>CM038049.1:0-2472511 GCA_021397845.1 Areca catechu | reverse complement strand
AGTCAGTTATGGGACTCTCAAGAAATAAACACCCTATGGGATGCTACATGAGTCGATCGGGAGTCCTAGGCTTCAAAGTTCTCGAGGTCAAATCAATCGACTCTAAGTGAGTGATCTTAGCTGCTTTTATCAAAGCACAATCCAGTACAAAACATGCATATGATCTTCTCAAATCAAACACCCAACTTTTTTGGGACATCCAAATGTGGTAGATGATATATGTTGCACAAATTCTAGAAATCTGGCCACCTTAGAATTCAAGTCGATCCTCAAACTGTCCAAGAAAAGTTGGGTGGGAGATTTCGACAAAGTCAGCTCATGAAGTAAGCAATAAGCCAGCTAACCTCCAAATTCGTGCAGCTCTAGGCAATGAAGCATTGTTCACCGGCTCCTCCATCTCGCAACATGGGCATATGGGGTCGGGCACACCATATTCTTCAAAATAGGCTTGGTAGGAAGACGATCCCATGCCACTTTCTTTATAAAGAGGCTAACTTTTGGGTGCATCTATAATCTCCAAATTCAAACTACATCCAATTTTCAAGTCGGAGTCTCATAGTACATCATATAGAGATCACCTGTGCTCACCTTCTGCTCGCAAGATCTCCACACTCTCACACCCTCCGCACTATGAGTGGGGATCGCTATAGAAAGCACCCTCTTAGTTAGCTCAGGCCCAAATATCTGAGCCACCTGGTCAGATCGCCAACCACTCCCCTCAAGTTGAATGAGGTCAGAGTTCCATATGGACTTAACCTCCGGGTTAACAAAGGTGACCACCTACTCGAAGATAGGTCAGAGAGCCACATGTCATGAAGAAAGTCAGCTGTACGGCCATTACCAATCATCTAGTGGATTTGAGATATGATTCCCATCGCACGAGCATAGATCTCCATCCATATAATGGAATAACTCTGGTTGATCTAATATAAACAGCCATCGTTAGGGCTGGAAATGGGCCGGCCCAAAAGCCCATTGTCTGGAACTGGGCTGGGCCAGCTCAATAAACTTCGGGTCGGCCTAAAATTGGTTCAGGCTTCGAACCAAATTTTAAGCATATCTGACTAGTCTTTGGGCTGTAAAATAGAATCCATTTAATTTTTGGGCTAAAATGATGCCCGGATTCGATCCAAAATTTTTTAAAATATAGTCTTTGGGCCGGCCCATGTCCAGTCCTAGCCATCGTCCAAGGGCCATACTTAGCCATCATCAGAGAACTCCAAAGATTCCTGAGGTAAAGAAGAATCTTGTTGCATGTCTCGCAATTAGGGCCTCCTGCCTCACTGTTAAAGATTAGATCCCAAGATCCCCATTCCTAATAGGCTAGCATATCACCTTCCATGCAAGAAGATGAACACCCCCTCTTCCTTGGTGGGAGCCTCAGATGAAGTGCCAAAAGAGTTGTTCAAGCTTAAAAAAAGTTTTCTGAATAAATGTATGAGAAATCAAATAGACAGGCATAAAATTGAGAATAGACCTCAGTAGAGTCATCCTGCCCATCATGGGAAGAGCAGTAGCTTACCATTCCATAGACGCTCTGGATAGCTTGCTCGAGACAGGCTCACTCTACCCTTTTTAATCTTTGAACGGATATGAGAACATCCAAATAGTGGCAGACCCCCTCCTGCACCACAACATCAAGTCTATGTCTAATAGTTTGTCTAGATGGGCCTTGGTTCTGGGGTCAAAGAAGATGATTTGAGTAGGTTAACCATCTAGCTAGAAGTACGACAGTGCTCCTCTAGAATCTTGGAGGTCACTACGGCATTTTGAAGGGAGGCTCGTCCCAGCAATAAGCAATCATTTGCAAATATCAAATGGAAGATCGGTTGGGCACTTGGAGCCGGCACATATAAGTCCAAATTGGATCCGCTAGAAGCCCTCCACAATGCTCGAGAGAGGATGTTAGCACGTAAATAAAAAGATGGAGGCAGGGAATAACCTTGGCGAATCCCAATAGTGAACTGGAAGAAGCTCGAAGGAGTACCGTCGATAAGTATGACAAAGGATGGATAACGAATACAAGTCATAATCCAATTGGTTCATCTAACATAGAGTTTGAAGTTGTGCAAGGCCTACTCCACAAATGACCATCTCATGCAATCATATGTCTAGTCCATGTCCAATTTAATTGCCTTTGAATAATGATAAACTCGTGGATGATCATGATATTATCAGAAATGCTTCGATCACCTGTGAAAGCCTCCTACTTCGGACAGATGAGGTGAGGCAAAATAGGATTCACTCTTCCATCATTAGTTTGATGTAGTGCACAGACTAATCGGTCTATAATGGCACGGCTCAACAACATCAGGTTTCTTTGGCACCAGGGTGACAAACATCCTCATCCACGCTTCGAGCATCTTCTCGGTAGCAAAGAACTTCATAACTATCTCACCCCCTCCACCCAGATAGTAGCTCAATATCTCATGAAAAAGGAAAAAATCATCAGGCCAGGAGATCTTTATCCTCATCCATTGCCAGAGTACTCTCCTACTCTCCTCTATCGACATTGGCTTGGTTAGCTTATGATTTTTAGCATCAGTAACAAGATTAGGAGGTTCCCTAGATTAAAAGAGTCGTTGCCATCCACATTGATCTACCACCTTGATTTAAGGACACAAACTCTTGTATATTCCCATTTCCTTTCGACCATTGTTTATTACCATCTCTCACTTCCTGGATCTGGTTCTTGTGCCGCCTGATGATTGTGGCACGATGAAAAAATTTGGTATTCCTGCCCCCTTTATTCGTTGGGCCTTCGACTTCTATCTTCAAAATATCTCTTGCCGTCTTAAGAAAGAATGATGCGAAGAAAGAAGCCCTCGGGGCTCCGCCAGATCCCCATCTGGCAATCCCCCCAATCCTCCCTGCCCCATAAGTTAGTGATAGTAGCTTCAATAGCCTCCAGTCTTTGAAAGATGTTTCCAACTTCCTCGTGGTTCCACTGAAGAAGTCTGCATCTCAAGAGCTCCAGTCTTTGCATCACCTGATATTTGGCACTACCATGAACCGGGAGTCTCCACACTTCACGAACAATATTCCACGACCGAGGATAGCAGAGCCAAAATTTCTTAAACCGGAATGGACTCTAATGGGAGAGACACCTCAGTCGTGATCAACATCGGCCGATGGTTAAAAGCAATTCTCGATGGATGTTGAACCTGGTACCTTGGATACATCTGAAAGCAATCTGCTATAGCAAAAGTTATGTCAATCCATTTCCAAACTCTATCTCCACCACAACGGTTATTACACCACGTGAATCGGGATCCAATGGATCCTAAGTCCACCAAGCCATTCTCCTCAATGAAGTTTCGAAACTCCCTAGCCTTTATGCCATCCACAAATGCCCTTCCTTTCCTTTTCTTTTGGGGCTATTAATACGATCAAAATCCCCCATCACTAAAGTAAAGAATATCCTACTGCTCCAAATTAGACACCTTATACCATAGCTTCCTGAGCTCTTTGTAGTCAATGCTAGCATACACTCTAGATGAAAGCCAAGGGTTACTATTTATTTCAAAAATAACAATATAAATTTGTTGGGAACATCTATGAAAGGCATCAATTTTAGCTACACCAGGTCTCCAAACAATCATGATACCACCGGCCAGTCCCTTAAATTCTATAGCATAGAAGCTCCAAGAGGGAGAAAACTTATGCCTTGCACGAGCTAGACCCTAACCTGAGAGATGGGTCTTTAAAAGAACACACAAGTGCGGACTATATACTTGCATCCATCTCTTAAAAATTGAATGAAAGGAGAAATTAGGGTTTGGCCACCCTTTGCACATTTCAAATCATGATCTTCATGAAGAACCTTCAGTTGCAGTGAAACCTGCACTCTCCTCGTAGACTCCACTTGAACATCGCCCGCTTGTAGTTTAGGTGCATCCTCGACAGCCTGAAGAGTTGATTTAAGCCAGGAAATCACTAGTTCATGGCTATCCAGGACTTGGCATGAAGATCCACCTGCCATGGTTGAGTGCCTCTACCCCAACTCAGTCCCTTCATGCCCATGCTCCAACGGAATGCAGAGCTCGGATGCTAGCTTCCCCATCTCTTCGTGCATCTGCCCCCCGCCCCCCACAAAAAAAAAAAAAAAGGAAGCCTCGCCGGAGCTGATCTTTTTCCCACCCGTCACCAGCCCCCCGACTCCAAAGCCACTGCTCCTCTGCTCCAAAACCTCGACACGCTCAACCCCCACTAGTTCACCAGCCCCCGGGCACCCACTTCCCTTTCTCCCCTGGAGCCCCACCAACCGGTGATGCGTCGCCGAATTTGGTTAACCTCCCAGCCCTCAGCATTTCTCTAGCTCCCAAGCCACCAGCCCGGGATGAACCACTGCTGCCAACCTCAGTGCCGAACTCCGCCGAAGCCTCACTGCTGGCTTTGCAAGAGGAAGGGACCAAAGCTCTGGCATTAGACTCTCCACAAGGTGAAGGCCCCCGACCTAGCAGATAGTCTCGGTGGATTTTGCCGAAGTTCCCTGCCCCTGATCACCTTTCGAAGCCAAAGAAGATGACCTGGGCCTCAATTCCCCACGCCTAAGTCCAGAAGATGCTTTGGGTGGCTTCTGGCCTGCTTAAAACCATACGCATTCTTGAAAGGAGAAAGTTGTACACAAAAAGCTCTTGCTGTCTGAGATTGTTTTATTTGACTTTTTTTTTTTAATATCTAGAAATGTTGTGTGCTGGTGTAGTTGCTAATATAGAATGCTTGTATTTGTTTCATTCCCTGGATGTCTCGGATATATCCTTAACTAGTTTTATCTACTTTGCCATAATACACTGCAAGGATGACATTATACTTCATATGGGACGTGAGCATGAGGAAGAGGGAGGTGAGGGTCGGGGTTAGGGGCATTATTTTAAAGTGTTGGCGAAGAAAGACTTCATCTGTTAATCTGAATGATCAAATGACTGAATGCAATAGTGTTTTGGAGTTTGGTCATTTCTTATGTTCTGAATTGATATTACATCTACTTATCCAATTTGAACTTTTGCTCCATATATCCTCGGGCGTCTGGAAAGTTGGATAGTTGGGACATGCATTTTCTAGTTTGTATATGTTGATTTCCTGCCTGAATTAAACTAGAGAAGTTTAGCAGTTGTTTCAGTGAGAGATTGCCTCTTCTGTAAGACTGCCATTTTGTTTCTTTTCTGTTGAACCTTATTTATCTAAGCTCTCTCTTGAAACTTAAGGTTTCATCTAAATGATTCTGCCCCTGGTCAGCTACCATGGAACCCATTTTTAGTGGATCAGTGATATTATTATTGTTGGTATAGACACCCAACTTCTTTCTTCTTTTTTTTGTTTGGGATACAGAAGGCTTTAATTGGCATATTTTTTATCTTGCTGCAAAGTTATAGCTTTTCTTTCTTTTTCCCCCTCTGTCCAGTATGAATGTCTGCTTGATTTCTACCAGTTCCTATTGTCAGTTCATCAATCTCTCAAACGTTCTTTCAGCTTTTTTCCCTCCTCAACCCCAAATAAGTTTCACATAAAGCCATTTTGCGAGTAGACTTTTTAGGTAATGAGTTTATTGTGTAGAGTTTATAGGTTAGTTCGTTTAATAATGGACCTGTTCTGAACCCCTTCATATTATTGTTGAACTTTTAACCTTTTCCTTCTTCATCTTATTTTTGATGCATTCACATCTCTTTTTGTGCCTATATTATTAAATTCAACAATTATGCAATTATGAGATTAAATCATCAAACTTTCTAAGTTTAACTTTTCTTTCTAAGTAGTTTCCCTTGACTTGACAACATGAAAATTTCAATTCTGTCTCTTTGGGTGTCATGTAGAAGTCTTGTAAATTACCATGACTGCCAACTACTTCACTATGTTGTCAAAACCATCCTTGCTGCTTCATGACTTCTACTTTTGTCGATCTGGTCTTTTGCATCCAAAATGAATCAATGATGACCATTCTACTCCTCTAAATAGTTGAGATTCAAGTCCATAGGCGATAATAGATGGATATGCTGCATGTACATTACAGCTGAATGAAAACTGTTTGCTGTTTCCTGCCATGTGCAGTCTCCTTTTGTAAGTTTTGATAAGATTTTTTTTAAAAAAAAATCCTTCATGGAGGAAGTTTTTGTTGCTTAATCAAAAACAACTGTAAGACTATGCTTTTCTGGCAAAATTGGTTTGAGATGCCTGCTCCTTCCCAATTTCATCATATCGGACATTTTCATTTTCTTCTAGATCCTTAGTGATTCAACTCTTTTCCTTTCTTTTTTTTGGAAAGGATAGGCAGAACTCAACCCAATTCAAAAAGCAGCAATGTAACATTTTGAGTTATGTTATATTTCCAGGGCAAATTGGATATGCACTGGTACCTATGATTGCTAGGGGAGTAATGCTAGGTCTGGATCAGCCTGTTATCTTGCACATGCTTGACATTCCACCTGCTGCAGAATCTCTTAATGGGGTTAAAATGGAGTTGATTGATGCAGCATTTCCTCTTCTTAAAGGTATTGTTTCTTTTGCTGTGTTATGCTCTGTTTGGTCTTTATACAGTTAGTCTAGTATTGCTTCATTTTTAACCTTCTGATCCTGATGATTACTCTTGCAAAATGCCTCCAATGATTATTCAGGAGTTGTTGCTACAACTGATGTTGTTGAGGCCTGTACTGGTGTTAACATAGCAGTCATGGTTGGTGGGTTCCCGAGGAAAGAGGGAATGGAAAGAAAAGATGTGATGTCAAAAAATGTTTCAATCTATAAATCTCAAGCCTCTGCCCTCGAAAAGCATGCAGCTGCAAACTGTAAGGTGTGAAACATCACAGATGCACAAGCTATCTATTTATTCATCTCTTTTCTGTAAATTTGTGGATGTTTAATAGTATTTAAAAATGCAGCACGGCACAGTTTAGTTCAGAGAATGTGCATAGTTCTTACTTTTTCAGTGTTGATTACTTATATATCTATGTTATGCACCTGCATGATTCTGTCCTTTTCCAAATTTACAATTTTTGCCCTGCAGGTGCTAGTTGTGGCTAATCCTGCAAATACAAATGCTCTGATTTTGAAAGAGTTTGCTCCATCCATCCCTGAGAAAAATATAACTTGCTTGACACGGCTAGATCACAACAGGGCGCTGGGCCAGATTGCTGAGAGATTGAACGTTCAAGTCAGTGATGTTAAGAATGTAATCATTTGGGGAAATCATTCTTCCACTCAGTACCCTGATGTGAGCCATGCAACAGTAAAAACACCAGGTGGTGTAAAGAGTGCCTGTAAACTTGTTGCTGCTGATGATTGGTAAGAGTCTGCACAGAGACATACTTTTTGTGCTTACAATGTTCCTGAAATCCATCACAAGTATTCAAGGTTTTGGAACTAAAACATGTGTACTGCTATCTGATTATTATAGGCTGACGGGAGAATTTATCACAACTGTTCAACAACGTGGTGCTGCAATCATTAAAGCAAGGAAGCTCTCAAGTGCATTATCTGCGGCTAGTGCTGCTTGTGATCATATACATGATTGGGTCCTTGGGACACCTGAGGTTGTATTCTGTTCCTGTCTTTTATCTGATTCATTTGGCTTGTTTGTTATGAAGTTCACTAAATATTTTCCTGTCACTATCTCAGGGAACTTGGGTTTCCATGGGAGTGTATTCTGATGGTTCATACAATGTCCCGGCTGGGCTTATTTATTCATTTCCTGTGACGTGTTGCGGTGGCGAGTGGACTATTTTTCAAGGTATGTGGGAAACTTCAGAATCATGTATGCTTATATTCACTAGGCTGAAATTTTAAGAAATCCATGATACGTTGATTTTTTTTTTTTGTTGGGGGGGTTGCGGGCATGAGATGTATTATAAATTATCAGAGTAGTCTAAATATCATCTGGTACAGTCTTTGTTTAAAGTCATGCTGCTTCATATATGGATGAAGAAGCCATGTAGATTTTGAAGGATCTATCCGCCTATCACATCAAAGTGATGAACAGGATTGGAGCTTTATACCGGGGAATGTTTTAAGTCTATTCTAAGCTAGTCTATCACTATTAAAGGTGGTTAGAGTTGCAAATCTGGTGGAAGTTCTTCTTAGTTATAGTTAGTTACGCTAACTTAGTAGGGCTCCTATTTCTCCTTAGTTGCATCATGCATCCATAATCAATAGTTATAATATTTTTTGATGTAGCTGCCTTCAACAATGCTGTAGCTAAATTTCCCTGGTCACAACTTCACATAAATATAGGTGCACAGGCTGTAGTGCAATGTCATTCTGATAAATAATACTCAATGCAGGATAAATTAAGTTGAAGGCACTCTTTGCATTGATGATTGCCTTGAGGGTGGTGTTTCTTGTCATTTTTGATGTTGCATAGCTGAGATAAGATTTGTTGAGGACCATTGCAAGCTAAGAGTGGCTGGAGTTGTTTGATGCATGTATTGGATTTTGGTGGAGGCTGTTTCAGTTGGAATAGGTCTAAAGTTTTGAGGTTTATTGGCTTCAGTTTATATCTTTTGGAATTGATTAGTTTCAGTGCTTTTGGTTGACTTCAACACATACAAAGCCTTGAGTCTCATTTACGGGTGTTTGCTTTAATTGTTTTAAGTTTGCAGTAGGATAGTGCTTGCAAGTGATAGATTGAACCGGCAAGATCAAATTTGGATTTTTTGTTTTTAATGTTTTGAAAGGCAAAGGGACCTTAGTATTCGATTTCAAGATATTTGAGAGAAACTTGATTTTAGTGATTTACTTAATTTGCTTTCCTTCCATAAATTTCAAGATTAATTTTATAAAATTATGAAAAATGGGATCGATTGTTATCCTATTAATTAAAGGTTCCCTAAAAGTGAATTTGTTAGATGTTAGTGTGCATGCAAGCATCTTATAAATAAAACCCTCAAATTTGAGGAACAAAAACTTTAGCAAAAATGGAGAAAAATGTTTTTTATTCTTTAAA
Source organism: Areca catechu (assembly GCA_021397845.1). Classification (NCBI taxonomy): domain Eukaryota; kingdom Viridiplantae; phylum Streptophyta; class Magnoliopsida; order Arecales; family Arecaceae; genus Areca; species Areca catechu. Next base: position 2,463,576 of record CM038049.1, on the reverse strand, counting down.
CTATAAACAACAGTTTTTGTTGTTAAATTTCATCATGAGTATATGTATTATTTGTATAGAAAATCTGGATCTACTTATGCTTCTATAATTTGATTAATCATTCTTTATTGGTACACGTGGCCATAGTGATTTGTAATTTTATTGGAATATCATTAGTCATTTTTTGATATTTTAGTCATTCACATTTGTCACGTTCATTGCCATGGAAGCCATTCATGCACGAACTTTACCTTACAAACCTCTAGTAACTACTTCCAACAAAGTTTTCCTTGTTTATCCGTTAATGGTTGTAGTGCTTGGCATTTTTGGCATGCTTGCAACATAAAAGGGGAGATGAACTTGAGATCAAGTGTATTGCCATGTAACATGACCGCACTTGCAGAACTCCCTCACAAAGTGAAAACCACATAGACTTTGTAGGGGAATAAAAAGATGTATAACGATGATTTGTTCTTACTTTACATTGTAATAAATCCCCACAATTTTCTGCTTTCCTAGTTTCACAGAATCTAACCCCCTAATTCTCTTAGTAGACAAAGGCTTCATGGTAAAGGTTGAATCTACCAACTTCATCAGGAAACAAAAACCAATCGAAGGACTCTAACTAATGTGTTGTAATGACCCAGGAGCTGACATAAAAAGGCCTCATTGAAGTTGTTAACTAGGGTCGTTAGCCTTGCTTGAGTACCCAATGAATGCTAAATGTGCAACAAAACACATGCATAGGTCCACACTCTCCCCTTTAAGCTAAAGCAGGCTTTTCAAGGGAAGGGTCTGATTATAAACAATCCAACGGACTTGTGATTAGTTCAAAAGCGCCAGGGGGTGTGTTAGTTCTGAAACCATTTATGACACTCCGCAAACTCATCCAGAAAGGCTAGCTAGAAGTTTGTTAGTTTGGGTCCTTTGCATTACTTTAGTACCCAAGACCTAGGCAATGGACACCCTTGTGTGGGAATAAACACATGACCAAATAGGTCCTCTCATATATAATATTGTTCCTATCCCTACTCTACTTCTCTAGTCATGGTAGTTAAGACAACCTTTTAGCATTTCTTGACAAGTCATATTTGGGTCCATACATCACTTTGTTTGTCTATGAGTCATCTTTCTTTTCCCCATTTGAGATGCCCAATCTGTAATTTGAAATATCATATGTTGAAAATGTTTTACCTGCAACAACACTCACTTAGGATGCTAGCAACCATGACTAACCTATGTCCCGGTCATTCGAGTTCAGCTTTAAGAATCCTTGTTCACCCAGCATTCCTACTTATGGCCACTTCTTATCAAGCTTTTCTATATCCCTTATCACAACTTCTCTGTGTTACCTCAGGTCTTCCCTTCTATTTATTATATCTTTTGACAAATAATAAAGCCCCTCGGCTCAACTTAGACTTGCCCATACCATCATAACCAATTCTCCACTTAATTTGCTATTTGGATAGCTCATACAACTCTTCTAGTATAATCATTCCTCTGTTTTTGTAAATTCTCCCACGTGTATATCAGGTCCTCATTTTTGCTGCATTAACTTGTTTTCTGGAGCCTCTTTATTGCTCAATATTCTAAACTATATGATATTGTAAGGTCGTATTGTCATTCTATATTTTTTCCTTGTGTGTCTTAATTACATAATAGCCCTAAAGAACTTCTCCCCTCCATCCAACCAGCTATAGTTTTGTCACATATGTTTTCATTTTTTTCCATTATTTTGTATAACAACTTCTGATATAAACAAAAGATTGTTTCATGGAATCCCATAACTGTAAATTTTAAGTGGGATGTCATTTTCATCTCTATTTCTATTCAAACTCCTGCTCCGATGCTGTTAAGCTGACCTTAATTAGCTAGTGCTGATTTATAATCCTCCTATTTTTGGCTTGATTTTTATAGTTCTTTTGGGAAACCAATTGGATTATACGGTTTCCTGGCAAATCTTAGGTTGTGAAACATCTACCATTTTAAGCTCATCTTTTCGTTTCTTCCAAAATAAAGATGTGCAGTTCATAAATCTTCTCTGATTTTTTAGCCCTAATGATCCTATCATTAAAACCCAACATGCTTGCAAGCAAAGTTCACATTCTCGGTACTTTATCCCATGGCAGTACCATCTTGGTACAATGTCAGCATGCCCAGTGCAGGGGTCAATCTGGCATTCTGACACTCAGTTTGCCTTTCTTGTTGAGCATCAGTTTGGTTTCAGTACAGTACAGTATTCCAGGTACAGGATATTTCATATTACTACTGCAAACCTTTCTTGCAAGACTTGAGTACTTGAATGGCCATGTTATTTGCAATTGACTTGTGCAATGCTTGACTTGAGCGATTTGGCATACCGTCCGTAACTGTTGATATCTAGAGATTTGCTTTCTTTTTTTATTGGGTTGATTCCTTGGTTGATTTTGTCTATAACAAACATAAAGTTCTGTTTTGTAATTTTAAGGAATCTTGTCCTTCCCACATTCTCTTACATGGGCTGAAAAGGTGAACTCAAACTGAGTTGCACAGTTGTAAAACAAAGATTGCCACTCTGTATTGCAACAATCATGACCGGGAATGGACCTTGTTTTTAGTGATTTAATCAAGATTTTTAACTACTTAGATTCAGCCATCCCAGAAGGTATTTAGTGTTGGGATGGACCGCGATCTCTGTTTATTTCTGCAAAGATACGAAATTCAGAAAAATGGAAAAATAGGAAAAAACTCTGATATCTCAATCAGTGTTATAGGAACTGAGATCTTGAAGGTCCTGATTAATATAATAGACTGGCACTGATTTCCATGTTAAGACAATGATTTGAACATGTAATAATAAAATATTATTATAAGATTCTAACAGGCATACGAGGAAAGCTCAGTCAATATCTCGATAATATATCAGTGACTATCTGATACTGATTACTGATCCAAACTATATCTCAGCCTGACTATCCTGAGATGAAAACATTGTTTGTAAATGGGTGTTGTTGCACTTGCAGAAAGCCGTCAATCAGCCTATGATAGTGGCAGTAGTTTTATAACCAAATGCAATATGGTGCTGGCTTATGTCTGGAATCCAGCATGCTTACACATAATTTAGGTATCATCTGCATTCTGTAGATTGGTTGAATAGAATTTTTGATAAATAACATCATCCATCATATTTAAGTATTTTCAGGAATTGGTCCATCGTATTTAGGTAATTCCAATAATCAAGCTGCTTCTCTAAGTTTATTTAGCTTAGCACATATTCTGTTAATACAATTAGTCTTCTTGTTTTGCACAGTTTTATGCCATAAAACTTTCTGAATAATCAACTGATATGTAGTACAAGGTAAAGACTGACCGTTAAATTCTCTGGCTATGATGCTATCAGGGCTTCCAATTGATGAGTTCTCAAGGAAGAAAATGGATGCGACTGCTGAGGAGTTGATGGAGGAGAAGGCATTGGCATATTCATGCCTCTCTTGAAGGTCTCCGTTGTTATGTACACCCGGAGTGGTTAGAGGCCCTATGGTTACTGCAAACTGAGAAGTAACTCCAGATTTTGAATAAATTAACTTTGGTTCTGCGGAAACAATTGTTGCAGAAGTTGCCTCTCTTGATATATGATATTTCCTTTCTTTTTTGCTCTTACTTAAGGCCTCATTAGCTCTACTTGCAGTGTTGTCGTCTCAAGTTTTCTCCACGGTCTTATTGGTTGTGTAGACCGTGTTGCCGCTGTGATATGCTATAACCCATTTATTTATGGAAGTATATGCGGAGACTCTTTTTTAACTTTTTATCAGGATGTGTACTTATTCATGGAAGGTCTTGTGGGATGTCTACTTATTCATGAGAAGTGTTGCAGATGTAGCTGCGTAGGGGGTATGATTCTTTTGTTTTGTCGTTTTGGTCATGTTGCAGACAATCTTCTGCTCAATGTCAAAATCAAACATGTAAATGAGAATGAAATTTAATGTTCAAAAAAATAGAGTTCTAGTATGATTCAAACTTAAGGTAGTATTAGAGCCAAGTACAAAGCAGTTACGATTACGAGAGTTTCTGGGATTTCATATCACGTCTTAATCTCCCCTTCATCTTATATTGTGATCGTAATATGCACTGATCTAGATTATTTTTTTGTTGCTTGCTTATGATATTACGTTCACGAATTAGGACAATCAGATATGTGAGACTTGTGATGTCACACGCTCTATAGAACAAGCATCAAGTCGCATGTGACCAACGGCCAATCCATGAACATGTACTGAAATGATAATTATATGTATGTCATAACTTAATGAAGAGATTTTCATGGCCGCTAAAGAGTCAAGGATGATAGCAAAATAGGTAGGCAGCTGTTGCCCCCGTTGGAAAATAACAGTACCCTCTAGATCAATGAATGGACTGATAGAGGACCATGTCGGACTGACCAATCTGATTTGTTTAACAGATGTGCGAGGCACAGACCAATTGGGTCTGTTTTTGGCTGTAGTTGGTACTTGGTAACATTTGTCAACTTGATTTCAAATTTTCCAAAAAAAAATTTCCAAGCACGGTCAGGTGAGTTTCGGCAATGAGAATAACTGGAGCGGATGTTGTGGGCCGGTGAGTGTTGGCAAAAGACCGTTTGGGATATGTTGTTCTCTGATCATCTATGTTGTATTCATCTTCGTTCTTGAATGAATACATCATTTTATATATATATATAAAGAGACCGTTTGGATGATTGCTCGGACAAATGGTCTAACTAATCCATCATTAATCGAGAGTCTATCCACTTTCTTTCGAATTCCTTCCATATAATTCTATTCCCCTTGGTGAATCCTTCCTTCATATCCCTTCTTCCTCACCTCGCAGCTATCAAGCTGCCGCAATCAAGCCCCCATTACTCGAAAACCCCTTTCCCTTTCCTTCCTATGTAGGAAAAGATTTCTATAATTTCTTGGATCGATTGAAAAGATAAGAATCCAGAACAATATTTAGATCTGATAAAAATAAATTTTTAATACATATCTATATTTGCGATAATCCCAAACTTACTTTCGATGCTCACGCGAACACCATAGACATAGTCCTTTTCTCCTAGCTTCCTCACGCAACAGGTGGCTCTTGATGGGAAAAATTATTGTGACAATACAACTCACGTCATATATATATAGAGGAAGAGGAGAGGGACCTAGTCAATAAAATGAAAACACCCTAACTGACCCTTCCATCACGAGTCTAGTCGGGCTAAGGCCTACACTGCGCCGCCTCAACCACACCAAATTATATGAGATGCTCCTAGCCCAAACAATGATCACATAATATTGGGCTCATCATACGTCTATCAACATGGACCATAAAATCAACTCGGTTTTAATAAAATAAAATTTATAATTAATGCTAGTCCAAATTAGAAAAGCTCTTACATTTTTTCACTTGGGCAACATTAATTATGATTTTGAAAATATTTTATTTTAAAACTACTCTCGGGTTGAAATCAATATGTGGCCACCATATGATCCGTAGACAGTATCTACAAATGACTCGGTCCAACAATATCCATTATACTGAATCATGGCATCATTGTACTACTTTTCGATACAAGATTTATTCATGGTTACAAGCATCATAAATACTATCGACATGAGTCTTGGTATGGTAGTGTAGTGAGAAAATAGCATCAAGATGATCCAAAATAAAATATGCTATTTTTTATTGTCAGTCTTCCAATTTCTCTTCAACATGCTTAAAAATAAAATAAGCAAAAAAAATTTAATGGCATCAAACAACAAGTCATTCCGTCTCACATACTCAACAATGATATCAATGACGAGACAGCACAATATATCTGAGACTCGATACCTGATCTCAATCAAGCACAACCAAAAAAGATATATCATAATCAAAGCAAATTAAATATATGTACCATCAATCATGATTTCACTTTAACCATATACTTTATAAAAAGCTAGAGAAATCTCACGACTTCAAAAAAATCTGTATGTCTCCAAATATAATGAGATCTCATAATTATCAAATAAGACATATCCATACAACTGTCATTCTCAAGAAAAAAGATACAATATTGAGATACTATATTATATTTTATTATTCCACATATGCACATAAAACATATAGAAATCAACCAAACAATTATCATGATAAATATAAATGAAAAATAAATTCATATTGATAACAAAGTTTAATTACAAAGTCACTCCTACTAACCAAGTACATCAAAAGAGCTCAATATGCCCATATTTTCAACAAGCTTTGTAAAGCATATGGGTCTCAAACCTTTGATCAGAGGATTAGCTAACATACTCTGTATCAATGTAATCAACAATTATATCTCCATTCTTCACAAGATCTCTAATGGTTAAATACTTCAGCTCGATATGTTTAGACTTGCTGGAAGATTTATTATTCCTTGTAAAGAATACTGCAACTTTATTATCATAATAGATCAACATAGGTCTGGAACTCAAATATAAGTTTTGAAATCCAGCCATGAAATTTCTTAACCAAACAGCTTGAGTAGCAGCTTCATAATAAGATATAAATTCAACTTGCATGGTAGAAGTAGTTAGTGTCTATTTAACACTTTTCCAGGATACTGCACCACCAACTAACATAAAAACATATCCAGAGGTTTATTTCAAATCATTAGGACATCCAACATAATATAAATCCGAATATCCAACCAGCTCAAGATTATTAACTCTCTTGTACACGAGCATATAATCCTTGATTTTCTGTAAATACCTCATTAGCTTCTTTGCAGCAACCCAATGTTGATAGCCTGGGTTTAATAAATATCTACCAAATACACCCACTATGAAGGCAATGTCAGGTCTGGTACAGACTTGTGCATATATCAAACTCCCTACAGCACTAGCATAAGGCATATCTTTCATCTGATCTTTATCAAGTTGATTGTTTGGACATTGATCTTTCTTTAACTTGTCACCTTTAACGATAGGTGAATCACAAGGTCTATAATTCTGTATATTAAATCTTTGAAGAACCTTGTCAATGTATTCCCTTTGTGACAAATCCAATAGACAATGAGATTTGTCTTTGTGAATTTCAATTTTTAAAATAAAAGATACCTCACCAAGATCTTTCATATCAAAATTCTTAGATAGCAGTTGCTTGGTCTCAAAAAGTAAACCAAAATCATTGCTGGTAAGTAAGATATCATCGACATACAAAACAAGGAAGATAAGATTTCTTCCACTAATTTTAAGATAGATACATTAATCAACTTTATTCTCCTCAAAACTAAGAGAAGTTACAACCTCATCAAACTTCAAGTACCATTATCGTGATGCTTGTTTCAGACCATAGATGGATCTCTTTAATTTGCGTACTAAATATTCTTTACCACTTTCTTGAAAACCTTCTAGCTGCTTCATGTATACTTTTTTACTGAGGTTACCATTCAGGAAAGCAGTTTTAACATCCATCTGATATAGCTCCAAATCATAATAAGCTACTAAAGACATGATAATTCTGAAGGAATCCTTTGAAGATGCTGGAGAGAAAGTTTCAGTAAAATCTATTCATTCTTTTTGAGTGAAGCCTTTTGCTACCAGTCTGGTCTTAAAATGCTCAACTCTTCTCTTGGAATCTCTTTTAGTCTTGTACACCCATTTGCATCTTATAGGTTTACAATCCTTAGGAAGCTCCTCAAGCTCCCACACATCATTATTAGCCATAGATTGTATCTCCTCTTTCATAGCACTCATCCACAAATCAGATTGGAGAGAATTAATTACATCAATATAAGTACCTGGGTCAATCGTATGCCCAATATCAAAATCATTTTCTCCAAGATAAACATAGAAATCATATAAAATTATGGGTCTTCTTTGTCTAATATATCTTCTTACTTCAACTTCTTTAGCTGGTTGAAGATTCTGAATAGGCCCTAGAGGATCAAGGATTTCATTATCAATTCTATCAACATGAACAGGAATTATATTTTTACTTTGATTGGATATGAAAATAGACACAGTCTCGGCTTGAGCATTATCATCATCAGCGATTAGGGAAGATCCTTCATTAGTCATATCAAGTTCTTGAAATTTTACAGTAAGAGACTCCACAATTCTATTACCTCTTCCTGGACTATAAAACCTATATCTTTTGAAATATTCTGGATATCCAATAAAGTAACAATGACTGATTTTGTAATCAATCATTTTCTCTATAAGATTGTACAATTTTACTTCTGTAGGACAATCCCAAATCCAAAAATGATTCAGACTAGGTTTTTTTCCAGTTTAGATTAAAAAAATGTCTTCAACATAGATTTAGTGGGAACTCCATTGAGAATATATAATGCAGTTTTAAGAGCTTCACCCCATAAAAATTCTGGCATGTTAGACCTTCTCATCATATCCTTAAGGGTGCGTTTCAGCCTTTCGGCCATACCATTCTGCTTAGGACTTTCAGGCATAGTATATTGAGAAACAATCCCACAATCCTGTAAGTACTAAGCAAACAAACCCATATGCTGCCCTGCCACATCATGTTTGCCATAGTACTCACCTCCACAATCAAATCTCATAAGTTTGATGACCTTTCCCAATTGTTAATCAACTTTAATTTTAAAAATTTTAAATTTTTCAAGGATATTAGATTTTTCTTTCATTAAATAAAGATAGCCATTTCGAGAAAAATCATCACTAAATATGATAAAATATTTATTACCATAAATTGTAGAAGAATGAGGTCTACTAATGTTAGTGTGAATGATTTCCAAAAGGTTTGAACTTCGAATTGCCCCTTTCCTTTTGGTTTTGGTCAATTTTCTTTTAATACAATCAATGCAAGTCTCCATGTCCCCAAGATCCAATATAGGTAGAATGTCATTATTAATTAATCTGGTTATTCTTTTTTTAGATATATGTCCTAGGCACTTATACCATAACATAAAGGATTTATTATTAGTCCTAGGATGTTTGGCAACAATACTTTCAACACTTAACAAAGTATTAGAATTACTAGTAGTCAGAGACAATCTATATAAACCATCAACCAAAATACTATAGCCAATAATTTTTGAATTGAATATCAAATCAACTTTTTTATTACTAAACATAAATCCATAACCAAGCCTATCTAAAGACGAAATAGAGATAAAATTCCTTCTAAAAGAAGGTACATAAAATATAATTTCTAAAGTAATTATAAAACTAAACTCTAAGGACAACTTGACAACTCCTACACACTCTACTTCAACTTCTAAATCATTTCCAATCTTCAACTTGCTTTCATTCAGACTCGGCTTATGTTTGTTTATCAGTCCCTGTAAAGAAATAATAACATGAATTGAAGCTCCACTACCTGTCCACCAAGAATTAACAGGGACATTGACAATATTATACTCACAACAAACTAAAGCTAGGGTCTTACCTCTTTATTTTTCTTTCTTTTCTAACCAGGACTTGAATTTAAAATACTTACTTCTTATATGTCCTTTCTTCTTATAGTGGAAGCACTTGATCTTCTTCTTAATGGTAGCTTTGGGATCTCCTATAACATGATTCTGATTGTGACTTCTTCCATCCCTCCTAGGATCCTAAGACTGTTTAGGAGTAGTAGACTTTCCCTTTTTCTTATTCATAAAGTGCCTGCCAGATTAAGATTGATATTGAAGAATAAGAAGGGCAGTGTCATTCTTTTCTTTCTTGATCTTTTCTTCTTCAGCAATACACTTGGTGATTAAATCATTAACATTCCACATCTCATTTAGAGTATTGTAGGCAGTCTTGATCTGGGAGAACTCAATAGGTAAAAAATTCAAGGCATGAGATACCAAAAAAGAATTCGGTAGATCAATCTTCAGACCCTTGAGTTTGGATTGGAGATGAACCATTTTCAGAATATACTCTCTGACACCTCCAATATTGTTGTATGTCATCGTTGTCAATTCTTTCATTAGGGATCCGATCTCAACATTATTGGATACAAGATACCTCTGTTCAATAATATCAAACAGCTCTTTTGCATTGTCTGACTTAGGTAGACCACTCAGAAGATGCTCGAAAATTGACCTCTTAATAGCAACCAGACTCAGTCTACTTGATTTCTCCCATTTGGAAAAATGATCCTTCTATTCAAGAGTGTTTTGATCATTTAAATTATCAGGACTGGTCTCACGCAATGCAAGATCGATGTCAGCAATTCCAAGAGCAAACTATAAGTCTTGCCTCCATTTCTTATAATTTGACCTGGTAAACACCTCATCAACAGCATTGCTATTATTCATACTTAAAGTAATTGTACAATCAAAATAATAGGAATGTAAAATATTAATTATCAGATATAACAAAATAATATCATATCATAATAAATAAGAGTCCAAATATAATATCATACATTTTTCTTTGGACAGAACATGTAACATGCATAAGTGCTCTTTACATGAAGCTACAAGCTAATCAAAAATATTTTAGCATTCATGAACCTATCCCTTTTGGGCAGATAGATCTATGAAAGCTAGACTATCTTAGCAACACAATGCTCCATATCATATTTTCTCAATTAAAACACACAACAATCCCCTTTGGACATGCGGTTATATGTTATAACTAAAAAATACCCCTCACATGATGACAAAATTCAATGGACTGACACAAACAAATCACTTTGGTAATAAATATTTATGCCAATCCATAAATTATTCATACAGAGAATAAATATCCAAGCCAAAACAAAAGAGGATATTTCAAAATACATGTATATCCATAATGATCATTTATAAATGGGATACTAATCAACATGCACCCACTAATCAGTTTAAATTCACCATTAGCATTCTAATTACATTGTACAACTTAAACAAAATGAGCAAAAGGATCTAAGTCCAAATTTTTTTTGGACCAATATATAAATATAATTTGATAGGGTCTAAACTATAAAAGGGCTAATTTATAATATCAAAAAAGTCAAGATTCTAAATACAAAATGACCCTTTGGACCAATATGTAAATATAAATTTTACATGGATTAAATTATAAAAGGACCAATTTATAATATCAAAAAATGTTAAGGAACTAAATACAAAATTGTCTTTTTTTTTAATGGGTTAGAGGATATTGGGTTCTTGGATTTTGGATTTGAACCCAAACCCCAAACCCACAAGACTCATCTTCTTCCCACGACTTCTCCCAAGAATAGAGGGGTTTTCATGGCCGTCGCCCCTTTGTGGATCCATCCCACCGATGACCCACCGGCGAGACTGCCACCAGGACTGGTCGAGGATGGCCGGTCACCACCTTCGATAGTGTCATTGGAGATCAAGACTCACCTGATGACGAGTTCCAAGAGCATTCCACTTTCTTTTTTTTGTGTTTTTGATCTCGGCCCACCGGCGGAGATCTAGATTCATCGATCGCTAGGATCGATTCTTGACGCTCGATCACCACCGCCGAGAGAGACAAATATTTTTTTTGTTTCATGGTGTCAGTTCTTCCTTCCACCGGTTTCCACAAACCGCCGTGCCCTTTGGGCCTTCACGGCTTCTCCTCAACCACTAGCCACCCCTCAACGCCGACAAGGACGGGCATAAAAAGATCGGTGATCATCAATGGGAAGGAAGGAGGAAAGGGGTTTTAATAAAGTAAATCAAGAAGAAAATGCCATCTTGATGATTATAATATATTTATTTTACCAGATATGAAGTATGGGATGGGAACATGATCAATGTATCATATCATTGAAGTTTCCAGAGATAAATAGAAAACACGATTATAATCTTCTACGGATATCAGGGCTCTGATACCAAATATCAGAAAAGATTTTATAATCCCTTGAATCGATAGAGAAGATTAGAATCCAGAATAATATTTAGATCTAATAAAAAGAAGATTTTGATACATACATGTATTCGCCATGATATGGCAATATCGCTGACGTGGACCGTGTGTCAGACCCAGCTGGAAGCCGCAGGTGCCACGTGGATTTTTTCTTTCAAACCTCCTGCTCCTTCGCCGGGTGGTACCCCATGACGGGTCCACCTCGGTCGAAGTCGAGCACCTCTCTACCGCTCCGCCAGATGTTTACCCAGGAAGGGTCCACCTTGGCCGACGCTGGTGGCCTCCTGCTCCCTCGCCAGGTGGCGCCCCATGACGGGTCCACCTTTGCCGAAGTCGAGCCAGGCCCTCCTGCTCCTTCGCCAGGCGGCACCCCATGACGGGTCTACCTCGGTCGAAGTCGAGCACCTCTCTGCCGCTCCGCCAGGTGTCCACCCAGGAGGGGTCCACCTCGATCGATGCTGGCGGCCTCCTGCTCCCTCGTCAGGTGGCGCCCCATGACGGGTCCACCTCTGTCGAGGTCGAGCCAGGCCCTCCTGCTCCTTTGCCAGGTGGCACCCCATGACGGGTCCACCTCAACCGAAGTCGAGCACCTCTCTGCTGCTCCGCCAGGTGTCCACCCAGGAGGGGTCCATCTCGATCGATGCTGGCGGCCTCCTGCTCCCTCGCCAGGTGACGCCCCATGATGGGTCCACCTCTATCGAGGTCGAGCCAGGCCCTTCTGCTCCTTCGCCAGGTGGCCCCCCATGACGGGTCCACCTCGACCGAAGTCGAGCACCTCTCTGCCGCTCCGCCAGGTATCACCCAAGAGGGGCCCACCTCGATCGATGCTGGTGACCTCCTGTTCCCTCGCCAGGTGGCGCCCCATGACGGGTCCATCTCTGCCGAGGTCGAGCCAGGCCCTCCTGCTCCTTCGCTAGGTGGCACCCCATGACGGGTCCACCTCGACCGAAGTCGAGCACCTCTATGCCACTCCGCCAGGTGTCCACCCAGGAGGGGTCCACCTCGGCCGATGCTGGCGGCCTCCTGCTCCCTCGCTAGGTGGCACCCCATGACGGGTCCACCTCTATCGAGGTCGAGCTAGGCCCTCCTGCTCCTTCGCTAGGTGGCACCCCATGACGGGTCCACCTCAGCTGAAGTCGAGCACCTCTCTTCACTCCGCCAGGTGTCCACCCAGGAGGGGTCCACCTCGGTCGATGCTGGCGGCCCTCCTGATCCCTTGCCAGGTGGCGCCCCATAATGGGTCCATCTCGGCCGAAGTCGCGCCTCTCTACCACTCCGCCAGGTGTCCACCCAGGAGGGGTCTACCTTGACCGAAGCCAGCAGCCCCTCGCTCCCTCGCCAGGTGGCACCCCAAGATGGGTCCACCTCTGCTGAGATCTAGCCGGACCCTCCTGCTCCTTCGCCAGCTGGCCCCCCCAAGGCGGGTCCACTTCGGTCGAAGTCGAGCCTCTCTCTACCACTCTGCCAGGTGTCCACCCAGGAGGGGTCCACCTCGGCCGAAGCTGGCAGCCCCTGCTCCATCGCCAGGTGGTGCCCCCTGACGGGTCCACCTCAACCAAAGTCAGCCATACTTTGCAAAGCCTCAGGGAGGCAGAGAGACAGGTTGCGAGGTCGCCACTAGAGCCGGTGTGCGCCACGCTCCGTACAAGGCGCCAGTACGGCCTATAGTGATACGTGAAACCTCGTTTACACCAGTTAATCAAGGCCCCGCAACTGAGGAATGAAATTCTAGCGGGCAGGAGCCTGAAATGGCTGGAAGCCCACCGTCAATGCCCCGAAAGGAGAGCTCCCATGCTCGGCCCGAGGTCTCGCCAGTCTTCTCCCATTCATGACACACGGCGGGCGAGGTTTGTCGGCCACTTACTCCCAGACTTGAAGGAGAAGGAGGAGGGGAAGGACCAGAGATCTCGAGGAGCCCCCCCAGGAGGGAGCACGGGCTGAAGGTGATCCGAAGGTATAAAAAGATAGAGAAAGCGGACAGAAAGGTAGGTCAAAAAGGGGAGAAAAACACCAAGAGAACGATCCTGGGAGGCCTTAAGAAGTCCTCAGGCGTGAGCTCGTGAACCCAGCGCGGGAAGCCGGGATTCAACCCCTCTCTTCCACACCCTTCTTTTGTCTATATCTCCTCTAAGCACGGGAATCCTTCGGGAACCCGCCTTAGGGGATCTGTTCCATCTTGCCACTCTCTAACTTGACTGTTGGAGTGCTCCCGCCGGAATCTCCGGCCCGGGTCTCTAACTTTGTTTTGCAGGTCCGGAAGCTTGGAGATCTCGAGGTGAGAGAGTCTGAGACCGGTGTCAACTCACGAGCTACAGGCCACCGCGGTAAGGTCGACAACAGATTGGCGCACCAGGTAGGGGGGCCGGGAAGAACAGTAACCCCTGTGCGAGCAAGCTCTCCGTGGGCGAAAGCGTGCTCCGACCATGGTGGTGACGCGCGGACGCGAAGTGTCCACCAGTCGGGCAGGAGAGGTTCGTTCTCCCCAAGGGCCGCGTAGCCCAGAGAGGGAACTTCCTGCTCCTCCTCCTCCTTAACCGTCCTCGGTGGATGTTCCTTTCGCAGCTGTCGTCCAGCAGCTGCAAACTTTGACTACTGCTGTGCGGCAACTGCAGCACCAGCAGCGCTCCCTAGCCACTCAGCCCCAGCCAGGGACCCCCGTGGCCCAAGCCACGGGTCCCCGCGGAAGCCTACACTCCATCTAAGGCAGGCCCTCCCATCCGCAGGCAATTTCCAAACCCCGCGGGAGCCACCAGACTCCCGCAAAGAGGAACCACTCCTGTTAGGCGGATCACGAGAGTCGATCCCCGGCCAACGATGTCGAAGCAGTGCGGTGCAGCAGGTGCCATTAGGGCAAGCCCCCCCGCCGAGGCCGATCGGCACCCCATTCTCCGATGACCTCAGTGGAAGATTTCACCGATGAGGCCATCAGGCGCCAGGCTGAGAGGCGCCTAGAGGAGCATGAGCGGAAGCTGGCGGAGTTCTCCCACCACTTTGCTGACATGCAGAGCTCCCCCACCGATCCAGCGGGCTACAACGCCTAGCCACTCTTCTCCCGGGAAATCCAAGATGAACCGATCCCGAATCAGTTCCGTATGCCTTAGGTGGTTCCCTATGATGGGACCATCGATCTCTTGGACCACCTAGAGAGCTATAAGGCTCTCATGAGGGTCCAGGGGGCGACGGACGTCCTTTTATGCATTGCCTTCCCAGCCACTCTCCGGAAGGCTGCTCGAGTTTGGTTCACCCGCCTCGAGCCTGAATCCATCAGCTCCTTCCACCAGCTGGAAGGAAAGTTTGTGGTGCACTTCGACGCTTGTCGAAAGGTGCCAAGAGAAGTGGATAGCCTCTTCTCTATCTGCCAGCAGGACCAGGAGCTGCTGCGGGACTACATCACCCGCTTCAAGACCGCCGCCCTGGAAATCTATAGTCTGGACGAGCCTGTTGCCATGCTAGCATTAAAGCGCGGGCTCAAGACTTCCCGTCTGACGTATTTCCTGGATAATAAGCCTCCCAAGACGTACTCTGAGCTCCTCCTCCGTGTCCACAAGGACATCCGAGCGGAGGAGGCCGATCGCACTAGGCGAGAGTTAGATGGGAAGCCTTCAAAGAAGCCTGCCCCAAGGGATGTCTCTGGGACCCGGAGGCCTGGACCACCTGCAGATTTTCATCCAGGCCCGAAGCCGAAGAATGGTGCTGCCCCGGAGAGAACGTTCACCCCTCTCCTCGCTCCCAGAATGAAGATCCTCATGGAGATTGAGGGTGAGCACTACCTCCACCGACCTCCTCCTCATAACCCAAGGAACATCCGTGACAAGATAAAATATTATCAATTTCACCGTGAGCACGGCCACGACACGGAGGAGTGCCGTAATCTGAAGCGGAAGATTGAGGAGCTGATCAAGAGGGGCTACCTCAAGAAGTTCGTGAGGAACGAAGCCCCGGCGGAGGGTCAGCCGCTCGTAGCCCTTTCCCCTGTCCCTGCAATCGACAACCGTCCAACGGAGAAGCCGGTGGGCATGATCTCTTGGGGGATAGGGCATGCGACGAAGAGAGCCCGGGAGGCAGGAGACCTGGAAAGTGTACTCCCCTCTGAAATGAAAATGTAAACAATGATACAGTGGTGGTCGAGATGACCATCGCAAAGCATCCTGTACATCGCATTATGATGGATAGTGGGAGCTCTACTGATGTGCTTTTTTATGATGCTTTCTCTCGAATGAATTTGTCTCATGATCAATTAAATCCGGTGCACACCCCTCTCGTAGGCTTCACCAGAGATTCGGTGGGGGTCGAGGGAGAGATCACTCTCCCTATCACTACCGGATCTCCACCTTGGCAGACTACGGTCATGATGACGTTTACCGTTGTCAAGCTCCTATCACCTTATAATGCCATCCTCGGTTGTCCAGGGCTCAACTAGCTGGACACTGTCATTTCCACTAAGAGGTTGCTGGTGCAGTTCTCTACCGCCTCTGGGACGGGAGTAATGAGAGGGACGGTCCAGCCCGTCTAGCATTGTCTGTAGACGATCCCCGGGGCCCGAAGCGCTGAGCTCGGCTCCGATGTCGATGACCTCAACCTAAGAGAGCAAGACCCCAGGGGAGGGCCCATGGAGCGCTTGCTGACGTACCCCCTCAGCTTGGACCCTCAGAAGACAGTGCAGATAGGAGCCCAGCTCCCGGAAGAAGAGCGGGCTCGTTTGCTAGACTTCCTCCGGGCGAACGCTGATGTGTTTGCCTGGTCCGCTGCTGACATGCCAGGTATCCCCTCGGAAGTCATCACCCACAAGTTGAACATTGATCCAAGGTGCCGCCCTGTCCGCCAGAAGAAGAGGAGTCTTACTGTGGAGAGGCAGAAGGCCATCAATGAAGAAGTAGAGAAGCTCCTCACCATCGGCTTTGTACGGAAGGTACAGTATCCCAGTTGGCTGGCGAACGTTGTCATGGTGAAGAAGAGCAACGGCAAGTGGAGGATCTACGTGGACTACACCGACCTCATCTGAGCTTGCCCAAAGGACAGTTTTCCTCTTCCAAAGATCGACAAGCTCGTGGACACTACTTCAGGGTATTGCCTCCTCTCTTTCATGGATGCCTTCTCCGGGTACAACCAGATCCGAATGCACACAGAGGATGAGGAGCACATTGCTTTCATCAACGACCGTGGAACCTACTGTTATAAGATGATGCTATTCGGTCTCAAGAACGCCGGGGCCACGTACCAATGGCTGGTCAACAAGGTCTTCAAAGACTAGATTGGCCGTAACATGCAGGTGTACGTGGATGACATGCTGGTGATGAGCAAGCCCACTTCGGACCACGTCGGCAACCTGGCGGAGACCTTCAGTAACCTATGGCTTCACCAGATGAAGTTGAACCCGGTGAAGTGCACGTTCGGCGTGATCGCTGGGAAGTTCCTGGGGTTCATGGTGACCCAGAGAGGGGTAGAGGCCAACCCAGAGAAGGTCCAGGCGATCCTGGACATGGAGCAGCCCACCTCCAAGAAGCAAGTGCAGTGACTCACCGGCTGGATAGCCGCTCTGGGTCGATTTATCTCAAGGTCCGCTGATCGCTGCTAGCCCTTCTTCAAGGCACTGAGGAAGATGAACGACTTCGCCTGGACGGAGGAATGCCAGGAGGCTTTTGAGGAGCTAAAGAAGGCATGGCATCCCCGCCACTACTTTCCAGGCCAGAGGAAGGAGAGGAGCTCCTCCTGTACCTGGCGATCACCTCGGAGGCCGTCAGTTCGGTCCTGGTTCGGACCGACGACAAGGGAGTGCAAAGGCTGGTGTATTACACAAGCAAACTCCTTCGCGATGCGGAGCTCAGGTATTCCCGGTCTAAGAAACTGATTTTTGCGCTAATCGTGTCTGCTCAGCATCTCAGGCCTTATTTCCAAGCACATCCCATTGCGGTCCTGACGGATTAGCCACTGAAGGCGGTGCTCAGCCGACCTGACACGTCTGTTACTTGTCGAAGTGGGCGCTCAAGCTTAGTGAGTTCGACATCACCTACAGGCCGAGGTCGGCCATGAAGGCACAGATACTTGCTGATTTTTTGGTCGAGTGTGCAGGCCTGGGCGAGGGGGTGGAAGAAAGCCCCCAAGACCAATAGCCGGAGCTAGGACCAGAGGAAGACATCTGGATCCTTCATGTAGACGGAGCCTCGAACTCCGGCGGGAGTGGAGCTGGACTCATTCTTGCCAACGGCGAAGGAGTTGTCGCCGAATGTGTGCTCTGTTTCCAGTTCGTCGCCACTAATAATCAAGCGGAGTATGAAGCGCTTCTCGCAGGGCTAAGAGTGTCCCGCGAGCTGGGCATGGCTAACCTCAGGGTCTTCACCGACTCGCAGCTGGTAGCCGAGCAGATCTCGAGGGAGTACGAGGCATGGGACCCTCAAATGGTGAAGTACCTGGAGCTCGTACGAACGAGCATGGTAGGATTTCGGCATTTCAGCATCTCCCATATACCTCGCGGGGAAAACGCTCACGCGGACGCACTCTCCCGCCTTGCAACCCTGCCAGACTCATCATTGGGCCACACTTACATCGAGCACCTCAAGGCCCCGAGCTACAAGACACCCATGGAGGTCCAGCAGGTCAACCAAGAGCCCAGCTGGATGGACAAGTACATTGAGTACATCACCAATGGCACCTTGCCGACGGACCGCGTTGCGACTGGCCTCATTAAGAGGAAGGCAGCACAGTTTGTCTTAATGGATGTGCTACTGTATTGGAGGTCCTACTCCTACCCGCTCCTCAAGTGTCTGAGACCCGCAGAAGCCTCACTCGTGCTCCAAGAGATCCACGAGGGCATCTGTGGGAACCACGTGGGGGGCAGGATACTGGCATACAAGGCCCTCCGTCAAGGTTATTTCTGGGAGACAATGAAAGAAGACGCAGCTAACTTCGTGAAGAGGTGCGACTGGTGTCAGCGGCACGCCGTGGTGCAACGTCAGCCCGCTGCTCCACTCTCCCATCTCTCCGCCCCATGGCCGTTCGCTCAATGGGGCATGGATCTCCTAGGACCTTTTTCCCCAGCATCCGGGTAACAGAATTTTTTGATCGTGGCCATCGACTACTCCACGAAGTGGGTCGAGGCCAAACCCTTGGCCCAGATCACAGAGGCAAACATCACCAAGTTTTTCTGGAAGTCGATTATTTGCCGCTTCGGCCTACCGCACACCATTATCACTGACAACGGACGTCAGTTCGATTGTTGGGAGTTCGAGGAGTTTTGCAGCGACCTCGGCATCCACCATCATTTCACTTCGGTGGCGCATCCTCAGACGAACGAAGAAGCCGAGGTAACAAATAGGACCATCTTGCAAGGCCTCTGGACAAGACTGGACCAGGCAAAGGGTAGGTGGACAGAAGAGCTCCCGAGCATCCTTTGGGCATATCACACTACCCCAAGGATGGCAACGGATGAGACCTCGTTTAACCTTGTCTTCGGAGCAGAAGCGGTTATCCCAGTTGAGCTCAACCTACCGACCCTGCGCGTGGAGCAATACGACAAGACGGAGAACCCTGCCAGGATGCTGCTAAACCTGGACCTCCTTGAAGAAACGAGGGACATGGCTCGAGTTCGGATGGCTGCTTACTGGCAACGAGTGGCCAGATACTACAACTCCAGAGTGCGACCGAAGTCCTTCCGCCAGGGAGACTTGGTGCTCCGCCGCGCTGAAGCTTCCTAGCCATGGGAGTGCGGAAAGCTCTCCCCAAACTGGGAAGGCCCTTATAGGGTGGCGGAGGCACTTCCCCACGGGGCGTACTACCTAGACGAGCTAGGTGGATCCCGGTTCCCTCTGACCTGAAATGCCTCGAACCTGAGGATGTACTACCAATAGTGTAAGGCTCCTTAAATTTTGGCAATGAAATCTTTTTCATCAAATGCTTGCTCTCGTCTCGTAGGACAAAAGCTATCCAGCTCTAGGTTCGACGAGCATGGACATGCCAGAAGATCCGCGAAGGCATGGAGTCTCCTCTGACAAAGTCCCGGAGAACAGCTCGGCAAGCCGCGCAAGGCTCAGATCCAGCTTGCGGCCCCGGGGTTCAGTCCAGAAGTCCCGGACTTTGGTCTGAAAGGTGGGGCAGAACCAAGTTCGCCCACGCAATCCCAGAGTTCAGTCCGAAAGAAGTCCCGGGGACTTAGGTCCCGGTCTTACAAAGTCCCAGAGAACAGCTCGGCAAGCCGCGCAAGGCTCAGATCCAGTCGCGGCCTCGGGGTTTAGTCCGGAAGTCCCGGGCTTCGGTCTGGAAGGTGGGGCAGAACCAAGTTCGCCCATGCAATCCCAGAGTTCAGCCTGGAACGCACCACAGGACCTAATCCCGTTGGCTAGCGACGAGGTTCAGTCTGGAAGATGCATCAAAAAAAAAAAAGAGAGAGACAGAAGGAACGAGTTAATAGAAAAATATTTTCATTGCAAGCAAAAGTTCCTTACACAAAAGGGGTCCCGACAGGCCGAGAGACCCCCAAAGAAAGAAAATACATAAATAAGATAAAGTCGCAGAGCTACTTCGACGCAGCCGCATCCTCCTCAAGCTGGGGGGCACCCTCTCCGCCAGAGCCATCGACTGGAGGCTGCTCGGAAGCCGCCACCTCATCACCAGCCACTGCCGGATCTCCTCCGGTGGGCTCCTGCCTCCTGCCGCCCAGTACGACCCTGCTAAGGTCGAGCTCGGGGTAGAAGGAGCTCACCTTCTCCCGGCATACCTGGAATCCCTTCACGAAGGAGTCCACGGCCGCCTCGCGCACCTCAGCGACGTACTCCTCGGAGGTCCGGAACTTCGGCACGGCCTCCTGCGCCTCCCTCTTGGACGCCTCCAGCAGCCCATTGATGTAGGAGTTTTTCTCCTTGGCTGTGCTTAACTCCTTGAGGACCTCTTCTACCCGACGCTCCAGTAACCGGAACTGAGCCCTGAGGCGGGTCTTCTCCGCCGTGTCCTCCTCATTGCGGTGATGGTTCGAGATCCTCTTCTCCGACAGAGAGGTCTCGAGCTCCTTGACGTGCCCCTCGGTGCGGACCAGGTCGGCTCGGAGAGCCTGGTTATTCCCTCGCAGCTCGACCCCCTTCTACATGAGGTCCTTGACATCGGCTGCGAGTTTGCCAAGCTTCTCCTCCTTCTCGGTGTCCTTCTTAGCGTAGCCGACAAGGAAGTTCCTCAGCAACAGCACGTCCGTCCCGATCTACATCGAAAGAGACACGGTGTTAGTAAGATCCAACTGGAACTTTAAAGAGCCAGAGCTTGGAACTTACTGTAAAAAGCTACGAGAAGATCCCGAGTAGCGCCTCAGTGTAGTCCCGGCCGCCCCTCAGACGGCGGTCCCGGGAGGTGCTGGCGAACTCCATGACTTTCTCCGTGAGGCCCTGGTCGCGGATCACAGAGCAGCGGTTGGTGAGACTTGGGGGTGGGATGGGCGCGTCGACAGCAGGCTAGGCGGCCTTCCCTTCACCAAGCTGTGCGGCCGTCAGTGGAGCTGCCAACACCCTGGTGGCCATCGCAGAAGTGGCCGGTGCAGTAGTTGGAGCAGGCATCGCCTGAGGAGGTTCCAGCCCCCTCTCTTCCCCGACCCTGTCGAGGTCAACAACGGGGACATCGGACGCCTGGGCCCGAGGTGGCCTAGGGGTAGGAGCCGCTGCCCTAGGGCCAGTAATGGTGGAGATGGGCGCAGGCACCCGCCTCGCCTCAGTGCGAGCCCTCTTCGCCGGGGGGTCAGTCCCTTCGACAGCATCCCTCTCCACGATGCCCTCCATCAGGTTTTCCACGGAGAACTTCATACCTGAGAAAAAAAGAGGTCAGTTAGGCCAATTTAAAAGAAGGGAAGTGCGGGGCAAAAAATGAAATCAAAGGAGGGAGATCCGGGCCTCACCCAGTTCCCAGATGGGACTGATCCCTGCCTCGAATAAGTTCTGCTCTGAGATCAAAACATCGAGAGCTGGGACCGCGTCACTCAATAGTTATGAGAAGACCTCTTGGTCCTCTAGCTTGACCTCGGAGTTCCGGTTCGGAGACCGGTCCGGCTCGCTCCAGGTCCAGTCAACATCTTCGATCGAGGCAAAAAAGAAGCGGTTCTTCCAGTCCTTGATCGATGAAGGGAGGTCGAACCTGAGGCACCTAGGCCGGGGTGAGATGTACCACCAGCCATCATCGGTGGAGTAGCGCTTCAGGGTGAAGAGAGCCCTGAAGAGGAAGAAATGGGCAACGAACCCATGGAAGTGGCAGAAAACTATGAAGGCGAAGATGACTCGGATGGCATTAGGAGCCAACTGGGCCGGGACGAGACGATAATGGCTAAGAAAAGAGAGAAAAAATGGACGAAGGGGAAATCGAAGACCCCCAAGGAGGAAGTCCTCGTAGAAGGCGACTCTCCCGGGGCCACTCGAGGTTACTCGATCTCCAGGCCATGGGAGGGAAAGATGGGTTGAATCCTGGATTCCATAGGTGTCCCAAAGCAGAGAATGATTGTCCTCGTCATCGTCGAGGCATGACTGGAGGGGCCAGAGGGAGAGGCCACTGAAGAAGGAAGAGAAGAAATGGGACGAGCGGAAACTATGGGGGGAGACCTAGGACCCCTAGGGACACCTATGGTCACAGCCCCAGGCTGGAGCCGCCTACGAATCTCGTCCGGGATCTCTTCCCGCTCCGAGGAAGAAGGCGATGGAGTCCTCAGCTGGGAAGGACCGGCCTCGTTCGGGTTGGAGGAAACATAACGGCGACGTGCCATGGAAGAAGAAGAAGAAGAAAAGACTAGGACAAGGATTGGGAGGAGAGAAAAAAAGAAAAGGAGACGCACACTCACTGGATGTTTTGAACCAAAGGAATGGCGACCCCTAGAAGATGAAGGGAGACCACTGCAACCACCGGCGAGGTGTGAGAAAGTGGAGAGACCTCGTTTCCGAAAACTCCCCCTCCTTTTCAAATTCAGTCGACAGCAGCCATACGCTTCTTTCCATCCCGGGCCATCAGATGACTGCCACGTGGAGGCACGCCCGACATCGACGCTTCGGTTCGATAGAAACTATCTCGGTTTCAAAACGATGCATTAATGGCTCGTCAGACGCGCGCACGTGACGACCCCTCACAGGGCCTCGGGCACGATAGGAGTAGCAGCAGCGATTATGGCAATTATGGCGCGAGATTTTTGCCTTCTCCATGTCATCTCCGCATTAAATCCCCACGTCCCCAGGCCACGACACCTCGATGGAACCTAGGGATGGGAGGCAACTGATATGGCAACATCGCTGACGTGGACCGTGTGTCAGACCCAGCTGGAAGCGGCAAGTGCCACATAGATTTTTTCTTTCAAACCTCCTACTCCTTCGCCGGGTGGCACCCCATGACGGATCGACCTTGATCGAAGTCGAGCACCTCTCTGCCATTCCGCCAGGTGTTCACCCAGGAGGGGTCCACCTCGACCGACGCTGGCGGCCTCCTGCTCCCTCGCCAGGTGGCGCCCCATGACGGGTCCACCTCTGCCGAGGTCGAGCCAGGCCCTCCTGCTCCTTCGCCAGGTGGCACCCCATGACGGGTCCACCTCGGTCGAAGTCGAGAACCTCTCTACCGCTCCGCCAGGTGTCCACCTAGGAGGGGTCCACCTCGACCGATGCTGGCGGCCTCCTGCTCCCTCGCCAGGTGGTGCACCATGACGGGTCCACCTCTGCCGAGGTCGAGCCAGGCCCTCCTGCTCCTTCGCTAGGTGGCACCCCATGACGGGTCCACCTCGATCGAAGTCGAGCACCTCTCTGCCGCTTCGCCAGGTGTCCACCCAGGAGGGGTCCACCTCGGTCGATGCTGGTGGCCTCTTGCTCCCTCGCCAGGTGGCGCCCCATGATGGGTCCACCTCTGTCGATATCGAGCCAGGCCCTCTTGCCCTTCGCTAGGTGGCACCCCATGACGGGTCTACCTCGACCGAAGTCGAGCACCTCTATGCCACTCCGCCAGGTGTCCACCCAGGAGGGGTCCACCTCGATCGATGCTGGCGGCCTCCTGCTCCCTCGCTAGGTGGTGCCCCATGATGGGTCCACCTCTGCCGAGGTTGAGCCAGGCCCTCCTGCTCCTTCGCCAGGTGGCACCCCATGACGGGTCCACCTCGGTCGAAGTCGAGCACCTCTCTTCGTTCTGCCAGGTGTCCACCCAGGAGGGGTCCACCTTGGCCGATGCTGGAGGCCCTCCTGATCCCTCGCCAGGTGGCGCCCCATGACGGGTCCACCTCGGTCGAAGTCGCGCCTCTCTGCCACTCCGCCAAGTGTCCACCCAAGAGGGGTCCACCTCGGCCGAAGCTGGCGGCCCCTCGCTCCCTCGCCAGGTGGCATCCCAAGATGGGTCCACCTCTACCGAGGTCAAGCCGGACCCTCTTGCTCCTTCGCCAGCTGGCCCCCCCAAGGCGGGTCCACCTTGGCTGAAGTCGAGCCTCTCTCTGCCACTCCGCCAGGTGTCCACCCAGAAGGGTTCCACCTTGGCCGAAGCTGGCAGCCCCTGCTCCATCGCTAGGTGGCGCCTCCTGACGGGTCCACCTAGGCCGAAGTCAGCCCTACTCTGCAAAGCCTCGGGGAGGTAGAGACACGGGTCGCGAGGTCACCACTAGAGCCAGCGCGCATCGCGCTCTGTACAAGGTGCCGGTACGGCCTGTAGTGATACGTGAAACCTCGTTTACACCAGTTAATCAAGGCCCCGCAACCGAGGAATGAAATCCTAGCGGGCAGGAGCCTGAAATGGCTGGAAGCCCACCGTCAATGCTCCGAAAGGAGAGCTCCCGTGCTCGGCCTGAGGTCTCGCCAGTCTTCCCCCATTCATGACACACGGCGGGCGAGGTGTGACGGCCACTTAACTCCCTGACTTGAAGGAGAAGGAGGAGGGGAAGGACCAGAGATCTCGGGGAACCCCTCTTAGGAGGGAGCATGGGCTGAAGGTGATCCGGAGGTATAAAAAGACAGAGAAAGCGGACAGAAAGGTAGGTCAAAAAGGAGAGAAAATCACCAAGAGAACGATCCTGGGAGGCCTCAAGAAGTCCTCAGGCGTGAGCTTGGTGAACCCAGCGCGGGAAGCCGGGATTCAACCCCTCTCTTCCACACCCTTCTTTCGTCTATATCTCCTCTAAGCACGGGAATCCTTCGGGAACCCGCCTTAGGGGATCTGTTTCAGCTTGCCGCTCTCTAACTTGACCGTCGGAGTGCCCCCACCGGAATTTCTGGCCCGGGTCTCTGACTTTGTTTTGCAAGTCCAGAAGCTTGGAGATCTCGAGATGAGAGAGTCCGAGACCGGTGCCAGCTCACGAGCTACAGGCCACCGCGGTAAGGTCGGCAACACGCCATAATTCTAAACTTACTTTCGATGCTCACACGAATACTGCAGGTAGAGTCCTTCTCTCCAGGCTTCCTCACACAACAGGCAGCTCTCGATGGAAAAAATTACCGTGACAATACAACTCACGTCATATATATAGAGGAAGCAAAGAGGGGAACTTGCCAATAAAATGAAAATATCCTAACTGACCATCTCATCACGAATCAAGTCGGGCTAAGGCCTACACTATACCGCCTCAACCATACTAAATCACATGATATGCTTTTAGCCCAAATAATGATCATATAATATTGGACTCATCATACATCTATCAACATGGATCATAAAATCAATCCAATTTTGATAAAATAAAAATTATAATTAGTGTTAGCCTAAATTAGAAAAACTCTTACATCCTAATCCTCCTCATCTCCTACAATCTAAAAGCTTTCTAGTTTTTTTTGGTTGTCAGGAATTGACATTGCCGGCTACAATCCAGCACCATCACCATCTTTGGTAAACCCTCCTCCTTCCTTCCTTTCTTTGTGACCTTGGATGCTGCCATCATGGTAGCTTGAAGTAATGCCTCTTTTCCCTCTCTCTTGATTTCCCTGTCCATAGCCAAACCGTCGCCTCTAGCCACCACTGGCCATGCCACCACCTTAATTAGCTACCTGGTTGCACCACCACCCAACCCATCACCTTTCCTCTCCCTTTAACTCACCTTTAAAGAGCCACGTGAAGGCTCTGTTTCGATGCAAAAGGGAGGAGAAAGAAAAAGAAAAAATAACAACTAAAGGGAGAAACCAACCATATGAACATGGCCTTTTGATAGAAAAATAGTCTGAGTATAAAATCAAAAATAATAATAATAATAATAAAATAATTCTGGAGTCTTTGTTAGTTAGTGATAGTAAAAAAATTAGAGATATATATAATAAATCCTGTTCACTCGGCTGACACCAGTAGTAGTCAGGAGGTTGATGTACTCATCTTCGGATGGGAAACGGCTGCGGAAAAATTAATATACGCCGTGTATCGAACATTTCCTGGCTGGGGTTGGGGGACCGTCTGGGGGTGACTATTCCCGGGGTCTAACTCCTCCCCCCTTTTCGTTCAACCAAAAAAAAAAAAAAAAACATGGCCTTTTGATTGGACTTCAATCAGATTGCATTTAGATCGATTCTTTGCTAATCGACTTGGTCCATTTAGTTCAAGCCCAAACTACAACCTAGATTGGGCTCATAACCAAACCCAGACTAAAACAAGACCAGAGTCCCTCTCATCATCCAATTTTTCTAAGCTAAAGTCTACTAGCAATATTAATTTATTATATCAGAGCCTTCAACCATAGAGGAGTGTCAGATCTAGGATCAAGTCCCATATCATTTTTGGATTTGATTGTCGATAAATTTTCTTTATCTCTAGGATTTTCTTACTATATTTTATATATTTTTCAAAATTTTGAATTTATATGAAAATTATTAAAATATTTAAAAATAAAAAGTTTGGAAAAAATATGATAATTCAAAATTATGAATTAACAATCAGATATATATTACTTAGTATGATTATCGTAAAATTTGAAATGAGATTTTTTTAATATTACATTGTATTTAGAAAGGATATTATATTTGCTATTTTTGTATGAATTCTTGAATGAAAATTATTTTTTTATTTCTGGAAATAAGATATGAAATTCTAATTGATATTGCTATGGAAATAAGTATTTTCATGAGAAAATAGGTATTTTGAGATTATGAGAAAATAGGTATTTTGAGTTTATAAGAAAAATTCTCTAGTTGATCATGATTCGATTCTAGTTAATAGGACTAATCGTTAACTACACATCAGAAACTAGTTTTTTCAGGCCTTGCTGGTCGAGGCTAATAACTAATAGAGCTATTTTTTAGGCCTAGCTATTATGAGATTATGAGAAAAACTTTCTAGTTGATTATGATTCGGTTCTAGCTAAGAGGACTACTCCTTAGCTACACGTCAGAAACTAGTTTTTTTAGGCCTAGCTAGTCGAGGCTACTAACTAATAGAGCTATTTTGTTTGGACCTAGTCACTCGTTGCTAGATACCGATACATACCGATGCATCGCATGTTTATTCTTAGAACTAGTCTTTTTATCTTGTTATGGGATTAATCATGATCGTGCAAATTAAAGCCATCCCTTCGAGCCTAGCCAATTATATTGATCATTGATATACGTTGATGTATCGTATTTTTATTTTCAAGGGCTAATCTCTTTTAGATCTTATGGTAGAGCTAATCATGGTCGTAGTCACCAAATATTGAAAAAGGATTTTGAATTTACTAATTACACGTAGCATATTTGGAGAAAAAAAATTATGCTGTTACATATAATTTATTTATGTTAAATTATTATATTTAGAAAATTAATTATGCTCGATCTCTTATAGATATTGGTAATTTATTGTTTTACTCATTTTTTTTTTCTATTTTTTTCAGATGCAGCAGCATGGTCGGGCTTGGGAACGAGCTATATATATAAGAAGTTTAGAATGTAGAAGAAATTAAATCAATCTTTCTTGAATAAATCGTTGGATATTTATATCAGTTTTAACATGAATTTTTGATTTCGTAGATTCTTTTAAATACTTATATGAAGTTTATTATTTATACTTGTATCGGAATTTTGAGTATAGTTATGAGAAAGAAATGTCTTCCATATCGTGTGAAGTGAAATCTTATTTGTGTTACACGGCAATCTATTGCGTGTCCAAATTGAGTCTAAAGTTGGACCGTGCACCGCGGTGCGGAACGGCGGAAGTGAAAGGGTAAGAGTTAAAAAACAGTTGATTCAAACGAAAAAGTCATGCCAAGAAAATATGGTGGAAGAATTTATTATTTATTATACAAACAAAGATTCTTGGCAAATAGTTGATTTAAAACTTGGAAGAATCCGCAATGATCACTTCATCTTTAATTACGGACAACGAACGACAAAATTTTGCAGCCAGGTTGAATTTATTATTTTTTTATCAATCAATCATCACATCCTTGGAAAAGTATCCCAAGAACGCTAGAAGGAAGATTCTGTACGCCGTTTTATTTTCTCCGAACTAGGTGTCGACATCTAATCTTAAATTTCCTACGGATGCGGTACGATATCAATCGATCATCACATCCTTACAGTCTGAAATCTCGATCCACGTTGACGAGATTAGCAAATCTGGGAGAATTTTGCAGCGATCTGCTTACCCATTGCTGTATCAAGTCATTTTTCATGCTGCCAGCAACAACTTGCCCGGATCCCTCTAAATTATTGCTTGCCTACTCTTCGACTTCCCGCTGGGTTGCGTCCAAATCTATTCCAGATTTATAAATAATTTTTATTCATCATGAATGGTATAAAAAATATATATATCATTATATATACGAGGATCGTATAATTTTTATTTTTCGATACGTATTTAATATCGATAACTTTATCTTTTCATTACAAAATTTAAAGGATAAAAATCTCTCTCTTAAAATAAAATTATAACATCCGTCGGTTGAATTATGACATTTCTTGATTTAGGTTATGACACGTATGTGTTGCCACCAAGATCGTCGTGGTCCGTATCTCCTGCCGGTGTCGGAGTGCACTCCCTTCGCTGTCCGGCGGCCCTCTGCTCCTGGACCGGTGAAACAAGGGTTAGTGACCCGAGCCGGGGTTTCTGGCGGGGGCACTCCGACGGTCAAGTCAGTGACGATCCAGGAGAACAGATCCTCCTGGTCGGGTCCCTCTTGATGGACTCCGCACTAGGAGGAGTAAAGAGTGTGTGTGAGGACGGAAACGTTGCAGGGGGAGAATGATAGCGGGGACAGAGGGGTTCCCTGTTCCTCCGCTTCTTCTTGTTTCCCTCGCTTCCCCTCGACTGTGGTAGTGGTGGTGGTGCTTTGCCCTCTTGGTTGGGCTTGCCCCTGTGGGTAGTGCCATGCCCCTCTTCCTGGCGGGGATTGCACCTGTGTTCTTCTTTTTTTTGTCTGGCTTGTCTTTTTTCTGTGTGTTGGAGTTGTTGTTGTGTTACCTCCGAGTTTGTTAAGGTTAGGTTACCATTGGGCGCTTGTCTCGAGATCGCCGCCGGGCTGTCAGGTGCATGCGGCGGTGTCCCGAGGAGTCTTTCCTGATTCATGATAAGGAAAGTTGTCAGGCGCTCCGACACTCCTCTTGGTCGCCTCATTCCGGGGAACCTGGCAGTGCCTTGAATGGTGGGTCGCCGCCCACGGGATTCGAATCTTCCGGTTGGCTTCCTCTCTTGGGTGATCCAGGTGGTTGGTGAGGAATGTGGTGCCTCGATCAGCGTGCTTCTTTCCCTTCTAGTGTAACTGGCGGTTGCAGGTGGTCAGTACGGCCTAGAAGGTGCTCCAATGCAGTCCTCGGGCGGCCCGTCGGCGTTCTAGGCTGGTGAGGACCTCGTCCGAGCTGGGACTGAGCTGGAATGGCAGGGCTCGCTCTGACCTAAGCGCTCCGAGCTTGCGGGAGCGTCTTGGTGGAGGAGGGCAGAGTGCGGGCCGATTCGGAGGGTGCGCGCTCGGAGAGGCTCCACGTTGGCGGGTGAGCACTGAGCTCGACCTCGACCATAGGGCACTAACCTTCGAGGGTCTCGCTCCGAGGGATAGAAGACGGACCCGGTCCAGAGGGCGCGCGCTCGGAGAGGCTCCATATTGGCGGGTGAGCGCTGAGCTCGACCTCGACCATAAGGCATTGACCTCCGAGGGTCTCGCTCTGGAGGGCAGGAGGCGGACTCGGTCCAGAGGGTGCGCGCTCGGAGAGGCTCCACATTGGCGGGTGAGTGCTGAGCTCGACCTTGACCACAGGGCACTAACCTCTGAGGGTCTCGCTCTGGAGGGCAGGAGGCGGACCCGGTCCAGAGGGCGCGCGCTCGGAGAGGCTCCACATTGGCGAATGAGCGCTGAGCTTGACCTCGATCATAGGGCACTAACCTCCGAGGGTCTCGCTCTGGAGGGCAGGAGGCGGACCCGGTCCAGAGGGCGCGCGCTCGGAGAGGCTCCACATTGACGAATGAGCGCTGAGCTCGACCTCGACCACAGGGCACTAACCTCCGAGGGTCTCGCTCTGGAGGGCAGGAGGCGGACCCGGTCCAGAGGGCGCGCGCTCGGAGAGGCTCCACATTGGTGGGTGAGCGCTGAGCTCGACCTCGACCACATGGCACTAACCTCCGAGGGTCTCGCTCTGGAGGGCAGGAGGCGAACCCTGTCCAGAGGGCGCGCGCTCGAAGAGGCTCCACGTTGGTGGGTGAGTGCTGAGCTCGACCTCGACCACATGGCACTAACCTCCGAGGGTCTCGCTCTGGAGGGCAGGAGGCGGACCCGATCCAGAGGGCGCGCGCTCGGAGAGGCTCCACGTTGGCGGGTGAGCGCTGAGCTCGACCTCGACCACAGGGCACTAACCTCCGAGGGTCTCGCTCTGGAGGGCAGGAGGCGGACCCGGTCTAGAGGGCGCGCGCTTGGAGAGGCTCCACGTTGGCAGGTGAGCGCTGAGCTCGACCTCGACCACAGGGCACTAACCTCCGAGGGTCTCGCTCTGGAGGGCAGGAGGCGGACCCGATCCAGAGGGCGCGCGCTCGGAGAGGCTCCACGTTGGCGGGTGAGCACTGAGCTCGACCTCGACCACATGGCACTAACCTCCGAGGGTCTTGCTCTGGAGGGCAGGAGGCGGACCCGGTCCAGAGGGCGCGCGCTCGGAGAGGCTCCACATTGGCGGGTGAGCGCTGAGCTCGACTTCGACCACAGGGCACTAACCTCCGAGGGTCTCGCTCTGGAGGGCAGGAGGCGGACCCGGTCCAGAGGGCGCGCGCTCGGAGAGGCTTCACATTGGCGGGTGAGCGCTGAGCTTGATCTCGACCACAGGGCACTAACCTCCGAGGGTCTCGCTTTGGAGGGCAGGAGGCGGACCCTGTCCAGAGGGCCCGCGCTCGGAGAGGCTCCACATTGGCGGGTGAGCGCTGAGCTTAACCTCGACCATATGGCACTGACCTCCGAGGGTCTCGCTCTGGAGGGCAGGAGGCGGACCCGGTCCAGAGGGCGCACGCTTGGAGAGGCTCCACGTTGGCGGGTGAGCGCTGAGCTCGACCTCGACCACATGGCACTAACCTCCGAGGGTCTCGCTCTGGAGGGCAGGAGGCGGACCCGATCCAGAGGGCGCGCGCTTGGAGAGGCTCCATGTTGGCGGGTGAGCGCTGAGCTCGACCTCGACTACAGGGCATTAACCTCCGAGGGACTTGCTCTGGAGGGTAGGAGGCGGACCCGGTCCAGAGGACGCGCGCTCGGAGAGGCTCCACATTGGCGGGTGAGTGCTGAGCTCGACTTCGACCACAGGGCACTAACCTCCGAGGGTCTCGCTCTGGAGGGCAGGAGGCGGACCCGGTCTAGAGGGCGCGCGCTCGGAGAGGCTCCACGTTGGCGGGTGAGCGCTGAGCGCAACCTCGGCCACAAGGCACTAACCTCCGAGGGTCTCGCTCTGGAAGGTAGGATACGGCTCCAACCTAGGCGTCCCGAGCTCGCGGGCCTGACCTGGCGAAGGACAGAGCTCGGCTCGCTGTATTGAGGGAGCTCAGCTCAGCTTGGTAGTGGAGTCCGGGCTGGAGAGTTGACACGGCGTCCGATGCGGTGTCCTTTCTTGATGTGGCGCATGCCGGTTCTTCCACGTCAGCGATCCCACCACATCAGTATGTATCATAAGATCGAAAGATATTTTTATTATTGAAAAAAATTTTAAATTTTTTTTTGATCTTATAACATTATGTAAATATGGTTATGGCATCTTGTTTGCGAAGTACCACAAGGAAAAAGCATTTTTATCATTCAAGAATTTTTAAAAAATAAATTATAGATATTAAATATATTTTGAGCGACAAAAATATTTTTTCTTATGATACTTATTTGTAAATAGGATTTCATAACTCTATTTATAGGATATCATAAAGCTGAAAATATTTTTATCATTAAGAATTTTTAAATTTTTTTCAATAATAAGAATACTCTCGTCTTTATGATATTCTTTTGCTAATAGGGTCATGACTTTCCTGTTCACAAATACATGTCACAAGAAAAGGATATTTTTGTTATTCAAAATTTTTAATAAAAAATAAATTAGAAGCACTAAATGTGTATTTGCATGGCGAAAATATTTTTCGTATATGATACTTATTTATGAATAGGATATCATAATTTTGTTCACGGGATGTCATAAGATAAGAAATATTTTTGTTATTGAAAAATTTTAAATTTTTTTAAAAATATTTCTCGTTTTAAATTTATAAATATCATAATCTAAGCGAAAGAATGTTATAATCCAGACTAACATATATCATATTTTTTTTATAAAAAAGAAAAGGATATTCTTATTATTTAATTTTCTTTTAAAAAAATAAATTTTTAATGATGAACGTGCATTGAAAAGTAAGATTTTATATAATTCAATCAAGTTATCAGTGTGTTTTATTTCTTTATTTTTTTGGGTATCGTGGGTGGTATACAAAGACTTTCTGGTACATGATATGAGAAGACCACTCACGCGGCATAAGAAATGGATTCAATTTTGTCGGTGCGCGGGATGGATTCCTTGGGCACGCTTTGCCGCAATCCAGACTGTATTTTGGCAGTTTATCATGGTCCGGATATGGATGTTTCGACCATCGCACAGCCGCCGGGACGCACAGACGTCTGTTGTTGAAACATTATATACATATAACGGGCAGAGACATCTATAGTTGAAACATGGGGGGAAACCACTGTTCTATAGCTTATTTGACTTTCTCCCCTCCTTCTCCGGGCAAACTAACAAAAAAAAAAAAAAAAAAAAAAAAATCCACCAGGTATATGCATAAATGGAGTTCCTCTCAAGGTGCTTCGGAAAATATTATAGCCATAATTTTTATCAGAGTTCACTTGTGGCCGAGAAAGGAAAGCTAATGCCTTCATTGAGTATCTATTTTGATGAAAAAGCTAAAAATTTTATTATATTCATGAATGAATTAGAAGAGTAATCAGGATTTATGGTAGCATCTCGAACCGTTTATCATATCATACCGATCAGGAGTGGTATTACGGTTTACGGACACATATATAGTTTGTAGTTGCATTCACGTACAGGTACTCGAGTAATTATAAATAACAATCCAGAAAGTAAAACAGGATCAGTATTCGAAATATTATGACGGATTAGAATATATAATATATCCGCAATCAATCCCGCTAATTATATACATGTGCAAGATCATGCTGGTCAATCTTGTGGGATCACATATCATATAGAGCACATCAACAAGGTCACGTATCATATACGGACCATCAATCTTGTAGGATTGTGGTATAACATGCATATAAATGCCCATCACTTATAGAAACATTTTGCTTTGTACTCTAGATATAAAACACATACTATGATGCGGATAAAATATTGCATTCCCATATACATTCCCAAATCTTTGAATGTCGTTTGGGACAAATTATAGATGACTACGTCTTATAAATATTTTCAATTTTTTAGTACAGCTCATTTTTCAAATTTTGAAGGACAGGCTGGGCATCCTTAATTTCCAAGCCCTAACTTGAAGGAAAGAATTAGAAAAATCAGGATTTATTAGAATGGATGCTATATTTGTCACATAATCCCTATGTAAATATTTGTGGCATCACATGTGACCGTTATCTAGCCAACCTTGTGGGATCACATATCATGTAAACCCATGGCATACTATATATTTCAATTAATCATGAGATCATTGTGGCATGGCATGCCATATACATTCCCATCAATCATGGAGTCCAGTTGGTTGGGATCTTACCTTACAATCAACAGATCACGGATTCGAGATATAATTTTATGGAAAACTCGATTAAATTCAGGACATGTTCATCTTGGATGGAGAAAGGTTACGAAAATCTAGCATCTTGAATCGAATATTTTCCATCAGGATGGAAGCCTGCAGGGTAACTATGTTGAATTTATTTTCCTATCTCTTTTCTTCATTAAAAAAAAAAAAAGAAGGGTTGTTTGGCTGCGCTTGCTTCCGTATGATCCTAAAAATAGGAAAGAAAAATTTTTGGATTATTACCATCCGATGTTTGCCTTTTATTTTTAATTGGTTTTTATTTGAAAAAAAAATCGATAGGCCGCGAGGACTCCCTTGACCCACTTGATTTTTATTAAAAAAAATTAGAATATAATGGAATGTTTATAAAAGTTGGATTTAGGTTTCCTTTTCTATCATTAATAATTTAAAGAACGAAGTACAAATACCTTGATATGATTTGAAGTATTTTTTTAAAAAAATTAAATAGAATTAGTTTTTCAAAAATAAACATGATCAATTTAAGTAAAAAAAATTAAAATTTTATGTAAGATAAATTTAAGTTTATACATCAACTTTATTTTTTTAATTATTATTTAATTTTTTTCTAAATTATAAATATATATAATTAATTTTTTTTTAATTTAATTAATTTATTTTAAAATTTAAATAATAAAATTTTGGTCGGATCATCGGCTATGCAACGCCTTTTAGAAAGCGATGGTATATTGTAAAGGGCAAGTATGGCCTTTGGTTTGGTTTGTGATTTGATTTTTTTTAAGTACGTACGGTGGATCTCTTCCTGGATGCTATCATTCTTAGCTATAATGATCGAAATGATAAACATCGTGCCCGATTACCTTTAAAATAACATAATATTCAAAACTCAACCCAATCTCTTTCTTTCATGGTTTCACCATATTTTATATTAATTTTTTTTATTATTAAAAAAAGATAGAAGGGATTAAATCCGGTGTTAATAACAATAGTATATTTATAGTAGCCCCACCTGCATGCCTGTCATAAACTAACAAGGATACCAAGTCTTGTCACAACGGATATCCGTGTCATGCTTTGAATTTGGCTTGTCGCCAGGATAATAAGATAAGGATGGCCATCAATAAAGACGTCCTGAAGAGAAATTTTAGGACACAAAAACTTGTGAGTGGAAGGTTAGGATTGGAAGAACGCTGAACAATCATGGAATTTTTTTTTTTTATTTTTTTTTTTTATTTTTTTTTTTTTTGTGTTTTATCGACATGCATGTGCATGCATGCATAAGTATATTTATGCATGTGTTGGGTAAGAATAGACATTGGTTTTAATAACAATAGTATGTTTCCTGTTCTTCGTATATATTCGAGAAATGTCCATAATTTCATGTCTCGGTGACTTAGTTTCAGTTTTTCAATTACAAGGTATCATAGGTTGTGCAACTAATTATTTATTTACATCCATAATAGTAGAAGGTGCCGACCATCAATCGTACTTAATTCTAGTCAATAAATATATAATTCAACTCTTTTTTTTTTTTTTTGATAGAAAAAAAAAAAGGGATAGGAGGGATAAATCCCGGTATAGCTATCCCGCAAGCCCTCACTTTACCAGGTAATGTTTGATACGAGGCGCTCGGATTCGCACAGCCTCTCCCCACCTAATGATGAGTACATCAACCTGACACCACTAAGATGCCGATCAGTAGATCGGGAACAAAGGTTGACACCACTAAGATGCCGATCAGTAGATCGGAAACAAAGGGAGAGACCCTGACCTCTCACTCACGCCAACTATCAAGGGTCCCAAAAAAATCCTAGATTTAATCGAGTTACCCGCGGGATCATATCTCGAACCGCCGACCTGTTGGTAGTGAGGCAAGGCCTCTACCAAATGGTTGTTTTCCAAGTTAATTAACTGCATCAAGTGACAGCGGTTAAGACTTTTCAACTCGGGATTTCCATTCCCATGATCAATTTGTAATGAAATAAGTAAATAACTAAATTAGGTCAAACTAATTCTGGCCCTGCATATTTTAAAAATAGTACTGAATTTGGCATTATATATCAGGTCAAACTAATTATATATTAATTTATGTTAGTTGTTTTACGATGACTAATAAATTTACCTTGTTATATAGGAACCTAGGAAAGAAAGGAGACATAAGTATTAGACCAGAAAAGATGGTCAGATTATGGGTGGCACTGCAAGTGGTAGAGGAATCAATACAAGTCAAGGCAGCAATTTACCAAGTTAAGATAGCTATACATGTAGTTATCAAAGATGACAATGAAACATTAGATATGGCCAAGGATTTTGAGTATTTATCATTGTTAATGTACTATTGTAATATGATAGTTTGGTATTTCGATATAATTTTTGAATTATAATACATTTATGAATGTGATCCACTGATACACTTATGGACGTAACATTTATATTTTGTAAAACTGATGCAACGTTGTAAGTATAATATTTTAGTTTGGAAATTGAATATAACACAGTGTTTAATGTGATATAGTGAATGTTAACCTGAATGTCAATGTGAATGCCATACAATCCTATAAATGTCAATTTGATATAGGGGCTGGTATTCATATGATATAGTAAATGCTAATGTGAATGTTAATGTGAATGCCATACAATGCTTAGTGTGAATGTTAATGTTAATGTGATATAGGGACTGATATGAATATGATACAGTGATTGTGAATATGAAAATATTTGTTACAAGGGTTAACTGTTTCACATGGAAATATTTGATACAAGGATGATTGTTTCACAAGGCCTAAGTTTGGTTTCTCTAAAAATATTTTCAAATATGTTGTTTGACAATATATATAGTTGGAAATCTTTGTTTGATGCACTTTCAGATATGTTGTTTAACAGTGTTATTGGTGAGATATTATAACCTCCTGGCTCTCCAGGTTTCACTCTCTGAACTTTATAGGTTTACTAAGATTTAATATCATCTATCATGACCCTTTTTTATGCTCATCCGTTTATATCTTTAATATGTAGCAGATTTTCTACACCCTTCCATGCAAACTAACTTGCAAATTAATGACATTTCTGGGTATTTATTATATAGACAGAGTTTGGCATAATGGGATTACAACATAGGAGCTGCTTATTTACATTTTATAGGGTACTTCTTAAAAACAAGACATGATAACCCGGACATCTTATATATATATATATGTGGCCCGCTGTTTTGACTTGTGGGAACAAATATTGATATACAAAAGTACCACATCATATCAAGCATAGATGATGTTTCCTATTATAGGCTCAGGTAGGCAATCCAAGAGGGGGGGTGAATTGGGTTTTATAAAACTTTTGTACTATTTGCAAAGTATGAACTAAAGCAAGTATGTGCTAATGCAATTCAAGTGCTTGTGTATTTCAAATAAATGCAACGGAAATAAGAAAGGTACAAGAAGAACAATCACACAAATACAAGAGTTTATAGTGGTTCGGTGCCAACCAAGCACCTACATCCATTCCCCAAGAAACCCTTGGGAATTCTACTAAGTTTGGTTTTATAACTTAGGCTCACCAACAACCTTTACAACTTGTTTTGTCTTCGGACTCACAAGTCAAACCCTAGTTGGTTTCAAGGCTCACCAACAACCACCCTTGATTTTACGGGATAACCAAGAACCTAAACAACTTGTTTTGGCTTCGAGCTCACAAGTAAAATCCTAGTTGATTTCAAGGCTCATCAACAACCACTTTGGTTTTCAAAGGCTTACCAAAAATCTCTTTGGTTTTCTAAGGCTCACCAAAAATCTTAAGTAAAATAATGTAAGAGCAAGTATAAATGAATACAATAAAAGCTTTCTAAAATAAAGCAAATATCTCTTTGAAGCTCTTGATTGTTGATGAAGATCTTGTCTTCAAGTTGATGAAGTCTTTGATTGATGCTTGTAGATGTAAACTTTGAATGCTCTCTTTGAAACTTGGAAGCTTGAAGGCTTTGAATCACTCAACTCTTGAATCCTTGAAGAATATTCAAAAAACTCACCAAAGGATTACTTCCCCATTTGATTTTTGATATTTATATAGCTCTCCAAATCATAGATGACCGTTTATGACCATTGGGGATGAAGATATGGCTGTTTGAAGTAAGTTGGAGAAGTTCTGCAGCTTTTGAAAACTAGCCGTTACTGTTCAAGTGTCGACACTTCACCTCCAGGTGTCGACACTTCAGTTTCAAGTGTCGACACTTCATTCTCCAGGTGTCGATACTTTAGTTTCAAGTGTCGACACTTCAGCTCCAGGTGTCGACACTCGACTAAAAGTGCTTTCTGAAGTTTTCTGTTTGTCTTAGGCCTTGAGTCGATACTTCACTCTTCAAGTATCGACACTTGATCCTCAGATGTCGACACTTCATTTCCAGGTGTCGACACTTGCCTGTGCCATTGCTGAAACATCTTCAAATTGAAACTTTAACCTCTTCAAGTTCTTCCATATTAATTTCAAAGTCCATATACTTGATTTTCTATTAATTTAAGGACTTTTTCAACTGAAATACAAGCATTTCTTCATCCAACATGGTTGAGTACTAAGATCTGAAAAATATACTTAAAATATAATTAGTACTCATATATACTTAAATATTTTGTCAATCATCAAAATCAAGACAGAGTCAATACCTATCATTGATGTATTTTATCATTGTATAAGACCTACAAAGTTTCAATATTATTATTGTGCAAAATCTATGAAGCTCTATCTTGTCATTATACAAAATTTACAAAGCTCCAATTTGCTGAATTCACCAAAAACGGCATACATATGCTGAAATAGTATTCTTATAAAATACATGATTTGAAGTTAGGCTAAAATCAATCGGGTTAAAATATAGCTAGAACACGATTTAAAATATAAATATGATTTATAATATCATTAACAACTTTTACAACAAGCCAAATACATTGTCATGGAAACTAGGATTAACAAACAGGTATATCAGGC
Source organism: Areca catechu (assembly GCA_021397845.1). NCBI lineage: Eukaryota > Viridiplantae > Streptophyta > Magnoliopsida > Arecales > Arecaceae > Areca > Areca catechu. The sequence continues at coordinate 2,424,706 of CM038049.1, read as the reverse complement.
CTATAAGCTAGAAAAATCAAACCAAGCATGACCAAATAACTAATAATACAAAGTCTATTACATATGCCTCTATCTTCCTTTAACCTAGATTATCTTTTTAGATCATCAAGCTACTTTTTAAGTTCAGAATGTTTATATTCTACACTTTCTTTCTTAAGCCGCAACACTTGCTTATCAGACTCCAACTTGTCAATTTTTTATATAATTTATGGATTATCTTGAATACATGTACGGACCACTCTAGATTTAACCATTAAAAATAGTTGCAACCTCCATCAAACTATAAAAAATATTTTGATTCCTATTATCCTTCTCATTGTAACAACAAGTCATATAAAACAAAGTGAAATAAAGCAAAATCTTTACATTATAATTAAGGCATGCCCAAAACCTCCTATCCAGATTTATAGAGGTCCAAGATGTTTTTATCATGACCGGAAGATAGCAATAACATATCTTTAGGCTTTTACTAAAACAAGACGCTTTCCCTTCTCAAACACCCCAAAGTCGAAGAACTCATTTCCAGCCATGAGAGAGTTACAGAGAGAGCAAGAGAGCTAGAGATAATAATATACAGAGTTAAAGAGAGGAAAGACCCACTTCATCAGGCTTTTGGTGGGAAAAATGGCATGGGTGTACATGCCAACTACTCATTTTCCATTTTTCAAGAAAAGCCAAATAGATATACATAAGTCACTAATGGCAAATTTACCATGTATGTACTGTCAGTGATGTTGGACCCAATTTAGATGGCTAGAAGGAGAGATTGCAACATTTTTAAAATGTGGGGTTGAGATTATTAACATCAAAGATGTAAGAGATTATTTGCAAGTTGGGATAAAATATAATGGTTATTTTCTTTTTACCCTTATTTATATTTGATGATGTTAATCGTTCTGCATGGTTAATTCCCAACAGACTAGGAACACATGGTGTTTATTTATTTTTTTGATCTCATGCTTAAGTAGAATACCGTTCCTTTAAATTTAATCTCTGCTACCGCATCAAATATATATATATATATATCATTTTATTTGGTTCTATACTGAAGTGCCCGGCCAGAATAACCAAGTAGATTTTACCTCTTCATGCTTGCTTTAGGAACATTAATTAGAAATGGATGACAAATTCACAAAGTTTCATCATGTCATAGAAGAGGTTTCGAGGTGTGTATATAGAAATCCTTTCAATTAGGAAAATATCCAAATTACAAATTTTTTGCTGTATGGAAAATCCACGCAGCAATCTCCTTTTCTGTTTCTATACATGGAAGGGAAGTATCGAAAAAAGGGAGGATAATTATGCATCCTTTGCCAACATTCTACCGTTTTTCCTTCGTTCCTTTGACATATATATATATATATATATATATTTTAATACCAAGTCCAAGTCCTTATTGGCAACGGTTACGTTTTCAAACTCCCCAGTTCACCAACTCTTGATTGATTGATTTAGAGTTAACCAATTCACCACCACTGAAAAATTTAAAGAAAAAAAAAATTTATCGAAAGTCAATTTTAATTACCGTTCCCATCAAAATGGAATCCATCGAATCCCCCTTCCACCGGTTAAATTGGTGGCAATGACTGCAAATCACTAGCGTCCATGAATACGCTTAACCAGAAGTCCATGTCATCACTGTTGGATGCCCCAAATGAGCTAATTAACGGCTCGCCAAGCGGACTATATGCTGGACCTTCTAAAGCTGTGAAGAAATCCATTCGTTCCACACAATTATCCATCGATAATGTCTCCGACCAGAAGCTCTCATCGATCACCGGAATTTCTTCAGAAGAAAAGCTCTCTTCTTTGACACCAACATTGTTAGCCGTCTCTCTCGAAATTGTAGATGAATCGGTAGCGGTGCATGAGAAGTCACTATGCGATTCTTCCGGGGATCCTGGCACGAGTATTGGATCATCTAATCTTGGGTGCATCGAGCCCGAACCAAGTTGCACAGGTGTATTTTCGGATTCCTTCTCCATCAAGACATCAAATTTGGTTTTATTCTTTGCTTCTTCTCCCACTTGGTTTGGCTTCACTCTCTTCTTCAAATGCGTGTGCCATACATTCTTGATTTCGTTGTCCGTTCGCCCAGGCAGGCTCGCAGCAATTGCAGACCATCTATGGAAAACATGAAAAGAATTGCATCAAGAGAATATATATATATATACATATATTTGTTTTTTTTATGCAACACACTTGCACCTCGAAACTTACAAATTTCTGATTTTCTTGTTTGTTGTTGACTGACTGAAGAAAACTACAGGTTTCCCATTGCTTTGTTTTTAGGTTCGTCTTGTTAATTATGGTGCAAGGAAAACTGTAGTATCTCAAAGCAACTCTAATATGATAGACAGCGCATGCGTCTATGGATGGTTTTAATTACGGCGTTGTCCGTTTTCTATTTCGTGTCTAAATGCATGCGTTCCTGTTGGCATATCAAGGGCCATATAATGGAAGCCAAAGCCAAAACGAAAGGAATCTTTCCAACTCTTCGGACTTTTCTTTTCCATTGAATTGGTTTTTTTTCTTTTTTTTTTTTTTTCGGTAATCGAAAGGGATGGGGATAAATCCCCGTATAGCTATTCTTGCAAGGCCCTGTTCTATTGGATATCAAAATATTTAGATTTTTATAGTTTTTTTTTTTATTTAAAGATGAGTATGCCAATCCGATATCACTAAAATATCCAGTAAATCGTGGATTCTAAAAATATTTCTGGATTTAATCGAGTTATCCATGAAATTTGAACCCGTGATCGGTTGGTAATAAATTGATCTGGTCTTTGCTAAGCTTAACTCTCTCTCTCTCTCTGGGTTATATATAGAGAGAGAATTAAATATATAAAAAAAAAAAAACCATCTTCCCCTGTTTCTTTTGAAATATCATGCCCTTTCTCTCTCTCTCTCTCGGGAAACGGTACTTCACTGGAAAAAAAAAATAAGAGAGCCGTATTTTGTGTTGAGCCGTACCTGTTCCCAAGTTTCTCATGCAAGATGATAATGGTTTCCTCTTCTTCCTTTGTGAAGTTCCCTCGTTTGATATCTGGTCGCAGGTAGTTAACCCATCGAAGCCTACAACTCTTCCCGCATCTCAACAGACCTAAAGAATTAAAATTTCAAAAAAAAAAAAAAAAATGTAATGAGTGGTGAGATCCTATTCATATCTAATCATAGCTCAAAACACTGATTATGACTTCGAAGTGACCAAGTGATCAAAGTTTTTCAAAGACCGACACGCTTTATGGAATTTTTGCTCGACAAAGGAAACAAGGGAGGAAAAAAAAACTACGGACCGTATGATATATATATATATACCAGCTGCCTCTCTTTCATCAAACCATCAAGACCTAAAAACACTTCCATCGTTATTTTACAACGGCACGAATTTTCAAATATTTTCTTTCTTTTTCCATGATTCATTAAAAAAAAAAAAAAAAAAAAAAAAAAAGATAGACATAGAGAAATATTTGGAAAATATATAACTTTTTGAATTAAAAAGCTCGTCGTCTCCTCTTGAAAGCCGATCTCTTCGCATTCTTTAAGGTTAATTAAAAGGAGAACTCGCCAATGAATTCGTAATTAATTACCGGCTTGTTTCGGTAGCGCACGCCAATTCGCATGACCATATCTCTGGATATAAGCAATCAGCGCCTGGTCTTCTTCTGCAGTCCATGGCCCCTTCTTCAGACCCATCTTTTCACAGCAAGGAGCTCTCACCATCTTGCTATCAACTCTAATTCACTCTCGATCCTCGCTCTATCCCTTTCTTTCCTTTCTCTGATCCGAGAGCTTTCCAAATAGCAGGAAACGGAAGCCCCTATTTATCTATCCTTGCACCGATCACAGAAGACAACGTGCTCTAATTCGTTCAAAGTCGCACCTCCTTCCTGGAAGGAGAGGGGCCCTCCTCGGAGCGTGCGTGCGTGCGTGCTGCTCTCTCTTAATACTCTCTGCCAAAGGAGCTTGTTAATTAGGGGGTAGACCAGGTCCGGGATACTGATTAATTGACGGCGTCCTTCACTGTTAATTAATTAATCGGGGTACCTCTCGGCTGCGCATGGCCCTCCGATCAAACCGCTCGATCAACTCGATGTTACCAAAAAAAAAAAAAAAAAATTTAAATAAAAACCACTCGAGTGGATGTTTTCCAATACTTTGGTTGGAACAACTCCATCATGCATGAAGAAGGATTCAGCCTTATCACGAGATGATGTATGCATCTGGTGCCTTCTTCATCCATTATTTTAAAGCAGTCAAAAACATCTCGTGCAATCTATATTCGATCGGTAAACGCCGATCAAGTTACATCCAAATGACGAAATAACCATAGTCCGGGTCAATCTTTTCAATGTAGAGTATCTTATATGACAGGGAGTACTCGTAACTATTATTATAACTCGGTCGGATGTGGGTACGTGTATCGGTTGGATTAGGTCAGGTCAAGCTCGCTTGCACATGTAAGTTTAGTTGTAGTCGTCTTCATCGTGACTGATATTTAGCAGTGTGAACGCGAAAGCATCGATCCCCGTTGGATCGATCTTTTATACTTACGAAACTGCAGTTAATGTACGTTTTATATCATATCATATGATTACTAGCTAAGAGGGTCAAGGAATGACAAAATTGTAATAAATTTATTCTGCATGTTTCTTGTAAACTTCCATGCGAAACATGCTTCCGATCGATACACCTAAAATAGGATATACGTACGTACGTTATGGCATTTTCGTTGGTATATATCCGAAAAAATTTACAAGTTGGATTTATTTACTAGACGATTGAAATGTTATACACGTGAACATCTTAAATAATATTTTCTGGCTATTTATCTTGTATGAGATTTTGAATCGTTCCGGATAATGTCCAAGTAAATCCAATCCTTCACGCATATGAATTAAAAGAATGAAAAGTCTTTCGATACTTTTCCAAGGTCGAGAATTTCAAATATATTTTTAGCTAATCTTTTCACGTGAGATCCGAGATCGTTGCATTTATTTTTATTTATTTATTTTTTGTACGGCAAAAAGGACATGATGGATAAATCTTGACGTAGCTGGCTAATATTTGACGAGTAGATCAATCCGGCACCATAGCGGCAGGAAATAAAGAGAAAGATCGTGATCTTTCATTCACATCAATGATCATGGATTCCAGGATTTATCCTGGATTTAATCGAGTCATTGTATGGATCCTTTCTCGAACCCGCGATCGGTTGATAGCGAGATCAACCGGACTACCATGCCTTAGCGATCGGATCGTTGCATTTACCATCAAATCAATGTTTATTATTTATCTAATATTTTGAGATCGAGAAAAAAAATAATAAATTTATTGATGCGAGGAAGAGATTTTATTATCTAATATTTATAATGTTCCGTTCTAATTAACTAGCATTCCGATAGGGTCATTATCTGACATAAGGTACCTTTTTAATCAAGAAAATCTGCCATGAGACAAACCATTCGGAACAAGCTTATATCAGGGGAAAAGGCAAAATGGGCCGGTTCCCTTGGAGATACTGACTTGCACCTCTTACCATCGGCATTCCGAGACCTTAATAATAATAATAATAATAATAATAATAATAATAATAATAATAATAATAATAATAATAATAATAATAATAATAATAATAATAAAACAGCTGGCTGTCTGTCCTCATGGTCAGAAAAACGTGCGGTGGGCCAGAATAGATTCCGATATATATATATATATATATATATTTTTTTTTTGGGCTTCTCATTTTTAATAATGCAGTCTAACACGAGAGGAATATCCATCAAGCGGCGAGAGCAAGTGGGGCCAGAAAATTTACTGGAGGAAGGCTGGTCGAAGCTCTCGGTTAAGAGTCGTCGCCTTTCTTTCGTGACTTTAAACTTTGTTTTGCTGGCTACACGAGAGTCCAATATAGTGGCATAAAATGGCTCGTGCCTTTTTGAAAAAAAATATGGACATAGATCGATGGTGGAGGCTCCATCCAAGGGAGCTCAAATCCTCGGATTGGGTGACTTGGCTTGATGGTCAACCCAGATTCTCGGTCGATCAACCGTTCCTCTCCGACTCGTATCCAACAGCACTGCCCTATTGGCCGGCTAATTTTGACCAAGGATGCCATTCCCCCGGGTCATGATTGGGGATCTAGTTGAAAGAAGAAGGATGCCATCTCAACTGTCATGATTGGGTTGAACGAAGAAGCAAGCCTAGTAATCGGGCGCTAAGTTAGTTGAATGAACTATTTGGCATGAAAATTTTATCAGTATCAAGTTGAGACGGTGATTTTTTATTTTTTATTTTTATTTTTTTAAACCGGTATATTCGATTCAAAGAGCCGGAATAGGAATGGATACAACCAACCAAGAAAGTTGAGATGGTGTTTAATGGTAGTACGAGCGGGTGTCCTGCCCTCGTGACTCGCGCGTCGTTCAAAGATAAACAAAAATAAATAAATAAATAATGATCGATATATAAAAGGCCAGGACAGGGATTAATGTACCTCACACTCAAACCTAAAACATCAGTAATCGCTTTGATATTAAACTTTGGAGATCAATGCATCGAGGAAAAGGGAACCATACAATATGCAAGCGAGGATTAAAATGCATATACTAGATGGAAAGAGAGACAGTTTCAAAACCATTCTCGATCTCTTAGGTTCGAACAAGTCTAGCTTGCTCCTTGTGTGCTAAGCAAGCATATATTAATAGATAGGCTGTACGTTGGATTGAAAACATGCGTGCCTTGGGTCATCTAAAGCGAATCGACGTACGGAACGAGATTGTCTTCTAATACTTCATAGAAATTTAAAATTATAAACATGAAATAGGTCGAATTCAAGGCCAACACTAACTAAAGGTTTCAGGTTCATATTTGAAGTTTAGTGAAGTTCATCTCTCATGTAATTATACTTAGTATATGAAGAACTGATTAATATTAAATTGCACATCCCCCATTGACTAAATTGGGTATGGAGACACTCGACCAGATTAGATATTGCCGCATCAAAAAGATGTCAAACCAAACCGTTATTTCCGAATTAAACGCTACCATCCAAAAAAGTTGTTCACCAGCTTTACACGGTCGCAGCAATATTAAAATGGAGTACTACCAAGCATGATGAGGAAAGGGCATCGATCACTCGGAAATAAAGTTAGATTTTACGATCTATATTTCGGATTGTTGAAGTTGAAGAATCATTTAGTTTTTTTTAATGATATCAATGAATTGAAGTACTTGGGTTGGGGGGGGGAGCTAATCATAACTAGCCATATAAGAGCTAATGATATTTTTTTCATTTAGTCGCATCATTATTTTTATAACCATGTCATGCTCCATAATCTTGTGGAGCCATGGTAATTACGTAACTAGCTATGATGCAATCTAGTGCTCTCAATTAATTGTACATGGGACGGAGGATATATAGCTAGCCACAGCTTGTAAAAGCAAGCAAGGTTACCGTCCAGCTTGCTTATGTAGCTTGAATTAAAATAGACACTGGTGCAACCTTTAAGGTTCTTGTATATTTTAAAAGTGTCTAAATAAAGAAGTTGGAAAATTATCAGGTTGATATAAGAAACTGTATTAATTGTTCGTTTTTGTTTAATGGAATGTCAAGTGTTGAGGAGCAACAGTAGAATTCCACACCAGCAGCAGAATTTTTAGGTATGATAATATATATATAGATGTATCATAAGAAATAACCCAATTGAATATTTGATGGAACTATAGTGTCGCGCCCCAATCCCAAAACCTGGGCCAGAAGTGCGACAGACGGCCGTATGTTCTGGGATTCAACCTTCCCAGGGATATACCAGACCTGTACCAACCATAAAATGAATAACCAAGCAATTAAACTATAAAAAGTAAACCCAGGCAAGTAGAATCAATATTCATAAAGCTAACCGTCCCACATAAACAAATTTCAGACAATAAAATAAAATGATAGTGTCCACTAGATCCTAAGCCTCACTGATTGAATCTCTGGCCCATGTGTTCCTCTGATCCTGTAAAAAAAATGCAAGGGAAAAGAATGAATTTTCCTTAAACTCAGTAAGTCATCATATATCACAAATATAATTTACCATGAATCTGGAGTAACACCATGCATGTGAGCAACCATAAGCTATAAGCCATTTCTCATTATTAACCTTTTTTATTTATTTTTCCGACGTCATACAAATTTTAGGATGGCCATCCAAACACACTCACTTAGTCCCTCATACTATGGCCACGATCGGCCCGTAGCTCGCCCCAAAAGAGTCTAGACCCGGTGTCACATGCCGCACATCGGTCATGTGCCAGCGATAGCCCCGCTGGAGGCCCAAAAGGAGTCTAGCTCTGAGTATCACACGAGAAACATGCTTCCCAGCATGTGCTAGAATAAAACAACAACTCCTGTGTCACATACCGCTCATCGGTCATGTGCCAGCGATAGCCCGCTGGAGGCCCAAAAGGAGCCTAGATCCTCGTGTGATCATAGTCGGACTAGAGAGCTGCTAAATTCAATTCAACTATAATTCTTAATCCTAGTCTTTGTTTACATTTCATAACACATCGAGATACATGTATGCAGTATAAATATAAGCCGTAAAAATTAGCTAAGAGTCAAATAATCATGCATGGTAAAAGTTATATCGGTGAGTGATAACTTACAATTTCACCAACTAAGCACTAAACCCGATTTTCCAGGGATGATGACGATCCTGTATCACAAATTATTTTGTTTATAAATTAGATATAATTAATTCCTATAAAAAGAAACTAAACATAAATTAAATTCCTTGGGGCATCCTCAGACAATTTCTTTCCTCCCTTCCTCCACCTTCCTTTTTCTTTTATATATTATTTTTATTTACTTTCCTAATGGTGTCTTTACTGGGTCGGCCCAGCCCAACAGGGCATGGCTCAACCGAGTCCGGCCCAACAAGGCCTGGCTCAGCCAAGCCCGGCCCAACCAAGCTCCGATTGAATCGAGCCCAGGCCATACACTCCCGGCCACAGCACCGTCCGTCTTCACGGAAGAACCAGGGAGGATCGACGGTGATCCTCCCGTCCGACCACCAAGGAGCACTCGCCGGAGGAAAGGAGAGTGTCCGGCGATTCCTACGGCAGCTGTCCGACCGTCAGCCGGTGAGTACCGAGCCAGAAACCGTCCCCTGTAACAGAGGCATCCTTCTCCGTTATCAGGCCGAACAAAAATCCCTTCCCCCCCCAAGCAAGCGGAGGAACGGCGGCGATCCCTGTGATCGGCCGCCCCGAACATTTGCCGGAGAGGAGGAATCCGGCGGCGACCTCCCGTCGCCGGCCACTACCCTCGGTTTCAACGGAGAAGAAGAATCAACCGGATTCTTCTTTCCTCCCCGCCAATCAACCCTACACCCAACGTTTCCCGAGGGAGAGGAACTTATCGGCGAGATGGTTCCGACCGCAGCGACTACCGGTGGAGAGCACTCTGGCGAGGGCAAGGACGCACGAAGGAGCCGTCGGCGTCCACTGATAGGGGTATTCTGGATCAACAGAGGCACCCGATGCCCCTAAAAAAAACCTGAGGAAGATATATATATATATATATATATATATATATATTATTTGCCCAGAGGTTTCTGGTATGTTTGTTGCACCCTAGCTTAGCTTGGAAGGGATCCAAGGTTCAAAACAACAACTCTATTGTATTTCTTAGAAATAAAATAAATATTGCTTTCGCTTATGCATGCAATGTTCATGATATATTTAATAAATATAATGTAGTAGTCGTACACTTCAAAGACAATTGAAATTTGCTCTACTATCCAAATAGTCTAGTCTTGATTTCCATAGGTGGTCTGCCGAAGCCTTTTATTGGAGATCTATTTGGCATGATAATTACTGGAAGCCAGTGCTTTTGGTACGGCGAAAATCAACGCACAATCTTGGAACTTTCCGACTGTTGGATTTTGGCACCAGCACGAAAGTGAAAGGCTACAACTTTCAGGATAAGATGGTTGACATTCCATGCACCTACCACATTTTCGAAAAAGTTGGACCCTCCCGCACCATGGTTGATTTCGCCTGTACTCGATCGCCGGCGTTCTTTGTTTTTTTATTATTTATTTTTTTTTTATGAAATAAAAAAAATTTGTAAGGGGAACAGATCCTCCTGGTCGAGCTCCTCTAGGTGAGCTCCATGCTAGGAAGAGTGAGTAGAGTGTATGAGAGTGCGAATGAGCTGGGAGATGTGGTGGCCGAGACGGTCTTGCTCTCATGTCTGGCCTCTCCCCCTTCTCCTCTTTCTCTTTATGGTGGTTGTGTTGTTCTTGCTGGGAATCGAAAAATGAGTGTTACCTCCTTTTTGCTTATACTGGCCGGATCCTTTCCTGTGGCTTGCCTCGGGGTTCTTCCCTGTTGTCGGACGGGTATGACGTGATATCGTACCGTGAACGGTACGCCTTCTTTATTAGATATATGGGGAAGCTTCCACAAGCCTCTGACATTCCTTCAATTTGCCCTTCCTGGAAGCCTAGCAGGATCTCGACTGTTGTGCCGCTGCTCTCGGGAATCGCGCTCCTTGGTGGGATCTCTTCTCCGTTTGTACGGCAAGCCGATAGGGAGCATAGTGCCTTGATGTGAGCTTCCCTTCTTCATGGGATGAATGGCGGCCGTGGGCATTAATGGTGACGTGGCGGGTGCTGTCGTACAGTCCTTGGGAGGCCCGCCACCATCTTCGGAGAGGAGGTGCTGCTTCTTTGGCGGTTGATGTTTTGTTTTTCATTGGGGGCCAAGCTGAGAAGATGGGGCCTGCTTGCAGGGGACCCGCCTTACGGCGGTTCTGCTATGCGGAGAGGGCCCGAGCTCGGCACCACGGGACCCGACCTCGGGCACGAAAGGTCTGCCTTTGGTGGGGGTTTGAGCTCGGCTCCGACCTAAGCGCCCTGACCTGGCGGAGGACGGAACCCGGCTTTTGACGAGCGGCCCCGTTGGCGTCGGGGGTTCAGCCCAACGAAGGGGCCCGTGGTGGTAATCCCGCGTGGCGTCCAATGAAAGCTCCACATCAGGCTCGTTGCTCCATGTCAGCGATCCGGTCACATCACATGTTAATAATTAAATAATTATGGAACCGTATGCTATATAAAATAAAATGATGTATTGATCCAAGATTCGAATAAATATTAAAAAATATTGGAAGAAGAAAAAAAAAAATAGAGATATAATCTTTATTAGATAAATTGAGTTAAACAAAAAAAATTTCTTTATGGCTCGTCAAGGAGACACCTTTGACCACTTTCATAAAATTTCTTCTACACTTCCGTATACAAAAGAGGTACCATAGATCCCTTTAAATAAAATTCATATAAATGAAAATTAGATTTTTACTTGAATTAAAAAATAAAATTTACTTAGACAAATCCTAATCCAAACAAAGTAACTCTAAAACTAGAGCCTTATTTGGAACAGGACACGGATATCATCAAGCAAACTCCTGAAAATATTAAACTAATGGTCAACTAACATTATGTTCCAAATTAGAGCAGGACTTGTCAATAAATCTCAGCAGTAATAATATCAACGATGACATGAATCCCTATCTTTTAGATGAACTCTATATATTAAGCATCGAGTACATGCTGGCTTGGTGGAAGATGCGCAATATTCAAAGGGTTTTCAAGCAAGGATATGGGTGTGCCTTTGTATATTCATCTTCTTTCGTGTGAATCCATCTTTGGATCAGTAGATATTTATTTTAAGAGCCATGCTGACATAGGAAAGATGGAGTTTAGAATGCTTTGAGATGATGCTCTCCAACAGCAGTTTTATGACAAGTAAAGTCGATCCTTCTTTCAACCAAAGGTATGACCTGCTCTCTTCCAAGAGACCAACCCAACTAGAGAGCGTGGATGATGGATACATACTAACCTCTATGTAATGTTATACACATCATTAATTTGTTCGGTATTAAAAAAAAGAAAAATATAATTTTTATATAAATATATTTATAATTTGTTTGTGCAAATTTTTAAATAAATGAGAATAGCTGAAAGTGTTGTTCGAGTAAATAATTTGGAAAGCATATTATCATTATCATTATTTTCATGATCGGGATGGGTTGATTCGATCTTGAAAGTTAAATGAAGTTTTTGGGCCATTTCTTCGTCTGATAGATTTATGTAGATTATTCGGGATTTATTTGCCAACCAAATACAATCTCAGAAGGATAACGCCAGCTTCATTCTATTTCGGCTGTTGCTGTCCTCGTCCCGTTTGGAGCTTAAACCTTCCATGGCTTTAGTTGTACTGCATTTTTGTAACTAGAATACGGTAATTTGTGTAATGATTTGCTGGCCAGTGGCAAAGGAGAATATGAAGTGCTCGAGCTTGATACATAACAGGATGCTTCGTGCCTTTCAATTACGGAACGTGCCAAGCACGAGTTATATGCTAATGCCCACGTAACTTGTAAATGTGCCGAGCTTAGGTTATATATCCTGGCTCGCAAGTGGAAACTTGGATACAACTCTAGAATTGGCTAATTGACTTGGAACTGCAGAGATTCGGTTCAGCTCATACGGCAGGATTTTTCAAGCTTAGTTTGAACTCGAGATGCGATGGTTATTGTCGATGCTGAATTCCAGAGATCGACTTGCACCGTCACGAAGCATCGACCGGTCGGGACATTCGATGCTTAAGTCAGTAGAGAGTTCGAATAATAAATAGAGAATTTTTAGAGATGAGTAAGATTACTTCCTTGCTTTCTCTCTTGCCCTGCCTGAAGAGATCCTCCCTTATCTAATTTATAGATGAATTAGCCTCAATAATAATTAGTACGTAACTAATTATTATTGGAGTGATTAAGATAAGCTCATTGTATTTAATTATTGTTAAAGAACTATTTAGGATAAGCTTCCTGCAGTAATTCATGGTAACCTCGTAATGAACGAAGGTTACAATGTCATCTATTATAATAACTGTTTGGTCATAGGAGTTTGGCTGTTGATCTGACCATTTGAGTCGATCGAACTTTTGTTTCTCAATCCGTTTTATCTATCAGTCCGGTTGATACATATATAACAGTTATAAAATATTTATACTTCGGTCATGGCTGGTAATTGAAGGCAGGTAAAGGAAAAAAAAAGAGAGTTAAAACCACGTTCTCGAGGGTTGGATATGGAATGCTTTCTCATGGAAAGGTTGGATGCATGGAAGTCGGAGCTACGCTCTCGTCAAACGTCAAAAAGTCAATAGTACTTCCCCAGCGGTGAGTAAAATTTTCTCCGGTCAGGGTTGTAAGTTTTTGCGGTCAAACATGGAGCTCATAATGAGTGCCGAAAGCCTAACTAGGCTGCAAAAATGACTTGTACCAAAACATGCTATTTTAAAAAAAAATAAAAAATAAAAATTTACTAGGTATGAACAATCTATCGAATCCTATGGTGTCAGCTTAGCCCTAGGTATAGGCGTCATGGGACAGATACCATCGCACAAAGGAAAAAAAAATAATCCACTTGGGTGTTGAGACTTAGAGATATTTTTATGAAGCTATTCACGTTCAAGCAGTCAATAAAATCCTTTACGATAACTTCATCAGCTTCACGTAGACGTCCAAAATAGAATTTAACGATGATCACAGCAGTGACGACACGGAGAGAGATTCCAATGACCCGCATCGATCCTACACCCCAAAGTCTCCCATAATGGATTCTTATGTGACCATCCCCGGCACCAAACCACCCAATTAAAAGTCTATATATATATATTTTAATAAGCCGGACGTGTCGTACTTTAACCTGAATGAATATATATAAGATCAGAATATAAAATATAACGGAAGGAGGGGCACGGTTATAATTGGCCTACATCAGAATGCTCCATCATAAAAGAAGCAACCCACTTAGTCCCATGGATCATATTTTACTGTCGTGATATTTTGGATTCTATATTGATACCATCCCATCATACGATGACATATATGGTATAACATGAAATGACAAGACATATTAAATGTACAGAATTATATACCGTCCAATATTATTGATATGATATGTTTGATATGGTACAATATTAGCCAGAATGGCAGACCTTATTTGCAATATATATGATAGGCTTAGAAGGTGATCATGCAATATTAATCCCTGAGGAAGTACGTTTATGATATAGGCTTGGAAGTAGAGGGTATCCATTCACTATCCAAGACTATTTTTTTGGATCTAATCAGTCAGCGTGGTTGAATCATGATGAAGGGTTTTTCTTTGTCCATGCTCAGCATCATTTAGATGCATTGGAACGGTAATCAATAATATGAAACAGTAAAGGCCCGGTGTGAACATCATTCTTCTCTGCATGACGTGAGTGTATGGCACGTCGCCATGTTGAACGCCGACCTTGTGCTTGGAATTAACTACTCTTGGAGAAGTCTTGGGGGTGCAGCTTTTCTTTCTTTTTTGAGAAGAATGCGTGGCTTCTTTTCATAGCGTAGAGAGACCTTAATTTATCTTAACCAATATGATCGATCAGAAAAAAAAAAATTATAGAAAGATCGATACATTTTAGAAAATAATTGCCACTCAGCGATGGACAGAAGATGACCAGAAATATCATATCTTCGTATCAGCTTAAATTATATCGTAGACTAGCTAACCACCTCCCATTTGTTATTATTATTATTATTTATTTTTTATCAAGTATTTCACTATAAAGGGATCGGCTTAAACAAAGACTTATCTTCCACTATAGCATTTTTCTCTTTTGGTCAATTCTGACCTACTCTTTCTTAAAAAGCTTTGACATATCAACAACTTCTAACTGCGCTTTTTATATATATATATATTATATATATAATATATCATAACCTTATAGTCTTGGCCTTTGTATCGAGTATTCGTTTCCAATGATTTCTACCAAACTTTGTAGACTCTCGTGCCCACTTTCTCTCCCGTATTCACTTCTAACACCTCTCCTGCTTTCCAAAGATTTAGAAGTGTTGTGGCATCTTTCCTGGACTGGGTCGGTCGGCTATGCTGGAGCGCTTCTCTTCCAGTCGACTGCAATAAAATCCCCAAATACCGGTGGTATTCCGATGGGGGACACTCCGATGCTTAGTTAGCAGGAGTTCGAGGGCAATAGAATGGAGAAATCAAAGAGACAACGTGTGGAAAGGGAAGAGTGTACTTAGTCCCAAATGGAGGTCCCCTGGTCACCTTATATAAGCGTAGAATGCCGCCAAATTCTGTTAAGAGACAGGTGGAGAATGCCCGATTTATCCCTAGGAGAATCAGGATGGTGGCCAGGTGGCACCGAGACGTGGCCACAAGGTGGCATCCGTTGTAACAAAATTCTGGTACCAGTTGGAGAGGGTTTCTGGAGCCTTCGAACTACTTCTGAAGTGAGAATGAGTCGGTCGGACTTGATAGAGGTGGGTCGTCCGGCCGAGGGAGAATGTTCGTAAAGCTTTTAGGGGGAGCAGACCAGTCAGACCTGAATGGAAGTGGGTCGTTCGGATCTCTACTTAGATGGGTCGTCCGGTCGGCTTTCTGATGGAATGGATCAGCCGAACCTCTACCTCAGTGGATCGTTCGGATCTCAGCTTTGGTGGGTCGGCTCGGACTTCTGATAGGATGGTCAGTCGACCAATCGAAGCCATCTGCACGGGTCCAATTCAGGAAAAGCCGGTTGAGCACAACAGTTGCCCCATGCTCCTGGCCTTTGAGGGGATATGTGGCTTCGAAGGACAAGAGCACCATCCTTGCTCAGGTTGCGTCCATCCTCGAGGTAACCGCAAGCTGGATTAGACACGTCGCTTCGAATCCCCACGACCGGCGTCAGAGACAGGTGGCAACCCTGTGTTGGGGATGCAGGGGCCGCAGTTAATGCAGAGGAGGCGTCATGATGAAAAGCCAGGTTTGCCTGCACGATGATCGGAGCGCAGTGATTCACCATGCCACGTGGCAGCATTCGAGAAACTGAAATCGCGCCCAAGACAGCCTTCTTCCATTGATCTAACTTTCCCATGGATCGTCGCCTGTGCACTCCCATCGATCGGGCTTCGAATCTTGCATCATGGAACATCTCACCGAATGATGGGACGGTTACAACATCCACGGCGAAGGAAGGTGCCCCTTCGGGGCCTATATAAAGGGGGGCGAGGTGCTCAAGAAGAACTTCTTGTTGCAACCGTGACTAGCGAGAGAAAGAGCATCTCTTTTCTACGATCCCCGGTCCCCTTCTGATCTTCTAGGAATCTAGTACCAGGTCAGTCCTTCCTGCCTTTCTCCCTTCTCCATATCAATGGCGTCTAGCAGTCGAGGTCCGACCCATAGACCTAGAGAACCAGGGCCGAGTGAGATCCAGTCGATGATGACCCGGAAACGGGCCGAAAATCTTAGGGCCGTGTACGGCATTCCTTCCACCCTACATCTTACAGTCCCAGGCCAAGGGGGGAGAGCAAATAACCCGTTGGGGCCGGGGACCCTTCCGATGTACGAAGCCCATATTAAGGCTGGCCTGAGATTTCCCTTGCACCCCTTCTTTGTTGAGGTCTTCAACTTCTATAGGGTGACTCCAGCGCAGCTGACCCCAAACAGTATTCGGGCAATATGCTTCATAGTACTATACCATAGAGCCGAAACCGAACCTAGGTTATCTCTCTTCGACAACTTCTTCCTTTTGAAGGATTTCAGGAGCCAAGAGTGGTGGATATTCTGTCTCCACCCCAACCGAAGGATCCTGAAGTGCCTTCCGTCGACCATCCACGGGTGGAATGCCAAATTTTTCCTCGTAGACAGCCTTCAGCCCTGGGGTTTTAAGCCACTATGGAGAGAGTCGAGGCCGAGACTCCGCGAAGGGAGGGCGATCCTGATGGCCGACCAGGCCAAATTTAATGAGATTGACGGAGCCGACCCGACCATGGCATATGAACTACTCGGGGAGGATATCCTTTACCAGGTAGGGATCAGTCGCCAGAGATTTTTAGGTAGGAACAAAGAGAGGCCACCAGGTTGACCGACCTTCTCTCTTGCATTTACTTCATTTATTTCATTGTCCTTCCTCCTTTTGCTTACCCTAACCCTTCCTTGAAACAGGAAGAAGAATGAAGATCGACAAGGCTAGGGTCATTCAATGAGCAGTGCGAAAGAGAGTCGTCTCGATAGCGGAGCCGATTGCAGAGAGGTGGAAGAAAAGGCGGGAGGAGGAATGGCCTGCACCCATAGTGGTCATGGACTCCGATGAAGACGATGTCCCCCTGACGGAGGCGTTAAGAGTGCCGGGGTCCTCGACCCCCATCGAGCAGTCAGCTGCCCGAATGGAGCAGAAGCAGCCAGAGTCATCTGGCACGATGGTGGCCTCTGCCCCAGGACCCTCCGAACCGGCAGAAGCGGTTCCCCTCACAGACAAAGGAAAGGGGACGGCGAAGGAGAGACGGTCAAAGGAGGGATGGCCGAAGGAGAGACGGCCAGAGAAGAGTCTGAGGAAGAAGTCTGTCAAGAGGCACACCAACATTGGCACGCTCTGAGCAACTCGAGAAGAGCATGGAGTTTGCTCAAGGGAGCAATGACAGATGCCAACTGGGAGCTGTCCATTCAGAGAATTAGAGTGACATGGCCAAGGACTCCTATCGCGACCTCATGAGGGTAAAACACCCGCCTTGCATCTTTGTATTTTTTTTCTTTCAATTGCCTGCACATTGCTAAATTAACCTTTTGCTTACAGCTTCTCCATGGCATCTCCTTGATGGACGACGGCATCGGTCAGATTCTATTTACAACCAGGACCTCTACCAAGAAGGTCCAGGAGTCAGAGACGGCCCGGGCGGCCACAGAGGCATCTCTGAAGTCCATGAAGGAGAGGTTGTCGGCTGTCCAGCAGAGGCCGAGTCGTCGAGGGAGGCATCAAAGAAGATGCAGGACCAGCTAGCCGATCGGGAGGCTAAGCTGAAGAGGAAGAAGGTGAAGGTAAATTCTCTCACCCGCCGGCTGAAAGAGGAGGACCGATTTGCTGAGGCCAACAAGAGGGCCCAGGCTGAGCAGGCCACTGTAGTGAAGTTGGCGGTTCAGCTGGAGGAAGCCAAGGAGCTGGCGGCGGGGCAGGTCTGGGACACCGTAGCGAAGTACAAGGCTTTCGCTAACTTCACTGAAGAAGTGGAAGAGGCGGCATCGGTCTTCTACTCGGAAGGCTATGATGACTGCTTGAAGAAGGTAGCCAGACTTTTCCCAAAACTTGACTTATCCGGCGCCCAGCTGAGAGGACCAGTCGAGGGAGAGGATCATCCGACCGATGGGGAGGCCGAGCCCCAAGCTGAAGGCGGCGCGGAGAAGATCGAGGCCGCCGCCCAAGTTGAGGTTGTACCGGGTGGGGTCGAAGTCAAAACCCCCGTCGCACCTTATACGGGTCAGACCTAAGGAGTCTGTAAAGGTCTGACCACCCCTTTTTGATGTAAAGAACTTTTTGCTATAATAGAGGAATCTTTTGTCATCTCCTGTGCATATGTGTTTTTATGTATACAAGCTCTTTCTTTTCCAAAATATTTCTAAGTGTTTGCGATCGGCTGAACAGAATTTCAAGCTCTTCTCTTCAGGATATTCTCAAGTGTTGGCAGTCGGCTTTGACCGAACTCGAGATCTATAGAATAGCTAAAGGATGGTAGTTCAGTCCGAACCTAGGTACTTAGAAATTTTCTAAGAATCGGTCTGTTGGCTCCCCCAAATTTGAGATTTGTAGGATGGCTAATGGACAGTAGCTCAGTCCGAACCTAGGTACTTAGAAATTTCTTCAGTACTAGTCCGTTGGCTCGTCCAAACTTGAGGCCGGATCTTCATGTGGATTGTTTTGAAGTTATTGCCGACCGGGGTCGAACTTTCGAAAGTGGGCTGCCTAGAGCCTTTGCCGACCGGGGTCGAACTTTTGGAAGTGGGCTGCCTTAGAGCCTTTGCCGACCGGGGTCGGACTTTTGGAAGTGGGCTGCCCTAGAGCCTTTGCCAACCGGGATAGGACTTGCGGAAGTGGGCTATCCTAGAGCCTTTGCCGACCAGGGTTGGACTTACGGAGCTGCTTCATAGAAGAAGTATATTTTATTGATAATACTTGCGAAGGTTGTCTACATTCCATGGGTATGCTATTTACCGTCCATCCAAATGTTCAAGGTGGTAGGTCCCGGCTCGAATTACTTCAATGACTCGATAAGGGCCTTCCCAATTAGGGGAGAGTTTTCCTTGCTCGGTCGGTCTTGAAATCTCCGTCCTCCGCAAGACCAAATCTTCGACCGGAAAGTTTGTGCCTTGACACGTGAATTGTAATATTTGGCCTTTTTTTGATGGTAGGCCACCATCTTCAAGCTTGTCTGGAGCCTGGTTTCTTCAAGTAAGTCTAGGTCAGCCCTCCGTCGCTCTGAGTTGGCCAGCTCGGTGAGGTAATCAATCTGTAGGGATTGCAAGGAGACTTCCACGGGGATGACCGCTTCACTTTCGTAGGTTAGGTTGAATGGAGTCTCCCCGATCGCCATTCGGGCGGTTGTCCGATAAGCCCAGAGCATTGAGTGAAGCTTTTCTGCCCACAGTCCCTTGACGTCGTTTAGTCCGGTTTTCAGTTCATGTAGGATCATCCGATTGGTGACCTCAGCTTCTCCATTGGACTGAGGGTGGCCGACCGATGTAAGTCGATGGGAGATGTGATATTGCTGGCAGAAGTCCCGGAACTTGGGATTGTCAAACTGTCTTCTGCTATCAGTGATGATCGCCTGTGAATGCTGAATCGGAAGATAACATAGCTCCGAACAAAATTCTCCACTTTGGCCTCTGTTATCTGTGCCAGTAGCTCAGCCTCTATCCATTTGGTGAAGTAATCAATGGCTACAATAAGAAATTTGCACTGACCGGATGCTGGAGGGAAGGGTCCCAGGATGTCCATCCCCCATTGTGCGAATGGCCAAGGCGCAGTGAGTGGAGTCAGCTGGCTGGCGGGCCTTCTCTGAATATTAGAATATCTTTGACATGCGTCACACATTCGGACGAAGTCCGACGCATCCTTCTGAATTGTAGGCCAATAGTATCCCTGCCAGATGATCTTGTAAGCCAAGGATTTCCTCCAAGGTGATCGCCACAGATGCCTTCATGTACTTCTTTGAGTGCATAGTCCACATCGGTCGGCCCCAAACACTTCAGCAGAGGCTGTGAGAATCACCATTTGTAAAGGATGCCATCAAGGACGACGTATTTAGAAGCCTCCAACGCACATGCTTAGCTTCGATCAGATCTTCTGAAAGAGTCTCCTTGATAGGAACGCGAGAATTGGTTCCATCCAAGAAGCTTCCTGTTCTACTTGGTGGACCTCAGTCGTCACTTCCATAATACTTGGACATTGCAGGTGCTCTACAAAGGTTCGGTTGGAGGTACTGACAGCGATCGTAGCCAGTCTTGATAAAGCATCCACCCGAAAGTTCTACAGTCGAGGTATATGGAGAATTTTGAAGAATTTGAACCGAGATACGAGACTTTGTACCTTATTCAAGTATTTGGCCAAGGTCGGCTCTCTAGCTTCAAATTCGTCCCTTACTTGGTTTACTACCAGCTGTGAGTCGGAGAAGACCCTGATCTAGCTAATGCCCAATTCATTGGCAATTCTCGGTCTGCGAGAAGGGCTTCGTACTTCGCTTGGTTATTTGATGCCTGAAATGAAAAGTGCAAAGCATACTCCAAGCTTTCTCCGTCCAGGTCGGCTAAGATCAGGCCTGCCTCGCAGCCAGCAAAGTTGGATGCTCCATCCACATGAAGGGTCCAGGCAGGCTTGGCTTCGTCGATGGGGTCAGCTCCAGGTGCTTCAGCCATTTGAGAGGAAGCTCCCTGCTTCTAGGTGCACTTTGCAATGAAGTCAGCAATTACCTGGGTCTTCAAAGCAGATCGGGATTGGAAGGAGATGTCGAACTCGCAAAGTTTGATGGCCCACTTAGCGAGCCGATCGGAGGTGTCCGGGCTTCGAAGGATCGCCTTGAGAGGTTGATCAATCAGCACGATGATCAAATGCACCTGGAATTATGACCGGAGCCGTTTGGCCGCTATGACCAAAGAATAGACTAGCTTCTGTATTTTAGGGTACCTGGTTTCGGCATCATGGAGGACCTTACTAATGTAGTAGACAGGTTTCTGCTGACCATCTTCTTCCACTCGCACAAGGATGGAGATGACCACCTCGTCCGATACTGACAGGTAGAGATACAAAGACTCTCCCTCCGTCGATTTGGCCAGCAGCGGAGGGTTCTTCAAATATTCTTTTAATGCTTCAAAAGCCGATCGACACTCATTGGTCCAATGGAAGCGATTGGATCGACGCAATGTCTTGAAGAATGGCAGGGACTTCTCGGCCGACCGAGAGATGAAATGGCTAAGGAAAGCTATCCGGCTTGTAAGCTCTTGCACCTGCTTCTTGTTGGTCGGATGTCCCATTTAAGTAACAGCTCTGATCTTGTCAGGGTTAATTTCGATTCCTTTTTGTGTGACCAAAAAGCTGAGGAACTTACTGGAGGTTACCCCGAAAGTATACTTGACAGGATTCAGCCTCATCCGATGGCATCTTAGTGCGTCAAAGGATTCCTGCAAGTTTTTGATGTGGTCGGCCTTGTGGAGGCTCTTGACTATCATACCATCTACATACGCCTCCATGTTTCTCCCGAGTTATCTTTGGAAGACCCGGTTAATCAACCTTTGGAAAGTTGCACCGGCGTTCTTCAAGCCGAAGGGCATCATCCTGTAACAGTACAGGCCTTTGTCGGTGACAAAGGTGGTCTTCTCCTCATCCTCCAGGTGCATCCTAATTTTATTATAATTGGAGAAAGCATCCATAAAGCTGAGAAGCTGATGGCCAGCCGTAGCATCCACCAGCTGATCAATCTTTGGCAGGGGAAAGCTGTCCTTCGGACATGCTTTGTTGAGGTTGGTGCAATCCACACAGATCCTCCGCTTCCCGTTATCCATTTTCACTATAACAATATTTGCTAACCACTCGGGGTAACGGGCTTCCCAATGAAGCCAGCATCAGAAAGCTTCTTTACCTCTTCATCAATGACCCTTTGTCTTTTGGCTGCAAAACTTCTATTCTTCTGTCAGATAGGCCTGTAGGTCGGATCCACCTTAAGCTGATGAGTGATGACCTCCAAAGTAATACCTGGCATGTCCGATGCCGACCAAGCAAAAACATCGATGTTATTCCTCAGGAAGTTGATTAGCTCCAACTTAACGTCTTCGCTGAGGGTGCTTCCAATTTGGAAGACTTTGGTGGGGTCGTCCTCTCGGAGGAAAACAAATAGAATTCTTTCATCTGGCTGACCTTGGCCGCTGGCCTCGGCCCTTAGATCAAGTTGTTCTAAAGTAGGAAAGCCGTCCGACTGTCAGTCTTGAATAGTTAGGCACTGCTTGCTATCCTGCGGTCTCCCCTCATTTCTCGACTCCATTATGAGTCGGGAACTTCGCCAACAGATGGTAGGTGGATACGATGGCCCGAAACTTGTTGAGGACCAGTCGGCCCAGAATGGTATTATACGTCAAGGTCGTATGGATGACCACAAAGTCGATGGAGAGAGTTTTCTGGTAAGGCTCCGCCCCGATGGTCACAGGTAGGGTTATCTCCCCTTCAACTCCGATGGAGTTTCCCCCGAAGCCCGTCGACGGTATGGGGGATTCTCATAGCATTGACCTAGACAAGTTCATCCTCACAAAAGCATCATACAATAACACCTCTGTGGAGCTTCCATTATCAATAAGAATCATTTTTACATCGTAGTTGGCAATCACTGCCTACACGACTACAGGATCATTTTCAAAGATATGGGACTCCAGGAGGTCTTCGTCGGAGAAGGTGATTGCATTGGAACCCCTCAACCTCTTGACAATGTCTGGGTCACCTTCATACCTCCAATTGGACCACCGATGCAGCATGCCGAAATCCCCACTGGTCGGCTGTTGGTTGGGAAGTTCCACCTCCTCCGGAGGGTTTCTGGCAGTTGAGGCTTCGGCCCGATCCCGGTGAGGTCGGACGTACCTGTGCAGGTACCCCCTCTGGATGAGGTCTTCAATGGCGTCCTTCAACTGTAGGCACTCTTCAGTGCTGTGACCATGGTCTTTATGGAACCAACAGAATTTATCTCTATTTCTGGATACAGGGGGGCTCCTCATTAGACGAGGACTTTACAGAAAGGTCTCGTTCTCGATCTCTAGGAGGATCTTCTCCCTCAAAAGGGAGAGGGATGCATAGGTCTCGAACCTCCTGGAGAAGTCCTTCGGCTTCGAACTCTGGCGTTGGGCCGTCCGGTTGCTGTCGCTGGGGGGCCGAACTTCGGGAGCCTTGTCGCTCCGCTTCTTGGGGGCCAGCCTCCCCTCCACCTGGCACCGGCTCGCCGCTTGTTCCTCTGCCAGGGCATTTTTCTGCGTCCTGGCCAGCAGCTCAGTGTAGCTCGTCGGAAACCTCTTGTCTAGGGAGAAGGTGAGCCTAGACGAGCGGAGCACTCTTTTGAAGGCTGACATAGCTACCACCTCATCCAAATCCGAGACCTCCATGGCCTCTGAGTTGAAACGGACCATGTAGTTCCGGAGGGTCTCTCCCTCCTTTTGCGATATGAGGAAGAGGCAGTCGGTGTTCCTCGGGGTCCGACTGCAGGTCCTGAAATGGAAAAGAAAAAGGTTTTCAAGCTGAGAGAAAGAGTGGATCATACCTGGCCGAATGGCGGAGAACTACATCCGAGTGGCCTTCTTCAGGGTGGCAGGGAAGGCGATGCAGTGGAGGGTGTCAGAGATGCCCTGTACCATCATATAGGCTTTGTAGGTACCAGATGATCCAGCAGGTCAGTGGTGCCGTCGTAGGGGTCCACCTGGAGAATTTTGAAGTGGCGGGGAAAATCTCCGCCAAAATCTCGGTAGAAAAAGGCGGGTGCGAGTCGTATGGCTGTCCTCCTTCAGCTTTCTGTCGATTCACAATTTCGACGATGCGCTCCTCCATGCGCAAAATCTTGCTAGTATAGTCTCTCGGGGCTTCAGCAAAGTGCTGAATGTCATGAGGGACGGAGTCAGCAAAAGAAGGCGTGGCCGACCTCGCCCTCTTCCCATCAGCATGGACCCCCAGGGACCTTCGGGCTCCGGAACGTGGGAAAGAGGCTGAGGGTTTTCTTGGTGTCAACTCCCCTCAGCGACAGGTTGGTAGTTGTACCAGATGCAGCAGGCGGCTGCTACTGGTTGTTGGCCGCTTCTTGGAGATGTTGAACCGCAGTAGTGAGCGTATCGATGCGGTTCATGAGCATCTGGAACTGTTGCAGTCCTAGAACGACAGTGGGTTCGGCGGTGGCAGTAGCGATGACATCGTTCTTCCTGGGAGGTCCTTCTGACCTAGACAGGGAGTGACCTCTCCTAGAGGAGGTGTTCTGAGCTCTCCCCTTCGCCATTGCCAGACCTCGCTAGTTGATTCCTCCTTTAGAGTAGAAGAGCGGGCCCTTCCTCTAGCGCCAATCTGTTGCAGTGTCTTCTCCTGGACCAGTTCGGTCGGCTATGCTGGAGCGCTCCTCTCCTGTTCGACCTGCAACAAAGTCCCCAAATGCCGGTGGTGCTCCGGCGGGGGACACTCCGATGCTTAAGTTAGCAGGAGTTCAAGGGTAACAAAATGGAGAAATCAAAGAGACAGCGTGTGGAAAGGGAAGAGTGTACTTAGCCCCAAATGGAGGCTCCCTGGTCACCTTATATAAGCGTAGAATACTGTCAAATTCTGTTAAGAGACAGGTGGAGAATGCCCGATTTACCCTTAGGAGAATCAGGATAGTGGCCAGGTAGCACCGAGACGTGGCCACAAGGTGGTGTCCGTTGTAACCGAATTCTGGTACCAGCTGGAGAGGGCTTCTGGAGCCTTCGAGGTACTTGTGGAGTGAGAATGAGTCGATCGGACTTGACAGAGGTGGGTCGTCCGGTCGAGGGAGAATGTCCGTCAAGTTTTTAGGGGGGGCAGACCGGTCAGACCTCAACGGAAGTGGGTCGTTCGGACTTTTACTTAGGTGGGTCGGCCGGTCGGCCTTCTGATGGAATGGATCAACCGAACCTCTACCTCAGTGGATCGTTCGGATCTCAACTTTGGTGGGTTGGCCGGTCTGCGCCGGTCCAATTCAAGAAAAGCCGGTTGAGCACAATAAAAAGTAAAGTAGTTGTTGTAATCAATGCTTACGACACACCCAAAGCTGATGGAATCAAAGGACATATGCAATTGCAAATAGACCAAGAAAAATTATGAATTTCCTTCAACACCTCTATACTCAAATTAAATTTCCTTGAACATTGCAATTCAAAATTATAACTAATCATTGTAATCGAGCAGTCTAGCCAATGATGCATGCAAGAAGGGAGCTACGTTGGAGGGGACTCACTCCATAACTAGTTATTATATTCTTGTTTACCTCGATCCAAGTTCGAAAAAGAGGGCGGATTGAAACCAAAATTTGGATCGTCTCCATTGCCTTCCCATCCTGACGTAGGGCAACCAAGCTTTAGCCAGTCCCATGACCTTATTAAATAATCTTACAACCTCGCACCAGGTAACGCCAGGACAATTTGATCGAACATTGGACCAAGTCACACCAAATCAAACTGCCCATTTCGAACCCAGACCAAATCTAACTCTTCGATCAACCATGAATTCATTTTGGAACACCGAGAACTCTCAAAACGACTTTCCGAATTACAAATTGTTGTTTATAATTAATCAGCGATAATTATTTTGAGTAGCTACGAGAACGACATAAAAATAAAAATTAACAATAAATTAATGACACCATCGACCATATACAACGGTCTATCCTACGGTCCTGTTTGTTGTAACATGAACATCTTAAGGTCTTTCTACGGGTGATTTTAACTTGCGTGACACGGAGAGCTTCGGCCCGCAGGGTACGAATCTTACTTACGGTCACCCCATTTGACTGGTCTCCCATCCACGCGAGATAACTCCAGTCCTCGGAGCACATGCTGTGGAATGGCTGCAATGTTAGAATTAAGTCACAAGAAAGGACAAAACTATGCTCCTAAGATAATAAGATTAGATCAAGACAACCATAACTTTTCTTCTTTTTTTTTTTTTAATAGAATACTTATAGATCACGTAATTTAATGCTGACAAGTTGAATGGATTACTGACTTGATATACTCATCTCTCTCCTCCTATCTCCCAGGTATGACGGCAGAAACTGTTAAGAAGAATCTTTTTCTTCACCAAAAAGCCAAATTTTCGTTTACATTTCGCTGCCACAAATTTTCAAATGCAGCACTTATGGCAGCAAACGGCCGCTTTTAAAGACTATATTACCAATATATATATAATCCTTATGACTGGTCAACACTTAAAATCTACTTGGTCCGCGGTAGGACTTTACTTGCAAGTAATTAACTTAAAATATTGACATATTTGATCATCCATGAAATATATATATATATATATATATATATATTAATATTTAATTAAGTATATAAAAATAATTATTATATTCTTAATAGATATAAGGTCATATATTTTTATTTCTAAGTTTTACATAAATAATAATATTATATTTATATTAATATAATACTAATATTATTTTAATTAATATTAATATTTTAATATAATATTAAATATTATATTTATATAAATATTAATACATTATTATAAGTATTATATTAATATTAATAATATATCATATGATATAATATATTTGATAATATCATGTATCTTATTTTAAACGGTTATTGATATTTTGTATAATTTTAATCATAAATATTAAAAGATAGTTTTGAAAAAAAAAAAAAAAAGGGTCATCGTTTTTTCTTCCATAAGAAATTCCAAAACTCATCTCTTTTTTTCTATAATTTTTCACTTTTCAAAAAATATGAAAAATATTTTTTTTATAAAAATATTTTTTTCATTTTTTTTAAAAAAAATCAATAACAACAAAACTTTTTCTATTTTTCAAAAGTTTTTTTTTTTTCTCTTCCAACTCCCGTCAATCAAATGAGTCCTCGAAAACTTTTAGATGGTATACCGTCGAGGCATGCTATCTAAGGCCGGCAGGAAAGAGAAAAAAAGATGCGTACGGAGCAAAAATATCTCTACTTTCTTTTTTTTTTTTGATAAAATGATGTATTTATTGCACAGAACGAGTATGAATACAATCTAAAGATTTAGCCAAAATAATATCCCTGAGCTGTACAGGGGCAGAATGCCAATCGACCATAGTATAAAACTCGAATGATGAGCCACAAAGGAGTCCACCCAGTCAGCAACAGAGTTGGCCTCCTATAAATATGCCTAATCAACACTGAATCACAGTCCTGCAACATGAGCCTGATATCGCAGACGATAGGATGAGCCTCAATGATCAATCGATCAAGATGAAGAACCTACCGAGCATACCTAATCCCAGCCCACACCGCATATAACTCACAGCAGGAACCGAGGAATCCATGAGGGGGATACCACCAGCAGCTAGAAATCCTAAGCAGGAGTCCCGAATGACGAAACCCGCTCCTCCCAACCTACGGCAAAGGCTCCCATCAAAGCTAACAATGACGAAAATCAAGGAGGGGGTTCCTAGGAAATAAAAACCCCCCAGGATGCTCGACGAGCGAAATGGGAATCCCAGGTCTCTGCCAACATCACCGTCGACCTCCAGTACTCAACGGCAGCACTCCTGGCTCTCTCTAGCAGCATCCTAAGAGAACACGCCGCGGATGCAAAAATCCGCTCGTTCCTAGAAATCCAAATATGATAAGCCAGGTAAGCAGTAAAGGAAACTGGATCGTAGAAGCCATCCTCAGCAGTGAATAAACGGAGTCAACTATGTGATCCAATTGGGAAAAAGGGTCATGCAGGCCAGCAAATCTCCAAATCGTCAATGCGCGACTACAGAGAAAGATGGCGTGAAACTGCGACTCACCCGGAGTCCCACAAAAAGGACAATCAAAAATAATGTGAATGCCTGGAAATAGAAACTCGCGAGTAAGAGGCGATGCTAGGCGAGTTTCCAAATAAACAAAGCATGGGGTGAACTGGTAATGTCCAGATCTAGTGATAGCTCCGAGACATATGATGGTCCAAGGTGGACGTCCGATGAGGTCAGAGATCAGCACACGAGATGATATCGTATGTCGCCAAACTCTGGTGTCCGAGCACGGGTGAACCGGTAGGGCTATGGACAGAACCCTGAAGCCAAGAATATCCCCGAAGGTGGATAGAACAGCATCCTTATCCCAACTGGCCTGCCCCAACCGCAAAAGATCAGCAATGGTAATGGAGGGAGGCATAAGCACCGAGATGAAAGTGGGCCACCGAATCAAAGGAATATCCGATATCCAAGGATCATGCATAAATCTGATCGATTGGCCATCCTCTATTACCCAAGATAGCTGAGGGATGATAAGCGGCGCCCTAGATAACATCTCACACCATAGAACCGATGACTTCCTGGTGGGACGAGGGTAGTCACCGAGATCTGTCGGGATGTCTCCATATTTGGCCCTCATGAAGGAAGACCACATGCTGTCCGGACATAAGAAAAACCTGGCAGCATGTCTGAACAGAAAAGCCTCTCTCTTATCTATGAGAGAGGGAATACCCAAGCCTCCAATCTGAGTCGGTCGATAGACCGTATCCCATCTCATCAGATGAATCCTCCTGCGAGCAGAAGAGGAATCCCATAGAAAGGAGCGAATCATCTGCTTGACCTTGATAATGACACCATTGGGGATAAAAGCGTTGGACAGCATATAAACAGGGAGAGAGGCTAGGACAGAGCGAATAAGAATAAGCCTGCCCATCACCGAAAGAGATCTAGTTTGCTATCCAGCAATCCTATCACTCACTAATGCCAATAACGGGACACACTCATTCCTGGTCAGCTGGTGCCAAATATGGGTATACCCAAATAATGGAGAGGACCTTGCCGCTCCTTAATACCCAGCATATGAATAATCCTACAATGGAGAGTAGAAGAAATCTTGGGGCTGAAATAGACTCCAGATTTCTAAAATTCACCCTCTGGTCTGAAGCATAATAGTAGTGCTCAACCACTCTCCTGAATCCCCTGGCATTAGTCAGGGATGCCCGGCCAAATAATAAACAATCATCCGCAAAGAAGAGATGAGAGATCGGCGTGGCTCCCGGCCCAGAGATAAGGATAAATGTGTGAATCCCGCACTGCCGCAGAAAGAGATCTAGAAAGGAAGTCAGCACAAATGATAAATAAGTAAGGGAACAGAGGACAACCTTACTGGAGACCGTGAGTGGATTCGAAAGAATTCCATGGGGAATCCGTTGAGCAGAATAGAGAAGGATAGAGCATTAATGCAAGCCATACTTTTAGAAATCCATGAGTGGTGAAATCCAAAGTCTTTCAGTGCCTTGAAGAGAAAGGTCCAATCTATACAGTCATATACCCTCTCCATATCCAGCTTTATAGCCATAAGACTGTGCCGCTGAGATGCCCGATGAAGGTCATGCATAAATTCCTGAGCAATTAGAATATTGTCAGTAATATTGCGGACCCCAATAAAAGCACCCTGCTTGGGGCTAATCAGCTAAGGTAGAATGATTTTCATCCTGTTCACCAACAACTTGGCACACACTTTATATAGAATATTGCAGAGGCTGATGGATCGAAAGTGAGAAGGCTGGGAAGGATCATGTCACTTCAGAATGAGGGCGATATAAGTTTGCTTCCACTTAGGAGGCATAGTAACAGTATTAAAGAAGAATTGAACTGCAGTAACCATATCAGCCCTAAGAATATTCTAGAAAGATCGAACAAAAAGATGGGAAGCCGTCAGGACCCAGAGCTTTATCCTCCGCCAAGGACCAGAGAGCTGATTTTACTTCCTTCTCAAATACCTGATTCAGAAGTAAAGAATTATGGATAGCAAAAACTGAAGTCTGGGAAGGAACAAAATAAATAAAAAGAGAAATAGAAGTAGGAACAGTCTACCTGACAGTGAAATACTGGAGAAATTTCCTTCTGATATATGCTTCGTCCTCGATCCAGCCCGCTTGATTAGAATATAGAGCCCAGATCCTATTGGTATATCTCCTGATGATAGTGGCATGATGAAAATACCGGGTGTTCCTATCCCCTCTCACAGCCATTGCACCCTGGATTTTTGTCTCCAGAGTACCTCCTGGTTCTGTAGAAGGGTATGATGACGAGCAAGGGAACTCCGCAAGGCTTCAAGATGCTCATCAGATAAGTAGCCATCGATATCCTCCTTGACCTGCAAAGAATGAATAGAGGCTTCTACAGCCTTGATTTGGTTCAATAGATTACCCACCTCCACCTTATTCCACCAGAGCAGACATCTCTTAAGAAGCTCCAATCTCCTGGAAATCCTGTAAGCCGCATCATCCCGAACTGGCATTCTCCAGACCTCCCTAGCAATGTCTTTGGCCTTCGAATAAGAAAGCCAGAACTTCTCAAATCTGAAAGGCACAGGTCTGGTAGGGGGTATTCATGGATAAGAGAATGGGAGCATGATCTGAAGCAATCTGGCTGAGATGGTGCATTGTGTGATCCGAAAAGAGAGAGAGCCAAGAAGGAGTAGCATAGTATCTGTCCAATCTCTTCCACACTCTGGCCTAACCAGAGTGGTTATTACACCATGTGTGACGAGGACCCAGGAAACCTATGATAGTAGATAGCTCCTTTGACTGGGTAATAGACTTCCCATCATCAGCCAACAGCCGATCAAGCTTCCTAGATCCCAACCTGGCTTCAGTTCCCTACAATACAGACAGAGATTCCTCCCTTTCCCCCGCCCCCTTGGCCTTTGATGCCCCTGCTGACCCAAAGTCCCCAGCCTCTCCCCCTTTATCCGACATCATTCCAGAGGACCTAACACCCGCAACAAAGCAATGACCCCCCACTGACCCACCCTCCCCTATATGTCATGCCCCCGGGATTGCCGAAGGGACCACTGCCAATGCCCTTACTCCCTTCCCCTCCTCCAACCTTCCTGGCCTAGAGGAAGAGTCGAATCCAGAATAGTCCCCCTCCCCTAGACCCCTATAATGCATCCCAGAACCCTCCCCTATCTGCATTGCCACCTCCCTATCCATCCCAATTTTCTCGTCAACCCTATGCCACTCCTTTTTCACCTCCCTCTTCCTACCCTCAGGGGACCCGGGAAGAGCAAACACAGGCACACCACTTTGAGCCCCTTGTTTCCCACCATCATTCACATTCACAGAAGGATAGGGGAGGCTAACCTGTTCAAACGGGGCCGACATGGACTTGAGAGAGGAGGGAGAAGATGACCTTGAGGGACTCCTGCTTCGCTTGAGGGAGACCGTGCCGTATTTGACCATCCAGTGATCCTTGTTGCCCTCTTCAGGAGGAATGACTTGCATGCAGTCCGCCAAAGCAGCAAAGAAGCCTCCTCCAACCTCCTTCTGAGATTCTCCTCCCTCAGAGCGATCAGAAGCCGAAGCTTCCGGCAACCTCCTCCGAGCCACTTTAGTAGGTTTTTGCCACCCCTCATAATCAAGTGGCGAACTAGGAGTAGATGACTGCCGATTGGAAAAAGACCGTGTGGGGGAGGAAGACGGTGGCTCGGAAGAAGACACCGGGGCCTTACCTTTGTCTAAAGCTACAGCAGT
The DNA here is from genome assembly GCA_021397845.1 of Areca catechu. NCBI lineage: Eukaryota > Viridiplantae > Streptophyta > Magnoliopsida > Arecales > Arecaceae > Areca > Areca catechu. The sequence goes on along the minus strand of CM038049.1, from coordinate 2,393,110 downwards.
CTTCCAAGAAAACCCCGACGGGCGAGGTTGGCGCACCCTCGCCATCGTCAACCAGGGACCGAAGGTGAGCTTCCCCCCCTCAGCCGGAGTGTTGGGCCCCTGAACACTAGAGTCTTGAGCCTGGCTTATAGCCACCCCCTGCTCCTTGACAAAGTTATCAGGGCACAAACCTGGAATCCGAGCTTCGGTCCTCCTGTGTTCCTCCCGGAAACTGCAGACCTCTACTAGATGCCCTATTCTCCCATAGCGGAAGCACATAGATGGCAAGCTCTCGTAGACAAATTGCTGTCAGAAGACTGTGTGCCTCCCTTGGATCAGAACCCCTAGCAACAGCGACTTCGATGCATCGAGCTCCATGCGAACCCAAGCAAAGCCCATTTTCTGCATTAAGTCAGTGATGTTATCCAGAGAGAGTGGATTACCTGCCTCCCCTGCGACTGCCATGATAGCCGAGGGCTCCCAGTACTTCAACAGCAATTCCGGCAGTCTCATCCACTCTACCGTCCTATTAATCAAGCTTCTCCCCGGAAGGAAGTCCGACTGCCATGGCGCCAAAGCCATCAACTGCCCAGTCACATACCACGGCCCTACCTTCAAAACCCCGTTACATTCCTCCTTCGCTCCCACCTAAACCACAACATGATCCTCCCCCACAAGGAAGACCTCCGGATCAGAGGTCAACTGCATCTTTAAATGGACCTGCTTCGCCACCCTTGCCGCTGGAACTCGACGATCGAGGCTTTGAAAGATAATGGCCAAGCCCTCCCACTTCCATCGAGGCTCGTCAATCATCGGTTCCGGCATGACCAACACCTTGGAGAAGTTGAGCTGGAGGCATTCAACTTTCTCCTCCGATAGCTTGTACGACGACCAAACCGATGCTCGCGGTGGTCCATGCACAATCTTCGCCCACGATCGCTCGCTCCCTTCCTTTCCCTCGGAACTGGAAGCTCCGGCTCTCTGATCAGCACCCAGCTCCGCCGTACTCTGGCCCAGCGAGCTACACTCCAAACCCTAACCCATGAAACCCTGAAATCTAAACAAAAACCAAGAAAAGATGATGGCATGGAAATCAAGAGATTCCGACCTCCTAAAGCAAACCAATTCTACTTTCAAAAGAGAACTTTTTGGAGCGAACGAAACAAAAGTCCTTTCGAGCACGAAGTAGTTCATAGATGAGAACGGCTACTAGGTCGTTCCTCGAAAGGAGAATGGTCGTTACCTGTTAGGTCATAAAGGCCCATTTTAGTCTTAACAAAAAAGTTGTTTTCTTACAATATCTGGCACACGATCAAGCAAGCTTAAAATTTTGGGTACCAGCCCCTTTGGGACTTCTTATCTTGTCCAACATCGAGCAATCAAAAATTGATAACGAAAACAAATGAGAATTTGTCACAACCCCTAAAGATATTTGAATTCGTATAGAGGATGAAATGGAATTTTTAGTTAATACTATTATATAGACTGATTTCATGTAACACACTCTTGCAGCATTCCTAGATTCTGAAAAGTTTTTATCACAAGTGCACGATATCGGTAAAGTAAAAATCAAAGAACGATGGACAAAATTCATTTCATTTCAAGAGCAAACGAGACTGGCATAAAAGATCATCGATATGATATCTTTTATGTTTCATTTCAACGTGATTTCCATTGTCACAAAATTCATGACACCACCAAGGGAAAAGGTCCTTAACGGTAGGGAACAAACTATATGAAAAGAAGATAAGGATGGACGAAGTGAAACACTAAATGGTCTATGTATGTTGCAAGCCTGGAATAAGCATCAAAAGAAAGTTCAATAGTACATGTGTATTTGTAGAAGTAAGTATTTGATGAATTTACATAAATTACCGATTGTTATTAATTGGTAAATTAGTTCAATTATTTGAGACTCGAGACAGCTTTCTTCTTTTGGTGGAAGAGTCGAGACAGTTTAACCAAAGAATTTAAAAAAAAACTTTTTTTTGGAACTTCCATATGTTTCTAATTCCTTCGTATTCCCACACTCCTCGGGCTACCGTAATAGCAACTTTAGAGAAAATAGTTCATGTTGACGTTAAATCCTCGCTGACCGAATAAAATAGCCTACATGCTGGTTCGCTGTCGATGGAAGTCTGTAAAACAAATTTCCTAACCAAAATTTTTCCGGTGGGGGACACTCCGATACCAAAGTTAGCTAGAATTTAGGCAGCAGAATGAAGAACTTGAAAGCAAAGTAAGATGGAAATGAAGAAGGTGGCTTTGAAAGAGCTGGTTATAAACTAGCTCTAACTTGACTGTTGTTAGCTTACCTCGAGTGTCCCTTCTTACCAATATTTATAGGCGCGGCTGTAACTACTTATGGTTATGGAAGTTAGTTAGCGAAACTTTCTCATAATAGTAAATAATGGCGGTCAAAAAATTAGTTATTTTATGGTTATCCAAGCCGGAACTATTGATCATATGAGTAGTTATAACAACCAGAACAACCTTTAACTATTTTGGGTTGAAGGATTGTTCATATGCTTCAGATGCACTCTCTAAGGAAGGATTCGAAGTGAACCTAACTGCCTCTTCGGATTGCCTTTCTTGGAATGGTTCAAAGGGATGTTAGTTATATGATTCGAATCTATCCCTTTAGAGTGAATTAAAAAATAAATAGGTACTTACTGTGATACTGAATGGATGAATAACATATTTCAGAGGTATCTTCTTTGGACCAGGCTGAATACATGAATCCGATCGAGATAATAATAATAATATATTTCGGAGACGTTCTCTTCGGATCGGGTTGAAAATATAAAGCCGAAAAAAATAATGATAATATATTTCAGAGGCGTTCTCTTCGGACCAGGCTGAAGACATGAAGTCGAAAAAAATAATAATAACATATTTGAAGGCGTTCTCTTCGAACTAGGCTGAAGACCTGAAGCCGAAAGAAATAATGACAACATATTTCGAAGGCGTTTTCTTCGAACCAGGCTGAAGACCTGGAGCCGAAAGAAATAATGATAACATATTTCGAAGGCGTTCTCTTCGGACCAGGCTGAAGACATGAAACCGAAGAAATAATGATAACATATTTTGAAAGTGTTTTCTTCGGACCAGGCTGAAGACATGAAACCGAAAGAAATAATAATAATATATTTCAGAGACGTTCTCTTCAGATCAAACTAAAAACATAAAGCCGAAGGAAATAAAAATAACATAATTCGAAAGCGTTTTCTTCGGACCAGACTGAATACATGAAGCTGAAGAAAATAATGATAACATAATTCGAAGATGTTCTCTTCAGACCAAGTTTTAAGAGTACTGATCTATCCAACATACAAAAAATTGAAATTGGCTCAATTAATAGACCGGTAATTATTTTATATTAAACTAGATTCCACAACAGCTCAAAACTCAAAAAATAAAAAAATCCATGAATACATGGAAACATTTTTTAAAACAGTTGAGTATTATTTTGTAACCATGGCAATGGTTCATGTATAAAAAGAAAATAGCTTCCGCACAGTCAACTCCATGTGTACATGTCCTCAAAATATGGATAAAAATAATTGCAGAGTACACAACATGGTGAACTTTACAACTTTCTCACCAGAAAAAGAAGATGTCGAGATCATTACTAGTGCCAAAACTGGTGTGAGATTAGAAAAACACACCTTAAAACTAAAAATGGGTCCCTAGCTTTCATCTTGAAACTGAAATAAGCAGATGGTGCATGCATTAAAATGCAAATCTGCTGCCGTTTCCATCTAAAAATTGGTCGGTGTACCATCCTCTTATCTTCATTTCAGATAGAAATGAGGGGAAAATGCTCTCCATCTTCTCATAAGCCGCAGGGAGAACAGTCTGGCTAGATCCAAGGCCCAACTTCTCCATGTCGGCAGCTAAAGCAGCAACCAACCACCCCCTCAATGCATCCTCCCCTGTTGCACTTTGCTCCAGGACCAGGTCCGTCCACAGGTTGTTGCAGCTGATTAGAAACTTCTCCTTTGGGAATATTTCTCTAAGCTCCTCAAGCTTTGAAGACTTATTCAAGACCTTGCGGAGTGGCTGCCCAACCTTCACACTTCCAGCTTCCTCTATTAAGCGGTCAGGGAAGAGAAGATTTTCTCGGTATCTCAATTCAGCTGGGCTGGAAACTTTACCATTCTGATTTGTAATGCAGGAGTCAGGAGCAGAACATAGACATGCATGGTAGGTTAAATAAAAGGGACTGTTTGGCACCTTAACGAAATCTGCTACTATCATGGCTGTCCTTTGCGGATTCAGCGTGTTGACAGGAGCTGCTCGCATCTCTTCTACCACGCTAAAGATGTGGATGGCAGAAAGCACAGGGCCTGCTATCAACTGCAGGTAAGTAAAATCACAATTAATAGAACAGCATTGCAGATTTCAGATAGGAGTTCTCATAATGAAACAAGATAATTATGGGTTTACAAGCTTCCAGTAAAATAACATCACTGTAGTAAGTACGTTTTACTAATAGGCCTTTACTGTCATTCTTAAAAATTTCCCAAGGGGCCAATAAGCAGGCATCATCCACCACCACGACACTGAAGCTAATTTTAGTATTTTCCATGTGAGTTGTTTGGTTTCACCTTTGACTTGCAGACACTGCTAAGTTTTCCATTTTATTATATTCTTGGAACCCGTGTGCTGCTCAAGTCACCAATGTTCTAGTCTCCACGAGCCAAAGCAATATGAGATCACTTGTCATTTTGTTTACCAATCACTTTCCTATAGTCTTGTCAAGAATATTGAAGCTTTTTTAGGATTTTTGGTATCAGATATTTATAATTCTATCAAATGAAATCTTGACCTAGGATGTGCTTTGCATTTGAGGGGTCCTCCATATCAAATTTACATAATTCAATGATATATGGACGGTATACACTTTTTTTCTATGTATGGATGTAACACATACTCATGTTAAGTGCACGTCTAGCCTTCTTCCCCTTTACTGGATCCAGTTCATTACTGTAGCCATGCAACAGGCCATTTGCAATAGTTAAGATACATTTTCTGCTTCTCTAGAGCACTATTTACATACCACTAAGCGATGTTACCATAAGCTTCTTTTTTTCATTTCTGATTGGTTAATAACAGATTTCTTAACATAAAGAAAATTACAAACGGCTAAAAAAAAAAGCATCATCATCGATATCCATTACAAAGTGATGCTGGTTAGAACTTCAAACACTAGACCAGACTGGAGCAAGGTTAGAACTTCAAACACTAGAGCAGACTGGAGCAAAAACCTTCTGATCTGGTCTCAGGAAGAATTGGAGAAATTGTCAAAAACTGCTATAATTGATTTGGTGCTGTGTCGATAGCAACTCTCAAAAATCAATTCCTTTTCAATTTTATATTATCCTCTAGTTCAAAATTGTTAACAAGTTAATCAGGTCGGTTGAACCACTGGACTGTGAAAGGCATCTAGCTGCTTTTTCAGTACATTCTTTGTTCATTTCATAAGTAATTGGCCAATATTACAGCATGGAATGCCTCACTGGTCACTACAACCAAGGACCTTAATCCTGTGTTTGGTTGGGGTCATGAGAGAGAGGAGGGATAGGGTTGAAATGATGGATGACCTCCATCCACTGCTTGGCTCAAAAATTTTAGGAAGGATAGATGAAAAGTTTTATGGGTGGATGGATCGTATAAGGAATGGATTTCTACACAAAATTATCCCTCATTAATTTTTTAACAAAACTTAACACTACTTCATTTTTTCATTCATATTATTTATACATATTTTTATTTTATCTATACTATTAATCATATACTATTAAATTTATTACTAATTATTTTAATTTTAGTAATTTTCATAATTATAATTAAATAATTAATATTCTATGTTTTATTTATATTTACTATTTTTAATCAACTATTTGTAAAAAATAATTAACTCTTTAAATTAAATATAAATTAATTAGTTATTTATATAATTAATATGTATAAATAAATTAATTCATCAACAAGTAATTTATAAAATTATTAATTTAATTTAATTTAATTTAAATATAATTATAAATTATAAAGATTATAAGTTCATATATTGCTTACTTTGTTAATACAAATAAATATTATAAATTGATAATAATAATATTTTTATCAAATGATAATTCAATAAAAATGTCACACAAATATCATCAACTTCTCTTTCATTCTTCCGATACCAAATATAGGAGAAAATCATTTACATCCATCCTTCTATGTTTCACCAAACATATAAAATGGATGGATTGTCTTCCATCCATTCTCTCCTTCATCCATCCTTCGTACCAAATAGAACATAAATGCTAACATATTTTCGATCCTTACATACGTAGCAAAGCAAATATCATGATCTATGGTTTAAGTTGGCGAGTGTAGAGTAAAATTTATAATAGACAATGCATGCTATAGTACTCAAAACATATTGTCCTTCAACTATACCACGTACATTGAAAAAATATACTATTATGATTTGACATCCATCTACAGGGCAATTCATCTATCATAGACATAACAATATTAATGTATAATCCTTATGCTAGTCAAAGTAGTAAAGATTTCAAAATAATAAGGAAAAGTTCGTATATTAAACTGATTTGAATTGCCTCTAAGACAATAGTTCTCAATTAAAAGATATTAAGGAAGATAAAAGAAAGAAATGAAGGTTACATGCACAGAGATACATGCACATATATACACAAACATACATATGTACATACTTGCATACATACACATGAAGACAACTAGCAATGGAATTGGCATATCTTTGATTGGGAAATATCACAGGTATCACTCTCTGGAGCTGAAAAACATAATTAAAGGTAAGATAGAAAAAAGATACCTTTCCTTGGATCGATGAACAAACTGTGGAAGCCAATTGAATGCCTGCTCCTAACCCAACAACATTGAAAAGGGTTGAGATGGCCTCTCCTTTTGCAAATAAGTCACTAAGATTACCTTCTTTAGCAAATGATGAATATATAGGTAACCTTGTTGCTCTTGCTGCAACAACTGCCAATCCCTGGAAATTAATACACAATATTTTATTATCCACAACAGAAATGGTAATGTGGGATAAAACTTGGTTTTAACTACACAAAATGAGAGTTCTATATGATAAAATTGCAACATAATGTCTTTACAAAGTCGCATAAGTTATGGACAAACGGGCTAAGCTTAATAATCAATACATGGTGAAAGGTCTGAACTTTTTAGGGGCATAATGAATGAAGAGGTCAAGGAAGAGGTACATACCAATCATTACCATTGAATATCATGATGATGATGCAAAACAGTCACATATAAAAAAAGCATGTACCTTTGCAAAATTGCCTAAGCCAGCCATTTCAAGAAAAAGATGCGGGCATAGTGGTGAAAGAACCTCCAGACCAGTGCCGAGATCATAGAGCACGTCAGCTAGAAGACCATAAGCAAAGCACTATATAGTTAGCAAAATGGGAGAAATGCCTCAAGATGAAAAGGAAAAAGAACTGCATTGCTGTTATATTAATGAATATAATTAGATCCAAATTACTCACCAAGTATTCTCCAGCTTTTGGCTCTGAATCCATTCTTGCACCCATATTGCTACATATAAGCTTTCCTGCATGCTGCATCCCATCCTTCAAAATCTGTCAGATAAACAATAGGTAATGAGACATATTGTTGAGAAAACAGTTTAATAATGTCTTTTTAATTCCATTATATATTTCTTACCCAACTCACGGCAGTTGCTTGTGCAGGAGTAGGTCGCAAGCCTGCAGCAAATAGCAGCGACTGAGCCAGAGCCCATATTGGTTGTCAGTCCAAAGGAATGCTACAAAGCCATTAAAGTAAAGCTACAAATTAACTATTTACTCTGCAATTTGATAAAGATAATAACTTGTTTGTATATTTGATTCAAAGTATACTAGTTAGGATTTCACTAAAAGCTATCATGTGCATGAATTTCAAGTCATAAAGCAATAAAAACTGATAAAGAATATTTAAGAAAAAAAGAAAAATCAGGGGGAAAAAAAACCTGAGTTGATAAGACAGATAGTGCAGCACTGGAAAAGTGCTGAAGTGCACGAAATTGTGTGTAAGTCAGGTAGCCTTCATTCACACTGCATAGCAAGTACAAAAAGTAAAAAAAAAAACAACACTAACAAGTAGCAACCTTCACCTACTATCACACTATGCTAATTCATGTTTATCAAAGGAAGTAGCAAGAGCAAAAGTTTACCTGTAAGGATACCCTGATGGAAAAAATTTGTTTAGGAAAGAATCAAGCATTCTTTGAACTATTGGTCTTGAATCACTGACAACCTTCACCTAAAGTTAAATACCATGACTCAAGTCAGACAAAAAATGTTGTTTTACCGCCCCTGGCCTATGTGTGCATGCACACAAAATAAATAAATAAATAAAAGAAAAGCAACAAAACAAGAAAAAGAAAGATTCTTGTGCAGGAAGAAGGTTTCGCAGTCCTTCGCCCATTTTGTTTCCCAAGGGCCAAATTGTGATGAATATTAGATAGAATTACATAATCTGTCATGGCCTTTTTGTTTCTTGGACGATTGGATAGTGATAGAAACTGGATTTTATAGAAGTTTGTCAGAATAGGGAAGGGACCTAGCATGACCTAGTAATTTCATGGTAAAAATTGAAAATAAAACTGCATAGAGTCTTAAGAAATAACAATGAATATAAGATATATAGGTGTAAATTTAGCTTTAGCTTTCATCCATTTTTTTAAAATTTTTCTCAAAATTCACAATCTTATGAAAAAGAGTTCCGTCCCGCATACCGATTACGAATATCAGATATCACTCTCATGGACCATAAGATTACAAGATTCTAAAATGCTTTATGGACAATGAAAGTAGTTGTTAAAGATATGAGTGATTTAGTGGGTGATAACCATATTCTAGTAGTTGTTGAGAGAAACTTCATGCTCAGGGAAAAGGAAGGCGGGGGCATCAACCTTTACTTTTAGCACTATGGAAAAGAAAAAGAAAAACAATCAAGCACCTCACCAATTAGGAAGAAGAGATGTTTGATCTTTCTATATCAGAAGATTACAGCTAGCTTGAAAGCAAACTGCAATTAGATAGGTGAAGGTGGTAAACAGAGTCAAACCAAGGCATTGAAGACAGTCTGCTCAGTAATTCTCACACGAGGCATTTTTCCTAATCATATATAAAGCTTGCAATGTTTTAAGAAAATAAAGCAGTTGATTTTAATCCGAATTCTCTAATTTAAGTCTAGTATATTTACTTATCCCTTCTCTTTTTTTCAAATCTACGTAGGTAAACTGTTGAACAAAGAAAAGCTAAGGTGGAATAGTTGGATGTACCAACTCCAATTCCACCCCCAGATTGTTAAACTATCTAATGACTCAGTATCCAAGAAAAGAAATAAGGTGAGGCCCTCCATGTAGAAAAGTACTCATCAGATTGCAACTATTTTCTAGCAAATAAGAACACATTAATGGAGCATTTCTAAACTGATGTTATTGGACAGAGATGAATAGCATTCTCTTGTTAATTACAGTATCTTAGATAGGTCTTGATGCCTACTCTTATCAGTTCTTTGCATGATTTTCATCATAGAAATCTCAACTGATACACCATCTTTGAAGATTTTATTGCTATTTCAAGGACTTTTGCAATAGTGTTTATCCTGACCTTTCTCTTTATGAAAGAGGAAACCTTTCAAGAAAAGCTGGTGTGCTGTTACCGTCAATAATATTTATCCTTGAGTATAAGCAAAATTTTCAGTATATTTGTAGTGTCCAAGTTAGCACTGGTAGGTAAATTGGAAAATCCAACTTTTGATAGGAATTATGCCCTCCATGTGGATCTCATGCAATGTGAGTTCGATCGTACAGGAACAAGATAGTGCAGCATCACTTTGTACCACGCAAGAACATTGTATTACGCATAATCTTGGATGGCAGTACCTTTGTTTGCATTTAGAATATCTTTCTGCTGCAAGCAGAAAAAGCCTTCTTGGAGATTTCCCATGGAATATTTGCAGAGAAAGATTCAAGAAGCATCTAAGGAAGTTAGAGGGACATGAAAGACCATAGGAGAGACGTATTGAGGTCATGGCGAAGAAAGAAGAGACTGGAAACAGCGAGAATGGAGATCACATGAGAAATTGCTGCATGGAGTTTGCCTAAGCTCTAAATCGTTATATTTTAAAGCAATTAGAATTGAGATTTATGCATCGATAAGCTTCCTCGTAATAATTCTATCCCTGTCATCGTTTATCCCGCAGCTTATCAGCTACTTCTTTGAACAACCATCACAAATAGCATGAAAGAAAAAAAAAAAAAAAAAATCTCATAACCCTCTCGTAGCCCAAGCTTGACTTTGAACGAATACAAAGAAAACCCATAGGCCTTCCTATATGAGCTCTCCGACAAAGAATCAAAGTCGCCAAGAAACCAATTTGATAGCCACAGTAGAAATTTACGATAAGAGAAAGTAAATCATCACCAATAACGAGTCAAGCGAAAAAAATGAAGAGGGAGGGGGTTAAAAAGAGAAGGGTTTACAGAGAGGCGGCCATCGGCATCGAAGGTGCAGAGATGGGAGACCGAGTCGGAGGTTTCGATCCAGAAATCGGGGCGCCGAACCGCCTCCTTGTCTGCTTGCTTCTTCTTTGACCCTCTGATCTTATCCTTGAAATAACAAGCAAGAAAGAAGAAAACGAACATGAGATGGTTGGAAAATTAGGGATTCGAACGTGTTTTTGTTTTACCAGTATGGAATCCATGAGGAACCTCGGCCTTTCCGAGTATTCCCCTGCAAGAAGAATAGAAGAGAGGTGAAGAAAGAAAATCCCGTCAATATAGATTTTGCTGCTCCAAGGTAAATCAGGAGGGCGGCCGGCCGGCCGGGTGGCTAAGACAGCCAAACAATTTTAAATAACGCCGATAACCCCCATCTTTCCACGGGCTCCCGCTAGGGTGGAACTGGGCCGGGCCGCACACTTATTCGTATGCGATCCAAAAAATAAATAAATAATTTTGGACCGGGCTTGGATTCAAAATATTTTTAAAATATCAGATCTGAGCCCGAGCATAATTAGACCAACCTGAATCAACATAGTCCGAATAAAACTCGAACAATTTGAATAAAAAAAAAAGTGATCAGAGATACCGGGACGTCGAGTGCGAGTGCTGGGAATGAAGGAGATCAGAGCCCCCAAGAGGGCGGCGCTGGGGGTCGTGGGGGGAAGGGGCAAGGGCATCGAGTACGGTCATCGCGGCCAAAAAAAGGAAGATCGAAACCGGGGGACGCGAGATCGCACCGTGAGCTGGGGGCATCAGGTGCAGGTGGTGCTGGGGCCGGAAAAGGAGAAGGGAGATCGGAGCTTGCGGGCTATGGGGTCGCACAAGGGGGACGGGGTGTCGGGTGCATGTATCAGGATCGAGGGAGGGAGATCAGAATCGAGAAGGCAACGGAATCGTGCGAAGGCAGCGGAGCTGTGGTGCGGTGCCGCCGAGCCGGGAGGGCTGGTATGGGTGGCACAAGAGGCACCACCAGGGCTCGGAAGGGCGAGGGTGGCGACTGAAACGAGAGAGAGGCATGGATTGGTGATGGGTTGGACTGCTAGAAAAAGCTGGAAGCATCTAGAAACAAGGGAGAACGGACTTTAATAATCTCGGGCTCGAATCATTCTTTGGATGGGCTGTTTCTGGACCGGGTTAGAGCCGGACTAGACCGGGTTCGGGCTGAACCGGGCTGAGCCAGAGCCTGGCCTGAAAACTGAATGGGCTTTATTATAGGCCCTGCCCAGTTCCAGCCATGGCTCCTGTTGTCGGTGGTTTCTGGCATTATGGACGTAACGGCAGTTACCGTTCGATCGGCTAGGATTAGGTTTGTATCAAACCGGATCGGATTTGGGACGGATATTGCCATCATCCAAACCCATCCTTGATCCTGATATACGATGTGTTTTGGTTTTGTCCGCCACCAACTAAACGGGTCAGGTAAACCTGCCCCGAAGCATCATCGAAGCGAAGGTAATTGCTACCTCTAAATTTATATGAGATTAAAAAATTAGCGGTCGTGACCGTGGTTATTAGAATATTAATTTTTGTAGAAGAAAATAAAATAATCCAAATCAATGATTCTTCTTTGATTCATCATTCACTGGATTAATTAATAAAAGAATAGCTAGCATGGAATTTTACTTGAAAAAGATTTCTGTTAAGATGGATCTTGGGAATAAAACAAAAAAAAAAGAATTTTGAAAAACAAAGTTCTTCATTATTTGAACTTAAAATCCATTTAGATTAAAAAAAGCAATAACGTTTTTAGCCTCTGCCATGCTAATATATCCAACCAGGAGAGGATTTGTTGAGGGCTGGATGGAGAGGATAGGAACATGTTAGCTCTCCTAAAAGAAATGAATTTATATATATACATTTTGTTGACTTGTGTTTCTCTCTCTTGATCTGTATTTTCAGATTCATATAGCATATCAATATGAGAGCTCTTTATGTAATGCATCGGCAAATGAATATTTATAAAATTATGATTATTCATTTTTTTGATAATAAAATCTTTTTCAAAAAAATATTTTGTCGAGGTAAAATACCTCAATAATTTTTGCCCAACATTTCTTTTGATCCTATATTCATCCATGACTTACAAAGGATGCCCTGGATTAATAATTTTTTTTCTTTTATGCATAGCCTATTCAACTAGTTTAGATCGAACGACGTCAGAAAATTCTGTGAGCTAACTCTTCATCCATTGCGCAACATGAATTTGCTGCCATGTTTACAAATATGCTTGCTTTCTCGATACATGCGGGATAGTTCCACTTTTTCGAATTTCTTTGCCATCTTGTTATAGTCATTTAAGTTCATCGATGGATACCAAGGACTGGATCTAGATGACTCCGTTCGATATCCAATAAGAACGACGAATACTTCATGAGATATAATGGGCATATGCCCTACGGTCTCTTCTTGAAACAAAAGGGCCCAAATGTCGAACAATCTGCCCAAAAACATTAATGGGATTAGAGCAGATCATGGACCAAACTCGAGCATCGAAAAAATATCAAAATTTTTAATAGAAATGCTCACTCTCACGTACCTGTCGGAAGATTGAAATATAGTTTATTTTACAAGGCAGACGATGCACGCCAACCTAGTATGAATATATCAAAGAAAAGCCTTCAAAACATCTACAAAAATCAGTCTAAACCGCATCAACAAGTGATCGACGATGGAGGATACTACCAAATTAGTAGTCTCGTTAGCCTCGTAGCAGGCATGTCGGGCAAAGAACGTTGCCCCTCCATCTCCATTAGCAAGAAATCCTATAAGAGCAGATGGGCACCAACTCCCTATGCCGTGCCCTAATCCATCCAATCATGGTAGCCGAATCATCCTATGCTATAATGGAGTGGAGTATAGTACTCCTAAGACGTGCCCAGCATAGCTACATCTTGTCCAAATAGCTCTCGGCCCCACCCCGAGGACCATGATACATCTTGTCCAAATAGCTCTCGGCCCCACACCCGAGGACCATGATACTTAAATTGCTGCACCACCCACAGCAACAAAACCGATCGACGTCCAGCCCCTAAATCACAAGGCCATGTCCCCATACGACCCATATCAATTATATTCTTATCAAAATTGGCCTCGAGGAAACTCCATGACGGGCACTCCTAGGTAAAGAATATCATCCGTGCTCCTCCAAGAGCGCGAGGAGAGTCTCGGATGCCCAAGCTATCAATGTTCTTCAACATTAATCAGACAAGGGATGATGTTCCTCCACGGGCTATTTTGGAGTAGCAATTAATGGATCGAAGGCCAATCGTTGCGAACCATGAGCCTCGAGCAAATTATATTCTTAGCTTTCAGAAACCAATTAAGTAGATGGCTTTCGTAGAAGGATTGATGATTAATTTTATGTAAGTTGATGACATTGTTTTCTCGCTATGTTTACTGCTACTCATAAACATCATATAAATACATTAAAGGGAAGTATATATGACTCCCTGGAGATGACGGGTGTTGGTAATTAAACAAGGTGCCCTGTTTCCTCTTCTCGATCGGATCATGCTCTTCTTTTATCGTAGTAGATGAGTAGAGAACTTTCCTATGAGGTGGCGGGAGTCGATCGAAAAAGGGCATCATGTTTTCTCTTCCCCATATCGCGTTGTCAGAACAACGTGATTACCTGCGAGGTTTGACATGACGCCACGTTAAATACAACACGGGCGCTGCTATGACGTGTTGATTTGATCCTCCGACTTTAAAGAAAAAATAGATGTGATGGAGGTGGGAAAAAATCTGCGGTTACCTTTAATTACTACATCTATATTGCATCCCATATCCAGTTGCCCATGTTAGATGGTTAAAATGGCTAATTCAATCGAGATAGAATGGATGTTATGCAGAAGCAAAACTTGAAGCTCGTCATCTAGATTGCTTTGAGATTTAGAGAAAGTCCATGCTGCCACCTCAGATAATTTAGAGCAAATCATCCACATGTAGTGCACGTCTTTGATTGTCCCTATTTTTCCTCATTGATCCTGCTCCTTAGCCTTTTTTTTTTTCCATTTTTTTTCTCTTAATATTAGAAGGACAATGTGGCGGGCATTGGCTGCTCCTTTTTTTTTTTTTTTTACTCGTGTCGATGTATAGAAAATCGAGTGGGTCAAGAGATCGATAAGGAGAGCCAGGACATGCGGAGATTGATACAGGCAATTATTACTTTTTTTAAAAAAAAATAAACTTAACAAAGTTAGAAGATGAAGACACGTGATGGAAGCTGCTGTTTGCCAAGATTGAACTTTTTTTTATAAATATTTAATCATCATGTATAAATTTTTGATCCATGTTTGTTTGATAACAAGAAAAGTGATGAAAAAAGAATGGAAAGATGCGAGTACAGAGAAGGAAAGAAAAGCATGGCACGGAAGGAAAAAAAAAAAAAAAAAATTGAAGCAGTGCTGATAGGGAAAAGTAGGAATATTTTCTTTATGTCAAGGAAAGTAGATTTGGAAAACATTACAAGGGAAGGAGAAAAAAAATGGATTTTTATCAAATCTATTTTTTTCATATATTCGAGGGAGAAGTTTAGGGAATCTCCAAAAAAAAAGGTCAGTTTTTTTTTTTTTTTTTTTTTTTTTCCCGTATTTTTCTTTGGAGGAACCTCCGGGGGGGAGAATGTGATGGGTGGGGATACGAAAGAAGAGAGGGATTAGGAAAAAAAATAGATGAGAGGGATGAAGAAGGGAAGTAAAATAAAATCTAAAAAGTTAAGGGAAGAAAAATCTTACGGTGGTTGAGGTTAGGCCCCTCATCTTGGAACGACATCGAAGGGGTCAACGTATTTCTCAAGCTCTCGAGAAGTTTTGAGGGTTAGGATACGATGAGCTTTTAGTGCAATGAAGCTATGGAAGAGCTGACATTTAAAGCATAAGAGGGTAAGTTGGAGGGAAGGGGCATGGAAGGAGGTGCAAAGAGAAAGAGGGTATAAGCATGAAGAAGAAAACCTCAACATTATAATATTCATAGTAGCATAGTTCTTGCTTGCCATGGGATGATGGAAAAGGGTGATGGCATGGTCAATAGGGGGTCAAGGATAGGCAGATTGGGGTAGATTGCAACAAGGCTGCAAAAAGGTTTTGCGGTTTAGGTTATTTTTTTGTTTGTGTCAAAGGAGGGGTTTAAAATAGGGATCAATCATTATTTCATCATGCATGAAGCACGTCACAATTAGCAAATGGCCTCCTTTTTTTTTTTTATTAAAAAATTGGTCAAGAAAATAATTCATATAAAGATCAACCCATAATCTATCCTTAAAAAATATTTTTATGAGATTTTGGATGTATAGAATTTTTTTGAAAAGAGATCAATCCATAAATGATAAAGGATGATATTAGATGTATAGAATTTATATAGACTCTTTTTTTTTTTTAATTCATGATGCATTACCCTTTTTTTCTCAAATATTTCAGTATTTATATTAGTTTGTTGGATTTTTTTTTTTTTTGGTAGATGGCGATATGGAGATAGCTTTATATCAATTAAATTGTTTCTCAAGTAAAGTGTGTGTGTATATATATATATACATATGATGATGATTACTTGAATTATGTCATTGTTATTCACTTATATTATAAATATGGTCACATATTTTTTTATTTTAGTGATACAGTTTAATTTTATTTTTAAAAATTAATTTTTGGAATTTTCTTAATTATGCTATGAAATTTATGATTTTTTTTTTTTTTGCTGATGAAAGGATAGAGATATTCATTATTTATTTCTATTTCCTTGTACCTTTTGCACTATGTTCTGGGATGGTTTCCTTCCCAACATTGCCTTTTAGCTAATTTCATTGATGGTTGTTATTGTAGAGATGAATGTGATTAAGATTTCATCTAAATTATGGTGGATCCGATGATTTTTTTCTATGATAGTGGGCTTAGCAGCGCTTTTTTTTTTGGGAAAAAAATTCATCAAAGTTAGAAAAAGATCCTAGAAAAAAAATATTGCTATGGATTGATATTTTCACTAAAAAATGTTTTGTTGTTAATATTGGATAATCCGTATTGGTTGGATTATATTTAAAATATATCATGTTATTTTTAACTATGATCATTTAATTTTTATTCACGTATCATTTGTAAAAATAAAAAGAGGTCGTTTGTCCAAGATACCTAGAAACCAAGTGACGAGACGTTTTGCTTAACAGGGGGAAAAGTAATGATGGGGCATGGGTCTTTTGCTGTCATTGCCTCTCAGCCACATATGATTGTTAGGAATGGTAATCAAGATTGATTTTTCCATTCAAAAGAATCCATAATAATGATTAATTCAATTTCTGTATCTGGATAATCCATTTAAATCTCTAGAGAATGAAACCAAAATATGTGATTATTACACATTAATATTAATATAGTAATATTCTTAATATTATGTTTTTATTGGTATTATTATAAAAAAATCAAATCTTACATCACTACATTAGTAGACACAATATTGATATTGTAATTATGATAATAAAATTAAATAAGTTTTGCTACATTGCTCTTATGTTATTTTTGTAAGACTCTCTGGATGAATCGTAGCCATCCTTGATAAAGGGTATACATGAATAAACATGCAATCATTCGGTCACCAGTTTATGTTGTATTTTTATATTTTATTTATTTGTGTGGTCTGCCATTATACTGCATCTTCCTCGTGTCTACTTGCTCATCCATCCTCTCTCTCTCCTCTCTCTCTCTCTCTCTCTCGCTCTCTCACTCTCTCTCTCTCTCTCTCCTCTCTCTCTCTCTCCCTCTCTCTCTCTCTCTCTCTCTCTCTCTCTCTCTCTATAAAATCGGTACATTAATTTAGAGTCCTAGCATGAATACAGAATATTGCTCATCCATCTTTATCAACCCCTCCCACTCCCACCACCACCCTCTACATCCACTCGTGCCACCTATCTCTCCACACACTAGGCCATGTTGCATGCATCATATCTTAATAATATAGATATATAGCGGCTCAAAGTAAGTACCACCTGAGTTAATAGAATTAGAGCTTATAAAATCACATAACTTTTGCCAAGACTAGATAATGTTTTGATTACAAAATTATATTAAGGATAGAGACCTAGACCAAATAGACAGAATTTGATCAAGAGATGATGAAGCAAGTTAATGTTAGGGTAAATGTGATGCTCCAAGCCTTGAAAGGAGTCACACAGGTTTGGGAGTTTATGTTTATAAATTTTCAGGGCTGTAAGTCATATTGGGTCAAGGTCTTAGCTAGAATAGAGAGGACATATGAGACATGGGTGTATATGGGCTCAATTTGAGTATTTTCTCATATGACTTAGAGGGAAGAGTCTTTTAAGGCTAGGTCGGTTGTGACCTAGGATATATATATATATATATATATATATATATATATATATATACATATATGAGTCTTTTGTCTTGTATATGGAACGTCGGGAATAAGAGATGCGATCCCTTTTTTCATCTAAAAATCCTAGCCTCCCTTCTACTCTTTTCTGCTTGGTTCTCTCTCGTGCGTGCACCCCCATGGGGGCATGCCTCCGCGACAGGGATAGACGGCGTGCCCCATCCCTTCCCTGATGAAGCGTTCCCTTTTCGCCATGACGGCATCAAGAAAGATCCCGGGCGTCCGTGGAGCGTTTTGCTTCAACAATTAGTATCGGAGCAGATCTTGATGCGGTGGCATGAAAAAAGAAGGAAGAGGACGTTGCGACGGTGGTGCATATCTCTGGTGCCGAGATCTAGAGGTGAGGGCCTGCTACCCTCCCTGGAAACAGAGAGAGAAGAAGTGGCCGTGCATGCAGCCCAGGTATCTGTCGGTGGTGCTGGTCTGGGCAAAGTACCAGCGGAGAAGACTTAAGGGCGTCGCCCTCGTTGGACTTTACAGCACCGTGACGAGGATGCGGTCCTCGTTGTGGAGATGGAGAAGATCCGGTGAATGATCTCCTCATGGGCGCTCGATGCAAGGGCGAGGAGTGGTTGCACGTCGGCTGAGAGGCGGTGTTGATTGTGTCGAGAGGTGGCACAGTTCGGTGATCACAGTGGCCTCGATCAATGCAGAACGCGCAGCATGGCATCGGGCGATCACCAGAGGTGCGACATGGCATCGGGCAATCACCGGAGGTGCAGTATGGCATCGGGCAGTCACCGGAGGTGCGGCATGGCATCGGGCAATCACCGGAGTTACGATATGGTGTCGGGCAATCATCGAAGGCGCGGTATGGCATGCGGGCAGCACCAGAGGCATAGCACAGTGGCAGGCAGTCATCGAAGGTGAGGTACGGTGGCAAGTGGCGATGGCGGTGGACGTGCGGGCAGTCACCAGAGGTGCGACACTGCAGCGGGCAGTCACCGGAGGCGAGGTACGATGGCAGGTGGCGACGGCAGTGGCCAAAAGAGACTGTGGTCCACGGTTCTCTACCATGGACCGATAGCAATGGCAGCCGTAGACCGAGAAGTCGTGCGTGAGCCTTTGGACTGGTTCACGGTGGACTGGCAGTCTCAAATAACTCTACTATGAAATTCATGTTGACTGGATTTTCAGTAATTCCGGGCTCAATTGAACTTCGATTTGAGCCCCGTCTACGTCGTTGGATTTTATTTTGCAAGCTCTTCAAGTTGAGTTAGGATAAATCCAATGATAAAGTCAGATCATAGGTGATGCGTATGTGAAGATCGTGGTATAGCGGTCGTGCGTGCGGGCAACATAAGCAAGATTGTTCCATCTTTGACTTTCCAGGCGAACAGAGGTTCGTCGTTTCATGAGTAGTGCACAGGTCTACTGGTGGAGCAGATCTCGTCGAAGATGATGGATCCGGTGGTGCAAGAGCTTGCGACGGTGGTGCAAAGCTGTGGGTCCTGTACTGTGGAGTAATGACAGGTCAGGTGATCTGCAGTTTAGCATAGGTGGAGTGATACATACCGGAGATCTTTCAGAGCATGAATGGTAGCTCCATCAGTAGTGGGCTAGGCTCTTGGTCACTGTGGATGAGAGTGATCGGTAGTACTCCAGCTATATTGATCGTGATGGAGCTGTACGTGGATATGGTATCCCGTATGGTGGAGATGGATCTCGAAAGATGGATATCTCAGGAAGATCGGAGTACATTAGCGGAGGCAGTACCAGAGACAGCTCAAGAAGACAGGGGACACTCTCAGGGCTGGGGGTATCGGGCAGTCGGAGTGTCCCGGTATGGCGGGATTGGCTTAGAACAGAGACTGGTTTGATGGAAAGGGCAGCTCAGGAAGACCGGGGACAGTCTCAGGGAGCGCCAGGGGCATCATGTAGCCGGAGTATCTTAATATGGCGGGATTGCCTAGGGACAAGCTGGGACATGATGGAGTAGCCGCTGGAGATGGTTGCTATGTTCAGTCGCTGGTTTAGAGGAGTTGGGATGAGCTCCTGGGTTTCGGAGGAGCCTGCAGGAGGCAGTGTATCCAAAATGGTCTAGGAGAGGTTCGCGGGATGCGAATGATCCGAGAAGGCAGCGACAGTGTATCGAGGTGCGGGGACTATCCCAACAGTGCAGTGTTGGGAGGTTGACCTCGATGGACTTATGCGGCATCAGGTGGAGCACTGGTTGGAGGTGTCTTCACGACTGGAGAGAGAGCTTTGGCACGAGTTTAAAACGGGAGGTGCAGGGATACTAGCCATATCCTAGCACGAGCACCATGGATGCACTTAGCCAAGTGGGGCAGAGTGTGCAGAGATTGGCGTGGCTTTGTGGAGACTGTGTCAGGTGGAGCTCTGGGTGCAGCAAGTGCCAGTTTAGGATCGTTGCAGGTCTTTCTAGGAAGTCCAGGATGAGTGATGCAGCTGCTTAGCAGAAGGGAGCCTACAACAAAGATCTCAAGTTGGTGCTATGGAGCAGGTATAAGTTGGTCCCAAGGAACTTGTACTAATCTTCAGCTGAGGAGGCGGTCATCCTAGAGGCCTCCTAAGAAGCTCAGAAGCTGAAAAGGTCTGACATTGGCATTAGATTTGCATAGCTGTCTGGGTGCACTGCGGAAACACAGGTTGGTGTTGCAATCACGGGGACAGAGTAGGAAGACATCATTCGAGGTCAGGAGTGCGGTGGAGCAGAGTCTCAGGAGTTATGGAGCACGGGTTGATGTTCTAGCTGGAAAGGTGAGGTGGCTTCGACGGGAAGATGTTAGCTTTGGAGACAATAGGAAGGGTGCAGACGGTCACGTGGAACTTGTCAAGACTTATAGCACCAAGGTGGAGATTGTTGGGGCAAATGTGATGCTCCAAGTCTTGAGAGGAGTCACATAAGTTTGGGGGCTTAGGTTTATAAATTCCCAGGGCTCTAAGTCATGTTGGGTCAGGGTTTTGACCCAGGTAGAAAGAACATGTGAGACATGGATGTACATAGGCTCGGGTTTGAGTGTTTTCTCATGTGACTTAGAGGGGGGAGTTTTTTAGGGCTAGGTCAACCTAGAGTATATATAGAGTCTTTTGTTTTGTATATGGAATGTCGGGAATAAGAAGACGTGATCACTTTTCTCCTCCAAAAATCCTAGCCTCCCTTCTACTCTCCTCTCCTTGGTTCTCTCTTGTGCGTGCATCCCCATGGGGGCACACCTCTGCAGCGGGAGCGGATGGCGTGCCCCATCCCTTCTCTGATGAAGCGTTCCCTTTCCGCTATGGTAGTATCAGGAAAGATCCCAGGCATTTCGTTGAGCTGTTTTGCTCCAACAGTTAAAAGGATCAAATCTTGAGTTTTTGAAGATCAAAGTAATTATACCAATATCAAATTTTTCAGGACATCAATCAATATTATAGGCTGATTGGGAGAAGAAAAATACAAGCTACATCAAGATGAGTTAAAAATGATAATATATGACAATCGATCCAATAGTTGCAAGATGGTCATGCAAGTACATGCATGATGAGAAGATGGTTGATAGCAGTTATCAAACCATCAGGAACGAAGATCAAGCATAGAAAGTAATCATCAAAGTAGATAATCATTATATTTATGGGCAATCATTTTAATTATATTAGTATAATAATTAAAATTATTTATACTATATCAAGATCCTTTAACAATCAATCCAATTAATTATTCTTATTTTTAATTTTTATTTTAATTATTGATTATATAAAAAGATGTATCTTAATTTTCTATCATAGCCCAGAGCTACATCTTTTTATCATAGCTGGCGTTACATCTCCATGCATTTTTATTTTTCCCAAATGATAGTGCGATGCTAGTAAAAATTTTTGAAGGCCAAGGTGCTCAAATTACTGCTACTCTCGCCATCTTCCATTCAATTTGCCACCTTTTTTAATTAGCTCACCACCGGTGGTTCATTTATGCACATCCAAACCTAGTTCTGGTCAAACTTAGCAAGCTCCACTCTGCCACCACGAACCAAGCTTCTTGAAATTCTGACTTTCCTATCCTGTCCAGAATGGAATAGAAAAGATGGCAATGGTATTAAATAAATAAAACTGGTTTTCTAATTGACAGTTGGCATGCTAGTGCATCTACCTTTCAACTCATACATAATTCTAGTACCTGCTGGTAATTCTACTGCTCAAAATTTAATAGTCGTTCAGCAAACAATTTATATCGTTTAATTTGGAAATTAACAGCAACTATTTAAAGGATGAAAACTCCTAGGAAATTTGAGAAGCATTGTAGCAAAGCCCATGATAATTAAAATCAACATAAATATTATTTAATATAATAATTATAATAAAATATTTGAATAATAAAATTATGTTTAGTTAACAATGCATTATGAAAGAGAACTGCCAGAGTTCGCTTCTGCGATAGCCTTGCTGTGTATTGGGATTTGGTTACTGTGTTCTTGAAGCTTCCTCGGATAGCCATGGCGGAAGCAGGTGATTCGAGCGGGAAGGAGGGTTGAGATCGGGTGATGGTGAACGTACTTGGACGAGGGTTGCTCAGGGGCCGATGAGAGATTCGTTTTGGTCCTCTCCGAAACTGTCGTTGGAGGACTTGGAGCAGCTGCAGGCATACTTTACGAAAGTACTTGAGCTGCCGGAGATGGAGCTTGAGGAGGCGAGAAGGGAATGGTCCGGATTGGCGGTGATCGTCCGGAGTTTGGGTCGGAGGGTTTTCGCGGACTCTGTGGCTAGGAAAATCCGTTCAAAGGCGAATCTGTCTTATGAACCGGAAGTCATTCTGCTGGCTAAAGATCACCTGGTGGTCCGGTTGAAGATGGAAAGGGAGTGTACCGTTGTTCGTACCGATGGGCCGTGGTTTGCTGGAGGCCAGCTGCTTGCAATGGAGGACCGGAGCCTCATTTTATGTCAGAGCAGAGGAGGATTCAGAAGGTTGTTGTGTGGATGAGAATGCCGGGGTTGCCGTTGGAGTTCTAGAAGCCGGCATCGATGATGGCGGTGGCGGAGGAGGCAGGTAAACCTATCTTTGTGGATGGGTTTATAGATCATTAAAAAAAGGCTGGCTATGCTCGGGTGAAGGTGGAGTTGGATGCTGCCTAGCCAGTCAAGCCGGGGGTGCTCATCAGAGGTAAATTAAAAGTTTTTTGGCAGTATTTTGTTTATAAAAATTTGCCTGCCCTCTGTTTCAATTGTGAAAAAATTGGGCATGAAGAAAGTGATTGTAGTACTGGTATTATAGAGGAGCTGGGGGGAAGGAAGGAATGGGTGTTCAGTGAAGGGGATCGGAGGTGTTGACCGGGGAGGGCTATGTTAGGAACATGGTGGCTAAGGGAAGATGTCGACCGAAGTTCGGGCCCTAGCTGCTTACAACTCGTAGTCGTTTGCCTCGACCAATACGGTCTCCAGTGAAGGAAAGGAAGGAGGGCGATGGGGGAAGGGTTGCTGGCAAATCCTCCTCGAATCTTCCCTCCTCTTCTCCCTCCAGAACCTCTCCCACGGCGGGGATGTCGACTCCTAGCTCGCCGCCGGACTCGAATGGTTGGCAGAAACCGAGCAAGGTGGCACAGTGACGCTCCCCGGAGGTGAGCTTGGATGAAGCTTCGGGAGACGTGCCTCGCGGACCCCTGGCTTTGGGCCGTTGGCTGGGCTAGGGGATTGAATAGAGGTGGGCCTTTCGGACTCTGGCCCAGTAGACCTCATGATAGTAGACCTGGGCTCTGGTGCTTTGAAGAGGGGCCGAAGCCTACCATCCTCCCCACTTACCAGTCTAAGAGGCTCTACCTGGTGATCATCAAGCCGATGTTGGTGGAGCCTGCTCCCTCGCCTCCCACTGGACTGGAGGTATGGGTGGCGATGTCTGCGTCCCCCCTGCGATTAAGGTGAGTTATGCTGAACCTTGTATGGACAGGCTCATGGGGAGTAAAGGCACTTTATCGATTTCTCTGCCTGTGAATTATGTTTCTTCTACTGTTAGGGGTGAGGGTGGATCTGGGGAGAGCGATGGTGGGAGATATGGGGGTGTAGGTAAAGGGAAAAAGGTGGTTACGGGTTGGGCTGAGGTTGTGAAGAAGGGCTTTGTGGTTCGGGATGTTGACTAGGGGTCTGCTCTGCTGCCTGGGATTGGGACGAGGGTGGGAGGGAACGTTGGTGGTGTGGCGATGGGAAAGGTAATGGATGCGGGTGTGGAAGAGGAGGGGAAGAAGGGAGGCGGGCTAGTAGGGGACTCTCAGGGGCGGGATCAGGGGTTAGCTGGATAGTTTGGGGCGGTGCCTCGGGCGTGCAATAGAAACTCCAGGCGAGAGGTTTGTCTACCCTGATTGCGGCCAATAGCTCTACATCGATTGCGGGTCAGGCTGCAGGGGAAGTAGTTCCTGTGCGTATCTTGATGGACCAAAAAATTCTGGTACATGATGATGTTGTGGGACAGGTGAAGGTGGCTTTATTTAAGGAGTCGGTGGAGGCTGTGCATGGGGAGGGGGCCCTGTTGCTGTTGTGGATGCTGTAATTGGGAAGACCCTTGGAGAGGGTTCTTTCATGGGTTAGGATTTTCTGTATGAGGATCTTATCTTGGAATGCTAGATGGGCAGGAAAACCTTCTTTTGCTGCCTCTTTTCACAGAATGAGTCTTTTAGATGATCCTGGTGTTTGTTTGATTTTGGAAACCTGTCTAGCTGGACCTTCATTGCAGAGGATTCGGCGATGTCTTCCCAAGGATTGGGATCTTTATGCTATTGATGCCAGGGGGTTATCAGGAGGGATAGTGGTCGCTTGGGATAGGAGTGTCGCCAAGATTGATGTTTTTCATAAGCGTGCACGGAATGCGATTATGGTGATCACTGAAAATAATGGTCCTTCTTGGATCCTTTCTGGAGTCTATGCCAGTACTTGTTATAAGAAAAGGAGGTATCTCTGGAATTAAGTGTCCCAGTTGATTAATCAGGGGTTCCCAACTGTTGTTGTTGGGAATTTTAATTGTATCACAAAAGTGGAGGAGAAGAGAGGGGATGTCCCCTTTTCCCAAAATGTGGCAACCAGGGAATTCAATCATATTTTGGATTCCAATGATTTGGTGGACCTGAGATTTATGGGTACTAGGTTTACCTGGTGTAATAACAAATTTGGTAGGGCCAGGGTCTGGGAAAGGCAGGACAGAGCTGTGGCTACCACGGGTTGGCTTCAGCTGTACCTCAAATTCATGGTGCGACATCTAGACAGAGTGGCTTCTGATCATTGTCCTCTTCTCTTGACCACCACTCCTCCTTCCCCTATTCATTCACCGTTCAGGATTGAAAGAATTTGGCTTTCTTATCCTAATTCTTGGGAGGTTGTTAGGGAGGTTTGTAGAATTCTAATCAGGGATAATGCACAGTATCGGATTATCCATATATTAGAACTTCTCAAGCGTCAATTGAGGAGGTGGAACAAAGAGAAGGTGGGTAATATTTTTACTAGATTGGTTGAGATGGAGAAGGTTATCCATGATTTCCATAGTAAGAAGGACAAGGTGGGTGGCTTGAATGATGAAGACATGTTCTCTTTGTGTGCTGGGTTGGCTTCTTACAATTCTCTGTTGGCTTAGCAGGAAACTATGTGGAGGCAGAAATCCAGGGTTCAGTGGTTGGCTCTGGGAGACGGAAACTCTCATTTCTTCCACCAAGCCACTCTTGTTAGAAGGCACAGAAATTGGATTGTAGCACTTAAGTCCGATGATGGTCACTGGATTGAGGATGATGAGGGCATCTTGCAGGAGGTTGTTTCTTTCTTCAGGTCTAGATGGAGGTCCTAGGATGCTGATCCTCTCTATTTCCAGGGTTCTGCTCTTGAGAGGTTTGTATCCTAGGACCAGAATGCTGGACTTCTTGCTCTAGTTTCTGAGGACAGGTTAGAGAGGTGCTCTGGTCTTTAGCTGAGGATAAAGCTCCAAGTCCTGATGGGTTTCTCCTACTGTTCTTTCGGAGATATTGGAGAATCATTAGAACTGATGTTATTCTGCTGTACAATTCTTTTGCCTTACAGGTTTGATGCTGGATAAGTGGAAGCAGACTTATGTTACTCTTATTCCTAAGCATTCTCAGCCTTCTCATCCTTCTCATTTCAGACCTATTAGCTTGTGTGATACATTATACAAGGTTTGTGCTAAGTTGCTGGCCAGCAGAATGAAGGCTATTCTCTTGGGTATCATATATTCGGAGTAGGGGGCTTTTATTGGGGGTCGGGGCATTTCTGACAATGTCCTGCTAGCCCAGGAATTTATGCACGATATACGAAGGGCTTCGGCTAGGTTGCTATGATGGCCATCAAGCTGGATATAGAAAGAGCCTATGTTCGGGTGCGGTAGAGTTTTATGGAGCAATTGTTATATGACTTTGGTTTCCATCCACTCTGGATTTCCAGGATTATAACGTGCATCACGTGCCCATCTTTTGCTGTCCTCATTAATGGTTCTCCTTCGGAGTTTTTTCATTCTACGATTGGTTTCTGACAAGGTTATCCTATATCCTCCTATCTGTTCATTATTACTGCTGATGCTCTCTCGCGAGCATTGCGGGATGCTGTTAGGGGCTCGATAATCCATTCCTTCTTTGTGGCCCCAACGGTAGTCCCGATCTCGCATCTTCTGTTTACAGATGACTGCTTACTTCTAGGCAGGGCATCTGAGTCTACGGCTCGGGGGTTCAGGAGAGTTATTATGGATTATTGCCTTGCATTTGGTCGAGGGTCAATCTGGAGAAGTCGGAGGTCCACTTTTTTCCAAAGATTGTAGCTCGCAGCCGCAGTCTGATTATCTCTATCCTGGGAATTGGAGAGAAGGATGGTCCCATCCGATATCTGGGTGTACTATTTCTAGCGACCACCTCCGTAGAGCCGACTCTCATGTTTTAGTGCAGGCTATGCAGGATAGGGTGGAAGGATGGCAGGGCAGGGCTCTATTAGCTATGGATAGACTTACCTTGATCAGATCGATGCTGACATCCTTACCTATCTACCTCTTAGCTAATATTGTTATTCCAAAGCTTATGGTGGACAGGGTTGAGCAGATTCTTCGGGCTTTCCTGTGGCAGTTGAATCTCGCCCAGGGGTATCAATTTGGTAGGTTGGCAGTTGGTGTGCCAGCCTGTTTGGGACGGTGGACTGAGCATCCACTCTCTTGCTAGTAGGAGAGAGGCTATGTTGGCTCGTCATGCTACCAGACTATTTTTAAACCCTGACAGTCTGTGGGCTTCCTTCATACGAGCGAGATATGATATCCGATCTCTTGAGGGGGGTGACTTTTTGCCCTCCTCTCGAGGGTCGGCTATCTGGAGGGAGATCAAGAGGAGGACTCCGAAGGTCATAGACTTTATGAGATGGATGGTAGGTGATGGGAGATCAAGTAGAGTCTTGTCTGATGTATGGATCTCTGATATCTCTCTTCATAGATGGCCCACTTTCGTTTCCCCTGACTTGCCGGTTTCCAATGTGGTCCGTGATTTCATCATCTCAGGGATGCAGACCTGGGATTCTATGCTGCTCTCTTAGTATTTTGGGGACGCCCTGAAGGATCGGATACTATCTATCGCTTTACCGATGTCGCCTTGTCCGGATACTAGAGTCTGGGGGCCTACTTTTTCCTTCTCCATTTCGTTGTCGGCCCTTTGCTCCATTTACTGACCGACGCAGCAGAGAAGTGTCCAGGCTGGTTGGGTTTGGTCTCTTCTTGTGCACTCGCGAGTGCATCTTTTTATCTAGAAGGTGGCTAGGCGCCACCTCCCTATGAGATCCTTTCTCAGCACTCGTGGGGTCCATCTTCATCCCTCGTGCCCGTTTTGTGTAGCTCCGGAGGAGTCCTTGGACCACACTCTTTTTCTGTGCTTGAGAGCTTGGCGCGTGTGGTCCCTGGTGGGTTGTAGATCCTTCCTATACTCGAGCGATGATGTGGTTGACACATTCCTTCACACCCTTCGCTCTCCTCCCGTCACTGCTTCTCAGGGTTTTATAGCTTATCTAGTTTACCACCTGTGGATCATCCGGAATGCTATGGTCTTCAGGTCTGATACTTGTTCGACCAGATTCATTGTTGAGAGAGCCAGGGCTCAGGACATGGAGTATTATGGTATGATTGTAGCATCGTCTGAGATCTGGGGCTCGGTTTAGCTCTTCAAGTATCTTGCTGGGTTCTGGTTTCTTGGGAGCCTCCTCCTCCGGATTATGCTACTGTCAACTTTGATGGGAGTGTCAGAAGGTCTATTGCTAGAGCTGCTTTTGTCATGCGATCCTCTGGAGCAGGCTTTCTCGCAGCGGGGAGCACCCATCTCGTGGAGCATATTGTTCCCCTAGCGGAGCTTTATGGAGCTTGGACAGGCATCAGGTATGCCAGGAGGATTCTCCACCTGGATCGTCTCGTTATTGAAGGTGACTCTTGACAGTTATTTCCCGGATTCAGAGTGCTCTCAAAGAGACTTCCTCCTTATCTCTCTTACGGGACATAGCTCTGCTGCTCCATGGTTGTACTGGGCTTATTATTTGTCATGTCTACCGGGAAGCCAACTCGACTGCTGACTGGATGGCTTCCTTTGTCGCTTTTTATTATGGAGAGTTGATCTGCTCCTTTCTTCATGATATATCTGTACATGTTAGAGATATTTTATTAGTTGATAATTTAGGTTATATCTTTTTTTCAGGATTATTTTTTAATATATTCGATTTATCAAAAAAAAAAAATTCCATACAATAAATAATGTATAATATTAAATATCGTATAACATGAATAGTATGAATATAAGGTGTTCGAAAAAAAAAAAAAAAAAGAAAGAAAGAAAAAAGTGACAGGAATCCAATGCGCACGAGCCAACCAAACATGGAAAGGGTACCCGTGCGAGCCATCTCATCGGCAAGACTTGCATTCAATGCAACACTTCGCACACGTGCCCTCCCATTTATTGGCTTCACAGTAATTACTATGCTCATGTCCGGACGATAGCGTTTTCCAAAAGAGAGCGATGGCAGCCAGCTGTCTCGATTGTAAGCACATCTCCATCAACTACAGTATACAGCATCTCGAACACGGAAGACAGCAAACCCGAAAGAGCCACGTTTGCATTCCCCGTTCCACGTATCTACGTTTCACTAGGTTATTCGTCTAATGTTGGTTATCTATGCATGCACCAATCAGTGAACCGACGCGACGCGACGCGTCGCTTGCTTTTTACCTCAATCAGAGTGCCAGGCTTTAAATGACAGAGCATGTAAAGTCAAGGAAACCCGGTGTGCTAGGCAGCCGGCTCGGTTTACTTAACAGTTGTTCTTCCAATGGGCAGAGGTATCGTATTTAGATTTTTTTTAAAAAAAATAGAATTCTAATTCACGGAGAATATTTATTTATTTTTGTAATTTTAAATTTATATTTGATTAAAAATTTAAAATTATATTTGGATATCGTATTTTTTAAAATAAATTTTTATTTTAAATTATTTTTTAAATAATTATGAAAATCAGGATGAATCAACTAAAATAAATTATTCTGATCAATTTTTAATATTTAAAAAACTATTTTTTGATAGTTTATATAATATTTTATTTTAAATTATTTTATTTTTATATGATAAAATTTACTGTAATAATTATGTTGAGATAAAATTATAATTTTAAATTTCTAATCAAACATAAATATGGAATAATAAAGGTAAATAATTATTTTTAAAAAATTGTTTTTTTATTTTTTAAAATATTAAAATATTATTAAAATAATAATTTTATTTTAATATAATTAATACTATAAAATTTAATATATATATTAATTAAAATAAATTATTTGTTGATCATAAAATAGTTATTTTAAAATATTAAGAATTATTCAAAATAATTTATTTTAATCATAGAATAGCTATTTTAAATATTAAGATTATAATAATTTATTCTGAATCATCTATCTTGATCTTTATAATTATTTTAAAAATAAATAAAAATAAAAAGTTATTTAGATGAAATTAAAAAAAAATTAAACGCCATCTTCGGGAATAACTGCACTGGTTTTATCACCTTTCCCCGTTTCTTGAAAATGAAAAAAAAAAAAAAAAAAAAAACTCCTTCTCGGACTTAATATTTTATCTTTTTATTTTTGTCCTTATCGAAGATTAAAAACGAATAATATATATAAAATAAAGGGACATATTCCTTTCTTTTCTGTTCTCCACGTTTTATTGTCGAAGATTAAAAACGAATAACATTATTCCTTTCTTATATTCTATTGTTATTCGTTACCGGTAAACGAGAATCTCATTCCGGCTCATTCCCTCTCCTCGTTTCTCTGATCTCCATCCGTCTTTCTTTGAGATCGAGGAGCACCAGCCATGTCGTTCAGATCTCTGTCGTTGCGATCGGTAAGCGCCGGAACGCTGCTGATTTTTATTTGTTTGTTAGATTAGGTTTGGGGAGGAATAGCGTGCTTCTTGTTTCGTCGAGATCTGGTCGGGCCATTTCCGGTCACAATTTTGGTGTATCAGGGCGATGTGAATGTTTGATCTTTTTGTGTTATCTTTTTTTTTTTTTTTGATGTGAATGTTATCTCTTTTTGTGTTATCTCTTTAAATGAGGGCCGATTTCGCGTGGATTTCTTAATCCTAGAGGCGAGAGCTTTGTTGCACGGAACCTATTGTCAGATGCGTGATCTGATGTTCTTTTAGCTGATTTTCACAAGCTTACGAAGCAACTTTATGGCATTTTTTCCTATTCTTGTAATAATATGTTTCCCGTTATAATCTCAATTTATTCCCGATTTAGGGTGATGTAGTTCAAGATAATTTTAATTTATGTCATGCTTATACTTTTTATTTTTTTAAGGCAAATCTTGGTGGAGATTCTTGATTTTTAGCACAATTTTGCGAATTAAGATTGTGGAGGGCTGTTCGTCTTGAATAAATTTTGTTGGACTTGTGTCTGATCATAGAATTTCATGATCCACAATTTTACTCAATCTTGCCTCATGGTTAATGAAAATCTTGAAAGCTGGATTGCTGATGTTTGTAAGATGTATAGTTTGTATGTTTTGCTAATGATGAATTGGCTGGGTTGCTGATGTTGGTAAGATGTATGGTTTGCATGTTTTGCTGATGATAAATTGGCTATGTAGCGCCCGTTTGATATAAAGTGTTACAACTACTGTGGGAATGGGTTTGCAGTCGAATGCATCTTCTGGGATGGGAGTGGCTGACGATAGCAAGAGCACTTTCCTGGAACTGAAGAGGAAGAAGGTGCATCGCTATGTGATATTCATGATCGATGAAAAGAAAAAAGAGGTTGTGGTCGAGAAGACAGGTGGTCCGGGGAGAGTTATGATGATTTCACGGCAGCTCTGCCTGTGAATGATTGCCGCTATGCTGTGTATGATTTTGATTTCGTGACCGAAGACAATTGTCAGAAGAGCAAGATTTTCTTTATTTCATGGTCTGTTTTTCCTAAAACCCAGCCTCTTAGCTTCCGTGGACTGTCCCTTCAGGCTTTTTTGATGACATGCTTGATTTCCATTTACTGAATGCTTGCTTCTCACATCTTAGCGTGCATGAGTTTATTTCAGCTGGTGCCAAAATTCTCTTACTCTCTGTTTCTCTTATTAGCCTTTTCAATTTTGTAGGAAACTATTTTGAAACAAAACATTTCTTCTGCACAATATCTTTTTATATCAGTGACATTAAGTTTATTAGCTTTTCTTGCATAACCTCGTTGGAGATGTCTCGGTAATTATAAAAATGAGGATTCTTGATCCTTGTTGAATGTGTATATTGTTGTTTTGACACAATTGTATCTTCTTATTTTTTTAAAAAAATACACTGCAACTTTCAGATATCTGTTTAGATGGTACCTTCGTCTTAAATAGTGGAAAGTTAAAATGGCTTGTTCTCAACACTCAATTTCTTGGCTCTTAGAATGCATCCTACCCGCTCAGATACACGTACACATACGAATTCTGCTTTTTCAGGTTGTTTTATTCTGTAACTTACCCCTGTATGTTAACTCCCTTTCCATTCTCTCACACAAGTACTCTAGTGGTTGAACCTGTCTGTCAAGCACTTATCAGTAGTATTACAGTGTTGCTTATCTTTTTGTAGATTCAACAAAGCTTGAATGGTGCATATGAGAAAACTCTATGTGATGGAGCTTAATGTCTTGCCAGCTAGCCAGTTTACTCGGTAGGCTTATGAGTGCTGCATGCAGTCATGGAATATAAAGTTTTCATTGTGGATTATAAGGCCTCCCAGTCTTTCATTTGAGATTGAGAACTATCTAAAGAATGTCTACCTTAAAATAAACTGTTGGTACCTCATCTTTTGCCCTATGTAAGGTCTATCATTTCATCTCCTGGCTTTTTTCCCTTAAAGATTCATTAGTTTTGCAATCTGCCATTTTGTTTCTTGTGCCTCCAAGGAATCCATGCGTTGCTTATTTAAAATAATTCTTTAGAAGGTAGATTGAGTCTTAAACACAGGTACATGCGTGGTTTGTGGAGACGTGTGAATAGACAGATAAAGACTGACTTAATTGCCACTGATGTCCATTTGGTGCCTACAAGATGGTATCCTTGTAGAGTGATAGGCTGTATGACATGCATCTACATAAAAATTATTGTAGGCTCCAAGCTTGATAGACAAACTTTAAGTCTGCTGATTTTAAGTGTTTTTGATATTAAATAAGTCAATAATGTTTTAGAAAGTTCTATTTTGAAACTAGAAATCCTTTCACTGGAAGATTACTGTAAATGTCATCCCTCATGCTGAAATACCATGGACAATGATTAGTGCCCAAATCTTTCCCTTTTTGTTTCTCTTGGGAG
Source organism: Areca catechu (assembly GCA_021397845.1). Lineage (NCBI taxonomy): Eukaryota > Viridiplantae > Streptophyta > Magnoliopsida > Arecales > Arecaceae > Areca > Areca catechu. The sequence goes on along the minus strand of CM038049.1, from coordinate 2,360,399 downwards.
TCCAAGTTGGTCCATGTGGTTGGTTGAATGTAGGTTAAGTCCTACGGTTTTAGGGTTTCAGTGAGAGATTAGTAGGAAGTTAAGGTTGCTTACTGATTTCATTAAGGAGATATAGTTTCAATTTGCAGGATGCCTTGATTACTGATGAAGTCTTATAGGGGCTATAAGAACTCTATGACTAATCACTAGACAAGGTTATATGCTGGTTTCTTTTCAGTGAAAGGGAACAAAACTGAAATCAGGTTCAGCCAACTATCCCTCTCTAAATTCTCTCTTTATCTTATTCATTTTCTTTTCCCAATTCCCTTTTTCTTTAGGACAATGTTATATGCTTCTTTATGTTCTATGTTTTACCTGCATTAAACCCTCTGCAAATCTACTCATAAAGGAGGTCAACATTAAATTTCTGCTGTGATTATGCCCTCAATCTCTCATGCATGCATTTACTTGCTGGAATCTTTATTCTGATTCAATAGTTTCTCTGTCAAAACCTGATTTGGATAGAGTTACGTGAGACATCTGCTTTACTAAACTAAGAAAGATTCGAATTTCTGGATCCTCCTTTTGTTGTCATGGCCGTCTTGACCTAGAATGAGCACTGGCATTGGCTTGCATATAGCTCCATCCCATTAACTGAAAATCAGCATTGACTTCTTTTTCTAAGTATACCCATTCTTGGGCCTTAGGAGGTTGGTTGGATCACTAGACAACACCATCGTCTACGCCTTTCGGCCTGATTTGAGGCCTTGACTGACCCTTTGTGGATGAACTTGTGGTGGAACCTTTGGTTTTCGAGGCCCTTTGGTAGAGCACCAGCCTAATCTCGCCCCTCTTTGTGTCAAACTTCTATTTGGGCTGCACCCTTCTCTGATTCTACCTATTTACCTGGATTTTTGGGATCTATTGCTGCATGCACTATTCTCTATTTGCCAATCATTTCTTCTTGGCACATTAAGTTTTCTGCACATAAACTTTGTGCCTTTTGAATTTCATTAAAGGTTAGTAACAGACCCCTACTATTGCCAGCAAACTTTCATTTTAGGGTTTCTAGTGTGCTAGGGATTCTCTACGTTGAAGGACAGGTTAAAATTGATCTCTTGGTTGCCCTTATTCTTCAAATCAAGTACTTTTTGTCCTTTAAAACATTGTCATAATAATTGTTGCCGCCTGGATCGCCGTGGCCTATAGCTTTGACATGGCACGGATGAGTGGACTTCCCGCCCGAAGATCTCCGAATGCGGCCGGTCCTGCAAAAAAGAGGAGACCCGAGCCGGGGATCCTGGTGAGGGCACTCCGATGATCAAGTCAGTGAGCAATCAAGAGAAACAGATCCTTCGTGGAGCCTAGGATGGTTTCCACGTTCAGAGGACTTTGAAAAGATAGAGTAGAGTAGAAGCTAGAGTAGTGGGAGTTCTTGGGGTAGTCTTCGGATATTCCTCCTGTCCTTGTCTCGGCTCCTCTTTGTTTGCTCGTACTTGCGCTTTAACTTATGCTTACCTTCGCCGGAGGTCCCTTCGGGCTTCTTATAGAAGCGTGTTTTATCTGGTGGGGCTTAGAGCCTCGGTCTGATGCTCTCTTGGTGCGGCTCTTGTGGACGGAGTGCAGGTTTGTCCTTGCCTCTTTGATAGGAGGGGGACAAGGTCTAGAATCCTCGGAGGAAGCTCCTGTTATGTAGGCAGAGTACCGTGAAGTACGCATCCCTACCACGATGAGTGCGAGTGGTGTGCCACGGGGCCTGACACCCCGACAAGACATTTCCTCTTACGGGCATCGTGCCGCCATGCTTAGGGACCTGGCAGGAGATGAATCTGAGACTCCTGGTAAAACATTCCTCTTTCGGATGGTGCAGGTAGTTAGCTGCAGGGTGCGACGTCCCGAGCAGAGCGCCTTTCCAAAGAAGGTACTGATATTGTACTGTAGGGCTCGGCGCTCCGGCAGAGCGCTTCTCCACAGGGGATGCAGGGGATGCAGGCGGCGTGCACTGGCGGAGCGTCTCTTCGCAGGAGGTGCAGGCGGCGTGCCCTGGCGGAGCGTCTCTCCGCAGGAGGTGCAGGCGACGTGCCCTGGCGGAGCATTTCTCTGTAAAGGGTGCAGGCACCGTGCCTTGGTGGAGCGTCTCTCCGCAGAGGGTGCAAGTTCCTTGAGTAACGCGGGGGCTCCAGCAGGGATGGTGACTACCTGTTGGGGTCGCTATCCCAACCACTCCTGCGATCACCCGAGGGGGGTCCAGGCCCACTTGTCTTTGTTCAGGTTTGATTTTTGACGGGAAGCTCGATCTCGGCCGGGAGCTCAACCTCGGATGAGAGCTCGATCTCGGAACTTATCTGGTGGTAACATCCAGGTGGCGCCTTCCGCTAGCTTGACTACCAGCTACGGGCTCCACGTCAGTGGTTATGCCACATCAATAATCTTTAATTGTCTCTAACAGTGAGGTCCATCGAAGCACAGGCAGCCTTCTCCAAGTGGTGTGCTCACTTGCTTTACAGCCTCTGTAAGTTGAGGACGTAAATCACAACTTTATGTGAATATGATGTATATGAAAGAAACACGTTTCTTTGATGATGTACATCAACCATCTTTCTTTCAAGATGTACATCAACCATCTTTAGGTTGATAACATGTTATAGAACTTCCTCAAACTTTGGTGGATCAGACATTTGTCCTTTAGAGTTTGGAGTTGACTTGATATACAGGGGATAAGACTTGTATCATCCAAGAATTGTAAAGGGTGTTGGGTCTGAAACTGACACAGTGTCTGATCTAGCCCAAAGAGATCACAGGAGGCAAAACAACCCACTGGAACCTGCTTGACAGTTGCTGCAGATAACAGCTGAAGGGTTAAAGGGAAGGATGGATGTAGACTACCATACTTTAGTATTCTAGTCTACATCCCTCCTTTCCTTTAACCTGTCAGCTGTTACAAGTTTGCGCTTAGAAGCAAACTTATGTGTGCATACATTCCCAGATTTGTGATTGAATTGCCGAAATGGATCATATTTCATTAAATTAAGAGTAGAAAGATCATCTGCTTTTTACTTATTATGGACCAAGCCTTCTGAATCTTTCGAGCTTCTATTCGGGTGAGGTATGATTGATCCCAAGAAGAGTACCACTCTTGCTATAATGGTCTGGCGGAAACTGCTTTAATGTTCATGTTAGTAAATATTTCACTTCGTTGCATGGTAACATGTCAACCTCAAAATCATTCTTATCATATTACGGTAGTATTGTTCAACCTAAAAGATGTGCTGTTGTATACACATGAATGCCTTACAATTGGTAGAGGTATTGCTGGTTCACTTTTTCCGGTATTATGATGTTGAACTGCAGAACTGATGATGTGCTCAGCATGTGTTTTAATGTGCATTATTTTGTATCTTCTGTTTTTGCGGTTGCTTGTTTCTTGTGTAAAATGAGTTCCATTCAGTCATTCGAGCTCCTATTCTGCATTTCTGTTTCTTCTAGTTTTTACTTATTTCACCTATATTTACTTCATGTATTGTTACATGTTTCTTCTACTACAAGATTAATGTTATTAATGATTCTCCATTTGTTCAGTACTTTGGTTAGATTATAGTTTCACGTACCATATTAGCATTTCACTCGTTTTTGTTTTTCATGGTGCTGCCTACTCCAACCAAATGAGGTAAGGCATGTTAATTTCATTATCATGATTTTTCTTGTAAACATGACAATGAACTGCGTTAGCTGCAAGTTTTTTTCCTTCCAAATGCTGAATATATTGTTTTTCCTGTTGAACAGGTCTCCATCTGTCTCCCGCATCCGTTCTAAGATGTTGTATGCTACATCCAAAGACAGATTTCGCCGTGAGCTTGATGGCGTCCATTACGAGATTCAGGCCACTGATCCTACTGAGATGGATCTTGAAGTTCTTAGAGACCGTGCTAATTAGGCATGTAGAATCCACAAAACTAACTTCATCTCAACGAATATCTGGGTTTCTGCCAACAGATGTCACGTGGTGACTTGTCCTGAGTCATCTGATTACGAGAACATGTATGGGATCCTGGATGACTGTACCCGAGAAGGCTGGTGGAAGAGCTGAACTGTACCTTAATGACACTCTTCAGTGAGAGGGATGGGTTGTACCAAGAGTATTTGATCAAAGACCTGGGTAGTGGGTGCTTTTTATGAATTGGAAAAATCTTTATATATTTACCGTAAGTTGGGGACAATATAATATTATTAAAATTTCATCTTCTCTCTTAGTTGGTGTGCCATGTGTTAACTGTGTTGCCTCACTTGCATTCATATGGTCACCATGTCGGTGGATGAAGGCGAAGTCTAGGGCTGTAAAGGTGCAACTGCTTTTCCTGAGATCGGGGGTTAAACAAAAGAGAACAAAAAAAAAAGAAGAAGGGTACCGGTTCCGATTGGGGGTGGAGTGGGATGCTAGAGTTAAGTCTATGTTAATTTTGATATGCTGAGATTAGTTTTCATGCGCTTTCTGTTGTTCGGGTTGTATGGAACCGGCCGGTTCATGCTTCCTGGGTAGGCTATGAATTGATTATTATTCCTCAAAAGTGCAGTAACTGCAGTTCTTAAATTCTATGTTGCACCAAAAGAACATGACGGTCAATAGATAGGTTATTGTGCCGGAGACAGAAACATACTCCGCCAATGGGAGCTTTCTACGTCTGTAATGGCAATGTATTTGTTTCCAATGGATACCCAACCCAGGCTTTGGAGGACAACGATGGAGCTGTAAACATGCAAAGTGGTGGTCCGTTGTGGACAACATGATTCGTCATGTGCTTGAACTCTGGCCACGGAACTGGTCAAGATAAGTAACCAGCCCATTTCTGTGGGCTTTATTTATCTATTATCAATCCTTTATCTTAGTGCACAGCTACAAGAATGAGTGGCTTTGATCTTAGTAAACAGCTGTTAGAATGAGTGGTTTTGATTGGCAGTGTTTACAAGGAGAAATTGTTACATGGACGAGGTCCAGTGGACCAATCTAAATATTGGAGCATGTGCACACACTTTTTATTTTTAAATCTAGAATTATTAAAGTACAAAAAGGTGATGCGAGGAGTGATTATTGAACTGGTCTGATGGATCTAAATAATTCGTTCATATGATTCACGCGGTGCAGAATACGGTATCCCAAAAACGGGCATGGTTGTTGGTTTTTTTTCTCACCGCATCCGTGTTAGTGGATGAATTATCCATGCAGAAGACATGCTAATAAAATTCGGGTTCTCTATTCTTATCAACATGGCTTGGTAGAGGAAGAAGCTGATATTAGAAGGAAAATGCTCCAATATTTCTCCTCCAGGTGGTTGGCTCTCATTACTATTCCCCACTCTTCCTTTTCTTATCCTCATGTTGTTTCGGTGTCTCCTTTTCAAAATTCTTTGCTTCTGATGCAGGTCCTTGAGGATGAAATCAAATCTACTCTTTGGTCTCTGGGAAAAAATAAAATCCATGGACGTGACGGCTTCCCTCCTTTTTTTTTCCAGACTTCCTGGGACATTCTTCATGCTGATATGGTTGCTGCCATCCAGCTTTTCTTTGATACTCGGAGGAAGCCACATTCTTGGAAGCAAACTTATATTGCTCTCATTCCCAAATGTTCCGATGCTTCCGAACCATGCCACTTTCGGCCGATCAGTTTATACAACACTCTCTATAAAGTCTGTGCCAAGTTATTGGCCAACAGGATGAAGGTTATTCTCCCGCAGCTCATCAGTACAGTGCAGGGTGCTTTTGTTGCTGTTCGCAGTATATCTGATAATGTTCTTATTGCACATGAGTTTATGCATGATCTTCGTCGTGCTCCTCGGTGCTGCTGCTTGATGGCTATCAAGTTGGATATGGAGATAGCCTATGATTATGTTAATTGTGATTTCCTCTTCAAAGCCATGGAAGACTTTGGTTTTCATCATCTTTGGATAGCTAAAATCAAGTCTAGCATTATTCACCCATCCTTCTCTATTCTAGTCGATGGCTGTCCTACGGACTTCTTTCAATCCACTCTAGGCCTTCAGCAAGGTTGCCCCCTCTCTCCCTATCTCTTTATTATTTTTGCTAATTTTCTCTCCATATCTCTTTCTGCAGCTGTGAGGAATATGGTTATTCAGCCGTATATCCCCTCCCATGGTGCTTCTCTGATCTCTCATTTATTATTTGCTGATGACTGTCTTTTCCTTGGTCGGGCTTCTCTTATAAATGCTTGGGGTCTTCGACGAGTTATGGAGGATCATTGCTTTGCATCAGGTCAGAGGGTGAATTTGCAGAAAGCTGGAATCTATTGCAATCCCAAGACTTCCATCAGACTCTGTCGCAAAGTTGGTGATATTTTGGGTATTTCTGAGCACCAGGGTCCGTTACATTACTTGGGTATTCCTATTTCTGGTGCAAGACTTACTACTGCAGAGTGTGATCCGCTCCTGACAACGGTTCGGGAGAGGATTGAAGGGTGGCAGGGTAGATCTCTCTCCTCTATGGATAGGATCACTCTCATTCGATCGGCCCTTTCTTCCCTATCTATTTATTTGCTATCGAACGCTGTCATCTCGAAGCAAGTTATCAAGGTCATCGAGCAGTCCATTTGGGCTTTTCTTTGGGGTTCTTCGCCTTCTCATAGGAGGATCCACTTGATGAGTTGGGAGATGATCTGCCAGTCGACTAATGCGGGAGGCCTGGGTATTCCATCTCTTCTGGCTCGTCGGGAGGCTTTTCTATCTAGACATACTGCCAGATATTTTCTCTACCCTGATAGTCTTTGGTCTTCTCTTATGAGGGCTAAGTATGGTCTTATGCATGCTGATTTCAATTCCCATATCAAGCCTCCTAGGAATTGTTCTATTATATGGAGGGAGACGGTCACCATGGCCTCGTGTATCATTCCTCACTTGTCCTGGGTGATTGGAGATGGTTCGTCTATCAGATTTATGTTAGACCCCTAGATCTCGGATATTATGTTGATTTGGTGGCCTACTTTTATTTCGGTGCATATGTCGTCGACCATATCAATCTCTGATATTATGCTTCCTGGTCAGACTTGCTGGGATCGGTATGACGTTTCTTCATTTTCGGAGAGATTCTTGGTCTTCGAGTCCTCTCTATCATCTTGCCCAATCATCCTTGCCCAGACATCAGAGTGTGAAGGCATTCTACCTCTTCACGTGCACCAATTCCTAACTTGGTGTCGATTTTCAGTCCGGAGCCCCCAACACCTCGTACTTTTGGATGGATTTGGTCTCTTCTGGTGCATCCCAGGATTTCTCTATTCATATGAAAACTCGCTTGGCACCGACTCTCGACTTCTGAGTTTCTTTCGTTGAGGGGTCTGTCTATCCCTTCGACCTGCCCTTTTTGTGGGTTTGGGAGCAAAACACAAGCTCATGCCATCTTTACTTGTACTCGGGCTGATAGGGTTTGGCGGTTGGCTGGTTTCGGTGACTTATTCTCTTTGACCGGTGATATTGAGGAACACTTTCTGCTATCTCTGAGGACGGGTAATATCCTTCGGGATTCCTTTAGAGCGTACCTTACATATTAGATCGAGTTATCCAGGAATGACAGGATATTCAGCTCTGCTAGATGCTCCCTCAGGATGTTGGTTGAGAGAGCCAAGGTTGCTGCTATTGAGTTCTGTAGATCGACGGTGTCGACTTCGGAGTCCCGGGCTTCCCTTTCTGCTCCTCGAGCGACTGTTCGGGTATGTGTTTCTTGGGAACCCCCTCCTCCTTCTTTCTTCACTGTTAGTTTTGATGGCAATCTCCGTCAAGGGAGAGGCGCTGCGGCCTTCATCATTTGGGACTCAGTCTTGGATTCCTGGTGGCTGGGGGTTTCCTTGTTTTTGACACCTCTGTTCTCGGTGCGGAGTTGTATATGGCTTGGGCAGGGATCAGATATGCTCGTCAGATCCTTCACCTCGATCGCCTTTTTATTGAGAGGGACTTAGCTACTATCATTTCTTGGATGGCTGGGATGACTTGTGATTCTTCTCCTCATCCCATCATCCGAGATATCGGCTATCTGCTTCAGGGCTGTGTCTTTACCTCGATTCACTATGTGTATAGGGAGACAAACTCTGCTGCTGACTGGATTGCCTTTTATGTGGCTTGCCACTCGATTTCTGTATTGTGGTCCGATTTGCATATTTCTCCTGTACAGCTTTGGGATCTTGTTTTGTCTGACTATCTTGGTTGTATTCACTTTCATTCATTGAATTGAATACACCAGTTTATCAAAAAAATTCCAAAAAAATGTTATTTTTTTATTTATTTTTGAATATACGGTCGATTCAAATTTATTTATATATCTATCATTTTTAGGTAAATAAGATGTTAGATCCAACAATATTTTTTTAAAAAATATTGTTTTTGATACAAAATATTGTTTTTGATAAAAAATATTGTTTTTGATGCAATCGTACATTGAACAGATGATATTATCAAAAATAAAATTGTATAACTTCTACGGGATAGTGCGGTTGGTAAAGGCTTGGCTCTCTCTTTGCCTGGCCACGGGTTCGAGGAATGATCCCGTCGATGACTCGATTAAAATTCTGAAATTTCTGGGTGCACGTGACTGGGAGGTAGACCGACTGATACTCCGACGTTGTAGAGAATCTAATGTACTCACTGGTTCGGGTAAACCCCAGAGAATGAGGAAGGTACACGAAAAAATTGCCTGTATCGAACAAAGGCCTAATAGGCTGGGAGCAAGAATGGGATGCTACACCGAGATAAAACCCCCATATCCTTTCTTCTATAAAAAAAAAAAAAAAAAATCGTATATTAAACAAATTGCATGCTTTTTTTTTTTTTCTTTTCTTTTCTCTTTTCTTTTTCTATGGTTCCGCAACTCTCCCCTCTCACTCTCTCCCTCCCGTCAATCCCTCTCCCTCTCACTTTTCCTCTCCCTCCTAATTTTTCTCAAATTTTAATAATTTATTTAGTTTTATTTCATTTTATATATTTAATATTTTATTTAAATACAAAATAAATAAAAATATATTATTAATCATTATATTTAATAAATATTATTCATTAATTTTTTATTAATATTTTTTATTGTTGTATATTAAAATAATATTACCTTCTAAATCTTGGCAATTGTTCTCATAGATTGTGCCGCAGTGGAACCAATATGGCATTATGCTGCTTCATGGTACGTAGCATCTATTAGTGTAGTGAAAGCATACGATGGTGCTGCGGAGGCAACCGGATATACCAAGCTAGAAACATACTAAGAATTATTTTATTATTATTTTTTAAAATTAAATATTTATTTATCCAATATTAAAAATTTAAATTTTAATATATATCTTAAAGATTAAAAATAATATAAATTAAATAAATTAAATATTAAAAGGTTCATTTTATTTAATTTATCAAAGTTAGTACGGTGACGTCGGAGTGGCATCCATGCAAACGCCTCGGATGTCGATAGTTGCATATACACTGGCGGCGAGTGTAGCTAGCATCGTGCATGAGAGTGCAAATACATCATGAGTGCTTGAGTGGATAGTGTCATCGCTTGATGCTACCTCAATTGCTATACAATGGAAATCATTTTGGACACCTCCACAATCTTCACACCCTGCTATTTCCGCAACCACTGTCAAGAGCGAACTCCATAACGGAGATAGCATTATCCGCCGTAACGCTTATGGTGCACCCCCTCTTTCATGTATGATACTAGCTGCATGAATAAATAAAAGATTATTTATTTAATCTATTATTTATTTTTAATTTAGTTTATTTATTTAAAATCATATAAAAAATATATTATTAATTATTTTATGCGATAAATATTTTTATTAAATATTTATCAATAAATTAATAAATATTTATTAATACCTTTTTATCGTTATATATTTAAAAGGTGTCGTCTCTAAAATTCAGGGGGTCATTCTTATATATTACATCGTGCAATAGGTATAGGTAATACGATGGTACGTGATTGATTCTAAGCTATGTAGCATCCATCGTTGTAATAAGACTTATGGCAATGACCGCAGAGAAGGGTAGATATACCAAGAAATTTTTTGTTACTATTTTTTTAATTAAATTATTTATTTAACTAATATTAAAAAATTAAAATTTAAAATATAACTTAAAATCTAAAAACAATATAAGTAAAAAGAAAAAAATAAAATATTTAAAAGCCCATTTTATTTATTTTATCATAGTGGCAATTCATGCAAGCACTCTAGATGTTGGCAACCACGTATACATGGACAATGAATGCGGTTGAGGTCGTGCATAAGAGAGCGTGCACCGTAAGCATTAGGGTCGACAATGCTATCTTTGTATGAAGTTGGCTATTGGTAGCGGTTGCGTAGATGGCAGGGTGTGAAGATGGTGAAGGTGTCCAAAAAAAATTCTACTGTATGATGAGAGTGTGGCCGGTGCGCATGTAGCTATTGATATCCGGGATACTCTCATGGATACTACTCCACCACCATCATCGACTTTGATAAAATAAATAAAATATTTTTTAATATTTAATATAATTTACTTATATTATTTTTAATCTTTAAGATATATTTTAAATTTGAATTTTTTAATATTAGATAAAATAAATATTTAATTAAAAAATAATAGAGATAAAATAATTTTTGGTACATTCTTTATTCGGTATGTCCAGGTCGCAACAACCTTGTATATGCTTCATTACACGATAGATCCGTATAACATGGAGCCATATATCAGAACTTTTTTTTAAAATAATATAAAAAAAAAACTTAATTATAAAAATAGGTAATCCGTAAAATATTTACGGATCTAGGTGGCACGTGGCAAAAATTACGGGAAAAAAAAAAATGACACGTGGCACCCGGGTGGTTGCGTGGCCGAATTCGTCTTTGGAAAAGACGAATTCTAAAATGAATTCGTCGTTTCCAAAGACGAATTCACCCGGTCTAAAATCGGCTTTTGAAAAGACGAATTTGAATTCGTCTTTTCAAAAGCCGATTTTAGGCCTCTGCCCTTTTACCCTGCTTTGACACGTGTCGATCGGGAGGCTTACCGATCGACACGTGGCTTTGATGGCCTACGGTGGAAAGAATTCGTCTTTCCAAACGATGAATTCGCCTGAGAATTCGTCGTTTGAAAAGACGAATTCTCACGGAGATTTACTCCTGGACTGAGTAAAATCGGCTTTTGAAAAGATGAATTTGAATTCGTCTTTTCAAAAGCCGATTTTAGGCCTCTGCCCTTATTACCCTGCTTTGACACGTGTCGATCGGGAGGCTTACCGATCGACACGTGGCGCGGTGGAAAGAATTCGTCTTTCCAAACGACGAATTCGCCTGAGAATTCGTCTTTCCAAACGATGAATTCGCCTGAGAATTCGTCGTTTGAAAAGACGAATTCTCACAGAACCCCTTATAACCGGCCTTCCCTTTTTTTTTTTTTTTCCGCTGTTTTCTTCCTCCATTTTTTTTTTTTTTCCTTCCCGGTGGTCCCTCCCCTCTCCGATCTGATATATTTTTTTTTTGTTTTATCTTCTTGTGGGGTCTTTATATTGAAGATCACTCTTGCTCATCCATTCCGGTAAGTTTTTTTTATTTATTTATTTATTTTTTTAGTATTTAAATTTTATTTTGATTAATATTTATTTTTTTTGTGTAGATCTGAATATTGGCTTTTTGTTGGATGATCTAGATCTTGTTCTTCCATATTTTATTATCCGGATTCAAGGTAAATTTTTTTTTAAAATTTATAAATATTTGATTGTTTGAATTAAATTTTGTATATATTAATTTAAATTTGAATTAAATTTGTTATTACATATTTGAGTAATTAAATGTTATGTTTTGAATTTTTATGATAATTTTTTTTTGACTTTATTATTTAATAATTTATATTATTATTTTTATATTATATGTTTTGAAACAGGTCATGCATAATTTGAGTAAAATATACATAGTATTTTTTTGATTTAATTTTATTTCTAGATTGTAAATTGCAGGATTCTTAGAGATGGTACATTCGAATCTATATTTGTAGAATGTTTTTATGGCCTACCAGTTATGTTGTGCACTCTAATGCTCATTTCTTGGTCTTTCTCATTGTTTGTTTCTATTGGTTGTGATTTAATGATGGTGACAAAAAATAAGGAAAAAAACTTCTATTAATCACCCGCTATCGATCACCTCTTAATTTACCTGGAATCAGGGATTGGTGCCATGCATGGTAGGGTTGGTGGTGTCTCTGCTTGTGCTTAGCCAATCACCAACTTCCACATCCCTTAGGGAACCGAGCAATGATAGGTAGCAAGTGGTCTTTAGCTTATTCCAATAGTAAGTGGTTTAGTATTGGTGGTAGTTTGGGACACAAAAGGATTGTATCCACAAATTGCGGTTTGCAATTGAGCTGGACCCTACAATTATTGAAGGGGATCTAATGTATGGTTTTCTAGTGTTTCTCCTTGGAAGTCAGCTTGGACCATCTTTTATGATGGCCACTTACGTTTCTTTGCCAGAACGCTCGTCATGAGCAGTCTCTTCATTCTTAAAGGTCAAACTTTTCCGGCCAACGAAAAGAAAAGTTGTAACTTTTGTTAGCAGAAGGTGATTAGTGGCGTGGACCACGAACCTTCACCTTGCGTGGTACACCACATACACGAAAAAGGGTTGTCTGAAAAGAGGAAAAAAAAAAAACCTACTTCTTCAAAATTTTCAAGCATACTTCTTCAAAATTTTCAAGCTCCCGGAAGCCATGTTGGAGGACTCCCGCTATCAGGGAAAGAACCTGTCCGTCATGGTTAGAAGTTTAGGATGGCAAGTCCTGTCTGATTGAGTTGCAAAGGAGATAGGGTTAAATCCAAGTTTGATTATGATTTGGAAATCTTTCTTGTTGCAGAAGATCATCTAATCCTCCGAATTAGAATGGAGAAGGATTGTGCAATCGTCTTGAAGGGGGGTCTCTGGTTCATGGCAGGATAGTTGCTGGCCATGGAGATGTGGGAACCCTACTTTGTTCTGGGTAGGAGATCGATACAGAAGACTGTGGTATGACTCAGGCTTTCGGAACTACCAATGGGGTTAGTTGCTGGTCATGCCTTCCCCTCCTAACTCACCTCCGGACTCTGACAGTTGACAGAAACCATCTATAATGGCTTGGTAGATTTAGGATTTATTGGCCCTCGCTATACTTGGTATAATAACTGCTCTAGAGGGGCTAGGGTCTTGGAAAAGAATTGACAAAATTTTCTCCACCCCTAGCTCGTTTCAGTGGTTCCCTGCACACCTGGTCCGGCATCTTGCTAAGATTGCCTTGAATCATTGCCCACTATTACTCTCTACGGATTCTTCCACTTTTTAGCACTCTCCATTCAGATTTGAGAAGTTTTGGCTTGCCTACCCCTGGGCATGGGACATTGTTAAGAAGGTATGGAGGATATCTATTCGGGATAATGCTAGATATCAAGTTTTTCGTAGGCTGGAGTTGGCGTGGAGGCTTTTGTGTTGGAACAAGGAGGAAGTAGAGAATATTTTCTCTAAATTGGAGATGGTGGAAAAATCAATTCTCACCTTCAAGAGTGGGAGGAGAAAGATGGGGCTTTGACTCAGGAGGATCTATTTGAATTACGGCACCAGTTGGCAACCCATCACTCTCTTCTTCATCAACAAGAGGTGTTCTAGTGACAAAAATCCATACATAGAAACCATACTAGAGCTCCCACTTTTTTATCAAGCCATTGTAGTCTGCAGACATAGAAACCGGACTAGAGCTCTTCAATCTCCCGAGGGCCTTGGATGGAGGATGAGGCTCAAATTTGGCAGGTGATCATTTCTTTCTTCAGATCCAGGTGGACTAACTTTACCGGGAACCTTGCCGCCTTCGACACTCCTCCTATGGATGTGGTTTCTCCTTCAGAAAATCGGTCTATTCTCTTATCGGTTTTTGAGGATGAAATCCGAAGTGTCCTTTACTTACTGCCTGAAGATAAAGCTCCTGGTCCGAATGGATTTCTTCCTTCTTTCTTTAGACAATTTTGGTTTGTTATCCATGGGGATGTTGTCGCTGCTGTGCAGGAGTTCTTTATGTCTGCTCAGATTCCTGACTCTTGGAGGAAAGCTTTCGTTCCTCTCATTCCTAAATGGACAAATGCCTCTGAACTGAGCCACTTTAGGCCTATCAGCTAGTACAATACTCTTTACAAAATTTGTGCCAAGCATATGGTCAACAGGATGAAGCCTCTCTCCCATGCCTAATTAGTCCTGAGCAGGGTGCATTCATGGCTGGTCAGTCTATTTCAAACAATGTTCTCATTTCTCAGGAGTTCATGTATGATCTCAGGAGAGCTCCAGTTTGTCGCAGTCTTATGGCAATCAAGTTGGACATTGAGAGGGCCTAAGACCGAATGCATTGGAAGTTCTTGGAGAAGGCATTGTTAGATTTTGGCTTTCATCGTCGATGGATAGCCCTGATTCTAGCTTGTGTTCTGCAACCCTCCTTTGCTATCCAGATCAATGGCACTCCCTCCGAGCCTTTCGTATCCAACATCGACCTTTGTCAAGGGTGGCCTCTCTCCCCTTATTTATTTATTGTGTGTACTGACTCTTTGTCACGAGTGTTGAGGGTGGCGGTATAGGGTTCAAGTCTACATCCTTATATCCCTGTCTCGGTACCCACCCGATCTCGTACCATTTGTTTGCAGATGATTGCATGCTCCTGGGGTGTGCCTCTATTATTTGTGCACAAGGGTTTAGGAGGATTCTAGAGGACTACTATCACTCTTCGGGGCAGAGAGTAAATCTTTCTAAATCCAAGGTTCACTTATTCGAATTATTGTCACAGTTTGAAATGCTTGGTTGCACGAAATACTATTACCCGGTTAATTTACAAGTACTCTAGTATCTGATAGTTTTAAACTAATCGGGCAAGGAGTGAGCAAATTGATTGCAATCCTATATGTGAGGTGAAGATAAATAATAGGTGCACTTCTTTTCAAGATGTTCCTATAATGGTTTAATTAATGATAGGTGCAATCCTATAATGGTTTAATTAATGTAAAAAAATAATGATATACTAAAAAAAAATTATTAAAAATTTGAATAAAATTTTTATTTAGTAATACTTAGTTATGAATAAAATTTGAAGTTTATGTATTTGTAGTTTTTTTTATTAAATAAATGTGTAGCATGAATTTTTATAGCATGTATTGTGTACATATTGATATCAGTGATGTAATTATTATGTAATTATAATTGTATTTAAATGATTAATTATGATGAATTTTCTATATATATTTTTATAAAATTTGTATTTCATTGAACCATAGACCCATCAATTGCTTGATATGCATATTCTGTAGTATCCGTACATGTTTTTATACTTGTACAGATATGAGAATTATGCATGTTGATCAATTGATTGTCCAATTTGGACAGTTTGGAAATTGCAAATAATTTTACAGGTCAATTTATAGTAATCAAACGATATGCAATGAAGGTCGAATAAAATTTCGATCATCATTTTCCTTTTGTTCTTCGCATACATAAATATTTGTATGTGGAGAACTAAGGGAAAATACTGCCGAAATTTCATTTGGTCTTTATTGCATACCGTTTGATTACTATAAGTTGACCTGTAAAATTAATGCAATTCCTGAATGGGATAGGGCCTTTACCTAGTAGTTGATGATAGGATGCATTCATCATGATAGACAAATAATTATGTTTTGAATTTTATTGTCATATTAATTATGTAATTTAATTAGTTTGTTAATGATATCAATATATGAGAAAGTTATTTCTAAATATATTTTGTTAATTAAACATGTAGGATATATAATGGGAGAAAGAATCACAGCATTATGTTATATGGGTGGTTCTATGATTAATGGATCAAATAGAATTGAGTACAATCAGGGACCAAAAAAGGCAATTAGAATCAGTTCTGATATGACATTTCAAGAGTTGGAGAACAAAATATGTAGAGTTCTCCGTATTGATAGAACTGGAAAAAAAGTTTTGATTATCTATAGATATCCACAAGTTGTCCAGCCGACATTTGTAAAGTACGAACCTATTCCATTAACGGATGATGAAGACATGGAGATGATGTTTTCAACTATCGGTTCACATTCATGTATATCGGGTGCAGAGTTATATATAGATATCCAAACCATTGAAGCTCCTGAACCTGATTGCGAACAGGATGATTACGAAGAAGCTGTTCGAAATATAGCAACAACTCGTGTAACTGAACAGGTTCTATCATATAGTACTCCGAATATTACAGATAATGAAGTAGAAAATATTGGCTCAGTTTTTACTGTAGATCCGTTACGTACGGTGGACAGTACTGTACCGGAAAGTAATATTAGAGAAGCATCAATATATACAGCTGCTGATGACAGGGTGCATGTCGATAATCAACTTTTTAGTGAGAATGATGATGAAAGTGAACATGACTTTGCTGACAAAGGTGACGAGGCCGGTACTTCACATCCAGTACGAAGTCCATATGATACCACTGTTCCAAATTATTCTATATTTGAAGCTCCATCTAGAACATTTACCCAGATTGATTGGAATGCTGCAAATATGTCAATGTATTATTCAATGCAGGAACAACATTTTATATGGCAAAGGAATGAGGAGTTATGTAAAGGACTCCGCTTTATAGATAAGGCAGAATTGCAGACTGCAGTAAAACAATATTCTGTTGAAAGACATCATGAATTCAAAGTTATTGAATCAAATCCAAATCTATGGCATGTCAAATGTAAGAGCAAAGATTCTGGTTGTCAGTGGATGCTGAGAGGTATTAAACGGCATAATTTTTTTGAGATCTCACGATATACCGGTCCTCATACATGCCTATCTGCAATGATGTCTCAAGATCATTCTAGTTTGGACTCCACTTTAATTGCTAATGAAATTCGGGACCTGGTTAAAGAAATTCCTACCATTGCTATTGCTGGACTTGGTGCAGTCATAAAGAACAAATACAACTATACACCAAGTTATAGAAAATTATGGGATGCCAAACAGAAGGCGATAGCGATGCTGTTCGGAGATTGGGATATGTCATATCAATTGCTTCCGAAATGGTTGCATGCTGTACAAACATTTAATCCGGGTACCTGGGTTAAATTTATCGGCACTCCAACTGGTATACCAAATTGTGCCCAGTTTGATCGTGTATTTTGGGCCTTTGCACCCTCGATTGAAGGGTTTAAGCACTGTCGTCCGGTCATAAGTATCGATGCTACTTTCATGTATGGAAAGTATAAGGAGAAATTGTTGATTGCAACTGCTATTGATGGAAATAATCAGATCTTTCCACTTGCATTTGGTATTGTTGATGAAGAGTCAGCGGACACCTGGGGTTGGTTTTTAGCTTGTATCAGAAATTTTGTTACAACACGTCAGGAAATTTGTCTAATTTCTGATCGACATGCTGGTATACTTGCTGCAGTACAGAATGAGTATCTGGGTTGGCAGCCACCGCATGCTTATCATATATATTACCTGCGTCACGTGGCAAGTAACTTCAATTCAAGATTCCGTGATCCCAAACTAAGAGATGTGGTGAAAAGAGCTGGAATGCAAACGCAGCCTAGAAAATTTCATAAATACATGAGAAATATTGAGAAATTTAACCCAGAAGCTGTTCAGTGGTTGAATGAAATTCCTTTAGCAAAATGGACACGTTCACATGATGACGGACGATGGTATGGGATGATGACAACTAATATATCCGAGTGTTTCAATGGAGTTCTGAAAAATGCTCGATTTCTTCCCATAACAGCATTGGTACAGTTGACTTTCTTTCGCCTTGTGTCATATTTTGAAGGCCGACGTGTCCAAGCAATAGAGGCAATGGACAGAAATGAAAGGTTTACTCCTTTTGTTACGGGACATGTCATCTCCAACCAAGCCAAAGCGACATCGCATACCATTACCCGATTTGATAGAGCAACTGGCTTGTTCCAAGTCCAAACTGCTAGACGTGGACCGAACATGAACAAGGGTGATAATACACAGGTATTTACGATCTTTATGTATCATTGAAAATATGTTATTACGTTGTGTATATGCTGAATTATGATTTTTGATGCTGTAGGTTGTTCATCTTTCCCAGCAGACATGTACATGTCAGAAGTGGCAATGTTTTCATTTACCTTGTTCTCACGTCATGGCTTCTTGTGCACATGTTGCTATTGATTTTAAAATATACATTGATCGGTACTATACATTACACGATTATCATCGAACTTATATGCCACAATTTCAACCAATTCCTCATGAAGAATATTGGCCCCAGCAAAATGAACACGGTATCATTATACTTGATGCAAATAGGCTACGACAGAAAGGTAGGCCACGATCCACGAGGATCAGAAATGATATGGATATAAGAGAAGCCGGCAACAAATGCAAGTGTACAATCTGTAAAGAAGAAGGACATGATAGGCGGTCATGTCCAAGGCTTCTACAAGCAGATTAGTTAAATTATATCAGTCATATTTTACAAATGTTTTAATATATGGATTGTAATGTATTAGGCTAATCTTGTGATTGCTTTGTATTTTATTTGATGGATTGTAATATATGGCTATGTTTTATTGTCTGATGTTTATAGCTTGTATATGGATTGATGTCCTTACTATGCATTAAATGGGCTTTGTGATTGATTTTCTTTGAGTTATCGCAGTTATGGATCCTGGTCCTTCTGATAGTAGTGTACTACACGGTCAGCCTTCACATAGATCATCTTTGGTCTGGGAGGGACAGGATGTTGTTTTGCACTGTCGACGTCGAGATATGGTTATGCGCAGATCGATACCGCTCGATCGTCGTATTTTGCCATTGCTGATGCAGTCCAGATTCTACGGTCTAGCACGTGTTGGATTTATTAGATTGGACTGGCATTTGATCACTGCTCTCGTCGAGCGGTGGCGTCCGGAGATACATACTTTTCATTTTCCGCATGGAGAGGCGACCATCACCCTACAGGATGTTACTGTTCAGCTATGTTTGCCAGTAGATGGTCTACCAGTGACGGGTAGTACACGGGTAGACTGGAGGCAGCTTTGTCTTGAGTTATTAGGGGTCGTCCCACCGGATGATAGATTGCATGGATCTCGACTGAGCTTGGTCTGGCTTACCGAGCACTTCCAGGATTTAGCATTCGATGCGGATGAGGCAGCCATTCAGTGCTATGCTCGAGCATATATTTTACAGTTGATGGGTGGGAGCCTTTTTATGGATAAATCTGGGAACAACATGCATCTATTATTTCTACCTTTATTAGCGGATTTCGAGACGGCCGGACAGTATAGTTGGGGTAGCGCTTGACTCGCTTGGTTGTAAAGAGAGATGTGCAGGGCGAGCCACAGAGATGTTACTGATATTGCTGGTCCGCTGTTGCTACTACAGTTATGGGCATGGGATAGAATTCCGATTATTGCACCCCACAGATTACTTCGACAGGCTCCAGATCCGATGATCGATTTTGATGATGATGGAGCCGGTTTACCACAGGGACCATTAGGGATGAGGTGAGTTTAGAATTTACATAATATTTTTATGCCATGTATGATATATATTATTTTAATTAATTAATTTAATTAATTTATTTTGTAGATGGAGAGATCTTTTTTCTGTCATACAGGTACCTATGCATGTGGTCTCTTCGTATCGTTATTTACTTGATCGACTGCGACCCGATGAGGTAATAAAAATTGAATTTTTGATAATGATTGTCTTGTTTAATTTGTTCTTGTTTAATAAATTATACTTTAAATTATTTATAAACAGGTCATATGGCAGCCATATACTGCCGCAATAATTGCACAGTTACCAGACTACTGTCTACAGGGTCAGGAGATCTGGTGTAGTAGAGTGCCACTAGTATGTTTTTATATAGTAGAGTGGCATTTACCCGATAGAGTGATGCGCCAGTTCGGGATGCGACAGGTCGTGCCAGATCAGTTTGATACGTTGTCTGCACTACATCGTATTGATATGAGAGGACGATCTGATCAGGATTGGTCCACCGTTCATCGGGATTATATACAGTTATGGATGAGTCGTCATACTATATTATACATGGCGATCCATTCGATGGTACCATGGATTATCACGATCCTTATATGCAGTGGTATCGTAGGATCACTCGTCGATTCATCAGTCGCAATGGTGCAGTATATGATTACATGGTAAGTAATTTAAATTTTATTATTTAAATTATAATATACATTTAAATTTTGTCAAACTAATTAATTTTTTTATTTACAGGGTAGTAGTTTTGCGACGATACTTGAGCGTGCGACCTCCCCGGATATACAGGATATATGTCACTCTGCCCTCCATACTCTTGGCGAGCATGCACGGATTCCACTCCATGAGTTTTATCAGGAGGGAGACAGGGAGGACGAGACTCCTTCGCCTTATTATCCATTTGCATCTTCATCCGGAGCACCTCCGTCAGCTCATCACAGACGAGGTACGAGACGACATAGCACCTCTCCACATCCGATGCACGAGTTCACAACTACTTTGGATGTGGCATCACATTTTGATTATACTACTGCAGCGGATTTCATGGGCTGTCAGCATGATTATTCCGGACATGGAGCATCGTCGTCACATCATACATCTGCACAGCAGGCATCACATGATGTACAGCATGCTGCATATCAGGCATCATACGATATAGAGCATGAGACAGAGCAGCATCAGCCACTTCCGATCCGTCGTCGTATACAGCCTGCACGCACTAGGAGACGGCCACCATGTGGGACCGATTAGTCATTTATTTTAGAATTTATTGTAATTCATGTTTTCTTGTTAATTTATATAAGAATTATTTATATAAGTGTTTATTTACATATGTGTTTATATGTGTTCTGGCCTAAAATAGACAAGCATTATTTATTTGTGTTGCCGATCTCGCCACCGCGCATATGGAGGTACCCGGTAAGCCACTTGCTGAGTTGTCCCATGTGGACCTAGCTTGGATCCTTTACGTGGATGGCACCTGAAATTCTCGAGGTAGTGGAGCCGGAATGATCTTGATGAACTTGGAATAGGTGGTCATCAAGTATGCCTTGCATTTTCTATTCAAGGCAACCAACAACTAATTTGAGTATGAGACCCTGTTGACATGACTGAAACTTGTCAGGGAGCTTGGAGTAAAGCCCTTAAAGGTGTTCACCAACTCATAGCTAGTAGCTAGTCAAGTCACAGAAGTACGAGATATGGAACTCGATAATGGTCAAGTACTTTGATCGAGTCCACTCCTATATGATGGCGCTTCAACATTTTAGCATATCCCACATCCCTCAAAATAAAAATGCTCGAGTAGGCATGCTTTCCAAGTTGGCAATCTTATCAGATAGTTCCCTTGGACGAGCATATATCAAATACCTGGAGGTCTCTAGCATCAATTGCACTGAAGAAGTCCAACAAGTCATACAAGAGTCGAGTTGGATAGATCCATATGTTAAGTACATAACTGAAGGTGTCTTGCCTGAAAAGCCTAGAGAAGCAAGGCTGTTTGTGAAACCCGCTCATGTTTTGGGCGTTTTGGGCTGAAGTCGACAGCCCTTGCCAACTTCACCCGGAACCCAGAAAAAAAATGGGAGGAACCCAGAAAAAAAATGGGAGGAGGAATTCAGTTGAACTAAATTCGTCTTTTGAAAGGACGAATTCAGTTGAACTGAATTCGTCTTTTGAAAGGACGAATTCAGTTCAAAGGACGAATTCAGTTGAGCTGAATTCGTCCTTCCAAAAGACGAATTCATCCACGTCAGCCCCACCACCTAAATCGGTAAATAAGTTTTACCTAACATATTTTTGTAATTATTTTTTTTAAATATATTATTTTAAAAAAAAACTCCCATATATCATCATCGTATTGATTGCATTGCAGCACGAACCGCGAGAATTGATAGATAACATCATTTAAATATATAATAATAAAAAATATTTAAAAATAATTCGATTATTTTATATTTAAATAAATTAAAATTTGAAGGAAAAAAAAATGGAAAGAGAAGTGAGAGGGAGATAGAGAGAGAGAGAGAGAGAGACCGGAGGGAGAGAAAAAGTGAGGGCGGAGGAGCGACGAAACCACCGGAGAAAAAAAAAAAAAAAAAGCGATTTCATTCGAAATCACGCGTCCAGTATTCGATTTTATTTTTGGTACGATTTTATCAAAATTAATGTTTTTTTTAAAATTATTTTATAATCTTATCCTACTCATTCCAAGGACGTTAGAACGGTCGATAAAATTGGACTAACAATAATTTTAAAAAATAATAATAAAATAATATTTAAAAAAAAAAATTCAGAGATGGCGTGCAGGGAATAACTTGCCGTGTTATTATGATGGGGGCGGGTAGCCCATTCCCAGACCTGGTGCATCGGAATTTTTCTTTCTCCCCTCCTGATAAGCAAAATCGACGTCCCTTGTAATCGAAAGCAACGACGGAATAATCTTCTTCCAAGAATGCAGAGAGGGCATCTTGATCGTTGCACCGCCAGTCTAGAATAAATTGACAGTCATCGAATCACGGGAGCTACGTTGATGGAAAAGCTAAGTCAGATGCGGTACAAAATCACGTGGTGGACCCCGGGATGATGAGATGTGATCGCTGATATGACCTCACATCCCAGAAAAGTCAGAGATGAAGGTTTTCCCCCATCCAAGTCCAATCAACGAATCGAGCAAAAGCATTGTTGGCCTGGGCGGACTCTTCAGCACGTGCGAGGCCGTCGCTTATTTTGATGGCAGTGTCCACCGTACCGATGATGATGAAGATATGTCATCCGAAATATTAATAAAAGGTTATTGACGGTAAAAGGATTTTTTTTTTTTTTTTTTTTTAAAAAAAATTTAGAAACGGAACCTTAAAGTTACATGGGTAGATGTTATCAGAACTATTTAGTATTTACATATTCAAAGAATGTTCCTCGAAAAAAACATCATGTTCCTTGGTTTGGAGGCGATGGGCCATGGCGACGAGTAGGGTCCGAGTAGATGAGAAAAACAAATTCCTTATTTCTCGTCGCTTTATTTATTTATTTTGTTTTGATAAAATTATGCTTTCTAGGCTTAGCTTTATTTTACTCTTATGCAGTATTTGAACCGCCAATAACATGTTAGATTCTGATCCCATCATCTTTGGATGATGATAAATAATTGATATAGCTAAATTCATATATTTTAATGTTATATACTTGGGATATGATGGCTCTGGGGGTGGTTCTCGTTTGGGTGGAAAGGAAAGACATTTTTTTGGAATTGTTGCCCTGTTTTTGTAAATTTGGGTTTGGTCAGAGAGACGGTTTATAGATAAGATAGGATGTTTTTTTTTAAAAAAAATATATATTTTTTTATTAGATATTTATAAAACTAGCGCCATCCTGAAAATATTTATAAACCTAGGTTGTTTCGGACACGTGGAAGGAAAAGTATGGGGGCGAGATGGGGTGCGAAGATTACGATCGAAGTCGCACCAACCTTCGAGTTCCTCCTTCAAAATTTAATTAAAAAAATAAAAATAAATAAATAAATATTTTTAAAAAAAAA
The DNA here is from genome assembly GCA_021397845.1 of Areca catechu. Classification (NCBI taxonomy): domain Eukaryota; kingdom Viridiplantae; phylum Streptophyta; class Magnoliopsida; order Arecales; family Arecaceae; genus Areca; species Areca catechu. The sequence goes on along the minus strand of CM038049.1, from coordinate 2,336,859 downwards.
AAAAATTAAAAATAATAACATGATATTATAATAATTATTGTGATCAAACTTGTCTTATGGACTTCTCGAGAATCTACAAAATAAATTCATGATGTTTAAGTAAGCAAGTATTCGGATAAAACAGATATGCAATTTTACAAAAAAATGGCTAAAGAATGAGACAGTATTTTTGCTAGTTGAAATTAGTTATCCTCGAAGGCCCTCATTCGTGGGTAGGGCTGGAAATGGACCGGTCCAAAAACTATATTTTAAAAATTTTTGGACCGAATCCGAGCATCCCTTTGGTCCAAAAATTAAATGGACTCTATTTTACAGCCCTAAGACTAGTCCAATATGCTTAAAATTTGGTTCAAAGCCTGAACCAATTTCAGGCCAGCCCGAAGTTTATTGAGCTGGCCCAGCCTAGTTCCAGATAATAGGCTTTTGGGCTGGCCCATTTCCAACCCTATTTGCCGGTATTTATAGGCTTGGCCTTAACTTAATTCAGTTTTCTTTGGTGGATCGGCCATTATGTGATGGTCAGCACTCGTGCGTCGATCGGCTCCATGAGCTGATCGGCCTTGTGCATGGATCGACTTTATACACTAATCGGCCTTGTGAGTTGATCGATTTTGTGGGCTGATCGACTTTTATAAGCCAAGTCAACCACTTACCTTTTCTCCAACTTTGGGGTCTAGTATGGCTCTTTGTAAATTGATTCATTCATTTTGTCTCAACATTTGTCCCCTAGCTCCCGAGTTCAAGTAAACTTTTAATGTCTTGAACAACGAGAGATGATAAGAGCTACCGAGGGACTTTATTTGCCATTCCTTCTTCTTTTTTCCTCATTTTTTTTGTAGGAAAATATTTTTTCTTAATGATGGCAGACTCTAGTGTTAGCTGGCAGAGTTAAGGCATCTGCTCTCGAGCATGATGCCTTTGCAAGGTGTCCATCCCTTATTGGATGAGAGTTATGATTCAAATCTCATCGTCGTACTGTTACTTTTTGCTCTCTTAATCTGAATGGGATTTAAATTTGTAAAGAAATCAAGCTCGTTGAGAGTGCATGAACTTTTGATCAGGGTCGTTGCCATCTGTTATCCATCGATTTCTCGCAGATCGTCGTTTTGGTTTTCCTTCCGTCACATCGGCTGCCTCGTTCTCTTCTCGATGAATCGTATCCATCTATTAGGATTTTGGGACACGTGGCATGATCGGAGGTAGTGCTCGGGATTCGAGGAAGACATCCAGACTGTCGGCGCCCACTATATAAATGATTAAACATATCTTTTCTTCGTTCTGGTCTTTATCTTTCGAGGGAAGGGTGTCCATCTTCGAGTCGGTTCCTTTTCTTTCCAAATTTTTCTCCCAGATCAGCTTCCTTTCCTTCTTCCTCCTATGGTTAGGATCTTAGAAACTTCCGTCGTTGCTGAGTCTGAAAATCCTGATCCCCAAAGGAGACAAGGTCACCTCCGAGACGTGGTTAGATTAGAATTCGTTAGGAGCTCCCTTAGCGAGTCTAGGATTCTTACCCTATGGGAATATTATAATATTCCGCAAGACTTTGCCATAATCGTACCTCGCTCAGATGAAAGAATAGTCGGCCACCTCCCTGTAGTATAGCAATATATGAAGAACACTTAAAAGCAGGAATTTGTTTTTCGCTTCATTCGTTCTTCATCAGGATCTTCAACTTATACTACATAGTTCCTGCCCAGCTGGCTCTTGATAGTATTAGGGTCATCTGTGCTTTCTTAATTCTCTGTAGTGATCTTGAGATAAAGCCTAGGACTTCTCTTTTCACTGCCTTCTTCATCTTGAATAAGGATTTTCACATCCATGGATGGTGGGTCATCAGCCCACATCCTGATCGCAAATTTATGTGGGGCTTCCTTCATCTACTTCTTCTCTATAGTGCATGACAGTTCCTGGGGCTTCAGTAGAGGGAGCCCCATCTGACTTCGAATGATGGGAAGAAAATCTTAATGGCCGATAAGAAGGACTTCGAGAAGCTTCGGGAAGTGAAAATTCCTCTGATGAAAGAGCTACTAAACGAGCGAGGCTTGTACTCGACTCAGATTTAGCTCATTCCCTTCTCTAGGTACACTCCGTCGAATTCGTTGTCTCCTTTATATAATTGAGGTAGGATATAATGATTGATGATTTTATACTTCACAGGTTCAACGATAAAGCTTGATATTAAAAAGCTTTGTCAGATGGCCAAGAGAAAGCAAGCAATGGCTCCTCCACTAGATTCAGGAAGAGAGGAGTCGAAGCGATCAAAGAGGCCGAAGCCAATCACTCCGCCTCCAGAGATTTCTGCTAGGGTCATTTCACCAATAATAATGAGTACCTCGGATGACGATGATGTGCCCCTGGCTGATCTCCATCCGAGGGTCATCTCTACTGAACAAATCGAAAGGCAGCCGATGCCAGTTGCCGGTCCTTCCTCAGCTCCCCCTTGCCAATTCAATAAAGGCAAGGTCCCTCAAACAGAAGTGGAAGGAGGAAATGACTCCGTCGATGATCAGGTCATAGATTTTAATGTTTACGTCGATGAGATGGTGTTAAATAATCTAGATTTGGCCCGACAGCTACTGAAAGTCGTTATTCTCCCAAAATACTAGGAGATAACCAAGTCTCGATGGATAGATGAAGTCCTTCCTTCCATCTACCCAGATCTTCTTAAGGTAAGATTAAAAATTTTATGCTTCCCAATCGAAGAAATCTCTTTAGATCTAACTAACCTTGCTATCATATGTGCGGATCGTTCATGAAGTCTCTCTCGTCGAAGAGAGCATGGACAGCTTCACCTGACTCTATCAAGAAATGCGCAATGAACTAGAGGCAGCCAAGGCGAATAAAGTTATGGCCGAAGAGTTGAGACAAGCTATGGAGAATAAGTTGGAGCATAGCACAGCTCAAGCCATTTCATTGGAGAGGGAGCTCAAGTCAGCGTGATCCAAACTGGTTGATTCAGAAGCAAAATTAAAGAAGAAAAAGAAAAGCTTCGTTCAGCTGAGGTACTGATCAAGGATACTTTGAATAAGGCTGAAGAGGCCCAAGCTCAGAAGGCCGAAGTAGAGAAAATAGCTAAATTGGCCGAGAAGAGGGCAAAGTCACCCGCTATTCATGTCGTTGAAGAGTATAAGAAGTCCATGGCCTTCAATGATGAAATGCACGAAGCCGGGGCAGACAGCTATAATATTGACTTCGAGGATTATTTTAAGAGAACGAAGAAGTTCTATCTAGACTTGGACACTTTGAAGATAACATCTGATGAAATCGACGAGGAAGACGGGGTCGAAGGAGAAGTCGAAGGCATCCCTGTTTAGAACATAGTTGCTCCGACTCCAATCTTGGATTAAGCTGAAGACATGGATACACTTGCTCCGACTCCAGACCATACAGGAGAAGATTAATGTATTCACTTTTCTTCATTTGTCTATGTAAACCAACTTCCATTCGAAAGTATGTAAAAGAAAAATCTTTAGATGAATGAAACTTTCTTTATGTCCGGTGAATTTCCCTTTCCTTGTTTTTTTTAAGGATAAATATGGCTTTAATAAAGAAAGAGAAAGAGTTATTCTCTAATCATGACAATCTTGGATTCTGTTGGCAATTTTGATGTGCCATTATTATTTATGCCAGATGTCACACTTTTATTGACGAAGAAGTTATTCTTTGGATCATGGGGTCGCATCGTTCGGATTCATTAAAATTGTGAGACTTTGAAATATGATTGGTCGTCGTCCTTTCATCTTCTTCAACCGATTTCTCATGGATCGATGTCATTATATTAACTCCTATCAGTTTGGGGGTATACACCTGGTATGATCACAAGGGTGTTCGTGGTCTGGACAAGAAATCTTGATCGTCGATGTCTTTTATATAAGAGGCCTTCATCCCCGAGGGCCTAATCTTTTTCTACCATTGCCATTTTTGTCTCTTGAACGATCTTTTACCTCGGTTCTTCTCCTCTACAAGTTCTTCCATTCTAACAAATCTTAAGATTTCTTTTCCTTTGTAGATTTTAAGATGAGGCCGAATGCTAGTAGGCTCCGACAAGCTGTCAAGAAGAGGGCGGCAACAGATACTTTGGTGAGAGAACGATGAAGGGGTACGAAGAGGACCCATTCGTCCACTGCTCTTCCAAAGGTTTCTATTAGGGACAATACCCTTATAGTCGTGGAATCAACCAGGTGGCTGCATGTAAGGGCATATACCACCGATGCACTAGGCGATAGCAGCCATCCCGGTGGCCTTCATCAACTTTGCTGCATCAATTAGTACCACATGTAGTGAAGCCACGCACCTTCGTAATGGTTGAACTCGTCACACGATGTGATCGTCAATAACTCTCCCACGACACGATTGGGCAGCTGCACCTGCACAAAATCGGATACCATCGACATGCTGGGTAGTGATTACTGTTCTGATGGCCTTCAACAATCTTATTGCATAAACAAAAACCATATGCGGTGGAGCCACATGCTATCTTGGTGGTCGGACCCGTTGCATGGTGTGATCAGGTCTCGGGGGGGCACGGGCGATAGGTGCCCGTCGCGCCCCGGGCTCGCACCTTGATATTACCACGCTTACACTCCATTACCTCCGATCCCATTGTTCAATGGATGCTCCATCCCATGTGTAGATGGTAATCGGCACGATGCCGCCACCATTATGATCGATACATGCACATCAACAAATATATAATATTATAATATATAATATATAATTTAATATATTATAATATATTTATTATATTTTAAAAAAATATAATTTTTTATAATATAAAAAATATAATATTATAATATTATATTTTTATTTTTTTATTAAATTATGTTGCAGTTTTAACTTGAATGAGAAATTGCAAACACTCGATGCTAGGGATGGCAACAAAATCTAAACCCATGGATACTCGACCCAGCCCGATTCGATTGAGTCGGGTAGTCAATGCTTTGACTAGGTTGGACCAAGTTTGGATAAAATCCGAATACTTAATTTTAGATTTGGATCGGGACTGGATAGGTATACACCCGATCCAAATTATTTTAATATTTTAATATATATAATTAATATATATTATATTAAAAATATTTTATTTTGATTGAATATGAAACTACACGTTGTTGGATTAAAAATATAGTTGAATTTTATTTATTTGATGTACATATGATTTATAAAATTTTAGATGATTTTGAAATTGATAAAAATAAAAAAAAATTTAATCTGATCCAATTAGATTCGAGTCAGGTAAATCCAAATTATTCGATACCCGATCGAGTTGAATTTAGATAAAAAAACTCAATTTGATAATGTTTGAACTAGATTTAAATAATTTATGGAATATTCGAATTTAGATTCGGACAGTTGAAAATCTAATCATAACCGATACATTACCATCCCTGATCGGTGCTACTTGAATGGGAATTTCACGTAGTAATTTCCGCACCCTCACTTTGCGTCCACACTTTCCCTTCCACGTGTCAATAGAAATTCTAAATTTATAAATATGTTTGGAATGGGCCAGTTTTATAAATATTTAATAAAAAATATTAGTTTTTAAAAGATTTTAGCATCGGGATTAAGTTTTAACCGGGAATTGGGAGGCCTCATGGGTTTTTTCACATGAGCGAAGGAATTCCGCTCTTCGTGCGTTGTCCTGGTGATGCCGTGATGTGAGGCTTCTGAGCAGATGTGCCTGGCCTTCTCTGATTGCCATCCGTACTCTGCGCTATTTTGAACGGGGAACTTCACGTAATTTCCGCGCCCCACTTCGCGTCCGTAATTTCCCTTCCTTCCGCGCGTCAAAAAAAATCTAAAAATCAAAAATTGTAAATGTGTTTGGAATGGACCAGTTTTGTAAATATTTAATAAAAAATATTATTTTTTTAAAAAAATTCAAGATAGGATTGGGATTAAGTTTTCACCGGGAATTGGGGCGGGGCGGTGGGGGCTCGTGGGTTTGTTCACATGAGCTGAGGAATTCCGCTCTTCGTGGTCCTGGTGATGTGAGGCTTCTTCTGTAATTGAGTAGATGTGTCTGGCTTTCTCTGATTGGTGGGGTCAAGATGGGACATGGGGTCCGCGTCCCATGCCAGTGTCAGGGTTTCCGAGGGGAACGGCTCGGTGGTACAAGGGCAGTGTTCGCGGCGGCTGACTTGAAAAGCAAAGTCGGCTGGTAAAGTTAGGATTGTGACGAAGGTTTGGTAAGCGGCTCTTCATCGAGACCGCCTTCTTTGCGTTTTCCACTTGCAAGAAATATTCTTTGTTAATTTCCTCTTCAGGTTGGAGTTTATATCCAGAGAGAAAGGGCGGTTTTTGAAGGATCTGGAGTAATTTTGGGTATCATTTCCAATTGATTTTTCAGTTTAGTTCTAGTCATCTATTTTCTTCTTCTTCTTCTTCTTCTTCTTCTTTTTTTTAATGGAACATCTATTTCCTATTTTCAGACATGGTGAGGACATTCTGGTATCTTTCTTAGATATCTTTTAAGGCAGTTTAGGACTTTCAATTACCCAACCTGGTCCACCTTTTGTTCCTTGGAATGCCTCTTCGATGCAGGCCACCTTAGGGAAGTGCTGCAAAATTTTCATTCGCTTTCAGTGGTGAGGTTTTGACAGTTTTGTGTTAAAAAGTAGAGTTCTTGGATACGGTCGTGGAAGTCTGAGATTCAAATATGATCATGGACGGCCCATCCAAGACCATACTTTGGTTTAGGAGGGACTTGAGGATTGAGGACAACCAAGCCTTAGCAGCAGCCTCCAAGGACGCATGCGTCCTCCCTGTTTTTATATGGTGCCCAAGTGAAGAAGGGCAATTTTATCCTGGTCGAGTGTCTCGATGGTGGCTGAAGCAGTCGCTTGCCCACCTCGATCAGTCCTTGAGGGCTCTTGGAGCCCCCCTGGTGTTGATCAGAGCAGAGAGCACTCTTGCATCTCTTTTGCAGTGCGTTGGTGCGGTCGGGGCCACTAGAGTGGTTTATAACCATCTATATGGTATGCTGACTCTTCCTTTATTATCTTGCTTCGGTGGTATCTCGTTCGTCTTGGCCGAATTCTTTCGTGTTCTGTTGGTTGGTATAAGAGCTTGTTGGCTACTCATATAGTTTTTCTGATCATACTTATTAATTCATTTCCTAGATCACACTTACTAATTCATTTACTGAACTATATTTAGTTTTCTTGATACCGTTGAACGCTTTATTTCTCTGTGTGTCTTACACTTCTGATGCTGTTTCAGTGTCTACATATCAGCATGTTGCTTTTATAGTCTAAAAATATGCATTTATTATGCTTTTTATTTAAATTTGAAGTTAGATTTCAAGCTACAAATATAGTAATAATCTTTTATAGCATTCATATTTGTTGCAACTTGATCTTTTTATATTTTTATCTACTGTAGGACAGTTTAAATCCTTTCACGAGCCTGTTAAATGTGGGAAGATTAAGGAGTTGAGCCATTTCTTTTGGAAAGAATTGCAACAAATTTAAGAAATTAGGTGAACAATTATCACAATTAATTTCAATGAGAATGCTTATAAGAGTGAGAAAATGATAACTGTCTCCTCTAAGATATGTGAATAATCTTGGTTTATTTTTTTGCATGTCAACATTTGCTCAAAAGAAAAAAAGATTAAGCAAAACCATAACTAATTTCAATGAGAATACTTATAAGAGTGTGAAAATGATAACTGTCTCCAAGATTTGTGAATAATCTTGGTTTATTCTTTTGCATGTCAAACATTTGCTCAAAAGAAAAAAAAATTAAGCAAAACTCTACATAAAAAAAAGTAATACACTCAAGCAAAGTGTATTATATTGAGAGTAACACATTGACATCATCTTATAAGTAGCCAAAGAAATTGTGAAAGAAACTAGATTGCATATTACTAAGTCTGTGCCAACATAGTTATAATCAATAACCCATATTTCCAGCTGTATATACTATGTTGGCTCTATGTGCTTATGTCTGTATGCATATCCGCCTTGTGGCAAATTCTGATCCTTGTGAGCTCCCTTAAATTCTCTCCCAGCTTTCTTCTAAGTTTTAATGGTTCTCCACCTCTTCTTTTCAGCAGTTGTTCTCACCATATCATAGTGGTCTGTGGCCATCAATGCAATGATTTTAACAACTCTGTTATTACTTGCTTGGTTCATAATCTTTTTTTTTTTTTTTTAAAGAATAAAATGCTTTGGCTTTATTACCACATCTTGGTCATTGGATGTACTATATTTTGCCAAATACTCTTGTGACATAAACAAATTCAAACTCGACACCGTCTATTTGAATGTCTTTCCCGTCACATGATCTATCCTGCAATGATCATAGTCCTATAAGTTAAAATTTCATTGTGTGTATCCTCAAATTCTACAAATGTATTCTCTTCTACCTTTTCATCGTTAAAGACTGGCCCGGTGCATGAGGCTCCCACCATTGCGGTGTCCAGGGAGGGTCAAAATTCAGATGTACACAACCTTTTGCTTATCTTCATGTCGTCTGGGGATAAATCAGGTATTTAAGGATCCAAATTAAGGTATCCAATTTATTCACTCTTCATTGTTTTGTGATAAGCTTTTATATCATCAAGCTTACCCCACTTACGGAATACACCCTCAAAAGGGAGGGCTTTATTGGTTCTCTGGTCTACCTTGGGGGAGCTTCCTGTACCTTTTAGGGATATCCTTCTTGTTGATGCTCTTTGAAGTACTTATTCTAGATTACTGACTTGAATGTTCAGCTTTAGCAAAAAAAAAAAAAAAGAAAAAGAAAAGGGAGGGCTTTATGAAAGGAATGAACATATGCAACCGGTTGTCAACTCGATCTAATTCTTCTGTGGGTTCCATGAATGTTGTTTGTATATACTACTTTGTAACAGTTTTTTTCTAGGGATTTTAATCTCTTTAGCTGCATTTGGATCGCAGTGCATTTTTCTGGATACCTGTATATAAATGTATTGTCAGCTGGTAGCACTCTGGTTTTTCCTTAACTCCAAATTTTGTGGTGGTGATCCCTTATGATGTCTAAAAGTTAATGACCTTTTATAATCTGAAAAGACTTTTCAATTTTCATTTTAGCATGGTGCCTTATTTGCAGACCCTGTTTCACTTATTCGGGATCATAAAATAAAAAATCAGCTGGCAGATCTTGGAATCTATGTGCAAAATTTTAATGGTGATCTGTTGCATGAACCATGGGAAGTGTATGATGAGAATGGCCATGCTTTTACAACCTTCAATGCATATTGGGACAAATGCCTGAGCTTGCCAATTGACCTAGCTTCGCCTCTTCCTCCTTGGAGGTTGGTGCCACCTGCAGGTAGCCTTCAGCCACATTGTGTTCATTCATTTATACATCCACCATTACTTTTGTTTGTTCATTTATACATCCACTGTTGCTTTATTGGATACTGTCTTTGACATTATAGTTTTTCTGGTAATTAATTATCGCCACCTCACTTATGATATTATTCTTTTTTGTCTTGACTATTATTGTTCTTATGTTTTAAGAAGTTGCACTAGATAGGTACTTTTCACCACTTTTGTTTCAAGTTAGGTCGAATGTTCATTATGACATGTTCTAAAACTTTGCTTTAATAGCTTGATCCAGTGGGGGATCAAGAACTTTTAATTTAGGTTAATCTTATCAACGTTCTTAGGTTCTTGCAGTAGTTGTTCAAGGAGGATTTTGGATCAGTAAGTACAACATATGCAAACAGAAACAAGAGATGCCTTTTTCTAGAGAAGACCATACAAGGAATCTGCTGGTTTGCAAAAACAGTTTTTTTATTTTCTTGGAAAAATAAGGAAGCCCTCTAATTGGCTGAAGTTAATTAAATTGTTATACCGCTGCCCAGTTATTGCATCAATCAATACTTTTTTCCCTTAAGTGGCTAATTTTTATTGAGGGTCTGCTCCTAAATTGGGCTGGATAGGAAGGCACCTTCACTTACAAGGAGCTGATATAGTGTCATCCTTGTAGCAAAGTTCTTTCTTTCAAAGCTGGATGATGTCCACCTGTGTCTCCATGATATGTGAATTGTCCTTTGCTTAAACACATTAATGTAAGAAATATCAGAAAACGGGTATGCAAATAGAAGGCATCCGAGGGTGCGCAGAGCTGCTAGTTTTGCATCTCTATGATTGCTGCTGCCATGGTTGTATCACCCATTCTATCAGTAGTTACCAAATGTCGGCTGTTCCCCTAATGGAGTTCCTTTAGGAAATAGTTGATAACAAGAGACTACCATATTTACTGTGTTAGAATATGCGTGTATTTGTTATATCATTCAATTTTCTGTGCCAGGGACAGAAAATGTTCAGAGCTGTTCACTTGAGGAGCTAGGCCTTGAAAATGACACAGAGAAATCAAGTAATGCATTGCTGGGCAGGGTATGGTCCCCAGGTTGGGCCAATGCAGACATGATGCTAGCTGAATTTATTAATGGGCATCTAAAGGAATATTTGAGAAACAGAATGAAGGTGGAGGGCAACATGACTTCATTGTTGTCACCTTATCTCCATTTTGGTGAACTTAGTGTTAGGAAAATCTACCAAGCTGTAAGAATGAAGCAGATACTGTGGGCAAAAGAAGAGAACTCTAATGCAGAACAGAGTGTCAACCTCTTTCTAAGGTCAATTGGTCTTAGAGAATATTCACGTTATCTTTGTTTCAATTTTCCATTCACATATGAGCGGTCATTGTTGGGGAACTTGAAACACTACCCCTGGCGTTCTGATGAGGATCAGTTCAAGTCTTGGAGGCAGGGTAGAACGGGGTACCCATTAGTGGACGCAGGTATGAGAGAACTTTGGGCAACTGGTTGGATGCACAACCGAACTAGAGTCATTGTGGCAAGTTTTTTTGTGAAGTTTCTTCTACTTCCGTGGACATGGGGGATGAAATACTTCTGGGACACATTGTTGGATGCTGACTTAGAAAATGACATCCTTGGTTGGCAGTATATATCAGGTAGCTTACCTGATGGTCATGAGCTCAACCGTCTTGACAATCCAGAGGTATGCCATCTCTGTACAAATATTTGGGAAATCTTAAGGCTGCAACCTCAATATGTCATGGACTCATAGTTGATGCTTTTTCACAAAATCATTCTTTTCTGTGCATTCTCTGCTTTCTTTTGAAGGTATTGGAAACTTTTTGGTTCTGGACTATTGTTGACTTCTTTTGTATTTGTGTAACTGAGAGTTATCTAGGAAAGGGATTTAATTTTGTTGCATGGTATTTGGACTTACATAGTAGTCAGCAATGGTGTGCCTCTAAAACATTTGAAGTCAAACATGCAAGTGACAATTCATATGTTCATCCAGCTGTCTATATAAATAAGTTCATTACATACATATTACAGCATAACACATAAAGATATACTTTTGTTCTCTGACTATTTGATTGGTAAAAATTGTACAGGCCATATTGTTAAATTTCATGACTTTGATTTTTACTTAATCATCTAGTATGCAAAACTATAACTAATCATATATTACATAGATTATTGTGTATTGGTAAATTATTTAAAATTTAACTCAACTAGTATATAATTGCCTGTAAAGTCGTATCACATTGACATTTTACTGAGTTCAGATATTTTGTGTGGTATGAAAGTTGAAAAGTTTTGAGACCAGATTCCAAATGTCGTGGCCTTCTTTGCTCAAAGCTTTAACTCTCTCTCAATTTTTGAAGACTATTAGACATTAAAATCTATCTTGACATCTCATTTTATCTTGAACATAATTCTTGGTCTGCATGTTTCTCACCCATTGAGACCTAGTCTCAACCAGTCCTATGGCTGCTGAATCTTCATTCAGGGGTCAAACTTAACTTTCCTGGAGTCCAAAATACTTTGAGATGATTCCTTAATGTTGATACATGCTTTAAAGCTTTGCTCTACTTTTCGAGTTTGACTTTTACAATTGAAAGATGCATGCACACAAAACACACACACACACACTGTGGTGGGTTTTGCAGACCTTTTCAAAGCACTCTCTTCAGAGGGTAAGTAGGAGCTGGAATGGACCAGATCTTGTTGCAAGTAGAATATGATAAGAAACAGTAATGCTTAAAGGGTAGTAAATAAAACTACAATTATACAACTACTAATCGGGAGTAGTAATGCCCAAAGAGTGACAAGAATACTATTGTACAGTTTTCAGTTTGAGAGTTTAAACCATGTCTACTTCCCAATAGAAAGCAATTAAAAGTAGTCTATATGCCAAATAATGTTTCCCTAGCATATCTAAATGTGCATTTAATTTTTCTACTCTACATGTTTCTTTTGTTGCTGATGCATGATGAGTATTGCACTGGTTGGTGCAACATGCTTGCAGTGCTGACCCTTCATTGGCATAGCCTTAGTGTCTTAATTTGATAGAACAATGATGCCACAACTGGTACTGTGCTTTACATGAATAACCTTCCCCAGCAGGAATTCCCACACTCGAGCCATGTTATCATGTGTTCAATTCTTAATGTTTTGTTGCATTAGTCTAGTTGATTAGGAAGTTTGTTGTGTCCATGCATGGATGTGTCAAATCCAACTGCCCAATTTACAAGTTTTTCCTTTGTTTATTTCACAGTGCTTTTAATAGGAATTATTCTAGGAGTTCATGCAAAAAAAGGGCTGCTGATCACTTAGTTTACAATAATGTTTAGATTTTGTACAGAGGCCTACACATTATCTCAAGATCTAAAATGTTAATTATGATGCACTTTTTAGCTGTCTTTAAGCCAGCTATTTATTTATTTATTTTTTAATTTCAATCTGGTAGTTTAACCATGGAAATATGAATTTTTTTATAAACCATAAACACTATAATAAATATGAAAAATTAATAAATAGTAACCCAAAAAAACCTTCAATACTTATTGTAAATTGTTCTTTTTTTCTCATTTATGACCTTTTATTAACCGAGTGTTTTTATTTGATAATAACAAGCAATGTGTAAACCATCTGTTAACTAAAAGAAGAAATTTTACAATAATGTTTAGATCTTGTACCGAGGGCTATACACTAGCTCAAGATCTAAAATTTTAATTATGATGCACTTTTTAGCCTGTCTTTAAACCTTTTTTTTTTGAAGTATTTCAATCTGGTTGTTAACCATGTAAATATGAAAATTTTTATAAACTATTATCACTATAATAAATGTGAAAAGTCAATAAATAGTAACAAAACAAACTTTCAATACTTATTGTAAATCGTTCTTTTTTTTCTCAGTTATGACCATTTATTAACCAAGTGTTTTTATTTGATAATAACAAGCAATGCGTAAACAATCTGTTAACTAAAAGAAGAAATCTTTTTTTTTTTTGTTTTTTGTGTGGTATAGGAGGGCAAAAAGCCCAAAGGTACATAATTTATGGTTCAAACATATGGACCTCCAATGTTTGATAAGAGAGACTTGTCAGGTAGTTTTGAATACCATCAATGGCCTTCTTCATGTTCTATAAACTTCATATAAAGGTGGTCCTTTCAAAAATGTGTCATGAACAAAACTCAAACTAGATGTGCTTGAAACAAGCTTGCGTGGCTATGTGCCTCTTCGGCCACCTCATTTGGTTTGTCAGGCCAATATTCCTAATCTTTTCTGGTGAGGTACCATGTTTCATAAGGAACTTTAATTGAATTGACACCTCAAAAATCCCATGCTAGAGACCATGCTTGAGCTTGAGCATTACATTTTGTTCTTAGATTTAGTTAAACACAATATGATCCTTGTGGCCTTGTGTATAACCAAATCACTAGAACTACAATTTGCTTCAGTTGGCTTATCCAGAGGCCAATGAAGCTTATGGTTTACCACTTGCTCTAAATGATCATTGCTTTGATCTTCCAGTCAAATCGATTGCTAACATTCGAAAGGTTAAGAAGAGCTAGCCCATACATATTTATTTGGGAAAGATGATCTCACGAACTTATACCTCAAATCTGTGGCATCCTCAACATATTAAGAGGCATAAGAGAGAGGACCACATCTATATCATTAACAGTTTGAGCGACCCATTGCACGAGCCCAGCTGTTGGTGGGTCCTCGAAAGAGCCATTGGTTTTCTCTGTTTACATTTTCTTCATGGAAGAGTTAAAAGAGTTAGAATCTGGTACATCATGTTTGTACGCGTCTAAAGCAAGCTACCGATCTAACATATGTCTTGAATTACATCTAATTCTTTGTTGAAGAATAACAAGAAGTTTCACGGCACTTGCTCTTCTAATGGTTTGACTAGCTAAACTTTTGATAAAAAATACTAGCCTAACTTTCAGAAAGCTACTTCAATAACAATCAAGTTTTTACTCATCTGATCTTTTTGACATTCTAGAAATTTTCTATGCAAACATCTTATATTCCACTGATAAAGGAGATTTTGAAAGATTCCTGTTGCTGCCAGATCACCCTCTAGATGGCCGCGGTGGTGCCGGGAAGTCCTCCGATCCCTTCCAGCAAGTTCGGACGTTGCTCTTGGCGGCTCGTTGACGGGTCCTGCAAAAGATCTTGGGATCGGGGTTACTAGAAGGGACACTCCAACGATCAAATTAGAAAGAGAGGATAGAATGGGCAACAGCAACCTAAACCGTGGTGACCGTGTGGGCATAAGTATTATGAGCTTTTAGAATGGCCTTATCTCGCCGGGTGTTCCCCTCACCTATTTATAATGTTGTGCGCGGTCATGAAGAGGTTGCCAGGGAGGGCGTCTGGCAAGCATAACGGAACTTGACAGGTTATTAGGATTATCTCCTGGGATTTCTCTCGCTGGCATGATTTCTGTTGAGGCCGTGTCGGTCATATTCATTGTAGTAGATATGTGAAAAGGTTCGCCTAACTAGAGTAGGTGGGGTCGATTGTATCGGTCTTGGCACCGAGAGATAGCTAAGCACCGAGAGAGGGGGCTAGGCACCGAGTATGGACCAGGTGCTAAGAGAGGATATCGGGTACCAACTTTTAAGTTTGTTCGATCGAGCGGGGACCCAGGTCGAGGCTGATTAAGCATCCGACAAATATGGGAGGGCTTCTACCACGAAGTCTTTCAGAGCTTCTACAGGTGGGCAATGATGAAAGAGCTATCTGATTACTCGGTGGACACCGATACCATAATTGGTGGTCCAGCGACTGTTTGGGGGTCAAGGAGTAGTTGCCATAACAGATATCCTCCACTCTCGAGTCTGAAATGACGTCTAGTTGCTATGTCAGGACTTGCTGCTTTAGTTGGTCTGGAGTAGCCACTTAGCTAACCTCGAGCATCAGGTTTGCCTTCCGCGTGCCTTGTTTGTATGAATCCTTCCAAGTATTGGGTTGGTGGTATTGCCGAATCTGAATAGACTCGCCCTCCGGTCCTGCTTCATCAACCCAGCTAGATGTTCCGTTGTAAGTCGAGAGACAACGTCAGGTCACTCGCCGGGCGAGTGGTTCGGCCATGGGGGATTCAGGCGTTCTAGCCAAACAATCCCCGTGACTGGCTCGAACAGTCATTCAGGCAGGTGCGCATCTCTCAGACCCTATTCACCAAGGGCCTTGGGGTAAGAATCCCTAAAGTTTTTGGTCGGCGGAGGGCGCTGACCAAGTACCTGTAAATTGTTCAGTGCCGATCGACAGCGAAAGGGGGTCGGTCCTCAGGAGGTCAGCCACGTGGGGTTGACTTCCTTTTAGGACCACTCGGGCAGCCTTGCTCGCCCTTAATCCAATGGTGACTTGAAGGTAAGCTATGTTGGAAATGGGGTGCATTTACTGCCTTGCTTACCCTATCGATGGTTGTAGGACTCAACCAACTATAGCATGCCACGTAGTATGTGTTGAAAATGGGGTGCATTTACTGCCTTGCTTACCCTATCGATGGTTGTAGGACTCAACCAACAATAGCATGCCACGTAGTAGGGCGATCTTGACCGTCCCCCACTCACATTGATCATGAAGATGGGGGCGATCGAGGCGGTGCTTCGATGCGGCCATGGTGATCGGCTACTCTTGATGCACCACGTGGCAAGCATGCTTTGGCATTTGGGTATAGGCTTCGAGTCCAGAGGTGAGCATTAATGGTGCAGGATCCAAGGAGATTGCTTAAGCATCCGCTTGGTCGGCCCAACCTAGTGTTGCCACGCATCGCCACTTGGGCGGATGGCCTTAACTATAAATAGGGGGCCTCGATCCCTTACCTTTGCCACCCATCCTCTCTTTTCCTTTTTGCTTTTTAGTAGGGATACATTAGTCAGAGCGGTGAGCGATGATTTTCGGTGAAAGGATGATTTTCGGTGAAAGGGAAGGTGAAGATGTCACTATTGACTGGAGCTCCCTGGGAGGAAGCGGAATCTGGCGAGGGTGAAATTGATGGCATAGGCGTGGCAGATTACCGAAGGTATTCTTGGAAATAGGGTAAGGGCGCCAAAGGCATCCTTGGAAATAGCCCCCCTTGGAATAGTCGTTCCACTAGCATAATTACCGGGAGTGGCCATCTTCGGTGGGGCTACACCATCAAAATCCTATGGGTTGATCATTAACCTTGGTGGAATTTTGTTATTGAAGTTCCATCTTTCGGCGGTCAGATGTCGGCCAAGGCTTCACGTAGTCATCTTTCTCAAAAATCGACCAAGGCATGGAAGATAATCATCGGCTTTAGATTGTCAGAAGGTCGGCAGTGATAGTAAAATGGATCGAAATGTTTCTTTCTTGTCTATTCGACTCTGCAGATACTTAATCTGCATCTTGTATTGATTCGACTTCATATGTATCTCGGACTTGATCCAACATCGTATGTGTCTCGGACTTGATCCGGCTTTGTATGTGTCTCAGACTTGATTCGACTTCATAATCCCTTTCTGAATTAATAGAATAATTTTTTTTATAATTCAAAT
Source organism: Areca catechu (assembly GCA_021397845.1). Taxonomy (NCBI): domain Eukaryota; kingdom Viridiplantae; phylum Streptophyta; class Magnoliopsida; order Arecales; family Arecaceae; genus Areca; species Areca catechu. Next base: position 2,320,022 of record CM038049.1, on the reverse strand, counting down.
TTGAATGTTGTACCTTTTCAAGTGCCTATACACTTGGATTGTCGGGGCGTTGGCTGAATGCTCCCATTCTTTCACAGAGACAAGGCCTTGCCAGATTGGTCACTGTTGTTGACTGATCGACCACTCTTATCAGGATGGGGGTTACCTTTGTTAATGAGTTATCCAGATGGGGTGGTGAGTCGGCCATTTTTTTCAATCATGTATGAGCTGATTGGAATGGGAGTTACCTTTATTAAGGAGTTACCCAGAGTTGGGAGTTACCTAGTGGGAGTTACTCGAGCTGGGAGTTATCCTGGTGGGAGTTACTCGAGCTGGGAGTTATCCTGGTGGGAGTTACCCGAGTTGGGAGTTATCTTGGTAGGAGTTATCTGAGTTGGAGATTATCCTAGTAGGAGTTACTCGAGTTGGGGTTACCCTGGCGGTAGTTATCCAAGTTGGGAATTATTTTGATAAGAGTTATCCAAATTGGGGGTTATTCTGATGGAAGTTACCTAAGCTGGGAGTTATCCTGGCGGGAGTTACTTGAGTTGGAAGTTATCCTGGCGGGAGTTACTCGAGTTGGGGATGATTGACCAGTCATAAGTCGGTTGGGACTTCGGTGGGCTTGGGGCTCTGCTGGTGAGAGGAGCCAGGTTTGCTGGACGGGGCTCCGAAAGGCTCTTCCCGAGCTTTCTTGTGGCTTGGCTTTCCTCCTGCCTCGCACCGAGAGAGGGCTCCTTTGTCTGCGCGGATGTACTTCACAAGGGTGAGCACCTTTAATAAAACTTTATTGGGTCTTATCCAGTAAGTCAGTCGGGAAGGACGGAGTCCCCGCTTAAGGGCCAACATAGGTAGGGAGTTGTCGAGGTGATATACTTCTAGCATGGCCGCCTTAAACAAGGCCACATAGTCCTGTAATGGCTCCTTGTCCTGCTGTCAGATGGAAAAGAGGTTGTTGGCCTCACGCGGCATCTTCCTATAGGTGTTGAAGTATGCTGCAAACTCTTCTCTAGCTGAGAAAAATAATCGATACTCTGCGGTTCAAGCCGAGAGTACCATGCCCGAGCTGCCTTTCGAAGGATAGTCGAGAAGGCAATGCACAGTAGGACATCGATGATGCCTTGAATCATCATGAGAGCCTTATAGCTTTCAAGGTGGTCTAACGGGTCGATGGTGCCTTCATATGGCTCGAGCTACGATATTTTGAACTGACCTAGGACTGGCTCTTTCATGATGTGTCGAGAGAGAGGGGTCGAGAATCAAATTCGACAGGGCCCCGATCCTTCCCTTGGATGTCTGCGAGTCGATGGTTGATATCGTGTAGCTCGTGTTCGTGCTTCTTGAGATGTCGCTCGGCTCGTCGTCGAGTAGCCTCGGTGGATCCCTCCTGGAAATATTTCAATGGGTATTCACCGGAAGACTTAGAGGGGGATTGGGAGCGCTTTTCCCATCTTGGTCCCTGATGTGGCAAGCCATTGACATAGCACCCACGATGGATACAACCAGGTGGTGAGGTGACGGAAAGCACCACCTGGCCCGTTCGAGGTTGACCTCCCAGCCAAGGTGAGCTCCCGTTCGAGGTCGAGCTCTCAGTCGAGGTGAGCTCCCGGCTAAGGTCGAGCTCCTGTCCGAGGTTGAGTTCCCAGCAGAGGTCGAGCTCATGTCCGAAGTCAGCTCCTGTCTGAGGTCGAGCTCCTGGTCGAGGTTGAGCTCCTGTTCGAAGTGAGCTCCCATCCAAGGTCGAGCTCCCAGCCGATGTGAGCTTTCGATCGAGGTCGAGCTCCTGTCTGAAGTGAGCTCCAGTCCGAGGTCGAGCTCCCAGCCGAGGTGAGCTCCCGGCCGAGGTCGAGTTCCTAACCGAGGTCGAGCTGCATCCGGATCAAGTCCTTGAAGGTAAGAAGGCGCTTACCTGACCATGGTTGAGAAAAGCGGTAGGAGGCGAGACACGACTCCCGAAGGACAGAGATGGAAGAGACTTGACTGTGACATGGAGGCACGATGTTGCCATCTCCGTCGGACCAACCACAATCCTTGTAGAGGCGTGCGCTCTGCTGGGGGTTCAGGCCCTGGCACACGACGCCTGCACCTGATGGCGCGTGCTCCATCGGGGCTTTAGGTCCCGTAGCACGCCGCCCGCACCTTCTGTATGGTGCGTGCTCCACCGGGGTTCCAGGTCCTGTAGCATGTCGCCCGCACTCTTTGCTAGGTGTGTGCTCCACTGGGACTGCAGGCCCTATAGCACGCCACTTGCACCTCCTGCAAGAAGAGTGCTCTGGCAGGGTTCCAAGCCCTGTAGTGCAGTACCTATATCCCCCGAAAGTGAAAGTGCTCAATCACGATGCGGGACCCTGTAGTACGCTACCCGAACCCTTTGCAGGGGATCACCCCACCAAGGGGACAAGTTCTGCAGCATGCCGACTATGTCCTCTGCAAGAAGACCTTCCAAGAACTGGTCCAAGGGGTTACCGATCGAAGCTCCGGGCTCGATCAAAGAGGATCAATTCCTATATAACGGTAAGAGGGACCTCCATGGCAGGGGAGAGCGAATCAAGAGAGAAAGAAGACAAGTGAGCGAAGGCAGTGGACCAAAAGTGAACAACCTCCTAATCTCAAAACTCGTTCTTTTCATCTTCTTTTATTTTCTCCTCTACACGGTAGCATATTAGGCCACCGTGATCGAGGATCTGTTTTTCTTGGTCGCCTTACTGGTTTGACCGTCGAAGTGTTCCCGTCGGGATCTTCGGCCCGAGTCTCCTCTTTTTTGTAGGACCAGCGTACCGCGAGGATGCGAGAACAAAGAACCCGACGCACCCGGGAAGGCCGACTCACCCGGGCCATGTTAGAGCTATAGGCCACGGTGATCTAGACGGCAATAAATTGGCATGCCAGGAAGGGGGTGTGCGGACGGCCACTAACCAACCTCCCACAATCTATGGTGGTGACCCATGCTCGAGAAGCCTCTATCAGCTGCATGGGGGACCCACCCATCTCACTGCGGTGATCGATACAGCCCTAGCTCCACCTCCTCCTCTGGTTGATCAATTTGTGTAGATCGCCACACTCGTGTAACAGGTCCAGACCCTGACTGCAACAGTGTGCCAGCTGCACCATCTGCACCGATCCTTAGCAATGCAGCAGTAGCCGGAGACCTGCGGCTTATGCCGCTGAACCTTGCATCAGCCTAAGGTCCTTTTGGGAGGGATCATCGTGCGCTCGGGCCGTCTCATACTCGTGGGGAAGCCTGTGGGCGGCCAGGAAGGGCACTGGGATGGTTCGGTCGGCCGAAAGAGCCACTTCATGGTCTCGAACCATGGTGCGGCATCTCACCACCAGTGCTAGCATGGTAGGGAGTTGAAGCATGAGTTTCTCCGGTCGTCACTCTCTTCCCCTCGGACAGCCTCCATGGAGGGGTCAACAGACGAAGCCTTCCGCCGATGAGCGGAGAAGCACCTCGAGGAGCAAGAGCGCAGGCTAGTGGATCTGGCCTACCAGTTTGCCGAGATTCAGGGCTCCCCCTGCGAGCTCACAGGCTATGATGCTCTCCCTCCTCTCACTCACTGGATATAAGAGGAATCGATTCCCAACTGGTTCTGCATGCCTCAGGTGGATCCCTACGACGGAACCATAGACCCCAATCCCCATCGACCGTCTTAAAAGTTATAAGGCTCTCATGCGAGTCCAGCGGCCACTGACGCCCTCTTTTGCGTTGCCTTCCTAGCCACGCTCCGCAAGGCGGCTCGGGTCCGGTACTTCCGCCTCGAGCTGAGAAGCATAGACTCCTTGGAGTAGCTAGAAAAGAAATTTGTGGCACACTTCGATGCTTGCTGAAAGGTGCCACGTGAGGTTGATAGTCTCTTCTCTATCTAACAGCAGGATCATGAGTCCCTTCGGGACTACATGGCCTAATTTAAGGTAGCCACTCTGGAGATCTGCAACCTTGACGAGCCCGTTGCCATGCTGATACTGAAGATAGGGCTTAGGATCTCTCGCTTCACCTACTCCCTCGACAAGAAGCCCCCAAAGTTTTATTCGAAGCTCCACCGTGCCTACAAGTACATCCGTGCGGAGGAGGCCGATTGCACCAGGAGGGAATTGGATGGGAGGCCCCCGAGGCAAGTCCAGGGGGAGCCGAGCGGGCCGCCTGTGACCAAAGCCATTTCGACTCCTTGAACGGGCCCCAAGCCAAGGGATGGTCCTGCTAAGGATGAGAAGTACACACCTCTCCTCGCTCTAAGACCCAAAATCTTGATGAAAATTGAGGGCGAGCCCTACCTTCATCGCCTTTCCCCACTGAAGTCATTTGGTGGATGCGACAAATCTTGATATTGCGAGTTCCATCACGACCACGATTACGACATCGAGGAATGCCACCACCTCAAGAGGGAGATCGAAGACCTGATTAGGCGAGGCAACCTTGGAAAGTTCATAGAAGGAAGAGCTTCGCCCGGGACTTGAAGCGACGAAGCTTGACACCCTGCCATCGACAACCAGCCTACGAAGAAGCGGGTAGGAATGATCTCCTAGGGGCAGGGCGGGAGTCAAAAAGGGCTAGGGGGAGAGAGTGGACTGATGATGTACTCCCCTATGGGGGAGAAGGGCTGTTGGGGTGGACAACCCAAATAATGATGCTGTTGTTGTGAAATGATAATAGCTAAGCATCCTGTAAAGAGAATAATGGTTGATAGTGGAAGCTCCACCGACATCCTTTTTTTATGATGCCTTTGCAAGGATAAACTTATCTCCTGATCTAATAAAGCTAGTGTTTACACCCCTGTCGGCTTTACCAGAGATTCAGTTAGGGTGGAGGGAGAGATTACCCTCTCGGTCACTGCCAGGATGCCACCTTGGCAAAAAACCATAATGGCGACCTTCACCCATCTCAACCAAGCGGCCCTTGTCCAGTTCTCGACCCCGTGGAAGATCGGGGAGATGAGGGCATCCTGATAGTCGGTCCAGCATTGCTTGGAAGCCATCCCTGGAGTCTGGGGGGTCGAGGAAGGTCTGACAATCGACCAGTTAGGCCAAATGGAGTAAAAGCTGAAGGGCGGGCCGGTTGAACCCCTACTATCATTCTCCCTGGGCAAGGACCCCGTGAAGACGGTGCAAGTGGGAGCCCTGCTGGCCGAGGAGGAGAGGGCCCGTTTGCTGAGTTTCCTATGGGCTAATGCTGACGTCTTCGCCTGGACCGTAACAGACATGCTTGGAATTTCCCTCGAGGTGATCACCTACAGGCTAAATATCGACCCGAACAGCTGCTCGGCCCGGCAGAAGAAGAGCTTCTCCCCGAAAAGGCAGAGGACGATTGACGAGGAGGCCAGGAAACTCCTTGCCGCAGGCTTCGTCTGTGAGGTGCAGTATCCTAGCTGGCTAGTAAATGTGGTCATGGTCAAAAAGGCCAGCGAGAAGTGGAAGATATGCATGGATTACATCGACCTCAACCAGGCATGCCCGAAGGATAGCTTCCCGCTCTCCAAGATCGACCAGCTTGTGGACACGACCTCGGAGCACAGGCTGCTCAACTTCATGGATGCATTCTCCGAGTACAATCACATCCGCATGCACCTGGAGGACGAGAAGCACATGGCATTCATGATCGACAGAGGTACATTATACTATAGGGTGATGCCGTTCGGTCTCAAGAATGTCGAGACGACATACCAGCACCTGGTGAACAAGGTCTTCAAAGATCAGATAGGCTGCAACATGCGGTCTATGTGGACGACATGCTCATCATGAGTGGCCAGAAGTCGGACCACATCGCTGACTTAACGAAGGCCTTCGACAATCTCCGTTTCTACCAAGTGAAGCTAAACCAGGCCAAGTGCATGTTCGGCGTTGCGGTGGAAAAGTTCCTGGGTTTCATGGTCACCCAGTGAGGGATCGAGACTAACTCGGAGAAGATCCAGGCGATCACAGATATGAGGCATTCCACATCCAAGGAGGTCCAGCGCTTAACCGGGCATGTTGCCGCCTTAGCCGGTTCTTCTCGTGCTCCGCCGAGCGCTACCAGCCATTCTTCAAGGCTCTGTGCAAGATGCATGACTTCACCTGGACGGAGGAGTGCCAGGAGACGTTCAAGGGGCCGAAGAAGCTTCTTGTCTCTCCTATTACTGTCCAAGCCGGAGCTCGGAGAGCTCTTCTTATACCTGGCGGTCTTCCCGGAAGTAGTCAGCTTGGTGCTGGTCTGCACCGATGAGGATGGCCTCCAGCGGTCGGTCTACCATACCAGCAAGTTGCTTTGTGATGCGAAAATCAAGTACTCTCGATCTGAAAAGATTATCTTTGCACTTATTATGTCTGCGCAACATGTCAGGTCCTATTTCCAAACTTATCCAATCATGGTCTTCATTGACCAACCACTGAGGGCCATCCTGAGTCGCCTAGATACTTCGAGGCACCAAGCTAAGTGGGCGGTGAAGCTCAGCGAGTTCGACATCTTTTACCGTCCGAGGCCATCTCAGAAGGCCTAGGTCCTGGCCGACTTCATGGTGGCGCCTGGGCAAATGAGGATCTGGAGGAGGCGAGCGAACCGGTAGAGCCCAAGCAGGACCTAACTGTAGGGAAAATGGCGTGGATTCTCCATGTTGACTGCGCATCCAATGCTGGAGGGAGTGGGGTCGGGCTTATTCTCGCCAACTCTGATAGGGTAGTTACCGAGTATGCATTGTGTTTCCTCTTCAAGGCAACTAATAACCAGGCCGAATACGAAGTGCTCCTCACGGGGTCGAAGGTGTCCTGCGAGCTGAGCATGACGAGCCTGAAGGTCTTCACGGACTCGCAGCTCGTGGTGGGACAACTCTGGCGAGTACAAAGCCCGGGATCCTATGATGGTGAAGTACCTGGATCGAGTATGCTCATACACAGTGAACTTCTGGCACTTCGATATTTTTCACATCTCCCGCGAGGAGAATGCCCATGCCGATGTACTCTCCAAGCTTGCAACCTCATCTAACTCGTTGCTAGGGTGCACCTTGATTGAATACCTAGAGGTCCCGAGTTATGAGATCACGGGCAAGGTCAACAGGTTGTCCTTGAGGCGAGCTGGATGGATCCTTGCATCATGTACGTAACTAATGGCACCCTACCTGAAGACCGTGCAGAGGCCGACCTCTTGAAGCGGAAGGCCACTCGTTTTGTGCTCATGGACGAACAGTTCTATCGAAGGTCCTACTACTACCTCCTGCTGAAATGTCTGAGACCCTCAGAGGCCCTTTATGTCCTCCAGGAGATATATAAGGGCATTTGTGGGAACCATATAGGGGACAGAACACTAGCCTACAAAACCCTTCGGCAAGGGTACTACTGGGAGACCACGTGGGAAGATGCGGTCGAATTCGTGTAGAAGTGTGATCGCTGCCAGAGGCACGCCCATATCCAACGCCAGCTAGCTTCCCTGCTATCCCAGCTCTCTTCTTGGCCGTTCGCTTAGTGGGGGATAGACATCCTGGAGCCTTTCCTCCTGGCATCTGGTCAGCGAAAGTACCTGATCGTCGTCATTGACTACTTTACCAAGTGAGTGGAGGTGAAACGCTTAGCCCAGATCACTGAAGACAAGACGAGGTCTTTCCTTTAGAAGTCAATCATTTGCCATTTTGGACTTCCCCATACCATCATCATGGATAACGGACGGTAGTTCGACAACCAGGCTTTTGAGGAGTTCTGCGTCGACCTGAACATCTGTCACCACTTCATATTGGTAGCTCACCCACAGACTAATGGAAAAGCTGAGGTGACAAACCGGACCATCCTCCAAGGACTTCGCACCTGGCTGGATGAGACGAAAGGTCGGTGGGCCGACGAGCTCCCTAGCATGTTGTGGGCCTACCACACAACCCCTCGAACAGCAATGGGAGAGATGCCCTTTGGTCTAGTCTTTGGCACGGAAGCCATAATTCCGGTTGAGGTGGGCCTACCTACGTTGCGGGTACGACAGTATGATGAGGACGACAACCCTACGCGCCTCCTCAACCTTGACCTGCTGGACGAGATGAGAGATAAGGTATGGCTCCGCATGGTAGCCTACCGGCAATGGGTGGCCCGCTATTACAACTCGCGTGAGGCCCAAGGCCGTCCGCAAGCGACCTTGTCCTAAAGCGCGTGGAAGCTTCTTAACCTAGCAAGGTGGCAAGCTATCCCCAAACTGGGAAGGCCCCTACAGGGTGGTCGAAGTCTTGTCCCAAGGAGCATACCGAATCGCCATCCTTGACGGAGCTTCATTTCTCCGAATGTGGAATGCCACAAACTTGAGGATGTACTACCAATGATGTATGCCCCATATCCAAGGATGAAATGAAATGCTCTTTCGGTAGCTTGGTTCGGTTCCATCTCTTTAAAGCAGACTTATCCGTCGGTCTCTAGGTCCGGCGATGAAAGCCGGGAGCTTTAGCATCCTGTACTCATTGGTCGATCCCAAGATTCGGCGAGGAAAGTCGGGAGCCTCAATGCCTCGCACTCAAGCCGGGAGCCTCAATGCCCCGCACTCAAGCCGGGAGCCTTAGCGCCCCTTTCTCATTCGTCGGTCCCCAGGTTCGGCGAGGAAAACTGGAAGCCTCGATGCCCCGCACTCAAGCCGGGAGCCTTAGCACCCCGCACTTATCCATCAGTCCCCAGGTCCGGTGAGGAAAGCCAAGAGCCTCAGTGCCCCGTACTCATCCGTTGGTCCCCAGGTTTGGCGAGAAAAGCCGGGAGCCTCAGCACCCCGCACTCATCTATCGGTCCCCAGGTTCGGCGAGGAAGCCAGGAGCCTTAGCGTCTCGGACTCAAGTTGGGAGTGTCTCAGCGTCCTGCACTCATCCGTCGGTCCCCAGGTCTGGCAAAGAAAGCTGGGAGCCTTAGCGCCCCGCACTTATCTATAGGACTCAGCGTATGGTGAAGAAAGCCAAGGACACTAAGGCCCCGCCTCGCTCTGCTGGGCCCCAGGTTCAGCGGGGGGATGAGGCACTCCATGGCCCCGTCCTTGCTGGTGGCCGGTTCCACAGCTCTTGCATCTACCTATCTAATCCAAGACTAGTCTTAACCAACAATTGAGCAGGAGAGGTGTAACCGGACTTAGCCGGGCATTGACACTTCCAATGATCCACCTAGCCCCCGCGGTGCCAAGCCACTGGATTAGGCGGCAAGCATACACACACAGAGTGGAAAAGGAGTCAAAGTTCAAAATCAACAAGCTTCATTTCATTACTAGAATTGGGTTTACATGCAAGTGAACCTCCTGATAGGCTGGGAGTTCGACAAAATTTTTCCAGTACACAAAAGAAGAAAAAGAGGAAGAAAAAGATAGTAGGAGAGGTGGTGAAAAGTCCCTAGGTCGGCCGCGAGGCCGAAGCATTGCCCGATTCGAAGGCCTTCACGGCAGCTTCTATCAGCGCCCCCGTCTCGGCCATCGTCTGCTCCACGGCCTTCCTCACCGAGCTCCGTCGGGCCGGCACGGTGGTGGTCGCAGCTACTTGGGATGTCAGGGGCGGGGTTGACAGGGGATCCTTGGTGGGCTCCGCTCGTGTTGGGCCGACGGGCTCTGCTGAGGTGCCTTCGGTAGGTGGCTCCATTTCATCAAAATCACCCTTGGGCTCGACGGGGATGACGTTGTGCAGGTCGGGGAGGTGGAAGCGTTGTGCCATCTTCCTCTTGCACTCGAAGCCTTAGACGAAAATGTCATAGACAGCCTCCCGCACCTCGTCCTTGAACTTAGTCGAGGTCTTTTACTGCCCGACCGAGTCGGTCGCCTCCTTTGCGACCTCCATCACCATCGTAGTGGTGGCACCTTCTCCTCTGCCACTATGGCTCGCTCCTCCGCCGCGTCCAGCCGCACCTGGAGGCCCTGCAGTCATCCCTCCAGGTAAAGCGATGTGGAGGTGGCGAGCTGCTCCTCTAGGTTGGCGGTGTACTTTCCCTCTCTCCACCAACGTCGCTTCATGGCCCTCTATGCGCATCTCAAGGTCCACCATGGTGTCCCAAGTCTGCGCGAGCTCGGCCTCTAGGCTTTTCACCTAGGCTTCCATGTTCGGTAGCTGCTCGACCAGGACTTTGGCCCTTGCCTCCATGGCATCGGCCCTGTTGCGGGACTCAACATCCCGCCGGAGTAATGACTGGCACGCGTCCTTGATTAGGAACGCATCCTGGATGACCTAAAGCACGGAGCAAAGGGGAGCCGTAAGTAAAAAAAGAAAAGAAAAAGGGGGAAAAGGAAAAAGAAGGCTTACTGTGAGAAGCTGGGAGAAGACTCCGGTAATGGTGTCCCCCACCGTGCGGCCGACCCTCTCTCACCGGTCCGGAGGTTGCTAGGTGGCTTACTGTGAGAAGCTAAGGGAAGACTCAAGTAATGGTGTCCCCCACCGTGCGGCCGACCCTCTCTCACCGGTCCCGAGGCTGCAGGCGTTAGCCTTGCATCGAGGGTGATCGACACATCGGGCAAAATCAGCATGGGTCCCCTAGCCATCTCGGGGGTTGGAGCCGTAAACGAAGAAGGCCCCGCCGACTTCGGATCCGCTGGACGAGGCTCTGGCATGGCATCGATCATGGGCAGTGCTAGGCTGCCTTCCTACTCGAGCACGGCAGTGGCCTTAGGGGATGGCAGGATCTCCACGACTTCCGGAGCCTCCGGGGGAGGGGCCCAAGGTGCCCCCTCCCTCAGCTCGGTGCTCCCTCTGAGCCCCGGGGTCGCAGGCCCAGCCAACTCTACAATTGGCACTGGGGCGCCCTGAGCCCTCTCCTCCTGGGGGCGGGCTGGAGGTTCCTCGCGGAGCCTCTTTGCCGACTCCTCCCAGGGCCTTGCTGACGATGACTGCTTGCAGGTCGTCTGCTTGAGCCAGTCAATTGAGAACTTCATGTCTACACCAACAAAGAAAATTCAATTAATCACCGAAAATCTTAAGAAGCAGATTTCAAATCTTACCTAGGGATCGGATTGGATTGATGCCGGCATCGAACAAATTTTGCTCGTAGAGGTCCTGCCCGTGCGGAACCTTCGAGGTGACGAGTTGATCGTACACCTCCTGATCGGCGGGCTCAATCGTGGCACCCTAGTTGGGGGAATGGTCGGGGTCGCTCCACACTTAGTTTATCCCTTCGATGGAGGCAAAGACATACTTGCTCTTCCATCCCTTGATGGAAGTGGCTAAGTCGAACTTGAGAGTCCCGGGCCGAGAGGCTACAAACCACCACCCCTTATCAGAGGGGTGGCACTTTAGGATAAACAGAGCTTTAAACAGGGAGAACCTAGCAACTATGCCATGAAAATAACAATAAACTATAAAGGAAGAAATGGTCCTAAAGAAATTTGGGGTTAGCTGGGCCGGGACTAACCTACAGTGGTCTAAGAATGAAAGGATAAAAGGAGGAAGAGGGAGTCGGAAGCTTGCCAGGAAAAAATTCTCGTACAGGGTGACTCGGCCTGGCCCACCTGAAGTGACCTGCTCCCCCATGTTCGAGGCCAAAATCCGAACGGAATCTAGAATCCCGTAGATGCCCCGGAGTCGGAGGGCATCCATCCTCGTCATTATCGAGGCAACCCCAAATTGTTCGGCCACGTCCATGCTCGAGGATGGAGGGGGAGCCAAATACAAAGTATTGGGGTCCATCGTCCTCCGGGGACCTCGGGGGACCTTGAATGGAACATCCTCCTTGCTACCCAAGGAGGCCCCGCTGGTGGCTCCGCCATATTAGGGCGGGCCGGAGGATGCCCTTGGGAATAAGGACCACTTTTAGAACAACTCATGATGGGAGAAAAGAGGAGACAAAGGAAAGAAGGAAGCCTAAGGATGAAGGACGCTCCCTCGGTACCAACCGGAGGGGAAGGAAATGTAAGAAGGGACTAACCTGCGGAGGACTCTAGATTGAAGGTTCTAGAAATGGGTATGGGGCTCCCCTCTTTCTTCTCCATTCCTCTCTCTCCGCTCGAAGGTCTTTGAAAAAGAAACGAAGGGACAAGCTGCTTACGTTTAAGGGATGGTGAAATCCCTTATTGGTGCGGCCCTTTGCTTTGCCAACCAATGGGGTTTGGATGCATGCCAACCCCCCACTGGCCGAGATGCTTTGATTTGTGGGACGTGTCGGGAGGTGAAAAGGTGTCATTTCAAACCATAGCTACCGCTGACATGGCGCCCCTTGATTGGCATGGGCATGGGCATGATCCGCGAATCATTAGAAGTCGCGGCATTTAATGGCTCAGGCATGGTGGCCCTCCATGTTAGCGACGTCATTACTCCCTTCGCCCCGAACCCGAGAAGCCATGATGTGCTCTTGGGCTCGAGAGTGGGGGGCATCTGATGTGGCAAGCCACTGACATGGTGCCTGATGCGTGTCGTAATGCACCGATTTAGAATCTTAATTCCACTATTCTAAAGGGTAGAATAGCGGGAGTAAGGGTCGATCCCACAGAGACTTTGGGGTTATCTTGAAAAAAGTATTTTCTTTTGACTTGAAATAAACTAAAATAAACTAGAACTAATGCAAGAATTAAATATAAATAATAAATTTGTGAAAATAATTTAGATATGACCTATCTCAAGAGTACGGCCCGTACCCGTGGATCACGGCCCGTCCCTTAGGTATAGGTCAGTCAAAACTAATTCACTACAACTTACCTTAAACGCTAATCCAACATGACTCCAGCATGACTAAAATAAAAACAAGCAAACATGGATTAATATAAAGCAAATAAATTTTATTGCATAAAAATTGGAGTACAGAAAAAAATAAAAGTAAGGGAACAAGGGTCCCTTTCTCCCTTTTTATCCGACTCTGACTCTCTGTCACAGCAACAGGTGGAACTACGGACAGCAAGTGGAACCTCACAAAAATTCCTCTCCCCTGCAGAAGAGAATCACCGAGGTATTTATAGCTGAAAAATACCGTGTCGGGTCCGTGTGGAAAGCGCGGTGATTTCCTCATCTCAATTCGATCTCCTTATCTGATTTTTTTTACGATCATCCCCATCTCAAAAATTAAATTTAAAAATTCTATCGCACAATCCCGCGTCCATCCAGCGTCGTCCGACATCTCTTCTCGTTCCGATGCTTCCTTGTTTTCGGACATCCCGGTCTGAACGACGGTGACAAGGGCAGACGGCACTGCGGGCAGAGAGGCGCGGCTGGGGTGGAGACGGACACGGCAGCGGGCGGACGTGGCGCAGGGACGGACGGCGCTCGGCTCCAGCTGGACGGTGGCGTGGCCGTGGGTGGCGTGCAGCAGCAGGCGGCAAAGACTTGGGTGGCGCCAGCAGAGGGGGCTCCGGCTGGCGGCGGACGGCGCGGACGGAGGACGTGGCCGGAGGCGGTGCTGCGGATGGTGGGCGGCGTGGCGGCAGCAGGCTTGGGCGGCGAGCTCGGCGGACACGCGGCGCAGGGGGACGCTGGGCGGCTTCGGGCTGGTTGCTCGCGGCTTGCAGCGCAGGGGCGGACACGGAGGGCGGACTTCGGCTGGGCAGCTTGCGGCTGGAGCTCGGCGGACACGCGGCATGGCGGACGGCGGCGGAGACGGGCGGCTCGGCGGTGGCGTGGCTGCGGGCGGCTGGACGCGGCTGGGCGGCAGCAGGCTTGGGCAGAGGCGGCTTCCGGCGGCGTGCGGCGAAGAGCGGCTGGGCGGACGGCGCGGCGGCGGGCTTGGGCGGAGGGCGGACGGCACGACGGCGGGCTTGGGCGGAGGGCGGACGGCGCGGCGGCGGCGTGGCTCGCGTGGGCGACGGCAGCAAGTTCCGGCCACTTTTCCGGCCAAACGGGAGCTCTTCGGCCGGCGGGAAGGTTACTGGCGTCGTCGGCGGCGCCGGGGGAAGCTCTCCGCCCGTGGACCGGCAGCTCATGCGGTGGACCATTGAGCCGGTCCACCGTGAGCCAAACCAAAAGGATTTTAAGGACGCTCCAAAAATCGTGCGGCTCTGAAATCTGTGCTAAAACCTTCTAAAATCCATTTCGGGCCCGTTTGAAGTCCGAATTACATTCCGTTTGCGTCGTTGGACTCCTAAAATCAAGATCTACACGTTTATGGAGTCAATTCCTGCAAAGTATCACAAAAAGTATCAATTTTAATCAAATAAAGTTGGGTTAATTTTCATTATTCTAATGTCTAACACACCCCCCAACTTAAACTTTGCTCGTCCTCGAGTAAAGGAAATGGATGAATGAGTCTTGTGTACTAAGATGGTCCATGAAATGAAAATTATCGTACTACCCTAAAATCAAAGGATACATGGTTAGACTATTAAAAAGGTACTTCATTGGATTACCAATTCCACCCATTTAGTAGTAGAATAAAGTCCATAGAAGTTTTAAGAGTTTTCGTTCCCAACTTTCTATCTCACTATCTAAATCTTCCAACTTAGTTTGGTTTTGATGCAATATTTATTTAGTCCCCACTCTTTTTTTTTTTTTTTTTTTTAAGCAAAGTCAGTGCAATGTCCTGACACCTTGCTTTCTAATTAACCCTTGTCGCGAGCTTTAAACCAATGACTCCCAAACCAGTTGGCTTTAGGGCATTAGGTGTAAAACACCCCTCGGGCTTATGACTCGAGTTAAAAAGGCTAAGTCAAGACTAACTCTACGAAAGATTTCGTTACATCCTCACCTTTTGACGCGAACAACAATGCTTACTTAGGCGAAGGGGTCCGGTTACTCAGTGAGAGATGCTAAAAATCTTTATTAACCTCAGAAATTTTTAATTGGGGATTTTTTATAATGCCTATACCAAAATAAGTAAGATTCATTATTAAGATCAATAGGCCGAAGGGTCTGGAATTACTCTTTTAAAATTTTCTGGACTACACTCTACCACTTATAGGGTTTTCTTGATAAATCATCCCTCAGTATCTCTAAAATTTTCTAAACCATTAATCACTCCTCATTTAGTGAGTTTGATTATTTTCAATTTGAGACAAATTTTCATACACAAAAACTGATTAAAATTTTACTCGAGGATTTTATTTAATTAATTACCTCACCCCCCAACTTAATTTCCATTGTCCCTAATGGAAGAGAATATTAATGGCATGGAAGGATACAACCTGGTATGGTATGGAATTGGACGTCCTTCTATCACCATGTTCCCGCAATCTTCTTTTATTACTCCATTTATTCTAAAAACAAAGAACTAGAAGTTAAAATATGAACTAAGGAAAGAGCTGGGCTGCCTCCCAGGAGCGCTAAGTTTAACGTCTTCAGCCAGACTAAGTTCATCATCACAGCAACACTGGTTGTTCAAGATCAAGAGTTTCAACAACTTCTCCATCACTGATTCCTTCAATATACGGTTTCAAACGCTGGCCATTCACCTTAAAAACATTCCCTTGCTTAGGATCCTTAAGTTCAACAGCTCCATGGGAAAATACTTGAGTTACTACAAAAGGTCCATCCCATCATGAGCGGAGTTTTCCGGGAAAAAGACGTAACCTAGAGTTGTAGAGCCACACTTTTTGATTAGGCTCAAATGATTTTCTATGAATGAATTTGTCATGATAAGCCTTTGTTTGAGCCTTGTAAATTTTCGAACTCATACGCTTCATTTCGTAACTCTTCCAACTCACTTAACTGAAGTTTTCTATGGGAACTTGCATTCTTCATATCAAAATTAAATTGCTTGATAGCCCAAAATGCACGGTGTTCCAATTCAACAGGTAGGTGACAAGCCTTTCCAAACACTAACCGGTACGGAGACATTCCAAGAGGGGTCTTGAAAGCAGTTCGGTAAGCCCATAAAGCATCATCCAAACGTTCGGACCAATCTTTCCTATCGGGTTTTACCGTTTTCTCAAGAATGTGCTTGATCTCTCTATTCGAAACTTCTACCTGACCACTAGTCTGAGGATGGTATGGTGTGGCTACTTTATGGGTAATTCCATACTTTTTCATCAGTGCGTCAAAGTGTCTATTTGTGAAATGCGCACCTCCATCACTAATAATGGCCCTTGGGCACCCAAACCGACTAAAGATGTTATGTTGAATGAACTTGATCACAACTTTGTGATCATTAGTTCGAGTTGCCACAGCTTCAATCCATTTCGAAACATAATCGATTGCTACCAAAATGTACTCAAATCCAAAGGAAAGAGGGAATGGTCCCATAAAGTCAATACCCCAAACATCAAAAATTTCAACAACTAAAATGGGGTTTAGGGGCATCATATCTTTTCGTGAAATATTCCCCCTTTGTTAACACTTGAGACAATTACGGCCAAATTCATGTACATCTTTAAAGAGAGTTGGCCAATAAAATCCACTTTGCTGCAGTTTTTCTCCCACTAAAGTGTCCCCCACATGCAAGAGAATGACAAAAATTGAGTATACTCTTGAATTCACTCTCAGGGACACATCGCCTTATCACTTGATCTGAACAGTGTTTAAACAATTCAGGTTCCTCCCAAAAGTAATATTTGATTTGCGAAAAGAACCTATCTTTTTCTTGTTGTGACCAGTATGGAGGAACTTGCCCTGTTACCAGATAATTCACAATATGGGCAAACCAGGAGAGATTACTGGTAGAAGAAATTGAGAATAGCTGCTCATCAGGAAACCTATCTCTAATAATTTCTTGTTGTATTCTACTAAGATCCTAGAAATGTGATCTGCTACCATATTTTCGGAACCTTTCTTATCCAAAATTTCTAAGTCAAATTCTTGTAACAAAAGGATCCATCGAATCAGTCTAGGCTTGGTATCCTTTTTGGATAGCAGATGTCTTAATGCAGCATGATCAGAGTAAACTAGGACCTTAGACCCTAATAAATATGATCGAAATTTTTCTAGGGCGAATACAACTGCTAGTAACTCTTTCTCAGTAGTGGTATAGTTCATTTGTGCATCTGAAAGAGTTTTACTAGCATAGTAAATTACATGGGGTTCCCTATTGAGCTTCTGTCCTAAAACAGCTCCTACAGCATAATCAGAAGCATCACACATGATTTCAAATGGCAGAGTCCAATCTGGGGGCTTGATGATAGGTGCAGTGGTCAAAGCAGTTCGAAGAATGTCAAAAACGGTCAAACATTCTTTACTAAAATCAAAGGACTTGTCTTTGGCAAGTAAATCACACAATGGTCGAGAGATTTTGCTGAAATCCTTGATGAATCGTCTATAAAAACCAGCATGGCCAAGGAAGGATCGTACTTGTCTAACCGAGGTCGGGGGAGGTAATTTCGAGATTAATTCAACCTTAGCCTTGTCAACCTCAATCCCTCGCTCAGAAACAATGTGTCCGAGTACAATTCCCTCACGAACCATAAAATGGCTCTTCTCCCAACTTAAGACTAAGTTGGTTTCTATACAGCGTTTCAATACCTTAGCCAAATTATGGAGACAGTCCTCGAATGAAGATCCAAAAACAGAAAAATCATCCATAAACACTTCAAGGAAATGACCAACCATATCGGAGAATAAGGCCAACATACATCGTTGAAAGGTGGCTGGTGCATTACAGAGACCAAAAGGCATACGCCTGAATGCAAACGTTCCAAAAGGGCAAGTAAAGGTGGTCTTTTCTTGGTCTGCAGGAAATACTGGAACCTGGTTGTATCCTGAATATCCATCCAGGAAACAAAAGAAACTCTGCCCTGCTAGTCGTTCTAGAATTTGATCAATAAAAGGCAGAGGGAAATGATCTTTCCTAGTAACAGCATTCAGTTTCCGGTAATCTATACACACTCTCCAACTAGTGGTTGCTCGGGTAGAAATTGACTCACCCTTTTCATTTTGAATGACAGTAATACCTGACTTTTTAGGTACTACCTGAGTTGGGCTGACCCATTGGCTATCCGAAATTGGATAAATAATACCGGCATCCAACCATTTAACCACTTCTTTTTTAACAATTTCTCGCATGTTTGGATTTAGCCTCCGTTGCATGTCCCTATGTGGTTTAGCTTCTGCTTCACAGTGAATGTGGTGCATGCAAACAGAAGGGTCAATTCCCTTAAGATCAGCTATTGTCCATCCTATTGCCTCTTTATGTTCCCTAAGTACATTCATCAATTTTTGTTCCTGATCAGAGGTCAAAGTAGATGCAATGATTACCGGAAGGGTATCATTGGATCCAAGAAAAGAATACTTTAACTTGTCAGGAAGAGGCTTCAATTCCAGATTGGGTGGTGCTTCTAAGGATGGCACTAAAGGGCTTGATTGAGTCGGTAATGATTCAAATTTCACAGTCCAAGGAGGAATGGTACTAAACTTGGGTGGCTCTAACAAAACATTCACTTCATTTGCATATTCATCAACATCAAAATCGTCAGTTCCTAAATGTGTCAAACATGCTTGCAAGGGATCCGAATTAAGCAACACAGGAAGATTCCTATCTACTACTTCTGTCATGTTTACTTCGTTATGATCATAAGAGGGTGGTCCTTGGCATGCATTAAAAATATTCAACCGCATTTTCTTATTCCCAAAAGAGACGTCCATAACCCTGTTCTGCAATTTATGCAAGCATTAGCGGTAGCTAGGAAAGGTCTTCCAAGAATGATGGGTATCTGACTAGGGCTACCGCTAGACTCCATGTCCAAAACAAGAAAATCAACCGGGAAGTAGAACTCATCTACTTTTACCAACACATCCTCGAGCATTCCACGGGGTGCCTTGACGGATCGATCAGCTAACTGTAAGGTCACCGTCGTGGGTTTTAATTCTCCGAATTTAAACAGATCATACATTGATCCTGGGAGAAGGTTTACACTCGCACCTAAATCTAACAAGGCTTTCTTGATTGTAAGGTCCCCTATGACACAAGAGATAATTGGGGTACCTGGGTCTTTGAGTTTGGGTGGAGCTATTTGCTGAAAAACTGAGCTGGCTTGCTCAGTTAAGAGGATTTTCTTAGGGATATGTGCCTTAGATTTCCATTTTTGAGTGCACAAATCCTTAAGAAATTTGGCATAAGCCGGTACTTGCTTGATGGCATCGAGGAGAGGTAAATTGATTTGGACTTGCTTGAATAATTCAAGCATCTCATTCATTTTTAAATTTTTCTTATCCAATGGTAAAGGTGACTCCAAAGTACTAGGGAATGGAGCCTTAGGTACGGGTGCTTTACCAATGGATTCCTTCTCCTTTTCATTCTTTTTCTCTGGCTTAGCCAGCTCTACTTCTTGGGTCGGGTCAGGTTGATCTAATGTTTTTCCACTTCTTAAGGTGATAATAGATTTAGCGTGTTCAGGAAAATTTTCAGGTCCAGTGGAACTCTCAGCCATGTATTGACCCTTGGGATTGATAATGGGCTGGCTAGGCAACTTACCCTCTTCTCTCCGATTGAAAGCTGTAGCTAGCTGACCTATCTGAGTCTCTAGCTTGGCAATGGATTGGGTATGGGAGTGAAGGATTTGGGTATTCATGTTCAGCCCTTCCTTCAAAGTTTGAAGGATCTTCTCTTGAAAGGAAGGATCAAGATTGCTTGGCGGAGGTTGTGGAGGCTGTGGGGCATTTTGATATTGAGGAAATTGCATGCTTTGAAATTTGGTCTCCTGATTGTTTGGCCTAACAGAAAAATTGATTCCGGGTTGGGGTTTCCAAGAAAAATTCGGGTGATTGCGCCAGCCGGGATTGTATGTGTTCGAATAAGGATCGTTTCCTGGTCTAGGAGCCATTCGGGTTTGAGCTTGATGAGCTTGCTCCTGAAGAAGCTCAGGAAATTGGTAAGCTGATGGACAATCACCTAAGGTGTGGGTGGAACTCGAGCAGATAATACAGACTTCATGAGTAGGATGAGATGAGGAATTATTTCCAGCTTGCAAAAGTTGGTCGAGCTTCCGAGATAGCTCATCAACCTTGCTGTAGATGTCTACAGCACGACCAACTTCATACATACCTCCTCTCTTAGGTTCTACAGGTCCTGGGGAGGATCTCTACGGGCAGCTGACATATGATGTAGAGAATTTTCACTTAACGTTTCAAACAACTGCCATGCCTCATGTTCATTTTTAAGCATGAACGTTCCTCCACATGAGGCATCCACCATTTGCCGGTGCCTTTCTGACAAACCGTCATAGAAGCACTGGACTAATTGCCATTTGGGTATGGCATGGTGAGGACATTTTCTAATTAGCTCTTTCAATCTCTCCCAGGTTTCATGAAACATTTCTCCATCTAATTGGGAAAAACTAGTAATGGCTTTTCTAATTTGATTCGTCTTTCCTATGGGAAAATATTTCTTAAGGAACTCCCTCTGAAGTTGATCCCAAGTTGAAATTGTCACGGTGTCTAGGGAATTCAACCAATATTTGGCTTTATCTTTCAGAGAAAAAGAGAATAACCTAAGCCTTAAAGCATCGTCGGAGAAATTTTGGATCTTAACAGTGGAACAGATTTCTAGAAATTCATCTAGATGTTTATATGGGTCTTCAGTCGCAAGTCCGTAAAAAGATGGTAACATCTGAATCACACTGGACTTGATTTCGTACTGAATGGCATCTACAGGGGGTACTTGGATACAAGGTGAATAAGTGTATTTTGAAGGAGTGAAGTACTCCTTCAGCGGAGGGTCAATTCCTTGATTAGGATCCATAGTACCTGGGCTGGTTGCTCTACTGGAGCCTTCGATTTTGGATCTAGGGATATATGTTTAGGTTCACGAAGTCGGCGCCTAGAATATACTAACATACACCCTCCCTTCTAAAGCAAACAGCAATAAAAGATTTTTTTTTTTTTTTTAATTGGAAAGCGGAAGAATGAGAAGAGGTCTAAAGAGAAGTTCCTAAGAGAGTCCTAAACTAGAGAAAAGAAAGTTAATTAATTATTTTATTTTATTTTTTTTTAATCAAACAAGTGAAACAAATCAAAATCACTATCCTAGGGTTAACCTGGATCTAGACAGCTCCTAACTGATCCAAGGTTACCTTTGAGCACTCCAAGCCCAAGATCAATTAACTGACTTGGCCAGGTAAGTGTAAGGTGGGTGAAGGTTCCCTTATCGCTTGCCTTAGACACCAATTATAAATTGGCCAGGTAAGCGGAACCAACTCACTTCCCTTCGGGCTCTAGTCCCGAACCACTTTCCTTAGACACCAAGGAATTAAATGATCTGAACCCGGTCCAACTCTAGGATTTTCTTGTCCTATTGAGCTCGAAATCCTTAGGGTTGACGTCTAATTAATTTTAAAATTAAAGGCTTGGGTCAATGCAGATGCTGGATTGGTGATTTGTGGGCTAAGGAAGGGTATTGATCTCCCCACCTTATCTGATTAATGGGTTGTGTCCTTAAGATATATTATGAAATTATGAAATGCTACAGCTAAGGTGTCCAAAAAGTTATAAACAAACAAAATTAAACTTAATTTTTTTTTAATTTTGATGATTAAGTATCTGATCCTAATAAATTATGAAATGACTATGTAATATTTTTTTGGTTTTGCAAAAAAAAAAAAATTTACCTAAGTGAATCTAAATTTTTTTTTTGTGTGTTCAACCTTTTTGTACCCTAGGACAACCATTCAACATAACCTCCCAGTTATGCCAGGGCAACCTTATGTCAGGGCACTCAAGATCGAAAATTGAAAATTTGAATGTAAAATTCTGAAAATTGAATTTTTTTTTTTTTTTTTTTTTGTTGTGAATTTTTGGATTGTTGAAATTTTTTTTTCAGAATAACGCCAAAAGTCCCCGGCAACGGCGCCAAAAATCTGATGCGTGTCGTAATGCACCGATTTAGAACCTTAATTCCACTATTCTAAAGGGTAGAATAGCGGGAGTAAGGATCGATCCCACAGAGACTTTGGGGTTATCTTGAAAAAAGTATTTTCTTTTGACTTGAAATAAACTAAAATAAACTAGAACTAATGCAAGAATTAAATGTAAATAATAAATTTGTGAAAATAATTTAGATATGACCTATCTCAAGAGTACGGCCCGTACCCGTGGATCACGGCCCGTCCCTTAGGTATAGGTCAGTCAAAACTAATTCACTACGACTTACCTTAAACGCTAATCCAACATGACTCCAGCATGACTAAAATAAAAACAAGCAAACATGGATTAATATAAAGCAAATAAATTTTATTGCATAAAAATTGGAATACAGAAAAAAATAAAAGTAAGGGAATAAGGGTCCCTTTCTCCCTTTTTATCCGACTCTGACTCTCTGTCACAGCAACAGGTGGAACTACGGACAGCAAGTGGAACCTCCCAAAAATTCCTCTCCCCTGCAGAAGAGAATCACCGAGGTATTTATAGCTGAAAAATACCGTGTCGGGTCCGTGTGGAAAGCGCGGTGATTTTCTCATCTCAATCCGATCTCCTTATCTGATTTTTTTTACGATCATCCCCATCTCAAAAATTAAATTTAAAAATTCTATCGCACAATCCCGCGTCGTCCGACATCTCTTCTCGTTCCGATGCTTCCTTGTTTTCGGACATCCCGGTCTGAACGACGGTGACAAGGGCAGACGGCACTGCGGGCAGAGAGGCGCGGCTGGGGTGGAGACGGACATGGCAGCGGGCGGACGTGGCGCAGGGACGGACGGCGCTCGGCTCCAGCTGGACGGTGGCATGGCCATGGGTGGCGTGCAGCAGCAGGCGGCGAAGACTTGGGTGGCGCCAGCAGAGGGGGCTCCGGCTGGCGGCGGACGGCGCGGACGGAGGACGTGGCCGGAGGCGGTGCTGCGGACGGTGGGCGGCGTGGCGGCAGCAGGCTTGGGCGACGAGCTCGGCGGACACGCGGCGCAGGGGGACGCTGGGTGGCTTCGGGCTGGTTGCTCGCGGCTTGCAGCGCAGGGGCGGACACGGAGGGCGGACTTCGGCTGGGCGGCTTGCGGCTGGAGCTCGGCGGACACGCGGCATGGCGGACGGCGGCGGAGACGAGCGGCTCGGCGGTGGCGTGGCTGCGGGCGGCTGGACGCGGCTGGGCGGCAGCAGGCTTGGGCGGAGGCGGCTTCCGGCGGCGTGTGGCGAAGAGCGGCTGGGCGGACGGCGCGGCGGCGGGCTTGGGCGGAGGGCGGACGGCACGGCGGCGGGCTTGGGCGGAGGGCGGACGGCGCGGCGGCGGCGTGGCTCGCGTGGGCGACGGCAGCAAGTTCCGGCCACTTTTCCGGCCAAACGGGAGCTCTTCGGCCGGCGGGAAGGTTATCGGCGTCTTCGGCGGCGCCGGGGGAAGCTCTCCGGCAAGTTTCGGCGCGATCGGAGCACGGTGGTCCACGGCTCCGCCCGTGGACCGGCAGCAATGGCTGCCGTGGACCATTGAGCCGGTCCACCGTGAGCCAAACCAAAAGGATTTTAAGGACGCTCCAAAAATCGTGCGGCTCTGAAATCCGTGCTAAAACCTTCTAAAATTTATTTCGGGCCCGTTTGAAGTCTGAATTACTTTCCGTTTGCGTCGTTGGACTCCTAAAATCAAGATCTACACGTTTATGGAGTCAATTCCTGCAAAGTATCACAAAAAGTATCAATTTTAATCAAATAAAGTTGGGTTAATTTTTATTATTCTAATGTCTAACAGTGCCCACGACGGATACAGCCAGGCGGTGAGGTGACAGAAAGTGCCACCTGGCCTGTCCGAGGTCGAGCTCCCAGTCGAGGTGAGCTCCTGTTCGAGATTGAGCTCCCAGTCGAGGTAAGCTTCCAGCCAAGGTCGAGCTCCTGTTTGAGATCGAGCTCCCATTCGAGGTGAGCTCCTAGTAGAGGTCAAGCTCCCGTTTGAAGTGAGCTCCCGACCGAGGTCGAGCTCCCAGCCAAGGTGAGCTCCCGACTGAGGTCGATCTCTTGTCCGAAGTGAACTCCTATCCGAGGTTGAGCTCCAAGCCGAGGTGAGCTCCCGTCCGAGATCGAGCTCCCAGTCGAGATGAGCTCCCGATCGAGGTTGAGCTCCCGTCCGAAGTGAGCTTCCGTCCAAGGTTGAGCTCTTAATCAAGGTGAGCTCCGGACCGAGATCGAGTTCCTAATTGAGGTTGAGCTGCTATCCATACCGAGTCCCTGAAGGTAAGAAGGCACTTCCTCGACCATGGCCGGGGAAAGCGGTAGGAGCGAGACACGACTCTCGGGGACAGAGACGGAGGAGACTTGGGTTGTGACACAGAGGCATGACATCGCCATCTCCGTCGGACCAACCACAATCCTTGTAGAGGCGGCGCTCCATCGAGTGTTCCGGCCCTGGCACACGCCACTCGCACCTTCTGCATGGCGCGTGCTCCACCGGGGCTCCAGGTCCCGTAGCACAAAGCTCGTACCTTCTGTATGGTGCGTGCTCCACCGGGGCTCCAGGTCCCATAGCACGTCGCCCGCACCCTCTATCAGGCACCTGCTCCATCAATGCTGCAGGTCCTTGGCACGCCGCCTGCACCTCCCGCAAGAAGAGTGCTCTGTTAGGGTCCCAGGTCCTGTAGTGCAGTACCTGTACCCCTCGAAAGTTAAAGTGCTCGACTACGACGTGGAACCCTATAGCACGCTACTCGAACCCTTCGCATGGGATCACCCTACCAAGGGGACAAGCTTTGCAGCACGCCGACTACGCCCTCTACGAGAAGACCTTCCAAGAACTGGTTTGTTGGGTTACCGACCAAAGTTCCGAACTCGGTCGAGGAGGATCAATTCCTATATAACGGTAAGAGGGATCTCCATGGCGGGGGGAGTGAACCAAGAGAGAAAAGAAGACAAGTGAGCGAAGGCAGTAGACCAAAACGAGAACCTCCCAACCTCCTCAAAACTCTTGTTCTTTTCATCTTCTCCTATTTTCTTCTCTGCACGACGGCGTATTAGGTCACCATGACCGAGGATCTGTTTTTCGTGGTCGTCCTACTGACTTGACTGTCAGAGTGTCCCCATCGGGATTCCCGGCCCGGGTCTCCTTTTTTTTGCAGGATCGGCTTGCTGCGAGGATGCGAGGACAAAGAACCCAATGCACTTGGGGAGGCCAACTCATCTGGGCCATGTCAGAGCTACAGGCCATGGCGATCTAGGCGGCAACAGTTTCTTTCTGAACTGTCGATGGTCTGAGTCAGGGCTACGTAGGCGTGGTGTGGGCGAGCACGTCGACGGGGTGGTCCATTGATAACGAGATTGTTCTTAGGGGGATCGGCAACTTCCGTGTCGCGAGGGGGAGATCACAAGCAGCAGGAAGTCCGTCGGTGCGAAGGTCTCGTTGCTGGGGACGATGATTACTGTGAGCTATAGGAGCTGCAACCGACACTTCCATCAATAGTTGCCTCGTGGTGGGAGATCATTGCTGCCATAACCCCTGTACCGCCGAGACGAGGGGTTTAACTTGCTGGGCTAAGACGGCCAGCACGCTTTGCTTCGAGCAGGTCATCGTGGAGGGGGAGCAACCGGGACCGGTGCTTGACCAGATGGTTCTCCATTATACGGGTGCTACTCGATGTGATCCATGGTGAAATCTTGGGCACGGGTGGTCACCATGGCTTCTAATTTCGAAGATCTGGGGGTGTTTAAATGATAGATTTGTCCTTCTACCTAGTGCACCAATCTGTTGTTGCCAGATCACCCTCTGGGTAATCACGGTAGCACCGAGAAGTCCTCTGATCCCTTTCGGCGAGTTTGGACGTTGCTTTTGGTGGTTTGTCGACGGATCATGCAAAAGGGTCGAGGATCGGGGTTACTGACGGGGATACTCTGGACGATCAAATTAGAAAGGATGGAATGGGCAACAACAGCTAGAGTTGTGCCATGGTAACTGTGTGGGCGTAAGTGTCATAAGCATTTAGAGTAGCCTTACCTCGCCGAATGTCTCCCTTACCTATTTATAGTATTATGCACGGTCATGAAGAGGTTGCCAAGGAGGTGGCGTTTGGTGAGCGTAACAGATCCTGACATGTTGTTGAGATTGTCTCCAGGGATTCTTCTCACTGGCATCCTTTTTGTTAAGGCCGCCAATTCTATCGCGATATTATCTCCCACGAACTCGTTTGTTGGCCATGTTGGCCATATTCGTTACAGTGGACACATGAAAAGATTGGCCTAACTGGAGTAGGTGGGGTTGACCATATCGGTCTCGGCATTGAGAGGTGGCTAAGCATCGAGAAAGGGGGCCAGGTGCTGAGTATGGACCAGGTACCGAGAGAGATTACTGGGTACCGACTCTCAAATGCGCCCGACCGAGCAGAGATCTAGGTTGAGACCGATTAAGTGTCCGATAGACACAAGATTCGATTTCGGCCATGAAGTCTTTCGGAGCTTCTATAGGAGGTGGTCGATGATGAAAGAGCTATTTGATCGCTCGGCGGCTATCGATACCACAGTTGGCGATCTAGCAAGCATCTCACGGTCGAGGAGTAGTCGCCATAAACAATTCCTATTTGGGACCTTCCTCCATGCTGGAGTTCTTGGTAATTGACCAATAGTCACAGTTTTATCCTTTTGTCAAAATTAAAATGCCCCATCTCGCATGATTGATGGATCAATGCATTTTATTTTATGATTTTTTAGGACTTCTTAAAAGGTAGCTTTAGAAATAATTTCAAAAATTAAAGTTAATATCACCATCTAGTATTCTTGTTACTTCAGAGATATGGTCTTGATCCTTTTAACTAGGTTACTGCCTTTTCATCCATCTAGAGAACATTATATGTTGATATGTCTAACTTTAATGTAATCTCGCAGACTAGGTGTTACACCCCGAACCCAGCACCTAGGTCGGCCATATGACACCTTCGCACACTTCCTAGGACAAGGCTCTAGAGAATATGCCATGCCTTAAAATCCATTACAATCTCAATTATCTATAAATAATAACGATCTCAATTCATAACAATTAGCAAAACTTATACAATTACAAATTCAATCATCCAACTAGTGTCAATGGTGCTCTTTCTACTCATCCTTTCACCTACGAACCCAAACCATAGCCAAGCATGAGCTTCTTGCAACTCTTAGAAGAAAAGGAGAATAGGGGAGTGAGTTTTACAGTCCTATAAGAATCTCCAAACACTTACATTAATGTAAGAATATAATTTGAAAATAGCAGGTAAATAAATTTAAAGAGAAAACATAAACTACAATCTCATGGCAAGTATTTAGTATAACTCAACATCGATATATACAAAAACATGCATCATATCTATCAAATATCCATCTTTTTTAAAATGATATACCAAACATGTATCATCAAGTAAAATTATTTTTACTTAATTATGGTTTTGTCTTATCATCCATATCTTATTAACATGATCCGGATCAATCAATAATTATCTTTAGGATTTTAAATTAATCATAGTCATACTGTAATCCATGACTGGTAAACTCAAGTACCAGTTTCTGCCTATGACTGGATTTCTCAGTTCCATGTTCTTGCCTATAGTGAGCTATTCACAATACCTTCTTGTCATCCGGATCAATCAATAATTATCTTTAGGATTTTGAATTAATCATAGTCATACTGTAATCCGTGATCAGTAAACTCAAGTACCAATTTTTGCCTATGATTGGATTTCTCAGTTCCATGTTCCTGCCTATGGTGAGCTATTCACAATACCTTCTTGTCTATGGTAGGCTATTTACAGTGCCACATTCATACACGTAACAAGGTCCAAAAGAGACTAGTTCTGAAAGAAATATGCAATATATTAGCATGTGCCAGCGATTAACCCGGACTAGCCAAGTCTTAAAGGAAACTAATTTTGATTCACATGGCTACAATTAGACCCGTGACAGGACAAAGAGACTAATTCTAAGAATATATACGATGTATCAACATGTGTCAGCGATCAGCCTTGACTTATTAGGCCCAAAAGAGCTAGCTTTGCCAGCAATCAACCCTGATTGATTAGGCCCGGAAGAAACTAGTTTCCGACTTGTGGCCAATGATCAGTCCTATTGGCTAGATCCGAATCATAGTCTAACTAGAGAGTTTTCTCATGATTTTACTAACCAATTTCTCATAATGTAAACATAGTAATTTCTATAACAATACATCTCATTCCAGAAACAAGAGAACAAATTTTTATTTAAAAACATGCACAATCTCTTTTCCAAAAATCATGCAATATCAAAAGAGATGAATCAAAATATTTAAAATTTTAAGATCATGCTAGGGTGCCACTATGTTTGATTCATAATTTTTGAATTACTTTTTATGCATAAAATACAAGCTTTCCCAAACATTCTATTTTCTAGATATTTAATAATTTTTATGTATAAATTCTAATTTTTAAACACATGGTATGCACTAAAAACCTAGAGGTAAAGGGAACTTATAGTAGATCGAATCCAAGAGTCATTATTGTCAACTCGCAGCCGGATCCCTAGATCTGATGCTCCTTGGGCCGTAAAGGCTCTGGCACAAGTAATTTACAATCTTATTAGCCTTTAATTCAAGGAAAATTAGGATGAAAAGAGATTCTCGGTCTGATTGGTCATCATCTGTCACACCTCGATTTGATAGCCTGAGCTGGGCACGTGATAGACAGTTGCATGTCCCTAGGATTTGACCCTATAGGACATGTAGATGCCATTTGCTTAGTTTGTCTTTGAATAAATTGATTTGGACCTTTTGTTATTTATCTTTATTTATATTGGTGAACTATCTTTTTATTGAATAAATGTATTAGAGGATTTGCTCTTATTACCACTACCTAAGTTTGGATTTGATGAATATATGTGAATAAAAAGGCAGGCCTTGCATATCCTATAAAGTTAAGTCCTAAGGACATATGGCTGTCTGTTGCTTGCTTGGCTTGGGCTGGCAGGATGTGGCCTGACACTAGGATCATCCAGTTTTTCTGTAAAGATTTATATTGTTGATCTTTTAAGCTAATGGAAATTGGAATTTAATGTCCCCAACCATAGTAAGAAATCATTTCTTTGTAGTAGGGCTTTTGTTCTCCATGCCAAACAGTCTCCTTCGCAATTCCATTTTACTTGGTTCACTTCTTGTGTGTATGCTGGAAATAAATGTAAATATGGTGTAACAAGTATGTTCATTATTTTTTCCCCTTTTTTGATGGATTGAAACAGTCAACGTGGCCAGAGGATACATACCATGGGACTTCCTCTCTGCCTTGGCCTCGGTGGCCAAAGCTGCTGGTGGAGGAAAGGCCCAACGATCACAAAACAGTCCATCAGGAGCAACTTCACACTACCCAACCAGGGATATGTAATAAGTATTATTCTTAATGCAATAAAATGGCAAATTTAGATCCAGACTTTGTTTTCATGCAAGATCTTGAGGTTCATTCATATTAAGCGCTAATCAACTGCTTAAAATTTAAAATGCAATTCTTTCTCCTTGATTTTGGTGAATGTTTATGTTTTATGTAAGATGCTGTCCTGACTTTTGATCCAGCTATGTCTCAATAATATCAGTTCAGTAACTACTCATGTATCATGCAAAGAACAATTTTCTCGTTCAATTCTTGCTATTTCTATATTTTCTAAAGAGGAAAATGAAAATCCAATGTGCTGATTATTTCATACTAATTTCACATTTCTTATGAGAAAGGCTAGCTGTTGCAAGTTCTTGTTTTCTTCCTTCTTTTCTTTTTACAATGAGAATATCTTATTCTTGCCTTTGAGAAAGAATTTTTTTACTTTAAAATATTGCTTTATTAAGGTTTTGAGGTTTGACTGTCATTCTTATCCTGGAGTCTAGGATCAAGGTCACAAATATGATCCTGATGGAGAATATGTTAGAAATTGGATTCCTGAACTTGCAAGAATGCCAACCGAATGGATCCATCATCCATGGGATGCTCCAAGATCTGTACTAAAGGCTGCTGGTGTTGAGCTAGGTTTAAATTACCCGAAACCCATCATAGAACTTAATACAGCTCGGGAGCGCCTGGATGATGCTGTTGCGATGATGTGGGAGCTGGACAGAGCTGCAAGAGTTGCAACTTTAAGTGGTTCACATGAAGTTGTGGCTGACAATCTGATTGGTATGAATAACTTGGATATTCCAAAGGCTGTTGTGAAGAAGGAGGTATCTTGCACAAGTTCATCTCTTGATCAAAGAGTTCCCTCTGTTCATAATCTTAAGGGTAGTTCATGCAACAAGGAACTGAAAAATCTAAACAGTGAGAGATCTAAACAGGTTGACATAAATAATCGCATTGTCAAGATAGAGAAACCAAAAATGGACAAAGACCTGTGTTCTACAGCAGAATCATCAGCTGCTAGGAAGAGAAGCATCAGTGGGAGTATGTGTCCTGTCCCAGATTCATGTTTTTCTTTGTCAGAAGTAAATTCTTCGCATGGTAGTGGTCCTTTCAAGCCACATAATTCTGGTGGATCAACTTCCATGCATCCATGGAAAGAAGAACATGGCATCGGAGGAGAAAAGGTAATCTCGATTCAGAAATTACTAGATGAGTGTAGCAGTAAGAGCATCTTGGGCAGCCCTAGTTGCACAAGCAATAGTACGAGTGAAAGTACTTTTCTGCATGATCCTTAAATGCTTGTCAAATGCCATTCAGGCATGTTCAAGCATTTTCTATATCGGTAACTCGTCAGTTCCATCTATCTAAAATTTAAAATTGCCCTCCAGTGACAATTGTTTCGGTTTTCTTCCTTGCGGCAATTTTTGAATACTTCTCAAGCAATTGGTTATCTAATCTGGCTTCTGCACAATAACAAATATTAATTGTCTCCAATTAAGACTCTTTTTTTCTGATATTATCAGTCTTTTCTTTCAGATATAAATTTGTTTTCCAAGCATTACATTTTGAACTCTTTTCTACTGTTAAAATCTATTATATGTCAAGATACCAATACCGTAACATTGAAATGCATCTCATGAGCGTAAAACTGTTATATCAGTAGCTTTTAATTTGGTTACATGCTTGTTTGCAAATATGTTCCTAAAATTACCATAAGGATATATCAAAGCATGTCTGAACTCCATACATGTGTTTACCTCTGTTCTTACATATAAAGATTTATTAATTGCTGTTTTTTTAGGAGGGAGATGATGTTGATGCTCAGAGTAGCATTAAGGGCTCGAGACCATGCAAGAGACCTGCATTAACTCCAGACAAATAAAAAAGGTCACTTCATCTTGTGTACATTGCCATCATGTTTATGTCTTACTTATATCATGTTAACATAAATATAATATACTTTGTATTCTATAAATTTTCATCTATAAACAATTTTGTATTTTATGGATTCAATCTTCATGGAAATTAACGACTAAAATATTTGAGCATTAGTTTTCTCTGTGTTGATGCATATAACAGCTTTATGTTAATATATATATAGATATATCCATTTCAAGATCTTTTAAATTTGTCATTCTGTTCTGTTGAGCTTATGCATGAATCACTCTATATTCCATGTATTATCTGATTGGAACTGAAATGTGCTGTCTGGGACCATGAATGATGGAGGAGAATGCCTCCATTGATAATGCACATATATGGATATAGGAATCACACCCTGAAAAAATAAATTTCCACGAACTACTTATTAAATCTAACGGATCTACTTTAGGAAAAAGAAAATTTGAAGGTGAAAACTACAAGAAACTATGAGATTAGCTAAAAAACAAGGATATAATTTGGAAGAGCAGTTTACATTATGAGCGTATGATCGCTGGTTAAAACCATACAGGCAAAGTTATGCACATGGAGTTGGTTCAGTAATCCCTGCATTGAATTTGAGGGCGCTGTTTCATTAGAGTACGGGTCTTTTAGTTTGCATACATTGTATATGTTCTTAACAAAGCCACTTAGTTATTACCTGATGAATTACAATTGTCCCGGTCTCAAAGGGGGGCCAAC
This sequence comes from Areca catechu, assembly GCA_021397845.1. Taxonomy (NCBI): domain Eukaryota; kingdom Viridiplantae; phylum Streptophyta; class Magnoliopsida; order Arecales; family Arecaceae; genus Areca; species Areca catechu. Next base: position 2,288,416 of record CM038049.1, on the reverse strand, counting down.
ATCGAATGTAAGTGGGAAACGAATTTGAGAGAACTTGCATGTTGGTTTCTTCGCTCTACTCGCAAGGAAGAGGCTTAAAATCAAGATGCATCCATCTTGTTGCCTTCCACGATGTCTAAATCTTCTTTTGAGAGAATGTTGCATTACAGTCATTTTCACTTCGATACCCCGGTTGTTCATCATCTGCATGTTCGAGTCTAAGCTACAAACAGTTTCATAGTTGTTTCCCTTTCAACCTTATACTTGATGGGGGGAAAGGAGGAAAAAAATATTGTTGTCTTCATCCATCACCTTCATCAAAATGTACATTGAATGGAAGTACCATGATGGACCCTATTATTGCCTGGGAACCCCGCCCCTCTTCATCTTTGTACGGTTTGCTTGTTGGTATGCTTCTCTTTACTTGAATTTGCATTCGAATCCCGTCACAGCTTTCTTTAGCACTGGACATTTTTATTTTTAAGATACTGCTGTAAGTCATGCAATTAACAGGCAGTATTTACTTATAAGCTTGTTTGTTTTGTTCCCCATGCAGGGAAAAATCAAGGCTCGATCATCTGCGCATATCTTGTTTGTCAATCGTCATCTTCCACAATGTGATTTGTAGTCCTTCTCAAGATCTTTCTGATCTTGATAGCTAAGGCAGTAGCTTTATCTAGTTTCACAATTGGAGACAATTTGTGTTCTCTCGCACCCAGCCCGGTGACATCCGTAGCCGAGGGTTTTGACTTTTGAAGCTAAGGTGGTCATGGGCGAGCTTGCTTCTAAGTTGCAAAATTACGTCGAGGAAAGCCTTAATCACAAATTTCGTGTAATTTTAGTTTATAGTTTTTACTTTTTATTTTCTTTTCCGGAGGGAAAAAAAAAAACCGAACAGGAAATATGAAGCCACATGACTTTTTTTTAGTTGGAAAGAAGTAAGGTATTATATTTATGAAAATATTTCTGGATAAAATTTATTTACAAATTTATCATAATTTGGGATGAGTTGGATGCCGAAAGAAACTTGCATGTTCAACTTGCGATCCAAGAAAAAAAATCGTAGGTTCAATCACAACCTGTAATTCATCTTATAGCTTATTTTTTTTGCCCTCTCTCTCTCTCTCTCTCTCTCTCTGACCAATCTAGTGAATTTCTTATTTTCATGGCCCCCTGTCCCCTCCGACCGACCTAGCGATTTCCTTATTTTCGTGGCTACCCGTCCCTTTGCTTCGGTTGTCTCCTTTTCCTCCGGATAATAATGTTAATTTTACTTGGTGATTTTAATTATCTTTAATTGTTTAATAAAAAAATAAATAAGAGATAACAATCATATTGGAGAGGAAGCCGGTATATTGTTAGTTTTAAATATATTGATATAAAGTTAAAGATTTATAGATGATCACATTACTATGTATTTGTCATGAATAAATCATGGTATAATCATGAATCATATATCAACTTGCCTTTTTGCATTCCGGAGCAAAGATAATTACCAGCTCTATTGCATGTAAAAGAAAAAATTAACTATATAACGATATACAAAGCATAGGAAAGTAATTGATTTTAAGCTTGTATCTAAAAAAAAATTGAACTTTCCTTGTAAACCGATGTTAAACTTAAGTTGATTTATACCTGAAGGAGTGAATGCTATTTCTTTTTTTGGTAAAATGGATATTTTATAAAATAGTTCCGGAAAAAATATAATCTAAACTATCTGCAAATAAAATATCTCTAAACTGTACAGACATTTTCTCGAGAGGTGCAGATGACCTTTCCGAGTGATGAGCAATATAATCACTATTGCTGTACAGACATTTTCTCGAGAGGTGCAGATGAACCTTTCCGAGTGATGAGCAATAAAAGTAGCTGTCCAATTAGCAGTGAAGTTGGCTTCCCTGTAGACGTGGTGGATAATAAGGCCAGGACGATGACGGAGTATTAGTACTATATCCCGTAGTAAAGGAAGGGTGGGAGTCTTCCTGATAGCACTCTGGATCCAAGAGATAATCGTAAAGGAATCGCCTTCAATAACGAGGTGATCCAAATTAAGGATCCTCGTGGCATACTTAATATCCATCCAAGCTCCATAGAGCTCCGCTAGGGGAACAGTCTGTTCCACTAGATGAGAGCCCCCCGTCGCAATAAAAGCAGCAACCGAGGATCGAATGACAAAGGCAGCTCCAGCCATAGGCCCTCTGACACTCCTATCAAAGTTGATAGTAACATAATCCTGAGGAGGGGGCTCCCAAGAAACCAGAATTCGGTGAGGTGCTCGAGGAGCAGAACCGGAGCCCTAGGTCTCAGACGATGCTACCATCGATCCATGATACTCCATGTCCTGAGTCCTAGCTCTCTTCACAATAAAGTTAGGCGAGCTGGTCTCAAATCTAAAGATCATGGCATTTCGGGTGACCCACAATTGATAAGCAGATAAGCTATAAAGCTCCCGAAAATAGTACCAGGAGGAGAATGCAGGGTGCGAATGAAGGTATCCACCGTATCGTCTCCCGAGTACATGAGGGATGTATAGCCATCTAGAGTCCACACACGCCTTGCCCGTAAACAAAGAAATAGTGTGTGGTCCAATGACTCCTCTATATCAGCACAAAATGGACAGGAGGGGAAAATATGGACTCCCCTCAAGCTGAGAAAGGATCTCGTAGGGAGACGGTGCCTGACCACCTTCCAGAGAAAGAGACACACCCACGGGTGCACCGGGAGAGCCCAGATCCAATCCACTTGAACAGTCCCTAGCTGAGTAGGATGGTAAATAGAGTAGAGCTCTGACAACGGAGCAGAGGTGGAAGAAGTGGGCCCCCAAACTCTAGTATCCGTGCTAGGTAACACCGGTAAAGCAGTAAAGAGGATACGATCCTTCAGTGGCTCCCCAAAATACTAAGAGAGCAGCATAGAATTTCAGGTATGCATTCCAGAGATTATGAGATCACTGACCATCCAGGAATTCGGCAATTCCGGGGATACGAATGTCGGCCATTTGTGAACGGAGATTTCAGAGATCCAGACATCAGCCAATACTCTGATAGATTTTCCATCACCAACCATCCATCTCAAATAGTGAAAGAACTATGGAGTCCTCCTCTTGATCTCCTTCTAAATAGGCGATCCCCGAGAGGAGGGCACGAAGTCACCCCCCTCCAGGGATCGGGTATCATATCTGGCTCTCATAAAGGAGACCCACAAACTATCCGGATTAAGGAACAAAGTGGTAGCATGACGAGCCAGCAAAGCCTCCCTCCTGCTGACAAGCGAGTAAATACCAAGGCCACCCTCCGAAACATGCTGGCACACTGACTGCCAACCCACCAGGTTGATACCCCTGGGTGCCGCATTCGACCTCCATAGAAAAGTCCGAAGAATCTGTTCCACCTTTTTCACTGTAGCCTTTGGAATAACAGCATTAGCTAAGAGGTAGATAGGTAGAGAAGTCAAATCGATCTAATCAAAGTCAGTCTGCCCATCGCCGATAAAGCCCTGCCCTGCCATCCTTCCACTCGCTCCTGAACAGCCTGCACTAAGATCCGAGACTCATCTCTACGGAGGCGGTCGTCATAAATGAAAACTCCGAGATAGCGGATAGGCCCGTCCCTGTCTCGAATCCCGAGAATTGAAAGAATCAGAGAGCGAGTGCGGGCAGCTATATTTGGAGAGAAATGGACCTCCAACTTCTCCAGGTTAACCAACTGACCAGAAACCAAGCAGTATTCCATAAGAACTCTCCTGAACCCCCGAGCCGTAGACTCAGATGCCTGGCCTAGGAGTAAGCAATCATCGGCAAAAAGAAGATGTGAGATAGGGACTACTGTCATGGCTGCAAAGAAGGATGGATAGACGATCCTCTAACCGCATCCCGCAGAGCTCGTGAGAGAGCGTCAGTAACAATAATGAAGAGGTAGGGGGACAGCGATAACCCTGTCAGAGGCCAACTGTAGAATGAAAGAAATCCGAGGGGAAACCATTAAGAAGGATAGCAAAGGACGGGCACGTGATACAAGCCATAATCCTGGAAATCCATAGAGGATGGAAACCAAAGTCATATAGAGACCGCGCTCAAGAAAGGCCCGCCGTATCCGATCATATGTTGTTTCCATATCCAGCTTGATTGCCATCAGAGGAGCTCTAGGCGGAGCTCTCCGCAAATCATGCATAAATTCCTGGGCCTGCAGGACATTATCAGAAATTCTCCGACCCCCGATAAAGGCTCCCTGCTCAGGGAAGATGACATGGGAGAATAGGCTTCATTCTCATAGCCATCAGCTTAGCACAAAAAACCTTGTATAAAGTGCCACATAAACTAATGGGTCTGAAGTGAGATGGATGAGTTGGCTAAGAACGCTTAGGGACAGGGATGACAAAGTAATCATCATATTAATACTATTTTAAATAATCCTATGTTAGTGACATATATTAGTTAGTATCAACTTTTCACGGTTTAATATGTATTTTTTAAGTAAGCATCATATTTTTTTTAAAAAAGTATTGATGAACATATATAATTTAAATTTATATTAATTCTTTGCAATCATGTTGGTCTACTTCATTGTTTATATATGCCATTGTAAATCTCTACATCTTTTTTTTTGATAAAATAATAGGGATAGGGGGGATAATATACCGGTGTAGCTATCCTCGTAGGCTCCCACTTCGTCAGGTAATGTTCGGGCCCCGTCAGGTAATGTTCGATGCGAGATGCTCAAATTCCTGCAGTTCTCCCAATTTAAAGGTGAGTACGTCACCTATCTAATGGTGAGTATGTTAACCTGATACTATTAAGATGTCGGCTAGTAGAATGGGGACAAAGGGGAGACCACATGAATTTAATCGAGTCATCGATGGAATCATGCCTCAAATCCATGACCGATTGATAGTAATGTAAGATCTCTACCAATCGGGCTACCGTCTTAGCAGTAATCTCTGCATCTTTCATGTTTAATACCCTCTGTTGTAAAGAAATCCAGTTAGGATCAAAATTGATAATTCAAAGACAAATTCAAGGATAAAAAAATTCAAATTTTAGCGTGGTGGAGTCCGATGTTTTTTAACCGCATGCCGCATCTGACGGTCAGATAGGTCTTGCTTAGATGGCTGTTGATGCTTCTATCTCAAGAAGATTTCAAAATCGGAAAGCATCATGCATTCGGGAAGGTAACATTTCTCTTTTTTTTTTGCATTGCATTCGTGATTTTGTATTTCTCGTGCTTTTTTTTTTTTGCATTGCATTCGTGATTTTGTATTTCTCGTGCTAGTCTTATCTCGAAAATGTTGTGGTGATTCCAGGGTGACTCGATTAAATCCAGGATTAATCTTGGATTTGGGATAGTTGGCGTAAGAGGTCAGGGTTTCCTCCTTGTCCCCGTTCCACCAGCCGACATCTTAGTGGTGTCAGGTTAACGTACTCACCATTAGATGGGAGAGACAGCAAAAATCTAAATGTCTCGATTGAACATTACCTGATGGGGTAGGGGCCTGCGGGGATAGTTATACCAGGATTTATCCCCCCTATCCCTTTAGTTTATCAACAAAAAAAAAAAAAAAAACGTTGCGGCTTGGTGTTTATTTTTCTCTCATCATAATAACAAGTTCATTGATGGAATAACTAAAATTTTAAAAAAATAAAGAGAGAGAGAGAGACAAAATTAAAAGTTAAATTTTATTTTTTTAATAAATTTAATGGTTTAAAGAAAACGAGCAATAGCCAAAAACAAAGTCAAAGCCAACAATATATTGCTATACTCTCTTAACATGCTTTCAAGACCAACAGTTGATAACTAGAGCAATATATTGCGAGAGAATGCTGTTGGAGCAGATTGGCATAAAATAGACGGATCTGGTTGGGTTAAAGCGAGAATTTTCTTTTCACTTCTTTATAATTTTTAAATATAATTTCAAAAAATACATTCCACGTATTATGCAGGTTGTATGCTAGTTTTAATTAATTATCTTATAAAGAGCGTATTCTCTTCATACATAGAAAACTATGGTAGTATTTGAATGCCCTATTCCAGGCTGGAATAGAACTTTATTCCTTGCTATTCCCCAAACAGGTTGATTTTTGATGGTGCCCCCCCAGGAATTCGTATTTCGGTCAACCCATCCTATCCCTAGAATACCAATTCCCATAGAATTAGCTACTCTTGCTTTTCGTATTTCAGGGGTATGGCTATAAAAAAAAAGGAATCATTTTTCCCCTCTTTGGTAGCCCTTATTTCTCGATCCTTCACTTATCTTGATGCTAGGGTTTCTCCTACTCTTGGGTTGATCTTCATCGATGCCTTCTCTAGTTTGTTCGAGGATCAAAAAATGGTTCTCTATCCCGAAAAATTAGAGATCAGTTGTATGTATATGAAATGCATTTTTTTTCTAGTGGCAACTATGATTTTGTTGTCTGATTCCTTTTTTCCTTGCAATATCTAAAGGCAACCATGATTTTGTTGTCGGATTCCTCTTTTCCATATAATATGCTTGCAACATAGTATCATTTTGTTTTAATTTTTCATCGTTCTTTGCTATTTCGAGACTATTTGTCCTTTACTATGTCAAGGAAGACCGGGAAGTTGTTTATATATGATTTATAGTTAGAGGGTCAAAGGGATGTTATTGATTTTTGATCTTTTCAATTTGTGGATCTTATGCGGTTTTGTGATAAGTTTTGAAGAATCATATCATCAGAAATGATGATGGGCTGTGGTTTCATTTTTGTGACTTGATTGATGCTTTTCATTTTTTAAGAAAAATCTCATTCTTACAAGCTCGGTGCATAATGGTTGTTCTCTGTTTCTATCTGGGTCTGTGCTTGCTTTGGCATATTTATTAACGTAGCCTGCAAAATGTATATCTAGCAGCCTGAAAAGAAGAGGCTTTCACATGATTTGCAATGCTAGGTAGCCACAAAAGTTCTTCTAGCTAGATTTTATAGAATTGTCCTACTTCTATTTAGGGACACTAGGTACTCATTTGTACTATTTCCTACTTCTTATGAAGTTGCAAGTCTTTTATCGAGAAACTAGTAATTCAATATGAAGTGTTAAATCATTATATGTATGTATAACATGCCAATGATGATAGGCTGCCTTAAGAGTGAGCATGGATTGAAGACAAGGGTTTAAGAACAATAGTACTTATCCTATCTTGTAGCCACGATGCTCCACTGATTTTTTGACCTTTTTATTTTCCTGTTGGATCGATGCCCCCACAATTCTTACAAAAAGAACGTTCCTATTATAAGAGGCCGATTTATCTCTCTTAAACCAGCAGCGCAGCGACCGGGCACTCAAGTCGACCCCTCCGTCGACCTCCGCAAGAGCAACCCAAAGTACTAAACCTCGAGTCGGCTCGCTGGAGATGAGCATCGCAACACCAACCAAGGGACGTTGAGTGGCACCATACCCGCCTTACCGGTGGCACCCACATCCCCGTGGGCCCAGACCCTACATCCGACGAACCATGAGGTGCGAGTTGGCCCAGCCAACAATCTCTCCCCAGCGAAACGACCGAGAGTTTTTCTCCCTGTGGAGACTCGAACCCGAGACCTCGGCTCTGATACCAGTTGTTGGATCGATGCCCCTAACCATTCTTACAAAAGGAACGTCTCTATTATAAGAGGTCGGTTTATCTCTCTTAAACCAGCAGCGCAGCGACCGGGCACTCGAGTCGACCCCTCCGTCTACCCCGCAAGAGCAACCTAGAGTACTAAATCTCGAGTCGGCTTGCTGGAGACGAGCACCACAGCACCAACCAAGGACATTGAGTGGCACTAGACCCGCCTTACCGGTGGCACCCACATCCCCGTGGGCCCAGACCCTACATCTAGACGAACCACGAGGGTACGAGCTAGCCCAGCCAACAAGTATAAGTTTAATTTTTTTTGTCATTAATAATTTTTCACAACGGCCTCCAATTACATATGTTGCTGGATAAATAAATTTTTGACAGCCTTATATGATATTGTGGAGGCATTGTTGAAGTTAATGGTTTCAATACTTTGTTGATATTCAAGCTTTTTTCTAAATTTTATATTTCTTATCTATAATATGTTCGATAATGTACCTTTTATATTATGTTTTTGCCAATGATGATAGGCTACCATAAGAATGAGCATGCTTAGGAGACAAGGTTTAACTACAAATACATGATAGTTTGCTTTAATAAGTAGTTATTCTATCTTTTAGCCACGATGCTCTAGTGTATTTAATCTTGCATGTCCTGAGGCATATATATCTTCGATATATCAAAATTTATTTATTTCTTGTTCCATAATATGTCTTTATATTTTGCTTGCATTGTTACGAAGCCAATTGTTACAATCAATAGTGCCGTAACCTAAATTTTGTAATGTTTGCGGTCATGTAGCTAAGATGCCTAAATCCAAAAAGGACAAACAAGTTGAAAGTGCAATGGAACAAAAATGTTGTAGTAGAGCACCAAATTGGACAGATTCCCTTGACATGATAATGCTTGCCCTGATGAGGCAAGAGAATGATGAAAGTAACTATCATAATGGTACATTCTTGCAAGAAATGTGGAAGAAGATGACGAATAGCTTCAACGCAAGAACAAATAAAGCATTCACATATAGAAGCCTCAAGAATCGGTTGAAGGTATTGAATACCGCTTATATGTTTTACTGAAGTTGCTAGAAGAGCTTGTAATTTCCAATGTTACAGATTGGGTGTGGCTGCTTCTATCCCTTCTACTGGGAATATTTATTGATGCAAGGGATGGTGTGCTTCTATCATAATCATGTTTCTACATAGTTTTGATAACATATGGTTTTTCCTGGTTGGGTAATATGTTAAATATATTAAGTGTTAATTTGTTAGTTCTCTCTTGTATCCAAGTTGAGAGGCTTGTTTATATACATTAGATGGGGTTATGTGTCTTAGCTGTGTTATTGTCATAGAAATTTTGGGTTTGGTGGAGTGCTATTATATTATTATAACACTGTCTGTATACTGAATGTTATATTCTCAAAGTAATGAATTATTCCACTTCCTCTATTCAGGATATGCTTGTTATGTTAATTTATTTACTTTTTATAACTTCGTATTGATTAAACGTGCCATTCTTACTTCATATGCTGCTTATAGATGATTTATAGATGGATAGGTCTAATTATTATGTACTATGATGAAAGTTATATCCAATTGTTCTATGTTCAGGAATTTTAATGGATATAGAAATTTATATCTTGTTTGATTTGGTAGGAGACATATTACATGTGTGGCAATGATGATGGGCTGCCTATTGATTGAGATTACTGGAAGGCAGGAGTGGAATATAATATTTATTTTTTTGCCCTTGTTACAGTGATGCTCAACAGACATTATCTTCGCTGTCTTGAGCCATATTTTGTAAATATATATTTGTATTAATAGTTATGGCAGCTGTTATATACTATATTTAAATTGTTGGCAGCCCTTAATGTTCCAGAATATTGATCTCTTATGGACTTATACGAAACTGGTATTTTGATCGATTGCCTGGATTTTTAATTCTTCATCTTCTAACCAAGACTATTATGTTGTCGTGTCAATTTTTAGGTTACTTTTATCCCTAGAAATTATGAACTTTTCTTCCACAGGTTTGGAAACTACAAAAAAATTGAGCTACACCCACATGAAAATACATGAATAAAAGTTTAAAAAATATGTATATATGCCTACACCCACGTTGGTACACACGTTTGGTTAAACGTGGGTATGTCCGGTGTAGGTGTAGCTTATAGCCATGTTTTTTTTCCATGTATGTAGGCGTGCTTTACCCATATAATATCTAACGTATGTAAGGCTGTATACGTGGGTATAAATCTAGTCTATACCCTCCTTTATAAAACATGGGTAATTAAATATACACGAATTAAAATTCGTTGGAGTTAACAAAACGTGGGCATAAATCAACATGTACTATCAACAATAAAATGTGAGTATATATTTAAATATAATCCTGCTTCAATCCAATTTCTAAATATGGATCGCCTGTAATAATAAATAAAAATAGAAAGACATAAAATAACTACAAATAAGATAATTTTCATCATTATATTAAATATAGTTGAACATACATAGTGGTAGTCTCACAAAAATATTATCTCACAACTTTGTTAATTTCATCAAATTCCAATGAACAAGAAATAAAATATAGTATTGATTTCAAATGAAAGTAATACTAGAACTCAAAACATATCATAAAACAAGTTCCAACTATTTTGTTATACCATAAAGAGAATAAAATAAAGTAAACTTTGCAAAATCTTCATATCTTCCTTGACACCTTCCTTATATCACCTCAATCTGCAAAAGAAAGGAATCATATAATATATATCATTTCAGAGCTAGTATAAATCATTATTAAACCATAATGTACATAGATATATACATAATCTTTTCACTAAATAATTTTTAAAAAAAATTATGTGCATGATGGTGCACCTGCATAGTTTTAGATAATTAAGTGCATTTTACAAGAGAGCACGAATTGCCTTGTACTAAAATCCAGATAGCATGTTATACCGGGAGTGTTAGACTATTGTATGCATTTATGCTTGTACTCTGTTGCTCGTTTATGAATTTAAGGTAAGAAAAGGAATTTCTAAACTGTAATGCTTTATTATCTTGGTGTCTCTAAATTTTTGTAAACTGTTGGCCGGTATAATCGTGATTAAGATAAGAATCCAAGAATTTTTACTTTGAAAAATGTTTTTCAAAAAACGATACTCATTAGAAATAAGTATCCTTGGAAAGATGCATCTTATGGAATTTTTTTTTTTTTTTTGTTAATGGTAAATATTATGATGGTTTGGAGATAGGTAATAAAAGGATATCTTAGTATCTATAAATGGGACATAGAAGTAATACTTTGAAGCATAGCAATTTTGATTATCTTTTCTTTTTTTTTTTTCCCTCTACAAACATCCTACTCTTTCTTAAAGTTTGATCTAAAATGGATCACCAATCTAATGATAAGTGGTCTTTAATTTAAGGCAAAAGATTTAACTTGAACTTTATAAATCAATATTGAATTGAATTCAAGCTTGACTAAAAATCAGCGTCGATTCAAATTTTATTAGTTTGGCGAAAAATTGATATATAAACCGATCGATCTCGATATAGAGTTACGAAGTCAATTGAATTTTTCTTTCGCCTTTCTTGACTTTGAGATCAAGTTTGATCAAACTTCATTAGATGATGAATGAGCCGAGCTTATCAAAAATAATCTTGAAAATTATTTCAAGCAAAGCTAATCAAATCTAGGTTTTATCAAGCTCGACTAGGATAAATTAACCGAGTACCAAGGACCATGATATACAAGTTTAAAAAATCATCTAATGTTTTCGGTTCTGGTGATGTGAAAAAAATTTATTTTCATGAAAAATAATGTTAGAAGATCGAAGTTTGGTAAGCAAATAACAAGTCCTTTCCGGTCTAAAGAGAGTACTGACATGATAAAAGAGAATCGGTCCGTTCTGGATGTCACCGCCATGGCCAAGTCCACGGTGAAGCACCCGGCCCTCTCCTCTTGGTGCGTGTTGATTTTCTCTGTACTGCACCGCGTGCACCTCTTTATCAATCATACGATGGAGAGTTGTTCATCAATACGAGCTGCATTATATATGTCATGTATATTCATATGCAGCCATCGATCGTATGATAAATGGTTGGTTATATATAATAGATTACCCGCTTCCTTTCCTCGTACCAGGTTTGGTCCGTTTGGAACCCAAAGTAAGTACCTTCCGTTCATGGAAACCAGACGTCGTCTTCCCCGTGGCTTCCTGTTAGAGTAATGCTCCGGGGCCCAAGCGTGGTACCCAAAAATATAAATACATAAAAAGTGCTTCATGATGACTCGGGGCTACGAATAGAGATCGGTGCACGAAATCAATACGTTCGGACACGTGGCCCTGAAGCTTATTCTTCATGGTACCAGGCTTGGGGCCCACGTCATTTTCCTTTAGAAGATTTTATTGAATCGCATTAAGAAGACTTGGTTACCAGGTCTCGCCCTCCGAGCGTGCGTTTGGGGGTTCGATTCTGCGTAGACTGGTTATTTAACCAGGGTTCAGGGCTTGACTTGGGCTCCGACCTAGGTGGGTTGGGTGTATGGTAGCAGGCGAGAGGATCGGTGCCTCCTGGCCTGCACTACTGAAACAGAACCGGATACCATCAATATCAAAGTATACGTCAATTCCTTGGAAAATCTGACGAAATCACAACCACGAGAAAGTCCCGTTATTCCAATGAAGACTTCACCTTGGGAGCAAACAAAAGTTAAAGACCGGTGGTTTACTCTATTTCCGTTAGAAAGTTCAAACCTTGGAGGTGCGTTCCTCCAAAGTTTCTGGCATGGATGACCCTGACCAATTTGCAAACGAGAGGTTATGTTTGTTAAGTGTAATTAACTTAAATTTTCTGTTGCCGTGTTACGTATATATATATTCGAAAGATACCTCTCGCAGCTTGACGGGCTGGACTGCTAACCCTAAGCCCAACCCAATCAACTAACGAGCCACATGAATCAAACCCAAGTCCGTGGCCCATTGTACCTAAGCCCAGCACATCTGAAGTGAGCTAGCCCATCTTGTGGACCATCAAACGAACAATCAAAACAAAATAATCCCCCCTTGCTTCCTCCGAAGGTAAAGTTGCCACCGACGAACCGGCAAGTTGCTAACAGACAAATCCCTTATGATGGGGACCATGGGTCACGGTTCAGCCTCTATGGCACGGCCACGTAATATCCCCGTTCAATAATTGGGGAATGAGAGGCCAATAAGGCATCAACTAATGTCGTACGTAGAATCGTAGCAATGGAAGAAAGAAGAGTTGGGGAAGAAGATGTAGAAACGTGACAGCTACCATTCTCTGTGTACCATCAATTCGCTTCAAGCTTGACCATTGTTTTCAGTACTCGAACGAACTTTGCTCTTTTTTCTTCCCATTTTCTGGCCTTTTGCTCCTCTCCTCTTCTTTCTTCCTGCTCCAAGGATTCAGAAGTTTTGAACAATTCCTGGTCACCAGTATACTGCCAGAGAGACCCTGGTGTCCTAGTCCTCTCCATTCTTGGCCCAAATAAAACTATAATTTTAAATATTGATATAGCTAGGCCTACTCTAATAGCTAAAAATAATTGAATACTACGATTTGTTTCTGTCTTTTTCCAACCCATTGAACATATAAAATAGCTATGCTTGATTGGACATTCTTTGCTCTCGTGAAACCTTGGACACAAACTGCGGGCATTGCACCAGGTATCACCGCCTGCGCAACCATTTACGTTTTAAATAGAAAGAGTACGGATAACTGAATTATATAATTATGCTTTTTCTAAGATATAATAGTTTATGTCTACAATTTCTCCTCTCTCTCTCTCTTTTTTTTTTTTTTTTTTTCTTGTTGAAACTGCTCGGCCGTGGAGTCCTCCATGGGTGTCCCTGTAACGGTTAAAGTAGTTAAAATAATGGAATTAGAAAAAAGAAGAATGAGTGGAGTTGTTTATTAGGGAAAGAGTGAAGATTGGAGTATGCTTCAACTCATCTCAGCCATCCAGTAATCTGAGTTAAAGGGACCTTCATGGTTCGGGTCCTTGACTATCCTACGTTATCTGGGAAAAAACAAGTTCAAACTTAGTTTTCAAAATATATCATGATATTAAAACCTAAATATAATTAATCTGTTCCGTTGTCTACTAGCACTCTAGCTCGTCCCCCAAAAGTCAAGGAAATTTAGATGCACATTATGGACGTTAGTGATGATTCCTTCATTTTATATAGTTTCATCATGAATCTTTAACCAATAAGACGTTCTTCGAAGTTCAAACCGCGGGCATTGACCATCATAATTCCCTTCCAAAAGAAATGACATAACCAAATCAAATAATACCAGTGACCATCATAAAAAAAACAAAGGTGACATTTTATTCAAGTTAATACCATTCAATGCCCGTAATTGAAATCATTCTTATACAAGAATCTCCATCACGGAATCCTCGATGGACAGATTAGCCTATCGATTAGGGTCTGTCATGGTCCAAGTTTGGTATAGCCCCTATGCCTGCTTAACCTCGTTGGATTTTGGGTCACTAAACATGAACCTAATGTTGACCTGGCTTGACGCACAATCCGATTCAAAGTGCACATGATTCAAACCCGCCCTGTGCTAAACTCCTAATTTAGCTACGCATGCGGAACCCTTATCCAACGTAATATAACTTGATCAAAGTCAATTAAGAAAACTTAACCCATAGTACCTGATTCATTTAATAAATGTTCAAGTTCGAAATTATCGTCGAGCCACGTGTATGGTGGATTGTTTCGTCCATCCGTTTTGCGTAATATAGAAATCTAGTTGCGTCTTGAGCGGATTCCATCTGTCCTGGTTGCACTTCTAACAAGTTTTAGCCTAGTTTTCAAACAATATTTTTAAAAAAAATGTATAATATGTTACCTCGATGCTCCATGGGATGGGACGGCAGATCATGTTTTTCGAGAAATCTAGGGGCGGAGAGTAAACTGGATCCATGTGATCGGCTTTTCAAATCCTAGCCGATAGCTCAGCAAACGTATCGTGTCCCTCGCACAGCTTATATGTATTTTTTAAACTGCCGTATAATAACCGGCCGGCTCCACCTTTCCGCCATTCCCACCACCTCGGAGAACAAGACTCTCAAACGTGGTCGCCATCCAATGGTCCGAGTACAGCAGCTTTCCACGTGTCTTTATATCCTTCAGCCACATTCCTTTTGTACTTCTCTCGTCCGGAATGTCCCTCTCGCCTTTCTTCCGCAAATCGGCCGAAACTTTCTTCCGTTACGATAATAGCCTTTCATATGGTCTTATCTCCAACCACTTGGGGACCGTCGTATCCAACCACCGTCGGTATCACGACTCCGTCACTTGACGATTCTGATTTCGGATCCGATCTCTTTCAAAAGCTAAACCTAACCACCGACGAGGGACGCAATTGATTGCGAAATTTTTATCACGATCAGCTGGCAAAAGTTCGAATCTTGATTTAAACATAATTAATAAAAAAAAAATAAAAAAATAAAATAAAAAATAAAAAAATAATTTAAAAATAAAATTAAAAAATAATAAAATAATCTTAAAATTTTTGTTGACCTGTAATAATAAAAAAATTAAAAATATATATAATAAATTTCGTTCACTAGATTGACGCCAGTGATAGTCACGTTTATATGGATCCCAGTAATAACTAAACTATTTAATGCAGTTTCCTAAAATGATCCATCTTGCATTTAAAAACTCCAACAAATTTTTTCTCGAAAGTTTAAACTATTACCTGGGATGCCCACATAATAACCTCGTGGATATTATTAGATTATTAGTTAATGATAGAGCTAATAATCTGGAAACAATAAAATATCGGGACCAGATATGATTGGCCGTGTAATAGAAAAAGAGCACTAAAGCAGAATTCCCGTCATTAACATTGCTCAACGTATTAGACGGTCGTGCCCTCATGCCTCGAGTCAGTAATTCTGGCTGTTTTATCTTGTTTCATATTAAACAAATTTATTAAATTTTTAAAAAGTCTATTTTAAATAGTAATTCAAACTCATATCAAATATACTTCTAATTACTTATTTATTTTATTTATTTATTTATTTTAATAAAACGATATATTTATTCAAGAACGAAGATGAATATAATCTAGATGATCGAACAACAGAATATTACAAAACGTAGGAGCGGAATGCCAATCGGTCCACAAGACCGGACCGATATGATTAGCCACATACGAGGCGACCTAGTCAGCCACTAAGTTCGTCTCTTTATATACATGTCTAACCGAAGAACAAACACAATCCTGTAATAAAAGATAGATGTCTCTGATGATTGGGTGGGAAGTAGGCGCCGTGGTCCTCCGATCAATCCAGGATATAACTATGATGGAGTTTCCCTCAATAACTAGACGATCAATTTGAAGGATGACATGGGCATATCTGATCCTGTCCAATAAATAAATATTTATTTATTTTATTACTTTATAATTCTTCCCCACTCTTTGGGACATTACTCAAATTTCTTAAATAATATTTTTAATAATATTTATTTAAATAATACTGTTTGAAATATATTTATAAAACTACTACTGTTTGGATGAGTGGAATGCCATATCACATGTTGTAAGCTAGCTTCTTTTTGAATGAAACTGCAGCTACCATATATAATTTTAATTTTAAAATAAAAATTTTAAAAATATTTAAAATACCATAATAAAATAAAAAAAATTATGTAAAGTTGCTGGTCGTACCTATGGTTTCACCTTATCCATCTTTTACGAACAAAAAATTAAAAAAAATTAAAAACTAAAAAAATTAAAAAATATACAAATAAAGTCACAATTGCTATCTTAATAATATTATAAAATATTAATATTATAAAATAAAATTCATTGTAATATATAATAAATATACATAATATAGTGAATATTTTATAATATAATATAAATTTTATAATTTTATATATTTTATAATTTATTATAATATTTATATTATTTATTATATAATATAATGAATTTCATTTTATAATATTATTAAGATTATAACTATATTATAATAAATATTTTATATTCTAAAAAATAATCAATACATTATAATATATTAAATTATATATTATATATTATAATATAGTTTTATGATGTGTATCCATCGGTCGCGATCCAGCAACGTATACCCAATATCGTCGATGTGGCACAATAGAATGGGGCATCCATTGAGTGGCCGGGTCAAAGACCACGGGGCATAGCGCAGCGATGTCGACGTGAATCCGAGGCACAACTGGCACCCGCCTGCCCATGCCCCTCGAGATTTGATCATGGCAATTGGATTAGCCATCGGACCCATCGATCGTGCAGTACAATCGCATCTCGAGGGCACGGACGTGCAGGTGCCCATCATGCCTCGGGCTCGCATCGATATCGCAGTGCTCATGCTCCATGGCCTTCGATTCCGCTACTTAACGGATGCCTCATCCCATCATACCACATTCCCATCATACCACATTGACGGTACTAAACACGGTGCCATCATGGTCGCGACCAATGCATGCATATCATAAAACTATATTATAATATAAATATATAATTTCAATATATTATAATATATTAATTATTTTTAAATATAAAAATATTTATTATAATATAGTTATAACCTTAATAATATTATAAAATAAATTCATTATAATATATAATAAATAGTGTAAATATTATAATAAATATAACAAAAACGTTAATATTATTAAATTGTAAATGTTATATTATATATTAAATATTTATTATATTTATAATATAATATATACTTTCTAATATAATATAATATATTTATTATAATATTTATATATTTATTATATATTATAAATTTTTTTTATAATATTAATATTTTATAATATTATTAAGATAACACCTTATGACTTTATATATAATATTTAATATTATATTTTATATACTATTAAGATAACACCTTATGATTTTATATATTAATATTTTATAATATTATTAGATAACACCTTATGACTTTATATATATATATATATATATATATATATATATTTATGACTTTATATATTAATATTTATAATATTATTAAGATAACACCTTATGACTTTATATATATATATATATATATATATATATATATATATATATATAATATTTTTAAAATTTTTTATTTGGAAAAGAGGAATAAGGTAAAGTCATAGGTACGACCTATAATTTTATATAATTTTTTTATTTTATTATAATATTTTAAATATTTATTAAAAAATATTTTAAATATATTTCAAATAATATTATTTTAGTAAATATTTATTAAAATATTATTTTTCAAAAAAACCCCAATTTACTCGGCTGCTGATGTAACAAAAAGAGATAGTGGCATGATTAAAATAATAATAATAATGGCACCATAGGAAAAATAAATAAATAAATTCGAACTCACGAGAGTGAATTATAGTGGGTCGAAGAGTCCAGAGCCGTCTGATCGAGAATCTCGTCCCGTATAGCCGTCCCCGCTAGCAAACGAATATTCGGTGGAATCACACCGAATCCTCTCCCCATATAAGAGGACGCGAAGTGCGCTCCAAGAAAACCAACCAAGTCGGTTAGGGTTAGAGCGATGAGTGCGGGGCTGAAGAGGGACTACGAAATCGGACCAGAGATCGGACGGGGGAGGTTCGGCACCGTGTACCGGTGCGTCTCGACGGTGACCGGCGAGGAGTTCGCCGTCAAGTCCATCGAGAAGGCCCTCCTCTCCGACGACGTCGACCGCGAGTGCGTCGAGCGGGAGGCCAAGGTCGCCCAGCTCGCGGCCGCCGGGAACCCTCACGCCGTTCAAGTGTACGCGGTGTACGAGGACGAGGAGCGGCTCCACATCGTTATGGAACTGTGCCCGGGGCCGGACCTATTCGACCGGATCAGCCGGCGGGGGGCGCCGCTGTCGGAGGCGGAGGCGGCGGCAGTGATGGCTCCGCTGATGGAGGCGGTCGCGGTGTGCCACAGCCGCGGGGTGGCGCACCGGGACATCAAGCCGGACAACGTGCTATTCGACGCGCGTGGGCGCCTGAAGCTAGCGGACTTCGGGTCGGCGGAGTGCTTCGGGGACGGGCGGCCGATGAGTGGTCTGGTGGGGACGCCCTACTACGTAGCCCCGGAGGTGGTGGCCAGGAGGGACTACGACGAGAAGGTGGACGTCTGGAGCGCCGGGGTGGTGCTTTACATAATGCTGGCCGGGGTTCCGCCCTTCTACGGCGACACGGCGGTCGAGATCTTCGAGGCGGTGCTCCGCGCCAACCTCCGCTTCCCGACGCGAAACTTCCACGCCGTCTCCCGGGCGGCCAAGGATCTTCTACGCCGGATGCTCTGCAAGGACGTCTCTCGAAGGTTCTCGGCGGAGCAAGTCCTCGGTCAGCCTCCGATACGATCCCCTTTTCTTTTTTCATTCGATCTCTTCTTCTAGGTTTTTTACCGATCTCGCTCGTTTTTCTTTTGGGGCTTTAAAAAAAAAACTTTCTTGCGATTTTTCGGATATTTTCTTCGTATTTTTCCCAAAATTTTGCGTTTCAGGACTCAGCTCTCCTTTGTTTGATATCTCCGCTTTTACTTTTATTTTCTTTTTTTTATAAAAAAACTCCACATATATATTGTGCATATAATTTGAAAAAAAAAAAAAATTTCAGGGCATCCGTGGATAACCAGTAGAGGGGGAATGATACCAGTGGAAGAGCCAGCCTAAAGCGTTGGCAGCGGGCTTTGCGTACAGAGATCGTATAAATACCACCGTATATATACGCGTTTTTTGTTTTTGTTGAAGACGGCTGGTTCAGAGAAGTTTCTAGAAGGACTCCGGAGCGTGGGGAAAAAGATTTTGGGTCTTGCTGGGGGTTCTTTTCTTCGTTCGGCTCCTGATCTCTTTTGCAGTAGAGTTTTTGTACATAATAAAGTATCGGAACTTGTCATCTTTGTATAAAGTTGTGGTGTTCTATCACTTAAAGAGACGCAAGAGATATGGAATTTGCTTTTATTTTCGTAAAGTCTTCTTTAATTCGTTGGAATTTCCCTCCTTTTCGCTTTATGGGAGGACAGTGGAGAAGAATCAGAAGATGGATGGCATATTCGATGGATTATGCTATCCGTGGACAGCGTGCGTTTTTATTGCCTTCCAAGGCAGATACGAAAGCTGATAGCAAACGCGGAATCTACCTCCTGATTGATAGCCTGATAGGTGTGTGCGCTTATTTTTTTAATGTTCTGGCAGAGGGATAATTTTTGAAACGATTTCCGGGATAGGTTATTTCCCGGATGAGTTTTTTATGATATTTGACTAGAGAGATGGACGGAGAGATCCGGGATAGGTTATTTCCCGGATGAGGCTTTTATGATATTTGACTAGAGAGATGGACGGAGAGATCAAGAAACTGCTTCGATATTTGTCATGGTTTAGATTGTATGACAAGAACAAAATTATTTTTTATTTTTTTGGCGGGTGAATAGGGAGAAAATCGTAATTAAAGTGGATAAGTTATATCGGTTTATTTAGATAATTTTATTCCATCATTTTAATGAAATATAAGAGCAAGTTTGCTTTATGGTCTTATTTAAACAAGCCTATTTTATGTTTTTTTTTGTTTTTTAGCATTTGGCAGGATAATCGTTCAGTACTCTCTCTATGAACACAACCTCACGCCATGTTTGGTTTGGAAATAAGAAAAATGAGAATAACAAAAAAATATTTTCATAAGGATATTTATTTCGTATTGCATAAATTTTTGTTTTTATTTTTTTTAATGGAACGGTGTATTTATTGCACAGAACGAGAGCAAATACAATCTAAAAAGTCAGACAAAATGATATTCCTAAACTGCACAGGGAAGGTCCGCCGCTCCGACCACAATACCGGGACCGAATGACGAGCAACACAATCTAAAAAGTCAGACAAAATGATATTCCTAAATTGCACAGAGAAGGTCCGCCGCTCCAATCACAATACCGGACCGAATGACGAGCAACGTGGGAGGCAACCCAGTCTGCAGCTGAGTTAGCTTCCTGAAATACATGATAGATCTGAACAGACACAACTCTGTAGAAGAAGAGCAATGTCTCGAATAACAAGATTGGCAGATGGAGTCTCCAAGGTCTGACGCATCTAAAATATGACCGTCAGCGAATCTTCCTGGATGATGAGATGGTCCAAATGGAGGACGCACAGTTTCGTCGCAGGGACGGAGGAATCAAACAGAGGGGTCCCACCAGTAGCCAGGAAACCCAATCTCGAATCCCGATGACAAAATCCACACCTCCCAACCTGAACCTGCGGTGAAGACTTCCATCAAAATTGATAGTGAAGAAAGAAGGAGGAGGGGATTCCCAAGAGATGAAATGAGTAGAGGGCGCTCGAGGAGCAAGACGGGAATCATAGATCTCCAAATGTCTGCCAGTCGATCTGTTGAACTCAACAACCGCATCAGTAGCTCGATGGATAAGAAGCCAAGGAGAGCATCTGATCGAGCTAAAGACAAAGACATTCCTGGACAGCCAGATAAAATAGGCAATATAAGCCAGGAGGGCAGCAACAGGGATGACAGCAGCCGATCGCAGAATCTGAATGAAGAAAGCCTGTCTATTAGAGTCCTGAGGGAAGAGGTGATCCAAGCCAGTCGTCTGTCATACACGCCAAGCTCGGCGATAAGAGAAGAGGGCATGATCCTAGGTCTCCTGACTGTCACCACACATAGGGCACTCGGAAGATAGATGAATTCCTCGAGAGGCCAAGAAATGTATGGTAGGAAGGCAAAGGTGAACCACCTTCCATATGAACAGAGAGAGACTCTCGAGTGCATCGGAATGGACCATATCCAACCTAGAGGGGTAGGGGTCGGAGGCTCAGGGGAGAAGATGGTCATGAGATCCAACATCGGAGCCATAAGGGCTGCTAAGTGCCTCCAAACTCTAACATCCGGGCCAGGAATACTGGACAAGATAATAGAGCAGACCCGGAGCCCAAGGATATCCTCGAAGGTAGCTATAACAAGTCGATGATCCCATAGCTGCTGGCCAGGAATAATGAGATCAGAGATGGATAAAGAGTCAGGGATGTCAGCCGAGATGAAGGTAGGCCATCTGGCAAGAGAAAGATCCGAAATCCAAGGGCCCTGCGTGAATCGAATGGATCTACCATCACCAATAATCCAGGAGATATGAGGAGCGATGAGAGGAACTCTGGTCAGCATATCCCTCCAAATGGCCGAGGAGCGTTTAGTAGGATGCACAGTGCCATCAATGAGGGCATAATGGTCAGCATACCAGGCTCCTATCATAGTCGACCACATGCTATCAGGACACAGAAAAAAATCTAGTAATATGCCTCCCAAGAAGGGCCTCTCTCTTGGACAGAAGAGAAGGGATCCCAAGCCCACTAAGGTGAGTGGGTTGGCAAACTGTCTGCCAACTAACAAGATGTATCCTCCGGTGAGACGGGGAAGAGTCCCATAAGAAAGTTCTGATCATCTGCTCCAATCTAAGAATAATAGTCTTCGGAATAATAGCATCAGACATCAAGTAGATCGACAGAGACGAGAGCACCGATCGGATAAGGGTAACCCTGCTCATAGAGGATAGGGATCTACCCTGCCAACCGTCAATCCTCTCGCGAAGAGCTAGAATCATCGAGGAGCACTCCGCTCTGAAGAGCATGGATCCGGAGATAGGAACACCCAAATAATTAAGAGGACCAAGCCACTCCGAAATCCCCAGGATGTCCGCAATGCGATGACGGGTCCTGGAGGGGGTCTTCGGACTAAAGTAGAGGCCAGATTTATGAAAATTGACTCTCTGACCCGAAGCCAAGTAGTAGTGCTCCATAATCCATCGAAATCCCTGGGCACAGGATACAGAGGCTCTGCCGAGGAGAAGACAATCATCTGTAAATAAAAGGTGCGAGACTGAAGGAGCACCAGGAGCGAATGAAAATGGCTGGATAATCGATTCCTGCACCGCTACTCGCAACATTCTCGACAGGTAGTCAGCACAAATGATAAAGAGGGAAGGAGAGAGGGGGCAACCTTGGTTAAGGCCAACAGTGGAGGTGAAATAATCCGTAGGAGAGCCATTTATCAGAAGAGAGGAGGGCCCGGTAACACAGGAGAGGATCCTGGAGATCCAAGTTGGATGAAAATCAAAGTCATGAAGGGCAATGCAGAGGAAATCCCAATTGATTCTATCATATGCTCTCTCCATATCCAGCTTAATGGCCATAAGGCTGCAACGAGAAGAGGCACGATGAAAGTCCGACATAAACTCCTGGGCAATCAGAACATTATCAGAAACATAGCGCCGAGCAACGAAAGCTCCCTGCTCCGGACAAACCAGAAGCGGAAGAATAGCCTTTATCCTGGAAACTATCGGTTTGGCATAGACCTTATACAGAGTATTGCATAAACTGATGGGTCTGCACAAATTTTTGTTTGGCTCCACCTTTTTGGTATAGTTTTTGATTGCTTAGTTTTTTTTTTTTTTTTTTGTCCATAAAAATGTAAAAAGTAGGCATTAGAAATGTTCTCCCATCAACAAATAGTTTATGAGAGCATTCCCTTGGATGGTTATATGATTGTTCCTCGTAGCCCTATCAATTTTTTGAAATGGCATAAGAAATTGCTAATTGGTTGATACCATAGAAGTCCACCAATGGGCCCCTTAAAATAGGATTTATGTGCTAATATAATCATATATACATGGATTCCCAAATCAAACAAAGTAACACGGCTACGTGTCAAGCAAACTCTTGCGAGACTTGGTCATCCAAATTTCTTGCTCCAAGGTTGCAATGGTCTCATATGTGATCGCTTGAATCAAGAAAATTAGATGGAAAAAGATTGGACTTTGACTAGACTCTCAGGAATTGACTTCCAAGAAAATGCGAACTAAACTATTATCAAGGGTATGATAGATGCTATCGATTATGAGAAAGGACTATAATTACTTGAAGAGTAATTTTTTTTTTTTTTGATAAATAAAAGGGATAGGGGGGATAAATCCTGTTGTAGCTACCCCGCAGGCCCCCACCTAATGGTGAGTACGTCAACCTGACACTACTAAGACGCCGGCCAGTAGTTCGGGGATAAAGGGGAAGACCCTGACCTCTCACTCATGCCAACTGTCGAGGGTCCCAGAAAAACCCTAAATTAAATCGAGTACGTCAACCTGACACCACTAAGATGCCGGCCAGTAGATCGGGGATAAAGAGGAAGACCCTGACCTCTCACTTATGCCAAGTGTCGAGGGTCCCAGAAAAATCCTGATTTAATCGAGTCACCCGCGGGATCATGCCTCGAACCGTCGACCTGTTGGTAGTGAGGCAAGGCCTCTACCAACCGGGCTACCACCTTAGCGGTAATAAACATTTTTAAATAAAGTGATCATGGTTGTTTATGCTTGTTTTTACATAAGTTGCATGTATTAAAATAGTATCCTTTCACATACATCACAGGAATCAAAATTTAATGCTATGTGATCTTTGAGATCATGCCCATTAGATTTGCGAGTCAAAACACTATTCTATTGATCAACTCCAATAAACTTTTTTTTTTTTTCAATTGTCAGATAACAAAAACCCCACTAAGTATATAAGCTGTGTTGCTGTATAGGTAATTCATTGGCTAAAAGGCCGATCTCTTGCTCAAGACATAGGATGCCGACTTCTTGCCCGAGACATAGGATGTCGATCTCCTGCTCGAGGCACATGGTGCCGATCTCTTGTTTGAAATACAGGATGTCGATCTACTATTTAAGACACAGAGTGCTGATCTCTTATTTGAAACACCAACATATCAAATAGAGTACCGATCACCTACTTGAACCAGGTGCTTTGTTCCATAAATTCACTTAGCATAAAATATATGTTCGAGATCGTTAGAGTTGTTACAACAAAGTTGATAAAGTGGTTATCAAAAAGTGTAATGGATCACTTAACGAACCACTTCACTAACTAATCTTTTAAAAGCCTAGCTGATCTAATCAGCTCACAAATGATTATAACTACCTAACCAACTCGATCCTCTATTATTATAAATAGGGATTCGAGAAGATCTCCCAAGATAACCTTTTCTAATTATTCACTCTCTCTCCAATTTTTTTTACTGTTTTTACTTTTTGAGCTCACCTAAGTGTTGGAGTGTCCCCCACTAGAGAGTCTATCAAGTTTTTTCCATGCTGCGGACCTCTTTACAAATTGAAGAGATCAGACAAGATTTTCCAGTCTTCAGCGAGAGATTGATCGACCACTTGGGGATTCCCTAGAGCCAAAACTTGCTCCAGCATAACTGGCTTGATTAGCTCAGAGAGTTGCAATAACATATTAGCGCTACAGGAAGGACCCTGTATCCCAAATATTCAAGAAAATGGCAAAAGGGAGACCTCCGCTTAACCACGTCCTTCAACCTCGAATGACACGAAATGCCCATAGTACTGCTGAGCTGGAGGTAAGATATCCTCTGCTCATCCTTGTTACTAATCCAGGAATGGATGTTTTGACTGAACCGATCTTGTTGCTCGCAAATGCTATCCACAACCTTCAATAGTCTATCGAACATCCCCTTGCTCCACTGACAAAAACATCACGGCTACCGCCTCCTAAAGGGAAAGTTGTTAGGCAACCTATCCCCCCTCAAGAAGAAAGATTTTTCCATCATCATATCCAAGATAATTCCCAAGGAGATTCAACTTTAGCTCACCCTCAACAAGAGTACACTCTTAAAAAGATGATCAAGGAATTGATCTTCGATCATGGAGGCCTCAAAGGTTTGGGATATAACGAATAGGAACTCCTACCCTTCTCATTATTTGAAGTTTTCAAAATATGGAGATCATCTTCAACCATGAAGTTATCATCGGTTATTCTTCTAGTAGTATTTAGAACCACATTGGCGGCTTGCATGAAAGTAATAGGATCTCCTTTCATTATCTCCTTTCTCAAGCTTCTCTTTCTCCTCATGGAGTTTTTGGATGATGGCCCTACTCATCTTGACCTCCTTGTTTGAATCAGAGAGATCGGTCTTTAATTTATTTATTTCAATGAAAGATATAACTTCCAACTTGATATATTTGGCCTTGGTAGTGTCCCTTGGAACTTTGGCTGCCTTCGCTTGAACAATAGCTATTTCCATTCTATAAACTACCTCCTCCCTATCCTTTGCAAGTTTCTCCTTCAGATCTCTTTTTGCATACTCAAATGAAAGAATATAATCTTTGAGATGGACGAGGTTCGAAAAAAGTTGGACAAAAGGAAAATTGCAGGAATTAGGGAAAGTCCGAGCTGAGACATAAAAGGGAGTAGAGAATATGGAAATCAGTTACCTAGTAAATCCCGGTGTGGCTATCATCGAATACTTGAAAAATCTGGTATCTCCCTTGCTCCTTCCTATTAGCTGGGAGTCATATCATGTCCAAGAGTTGCTCGACAAGCCTTAGATCTTTGTAAGCAGATTCAGTTGGATGCAATTCTTTATAAAGGACTATGCATTCACCTAGAATGCCTTCTACGTCAATAGATCGCCAAGACATTTGGTTGACCCCGAAAGGCCCCACAGGACCTACTGGTAGAGGTGATTGAATGACATTCAATGACTTGGTTGACGTAGATGTCAAATGAATTGGTGAGATGACCATCTGTTCGGGAAACTTATCGCCCTCCACGAAAGGAGTTCTCTCGGAAGTGGTCGGAGTGAAGACTTCATCAGATCTCTTCTTCCCCATCCCTAGCCCGTCATTCGACCTTTTCCTCTTCATGGCCCATTGGAATTTATCAATACCTATTTTTTCCATCTCTGTAGACATAACAATTGGTCAGATAAATTCGATAAAAAAAAGAGAGAAAAGCTAACAGATAAAAAGGATATAGCTCAAAGAGATTGGACATATTGCTAGTGACTACCAAACTTATGCCCGCGTCATACAAGGCTTGATTGGTTAAGAGCTTCTTAAACTTTAGAATCTCATAATTGAGCAACTTGAGAAAATCATCCATGTCTTTGTCCAAAGGATATTGTTTTGATTAGGGGTCGTCCGAGCATCACCCGAAAGATCTAAGCTTCCAAGGCTACCTGAATGAAAGGAAGAAATATCTATTTTTCCATCTATAAATGGTCAAAGGGATACTTATCATGAGTTTACAATGCTACCTATGGATAAAGTAATATCACTCTGTCATAAAGGTGAGCCTTCAGTATGAAGATAGCCCTAAACAATAAAGGCCTTGGCTCTACTTCATATAAATCACAGATAAGTACAAAACTTTTGATGACCCTGAAACCATTTGTGGTGAATTGGATTGGAGCCACTTAGTAAAAATCCAGGATATCCTGGATAAATGGGTGTAGAGGAAACCTAACACCCACCTTGAATGCATCCTTATAGAAAGTGACACAGCCAGGAGGAGGAGCTATTACCCTTTCATTCAAACCTGGAGCTATCATTCTAAATTAATCGGGAACGGTATACTTAATCCTAAGTTTATCAAGATCTGCCTCTTGAATCATGGATTTCTTTAATAATGGGCCTAAAGAAGCCCTCCAATGACATGATTCTCTTTCAGGAGGCTTGGAATGTCTTCTTTGACCGAAACTACCAGAGGGATGGAGGTTTCCTTCCTCAACATGAATGGATGAGGGGACATGGATTTCCTCCCTAATCGGGTTATTGATCATCGCCCTATCTTCTATTGAGCCTACTTTAGCCTTGACCTTCCGAATAACTCTTCTTCCCCTGTAAACATGGTTACCAATAGAAAGATGAAAGGATAGAAAAGTAACCTAAGACTCCAGGTCCAAATAATCTAGTGCTTGGAGAAGAAGAACCATTGAAGGGCTCTCGAAAAGATGCAGGTGAATGAACGAAAGGCCAAAAATCTGGTTCCAAGAGTCGGAAAAATAAATTTATACCTCGAGTGGCTCGGATCAAATCGATCTCACTGTTGGGTAGCCTCCACATCACACTATCCTTATTTTCGAGCCCAGGCCAACTGTATTTTAGCACGTGAATGATGGGCATTGGCCGGAAAGTGTGTTCGTGGGCTATTGCACTGCCATCACTTCAAAAATTGCTTGCCATAAAAAACCATCATTACTTTTCCAAAAAGTTTGTGCTATATTTAATGCAATATAGCAAAGCTGCGATTCAAAAAGATATTCTTATCCTTTTGAGCCAGGAACCTAGTGGGCCTTTTCATCATACTTTCGAGTTGATCTAGATAAGTCTATCTCGAGCTCGAAAGTGGGAAGCATTTACTATTGTATAGGTAATTCATTGGTTGGAATGTCGATCTCTTGCTCAAGGCACAAGATGCCGATCTCTTGCTCTAGGTATAGGATGCCGATCTCATGTTCAGGATATAGGATGCCGATCTACTATTTAAGGCTCGGAGTGCCAATCTCTTATTTAAAATATCAACACATCAGATAGAGTACCAATCACCTACTTGAACTAGGTGCATTGTTCCATAAATTCACTTAGCATAAAGCACATGTTCGAGATTGTTAGAATTATTACAACAAGGTTGATAAAGTGATTATCAAGAAATGCAACCTATCACTTGACGAATCACTTCACCAACTAATCTCTTAACAGCCTAACTAATCTAACCACATCACAAACAGTTATAACTACCTAACCAATTTGACCCTCCACTACTATGAATAGAGAGTCAAGGGAATCTCTCGGGATAACCTTTTCTAATTTTTCACTCTCTGTCTATTTTTTTTTAATGTTCCCACTCTTTGAGTTGACTTAAGCGTCAAAGTATCTCTTCGTTAGAGAGCTAATCAAGTTTCTTGCATGTTGCCGACCTTTTTGTAGGTTAAAGAGATCGGATGGGATTTCCCAATCTTCGGTAGAAGATTGATCGACCACTTGGGGATTTTGTAGAGTCCAAATTTGCTCCTACACATCTGGCTTGATCAGCTCGGAGAGTTATGGCAACAAGTAGCATAAGGTTCAATCCCTGATCTCTACTATCCATGTCATGCAAATTTCTTTGCTTCTTTATTTTTTCCAATTAAATGTGAGATAAGTAATCACTGTTGTGTTTAAAAAACCTAAAATTATAGAAAATAGTATATTAAATAATAATCTTGTCAGATTACAACATTATAGTTAATACTTATTTTGTTTCTCATGCTACACTGCTATATTCCCCTCTCCATTCTCTCGTCTAGCTGATAAGTACCCAAGACCGTATGAAGTACATCAACCAGACCCCAAAGATTGATCTAATCACCTTCTACCATAATTAACAAAGAGCAAAGTAAGAAATATAGTTATGCAATAAATTTTTTATTTTATGCACCGTTTGCATGTATATAATTTTATGATAACCACCTTCCTATCCGTATTTACTGGAGAAAGCAAAAAAGGGAAACACAATTGCGTAGCAGGTTGTTATTCTAAACGATTTTATTTTGATAAATTTAAAAAAAAAAAAATTTACCATTTCAGTACACGTTTATTCATGCGAATCAAAAAATAATTTTTTTTTTAAAAAAAAAATTAAGACAGTGATTTAAAATCTCATAATATACAACCAGTATAATTGGCTATAAAAGATGACATCCAAATTATAGCACTGTTAATATATTAGGTATATAATACTTCCAAAGAAAGTAACGTTCATGTCCTATTCTATATCACTTTAATCTCATGACTACCTAAGGTAATATTCTTGTTTGTGCTGCATGGGTCAGGACTAGCTTGGTGCGTACGTCCTGCATCTAAAAAGGAAGTAGCCAGTCAAGCGGCAATCACTAACTGCACGTGACTGTAGGGCCGGCCAGACTATGAAAGATTCTCCTTCGATGATGGTAATAAAGTTTGGTTTTTTTCTGCGAAGCCAAGTGTACTCCTACCATGGTCCCGTCACCGTGCGTCGAATCCAACTGCTCGAGCCGATCAGTGTATATATATAAGATGAGGACTTGTCATGCGTCGATTGCATCCAAATTCATGGCAGTTATTACATCCAATCATCTAAATAAAGCAGCAGAAATTGTCTAAGAAGATCCGCTACACGACGGGTCAAATACTTGGGTGCTACAATTTTATTGCGACTGATTATATATAAGTCGTGACATAGAAGCGCACTTCTCTATCCGTTTTCCCTGCTCAAAACTTATCTGAAGGTCAGTGCTTGCATCAAATACTAGCGTTGGATATATATATATATATATATATATTAATTAGAATACCATGACGGTTCTTTGAACTAATAATAATATCCAACGCTAGTAGTTGAAATTATGTTCATGCTCTAGTTAGCGGACAAGACGTATATTTGCATCATTTTTCTTGCTAAAATATATTCGAGTCATTATTGTTTTTATTTTCCTTTGAACCGGTAAGTAAAAGCATAACGTAAGCAAAATTAAGTTTGCTCTTACATTAGAACATGATACCCGAAAAAAAAAAAATTCCATTCTCAATAAATATGGGAGCAGCGAAAAAGTGATGAAATTCAATTCATGGATGCACGGTTTTCAAATTGATATAATAACTAAAGAAATTTTGCTTGATTTCAAAAAAGAAAAATATTACGATGCAGCACTTGTTATCAAGTTTCCGCACACCGATGAATCATGCGTATCTCACAAGCCAGAGTACCGATATTGCTTTTTTTTTTTTTTTTTTTTTTTTTTTTTTTTTTTTTTTTTTTGCTGAAAGAGGAGTACCGTATATGCTAGATATTATATGATAGCCATGGGCTCTTTTCTCTCTCAGCTGGCACATTTGACACGACCCAGGGAGTTGTAAACTATAAGAAAAGGATAAGGAATTATCTATCATAGGGCCCTCTAGCCAGTTTATCAAAAAAAAAAAAAAAAAAAAGAAAGAAAAGAAAAGGGCCCTCCCCTGTAGGCCGTAGCCAGGATCACGCTCCAAGGATTTCAGAATAGAATAATATTACATGATACAAGCGTCAAGAAGAGGTGCCATATGGCCGAGGGAATGATGATCGATGGTCATGAAACGTGTCTCCTTTTTTATTGGCCAGGAAAGGAACGGATAAGGACTCAGCTTCGGACTTGGCTGGTTGCGATTATCCTGTATCCTTTTATTTCTTTGGATTAATTCGTATCTAACCTGAACAAACAATATCTAAATGAATAATAATCCTTAAAGCAAATTGTTAACGGTCACAACGTCCGCAAAAAAGATATCCGTTGGCAAGCCAATCTAACATCTAATATTACCATCTTCTCCGATTTTCAATTTTTAAAATCAAGCGCTAGAGAGAGGGTCACATGATGATGTCTCCTCTCCCCCGACCCCATGTTTTTATATCGTACGGTTGTCCCTCCAAAATGAAGGTGGCCCAAGGCTTTCCAACGTTGCTTCCCAACCGATTCCTTTTTTTTTTTTTTTTTTTTTTTTTTTTTTTTTTATTTATTTATTTATTTATTTAAAAAAAACAATATATTTTTTATAAAAAAATTAGAGAGAGAAATAAAGAAGGGTAGGTGGGTGGATATGCCCCCTTCTCCGACCGGTGTATATATATATATATATTAGAAATTTTCATCATTTGGTTGGGGAAAACAAAATTACATTATTTTTGAGAAAAAAAAAAAAAAAACAATATCCTGGCTGTCCCGATCATCCTTGATGGTCAACAACTAGAAAACACCCCAATTATTAAGATGCAAACTAATTTTACTCTATGATTGCTTCTACAAGTCATGTGATTTGTCCATGTCCATCTGTTTTCATTTAACGATTGGATCTGTCCTTGGTGTCGCGGCCCATGCATGCGCCCTCATGTACCATCTTCAAAGCTGATGTCCATTAATTAGCATGATTTCAAATCTACAGAAAACATCAGGAAAGGCAAATATCTTCACCATGTCGCATACCAAAAGTTTGTTTAAGAAATTTGTTAGAGAGATTTATCTCTTCAAGAATCAAAACCATCATGATATAAATATTTGAATGTACTACTTACACGATGGAAAGAAACACCTAGAGTGACCTAATCTTATCAATGCAAACCATACGTGAAAGCATTCTTCACCTACTTGATAAGGAAATCGATGAATTAATTGACCCCCGTCCAACATTTCCAAGATTCCACGTCATGCTAAAGTTTATTCTTCTTGGATGCTTTTTAGTAGGGCAGGAGTTGATAGAGATGGATGGGGAGCAGCACGCTTGTCTTCAGCCATTCATGATGTTTGATATGAGAGAAAGAACAATTGATTGCACCGCACGGTAGTAGTACATGACGGCATGTTAGAGTTTGTAGGCCCATCATCATCTGTGAGTGAGTCATGGACCCCCGTTATCAATATTCAATAATGAACCCGGCCATCATCTTATCTCATGGTTGGGGTCCAGATGAACTTTATGTGTCACAGGGAACGGAACGTAGGACCTAAATTATGAAGTTACCACCTTTCCTCATCATTCGTCTTGACAGGCGTTATCGCATCCGTGCCAAAACTCCAATGCTTTCATGTCAATCCAACGTCTCTGGTGGGGAATTAATGGGATTCCATGATCCAAGGACCGGGCTACCAAATTAAAATCTCCCGTGTTTTTCCGTGACTTCTGCGACTTCGTCTAGGTTTTGCCCCGAGCCAACCCGAGAACTATCATAGGTTGGGTTGACGTTGTAATGGACTCGTGTTGTCTTCGGATTGGCCAGCAAAACACCAAGCCTACGCATCATGCAGGTCCAACTGGCAACTGTTAAGAGGGTCTACCTAATAGGATGACGAATAATAATGGTAGATAATTTTTTTGATATATAAATGGTAGAGTTAAGACTTGCGTCTGCCCTTCCACTCGGTTAAAAAGATGTTATCAAATTAAAATGGGATTCCTTCGGTGCGTTGCTGCATCTTAAAAAAAAAAAAAAAGGCAAATCCACTTATCTATAGGTAGGAATTCTTTAATATCAACCCTTCTCACCGTTTCTTCCTGCTAGTTCTTGTTTTTTTTTTTTTTTTTTTTTTAATGGTAACTCTTTCACGTAGATGGCAATGACCATTTCTTTTATTCCTAGCTTAATATCAGAGTTGATCATGGGCCCGGCCTTGGGCCTGAACCATATCCATTTTCAATCAGAATTTGACCGGATCCATTTAAAATTTTATATTTATCGCATCAAAAAAGTTTAATTCTTTATATCTATATCGTTTTTGTATATTCATGCAAAACTAAAAATTATGGAAGACATATCTTGCATTCTTGTTCCAGGTGCATATGCATAGTTTTTAAGGTATCCGATCTTTTATCTTCTTTCTCTGATGTAGATGATTGATGAGAAATCATTCATCAGGAGAGAGTCGAAAAAAGAAACCATGATATATTTATATTTATATCTATATATATCTCTTTCATCAAAAGATTAAAATTTTAATTAAATCTTGATTCAAATTTTATCCGATCAAAAAGATCGGTTAGGTCAAAAATAGATTTTTTTAATTATTTAATTTTTTTATAATTAATTTGGTGGACGGGTGAGAAGGATACAGCCGCCGTCCTTTTCCGAGTTATGTGCCAACCCACATGCAGCAATCCGAGTGGCCGAGTGGGGGCTCACGCAAACATGGCATGCGTGCCAGGGACACGTGCACAAATTCTAGGCTTTGTCATTTTAGCTCGAAAAGAGCGGGGTCGCCGTCGAGGATAAGATACGTGTACCATTTCCATTGCTGAGAAGGATGAATTTATTGGTTTATTAATAAATATTTACTTCAGAATTTTGAGATTTTAAATTTTTTATAAATATAAATAGTCTTTTTCCTGGGCTCCTAAATAAGTTGATATTCTAAGTATGTAAGATTTATTATTATTATTTTTATTTCTCCCTTCTCTTTCAAAGATCAATGAATGCATCTCTAATAGTTTGTTACACTATATAAAGCATAAAGTTACTTTCTCTTCTGGCATGATATTTAAATAGATGCATCCCTTTTCAAGAGATTTTCATGGATAATGCAATACATTTTATCGAAATGATGCATCCGAATGAATGGATGGGTTATGCGAAGAGATGCATCCAAAGAAAAGAAGCCTAAACATTCGATCGTACTTACTCTTTCACATAAAAAAGAGATTGTACTGGTCTTACACATCTGGGATATTTGGGATCTAATTTCGCTTAATGTAATAATAGACAAAATACGACAAGGATGTCGAAAATAATTGACAGGACTTTTGGATTTGATCGATGGCTCCGCATATTTTCAGAAGCCTCGGTCAAGCATTTATCAAGGTTTGCAAATGATCATTGCCCGATTTTATTATCTCTGATTAGTCGATTGTAGACCAACAAAGCTGCTTTCATATTTGAAAAAAGCTTGGCTCTGTTGGGAGGCTGTATAAAATATAATAGACCGAGCTTGGAACTGCCCCGATACTCATTTTTCAGGAATCATGTTATCAGTACTCCTTAACAAAACTCGTCAAGCCATTACGAAATGGAAGCATAAAATTGAAAATATTTTTAAAAAAAGGATATCATATCTATGACCAAATCTATAATCTGTAGTTGCATGAATTCAAGATTGGGGGTTTATTCGATCATCGATATATTTATCTTATGACTCTCTTGAGGGAGTACAATAATGCATTGCATACATAGGAAATATTATGGAGACAAAAAGTTCAAGCTTTTGGTTGAAAGATGGAGATTCAAATGCCAGATATTTTTATAGATCAATAATTTTAAGACAAAGGAGAAATAGAATCTTGGTGATCCATGATGAGGAGTCAAGATATGAAGACGAAGCTAAGATCAATCAAATCTTTCTCGATCATTTTTAGCAAATATAGACTTGTAAAAATCACTTGGTGGATATGGATAGTCCAATACTTGAGTTCAAGGTTATTGCTACTCAAAATACCCAATTAATCCAACCTGTATCAGTGGAAGAAATTTAGAATGTTGTTAAAGAATTGAATACCGACAAAGCTCCAGGACCGGATGAGTTTCCATCATTCTTCTTTCAAATATTTTGAAGCCGGGTTAAAACTAAAGTGGTTTAGGTAGTGCAACATTTTTTTTCTTAACCGGCCTGATGATGCTGGAATCTTGGAATAAAATATTTATCATTTTAATTTTCAAAAAAGATAATCCTAAGTATTTGATTTACTTTAGACCTATCAGTCTTTATAAAATCACCTATAAAATTATAGCGAAGATTTTGGCCAAAAGAATTCAATCGCTTTTATCCATGTTAGTGTTCATGAAACAAGGGACTTTTGTTCAAGGAAGAAGTATAACTAAAAATATCTTGTTATCCTAAGAAGTGATGTATTCTCTAGAACATGCAGCACCTATTAAAGGGTTGGTTCTTTTCAAGGTTGATATGAAAAAGGCTTATGATCGAGTCCGCTGGCCTTTTCTCTTTACCATTCTCGATCAATTTAGTTTCCATCATAGATTTATATCCTAAATTAGATTTGTCTTTAAAACTTCACCGTCTTTACTAATTAATGGCACTCCTACTTAGTGGCCCTGGTGCACCCGTGGCCTTAGACAAAGATATCCTCTATCTCCTTATTTATTCTTGGTTCCGAGGTTTTATCTAAAATGTTATATTATGCTGTGCATTGTAATTTAATGAGAGCTTATAGCCTTCTCGGAGGGGATCATACTATCCCATTTATTGTTCGCCGATGATTGCTTATTTGTTACGAGAGCTAGGATTAAAGATGTATATATATCATACTTAACCGTAAGGTGCAGGAGCTTATATTTGTTCGAGGTACAGGATTTGTATATCTAGATTTCTTGCTGCCGTATCTCTTCACTGTCCCAGCTAAGTATACATATGTCGTTCAAAGGTTTAAACTTTATAGCAAGGTGATTCAAGCCGCTGGAACCTGCATCATATTCTTATCTTCAAGGTTTCTTTCGTTTCTGTGTTGGTTGCTGTACCTTTTTGGGATGCATTTGATTTACTTGTCATCATATTAGGTTCTATAGATGGAGTTCCAGGATCTGTAATCAATTTTACTTCTTATGATTTTGATCGGAAAGCTTTGTAAACTTTTTATATTTTACCTAGTATAGTTTGGACAATGCTTGTTATTATTATTATTTTTTTATAAAAAAAACATGGAATAAGCCAAGGGAAACCGAGTTTCACCCTCTACCTGGACATCAGTCAATAGCATTGCCACCAGTTATTGACTGAATGGTCCGATGAGGAGCCCACACAAGAGCCGCCTTAACCATAGGCCCGGTGGTGGGAGTTAAATAAATGAAAACAGGGAGGGCTAAACTTGAAGCACCAAAAGGAATGCTGCACGCCAGGGAGGGCTAAACTTGAAGGACCGAAAGGACCGATGACCGATCCGGATTCTTCTTGCTGCCTTATCCATTCACCGTCAAATCCGACATTTTTAGAGTTTCGAGGTGCATTTATTCGGGCTACACGGAGGCCGATCTATTGCGTGTTTGAGAGAGAGAGAGAGAGAGAGGGGGAGAGATAACATTTATCCCCGCGACCTCTTAAATATTCCACATAATCTCCAACATCTTCGACACCTTGGTGCAATTTTCAGGTTGAGATATACTTTTCCCAGAAAACGAAAGCTCTTCACGGAAGCGTACTCATTATTTCATTTAGTGCTCCAGACCTAGCTCTTAAACACACATAACTTGGATTAAAGCCACAATTCTGGCAACAGTTTGTCCAAATCAGGATTCCAAAGCTGGTGGGAAAAAAGCCAGACAGATTACATATATATTTAAATATTCTTTCCATATAAATTCAATAATCCAGAAGATAGCAATAAACAATAATGAAAGAACCACGATCATCGATTAACGGTTTGCAACCATTAGCGTTCCTTGAATAAGTTCGTGAATAATGAATGACTAATAAAATCCGTGCTTTTTCATGAATTCTTCATTAGTTTAATCGCCTCAAATAGTTTAGAGAATAATCCGGACAGAAAAATACAGTAACAAGCTAAGATTTATTTTGGAAATCGAGAGAATATTTTTACTATTTCCAGCTTTGCCTTCAAAATGGTAGCAAGGGTTTCACAGCTCACTTTCTAGCTATCATTCTAGTCCCGATGTGGCTCACCTTTTATTGAATGCTCCAATACCCTAGCTTCCTACAATATATAAACACATTGGACCTTGTGGTTCTCATACAACATCCTTTGTAACATGAAGATGTCTAGAAGGAGCCTCCTCTGTGCCTTCCCGAGGAAATGTAAGGAGAAGGGCAACGAGTTCTTGATTGGTGCAACCAGTGAACAGTCTCGGTGTTCACTCCTCACTTGCTCCCAGGAAGAGCAGATCATTCCAAAAGATGTTCCCAGGGGCCACCTGGTTGTGTACGTGGGAGAAGAATGCAAGAGGTTTGTCATTAAAATCACCTTTCTTGGGCATCCATTATTCCAAGCATTGCTTGATCAAGCTCGGGAGGAGTATGAATTCACGCCCAACTCGAAACTCTGCATACCTTGCAATGAGAACATCTTCCTCGACATTCTTCATGATGTCCGTTCACAGCAGGACCAAAGGTTCTGGCTGTGTTGCTAAAGGTTTAATCTCTTCTCATTTCCTCTCTTCTCCTTATAAAGACCCACAGAGAAAGTACAAGAATGGGCCACAGATCAAATATTGTATCCCTACGTGGCCAAGATAAATGTAATCTGCCTTTCCTCAGCATGAACACCATGTTTCTTCCCTTCATTACAATCTTGTTAAACTGATGTTGAAGGGTAGCAAAGGACGTATATAAATTTTTTCTTCTGCCACCTTCTCCAACTTCTTGTTGAAAGTCAAAAGCACATTCAATTGAATTGAGAAGAAGAGAGCAATTTTTATTTCTATTAACAGACAAAATGGGATGTTCTATTCGTGAGATAAAAGCAGCATAAAGGGCTGGAGAACAGAAAAATTGACAGTACATGATCAAACCCATGACAAGTGTATAGTACATTTTGTGCATTTCTTAGCAACTACAAACTTTGAAACCTTCCACATTAACAATAATTTGTGCAGCAAAATGTCAGAAAACATAATCTCTTTCTTACTATACGGTTATATATATAATGAAACTAATTTTTGTTATTAGATGACAATTTTCAAGTGATGAGGTTGTGAGATTTCGTAGCAAATGCAAAGGACATGCTGTTCATGATAAGTACCATAGATTTCGGTTGAATATCCATTGAATATGTCAATGCATAACATAAAAAGCCAAGGGCAATCGGTATGTTGGAAGGAGAAATGGTGATAAGCTGAGATTTACATCAAAAAGAAGTGATATGTTTGAAATATCAACAACATCCTAGAAGAGAGGAGCAGAATAAAGGGTAATGAGTAAATGAAATCGAAAAGAACTAGGTGAGTAAAGAGGACCTCGATGACGTGTTAAATCAACCATAAAAAAGTTCTGCAAGTAACATAGCACAGATGCAAATATGAATTTCTATCTATTACATCATGTTCATTGATCTAATTTCTTCAAAACATTATCCCACAGAGTTGCTAGTTCCCATATAT
The DNA here is from genome assembly GCA_021397845.1 of Areca catechu. Lineage (NCBI taxonomy): Eukaryota > Viridiplantae > Streptophyta > Magnoliopsida > Arecales > Arecaceae > Areca > Areca catechu. The sequence continues at coordinate 2,250,385 of CM038049.1, read as the reverse complement.
TAGTAAATATTTTTCTTGTGAAGGGTCTCTGACACAATATTTTGCATGATTCTATCTTCTCATATCATGAAAGACGCATGATAAATCCTTAGAGACATCTATCACACACAGTTTGAAGGATTTCTCAAAAAAACCCACCATTTTGTACATTCTGAAACCCATTAACCATGTAAAACTTGACAGATGATAAGATTTCCATACTAAATACTCACTATTTCCTTCTCTAAAACAATCCTGAGAAGGTGCAAACTATATTACGACCCTCAAATATTCAAGTCAGTGAATGTCAAAAATTTGAGTCTTCAAATATTAGCATCCATATACCAGATGAATCATTATCCTCGGATAAAAAGCTCCCCACCTTTTCACATAAAAAGCTGCCCACCTCCCAACCCGACCCCACCATAAACCCACACACACACACACACACATTCACACACGAAAGGCAAAAAATATAAAAAAGGTGAGCAAGGAAAACATCTAATACGGTAATACCATGGTTTCTGATATTGTGATTCTAATACCAATCACAAACTTGGAAAGCTGATAACAATTGATCATGGATATTTGTGAAATATCCATCAAGAAATAACAATTCATTTCAGTACTTCACAGATGTCAAAGTCTCAATTTCCTGTCATAGCTTGTAAAAAAAGTAAATGACATATTAAAGCTGAATCTGAAACAGCCACATTTGTAGGCATCACATGTTTTTTGAAGCACAAAATTAACTTGCATGCTAACCTTAGAATGAGAATGGTTCCCAAAGTAGAGATATGCTACCAGATCAAAGTTTGAGAACACTACACCTAAATCAAAGTAGACAACAAGATTGCTGTACAGAACCAGGATTACTGTTTTCATTGCTTACAAGCAAATTTTCATTTGTGGTTCAATTTGCCAAATTATCATAAACTACTGATCATTGCTCCACACAAGGTTCATCACCATTCTTGGCCATTAGATATATAGCATTTTTTAGAAAAATCTGTTTTCAAAGATTTACAGCATTATAGTTGCTTTGCAATCAGCCAAAAATTCAAAAGCATTAGAAAAAATCCAGTCAATACTTATTTTGATGATATGACCAGCCCTAACTTGGCCTAAAAAATTATCAGTAAAATGATATAATGTTGCAGAAGACTAGACACAATGTATGCTACTTCATGGTCAAGGTATATTTGTGATCCATGAGGTTCAAGCCATCATTCATCATAATCAAGAACCTAGAATATGACAGGAGATGTCACATATTATTGAAGCATGGCAGAAAAACCTCTCTCTTGATTCTACAAAGATGCCTCTGCAATGTAGTTGTGAAGGAATCATTCTATTGTGATCCAGGCCCACACAAATAGTTGACCCCTCTCTTTCCAGAATCTGTTATTTACAAAATTTTCTTCCAGAAGAAGTGTTGTCACTTCAGTTCTGAAGACAGGAGCAGCTATACCATTGAAGCACAGTCACAAAATTATTTTGCTGAAGTCACTCTTACATTGCACTGTTCTTTGAGCAGCAAGCAAGATAAATTTTCTTAATTGATCCATCAAATTTTGTCGTACCATAATTTTTTAAGCCTGGCCAGAACTTCTGAAAACAAAACCAAGATGTCCTGGTTTTGACAAAAACCACTATGAATTTAGAGAAAACTGACTTACGAGACCAAATATATTGTACCTTATGGCCAATTTGAGCAACTCTTTTAAACTTTATTCTATTTTTTAGTAGAATTATAAATTTTATCCTATTGAAATCTAAGAAACATTTTACTGAGATTGAACGCAGATTTGTAAGTCTTGAGATGATATAGAAGCACTGCAATATTGAGCTCCGAATTTAAATGGAAAGTTGAGTTTTTAACATAGGTCTGGCTATTTGATGCAGGTAAGGATGGGGTCCACCTTCCTCACAATGTCAAAGTACAACTACAACTAAGACAATCTGGCGAGCTATATGGATCCAAGGGAAAAGATGAAGTTAAACAATGAATTGTAAAATAAAAATAAAAGTTAAAAGAACAACTACATGAATTTAAGGTCCACCTCCTGACATCGATGGGTTAAATAGTTGTGCCTCGCATTCCTTCCCAACCTTCAGCCTCACACATCTGATCTTCACAGTGCTTTGATAAAAAAAGCCCAACCTCTCAACAAGCCTTCCTCTTGAATCCACAGCTTCCCTATGATTTTCTTCCATTACGTCGCATCTGAACTAAAAGCTTTATTCAAATTCATTAAAAAAATTGTGAACAGCCATAACTATCTATTATGTTCTAGAACTCATAAATAGGTTAGGACTCATGGGGGCCTTCAGTAAGGTTGGAAGTAGATTTGAGCTCGCCCGGGCTCTGGCCAAAAAGAGTTCAAGCTTAGATTATGGACCCCAAACCTAAAATAGGCCCTACTTGAAGCCAGACTCAAGCACAACCAATCTCAGCACACCACCCTAACCTTTTTTATCCACACGTTACCCTCCCACTTGCACAGTCACACTGCCTTCCACCCCCCCTGGAACACCTATCATTCAATTTGAGTTTTGTGCTCAAGCCAGAAAGAGTTCAAGCTCCGGTTATAGCACCCAAACTTAAAATACGATCTTGTAGAAGCTTGATCAAGCCCAACTAGGCTCATCCTACCACCCTAAACTTTTTGGCCCACATGTTACCCTCCTACTCACACCATCATGCCCCTTTCTGTACATCTGCCTCTCTCTCTAACAGCCCCTATCCCATTCTCCTGCCTACCTTTGCCTCTCTAATGGCCCCCAGTCAAACGCCACCTTCCACTCACCCTCTTCCCATTCAGATGCCACCTCCTCCCCTCCCCACCCTCTCTCTGTGGTCCCCACTTACCATCTCTCTGCTATCCAACATGCAAAGGCCAAGCTAGGGACAGGCTCCTTTAGGTTTAGGTTGGGCCAGGTGGGGCTCAAGCCTAACCCTATAATTGAAATGTTTTGGGCCTGAGCTCAGTCCAAGCCTGAAATGTATCATTTCAACTGCGCCCAAGCTACATGGAAACCCAACTCAACCAAGCCCAATTCCAACCCTAGCCTTAAGACTTGATTTTCATTATGAAATCAAAGAAATGGAATGACTAGCTTGAGTCAAACTCACAAATGGACACTCTAGGGCATCCAGCAATAAGCTACGGGTGGTTTGATGCTCTAACATACAGATTGGAATGTTAAACAGGTAGCTTAAAACTTGATGCATTATGAAATCAAACAAAAGGAATGAGTAACTTCACTTGAAATCACATATTGACACTCTAGAGCATCCAACACTAAGGCATCGGTGTTTGATGCTCTAATATACGATGCTCTAATATACAGATTGGGGCATTAAATACCAAGTGCCTTAAAACATGATGCTTTGTGAAATCATACAAAAGGAACAACTAACTTGAATCAAAATGACGAATGGACACTCTAGTGCATTTGATACTATGCTATGGGTGTTCGATAATCAGATTGGAACATTAGATGCGAGGTGCCTTAAAACGTGATGCCTGTTGAAATCAAAAGGAATGATTAACTTGACTCAAACTCATAGGACACTATAAAGCAACCGATGCTAATTTATGGGTGTTTGATGCTCTGATATGTAAAGGTGACAATTTATGATCCGATCCATCAACCCAACCCCCGAACAACCCACTTTAAATAGGTTTGGATTTGATATAAATGGATTTGGATCATAAACAGGTCAACTCATCTAGACTTGTTTATTAAGTAGGTTAAGTTCAGGTTTAGACCTTTGACTCATTTAATAATTGGATTAGGCCATGACCCAACACATTTAACCTGTTGAAAATCCATTTAACTTGTTTAAAATTTACTTAACCTGTTTTTGCCCTGTTTCACCTGACCCATTTAACCTATTTAACTTGTTTAACTTGACTTGACATGTTTGATAAATGGATTGTGGGTCAAATTGAGTTACCTGTTTACTAAATAAGCTGGGTTCAAACTTGAGTTTTTGACATGTTTAATAAATAGATCAAATTTGAGTTGACAACTTTTTGAGCGGACTTGCATCCGACCTGACCCAACCCGTCCACTTGCCACTCCTACTATACAAATTGGAATGTCAGATACCTCCAACTCCAGATCTGCTTACAAATGCTAACAAATCATTGACACCATGATGGTGTGGATTGATTAAATGCCTGAACTGGCCCATCAGATCAATTCAATGAAAAAATAAGGGTGTTGGATCTGGATTTTGTCCTCTGGTGCTTTCACAGAGATCTCATATACACAGTTTGATTTTAATTTGTTATCAAACAAAAAAATTATAAATAAATTCTTAAATGATTTGGAAAATATACTTCTAACCTTTCAGTTTTGAAAAAGTTCAAGTGTTCTAGTACAAAACAACCCATAATAAATGCACTTAGAGATCCTCAATATATCCAAAATCAAGACTTATGTTCTTAATTTAACCATCTTCTAATTTTTCTGTCAAATAATTTTTTTTACAGCCTTTTAGACTGAAACCAGTGAAAATCAAGCTAGAATTGCCAAACTAACCGAAGTGAAACTCATCTGAGCCCATGGTAATCGAAACAGACTCATTTATTGAAGGTCTTTATCATTGTGGTAATGAGATCTGCTTATAAGTCATTAAAATTGTATGCTTTTACAAACTAACAGCAAGTGAAAAACGGTTATCTTATTAACAAGTTTTAATCAGGATTCATTATCAGATTTATGAGTTGCAATACATGACTTTTAAGCAGGCAGCACTAACTTGAAATTCCTTCTATGTAAAGGTTTGACAATAATATAATAAAAGGAACTGCTGTTGTAAAACTTTCAAATATCATTTCAAATTATTGGGCAAGCTCTAATAAAGATTCAAAAAGGGCATCTTCATTTTTAAACTTAAGTTGAAAGATCTTATGCAACCTGATTTATTGGATCAGTAAAATGGACAGTTATTCATCAGAGTTAGTAGGCTTAGTTAAGCTGACAAAAATCATATTTAACAAATTCTGGTTGATTAGTCAAAACATAGGGAAAACAGATTAGATGATACCCAGTTCTATCCAGAACCAGACAAAAATTTCAGCATCTGACTAAAATCTGTACTTGTATTTGTATCTGACAAATAAAAATAACACAATTATGGATTTATTACACATATTTGATCTGTATCCACCATTTTTCTATCCATCCTTGTGAGTCCTATATGTCCCTCAAGAACTTAAATGGGTTTTAATAAGCGACATTGTCAATGTATCCTCAAACTTTTTCATACAGAGACATCTTTAATTGGTGGATTGCATCCTTAAAATGAAGGATTACTGAACCGATACCAAGACCCGTACCGGTTAGCTAGCCAATATGGTACGGTACTATATCATACTATACCAACACACGGTATAGCAAAGTCGGCATGCAAAAAAAAATATTTTTTGGTTTCTTGTGATTTTAAATCACTTTTTTTAGGATTTATTAAATGTTTTTAGATTTAAATAGATGTTTGTTGATGCAAATTGAAGAAATTTTCATAAGGCAAGATTATCAATAATTAATTGGAGAAAAAGAGAAATAGAAATCCGAGAAAAGGTACCACTTCTCGGAATTCTATTTCTCCAATTAATTGGCATAAATGATGTAGGAGTTGGAGGTAATGCCAACAAGGTAGTCACGATGGACATGAATCAGGAAATGGTACCACTTTCATCAAAAGACCACCGTCCACATATCCATCAAGAACGGCAACCCCTTCTATATCTCTATCGGCATGGCTTCCTCCTCTCTTTCTCTACCACCACTTTCTAGTAAGTCTTCCTTGTTCATCTCCTATAACCTTCAATTTTATTCTCTATGTTTTTTCTTATAAAAAAAGGAAGAGAGAATTGGATGGTCATTCCCAATTATAATATTTCCAATTTATCAGTTTTCCCTCTCTTTTGTAGTTGGCATATTTTTCCTATCATTCTGGTGTGTAATTTATACATATATTTTCGATATCTAAGGCTTTGCAAGCATCTGTACCCATGCTTTGGTGGTCTCATAGTATTACGGTCTCTGAGACAATCGAGTTAGTATTATTTCCTGTTTAAAAATTAATAAAGGTTGGATAGTGTCCCAGACTAATGCCGGAGATCCTAACCTGACCTAACTCACTGTATTGGGTTTGTGCAACATAATTTATTATAGAACTTTGAGTCAAATCGGACTTGTTTCACCTTCAAAGAAGGGGCTTGGACTTGAATTTAATCTAGCTTAGCATTGGATAAAATTAGAAATGATGGGGATGCAAGATGAGCCTTCCAACTAGAAGTTGCAATTAAATTTGTTGAGATATAGTTAAAACACGACTTAGAATTGAGCTAATTTTATGTGACAGGTCAATCGATCATCATTGATATGATCATTATCATCCTAGTTCCAATCCAAAATTAACAGAATAACATAATCCAATTACAATTAAAATTACTTGATTAATGGTTTTATGTATAAAAATAAAAAAGTATTTTATTTTTAAATTTTTTAATCCAAAAACATATTTTTAATTTTAAAAATCATATACTCAATAAAAATAAAAAATATAATTAAAATCACTTGGTTTACAGTCTTTGTGCATAAAAATAAAAAATTATTTTATTTATTTTAATAATCCTAAAATATATTTTTAATTTTAAAAATTATATACTTAATAAAAATAAAAATATACAATTAGAATCACTTATTTTCGGTCGATCCGGAGGACCGAGTTGTTTTCTACACCCGGACTATACCGGTCGCCATCCGCTATGGTATGATATGGATCATACTGGATGGTTCGGTACAGTACGGAAAACCCTACTTAAAATATTAACTATGAACTTTTTAGCCCAAAGTGTGTATCTTTGAAAAGTTAAAACAATTATAGGATCCATTAAAAGGTAATGAATAAGTGGATGCAGTAATCTCTTTGTGGTTCATGGTACAATCATTTGAACGATTCAGAAAATCACAAAAGAAAGTTGGAAGACATGCTTAGTTTGAATAAATAAAATATAAAGTAAAATTATATTCTCCCTCTAAGTTCATTTATCTTTCGAAATGACAATAGATATTATTCAATTTACACATGTATTCACTAAGAGAAATTTTGTACCACCACTTGTTTCAAACATATTTAGATTTTGCTCATATCCTATTTAAATTCAATACTTTATTTGAACAAATATCGATATAACTAATTTTTTATACACATCCACATCCATTTAGAACAAAGATGCAAACAAATTTTAGCATCAAAATAACATTTATATCCAAATTTCTATCTTCCAAATAAAAGTGGAAGTGGAAACTATCCTAATTTTTATCCATTCCCAACTTTATACAATTAGGAAGAGGATAGTCTATTCTTTTCATTCTGAATACTGCCAGTGATTTATTTTTTTGCCCCATTTATTTTGTCAGACTTGGACAGAGAACAACTTAATAATGTTGCTCTTTCTTACCATATTAAACTTTTGATTGTTATTTTAGAATTGAGACGGGCAATGAGTCGTGCCTGGCATAGCATGGCCCAGGCACACTAGGCCGAAGGTTTAAACAAAACCCCTGGCTTGGCATGGCCCTAGGCCTAGGGGTGGCAGGCCGTGCTAGGGATTGCCCATTAGGCCCGCACGGGCTTGATAGGCCTAATAGGCCTTTTAAAAAAAAAACTCAATGACCATTTTTTTAATTTTTTTAATTTTAATCCCTCAAAATGGCCATAAAATGGCTTGTTTTTTGAATAATTTGGGGAAGCAATTTAAAGGACCGTACCATGCATGGTCGGGCTGGCACATGGGCCGGGCCGTGCCTGGCTGGCGAGTCATGCCAATCCAAGCCCTTATGGGCCATGCCGGGCCTAGGCCACTGGCTGCAAAACCACCAACCTAGCCCGGTCCCTTTATATGTGCCATGCCTGGCATGGCCCGTTACTGTACCAAGTGGGCCATGTCAATTTATGGCAAGGGACCGTGTAATGGACGGCCCAGCCCGATGCCCATGTCTATTTTTAAATGAAAAAGACCCCCTCTCTCTCTTTCTCTCTCTAACATCAGTAGGGGCTGATGGCTGCCTTTCTACACCATACCCACTTGAACCATTAAGGGCTGACCCTAACCAGAAACAATCCCCACTCCCTTGCCCAAGTGGCAAGGTGTACATGTCTGCTCTATTCTTTGTTATTTCTTTCTTCTCTCAAAGCTCTTCCATGTCTCCACAATCTAGGTTGCTTTTCCCTTCATTTTGCACAAACGATCCATCATTCCAAATGATACTATATCAGAATCCATGATCCTCATTTTCACTAAAACCAGACTCAAGATCCAGGTCAGTTCATACATCCGTCCAAATAATTATTTTTCTCAGCGATCTGTTCAAATATATGCAAGTAGCAAGCCCTATCTACTCTAGAAACTTTATAAAACTACCATCAACATTGGAGTCCAATAAGCAAATAATTAGTCTCAGAATTCTTAAGAGTGGCGACATTTCTTTTTGTAGTAGTATCACTATTAGTGTCAATACAAGTAATATGATAGTATTTATTAGTATTAGCAATTCTGCTTCTATTTCTTATAAATTTTGGTCATTTATAACAACATAAACATATAAACTCCAATATCGAAGTTAATGTTTGTTTAAATGCTAGACAGAATGAGGGTGCAACTAGTCAACACCATTGCTCTATATCAGTAATTGGACCCTGAAATACCAAAGTAATCCTGCATACTTAAAAAAAAAACACGTCAATATTTTAAAAAAAGGGGCCAAAACAGTAAACTAGAATAATAACCCATATGGATCCTTAAAAATTCAAATGATGATAGACTGCATCATAATAAACTCCAGCAATTCTAAATGAGTGGCCGAGGGTAGTTGAAACAAAAGGAACAATAATTTTTGCAGCAGTAGCCTCCTTGAAATGGCATTAGCGTAAGGCAAACATGTAGTATTATGAGGAATCTTAAAAAGTTTCAATTTACATTGGAGAAACTTAGCAAACTTTAAACATATACCAAGAAGGAATGTTTATGACCTGAGTTATAATTGCTGAGCGATCAAGGTTCAATATTTTGTTAAAACTCAAATTATACTGGTTTTCTTTTTTTTTTTTTTTTTTAATACTGGTTTTCTTTGAAAATTATAACTATATGATGACAGAACCCCCTCTAACTACGTCACATCAAGCAAAACAGAAGCTGCACATACTGTGACTAAAAGTTCACCAAAAAATTATTTGGAATACTCATAGACTGAGAACAAGACTCGCACATTTTCCTCTCCATGAAATTCTACCACATAGCTATCCAACTGTCATTAGCTAGGTCTGAAGTATGACCCAACAGATGCTAATAATTCCTAAAATAAGACTCCAAAGCCCACTAGATTACTAGTAGTCCTAAATTACACACACAAGCCACAAGGAAGCAAAAAATATTTAACCTTGTCCCAAAGGGTTTAAATGTAAGACTAGACACAATAAATGAGAGAAACCACAAAAATGGAAGTTTGATTACAATATGACTTATAAAAATCTACAATTACATGTGAGAGCGCATGCCAAACCAAATTGGTTGAGTTGCTACCTCAAAAATGCAGTCATTTGATGACATTAATATAGCCCTTTGTAGCTCCCCACCCAAATCTCCAGCCTTCCATCTCCCCACCCCCCTTGCCATAAAACAGAACATCAAACAAACCACCAAAAAGAAAGACTTCGCCAAATGAAACATACAAGCAGTCCCTCTAACCATCATCGCAATCCAACTAGCCCAATCCCCATAAAAAGCTATCTCCAAGCACTTGATTTAAATGGTCTGACCAAAAATCACTGATATAAGATGGCATCATGTTCACCACATCCTACCGGAACCTCCTGAGATAGTGGTCCATGTTCACCATCTACAAATCAACTGCAAACACAATGGACACTGCAGTTCCAATAAAGCCCACACATACAACACCTCAATAGACACAGCAAGTAATCAGCGCTTAAAAGAGAAACTAGAAAAAGATGATGCAATGAAGAGCATGAGAAATATTGTGCTCCATTGTGGATTCATTCTATTTCCTGAATAGGTATTGGACATACCATAACATTAAGAATTCCTGACGATTTTTACCCAAGCGACTAGCAAGCCATATTTGCACATCTATCTAGTCTTGATGAACTGGTTATAATTGGAGCAAGATAGTTAAATATTTGTAATTGTTCCACCCATTATCTGCTATGAAGCTTGGAACGGGATATGAGATATTAATATGCCATGAGACTGATACACCAAAAGGGTAAATTTAAAAAAAGGATATACTATAGCTGTGTTATGATAATAAATAAATAAATATTGTTCACCTATTTGTAAAAAATCATCCATGAAGCAAAATGATCTGTCATAATAATGTAGTCTATATTTTATAGAATAACATGAACAAACATAAACATGATAGTTTAGTCATTTACTCAAATCCATGCACTATAAAATATCATCTACACCACAAACTCTAAGATCAAGCATTCAACATTCATTTAAAAGATGAAAGCTCTCCCTCTTATTCATAAATATATTCGGGAAGTATCCTGGTTCCTTATTTTAATTTTAACAATAGAATACTAAGTATGTAAGACATCCTAGCAGTATTTGACATCAGATATGAGCATAGATGAAATCTGAAGTTGTGTTTCCAAGCAGTAAAAGGGCCATTTTCTTGTTTACTCTTCCTTTCGTAGCAGGAAAGCTTTGAAACCATCTATTTGGCCTGGTAGAAGCACCCAATTCCAGTTTTTGTAGACTCAACAAAGAATGATCTCAAAAAAAAAGATGAACATGAACTCTCAAAACCCTTATCCTCTTCCCTCAACCACTGTAAAATAGGTTCAACCTTGAATATATTGTCAAAAATTCCCTATTAGAACATCGTAGTTTTATTAAAAAACTTATAGCTACGACAAACATCGTATAATATTATAAAAAAATCATATATCCTCACTTATAAAATTGGATATCCATGAACAACTAAAAGTTAACAAGTAAAAACTCAGAATAATTGCTAAATGCAATCAAATAACTGAATGATTGGGCTACCTAGTACAAAACAGATTCTTACATATTTGGGACATACTATATGCAATGCACAACATATAGTAGTACCATCACATTATGCACGACTGCACTTTATCCAAAAACTCTGGACCTAAAAGTCACTTATCAAAAGCTGTTCTGATCAGCAAATGGCAAATGCCAATGCCTACCATTTTAGATATGTCCTACATATAGGGAAAGACCTCCCTTGCCACATAATATAGAGTGAATAAGCCAAAGATTTGAGACTCGAGCATACTGGCCCTGAACTAGCCATAGCATATCAGCTAGGGACCAGTACAAGGGAACTTAGTACACCATAAATTTAGTAAATTGGGCAGAATCATGATGTATCGTGCCCTATCTAGCTGTACTACCTTGTATCATGTTGTACCTTGGCATATCAACCTTGTACTGCACTTTTTTTTTAAAAAAAAAAAAAAAATCTTGCAACAACACATACTGCCACTATATCACACACCATGCATATTGGCTTGTGATCAATATGGGCACATACCTTGATAATTATATGTACATATGTATATGTAAATGTATATATGTCTAAGCCATTGTCTTGATGCTTATCCAAAAACTCTAAACTGATAAATACCCATGATAAGTTTATATGGAATATAAAGATGCTTCAAAGTGGCATTCTTTGGTGACATTAACGGGATACTTCAAAGTGGAGTGTCCAGCAATGTTGTGTCAAGACTTGCCAAGTCCAAGTGTTAAAAAGAATCAACACTTCCAAATACTTCAAAAATTGTGTCCAAGTGTCTTGGCATCCAACATAATGACCCAATGCACAGAATTGACAAATTTCTGGTCATTTTTACTAGGTTTCTAAAAGTTTCTATAAATCCATACAACTTGATGGGGACATCCATAATAAGAATATATACTTTGATTAACTCACTTTATTTTTGCAGCTATAGTCAATAAAGTTTTCAAAGCAAGTTACAAATTTTCTTGAAACATATTCATAAGCTAAATTTTCTTGAAGCATGATTTGGCTCATAAGCCAATACATGGAAGAAGCCCATTAATTTTCTTGAAGCATATTCATAAGCCAAATTTTCTTGAAGCATGACTTGGCTCATAAGCCAACACATAGAAGAAGCCTATTCGACTCAAGTCCAAAGCATGATGGATGGCATCCTCTTCAAGTCCAAGACCAACCATTCAAGCCTCTTCAAGATCAAGCCCAAGCCCAATTCATGCCAAGATTTGAAGCACATGGGGGAACAACTCATCAAACAACCTTGAGAAAGAAGGAATTACACTATATCAAGAGTTTTATGGGAAACATAAAGATTCCTTCCACTACCCCAACAATATTTGACATGTGGGTTGCCACAACTTATAACACCTAAGCCTCCACATCAATATTTGGAAGCCACATTAGGATCTTCTAGATGCCACATGTCAAAGTGGTTGTAACTTTCTATCAATAATTTATTTTTAGTTAAAACCACTTACCTAAAAATTGTTGGAGCCAACTAAGCCATCCTTATCCCCTCCTCTCCACCCTTAGACGAAATTCCTAGCATTGGAGCCTATAAATAGGGTCCCTAGGCTTCATTGTATTCATTCTATGCTATGATTTGAATTAATGAAAGAATTGTTTCCTTGTGTTCTAGTTTTCTTGAGTTCTTGTTTGGAGTGAAAGTTTTCTAGCTAGTTTGAGTGTGTAGATCCTTATCAAGGAAAGAATGAGAGTTTTTAAGTTTGAGTTTGAGAGTGAAGAGTGCTTTTGCAAGGAGTAAAAAATGGGACGCCCATTGATGGATCTATGATCAAGCTCCAAGTTCCAAGCCACCGGCCACTTTCTTCTTCTTCCTTTTTTCTTTGTTTCCATTCCAACTCCAATTCTTCTTCCATGTCTAATCCCAAATTTCTTTGCAGGTTCTCTTAGGTTCCTATGTCAAGGATGAAGTCTCCATGCCATGGATCAAGGCCAAAGAAGATGAGTCTCAAAGTAGAGAGTGCCAATCTTGACTTCTAGGTCTCAATCCTTGAGTAATGAGAGCTCCTTCTTCCACCAAATAATCAGCCATCATTGTTGGTAGGAAAACTCTTCCTAAGCTTTATTAGATCTGATCATTTGAAGGTTAACTTGTCCTAGCAGTGATGGTTTCCTTGCCATGAAAATTCTAATCCTTATTTTGAACTAGATCTACATTGCGGGTCTTAAAAATTTAATCAACCAGTCTCCTTATGAAAATTCTTTTCTTGGATTAATTTAGTCCATTTATTTGACAATTAAGTGCTCAAGTTTGCTTGCTAAAACTCTCCATTCATCATTTTATTTTCGTCCCCCATCACAACTCTTTGATCCCTAATGGAAAACAAAGCCTATAGACAACAAATATTGAAGAAAAAAATTAACTTTTTAAATCATTATTGTGGTAGAGTATCAACCAAAAGGCATTTAGCACCTAAAATACTTATCAGTGCCTAGAGGTCAAGGTGGCCCAAAATAATAAATTGAAAAAACTAAAAAATTGAAAAACCTGAAAAAAAACTATGCAAAAATATGAAATATAACATATAAAGTACCTGTAGTGGTCAATGACTAGTATCAGCTTCGCAAAACCTAATATTGGTTCACATACCGATCTCATCCATCATACTAAAAATGATCTAAAGCTAAGGTTTTAAATCCAGTGGAACGGGGCTATCCCGATTTTTTCATGAAACGGGATGCATTAGCATCCCGTCTGTCCCGCACTCGGGATAGGAGATGTCCCAAGATATCCTGATTGGATGCTGGGATGCTGGCAGGACGTCCTATCCCAGCACATGGGATGGTATCCTGTCCCGATGTCCCATAGAATGTCCCGCCGGGACCTGAATCCTTGTCTAAAGCATTGGAGCAATCACCCATGCAGCCAAGGCACTAGTCTTTTAAAATATTGCATAAATATCTACATATTAACCCTCCAATTTCCCAAGTATAACATCCTAACGTGATAACTTTAGATGTGTTCTCAAGCAAGAATCATAAAGAACTCTACAAAGTAAAGCATATGAAGATTATTTTAAAATTTATGGATTTGATGGATTCAATATATTGATGTAGAGGCAACTCTTCAGTATCCTTAACCTACAATCAATACACATATCCACATTCTCAGAAATCAATAATGTACAGACAAGCCATTCCTTCCAAAACTGTACATGCAAGATCACGTACCCCACCTCATCACCATTGAATCTATTACAGCAGCATAAAGGAAATAACTCACAAAAATGGCATTTTAGTTGCAACAACAATAACAAAAGAGACATTGATGGTACCTCTAGTATTTGCCACGAGCTCCACCACTGCATTCATCTCAGGTCATTGATGCATTCCTCCAAATCTTGCCTTCCAAACCTCCTACCTTCCAATCCCCCATCCTTACACCGTGCTGCAAAATAGAAGATCAGCCAGACCACCATAAAGTAAACCTCTGCCACCGAATGAAATACCCCCGCAAAAAGATTGCCCCCAAACATCGTTGCAATTCTCCTGCCAAGATTCCCACAGACAATCGTCTCCAAGCACTTGATCAATATAGTCTGGGCCGGCATCATCGATATCAAATAGCACCCTTCTCTCAACACATCCCGCCCCCGTCTTCTCAAATTATGGTCCATGATCACCACCCATGGAACAACTGCAAAAACGACAGAGACTACCGTGTCGAGCAGGGCCCAAATGAAGAAGAAACCCGTGAGAGCCTCGTCACGGGGTCCGGACCACGGGTTCAACGGCGATAGCGAGAAAGGCATGAGCTTGACCTTTACAAAAAGCTTGAAGAGCTCGTTCTGGTCGCCGACGTCGGCGAAGAACCATATGCAAAGGAACTGGACTAGGGCATCCCTCGCAGCCCACCGCAAGAACACGAACCCCGTAAGCCGCCGGATTCCCAATCGAGCGCCGTAATAGATAGTCCCGGTGATGGAGACCGGCTTCTGGAGGAGGGAAGCTGTGACGGCAACGAGGACGACACCAAGTACCGAGGTGTAAAAGAGAATGAACCCTAGGATGGCGAGGGCGTGGGTGGAGGAGAGTAGGGTGAGGAGATAGAGGATCACGGTTGCATCTTGGCGGTCCAATTCGAGTCCCTGGCCGAAGATCCGGAGATCGACGGCTTGGTCTCGATCGCTGGCGGCATCATCAGCTCCGCCTTCAACATCGGGGAAGGAGAAGAGGAAGGGGGAGGAAGGGAATTCCGGGACCCTGATCTTGACGGATTTGGGGGAACTTGGAGACCCCAGGGCGCCATCGACGAGGAAGAGGCGGACGGGGACGGGGAAGGATGCGTTGGAGGAGGCCGGCCAGCGGGGGAATTGGCGGTCGCCGGCGGCGGGGGCGTCGGAGTCGGAGAAGAAGTCGTCATCGAAGGTGCCGAGGCGGGTGAGTTGGAGGAAGGGGCTGCGGCGGCGGGGGGGAGGACGAAGGGGGGGACCGGCGGCGGCGGTGGAGGCGGCGCCGGGGGAGAGGCGGGAGAGGAGGGAGCGGACGGCAGGGTCGCGGTCGGCGAGCGGCGAGGCGCAGGGTGCCAGCGAGGAGGGCGGAGCGGAAGGAGAGGAGAAGGAGGGCGGCTAGGAGGAGAGCGGGGAGGGAGGCGAGGAGGAGAGACCACGACCGACGGAGCATGTGACCTGAGGTCCGGAGGTCAAGCCGCAGCGGACCGGCGTCGGCCATGACGGTGGCGGTTGGAATCGGATCGGCCGGCCGTACGCTCGTGTCGGACCGTTTCGGGCGCTAGCGCTGTCGCTCGGTGGATCCTACCTCCCTTCGCCAGTGGAGTCCGACGTCCGGTACATGATTAATAGTCAGTCAGGATGCGGAGAAAAAGGCTCGCAAATGCCATCGGACCGGGGTGTAATAACGTCTTTACCATTGCTGCATAATTTTTTTATAAATTTTATGCAGTTGCCTCTAATTTGATGATTTTTTTAATATAGGGTGATGGATGACCACATTCTTCCTGCACCCACCGTGGATGACTATAATTGAGTATTAGAGTTAGCATGTAGTTTTTTTTTTTATTTTTTTAATAAAACTGTGTATTCATGTTACTAACAAAAGTGAATGTAATTCAAAAAATTTGATAAAAAAAATATAAAATATCCTAGGACATCTCCGAGGATGTCCACAAAATCTCATCCGAATGATGGATGACATATGAAGCAATCCAATCAGCAGCGAATTTGCTTTTCGATATACATGATGAATGATAATACTAGAGTAACCATGAAAGAGTACTGCAACATCCCATAGAGGTGGATGAAAGAGGGAGACCTCAGAGCCTCCTGGATCCAAGCGATAACGGTGGTCGAGTCTCCTTTAGCATAATATAGTCAGCTCAAGGCACCCGCGTGGCATATAGCAAGCTCGCCCAGGCTTCCTGAAGCTCAGCTGCAGGAACCAAAGATGAGTAAAGGTGATACCCGCCCGCGGCCAACAGCTATAGACCCCAGTCCCGGATGACGAAGCCAGCTCCAGCAGTGTCGCCAATAACACTCCCATCAAGGTTGACCTTAACATATCTCGGAGATGGGGGCTCCCAAGAAATATAGAGCTGATGAGATGCTCGATGAGCAAAAGGGAGGCCCCAGCTATCGAAGGTAGTCAAAGTCTGAGAGGTGAACTCATATGCCTGGGCATGAGCCTTTTCGACAACCACTATGGGAGAGGGCATCAAAGACTCAAAGATGGCTGCATTTTTGGTGAGCCAAAGATGATAAGCCATATAAGCTAAATAGGTGGCAGACGGATGAGCTGACGGCAGTCGAAGTAAAATTATGAATGTATCCATATGGTCAACCACATCCTCGAATAGTCGATGGAATCCTGCTAGCCTCCAAACCTTCTCAGCTTGAGGACAAAGAAATAGAACATGATCCAGGGTCTCAGCATCCTGACTACAAATCGGGCAATGAGAAGGTACATAGATTCCTCTAGAGATGAGTAAAGCTCTAGTCGGTAGATGTCGCAAGCTACCTTCCAGAGAAATAAGCTCACTCTAGGATGGACCTGCAACCTGCAACTTCCAAATCTAGCCCAGGTCAAGTGTTCGCGAAGAGGGCTGAACATATAAGGAGTACAGATCCGACAAGGGTGCTCGAGGCTATATAGATGACTCCAGACACAAAGGTCAGCAGAGGCAATAGCAGGCAGGGCAATGGCCATTATTCGGGCTCCCAGAATGTTCCTAAAATAATGCGATACCAGTTCGAAATCCCAATGAGTGCCATCTGAAGTAAGCAAGTCAGGGATAGTGAAGGATTTCGGTATGTCAATAAAGATGAAGGTCGGCTACATAGCCAAGGGAGTGTCAGAAATCCAAGAATCCATCATGAAACTGATAGAGCATCCATTACCCACCAGCCAACTGATCTGAGGAAGAACAAATGGAGCTCTGGTCAGCATCTCCCTCCAAATGGGAGAGCAATGTCGCCCTATACGGGGAGGGTCCGACAAGGATAAGGGGCCATATCGAGCCCTCATCATGGAAGACACAGCCCATCAGGCGAAAGCATAAACCTGGCGACATGCCTTGCGAGCAAGGCCTCACAAGTGGTCATAAGGAGCAAATGCCAAGGCCACCCTCCTGTAACAATTGGCACACCTCCCGCCAATTAAGGAGGTGAACTCCTCGACCAGCAAAGCCATGACCCCACAGAAAGGTACGAAAGAGCTGCTCCACCTGGTGACCACCGAAATAGGGATAATTGCATTGGATAACATGTAAATGGGTAATGAGGATAATACATATCAGAGTAAGGTAATCCGGCCCATAAAAGAAAGAGTGCATCCCTGCCAGCCCTCAACCCTCTCATGAACCGCCCTGATCAGTCTGTCATAATCATCCCTGAGAAGTCGTCTACCAGTATGGGAACTCCCAGATAGACTAGCGAGATCGGCGACTCTGGAGTACTAAGAATGTGGCAGATGATGTGACCGAAGGAGGGGTGGTTGATAGGAGGGAAGCCGGCCGGAGCAACAGCGAGGTGCCTCAGCACTGACGCACCCTTGACAATTCTGAGCAGGTGAAAGATCTGCTCAAGAGGATTATCACGGATGTCGACTGGAGTGATTCGAGTCGACGGACCGTGAACGATGTCACCAGGAGCTCGTACTGCAACTTGACGAGGGTAAGTACATCACTCCTGAGTTTGCTTTCTTCTTTGCTTTCTTGTGTCTGACTGACACCTTTTTTTGTTTGCAGCTCCATGATATCTCACTAATGGACGATGGTCTAGGCGAGCTGCTCTACTTGAAGGAGCATTGGGCCAAGAGGGCCAAGGTGGCCGAGGCAGTCAAAGATGCAGCAGAGGTGGCACTAATGGCCGCCAGAGCGGAGTTGTCTATCCTACGGGCTGTCGAAGAGGAGCTATCTGCTCTACGGACCAAGTCGGAGGCTCACAAGAAGTAGGTAGAGGACCTGCAGGCTCGGCTGGTCGATCGGGAGGCCAGTTTGAGGAGGAGAAAGAAGAAGTTGAGCTCCCTCGCTCATAGGCTAGAGGAGGAGGAGAGACTGGCGGCCGACCACGAGAAGCACTGGCGGGAGCAGCAGGTCATGGCAGGGAAGTACATGACCATGTTCAGGGAGGCTGAAATACAGAAGGCCGAAGCAACCGACAAGGCCGTCAAGAAATACAAAGCCTCCGATGACTTCAAGAGGAAATGAATGAGGCCGGCACGGTTAGCTTCGATTACGAGTACGAAGATTGCCTGGCTAAGGTCAGCGAAGCCTTCCTGAAACTCGACCTCGCCTTTCTACAGCTACCGAAACAGGTAGGAGAGGAAGGCGCCGAAGAAGAGGCGCGTCCGTCTGACGGAGGGGTCATACCCCAGGCCGAAGCCGATGCAGAGGTGGTGGGCATCCTAGGGGGAACATCGGTTATGTCGGGTGCGACCGAATCTGAAGTTCCAGCTGCACCTTCAGTGGGTCAGACCTAGGTTGTTTGTAAAGGTCTGACCTTCTTTTTTGTAAGAAACTCCTTTTATAATACAATAGAAGAACCTTTTACCATGTCGCTTGTGTATGTCTTTGTGTTTAAGGGTCGGTCGGATTGACCGAAGTTCTTTCTCCCAAAAATGTTTCTAAATGTTGACGATCGGCTTGATCGGACCGTAGGTTCTCCAAAGTAGCTGCTGGACAATAGCCTAGTCCGAACCCAGACACTTAGAAATTTTTCTAAGTGTTGGTCCGTTGGCTTGTCCGAACTCAAGACCTCCGAAGTGGCTGCTGGACAGTAGCTCAGTCCAAACTCAGATACTTAGAGATTTTTCTAAGTGTTGGTTCGTCGGCTCATCCGAACTCGAGACCTCCGAAGTAGATGTCTGACAGTAGCTCAGTCCGAACTCAGACACTTAGATATTTTGCTAAGTATTGGCCCATCGCTCATCCGAACTCGAAGCTAGATCTTAGAAGTAGTTGCCGGACAGTAGCTCAGTCCGAACTCGGACACTTAGAGATTTTTCTAAGTGTTGGTCCATCGACTTGTCCGAACTCGAAGCCAGATCTCCATGTGGATCTTTTTTGAAGCTGTTATCAACCGGAGTCGGATTTTCAGGTGTGGGATGTCCTAGAACCTTTGCCGAACGGAGTTGGACTTTTGGAAGTGGGCTGCCCTAGAGCCTTTGTCGACTGGAGTCAGACTTTCAGAAGTGGGCTGCCCTAGAGCCTCTGCTGACTGGAGTCGGACTTTCGAAAGTGGGCTGCTTAGAGCCTTTGCCGATCGGAGTCGGACTTTCGGAAGTGGGCTGCCCTAGAGCCTTTGCCGACCGGAGTCGGACTTTTAGAAGTGGGCTGCCCTAGAGCCTTTGTTGACCGGAGTCGAACTTTCGAAAGTGGGCTGCCCTAGAGCCTTTGTTGACCAGAGTCGGACTTTCGGAAGTGGGCTATCCTAGAGCCTTTATCGACAGGAGTCAGACTTTCGAAAGTGGGCTACCCTAGAGCCTCTACCGACCGGAGTTGGACTTTCGGAAGTGGGCTGCCCTAGAGCCTCTGCCGATCGGAGTCGGACTTTCAGAAGTGGGCTGCCCTAGAGCCTTTGTTGACTAGAGTTGAACTTTCGGAAGAGGGCTGCTCTAGAGCCTTTGCCGACTGAAGTCAGACTTTTGAAAGTAGGCTGCCCTAGAACCTCTACTGACCAGAGTCGGACTTTCAGAAGTGGGCTTCCCTAGAGCCTCTGCTGACCGGAGTCGGACTTTCGGAAGTGAGCTACCCTAGAAGAAGTGATGGCCTTTATTGATAATACTTGCGAAGGTTGTCTACATTCCATGGATGTGCCACCTACCGTCCGTCCAAGTGTTCGAGTCAGTAAGTTCCGGCTTGAATCACTTCAACAACTCGATAAGGGCCTTCCCAGTTGGAAGGAGCTTCCCTTGCTCAGTCGGTCTTGATATTTCTGTCCTTCACAAAACCAGATCTCCAACCCAGAAAGTTTGAGCCTTGATTCATGAATTATAATATCTAGCCATTTTCTGACGATAGGTCACCATCTTCAAGCCCATTTGGAGCCTGGTCTTCTCAAGTAGATCTAGGTTGGCCCTTCGCTGCTATGATTGGTCGGTTCGACGAAGTGATCAATTCGCAGGGATTGCAATGAAACTTCTACAGGGATAACTGCCTCACTTCCATAGGTTAGGTTGAATGGAGTCTCCCCGGTCATCGTTCGGACGGTTGTCCGATATGCCCAGAGCACTGAGTGGAGTTCTTCTGCCCAAAGTCCTTTAGCGTCATTCAGTCGGGTCTTCATTCCGTATAGGATCGTCTGATTGATGACTTCAGCTTCTCCATTGGACCAAGGATGGCGGACTAATGTTAGTCGATGGGAGATGTGATATTGCTGGCAGAAGTATCAAATTTGGGGTTGTCGAACTGCCTTCCGTTGTCGATAATAATTATCTGTGGAATGCCGAATTAGAAGATAATGCCATTCCGGACAAAGCTCTATGCTTTGGCTTCTGTAATCTACGCTAGTGGTTCGGCCTCCACCCACTTGGTAAAGTAATCAATTGCTACGATCAGGAATTTTCGCTTGCCGAATGCCGAGGGGAAGGGTCCCAGGATGTCCATCCCCCATTGCACGAATGGCCAAGGTGCGGTGAGCGGAGTCAGCTAACTGGCAAGCCTCCTTTGGATATTGGAGTACCTTTGGCACACGTCGCACCTTCTGATGAAGTCCGATGCATCCTTCTGAATTGTAGGCCAATAGTATCCCTGTCGAATAATCTTGTAAGCTAGGGATCTTCCTTCTAAATGGTCGCCGCAGATGCCTTCATAAACTTCTCTGAGTATATAGTTTGCATCAGCTGGCCCCAAGCACTTCAGCAGCGGTTGTGAGAATGACCGCTTGTAGAAGATGCCGTCGAGGACGACGTATTTTGAAGCCATCCAGTGTACATGTTTGGCTTCGGTCGGATCTTCCGGTAGAATTTCTCTGACAAGGAATGTAAGAATTGGGTCCATCTAAGAGGCTTCTTGTTCAATTTGGTGGGCCTCGGTCAGTTCTTCGGCAATACTTGGGCACTGCAGATACTCTACAAAGGTTCGGTCAGAGGTGTTGGTGACGGTCATAGCCAATCTTGATAAAGCATCCACCCGTGAGTTCTGCAATCGAGGTATATAGATGATTTCGAAGAATGTTAGCCGAGATACGAGATTCTGTACCTTGTTCAAGTATTTGGCCAAGGTCGGATCTCTCATCTCGAATTCGTCCTTCACTTGATTTACCATCAGCTAAGAGTCGGAGAAGGCTCTGATTCGGCTGATGCCCAACTCATCGGCTATCCTCAGTCCTACAAGGAGGGCTTCATATTCTGCTTGGTTGTTTGATACCTGAAATGAAAAATGTAAGGCATACTCCAAGCTTTGTCCGTTAGGGTCGGCTAGGATTAGACCCGCCTCGCAGCTTGCAAGGTTGGACACTCCGTCCACATGAAGGGTCCAAGCGGGCTTTGCTTCTTCAATGGGGTCAGCTTCAGGCATGCCAACCGCTTGCGAGGGCAATTCCGGCCTCCAGGTGCACTCTGCAATGAAGTCAGCGATTACCTGAGACTTCATGGCTGACTGGGACTGGAAAGAATATCGAACTTGCCAAGCTTGACAGCCCACTTGGCAAGCTGACCGGAAGTGTCCGGACTCCAAAGAATCACTTTAAGGGGTTGGTCGGATAGCACGACGATCGGGTGCGCCTGGAAGTAGGGTCGGAGTTACTTGGCTGCTACGACCAAGGAATATACAAGCTTCTATATCTTAGGGTACCTCGTTTCGGTGTCATGGAGAACTTTACTAATGTAGTAGACAAGTCTCTGCTGATTGTTTTCCCCAACTCGAATGAGAACGGAGCTCAACGCCTCGTCCGACGCTGATAGGTACAAGTATAATGTCTCTCCCTCCACCGGCTTGGCCAACAACGGAGGGTTCTTTAGATAATCTTTCAAAGCTTCAAAAGCCGATCGACACTCGTCGGTCCAATGGAAGTGATCCGACCAGCGCAAGATCTTGAAAAATGGTAGGGACTTCTCAGTCGACTGGGAGATAAAACGACTGAGAGAGGCTATTCGGCCGGTAAGTTCTTGCACTTGTTTCTTGTTGGCCTGATGCCCCATATCAATAACAGCTTTAATCTTGTCAGGATTGACTTCGATTCCTCTTTGTGTAGCCAAGAAGCCAAGGAACTTTTCGGAAGTCATCCCAAAAGTATACTTGGCAGGTTTAGCTTCATCCGATAATGTCTCAGTGCATCAAAGGACTCCTGCAAGTCTTTGATATGGTCGGCTCTGTGGAGGCTCTTGACTATCATATCATCAACATACGCCTCCATATTCCTTCCGAGCTGTCCTTCAAAGATTCGGCTGATCAGCCTTTGGAAAGTGGCACCGGCATTCTTCAAGTTGAAGGGCATCATCTTGTAGCAGTACAGCCCTTTGTCAGTGACAAAGGCCGTCTTCTCCTCATCTTCTGGGTGCATCCTGATTGTAGCTGGAGAAGGCATCGATGAAGCTCAAAAGCTGATGGCCGGCCGTGGCATCCATCAGCTGATCAATCTTTGACAGGGGAAAGCTGTCATTCGGACAAGCCTTATTGAGGTCGGTGTAGTCCACACAGATCCTCCACTTCCCGTTGGCCTTATTCACCATTACGACATTTGCTATCCAGTCAGGATAATGGACCTCCCTGATGAAGACAGCATCAGAGAGCTTCTTGACCTCATCATCAATTGCTCTTTGTCTTTCGGGAGAGAAGCTCCTCTTCTTCTATCGGACAGGCCTGTAGATCGGATCCACCTTAAGCTGGTGAGTGACGACATCCGATGGAATGCCTGGCATGTCCAACACCGACCAAGCAAAGACATCGGCGTTATTCCTTAAGAAGTCGATCAGCTCCAACTTGACTTCCTTACTAAGAGTGCTTCCAATTTGGAGGACCTTGGTGGGGTCGTCCTCCCGAAGGGGAACAACAGAATTCTTTCAACTGGTTGGCCGTGGCCGTCAGCTTCGGCCCTAGGGTCAAGTTGTTCAAGGGTAGAATGACCTTCTGACTGCCAGTATTGAATAGTTAAGCACTGCTTGGCCATCCGACGATCTCCCCTCATAACTCCGACCCCATTCCAAGTCAGAAACTTTGCCAGCAAATGGTAGGTTGAGACGATGGCTCTAAACTTGTGAGGGCCGGTCGGTCCAAAATGGCGTTATAAGTCGAGGTTGTACGTACGACCACAAAGTTGATGGGGAAGGTTTTCTGGTAAGGCTCCATCCCGATGGTCACAGGCAAAGTTATCTCCCCTTTGACCTCAATGGAGTTTCCTTCGAAGCCGGTCTGCGGCACAGGGGATTCTTGCAGTCTTGATTTGGACAGGTTCATTCTGACAAAGGTATCATACAATAATACTTCTGTGGAGCTTCCATTATCTATAAGGATCATTTTTACATCATAGTTGGCAATTACTGCCGACACAACTACATGGTCATTTCCGGAGACATGGGATTCCATGAGATCTTCGTTAGAGAAGCTGATTACATTAGAACCCCTAGACCTCTTCACAATGTCTCGGTCTTCATTATATCTCCAGTCGGACCGATGGTGCAGCATGCTGACATTCCTGTCGGTCGGACGCTGGTGTACACAGTTATTTAGAATTGTGTACACAGTTATTCAGAGTGGTGTACACAGTTATTCAGAAGTGTGTACACAGTTAACTTTAGAAGTGCTGTACACAGTTATTCAGAGTGGTGTACACAGTTATTCAAAGTTATATACATGGTTAATTTTAGAAGTGTGTACACAGTTATTCAAAGTGCTGTACACAGTTATTCAAAATAGTGTACACAGTTATTCAGAGTGGTATACACAGTTATTCAGAAGTGTGTACACAGTTAACTTTAGAAGTATGTACACAGTTATTCAAAGTGGTGTACACAGTTATTCAGAATGGTGTACACAGTTATTCAGAATGGTGTACACAGTTATTCAGAAGCGTGTGCACAGTTAACTTTAAAAGTACTGTACACAGTTATTCAGAGTTGTATACACAGTTATTCAGAATGGTGTACACAGTTATTCAGAAGTGTATACACAGTTAACTTTAGAAGTGCTGTACACAGTTATTCAGAGTGGTGTACACAGTTATTCAGAGTGGTGTACACAGTTATTCAAAGTGGTATACACAGTTATTCAGAAGGGTGTACACAGTTAACTTTAAAAGTGTGTACACAGTTATTCAAAGTGGTGTACACAGTTATTCAGAATGGTATATACAGTTATTCAGAATGGTGTACATAGTTATTCATAGTGGTGTACACAGTTATTCAGAAGTATGTACACAGTTAACTTTAGAAGTGTTGTACACAGTTATTTAGAATGGTGTACACAGTTATTCAGAAGTGTGTACACAGTTAACTTTAGAATTGTGTACACAGTTATTCAAAGTGGTGTACACAGTTATTCAGAATGGTGTACACAGTTATTCAGAAGTGTGTACACAGTTAACTTTAGAAGTGCTGTACACTATTCAGAGTGGTGTACACAGTTATTCAGAGTTGTGTACACAATTAACGTTAGAAGTGTGTACACAGTTATGCAAAGTAGTGTACACAGTTATTCAGAATGGTGTACACAGTTATTCAGAGTGGTGTACATAGTTATTCAGAAGTGTGTACACAATAAACCTGACAAGTGTGTACACAGTTATTCAGAAAGGTATGATTTGTTGACAACATTGTCGACAACCATGATACATTGTCGACAATTGTGTCGACAAGTCGTACAGTTAATGCAAAAAAAAAGAAGATGAAATGTATGTTGCCGACAAATTTATCGACAATAAAATAGAAGATCAATTGTATGTTGTCGACAACGTTGTCGACAAAAATACAACAATATAGGCAAAAAACAGAATATCCTTGAGAAATTGTCGACACAATTATCGACAAACATGGACTCTGATATGAAAAAAAATAAGTTATTGTGAACATGTCGACAACATTGTCGACAAAAGGATTGGCACAAGCTCTGAAACTGTATGGCAGCTCTGAGATTGTCGACAAATTTATCGACAAATGAAAAAAATCAATTCTTCCTGAAATTATGTTATCTTTAAAAATATTTCCTTAAAAATCATATATGTGGAAATTATAAAGGCTAGTAAATAATGAAAAAGGAAAGATGCTAAAAAATATGTATATATATATGCTTCAAATTGGAGAAATTTCATGGAGAATACAGTGTGTTGGCAATTTTGAATATTTCAATATAGTTTGACATCATTTCAGAAACATTCAAATGACCCTTTACAATAAAATTAAAAAATTATTTACAAACAAATACATGATGTTGCGAAGAAAAAAAGGTATACATAGTAATCATTAAGAACAAAATTCCTTTCATTTCTGTTATTCTTCAACTTCTTCCGGCTTCTCCATATTTGCAGATGATACAGGCTCCGAAAGTGTACAATGAGCCTGGAGATCAGACTGGATAGTAGGCAATGCTTCAGCTCCTTCACCCATCTCCTGCTCCTTTTTCTTTCGAGCACGTTTATAGGTTCTTTGATCTTTTACCGTGACCTTGGCTTTCTCAGTGGGCTTTCTAATGCGAGGTCCCATTTTTACTCTCTTGCATAAAGATGACACATATTTTGAAGCAGAACCTTCCTTATCACATGAAATATCATCCACCGAGGTGGCCTAGCAACAACAAAAATCTCACTTAAGTAACACTTCATATTTAACTATAAAAACTAAATCTTTCACAATAAACTGAGATACCTGAACATCTTCTTGAACAAACTCAATACCAGGGTCTCTAAAAAATGGAGAGCTCTCTTCACCTGCAACTTGGAGCTCGGTGCCCACCTAACATTGAAGGATATTAATATTAGAACTGAAATTAAGTGAATGAAATTTATATTAAAATCTATATCTTCATAATCACCTTAGAGGGGAATGTATATCTGCCAGCACTGTCATCAGGCATCATTAAGCCATTATCGCGTAGTATCTTCTCAATGCATGATACCCTCCTACCCAGCAAACATAATCGTGCATCATCTCCGCATATATCATCAGCAGGTTGAGTATCCTCTATGCGAATACCATGATAGAGAAGTGACCTCTCAACCATTGTTATTCTTCCTTCTAAATCACTAAATGAAACATTTTTATGCTCGCTACATGATGGAACTTGAGATATTATATAGCATTGTAAGCATATTAGGGACTAAGCTTTGTATATGAAGTACATGTCGTATTAAACATTACACTTCAATTAACTGTTTTAAATGAAAGTTTACAACTAATTATATAACTGCATCTATATAAAGCAAAATATTAAAGCGCAAAAACTTTAATACGGGCCTGTGGTCTCATCTCTATCGGAACGTGCCATTCTAACCTTCCTTCAAAGAGATGGTTCAACTCATCTTCAGTTGCCTGTAATACATCGACCACCTAACAAGAATAACAAATATAAGTTACAGATCAGATTACAAAATTTTTAATGTTATATACAAAAAAATTATACCTCCGAATTCTTTAAATTCTTCATGACTTTAATTATTGAGTCGACCTTACGGGGAAATGGGGCATTACTCCAACGGAACAAACGGGGATATGTAAATGCTGGCTTGTGCTTTCCCACAAGACTGTTCGAATGCTCGACAGCCCATGCCTAAAAAAAAAAAGACAATTGAAATAATTACATTGTACAAAAATTAAGTCTAAATAAATTATACTGCAACTAAAGATAAGCTTACCACCAATGCAACCGTGCAACCATCCATATAGCAAGCGGAACCTACGCCGCTCATGTTCCTCATCCGGACGCTATACGCTAGGCCCGGAATTTGCTAGCGAATGAAAGAATAAACAGCATAACCCCAATTATATCTAGATATACTATCTAGATCATCAATATATAAAAACAAATCTTTTGGAATGATGTAGTGTGCAGTTGGAAAGAGGATTGTTACAAAAAGAAAAACTACCCATAACTTAGTAAAGTCTACCACATCATCCAATCCACTCTTTCCAACAAGAGACACCAATTTATTTTTATTAAATCCCGAGTTGCCTTTTTATGGTCCCCATCAAAAAAATGGTTCAGAATGTCTGACTCAACTGTCCCCTTCCTATAAAAAAGAACCTCATCACCTATTGCATTCAGTCCAAGGACAAGGGCAATGCCAGACCCTACAAATGGAACTAGAGTTTTACCAAACATAAAACCCTTGCCCTCATCATCCCAAAATGATAAAAGTGCATCTAACAACGGTCTGCTCTGCTTGATGTATGGCAGCTCAAGCAAATGCCCAAATGGAGTAGCATTTATTCTTTGCCTTTGATCGTCAGACGTCAACTTAATTAGATCTTCTACAACCGTGGTGTAGTTGCGAAAGTAGCATCTCCCATTTATCATAGTGCTCGACGTAATGACCACTTCTTTTCCTTTCTTTCTTGGCGCCATTACAAAACTGCATCGCAAATAAAATTTAAAAAAATTATTATAATTTACAAATATTATGCTCTATCATAAAGACATAACAACACAATCTATTACACATTCCTCTATTGATGAACGAACATTACTTGTTATCAATATAATAGACTATATTAACTAATATTATATAAGAACAATCATACAAAAATAGATTTAGGAAATATATTTTCAACTATGATAAACATGACTTCCCAAGGTTGAATGATATATATATTTGATAGATTACTTTTTCTATATCATTGACCATATTACATGTTTTTGTTACAAAATCATCAAACCATGAAGTGGCATCTAAATACTGCTCAAATCAACTTTTCATTGATGTTTAATTAATCCCAAATCAGAACACTATGATTTGACCACATTTGATATCTTTTCAAATATCTGACATTTTCTTTCTCCTTCCTACTACATTAAAAAAAATGACATGCATTACATTTTTTTCTATACTAACTTTTAAGTAGAATAAGTTTATCGAAAAACAATGATCTAATCTTCTTTTACTTGTGTTATCTATCTTCAGAAATGCTATGTCCAAATAATTCAATTCACTTATTTCAAATTTTATGGACTGAATGTATGATCTAAAGTCATCATGCTATTACATTAAACTATTCTAAATGCAACGTAAGGAGGAGAAGAGGGCACCACTCACATAGGGGAAAATGCTTATGCTAGACAAGATGGGCCAAAGGAGAACACCGAATCCAAAAACGAGAGAGAAGATTGTTGAATGGCGGAGCCTTCAAAATAATTATCCCACGGAGTTTAGTAGACTGCAAAATTATTCCTGCCAACAATGGACCATGAGAAATAGAGTAAGTAACAACTCTGGCAACGATAATGGGTAAGACAGTCACGAAAAACTCTCGCAACAAAAAAAATGGTGTCGAATATTATGCGGAGAAGGAATCTTACCGTGATGAGAGGGAATCGGATGGGAATGGAGATTTATGGACGGAAAGGTTGATTACGATCGGAAATGGAGGTTTAATCGGAGAAAAGAAATTCTTGCAGTTCTTCCGTGGCAGAGACGAAGCACTTGCAGTTCTTCCGTGGGAAAAGGAAAGGGAACACCGATGGGATATTTATAAAGGGTAAAATTGTCCAAAATTTGGACTAAAAGTTAAGTCATGTCTATTCTAGACCGGGAGTTAAAAAAAGGGTCAACAGGGATTCCAAGTAAACTTGCGGTCAAAAATTGGACCGCTAGTTAAAATCCCCAAAATACTAAGGCTGTGTTTGGATGTTTAATACGGTCCCGCTACATTGCTGCATTTTTTTTTAATTTTTAATTTTTATGATATCCAATAATCTAGATTATGTTTTAAAAGATAATTTAGAGATTATTTTTAGAAAGAGTGATAATTCAAATTATCACTTCATAGATAATTTTTTTGGACAACATTACCATAATCTTTTCCATTCCTTTTATACTACAATATAATATATAATATTATTATATAATATTATATTATTATAATTATATTATAATACATTATATAATATATATATGATAAACTATAAATATTATAAATATAATAATATTGTTGTATCCAAACTAGTGTGACGTCCAATTATTGGCAAGATTGTTGATGAGTGCCTCGCCTTCTGGATTAAGCTCCTTTCAATTGCTTGATGAGTGTCTCGTCTACTGGATCGAGCTTCTTCCGATCCTGCAAACAAATCCACTCATCAGGAGGATTTCGATGGGGGACACTCCGACGCTTAAGTCAGTCATTGGGTTTGGACTAAACAGATAAGAATCTGAGAGAAAAATGAGTGATGGATGAGGGAGAGCTCTTGCTAGTTGAGCTCACTCACCTCCTGGAAACCCCTTACTCACCGGTATTTATAGGCTATAATCCTAACTGAATTCAGTTAGGGAAACCGTAAGAGGTTAGTTCATTAAGAACCACCACGTGCACAGAAGAACTGTAATTAATTACAGTTTATGCCATTTATGTATCTTAACCAGCTCAATAGGCTGATCAACATTATATCATGAATGACTTATTAAGCCAGCCTTAAATATCGATTGGCTAGATATTTAAATCAGCCCAGATAATGAATCCTTTTTGGGCATTTAGTCGATCTCACACCCCTTGGAAGTTAATTAGCCCTGCACTTCTCGGGCGTCAATCGACCTTGTGCCTTTTGGGCGTCAATCAGCCTTGCACCTCTCGAACGTCAATCAACCTTGTAGGCATCAATACATGGGAGGCTGATTCATCATTCGACCAACCATAACCATTTCATTTGACCTGACATAAATAGGTCATTTGCTTATATCCCAACAAATATAATATAATATTTTTATTAATATAATATATTATGTTATATTATAAAATATATTTTAATAGTATACTATATTATATTATAACATATTATGGTATATTAAATATATTTATATATAATATAAATATATTATATTAAATTTAATAATGTAATATGTTTTAATTTATTATTTAATATATTTAAATAATATTATATTTATATATATTCTATATTTAATATATAATTTTTATATTAAATTTATTTAATATAAAAATAATTTTATTTTTATTTTTAATATAAAATATAAAATATTTTACATTTAAATATTTTATAATATAAAATATTAAAAAATTATATTTTTATAAAATAAAATATAAATTTAATTTATAGATATTTTAAAATTTTGATTTTATCTTATGCAAAATTATCCACGTGTGCTAAACATAATGATCTATATTATTTATAATTTACATTACAAGTAATCTATATTCTACATTATCTTTCGGAATTATCTACTAAACATAACCTAAAAGAAAAATAACCATGTAGAATAAAACTATTGCTTATTAGAATAAATCTAGGAATTCAAAATTGAGTCGAACTCAGAAAGATAGCCAACGCCTACTATAAATAAAATAAATGCCTGGAATAGATATAATACCCTGCCCGAGCCCAAACCGGAAACCAAAAAAGAAAAAGGAAAAGCCAGCACGTGCTTTGTGCGTGCTGGAGAACGTTTGATGGAACGCAGAACTCCCGAAGGAGTCCTTTGTCCTCCCTCGTTCTCCGTTAAAAACGGGTCCCAATTTGATCGGGATTCAAGCTTATTTCGATGTCTAACCCTTCCCCTAGCGTCTATTTAAGGGATTTTACTCTCCATTGAGATTAATCGCTCAGCCTTTGCCGTTTCTCTTCCACGTTCTTCTCTAAAAACCATTGAGTTGGGTCACTGTGTTCGCTGGAAAACCTGGTCGCCGGAACCGTCGGTGAGTTATCTAGCCTCTCATCCTTTTTCATTAATTTCATGATATATATCCCCTACCAGCTGAGATGTCACCGGCAAAAAGCGTGAAAGGAAATCCTCTGTTTTCCTTCTCTATTTTGGTTGGTATTTACCGTGACTCTCCGTCACATGTCACCGGTCCTTTGCTTACTGCCGTCGGCCGCCGGCTGCCGTCTTCCGCCATTGCCTTCCACATCTTCTTCCTCTGATTCGGGGAAGAAGAGCCCGCCTCTGTTTTTCCATAACATCAGGGAAAAAAAAAAAAAAAAAGGAAAAAAAGGGAAAAGAAATATAATAAAATAAGAGAGAGAGAGCTGTATGCTCTCTTTTTCCTTTTTCTCCCCATTCTTTTCCTGGAATTGTCTCTCACCCTATAAAATATCTCTACTTTCTCTATCCATAACTCCCTAGATTATTTATCTATTTGCTTGAACTTTCTCTCTGCATTGATATGTTTCTGATTTTGAAAACGTTAAAAAAAAATTTCAATAATTTTGATAGACTTGGGATCATGACCAATGACAGCCGTCTTCTATCTTGATCGATTCAAGCATCAATAATTTTAGCTATTAATTACATTCTAGTATGATCTTTGATTTATAATCAATCAATTGAATATTTTAAATCAAGTTGATTCGGATGCCAGGCATTATCACTTGGCCAGTTCTATAAGGATTGCAAAATTTAATAATTTTATTTTAAAATTGAATGTCTTAGATTGAATTGACCGAGATGCCATTGCTTAGGCGGAAACTTAATAATTTTATTCTAAAAATAATCATGTTCAAGTTTTGATAAGAATATATTTTAGATATTAGTTTTTAAAGAAAAAAATCTAAAGATTAGTTGGATTTGGCTATCCATTATCCATGTAATATAAGTAATGGTTTACCTTGTCAAGATTTTTTTATAATATTATTTTGAATATCGAAAAAAATGTTAATCAATTAATATGTATTTTGTGAATATTACAAAAATAGATTTTGAATGAAAATTAATATGGAATTTTGCTGTAACAAATTTTGGATATTACTATAATTATTTATTGGTCTAAAATCATATATGTATATTTTGATTAATTATAAAATATGCGTTATTATGTGAAAAGGATTTTGATACGAATTTATGATAAATGATTTTATTTGATTTTTTTGTAGAGGATTTTATTGATAATTAAAAGGACTTTTTTTGATTTTGGATGTTACTATGTGATTTTCACCAATAGATTCTTCTATGTTAAAGAATTTTTTTTTTGACATTCTCAATCTTGGGTTAGTGGACCATCGATTTTGTTCTTTATTAATGGATTTCTTTTCTTCTAGAATTGAAACTTGTGCTTCACTATTTATCAGAGGAATATGAGATTGTTTACTGATCTTAGATTTTATAATTAAATGTTCATCTTTTGAGAGTACAATAGAGTTTGTTTATGGCTTGTGACAGCTCAGTTAAATAAAAAATAAATTGATGTTTTGGTAAAGAAAGTTAGGATCATAGTTAAAATTAAATCATGGGTTACTAAAGTATATCTACTTTAGATTATTGACAAGATGGTCAACTCCTTGGGATTGACCTTTTTCTAATGATATGATCTAATGATGAAGTTGCATTGATAAGTAGATTACTTAGAAATTTAAAAATGATTTGGATACTAGTTTCTAAAGGAAAAATATTAAGATCAATTAGATTTGTATGTCTATTTTCCATGCAATGTAAGAAATGGTTCATCTTCTCTAAATTTTTTATTTTTATAATATTTTTAAAAAATTAAAAAATTATTAATTGATTAATATGTAATTTATGAATTTTATGAAAATATGTTTCAAATGGAAATTGATATGGAATTTCATAATAATAAAATTTGGACTATCACCATATTTATTGATATAAAATTGCATATACATATTTTGATTTGATTATGAAATATATATTATTTATAAAAAGAATTTTAATACAAATATGATTTGGATATAGCTAGAATCCTACCAATTTTGGGTTATGTATTGGTACTTTGGCTATTACTGAACTCTTAATTTTGTTTTTATCCAGAATATAAGTGCCCAGGATATAACACTACAATAAAAAGGGTAAACGGCGATGCTTTTCTCCCGACGCTTTTGGAGGAGCATTGGGAGAATCTGAAATTCGCCGACGCTTTTAAAAAGCATCGGTATCCTCCGATGCTTTAAAGCGTTGCCAAGTATTTAATGTATCCCGACGCTTTTAAGCATCGCCAGACTTTTAAAAAGCATCGTTAAAATCTGGAATTATCGACGCTTTTTAGCATCGCCATGTTTCCCTTTTCTCCCAGCCCAAGCCCTACATCCCATTCGCTCGATCCGCCGCAACCTAGCTCCTCCTCCTCCGATCCATCTCTCCTCCTCTCATTCTAGCTCTAGATTCCATGCTCGATCCGCCGCAACCTCCTCCTCCACCGATCCCTCCCTTCTCCTTTTACTCGATCGACTGGTAGCTCCTCCTCCGATCCATCCCTCCTTCTCCATCTATTCCGTCGATGTTGGGTTTATCCTCGTCGTCCGAAGGATCGAAGCGCCATCACGAAGACCTGAGTATAGCCGCCGCTGCGCGCCGGCCACCTCCTCCATTTTATCCTCCGATCCCTGTTCATCAAATCTGTAGGTAAATTTCTTTACTATTGATAGAAATCTATAGGTAATTTTTTTTATTTGTTGTTTAATTTTGAATTTATTTTATTGGTTATGTATTATGTTATTTCTCTATGATATTGTAAAAAGATATCTTTCTTATATATGGAGGGGGA
This sequence comes from Areca catechu, assembly GCA_021397845.1. NCBI lineage: Eukaryota > Viridiplantae > Streptophyta > Magnoliopsida > Arecales > Arecaceae > Areca > Areca catechu. Next base: position 2,216,236 of record CM038049.1, on the reverse strand, counting down.
ATGATAATATATTTTTTTAAAATAAGACAGTGCTCATACAAAATCTAGTATAAATATGTCAAAATAGTAAAAAAAAAAAATATCATCAAATAGTAGCGGAGCACATTTTATGTGAGAAGTAATCAAGAATGTGAGGACATGGAATTGATGTTTAGGTTAACTCAATTTTATGTGCACCTTGATCTATACTAGACACTAAGTTATTTTTTCTTATTTAGGATTTGTTTCTAAACCTAATACATCATATGTTAAATCATGCCAAATTTTAAAGAATAGATCTAAAATCTTAAACTAAGTTTAATGGAGATAATTAAATCATATTCAATGTTGTGAAATATATGTCTAACATTGCTAGGGAAGAGAAGTGAGTGGAGGAGTAGTGAAGATGGTTTAGAGGGTAGCAAGTAGAGCAGTTGGTGCAAAGAGACAAAATAGAGATGAATGAAACCACTAATAGTAGCAAAGAAGGAAAAAGGGAAGAAATAATATGAGGGGCAGTGGGAGAGGTGGGGTAGTTGTGGATTGGGGAAGAAAAGGAGAGGGAGGAATAATGGCAAGGATGTTGGAGGTACATGACTACTTATGATGATATTCTACCTGTTTTCATGTCATATAGATCTATTAGTTTTGTTGACTTTTTCTTATCAGGTGCTTGACTGCTTGGAGAGTAAAGAAGCTTTCTAGAATATCTTAAAATTGGTTTAAGGTTTGTATATGGAGGCTATGATGAGTTTGGAATGTATGTTTGGCTGATTCAACTGTTTCTAATGGTAGCAATCTTGGATTGCCTTCTTTTGTAGGCAACCGATTGTAATCGTTTTGATTTAGTTATAGATTAAATAATAGATCCGAGCCTCCTTATTTTTCATTATTTATTATTCTTTTTCTTAGTATATTATTTTTGTTTTTTATAAATTTTTTGGTATATACCTGCTTTTTACTGAACATGTTATGCTTTAAGGTTAGTTTCATTATTGCAAATCTTTTATTTCAATACTATCTATAACTTTGCTATGATCAATTATGATTTTTTAAAAACTTGCATTGCATAGAAACATAGACCCGTCAATTGATTAAAGTACATATTCTACACAATCCATATATTTATTTTATTTTATACGGATGGGAGAAATATGTATAGTGGTCAATTGATTGTCCAATTTGGACAGCTTGAGAATTACAAATAATTTTATAGGTGCTTATAGTAATCAAATGGTATGGATATATTTTCAGATATATTTTGGACAGCATTTCCTTTTAGTTCTCCTCATACATATTTACTTGTATGGGGAGAACTAAAGAGAAATGATGTCAAAATTTTTTTGGAATTTCTATTGCGTATCGTTTGGTTACTATAAATGACCTATATAATTAATACAATTCTTGAATGGGATAGGACCTTTTTACCTATTAGTTGGTGGTGATATGATGCATTTAATAATACTGTAATTGATATATTGAATAAGTATATTTTAAATTTATTTTGTTCTTATAAATATTTATTTATTTCAGTTAGTTTTATTTTACAATAGATAAGAGTTGGATAACTAAACCGAAGAACAGCAAAGAATATCTGGATGGAGTTCAGAATTTTATTAAATTTGGTATGGAGAGTAGTATCAATGGGAAGATTTTATGTCCATGATAAAAATTTGTAAATTTCAGTTTTCTATATTCAAATATTGTTGAAGAATATTTGGTATGGAATGGTTTTTTAAGAGATTATATGAGTGATTTTTTTATGGAGAGTCAAGGTTACCATCTACATGTAACCAAACTTCTAACATGGAACATATATCTGATTTTAGATCCAGTAACCAACAAAAAAAATCTTGCAAGAGATGATGATATTAGGGATTTGCTCATAGATACTTTTGAATATGGTGCTCAAAATCTAAGAGATTTCAGTGGAGGACAAGTAGCAGCTGGGCTACCTGAGGGTCCTATATTCACTGAATCTATACATAATGAGGAGCCGTTACCCCCAACTAATGTTGGAACAGATCATTATCAAAAGCTGATAAGAGATGCAGATCAAGAATTATATGCTGGTTACAAGAACTTTTAAAAAATTTCTTTTCTTGTATATTTATTTCATATAAAATACTTGAATAGATGGTCTAGCAAGAGTTTTACTATATTGCTTAAGTTGTTAAAGGATGCATTTCCTGAAGGTACTAGTTTACCAACATCTTGTTATGAAGCCAAAAAATTAGTAAAGGAATTGGATCTTGGATATGAAAAGATTCATAGCTGTCCAAATGATTGTATATTAGATCAGGGAGAATATATCGATCAAGAGTCGTGCCATGTGTGTGGATGTTCACGATGGATGAAGCAAAAAAAAATGAGAGTGAGGGATTAAATGAATTGGATGCAATACAAATTAAACAAAAGCCGGCAAAGGTATTACGTTATTTTTTTCTTGTACCTAGATTAAAAAGGATCTATGTATCATCAAAGACAGCTTCGTCAATGAGATGACATGATGAAAGACATACAAAAAATGGAATGCTGAGACATCCAGCGGATAGTTTAGCATGGAAAGCATTTGATGACAGACATCCTGATTTTGTCTCTGATGCTCGTAATGTCAGATTAGGTTTAGCCAATGATGGGTTCAATCCATTTCGGACCTTAAGTTCTGTCTATAACACTTGGCTAGTTGTTCTGATTCCTTATAATTTGCCATCATGGATATGCATGAAACAATCTTCACTTATTTTATCAATGATCATTCCAGGTGATAAGGATCCAGGCAATGATATTGATGTTTTCTTACAACCTTTAATAGATGAATTGAAATAATTATGGGAGGGTATCAGTGCAATTGATGTTTCGAATGGCCAAACTTCAATCTGCGGGCAGCTTTATTATGGACTGTTAATAATTTTCCTGCATATGATAATTTATCTGGCTGGAGCACTAAGAGACGAGTTGCATGTCCTTGTAGTGAATCAACCCATTTAATTTGGTTAAAACATGGAGGAAGGTTTTGTTATATGGGACATCGTCGATGGTTGGAGGCAAATTATCCATTTCGATTTTAGAAGGATTTATTTGACAGTACTATAGAGTTGGGATCTGCTCTAATTCTACTTCTAGTTCTAATATTCATAGATAAATGCTTAGTATCAGACATAGTTACGGTAAGATGACAAAGTCCTCTAAAAAGTGAGGAAGATATGATGTTGAGACTTCAGCATAAAAAAAAGTATCAGAGGAAGTCAATACTTGCACTTTAGATATAGCAGTATTCAAGGATCTGGATAATTTCTTTGAAGTTGAAAATGATGATGATATAATGACAGCATCTACCCATTAGCATACTAAACAATTATGGAAGAAAATAAGCATATTCTTTGACTTACCTTATTGGGAGCATAATAGACTCCAGCATAATATTGATATTATGCATATAGAAAAGAATGTTTGTGATAATTTGATTTGAACAATATTAAATATTGATGAAAAGATTAAAGATAACATGAAGGCGCGTCTTGATTTAAAAGAAATAGGTATCGACATGAACTTCATCCATAAGTGCTTGCAAATGATAGAACTTATATGCTTCATGCATGTTATACAATGTCTAGTCGAGAAAAAGATATTTTCCTGACAGTTTTAAAGAATATCAAGGTTCCTAATGGATATATATCAAATATTTCACGATGTGTGAATCTGAAAGAGCGAAAAATTTCAAATCTTAAAAGTCGTGATGGACATATACTAATGCAATATATTCTTTCATTGGCTTTAAGGTTGTCAATGCCGAAACAAGTTATTACAGTTGTTTTTCAGATATCATCATTCTTCAAGGCATTATGTTCTAAGATTTTTTATCCTCAGGAGCTTGATCAGTTGCAGTCTCAAGTCATACTTATATTATGTCAGATGGAAAACAAAATTTTTCCTTGATTTTTTATGATTATGGTTCATCTACTCATTCACCTAGCTTCGGAAGCTAAACTTGGTGGACCGGTACAGTACAAATGGAAGTACCCTATCGAGAGGTATACTGTACAAATTTGCATAAATCCTTCTAAATTTGCATCTTCTGATTTTAGGGTACAGTATTATGGAGAATACAGATAGGGTACAGTATTATAGAGAATACATATCTATACAAATTTGCATATTCTGGAAGATTTATAGGAAAAGCTGAAAGTATTATTCTTGACCATAAATCTTTGTCACAAGCACACCGTTATGTATTGCTACATAGTGATATAATATCTAACTATCGCATGTTAGTCTATTTACACATGGATAATACTAAATATTAGAACATATTGTTATCAAACTTATATTGGATTGTCATGTAGTAAATTTTTAGCTGTACAACGATAAGCCAATCATTCCACTCGTCCTAATCCAAGGATTGAACAAAGATTGTTGGTTGAGTTATTTTCTAATTGGCTTGCCAATCAGATTAGTATATGTAAGTCATATAATAATTTTACATACATTTAACATCGAATAAGTGATCGATAATTGATATTATATTTTCTAGGTACCGGTACTGATGGAGAAAAATTATTCAGCATAACTAATAGCATTTACCAGAGGTCCTAATTATATTGTGAACAAATATAATGATTTTATTATAAATGGCTTTAAATTTCATACCAAAGAGCATGAAAATTTAGAAAAACTAAAAACAGTAGAGTTATGGTAGAAGTAGATGGAAAATCTTATTATGGTATACTTAAAGATATTTTGAGATGGATTATTATGGAAATTTTAAAGTTGTATTATTTCGATGCGATTGGGTGGATATAAATACACCAAGAGGTTTGAAAAAGGACTCAAATAGATTCATACTTGTCAATTTTTTAAGATTGATACATACGGGTGTGTTATTGAAGGATGATATTTATCTTTTCATCTCAAGCTCGACAAGTTTTTTATGTACAAGAATCGAAATATAAAGAATGGGTTACTGTTATTAAGACAAAACCTCGAGACTTGTATGACATGGAAAAAAGGATGGAAGAAGATAATGATGATACTTATACTCAATATATGCCTTATAATATTATGCCGGATGATCATATAAATGATACAACCATTTTGGTTACATTGATTTCGAAGAAGGTACAACTATTTGATTATGATAAGTAGTTTATAAAATGGCTTATATTTTTGCATGAATTATTATCGTATATTTTAAATAGCAATTCATTTCTATATAATTGATTATAATGTTGACTGACTTGATTTTAATAATGCATGTTAGGTACACCATGCCTCGAAGGAAGTGCCTATCAGATGTACAGTTTCAGTTTTTCCAGACCGAGGCTGGTACTTTATCACAGCAGCCCGACAACTCTCCTTCACATCAGGCTGAGGCCAGTAGCTCTCATTCACATCAGGTCGAGGATATTTCCTCCGAGTTAGCATATCACGATCCTCCTACGGATCATCCAGATGATAAGCCTATCATCGATGACATATAGATACAGGATAATTTAATAATTTCATCTCATTTAATTCATACATATGCAATAGTTTTGATATTTAATTTTATGTATTTTTTTTTGTAGTTGGATCCGGGAGATTTAGGTTGAGGCGAGGACCCACACTAGTCGTGATGTGTGGCAGTTACCTGAGGATGAGATGATAGTCATCGAGTGCAACAAGCTAGGCCAGCCTATTAAGAAAGCTGCTAGCTTGTTGACCAGTTTTTTGGGGACAGTAGCATGCCGGGGTCAGCTATGTCTCCTAAATTATTCGAAGTGGAACGACATGCTTCCTGCCTATAAAGTAGATATGCTACGAGTTATGCAGATAAAAAAATTGATATATTATTTTATATCTTAGGTTTTTAACTATTGCATTGCTTATTTCATTTAATATTTATTTTATTATTTATTTACATTGTAGAGCAAGTTCGTTCTCCCTCCATATTGTTCTGATTTTGTGCTTAAATCTCTCAATCACAAGTGGAAAGAGTATAGGACAAAGTTGAAGGGAGACTACAAGCTGGAGGGTAGGATAGAGGAGCAGGTTGTAGCTACTTGTCCTCCTGATGTTCACCCTCATCAGTAGAGGAAGCTGGTACACTATTGGTTCTCCGAGATGGCACAAGTTGTGTAGTATCATCAAACATATAAATTTATTAATTTTAATGTAAATTATATTTATACAATATATAACATAGTTTTAATTTTATTTTGTAAATATATTCTGCTATTGGTAGAGCTGCATGAGCAGCTCAGTCTGTTTCTCACACGGTGGGGTCCAAGAGTTATGTACGGCTCAGGCATGAGTTTGTATGTTTTTCATCCTATAATACGTTTAGTACACTTTTAGTTTTAATATCATATATCATCATGTATCATGCATGTGCCATGTATCATGGTACGAGGTATAAGATGTGTCATTTGGATTTTTTTATAATATTTATTCTTTCTATAGGCTGATCAGCATGGGAGGGAGCCTGGTGAGGTGGAGTTCTATTGGATGACTCATGTTCTCCAGGATGGCAGTTTGTTCGGGAGGAGTCCAGAGATATATTTGTATTTTTTTATTTATATTATATCATGATTTATAATTTTATTTTTATTAAGTATTAATATATGATTTTTTATAAAACATAGGAGAGGGCTGCCTTCATGATCGCTGAGCGTGGTGGTGAGGCTACATCATCAACACAGAGCAGTCACATCGAGGTCGAGGTATTCTCAGAGTTGATGGAACCAGAGCGTCATGGACGAGTGAGGGGTTATGGGATTGGAGTTACCCATATTCAGTTATTTGAGATGAGTAGATTTACTCGGGATGCTAGAGATATTTATGATCATTCACGTGTTCGTCGACTCGAGGATGAGATAGCATAGCTCAGATAAACACGTGATGCAGACAGAGCAGAGTGCAGACTATGAGGGCTCAGCTTGAGTATGTTACATCTGTGTTGCATATGTTCATGCCATCTCAGGTAAGTAATTATTTTTAACTACATATATATATTTTGTATGTACGTAATAATTTAGAATATATATAATGTATGTATTGTAACTATATATATGTATATCTTGTAGGTTCCTAATATATCTGCCAGTCCTTGCGACGACGACCAGCCTCCCGCGGACCATTGATGCCAGTTGATTTTTTATTATTATTATCTTTGTATGTCTTTTGATGTATTTGAACTTGGACCATTGATACTTTATATATATATAAAACACTGTTGATTTTGACTTGAAGTATATTTGGTATTGGTTTCATTTTGTGTATTTAATTTTGTGTGATTCATGTTTGAATGAAACACTATTGATATTTGATTTTGATGATATACAGGTTTATTGTACAGATTTGTGTTGCTACAAGTTTTATTGTACAAATAAATGTATTTGGCAATGCTTTAAATTACTATAAATTTATTTTAAAAAAATAATAAAATTGTTGATGTTTTAAAATGTCGCTATATTATCGTCTGCCGACGCTTTAAAGCATCATTATAATATCGATTGCCGATGCTTTAAAGCGTCGGCAAATTAAAACTGTCGACATGTTAAAGCATCGGTAAGTTTGAATCCTATCGACGCTTTAAAGCGTCGGCATATACCGATATTTTTAAAAAGTGTCGGTATGTTTAAAACTAATGACACTTTAAAACGTCGGGAGTTTTTAATTTGCCGATGTTTTAAAGCGCCGCTAAACTACCGACGCTTTTTAAAAAGTTACGTCCCCATGTTTACATACCCGATGCTTTTGTGACGCTTTTAAAAGTGTCGAAAAAATTTTGACGATGCTTATAAGTATTGACAAATCCCTTTAATAGCATCGACAATGCCCGTTTTACTGTAGTGTAAGTATGATTTCCTATTCCTGGCACGGTATATATAAGTATGGTCATGTTTAAATATTGATAAGTTATATAATTTTTTTTGAATTAAATTATTTAATATAATTTATTTTGGATTAAATTTATGATTATATATATATATATATATAATATTTAAAAAATAATAAAATTGCTGAATTCATATTCCTAGCCTTCTCGTAGCATGCATGTTCGCGCGCAGCAACATGGACGGTGTCCGCTCCGATATGTTTCCCGTTATCCTCTCAAGGCTCCCCTAACGTTCGGTTCTCCGGCCCTCTACCGCGTCGAAGCGATGGCATCAACTAGTTTCAATTCCCGAATTCGGTCATCTTCACCTTTGCCGTGCACCATCCGATTCCTATTGTCGTCTCCTGTATCTCATCCATAATAAAATTAAAAATCAGCAATCTCACGACCATCAATCTTCCTCGGCACCCCGAGTTCAGTCGTCTGATCACAGACGGCTGCCGTATAATATGCACCAACCGCGGCTACATGTAATGGTTTGCTTTGCTTCATTCCTTTCCATCCTGCCGTACGTGGATCCCATCATGGTGGTTGCCACTCCCCGATACAGCTCACCTTCGAAGCTCGACAGTTGGAATTGGCTTCGATCCCTTAAATAGGGAATATAAAGTGTTGCATTTGATATAATGAGGGAAACATGTGAGATAATCCCCGATCCACGGTTTACACGAGAAAGTAGTTATAACGTGACATTTCTGATTATGTACATAATAACTTTGCATGCAATAGGTCGTGAGAGGTGATCCACCATTTTTTCGGCTTCACGCTGCTCAAAGTCTGTTCTTCTCGTAATAGAATTATGTACATTCCTGGTCTATTTTTTATTTCTTATTCCAATTCCACTTAGAATAGTTGATTCCTTGATGTTAATTCACTTTTTAAACTAAACATATTTAAGTTAGTTTTTTTGTTGGATTGAGATATTGATATATAATTTTGCCTTATTGTGAAAGTAAGTGTGTAGCTTTTTTTTTTTTTTTTGGTTGAACGGATAGCTTATATTATCTTCTTTGAAAACGTACAACCCAAACTATCTGCATACAAAACATGCCTAAACTGTGCAGGCAAATCGACCTAAGAGGAACAAAAGAATCCTCCCGAATGATGTGCAATAAAAGAGGCCGCCCAATCGGCTACGGAATTGGCTTCCCGATAGACATAGCGGACAATGAGCCTAGAGCAATGACTAAGCATCATCCCAATATCTCGAAGGATGGGAAGAGCACGCGTATCCCTGATAGCCTTCTGGATCCAGGAGATAATCGTACATGAATCACCTTCAATGACGAGGCGATCCAATTTAAGGATCCTCGTGGTATACTTGATACCCATCCAAGCACCATAAATCTCTACCTGGGGCACAGTTTGTTCCACTAACTTGGAACCTCTCATAGCAATAAAGGTCGCCGCCGAAAATATGATGACAAATGCCGCTCCTGCCTTCCATCCTCTAACACTCCCATCAAAGTTGATAGTAACATACTCCTGAGGAGGGGGCTTCCAGAGACCAGGATCCAGTGAGGTGCTCGAGGAGCTGAACCGGAGCCCTAGATGTCAGGCATAGTCACCATCGAACGATGATACTCCTCAGCCTGAGCCCTAGCTCTTTCGAGTATGAAAGTAGGAGAGCTAGTCTCAGACCTGAAGATTTTAGCATTCCGGAAGATCCATAAGTGATAAGCCAGATAAGCAAGCAGGGTCCTGGATGGTGTAGCATCGGAGGACCACAGATAGGAAGAGAAGGTAGTGAGGACATCGTCTCCGGCATACAGAAGGGTCCTATAGCCCGCCAGACTCCATACCCGCCTTGCCCTTAAACAAAGAAATAACACATGGTCCAAAGATTCCTCCGGATCATCACAAATCGGGCAGGAGGGGGGTATACGAACTCCCCGAAGCTAAGAAGAGACCTCGTTGGCAGGCGTCGCCTCATGACCTTCCACAAAAAGAGGCAGACCCTCGGATGAACTGGTAAAGCCCAGATCCATCCTCCTTGATCAGTATCCTGCTGAGCAGGATGATAGATATTGTAGAGGTCCGACAAAGGGGCAGTAGTGGAAGAGGAAGGGCCCCAAACTGTGATATCCTGGCAGGGAAATAGAGGTAGAGCTATGGATAGAATCCTCTCCTTCAAAGGCTCTCCAAAACAGCAAGAGATGAGTGGAGAATTCCAGGTCTGCATCCCCGAGATGATAAGATCACTGACCATCCAGGCTTCGGGCAGATCCGGGGACATAAAGGTAGGCCATCTATAAAGGGAAATATCAGAAATCCAAATATGTGCCCACACTATGATAGATTTGCCATCCCCCACCGTCCATCTGAAATAGGGAAAAACCTCCGGAATTTGTCTAACAATCTCCTTCCAGATAGGCAACCCTCGAAGAGCGCACAAATTGACCCCCCTGCAGGAAAGTAGTATCATATCTGGCTCGCATAACTAACGTCCACAAGCTGGTCGTATTAAGGACCAAATTCATAGCATGACGAGCCAGCAGAGCCTCCCTCCTACTGAGAAGAGAAAAGACACCAAGGCCACCCTCCCGAATTGGCTGGCACTCTGGCACACTGAGTGCCAGCCAACCAGGTTAATGCCCTTGGTCGTCGCATTGGATCTCCATAAAAAAGCTCGAAGAATATGCTCTACCTTCTCCACCGTGGTCTTAGGGATAATGGCATTGGCCAACAGATAGATGGGGAGAGAAGAGAGAACTGATCTAATCAAAGTAAGTCTGCCCATTGCCGACAACGCCCTTCCCTGCCATCCCTCAATCCACTCCTGAACCGTCTGCACCATGATCCGAGACTCATTTCTGCGGAGGCGCCCGTCCGAAATGGGAACACCAAGATAGTGAATAGGCCCCTCCTTGTTCCGAATCCCGAGAATGGAGACGATGGCAGTGCAAGTAGGAATCTTAGGGGAGAAATGGACCTCAAACTTTTCGAGGTTAACAGACTGCCCAGAAGCTAAGCAGTAATCCATCATAACCCTACGGTACCCCCGAGCAGTTTCCTCCGTCGCCTTGCCCAGAAGTAAACAGTCATCGGCAAAGAGAAGATGGGAGATAGGATGTACCGTCGGGGATGCGAAGTAGGGGTGGATGGAAGAATCCCTAACCGCATCCCGCAGGCCCCTGGAGAGGGCGTCTGCAGCAATAATAAAAAGGTAGGGAGACAACAGACAACCCTGACGAAGGCCAACAGTGGAATGAAAGAAATCCGAGGGCGATCCATTAAGGATAATAGAAAACGATGGGCACATAATGCAATTCATGATCCTGGACATCCATAGCGGGTGGAAGCCAAAATCATACAAAGATTGTTGAAGAAAGGTCCAGCGCACCCGATCATAAGCTCTCTCCATGTCCAGCTTGATTGCCATCAGAGGGGCTCGAGGGGACGCCCTCCGTAGATCATGCATAAATTCCTGGGCAAGCAAGACATTGTCCGAAATTCCCCGACCCCCAATAAATGCTCCCTGCTGAGGGGAGATGATCTCGAGGAGGATAGGCTTCATTTTCAGAGCCATCAACTTGGCACATATCTTATAAAGAGCAGTACATAAGCTAATAGGTCGGAAATAAGAAGGATGAGTAGTCTGAGGATGCTTAGGAACAAGAGTGACAAAGGTTTGCTTCCACCTGTCCGGCATCCGGCTTGTAAGGAAAAAGAGTTTACTGCTGAAACCACTTCCCTTCTGATGATATCCCAATATCTTCTGAAAAACAGCGAAGGGAAACCATCCGGACCAGGAGCCTTATCCTCCGCCATAGAGCATAACACCATGCGAACTTCGTCCTCAGACAACGGAGCAAGAAGCCTGGCATTTTGAGCCTGCAAAACTATCCTGTCCGGTACCAGAGTCTGGAAATAAGGAGGATCACCCACATTTGACGTCCATCTAGACCAGAAAAAAGCAACCACCTCCTATAGAATATCCTGTTCACTATCAATCCAACCCCCATCGTCAGTCCTGAGAGCTCGAATCCGATTTCGATGTCTCATGACAATAGTGGCCTGATGGAAGAAGTGAGAATTCCTATCGCCCTGAGCCAACCACTGTATCCTAGATTTCTATCTCCAGAGGGTTTCCTGTTGAGCCAAAAGAGAGTTATAGGAAGCCAGCCCAGAACGTAGCATGGAGAGATCTTCATCATTGAGACCCCCCTGAGTATCCTCCTTACATTGCAAGTCATGAATCTTCTTTTCCATCTTGGCCAGACGGTCAAAGATATTTCATACTTTCACCTTGTTCCATTTCCTCAGCCGGTGCTTGAGAAGCTCCAATCTACGAGTAATGAGATACTGAGCATTACCTCTGATTGGTATTCTCCAGACCTCCCTGACCACTTCCCAGGAATTAGGGTAAGAAAGCCATATTCTTTCAAATCTAAATGGCACATGAATAGGGGAAAGATAGGTGGTGGTCATCAGAATCGGACAATGATTCGAGGCGATCCTGTCCAAATGCCAAACCGAGAACTTGGGATGCATCTGAAGCCAAGACGTAGTAGCAACCGCTCTGTCCAGTCTTTCCCAGACCCGAGCCCTCCCTGATCTGTTGTTGCACCAGGTATAACTATTTCCCACAAATCCCAAATCGATAAGTCCATTGGAGACCAAAAAATACGTAAACTCCCTGGTGGACACATTTTGGGAAAAGGGGATCCCTCCTCGCTTCTCCTCCACTTTGGTGATGCAGTTTAAATCCCCAATAACAACCGTTGGGAATCCCTGATCAATGACCTGAGACATCTCATTCCAGAGATATCTTCGTTCCTTATAACATGTGCTAGCATAAACAGCCGACAGGATCCAAGATGGCCCATTATCTTCTAAGATGACCATGATTGCATTCTGCTCTGACTTATGGAACACATCAATTCGGGCACTAGTTGTGTCCCAAGCTACCACTATACCCCCCGATAAATCCCTGGAATCAATGGCATAATGATTCCAAGCTTTTGGAAGGCATCGACGGATCCTGTGTAATGATTGACCAGAAAGGCGGGTTTCCAAAATAATACAAACATCAGGACGATGAAGAAAATGTAACCTGTGAAAAGTAGAGGCAAAGGAAGGTTTCCTTGCCCCTCTAGCATTCCAAGATAATATCTTCATACAAAGGAAACCTAACCCCTGAACGCCCCCTCCCTAGAGGGGTTCCCAGAACTGCCCTCTCTAGTACCAGGTTTAGGGTCAACCTTGTCCACCTTCGGGACGTCCATCTCTTGAAATAAGGCCACCTTCAATTGTCTGACAATATCATCATGATCCGGGGTTCTCCGGTCCACCCCAATGCTGATTGGAATAGAACCCATAGCAGGCAGCCCACCCTCCTGAGTAACTCGATCAGAAGCAATCAGAGAAGACAACCCCCCTTCTTGAGCTTCTTTTCACCCAGCCTCACATCCTGCCCATCCAGGGCCAACACCTCCTGAGAAGACATATTTGAGCCCCAAACCCCAGCAACTCCCTTCTTCACCTCTGTTACCTCAGAAGAGCACCCCTTAACATCCTCCCCTGAGACACACTGAACAGCTACCCCTGAGACATCTTGAAGGATAGCCTTACCCCTTGATCCGCCACCCCCAACCACACCCTCCCCCTCATCTACACCCTCCCCCGGCCCTAGGATCATCAAGCCTTTCCCCTTCAGAACCTCCCATCCCGACCCACCCCCCTTCGAATCGGTCACAGCAGAACCCAACACACCCCCACTCACTCCTTGAACCCCTGCACTCCGCTTGTCCACCTCCGCCCAACCCAGAACCACCTTCTTGTCCCTAGTCACCCCCCCGAAGCGCCCACCCACAACCACCCCAGAAATCCCACCCCCCCTTCCAACAGAAAGACCAACTTTAGCAGGTAATGAAGTAGAAGTAGCCCCTTGAGTCCCCTTATGCCCCTCCATACAACGAATAGGAGTACCAACCTTTACCGCCGGGGGCGATGCCGACATCGATAATCTCCCCTTCTGGCCTGCTGGAGGAGAGAGGCCAGTAGTGCTGGTGCCGGAGTTGGAACACGACTTCAATGGGCCAGCCGGAGAAGAAGGCCGGGGTGCCGGAGGGCTGCGCCCCTGTTTCAGGAGGCCCGAACCGAAATCGACCATTACCGCGTCCATTGGATCTGAATCCGCCAGGCCCACCTCCATGCTGTCTCCCATTCCAGCCAACGGCCCGAAGATAGAATCCCGTGGAACCAGTCCACGGGTATTATCATTCGGGTGAAGCACCGGCGATCGACGGCGCGCCACCTTGCACGGCTTCTGCCATCCATCAGAATCCGATGGGGAATTCGGAGAAGAAGTACCAACCATCGGAGAAGTCCTTGAGGGGGAGGAGGAGGGCAAATCCGAGGAGGATCTACCAGCAGCACCTCCCCCCTCAGCCACTTTCCAATCCTTCACAGGGGACCGAACCAACCTCGACAGCCTTGACCTAGAGGTAAGCATCCATGGCCCAAACTTGGGGCGACCACTGCCTTGCATCTCCAAGTTCAAGGTAGAGGCCAGCCCTTGACCACCAAGCAGCCCTTCCTCCCCCCTCCCTCTTTCTTTCCTCTCCCCCACCACCTCCGGACCGGTTGCAGAGCACCCATCTTCATCATGACCGATGATATCGCAGTTGAAACAAAAAGAGGGCAGATTCTCATACACAAAACACTGCCAGAAAATTTTTGATTTACCTCGTATGAGAACTCCTGGTTTCACCGGTTGAGCTGCATCGACCTCCACCCTAACCCATGCATAGCCTGCTTTCTTCAGATGATCAGTAAACCCATCAACCGAAATGGGTTTCCCTGCTTCCCTCGCCACCGCCATCATGGAAGAAGGCTTCCAAAGCTCCAGAGGTAGCCCAGGCAGCCTAAGCCAGAGGACGACCTTCTGGATGCTCCTCTGCTCCGGGACAAAGTCCGGCTCCCAGTCCTCCATGGCTAGAAGCTGGCCAGCAGCAAACCAAGGTCCACCAGAGCGGACAAAGGAGCAGTCCCTCACTGACTGCAGCTGGACCACCAAGTGATCTTCCGCAAGGGGGATAACCTCCGGATCATAGGTCAACCCAGCCTTGGACCTGATCTCCCTCACCACCGCCTCAGAGAACACCAGACGGCCCAAACTTCGCACCACCACAGCCAACCCTGCCCACTCCTTTCGAGCCTCCTCGAGCTCTAGCTCCGGCAGCTCCAAAACCTTGGTAAAGTAGGCCTGGAGCAGCTCCAGATCCTCCGACGATAGCCTCGGTGAGGACCAGAAGGATTCCCAACCCGAATCCTGAACCACTCTCGCCCATGATCGATCGCCATCCCCAGAGGTTCTTCCCTCAGTCCCCTCCTTCCCACTCGACTCCCCCTGCTCCACCATGGCCACCGAAGAAGTACCGGAACTCCGATATAGGACCCTAAACATCGATGGAAACCCCCCCAAAGCTAGACCTTCAGAGGAAACCCTAAAATTCCGATGAAATCCCTCAAACCCCAAGCATGCTTTTCAAGTCACGCCGAAACTATCGCAGAGCGCACTCCCAGTGTGTATCTTTAAACTTAATATATTTAAGTTAATGCCCACCTCATTGGTCGAATTCACAATAGCATCGACTTCAAGATTCCACGGGTTGCCACGCCACATATATATCTTCTAATTGATTTTATGATCCACGGGAAATCTCGAGACCACCCCATGAGGAAGACGTGAGATGGGAGAATGTGAAGGAAAGTAAACTTCGAACCACCTCGGCACTTTAACGACGCTAGTCACCACATCCACACCTCTCATCGAAAAAACGACACCAAACCCTTAAAATACTAAAAGAGGAATAATTACGTGGAATAAAACTATTACTTATTAGAATAAAACTAAGAATTTTATATTGAATCGATCTCGAAAAGGCAGCCAGCACTCGCTATAAATAAATGCCCGGGATAGTTGTTATACCTTGCCGTAAAGTCAATTGGGAATTGGGATTGATCCATTGACTAGCCCAAGCCCGGGCCACTCTGAAAATGATAAAACTTTTCTATCCAACAGAAAGGAAAAACGATCATGATACAAAAATCTTAACCAGTGAATTTGATGCGATGTTGAAGGCGTGATCTGGAATTTGTTTATAGCTTTTTGGATTAGTTAAAATTTATGTACAAATACATGTGTAGAAGGAAAACTGTTATGACAATTTTTTAATCATGTATAAGCAAATAGTTTCATTTTTTTAATTAAACTGATGACACATAATTTTGCTATATTTAAACAAAAATATAATCTACAAAATCAATGTTAGAGGGGTTTCCAGCAAGTGCAGCCTACATCTATGTTGTCCATTTCTGGAGTTTCAAAACTCCTAGTAGACTGTTCCTTGATGTGTAGCCCGTGCGCGAGCACAAGTTCATGCCCCGTGCATGACGGCTATTCCGCCGTTCGTTATTTGATTATTCGATATTTTTTTAAAAAAATTTAAATGATAATTTTTATTTAATTATATTTTAATATTTTAATAACTAATTTGAGAACTTTTTGAAATTTTTATTGAAAATTTTGAGTCCGTAAATAAACTCCTTTTCCCTAGATTTCTAATCATCAAAAGCTTTCCCTCTTTCTTCTTCTCTTACTCGATCCCTTTTTCCACTCAATCTCTCTCATTTTATAATAATAATATTATTTTATTCTATTTGATAATTTTAGACCGACGATATGCTTGATCATTATTTGTTCGAGATCGTGCTACCAGTGAACGTTAAAGTATTGGCTTTTCGAGTTATATCTTGGAGGAGAGCATGAGATCCAATTGTTCTTTGTACAAGAAGGGGCTGAAATTTTTTTAGGACAGTAGTTTCATCTACCTCCCAGACCAGAATTTCAAATTTTGTTCTGCTTTGATTCTCAAATTATTTGTTATACCAAAATATTCTACTACATATGTCGGAAAAATCACTTTTCAAATACTTTCAAATTTTATAAATATATATTTTTTATATATATAACTAACAATTTAAAGAAGATTCGATATATATTTGTATAGTGTATGCATATACTTTTATACTGATATAATTATTTATATATAATTATAATTTATATGATTTACATATTTAACTTATGTATATAAATTATATTTGAATTGATTAATCATAGCATCATTTTTATAATTTTGTGTTGTATAAAATTAATTAAAGATCCTCACAAAACCTGTATTGCAGCATATAAAATAAATTTTTAAAAGATAATACAAATAAATAAATTAAAACCTTTAGAATTTAGAGATAAATAAATTAAATAAAAATCTTAACAAACCATAAACTCGATCACTTTGATAATCATTTTAATAAAACTTTAATCTTTTAAAAAAAATAAATCAAGCAACATTTTTAGAAACATTTACTAAAATAATAATAATAAATAAAATAATAAATAATAAAATAAATAATAATAAAAATATTTAAATTGTTTAAATAAATTTTTAATGAAATTATTTTTATTTTCTAGATTTTTTTCTTTGAACCTGACTTTGACCAAATGACAATTCTGAAGGATGATACCATTAACCTAAAATCAGAAAAGTTTGGTGAATTCTATTTTAGTAGGTGGCAAAGTCAAATAAAACTTTGACTAATCATTTTAGGTCTTTGATCAGTGATCGAATAGTCCACTAGTTTTTCTAATTCAATCACCTTTACTATCCTAGAAGATGATTATCTATGTAAAGATAAAATCCTTACTGTCCTTTCTGGTTCATTCTATGATATTTACTTATGAGCCAAGAGTGCGAAGGAATTATGAAATACTCTAGAATCTGAATATGACCTTAATGTTGTTGGAGTTGAACGATTCAATACTGTATCATTCATTAGGTATAATATAGCAGAAGATAAACCCATAAATGACCAGCTTTACAATTCCAAGAGTACCTTAAGAAGCTTCAAGCTAATAAAAATAAATTTTTAGAAAGATTTAAGATCTCTAGCCTTCTAGATAAGATGTCTCCTTTCTGAAGGTCAACTCTAAAAATAAAGAGAGCTAATCCTAGCCCAACTTTAAAATTCAATCATGATAGAATACCAATACAGGTCTAAAATTCAACAAACCAGAGTTCCAAGTATCTAAGCTAACTTGATCCAATAATACCAGACCAATAGTAATACCAAATCAAAATCAAAACATAGATTTCAACCAAACCATCATAACCAGTCAAATCAACCCCATCTTTAATGCCAATAACTCTAGATCCAACAAGCCATTTCAAGATCCAAGTAAAGGTTTTGCTTTGTATATGGAAGGACAAACCATCTTGTAAGAGACTGCTTTTACTGGAATGAGCCTTTTCATAAGCCTTCTAGTTCCTCTAAACCACAAGTTTATGTAATTGAAGGTTCAAAAAACTTCACCTTTAGGTCAATAAGCTTAAACTCTGAAATTAATGTTACTTCTTCTAACCTTGATTGGTGGCTGGATTTAGAAACTAATGTTTATATTTATTTTGATCGCTCCTGGTTCACTACTTTTCAGAACTCAAGTGGAGGAGCTATGACTCTAAGGAATAACACAATCATCAGGATCATAGAACAAGGTCGAGTCAACTTAAAGATGACATCAGGAAAAGTTTTTATTCTAACGGATATGCTATATATTCCAGATTTTAGAAAAAATCTTGTTAGTGGTCTCAACTAGTTTAGACGAGATAAGAAATTATTCTGGATTGTAATAAAGTTGTAATAACTAAGAATAATACCTTCATAGAAAAAGAATATATTAGTGAAGGCTTATTCAAATTAAATATAATATTTTTTTATTAATAAAGTTAAGAATTAAATTTATTTTGTGAATGAATCCAAATAAAATTTATAGCATGATAGGCTGGGTCATGTATACTTAGAAAAAATAAAACATATGATAGAGTTAAAACTAATTTTCAAATCAAACTTAAATATATCTAAGTGTGAAACATATACTGAATCTAAACAACTAAGAAAATCGTTCAAATTAGTTAAAAAACTCTTCAATGTTGGAGTTGATACATGGTAATATATATGACTCCACTAAGACTGCAACTCATAGTGGCAATAGGTACATATTAACTTTTATATATGACTTTTTAAAATACTGTTATTGTTATCTAATTAAATCTAAGGATGAAACATTCAATAAATTTAAATTTTATTAGAGTGAAGTAGAAAATTAATAATAAAAAGAAATTAAGATTCTTAGATCTGATAGAGGAGGAGAGTATACTTCGAATGAATTTTCTTAGTTCTGTTAAGAACATGGTATAATTTAAGTGATTACTCCTTACTTTCTACGGTCCAATAGTATGGCTGAGAATAAAAATTATACCCTCTTGGATATGGTAAATGGTATGCTTATTAGTTTTGCTTACTTGAAAACTTATGGGAGAAGCTCTTCTATCATCTTACTTCATCCTAAATAGGATACCTGTTAAGAATAGTGGCAAGACTCGTCATGAACTTTGGAAAGGAAAAACTCCTAATTTAATTTTTTTTAAAGTATAGGGGTATCTAGCCAAGGTTAATATTTATGAACCTAAAAAGAGAAAACTAGGATCTAATACTACAGATGTTGTATTTATAGGCTATACCCAAAATAACAATGCTTATAGATTTTTAGTAAAAAAATCAGAGGTTAGTGATATAATAGATAACATAATCTTAGAAGCTAAAGATATTTCTTTCTTTAAGGATATATTTTCTTATAAAACTAGAATTTCTAGTAAAATAAGATTTAGACCTTTAGAGCTTGAATCAGTAGAACCTTAACCTAAATCTAAAGTTGAACTTGAATTAAAAATAAATAAAAAAAGTATAAAAATATTTTGGAGAAGACTTCTTCATACTTTTAATAGAGGGTGATCTTTCTACATATATGAAGTTATGTCATCATCAAAATCATCATATTAGAAGAAAGCTATAAATAGTGAGTTCAATCAATTCTATAAAATAAAACTTAGATTTTAACTGATTTATCTCCAAAAATAAATCTATAGAAACAAAATAGATTATTACGAAGAAATTAAGGTCAGATGGAATAATAGAAAAATATAAAGCTAGATTAGTAGTAAAAGAATTTAGTCAAAAGAAAGAGCTAGGTTATTTTGACACCTATGCTCCTGTAGCTAGGATAATAACTTTAAAAATCTTAATAGCTTTGGACTCAATTCATAAATTAATAATCCATCAAATAGGTATAAAAACTACATTCTTAAATGGAGAATTAAGAAAAAAATTATATAAACCAATCTCAAGAATTTGAAGTAAAGAACAAGAATATAAGGTATGTAGACTAATTAAATCACTTTATAGTTTAAAACAAGCTCCTAAAAAATAGCATATTAAGTTTAATAAAATTATCTTAAGAAATAACTTTAAAATAAATGAATATGATAAATACGTATATTATAAAAGACATGATACACACTTTATAATATTATGTCTGTATATAAATGATATTTTATTATCTAGAATATCAATAAAAGTAATTCAATAAACTAAAAGCTATCTATCGAATAATTTTGATATAAAAGATTTAGGAGAAGTTGATATATTTTCGGAATGAAACTTAAAAAGAATAAATAGTGGAATAGCAATAAACCTAGCACATTCAATAAAAAATATTCAAAAAGTTTGAATATTTTGATCTAAATCCTATCTTTATCCCATATGATCATAGTTCTTACTAAATTAAAAATTTAGAAGAACAAGTTATACAATTAGAATATTTTTAGAAGATAGGATCCTTATTATATATTTCAAATAGAACTCGTTCAGATATAGCTTATACAGTAGGCAGATTAAGTATGTATATTAGCTAATAATCCTAGTAAAAAATATTGGAAAGTTATAGAAAGAATCTTTAGATATCTTACGAGAACCTTAGATTACTTTCTAATATACTCAAGTTATCTAGAAATACTTAAGGATTATAGTGATGCTAATTGAGTAACCTATAGCTTAAATATTAAGTCCACCACTGGATATCCTTTCTTATTAAGAGAAGCTACAGTATTTTGGAATTCTTGTAAACAAACTATAATTACTAGAAGCACATTAGTTACTGAGTTGACTGCTCTTGACATTGTATGTACCGAAGTACAGTGGCTAAAATATTTAATAAATGATATAGAAATTCTTCCACTAAAGATTTTAAAATTTTATTAAATTATGATTGTATAGCCCTAATTGATATGTTAAATCAATAAATAACTAATAAAAAGATAAACAATCATATTCTGATCAGGTATAAAACTGTAAGAAATAAAATAAAAAAATATGATATTACTTCAATTTTTAAGATCAAAAAATAATTTGATTGATCTTTTAATCAAAGATTTTTCAAAGACTATGGTATCTAAGACATTAAGGGATGTGGAGCTTGAGTACATACATTAATTACTAGAGTAGACCCCTACCATCATGGCAACCCCATGGTTAAGGTTCAAAGAAAAATGACCTTTGAGATGAAATATGGGAGCACCAATTTGGAGTTTGTCTCTATCCCATCCCTATGATTTTAAGGTGAAGGCACCTACACCAAGCATACAATATGCAGAAAAATAGGATAGAAGGAATGCATTTTAAAATAATTTTAAAGTATACACAGCGGAAGGCTCGGTAGATTGATCTAAACGATCTATCGATCTGCCCGTAACAGGATCTAGCATAATGACCTAGCATGCAACATAACATCAAAGCAAGAGAAGAACACAAATATAAAAGTACCATACCTTTATACTGAGAGAAACTATGGAAGGAGGAAGACGCTCGAGCCACACACGTGTCTAGCCCTACAGGTAATCCATACCTGGGCTCGACTCTGATCAACTCCCTCGGAGTGCTAGCTCTTCAGGATCCTTGGGCCGATCTTCTTTTTCCGGGAAGACTAGGAGAAGAGCTGGAATCCCTTCCTAAGAAACTCTCTTCCCAAGAGCTAGCTAGAATGCTAGGATTCCCACACCCAATCCCAAAACCTCTCACAACCCTTCTCTATCTTCCTCTCTCAAAGCTTTTCTCAAAAATCTGTAGTTGTTGTAACCTCTGCAGCCTATAGAATGACCTTCATTTATATGTGCAGCCATGAGAGAGAGAAAGAGGAAGGAGGAGAGATGAGGGGAGAAAATGGGGGAGAGGATCAAGGCCATACCAAATGGATCCAACCCAAGAAGGTAAGTATGACTATCATACCAAATAACCTTGGAGCCAAAACTGGTTTAAATTCGAAATTCAAACCAAGTCAAAAGTTGCCCAAAATCCTTCCAAAAAATCTTCCCAGAATTTTGCTCATCACAGGAAGTGTCGACTCACGAAAATTGCCAAGCAAAATTTCAAGTGTCGACACTTGGAACATAGTCAATCATATTGACTTCCGGTGATGGTAAACGATTCTCAATTATCAATTAGCCTTAAGATCAGATAGAAATCCTCTATGGTGTGTGACCCCATAGGTTCGAATACTAAGCCGGTAGCACTGGAACATTTCCAGTACCAGTCAAAGTCCTCATCTAGCAATGATACCCGATGTTCGGATAGGTCGAAGATGCAGAGCACCTCATAAGAACCTCTGGTATATGGTTGCGCATAATTCATCCCTTTGACCTCATAATGCTCAGGATGACCTAGGATTCGACTGCCAACCCTAATTTGGTTTATCCAGATCATGTCTCAACCTCACAAGTTCTGTGATTCCTCACAAGAACTACCCTGACAAGGTTTTACTGAATTGAGACATAGTGAGTCATTCACTCCAAACTATTTGGAGGGTTCAATTCATCTTTCATCAATGGATTAGAAATCCAGGTAGTTCGGTACCAAAGTACAGTGAGTTGCTTGCAAGCTGCCATGGTGACCTTAGGTCTGAGAGACATATATATCCATATCCCTTCGCGAGCAACCCTTTGGCAAAAGAGAGCTCCGCAGATGGTCACGTTTAGTGAGATGTCATACATTTCACTTGCATGTCACATCAGTGTCTCCACACTCCTTGGTTTAGAGAACAAATAATAAATGTGACATACAACAACCTACACTTGATACATTGTCTCCTATAACAATATATCATTTGATTGTGAACCAGTTCAAGAACTACTTGATATATCCTCTCTATATCAAACAATATAGTTCTAAGGACTCCATCATACAAGAGTTCATTTCAGGAAAATGTAAATATGATGAACAGCCAAAATAAATAACTTTTATTTATTAAAAGAATTCATATACAAAATACAAGGTAGCACAACCGTCTACAGCCTAGATGATTGATTTTGAGACATAATTCCCAATAATGATGTGGTGCTCTATTAAGATGGTTAGGTTGAGTATAGCTCTTAATAAATCTAAGACTGTGAGTTCAGTGAGGTACGATTTCATTGCCTGTATTCTTGAAGGATCTATCTTAGTGAAAGTAGTCATGATAACACGACTATTGAACCAGGATGATCTCTAGTAACTCTTATGAAAATCAAGACAAGCATATGACCTAGATAGTACTATCCCATATTATAATCAGTTTATTTTCATACTGTATATATTTTATATTAAATACAAGTTCAAACCTAGAAGATATTTGCACTAAACACAGTAAAAGCCCAAAACTTTTATTGTTTAAATTATTTACCAAATTTAAATATTTTATAAGTTTTGAAACTTGTAAGGGATTGTTATTCGTTTCTAGGAATTTCAAAACTCCTAGTGGACCGTTCCTCAATGTGCGACCCATGTGCGGGAGCAGGTGCACGCCTCGCGCACGGTGACCATTCAGACATTTGGTTATTCGACCATTTCACACATTTTTTTAAAAAAATTCCTTTAAATGTTATTATTTATTTATTTCTTAATATTTTAATAGCTAATTTTAGGACTTTTTAGGATTTTCATTAGGAATTTTGAGCCTATAAATAGGCTCCTTTTCCCTTGGTTTCTAATCATCAAAAGTTCTCCCTCTTTATTCCTCTCTTTCTTTTTTCACTCAATCTCTGTCCCATTTTATCTAATATTAATATTTTATTTTATTTGATAATTTTGGACCGATGACGGGTTTAATCGGTATTCATTCGAGATCGTGCCACTGGTAAATATTAGAGTGTTGGCTTCTAGATTATACCTCAGAGCAAAGAGTAAAGTCTAATTATTTTTCATACGAGAAGGAGGCCAAATCTCTTTTAAGATAGTGATTTCATCCACCTCTCAGACTAGGATTTCAAATTTTATTCTATTTTAAATTTTAAATTATTTTTCTTATCAAAATATTCTACCACACATACCATAAAAATTACTTTTTAAATACTTTCAAATTTCATAAATATATATATTTTTTCTATATATTATAACTAACAATCTATACTCAACTTCAATAAATATCACCCATAATATGTATGGTATTAGAGCCATTGACTTCATGTGCAAACATATCATAACTCACAGAAACAAGACTTGCCAGACACTTTCTTTTTGGATATGCTGTTTGTATATCGCTCTTAGTTCTAGCTATTGTAGCCCATCTTACTCTCTCACTAATAAGCATCGGAGGGTTTCCTATCAGATACCACCGATTAAGAGATTGTTCTTGCAAATCTTCATCTAAGAAAAGCCGGGAGCAGCATCTCTTCACACGGAGAAGACTGGGAGATTCCCAGGTACCATCACGGTTATGGTGAAGAATGATTTGATAGCAACAAAGCCAAAATAGAATATAATAATAAGAATTGTTGCAAATAGAGTTTGTAAACGGGAACATCAAATTATATGATGGTGAAAAAAAAGTTCTAGTTATGAATGTTTTGGACAGTTGTACTATAGGAGTCCACTTTATAAAGTGGCCATCAATATTCTTTAAAATAGCATGGACATATGAACCACTAGAATGCATTAAATACTATAAAATGGGGTGCATGCAATTGCATGTTTTGGAAAATTTATCAACAATTTGAATGAATCCATCTACGTTGTATAGCTAAAGTTTAGAAAGAGGTAAAATATAATGAGATTGTTAGTAGAGAAATGATAAGAGACCATCTTTAAATTTAATTGAGCTTTTTATCCAATGAAGAATTATATATGGATTGTTCTCGATTTCCCAATTTTTATGTAATATACATAGCTTTAACTTTTAATAAGCATATTGATTATTTTTCCATCTAAAGATAAATTTAACAAAGACCCTTGAAATATAGCACAAATATTTGATAAAAATAAAATATAGTAAACATAATAAATTTAATATATAAACATCAATATATAATGAACTAGCATATAACCCATGAAATGATTTTAATAGCCAAGTTTTTATTGCATATTAAGTTATTAATTTTAATAATGGATGAGTAGAAACTCGTGTCATTAATACCAGCCTCATTAATACTAACTTTACAAAGTAAATAGAGAAATGTCGTGGAAAACTTGTCATTACTATTGGTGATGCTAATACCATTATTGTGTATGATTTTTCTCTTTTTTTTTTTTTTTGATAAGTCGGATGCATCAACCAACAGATCCGGTGTGAATGCATCCAAAAAAATCAGAAAGAATACAATATTAGAATCCCAAAGGAGAGTCCCCCAATCCTATCCATAACACCTATCCAGAGTGAGCAGCAACAAAGGAAGCCATCCAGTCCGAGTCGAATTGGCCTCCCTGAAAATGTGCCTAGCAAGAACCGAGGAGCAACCCTGTAACTGCAGTGAGATATCGCGAATCAAAGGATGCGCAGAAGCCAAGTCCAACGCCCCTTTGATCCGCGAAATCACAGTAGCCGAGTCTCCCTAGATGATCAAATGATGAGCCCTGAGACAGCAACAAGTATAGCGGATACCAGCCCATGCTGCCATTAGTTTTGCCTGATGAACTGAAACATCAAAGAGATAGCACCCCCAGTGGCTACAATGTCAAGGCTATGACTCCGAATCACAAAAGCAGCACCACCATCAGGACTTCTCACACTTCCGTCAAAGTTGACTTTGACATATCTCGGAGGAGGGGGTTCCCAAGAAAAGAATGCTCTCCGGGCCGCTTTACGAGCAATGCCGGAATCCCAGATCGCCAAGGATGTCATAGTCACTCTGTGGAACTCCTCCATGTGCACTCGAGCTCTCTCCACCAGAACTGTGGTGGAACACATCGTATGGTTGAAAAGAAGGGCATTCCGAGAAAGCCAAATGTGATAAGCCAGGTATGCCGGAAGGGCAGAGCCAGAAAGAATAAATTAATTTTTGACATGCAATATAATAATATAGCAAATTATAATAAAAAGAAGGCTTTAATAATTAATTTTTATTATAAATTAAGTAATAAATTTTAATGATGATTGAATAAAAACTCCTGTAAAATATGTAAATCAATAGAATAGTATAAGTTTAGATATCAATTTTGATAAAAATAACCCAAAAGTGATTGTGGTTTTATCATTTTCATCATACTATCTCGCTTATTATGATTATTTGTTTTTTAATTTCTTGTTTCTTTGACCAAATTATTTATAGTTTTTGTTGAGCCTCCTTGCAAAAACTTTCATTATTAACATTGGCTTTACTAATACTCGCTTCACATGATGCTAGAATGCGCTTTTTTTTTTTTTTCAATTATTCTTGACATATAATATGCCTGTAAAAAATTATAATAAATAAAATATTTTAATGGTAAAATTTATGTTGCATGATAAGTAATAAACTTTAATACTAGCTAATCATGTTTATACTAGCATCAATAATAACTATTGTGTTTAAGTAATGAACTTTAATGATAGTTAAATATGTTAGTACCGGCACCATTTAAACTGGTGTCACACAGCCCAAGCTTTCATTTTAAATATATATAATAAAAATATATTTGTTATCTATTAATTTTTAGTTTACATTTAATTGATCCAAATATTTAGGATTCGATCTTTCACTTTGCAAACTGTTTTGCACTCTAAAAACCTATAAGTAGTTGTGGTTTTATGATTTTTACCATGCTATCTCACTTATGATTGTTGTTTGTCCTTTAGTTTCTTGATTCTGCGGCCAAATTATTTATAACTTTTGTTGAGCCTCCTTATAAGAACTTCCATCATTAACATTAGCTTTACTGATATCTACCTCACATGATGCCAGGATACAGTTTTTTTTTCCCTTTTTCAATTATTCTTGAAATATAATTTGCATGTAATAAATTAGAATAAATAAAATATTTCAATAGCCAAATTTATGTTGCATAATAAGTTATAAACTTAAATGCTAGCCAAATATATTTATACAAGCATTATTAATATCTTTTGTATTTAAATAATAAAGTTTGACGATTGTCAAAAAAATATTGATACCAACATCATTTACACCGGTGTAGCTCTATACAAGTTGACTCTTCATTTCAAATAAATAAATATATATTATCTATTGACTTTAAATTTATATTTAATTAACCTAAATATTTATAGTTCAATCTATCACTTTGCAAGCTTGTTGCACTATAATAACCTATAGTTGATTAGATTTTATGATTCTTAGTACTCTATCAGATAACTTATTGTTGCCTTTTGTCTTTTAGTTTCTTGGTTATTTGATCAAATTATTTAGTGAGCATGTACAGATAGATCTCTTTTGTTTCTAAAAAAATCAATATGTAAAATTGTAAAATTTAAAAATCTTAAACTAGAACAAAGAAAAGTCAATAATGGAAAACTAACAATAAACCATTTATAAAGAATCGTGGTCATTCATATTATTTTTGCCCATACACGTAATCTTTAACTATAAAATAGATGGTTGCTATGGTAACAAAATGGTCAAGAGTATCAAGGAAAAAGGCAACAAGTAAAATTGTTTTAGAATACTTCGAAACTCAAAAAAACTGATATTTTAAAAAATGTGAAGGACGCAAAGTGTGAAGGCAAAAATAATTAAAAATTCGAAGGAAGAAGAAAAGTTATAATGCCGGACCAAAACCCTTTGCTCCCCTCCCCTTACATAATGGTATAATGGTATCTATATCTATATTAGATATTTGCATGTCTTGGTTTAGCCAAAGTATTGAATTAGAGAAAGAGATAGGTGGAGATGGTGCCTTGAACAATACATAACACAAACTCTTAGAATTAAACATGCGAAACATGGCTTCAACGGTACAATCCAATAGAACACGCATACTAAATGAACGTGATTTCACTTCACTAATACGGTATTTTTAATTAAAAAAATTCAAAAAATCAATAAATATCTCTCTCTCTCTCTCTCTCTCTATATATATATATATATATATATTTGGTTCTAAGCTTTTCTTTCTTTCTTTTTTTTTTTTTTTGGGGGGGGGGGGGCGGGGGAGTGTGTATGCGCATGCATAGCACGTCCAAAAGTAGGCTATGAGGACCATTCTAATACTGATTTTTTTTTTTTCCCCCTCAAGAATTGACATTCCATTCAATAAGGAGATTGATTAATTTTACTGCCGATCGTGGTAAACCGCACGAACCATATGAAATAAACCAATCGGCACCATCACAGGGACGCCAACTAAGTTTTGGTATAATATTTGGGGCTTACGGTTTTTTTTTTTTTTTTTTGAGGGGGTCTTGGGGGGGCTCGGACCCTACTGTACATTAATCGTTCCTGGTTCATAAGAAACGGCGAGGTTTAGAACTTTTTTTGGGGTAGGGCTCTGTGATGCTGCTCTTCAATCTTCATGTACCGTACCTAAATATTTACTTTTGAAATAAGATAGATAAGTAACATATTATAGGTGATTAATAATAATAACAATAATTTTCAAAATTTTAATAATTAATATGGTCAGAGCCAGCTTATGCTAATTGACTATGGTAGTCTTTAATCACGCAAGATTTCGCGCGTTGTCCGCCGCCCAGAAGCGGTGCTTTTCGTCCGACGAGGAAATCCGTTTTTTCTTAACAACCCCCCTCCTTCCCGCCGAAAAGAAAAAAAAAAAGAAAAAAAAAAAGAAAAAAAACGTTTGTCGTTACATCATTAAAAGATTAGCCTCTATTAACCGAGGCTATTTTGGTAATCTCAGGCTTCTAATATCGGCGTGCTAACCCTCGTGTCTCCGTGGTTTGTAACGCACGCCTGCCCGAAAAGACATACGGCACGGGTTCGGATCGTATCTTTCGCGCGAGAGAATGATCGATCCTCTTTCATGACGTGAACCGTTGGATGGCGCTTCGCACATCTCTGGAGGCACTCCCAACTCCCCAAAGTCATCTTTGCACAGATCTCCACGTAACTATCGTGGAATCCAACGGTGAATGTGTCCGAGAAAAAGGGTGCATCATTCTTTCACGCAAAAGAGCGAAAGCTACGACTACCGTCCATGCCGCATAAGCCATAAACTACTTTGGCAAAACCAAGGCTACTTTCGTAACTTTGTTCCGCTCCTGGTTTACGTCTGCTCGCTTCTCCTGCTGCCACTTCGAACGACTCTGCTTTCCTCTCCCCTCTCTCTCTTTCCTCTCCCCTCTCTCTCTGTCCGTCGTCGCTTGTCAGAAGCCTCGACAGCTCGTCGTTACATCGTAAGAAACCCTTTGTCATAGCAATTTGATCCAATATCTCTGTTTTATGCTATCATTTTGCGGTTTTTTCTTCTAATTTTTCCTTCATTCACTCAGTCTTTTGTGTTCTTGTGGTGTTCTTTATGGACTGGCATTTCTTCCGTAGTGACATTTCGAGTTGTTTCTCGATCTAGGGTTTCTCTAAAACTCGAGAGTATACGAATTTTCCGTACTCTTTGAGAAATATTCTGGTTGCAGCTATGTAGATGAGTTTTCCCTCTTCTTGATTCTAACGTTTTACTTTTTTTTTTCTTGGTTTTATTTGGTTTCTTGTTCAGTTTTCGGGGATTTCTTTGGTTTGGTGTTGTTACTGGCGAACTCTGGGATTCTCTTGGTGGAGAACTAGAGCGGCAAGACTTGTTTTTTGTGATGCATACACCTACAATGCAGGGTTGTTCTTCCTGGAACTCGTGTACACCAACGATGATGGAATATTTTAGATGTTTCTTAGAAGTTTAGCTTTCTTCTGCAGAGTTTGTTCCTATGAAGGGGGTGCAAGTTTTGTGAAACTTTAAAACTTCTTAGAATTTTTCTTTCTTGTCATTGATTAGATGCCCTCCCCCCCCCAAAAAAGATTTGATTAATTGATGAATTACTCATAAAAAGTTAATCTAGTTTATTCGTTGGATTCAAATCAATTATTATGTTATCTTTCGATTTTACTGTCATTGTTGTTGCTTCCTTGCTTATGCTGGTGTTCACATGCACTAGCATATGGTTGTATGGAACATTTTCTAGCTATTATCTTTTAATTTTTCTGCACTTTTATGAATGTCCTTTTCAGTTATATGTGTTTCTTTGAATTTTCCTTAGATTTTGTTGGGCTCTGTCTGCAATTAAGTGATAAAAATAGGGGAGGCGAAAGGTCTGAGACATGGAGGATGCTCGGGGAGGTCAATCATCTGAACATCACAAGATAGAGAAATTGGATATTGTAGAGGCTCAGCCATCTGTTCCTGAAAAAGATGTTTCCAAAGTCTCGGTGAGTGAAGCCAGTTCAAAAGCAGCGTTATTTGATGAGGAAGAACTGGAAGAAGGTGAAATCAGAGAGGATGAACCATTGATGCCAGGCAAGACAATAATGTCATATGTTGATGAAGAGCTGGAAGAAGGTGAGATCATGGAGGGTCTGACATCTGAGGCAGGACAGAATGCTTTTGAACACCACGAAGCTAGTTTAGAAGTTTCATCATCTGACAATCATGAAATAGGAGAAGCTGGTGTCAGAGTGGGGCAGTCATCTGTGTCTAGAAATCATGATACCGAAGAATTCTTGCGTGAAACTAGTCTAGATTTAACACCACTATATGATGAACTGGAGGAAGTTGAGAGCAGAAAGAGTCCTGTTGGTCATATATCCTCTCAACAACCAAATGTGGTAGAGAAGGATGACACTCCCGTTCTTGAACCTCTGTCTCCAAAGCTTCACCTGCAAATTAGGTCATTGAAAGATGAGATCTTGGAGAAACAGATTGATTTGATTGATGAACTTTATTCAAGAAGGTTAAGAGCACTCCTCTTAAAGCAAAATGAAGAAGTCCAAGAATTCAAAACCTTGAAAGATGAACAACAGATGGAATTGGTTAAAATGAAAAATTTGGATTTGGATTTGATTCATGCTATGCATGTTGCCCCTTCAGTTCGAGACTATAGAATAAAATTACTAACTGAAGAATTTTCAAAAAGAATGGATGAATTTGACAAGCATATGAGGACCCAACGTAAGAAACTTATGGTTATGCATATTGAGTCTAGGAATAAGGAGAAGCAGATGAGGGATTGCTGGTTGGAAGAAGCTAAAGCTGGTATTCTTGAAGAATCTTTTTATGAGATTCCACTGTCAAGTGCTGGATTCAAGCTGAAGAATTTCAAGTTGAGTGAACATGATGGAGCTCGTGATTGTTCATGGAATAATAAACCAGTGGCTGGTTCTTCTTCTTCTTCAGATCTGACAACTAGGCCGGTGGTTTCTACTGAACTGATTGATAGACCTACTGATTCTGTGTCCGGTTGCACAAATGTTGTGGAATCTTCTGAACCAAGTAGACCGTGTCCTAGTATTTTACCACTAAACCACCATGGCTGGGCAGAGACTATGTCTCTAGAAACCAAATATCAAGCTTCACATAAAATAAATGCAGTGTGTAATAAGTTTGATGAAGGAGAGACTGATCCGGGAATAGCAGCAGCTGTTGCCAGCAAGCAACATGGAGGTTTTGGTTGTAGGTTTGTTTGCTTGACAGATCCTACTAAGCAAGATCAGACACAGATTTCCTCTTTTGCCCATGCATTGAAAAGTTCTGAAGGTGCCAGATCTGTATTGTGTAATCAGGTTGTCTGTCCAACTTTTTTTATCAAATCTTGTTTACATATGCCCACTAAGTTTCGTTTAATTATTTGATTTCTTGGCATTTGGACTGTTTGCAATAGATGACCTTTCTTACAGGTGAATGACAAGTTGAAGGAAGCAGCTTGAGCCAATCATAAATTGGTCTTTCATTTAGAAAATGAAACTGATCTACAAGCAAAAGCATAATTTGGGTGTTTGGAAATGAAAATATCTGTGCAATTAGTGCATATATAAGGGATCTAGTCTACCTTAATTTTTTTTTTTTTTCATTTTTTTTTCATCCAACTGGAAGCCACCATGTGTCTCAAAAACTCAAGGAGTTGTGGAGCAACCTGAAATTTTCATCAAGGTTACATTCATGAAACCAAACCAAAGAAAAATATGTATGTAAAGAATAATCTATTGTAAAACTCAAACTATATCAAACTGAAGTTGGAATTTACTATTCATAAGTGTTTCAACTTTCAAGACATTGTTGATTCATTAGTTTTACTAGTTTCTCTTGAAAGTTCGCCTGAATGACTGGTGTTTTGAATTTGAAACTCCAGGCTTTATTGTCCAACCATAGTAGGGGACAAGTAGGTTATGCTGGTATGCCTGAACATGAATATCCAACTTTTTGTATGAGCTGCTCCTCTTAATAAAAAGGGTACCAGCTGCACTGTGGTTCTGAGCTGTTCACAGGTACTAAACATGACATCAAACTAATCTGCAGTCTTGATCTGCTGATTGCTGTGAATGAAATAATCTACAAGAGTATGGTTAAGCTCCCTTAGGCTTTAAAATACCTGGATATTGGGTTTCAGCCCATTGGCTTTGGTGGTTTCTGTCCAGACACTATTAAGGCCTAATATACAATGTCAACCCCTTTCTTAACAGCTTAAGCTTTTGGATTCTAGTGGTTAGTTAACATGGTATCAGACCCAATGGTCATGGATTTAAGTCCCCATCTAAGCCAATTTGCACCCATTTATTCTTCCCTTGACTTGTTCCTGGTTGAATTGCTTTTGAATTGTTCTTATCTTGAGTCATTTTGGACTTCTTCGTGATCTCACATGCATGATTTGGGCTGCACATTTTTGTTTTGTTTTTGTTTTTATTTTTGTTTTGTAGGGAGGGGGGGAGGGGGCATGGATCTGATATATATTGTTGACACTTTCCCTGATAGTTAAGATTTTAGAGTCTAGTGGATAGTTAACAGTCAAGAGTAGGGTACATGCATCATTACTCAAAAACCATGTGGGGTACTATAATGTGATTAAGATGATTGAAAGTTAATTTTTTTTGCGTGGATGAAACACATTGAGATTAATTGTTAGTTGTCCATCACTCCATCCTGTCATTCTTTCACTTAACCACATCTTATTTGGACTTTTATAGAAAGAACCACTGCATCGTGTTTTGTTATCTATTGGGCAAAACCTCAATGGTTCATCTATGTTAATTTTGACAAATTAGAGATATTATATCATATATATGTTTACCACACATTATTTTACATGTTACTCGTGAAAGTTCACTTGATTTTTTTTTTTCTGGCTATTACCCCCATAAAGAATACTTTTGGCCTCTTGATTAGGGGTGTGCATTTAGTTTTTTTGGTTCAAACTGAACCAAAGTAGTCTAAAATTGAACAAACCAAACCGAAATAGTTTTGGTTTGGTTCGGTTCGGTAATTCAGTTTTGGGCTTCTTTGTACTAGACTTTTGGTTTTGGCTTGGGCTTATGAAGTTCTTTAATAATTTTATTATTTGAATTGTAGAATTACACTTGAACTTAGTATTATTATTCAAATTCAAATCAACAACAAACCATTGAAAAAAAAATTAATAAAATTATCTCAAGCTCTTTACAATCTACCAATGTAATATTTGTTGTAAATCTAGAAAGGGCAAAGATGGGTTTTTATTGTATTTTATAATTTTGGTTTTCGATTAACCGAAGTTATCAAATTAAATACCAAAAAACAAACCGATTAAAAAACTTTGGTTTGGTTTTAAACCGAAGACGAAATTTTTAGAAGAAAAACTGAACCCAACATCAAAAAAATTAATGGTTCAGTTTGGTTTTCAGTTAAGCAAACTATTTGCACACCCCTACTCTTGACAGCCCATATAATTCACTCAAGTTTTGTGAACAACCCTAATAAATTGGAAGACCAGATCCCTTTATTCCACCAACAGATATCTCTAGTAAAAGGAAGAGATCCCAACTCTCCAAGGTCTTTCCAAAATCTAGAAGTCCTATAAAATGTCATTACTTCACTACGTCTTAAGTTTCAAAAATGGAGTTCAGTAAATTGGAGGGCTAGAACCCTTGATTGTGCTTCATATATTCTTAGTAAATGCTTATATGTTGGAAGGAATCCAAATTTTATGGTTTTATGACAAGATAATTCTTGTAGTGGGTCATTACATTACTACATCTATTGCTGCTCTTCCATTCAAAGCTCAAGTGTTTAAAAGGAAAGTCAGTTTAAAGTACTATGAACTTCTTTAACAAGATATAGCATTAGTTTTCCTCTCATGTAAGGAGGCATGTCATTCATCTTATCAAGGGAAAATCTTGCATTGATCATTTTAAGGTTTAAAATATTTACTTTTGTGTCAAGTTTCTCTTAACTTCATTAAATAATATTTAACATGATTTGCTGCATTGGTCAATACTAGTGCACAAGGTTTTAAATCCCGTGGGACGGGGTTGTCCCGGTTTTTTCATGGAACGGGATGCGTTGGTGTCCCGTCCCGTCCCGATACTCGGGACAGGGGATGTCGCAAGGTATCCCGATTGGGATGCTGGGATGTTGGCGGGACATCTTATCCCAATACATGGGATGGTACCCCGTTCCGGTGTCCCATAGGATGTCCCACTGGGACTTGAATCCCTACCAGTGCATATTGACCCTACTGTACTATACCGGTACCAAGCTGATGTGTGTTGCAGGAGGTGTACCGAGTGGCGAGTGTCGATACGCCGAACTAGTGCCCGTATTAGGCATAACAATATGGTAATAGGATGGCATTGATACAGGATCTAATATTGAGGTGGCACATCTTACTATTTGGATATATTATTGTTTGAATTTTCCATACAGAACGTTTACAACTGCTTGTTTCACTTAATAAAGCCAACGAATCCAAAGCACATCATAAATGTATTTAGTACCCTATGGTCCTTCATATTAGCTGACATAAAAGCATGCATCATCATGCAATGGTTCACTTTGCCATTGTGTAAGCTCAATCATTCTTCATTAATAGGTAACATGCACAGTGGATGATGAAACTTAAGGAAACCATAGAACACGATAAGAGACCCTATGGATTGATAAGTTGACACCAGGTTCACTAACCCTTCAGATGAAGCCCAAGTGCCATGAGGGGACCAAGCCCACACAATGCCAAATTCTAGATTATCAAATATTAGACATCTTACTAAGGCATCTATGAACTTAATTTCAGTAATGGTGTTAGGGTGGTGCATCATCAATCATATTTCCCTTCGAAGATTAGTACAATGCAGATTAGTTCCAAAAAAAGTCTTTACTAAAGACAGCGTAGTTAGCAAGGTCTGTCATACCAGCTCGTACAGTCCTGTACTGATTGTACCATATCATATCGGTTAGACATCAACATGGTATCGAGGTTGAATTTAGCATATGAGCTGAACTAGTTCATACCATTCTCAATTGAGCAGAACCACCCCATATTGTCCAATTTCGAGAGGGTATTGTAACTGGGAGTAACAAAATGTATTGAAAGCCTATCTCAGAATGGGGTGCATACTGCACCATACCGAACCAGTAATGTATTGATATGAGTCTTGTTATTGGTTGTGGAACCTTGATAGTTAGTATTTGACCTTAAACAATCTTTGCTTTTCATTGGCTATTGCATCATTTAGTTTTTTGATAGTTCTTAAATCACCTTGAGTGGAGTAGATGGAGGAGTTATGATTGAAATATTGCAGCATTTTCAGACCACGTGTTTCTAATAGTGCATGTTCTACATTCCTGGTATAAGATAACAAAAACTTGCCATCAAATATCAAAGGCCAGAAAGCCATATTTGAGTCCTTTTAGGTTTAGGATAGTTGTGAAGCATTTAATAATCCAAAATTCATTGTCAAAATGCCCAAACTGCTATAATGATCATTTTGTGTAGTTTGAGATGAATTAGGGTATCCTTTTATAGTATTTTGAAGCTTGGAAGGTAAATAGAGGATCCACGAGCTCTATTGATATAGGGGCCCTTGAACATGACATCACTCTTATATTACTCAAATCACACATAAATGAAAGTGTTCTTCTGTTGAGTGCACTTTTATGTATCTTTTTCTACATAGCAGACTTTGCATACTTTAGTTGATTTTAAAGAAACCTTGGTGGTGGCCGGTGATTGTTCGATGGCCAGTTGACAGATTCCGAGTTGTGAGCCACTTTCAAAGACCTTGGTGGGTTTTGAACATCAACAGAGTCCTTTAGTAGTATGGGTTCAAGTCCTACTGATATAACGCCCCCTTGAATGCCATAAATATCCCTCTTATATTCCTCAAATCAGACATCAATGAAATAATTCTTATCTTGAATGCATTTTTTTAGTGTTTCTTTTTCTGCATGGTGGATTTTGCATGCTTTGCTGGATTCCAAAGTAATGTTGGTGGAGTTTGGTGATCATTCTATGGCCAGTTTGTAGATTCAAGGAGCTTTTAGTGACTTTTAAACATCTTGGTGGATCTTGACATTGATGAAGTGCTATAGTACTGTGGATTTACTAGTAGGTACCAAAGCTTAGTTTCATCTTTTACCCTAAAACTTTACATTTTATGTAAGCTTGGTTTCATTATTGAGCATATCAGATGTTTGAAAAAAAAAAAGATTCCCTTTTCCTATTTGGTTTGAGATGAAGGCTTGTCAAATCTTTCCAATGTTTAGAAACCATGGTTAGAACCAGGGCTTGTTGTTTGTTAGTAGGAAACCTTCATCCCACATCTGCATCCTAACAAATGTAAACTTGCCTTGGTACCATGCCAGCTTGGTTGTCATTGATGAATATTAATTGTATGGGCTTGGTATCATAAAAAACCACATGGAATAGCATTTATTCCCTTCATTATGCTATTTAAATGATGTCCATCATTTATATGTATTGTTATTTTTGCTATGAACTCAGCTTCCTACTTATCGAATATTTCATATTAGGAAACAATTTACTTTATCCAAAATGGTTTACTTCATGATTTTATAAGTACCATGAGAAAATAATAAAGCTCCATTTGCAGTTAAATATGCACTTTACCTTCCTCGCTAGGATTGAATGTCAAAGCTAAATATATATTGCATGGTCAAAATCTAAAGTTTTCTTTTCTTTTCTTTTCTTTTTTTGATCAAATTAGACGTGTACTCTCATGGACAAAACTTTATTATACTTTGTAGGTAGGTGCCCCAAGTTTTTTGTTCAAAAGTTTGCTTAAAGAGTTTTAGGTATGTTAGGTTTAATGGGTCTGGAAATGAAAAATGGCTAAATTGATGACCTTGACAACAATAATTTTCTAGGTTGGGTCTATTGTGTTCAATAGAGAGAGACAAAAAGTTTTTTAAAGGAAATAATCTCAGGAATAAAGATGAAGTGTTATGTGATTGCAACATGCAAGTCCAACTTAGTAAAATTATCATAAATAGTAATACATTTTAAATACTTAGGTGCTGCAGAATGGTCATGCTCATAATATTTCAGGGATGAAGTATTGATTTTTATATTATGAAGTAAAAAATAAATAAATCTTAAATGGGACATTGCATAAGTTGGAGAATTGCACTAATAGAATATAAGGAGATGCAGGATGAACAACCATGAGGACATGAAGGATGAGAATTAATGTATTGTAACTTTGTAAGAGTAATAAATGGTAAAAAAACAATATTTGTTGTACTTCTTATGGTCCTACCTATATTAAAATGAGATAGTTTTAATGAGGATTTTTGGAACCATCCCGAACTGCTCGGTTCGGGGCATACCATACCGTATCGGTCAAGAACCGATACGGTTCAGTCCTAGAAAATGGTTCGGGATTCCGGACCATAAAAAATGACATGAATCGGACCAGTACAGGTTGGTTTAGTATGGTACAGCCTGGTTCACTCTGGTTCGGACTTGGTTCGAGTCTGGTTCGGGTCCGATTCAGTAATTTGTGCTTGAAAATGGGAGGGGAATGTACTTTTTTCTCAATTTCACCAAGACCGATACATGTACCAGTATGGTACTACTACCGTATGGGTCGTTGATCGATATGGGTCCCAGCACCGGTTCAGTGATCCTTGGTTTTAATTATTAAGGATAACTTGGTTTACTTGTCTGTCAATTTTATTCCTAAAGTATCCTAAAATCCATTATGTGATCCCAATTCCTCATCCCAAGCCCTTTACCTCAAATCAATACCTTCCTAATAATTCATAGTTGTCCACCTTCAACTTAAATTTCAACCTAATCTCTCTCTCTCTCTTCTCATATTAGAGTCTAGAGCTTACTTAACTCTCTTGTTCGCTCCACATCTACTACATATTCGAACTCTCTCTCACCTCACTTCACCTTCACCTTTGGTCCATCTAATACTTGCCTAATTTTATTCTCCAAATTCTCCTTAATCTCCTTTTAAGTGCTATATCCTTACTTTCTCATATTAATTACCTTTTTAGTGGATACTCTAATGGTGCTATAAATGCTCGGCCTCCTCCCATCTCGGTGTTTGTGTATGCCCATGAGTTTGTGTGTCTCAAACTTTCCCTCCACCACACTCTTGTCTACTTTTATTTTTAACATTTATAGTTGTGATTTCTATTGATGCTATGTTGTAATATTTTTATCAGGTATTTTATGTATTATTTATTCTGTTTTATTTTTTTTTAAGTTTAGTTATGTTGTTTTATTTCTTGTTTCATTATTTCTATTTATTTTTTTATATTTTATTTCATTTTCTTTTACTTTCATTATTTTATAACAATCTGTAATTTTTATTTCTTGTTTCCAGTTGATCCTCTTATGATTTTTTTAGTTCTGCATTTTGTTTCTTTTTTTCCCTTAAATATGCATTAAATGTCCCCATTTGCTATTTCAGTAATAAAGGTAATGTAGAGAGTTCAAAAATGAGGTGTGATGAATGTAAAGTATTGGGATATAGACAAAAACATTAATGGAAGTCAGAGTTGCACCATCCCTTGAAGAATCGGACCAAATTAGGGATTATGGGGTTGTACCAATCAAGTGAAACCGGTACAAAAATTAAGTTTGGCACTCACTCCCTAGGCAAACCATGCAAAACTAGCATGTACTACTCAGTATCAGTGGGTACCAAGCGGTGATACCGGCACTTGCTTGTTCTATCCGGTATTGAGAGGAAAAGTTCCAGTTTCCTTGTTGACCTTTTTGTCCATGTTTTGAATAGGATAAAGGGTGAGTGAGGATGGAAAACTTATTCTCCTTTTCCCCTTCAAATTGGCACCCTTAGTGTAAATCACCTTGGGAGAAGCTTCTAGGAAGGTAAAGCATTCCCACTCCCCCTTTTTTTGCCACAAAAATTGTCCAAAAAAAAAAAGAGAGAAATCATGCCAAAGTTTTTCCTTTGGCATGATTTCTTGATATGATGTAGATTTAGAATGGATCTTCATATCCATGCCAAAATCTTTTTTTTTTACTTTAAATTATTTTAAATCATACCAACTTGCATCCCAACAACCCTAGATCTTAGTTGTTTTTTTTTAAATTTTTTTAAGGGATGTTTTAGAGCCTATAATTCTAAAGAAACAATTAAAACTAGGAAAAGCTATGCTGAAAATCTGTAGCACAATGGAAGAAACCGATGAAACAAAAAAAAAAAGATGACAAAAATGGAAATTTTAGTGTGCCGGCACCCACACTGATCCGGTATCTGATGGATATGGGGTTCGGTACCGGATCTTGTAACGCTGGTTGCAGAAATGGAAGATATGGTGATGCTGAATAAATGAGTTGATAGGATCATGTGCAAGGAAGACTGAAATACAAGTAATATAGGAACTGGGAGGGTTTCTGTGGATGGATAAGGTAAGAAAGGACATAACAAATCACAATATTGAGGTTATGGGGAAGGAAAAGAAAATTGTCGTTGATGGAGGTTGCATATGATAAGAATAATTGTAAACAAAACTTGATTAGAAACTTAAATCACATCTTAACATTTTATGCTTGTTAGCACATTGATTCATACTGCTAGCTGTTATCGGTTTGATAGTCTATTTCTCAAAATATTGTAGCACTGTTCGATAAAAAAAGAAAACTTATATCGCATTTTCTGCTTGATTTTTTTGTTGTCTTTGCCTCATGCATTATGCTACAAAGTTGCTTTGTACTAAGTTTATTCCTTGAACTGTGTGATAGTTATTATACATTTTATGCTTCCATGATAATTCCTGATGCACACATTATTTGTTAGTCTGTCATGACGTGTTTCATTTCTAGAATTTATATGCCTGTAATTGGAATGACAAATCCTTTATAAGACTAACTGGAACTACAATTTGGGTTGATTTATTGGAACTCCATCCTTATTCTTATGATCATTATCTTTGTGCAGCCTTATATTATGTTACAAAGATAATTGTCCTGCTAATTTTTTATGAGAGAGGTGGCTAGAAAATGAGTTCTAATCATTCTTGTGCCTGAGCAGGTTCCCTCCATCAATGAACAGGAAAGGTCTGCTGTGGCTAGAGTGGGAGGTGACCAAGGCTCAAGTTCTTTCCCAAATAATGTGGCTTCTGAATTAAATTCAGTTGATACAGTATCTCGAAAAAATGACCCAAGCATCAATGTTTCAACAGTCTCAAATCCCATTTCGCTGGGGCTTGCTGTATCTGTTGGCTTAGCTTCTGTTATTCAAGGTCATGGAAGCTCACCTGCCCCTGCAGGGAGTGGTAGCAATTGGAGACATTGTTCTGCTCAACTAACTGACGTATCAATGCAACTGCCTATTGTAGCCACAGCTGCACAGCAGGAACGGTCTGACTGTATATCCTCACAACCTCTTTCTCCACCTGTTGGCTTGGCTTTGGCTGTGAATGTTCATGCAAGCAGACCTGCATCGTTCAGAAGTGATCAAGTTCCTTGCAATCAAGTACACTGTTTGGCTCAACCTATGGAAGCATCAAAGCAACAGTGGCCTGTACTTAAAGAGTCTAATCATATATCCTCGCAGCCTCTGCCTCCATCTATTGGTTTGACTTCAGCTGTGCATGGTCACCCAAACACACCTGTACCTGTAGGAAGTGACCCAGAGCCTGATGGTCAAATACATTGTTCTACCCAACCTACAGAAGTTTCCATACAACAGCCCATTGTATTCACAGCTGCACAATGGGACAACTCCAATCATTCAGTCTCACACCCTTTTGTTCATCCAGTGCCTCCCACTATTGATTTTCTTCCTGAAAGAACACACTCTGAGATTCTCATTTCCACTGGTGGTCAACCAGAGAGAGGCAGTCATTTTCCATTGAGTTCCCCAATAATGCAATCCATGCCGCCGCAAGATCCTAATCTCAAGATATTTCATCATGAGCTGAAGAGATTATATGCACTAATGGTTTTATTCATCCGAAGGCATGAAGAAAAGGTTATGCAAGACATTATTTTGCAAATAGTCTTTGGCTGTTCATTTTGTCAGATTTTACTCTAGCTGTTATCTTGACTGTTTATCTGCTTTCTGTTGGACAGATATTTAAACTTGAATTAGAATATAAAAAAGAGGTAGATAATCTTAAAAGAAAGTACGATGCACTAATTCAGGATACTGAAAAAGAGTTTGTAAAGAAAAGAAAGGAAATTGAGATGATGTACACTAAAGTTAGCAAGCATCAAGAATTAGCTGTGGGATTTCGGGAGATATTTGACGAAACCATGGAGGAGGCTGGAAGTGCTTATCAAGGTATGAAAATCACCACCATAATCTCTTCCATATATTTAGTTTCATTGTGAATAGCAAATTAAATTTGCCAGCAAGCGTTGATCTATGTACTGAGCTTCAAAAAACTTTCAAGTGGATTAAAAACTACTCCAGATGCTTATGTTTTGTGTTTCATGCATTTTCTTATGTAAACATTGGCAATTAAATATGATATCAAAAATTCTCTTTCATATAAGTGCACTTCATAATGGTCTCAAAAACTGCAATACTGCACCTTTCTGGTGCAAACAGGCACCAATATGGGGTTGGGACACCAAAGCAGCTGTACTGATATGTACTGTCTGTACCTGTCTACACTGTCCTGTATTGGTGCATAGCGGTAGTTCCATGTCGGCCATACCATATTGGTCATACTGGTCAGAATCAATGATTTTTTTTTTAATTTTTAATTTTTTAGAATCTTTCATTTTTAATACTACCATCAGTGCCAGTAGTTACTGATACCATATTGTTCCAATGCAAAAAATGGTACTGGCTTCAGTTTCAGTATTTAAAACCTTGATTCAAATGCACATATAGCATAGATGTGATATCTAACTGTGGCAGATGAGAGACATGGCTAACCTGCATTAGGCATAATATATATATTTTAAATATATACATGAATTCGCATGCAAACATAGCACAAAAAAATGACAGGCGCATTACCTATGAGAGTATCAAGATGATAAATGAAATCTAAAGTAGAAAATGTCAAAATATGGTTGAACACTGTTGTTAAGTAGAGATGAGCATATAATCTAGCTTAAGCAAAATTCAAAGATGAACATTGATCAAATTGGCTTTGATTTTATTATATTTAAAAAAAAGAAATGAGCTTGATATGCAAATAGTTGATAGCGATACCAAGGGACAAATGACCACACAACATAGGCTAATAGTTTTAGAATGGATGCAATAGGTGCAAGAGGACAATAATAGAAGCCAATGGATTGTCAAAGATAAGATGATGAAACTTAAACAGGAAAATTGTAGCATCTTTTCAATATAAATTAAGTTTTTAGAGTGAAAGAAGTAGGACATGGATTAGACGGTTAGCTATATGAGAAGTTGCTAGACAAATGTTTCAGGAGCTAGGAGCCCTTTAGAATTAATAACAATAAAACAAAAGGAAGAGCCCAGTCCCATA
Organism: Areca catechu; assembly: GCA_021397845.1. Lineage (NCBI taxonomy): Eukaryota > Viridiplantae > Streptophyta > Magnoliopsida > Arecales > Arecaceae > Areca > Areca catechu. The sequence goes on along the minus strand of CM038049.1, from coordinate 2,173,377 downwards.
ATCCCATTCCAAGTTTTCTTGAAATTTAGTTTAAAACTGATTTTGGGCGTATCTTTTAGTTAATTTCAGTAGATAATGGATGTAACTTTACGTGCTAGATGTCATCAATAGTTTTATTGAGGAATTTAAGAAGGCCATGTGTAGAAGGGGTGCTGAGGGTGAGCCTTAGCGCAACAGTAATGTTGCTCCATTTTGACCCTGATGTCACTGGTTTGTAATATAGAAAGAGCCTTTTCATATACAGAGTTAAGGCTGCATACATCTAACCCTCCCCACACTTCGCAATGCAGGAGCCACGTACATTGAGCAATGCTTTATGTGTAGAATGGGGTGGCATTTTTTTATCCTTTAAGTATTAATTGTTCTTGGGGGAGCGCAAGGAAACAGAAAATATGTGAAGGGCCCAATCCTCCTTAACCATAGCATCCTGCACTATTCTACCTGTAAAACCTATTATTAGTTAGAAGATTTTGAACCTCTTTATCCAGTTGAGTGGCAGCAAAATTTTGTGGCAGTTTCCTTCATCTCTACCATTCTATGGAACCTTACTGACAACATGTACAGCTTTTGGTGCTGGGACTGAAGAAAGGGGTGAAAATCATGTGTCATTAGGATACTGATAGAAGCAGGTACAAGCAACTGCTACCTTACCAGTATGATCCTGTATGAACTGGTATGTAGGAGTATGTGTTCCTTTTTCCTAACACCATCCATATTAGAGAGTCTAAAGCAAAAGGACTTGCATATGGAGACACTTGGTGGCATGCTGATGAGGTACAGGAGTGATGATTTGATCAAGGAAAAGAAAGCTTATTTCAGAATAATGGCAATGAACAAAAAGAAGGCTTATTTCAGAAAAATGGCTAAGAACAAAATGGCATCAACCATCAAGGACTTTGAGACATACTTAAAGACCAAGATGCAAAAGGTTAATATGATGAAAACATGCAACTTATGCAATGAAAGCTATATTTTTACTTAGGGCTCTTTTGGTTTGGTGTAAGTGGGCTGAGAAGAAGCCCAATTCATTGAAGGAGTTTTGCCTTGGTCCCAGGTGAATGTCTTAGAAACACTGCAAGAAATTATGCCCTTATTTTCTCAAAGAAGAAAAAAAAATTGTCCTTGGGAAGGATAATCATACAACAACTGCTTCTGCAACTCTAATCTGTTAATATTGTTTGATGAGATAAATTCATGCATTGACCATGCAATGTGAAAAACACCAGTGTGTTAGTGCAACTGCAATCAGCCCTAGATAATAACTAAAGAAATAGCCTTTCTAGTTTTTATAGACATGTGCCCTACTGCAGCCTTTAGATAAAATGGCTAACCTCACTCCAAGCTATGAGTGAGATTTCAAGCAAGGTTTTAAATCCCGTAGGATGGGGCTATCCCAGTTTTTTTATGGAACGGGATGTATTGGTGTCCCGTCCCGTCCCGTCCCGATGCTCAGTACAAGAGATGTCCCAAGGTGTCTCGATTGGGATGCTGGGACGCTGGCAGGATGTCCTGTCCCAATACATAGATGGTATCCCATTTCGGTGTCCCATGGGATGTCCCACTGGAACCTGAATCCCTGATATCAAGTGCAAACTGGGCTAGCGTTCCTTGTGACTCGGGCAAGGATTGAAATGCCAGGCACATGGGCCTTGTTTTGGTCATGAGCTGGTATAAGAGGGCTTGGCATGCAAAGGAATCAGATAAACTAGGGCCAAACCACACATATTGACCTGACTTATGCAAAGACGGGCTGATTGAGTCCATATCACCTTTGAATTGACTAAATTGAGTGGTATCACCCAGTATTACTTGGGATGATGTTTTAGTTGGTTTTTTGTTTTCCATCATTTGAAGGTGGAACAAGTTAATGGGGAAGATAGGTGTTATCCAAATCCATTTTCTGCAAGATTGAAGCAAGGATCATCTAGTTTTGGTCTAGAACAAAATTCTTGATATATAAATCACTTCTTTGCCCCCACCTCGCTCTTTTTTTATTTTCCAGAAAAATCTAAGAATAGATTATAGAGCAGCACAGTTCCTTGTGTATAGGATAGTCTGCCAGCCTAAGAACATAGCATACAAACACCAAATACTTGAGGTGAGAATAGTGAGATAAAGAAAAATTGGGGAGGAAAAACTTTATCGAATAAACTTACAAAATATGAAGAACCTAATAACTGTAAACACTTGCTCTTCCCAAAAACACCACACACTAACTTGAGGCACACCACCCATCCAAAATACTGACCCCCCCCCTCCCCCTCCAAAACCATAAAAAAAAAAGAAAGAAAAACCAAACACACACACACAGAGGGTAAACTACTAGAGGCATGGAAACATCTCATTAATGGAAAACCATGTCGAGCTCATTTACCCAAAAGTTCACCACTTCTAAAAAGACCGAACTTGTACCATTCTCAGGGTGATAAAAAGACTATGATAATAGTCTTATTGCAGAAGTCAAATTTGAAAGTTGCACTCAGTGACTTCTATCACCACTATAATGGAATGCTAACAACAATGAGTAACTCGACCTGTTCATATATCTTCATGTCATCCAATCACAACAAGAAACTTACTTGACATTGGTGTTGAGCTTGACAACACCTCATAGTGAGTCTTGGCAATGGAGCAATGACTCTCGGTACTCCTTATTATAAAGTTTATGCTGGCAAAACCACCGAGAAACTCTTCACCGACCTTTCCACTTCTATGTTTGTCTCATTGTTGATGAATTCCAACAAAAGTTAGTATCAAATGTGTTCTTAGTTTGTTCCTTATCAAATCAGTGCTGGTTGTGGACTATTTCATCTAGAATCTTGGTAGTAGTTAATAACATTTATTGATTCTGCCATGATGAACCGGTCCGGAGAGTTAATTACTGGTCCGAAGATTTAATTAACTCATCCGGACCGGTCAACCAGACGGATCGGCACAACGGTACTTCCGGAGCCCGATGGGAGAACGGATCGATGCGGCACTTCAGTCAATGGCGGCATACGACTTGCGATTGGCCCTCGACATACTTCGAAGTGAATGGCCGATCTACAATCGGCATACTCCGAAGTGAATGGCTTATCTACAATCTGCATACTCCGAAGTGAATGGTTGATCTATAGTCAGCATACTCCGAAGCAACCAGCTGATCTACTTTGATCTAAGGCCCGTCAAAAATGAGCTTCAACCTAAGGCCTGTTAAGAATGAGCCTGGTTGTTATAACCAACCATACAACTGATAGCCATGGCATCAATAAGACCAAGGTAACTAACCACCAACAGTAACTACAATTAGCTGAAGGGAAGTTATATTAACTAACTTCTCTAACAGAAATCAGAAAATCTTAACTACTTTCAGTTAGAACAGTGCCTATAAAAAGAGGTAAGAGGGGACCTCCGAGGTAAGCAAGCTTAAGCAAGGCTAAGGCTATCCTAGACCATGCCAGTTTGACTTTACTCTTTTTTCAATCTATCTTTAAACTCTCCATTTTGTTACCTGAACTCTATTGATTTAGGCATCGGAGTGTCCCCCATCGGATAAATTCCGGTTAGGGATTTGTTTTGCAGGAACCGAAAGAGGTGAACCGGCGATTCAGGCATTCCATCCGGTTTGTGGAGATCAGTGTCAACAGATTTAATGATTTTTAGTTAAATTTCATTGCATTTCAATTGTTAATTTTAAATGTTTGATGTACTTCAGTTCCAATATATATGATATTATTCCACAAAGATGCAAACTTAAACATTAACACACATTAGAAATCACGACTAGGGCACTTAAATTGATTATTTTACTATATATCTTGCACAGATGTTATGTAAGTAAATACCAGGGGCATGCCAGTTGTGTCAAAGTGTATCTGTTGATACCCTTGTTGATAACGGCATTTGCCCTTGGTTGATATGGGTTTGATATTTGATAGCTTGAATTAGAGTTAACCCAAAACCAATGTATTGGTTTGTGAAACTCAAGCTCGTAGCTTTAAGCTCAGTGTGTATAAAAAAAGACATGTTCATATCTCTTCATATGCGGTACACAAGATGTGCAATGAACATGGACTCAGGTGTACACTAATAAATTGATGCCTTTAGGGCATGATATGATGCCTTTGTGGCATAAATTTCGATATTATATAGATAGTATGTGAAATGTGAATCTTTCTAAATTAATTATTTTTCTTTGAGAGAATCTAATCTAAATATTATATATTTCGAATGCTAGTAAGCTCTTAATTCCATATTTTACTATCTACCTGTATATTATTTTCATATCTATTATCATGCTCGAATTAAGTTTAGTTCAGCATCTGTTTATATGAACTTTGTATGAAGTGTTCGACATTGGATAACCATGTGATATTATTATCATATCGGCAAGATCGTCGTTTTTTTTTATACTATAAGATTATTATTTGCACATCTGCATATTTTTTGATACATGCACATGTTCAATTCCAAGTGAACTGCATCAAGTCTCGTGTCTGTTGTTACTTATTGTCCTGTCTAGCTTTCTTTATTCTGCTGCCATCTTTTGCGTTGGTCGCAGGCAGTGTTTTTGTAACAAATGCTACACAGGAGAAAAAAAAAGAGAGAAAAAAGAAGAAGCTACATGTACAACAAATAAACTGGTTAGGTGTTGTTCTTTTTTTTCCCAGTTTCTGATGCATCTTGTTACTTTACCAGGTGCGCAGTCGAGTACTGGGCAACAGTTTGTTCAGGTACTGCAGCAACAACATTTTGCCCCGAGTCCAGTTATAGGCTCACCCTCAAGAAGCGGTCTTCCCCCCGCCAACTTACCTCCATCCCAAAACCTGTTACCTCTTTCCTCGGTGGAGGTGGGTTCCCCATCCTCAAATGTGGTCCCTGTCCCACCAGTTCAGGTGACGCATGGCACCCTCACTGTCTTCTCAAGCAATGCACTCAGCTTTCCTCCCAGTTCAATGGCTCATTCCATTTTAGACCTTCAAATTAGAAGTGCACCGCATGGACTTGCTCCACATCTCCTCGCATCCACAACTTCCATGTCTGTGCCAAATCTTCAACAACAAAATGGGAGTAGGTTGAACCAGCAACAAGTTTTCAATGATATGGGTATCGCATGGTCTGCTTCCGAGCACATTTTACCCATGAGTGGAAGTCATCCACCCGAAGATTCCGGTACGTTGCATCTATGCCAGAGTACATCTCCCGCCACCTGGGACTTCCCTTCGCATCTTTCAGGCTCCTGCATTGGTGTTAAACGGCCAAATCCGGACAGTTAGTGGACATGGAATTGGCATGTACATCCTTTTCCTTATCGTTTATTTAAGGGATGATATACATGTTTTTTGCGATCAATAATTTAACATCATAGATGATGTATGTTTATATTTTGATTTCTTCTGTTTTAGATGGGACATACCTTTCCTTGTGTTTTATACTCTGGTTAATGGCTTTCTTTGCGGTCGTGCTTCAAATAAATTTATTTTATTTAAAAGCAACTTTTATTATCGTATCGCGGTCGTTGTTATTCGTGTTGCTGGGATATGTACAGCGGATTAGACCAGTTTAGACCTCCGAATAATTTCTGTTTACTCACTTAGATAATTAACCAATTACAACACAGACAGATATCGAATCAAAATAAGACGAGATTTACATGGTCCGGCAAAATATTATGGCATGTGCAAGCAGTAATTTATATATATATATAATCGTGTAGATTTCTGTTTTTGATATTCATATCTTCTGTTCTATGTTTTTCGAGATGGAGCATACGACGATGATGATGATGATGATGAATGGTTGGAATTTTGATTTGAACGAAGCATAGTCCATTTAAAGGAATCATTTGCCATTTCATTTCTTCCGAGCTTCATGAACAAATTCTGTTACCTGTCCAGGTTTTATGCAGGTTGGAAGGACATACCTGTCAGTCATTCATGTACATTCACTTGCACAAACAGGATATGACATGAGGTGTTCCGTGTGTTTCTCAACAAAAAAATGTTGCTTATTTGTTACTTTTGGTTTTTTGCTTTCATGGTCGAGATGGTTTCCTTCAACAATATAACTTGATATTATATCTGAAAGCATCTTCATGCACTTAACCGTATCGTCCACTGATTTGTGTGGCATTTGTAGAACAAAATTACGTCTGCAAGCACTTCTAGACAGAGACTTGAAAGGCCATGTGGCCGTTTGGTTGGTTGCAGAATTGTGGCTATAACTGTAACTAGTAGCAAGTACAATGAACAAGGATCGTGCCAAGAAGGCGTCATCGTGAAGCACATTTGTAATCAAGATATCGACCGTGATGACCAGCCAATCTGACCAAAACATTCAACACCAGGGTTGAGATGACAGGGGATGGTGCAATATGTGGGTAACTGCGTGGAAAAAGATTTGAACGAGGACGTTATAAAAATCATGGTTAATATATAAATAAATTATAGAGGATGTCGACTAGCTCAACTGGTGAAAGTCCTTGAGAGTTGATGGCTGTGACTTAGGTTTGAATCCCACCTTCACCTAAGCTTGGACCGGGCTTATTGGGCTGGCAACTTAGTATTTAATGGATATGAGCGGCGCCGAACGTGCAGCATTTTCGCGTGCATGAAATTGGCACCCTATAGAATTACTCTAAAAATAATAAAACTTTTCTATCCAACAGAAGGAAAAACGATCATGATACAAAAATCTTAACCAGTGAGTTTGATGCCAAGTTGAAGACGTGATTTGGAATCTGTTTATAGCCTTTTGGACTAGTTAAAATTTATGTACAAATACATGTGTATGGAATGAAAGCTGTTATGACAAAGTTTTTTTTTTAAAAAAAATAATTTTTATGTACATATAAGCAAAAAGTTTCAAACATATATCATAACTCATAGAAATAAGACTTGCCGACACTTTCTCTTTGGATATGCTATTTCTATAGCGCTTTGCTTTTCTAGAATGGATATCCATATATTCAATTTAATGATATGTGATATAACCCGATTTAATCCTCACGACTGACAACACTTCATGCTAAGATTGATGGAATAGTTCTTGGTTGATAGGGGATCTCATTTCAATGAATGTGATGCTTCTAACTAAATCCAATTACTTGTGGGCAACGATTATTGGCATTTTTATATATAATATAGATAAAATCTCAAAAGGATCAAACTTTGCCTCCGATGAGTTAGATTTAACCCGGGAATTGTTCTTTACAAAATCAATAGATTCGAAAGCATTAATAATGTTTCAAAAGCTAGATCAAACTTCCCCCTTCATGTATGGAAAACAACATTAATTAATTAGCTCCATAATAACAGTAATACATTATAAAATGCTAAGCTCGATCTACTTATACTAACCGGCATCTAGCACACATGCTTTGAGAGAGAGAGAGAGTCCAAATACTGCCGGGCAAATTGGTAATAATTCTAACATAAAGCTTCACCTGCGCCGATTTTCCCATATCACGGTGATACTTTTATTATTATTATTATTATTATTATTATTATTATTATTATTATTATTATTATTATTATTATTATTATTATTATTATTATTATTATTATTATTATTATTATTATTATTATTATTATTATTATTGTTACGGCCATTACGATGACGTGGCATGTCTCAGATTTCGCTAGACGTGATTCGAGCCACGTGGAGTTTTTTCGGCAAAGTCAGATGTGGCTCCGCCTCGGTCGAAGTCGAGGTCGATCCAGGCCTTCCTACCGCTCCGCCAGATGTCCACCCAGGAGGGGTCCACCTCGGCCGAAGCCGGCGGCCCCTCTGCTCCCTCGCCAGGTGGCGCCCTGAGACGGTCCCACCTCGGCCGAGGTCGAGCCGGGCCCCTTCGCTCCTTCACCCGGTGGCGCCCGGAGACGGGACCACCTCGGTCGAAGTCGAGCGCCCCTCTGCCGCTCCACCAGGTGTCCAACCAGGACGGGTCTACCTCGGCCGAAGCCAGCGCTTCCCTGCTCCCTCGCAAGGTGGCGCCCTGAGACGGTCCCGCCTCGGCCGAGGTCGAGCCGGGCCCCTTCGCTCCTTCACCAGGTGGCGCCCGGAGACGGGACCACCTCGGCCGAAGTCGAGCGCCCCTCTGCCGCTCCACGAGGTGTCCACCCAGGAGGGTTCCACCTCGGCCGAAGCCGGCGGCCCCCTGCTCCCTCGTCAGGTGGCACCCTGAGACGGTCCCGCCTCGGCCGAGGTCGAGCCGGGCCCCTTCGCTCCTTCGCCAGGTGGCGCCCGGAGACGGGACCACCTCGGCCGAAGTAGAGCACCCCTCTGCCGCTCCGCCAGGTGTCCACCCAGGAGGGGTCCACCTCGGCCGAAGCCGGCGGCCTTCCTGCTCCCTCGCCAGGTGGCGCCCTGAGACGGTCCCACCTCGGCCGAGGTCGAGCCGGGCCCCTTCGCTCCTTCGCCAGGTGGCGCCCGGAGACGGGACCACCTCAGCCGAAGTCGAGCGCCCCTCTGCCGCTCCGCCAGGTGTCCACCCAGGAGGGGTCCACCTCGGCCGAAGCCGGCGGCCTTCCTGCTCCCTCGCCAGGTGGCGCCCTGAGACGGTCCCGCCTAGGCCGAGATCGAGCCGGGCCCCTTCGCTCCTTCGCCAGGTGGCGCCCGGAGACGGGACCACCTCGGCCGAAGTCGAGCGCCCCTCTGCCGCTCCACCAGGTGTCCACCCAGGAGGGTTCCACCTCGGCCGAAGCCGGCGGCCCCCTGCTCCCTCGCCAGGTGGCACCTTGAGACGGTCCCGTCTCGGCCGAGGTCGAGCCGGGCCCCTTCGCTCCTTCGCCAGGTGGCGCCCGGAGACGGGACCACCACAGCCGAAGTCGAGCGCCCCTCTGCCGCTTTGCCAGGTGTCCACACAGGAGGGGTCCACCTCGGCCGAAGCCGGCAGCTCTCTGCTCCCTCGCCAGGTGGCGCCCTGAGACGGTCCCACCTCGGCCGAGGCAGGCCAACCTGTGCGGAGAAGCTTCCGAGGAGCGGGAGCATGAGCTCCAAGATTGCCCCTCGAGCCGTGCGCGCCGCACCCCGAGAGTAACGCTCGTACGGTCGGCAGTGACACGCGAAACATCGCTTACATCAGCCCGACAGGTCCCGCAGTCGAGAGGCGAAGTCCTAACAAAACAGGACCCAATAACGGGCATCGTCGACGCCTAGGAAGAAGAACGCTCGCGCTCGGCCCAAGGTATGGTCGGCGGTCTGACCGGTGCCCCCCCTTTACTCTTTCCTCGTTAGGCTCGGCAAGCAAGGCGGGGAAGCCGTCTGGTTCTTTGATCCAGAAGGGGAAAGAGATGGACGGAAGGAGTTGAAAGCGACTAAGGAGCCTCCCAAGGGCGGCAAACAAAAAGGCAACATGAGGAGTTCAAAGGAAGGGGAGAGTAGACGACAAGGTAAGCAAGAAACAAAGGCTGGGAACCAAAAGAGCGCCAAGAGCAGGATCCAAGCTCCCGAGAGGGGACCTTTGGCATGAGCTCGGTGGAGGAACCCGGTCAGATTTCTATTCTTCCTGAGACCTTTCTTGCTAGCACGATCTCTAAGTCTGGGACTCCTTCGGGGGCCCGTCTCGGAGATTCTGTTCCCTCTCGCCGTTTACAAACTTGACCGTCGGAGCTCCCTCGCAGGGATCCTCGGCCAGGATTTCTGACCTCGCCTTGTAGGTTCGAAGAGTCGGGAGACCCCAGGGGCGAGACGGTATGGGCGGATCGGCGACTCCGAAGCCACAAGCGCGGCGGCGAGATCGGTAACAGATTGGCGCACCAGGTCGGGGGGCAGGACAACACCCCCAGTGGGAGCTAGCTTTCTATGAACGAAGCACGCTCCGACCATGGTGATCACGTGTGGACACGAAGCGTCCACCGGCCGAGTAGGGGAGGTCCCCTCCCCTCAGGGGCCACACAGCTAGGAGAGGGAGCTCCCTGCTCCCCCTCCTCTTCCACAACAGCCGACCTCGGCGGACGGACCTTTTGCGGCTGTCATCCAGCAGCTGCAGACCTTGACTACGGCAGTTCGGCAGCTACAACATCAGCAGCGCTCCTTGACCACGCAGCCTCAGCTAGGGACCCCCGCGGCTCGGGTCGTGGGGCCGCGCGGGAGCCTGCGCTCCATCCACGATAGGCCATCCCAACCGCGGGCAGCCTCCAATCCTCGCGGGAGCCACCAAACTCCCGTGAAAAGAAATTATTCCGGTTCGGCGGATCACGAGAGTCGATCCCCGGCCGACGAAGCCGAGACAGCACGTCGCAGCAAGCGACGCCAAGGCAAGACCCTGCGCCGAGACCGATCGGCGTCCCCTTCACCAGCGGCCTCGGTGGAAGATTTCACTGACGAGGCCATCAGGCACCAGGCCGAGAGGCGCCTGGAGGAGCACGAGCGCAAATTAGCGGAGTTCGCCCGTCGATTTGCCGACCTGCAGAACTCTTCGGCCGACCCGACGGGATACGACTCCCGTCCCCCCTTTTCCGAGGAAATCCAGGCGGAGCCGGTTCCGAGCCGGTTCCGCATGCCGCAGGTGGATCCCTACGACGGGACCACCGACCCTTTGGACCATCTGGAGAGCTACAAGGCTCTCATGAGGGCCCAGGGGGCCACGGATGCTCTTTTGTGCATTGCCTTCCCCGCTACTCTCCGGAAGGCCGCTCGAGTCTGGTTCACCCGCCCGAGCCCGGATCTATCTGCTCCTTCCATCAGTTGGAAGGAAAGTTTGTGGCGCACTTCGACACTTGTCGGAAGGTACCAAGAGAGGTGGACAGCCTCTTCTCTATCCGCCAGCAGGACCAGGAGCTACTTCGGGACTACATTACCCGTTTCAAGACCGCTGCCCTGGAGATCTACAGCCTGGACGAGCCCGTTGCCATGCTGGCTTTAAAGCACGGGCTCAAAACGTCCCGCCTGACCTATTCCCTAGATAAAAACCCTCCTAGGACGTACTCTGAGCTCCTCCTCCATGTCCACAAGTACATCCGAGCGGAGGAGGCCAATCGCACCCGTCGAGAGCTGGACGGGAGGACCTTGAAGAAGCCGGTCCCGAGAGATGTTCCGAGGGCCCGGAGGCCTGGGCCATCCGCTGACCCTCGTCCAAATCCGAAGCTGAAGGGCGAGGCCACCCCGGAGCAAAGGTTCACCCCTCTCCTCGCTCCCCGAACGAAGATCCTCATGGAAATTGAGGGCGAGAACTACCTCCACCGACCTCCTCCTCAGAACCCAAGAGGCACCCGTGACAAGTCAAAGTACTGCCAGTTCCACCACGAGCATGGCCACGACACGGAGGAGTGTCGTAATCTGAAGCAGGAAATCGAGAAGCTGATCAAAAGAGGCTACCTCAGGAAGTTCGTGAGGAACGAGGTCCCGACGGAGGGACCGTCGCTCGCGGCATTACCTCGGTTCCCACGATCGACAACCGTCCGACGGAGAAGCCAATGGACATGATCTCTTGCGGAATCGGACGGGCGGCGAAGAGAGCCCGGGAGGTCGGGAACCCGGAGGATGTACCCCCTTCTGAGAAGGGGGATGAAAACAAGAATGTAAATAACGATGCTGTGGTGGTCGAGATGACCATCGCAAAGCATCCTATACATCGAATTATGGTGGATAGTGGAAGCTCTGCTGACGTGTTTTTTTATGATGCTTTCTCCCGAATGAATATGTCCCATGATCAGCTAAGGCCTGTGCACACGCCTCTGGTAGGCTTTACCGGGGACTTGGTGGGGGTCGAAGGGGAGATCACTCTCCCGGTCACCGCGGGATCCCCACCTCGGCAGGCCACAGTCATGATGACGTTTACCGTCGTCAAGCTCCCTTCGCCTTACAACGCGATCCTCGGGCATCCGGGGCTCAACCAGCTGGACGCCATGATTTCTACGAAGCGGCTGCTAGTGCAATTCCCCACAGCCTCCGGGCTTGGGGTGATGAGGGGGACGACCCAGCCAATCCAGCATTGCCTTCAGGCGATCCCAGGTGCCCGGGGCGCCGAGCTCGGCCCCGACGTCGACGACCTCGACCTAAGGGAGAAGGAACCCAAAGGAGGACCCGTAGAGCGTCTGTTGACTTATCCCCTCGGTTCGGACCCTCTGAAGATGGTGCATGTGGGGGCCCAACTCCGGGAGGAGGAATGGACTCGCCTGCTGGAATTCCTCCGCATGAACGTGGATGTGTTTGCCTGGTCCACGGCCGAAATGCCAGGCATTTCTCCCGAGGTCATTACACACAGGCTGAACGTGGACCTGGGGTGCCGCCCGGTCCGCCAAAAGAAGAGGAGTTTCGCCGCGGAAAGGCAGAGGGCCATCAACGAAGAGGTGGAGAAACTCCTCGCCGCCGGCTTCGTGCGGGAAGTTCAGTATCCCAGCTGGCTGGTGAATGTGGTCATGGTGAAGAAGAGCAGTGGCAAGTGGAGGATCTGTGTGGACTACACCGACCTCAACCGAGCCTGCCCGAAGGATAGCTTCCCTTTTCCGAAGATTGACTAGCTGGTCGACACCACCTCGGGGCATCGCCTCCTCTCCTTCATGGATGCCTTCTTCGGGTACAACCAGATCCGAATGAACCCAGAGGACGAAGAGCACACCGCCTTCATCACCGACCGTGGGACTTTTTGTTACAGGATGATGCCGTTTGGCCTCAAGAACGCCGGGGCCACGTACCAGCGACTGGTCAACAAGGTCTTTAAGGATCAGATCGGCCGCAACATGCAGGTGTACATGGATGATATGCTGGTAATGAGCAAACCCCTCTCGAATCACGTTGCCGACTTGGCGGAGACCTTCGGTAACCTCCGATTTCATCAGATGAAGCTGAACCCGGCGAAATACGCCTTCGGCGTCTCCGCCAGGAAATTCCTGGGGTTCGTGGTAACCCAAAAAGGGATTGAAGCCAACCCGGAAAAGGTCCAGGCCATCCTGGACATGGAGCAGCCCGCCTCCAAGAAGCAAGTGCAGCGACTCACGGGCCGGATAGCCACTCTAAGTCGGTTCATCTCAAGGTCGGCCGACCGCTGCCGGCACTTTTCAAAGTGCTGAGAAAGATGAACGACTTCGCCTGGACTGAGGAGTGCCAGGAGGCGTTTGAAGAGCTGAAGAAGACGCTTGCATCGCCCCCACTACTTTCCAGGCCCGAAGAAGGAGAGGAACTCGTCCTCTACCTGGCGGTCATCCCGGAGGCCGTTAGCTCGGTCCTAGTTCGGACCGACGACCAGGGAGTCCAGCGGCCGGTATACTACACAAGCAAACTTCTCCGCGATGCGGAGCTCAGGTATTCTCGGCCCAAAAAGCTTGTTTTTGCGTTAATAGTGTCTGCCCAGCGTCTCAGGCCCTATTTCCAAGCGCATCCCATTGCCGTCCTGACTGATCAACCACTGAAAGCGATACTCAGCCGACCCGACATATCAGGGTGATTGGCGAAGTGGGCACTCAAGCTCAGCGAATTCGATATCGCTTATAGGCCAAGGTCGGACATGAAAGTGCAAGTACTGGCCGACTTCTTGGTCGAGTACGCAGGCCTGGGCAGGGAACCAGAGGGGGACTCTCTGCACCCGCAATTGAAACCAGGCCCCGAGGAGCCCGAAGAGGACGCGTGGATTCTTCATGTAGATGGAGCCTCGAACTCCGGCGAAAGCGGAGCCGGTCTCATTCTTGCAAACGGCGATGAGGTCGTCGCCGAGTGTGCACTCCATTTCCAGTTCACCGCAACCAACAACTAGGCAGAATACGAGGCACTCCTCGCCGGGTTGAGAGTCTCCCGCGAGCTGGGCATAGTCGACCTCAAGGCCTTCACTGATTCCCAGCTGGTGGCCGGACAGATCTCCGGGGAATATGCTGCGCACGACCCTCAAATGGCAAAATATCTAGAGCTCGTCAAAACGAGCGCGGCCGGATTTCGGCGCTTCAGCATCTCCCATATACCCTGCGGGAAAAATGCCCGTGCGGATGCTCTCTCCCGGCTGGCGACCCTGCCGGACTCGTTGCTGGGTCGCGCTCATGTAGAGCGCCTCAAGGCCCCGAGCTACGAGACCCCTGTAGAGGTCCAACAGGTCGGCCACGAGCCCAGCTGGATGGACAAGTATGCCGAGTACATAACCGGCGGCACCTTGTCGGAGGACCGTGCGGCGGCCCGCTTTATCAAAAAGAAGGCCGCGCGGTTCGTCCTGATGGATGGGCAGCTGTATCGGAGGTTTTACTCCTATCCCCTCCTCAAGTGCCTAAGACCCGCGGCGGCCACACTCGTGCTCCAGGAAATCCATGAGGGCATCTGCGGGAATCACGTGGGGGGCAGAACGCTAGCCTACAAGGCCCTCCGCTAAGGTTATTTCTGGGAGACCATGAAGGAGGACGCTGCCGATTTCGTGAAGAAGTGTGATCGGTGCCAACGACACGCCGTGGTACAGCGGCAGCCCTCCACTCCACTCTCCCAGCTCTCGGCTCCGTGGTCGTTCGCCCAATGGGGAATGGACCTCCTAGGACCATTTCCCCCGGCGTCCGGACAGTGGAAGTTCCTGATCGTGGCCATCGACTACTTCACGAAGTGGGTTGAGGCCGAACCCTTGGTGCAGATCATAGAGGCAAACGTCGCCAAGTTTTTCTGGAAGTCAATCATTTGCCGTTTCGGCCTCCCCCAAACCGTGATCACCGATAACGCGCGTCAGTTCGACTGCCAGGAGTTTGAAAAATTCTGCAGCGACCTCGGCATCCACCATCGCTTCACCTCGGTGGCGCACCCACAGACAAATGGAGAAGCCGAGGTCACGAATAGGACCATTCTGCAAGGCCTCTGAATGAGGCTGGACCAGGCCAAGGGCAGGTGGGCAGAAGAGCTCCCGAGCATCCTGTGGGCATACCACACCACCCCGAGGACGGCCACCGACGAGACCCCGTTCAATCTCGTCTTCGAAGCCGAGGCGGTTATCCCGATTGAGCTCAGTCTACCCACCCTGTGTGTGGAGCAGTACGACGAAGCGGAGAACCCCGCCAGGATGATGCTCAACCTAGACCTTCTTGAGGAAACGAGGGACAAGGCCCGAGTCCGAATGGCTGTGTACAGGCAGTGAGTGGCCAGGTACTACAACTCCCGGGTGCGACCAAAGTCCTTTCACCCCGGAGATCTGGTACTCCGGCACGCTGAAGCTTCTCAACCACGAGAGTGCGGGAAGCTCTCCCCGAACTGGGAAGGCCCGTACAGGGTGGCAGAAGTTCTCCCTCACGGGGCCTATTACCTAGAGGAATTAGGAGGATCCAGATTCCCTCGGACTTGGAACGCCTCGAACCTAAGGATGTATTATCAATAATATAAGGTTCCCCCAACTCCTGCAATAAAATTCTTTTACTTCAAATGCTTTTTCTCGCCTCGTAGGAGAACGGGCGCGTGGCTCTGAGTTCGGCAAACACAGCTGTGGCCGGAGACCCGAGAAAGCGAAAGTCCCGGACTTCGGTCTGGAAGAAGGGGCAGAGCCCAGCTCGCCCACGCGATCACGGAGAACAGCTCGGCAAGCGCGCAAGGCTTGGATAAAACCTGCGGCCCCGGGGTTCAGTCCGGAAGTCCCGGACTTTGGTCTGGAAGGCGGGGCAGAGCCCAGCTCACCCATGCGATCACGGAGAACAGCTCGGCAAGCCGCGCAAGGCTTGGAGAAAGCCTGCGGCCCCGGGGTTCAATCCGGAAGTCCCGGACTTCGGTCTGGAAGGCGGGGCAGAACTCAGCTTGCCCACGCGATCACGGAGAACAGCTCGACAAGCCGCGCAAGGCTTAGATAAAGCCTGCGACCCCGAGATTCAGTCCGGAAGTCCCGGACTTCGGTCTGGAAGGCGGGGCAGAGCCCAGCTCATCCACGCGATCACGGAGAACAGCTCGGCAAGCCGTGCAAGGCTTGGATAAAGCCTACGGCCCCGGGGTTCAGTCCGAAAGTCCCGGACTTCTGTCTGGAAGGCGGGGAAGAGCCCAGCTCGTCCACGCGGTAATGGAGAGCTGCCCGGCAAACCCGAAAGACTCACGCAAGGCCCACTCTGCTGTCGCCCCACCCGGAAGCTCCGAACTTTAATCTGAATGCTGGATGGGACCCAGTCTACCCGCGAACTCAGCCCGGAGCAAGCCGCGGGACCTCGTCTCGGCACTCGACACAAACATCTCGATGAGACACCAAAAAAAAAAAAAAGAAAAGAAAAGAAAGAAAAGAGAGACAAGTTCGAGACTTAACTAAGATCATAGCTTTCATTAATTTGAAAAAAGAGCTACAACGGAGTAGTCCCGACAGGCTGGGAGTCCTCAAAAAAAAAAAAAAAAAGAGAGAGAGAGAGAAGAAGAAAGAGATACAACGGGGACCTAGTTCGGCGCGGAGGCAGGATTTTCGGGCCAGGGCGCGCGCTCCCCGTCTTCATCGTCAGCAGCTGGCTGCTCGGAGGGCTGCTCTGGAGCTGCAGCCGCGTCGCCCGCTGCAACTGGAGCCTCGCCGGTGGGCTCCTGCCTTCTACCCCCAAGCACCACCCCACAAAGGTCGAGCTCGGGGTAGAAGGAGCCCACCTTCTCCCGGCACACCTGGAACCCCTTCAGAAAGGAGTCCACGGTGGCCTCCCGGACCTCCGAGACGTATTCGTCGGAGGCCCGGAATCTCGGGATGGCCTCCTGCGCCTCCCGCTTCGAAGCCTCCAGGAGCCCGTTGATGTAGGCGCTCTGCTCCTTGGCCGCGCTCGCCTCCCTCCGGGCCTCCTCCAACTGGCGCTCCAGAGACTGGGACTGAGCTCAGAGACGAGCCCTCTTCGCCGCGTCCTCCTCCATGCGCCGCTGATTGGAGATCCTCTCCTCGGACAGAGAAGACTCCAGCTCCTTGATGCGCCCCTCGGCGCGCACCAGGTCCGATTGCAGGGCCTGGTTATTCCCCCGCAGCTCGACCCCCTTCTCCATGAGGTCCTTCATGTCAGCCGTGATCTTGCCGAGCTTCTCCTCCTTCTCGGCGTCTTTCTTGGCGTACCCTGCGAGAAAATTCCTCAACAGGAGCACGTCGGTCCCGATCTGCACGAAGAGATAGATTGGTCAGTTAGGAGTCAGCTGGAATCGTAAAGGAGAAGGGTCCGGGCTTGGACTTACCATGAAGAGTTGCGGGAGGATCCCGAGCAGAGCATCGGCGTAGTCCTGGCCGCCCCGAAGTCGGCGGTCCCAGGAAGTGGAGGCGAATTCCATCACCCACTCCGCGAGCCCCTGGTCGCGGATCACAGAACACCGGCTGGTGATCGTCGGCGGCGGAGCGGACAGGTCGACGGCAGGAGTGACTGCCCCCCCGGGTGGGATTGCTACTAGCGGGGCGGCTGGAGTCGCAGGCGGCGCCGCCGGAGCTACAGAGGTGACGGGCCCTGCCCGGGAGGGAACCGCCGTCGATGGGCCTCCCTCTTCTGCGGCCCCGTCAGGACGAACGGCAGGAGCATCGGTGGCTCGGGCTCGAGGTAGCCTGGGCGCAGCAGCTACTGGACTAGGGGCTGGCATCGGCGCGGCCTCCCGGTTCGCCTTGGTGCGAGCCCTTTTCACCGCGGGCTCATCTCCTTCGGCGATGTCCCTCTGAGCCGCGCCCTCCAGGAGATTTTCCACCGAGAACTTCATACCTGCAAAGGAAAGGAGGTCGATCAGCCCAGTTAAAGAAAGAAGGGAAGAGAGGGGGAAAGTGCATAATGGGAGAAAAAACTAAGCCTCACCCGGCTCCCGGATGGGACTAATCCTCGCCTCGAATAAGTTCTGCTCCGAAAGCAGAACCTCGATCGAAGGGACCACATCACTCAGTAGCAGGGAGTAAGCCTCCTAGTCAGCCGGCTCGACCTGGCAGTTCCGGTTCGGGGACCGATCCGGCTCGCTCCAGGCCTAGTCGACGTCCTCGATCGAGGCAAAAAAGAACCGATTTTTCCAACCCTTGATGGAGGAAGGGAGGTCGAACCGGAGACACCTAGGCTGGGGCGAGATGTACCACCAGCCATCATCGGTGGAGTACTCCTTCAGGGTAAAAAGAGCCCTGAAGAGGGAGAAACGGGCAACGAACCCCTGGAAGTGGCAGAAAACGATGAAGGAGAAGATGACCCGGATGGCGTTGGGAGTCAACTGGGCCGGAACCAGGCGAAAATGACTAAGGAAAGAAAGAAAAAAGCGGTGCAGAGGAAACCGAAGACCCCCGAGGAGGAAGTCCTCGTAGAAGGCTATGCGGCCGGGGCCACTCAGGGTGACATGATCCCCGGGCCGCGGGAGAGAAAGATGAATCGACCCCGGGATGCCGTAGACTTCCCGGAGCAAGGAAAAGTCACCTTCAGTCATCGTTGAAACGTGACCGGAGGGACCAACAGAAGGAAGGGCCGGAGGAGGAAGAGAAGAGATAGGACGGGCAGACAAGACGGGGGGAGACCTAAGACCCCTAGGGATGCCTATGGTGATACCCCCAGGCTGGAGTCGCCTGCGGGTCTCCTCAGGGATCATCTCCGCTTCTGAGGAGGAAGACGATGGAGTCCTCGGCCGGGACGGACCGGCCTCGTCCGGGTTAGACGAAACATGGCGGCGGCGTGCCATGGAGAAGAAGGTGATGAGGAAAAGATGCTAAAGGAAAGGGACGGAGCGAGAAAGAAAACAGAAGCACTCACCGAAATGCACTGTGCAAAAGAGGCGGCAACTCGGGGGAGTGGGAGATAGCCTGCTGCAAACCGCCGACGGAGAGTGAGAAAGGGAAAGGGCCTCATTCCGAAAAGTCCCCTCTTTTTCAAATTCGATCGATAGCAGCCATACCCGTCATTCCGTTCCGGACCATCGGATGGATGCCGCGTGGACGCACGCCCGACACCGACGCTTTGGTTGCAGGGAAACGGCCTCTGTTTCGAAGCGACGCATTAATTGCGACCGGAAAGGCGACACGTGGCGACCTCTTATAGGGCTTCGGGCGCAACGAGGAACGGCGATGAGGATCGTGGCAATCACGGTGCGAGATATTCGCCTTCCCCACGTCATCTCTGTATTTAAATCCCCACGTTCCGAGCCATGACGCCTCAACAGAACGGGAGGACGGGGACAACTGTTACGGCCGTTACGATGACGTGGCAGGTCTCAGATTTCGCTGGACGTGATTCAAGCCACGTGGAGTTTTTTTGGCAAAGTCAGATGTGGCTCCGCCTCGGTCAAAGTCGAGGTCGGTCCAGGCCTTCCTGACGCTCCGCCATGTGTCCACCTAGGAGGGGTCCACCTCGGCCGAAGCCGGCGGCCCCCCCTGCTCCCTCGCCAGGTGGCGCCCTGAGACGGTCCCACCTCGGCCGAGATCGAGCCGGGCCCCTTCGCTCCTTCGCCCGGTGGCACCCGGAGACGGGACCACCTCGGCCGAAGTCGAGCGCCCCTGTGCCGCTCCGCCAGGTGTCCACCCAGGAGGGGTCCACCTCGGCCGAAGCCGACGGCTTCCCTGCTCCCTCGCCAGGTGGCGCCCTAAGACGGTCCAACCTCGGTCGAGGTCGAGCCGGGCCCCTTCGCTCCTTCGCCAGGTGGCGCCCGGAGACAGGACCACCTCGGCCGAAGTTGAGCGCCCCTATGCCGCTCCGCCAGGTGTCCACCTAGGAGGGGTCCACCTCAACCGAAACCGGCGGCCTTCCTGCTCCCTCGCCAGGTGGCACCCTGAGACGGTCCCATCTCGGCCAAAGTCAAGCGCCCCTCTGCCGCTCCGCCAGGTGTCCACCCAGGAGGGGTCCACCTCGGTCGAAGCCGGCGGCCTTCCTGCTCCCTCGCCAGGTGGCGCCCTGAGACGGTCCCACCTCGGCCGAGGTCGAGCCGGGCCCCTTCGCTCTTTCGCCAGGTGGTGCCCGGAGACGGGACCACCTCGGCTGAAGTCGAGCGCCCCTCTGCCACTCCGCCAGGTGTCCACCCAGGAGGGTTCCACCTCGGCCAAAGCCGGCGGCCCCCTGCTCCCTCGCCAAGTGGCACCCTGAGACGGTCCCGCCTCGACCGAGGTCGAGCCGGGCCCCTTCGCTCCTTCGCCAGGTGGCGCCCGGAGACGGGACCACCACAGCCGAAGTCGAGTGCCCCTCTGCCGCTCCGCCAGGTGTCCACCCAGGAGGGGTCCACCTCGGCCGAAGCCGGCGGCCCTCTGCTCCCTCGCCAGGTGGCACCCTGAGACGGTCCCACCTCGGCCGAGGCAGGCCAACCTGTGCGAAGAAGCTTCCGAGGAGCGGGAGCACGAGCTCCAAGATTGCCCCTCGAGCCGTGCGCGCCGCACCCCGAGAGTAATGCCCGTACGGTCGGCAGTGACACGCGAAACATCGCTTACATCAGCCCGACAGGTCCCGCAATCGAGAGGCGAAGTCCTGACAAAACAGGACCCAATAACGGGCATCGTCGGCGCCTGGGAAGAAGAACGCTCGCGCTCGGCCTAAGGTCTGGTCGGCGGTCTGACCGACGCCCCCCTTTACTCTTTCCTCGCTAGGCTCAGTAAGCAAGGCGGGGAAGCCGCCTGGTTCTTTGATCCAGAAGGGGAAAGAGATGGAGGGAAGGAGTTGAAAGCGACGAAGGAGCATCCCAAGGGCGGCAAACGAAAAAGCAACATGAGGAATTAAAAGGAAGGGGAGAGTAGACGACAAGGTAAGCAAGAAACAAAGGCTGGGAACCAAAAGAGCGCCAAGAGCATGATCCAAGCTCCGAAGAGGGGACCTTTGGCGTGAGCTCGGTGGAGGAACCCGACCGGATTTCTATTCTTCCTGAGACCTTTCTTGCTAGCACGATCTCTAAGTCTGGGACTCCTTCGGGAGCTCGTCTCAGAGATTCTGTTCCCTCTCGTCGTTTACTAACTTGACCGTCGGAGCTCCCTCGCCGGGATCCCCGGCCAGGGTTTCTGACCTCACCTTGCAGGTTCGAAGAGTTGGGAGACCCCAGGGGCAAGACGGTCTGGGCGGATCGGCGGCTCCGAAGCCACAGGCGCGGCGGCGAGATCGGCAACAATTATTATTATTATTATTTAATGTAATGGGGAGAGGGAATGGAGCGCATCCGGATACGACGGTGATACTTTTATAACTGTTATTTTTTTCTTTATCTAAAATTTATTTAGAAATGTGATGGTGAATATGATAAAAATTTCTATTTATGGTGATACTTTAATATTTGTTATTTTTTATTTATACAAATTTTATTTAGAAATATGATGGTGAATATGGTAATAGTTTCTATTCACCATTATAATGGAAATATCCCTATTAATTTGCTCACTCAGTATATATATATATATATATATATATATATATATATATATATATATATATATATATATATATATATATATATATATATATATATATATATATATATATATATATATATATATATATATATGTTTTATTGGTCTAGTGTAAAATCGAGTTCATGTAACATTATTTTACTCGAATGGAATGGTGAAATATATCAAATTATAGCCAATAAATAGTGATCTTTACCAAATTTTTTTGTTGGAATATAACGAGACCTGGATTTGAAGGGTCGTATATGGATGTGTACGAAAGTCAACCGGAGGTCCGAAATCAAAATTTCTTTTAAATGATATAAAAAAATAAAAAATTATCAAATTAGGTGTTTTGAAATATATTTACTAAAGTAGGTGTTTTCGGCTGACATGGCCCTGTAATCGAAGTTTTTTTGCAGACATGGCACTAGATTGCGATACGTAAAATGAGGTGAGGGGACGTGGATACGAAATCGCTGATTGGAAAGATGATTTCAATGAGAAATTATTTTTTTGAAAGTTGATTTCGGAAGGAATGAATTGGTAGCAACAAAATCCTGAAATCATTTTTTAAAAGGATGTGTTTAAATTGATTGAAATCGTTTTTTCAAAAAATGATTTCAATTTGAAATCATCTTTTGGAAAGACGAATTCAACTCATCCTTGGCACTATACAAGGGCATTTTGAAAATTAAATTAAAAATCTCTCATAAATACACCCCTATAAATGCTCTTTTTTTAATTAAATCCTAATCTAATAAAATTTAAAAAATATATAATAAAATTTAAAATAATATAATAAAATATTTAAAATAATACAATAAAATTAAAAATATTTAAAATAACATAATAAATTTATAATATATAAAATATTTTAAAAACATAATAAAATTTAAAATATTTAAAATAATATAATAAAATATAAAATTTTAAAAAAATAAAAAAATAAAAAAAAAGTTATAGGTGAAGTTGCATATGTACGTGCGACTTTATCTTATTCCTGCACCTCCATTTTTAAAATAAAAAATTAAAAATTAAAACACATATAAATAAAGACATAATTTGTTACCTAATAATAATATAAAATATTACTATTATAAAATAAAATTTATTATAATATATAATAAATAATATAAATAATATCTTACATATTATATTATAAAATATAATAAATATAATAAATATTTTATAATATAATATAAAATCTATAATTTAGATGGTGCCAGTCTAGTCGGTGGTTCGGTCGCCAATTCGTCTATCGGGTCAATGCTAGTCCGACCGTCAACCTGGTGCTAATCTAGCTGCAAGTTCGGTCGACAAACCGGTGACCTTGTCTAGCATTGTCATACTGCTTTCTCTTCTTGGACCTGTTCGGATCAAGGGACGCAATATAAAGAGGATAGTTCCTCTTTCAATGACCCTACTTCTTACAGAAGAAGCACTCTGCTTGGTTCTTATCAGCCTTCGTCCTCTTGGCCTGACTGGGCATAGAAGCATTTTGCACATTTTTCCTTTTATTCTTCTTTTTTCCTTTCTTAAAGAGACGACGCCCTGTCGAAGATCCTCCCACTAGATTTACCATCCCTTTGTTCAGTTGGTGGTCTTTCTTATAAGTCTGCAATAACCCCAACAGGCCGTGGTAGTTAACTACAGGCTTATTCATTCTATAATGATCAAGAAAATCTAGATAGGAAAAGGGCAGGGAATTCAGTATTGCATCTTTCCCGAGCTGTTCATGCAAGAGACATTCGAGCTTGTCCAAGCACTCAATCATCTCGATCATATATAATACATGATTAGTGACTGAGGCCCCATCATGCATCCGTGCATTGTAGACTCCTTCAACCTTTGAAGGATTTCTCCTACTGGGCTTCTTCGAATTTGCGACTGAACTTGTCGTTCATCACTGACAACATAGTCCATTGGATAGTGGTCCTGTCTGAGAACCACTTCTGATAAGTGTCTATGACCGAACCCCGAGTATTGGGAGTAGGGGTTTCAGGTGCCGGATCCGATATCACATACAATATCCATTCATGCTTCAGGACAATCCTGAGCCTTCGATACCAGCTATTGAAGTTGAAACCCTTGAGCTTCTCGTTATCGAGAAGAGATCGGAGCAATAGGTTGGAAGACATCTGAAAGAAAAATCAAAACTTATTAGTTTATATGAATTATTAACCTAAAGACATGGTTGCCCTTTAAATAGCACCCAAACAAACCTATTCCTGATACAATTCAACCTCCAATTCCTTTTAGGATTCATCGAACACTCGGGAACTATGGTGCCGTTAAATCTCCATCCAAGTGTTGAAATCATGCCTAGATGTTGCCATATCATCCCAAACCCAATGGAATAAAGGATGGTCATTGACTCTTGGTCTCAACACATTTCTCAACTGTTGAATGTTGCTAAGTTGTGGCCAAAATCATATTATCTATTCCTCCTGCAAGTTGGAACTTCTCCGGCTACTGGATCGGGAGAATGAAGTTGGCAGCATAGTGGCCAGATGGCAATGGTGGAGTGCAATGAGAAGAATGGCCGATAATGGGCGGAGGTGTTGGCAGCACTGATGGCGAAGACGACATGAAGGAAGGCAACATTGTCGGCATGACATGGGGGTAGCAGGCAACGGCAATGGGTGACTCAGACTGAAAAGAAGGAAGGAAGATTGCCGGTGGCAGATTGGATCTTGGGAGGAGAAGCAGCAAACATGAAGGCGGTGGGCGATGTATCAGGCCGGTGGTGTCTCGTCCGATCCCCTGCCCGGTACCAGTTCGATCACTGGTTCGAGTTGGACTCGCATTGTCCTGGCAACCGGACTGGCTGTCGAACCAGTGGCCGGTCCGGTCGACAGCTGGACCGATTACCGGCTATCGTCGCCAGTCCGGCTGCCCGTCCGACTGTCGATCGGACTGGCCACCGATTCGACAGCTAGTTCGGTTGCCAGGATGGTGCCAGTCCGACTCGGACCGACGACCAAACTGATACCGGGCAAGGGATCGGACGAGCACCGGTTCGCCGACCAAACTTGTAGCCATATTAGCACTAGGTTGACAGTCAGACTGGCACCGACCTGATAGACGAATTGGTGACCGGACCGGCGACTAGACTGGCATCGTCTAAATTATAGATTTTATATTATATTATAAAATATTTATTATATTTATTATATTTTTTAATATAATATGTAATATATTCATTATATTATTTATATTATTTATTATATATTATAATAAATTTTATTTTATAATAGTAATATTTATATTATTATTAGGTAACAAATTATGACTTTATTTATATATTTTTTAATTTTTAATTTTTTTATTTAAAAATGGAGGTGCAGGAATAAGATAAAGTCGCACGTGTGTATGCGGCTTCACCTGTAACTTTTTTTTTTTTTTTAAATTTTAGATTTTATTATATAATTTTAAATATTTTTAATATTATTATATTTTTTAAATATTTTAAATATTATAAATTTATTATGTTATTTTAAATATTTTTAATTTTATTATATTATTTTAAATATTTTATAATATTATTTAAAATTTTATTATATTTTTTTAAAATTTTATTAAATTAAAATTTAATTAAAAAAAGTATTTATGGGGGTGCATTTATGAGGGATTTTTGATTTAATTTTCAAAATGCCCTTGTATAGTGTAATGGATGAATGGAATTCTTCTTTTCAAAATATGATTTTAAATTGAAATCGTTCTTTGAAAAGATGATTTTAATCAATTTAAACACGTCCTTTCAAAAAATGATATCAGGGTTTTGCTGCTACCAATCCATTCCTTCCGAAATCGATTTTTGGAAAAATGATTTCTCATTAAAATCATCATTTCGTATCCACGTCCCCTCACCCCGTTTTACATGTCCGAATCCAGTACCATGTCAGCAAAAAAATTTCAATTACGGTGTCATATCGGTCGAAAATATCTATTTTGATAAATATGTATCAAAACACCTAGTTTTGTAATTTTTTTGTATTTTTTTTTAAAAAATTCATTAACGGCCGTTAGAGCGTTAAACACGTTGCCTTTTTCAGAAGCAGATCCTATCTTTTGCCTGTCGACTTTCTTTCACGAAAGTAACCGTTGGATGACACCTCGCATCCGCGTCTAAAGTTCTCAAAATAACTATCGCACCATCTAACGGTTGTTATTGGGGAAAGAAGATCGATACTCATTCGCCCAAAAGATATAACCAGCTCCCGCCTTCGACAAAAGAACGGGTGAGGGTGGGTGGTTAATTTGTGGTAAAAAGATTGCACGAGATCCAAGGATAGCGATGGTACTCGAGCCCTCCTTCGACCCAACCCTAAAACCACGTACTCGGGATGCGGGGTGAGCTCCAGGTGAGGTCGACAGTACGGGATGGGTGAGTTTCGATTCTTTCTCTCCTCTTCCCTCTCTCTCCCCCATTATCTTGTTTGATGGATTCTGTATCTAATACTGGCCTCGGATACTTCTTCTTCTTCGATATATTAAAAGCTTTGTATTTTGAAGCGGCTTTCAAGTGCGTCTCGGAGCCGGAGGAAGCAGTCGGACGTGATGAGGTTCTTCCATTGCGTGAAGGTACACGATCGATCGACCATTTACCCGTCTATATGATTCTATTTTTCTTTTTTTTTTTTTTGATTATTTGTTTCTATGCTTAGCTGCCTTGCTTGATGAAAATAAATCTAGATCTCTACGTATAGTAGTCTAGGTCTGGGTTTCTGGATGGGCTCAGGTTGATTATTTAGCCGCCTCGCTTGATGAAAACTTCTTGTAGGATAAGATTAGTTCTGTTTAAGTACTGGTTAGATGCGGTTCTAGCTCCTATTGCTGTTTGCTGTTACTAGGTATGTTATTAAATTCCTGTTGAATGCCAATTGGAATGGGAGAGATTAATTACGGCGATGACTTGTTTTTGTTCATCCATTGTTAAATTTCTTGTTAGAAAATTAGTGTTTAGTGAATGTTTATATATATATATATATATAATAGGTATATTATTCAATTCCTGGTTATAGATCCTATTACAGCTCGAAGAAGCCGTGGGGCATTCCGGCGATGCGGTAAGGCTTCCGTTGCGTCGATCGGTTGCGCAGTGGGGCCGATGGCGACCGCATTGGGGCGCCCGCTGAGGATGCCAGCACTATAGGTCAGTGGATGATGTCGCCGGAGACGCTGGTGCTGCTCCGGAGAGGGACGCAGGGGGTGACGCGTTGGAATTCAGGAGGCTGGCCATGGCGAGTGGCGATGGCTTCCTGAATCTCGAACCGGATGCCGGAGTAGCCCTGGAGGAGAGTGTTGATCTGGACGAGCATCGCCGCCCTTGTCGGCGAGGGGGACAATGTGTGGCCGGCTTCTAGCTCGGAGACGAAGATTCCGGTATCGAGGAATCTGGCTCGAGAGGACTCCGGAGCGAGCAAGTCATCATCCTGGCTCATAAAATTCAGTCAATAAAAATCCCTTTACCGCCACGACAGTAGTCCGGTTGATAGAGACCTTGTCTTACATCCAATCCATCATAAATTTAAGATATAATTCACGTTTGAAAAACTATTTCCAGAGTTCGAGAGACGGCAAATTCAACCTACAACTTCAAAATCCAAAATAAAATTATAAAAATATTTAAAAATAATATAAAAATTTAAAAATTTAAAAAATATATAAATAAAATCATAAACTATTATCTTAATAATAATATAAAATATTAATATTATAAAATAAAATTTATTAGAATATATAATAAATAATATAAATATCATAATAAATATAATAAATATATAATAATATATTAAATTATAAATTATATCATAGATGTAATTAATATAATAAATATTTTATAATATAATATAATTATAATTTATAATTTAGTTGGTGCCGATTCAGTTGTCAGTTCGCCCATCAGATTGATGCCAGATCAATTGCCAGTCCACCTATCAGCTCGGTGCCAATCTGATCGTCCGCCCGATGTTATTCCGGTTACTAGTCCGATCGCTAGGTCAGTTCCAGTTCAGTCACCAACATGGTGCCAGTTTGGTATGCTGCCCGGTTGCTAGTTCGATCATTAGTTTGGTAGGCACCGACCTGATGGCCAAACTAATGACTGGACTGGCACCAGGCGGCGACCAGACTGGCACTGGCTTGACAAGCAGACTAGCGACTAGACTAGCATCAAACTGGTGGCCGGTCTGGCGATTGTACTTGCATCGGCCTGGTGGCCAAACTGGCAACCGGATTATCATCAACTTGGAAGTTGGATTGGTGATTAGACCGGCACCAACCTGATAGCTGGACTAGCGATCATACTGCTACCGGCTTGGTGGCCAGACTAGTGATTAGACTAGTACCGGACTGACAGCCAGATTGGCATCGACCTGACAGGTGGGTCGGTGACTGAACTAACATCGAACTAGTGACCAGAATAGCGACCGGATTAGCATCAGGCTACAATCAAACTGACATCGACCTAGCAACCGGACTGGCGATCGAACTAGCACCGAACTAGCGGCCTGACCAGCATCAGGCTGGCGATCGAATTAGCAACTGAACTAGCATCGGGCTAGTGATCGAATTGGTACTGGCCTGATGGGCGAACTAGCGACTGGATTGGCACTGAACCGATGATCGGACTAGCATGAGGCTGGCGGTCGGGCTGGCGATCGAACTAGTACCGGCTTGATGATCAAACTAGCATTAAGCAAGGAACCGGACTGACACCGGACTGACAATCAAAATGGTACCAGCTTGGCGATCGAACTAGTACTAGACTGGCGGCCGGACTGGTACTGACCTGACAAGCGGATTGGCAATCGAACTGGCACCGGCTTGGCAACCGAATTGGCACCAACCTGACTAGTGGACTAGCGACGGGACTGGCACCGATTAAATTATAAATATTATATTATATTATATTATATTTATTATAATATATTTATTATATATTATAATAAACTTTATTTTATAATATTAATATTTTATATTATTATTAGGATGATAATTTATGATTTTATTTATATATTTTTTAAATTTTAATTTTTTAAATTTTTTATTTAAAAAGTGAGAGTGCGGAAGTAAGATTGGGCCATAAGTGTAGCTTGTCGCTTCACTTGGGATGAAACCATAGATTGTATCTATAATTTTTTATATTTTATATTTTTAAAGTTTTTATATTATTTTTTAAAATTTTTAAATTTTTGTTTTAAATTTTAAAGCCGTAGATTGAATTTGTGGTTTGATGGCCGTCGTGTATGCAAAATTAAATATATCTCAAACGTTGTTAACTTTATAAATATTTATTAAAAAATAATTATTTAAAAAAATTTCCCCTTTCGGGGAGTCGCAGGGGGCGCGCTCTTTTCTCACGTGTCACGTCAGGATAGATACATCATCTCGTGGGCCCAAATGTCTTCCTCCCTTGTTTGTTTTTAAATAATAAATACACCATGTGGCCCTAAAAATAGTAATTTCTTGCAATATTTTGCGGTTCCCCCTGACATTTAATCAGCCGATTACTTATCATTCGCAGGAAAAAAAGGTACAGGCGGTTATTATAAAAATTAAAATAAAAACTAAAAAAAAAAAAGAAAAAGGAGAGAGATGCCATCGTACTCTTTAATTATAATTTTAATAAAAATGATCAGAAAATCTTAATCACTCATTAGATGAGAACAATTAAAAATTTTAATTTTAACATACCACTAAACTAAATTATTTTATTTTTTATAAAAAAAATATTGTATATTATTATTATTATTATTATTTGAAATTAAATAAAAATTTTTTTTTTTTTTTCCATACCGTTGCTTCTTTTACTTGCTCTGCTGTCTCTCTTTAATGCCCTCCTCCTCCTCCTGCATTCTTGTCTATCATGCTACTTGCTTCTCTCATCGATATGTACCGTCCATTTCCTTCCATGCCGTCCACCTCTCCCCGTCAAAACCCCCTCTCCATACGTATGAAAAAAATAAATAATTAAACAGCACTAAGAGAAATGTACGGCATGCCATTCAACTCGAAGAGAGTAATACCGAATTCAAATTTATCTTAAAATTTCAAGGGCCATCTAGAGCTATCATCATCTCCTTTTACGAAATACTGTAAATATAATTCAAAAAACAAAATAAAGTAAAAGATAAAATAGGATTTTTATTAATTTGAAATGCTCTTGATATATGATTACATCATATTTAAATAGATTTTCAATACAATTACGTCCCAATATGTCCACTCGTTCGTAACCGTCCGTCTTCAAAACAGTTTCCGGTAATGTTTAAATATGTATCCTCATTCTATTAACATGACTAATAATATTCTATCGTTGGGCCCTGACTATTTTAATTGTCTAAAGCCCACATAATAATATTCCTTCCAATAATGGGCTTCCAAATAATCCATTAATTAAAAAATGCGGTGCAACCATGGTAGCTCCATCGCGCTGCCCCTTTATTAATTATTGTCCGGTGCCTCTTCCAGTGCCATATATCCACCAACCCCCACGCCGTCCACCTCCTCGCCTCACCGGCCCTCTCCCTTGTACAACGGCTCTATCCCTTATACAGTCCTAAAAAAAAGGATGGCCTGTTTTTTATTAAAAAAAATTGATGTTCCTATCTTTGGGAACAGCGTAGTAAAGTCTAAAAGAAAGATATAGGCGGCAATTACGTGGCACGACCTAGGCCACTTATGTCACACCATTCATGAGTGACCGACTAGGAAAAAAAAGTAGTAGTTAGATTAGGTCCATCATGTCATTTTTTTGATCAGGTCAATCCAGGCTCGACACGGAAGAAAATAATCGCTGGTGAAAAGAAAGAGAATGGAAAAATCGTGATTTTCTCTGTTTCTATTAAACCTGTGACGTTTGGTCGATTTGGTCCATGATATGGTGGCCAAAGTCAATCGATAATTTTTCCTCATGATGGAACCTTCGGACAATGGGAACCCTGCATGCTAACTTTCACGAAATTGCAGGGGTTCGTACGTATTTGGTGGCACCGCTTGGGAAGCAGATGGAAGCTAGTTTTAGGTTTTGATGATACATGGCTTTCATATATATATATATATATATATATATATATATATATATATGCACGAATGCGTGGATATAAAACGGCCATGCTAGGATTAATTTTATTTTTTATAAAAAAAAAAGGGGAGAGGGATAAATTCCAGGGTAGCTATTTTCATGGACCGATAGAAGACGAGGTTAAGCCTGCTACCGTCTTAGCGATCTAGGATTAGTTCTTTTGAAAGTATAACATGACCTCTTAATCTGCATGATGCACGTGCAAATAAAAATGATAAGAAATATAAAATTTATTATTTTAAATTACAAAAATTATAAAAATATTTTTATCATAAAAAAATAAAATTAAAAATGACTTGATGGTTCTTGAATATGGGCTTCTACGATTTTCCACTTCAAAGGATTAGGTTTTGGGGAACACTTATTTTATTTATTTATTTTATCTCGCCTAATTTATTTGTTCATAATTCGCATCATTAATTATCCTATTTCAATAAGAAAAGTATATATAACTGCAAAGAGCATCCGAGTTTTGTTTGATAAAATGGATAATTGATATTTTTTAATATGAATATATTTTTAAAAAATTGAAGAAATAATATCCCTGAGAGTTAGCATTTGAGTTTCAAAGCTATGATTTAGCATATAAATACGATGATATTTTTTTATAGAAAAAGAAGGGAAAAAAGAAGTTTAAGATGATGAGGCTCTCGCGCATACAGATATTTAGATTAATTTGTCTCTTGATTTTGATATACGCAACTTCTCCATCAGATGTAAACTACACATAATTATAGTGAGAGTGACAACCAAGATAACTGCATCTTGAATAAGATAAGATTTTGTCAATTATTTTCCACAAAAAGATCTTTTAATTATCGGCATCACGTACTGTTAGAGCAGTGTAAAAATAAGTTGCATTAATAATTATATGGAGATAATAAAAATATAGATATCAGACAGCCAAAGAAATATGAGTAGAAATTAAAAAGTTGTCGAATCAAACAAAGATGATTTTCTTCACTAAAAGTGATTACTATTGATAAATACCCCCTTACAACTGTACGTCTATTACATTAACTTAAGAAAGCAGATTCAAAAATTAATATCACTGGTCATAAGCGCAACAAACTGCACAAAGTAACTAAAATTGCAACTTTTCTCTTGTTCACCTTCTACTTCCTAATGGAGAAGCAAGTTATTATAACAATCATGCAGCCGATATCGAGCACCGTAGAGCAAACTTAGATACAGAAGATTAGTCGATAAATACAAGAAATATATATGCAATTTATATTATAAATACAATTCCGATTATCTTATTTTCAGGAAGGGGGTAAGAGTAAGCTCACAACACAAAAGTCATAACAAGAAAACATATTATTTGTGCCAGAGTTTCAGTGATCTTGCATGTTACACGATGGGAATGATATCTTTTTCTTCGCTTTGTTTTGACACCTATATTCACATATTGGCATTAGGGATCGAATAATTGGGCCAAAAATGACATTTTTTCATGTTAGGAAAAAAAAAGGGAGAAAAATCCATATCATAATATCAGAAATTTGAGCCAAAAAAAATATTGAATGTTAAATTATTATATATATTTGTATTTAAAAAATGTACCGTTATACAATAATGATCAAGAATAGGAAAATACAACAAGGTAACCAAGGAATATATATATATATATATATATATATAGTAATTCATGAATAATTCATAAAATTAATCAACTACTTTGAGAATAACTGAACAACCGTAATTCGAAGAACCATTGAACAATGAACAGTCAAGCATAACTTAAATTTTAAAAATTTATAGCCATGGTGTCATCCTTAATTTTGAGAGAACCAGAGCACTTGGAAAACGGTGGTACCATTGAAAATTAAGAAGGGGCCTTTTCTTTTGGTGGTCGTCCTCATGCCAACTACATCATGATGCGGAGATTCTCAACCCTACCTGCGGTCATTAAGCCAAGAATGGGCAGAAATTGCCGGTGTACTTCTTTTTGGATACCCCAAAGAGAACAAATCAACGTAATATCCGTCCCGAATTCAATACTGAAATCGATAATACGACTGGCTGCACAATCCTAAGTATCATCCTAGAAATCATATCAGGCCTATCATTCAATTCAATATCCAAGTAACGGTGAAGAACAAATTTCACTAATTATTTCTAAAATTTTTCATAAAGGTTAACAGGTAAATAAAATTCAACTAAAAGATAAATCATAAACGAAAGGATTAGCACCTAAATCCTAGTTCCTCACTGACTGGTCCCAAAGCCTGATTAATTTTCTGGATATGTAACAAAGGTAATAACAAGATATGTATGAGCTTAACATGCTCAATAAGTTATCTTCATCTCCAATATACAATATAAATATGTCAATAACAAATAACAAGCATAAACACATCATACAACAAGATATCCAGCATCAAAATAATATAATCAGTAATACTATGCAAATATGTACACTTAATGCAATCGACACGACTACGGATGACCAACAATTTACTTTACTCTCCTAGTCCCTCTGACTATGACCACGATCGGCCTGTGGCTAACCTCGAAAGAAAATAGAGTCCTGACTATATATACCGCATATCGGTCATGTACCAGTGATTGCTCCACTGGAGGCCCGGAAAGAAACTAACTCTGATATCACACGAGAATACATGCATCCCAGCATGTGCTAGCAACTGCTACGCATGGCTAAAAACAAAATAAGGCAACTAGCTCCTGTGTACACATACCGCTCATCGGTCATGCGCCAGTGATAGCCCCACTGGAGGCCCAAAAGGAGGATATGATAGCCCCACTGGAGGCCCAAAAGGAGACTAGATCTTCGTGTGATCATAGTCGGACTAGAGAGCGTCCACACCAACATAATGCATGCAATCCAATGCAATCCAATACATATTAAAATACACTACATATATTTAATATTTCATAAATATATAATATATTCGTCATATAATACCAGAGGTCAAAATAACTTACCAGAAACTGATTCTATCATCAACACACGACTCAACTCTAGATCCTCAATACTTTCATATTGATGATGGCTCTGATAAAATAAATTAAATAATTAATACTAGATCCAAAAATAAGATAAAGATTCTTTGATCTGATCTAGGACCAGGCTCAATCTAGATATCTATTTAGGTCAGTCAATGAAAATCGGGTTAATCAATAAAAAAACAAATCTAAATACCTAGATGGATTTCATAAAATTCATTTATTCATTTATTTTCTTTTCTCTCCTTTGTCTCTCTCTCCTTGTCTCTCTCCTCTCTCTCTCTCTCTTCTTTTTTCTTTTTCTCCTTTTTCTTTTCTCTTTTTTTTCCTTCTCTTTTTCTTGCTTTCTTCTCTTCTCCCGAACTCCCCTTCCCCCGTTCTTCCTCGGCTCGTCCGAACCACTCCCCCTAGTTACCGGTGGCGGCCATGAGGATGGTCACCAAGAAGAGGTCTGACGGACCGGAGGCGGACGGTGGCATGGCCACTAGCGAGATACGATCCAAACCCAACCAAAAATCAAAAGAAAAACCCGATTACTTTTCTTAAAAATTTGACTAAGAGAAGAACTCACTGGTCTTGAAGGTTTCGGATGCTCGCCAGAGAGGAGAACGGCAGCGTGGAAGGATCGATGGGCTCAATCCAGCGATGGTGAGGGGGATTTAAAGAGAATCACCGACGGGTTCTCCTCGCCGTTTGGGGAGCAAATACCTCACCGATCAGAGTTCAAATCCATTCCAAACTCATTGCCGACACCGCCCCTCTCCTCCACGACTCTTCTCCCGACTCCTCCGACGACATTCCCGGCCGGATAAAGGGAAATCCGACCTCCCCTGTTTGACTCAAACTCTTTTTTTCTTTTTTTCTCGGTTTTGACATGAAGTCGGTAGGCTTCGCCAACTTTAGCCATGGCGGCCCAAAATAATTGGGCTTCACAATCTATCTCTAGTTTCATGAGTAATTCTTTGTGCACCGCATGCGGTGCAGCAAATCCAGCGTGGCCTGCACCGCACGCTCCTATTGATCTAAATATATAGCATGATGGGACAGGAGGAGGTGACTAGCATTAATTACCCTTCAACTTTTATTTAAAATTTTTGTCCAGACCAAAATATCCCTATGACATCCTAGTTCAAAAAATAACCTGAAACAGTATTACGACATCATAGTTCAAAATCTACGACATCCTAGTTCAAAACCTATGATACCCTAGTTCAAAAATGATCTGAAACAGTATTACGACATCCTAGTTCAAAAGCTACGACACTCTAGTTCAAAACCTACGATACCTTAGTTCAAAAATGATCCGAAACAGTATTACGACATCCTAGTTCAAAACCTACGACACCCTATTTCAAAAATGACCTGAAACAGTATTACGACATCCTAGTTCAAAACTTATGACATCCTAGTTTAAAACCTATGACACCCATGCAGAAAATATAAATTAAAACCTGAAACAGTATTACGACACCCATGCAGAAAATATAAATTAAAACCTGAAACAGTATTACGACATCCTAGTTCAAAAGCTACGATGCCCTAGTTCAAAACCTACGACACCCATGCAGAAAATATAAATTAAAACCTGAAATAGTATTACGACACCCTAGTTCAAAAGGTACGACACCTATGTAGAAAATATAAATTAAAACCTGAAACAATATTACGACACCCTAGTTCAAAACCTACGACATCCATGCAGAAAATATAAATTAAAACTTAAAACAGTATTACAACACCCTAGTTCAAAATCTACGACACCCTAGTTCAAAACCTATGATAGCCATGCAGAAAATATAAATTAAAACATGAAACAGTATTACGACATCCTAGTTCAAAAGCAATGACACTCTAGTTCAAAATCTACGACACCCATGCAGAAAATATAAATTAAAACATGAAACAGTATTACAACATCTTAAGACACCCCGGTTCAAAAGCTACGACATCCTAGTTCAAAACCTACCATAGTTCAAGGGACTGGAGGGAAGGGTATTTTGGTCTAGACAAAAATTTTAAATAAAAGCTGAATGGTAATTAATGCTAGTCACGCTCAGCTCACATCCGATCATGCTATAGTGGATATATTTGGATCAATAAAAAATTAAGGTGCGGGCTATGTTGGATTTACTGCACCGCACGTGGTGCACAAAAACTTTTCTCTGGTTTCATTCAACGTCTGATTACTGATGATCAATTTTGGGTGCCGACACATAAATGGATTCAGATGCATGGCAATTGTGGACTACATCTTGACACGCAAACGAAACCAAGTTGGTGGTCTTCAGGTAGATGTGTATGATAAGAAGGATTTAAATTTTCTTTTCACCAAAATTTGGAGGGTAAGAAATATTCAGACAGAGGCTAGCTCTGATTTGCTTACAAATGTTTTTTTTAAAAAAAATTAAAAATCTGAAGAATATAAAGTTATTATTTTATTTAATCATATACCATTGTTATCATTCAACAATGTTGTCCAAACGTGACCATTGAAGGTGAGATTTTCTCTCCTCCATGGAGCAAATGGGATTCCAAGGTGGTTGGACTAGTTGGGTGCAAGAACGTATCGAGAGGCTATCCTTTACTCGCCTAATCAATGGTACCTTCACCGACTGCTTCTTCCGGTCAATATTAGCCTATTAGGCTTCCACACTTTTGTTTTTTTTTTTTAAAAAAAAGTTGAAGGGAAAGGGAGGCTGGAAGGAACCACCCAGCTCTTATGGCTTTGACAAAGTTGGCGTGAGTGCCCCCTTCATGGATGTTGAAACCTGCAGTTGACGGTCACTCTTTGCGTTTGCGATCCATTCCTCCTCCCTTGGCTCCATCACTAGCTCTTTTGTCTTCCTTGGAGACTCTTAAATCTTGGAAGGCTGAGAAAGATGCATAAGATATGTATACTTTCTCTCTCTCTCTCTCATTTTGAGATAAAGTATCAAGCAATAGCCGGAAAAATTATTAGATAAACATAGATCTTGATTAGGATCGTTGCTGATCGATAGCAGAGCTTCTAAAATTTTTGAATGTAAAGATTTTACCGCTAAGGCGGTAGCTTGGTTAGGAGAGGCTTATCCTCACCGGTCACGGATTTGAGACATGATCCTCGCGGATGACTCGATTAAATCCAAAATTTTTCTGGGATACATAATCGGGATGGCACTACTCCGGCATCTTAGTGGTGTTAGGCTGACGTACTCACCGGTGGTGAGAAAGGTATGCGAAAAAATTGTGGCCCGAATTGTACATAGCCTGGCGGGGTTGGAATCTAGTGGGGATAGCTACACCGGAATTTATCTCTCTCTCCTTTTTTTTTACAAAAAAAAACTAGAGATTTAAAAAAGTAAAACTTTTAAAAATAAAAATTTTATAAAAAAATTATTTACGATTTTATAACCATATTAATTTATAAAGTATTTTTAGTAACTAAAATAAAAATATTTTTAATATAACAAAATGATAATAATAAATATTACATAATATCATATAATATAAAATAAAATAATATTATATTATATCAAAAATTATTATATTATCTAATGATATTATTATTAAATATTGTAGACCAAGCCAATAAAAAAATTTCACGACAACCACAGCCATCTCAATATATTTGTTTAACCATCTCGAACTATTGATGTGATATTTTTTTTATTAGCTTAGTCTACAGCATTTATCGTAGACTAAGCCTATCTAATATATATATATATATATTTTTGGTAACGAGAGGCTGGATTAATAAGGAGAGTAAAAAAATACAGCAGTAAGTTTAAAGTATAAGGCACCGAATTAACATATACAACAAAAGACTGGGATATAGACACGATAAAAGTATGTTGTATAAAATCAGGCATCAAAAATCTAATTAGTGAAAGTAGATATAAAAAAAATTTATATCTAATCATGCAAATCATAAATAAATATAATTTATTTATCATAAATTCCTAACATGCTGAATAACATGAAAAAATATTATATCTGAAATAAAAATTATTTTAAGCATAAAATACTTACCTGGATCACTATCCGGGCCTGCTATGAAAAGCATGCAGATCCATTACTGAAAAGCCGGGATTCTGTCGGAACCGCGTAATTATCCGGCTTCTGCTGGTATCCACACGAAGCTCTCGCAATCGAGTCGTAGAGAGCACCAGACTGCTAGATCCTTGCAGCCCTATCCTCTTTCAGCAAATCGCTGGCTTTAAAAACTGTGCCGATCCGAATTCGGATCGGCTTTCGGCTTCTGTCTTGCAATCTTAGATCTGCAAGATCTTGGGCCCTTTTTCCTCTTCTTTCTTTTATGTAGAAGACCTCTCAACACTCTTGAAGATCTCAATGAAGAAATAAATTAGAAGGGAGAAGAATACTATGCACCAGAGAGAGACTCTCAGGAGAAAAGATGCCCAAGAGAGATGACACCCCAAAATAATTCACGCTACAAGAGAAGTATTAAGTTCGGCCAACCCCTCTCCCTTTTATTTTTCTCACGGAAAAACTCTCCAAGTCTTCCATGCCAAAACACCAGTGTTTCAATTTTAACCGGTTGAAATTTAAGAGTGAATGAGAAGGACTCCCCCTTTTCATATTCCTCCATGCCAATTATGAATTAGCGCCTACCTATTTCACGCCCCTCTTTTCTTTTATTGCACAAAATAAATTGGAGCCCACTTAGGCATGTGGAGGGAAGAGGATACAAGGAGAGAGAGAGTCCCAGTCATACTGGACTCTAGGCCATGGTCCAAACGAAGTGATTTTACAGTCAAACTGAAGCCGATTTTAAATCCGATCAAACCATTTCGAAGCGGACATTGATCCAAATCAATTAGGATTAAATAATTGAGTCTAACTCAATTAAATTAAATCTAATTTAAATTAATTAATAATTAACCCATAATCAATTAATTGTAACATTTACAATTAGGTCAAATATTAATTGTAACACTTACAATTAGGTCCAAATTGATTTGCTGATTGGTTACTTGAGCTCCTAATGTGTGTGACCCCTCAGGACCTATCCTGTTTGGTAATGAGACATGCTATAATCTTCATTATACATCATCGAAACTCCTTTCGATGAACTGAAACAATTTAAGCTCAACCCTAATTAGGATCATCGATCCGAGAATGATCCTAACGG
Organism: Areca catechu; assembly: GCA_021397845.1. NCBI lineage: Eukaryota > Viridiplantae > Streptophyta > Magnoliopsida > Arecales > Arecaceae > Areca > Areca catechu. Next base: position 2,135,010 of record CM038049.1, on the reverse strand, counting down.
GCTCTCATAATCCACTGTGACACCTAGCAGTGTGTAGTGGCAACCCAGCAGAATAAGATTGGAACCCCTAGGTATAGTTACCATATGATTCGGTTCTTCTATCAAAATTCTGATATGATATTGGTTACGGATACTCTTCAAATCCATCAGTCATATGCTTAATCTAATCAACTCAAGTCCAATTGTGATACTAATGAAACACCTTTTCATTATCACCCTGCTATGGCTATAGACTTCTGGACTTAGTCTCATTAAGCTTGCATAGGATTATATCTTACTACTAAGGCTGATAGATCCCTACAAGTGAACACCCTACTCCTACAATAAACTTACTGCAGCCAACGAACGCCGCAAGGTCCCGTATGGATAAGTACCATGTGATTGTGTTGTCAAACTACAGCAACCTTATTGTGAGTAACCGAGACACTCTAGGTCAAGAAACTATTCGCACAACTACAGCATCAGAAAGTTATCGACGAGTGAGTAGTCATCCGTATAACTTCCTGTACTTGGTCACGCTCAATATCGTTGATCTCTATCAACTACCTACACTCTACTCCAGTGTCACTATACTGTAGGTCAGAGACTCATCTACCTAGAAAGGGAAGTGATCTATGCATCGATTTTAGCGGATCATCATCGTTCTCATGATATTCCACTAATCGGGAGCCTTTAGGAGTTAATCTGTAAAGACACATGTATCATATTCTCAACTCTTGAGAATATGTGTTATTATCCATTAACTCCATGGACGATTCATAGACACAACTATATGAATGAAACTAATATCCTTTTAATTAATAAGAAAAATTAAGTATAAAGTTCATGCCCTAAAATTAAAATATGTCAAGCCAACATGGCTTTCAGGGCATACATCTAACAAGTGGGTCGTAGACCTTCCAATATTTGAAACCGAATTCTTAGTATGCCTTCAATATTGTATGTAATGTGGGTATTGGAAATGAGGGTATAAAGAGGATAGTAACGTGATAGGGCGTGCCATTGGCATAACAATCTTTAACCTGTAAAAAAGAAAAAAATGTTAGATTGCCTCCCTTATTTTTCCTTTTTGCACTCTTATTTTTTGTTTTTTTCCAATTTTTCTTTCATTGTATTTTGATGTTTGCAATCTTCCCCTTGCTTGTTTGTTTTCATTGTCTATATTCCATTTTTTTACTTTCATTTTTTTTGCTGCTTTTTTTTCCCATTTTTTGCACAGTCCTGTATTTTGTTGTTGTTCCTCTGGATAACACCCATATGAACCATGTAAGTCGACATCTGGGAGCCATCATTGTAGATAAATTATTGTAAGGCCTACCCAATGCAGTACACCTCCCAGAAAGAAATTGTTGCACAATGACATGCTTATGTGTTGAAGTTTGATGAAGAGGTTGATAAAAGTCGAAGGCATGAATAGATACTATATATTTATATTTGAAGCAGGCCATAGAATAGTAAACTTGAGTGTGAAGAGCAGACCTATTAAACCATGGAAATACTGCTGGTAATAAAATGATAAGAGCTGATGGTAAGATGAAATGGTATAGTTGGTAAAGAGTCTGAAAGTCTAATAGTGCTTCCAATGAGGGACCATTGATGCCATCATGCTCTTCATGTCTATTACTATGATGTCTGTCTTCCAATTGAACATGACATAAATTGTAATAACATGCAAAAGTAGAGAATATGGTAAGCCAAAAAAGTGTCTTTTATGTTTTTTTTCCTTTCATGTTTTTTCTGTTTCTTGAATTTTTTCTTTTTACTCTCTCCTTTTTGCTGGTTGGATTTTCTTTTCCTTTTTTCCCTCTTAGATTTTTTAAAATATGTCTGATGTAAATATAAGAAGTCCTTCTGGGGAGTTGAAAGACTAAGCATATGAATCCAACACTTTGGGAACAGTGATCTAGATGCAGAGAAACAGGAGAACTTGTATGGAGATAAATGGAGGTGTTCTTCCTCTGTTGATTCTTACATCTTTTAATACAAAATGTGCATTGAGTTGCAGTCTGGAAATGGATAAGTGTAAGAAAGTAGGTGGCAATGATGGAATTGTAGATTATGTTTTCCATTTTGTAGTAATTTGTGTCCCATGAATATCCCTCCATAAAACACCTGCAAGCTCAATAGGGATATCTTCATCTTTATGAAAGTTGAAGTTGCCTTTTCGAGCATAAATGGCCAGATAATCAGCAGCTTGATTTGCTTGGCGGTATATATGGGTAGTAGAAAACATCCAAAATAAAGGCATCCACACAAAAATATCCTACAGGATGGGTTGAGAGTTGAAAGGAGTGTTAAGGTCTCTGCTGATGAGACTTATTACCAATTGACTATCTCCTTCTACAATCAACCGTTGAGCTCGGAGTTGGTATGATGAAGTTTTAATCCCATACCAAGCCATGCTAAGTTCTGCGTTAAGCACAGAAGTGCATTTTATCTTTTTACCTCCAGCTTTTACCATTTGTCCAGCACTATCTCTGATAATATAAGCAATGGTAGTGCCGTCCCTGGTGACAGAAGCATCAAAATTAATTTAAGAGTCCCAAGGGGGGAAGCCAACAAACCAATTCGGGTCCCCTAGGTTTGAAAGAGAGGGGTTTTGGATCTTCCCAGTTCCTTAATGGACTCTCATACTATAATTGATAGTTATTCGAAGTAGTAGTAGTACCGAACAGATGCACTAGCTTGCAGATGCGTGTACGAGTGATAAATTTGTTTTGAAACAATCTGGCATTTCGTGCGTTCCGGACCTGCCACACAGCATAAACAATGATAGATTTTGTGGTTTTATGAGTTTGTATATTTGTCATGATGCTTTGAAGGTCAGATACATAGTTAATATGATAATGTGTACCATAAGTGCAATTAATAAGGTACCAACAATCTTTAACGAAAGGGCATGCAAGTGATAAATATATGATCTAAATCCTTCACCTGAGTCGGATATATATCACAATAAATATTATCACCGGGTAAAATGCCTTTACTACAAAAGAAATGCTCGGAAGGTAATTTACAATTTACCAATTTCCATCAAAAAGTCCTGGCTCTCTGCGGCGTCTGTAGTTTTCAAATCCAGTACCGAGAACTACCAGTCACCTGTCTTGGTTTTGTGATGTAGGGATACATATCTTTCTGGGTTACTCTGATCGTAGGAGCCTGTCTAATATTTAGCCTAATGGTGCACTACTTAATCACAATGTTTGCTTGCTGACATGGGCATTCTTGTTAATCAGCGTAACCCTCTTTAATGCGATAACCGGAGTACCGTTGTTATGTATGTCCTTGCGATTCCTCCTTGATAAACTCCTAATATATGATCAACAGAGAACATGAGGGTGGTGCTAAAGTGGACATATGTCGCCTATATATCGTATATGTCCTTCTTTTGATCTCGTAGTACCCTCTCTCCATGGTGATGATGTTTATGTTTGAACCGTACCTTCATAAGTAATCAAAATTTCTACATCCTTGACTTGCCACCGGGGGCTGCTTCCTACTCATGACATAGATAAAATACTTGCTAGATTTTTCGACCTTGATGAAAGCGAGGTTCGTTCCCAAGTCTCTGATACCATCACCACAAAACTTTAGCAAGCCAGCTGGCACATTCACTTCCTCTGGTTAGTTTCTAAAAACAAATTAAATTATTAACGTGAAAAATAATTTGCCGGGCATGCAAAGAGTATCCACAAGCTTCCTTGAAACAAGAGTCATTTGATTTGTTAAATATATATTTGAACGTCACTTTCGTATCAAAAGCTAACCTTGCGTCAGCTCCTATTGGAGCGAATATAGAACTGACAGCCCACGGATTTCTCCTGAACGGGGACTTGGCAACAAAATTTAAGAAGTTAACAACTGAATAGCAATAAAACAAATATAATATTATTGTTTAAAACCCGTACATATATGCTTAACAAAGAAGCAGATAAGCTACCAAACCCACTAACATCATCATATCCTAGAAATAAAACCACGGAAGGTTCGAGCAAATATGCGATCTATCTAGCAACCTGATCATAATCGCAGTATTGGCCACGCATGCGAGCAGTTTGTATTTGATATCCGTGTGGGGCCGGCCTTTTCCTCGGGCGGGGCAGGTCGAGGGTGGACCAGTGGCCCATAATTCTTGTGGGGTCCTCCGCTAGGTCCCGCCCCGGGCCCTACCGAGAAGGTAGCAAGCAAGGGCCACGATCGCGAGCAGGATAATTAACGGCACCGATATAACCACCACGTCTCCCACCATCTTCCAAACGCTCCTATCCTTTCCTGTAGGAGCTTTTCAGAATGGCGATCCCAGCTCCAGCCTACGATATTTTGGAGATAAGCTAAAAATTGTAATCGGGCTAAATTGGAGTCACAAATTTTTTTAATTTCAAGAAGCACTCGAAATCGTTCATAATTGAACAGTTTATTTAAAAGATATATGCGACCCACAAAAATTTTAAGCATAGAGTTTGAATTAATTAATTTTCATCAATTTGGATATATATATATATATATATATTATAACTGATCTGTCAAATTATAGAGCGAGTTTAATCAAACAAAAAGTGCGATCATATTTTATCTAGAAAGTTCACACATATCTCTTTGACGGAAGATTTAGCTTCCATCTAATACATATCTCTATTTATGTTCTTATAAGCCAGATAAAAGTAAATATAAAGATATTGATATATATCTGATCTCTCAAATTATAGAGCGAGTTTAATGAAACAAAAATGAGATTATATTCTATCCAGAAAGTTCGCACGCATGCTTAACAGAAATGCATATTATTTGGTCTGCAAAATTAATTGTTCGGCCAAAAAAAAAAAAAGAAGGGTAGTTTGACTTTGATTATATATTCTGAACAAGATAATATTTGATTGTTGTCCGTATCTCTTGAAAAGCTAAAACAAATAACATGTTACGGCATGTAATCCATCTTCGTTTATCAAATAAAATCAGATGTTTTGTTTCCGATACATTTTCTTTTCTCAATAAAAGTTGAAGTATTATATCATCGAGATAAATAGTAAAAAAAATTAATTAATTAATGAAGCCCGTTGTTTAAGATATGATCAATATTCACAAATTACTGAAAATAGTAAGCGATAATTGCTCTTTATAAAAACAAAAAAAGAGAAAAATTAGCAATATGCAGACAGAGAAAGGGGGCAAAATTAGCAACACGACTCGGAGATAAAGAATCTAATATAATCATGGAGATTTTGGCACGCTTGTACTCACCAAAACACCTCCTTAAGTTTAAGACCCGAGAGAGAACGTAGCGTGTACCTCTCTGATGCTATGACGGATTAACGGATCCGACTACTCCACGGTGATCGGAGAAGGAGAAGCACCGGTGAGGAGAAGAGTATAGAAAGGAAGGGGGAAGGGAAGGGAAGACAGGAGGAGGAAAGTGGAAAGTTAAATCATGGACGAAGGGACAGCCAGTCAACGGAGCACCCTTGGAAGTTTATCTTCCACACCAAATGACGCACCACGTGTCATGTATGCGTTCAGTTTCAGATGACCGGTGTCTTCTGGGCATGGGAGGGGCCACGCCAGGATTAGATCTTCGAGAAGCTGATGCAAGTCCTTGGCCAGATTAAAGCATGTGAAAATACAAGCGACAAAAAATATAAATTTTAGAATTTTTAGTTATATGAATATTTTTAAAATTATTTAATATAGATAAAGTAATAGGAGTTCTACGATTTTTCAATTCGAAGGAATAGATTTATAGCTCTCTTGTTCACTTATTTTCTCTTTCTTAATTATTTCATAATTCCATTAAAAATATTACTAGATATTCCCTTTCAAAAAGAAAAATACAACCGCGAAGAGCATTTGCGTTTCAAAAATATGAATTAATTACAGGGTGCGGAAAGGAAGAACGTCATGTCCACCGAACGGAATACCGTGAGGGTTTCTAAGAGCAACTCTAGAGCATTAAAACTGACCGAGATCGACCTCAATCGGCCCACCGCTGGAGAGGGCTTCGTCGAAACCCGGAACCACAGAACCGGAGGCTGGCTGGGCGATCGTAGGCTCAGGTCGAGGAGGTTCTGCTGGGAGACATCCAATGTCTCGGATGATGAGGTTGCTGAGCTTGAAGCCAGGTTCACCGATTTAGTTGTCTTCTCCTCCGAAGAAATTCACGGGTCTTCGATATGTTGGAAGGCTTGTTTGATAAATTAATTATTAAATGATATTATTTATAAATATTAGACTAAATATTACTTAATTATTATTTTTATCATTATAATACATAATATATTTAAATATATTAATTTTATTTTTTAAATTTTTATAATATATATTTTATATTAATCATGTAACATATATTTACAAAATTCATGATCTACATTTTGTAAAAAAAAAAAAAAAAAAATCTATATACTGAATTTTTGATAATAATTTAATAATTATCAAATAATATATTTTAATATAGTAAAGAATGTCACGATGCACGTGTCTGGTGCCGAAGCGTGCCATGGTGGTGGAGACACGCATTCCGTGCATGCGGGCATCATCAGTCAGCACGATCGGGCACGTGCCACGAGCCGTAACGAGGCATGGCATTTTTGAACGCGAGACGACGCGCGTGTGGGCACGAGACAAGACACGGTTTACCGAAGGATGCCGGTCGCGCGTTGGTGCGAGATAGGATGACCGGTCGCTTATCGTGCCACAGCATGATGTGGGGCTCGCGAGGGCACAGGGACATGGTACGTGGAGATGCGGGGCGCGCCCGAACTCGGAACGATATAACATTATTAATATAACAATATATATTAACTTATTTCTAATTAATATAATTAATTAATAAACTCAAAAATTAATGTATTAAATTTTATATACCTCATATATTTAATCTTAAATGAGAGTAAAAAAATTTTGTTAGGGTGAAATCGTCTTTGACATTGACGATTTCAACTAAATTTGAAATCATCTTTACTAAAGATGAGTTCACCTGAATTTGAAACGATTTTAGCTTGAAATCATCTTTGCCAAAGATGATTTCAGCTGAATTTGAAATCGACTTTGTCAAAAGATGATTTCTCAATGAAATCGTCTTTACTAAAGACGATATCAGGTCGACGTGGCTGCCACGTTTGATGAAACACCTGGTTTAATAAATATATTACCAAACACTTAATTTGATAAATATTTATTAAATTTATATTATTTAAAAAAAATCTATTTTTTTTCTCCTCTATTTCTTTGTATTTTCCTTTTCCTTGCGTAAATCTTTTTAATTTTATCTCGCATATTTTCCTTTTTTTTCCGCTTCTCTTTCTTTTTTTAATCCTTGATGCAGACGGTACAATATTGAGTAACCGCAGCAGCAAATAACTAGCAGGGCAGTAGCAGGCAGCAGCAAAGATAAAAGCAGTATATGAAATTAGATCCATAATATAATCCAAACTTCCTGGATTCTTTAAGAGTCTATAGATTTATTCTCAATAACTTGCCCCGGCGACTAAATCCAGAAGCTTGCTTGAGATAATGAAGACAATAACATTGACTTATATATAACTGATCAAGATTAGCCTTCCAGTCTGGATGATTTGTTAAACCATTGAAGCAATACCAAGGAGGGCAGATAATAACTGTCAGTTGGGTATCAAAGTTTGAAGAAGCAATTCCTACAATTTGAAAATGCAATATATCCATAAAAATAAAAGAAAGAATGATTGTGCCACTGTGCTTAAACTTGTTGAAGCAGATAATGTGCATAATTATTCTCGGTTGACATGAAGGAATTAGCAACAGCCACCGGCCAAAGATAGGGCTAGAAGTGGGCTGGACCGGGCCGGGCCTTATCTCTAATCGAGCCCGACCTGAAAAAAAATTTCGGTCTTCGAGCCATGCCTAAGCTCGATTTATTTTGAAAAAACCTGGCCCGAGCCCGGCTCGAGCCGAAATCCGAGCCTGCTTGGGCTAGCCTGGATCGGGCTTTGATTCGAGCTGGCTCGAATTAAAGCCCGATTCGGACCGACCCGAATTAAAGACATAGGAAATGAGCTGGTCAGATACTCATGTTCAAATAGCTGGTTAAAACCTCGTAACAGAAAACCAACCATAAGATTGAATTAATTCTTCTATGAGTTAAATTGAGGATCAGTTAACAATACTGCACTGAATAGAAGTTTTTGTTATTGAATTATCTATTCATTGTATATAGGGAACGATCTTCTATGAATCTTTTGGCTAAAAGTCTGAAATATACATGCACGCATATATAGAATAAATATTTAGTGGCCGCTGGATGAGTACAATGTTTCATAAAGCATCCATTTCCTGCGAACCATCTATTTCTGTCAGGGATGGCAATTGATAAATATTAGACTGTGATCATCTACTACATCTTTTTGCTTATTTAGATTCTGTTATTGTATAAATGGTCAACAATAAATTGGCATGCTAATGTACAATACTAAAACAATCATGAATAAAAGGAATCGGGCTGGTTGATTGGGTTGGGTCGGGCTTTCTTTTGGGCCTGGTTCGGGCCAGGTTTACTCGGGCCGAGTTTGGACCGGATCTTTTTAGGCTAATTCCGGACCGGCCCAAAAATTTAATGGACTTTATTTTAAGGCTCGAGCTTGGCTTGATTTGCTTTGGGCCTGGCTCGAAGCTCGGCCCGATGTCGGGCCTACCGAAGCCCATCGGGCCAGCCCTAGCCAAAGAATAAGTGAAGAGTGTACCGTAATGCGGCAAAAAAATGAAGTCCGGGCCATAATCTAACATAAGTCAAGAAGTAAATAAAATAAGATATAAGATTAACCAAAGACCGGAGATGGTAATAACCCAAACTGGCAGAAGCATGAGTGATCCAGAGCACCACAAAATCCAAAGCACAGTTTGTAACCTGATATAGAGACGCCAGGGCTATTACCATATACATTATTAGTATAATCCAAATATTGAACTGCAGGAGGCAGCAATAACCAATAGCAAAGGAACAAATGACCAACACATGTTCAGCGTTCTCCACTACATCAAGACACAAGTCGCATGATCCAATGTCACCATGAATGACTTTCTTTTGAGATGAGCAAGCTTTTGCAAAAAGAAGTCCATCCCACATTACATTCCACCAGAAGATCTTAAATCTGGGAGTAACTTGTAGCTACCAAACCCAGCAAATGAAAAAAATTATAACGGCCTAATTAATCTAGCCAAACTAAAGAATAAATAAATCTCTTGCATATTAATTATATCAGATATATTTGTCTCTCACATCAATTGATCACCACGATCATTTTTGATGTTGAATTCTTTGAACCAAATCTTTATTGCAATTTTATAGATAGTGTTGCAAAGGCTAAAGGGTCAAAAATCAGTCTGATACTTAGGATTATCTTTTTAAGGATAAAATATAATAAAAGTTCTATTCCAGGTGTCCGGCATCAAACCAATGGAGAAAAATGCTGCACAACTCGAATTACTTCATTCTTAATACAACATCAAAATTTTTAAAAGAAAAATGGGAGAAAGTCATCCAGACCCAGGACTTTGTTAGGATGTAAAGCTTCCACTGCATTCTCAATTTCTTCTATAGACACTTATTGGATCGAGTATTGTAAGTAGCGGTTATCTTTGACTCAATAATTGGACTATCTAGATCATCCACATTTATCCGATGAGTCCATCTATGCTGAAAATGATTAATAAAATATGATGGATCTTGGCTTCATTTTCATATCGTATCCCCATCTCAACTTGAATAAATAAGATTCTATTTTTCCTTCTTCTTGGAATAGTGGATATATGGAAATAACAAGTATTGGAATTCCCATCTTTTAACCAATAGGCTCTAGCTTTTTGTCTCTACAAAAAAAAACCACACGTATATGCAAAATAATATTATATTCTCTAAGAAGAGCCATGAGTTGAACATGTTGTTGAGCTGACAGGCTCCCCATCATGGATTCCTGCAACCGGAAATTATAAAATTGATAATGAAGATGATGCCCGCTTTCAATTTTGTTCTTCTATTTTAATAAGGCACGACGGGTTTTATCAAGAAGGATTATTAACTTGACCGCCAAAGAATGATTATTTGAACAACACCAAGCTTGATCAATTATATTTTAAAAATCCTAATGGTTAAGCTAATTTTTTTCGAATCTAAAGGAAACTTTTTTAGTATTCATGTACTACTATCCAAGGATATAAGAACAGGACAATGGTTCGAAGCAAACCCGCATTACCGAAGCTTCTAGAAACATATTGATCTAGGGATCAAAACCAAAGGCCTTATCCATCCTTTTTGAAATCCTTGCCTCAATTTATCTATCATTATATCAAGTAAATTTAGACTCCCGATATCCCAGGTCGATAAGACCAGTCCTGCACGCTATCCCCTTGAATACCCCCGAACATGTCTATTCACCTGGAATATAATGTGCTTAACTGAACCAAGGATCCGTGATTGTGATCGCATGATTTTAATCAACTTGTTATGAATATTGTGGTACATGCAGCTATGATGATATTCTGACTGTCATAAAATCAAGGCAAATGGAGAAGTTTGTTTAATCAATGACTAAATTAGATAGGCATGCATTTTTTTTGATGTGCAAGATGAGAGATGATTAGATATATAAAGAGACATTTATTCGATGAGTTCGCCTAGAAATAAGCAAATTGAAAGAGAACGGTAAAGGAAATACACGAGTATAATTCCCTTTATCTGATAGGGCACAGATAACTCGGCTTTTATATGGTACAAATTACTTTGGTCGGTCTAATATATTAGATGCTGAATGCTTGTCGTGTACAAAGCCTAGGCATCGTTCTAGAGATCATGCCGGATTTAAGTACATGAGATGCTCATCATCCTCGGAAATTAAATTTAAATAACTAAATACCATTAAAACAAATTCATAACAACTAAATGATTGGCTCGTTCAGTTCATGACAGCTGAATGATTAACTTGTTCGTTTTATTTGGTATCAGAAATAAAATTAACTAAACAATCAAAAATCCTGATACTCCATCTCATGCCCGTCCCGATACATGCTATGCATCCTGCGACTTTGAAAGAAATAAATAAGTGGGGAGTGAGCTTTATAACTCAATAAGGATTTTTATACAATTTCACCTATAATTATATAAATAATTAATAATAAGAAAAATTATAATAAACCATGAATCATAAATATCATGTTATGCATCCAAAATAACTTGACTATCATAAAACTATTTTATGTCTAGTTTGACCAATAACCTTCTCTAGGATTTTGACTAATCACGGTCATGCTCAGCTCATGATGGGCATATCTGAAATTGACCATGTACCATCCACTCGTGGTCAGCTAACCCACGTACTATCCGCTTGTGGCTCGGCTATTATATGTACTATCCACCCGTGGCTCGGCTATTCAAAGTTTTATCAGTCCGTGGCTCGGTTATCTCATGTACTACCCTACCATGGTCGACCATTCCACATACTATCCGCTCGTGGTTTGGCTATTCCACGCATTATCAGCTCGTGACTCAACTATTCTCTGCGTGGCATGGCTAGTTCAAAACATTCTTTCTTAATTATCAATTTAACTAAATCTCAACATAATTGTTAAATCCTATTTAATTCAAGATTTTCTAAAGCAATATTATTTTCCAAAGCATCTAAATATAGTATATAAAATATGTAGTATCAAGCTGGCAATACAAATATTTATTATCAAAATATAAACAGTGCATAAATACTAACACAACAGCGTAGCCTCCGATCTCGATCTGCCATCCATCAACAACGGCATCATCAAGAAAAAATAGAGAAGGAATCTCTCTAATAAGGGGAATTCATGGAGAGGAGGGGATCCCTCCTTGTAATCGGGAAAAACCCAATTCCGGCTTGGTTTCGGACTCCTCTAAGAGAAGAAGGAGAAGACTGCCGATGGGAGTCATCATCTTCTTCTTCTTCTTTCTTTTTTGCTAGGTATTACAAAGCCCGTGTAATTACATGGAAGAAATATTGAAAGCTAAGGTAAAAGAATCATTGGGGATCTATGTCTAATTTCAAAAACGGAGTGCAAGGATTGGATGGAAAATAGTCGTACTCCCTGCACCTACTATAAGACCATAAATTTGGTTTCATGCTAATCCACCAGAATTCTCTGCAACTCTTTTTTGAATCGATCTAAAGTTGTTCAGTGGTTCATTTCTTCCAGATTTCATCTCGCTGATTTGATGTAACACACGTGTTATAGCGTACGTGTAGTCTATGTATTGTGAATATCCTTCATTTACCTTGAGCCATATCTTAGTGAGTAGTGTACATTTCCACATTTTGCTTCTCTCGTTCCTCTAACTCGAATCTACCATGGCATAGGAGGCAAAGTTTCCAGGTACCCATATCCATCAAGGCCAATTTTGCCGTTTATTCCCTCCCGACTGGTTCTAGTTTGAGTCGATCCTTCCTTATTTTTACCTTGAGCCATCCTTAACCAGGTCCAGGCTGTAGTATACGTCATCGATCCCTTCTCTATCAACTTAAACTTTGGGAATCTAGTGGTTAGCTAACAAGATATCAAAGCATCGTTCATGCACCAGATTATCTTCTAGATTATCGCATTCCTCAAAAAAAAAAAAACAAAAAAACAAAAAAAATCTAGACCATCATCCCATAGCTGGTATGGACACCTTCTAGCCCACGCAATTTATTATTATTATTTTTTTTTTTAGCAACCATGCATGCAGCGGCAGACCGCTGTGGGTAAAATTTTTTATAATAGGTATCTGGCCTCCTTCAAATTTTTCAAAAAAAATCCCACAAAAATCAAAAAAAAAAAATTTCAAACCAAGTCTTATAAAAAAAAAGATCAGTGAAAATCGGAAGCCCAAATTCACCCTGCACCGGTTGCCGCTAGCACTGTTCGATGGCCGCTGCGCCCAAGGCCCCACCTGTCTCGCAGCACCATCGACGGCGGGGCAGCCATCTCCTCCTTCAAAATCCGGAAGTCCAGGGTCCCAAACCCACCTGGCACCTGCTGGCCGCCGTCGCCCCAAACCCACCCGCCGGTCGCCGCCGTCCCCGACAGGCGACAGGGCACCCACCGCCCCCGTAGCCACCCATCGCGGCGCCACCCCACGGTCCCCACCCCGGGTCACCCACCGTCTTCTTCGCTACTTTGCCGATGATCGAACCGCCACTCCGCTGGAAAAGATCCGGGCCACCGTTGACCCGAAGAACTAAAGAAGCCCCCGTGACTCCGTCTTCATCTCTACGACTTGGACGTCTCCACTCTCCAAAGGACAAGAGACCAAAGGACTACTTCGACGTCTCCACTCTCCAAGGACAAGAGACCAAAGGACTCCAGCATCCAGACTCCATCGTGACTGGGCTAAACAAGAAGGTATTATTATAATTTTGGCATTTCTTTTTATTTTTTTATGAATCATGGCTGTGGTCTGGAGGGCCGTTGATGGGCTGTGACCTGGGGGGAAGATCGATAGCGCCTTCTAAAAAAGTTGGTGCGGTCTGCTCCTGTATACATGGTTATCATGAACCACGGATATATCAGAATTACTAACGTGCATGATACAAGGAGCGACGATTAGTTGGGCATGCAAAAATATGTAGAAGCACTCCTTGAAACAGCAGTGAACGTCACTTTCCTATCAAAAGCTTTTTTGTTGGACCAAGTGTAACATTGCTAGCCCGGCCCACGGATTGCCCTTGAACCGGGACTCGGTATTAACCAATCAAGAGAGAGGGTCTTGTTTATCGAATTAATCAACTGAACAATAATAAAACAAACATAATATTATCGTTTAAAAATCCATGCTTAACAAAGAAGAAGAAGAAAAACAAACAAACAAACCAACCCACCGACATCATATCCTATAAATAAAACCACAAGCAAACCCAATGATAATCGCTTTCTTGGCAACGCATGCCGTGAGTAGTCGTATTTGACATCCGTGTGGGCCCTTACTTTTCCTGGGCCGGCGAAGGTGGAGGATGGGCCGCGACGGGTGGGGCCGGTGGCCCGTAGTACTGTGGGGTCCTCCACTCGGACCGACCCCTGGCCCTACCGAGAAGGTAGCAAGCAAGGGCCAGGATAGCGATCAGGATAAGGAACGGCACTGAAATCACCACGACGTATCCCATAGCTTTCCAAATACTGCTATCCTTTACCTTTCCTGCAGGAGCATCAGAACGACCATCCCAGCTTCAGCCTACAATACTTCGCAGATCAGCTCAAATCGTAATCGTGCAGAGTCGAAGTCACAGCAATTTTTTTTTTTTTTAAAGTAAAAGAAACACTCAAAATCATTCGCGCACAGCTTATCTAAGATTGTAAGCATATAGTTTGAGTTAATTTTCATCAATTCGATACATATAGAGAGAAGATTTAGCATCCATCTAATATATTTCTGTATTTATATTCTTATGAGCTAAATAAAAGTGGATATAAAGATATTGATATGTATCTAATCTGTAAAATTATTGACCGGGCGGGGGGTTTGATGAAACAAAAAGTAAGATTATATTCTGTTTAACATAAATGCGTCTGGCATATCTGTTCAGCAAAAATAAAATAAAAATAAAATAAAATCAGAACGATAGTTTGAGTTTGGATCTTGCGTCCTCCGTATACATTCTGAGCAAGATAATATTTGATTTTTCTCCGCATCTCTTGAAAACGTCATATAAGTGATATCTATATTCGTTTATGAAACAAAATCAGATGATTTGTTTCCGATAAATTTTATTTGCTCGATAAAAATTGACGTATTTATAGCATCGAGATAAATAGTGAAAATATTAAATGAAGACCGTTATTTAAGATATTTTCCATTTTCACAAAAATAGTGAACTAATAAGTGGTACAAAAAATAAAAACGCGTTGATAAAAAACGGTAATAAAAATAGTACTGCTGCATAGCGGAGAGGAAAGGGGGGCGAAATTAGAATCATGGCTGGGTTCCGTTTCGGATGAAGACTCGAATCAAATCAAGGAGATCTTGGCAGACTTGGACTCCCCAAAAAGTCAAAACACCCCCATAAATTCAAGATCCAAGAGAGAACGAAGCGTACCTCTCTGGTGCTATGGCGGATGACAGGATCCGAATCCACAGCGATCGGAGAAGGGGAAGGACTGGATATTTCCTTCTTTTCTTTCAGGAGAGAGAGAGGAGACAGGAGAGAAGAGAAGATAATGGAAGGGAAGGGTAGACGGACGACAGGGCGTGTGAAAAGTTAGGGAGGGATCAGGGACCGTCCGTCAATGGTTCTTCCTTGGAACCAGTTTCCAGAAAATCACGCCGCCACGTGTCATATTTCACGCGGCATAAGATGAGCGGTGTCTTCTAAGGTCTTACCCATCTTCCCATGTAGCGTTGGCGGTGCATTTTAGTTTCAAGTTCTCCGTGCATTGCATATCCTATATATTTATTTTCTTTTTTAATTTTAATAAAAAATTAATTATAAAATTTATCAAAAAAATATAAAGATTTCGGCTATAACATCTTTTTCTTTTTCATGCCACGCTGAGGAGGGAGATGATCGGATGCAGTAGAATAACCTTTTATCTTATAGCTATAAATGACAGAATAAAGTTTATCAAAATATAAAAAAACTCATAGATTAATTTATAAGCAAAAAATATGTCAATTAGGTAGGGTCGAAAGTGGGTCAGGTCGAATCGGGCTATATTCTTATCTGAATCCGGCCCGAAAAAATATTTCGAGCTTCAGGTCAGGTTTAGACCTGAAATTTTTTTAATGTATCAGGCCCGATCTGACCCGGGCCTGAGAATAAAACCTAAATGACTAAAAAAAAAAAATCATCTCACCCGTGTGAGGGCACCAAAACGAGGGGCCACAAGGTCGTGTAGGGGGCAGGGGGTGTCGGGTGGGGCAAGCCAAGGACGGAGATTTAGATCTACGATGGAGAAAAAAAAAGGGAAAAGCAAGAGGCAATGGAGGCATTGGAACGGGAGGCCAATAGGCTGCGAGGTCGCATGGAGGGCAGGGGCGGAGAGGAGTGTGGCATCGATGATGGGGAGGGAGAGGGAGTGGGCGCGATCAAGGGCGGTAGCAGAGGTGAGGGAAGAGGAGGAATGGCGGCTGGTGGGGCGGTTGTGGTCATCGAGGATGAGGCAGGCGGAGGTGGCGGGGGATTTGAAGAGGGGGTGGGGGAGGGGGATGCGATAGGGGTTGCTGCGGGCCTTGGAAGGGATGCGCTTGAGGATGAGGATGATGTAGATGACGTCGTCATCCGCATCGAGGAGCTGGGCCTTCTCCTACTGCTTCGCCCATGCCTGCATCCACTTGAGGAGGGCATCCACCGCCTTCACCACCATCTCCCAGCTCACCATCCAAGAAGATGAAGACGATTGAGTTGCAGCAGCGGCCATTGATTGGTTGACGAGAAAGATGGATGATGATGATTGAGAAGAGTGATAATAAAAGGAGTGGACTGGGGAAGTAGGAGGGTTTCTGCCACCAACGCCGCCTCTGCCTCTCGCTCGCTTGCCTAACATTGCGACCGCCCTGCTCCTAAAACCCTAGTTTGGGTTTTGGCGTTTGGAGTCTGGACCGAGTGAATCGGCATTCAAGACGAGGCAAGTCGTGCCAGCCTCACCAAGCGCTGCCATGGACACCTCCCCTGCCATCGATGAAGAGGGAGGAAAGAATCAGAGAGCCAACGGTGAGGAGGGAGGAGAGAATCAGACTTCATAAACCAGGATAGGATCCTATCCAAATAAAAGGAACCGGGCCAGGCCAAGAAGTGTCCGAACCAGCCCAAAAATTAAATATGGACCCTATTTTTAGGCCCGAGCCTGGCCTGATTTAATTTGGATCTAGCCCGAAGCCCGGCCTGAATTCGGGCCGGCCTGAGCCCACTTCCAGGTTTACTTTTAGGTAGGGGTGGCAATCGGGTCGGGTCGGATATAAACAGGTCGGGTCATATTCGGGCTAGATCAGAAAAGTTTCAACCTGAATCTGACATGTTTATTAAACGAGTTATAATTTAAATCTTAAACCTGACCCATTTAATAAACAGATACCCGACCCGACCTATTTAGTTCGTTTATTAAACAGGTAACTAGCTAACCCGACTTGACCTGACCTATTTAACCTATTTAATAAATAAATAATCTATTAATACAACCCGACATGACCCAACCTATTTAACCTATTTAATATATAGATAAACTGTTAACCCAACCTAACCCATTTAACTTATTTAAAATAAAAAATAAAAGCAACACATGGAAAGCAGGAAAAAAGTTTTTTTTAGAACTTAGAACTTATTAATATAACACATTTAACCTTATAACAGGCAACAAAAACTTATGCTGCTTAAATATAACAAAGTAGTAGCTTACAAAAGTAATTGAGATGACACTACAAAGTGAAAAGATACAAGAGTTGATCAAATTAAATTCTGCTACATACTTGAAAGCTTTAAAGTTTATCTGCAAAGAGATACAGGATATCAAGAAAACATTATTCATCTATACTACGAACTCTCTAGAATTGTAAATGGACCCTCCTTGCATAACAATCAACAGATAAGTTAGCATACCAAAAAAATCATAATCAATATTCACTAATAAGCTGTAATATATATATATATATATATATATATATATATATATATATATATATATATATATATATATATATATATATATATATATATATATATATATATATATAGAAAAGACGGTCACTTGCTTGAACAAAAAAGAAGGAAAGAAAAAAAGGAGGCTCGAATTTGTATTTAATATGCAACTAAATCAAAACAACTATAATCGGTTGTCTATTAAAAAAGGTCATCCAAGATTATTGCCATCAGAAATAGTTAAATCAGTAAAAAGACATCTCAAAATCATCATAACCTTCATATACAAACCTTAAAGATATCTCAAAATCATCAGTATCAAGTCATTAACCAATAAGCCGCACAAGAAAAGAAAGAGAAGGCTCAAAAGTCAAATCCAACATTTAATCTGTAGCCAAATCAAAATAACTACAATTTGTTGCTTATGAAAAAAGGACATCCAAGATTATTGCAGTTAAAAATAGCTAAATCAATAAAATCATATATCGAATCGTCATAGCCTCTACATGCAAACTTTAAAATAATTTTAATATGAAACAAGTACCTGAAACAAGTTCCAAAGAAAATGCAACATAACAATTCCATAGTCAAACGAGAACCAAAAAGAAGTTACAAACAAGGTAATATATCTAAATAATATGAGTATCATAATCCAAAAAAGTATCCATGACCATGATTTATCTTAATACGGGTTTATATCAATATTGGCTAAGCCTTGAGTTAATTGGGCTTCATTGATGGAACTTGAATCTATCACATCTTCCACAATTTCATCTAACCCATGTTTTAAAACATCTACATTAAAATATTATAATGGTTATTGTTGTCGCCAAGATCGTCGTGGCCTGTAGCTGCTGCCGGTGTCGGAGTGCGCTCCCTTTGCTGCTCCTGGACCTGCGAAACAGGGGTTAATTACCCGGGCCGGGGTTTCCGGCGGGGACACTCCGACGATCAAGTCAGTGACGACCCAGGGAAACAGATCCTCCTGGTCGGGCCCCTCTTGATGGACTCCGTACTAGGAGGAGTGAAAGATGTGTAAGAAGACGAAAACGTTGCAGGGGGAGAACGGTAGCGGGGACAGAGGGGTTCCCTGTTCCTCCACCTCTCCTTGTATCCCTGGTTTTCCTTCAATTGTGGCAGCGGTGGTGGCGCTTCACCCTCTTGGTGGAGCTTGTGCCTGTGTTGGTGGTTGATTGCTGTTGTTACCTTCCCCCTCTCGGGGATGTCGATTGTTCTTTATAGTTGAAAACTGGCCATTGGGCGCTCGTCTCGGGATCTTCGCTGGGCTGGCAGGCACGTGTGGCAGGATTCCGTGCCATGGACGAGACGTCTTTCCTGACAGGTGGTAAGGGAAGCTTCCATTCGTTCTGACATCCCTTCCGATTGTCCCATTCCGGGAAGCTTGGCAGAGCCTCGATCCGAGGGTCGCCGTCCTAGGGGTTTGTACTCTCTGGCTGGCCCATCCCCCTGGAAGTACGGCCGGATAAGTAGTTATGGTGGTATGGGGGGTGCCGTTCCGTAGTCCTCGGGCGAATCGCCGGTGTTCCAGGATGGCAGAGCTTGCTCCGATCTGGATGCTCCAAGCTCGTGTGGCCACCTTGATGGAAGAGGGAAGAGTGCGGGCCCAGTCCAGAGGGTGCACGCTCGGAGAAGCTCCACATTGGCGGGTGAGCGCTGAGCTCGACCTCGACCACAGGGTACTAACCTCTGAGGGTCTCGCTCCGGAGGGTGGAAGGCGAACCCGGTCCAGAGGGCGCGTGCTCGGAGAGGCTCCATATTGGCGGGTGAGCACTGAGCTCGACCTCGACCAGAGGGCACTAACCTCCGAGGGTCTCGCTCTGGAGGGTGGAAGACGGACCCAGTCCAAAGGGCGCGCGCTCGGAGAGGCTCCACATTGACGGGTGAGCGCTGAGCTCGATCTCGACCACAGGGCACTAACCTCCGAGGGTCTCGCTCTGGAGGGCGAAAGGCGGACCCGATCCAGAGGGCACGCGCTCGGAGAGGCTCCACATTGGCGGGTGAGCACTGAGCTCGACCACAGGGCACTAACTTCCGAGGGTCTCGCTCTGGAGGGCGGAAGGCGGACCCGGTTCAGAGGGCGCGTGCTCGGAGAGGCTCCACATTGGCGGGTGAGCGCTGAGCTCAACCTTGACCATAGGGCACTAACCTCCGAGGGTCTCGCTCTGGAGGGCGGAAAGCGGACCCGGTCTAGAGGGCGCGCGCTCGGAGAGTCTCCACATTGGCGGGTAAGCACTGAGCTCGACCTCGACCACAGGGCACTAACCTCCGAGGGTCTCGCCTTAGAGGGCGGAAGGCGGACCCGGTCCAGAGGGGCACACTCGGAGAGGCTCCACATTGGTGGGTGAGTATTGAGCTCGACCTCTACCACAGGGCACTAACCTCCGAGGGTCTCGCTCCGGAGGGCGGAAGGCGAACCCGGCCCAGAGGGCGCGTGCTCGGAGAGGCTCCACATTGGCGGGTGAGCGCTGAGCTCGACCTCGACCACATGACACTAACCTCCGAGGGTCTCGCTCTGGAGGGTGGAAGGTGGACCCGGCCTAGGCATCCCGAGCTCACGGGCCCGACCTAGCGGTGGATGGAGCTTGGCTCGTTGCCTTGAAGGAGCTCAGCTCAGCACAGCAGAACAGTCCAGGCTGAAGTGTCACCTTGGCGTCTGACGTGGCGGTCTCCTTTGACGTGGCACCTGTCAGCTATCCACGTCGACGGTCTCGCCACATTAGTTAGTAATGAAATATTTAAAATATAATAGCAACGTAACTAATGAAACATATACCTTTCTTTCCAAATATTTAATCTTGAGAGCAAATCATGGCTTCAGCAATATCTGGTTTAAGTGTACTACGATACTTATCAAGTACTTGCCCTCCAATACTAAAAGTTGATTAAGAGATAACTATAGATATTGGAATAATGAAAATATCCCGAGCCATTAGAGAAAGTTGAGGATATCGAAACCGATTGGCTTTCCAAAATTCAAAGATATTCAAATTGGACTTCCTATCAACTCTAGGCTCATCCAAATATAATTCCAATTAAGACTTTTGTGTCGAGTAACAAAATCAAAACTTTCAAACGTATCAAAATCCTACATTATTATAAAAATAAAATATGTTATTTATCATAAATAAATCAAATAATACCATAAATAAAGAGTAAATTTATTTTGATGAAATAATTTTATATTACCTTAAAAGTATCTGCTTTTCTATATGTCTCGGAAGTCTCACAAGAAATACCACTATCCATATCACCATGAGTTAATGTGCTAATATTTGAAGCTTTAGAAAATGAAACATATACTGATTGAAGAGAGAAAATAACTGCTCACGGATGCGTAGGGTCTCAGTATAACCATATCCATATAACTTCTTATAATAATACTCACCAAATTGAAATTTATACCGATGATCTAAAAAACTATCATGGCTAAGATTAAACAATGGTCTGACCAATACTTTTCAAATTTTTTATACATTTGTCGTGCTATTCTTTACATGAAAACTTCTACACTCTTCATCTCTTATTTTAAAGTAAGCTCAATCAAAAAAACATAAAAAAAATATAAGTTTGCTATAGGACATTTAACACCAAAAAATATAAAAGTAGCATAATAGAATATACTCAACAACTTGCTAATCTTTTCAACTTTGTCCCACTCTTTTTCAGATAGACAATGCTTGTAATTAGAATCACTTAATTTTAGATGAAGAAAAGCACGGTGATAAGTAAGAGCACTCTCTAATATCAAAAAAGTTGAATTCCATCTTGTAGAAATATATTATCTTAAATCTTTTTTGCTTTCCAAAGATACTTATCTAATACATTCCAAAAACTTTTATTTCCAAACTTGTGAACCTCTAACATATTTAACACTTTCACGAACCTTGAAAATAGGCTCATCTAACTCTTTCAATCCCTCTTGCACAATTAAGTTAAGGATGTGAGCACAACACCGGATATGAAAAAACTCATCATTTGAATAAAGTACATCCTTTAAATTAAGTTGGATCTTTAGTATGTCAACAAAAATGTCATTCACTGATGCATTATCCAAAATCAAACAGTATATATTTTTTCCAATCCCCGAATCAATTAATAGACCATAAATTATTTCACACAAAGATAAATTATTATGTGGAGGAGGCATGAAACGAAAGTTGAAAACTTTCTTTTGCAGTACCCATTCTTCATCAATAAAATGGGCGGTCAAGCACAAATATCCATTAGTAACAATAGAGGTCCATAAATATGAAATCAAGCTTATCCTAGAAAGAATTGACTGTAACCATAATTCTAGTTTTTTTCTTTTCCTTTTATTTATCTACAATATATCTACCTTTACAGTATTCTGTGATATCAACTTGACATCCTCATAAATATATGCAAACAAAGATCTAATGCCTTCATACTCAACAAATTGAACAGGTAGATCATGCTTGATAATTGTATAAGTTAGCAATTCACGAAATTTCTAGGAATTAAATTTACTAGATTGCATAGATAAAGATCCATGGATTGTGATAAAATCATCTGTCCTACATCATAATTCTTTTTATAACTTTTTAAAGCCCCCAAATTGATACTCCATACCACACTTCATGCATTTGCATGTTTTATTTGCTTTATTTATGTGAAAGAATTGAAACAGCTAAAGTTAGCCTTCTTTTACATTTGCCATGTATAAAATTACCTACTACAGCTGCATTAGAATCTATGGGTACCGATTCATTGGCCATATCATCATAACTTCCCAAATCTACATTGACCACAAGATCTTTATCCAGTATCATATAATTTTAAATTATATCGGAAGATCAAATCCGATATTTGATCACCAAAAAATTAGAACAATAAATAAAGGAAGAGAAAGAGGAGGCTTAGATCTACTATTTAATCTGCAACTAAATCAAAACGACTACAATTGATTACCTATAAAAGAATGCCATCTAAGATTGCTGCCATTAAAAATAGTTGAATCAATAAAGCATATATCCCAGAATCATCATAGTCTCCATATATAAATTTTAAACCAATTTCAAAATTGATTAGAAAGCTTCTTTACCCTCTAAGTACCTGATAAGAAAGAGAACAAAATAGGTAGATCTATATGACGAAAGAACTACTAACAATAACAAGATCATGAATTATAGATCATGAGCATCAAAGGAAGTCAATATAAAAGTAACAAAATAAACATTACATTTTAGAAGGCCTCCATATTAGAACAAAACCTTACAATCCAAAGTAACAATGATTTTGAAAGATAGAATCATATTTATCCCAAAAAAATAAAGATTAAATCATAAAAAAACCAGATCATAGCACAAGGCTAATCTCAAAAACTAGATCAGAAAATTACCTTCAGAGTTTAGAGTCTTCTGACTTGCTTGCGCTCTAACTATAGTTATTGCATCAAACACGAGGAGGATAGAGAAAGGAAAAAAATCTAAGAAAGGGTAGAGGGGAAGGGAAGGAGAGGGATGCGCACCGCCATGAGATGGAGAGGAGAACGCTAAAGGAGAGGGGTCCAGGGGGGACGCGTGCCATCGTGAAATGGGAGGGAGAAAGGCCGAAGGAGAGGGACTAGGGAGCCGGGAGGATGCTCATTGCCTGTGAGATAGGGGGGAGAAGCCCGAAGGAGAGGGGCTTGACGAGAGGTGCACACCACGCACCACCATGAGATGGGAGGTGAGAGAAGCCCGAAGAAGGAGAGGGGGCCGGGGGGAGATGCACGCCGCACATGGCGCACCACCATGAGATCAGGGGTTGGAGAAGCCTGAAGAAAGAGAGGGGGCCGGGGGAAGGTGCAAGCCGTGCACTGTTGTGAGATCGAGGACGGGAGAAGCCTGAAGAAGGAGAGGGAGCCGGGGGGAGGTGCACACCGCGCACCGCCATGAGATCAGGGGCGGGAGAAGCCGAAGAAGGAGAGGGGGCCAGGAAAAGGCGCATGCCACGCACCGCCATGAGATCGAGGATGGGAGAAACTCAGAATCCCGAAGGAGAGGGGACCAGGCCAGGTGGAGGCGAGTTGTTGTGAGATCGAGGATAGCTGGGGAGGTGCACCCCAAAGGGGCAAAGGGCAAGGCAAATTGCAAAAGCACAAACCCTAATTTTTTCCCCTCTTTCAATGGAGAAGTTGAGAAGATCGAAGAGATGAAGAACTGAAGTCCTTCACTAATGGGCTAGGCCCAAAACCCAACGACATTTATAATGGGAAAATAGCATTAAACAGGTTAACTACCCAACCCGGCCCGATCTATTTAGACCCATATATTAAACGGGTTAAACAGGTCAAGGGCCTGAAACCTGAACCCGATCTGTTTATTACATGGGTTAAACGGGTTGACCCGTTTACGACCCGAACCCGTTTAGGCTTAATCCAAACTTGTTTAAGATAGATCGAATGTGGGTCGGATTGGCAAGTCAGGTCAAGTTTACCGCCCCTATTTCATGGCCATACTAATAAAATCATTCTAGGGTCGGTTACAAGAAATCGACTCCCTTAGCCCGTGCCTATGCAAGTTTTTTATTGTTATTTTTTACCGCATCAATGGTTACCTCAAAGCACGGAGCCCTGACCAACGTTATCGTGCCTTTCAATATTCAGGTCGTTATTCTACCCCCAATAAAAAAATAAAAAATAATAAAAAAAAAACTAACAAAAAGCAAAAAATAGGTTGTTATTCAAAATCCACTAGCCACGATGTCTTGAAGACTAATTTTCTTGTGTGTGTGTGTGTGGGCGCGCGTGTAATGTGCAAGAAGTAGAATCCAATTACTTGCATGTAATAAAAGGACATCACATAAAATCAGGTAAAACCTGGTTCCCCTCCATGAAAGTACTACAGACTGTTATCCATATCATAAAATCGAGGAGAATTTGATCGTAAACGATCCCCCGAGAAGAATTTTATGTGGATGAATGTATCATGTAACTAGCTTATCGTCCAAGGACTCATTAATAGAGCATGTTCATGAAAATCATATTTCAGCTACTTATAATCATGGTCATAACCTGTCCTCTTTCAAAAGAGAGATCTTTTCCCTATCTTAATTTTCAGAGTACATTTTGCGAACCAATTTTGATCACTCTGGAAAAACAGTTATTCGACAACCAGATCACCAAAACCTGGATACATTTTGATCCTTTCCGGTTCACAATTGCATGAGGCGTACAAAAGAAAAATTCTCGGTTAAATTCACTCAGTTCCAGATTGAAAAATGGTCCAATTGATTTGGAGGATTTTTCCATCTGTTTTCTTCTAATCAAGTTGCTGGAACACCATTATGTACACAAATGCAAGCAAAGTTCACCTCAGTCCACTACGGATGGATGGCTTTTGTATCCACATAAGAATATCTTTTTGACAGTCCAGCCAAGAAAAAGCATTACCAAACACATTAGGCTAGCACATTTGCTTAACAACATAAAGAGACCTCTATCGAGTTAGGGGACATGAGAAGGTTGATTGGTGCATGCCTTTTCAGATGGTGCAGAGGCTCCTCCAGACGACTTCTTCGATAGGCGACGCTTGTAGCGCTTCAGAACAGAAGCTATGTTTTCCTTCCCTCTCCGAAAGGCAATGTCTCCAGCTGCCGTGCCAGACCGACCCCTGCGCCTCGAAATTACACCTTCGACCTCCTTGATCATCTGCAACACCCAGCTTGCAGTAGTGCACGGGGTTCCAACAAGCCTTTCCTTGGTCTGCTCAAACCCACTGGTGTGCATTTCAAGGTGGTCGATACACCTGCATGGGTTGAGAAGATCACGGGGATTCAAGAATGCAGGATCAAGTATGCCCTGCATCACATATGATCCATAAAAAACTGTCAGCATTGCTGATGCACATGTTAGTAGAAACAACTTTGGTCATGGACTAGAAATTTTTCTCTGTTTTTATCTTGATTACTTTATCAAAATAGTACAAACAATTACACATGACTCTTCCTTCAATGGATTATATATAGCCCAGCTGTCTAGCCGTGATAAAACCTGGTGATGAGTTCATTCTTCGATTGTTTGGTTGGTAGGAGTAGTATCTTCGAGAAGCAACTTGTATACTCTGGTAGAGCTCTGAAAATGTAAATACGAAGAGAGACTACCGCTAAAGGTGTATCTCGAGCATGAACGCATGAAAGACCAGAGCGACCAACAAGAAAAAAAAAATCCATTTCAAGTGTTTGGTTCTCCATCAACTATGCATGACTAGATTACATGAAACCTTAGGTCTAACAGCCTATGCCAACAAAACTGGTTATTATCAGCATTTTTATACGACGATCCAAGTGCAAAATCACAATACCACTTGTCTTAAACCATAAGGGCTTTTTTGAATGCTCCAATATGCATCCAAGGAATCCATGCACAAGTTTCGGCTTTCCTTGAGTGAGAGGAGAGGTATTCTCGCCTATGGAATTGTTTTATAATAATGACTTTGACAAAGTTTAGAAAGAGTTACACAATGCCTTTTGAGTGATGAGATGAACAGAACAGATGTTTGAAGAGAAAACCCTCATTGCTATCCCGACAAATAATGGATTTCATGAGTATCAAGCAACCACAAATCATCAAATTTGGCTATAATCAAGGGTTTCAGCTCTCCTCAATGCTATTTCTTTTCCTACATCCAACTAATTCCTTCTAAATGTTTGATCCTTGGAACGCTTAACGCTATTGTTGGTGTATTTTTGACATAGACGCATCAGACCATTGCAGAGCTTACATATATCGGATATAGCCATACAGGGTTCTCTGTCCATGTTAACAGACTATATTTCTGTAGAATTTCCTGACTCATGTCCTTGTGTGGTATATCATAAAACAATATACACATATAACAGAACAATATACCCTCTATGATATGAAAACATCATTCTAGCCAAAACCCTGCATTCAACATGAAAGAAGAGGGAAAAAACGATTTCTTCAGTCAATCAAGTTGTAAAAATAACCATGGCTGCTATAAAACAAAAAGGGTTTGTCATAATGTGTGAGTGTTATTTTTATAAAAAGAAAAAGATAACGTGGCAACTTTTACCTGAAGACGGTTGAGAACATAGGTGTATTTACCCCATAACTCTGGCCGACTTTCCAAGAGCAACAGTTCTAAGATCCGGCAAATGCACCAGGCACCAAAGCTTGTAACCAAGCCAGATTGCCAAGTGCAGTTGTCTCCACAGTTGGGAACAGAGGAGATGACATCATTCATACTGTCCTCCTCGCTGCACTTTACCTCATTCAACAAGCTAGTCCCCTCTTTCCGTAGATGACCCTCGCTGCAGCTACCCGGTCTATTAACTGCTCATCATACCCACCATTCCGAGTAAATAACCAACCTGAACCTTCCAAATCTAAGAGCTTTCCAAGACAAACTCTTAGAGAGTGGAGAACCAAAGCTTCTGATTCTCCATAAGACATGATTATATTTGGAGCAAAAGTGGAATTCACTACTTGCTTCCTCTTCCTTCCCTCACTAGCATTGAATGTCGAACTGAACACGGTTTCTAATGGTTGTTTAACCCAGAAAGGTTCTGAGTCCAGAATAGGACTAACTACATGACTTAGGAAGCATTTATGGTGCTTTGACACAGAAAGCTTGTCGAGTGCTGATGAAGCCTCTTCAGCTTCAGAAACCAGATTATTTGGATTTTGTGGTTGATCATGTGCAGTTCCACTCATAGATGAAAAGGAGCCAGAAATATCGAGAGACATACATCCAAAGGAATCTGTGAGCCCTGAAATATCAGGAAGGCTACTACTTTCCTTTGTCAAGCCCAAGAATGAAGAGGTTTTAACCGAGGAAGGTTCATATTGAGGCCTTTTAAACTGTGAATAGACTGATCCAGTTAATGCAGGGTTTTGTAAACTACTTTTACATAAAAAACCAGATGCATTCTGGCTCGAAGTAACCTTGAGTTGATCTCTATATTCAGTAACAGAAGATTTAGCAAGATCAGGAGTCAGTAACCGTGTGCCAAATTGCAGAATCTCAACGTTATGAATCTGGGGTATGTGATAATCCTGGCCATCACATTGGCCATGCACATCCAGAAACTGAGTGTCCATTGACCAAAATGAAGTTTGTGCTAGTGGCACATAAGATAATTCCAAATTCATAGCCTTCTCTTGCATGGGAGTGTTGTAGCTCAAGTTTGCTGAAGGCAGTGGTCCACTTTCTGTGTGTGATGAGCTTTTCTGGGAAGTTTCATCTTTGGCACCTGCTCTTGCAGATGCACGGTACATTTCTAGATCCAAATTCAGTAAAAGATCTGTTCTTTTGACCTTTGCTTCTTCTGTTAGCTGACCATGTAAGTCAAACAGATGTGCCCAAAATTCATTGAGAATGGCAGCTAATTGGCACCGTCCTGCACGACCCAATCCACACAATGCTGCCTTCTTGTCGTCATTTCTGATATTGCCACCCTTCACCATGGCATTCTTAGAAGACCCAGGTACATTAGAGATTGAAGCACTCGAAGACTTAACAGGTTCACAAGCACAGTCCTCACCATCCTTCTGACGGTGGACTCTCACTCCTACTTCCATATTTTCTCTGGAGACTTCTGTTTCATAATTCTGCGCAATACCTTTACTTACTACCTCATTAGTAGAAACCATGTTAACTATGGAATCAAATTCTTCCAAATGAAAGGATTGGTTAATACAATCCTTATGAAGAGCCAGAACAGAAGCAGGTTTCTGGGCTTCACATTCAGAATGAATGACTGTCTTAGGCTGATCAAGACTGAATTCTGCAAACAGATTATAGGATTGATTCTCCAATGACTCCATGCACACCTTTTCTTTGTCATCAGTAGTCTGACTTGAAAAGTTCTCTTCTCTACCCTCAGATAGCTCAAGTCGATCATTTTTCATGCCCCATGCAAATATCTGCATATCCGGTCCTTCGCTCTTTTCTTCATCTAGTCTGTTGCTTTCAGACCTTGGTGGTGTGAATACCATATAAAGTGCAAAGACAAAGGATGTGATGGCAAGGAGGAAGAGGATAAGTCTCACACCTCTTCCTGTGCTTTCCCTAAGCTCAACTGTCCAGAAGCAATTTTCAAATAGCAACTCAAAAATGAAGATGGCATCTGCTGCAAGGAACACCAGGAAGGCACAAAAAGCAAAGATATCTGTATGCTGTGAGATCTTGAAGGAACCCATAATTGATCTGGATGATGACACTCGGAAAAAGGGAGTCACCGAAGGTGGCACAAGGGCCGCCAATATAACTTGACAGAAGAGAAGCAACTGATAGACCCCCCCTGGTCCTACACTCTGGATGCAGTATAGAGCCGGAATGACAGCAAGAGATTTCACTATAATGTGATGAACCCAAATAGGTGGGTTGATCTGAAAGAAGTCATGCAAGATAACTTGCGCACCAAGACTCTGAGTGCAAGAGGTGATAACAATTGGGATGAGAAAAACCAGAGAAAAGGGAAAGGGTGCTGCAGGATGATTAAAAATCTGCAAGGATGAAAACAGTGAATGATCTATTAGGTTAACTCAATTGGATTAGTTGTTTAGCATATCCAATGTAAAAATTATGGAATAAACTTGCATCAAGGAAAAAGCAAACGAGTCAGAAATATTAATGCTAATCTAAGGAAACCTACCGCAAGGCTGTTATATTCTACCATACAAGCTTGCATTACTTAAAAGAATATCCATCAACTACCTTTATCATAGCATTCCCGGAGATCAAGTTCACAATTAAATTACACTATAGATAAAATTATTTTTGAAGCTTTATTTAGAGTTCCATGCTCCGTCCACTGTGAATGCTAAAGAATCAGAAACTCAAAATATAGACAAGTTCTTTCCTGATAGAATTATTCTTCTGTATGACATTTAGAAACCATGAGCAATGGAAGCATAAACAGCAAAACAGAAAAAGAAGAACATTTACCAAAGCAATGTCCTTGAGACATGCACATGGGAGTGGCATAGTTCGCAGAAGCAAATCCATGAAATACCATCAGTTACCAATCCCTCCTTCCCACAAAACAGTAAATGCACTTTGGGGCATCCCAGTGCACAATGACTACCACCATTGTGGGTTTTGGGATGGTCAGATATACGCAGCCTTACTCATGCATGCAGAGAGGCTATTTCCAAGCTCAAACTTATGGCATCCAGTCACAATAAAGCAACCTTATCATTGCACCAAGACTTGCCTTCTCTGGAAATATGTAGTTCACCTTACTAAATATCCCATTTCCTATGAATGACAGTGAAAGGACTAATCATGTTTAGAGTTCCTTTGGAAAGGCATCCCAAAAAGATGCACCTACAAATGGTTGCTCACCCATACTTGTCACAGAATCATCAAACAACAGACACAAAACATGTCAGTTAAAATTTAGTAGCCATAATCTTAGCCCGAGCATGCCGCTCCCTCTCTAGATCTCCTCCCAAACATATACCCACTAATAAATGCTTCCAACCAACAACATTAAATCTCTATTATTTCCATGACAGCTGTGCTATTCGTTATCTTATTTATTTTGCAAAAGATATGTGTCATATCATTTTCTTTATCATGATATAATTCAGTTATCATAAAATTAAACATAAAATCTAGTATTTTTTAAAAAAATTAATATTATTTTCACGCGGACACTTGATGCTTTCACTCCCTAAATTCTTAAGCTCTATGCCTGCACACACTCCTTGTAAAAGCAACTATAAACTAAAGATCAAGATGCCAAAATCATCCCTCCACTTATTTCCCTTTTATTATTTTTCAAGAAAGCAACAAAAGTAAGATTACTTTGAACAAAAAAACATAATAATGGGTTCTCATGGAGCATATAGATAGCAACTGGTGAAGAGATGGACCAGAGATAAAACTGCAATCTGGTTGTTGACACAGACAATGTTGAAGCAAGAGGGGTTAAGCATTTAGGGTTTTGTAGGTTGAAGGAGACAGCATGTTCTTCCTCTATTTATAGTTGATGGAACTTTTGTTGGTATGAATTTTAAGAGCATTTGCTGCATTGTACTTGGTGTCACCTTAATAATGGTAGGATATTTAATGTTTTCTTATTTTTTTGAACCAGTTGACAGAGAATAAGTTTACTAAGATATACACAATCTTTCAAATAAAGTCAGCTAGAAAAAAGTATCGTGAAGAGACAGACCAAAGGCGACACCAAAATGCAATTGTTGGTGCAGATAATGTTGAAGAAGCAAGAGTAAGCATTACAAATTTTTCAAGGTCGAAGAGACAAATGGGTCTTCCTTTAAATATAGTTGGACAGAGTTTCTTGGTGTAATAGAATTTAAGGGCATTTGGTCATTGAAATCCAGTGATAGTACATTTACTATTTTCTAATTTTCTATGCATGACAATCATAATTAGGCAAGTTATTGCACAAATGGAAACTAAGATGTATAATTGAAGAATGGACAAGAGACGGCACCAAAATATAGCTGTTGGTGCAGACAATGTTGAAGATTAATAAAGCATTACGAGCTTTTCTGGTTGAAGGTGATAACTAGGTCTTCTTCCAAATATAAATGGAGGGGATTTTCAATGCTATGAAACATATAAGGGCATCTTGTTCAACGTATCTCAAAAGATACCATTTTTTGAGCAATTTTTTTTAAAAGTTTCTTTTTTCTTCTTTCAAAAGGTGCCTTCGCAATGGTAATACAATCAATATTTTATGAACTTTATTTAATTATAAGGAGTAAATTTACTTCATTAAATGCAAAATATTCCAAATTATGTATGTTATTAGTTCACAAATAGAAACTAACAAATATGGGCAAAAAATGAACTCGAGAAAGACTTGAACAAGCCCAACCCGCTTGACCCAATTTTAGCTGTTTTTGGAGCTTTTCATCCCATTTGGTTAGGTCAAGCCTAAAACATGAGAGCCGATTAAAATTCATACTAAACTCATGCTAGCTAGAAAGTGTATAGGCTAACCTAACCTGGCCTGGAGATAGATATATTAAGTATATATGTATTTTAATTTACTAACATTGAAAGATATACTTTTTCATCTTAAATCCCTAATTTGTTTCTTCCACCACTAAATATCTACCTCCACCATAGCCTTGCCCAACCTTGTCACAGCCCCCAGTATTGCCTTGTTCACCACCAGCAAATGCCTCTCCTTCCTCTTCCATCAATGGCCACGAGGAAAACCACCATCCAATTATGTAACACCCCCTACTCTCCCTCTCTATGATCTACTAAAATCTCATCCCTCACCACCATCAATGATCTCACAGTCATCCTCTCCCCTCCCCCTCCAACTCCTTGTCAATGACAACTAGACAAGGAAGGGAATCGATCTGTATAGCAAACTGAATTGGCTAGGCCAAGTTGGTCATAGGTCTGGATCAAATAGAGGAAGCTGAACATATAAGCCTAGATGCTAGCTCGCGTAGGGCGTGGGCCAAAAACCAATATGTAGGTAATCGTCATCATAGGCGATCAAAAATAATTCACCAACTCAACTCTATAACTAGGGTGAGTCGGGATCGTATCCTTAGGGACCTTAGAACTAAGTTATGATTTAAAAAGAAAAGAAAAGTAATTATTTTATGTAAAAATAAAAGTGAGAAAGAAATAACCTATTTCTAAGGTGAAGCAAGTGGGAGTGAGTATTTCAAGAGAGGAAGAGTGATTATGCAGTATCAAATTATATTTTTTTTATAACCAAAATGTAATTGGCTTTAGAAATTTACCTGTCTTCCCTTGGCACGCCCCGTATCCGTAACAGATCACGGCGCATCTCTGGAAAGCAAGAATTGTCCTAAAATCAACCTAATGATAAAGCATAATAAAAGATGAATAAAAGAGAATAAATAAATACAGAAAGAAAAATATACTCTTTTATTGCATAACGAGAAATACAAAAGACTGAAGAACCAGCTCTTCTCTCCTGCACTTCAACACTAAATCATTTTAAGTTGATCCCCTCCTGTCCCCTATGCAAAGCTCTAAGGGACTCCGGGTAGTTGGAAAAGAGTGGAAACTAGGAAGAGTGGAAACAGGGGGAAGAACTTGGAGTAGGGAAGGAATTGGAAAAACAAAGGGAGTTTGGAGTAGGGAAGGAATTGGGAAAACAAAGGGAGTTTGGAGTAAAAGTTGGAAGAAAGTAGAAACTCAGGAAGAGATAAAACAGGGGGAAGAATAGAAACTAGGATGAGTAGAGGAAGATAACATACGGAGCAAAGAAGGGAGAGAAGAGGGAGGAATACAGAGCAGAGAAAGGAGAGAAGAGGGGGGAATACGGACTAATCACTCCCATGATGGGGATTGAAGAGAGGTGGTGCAGAGAAGGGAGAGAAGAGAGGTGGAGCAGAGAAGGGAGAGAAGAAGGAGAAAAATATGGACTGCTGGATTGATACCTCGACCCCCCTCCACTGGACTCCCTTTTATAGGCCTCAACCTAACCAATTTCAGTTCCACCGTCCCAACAACCAAACGAAATTCTGTTCCCGATCATCTTGTTCCAACTGAGCTCCAGCTTCGTCCAACGGCATCCAACGAATTCTAGCTTGTTTCAACGATCTCCAACTAAATCCACCGATCCAACTGCATCCCACGATCCTACGGTTGTTCAGTTCTCACCGTTCCAACGAACCAGCAGCTCCAACAAATTTGGATAGCAAAGGCGCAGCGTGGCGTGGCCGTGGCCGGTGACGGGCAGCAGGGCATGGCCGAACAAGGACAGTAAGGAGAGATCGGTTGCAGCCTTGCAGGCAATCGATGGTTTGGAAGATGGTTCTTGGATGACTGCGGCTGACCATGGGAGGCTTCTCGGTGACGAGGGAGGGTGCACCAGCGGCTTCTCAGCTGGCGGTGGACTGGGCAGGAGGTCCGACAACGTGGAATGGCCGTGAAGTAGAAAGAGAAGAGGAGCAGCAACTTCTGGCCATTTTTCTAGCCATTGGAGGCTTCTCCGACTGGCGGTGAACATGCCGGAGGCTTGGGTGGCGACGGTGAAGCAACTTCGACAAATTTTGGCTCAAACCGAGCTTCGCAGTCCACGGCTCTATTTCGTGGACCATGGTAATGGCTTCCTGTGGACCATCGGGCGCGCTGTAGACTGAGCGGCCGGTCCACCATGGACCGGCAGCTCCAAAATTTGTGCATTTTCATGTTAAATTCTTTAAAAATCAATTCTAGGTTTATTTCAAGCCCGATTCGCTTCAAACTTATTTCATTTGAACCCATGAATCAAACTCTTCGCATTGGCGCTTTCCTTTCCTACAAATATTATATAAAAATATCAATTTTAAATGAATAAAGATAATTTGATTATTAAATTAATACTTTTATATATATGTATAACGTAGTTATCACACCCCCCAACTTGAACATTCTCGTCCTCGAGTAAAGTAGATAGATTAGCCATGTGTATTAACCCATCCTTGAATTGGATGTTAACCTAAGCAACCCTAAAGGCAGATGATACCTGGTCAAACTACTACCGAGATACTTCATCGAATTATTAATTCAGCTCAATTAGTGGTCGGGTAGAGCCCATAAAGATTTCTAGAGTTCTTCGTTTGCCAACTTTCCACCTCACTCTTTGAATCCTCTCACTTTCAGGGATTTAGTTCAGTACCTTTTTGCTAGCTGGACTTTCCTTTTTTTTAAGTATAGTATCATGTCCAAACCTCTTAAGTGTTAAAATTCTCCCCATTTGAAGCCAACCATAATGCTTACTTAGGCATAGGAGCCCGGTTACTCAGGAATGTACTGTTAATAGATTTTTTGACCTTCTCACATTTTGAGGCGAACCACAATGCTTACCTAGGCAATGGGGCCTGGTTACTTAGTAAAAGTTCAAGCAAAGCTGTGAAGCGGGACTAACTCTTTTTCTTTTTTTTTCAAGGAAAAAATTTTAGCATACTTGATCTTTTGATTTATACCTCCATAAAGTAGATTCTTCGTTGAGACCAATAATCAGAAAGTTTGGAATTGCTCCAAGAAATTATTTACGACCTAAACCCTGCCATTTTATTGAGTATCATTAATAATTTATCCCTCAGCATCTATAGCATTGCCTAGACAATTAATCATTCATTAATTAAGGTGCCTATGTAACTCCAATTCGAGACAATAATTAAGTACACTTAACATGATCATTTCTAACCGTACTTGAAAATCTAAGTCAAGTTTTTCTTCCCCCAACTTAATCGACATTGTCCTCAATGGAGAAAGAAAATAAGAGGTATGATAGAAAAGAATACACTTGGAATGAATGTGCTTTGGAAGTTGAGGAGAGCTTCATAAAGTAGCGGGTTCCTATTCTGCACCTAGTTCCTATAAGTGCACTAAAAGAAAGATGAGATTGTTGGGTTGCCTCCCAACCAGTGCTAAATTTAACGTCTTTAGCCGAATGCTATGAGGGAGTGTTACTGATATTGAACTTGGGTACATCCCTCCAGATTTTCAAAAGATAGGACCAATCAAGAGGCCTTGTCATCATGGCAGAAAAATATTCGTAGAGGTTTTGACGATGATTATCCCTGATCCATAAAGTGCACCGGGCAAGCATACTAGACCAAAATTTAAAAATATTATTATAATTTGATTGATGACTAGGAAGGGATTGTGTGTGTTGGGCCGAGAGTGAGGGTGGGGGCTTGAAGATTTTTCTATCTCTAGAAAGGTTTACCCTAATCCCATTCTCAGGTATGATGTGTCTTAACATCATCCCTTCCTGATGGCACTTTATCCAAGTTAATTATAAGTCTGTTTCCATACATCGTTTTAGAAGAAAAGATAGATTTTGGAGGTGATCCTCGAAAGTAGTGCCAAGTATAGTGAAATCAGCTATAAAATCTTTAAGATCATTATCCCTCATTTTATAAAGATCCCATTCAACAATTTTTTTATGCATCTTTAAAACACCAACTATTTGGTCTTCCTGGTTAGAAATCACTGGTAGGGTGTCAGTAGGTGTGACAGGAAGCGGTTTCAATTCTAGATCCGGTGGTGATTCTAATGGATGAGCTATTGGGGGCTAGGTATTGGCTCAACTTGTTCCATCAAAAGTGGGGTGGGTTTGAAATGCGGTGTATCGAATAGGTTATCCCTCCCTATGATATATTCATCTTCTTTAAAATTAGCCATATAGGGATCTAATAACTTCTGGGGACAACTTGGAAGTATGGCTTCCCCTGTTATGTTATTCTATTGTGGTTTCTGAGGTCCTCAATTAATTCCATCATATTATCAATTTTTCTTCCATCTTAAAGAAAAGAGTGGATGATTCTAAGGCACTTGGGAAAGGGACCATTGATGAGTAGGATGATGATGGAAGTGGTTCGTCCCACCAGTTTGGTTTCTCTGCCTCAGTCGAATCATCTATATGGGCCTCTATGATGGTGCAGGGTTGTTCCGTGACCAATTCATTCCTGAGAGTTATGATTAATTGTTTAGAAAGAATTAAAAGGTCATTAAAATCTTTAACTTGGTAGTGTCCCTTTAAATTACTCTCGGACTGACTAGGCAGTGTTCCGACCTCCTCTCTATTAATTTCAGCTAATAGTCGGTCAGTCTGATTCATAAGCTCATCGATAGACTGCTGTTGAAGCATGATTGATTGTTGATATTAGGCAAATCTATCGATTTCTAGGTTGATCGGTTGGAGAGGTGGGGCCTGACCAATTTTTTCGATTCTATATATTGCTTGCAGAACCTTCTCTTGAAATGATAGGCTATAATTAGGAGAAGGTTGATAACATAGATAGGGCTGATCGTAATACGATCCATCTACGAATGGAGATCTTTGTGGTACCGGGGTAACCACTGGATGTGGTTGCCACGACAAATCTGGTTGAGTCCCCCAACCTTGGTTGTAAGCATTAAAGTGTGGATTTTCTCCTGGTCTGTAGGCCATATGAGTTTGATCTTGGTGAACTTGGTCATACCTAAACTCAGGAAATTGGTACATGGCTAGGTATTCACTTACAAAGTGAGTTGGACTCGAATATGTGGAGCATGCCTGTTGTGTAGGAAAAAAGGATTGAATGGAGGTGTCTAATAATTGGTAGATGATCGAATTCATAGAGCGTGGCACCAAAAGTATGGGACAACTTATCCACTCTACAATTAAGATCCATGTTCCTAGCACTGCTCCAATTCATCGGATTGTTTAAATGGTTTTGGGATATTTAATCAAAGGTCCTAGATGAGAACAATCCGCTTCTAAGTTTTTTTTGATTTTTTTTAAATCACAACCATGCCTATGGTTCTCGGCAACGGTGCCAAAATTTGATCGCTGTCGTAGGCGGTCAAAAATAATTCACCAACTCAATTCTATAGCTAGGGTGAGTCGGGATTGTATCCTCAAGGACCTTAGGACTAAGTTTGATTTAAAAAGAAAAGAAAAATAATTATTGTTATGTAAAAATAAAAGTGAGCAAGAAATAACCTACTTTTAAGGTAAAGCAAGTGGGAGTGAGTATTTCAAGTGAGGAAGAGTGATTGTGCAGTGCCAAATTA
This sequence comes from Areca catechu, assembly GCA_021397845.1. Taxonomy (NCBI): domain Eukaryota; kingdom Viridiplantae; phylum Streptophyta; class Magnoliopsida; order Arecales; family Arecaceae; genus Areca; species Areca catechu. Next base: position 2,097,914 of record CM038049.1, on the reverse strand, counting down.
TATTTCTTTTATAACCAAAATATAATTAGCTTTAGGAATTTACCTGTCTTCCCTTAGCACACCCTGTACCCGTAACAGATTACGCCGCGTCTTCGGGAGGCACTAGGTATCCAATTCTTCTTTTCTCGGCATCCGTATCCGTAACAGATCACGCCACGTCTCCGGAAAGCAAGAATTGTCCTAAAATCAATCTAATAATAAAGAATAATAAAAGGCAAACAAAAGAGAACAAATAAATGCAGAAAGAAAAATATACTCTTTTATTGTAGAACGAGAAATACAAAAGACTGAAGAACCAGCTCTTCCCTCCCGTACTTCAACACTAATTTTAAGTTGATCCCCTCCTGTCCCCTATGCAAAGGCTCTAAGGGACTCCGGGTAATTGGAAGAGAGTGGAAACTAGGAATAGTGGAAACAGGGGGAAGAACTTGGAGTAGGGAAGGAATTGGAAAAACAGAGGGAGTTTGGAGTAGAAGAAGTTGGAAGAGAGTAGAAACTAGGAAGAGTTGAAACAGGGGGAAGAATAGAAACTAGGAAGAGAGTGGAGGAAGATAGAATACAAAGCAGAGAAGGGAGAGAAGAGGGAGGAATAAGAAGTAGAAAAAGGAGAGAAGAGGGGGGAATACGGACTGATGGCTCTGGACTGGACTGATCGCTCCCATGATGGGGATTGAAGAGAGGTGGCGCAGAGAAGGGAGAGAAGAGAGGTGGAGCGGAGAAGGGAGAGAAGAGAGGAGTGGAGAAGGAATAGAAGAAGGGGAAAAATATGGACTGCTAGATTGATACCTCGACCCCTCTCCACTGGACTCCCTTTTATAGGCCTCAACCCAACCAATTTCAGTTCCACCGTTCCAACAACCAAACGAAATTCTGTTCCTGATCATCTTGTTCCAACTGAGCTCCAGCTTCATCCAATGACATCCAACGAATTCTAGCTTGTTCCAACGATCTCCAACTAAATCCACCGATCTAACTGCATCCCACGATCCTGCGGTTGTTCAGTTCCCACTGTTCCAATGAACCAGCGGCTCCAACAAATTTGGACAGCAAAGGCGCAATGTGGCATGGCCGGTGACGGGCAGCAAGGCATGGCCGAACAAGGATAATGAGGAGAGATCGGTTGCAAGCGACCGATGGTTTGGAAGATAGTTCTTGGATGACTGCGGCTGACCATGGGAGCCTTCTCGGCGGCAAGGGAGGGTGCACCGGCGGCTTCTCGGCTGGCGGTGGATTGGGCAGGAGGTCCGATGGCGTGGAATGGCCGTGAAGGAGAAAGAGAAGATGAGCAGCAACTTTCGGCCATTTTTCCGGCCATTGGAGGCTTCTCTGGCCGGTGGTGAACATGTCGGAGGCTTGGGCGGCGATGGTGAAGCAGCTCCGGCAAATTTGGCTCAAACCAAGCTTCGCGATCCACGGCTCTGTTTTGTGGACCGCGGTAATGGCTTCCTGTGGACCACCGGGCGTGCTGTAGACCAAGCGGCTAGTCCTTGGTGGACCCGGCTGCTTCAAAATTCGTGTATTTTCTTGTTAAATTCTTTAAAAATCAATTATGGATTCATTTCAAGCTCGATTCGCTTCAAACTTATTTCATTTGAACCCATAAATCAAGCTCTTCACATTGGCACTCTCCTTTCCTGCAAATGCTATATAAAAATATTAATTTTAAATAAAAAATGATAATTTGATTATTAAATTAATACTTTTATATATGTGTATAACGTAGTTATCACATCCCAACTTGAACTTTGCTTGTCCTTGAGTAAAGTAGATAGATTAGCCATGTGTATCAACCCATCCTTAAATTGAATGTTAACCTAAGAAGCCTTAAAGGCAAATAATACCTGGTCAGACCACTACTAAGATACTTCATCGGATTATTAATTCAACTCAATTAGTGGTTGGGTAGAGCCCATAAAGATTTCTAGGGTTCTTCTTTTGCCAACTTTCCACCTCACTCTTTGAATCCTCCCACTTTCAGGGATTTAGTTCAGTACCTTTCTGCTAGCTGGTTTTTCTTTTTTCTTAAGTATAGTGTCACGTCCAAAACTCTTAAGTGTTAGTTTCTCCCCTTTTGACCATAACACTTACTTAGGCGTAGGAGCCCGATTACTCATGAAGGTACCATTGCTTAACAGATTTCTTGACCTTCTCACATTTTGACGCGAACCACAACGCTTACCCAGGCAACGAGGCTCGGTTACTCAGTAAAAGTTCAAGCAAAGCTGTAAGGCGAGACTAACTCTTTTTCTTTTTTCTTTTTTTTTCAAGAAAAAAACTTTAGTATACTTGACCTTTTGATTTATACCCCCACAAAGTAGATTCTTCATTGAGATCAATAGTCAAAAGGTTTTGGAATTGCTACAAGAAATTTTTATGATTCAAACCCTGCCATTTTTATTGAGTTTCATTAATAATTTATCCCTCAGCATCTCTAGTATTGTCTAGAGTCTAGACCATTAATTATTCATTAATTAAGATGCCTATGTAACTCCAATTCGAGACAATAATTAAGTACACATAACATGATCATTTCTATCCGTACTCGAAGATCTACGTCAAGTTTTTCTTCCCCCCAACTTAATTGACATTGTCCTTAATGGAAAAAGAAAATAAAGAGTATAATAGGAAAGAAAACACCTGGAATGAATGCTTTGGGAGTTGAGGAGAGCTTCATGAAGTAGCGGGTTCCTGTTCTACCACCTAGTTCCTGTAAGTGCACTAATAGAAAGATGAGATTGTTGGGTTGCCTCTCAACCAGCGCTAAGTTTAACGTCTTCAGCCGACGCTATGAGGGAGTGTTACTGATATTGAACTTGGGTACATCCCTCCAGATTTTCAAAAGATAGGACCAATCAGGAGGCCTTGTCATCATGGCAGAAAAATGTTCGTAGAGTTTTTGACGATGATTATCCTTGATCTATAAAGTGCACCGGGCAAGCATGCTAGACCAAGATTTAAAAATATTCTTATAATTTGATTGATGATTAGGAAGGGATTGTGTATGTTGGCCGAGAGTGGGGATGGGAGCTTGAAAATTTTTTTATCTCTAGAAAGGTCTACCCTAATCCCATTCTCAGGTATTGTGTCTTGACATCATCCCTTCCTGATATCACTTTATCCAAGTTAATTATAAGTCTATTTTTATACATCGTTTTAGAATAAAAGATAGATTTTGGAGGCGATCCTCGAAAGTAGTGCCAAGTATAGTGAAATCAGCTATAAAATCTTTAAAATCATTATCCCTCATTTTATAAACATCCCATCCAATAACTTTTTTATGCATCTTTAAAACACCAACTATTTGGTCTTCCTAGTTAGAAATCACTGGTAGGGTGTCAGTAGGTGTGACAGGAAGCGGTTTCAATTCTAGATCCGGTGGTAATTCTAATGGAGCTATTGGGGGGCTAGGTATTGGCTCAACTTGTTCCATCAAAAGTGGGGTGGGTTTGAAATGCGATGTATCGAATACGTTATCCCTCCTTATATATATTCATCTTCTTTAAAATTATCAACCTCACAATGAGCCATATAGGGATTTAATAACTTCTGGGGATAACTTGGAAGTATAGCTTCCCTTATTATTTTATTCTGTTGTGGTTCCTGAGGATGCTCAATTAATTCCATCATATCATCAATTTCTTCTTCCATCCCAAAGAAAGGAGTGGATGATTCTAGGGCACTTGGGAAGGGGACTATTGGTGAGTAAGATGATGATGGAAGTGGTTCGTCCCGCCAATTTAGTTTCTCTGCCTCAGTCGAATCATCTATATGGATCTCTATGATGGTGCAGGGTTGTTCCGTGACCAATTCATTTCCGAGAGTTATGATTGATTGTTCAGAAAGAATTAAAGGATCATTAAAATCTTTAACTTGGTAGTGTCCCTTTAATTACTCTCGAACTAACTAGGCAGTGTTCCGACCTCCTCTCTATTAATTTCATCTAATAATCGGTCAGACTGATTCATAAGCTCATCGATAGATTGCTGCTGAAGCATGATTGATTGTTGATATTAGGCAAATCTATCGACTTTTGGGTTGATCGGTTGGAGAGGTGGAGTCTGACTAATTTTTTCGATTCTATATATTGCTTGTAAAACCTTCTCTTGAAATGATAAGCTATAATTAGGAGAAGGTTGATAAGATGGATAGGACTGATCGTAATACGATCCATCTACGAACGGAGGTCTTTATGGTACCGGGGTAGCCACTGGATGTGGTTGCCACGACAAATCTGGTTGAGTCCCCCGACTGGTAGGGGTACCAGGCTCAGAAAGAAGAAGCTTCAACTAATACCAAGTTCTTTATGGATTGAGACTAGGAACTCAAGTCTCGTATGAGTCCTGTATGTTTATTGAGTCCTGTTTGAACTCAAGTCTCGTATGAGTCCTGTATGTTTATTGAGTCCTGTTTTATTTTCTTTGGGGTTTTAAAGTTCAATTAGAATTCAATCAAGAGTTCAATTAGAGTCAATTAGGCTTTGTACTGAGTCAAGTTCAAGAGCTACTTGAAATTAGGCTAGATCAGCTTTACTTGGAATGCCACATCATCATGGACCACCGGTGCCAACTCATCACCAGAGGACGTCACATCACCTTTGCCATGTCATCTCCAAGGGGCGCCATGGAGAAGGATGTGCCATGTCACCATGCCACCTTGCCACGCCACATCATTGCCACCTCACCTGCCACGTGGCATCATTCAAATTTTAAATTACATGAAGCTACAAGTGGTCGACCAAGGAGTGTTTTCAAATTCAAAGGAGGTCGGCCAACTCCATCCACAAATCATGCAACCAGCTCCACAAAATCCTCCACATTCCATGTAACCCTCCACCAAATCCTCCACCAAATCCTCCACATTTCATGTAACCCCCCTAATATTTCTCCATGATATGGGGAATTTCAAATTGATTGAAAGGCCATTAAAAGCCTCTCGTACGCCCATGGTAGAAGGCGAGCTTTTGGATGATGAAACAAGGAGGAGTAGTTTTTCTATGAAGCAAGTGTTTTGTAGTGTGGTTATGTTTCAATCTTGGCGTGTGATCTTCTACCTCCCAAGCCAACGACTTCTCCAAGGATCCCATCTTCCCTCAACAACCACTTGTTTTCTTAATTCCTTCCTCCTACTTTGATTTGGTATTCCTTCAAATCAGCCTAGTCCTAATTCCTTCATTGCGCAGGGTTCCTTCTACGATCCGGAGTTCAAGAAGGGGGTCATTGCCATCAGATCAAGTATGTTGAGAACTTGTTTCGATGGAAGAGTCATCTTTTCATCCAGGGCTTGTTTATTTGATTGCTTCAACGAATCTACACCAACAAGGAGTGCTCATCATGGTAACAATTCCCTTCTAATATTCTTGAGTCTGGGTTATTGAAGACAGTTTTCCTAGGTTTAGATTCCATAATCATTAGCTCTAATCTTCTCTAGGATTTAAATAACTACATCGCAGCGTAAGTTTTAAATTTCCGTGCTCCTTCCATAGCTTTACCTTAATACTTTGATCTGAAATTTAGTACCTGTTAATAGGCTTCATTGCTCTCATTCCTCAATTCATCATTTAGATTGCATCCTCATCTTCGTGCCGCGTCATCTTGGTATCAGAGCATGGTCGGATAATTTCCTGCATTTAGATATGTTGCATGCATACTTGTTATCTAGTTAATTTTTTTTTAAAATCCAAGCAAGATCCAAAATTCACGCCTCCTGAACGGGTGTACTCCAGTACACTGTCACGACCATGGGAATAATGAGCTCCTGGCCGGACGTGAATTTTTTAGATTGAAGTTTGGGTAAGCCATCGCACTTGTTTGATTAGGTTCTGTTTTCTAAAAATTTGCATCTGTTTACTGTAATCCGTCTGCAGCTCCAAAGGCAAGTCGCTAAGTTTTTGTTGAAATATTTTTTTTCTTGTTCCTCTTTAAGTCAGTTATCACCATATTAAATTTCATCATCATAAAAAAAAATTATAAAAAAAATGAAAATTTCTGCAGTTCGACACTGTCATTAGGGTTCTGTTATGTCCTTTTTATTTATCTTCATTTGTAGGATCTGCTTAGAGTAGTACAGATTTTAGTTTTAAAATTTCTTTCATCTGCATTGAAACATATAAGTTAGGAATCCTCTGTGAATTTTTCAGAATTTTTGGATATTTTTTTCATCACGTTTTCCACATCACTTTCAAACTGCAACACACTTCTGCAGCACCTTTGCATTTCATTCATCTCATGAGAAATCAAATTAAGGGCATCAATTTGACATAGGGTCAGGGTTTCATCACTTGTCCCTAGCCCAAAAATCACCAACCAGCATATCGATCCTAGCCCATTAATTAAAATTGAGTAGAACGTTAATTGCCCTAGTGGGTTAGGGACACCAACAAGTTGGGTTCAGGTTAGGGTCAAGTTAACTGTGTCAGCTAATTGGTGTGTGCTTACTGGCTTGGTGTCTAGGATTGGTGCATTAGGGGTTGTGATTTGGTCCGCCTACCTGGCCAATCTCAGATTGGTGTCTAAGGTTGGCAATCAGGGACCTTCACTCCCCTCCACCTACCTGGCTAAGTCCCATAAGTACTACTAGCTAGTTGGTTCACTTAATTAGACCTCTAATTTGTGCTCTAGGTCTAGGAAACCTTAGCTCGAGCTTGAGTCTACTTGCATGCATGAAAACTAGATCAGGGGCCTCATATTCACCAGTCCAGACCCAATCCAGTGTAGCCATGGACCCGAATCTTGAAACCATGCTGAAAGGCCTAAATGATCTAATGGCCCAATTGAACCAAATTCTGGCTAAACAATTTCCCTTAGACCAACCAACTCCTACTATCCCATTAACTCATATGAATGATAGGAGTAAGAACCCTGAAGTACAAGTTGAGTTCATTAATACCCAAGACTTAGGGTATCCTCAAACTGAAGGGCTAGGGAAGGAAGAAGGCAAATCTGAACCTAGTAAATATGTGTATGAGACTAACATAATTTAATAGATGAATATGAAGGGGAAGACTGTGAAGAGAACAACTTTAGTACCTTACCTGAGGAAACCTTTGGTAAAGAAAAGATTATTGAGCCTAGTCCTGAAACATCAGAACAACCAAAATTTAGTGAGGACTTGGTTCCCGTAAGACAATGCCCTCAGGAAGAACCCAATACTTTAGCTTCGACACAAGAACTCCTTCAGGTACCTGAGAAGAACCCAATCATTATTTTAGAAGACTTTCCTGATGACCTTCAACTACCTAGAAGCATCCCGCCTGTAGATCAAAATTCTAATCTTAAGGTCATCATGAGTAACCAAGGTCTGTTTTAAGATTCTCCTAAATTACCCCAAGTCTCGGATTCCTATTTCATGCCTTTCCCTGAGTCTTATCATAATTTTAGAGCCATTAAGTTTCATTTTGATGAGATTACTAGGATGCATGAGCTTTTAAGGCCTATTCCTTTTGCTACCTACTTTTGGAAAACCTTATGGCATTTGCTAGGAACCCATGGTAAATTCTCATGTGCATGCCAGACCAGGGTCAATCCTAGAGAGTCATTAATCTGTTAGGTTTAGGCCCTAGAGAGTCCAATAAAATTTCTTTCAATAAGGATGCCTAGTTCAGTCTGCATTTCGTAAGTGCTTGTGTAAGTTTCTGAGTCTGCTGAGTCCTATGCATAGCATGTTGAGGATTTGCATCATGAAATAAATTTGAGCAATGAATCCTATAAACATAGGACTAATTCAAGAAAGAAAGTCAAGGAATTCTATGAGAGAGATCATGTTCCCATCCGGGACTTTCAAGAAACTACATACCCGTGGTGCAGGCCCCTTTAAAGTCCTAAAGAAGATTAGATCTAATGCTTACATATTGGAATTTCCTTCAAACCTAGGTATCAACCCGACCTTCAATGTCTTAGACTTGATAGAATATAAGGAACCCATGATGATACCTAGTGAGCCTTTTGGGCCTAACCATATTTTTTGAGAGTGAACCATTACCCGAGTATCCACAAACAACCATTCCTCAAAAATGAGAGAAAACTGAACAAATCCTGGATAATAAGATTGTCACTACCAAAAACAAGGATTACTATCGATATTTGGTCCGTTGGCAAGGGAGACCAAAATCTGACGACTCCTGAATCGCTAGAGAGGACCTGCAATGACTGGACCCGGACTTATTTGAATAATATCAAAGCCAGGCTGAACCATACTCGACGGGGTCGAGTTCCTCCCACCCGGGAAGAATTGGTGGGGGCACCAGGCTTAGAAAGAAGAAGCTTCAACTAATACCAAGTTCTTTATGGATTGAGACTAGGAACTCAAGTCTCGTATGAGTCCTGTATATTTATTGAGTCCTGTTTGAACTCAAGTCTCGTATGAGTCCTGTATGTTTATTGAGTCATGTTTTATTTTCTTTTGGGGTTTTAAAGTTCAATTAGAATTCAACCAAGAGTTCAATTAGAGTCAATTAGGCTTTGTACTGAGTCAAGTTCAAGAGCTACTTGAAATTAGGCTAGACCAGCTTTACTTGGAATGCCACATCATCATGGACCACCGGTGCCAACTCATCACCAGAGGACGTCACATCACCTTTGCCATGTCATCTCCAAGGGGCGCCATGGAGAAGGATGCGCCATGTCACCATGCCACCTTGCCACGCCACATCATTGCCACCTCACCTGCCACGTGGCATCATTCAAATTTTAAATTACATGAAAGCTACAAGTGGTCGACCAAGGAGTGTTTTCAAATTCAAAGGAGGTCGACCAACTCCATCCACAAATCATGCAACCAGCTCCACAAAATCCTCCACATTCCATGTAACCCTCCACCAAATCCTTCACATTTCATGTAACCCCCCTAATATTTCTCCATGATATGGGGAATTTCAAATTGATTGAAAGGCCATTAAAAGCCTCTTGTACGCCCATGATAGAAGGGGAGCTTTTGGATGATGAAACAAGGAGTAGTTTTTCTATGAAGCAAGTGTTTTGTAGTGTGGTTATGTTTCAATCTTGGCGTGTGATCTTCTACCTCCCAAGCCAACGACTTCTCCAAGGATCTCATCTTCCCTCAACGACCACTTGTTTTCTTAATTCCTTCCTCCTACTTTGATTTGGTATTCCTTCAAATCAGCCTAGTCCTAATTCCTTCATTGCGCAGGGTTCCTTCTACGATCCGGAGTTCAAGAAGGGGGTCATTGCCATCAGATCAAGTATGTTGAAAACTTGTTTCGATGGAAGAGTCGTCTTTTCATCCAGGGCTTGTTTATTTGATTGCTTCAACGAATCTACACCAACAAGGAGTGCTCATCATGGTAACAATTCCCTTCTAATATTCTTGAGCCTGGGTTATTGAAGACAGTTTTCCTAGGTTTAGATTCCATAATCATTAGCCCTAATCTTCTCTAGGATTTAAATAACTACATCACGGCGTAAGTTTTAAATTTCCGTGCTCCTTCCATAGCTTTACCTTAATACTTTGATCTGAAATTTAGTACCTGTTAATAGGCTTCATTGCTCTCATTCCTCAATTCATCATTTAGATTGCATCCTCATCTTCGTGCCGCGTCATCGACCTTGGTTGTAAGCATTGAAGTGTGGATTTTCTCCTGCTCTATAGGCCATATGAGTTTGATCTTGGTGAACTTGGTCATACCTGAACTCAAGGAATTGGTACATGGCTAGGTATTCACTTACAAAGTGAGTTGGACTCGAATATGTGGACTATGCTTGTTGTGTAGGAAAAAAGGATGGAATGGAGGTGTCTAATAGTTGGTAGATGATCGAATTCGTAGAGTGTGGCACCAAAAGTATGGGACAACTTATCCACTATACAATTAAGATCCATGTTCCTAGCACTGCTCCAATTCATCGGATTGTTCTAATGGTTTTGGGATATTTAATCAAAGGTCCTAGATGAGAACAATCCGCTTCTAAGTTTTTTTTTTTGATTTTTTTTAAATCACAACCATGCCTATGGTCCTCGGCAACGGCGCCAAAATTTGATCGTTGTCGTAGGCGGTCAAAAATAATTCACCAACTCAATTCTATAGCTAGGGTGAGTCGGGATTGTATCCTCAAGGACCTTAGGGCTAAGATATGATTTAAAAGGAAAAGAAAAATAATTGTTGTTATGTAAAAATAAAAGTGAGCAAGAAATAACCTACTTTTAAGGTGAAGCAAGTAGGAGTGAGTATTTCAAGTGAGGAAGAGTGATTGTGCAGTGCCAAATTGTATTTCTTTTATAATCAAAATGTAATTGGCTTTAGGAATTTACCTGTCTTTGGCACTTGTATTTCTTTTATAACCAAAATGTAATTGGCTTTAGGAATTTACCTGTCTTCCCTTGGCACGCCCTGTACCCGTAATAGATTACAGCGCGTCTTCGGAGGCACTAGGTATCCAATTCTTCTTTCCTCAGCATGCCCCATATCCATAACAGATCACGGCGCGTCTCCAAAAACAAGAATTGTCCTAAAATCAATCTAATAATAAAGCATAATAAAAGACGAATAAAAGAGAACAAATAAATGCAGAAAAAAATATATTCTTTTATTGCAGAACGAGAAATACAAATGACTGAAGAACCAGCTCTTCCCTCCCGTACTTCAACACTAACTCATTTTAAGTTGATCCCCTCCTGTCCCCTATGCAAAGGCTCTAAGGGACTCCGAGGAGTTGAAAGAGAGTGGAAACAGGGGGAAGAACTTGGAGTAGGGAAGGAATTGGGAAAATAGAGGGAGTTTGGAGTAGGGAAGGAATTGAAAAAACAGAGGGAGTTTGGAGAATAGAAACTAGGACGAGAGTGGCGGAAGATAGAATATGAAGCAGAGAAGGGAGAGAAGAGGGAGGAATACAGAGTAGAGAAAGGAGAGAAGAGGGGCGAATACGGACTGATGTCTCTGGACTAGACTGATCGCTCCCATGATGGGGATTGAAGAGAGGTGGCACAGAGAAGGGAGAGAAGAGAGGTGGAGCAGAGAAGGGAGAGAAGAGAGGGAGAAGAAGAAGGGAAAAATATGGACAGCTGGATTGATACCTCGACCACCCTCCACTTGACTCCCTTTTTATAGACCTCGACCACCCTCCACTTGACTCCCTTTTATAGGCCTCAACCCAACCAATTTCAGTTCCACCGTCCCAACAACCAAACGAAATTCTGTTCCCGATCATCTTGCTCCAACTGAGCTCCAGCTTCCTCTAACGGCATCCAACGATTTCAACGATCTCCAACTAAATTCACTGATCCAACTGCATCCCACGATCATGCAGTTGTTCAGTTCCCACCGTTCCAACGAACCAGCGGCTCCAACAAATTTGGACAGCAAAGGCGCAGCATGGCGTGGCTGATGACGGGTAGCAAGGCATGGCCAAACAATGAGAGATCGGTTGCAAGCGACCGATGGTTTGGAAGATGGTTCTTGGATGACTGCGGCTGACCATGGAAGCCTTCTCGACGGCGAGGGCGGGTGCACCGGCGGCTTCGCTGGCTAGCGGTGTACCGGGCAGGAGGTCTGGCGGCATGGAATGGCCGTGAAGGAGAAAGAAAAGAGAAGCAGCAACTTCCGGCCATTAAGGGCTTCTCTAGCCGGCGGTGAACATGCCGAAAGCTTGAGAGGCGACGGGGAAGCAGCTCCGATAAATTTCGGCTCAAACAAAGCTTCGCGATCCACGACTCTGTTTAATGGACTGTGATATTGGCTTCCTGTGGACCACCGGACATGCTGTAGACCGAGCGGCCGGTCCATGGTGGACCAGCTACTCCAAAATTCGTGCATTTCCTTGTTAAATTCTTTAAAAATAAATTCTAATTCATTTCAAGCCCGATTCACTTCAAACTTGTTTCATTTGAACTCATAAATCGAGCTCTTCGCATTGGCACTCTCTTTTCCTGCAAATGCTATATAAAAATATCAATTTTAAATGAATAAAGATAATTTGATTATTAAATTAATACTTTTATATATGTGTATAACGTAGTTATCAGTAGGCCTTCAGTATTATACTTCGGCTTGACTCAAACCAAGCTTCACTTAGGCATGCATCATTCTAAATTGGAGATTACACCAGAATGCAACCACTAGTGCTCATAATGCTGGAGGTTTTAGCATTATGGGTTCTTTAGATTGAAGGAGACAAACAAATATAGTTGGCCTTTTCGGTGTAAAGTTAAGGACATTTTGGCTATTGCATTTCAATGGTGCATTATCTCCCCTTTTTTTTTATTCGATTGGTGGGGAGTAAAATTTACCAAGTTATATATACAGTGCCCCAGCAGATCAACAAACAAAAGCTAGCAAGTATCAAGTGAAGAGATGCAATAGAGAATACTAGAACATGATTGCAGGTGCAGATAATGATGGAGGGGACAAGCATTATGGATATGCTAGGTCAAAGGACACAATTAGACAAATTGGTAAATTTAAAGATATTTTGCTTATTGTATTCCAGTGGTATCGAGTCATGGCAGTGCATTATTTTTTTTCTAATTTTTATATGGTTGATGGGGTGTAAATTTACATACTTACAAATACTAAGTCAGTTTGCAACCAAAAAGTAAAGAAAGGGACAAAGGATGATAAAAAATGAATCAATCATCATGGAAGGATCATCTTTTCATCATCTAATACAAAGAAGATAGCACTGTTGTCCACTAACTCCAGCATACAAGTTATTAAAAGTCCAAAAGAAGTCTAGAAAATGTTATAAACTTATAATTATTTCTATTACACTTTTTTTATCCAATTTTTGAAGCAATTATTTATGGGATTAATACAAATTTTATGTAATCTGACCTTCAGGCAAGCCATTTCAGTCCCTTAGATCATGAGATATATTTTTTTTTGACAAGTGTCAAGACCTGCCGTAGTTTGACACCAGATATAGCATGACAACAGCTTTGATTTCATCAAAATTGATATTAGTGTTGGTCTTTCTGTACCAGGTCAAGAATCAAGATACCAATACAATCAACATGCATTAGCGATGGAAAAAAAATTGTAGAAAACATACACCTATCATTTGCTGAATTTCTGATATAGAACTTTGGCGAATGTGCACTGCAGAAGCAACAGCCAACATACATCTCAAAATGTGTCTAATGCAGTTTATGCTATATAATATCAATGATAATGCAACTTGCAAGTTCACCAATATATGAGACATTTGGATCATGGGTTTTGGTCCTAAATGCAATCTGTATATTTTAGATACAGAACTGTACTGCATATTACCTCAAATTACCAGACAAAGGCATGCTTATGTTAATCATGTAAATGAATGAAGAAATAGTGCACCATAGAGGTAAGACATAACCTGGTCCATCAACAAAAAGCATCCTGAAATGTAGGCATTATGAGGCCCACATTGTCGAATACAGCTGCTGCTGAGCTCATAAAAACATAATTCACCAGGATAATAGCAGCAAAATTAGATATTATAGCAAAAAGTTCATCATGAATTAAAGAGGTCACACTGGCATTTGCTGGTCTCTGCTGCAGCAGAAAGACAAAAAAGAGAGAGGCAATCATGTATTAGAAGTAGCTGAAACTTGGCACTTGATGATGGTATATAATATATATATATATTAAAAAAGCCAACACAACTCGGTACCAAAATGAACTAATTAAGGACAAATGCCAATTTTGAGCTCAAAAGCTTCAGCATGAACAATTAGGAAAATACCAGAAACAAATTAAAGCATGTGTAATTTTATATTAACTTGGGGAAGAAATGGTAAATAACAACTTTAGCACTTGTTAAAGAAGTTATGCAAGCAATATCTCTGAATATCAAATTATTTTATCAGTTCCTGTACAACATTAATATAAATAAAATCATTAGAGTGAAGAAAAGAGGACATAAACCAATGTCATCAAACACGTCCAGACAGGCTGGTTGGACCAGGCAACCAGAACCAGACTTATAGGCAGACCTCTTCTAATCCTTGATCCTTAAGAAACAACTGAACCAGATATTTTAAATGGAACCCAGCCTGAGCTATTCAAACCAATTTCTTGTGAAGTTATTGGTCTTGTCATATTTGTAGAAGAGTAAATCTCCATTTAAGATAATTAAATGGCTCTTGTGTTGTTCATCCAGGAGGTCCATGGGCAGATAATAAGCTCCAGAACACTGACTACTAGTTAAAAGGAACACTGACTACTTGGATTCTTTAGAGGTCCAAGTGTTGGTAACTTTGAAACACCCAGGTGACACATGAGAAGTGTCTACATAACATTTAAAGATGGAGACCCATGATTGAAATGGTGCTTTATACCATCAATATTCCATAAGTAAAACTTCATGTCAGGAAGGTTCAAAAAATTTTTCTTGTTGAGATTGTTATTGAAGTGCTTGCAGCTTATATCAGGATGTCTTTTGAAGAGGGTTTTTAAAAGGTTTTGGATTCAAAATGTCTTGTGGATGATTTGATTCTTTTTGCCCTAACGAAACTATGCCTATAAAGCATCAGGATGGTATCCATCAGTCTTTAAAAATAAACAAATCATCAAAATTGGTGGGAAATTGCATAAAGGGCAAGAAGAAATGGAAGGGAATATTCTCCATGAATACAAAAAGACTCATTTTCACTTTATTATGCATTTCTTTCTACAGGGAACTTTACAGTCTTAGTGCCATCTAAATCACTATTTCTAGCCTTGGTTAGAAGTCCAAGGTGACATCTATTAGTGTTTAGGAGTATAAATTATTTGAGTTGAATTTTAGGGTTCCTAGGAGTAGTACTAGTAGGAGTTAAATTATGTTCAAAAAATAGTTGGGCCATTGGACGTATGTCAAAAGCCAATTTAGGATAGAGAGATATCATCTTAATCTTTTTTCATATTCCTTGCAGAAGGGATGAATTTATAAGACTTTCATAAGTGGTATTAAATAGTGATTCGAAAGTGGCATTTCTAATGCTTCTTCCAACTCTTCCTTTCCTTTCTTCCATTCCCAAATCATCTGTTACTTTTCATTATCAAATTTGAGAGCTTTTTGCGCATAGGATACACTACTGTACAAATGGCTTGTCCACTCCTTTATCCTTTTTTTTGATACAAATCCACTCCTTTATCCTTAAGCATGAAATTAGAAGAAGAAAGTGACAGAAATGCATACACGATCGCTCAAAAATAGAATTGTGAGGTTCTTTGGAAAAAATCTGTCTGCACTCCAAAGGATTACGCAATATAATCTTCTCAAGCATTAAAAGATGACAAGAATATTAACAACTGAATTGTAAGTATGATCATCCCAAACATATTTTCCAACATAACCAAGTCCAATAGTTATGATCAAGGATCGTTGAACTGGTACCAGGACCCGTACCGGTCAATGACCGGTACGGTACCGTACCATATCGATATATGTACCAGTCTTAATAAATTGAAAAAAAAACTGTTTTCCTCTCCCTTTCAAGCAAGGATCGCTAAACCGGACCTAAACCGGGCCATACCGATCCGAACCGACCTGTACCGTACCGGTCCGAACCAACCCGTACCGTATCGAACTGACTCATACCGGTCCGGTTCAGGCCAATTTGTATGGTTCGGATCCTGAACCATTTTTTAGGACTGAACCGTATCGGATTCTTGACTGATACGGTACGGTATGGTACCGTAAACCCTAGTTATGATGACTAATATTACCCATGCGATGGAAGAGTGAATGTAAAAATTGTAAGGCATGATATTTGAGCCAAGAAGAGACATGATTGAGCAAGCAACCTCCAAATCCAACCCTGGATACCTATCATGAGCTACAGATGGAATATTTGGTAGACTGGAGAGCACTCCAAGGAGACAAAAGAATGATACGGAGCTTGATATGCCATAGATCACCTCTAATTTGTAGGAGTCCTAAGGATCATGGACAAGTGATATTGTCACCAAAAACATTAAAATTGCATATGACAATTGAATGATTGATAGTCTATAAAAGACAAATCAAAAACTTACCAAGAGGGTGAAAAAATATGGAATTAGAATAGCAATGATAGCAAAGAAGTAGATGGAAATGAACTGGTTCACCCCAAATAATAAACTGAATCCATGTGCAAAGCTTAAAATATGGCATCATTAATGTTGTAAAGAAACATGACGAATCAAGAAACTTAGAAACTGGTTTTCATTTATTTGATGAAGCATTATAAATACCATTGTCAAGTCGAAGACAATCACTGATATCTGGGCTTGTACTCCTAGAACGACACATGTCAACCGGCAGTACTCCTCATTGCAAATCTTTCAAATCAAAAAAAAAAAAAAAACATTATTAATGAGAAGATAAAATACACTACTAATGAAGTATTGACTACTTAACATATCAAAAATTCTGAGGCCATGAGCATGAGTAACTCTAATTACTTGGGAAAAAGATTAATGGAACCATAGTTGCAACTAAGATTTTCTAAACCGATACCGGTTACTGGCCGGTATGGTACAGTACTGTACCGATACACAATACAAACAGGTATTCGGCATGCCAATTTTTTCTTTTATTTCTTTTCTGTTTTAAAGTTTTTTTACTTGTTAGGGTTTGTAATTAATTTTTTAAGATTTCTTGAATGAATTTAAATCCAAATTGATGTCTTTCCATCTTGTTATTAATTTTTTCAAATGTCTTGATGCCTTTCCTCTTTATATAATATGCGTTCCTCCATTTTCATATAATAGCCATAGTTGAATTGTCCTGAATCATGGATGATTACTATGAAATATACTATTATGGTATGAAATAGCTAATAAATTTTTTCTAGTGCTTTTCTTTTTTCAATTATATTGATGCCTTTCCATTTTTATATAACATGTTTTTCTTTATTTTTATATGATAACACGAGAAAAAAATATAATTACTTATTTTTCCAAATGTCTATTATGGTATAAAATGGCTAATGTGGTTACTTATTTTCTCAAATATCTTGACATCTTTCCATCTTTATATAATGTGCTTTCCTTCATTTTCACACAATAATCATAGCTAAATTGTCCTGAGTCATGGATGATTACTATGAAATACACTATTATGCTATGAAATGGCTAATATAATTTTTTTCTTGTGCTGTTCTTTTTTTTTCAAATGTATTGATACCTTTTCATCTTTATATAACGTACTTTTTTCATTATCATATGATAGTATTAGAAAAAATATGATTATTTATTTTTTCAAATATCTATTATAGTATAAAATGGCTAATATAGTTACTTATTTCTTTAAACGTCTTAACACCTTTCTATCTTTATATAATGTACTTTTCTTCATTTTCATATGATAGCCATAGCTAAATTATCGTGAATCAAGAATTACTATGAAATATACTATTGTGATATGAAATTGCTAAATATGATTTTTTCTCATGATATCCCCTTTTTTCAAATGTGTTGATATATTTCCATCTTTATATAACCATAATTGTGCTTTCCTTCATTTTCATATAATAGTCATAGAGATATATTACTTTTCTAGAATAATAGCCAGGTTGGGGTATTAATGAGCATCTACTAGCCAATTCAAGCAAGAAATCCAATGCAAGCAAGTATTTTCTATACAAAAAACTTGCAAATTTTGATAATTATAGTACTCATAATCAAAAAGTCTACAAGAAATTGTAAATGAAAATAAACAACAAATTGTTACAAATCCCTTCCAATAAGATGCATGGACCTTCACCAATGTTATCCCAAAGAATTAAAAAATAAATTTTAGTTTGATAAAAATTAACTTAAAAATAGGACAAGATATGAAATCAATCATATTTAGTAGATTTAGATCAGGATATTATTGAGATTTTTGATAAATTAGTCATCTGAAATCAAGTATTTTAAAAGATTCATACGAGCAAAATAAGATATTTATAGGTTTTTAAAAGGGCAAAGTAGAAAAAAGCTCTCATATAATTAATCTTTAATTTTTCTATATTTTTCTTTTGTTTTCACTGTGGAAACAAGTCGAAAAAGGAAAAGGAAAGTCTCGGGCCTTCTCTCATCCTAGCTATCATAAAAGAAAAAAATTGCAATAGGACCAAACCGTCTAGTTCAGCCTGAAACTATGCCAAACTACCTGGTTCGGTCTAGTTCTTGTCAGTTTGATGGTGAAACCAAACTCACTACTAAACCGACTTGGTTCTGACCCAATACAATTCGATACAAGCCAAACTAGATAGTTTAACATGGTTCTGAAAACCTTGGTTGCAACTTTCAGAAAATGAACTCATTGTAGATAATAGAAATCATCATTTAATCCAAGTCCCAAGACAAAATTATGTATTATTTATCTAAAAGCATCATAAATTTTAATGCAAAGAACATTCAAAATTAGCAAGGAGAAAAGAAATTAAACAATCAAACTTACAAGGACAAAAGAGATTACCTGAGCAGGATTCTTTCCTGTGACTATGCCAGTAAGGTTTGCAAGATATTGGCACAAAATACCAGAGCAATTGAAAAAAAACAGTACAAGTATACGATGGAGACCATTATATGCATCATCCTTGATAGCCGCCACCCATTTCCCTAGGTCCATGCATTCCATGGATAATAGAAGTGCCTGTCCAATAGTAGGCAAACATGACCTACAGCTATTAAGATCAGGATCACTTTTAAAGTCAGTAGCCATATATTAGACAAATATGTGCATGTGCACCCAAAAAAGACAGACATACATACATATGTACTTGCATACATACATATATATGTATGTATTTATATGCTACAGAAGGCACAATTCATAACATCTAAATATAGATGCCTAAATAATTAAAACCCTTTCAATGAGCACCAAATTCAGGAAGTTGAGGTCAAGCATCAAAATCCGATAGCCCTAAAAGATTTTAGCGGCAGATGTGCAAATGAATGAACTGTCCTCAATAAGGCATACAAAGAGATATTATGGCATTCAAATTAATCAACTTCTTCCTTCAAAGGAAAGGAAAAGGCAGAGACCAACACAAACCACAATGAATCAACATTAATAAACCTTTAGAACATGCTAGAGAAACTCAAAACTGAGTTTCTTTTAAAATGCATTCGTTAGCATGGTAGAATAGCATGTAAAACTAATTACCAACTAAAATGGCACTCAGGATTTCTTCATGCATTGGAAGGTTCTGAGCTGCCTAATACCTGAAAGTCATTTGTGCACCACCCTAAGCACGTACGAGGGATACAGAAAGTGTTCTATTACAAAAAGCTAACTCAAGAGGAATGAAAGAACAAGTACATACATACAAAACCACCCCTGCATCCAATAGCCACTCATATATCAAATTAGTTCTTTATTAAGAATTGCTTTTGAGGGTCCATTTAGTTGGGGATAATCTAGCATATTTGGTGTGAAAAACGGAAGAGAGAGATAGTAAAAAAAGTGGTGGGTCCCATGTTTATTTTGTAGATAGAGAAGGTAAAATAAAGATCATGGAAGGTTTGATATTTGGTAGATTTCCAAGTGATGATAATCCATACTTGACAAAAATACTTCCAATAAAGTACATATGTAATAATTGAATTTGTTTTGATGTCATCCAAAATTCATTCAATAAAGAGATTTTGAAAAACAGTTAAAAGGCTAATGACATTATACAAAGGATTATGTGATTATAGTCATTATATAAAAACTAATTGGAGATGACAATGATATCTTAGTATTAAAAAATTATTTTATGTATAAAATCTAACATATTCCTATATAGGATTACCTCCGACCAAAAGTGATAATCTTTTTTCCAGTGTCATTTTTGGAGAAATTTTTTCACCAACCAAACACGATAAAAATTATTTTGCTCTGCAATCATTTTTATAGATAATGATTTCCAGGAATCGTCAAATTATCCCATAATCTAACGTACCTCAGCCAAACCGACCCTCAAAGTAAAAGAAAAAGAATAAAATATAAAGGAGAAGAACAAGTAGCTGTCATGCTAATGAAAGTCTCAAAAAGAATCGTGACAATGAAAGAACATATCCTTAAGCTTCAATTGCATCTTTATGCACAAAATAATGTTGGAGAATACAAAGCATTTCAAAAACTCAAAATATAAGAAGTTATAAAAAAATACATGTCTATACATGCACATTTTGACAACTAACCATTCACTAATCTTTGCAAGATTATTGGATAGCTGGTTATAAAAAATATGCACATATGGGCATGCATGTATTATAAAGATTCTTAAAGAACCAGAAACCTAACCATCCACAACATCAAAATATTTGAAAGTCATATCAAAATATTTTAAAGGTCATAGAATGATGGGTGCTTTTTCTAATCTATTAACATTTTTCTCATGGAAAACAATCAGAATAAGCTTTAGAAAGCTGTTCGCCACCTTAAAGCTGCCTCCTTTTTTACTCTACCCCTTGCATTTCTTCTAAATTAATGGGACCAGATTGTCCAAGTATTTCTTACAAAGACAAGCCATTTAAAGAAACATAGAACCAACCATCCAAGGCATCAAGAATCTAAAATAGGCATAAAATGATGGGTGCTTTCTCTAATTGTTAAGCAACTTTCTTGTCAAAAGCAAACACGGTATGCCCTAAAAATTGGTGTGCTACCTTAAAGCTCCCTCCTTTCTTTCTTTTCCCGTATGATTCTTGTAAAAGAAGAAGGATTTAGATAATTTAAACTATTTGTTCTTACAAAAACAACACAGTAGAAGAAAAAGAAGAACAAGAGGAAGGAAAGCAGTCTTCCATGACATCAAAAGTAAAGAATGTCCATACAAAGATGGGTCCTTTCTTTAATCTTCACCAAACTTCTCATCAAAAGCCTTAAAACTCTTACGTTTCTTTCCTTTCCCTTGTGGAGCATCTAAAGTCTAAACCGTAAAGAGAAAACCAAAATATCCAAGTCATCAAGAATCTAATCTTCCAACAATTTTATCATCAAAGCAAACACAAGCAAGTTTGTAAATAATGGTTTACCACCTTAGAACCCCCTCCCTACTTTCCTTTCCTTATGTTTCTTCTAAAAGAAGATGGAAACAAAGCATCCAAACCATTTATTCTTGCCAAGATGAAAAAATCAAACATCAAAGATATCAAAATCTCAAAATTGTCGTACCAAGATGGCCTCTTTCTCTAATCTTTTTAATTTTTTATCAAAATAAACTGAGTAATACATAATAATCTATGATTTCCTTGAGAAGGGCTCCTGAGAAAGAAGATCTAAACGGAGTATTAGACGAACCAAGAAGGAAGGTGAATGCAGGTGTAGATGGATCAGATCGTAAGGTTTTGGGAAGCGGTTAAAGATGAAGAGAAGGGGGGAGGGGGGCAAGAAAAAGAAACATCAAAAATTCGATCTTCTATCAAATTTCTCATCGACAGCAAAAATTGTAAGCCATAAAAGTTGCGTACCACCTCAAAGAGAGCTTCTTTCTTCACTTTCCCTTCTCTTCTTCGGACATACAAGAGAATGAAACCTCTGGTGAAAACCAGAGAGAAAAAGAATGTCTTGAAACGCTGGTCCCTTCTTTCCTTCCTCTCTTAAGCGTCCCAATGTCGATCTGCGCGTTATAATAATAAGTGCAATCCCGCTAACTCCCTCACGCAGTGAATACGCTCGTTAAAGACTCGACAAAGGGATCAAAATGCCAACCGTGCATGATCCTGTCCCAAACCTCGGACACGGGGCCTGGCCCACGAGGATACGCTGTCCTGTCATTATCATCGAAGGCACTGCAATCTTTGTCGACGTGCCCATTATTTAAGATTCTGGCGGAACATGGATTTATTGGAGCATAGAAAATATCTATACCAGAGACCGGAAAGCAAAGAACTTGGCCTGGGAGAGACCCACGGAAACGTACCGATTCCACTTGCTAAAAACGACGGGAGATTGAACCGGTCCGGTCCCACTCGACCGGCCCGCAGTCCCCTACGCGAGGAGAACGACGGCCCCATTCCAGTGGTAGCCACCGCCTCTCCTGCCAGAATCTCACCGCCGCCCGCCCCCTCCGCTGCCGTGCACTGCCCGCGGCCCGCGGCCGCTGATGCCCCTAGGTTCGTATTAATGCAATTGAGAAAAGGGAAAAACGTGGGCAGCTACTGTACGTATTTATACGGAGGATGCGAGTCGGTGCCGGGTCGGGCCCTGACTGATGCAGACCGGATACGGTCTTAGATGTACGAACCGAACCGGGCCCTCTCATATTTCATATCCGTCTGTCTAACATTCCGCGAGAAATAACAAAATTCTAATGGAGGAAATCTTTGGATTTGTACACCGCCTCTGATTAAAAAAAAAAAAAAAAAAAAAAGAAGAAGAAGAAGAAGAAGAAGAAGAGGAGGAGAGGAGAGAGAGCACATATTGGAACATATAAATCCCATTTGCCCAAATATATTTAAGATTTAATATTAAAAAAATTTAAATTAAATAATAAAATATTTTTTTATGATAAAATTATAATATGTTGGTTTGAATTATGAAATCCCTCGACTTCGATTATAATATCTATATATATTATAAAACAAAAGAATTTTTCATTATTAAAAAATATTAAAATTTTTAATAATAAAAATATTTTTCGTGTTATGATATTCTGTGAACAAGATTATGACATCTTATCCATAAATAAGTATCTTGTAGACAAGATATTTTTGTTATTCAAACATATAATTAATACCTGTAATTTTTTTTATTAAAAATTTTGAATCATGAAAATATTCTTTTCTGACAAAAATATTTTTTTCTTACGACATCCATTTATAAATAGATATGATAATCATATTCACATTATACTATAAGGACGATGATAATTTTGTTATTAAAAATTTAAAAATTTGTCAATAACAAAATATTTCTGACCTTATGACTTTATGTAAACAGAGTTATGATACCCTGTTTCCAAATAAATATAATAAGAGAATAACATTTTCATCATTTAAATGTATATTTAATGTTTGCTATTTATTTTTCTTAAAAATTCTGAATGACAAAAAAAAAAAAAAAATTATGACATTCCATTGTGAACAGGATATGATAATTCTATTCATAGGATATTTATATGATCGAAGTATTTTCATACTTAAAAAATTTTGAATATTTTTTCACTTGATAAAAATATTTTTTAATTTTATAATACACGAATACCATAATTCAAATCAAGAAATGTAATAATCAAAACCAACATGTATATAATTTTATCATAAAAAAATATATTTTTATTATTTTAATTTTTAATAAAAATATAAAGCTACAAGTATTACATGATCCAATGACATTTGATGTTTTTTTTTTTTTTTTCTGCATCAGCCTGCTAAATAAAGAATTACTCAATTCTAACAATGCCTATTCAAATTTGATCGTGACCGCGCGTGGATTTATTTTCAAAATCACAGTCGCACGCATCCTATCAAAAACACCGTAAGAAAAAGAAGCGCCAAAACAGTTAATAAAAATTTATTTTTATCAATAAAATTACTAGATCTATTTTTTCAAATATACATATCAAATTATTATTTCTTCACAGATTAGTAAAATACCGCAGGGTGATTGCTGTTGAACATGATATTTGCACAAAACTGCTATTCAATACTGATATTTTCACTCTTTCAAAAGCAAAAAATTTTTGACATCAAAAGATATAAAAATTTGACATATAATTTAAGAAAAAAAATGAATATCATCATACAACCTGTATAGCGTTGTTCAAATTTTTGTTAGGTTTCTTAAAGCAAAAATAAGAAACAGTCAAATACCAAATGGACCCTTAAATTACATGTAAGTTTAGTTTCGTTTATATATTTATATATTTAAACATGTGTGCACTATATATATATATATATATATATATATATATATATATATATATATATCCAGATAGACCCGGGATCCAGGCGGGGAAATTGAATAGTATCAAATGAATGAACAGAAATTATTAAAAGTTTGAAGATAAACAGTAAATTGAAAGCTTGAAGACAAACAGTATATTGAAAGCTTGAAGATAAACAGTATTGAAAATACTTATTTTTTCATAGCCGTTCTGGATTCAGAGAAGATAACATGCACCCATTCCACTATAGTTTCCTATAACAGGATGGCCCCAATTTATCAAATGGCTGCTGTCCGATTGTTGTTATAATCCCCTACTTGAGAACATAACTATGGAGCTTTATTGTAACTTGAATATAAATGCTTTCATGAAATAAATTGAAAAACAACAGATGTCTTGAAGAATATGAAATTCTTTTATTAAAGAAACATTTCAAAGATACATTGCAAGCTCTGCCTGTTACTTACACTGGGTAAAAGGGGGAGCTTGGGTCTTAATACAAAGTTTAGTGTCCCTAAGGACTATTGAAAGGGATTTTGGATATTTGGGAGAACTACAAGAAGAGGGTTTTGGGGAGACCTAGGCTAACACTCAGAAGCTCCAGCTCTTCGGGTTCTTTGTGATGCCTTCTCTGAAGGCCCTTCTTCTTTTATAGAATCTTGAATGTGCTGAATTGTGATGTTGTTTGACATCCACATTTGGATTTGATAATTTTGGAGTCCTCAAAGGAATATCTTTCTTTTAATTGGGGCTGGTACGCCTTTTATCACTTCACTGCAAGAGCCGGTATGTCTTTTGTTACTTTGTCGCGGGGGCTAGTACGCCTTTTATCACTTCATTGCAAGGGTTGGTACATCTTTTGTCACTTCATTGTAGGGGTTGGTATATCTTTTGTCATTTTATTGCAGGGGTTGGTATATCTTTTGTCTGCTTTTTGGTACAAGAATCTTGCTTTTGGTTTTGTGGTTGGCACGCCGATGTGACTAAAAGTTAGGCATGCTTCTCTTGGTGGTTGCGGTCGAGTCAGGCTGAGTCTTTGTAAGGACTCGTTTGCTTTGAGATTTGTTCTCATAGGATCTCAAAGTGTTCTTCATCTTCGTCTTGTGGTGTTTGATTGGAAGAGGAGGAACTGGAGGCCGTGGCTTCTTCTTCTTCTTCTTTCTTGAATTCTGCCAAAATCTGTGAGAAATATTTCTTGTACTCTGCATGAGATCTGGCGGCTGCAAGTTTTGTGGTTGCAAAGGACTTTTGGGTTAAAATTTTGAAGTAGATGGTTCGACCTGAAGGGATTGCTGTGGATTTTGATTGAACCATTCTAATACTTTTGGTTTGGTGGCCTTTTCTAAATTGAATTCTGACCACCATTTAACTTTGAACTTTCTGGCCATTGATGGTTGAAAGTTTGGGATATTAGTTGTTGCATAGTCCCAGCAAAGGATACAGTGAAAATTGGACAAAAAAATTGAGAAGA
Source organism: Areca catechu (assembly GCA_021397845.1). NCBI lineage: Eukaryota > Viridiplantae > Streptophyta > Magnoliopsida > Arecales > Arecaceae > Areca > Areca catechu. The sequence continues at coordinate 2,072,686 of CM038049.1, read as the reverse complement.
GGAATGTCTTCTCTCTTTCTGTAGAAAGGATTTTTTGTTGGTAAATTGAATATCCTTCATGGACTTTTTCTGGTAAGATTTCAAGGGTGGAGCCATAATAGCACCACCAATCAGCAAACCAATAGGGGAAGTGGAATTTGGTATTATTATTGGAATAGAACAACTACGAGTGGCGGTGATGCAAGTTTTGAAATAAAAGTATTGTACCAAGAATTCTTGTAATCCCAATAGTTGAAGTGCTGTAGATTATACTTTTGGGATAACTTTTTGAAGGTATTGGGATTATCTTCCCATGCAGATGGAGATAGAACTTGAAGAATTTAGGCCGTTGAGTGGGTGATGATTGAAGGATCGGCCCTATCTTTGTAGTGTTTTATTGCTACAGAATCTGTATCAACTAGAAAATTCATAAAAGATATTGTTTTGAGTGGATCTCTTGCAGAAAATGCCACTCTTCTGGAAATACTTTTGAAATTATTTTCTATGGATCAGAGTCCATATATTCATCTTTTATTTAAAATAGGTTGGAAGATGAGTTTTTCAAAATATGTAGCCTTTTTTGAAGGGGTTTTTGAAGAGGGGTTGGGTCAGAAATCCCAACTTTTAAATTTGTTTTTTGGGTTGATAGTGAGTCAGAAATCTCTGCTACCATCTTTTATTTTTGGAGGGGTTTAATTTGTGCTTCTTCTTCTGCGATGGCCTTTTTGAGAATTTCCAAGCTCAATAGGGTTGGATTCGCCTTGGCTAAGTTTGCCATCTATTTTGCAGAAAGTAGAAAAGTATAGGCTTTTTCTTGGGAGGCTTCTTCTTGGTGATAATGTCATACCACGATAGCCTTGGGAATGTTTGGATTTTGGGTGAAGATTGAGTTGAGACTTGGATGTTTGGGATTGTGTGGAAGGCCCGGTAGCCTGGGCATAGGATTATTTAGTTTGTTTTTGGACTACTACCGCGGCCTTTTGGGCTGGAGGTTTCTTGGGGGCCATTGGTTTAAAGTTCCTGTAAGAATTCACGAGAAAGGAAATCGGGCAGGGAATTGTCTTGGCCTTTGATATGTTCGATATCAAAGTCAAAAATAGATAATAAAGCTTGTCATCTAGCAAATATATTTTGAAGCTAGATTTTGAACATCTTTTTTTCAAAATATATTTTGCTGCTTTGCAATCAATCCGAAGTAAAAATTTTTGATTAAGTAAATCACTTTGAGATTTTGAAATTGACAAAATAATTGCTAAAACTTCCTTCTTTATAGTGAAATATTTGGTTTGGGTTTCATTCTAACGGCCAGAAGTGTATTGGATAAGTTGTTTTATTCCGTCCTTATTTTGTTTGAGAATACGTCCATAGCCAAGTTCAAAGACATCAGTTTCTACAATCTTTTAGGCTTTTGGATCAGGAAGATAAAGGCAAGGGAGATTTTTGACTTGGGCTTTAATTTTCCTGATTGTATTAACATGGACTTGAGTCAATTTTGGGGAATTTTCCTCGGCCTTTGGTATAGTGGTTTTGCTAGGATTCTGATATTCTTAATGTTATAGTAGTAACCAACCCATTCGGCCCTGATACAACGGTGGGTCCACTTGAAGAGATCAGCCCCTGTGGTGGCTAGGTCGGTACCTCGGCCAGCCCACTTCGGCCATGCCTGGAGCCCAGCCCAGCCGGGCTGGCACCTCGACCAGGTCGGTAGCTAGGCCAACCTGCTTCAGGTGTACATGGGGCCCGGCCAGGCGCACGAGGTAGCCGCTTCGACCCAAGGTCTCTGGCTCCACTAGCCCCAACCAAACGCGTCGAGGCACGCCCACGCAAGTGCCCACGATGGGAGGGGAGCGATGATGGGAGCTCCTACTCGGCCCCTTCCGCCCGCCGCACGGCTTCGCGGCATGCCCAGCTTCGCCCATCTGCCGGTTCGCCCGCAGCGGGCTCGGTCTCGTCCGCCTGCCACACGGCTCCGTGGTGCACCCAGTTCTGCCCGTCCGCCAGTTTGCCCGCAGCGGGCTCGGTCCTGTCCGCCAGTCGCACGACTTTGCAGCACGCCCAGATCCGCCCGGTTTGATGGGACGCTGCCCCGGCTCGGTGCTCCCGTGCCCCAGATCCCCGCTCTGGCTCCGGTCCGACAGGACGCCTGCCCCAGCTCGACGACATCGTGCCACAGGTCCGGCCCTTCCGCTCGTAGCATCTTCGGCACGTCGGCACGTGGGGCGCCCAGTTCGGCATGCCCACGCACCCGCATGCCTAGTTCGGCATGCTCGCGTGGCGCTCGGTCATGCACTTCTGCGCTCTCGGTTCGGCTCGGCCCGGCGAGACTCCGCCCGGTCCGGCACTCCCGTGCCCCAGGTTTGGCCCTTCCGCCCGTAGCAGCTCCGCACACTTGGCACGTGTAGCGCCCAGTTCGTTATGCCCACGCGCCCGCGTGCCCAGTTCGGCACACCTGCTTGGTGCCCGGTCCGTCTCCACCCATAGGGGTCCGGAGGCACACCCGCATGGCCGCATCCGTCATCCGTCTCCGCCTGCAGAGATCCGGAGACACACCCACACCAGTCCGTCCACTGGGGAACGTCGCACCTTCGCGGTCCGGCATGGCCATGCACGCGCGAGTTCGCACTACGCACATTGGTCCACGTACATAGAAGCCTCTACGGGCCTTCTCTCGGTCTACGTGCCTGCTTGGCAATGTGGAGTAGCGCCCCGGCCAACTCGGCACTTTGGCATTTCAGCCCAGCTCGACCACTGGGAGCATCGTATAGTTCGATCTCATTCATGCGGGCCCGGCACGTTTCTTGAGGGGCTCCATCCACGTGGGTCCTATAGCACGCTGCCTGCAAAGGAGAACTACGTTAAAGCTTCCCAAGCCACTGTTTGCACTAATCAGGAAATAGTGCCATGTCCAAGGCACTATACTCCTTCACCAAATCTCTGAACCTCCAATAAGAGGAAGCCTCACAGGCCTACAACAAAAAGAGCACGCCTCCCCAAATGATAGAGACCACTCATCTACATAAGATCAGCTTGAAGAGGTAAGGGGGAGGTAAGAGATAATAAGCTCTCTTCATTCTCACATGAGCTTCCATTTTTTATCACCCTCCGGAAGCGGAGAGTCCCCCAAGCTCTCCACCTTAGAGATCGTTTGTTCCCCTCGATCGTCCCACTGACTTGATCGTCGGAGTGTCTTTGTTGGAATCCCCAACCCAGGTCTCTCCTGTTTTGCAGGTCCGCCCGATAGAGGGAACCGTTTCATGAGGTCGGAAATCGAGCGCCCGGCGAGAGGGACCCGATGCGCCCGAGCTACGAGCCACAACGATCTTGGCGGCATCAGATTGGCGCGCCAGGTAGGGGGGCAGATCCATGCTCCTCAACAGAGTGGGACAACCGTTTCCATCTTTATCCTTAGTCCCGGGGGGCAAACCAGGGGCACGAGAGCTTCTCCCTCTCTCTCGAGGCTCCAAGGAGCGTCCTCGACCAAAAAATCCTAAGCTGTAAAGGTGCATCACCACCCTTGGCAGGGCAGCACGCAGCAAGCCGAAGATGGCGCCACCTCCAGGTGGTGCCACCTTCCAGGAGCCCCACTCAAAAAAAAAAAAGAGAGAAAAAGAATAGAGGGAGGAAGGGTCTGACCATCGTGGAGAGGGAAGAAATACATGTAACATGGTTTCCAGCTCTCCCATGCAACAGGATTCCATTCTTCCCATGCAACGGAGCTTGCTCGCATCCAACGGAGCTTTCCCCCATCCAACGGAGTCATTTCCCTCATGCAACGGAGCTCCAACTCTCCCATGCAATGGAGCTCCAACTCTCCCGTGCAACAGGAGCCTTACACTCCTATGCAATGGAGTTTACTCCCATGCAACAGAGTTTCCTCCCATTCAATGAGGTCACCTTCTCCCATGTGACGGAGTATGCTCCCATGCAACGGAGCTTTCCCCCATCCAACGGAGTCATTTCCCTCATGCAACGGAGCTCCAACTCTCCTATGCAATGGAGCTCCAACTCTCTCATGCAATGGAGCATGCAACAGGAGCCTACTCCCATGCAATGGGAACAGGCAGACTCATCTCTATCCACTCTCCATGCAACGGGAATGGGAGTCTCCATCGGAGTCTTATCTCCCACGCAGCAGGATCTCATCTCTCCCGAGCAGCAGGATTCCATCTCCTCCATGCAACGGGAGCTCCATTCCTTCCGTGCAACGAAGTCATCTTCTCCATGCAACGGGAGTCTATCTCCTCCCACGCAGCAGGATCTCATCTCTCTTGAGCAGCAGGATTCCATCTCCTCCATGCAACGGTCTCCATTCCTTCCATGCAACGAAGTCATCTTCTCCATGCAACGGGAGTCTCATCTCCTCTTACGCAGCAAGATCTCATCTCTCCCGAGCAATAAGATTCCATTCCTTCCATGCAACGAAGTCATCTCCCTCGTGCAACGGAGCTTCCTCCCATGCAACGGAGTCATCTCCCTCATGCAATGGAGCTTCCTCCCATACAATGGAGTCATCTCCCTCGTGCAACGGAGCTTCCTCCCATGTAACGGAGTCGTTTCCTTCATGCAACAGAGGTCTCACCTCCTCCCATGCAACGGAGGTCCATCCTCCCACGCAATGGAGCCATGCTCCCCATGCAACCAAGTTCTATTCTTCCATGCAAAGGAATCCCATTCTCTCCTGAGAGGGCGACTGGCAAATTTGATCCCAGCCCTCTCAAGGAAGAAACATATTTTTATCTATTCATATGACCGAAGCTCAATAGGTAACTCCTTCTCCGCTACATTTACACGATGAAAAACTGTGTTTCAGTTTTACAGGAGAAGCTCCCGCAAACTCAGGACGCCTAGGCCGGAGCCCTGCCCTCCTCCTCCAGGTCGAGCCCCTCAAAGGCGAGAGACCCTTGGGCTAAAGTCGGGCCACCGACGCCCTCCACCAGGTTGAGCCTCTTCGAGGTCGAGCCCCCTCGGAGTCGAGCCCTGCCCTCCTCCTCCAGGTCGAGCCCCTCGAAGGCGAGAGCCTCCTGGGCCGGAGTCGGGCCACCGACGCCCTCCGCCTAGTTGAGCCTCTTCGAGGTCGAGCCCCCTCGGAGTCAAGCCTTGCCCTCCTCCTCCAAGTCGAGCCCCTCGAAGGCGAGAGCCCCCTGGGCCGGAGTCGGGTTGCCGACGCCCTCCACCAGGTTGAGCCTCTTCGAGGTCAAGCCCGCTCGGAGTCGAGCCCTGCCCTCCTCCTCCAGGTCGAGCCCCTCGAAGGCGAGAGCCCCCTGGGCCGGAGTCAGGCTGCCGATGCCCTTCGCCAGGTTGAGCCTCTTCGAGGTCGAGCCCCCTGGACTGGAGTCGAGCCCTCCTGGCGATAAAGCCCGGATCCCATGCTCTCAAGCACCAAAGCCCGGATCCCATGCTCTCCGGCACTAAGTCCTCGAGCCTAGCTCTAGGCCATCAAAGCCCGGATCCCACACTCTCCGACACTAAGTCCTCGAGCCTAGCTCCGGGCCATCAAAGACCGGAAACCCCGGCACCAGAAGCCCAGCTCTCCAACACCTAAAGACCGGAAACCCCGCACCTAAAGACTGGAAACCCCAGCACTTCAAGATCGGAAACCCCGGCACCTAAAGACCGGAAACCCCAGCACCTAAAGATCGGAAACCCTGGCACCAGGAGCCCAACTCTCCAATATCAAAGACCAGAAATCCTAGCACCTCAATATGGGAAATACCAGAGGTCCCGCACTAAAGCCAAGAAGCTTCTGAAGCTCTGCGTTCAAGCCAAGAGTCAATCAAGCTTCACAATAAAACAAAGCTGAAGCCAAGCTCCTCACCAAAGTCAAGCTCTTTGATGAGACCGAGCTCCCTGCTGGGGTCAAACTCCCATTGGAGATGAGGAAGACTAACCCCCACCATGGCTGGGGAATGCAACAAATGAAGCACGATTCCCAAAAGGGAGAAGCTGTGAAGGCCCAGTCATTTCACGCACACCATGCAAGACTGTGGGGTGGGATTTTGTCCTCCACTCCATGCAAACATGACGAGAAGGGTGATCCTGTTTCTCTACACAATGTGGGCATTGGATGGTACAAAACTAATAAATGCATGCACTGACATGCTCTCCTCCTAAGAGCTTCCGCAACACCATCATCACCAACATCATTAAACATTCTCAACCGCTGAGATGCGCAAGGCCAACCACCATGGGAAGCTCCGGAGGCCCAACCATTTATGGCTCGCCTCCTAGCATGGCGAACCGGCGGCTCTGCCATCTCATGAAGGAGGTAAGGATCCCTCCCTAATTAAAGTTCCTCTCTGGTGCAACTTTGTTCTTCACCAATACAGGAACATGCCCGTCCGACTCCAAGTCCGGCGAAGTTAAGAGCTGAAGTCAAGCTCCTCAGTTCAGCCGAGCTAAAGTCAAGCCCCTTGATTCAGCCAAGCTAAAGTCAAATAAAGTCGAGCTGGAGTCAAACCCCTTGATTCAGCCGAGCTGAAGTCAAATAAAGCCGAGATGAAGTCATGCCACTACTAGAAAAGGGTGCTTTATCGAGGGATTTTATCGAGAAAAAAAATCTCTTGCAATTTCGAGGGATTTTCCGACAAAAAAAAATTAATTATAAAATTTTCCGAGGAAAAAAATTTTCTCACAAAATCCCTCAGAATTTTTTTTTGTGAGGGATTTTATGAGGGATTTGTTTTTTATAAATGAGCTCTTAGTAGAAATTTTTTGAAAAAAAAAGTTTTCTTGGAAAATCTCTCACAAATTATTTTTACGAGAGATTTTTCGAGGGATCTTTTCATCATAATTTGGTTCTTAGTAAAAAAAAATTCAATAAAAAAATTTCTCTCAAAATCTCTCGGAAATTATTTTTGCGAGGGATTTTTCGAGAGATCTTTTCATGATAATTTAGTTCTTAGTAAAAAAAATTTCAAATAAAATAATCCCTCGAAACTTTTTTTTGTGAGAGATTTTCCGAGGGATCTTTTCATCATAATTTGGTTCTTAGTAAAAAAACTTCCAATAAAAAAATTCCTAGAAAAATCTCTCGAAAAGTCCCTCAGAAATTATTCCTAAAGAAATCCCTCGAAAAATCCCTTGAAAATTTAACCTCGAAAAATCTCTCGAAAATTTACCCTCGGAAAATCCCTCGAAAATTTTTTCTCGAAAAATCCCTCGAAAATCTTTCCTCGGAAGATTCCCTCGGAGACCTCGAAGATGTTCCCTCGAAAAATCCCCCAGTAATATCCTCTCGGAGAATTTCCCTCGGAAAATCCCTCGGAGATGTTCCCTCGAAAAATCCCCCAGTTCAAATATTTCCCTCGACCTAATATACTCTCTCACAATTCAATTCACTCTTGCTGATCAAATAAATGTTCATGAAACTCATGCTAATATTCATCGAAAAGAAGAGCAATATTTGATATATCTTCTTCACTCTTTTTTGAAATGATATGTTCGAAATATTCAAGATAGGACAAAGCATTGGATATCCATCTGATCTTCCGTAATATTTGAAGCTTCCACAACTTTTCATTATGATGACTATTTGATATATCTTTCGAGAGGCCAATAATATCGTAAATTTCATTATCTTTTTTATTAAATTGTATCAACATGAAATTAGTATGATCACTCATTTGTATAAAAAAAAAAAAAATCCATAGGTGGCAACTTTTCCTAACTAGTTTGTAATATGATAGCTGAGATGGACTATGCTTGTAGGGAGCATAGATCATCAAATTATAGTATTCACTAGTTTTTTTAACAACGAAGTTGTTCATGCCATATCTGATGTTTTGAACGCTCCCGCACAGACTATATCCAAATATTTACCATATCGGAACCCATTTAGCTTTCGAATTTCAGTGCTTTTGGATCCGGTGGGAAGAGAAATTCCAAAACAAAACCCGTGTACCCAAATGCCAGACGAATCCCGCTTCCTAAATGCCTGACGGTGAAAAATTGGCCCCAGAAATCTCACGAAAACTAAACTGAAATAATCCCCATGACGAAATCCAAAATCCTCGATGAATCCCGCTTCCACATTTTCCTTCAAAATCCAAAGCCAATGGCACCCTCCCAGCCCTCCCTTTAAATCCCCAGCCCCTCTTTCCCTTCTCATCAAACCCACTCCTTCTCACTCTCCTCCATCCCCTCTCCATCTCCTCTTCCTCTAATTCTGACCCTAACCCTAGAGGAGCAGCGGAGGTGCCAGGAGGGCGGCTATGGAGGACAAGGAGAACAGCGTCCACCTCACCCACAGGGCGGCAGCGAGGAAGAGAGGCACCTCTGTGGCGGCCTCCGCTTCCCAGTCTCTCCCATACGACTAGCCTCCGGCCAAGAGGAGGAAACATAGGGCCTTGGGCGAGCTCAATAATATCCCATTTCAGCCTGATGGAATAAAACCTAGCTACTCTACTTGGCACGGTCTTGAAGGTCAGAAGGGAAGGGAAGGTCTCTAGGGTTTTCTCGGCAAAGTCATTCTCTTAAATTAAAAAAAACTTATAGAGCCACATTTTTTAAAAACATAGTTCCACATTTTTTGGCAATGCATTTTAGTTTTAAATGTCTTTTGTTGGCAACATTGCATAGCCAGTGGATGAGGTCTTTCTATTCTCTCCACCTATCAATTATGGGTTTCCAATAGCATTATATATTTTCAAGATGCTTATCTTCATTTATTTCATATGTTACTGTATCTTCCTCTTTTGTCATTTAAACATATATAAATTGAGTCATTGGAAGCCCAATAAAATAAAAAAAAATATTAAAAAAATTATTGTTCTAATATTTTTTTATAAAATAATTTTATAATAATAGATAGTAAAATTGAACCTAGAACCTTTGAAAAGCCTACCTACTATCATAACCATTAAAATTCAATTTTATTTTATTAATATATATTAAAAAATATTAACCAATATAAAACCTTTATTATAAATTAATAAAATCTAAAACCCCTTAAACTCCCACACCCACCGCCCATCTTTGTTCGACCATCGGGCTTCCCTCTCTTCCCTCTTGAATCGAACCCTTCCGCTTCTTCTCCTCCACCCATGGGATGCCCATCGGAGAAATCCCATCACGACCTCTCTTCTATTTCAAGTAGGATGTCCACGAGAGGAGATCCTCCGGAGGGCTTGGCAACTACAAGAAACCCCCGATTGACTTGGCCTCTGCAAATCGATCAGTGCTTAGAAGGGATTCGATAAGAGACCCCTCGGCCCCTGGCTCTCCTTCATTTGGTCCGATGACCGCGCAACTCTGCTTCCGTGATCTTCCCTCCGAAGTGCTTGGCGACCATGATAAGCTCTCAGATACTAGCTTAGCTCCTTCGGTCAGTCCCTCCTCACACTTAGATCGATGCCCACGGGAAGGACTACTCAGAAGATACCCCCTCGCTCGGTCCTGCTCGACACTCATAAGGCCCAATGATTACTAGCGATCGGCCACCGGTATCCTCGGCTCCCCTCCGCTCAGCAAGGAGCGACGATTGCAAGCCCTCACTTGGCTACTCCACGATCAATCTCTCCTCTCCATGGTATGATCGACGGCCACAAGCTCTCGGCCTCCCGTCCGATTATCTTATAATTTTTTTAAATCATATAATTTGACTCGATACTTGTTTATGAAAATATTTTCAGATATCATATTACAATAAGTTTTTGGAAAAATAACGGTTGAATATGATGATCTGCTTTACAAAATTTCTGCTTGATAGTTGAATATGAAGTATATAAATTATTTGCAAGGATGCAAAACTTATCAACAGAAAAATCACTTAGAATTAAATTTGGTTTGTCAAAGTTGTGATTAAGGCTATAAATGGATCGGGTTGATCCGTGATCCGACCCGACCCGACCCATTTAGACCCGATCCAACCCATTTTTATGGACCCGTGGATCCGGGTTGGGTCCTAAAATTAGACCCGTTCTATTTTTCGGGTCCGTTTGGGTTTACTAAATTTAGACCCGATCCGACCCGATTCGAACATACTAATACTGTTAGAATTATATATATTTGGACTTTTAAATTATAATTTAAAACTTGTATGGAACTAGTTATAATTATTTTTATATCTTAACTTATTTTAAAAATAATATTATTTATTATCTATTTTATAGTTAATAATAGTTAGCTATGTAATAATTAAAATATAGTTGTCTATATTTTATTCGGATCATATTTAGATCCAAACTTTGTATATTAGAACCAGATTATTTATGGACCCGATCCGACCCGACCCATTTGCATCCATAGTTATGATATAAAAATATTGTGCAACTATAATACTTGGCCCGATCCGATTGGGTCGGGTCCACTATCAAAATTTTCGTGATCTTCCCTCCGGAGTGCTTGGCGACCATGATAAGCTCTCAGATACTAGCTTAGCTCCTTCGGTCAGTCCCTCCTCACACTTAGATCGATGCCCATGGGAAGGACTACTCAGAAGATACCCCCTCGCTCGGTCCTGCTCGACACTCATAAGGCCCAATGATTACTAGCGATCGGCCACCGGTATCCTCGGCTCCCCTCCGCTCAGCAAGGAGCGACGATCGCAAGCCCCCACTTGGCTACTCCACGATCAATCTCTCCTCTCCATGGTATGATCGACGGCCACAAGCTCTCGGCCTCCCGTCCGATTATCTTATAATTTTTTAAATCATATAATTTGACTCGATACTTGTTTATGAAAATATTTCCAGATATTATATTACAATAAGTTTTTGGAAAAATAACGGTTGAATATGATGATTTGCTTTACAAAATTTCTGCTTGATAGTTGAATATGAAGTATATAAATTATTTACAAGGATGCAAAACTTATCAACAGAAAAATCACTTAGAATTAAATTTGGTTTGTCAAAGTTGTGATTAAGGCTACAAATGGATCGGTTGATCCGTGATCCGACCCGACCCGACCCATTTAGACCCGATCCAACCCATTTTTATGGACCCGTGGATCCGGGTTGGGTCCTAAAATTAGACCCGTTCTATTTTTCGGGTCCGTTTGGGTTTACTAAATTTAGACCCGATCCGACCCGATTCGAACATACTAATACTGTTAGAATTATATATATTTGGACTTTTAAATTATAATTTAAAACTTGTATGGAACTAGTTATAATTATTTTTATATCTTAACTTATTTTAAAAATAATATTATTTATTATCTATTTTATAGTTAATAATAGTTAGCTATGTAATAATTAAAATATAGTTGTCTATATTTTATTCGGATCATATTTAGATCCAAACTTTGTATATTAGAACCAGATTATTTATGGACTCGATCCAATCCGAATGACTCGTTGTGTTGAAAATTTTGATAGTGGACCCGACCAAATCCGACCCGATTTTCTAGTGGATTGGATCTGAGTCTACTATTAGGACCCGATCAAAAAATCGGATTGGATCGGGATCACTCAAGACCCGATCCGACCCGACCTATTTGCATTCATAGTTATGATATAAAAATATTGTGCAACTATAATACTTGGCCCGCTCCGATCTTTTTTGAGATGGGATATATTTTTTTAAGATGGAATGGATATGAGTTTTGAAAAACCTGATCCGTTGCCATCTTTGATATAAATTTTTAATTAAAATATAGCGGACATTCCATACCATCCATCTAATAAGTCCAAGGTGAATATCAAAATTACCAAACAACCAGGAACATTCTTGCATTCTCTCTCATCTCGATCGTCTGATAAATGATACCTTTTCATCAGCCCCCCGTCCTTTTACGAAACCTCCCAGGCGGCAAATAAAACTTAGAAATCCAAAAAAACTCTGCATAGAACCCAAAACTCTTCAAAGCCCGCTCTCCTCCCAAATCGAAGAAGAAATTTCCAAAACCCTACCCGAAAGAAATCCCCCACTCCCTCTCTTGCGATCTCCCTCTCGTTCTCGCGCGGTGATTGTTTTTGACCTCCTCCACCCGGAGTTGTCCACGGCCGGCCGACAACCATCGTCGTCGGAGAATGGCGCCGGAAATGTTTCCGGTGGGAGTGGAGGTGGAGGTGTGCTGCGAGGATGAGGGCTTCCACGGGGCCTGGTACGAGGCCCGGGTCATCCGGACCGTCTCTCGCCGCCGCCCTTACATCGTCGTCTACGACTCCCTCATGGACGACTCCGACGAGTCCCGTCCCCTCTTCGAGACCGTCGTCGCCTCTAACATCCGCCCCCGCCTCCCGCGGCCCCCCGAGCCCCAGATCTTCACCCTTCACCAGCTCGTCGACGCCTTCTACAATGACGGGTGGTTCGTCTCTGTTTTCCCTTCGGAGGGCGGAGGGAAGTACTCCGTCTGCTTTCCGAACACTAGGGAGGAGATGGAGTTCGCCCCGGCGGAGCTGAGACCACGGCGCTACTGGATCCGAGGCAAGTGGGTTTCTCCCGACGGGCAGGTATGCTGGTTCTCTTAAAACTTCCTCCTTTCCTTGGATTCCGGTGTCTTCTTTAGCTTTCTAGCTCGTCTTCAGAGATTTTATCTTGGATTCGGCTGTCTTCATTGGTATCTTAGAAATTATATAATTCTCCATTCTAGTTCTCGTCTTTGGAGCTGGTTTAATTTGCCTCTTTTGATGATTGATTAGAAGTTATGCCTATGTTTTGGGCTCTTTTTTTTTTTTTCCTCTGTGTCTGTTGGAAATGGGCTAGAAAGGTGGAAATGTCTACTAGTCGTTTTATTTGAGTGTTTCTGTGCAACGGGTTTTCTTGAGGTCCCAGTGCATTTCATGGAAGGTAGCTTGTTTAAATAACGGGAGAGATCTGCTTGCTGTGTTTTGTCCTTTTTTGTATATTGTGGCGGTGTTTCCTTTGGTATCTCAGTAGATTTTTAGTGATTATTTCATCAGTGATGTTTCAGTTTTGTTTGTTTTAAATTTGATTAGGTTTTGGATTATGTGATGTTTGGTTTAAAGTTGTGCTGATGATTCTGAACTGTGCTCATCTTTCCTTCTCTTTCATTTTCCCTCTCATTAGAATGCTGATATAGGAAGATAGTTAGTTCTACTTGTTTTTTTAGGCTTTTTCCACTTAAGTTGTTATGAATATCTTACTTACGAAGGGAGTTGGTTTAGATAAGCAAAGAAGTTATGTTGTCAAACAATGAGCATAAGTTAGCACAATAAGAAACATGATCCATGTAATTATTGTTGAAGGTGGGCTTGACGAATGCATTCTTGTGGCAACCCCTGAGATTCAGGACAAAGGTCAGTACCATTGCAAAGAAGGAGGGGGGCGTGCTGCAAAACCATTGTGGTCATTATTTTCTGTGCATTTGATGGCATAGTGGTATTCTAATTTGTCGGCCCCTAAGATTCACGGTGCAGGTTAGGCAATGTGGCACAAAAAAGACAACTATATCGATTCCCAAGCATTTGATGGTTTAGAATAGTATTAAAGTTTTGATTTTTGGCATTTTGGAGTTCCACTTATATGACTTGAGTAGTAATTTGGTGGTATATGATTGTCCCATTTAATTCAATCATTGGCTCCCGATTACCACCATGAGGAGTGGTGATCCCATCTGTCTTCACATTTGAATGTCAAATGGAAAAAATATGAACGATATGTGTGTAGGTCATGAAACATTTTAGTCTTAAGCTATATCAAGACACTGTATTGCACATTTAAATATTAAATGTTTAAAGCATTTATTTGTTTTCATATTTGGCATATGAAGTCATCTCTTAGTTGATTGTTGATCAATTGTTGAATCGTTGATGTCCATATCCCATTAACATTTAATCCACAAGCCATATATGAGAGTACTTATGATTTCATGTTTTCATGGACATTTCTAAAATTTGGCTTAGATATAACATGGTAGAATATTGAAGATTATTGCAACTATCTGTCAAACAGAGGACCAGGTGTCAGTTGCCACAGTTTTTTATTGTAGATTTTAGTACCATAAATGCATATTTTCAAGGTTCATTTCCTATATATTGGAAAAAGCAGCCAGATCTTTTGTGGTTTGGAAACCAAATATTCTTCTGCATTTGTGTGTATTGATTATATGTTTGCCGCTTTTAATCCTTTCATTTTTTGGAGGTTTCATTTCTTTCTTTGCAGGAAACAGAAAAGGTGATGTATAGCATGGGAACTCAAGTTGAAGTTTCCCGTGTTAATGGAAAATTTCCTGCTGCTTGGTTACCTGCGGTTGTTATTAAACAAATCTGGAGGAACATTTTCTTGGTTGAGTACAGGAGCCTAAAAACTGGGGATGAGAGATCAATGAAAGAGATTGTTGATTTGCGAGACATCAGGCTTTGCCCTCCAGATTCGTTAGAAGATAGAAATTTTGACCTGCATGATGTGGTTGAAGCATTCTACAGAAATGGCTGGTGCCGGGGAGTTGTTGCTAGGATTAATGCTGGCTCAAGGTTTGGCATTAAGTTACTGCATTTGGAGGAAGAGTTGGAATTTAGCCATGTAGAGGTGAGGCTTCCTTATGATTGGGATGATGGAAAATGGGTCCTTGCGTCACAGGTAGGGCATGTCTTATGAGGATTAGTACCTTAGTGAGTTCCTCAACTAGAACTGCTATCTAAACATTTAATGTCTTGTTTAACTTGGATTTTAGTACCTTGTGTTATCTACTAATGGTGCCTATTTGTTTCAGGACAAATCTACCAGACAGAGCAGTAGTGGAACAGAGCTAACATGTGGGTACCTACACAACTATTTAAATAAGCTAAGTCTAAACTCGATAGCTAGGTACCCAGTACCAATGATTTGTGCCATGGGATGTGATCTACTATTTCTAAACTGTTTACTATAAAAAATTCATGTGATTTGGAGATCTTTAGTATATATCATTGTTGTATTTCTTTTGTAGTTTTGATCCTAGATTTGTTGGTATTCCATGCCTCCTATCTTCATCCTTCTTCTGTTTTTGAAGTCTTTATGATATATATTTGCAAGTTCAGCTGTTGATTTTATGATATATTTAGCATGATTATCACACTTATTTAACTGATTATTTTATGCTAGGTAATGGAAGTGCTGATGACATTGCAAGGATCACAAATGGAGATAGATGACCCAATAACAAGCTATAGGCTACAGGTATGTTTAAGATTCCATAGCTTGAAATAGTATATAGATAGCCCATATGTCCCATTGTTTATTCCTTGTTTTATGTCATAGGCATGGGCCAGATTATGCAAGTGCTTAGGACAGGATTTTCTTCGGTACATGAGTGTTGTAATGCCTCCATTGCTTCAGTCTGCTCAGCTGAAACCTGAAGTAACCATTACCTTTGTCGATTCAGATGAGGATATAGAAGAATCAGATGATGAAAGGTTTGTTTTTAGTGCTGAAACCCTAGTTTAAATATTTATTTTGAAGTTTTTTAGCAATTATTGGAGTACATTTGCAAATTGGTCCATCTTTCTTCCATGAAAACTTCAACATTGTAAACATGGTTATATGTGTTGAATGCCAAGCACTTATCATGCATGATGAATTCCAATTGAGGTAATGCCTGTAGATGTGTACCTTGCTTCTTTGGCTGTGATATATAGGATGCTAAATTTCCTCGTTGGAGAGACTCTAAGCTCAAACAGTAGGAACTTTTTTTATTTTTTTATTTTATTTTTTTTTGCAACTCTAGCAAGCCTCTTGATGTTGTATCAACATTAATTAGTTCAGAACTCAAGTCAACCTGTTCATTGTTGGCTTTTTAATCAGATTGTCTGTATGAAGCCTTTGATCTATAAGCTCATGTGCAGCAAGTTTAAAATTGTTTTCAAACTTTGGGTATTGAATTTGATATTGTTCCACAACACCAACCAACTGTTAAGATATAGTAGCTAACGCCATGTAGTTCAAAGTCCCTATGTAACTAACACATTTCTCTTGGTGATCTAGTGCTTATAATACTGATGATAATGTAATAATGTCAATCTTGGCCTAATGTATATAGACCAATTTGGCAGGAGAATGAAAATACTTATTGTGAGGGAGGATTACTTGCATGAGTGTATTAGAAGGCAGAAGAAGATTCCTTTCGATTTATATAAAGTTGAGGTGGCCTCTGAAATTTCTAGAGGTGGTATGGTCATTGTGAAAGTTAAAGAGCATAGTGCTGTACATGAGACCTCTGGTTTGCAGGACGTTGGCCACGTTCTTGAGGATGGAAACAGCATCTATAATACGACCTTAAATATGTCTGACCTTTTAACTGGCATTAATAGGTAAGATTTCCATATCAGGAGATCACCTGGATTTCTATTGTTAATATGCAAGTATCAGGAAATTTACTATTTCTAAGGAAAAGGAGAATATGCATCATTAGCATGCCTTGATGTTAGTGAGCTAGCATTGATTTTGTTTGTTCATGCTTAAGATGCACTACTTTGTTTTTTCCATTCTCTAGTGGAGTAATAGCTTGATATATTGATAATATGTATAATATAATATAATAATCATATGATCTTCATATTGGTGAACTTATGGCTACATAGTCAGCAAATAAATTGTAGGATCTATATAAATGAACATGGTCTAACTTGAAAAATTGAATGAAAAATATCATGTGGATACACAGGATATGTATCAAAAATAAACCAGGACCTTTTTATCAGTTTCTTTTTCCACCTAAGCTAATCATTGTGTGTATCTTTACCCATAGAAAGTTTGGATTTTCAGTTATTATTTTTCTTATCTAATATACCAACACAAAAAAACTTGTCCATTTTTGCTTACTTTATTTTAAATATTCTTTTTTGTGGAACCACAGGCATGCAAGCAGTCTGAAAAATATAAGAGTTGATCTCTTTGATGGTCTTGATGGTGGGGATGGGATTGGTGATGAAAACGCTATGTTAGCATCAGTAAATTCTTTTGTTACCTTGGCATAAAATACACTTGCCTGCATATGTAATTATATTTAAGCTATTTAAAATCGATATGAAAATAAGTTTATACTAGAAAGTGCATGTACTTGTAAACACCCGTAATTCTTGCATTGTTTAATGTTTACAGATTCAGAAGAATGAAAAGATGCCAGGAGGAGATGAGGGTGCAAGGTGTTCCTTCTCTCTCCAACTTGTTGCCTGTAAGAAAAAATTAAATTACAGAATTTTGTTTGCTTTTATGAAAGATGTAAATTTATTTTTTTAAAAAAATTGAAGAAATATTCATTGCACCTTTTATTTTTAAACTGCATTCTATTGTAATAGTTCATACATTATATTTTATCGGTGTACAAACAGGTCAAAGATCACTCTTTTTCTTCATGCTTTGTTACTGGCTATGGTTACTGACTTTATCATCCATATTGATATTTCAAGTGATAGTTTTATATCTCTTTATTTGTTTGTTATTAACCAATAATACTTATCCCTTTAAGTTTGATTAGATATTAAATGGTCATATTTAAACTTAAATAGGTATGTGTAAATATTATTCCATTTCAAAAATTTGCACATGTATGGATGACTAAATGGTGTGAATCTTTGCTCTAAGAGTTTTCCATCATAATATCCTAAATTTCATGATTCATTTATCCTCGGAAAATCTAGAAAATTCTTCGAAAAATTCCTCAGAAAATTCCTAGAAAAATCCCTCGGAAAATTTATAGAAAAATCTCTTGGAAAATCTCTCAAAAATTCTCTCGAAAAATTCCTCGAAAATTTTTTCTCGAAAAATTTCTTGGACATGTTCCCTCGGAAAATTTCTCGGAGATAATCCTTCGGAGATTTTTCCTCGGAGATTTTTTCTCGAAAAATCTGTTAAAAATTTTTAAGGGAAAAATTCCATCGAAAATTCCATCGAAAAATAAATTTCTTTGGAAAAATTTTTCGAGGATGTTTTTTTTGACGACCATGTTTCCGTCGAAAATATAAATTTTCGACGGATTTTTTCCTTTTTCCCTTGAAAAATCCCTTAGAAATGGCATGCCCCTTGATCCAGCCGAGCTAAAGCCAAGTTCTTCACTGAGCCCCGCATCAACCGCCTGACTCTCATCCCGAGATGTCCATGGATAGCTCTGGAGGTCCAACCGTTTGTGGCTTGCCTCCTAGCATGCCAAATGAGTAGCTCTGCCATCTCATGAAGGATGTAAGAATTCTCCTTCTTAATAATTAAAGTTCCTCTTTGGTGCAACTTTGCTCTTCATCATTACACGAGCTCATCCGTCCGCTCTGAGTCTGGCGAAGGAAGCCCGGAACCCAGTCCCGGCATAAAATCTTGGAGTCCAGTCCAGATGAAAGCCCGGAACCCAGTGCCGGCACAACATCCCGGAGTCCAGTTCGGATTGAAGCTGGAATCCCAGGCACCTCAAGACCGGAACCCCGGCGCCTCAAGACGGGAAATGCCGAAAGTCCCACACCAAAAGTCCTGAAGCTTCTAAAGCCCTGCATTCAAGTCGCGCAAGCTGAAATCAAGCTCCTACCCAAGATCGAGCTCCTGCTCTTGAACCTTCCAGTAGCTTCTACGCCCTTATCAAAAGTTTTGAGGAGGGCTCTGAGCCCAACCACGTGCCTGGCCATATATTGTGGACCCAAGTTATGCACCTCACCAACCTTTTCCTCCATGGCACCTTGCTTCTATCCGTCAAAGAGGAGTCAGACTGAAGTGCTAGCACCATCCTAATGCCACTAACCTTCAGTCAAAGTACCTACGGGCAAGTAAGTTTTCAGAAACACCCACCTTCTACTCTATTTTGCAGGTCACTCCCTGTTTATAAAAAGGACAGCCAGACCGATGCCTCGATATAGGCTCTTAAACATCAACAGCTACCTCCGTAAGTTCAGTTCCATCTAGCGACTGACTTCTTGCGACCAGTGCAGGGCCCGCTAAGGTGAGAGCTGAATGGATAATGGTACTCCCCCTTTATCCAAACGTTGATATTTTGGACTCAGGGATGGGGGCATTTGTTACAGTAGTAACCAACCCATTCGGCCCTAACACAACGGTGGTCCACTTAAAGAGATTAGCCCCTGTGCGGCTAGTTTGGCACCTCGGCAGCTCACTTCGGCGTGCCTGGAGCCTACCCTAGTCGGGCTGGCACCTCAACCAGGTCGGTAACTCGGCCAGCCTGTTTCAGGCATACATGGGGCCCGGCCAGGCGCACGAGGTAGCTCGCTTCGGCCCAAGAAGGTCTCTAGCTTCACTCGCCCAGCCAAACGCGTCGAGGCACGCCCACGCAAGTGCCCACGTTGTGAGGGAAACGATGATGGAGCTCCCGCTTGGCGCCTTCTTCCGCCCGTTCGCACAGCTCCGCGGCGTGCCCAGCTCTCCGCCCTTCCGTCGTTCGCCCGCAGCGGGCTCGTCCCTTTTGCCCACCGCATGGCTTGCAGCGCGTCCAGATCCGCCCGGTCCAGCGGATGCTGCCCCGGCTCGGTGCCTCCCGTGCCCTAGATCCGCTCGATCCGGCGGGACGCTGTCTGTGTCCCAGCTCGGTTCTCCCCCCTCCGCCCGCAGCATCTCCGGCATGTCCGGTACGCAGGGCACCTATTCGGGCAACCCCGCACACCGCTGTGCCCAGTTCGGCATGCTCGCATGGCGCCCGGTCCGGCACCTCCCGCGCTCCCGGTCCGGCTCGGCTTGGCCCGACGGGACTTGCTCGGTCCGCACTCCCACGCCCCAGGTCTGGCCTTTCCGCCCGTAGCAGCTTCGTCACGCCTGGCATGCGTAGTGCCCAGTCCAGCACGCCCACGCGCCCGTGCCTAGTTCGGCACGCCCGCGTGGCACCCGGTTCGTCTCCGCCCACAGGGATCCGGAGGCACACCCGTATGGCCGCATCAGTCATCCATCTTCGCCCGTAGAGATCCGGAGACGCCCGCATCGGTCCGTCCGCTGGGGAACAGCGCGCCTCCACGGTCCGGCATGGCCATGCACGCCGGGTTCGTGCCATGCACATCGGTCCATGTACATGGAAGCCTCTACGGGCATTCTCTCGATCCGCGTGCCCGCTTGGCAACCTGGAGTAGCGTCTCAGCCAACTTGGCACTTCGGTATTTCAGCCCAGCTCGACCACTGGGAGCATCGCGCAGTTCAGTCTCATTCATGCGAGCCCAGCACTTTCTCGAGGGACCCCATCTGCGTGGGTCCTATAGCATGCTGCCTACAAAGGAGGATTACGTTGAAGCTTCCCAAGCCACTATTTATACTAATCAGGAAATAATGCCCGCCCAAGGCACTATACCCCTTCACCAACTCTTTGAATCTCGCAGAAGAGGAGCCTCACAGGCTATCCTAGCCTCACAGGCCTACAACAAGAAGAGCACGCCTCTCCAAATGATAGAGACCACTCATCTACATAAGACCAGCTTGAAGAGGTAAGGGGAGGTAAGAGATAACAAGCTCTTTTCATTCTCACATGATCTCTATATTTTTTATCACCCTCTGGAAGCGAGAGTCCCCCAAGCTCTCCACCTCAGAGGTCGTCTGTTCTTCTCGATCGTTCCATTGACTTGATTGTCGGAGTGTCTTTACCGGAATCCCCAGCCCAGGTCTCTCCTGTTTTGTAGGTTTGCCCGATGGAGGGAACCGATTTATGAGGCCGGAAGCCGAGAGCCTGGCAGAGGGACTGACGCACCCGAGCTACGAGCCACGACGATCTTGTAACACTTAAGGTGATGAGAGACATAATTGAGGCTTCCCAAAAATCTCCGTAATTAGGTTTTGTTAGTGATCTCATCAGGAATTTACTAGCAAAATCAATTGACATCAATGGGCTTGATGGTTCCTTGGTTTAAGTCATAACCTAAGAACTTAATCTTGGTTTGGAATAAACAAATTTTTGGTTCAGAGATGATTAGGCCATTTCTGACGATAAGATTTAAGAAAGTTTGTAAGTGTTTGAAATTTGCTCTATTGATTCTGAGAAATCAGGACATCATCAATATAAACATGATAAATTTTGAATAAGGATTGAAGATGTCATTTATGATTTTTTGAAACTCAGAAGGAGCATTTTTAAGTCCAAAAGGCATTATATTCCATTCATATTGCCCGAATGGCATTGTAATGATGTTTTGTACTTATCCTGTTCACAAATTTGGATTTGCCAGAAGCCAGATTTAAGTCAAATTTTGAAAAAACTTTGGCTTCAATTGTTCTGTTGAGAAGGTCTCTTATTGGGTAGGGGATATCTAACCCATCTAGAGCTTGGTTCAGAGATTTGTAGTTAATTACTAATCTTAGAGCTTCTCTTTCGAGCTCTGCATTTTTCTGGACATAAAATGTAGCACAGCTCCAAGGAGAGTGACTGGGTCTGATTAGACCCTTTTTAATGAGATCTTTGATCTCAGTTTTGCAGTAGTTTAACAGTTCTTGATTCATTTGAATAGGTCTGGCTTTAGAGGGGATCTTCCATTCATTGAAATCCTTTTCGTAGGAAGATCAACAGTATATTTTTCCTATTCCAGAAGGCATTTGGTATATTGAATAGGTTGAATTTTTGATTGATGTTTGAAGTTTTCTATCCTTTGTTTTGTTGTGGGATTTTTTAATTGTTCTTCTATCCTTTTGAAGTTTATTTCTTCTCTTAGGAATTTTGTGTATTTTGTTTTTCTTGATATTTTATTGAGGGAGTTCATTCTTTGCTGTATTTTCTAGTCACAATTTGATTTTTAATTCTTGTCCTAGGGAACTTGTTGTGATTCCTTCATCATCAACCATAAAAGGTTTGATGATATTGAGGAAGGGGGTTCTTAGGATAACAGGTCTATTAAGATTTTTGATAAGGATGAATTGGGTGGTTAGATGTTGATCTTCAAAATGGATTCTGGTTTCAGAGAGCTTGTATTTTATTTGAAGTTTTGACCTATTTGCAGTTTTTAATTTTTCTTTGTTTTTTCGAAGTATTTTGTTGGAATTAATCCTTCTTGAATGCAATTCAGGTCTGCTCCTGAATCGATCAAGTTGATTGTTTCCTGGGCAAAATCTTCAACAGATATTATTTCTTTAACGTACCTGTTTTGTATTGTCAAGCTGGTAATCGTTTCTAAAAAATTTTGATCTTGAGGAGTTAAGTCAGGTTCGATGTTTGACCTATTGTCTTCTTCAAGATTTTCATTCATTTTTTAATTTGGTTCATTTCTACCTTTAGCTGGTTTACTTCTGTTTGGAGATCTTGGATGGTAATTGTGTTTTGTTTTCTATTATTGAATTTATAAATATGCTTGTTAGATCATAAGCTTGGAATTTGGGTTTTGAAGTTTCTCCGGTGGATTCTTTTATTTTCAATAGATATTCCCTCATTTGTTCTGGATTATCTATTTTGTCAATTAGGTCCAGGAGAAGTTCTTGCTCTTTAGTTATCATGTTGATACTTGATGTTTAAATTTTATCTTCATTAAAACTCTCGTCTTTTCAGAAAGGGATTCTATATCCGATTCTAAAAGAATCTTTTCTAATTGGGATTTTAGAGAGTTTTCTAACTTCTGTCTATTTGAATTTCATTTATTTTTCTTTTTAGCTTGCATTCTTTTGCATAGTGATCTATTTTTCCACACTTAAAACAGGTTACTTGATTTGATTTTTTGGGTATTTGTTTTTAAGTTTGGAAAGGTTTTCTTTCGTATTTTATAGGTCTCTGTATATGTTTTGTATGTTTTTTGGAAGTCGAACATTTTTGACATGTTTTTGGAGGAAGTTTTCTTTTGGTTAATGGTTCAAACCAAATTGTTCACAAAAGCTTCCTAAAGCATGTTTTTGCTAATTGTTCTCTTTTTATTTGGTTCTTCATTCTTAAATCATTGCAGATATTTAGGCCTTTCGGAGTTTATAATATTGATCAAGTCTCCGTAGATCAATTTATCATAGGGGATGTATTATAATTATGTTCTATGATCTTTTGCTTGACTTTCTTAGAGAAGATAGAGGGTAGTCCTGCTAAGAATTTTCTTTCCAGAAGGATTGTTGGCAATCACTCATGGTCATAACTTTTGTAAGGAAAACATCCTTATACCATTTGAAATCTTGAAGTTTCTTATACCTAAGGTTTGCTAAGACCTTAGAGCTTCTGTCCCTAAAAGTAGAGGGATCTCCTATGAAGTGTTTGGCTATAGCAAAGATTAGGATGGAGGTTGAATCTTGAATGGGCTTGTCCCCTTATCCTTGATGACAGAGCCTTCATCATTTCTCCTATAGGCATATAGGATTTTATTTCTGTCAACATCATCCAGGTAATAGTCCCACCAGCCTTTGAGTTGGCCGGTGAAGTCAGAGACCAGGACTTGAGCAATGCCTTGGTCAGTAATACCATTTTTTGTTCGATAGGCAGTTGCTACCATGGTCATTTCATGGAAGGTGTTGAGGGTTTGATATTCTGTCAACCCATCTATATTCTATTCATAGATGGTGTCGGCATAGTAATGGTTTTGTTTTATAGACCTCTCTTCTATAAGTATATCTGGAGGAGTAGGCCTTTGATAATAGGGTTTTGTAGATTTGGCCCAAGAGTGAAATTTGTTAATTTCCAAGTTTGGGCTTTCATTGGGCTTCGTTGTTTTCTGACACATTATCCGAGTCTTGCTCGCTTTGACTCGAAGTATCTTCCAGGGTTAGAATAGAAACACTTTTGGCTTTGGTCAATGGGGAAAGAGTTCTTTAGGTGTGTTTAGAATAGTTTTTGCTAGGAGCTCTATTTTCTCCAATCTTTTATTGATTTCTAAAACAACATTATCATCACTAGATTTTGAGATGACAATTTGCTTAGGAATTTCATGTGGAATAAAAATTGGGGTTTTTTTCTTTGCTAACTATAGGGGTTTTTTGTTATATTATCTTCAATCTAATTAATTGATCTCTTATTGTTTTTAGGTTTTAATTTGTAAAATATTTTGTTCTATGATGTTTTTGATATCTCGGCCATTTGTAGTTTCTAATGGTTATGATTTGATTTTGAAAGGAGAGGCTGTGACTTGGGTTTCTTTGACAGGAATTTTTATTTCTTGCAGCGGGGGATGGATCTTTTCGATTTTGTTTTCCTTGCTATCTTGTCAAGAAATAATCTTGTCAAGAAATAACTGTTTCCTATAATCATGCTGATTTGTTTGGGATTTTCTTTGATATTGTAATCAAACCAAACAAAGAAGTTGATGTTTTTTCTAAGATTTGGAGAGTTTCATAAAATTTGCTGGATTTGTCCCTATGTTCTTTGTTAAAATTTTCAAAGAACAATTCTCTCTTATCTTTGTTTTTGATGAGTAGAAGTCTTTCTAAGACTTTCTTTGTCTATAGAAAAACTTCTACTGATCATACAGATCTCAGAATCTTTGTTTTCTGTGATCTGGGAGAATGTCGAGGAGATAGGTGGTGAGTTTGGTCATTGTAAATGGTTGGGAAACTTTAGATTCACTATCTACTTCTCTAAGCTTGGACGTAGGAATAGAATATATCCCCCTAATTCTAATTTCCCTCCCCTGCTGGCTATGGTGTACAGTCAGGAGAATCGGGCCTTATCAATTATATATCTTAAGATGAAGTACATAATGCTTTATGTTTATGGCGGAAGATAAGGCTCCCGGGCCTAATGAATTTTCTCCACTCTTTTTTAAGCACTTCTGGGTTTGTCTTCAGGATGAGGTCGTTGCTGCCATTCAGAAGTTCTTTATTTTGGTGTTATGCTAGCCTCTGTAAGCAAATTTTTGTCACCTTTATTCCCAAATGCCAAGATGCTACCGAACCTAGCCATTTCAGACTATCAGCTTATGTAATACAATGTACAAAATCTATGCCAAGTTAATGGTGAACCGGATGAAGCCTATCCTTTCGTGATTGATTATCCTGGAGTAGGGTGCTTTGTGGAGGGTCGCTCTATCTTGATAATGTGTTGATTGCTTAGGAATTTATGTATGATCTCCGGAGAGCAACGACCTGTCGTAGTCTTGTGGCCATCAAGCTGGATATGGAGTGGGCATAGGACTGCATACTTTGGTTTTTCTTGGAGAAGTCTCTTAGGACTTTGGTTTTCATACCTATGGATTTCTCATATTATGGCCTGTATAATCAGGGCTTCTTCTCAATTTATTAATGGCACTCCTTCGAATTTTTTCTACTCTAATGTTTGCCTTCGGCAAGGTTGTCCCTTATCCCCGTATTTATTCATTATTTGTGCTGATGTTCTCTCGCGAGCTTTGCGGGTGGCTGCCCTGGGGTCTGGGATCCAGCCATATATCCCGGCACCTGCCGCCAGCTCAATCTCGCATCTTCTCTTTGCAGATGATTGCTGCTGCTGGCCATGCTATATTGTCATGTGCCAGGGGCTTCAGGAGGATCATGAAGGATTACTGTCTTTCGTCGGGCCAGAGAGTTAATTTATTGAAATCGAAGCTCCACTCCAGTCCTAAAACCCTGGTCTCTCAGCGATGCTATTCCGACACATCCTTGGGATCACTGAGCAAGGAGGGCCTCTTCATTATCTTGAAGTTCCAATGACTGGAGGTAGGCTTCTGAAGGCTGACTGCAACTGCTTAGTAAGAAGGTTCATGATAGGATCGAGGTTGGCAGGGGAGGGCCTCTCCCTCATGGGTAAGGTCACTTGATCAGGTCAGTTCTTACATCCCTTCCTGAATATATGCTTTCTAATGCTGTCCTACTTAGATCTGTGATTCTCAAACTGGAGCAATTCTTTCATGCCTTTTTATGGAATTCTATGTCGGGCTCAAAGAGGGTTCATCTTATTAATTAGAATGTAGTCTGTAAGCCTCTTAAGGATGGGGGTCTTGGTCTTCACTCTCTCACTACAAGTCGAGAAGCTTTGTTTGGCCGACATGTCTCTAGACTTCTTCTGCCCCGATAGCTTGTGGACCAAAGTCATGAGAAGTAGATATGGTTTGGACTGGATGGAGGAAAGTTATCAGACCCCTCGCAGTGCTCGCCTATCTAGAGAGCTATGATGTCGACTGCTCATCTAGTCTTCTCTTAGACCAGATGGATTCTGGGTGATGGTAGGTCCATCAGCTTTATGGAGGATCCTTGGTTTGCAGACCTTCCGTTATCTTGGTGGCTGCCTTTATCGCGATGGACATCAGCCACTCTTTATGTTCTGGATTATTGTTGAGTGATGGTACACGGTGGGATACTGGCCTAGTATCCCATGTCTTCGACGAGGTTCTTGGGGCTCGTGTCCTAGCTATTCCACCACCTTATGCATCCATTAATATTAGGGCTTGGAGGTCTTCTACTCTCTCGAGAGCCACCATATCTGATTTGGTTCCATTATTTCATCAAGGATCCCAGTGGCCTCTTGATATTAGGTGGGTCTGGAAGATCCAGGTCCACCCAAGGATTTCTTTATTCTTGTAAAAATTAGCTTGGGATCGCCTTCCTACAGTTGTCTTCCTCAACAACAGGGGTGTTAAAGTGCCCATTGGCTATCCAATGTGTAGGGGGAAGGAGACTTTGGTGCATGCTATATTCTTATGTCGTCGAGCAACTCAGGTTAGGAGATAGCTGGCTTTCAAGCCCACTTCATGAATGTTGCTGATTATATTGATCATTTCTCCATCCATCTGATCGGGCATTGCTCACCGCAAGGTACCTTTATGGCTTATATTGCTTATTGTTGATGCCGATCCCTGCAAATCGAACGGAGTGCCTGAGTTGCCGGTTCACCTCCTTGGGTTCCTGCAAAATAAACTCCTGACCGAATTTTTTTTGGTTGTGGACGCTCCGATGCTTAAATCGGTAGAGTTCAGGCCACAGAATGGAGAGCTCAAAGAAAGAAAATGAGATGAAATGAGTGGAGAGTCAGGTGTGCATAGTGCGAGCTATTCATGGACTGGGCTCAGACTTGCATGGATTGGCTTAGCATGGCCTGGAATAGCTTATCTTGGATGTCCCCTCTTACCACTTTTATAGTTGCTACTGTAATGAAAAGTAGTTAAGCCTTCTCAATTTCTATTAGGGAAGTTAGTCAATCCAACTTTCCTTCAACTAATTGTGATTACTGTGAAGGTTAGTTACTTTGGTCTTACTGAAGTCGTAGATGTCAGACATATGATTGATTGGTTATACCAACCAAGTCCATTCTTGATGGCTTTGTTTGAAGTAGATTGGTCATTCTCTTCAGAGTTGGTCGATAGTTATTTCATTGATTGTAGATCAGCCGTTCATTGCAGAACTATATGGATCGGCCATTTACTTCGGAGCTGTTTGTTTCGGAGCAAGTTGGCCATTTACTTTGGAGCTATTTACTTCGGAGCATACATAGTAGGTCGGCTATTTGCTAAAGACTGATCTCAAGCTGTACGTCATTACTAGCCGAATCGTAGTGTTGATCTGTTCTCCCGTCAGAGGTCAGGTATGTCGACGTGTCAATTCATCTGATCGACCGCTCTGGGTAGGATCAATTAAATCTTTGAACTGGCAATTACCTTTTCGAACCGGTTTATCACAACACTTACCATATTTGGTTAACCAGGAATAACATGGTCTTCAGGACTTCTACCGATTCTCCTCAAGTTGTAGTGGTGAGAGCCCACATTCAGGATCTTGAGTACTTGAGATTGATCATGATAACCTCCGAGTCCTGGAACTCCTATGCTGCTCCTGCAATGCCTACATGGATATTCTTTACTTGGGATCCCCCACCTTTAAGGTTTATCACCGCCAACTTGATGGGAGTGTTAAGGGTCACTTGGACGGTATTGGTTTTGTCTTCCAGGATCTAAGTTCCTGCATCTTAGCTGCGGGTGGTCACTATCTCCATAATTCGACTATTCCGGGAGCTGAGCTTCGGGGTGCTCGGGAGGGGATAGTTTATGCCTAGAGGATCTTACAGGCGATTACCTAATCATTGAGGGAGACTCCACCACCATTATTGCGTGGATTCAGCAGGCTAGGAGAATACCAGCGGCGCATCCTCTTGTCTGAGATATTGCCCTCCTTCTTGGGTCCTCCACCTGTGTTGTTAGACATGTTTTTAGGGAAGGTAACTTAGCAGCTGACTGGGTAGCCTCCTTTGTTGCTAATCATTCGAGTCCTGTATTGTAGACGGACTTGGGGATGCCCAAGGCCTTTTCAGGATATCATCCTATCCGACTCCCTGGGATGTATTCATTCTAGATTTCTTAGTTAAATGCACCGATTCACCAAAAAAAGAAAGAGGGCTTAGGTGGAAAGGGGGGAAACAACATTCATGTAGATATGACAAAGATCTATTTTTGAATAATGAGTGTAGTGAAAAGTTTGCATTTAATTTTGCCAAAGAAAAGTAGTAGGGGTCGGGATAGTAGACCTAAGCTAATTTGATGATTTCAAATTAAATATTTGTTTGAAATGATGGGTTGGTTATCTATGATTATACTTAACAAACAAACGCATCATACTTTAGTGAAATATTTCTATAATATTTTAAATTTGATAAGTCAGATTATTCTATTTTATCATAAGTGAAAGAAAAGTTATTCAATTTAATGTCAGTTTGCTCGGTCAAATATTGGACATTCCTCGTATGGTGATAAATATTTTACACTATTTATTGAAGTCACCTAATAGATTATCAGAAATGCATTAAAACTATTTTTTAGAATGATAATTGAGTCAAATCACCAATCCTAGTAGCACACATACATTACCACCTGAGAATCGACTCATCCATTATTTTTACATTAATTTTCTATCTAGGGTAGGTTACAAAGATAATGTACCACATCTAAATATTTCTTTAAAAATGATTATTTTAGGTGATAGGATTAATTTGCCATACATGGTGATACATATATGAATGGATATTTTCAAAGTCCAAAATCCTATCTACCTTATGGAGCTATTATGACCGGTACATTCAAGGCTTTCAATGTTCCTATCATAGATGATGATAAAATTATTAAGCTTAGATCCATCGACATAGATCTACAATCACTCAACTATGAGGTGTATGGGTATACATTTAATGATGAGGTACGGGGGCATATGGCTAATGGGCACGACAAAGAAAATGATAACGAAGAGGAAGGTCAGCCTATCACATACACCAGCATATACAACCTATCCGTCTTGTCTAGTCTGGGCAGTATATGCAATCCGATTTTCTGATGTTAAGCATTGTTCGCTTGAATAGATGCACCGGAGATATCTTTGACAATACGAACCAATGCATAGGTTGATGCTCTCGAGGCATCTACGACGGGGTGAATGGACAAGGGAATTCATGCAGTAGTTTTATCGTCAGTTTTTTTCGCCGCCACGGGACCGTCTACCAAATGATTAGATACCGATTGCAAATCAAAAGAGATACTGGAGGTTGTCTTGTCATGTACGCATTTATGGATAGAGCAATTGTGATGATTTGTAGCCATAACATTACACTCATCTACACATTTATCCATTCTGAATCTTGGTTATTTCTTAGCTTTTGTAGTGCTCCAATATCTGACATGGATGAGGTTATCTTGGTTTTCTATCTGTGCAACTCTATTCTAAATCTCGATCTATGAGATATTCCGCGGTCGTTAAAATCACATAATTTAGTATTTGATGTTCTTATGTTGTTGAGATATGGTCTAAAATGCTCGGTACGGTCTAAATTTAAAATTAATACTATGATTCCGGTATTCGAAGAATCATATTAAATGAAAAGCCTTTAATTACATCAAGTGTTCGGTTCCATGTTAACGCCGAATTTTGTTGCCACTAATTTGAAGAGTATGTTCTGTACCACCTTTGATAAGTCAAAATGGTGAATAATACATACTACCTAGGTCCAACTTAGTCATCTTCCATATTCGTTTACTCAAGTGGTGAACGTGGCCATTTTGTTATTACAATAGTAAGTTTTAGACACGACTTTTCTAATTTTGTCTTAAGTATCCTTTTATGCAATTATACCTCTTTTCCAGCATCGGTATCTTGTTGACATTCAAAATTGATATATCTCTTTTCAATCATTTCTACTCGTTCGGACTATGCTATTCAGTGGATAGTGATTCCTCTTATAAAATAAGGGTTAGCCATATTAGGGTGGTGCATTGTCTTTTTTTTTTTTTTTTTTTTTTTTTTTTTTTTTTTTTTTTAAAAAAAATATTAAATAATAAATAAAAAATAAAAAAATAAATAAAATAAATAATAAAAAAAATCAGCAAAAGGAAATCATGGTCGATCGACACTGTATCGGGGATGACCATGATGGCAGCAAGGATTCATGGGTGGTTTGCTGTCGACTGCATCAGGTTGGCTAGCCCATCACATTCTCAATTTCCAAAATAAATGGTCCACTGGCCTGCATTCATTCGACCATGGCAAATAGAGTTGAGTGGTCGATCCCAATCAACCAGGCTGGTTGACTATGTAATGTAGTCCTATGTGTCGTGCCATTATGGTCCATCATGACACGTTACCAATCAACCATAATTTCTCTTTTTTAACTTAGTTTTAGATTTTTATAAAACATTCGATGATTTAAATATAACGAAAAGCTGACTCTTCTCGGAGTCAAATTTCCTTGGATTATGTCCAATGTGCAAGTTGGAAGAGTTCTTTTAACTAGCCTTTGACAATTACAAGGTGTTGATCAGGTAAACATGATTGAATAAATCAAGATTAGATAAAACATGATTCAAAGAATATGGCTATAATGGAACAATATACCATGTTCATTTAACTTGATTGTGGTCATATAAAAAAAGACTGATTATCTTTATATCAAAAGAGGCTTAATCGAATGGAGTCATCTAGTTTTTTTTTTACAAATCTCTCAAAAGATATTCGAATCATATAAACCAACTTAATTACTCCAAAACATATCTCTAATGATTCTTAGGCTCCATGAATCAATATGTAACTACAATGATAAATTCTCATGAAAATTGTTCAAGGAAATAGAATCAAATTAATTTCCTATACTCCCCATCTATAAACAGAATTTGGATTGATGCAACATTGGCATTAAAAGGTTACGATGATTATATAGCTAAACCCAAATAATTTTAAGATCCAAAAGATGAAAGTAAGCGATAGGTAACATCCATGGTCATGTCTCGCATGGTGGCCATTCTTCCTTTGTATAGGTTGTTTCAGACGATGCACCGGTTCTACTTTACCCGAACCTTAACTTCTTCTATAGATTCTTCTACCTGAGTGGCACCCTCTTGCCTGACTCCTCAACTATAGTATCTCTCGTGATACGAAACTCCAAAGTGGTTCATGTCATGGTCAAACTAAAAATGTATAGTTGCCTCCTCAACAAACTGGAACTGGCACATATCGGTGCATTTACATAGTTGCTGACATATACGGACTAAAAGGAGGAAACTCTAGTATCGAGGATAGAGGGGTAGCATGTCTTCGATATAAGTCATATAACTTATCCCAATCTTCATATACCATGATCATTACCATGACCATTGAGAGCCACATTTGCTAAACACCTTCCAATCATGGAACAAGCCTTCTTCTCCAGGGACATCCACTATTTCTCCAACATCCCTTCAACTTTTCCTCCAATGCCTGATCCAAATAACTGGACCAAAAGATCTTCTACCCAATTTTTTTACATAGAAAAGTTTATGTGTGGCTTGACTCCTTAATTTTGATGAATAACAAAATGCGAGTATATGCTTGAACTAATATTTCAATTGGAGTATGAATTTCAGGCCTTAGGTACATCAATTTCTCCAACAAGAAGGTAATAAGTTTAAAATTTTTAGAGCAAGAAGTTTCTTATGGTTGATTGAGTTTTTCACCTTGGAACATCGTCAAAACAATCTCTTGGACTTTATGAAGAATGATCAAATGGATTCATGCACAAATCCTTAAGAAATTCAAGTTTGGCATGTTTTTTGGATAGAATAGAAGCAAGTGTCCACTCACAAGGTCGACTATGAAGAAAAATTCAGAGTTTCAGAAGACCGGCACGCAAATCTGAAGTGACATGCCCAAGTGTCGATTCATGAGGTCAACTCACACACAAAGTATCGACTCATGAGGTCGACTCATCGTCTGAGAAAATTTCTGGGACAGAACTTCAAGTCTTCTGGATTCTATATCAAGTGTCGACTCATGAGGTCGACTCAAGGTCTAACGGCTAGTTTTTCAGAATTTCAGACTTGCTTCCAAACAGTTCCAAAATGGCTATTTTTGAATTCTAACGGTCTTCAATGATCTTTTCGGTGGATTTGAGGCATTTAACACTCACCAAACCTCATAAAGTCAAGAAGGAAGAGTGAATTCATATGAGACAAACTCCAATCATTTGAAAAGATAGAAGAGTGTGTTTAGAGAGATTCCCTTGCAAAAGCCTTCCATTTTTGAGTTGTTAAGGTTTCAAGTGCTTGGCCATAATTGTGCATTCAAGAGATTCCAAGAAGAAGTCAACTTAAGCAATCAAGAGAGCTTCAACGATCTTCATTTCAGCTCATTCTAGAAACTTTTATTGTGCTATTATATATCTTGTTCTTGCTTTGTTGACCTAGGTTTCAAGATTTTTGAAACTAGGTTATAAAGATTGTTGGTGAGCCAAAGGATAAAACTAACTAGCATTTGACTTGTGAGCCTGAAGACAAAAAAGTTGTAAAGATTGTTGGTGAGCCTAGGTGATAAAACCAACTTATGTTTTGACTTGTGAGCCTTATAAAATAAGTCGGCTGTAATTTTGAAGAGATTATAGTAAAATTTCAAGGGGAAGCTTGGGGAGTGGATGTAGGTGCTTGGTATGCACCGAACCACTATAAAATATTGTGTTGTGTGTGATTGTTCTCTTTCTCACTTGCTCTTCATTACTTGTATTTATTTGCTGTTATCCGCTGCATATATCTTAGAGCTAATTATTTTGTTTCACAAACACTTCAAGGCCAGCACATAATTGTTTTAATTTTCAAAGACCTAATTCACTCCCCCTCTTGGGCTCCATTTCTGGACAACATTATGTTCCCATCAAACTTCTTGAAATCGACATTCATGTGGTACCCATGACTGATCCAAGCCAAACAAAACAAAAAACCAGGGATTTGAGAAGTACCTCGATAGGACCTTGCTAAAATTTCAATACTTGAAATCTTCAACTTCAGGCATCTTCCACGAACTCTATGTAACTCAGGCTTTGATACCACTTGTAGGGACTTGTTCTTAGGCACATGGACCTCCTTTCTACTAGCAACCAATCTCAGAAAATCAATTAGAGGTGGCAACAATCCGAGGATGAAGTAATTAGCATTTTGTGGAAGCACAGCTCGATGCCTATGAGCCTTCACACTTGTCCAATGCCTCACAAACCTTCCAGATCTATTTCTGACAAGAAACCACCTCTATTGGGATCTCAAACCAGAGAGATAATCTTTCAAAGTCTTATGGTCGAACTTCAAATAGGTAGGACATGGAGTGGCTCCAAATCCTTGGATGCTAGGGATTCCTAATTTGACTACAAATCTTAGTGTTAGCCATTTCCTCTTCTCCAACTTCTTCCAAACTTTTAGGACATGTACCAGACCTGATCCTCCTTCTATTAGAACCTTGAATCAATGAGAAAACCTAAAACATCTTAGATCGACTGGAAATAGGAGAAACAATGAAAGGCACCAAGAAATCCTAGGTGCTAATGGATTCCTAGCTTGACTAGTAATCTTTGCACCAAGGATCTTCTTCCTTTTCTTTAGGACGTGATAGCTAAGACTTTTCTCCTGATAAGGGGTGGCAACTAGAGAGAGGATATGAGAAAGAAAAAGATTTTCAATTATGCTTGGCTCAAATCAATCCCATATGCACAAAATATATCCAAGATCACTTTGACTAACTCTAAAAACTCTCTTTAGTTAACCTCATGTATAATCGAGTTTCCCATATCCAAGTATATCCTTGACTTAGTCTAATTAGACATACCTAAGATTCATAACCAGTCCAATACAAATTAATCCCTTAAAGCTCAAGTCCCCTGAATTTCAAAATCTGGAAGGCTAACAACCTTTCATCCTAGACCTAAACTAGTCCTGTAATTTCGTAAACACATCATGAACCTCTTGAAACTTTGTCTTAACCTTGATCCCTTGAGTACTGGGGCATCACATAAGGCCAACAAATGAGACATAAGAAGCTCCTTCAAATTTATGTGCTGATAACTGTTCCCTAATTTACAAGTTGCAACAGTTGCCTTGGAACCGAAAGAACAATTATATGGGTATAATTATGTTTGCGGATGTTTCTCATGTACTCATAAAGACAAAGTGATAATACAGGGTTCAATTGGAAGTCCGGTGTAGTTTATTGAAGCCACTGGCGTTAACTCCAAATGGGAAAAAAACAAGAAAAAGTGAAAAAAAGAGAGCGCATATGTTGTATGAAAAATAATTTCACGGAAAATGGCATGTAATTTTTTAAAAGAAAATGAGAGGAATCAAGCTCCAGCTACTTCAATAAGAGAAAGTTATTTATCGACGTTACAAATAACATTGCAAGAGACAGGATATCCCAAAAAGCAATATTTCAAAAAACAACCAATGGTGATCTACTATACAGATAAGCTTAGGGCTTAGATGTTGCCCAGAGAATTAATATTAAAAAAAAAATGTTTGCAAACCACTAAACATGATCGGCATACACTTCATCGCACACTTTCTTATTGCTCTCTATACTCTGATCATCAATTAGGATGGTACGCTCCTTCCATTGCAGAGTTGCCACCAGCCAAGAATCCCGACTTCAGATAGCTGAAAAAAAGAGCAGAAAAAAGGGGCCATCAATTAACACCATATTGTTTAACCATTGTCAATAAAGAAAACATGCACATCATTTAAAATAGAATCCCCTGAATTATCTACCTGACAGTTGTTGATAGATTTGTGAATTATAGCAGCGAGAATGTAGTGACGAATAAAAGAACAGGGATTCGAAGAAAATGGACAGGTCCATCCAAGAAATGGCCAATAAGGTTAAACGAACATCAGACAACTCCACAGGACATGCTTTGAAATTTAGCCAGAACATGGCTAGCTACTATGAATAGAAAGCCGACCAGCCAGGAGAAACAGGAAATAACAAAACCAATGTGCAAATGCCCCATAGAGTAGCTATAAGCACGCATCAAAGTCATCATTACAAATCCTTCCTTGCTTATCCTTCATTGTCAATATAAGCTTTTCCAATACTTTTTCACAACCTTGCTTGCCTGTTTCTTGATATCCCGATACAAATAAAAACCCCTTACTTAATAGCTCCCATCGTGCACTTGTTTTCCATCATCATGTCTGATCGGTGCAGTTCTAAGTGCTTGCCCCGATTTATTCATAATAAACTGTGCCATTCTTGGTCTTACCACACATCCACCTGAGCAATCTAATATCTAAAGTGCTCATTGTGTGTGCTAGGAACCTCTTCATTGCACACTACTCTAATCATGAGAACACATTTAGGCCATACTCATGTCTCGTAAAAATTTGTGTATAAGTAATGCAGGGCTAGTGTTGTCTATGGTTTCACATTGAACTTCGATTTATAAGATATTCAACTTGCAAGATATTTGTGAATTTCTCACTTTCTTTAATCATATCTTTTCTGGATTGGTTTCTAAGGGCAATATAATAAATGGTCTAGATTTCCAAACAGTTTGTCTTGTTACATAAACCAATTTTTATACAGATACCCATAATTAATTGCAGATTATTAATTTAAACCCTTTTTTTCTGAAATATTACTGGTTAAACTTAGGTGTCCAATTCAAAGGGAGTGGATCGATTATAGATTAACAGATATAAATCCGACAGGTATGCTGGCTTTGGCGTATTTTGTTTGGTTATCCAGAGTTTTAAAGTTTGTTGCACCGCAATCCTGATACACTGACATAATCATGGTTTGCTCCGACTTTATCAGAAGTAAAATGTTCAGGTTATACATTTGGCGATGTCAAGTTCTTGCTGTAGACTGGAAGTTCAACATGACTTTTTCTTGCATTAAGGCTATCTGCTGTGAGAGGCAGTGCACTTAAATCATCGTTACCGTGAGTGCGGTCATTTTGTGTCAGCGAATCATGAGAAATCTATTAAGAAATTGTCTATGATGTGTGGTAGTTACCATTAATCAGCTCATGGTCCAATCCAAATGGTTACATCCACAATCTGAAAATACTTAAAGTGACCCCCGGACTAATATTACTCGGATATTTTTGGAAAAAAAAGAAGATAAAAGTAGGGAAAGAGATTTTACCTGTCATAGAACTCAGTTGCGAAACGAGATCCATTGTAGCAGATGAACCAGAGCAAAATAAGGATTAATATGTCTACTAGAGTTAAGAAAGCCCACAATCCAGAGTATCCTTATCATAATATCATAGGAACAAAAATCCAAACAATACCTCTGTAGCCCATGAAGAAACCTATAAGGAAATATTTCCTGATAGGAGAGAGGAAGGAAGCAAGCTGAAACAGAGCAAATTGAAAGCTTCATGGTATCATTTCTACCAGATCTGAAACAGTTCTTAATATAAAAAAGGGGGAAAAAGTTTCATGGTATCAGAAACCATAAAAATTGCAAAAATTGATGCAATTCTGTAGCCCTTACGAAAAAGAAGTGAGAAGAGGTTAGACATGGCGGATGAAGAAGGTTCAAGTAGTGAATCCATGGTAGGATTCTTTAATTCGCCAAATCAAACAGCAGGATCTCAAAAGAAAGGACAAAAAATAGTGGATCTGATATAAGCCGTAATGGATGGATGAATCCGAATTGAAGTAGGGAAATATTGGATGAGAAAGGATACTGAAGAGGTAGCGCTCCCACCAATCGAGCATGTAGAGGCCCATCGTCACGTTGTAGAGATGGATCTTGCGGCTGATCCTGTTCCAATCGAGCATGTAGAGGCCCATCGTCACGTTGTAGAGATGGATCTTGCGGCTGATCCAATTCATCCTTCCTTCCCTTCGTTCCTTCTCCGATTCTATCCGAAGCACAGCGAATGAGAGACCGAGCGAGAGAGATAGGCGATGGAATTGGGAAACGCGAGATGACTCTAAGTCTTCGGGAAGAGCGGAAATAAATAGCGAGCTGGGGGACGACGATGGAGGAGATTTGGAGGAATTCGATTTTTATTAATAAGTCAACCTCGCCGGTCAGAATTGTGGGGAGGGAAGAGGGATGGAAGCCGGCTCCCGGTCCAACAAGAAGATACGAGCGATTAGAAGGCATCTTCTTCCTTTGCCCTAGTATAATAAATGGTAATTCTTTATTTCCTTCGTTACAAAGATCCGAAAAATTACGTTTTCTTCTTAATATTATATCTATATATTCGATATATAATATATAATAATATATATATATATATATATATAATTACAGCCGAGCGGTCGCACCAGTGCGGGGACAGTCTAAAACATTAAGAAAATAAATTCATGAAAGAAAAAAAAATACTAGGATGTAGAATGCTGAATAACATCAAAGATAACTCAGTCTACCGTATAATTATCCCTCGATAAACATGACGGACTATGGCTACTATGAAAACTGCAAAATTTTTAAATATCATAAAAAAAAAATATGCTAGATCTATCATGAATTCAGGTAATAATAGTAGAAGAGTCATCTTCAATAATAACCTTGTAGCATGCAGATGCTGGATAACTCTGATGTTAGTCCACGCAGTTCTAAGTCTGCTTCTGAAACAGACAGGTCATCCCTTCAGCACCACCTCATTACCACCAACACTGCCGTCAAAGTTCACCTTGACAAACCCAAGAGGAGGGGGCTCCAGGAAATGTGAATAACCCTCCGGGCCGCTGTGGAGACAGTATGGGAGTCCCAAAAATCTGGGGTAACAAGGAAGCGATAGTGTTAAATTGGTGAAATTCCATTGCCATAAACCTGACTCTCTGAAAACCCGATAAGAACCCGATGAGCCCGAATGACCTCAGCCTCAAAGATCATTGTATTTCTAGATAGCCAAATCTGATAGCATATAAGCTAAGACATCTCTCCTATGCCAAACTTAGGTGGAGAAAATCGAGGAAGGAGCGCAGCTGTAATCATCATCGACGTCCCAAGACCAGCTCCCAGCAAGCCTCCAAATCAACCTCGTTCTAGGCAGCCCAGGATCGTATGCTTAGGACCCGTCCTGACTACCACATACCGGGCAAGATGCCGGCAACTCTATACCTCTACGTCTGAGAAGAGTCCTCGAAAAAATAAAATAAATAAAAAAATAATTCTTTATCAATCGCATAGGATACCGAAAATAAAATAAAATACAAATTATCAATACATCGGACCACATAAAAATTATATATTTTATTTTTCAACTCACGATTGATAAGAATATTTCTTTTTTATAATAAAATTATGATATGTTTGTGCGGATCATTACATTCCTTAAGTGAATTACGATATTTATGCATTATAATATCGATGAATATTTTTATCATAAAAAAATTTTAAAATTATTTAATAAAAAAATTTAATTTTATGATTCTATACATAAATTATGATATATGTAATAAAATATCATAAAAATAACATTTTTATTATTTATTTTTTTAAAAAATAAATATATATTTTTGAATAATAAATTTTTTTTTTATGACATGCAAGAAGTCACTTATCATAAAGTCAAGAATTTTTTATTATTAATTTTTTTTTAAAAAAAATTGGATAATATTTAATTTTAATTTTATAATATATTGTTCATAAATAAATATAATTAAAAAAATATTTTCGTGATTCAAAATTTTAATAAAAAATAAATTAGAGATAAATGCATGATCAAATGATAAAAATATTTTTATCATATGATACTTTTTGATGAATAGAATATCATAGCTATATATCATAAATAAAAAAAATTATCATTGAATTTTTATTTTTTAATAATAAAAATATTTACGATCTTATAATAGATTAATAATAATTTAAATTAAAGATGTTATAATTTAAATCACGAATTCATAAATTTATTATAATTTTTTTTATTATTTAATTTATAAAAAATAAAATTATATTATTAAATGTATACCAAAAAAATAAGATTTATGTGATCTTACCAAATTGTATGATCATTCAAGGCAATGTATAAAGACTTTCTTTTCCTTTATTTCTGAGTTCTACGGGCCCCTGGGGTTTAGAGGTGATCTATCCACGTGGAGCCCCCTCGTTTCGGGTGGCTGTGTCGTGTGTGTGGTTTCGAGGTGATTCTATCCACGTGGAGCCCCCTCGTTTCGGGTGGCTATGTTGTGCGTGTGTGGTTTAGAGGTGATTCTATCCAGGTGGAGCCCCCTCGTTTCGGGTGGCTTTGTTGTGCGTGCGTGCAAGACGTCGCCTCAAACCGTCTCTTTTTATGTTCGTATCGACGTTTTGAACTTTTCAACGGAGTGGAGACGTATGCTGCGGGATTGGAAATCACGGTCAAGGGAAGAGCGCGGAGGTCGGTTTTGACTGAGAGCTGATTCCATTGTTTTGACTTGGAAATGTTCATAGATGCATGTTGAACGTAATGGCATTACAGATTATTGCTGTGGTTGACTAGCTGGTGATTCTAATAATCATCTTTTTTTTTTTACTTGAGACATGGCTTAATTAAGAATGTCTAAATGTTTAGGAGTTTTTCCATTGCAAGAGACCGGGATTTTTTTTTTTTGGGTACATCTAGCCGAGTTGAGTTCTTAATGAGATACAGTCGAAGAAATACGTAACATAAATAGAAACAGTAAACTAGCAATGCCTGTAGTAGTAGCCAACCCCAAACGCATCTGCCATCAACATTTGAAGCAAATCCGAAAGGAAACATCACCTGGTCGTAGCAAACAATTGCCTTGAAATGCCCGTTGATAATATACTATTTGTTTCAGTCTCTCTCAAATATAGCCACCACAATTGATTGGACCTATCCTCCATGCTCTGGTATCCTGCAATGGGGGAAGATGATCTAATTTTTGAAGGAGGGCAACGAAGAATCCAGCTGATAACATTAGAAGAATCGCCTTTCAACCAAATTAATTTCTTTTTTTCTAGTAGCGATCGATCAGATCAAACAAGCCTAACAACCTCCTACCATTTCAACATAAAATGTTGGAGAAGCTTTCTTCTTCGATCAAAAGGAGAGAACCATCCCATTGTCTACTACCATAAATCCATAGCCATAGAATCTTTGACAGAGCCTCGCCAAGGGAAAATGCCCTCATCATTCCTGAATTTTAGTTTTATGATAAAGTATATTGTATTAGTATGTACGGACATGTAAAAATGAAATTTAATGTGATGTTGTTGGTGCCAAAATTCATCAAATATTGGGAATGCTGAAGCTGGCAGTGTAGGGAGAACTCCAGGAGGCGGTACCTGCAAAAAGTTCTATTCGAAGATATTCTGGCGATGATCCTCCGACTCTCAAGCCAGAAATCTATTCTAATAGCATCGAGGAGTGCGAAGTATGATTTGTGGCATACCTTTGAGAGCTCCTAGTGAGTCCCTATCTATAGGTGGAGATAAGAATATTTTTAGAATAAAAAGATTTGGTGGATCTGATAAAAGTGATAGGGCTTAACATGTAGGTTGTCCAAAATTTTTTATTTGCAGGAGACATCCATTCATTATTAATGAAAACTTTATCTTTTATATTGAAATAGCTATGTCCTTTAATTATGATATTGACCACTTAATGGAACGGCCATACCTCTTAATTGCGAAGATATAGCAGTGATTAGTGGTCATGAGATATGATATGATCATTTGGCCATATAATTAGAGGTATGGAAGTGAATGCCAGCTATGTTGGCCTTCGAAAGGTCCGAGTGAGAGAATTGTCTAAGACCTGCTTGCCATAATACTGGAGGATCGGAGGTCCGAGCACTTCTATTGGAGTCGAGGAATGGTTGGCCAGAAGGGTGCAAGGTATGATTTTGCCTCGTTCGAGGGACAGAGGGTCTTGGTTGCCGAAGCTATGATTCAGCAGACGTTGAGATTTTAAATGAGAACCGATTATTGATACTAAGAAGCTTGGTCGGCCCGAAAAAGCTTGGTCAGCCCGAAGAAACTTGGTCAGCCCGAAGAAACTTAAGGCTTGATTAGTCTGAAGAGGCTTGATTGATCCAAAGAAGCTTGGTCGGCATGAAAAGGCTTGGTTGGCGCAAAGAGACTTGGTCGGCCCAAAAAGTCTTGATAGGTCTGAAGAGGCTTGCTTGGCCTGAAGAACCTTGGTCGGCTAATAGAATCAACCAGGCACTGAGCATGTGGTCGGGTAATAAGTGTCCGGTAATGTTGGAGCCGAAAAAGAAATCGTTGGCTAATTAATGATCCAATCTGATGAATGATCGAAGAGTATGTAATAAAATTCCCCCAACACATACCCCCTACTTCCTAGTTTGAGCTTTGATCGGGCTATGGGAGTACATGCTCAAGAAATGCCAAGGATGTGTCTTCTTGATAAAAGGGCCATTTAGAGCCAGGGGCACTGAAAGGCCTTTAATTTTTGAAAAGCTACTGGAAGGCCATCAAAGCTCTCAACTGATCAACGTCATTTGAAGATAGGGCCCGGGAAGGCTTTTAATCTTTGACAAGCTGTTAAGGGATCGTTGAAGCTTTCAATTGATCAAGGGTCATCTAGAGCCATGGGCATCAAAAGACCTTGAATTTTATAAGTCATTAAGAGACCATTAAGGTTCTTGACCGATTAAGGATCGTTTGGAGCTGTGAACACTGAAAGGCCTTTAATCTTTGACAGGCCACAAAGAGGTTATTAAACTCTTGACTGGTCAAGGATCATTTGGAGCCATGGGCACTAAAAGGTCTTTAATCTTTGATGGGCCACTAAGGAGCCATTGAAGTTCTTGATTGATCAAGGATTATTTGGAGCTAGTGATATTAAAAGGCCTTTAATTTTTGAAGGGCCACTGAGGGGCAATTGAGGCTCTTGACTGATTAAGGGTCATCGAGAGCCATGGGTGCTCAAAGATCTTTAATTTTGACAGGCCGCTGAGGGACCGTTGAGGCTTTTGACTGATCAAAGATCATTTGAAGCCATGGGCACTAAAATGCCTTTAATTTT
Source organism: Areca catechu (assembly GCA_021397845.1). Lineage (NCBI taxonomy): Eukaryota > Viridiplantae > Streptophyta > Magnoliopsida > Arecales > Arecaceae > Areca > Areca catechu. Next base: position 2,030,808 of record CM038049.1, on the reverse strand, counting down.
TGACAAGCTGCTAAGGGGCCATTAAGACCCTCGACCAATCAAAGATCATTTGGAGCCAGGGATGCTGAAAGGCCTTTAATCTTTGATGGGCTACTAAGAGACCATTAAATCCTTGACCGTTAAGGGTCATCTGAAATCATGGATGCCAAAAGGTCTTTAATTTTTGACGGGCCGCTGAGTGACCATTGAGGCTCTTGATCGATCAAGGATCATTTGGAACCATGCGCACTAACATGCCTTTAATCTTTAACATGCCACTAAGGAGCCATTAAGGTTCTTGACCGATCAAGGATCATTTGGAGCTTGGGGCATTGAAAGGCCATTAATCTTTGATGGATCGCTGAGGGACAGTTGAGGCTCTCGATCGATCAAAATCATCTAGAGTCGTGGATGCTGAAAGAACTTTAATTTTTTATGGAGATTAAGGACCTACTTGCTATCATACTCGATGATCGGAGGTCTGAGCGCTTCTTTAGAGCCGAGGAATGATCGGCTAGAAGGGTGCAAGGTATGATTCTGTTTCATCCAAGGGATAGGGTCCTAACTGCCGGAGTTATGGTTCAGCCAGTACTAAGATTTTAAATAAGAATTAATTACTGATGCTAAAAGGCATGGTTGGTTCGAAAAGGCTTGATTGGCCCGAAAATACTTGGTCGGTCCAAAGAAGCTCGGTCGACCTGAAAAAATTGGTCGGCCTGGAGATGCTTAGTCGGTCGAAAGTTTTGAAAAGGCTTGGTTGGCTTGAAAAGCCTTGGCCAGCTCGAAGAGGTTTGGTCAGCCATAGAATCGATCAGGCACCGAGCATATAGTTGGGTCACAAGTATCCAGTCATGTTGGGACCGAAAAAGAAATTATTAGTTAATCAATGATACTCTTTGATGAATGATCGGAGAGCATGCAATAGGACTGACCGACTGGGTTTATTGATCATGGGCTTCATATCCTTCGTCCAAGTAATATATGCTTGCCCAATTGTAGCAGATTGTATACTCGACTAAATCAGACTAATACAGGAGTTGAACATAGGTCTATATTACTATCACCAAGAGATTTGAGCGGCGAGGTAAACTGGCACCTTCTTACTTGGAACCTAACTTCCTAGGTTCGTCATTTACGCTACGCTAACGACTCCATCGCTATTCATCGCCCCGTCATCGCGTTTCGCAGAAATTCTAACATGCTTGGACAAACGACCGTGTGTAGACTGAAAGGCAAGATCGAGCTTGCTGCTTGCAAAAGTACGAAATTCCCAAATGTTCGTGGGCCATGTGGTGGCCGTTTACTACTGTACGGATTATATATCGTGGGCCCAAATGACGTTTCACAAACTGATCTTGTCCGATGGACCAACAACTTATGGCCCAACCCAGCGTAGCTCTTGGCACATGGGAATGCTTCAAAACTATATCCTTCTCCAACACAAATCCATTGCTCCGCGTGCCTCCAAGCGTTTCAAAAAGAGACGTCGTCACTCATATAGGACTTAATACATACACTCTACAGACTTGCTGTTCAAATTGGTCAAGAGATCTGGATTGGACGCGAACCCGAAATAGAGGTGTAAAAGACTTAATTTTATCACATGGTCTGCCGGATTTAGGTGCAAGCTCTAAATTTATACCTGATGCGGTGAATTTAGGGTGGAAAAAGACTCGAACCCGAACCCAACGTAGCTAGTTGTGCGCGGGCCGCTCGTTATGCGTTCCTATCGCATCGGTGTTCTCGGCCGAGGCCCTGACTCGGAGTAAAGCCTGGCCGGGTCCATATCTACACCAAATCGAAGGCAATGCATGATTGATTTCAGTTTTATTGGATTCCAAGTCGGAAGTCACGAACACATGTTGGTCACTTCAAGGTCCAGATGGGGTCATCAAACCCACATGCACACCCGATTATACACAATTTAAAATACTGCAGATCTGATCAAAACTAAACCTCAAAATCCCAAACCGAGGAACTGCTTCCTTGTCTAATTGTCAGTTCCAAAGCCCATGAAATGCCTACAGAACAAAGTAGCCAATCCAGGCTAAGGGACATATACCTGATAAGGTTTCAGTTAATAGTATGCGTGGCCGAATATATTAATGGAGCAATGCTAATGGAAGACGGCAGCATGATTACCCCAGAAGGATATTCTAATATCTGATACTCGGTGTCTCTTTTCTAGAGCTGCGTAAGCGGCCACTTTGGACCAAACAACAAATATAAAAAAAAGAGGTAAAGGAAATGCATGACAAATGTCCATGGCTGCTGCGGTTTCAAAATTTACTGCTGCTGACACGTTCTTTGGACAGCTTAAAAGCCTGGATGGTGGAGGAGTCCTACATTCATGATTGCTTTATTCTGTCCATCTCCATGTGATCTGTAACGTAAAAGTTGGGGATCTCATGCTAGCTTAAATGTTATTCCTCTAAACCTTTTAAATATTGAAAGCAGCTCGCTCCCTTTACGGATCCGTCGACCATCGAACCTTTCCAAATTACCACAACTTTTAATATATATATATATTGCAAATCAGCATTTCGAAAAAGTGATCTGAAACGTTTTCGAGGGATTTTTATTATGAAATTTTAGTGGCAGCAAGTGGCCAATAAAGTATGCAATCTAAAGCACCAGGAATATGTTTTATCCAAGCTTCGATGGTGAGAATGATGGTAACAACCTAGCTGGAGATTGAATAAGAGATCTTTGTAGTTTAGAAATGATAAGAGAACTTGCAAAGAAAGTCTACACGGGGACTATTCTTCGGCGAGGATTTTTGATGATCAAGTTAGTGGGAATCGAGAATAATAGAAAGAAAATAGTGGGTCGAGAATTTGGAGCTCAGAACCCTCTCTTGTTTTTGTTTTTCATCATTTTTTCATCGAGGATCGTTTGTCAGGTGGTTTTGATAACTATCCAATCTATTTTGATCCAGGGAATAGCCATTAAATATCTCCATTCTATTGGAACAGAATTGTCATTATCTAAGAAGTAATAGAAAATTCGATTATGTTATGATAGAACAAGTTCTTTGTAAGAGCTTCCATGTTGTTATTGCAGTAATACTTTGGAATATGACCTATGCAGTATGCTGAATTTATTGCTAAGATATTTTTATCATTTAATTGATATGAGATCAGCTAGAGTCCGAGGTATTTTATAGAAAAGAGGTGATCGGGCAACTTTCTGATCCAGCAAACTAATCCAAATTCAATTGGGCTAAGTAAATACTGATCACAATCCATGTCCAATTTAGCCCGAAGCAATTGCCATGTTATCCCTGTAGGGTTTAGGGATATTATTCTCTTTGGTTGTATTCATCCTCGTTCGCTTTAATGAATATCCTGTTCTGAAAAAAAGAGAAAAAAAAAAAAAATAAATAAATCCGGCGTTGGCCTGATCGGGTTCATCCATAACAATTCATTATTAGAACTTTATTCAATGCATACATGCTGCATGTGCTTCCGAGCATCCTAGAAACAAAGATTATCATACGGAACTAATTCACGGTAGAGGCTTACCTTTCAATTGGTCAGGAGATCTGGATCGGACTCGAACCTGAACTAGAGACGGAAAAGACTTTAATTTTAAAACATGGACTGCTTGATTTACATTCAAGCTCTGGATCAAAGCACGGGGCCAGTGCCTTCGGGCTTGACCCAGGATGATGAAAGTCAAGTCAAATTAAAACCACCCAAAATTTCAAATGCATGTTCTAGGTCGAAAAAATCCAAGACCTGGAGCCTATTTAGAAGTATCCAGAAACATATTGGATTGAAGTTTGAATCATTCACAGCCTCCATCATATCCCAATTAGTGTTCGTGTTCCCTAGATATTAGTGTATACGAGGGAAAAATTTTAGCAAAGCCAGACATGGTCAAAGAACCGAACTAGATAATATATAAAAAATTAAAGCCCATAGCCCATAGGCTATATACGGTTCGGGCGGAAATGCTGACGCTGGAACGAACCTATCGTGCCACGGAGTCTTCACCTAACCTAACGGCTTAGGTGGTGGCATACAAGTTTCAGAGCCCATGACCATGACATATGGAACAAACTAGAATTCCATGTTAAATACTATGTTAAAATCCATAATATATAAATAAAAAATTAGTATTATACTCATTTTTTATTTATTGAATACTTGATCTATATGATCGGCAAACAATTATTGAATTGCTTTTTTGTTTTTTTTTTTTAAAGGAGTGCATAAAGTTCGTTGATTTGAACCATAGAAATTATTAAATATAAAGAAGTTGGAAGGTATAAAATTTCTATAAAACAGAAAAAAAAAAAATTAGAGAAAGCGTAATTTTTCTTTGGCATTGGTAATAGAAGAATTAAGGATTAAATAAATTTCTATTAGAAGAAGCAAGTTTTATCCAAAAAAAAAAATTCTAATCCAAACAACAAAATTCTATAGGCGAAATTGCTTCTCAAAATTGAATTCTAGCAAGCGATCCTTCATTTTTCTCATCTCTCGTTGACGAAGCACAATAATTCTTTAAATTCTATTAAAATAAACTATTTCACATAAAAAAATCTAAAACGAACAAAATAGAACTTTTATAAACTAAATCTATAAGGTAGATCATAAATCCTACCAACATCAAATAATCATCCAAGGTAAAGCAAATAAATATAGAAACATAACATACCCATCATCTACAACAATCCAATCAAAGAGCATACCCAACATACAAACAACATCCATGCCTGCTCGACAGAACATATTCTTTATAAGTCAATCAAAAATATTTAACATCAGAAAACATAGAAAGGAGCGTGAGCAAAATTTTCTTAATAAAAAGGATGAACAAATCAATATTAAAAAACAACGCCAGATGATATTAAAAGATGAAGGAGGACTCTCCATTCCTTGATATTTCTCTTACAAAAAAATATATAAAGAGATAACTCACATCAGCAAAATCATTTTTCAAAAATTATAAATAAAAAATAGGGATAAATTAATTTAGAGTCCATCTTTACCATAATATTTTGAAATAACCTCGTAGCAACACTCATCAAGATGTAATAATATTTTAAAAAATTAAATAAATAATAATATATTAAGATAGCTCGTCCTAGAAATAGGAAAAAATAAAGAATTATATATAGCTTTTCACCGTGAAATGTTCAGTGTCATTGGAAAGAATTTATTTTGGATCATGATTAATATTCATGTCATTAATTAATAACAAAATACTTGGTTCGTTCTTAAATCTTTTAATCCATAATAATTTTAATAGTCTACTTAAAGAAATATACTACAAAATATCTAAAACAAAATTCAAATTATTTTAGTCATACCCGATTAAATAAAGTATATCGAGTACATCTCTTTTCTTCGAACCTTATAAACTATATTGACTACATCTCATTTCTTCAAAACTTATAAAGTATATCGAGTACATCTCTTTTCTTCAAAACTTATCTTCTTCTTTTTAGTATTTTTACTCTTTAAAATCCTCTATAAATTTAAATTATTGCCATGCATTATGATAATGAAACAATATCTAAATAGCCAATAGTAAGTTTCATGCTAATGACAAAACTTGGAATTTGAATGAATATAATTTTGCATGATGGTTTATCTAAATATTAAGATTTAAATTTATGGAGCTTTATACCTTTTCAAGCTCAAAATTTAGCTATTATTTCAAATTAAATCTAATTTGAATGATAAAATAATAAATTTAAATGAATGTAAATTTTAAGATCAATTAACAAATATAATACATAATTTTAAGTTTTTTTAATTATCAATTTTTAAAAAATTTATATAAATATTTTAATTTCATGCAACTGAAATGACTAACTTTATTTACATCAATATTTGAATATTTCTCAGACTGTATATAATAAATTTATATATATATATATATATATTTTAATATATAATTTTTAAATCTTTAAAAAGATTTGGTGAACTTCGATCATTCGATTAATACAATCTATTTTTTTTAAAAAAATAATATTTTTTACCTTTTTATAATAAATCAAGATATTTTACATATTTAAAAATCAATTTTTAAAATATATTAAAAAATTATATTAAAATATAATATTTAAATTTAAAAAAAAGATAATGAGCTAATCTCATATCAGATACTATAATAGACACGGTGATGATGATCGAATAAATTTAAAATTATTTAAATTTAAAATTTAATTTTTGAATATTCGTTATTTGAGTTTGATTGTTTATCAAGGATAAGCATAAAATTTGTGGATAATATTTGCCCGCTCCCAGCCTCCCACCCACTCGAGACTCTAAAGGATGCAATAAATCAAAACTTTTTATAAAAAAAACTCAACACAAACCCCAGCCATCATCCAAGCTTCCCTTTCTGCCGTTCCAAGCCTCCCACCCAACTGGGAGTAAAAAAAAAACTCAACACAAAGCCCCAGCCATCATCCAAGCTTCGCTTTCTCCAGCTCCAAGCCTCCCACCTCATCGGGAGTTGAAAAAAAATAAAAATAAAAAATAAAAACGCGAAACCCTAGCCATCGTCCAAGCTTTCCTATCTGCCGCTTTTCGTTTTCTGTTGGAAATTTTTGGTTGAAACGATTCTTCTTTAACCATAAAATTTTCAGTTTATGGGGAGAGGGCGGGGAGGAGATGGGCATTCGGAGGACTTGAGAAGGGTTCGAAGAAGGAAAAAAGAAATAACTAAAATTGACTCCTCGGAATGGGCAGAGGAAAAATGAGAAAAAAATATAGGAAAAAAATCAACGAAAACAAATAAAATGCAAAAAAATAAAATAAAAGATAAAACATTTTGTATCGATCGATCAATTTTTTTTCTTTTTCTTTTTTTTATTCTTTTCGTTTGTTTCTCTTTTTCTGAGATCTATGGGAAGGAAAGCACTGAGGGAGATCGGAGGGGAAGGTCGACGCTGGCGAGAGGTGGCATCTAGGAGAGCAGCGACGGCTGAGATCGGCTGAGATCGGCGGGAGGCAGCACCAGAGAGGAGTTGGGCATCCGCGAGGAGTCGAGAACCTCAGAGAGGGCTTGGGGGGAGGGGTTGGGCATCCGCGAGGAGTCGAGAATCAGAAGGGGCTTGGCTTAGGGGGAGGGGTTGGGCATCCGCGAGGACTCGAGAATCAGAGAGGGCGTGGGGATGGCTCAGAGAAAAAAAAAAAAAAAAAAAAAAAAAAAAAAAAAAAAAAAAAAACTGAGGAGAGCCCCGAGCTCGACACGTGGCGTGCAGAAGAGCTCTAGGCTCTCCTTTAATATCTCTCTCACCAACCGGTTGGTCTATCTACCTTTCAATAAAAAAGACATTCTTATCATGATGCTGACCGGTTAGTCTATCTACCTTTTAAAAAAACGACATTGTCTTTGCCTCCACAAGGAAAATGAATTTTCTTATTATGATGCAACCTCCTCTGGATCGCCTTTTCATGAAGATATGATTTTATGAATGGTTTGATTAAATCAAAAAAATTTTTGGGATCCACGATCATTAATTTGAATGAGAGATCAAGATCTTTCTCTTTATTCCTGTTTTATTGACCGGTAAAAATTTAAACATATTTTCTTTATCCCGGTTCTATTGGTCGATGAAAATTTGAGCATGTTGAATCTAATATTACCTGTCGAAAAAATTTGAGTATCTTGAATCTAACATTATCTGGCGGGATCGGAGCCTGTAGGATAGTTACACCGGAATTTATCCCCCCATCCCTTTTGTTTATAAAAAAAAATATTGATATATCAAGACCTTGGCAATTCATTATTGATTATTGAAAGCAACCCCAAATATCATTATACCCAAAAATGTCATAGTTTCTTCGATAATGACACCATTTTGACATAAGCAATTTGACTATTACATTTCTTTATTCATTTATCGATAGAAAGGCTTTTTAAGGAATTGACTCTTTTACAAGAATGCATGCATGATTTTGGGCTGGATTGATTTGTTTTTTCCTTGATACCCTTGAAACTTTTTTTTTTGGTAAACTGATGCATTCAATTTAAAGATCTAATATGAATGCATCCAAGAAATCGGAAAGGATAATATCATGAAACGATCTCGAGGCATGCTCCAAGTCGGACCACATAAAAGGACCCGAGTGATGGGCAACAAAGGAGGCTACCTAATCAGCCGCAGAGTTGGCTCCCGGTAAACATGTCTAACAATACAGGAAGAACATCCCTGAAGAAGGAGCATGATGTCGTGAAGAAGAGGGTGCACTGACCTCGATCTCCTTGCCTCCTGAATCCAAGCAATAACAATAGTGAAATCTCCCTCGACAAGGAGGTAGTCAATTTGAAGGATCATCCGAGCGTAGATAATCCCTGCCCAGGCACCCCACAGCTCAACGATCAAGACCGTCGGCTCAAGGAGAATGCCCCCCCGCAGCAAGGATTTCGGGACCCGAGCTACGAATGACGAAGCCAACTCCTTCATGAGTGCCGATGACACTCCCGTCAAAGTTGACAGTGAAAAAGGTTAGAGGTGGGGGCTTCCAAGAGACGAAAATCCAACAGGGTGCTCGAGGAGCAACGCGGAAGTTCCAAGTCTCCGACGACACCATGGTCAACATCAAGTACTCATCTGCATGAATCCGAGCCTTTTCCACAATGACCCTGGTTGAATAACTAGGAGTTAAAGATAATATCATTCCTGGTGAGCCAGATGTGATATGCAATGTAGGCTATGAAGGTGGCTGAAGAATGACCAGAGGCAGGGCAATGCACTTCTAGAAAGTGGTCAACATAATTAGTAACACACATCAATAGTGCTTTGAATCATGCTATCCTCCAAGCCTGAATAGCCCGCTGGCATGAAAAAAGAACATGGACCAGAGTCTCCTCCTCCTCCTCGCAAAAAGGGCAGTGCAGGGGCACATGCATTCTTCTAGAGCTAAGGAATGCTATAGTAGGAAGACAACCCCAAGTCACTTTCCATAAAAATATGCTCATCCAAGGATGAACTCGAATCCTCCAAACCCAAGCAATATCAAGAGTCCTTTGCAACATGTGGCCGAACAGGGGAAGCAAATCAGATGTGGCCACTCTCAGAATAGAGAAAGTCCTCCACACCCCAATGCCAGTACAGTCAAAAATAGGCAGAGAAATTGATAAGACCTGGGGCCCCATAATATGATAAAAAACATGGGTGACTAGCACCGAATTCCATTGCGAACCATCCACATGTAATAAGTCGAGGATGGAGAGGGAGTCAATAATATCGACAGCAATGAATGTCGGCCATCGGGATAGCGACAGATCCATAATCCAAGAATTAGACATAAAGTTGATAGTTCTGCCATCCCCCAGGATCCATCTGGTGTTAGGTGAAATTACATAAGCTGTAACCACCATCGCTCTCCAAATGGCCGAACACTTATGGCAAGGTCGATGATCCTCACCTAGGCACACAGGGCCATATCTATGCCTCATCATCGCAGTCCATAGGCTATCAGGACATAACAAAAACCTGGCGATATGTCTAGCGATTATAGCTTCCCGCGTTGCAGCGAGGGAGTAGATGCCAAGCTCCCCCTCATGTCGAGGCTGACACACTACTTGCCAACTAAGAAGTAGATGCCCCTTCGACCAGAAGCTGATCCCTAAAGGAAAGCCAGAAAGAATTGTTCCAACTTGAGAATCACAGATTTTGGGAGGAGAGCATTAGAGAGCAAATAAATAGGTAAGGATATAAGAACCAGCCTGATTAAAGTGATTTCTCCATAAGAGAAAGAGTTCTGGCCTGCCACCCCTCAACCCTGTCATGAACCACCTTAACTAGACGGTCACAATCAACCTTTAGTAATCTGCCTCCTGTAATAAGAACTCCAAGATAATGCAGTGTGCCCGCATTATCAATAATACCAAGGATCTCTCGAATGGAATGCCGCAGTAGGGCCAGGGTTTTCAAACTAAATGAATCTCTAGTTTTTGGAAATTAAGATTTTCAGACTAAAATGAATCTCTAATTTTTGGAAATTAACTCTCTGACTAGAAGATGGATAGTAGTCCTCCATGATCCTCCTGAAGACATGAGCACATAGGACCATGGCACGGTCTAAGAGATGATAGTCATCTACAAACAAAAAATGCGAGATAGAGTTGGTCGCAAGGGCTGGGATATATGGCTGAAGGCCCAACCCCTGGGGCTCGCTCGCAAGGCTTGCAAGAGAGCATCAGCACAAAGAATGAATAGGTACGGGATAGAAGGCACCTTGGCACAAGCTGACATTAGAGATGAAGAATTTCGATGGAGTGCCATTAATAATGATTGCGAATGAAGGACTGACAATACAGGCAAGAATCCAGGAGATCTAGCAGGAGTGAAAGCCAAAGTCCATCAGAGCTTTCTCCAGAAAAGATGAATACATGTGATCATAAGCCCGTTCCATGTCCACTTTTATGGCCATCAGGCTACTACGGGTGAGGGCCATTTGGAGATCAAACATGAATTCTTGTGCAATAAGAACATTATCAGAGATAGAACGGCCCTCAACAAAAGCTCCATACTCCAGACTGATCAGGCTGGGCAGTATCGATTTTATCCTGTTTACCATAATCTTGGCACAAAGTTTATACAGGTATTGCACAAACTAATGGGCTTGAAGTGGCTAGGCTTAGAAATGTCATGACGCTTAGGGATGAGAGTAACATAAGTTTCCTTCCAAGAGTCCGGCATCCTGCCAAGATAGAAAAATTCCTGGATAGCAGCAACCATTTCGGCCCGAACAACACTCCAAAAATACCTGAAGAATATGGAGGAGAAGCCATCAGGACCAGGGGCTTTGTCTTCTACCATAGACCATAGAGCTTTCCGTACTTATCCTCAGAAACATGATTGATGAGTCCCAAGTTTCCCGGTCTAACACCCTAACCAAAGGACGAGGAGAGTGAAAAGTGGATGGCTCCCCCATAGGAACTATCCACCTAGAATGGAAGAATTGAATGATCTCCCGTCTGATGTCCTCGATATCCTCCACCCAAAGGCCCTCAGTAGTCCGAAGGGCTCTGATGCGATTGATGTGCCTTCTCACAACAGTTGCTTGGTGGAAGAACTTGGTATTTTTGTCTCCTTCCTTAATCCACTGAGCTCTAAATTTTTATCTCCAGAAGGTCTTCTATTAGAGGAGCAGGGATTGATGGATAGACAATTGATCGTGAAAGGCGATCAAATCATGATCAAGGAGACCCCCTTCCCTCACCTCCTGTTCCTGGAGATCCAGGATAGACTTCTCCACAACCTCCAACCTAGAGAAGATATTGCCCACCTCCTCCCTATTTCAACATTTGAGATGCCTTTTAACAAGCTCCAGTTTGCAGGTGATCCGATATCAGGCATCCCCCCGAATTGGCAATCTCCACACCTCCGTCACAATCTTCCAAGATCGGGGATAAGCCAACCAAAACTTCTCAAATCTAAAAGAAGAGTGACAGGAGATAGAATGACTAGTAGTAAGAAGCAGTGAACATTGATCCGACCCAATCCAAGGTAAATGCCTAACCACATGAGCGGGGTGCCACTGAATCCATGTAGGAGTCACTAAAATTTTGTCAATTCTCTCCCATACTTTAGCCCTTTCTAAACGGTTGTTGCACCAGGCAAAGCGAGGGCTGATAAAACCCAGATCTACAAAACCATTATGATGCAAAAACTCATCGCATTCTCTGGACCCAGTATCCTCCACAAATAGCCTTCCACCTCTCTTATCTTCAGGATGAAGAACACAATTAAAGTCCCCAGCTACCACTATAGAGATGCCCTGATCTACCAAGATCGTGATCTCCTTCCAAAGGTTCCTCCTCTCCTTATAGTCAGTGTTGGCATAGATCTCTGACAGCAGCCAAGTATGTTCATTAGTTTCAGTTACCACAATAGGCACATGTTGAGAAGACCGATGAAAGACATCAACCCTGGTGGCCTGAAGGTTTCACACCACAATGATTCCACCAAACAGACCCTGCGATTCAACGGCATAGAAGCCCCAATTGATCGGGAAACGGCAACGAACATGTTCCAAGGAGGAATCAACAAGTCTTGTTTCAAGAAATATACACCAAAAAAGGTGAAAAAGATATCCCAGCCTACGGAAATTAGAGAAAAAGAAAGGTTTTCCGGCCTCCTTAATATTCCAAATTAGAATCTTCATCAGACAACCCTAGATCAATTTTGCCTTGCCTTTCCACACCCTAGCATCCTCCCAGTGTCCCTTTTCTGAGGTCATCGAAGGGCTTGATGCACAAGCAAACAAAGTTTCTTTCAATTGATCTGCAATCACTTCATGATCATTGTCATTCTCCTTGACCAGCAGCGATGGGCTAACCTGGCTGACAGCTAACCTAGGCAGGAGTGTTTGTGGTAAAGGGTTATCAACAACCTTATTGTATTCCTGAGATTTCTTGCCAGTAGATCCATATCGCTCCCCGAGATCCTCATGTCTAACCAAAGCCATCGGAGAGGCTTCTAAAGAACTCTAGTCCTTCCCCCCCTCCACCGACCTCCAGGGGCTGATAGCAAATGGTCCATCGAGCACCTCCACTAGCCAATAGCCGAGGGGGCCCAGAGGGGATGGATGTTGTTACCCCTTCAAGACTTGAGGCAGCCAACCCCCCACCCGCTAGAGGCTCAACTTCGACCGTCAATAACCTAGTTGGAGGAAAGAAACTTTAGATCATAACGAAGGTAGATCCGAAAACCATGAGAAAATAACAAATTTATCCTACATCCTCAAGCTCCATTTCATTAGTAGACTAATATTCCTATAATATTAATACTGACCTATTTTATCTGGCTTATTTTATCCTGTGTCAGTCGTGCTTGGTGCTCCTATGCTTGACCCGCAAAAGAAAATTGCCAAACCGGGCCTGTGTCTTTGGTTAAAATATTTTGAAGGCAAAATATTAAAACCTTTTTGCTAAAAACAAAAAATAAAAACACAAAGCTTAAGTATAATAATAAACCGTCGATATCGTGCGCGCCGTCACCGGAAAACGGAAGTCTCGGGCATTCTCAATATTTTTGAAAGTAATAGATGAGATATGTCTATGCCTCTTAATTTTGCTAAGTCAGAATGGATATCATGGCAATTATCATGTTTGATTGTAGCTGTATGTTTATTTTGACCTTAAATTAATATTAAAGTAATTAACATTTATGTTTTATAATTTTATAAGTCATCAAAGAGGTTATCGAGATCATTCACTTAGAAAAAGATGTTTTAAGACATGTCAAAGAATGCAACATAGGATTATCTTTTAGGTCAAACTAAACATTTCCTTTTTTTGGTACAAGGAACAGCAACGTTGTACCTGCAAGTCTAAAAAAGTTCACACCTATGGCGTTAGCATATAACAATATTAGCATAAAACCAGCACAATGCACGAGATACATCTTCATTTAAAAAATATGCATACCTAAAATATTTATTTTATCGATTATAAATTTATTTAAAAATAATGTATAAAGTAATTAAAATTTATGTTTTATAATTTTATTAGTTTGATTAAAAATATCATTTTATTAATATATTAATATATTTAAACATTATAAGTATTATATTATTATCATCTTTTCATTATTAATATTATCATACCAAGATCATAACAAAATCAACTACATAATGCTCAGAGAGTTTTAAGATCCTAAATTGAAATACTCCCTTTTTTTTTTTTTATGATGCTAAAAAAAATCAAAAGTGCTTTAACGTGTAAGTACTTGTTTATAGATATCGTAGTGAAGAGAGGCTTTATCACCGTCAACTCTTTTAATTAAAAATATATCATTTTATTATTTTAAAAATAATGTATATTTTATTAATAAATATTATATATATATATATATGTCAACTTTCAAATAATTTTTTATTAATTATATAATTATTTAAAAAATTATATATATTTTATTATTGTATTAAAAATTATTTTATTAAAAAATATTTTTATTAGAAAGTTCAAGAAAAAGTCTCTTTATATCCTATAATAGTTACACCCTCTTCTTCTTCTTTTTTTTTTTTTTTATCATCGGCAAGGTCTTTAATAACTTTTAAAATTAATATATATAATAAATATTTTATAAATTATTAATAAAATAAATATTAAATATTATACTCTTTTTTGTTTTACTAGCAATATTTTTAATTACCTTCTTTTTAAAATCAATGCACATAAATAAATATTTTATAAATTATTAATAAAATATATATTAAATATTCTTGGAAAAAAATTCTTTTTTTAATGGAATAAGAGTGCCATGAGATACCGGGTGAAGGGAGGCTCTGCCAATATAGAATCCCTTTAAATCTTTACAAAGTAGTCTATTTCGATGTTTCGAGCACCATTTTTTTAATCAACAAGTTTATTAATGACCTTTTTTAAAATGTTAATACATGTAAATAAATATTTTATAAATTATTTATAAAATAGATATTAAATATTAAGGGTGATTTTTTTTTTTTTTTTTTTTAATGTGGAATGTGAGTGCCATATGATACGTAAAAGTGAAGACTTTGCTTACATAAAAGTGTCCATTATATATATATATGGATGGCTTTAGCAATAAGCCAATAGGCTGCTTGGTTTCCAAAGCAATATATTTTCAAGATTGGGCTTACAACCTCCTTAATCAATGATTCTGTATTTATATATCCATTAAACGATGATATTATAATCTCCCTCAAGCCAGATTTGCAGTTCTTGAAACATGGGAGTGGCGTACCGGAAGCTTGCTGCAGCCACCACTTATCCAAATGGCATGAGGCATGAAGATAGGGATATGGTTGCACGAGATTCTATGGGCATCGATCGAAAATCATGTGACGATGCAATGCCACTTTCAATTGAAATGTATACAAGAAATTAGGGTGTTAAACTCCTAAAAATAGAGAGCAAACCTCTTGCTTGCAAGGATAGGACCATAAATTCCTTATAAAACGAGGATTTTTTCTTTTTTTTTAAAAGTCAAAGGAGGAAGAAAGGTTTTTTCTGTAATATATGGGCTTGGGCTGAAATCGACGGGTCCAACTAAATTCAACCCAAACCAGCGAAAAAAAAGAAAGAACGAAGGGGGGGAGGCAGAGTCCGGAATAGGGAAGGATTGGATCTTCCTAATCTGATCGGACTTATCGCCGGTAGTCTCGAGAGAGGAGTCGTGAGGGGAGAGGGAGGTGGTCGGCGACGAGTTCGGATGGGTTTGGGACTCCAATCGAGCGGTCTCCCTTCCTTAAACGTCAAGGAGACCGTCGGTGGATTTCTTTAAATCCTCCCTCACCGCCATCCCATCAAGCTCCTTCCGAGTATTTTCCTCCTCTCCGGCGAGCGATGGAGAGTCCCTTTCATCACCGGTGGATCTTTCTCCCATTTAATTCAGTTTTAGGAAGAATTAATCGAGATTTTTGGTTGATTTTGGAATGATTTTTGATGGACCGTGGATCATCGATGGCCGTGCTGCCATCGTTCGCCTTGGGTCCGCTGACCCTCTTTCCCGGTGATCGCCTTCCTTGGCCACCGGCAACTATAGGGGGTCTTGATTTGGTCGAGCCGAGGAGGAAACAAGGAGAGTTCGGAAGGAAGAAAGAAAAGAAAAGGAGGAGGAAAGAAGGAAAAAAAAAAAGAGAGAAGAGGAAGGGAAAAAAAATATAATAAGAAGAGAGAGAAAGAGGAGAGAGAAGATGAGAAAAAAAAATTTCTCGAAATTCGTGAAACTACGATTTGGTTTGAATGAATTTATTTATTATTGTAGGAGATCAACCTTCTGAGCAGGAGACGTTGTACGAATTTCGGGTATGGACTAATATCGAATATACTAGGATTAGCTTCTGAAGGTAAGGATTCTGGACATAATCACCAATTCTATACATTTTTTTACATGGCATGATTTGAGCCGTGTATATGAGCACCGACATGTATGATTAGTTTTGCATGGAATAGTTTGACTTTTTATATGGAACAGTATAATTATTGTTGTTACTAGCTATGTTCATGTATACTCCATTTTATCAAGTAAGTTATCTTCTTATGATTTGGACCGTGATGTCATTGAAAAGTTTGAGATGACATGATTTGACAGTACGACCTGATTTGATAAAGTGATAACAAAGAGAATACGGTATTTAGACTAGCCATGCCATGGTGGTACCGTGGTTACACAGCCTAAGCCACGGGCTTTGTATGTGAGCTAGCTTAACTACGAGAAATAGTCGATTATGAGACTAGCATGACCACGAGAAATGGTCAATTATGAGACTAGCCTGATCACGAATAAATGATCGATTAACGGGCTTTGTACGTGAGCTAGTTTGGCCACGGCGGATAGCAAATGGCTGGTTGATTATAAGATTGACAGTCATGGATTGGAGCATGACCGTGGTTAGTCAAGAACCCTAAAGATAAAGATTGATTAATGGAAACTCTAATGAAAAACATAATTTTTCATTGTTTTATCATACATGATATTTGGGTTGTTTGACTGCACGATATGATATACTAGTATGTTCATGTTATTTTTAGAATTATATTATTACTGTTGTGATCATATGGAAACCTTACTGAGCTGTAAGCTCACAACCCTCTATTTGTTTTCCTACTCAGAATTGTGCAGGACATTCGAGCTTGGTAGTGGATTGGATTCATGGAGAAAAGAGGAATAGCTAAAAGTTATTAATACTAGTTGAATGATTAAAGGAAGATTGAGATTGCCACCATATGAATTGTATTATTTTCTTTGTATTAGGTATTTTCTTATGAATTGTGATCGATAATATTACGAAGGATTGCAGTTATAATAGAAAATTTTTAGGCCTTGCATGATCTCTAGGATAAAACCTAGAGTTTGTATGGCCAGCCGCGTAGCCGATTCCGGTGCTGGATTCGGGACATGACACTTCTCCTTAAATATATTATTATGTAATAAAGTATCGATTAATGAATATATTAAGTAGTTGTTGGGTCCTATGAAGATATAATATATCTGTCAGAGGCACCGTTTACTTGAAAAGCAACGCAAAATGCTTTTTACAGAGTGGGACCAAATAAAAAAAAAAAAAAAGGTAAACTGAGTTTGCAGGAGGTCATCCTGAAACTTTTAGAAAAAGAGTTTTTTTCGAGAATAGAATGTGATGTTTATGTTGGAGATAGGGTTGGAACTGAGACGAATCGGGCCAGGCCACACCCGTACCTGAGCCTGGCCCAAAAGAAGATTTTGGGCTTCGGGCCGGACTTAGGCCCAAAATATTTTAAAAACATCAGGCCCAAGCTCGACCCAAGCCCAAGCCTGAGCCCGATTAGGCTGGTCCAAATCAAAGTAGCCCGAATATAGCCTGAACAATCAGAATAAAAAAAAAGGTCGGAGACATTGGGGCGTTGGGTGCAGGCACTGGGAAGGAAGGAGATCGGAGTGGGCAGGGCTGCGGGGTCGCGTGGCAGGGGGCGTCGAGTGTGGTCGTCGAGGCCAGGGGAGAGAGATTGGAGTCGGGGGCGTGGGATCGCATGGGGGGCGGGGGGCATCAGCTGTGGGTGCCAGGGCCGGAAAAGGGAGATCGGAGCCGAGGGGGCTACGGAGTTGCACAGGGGGAGGGGGCGTTGTGTGCGTGCATTAGGGCCGAAGGAGAGAAATCAGAGTCGAGAGGGCAGCAAGGTCGTGTGAAGCCGAGGGTATGGATGCCACCGGGGCCGAGGGGTTGGTGTGGAGCCAGTGGGTGGCATAGGGTGCACCATCGGGGTTGGGATGGGTGAGGGCGATGGCTGAAACGAGAGAGAGAGGCACGGAGTGGCACTGTGGTAGGGACGACGGACGAGTTGGATAGCTGGAAGCTAGAACCAAATAAGACTGCGAGAGCCACCCTTTTATTGTCTGGGGCTCGGGTCGAGTTTTCAGCGAGCCTGTTTATTAATGCTGGACGACATGGATCAACACACAGACAAATTTGATGTGGGACGACCTGCATTGACATGTAGATCAATCAATTTAGGAGGTTGGATCGTTGGTCATTAAGAAATGACCACTAGATTAGATTAGTTCAACTCAGAGATAGAGCCAATTATTCAAATAAACCCAATTTTCTCCATATTTTCTTTTTTTTTCCTTTTTTTTTTTTTTTTGCCCTTTTTCTCTGATTTAGCTGAAGTCGGCAAAGGGAGGGGCGGCCATGCTTTCACAATCGTGCGAACTGGCGGCTCAGGAGTAAATAGTGAATGGCAGGTCTTGGAGGCGGAGAAGACTGCCATGGATGGAGGAATGGAGCTCGCCGGCGGTCCGATAATGGCTTGAACACAGGTGATGCCAAGGATGACATGGCATGCCCGTGGGAGGAACTGCACCCGAAGTCGGAGCCGATGATGACGATCGAAAATTGGGTGATGCCGGTGCCCAGTGGAGATGAAGGGGACGGCTCGAGAAGATGAGGGCACGGCTTGTTCTGGCAACTGGCGATGGCACGGTGGGAAAAAAGGTGGCATGATCATCCAGATCACGTGGTCAATGGGGAAGGCGGATTGCATGAGGGTGTATGCGGCACGGGGGTTCCGATGGTTGGCGGCAGTGGAAGGGGAGTCGAGTCGGAAGGGAGGAAGATGTCGCGGTGGCCGATGGTAGTTCAGACGGTTGTTGAGGCATTGATCGAAGGGGAGGATGGGGCTGTTCTGATCGATGGTGATCAATGACGGGGAACGGAGTTCTGCAGTGGAGATGGGTATCACAGGCGATGAGGTCACCGGACGGGATGGACCGGAGGGAGTTCCAGCAAAGGGATGTGTCGAGCGAAACAGGCCCACAGACAATGGGAAATTGGACTGAGAGGGATGCGAGCGGGATCTTGCCAGAGAGGATGTTCCGGTAGTGGGAGGTGATGGACAAGTGATTTCTCGGAATTGATTTGATGGTTTGATGGTAAAGATGGGGGATTTCAGAGTAAGGGAAAGAGGAATAAGAGAAAGAGATAGAAGAAGGCTGGGAAGAAGCAGAGGGAAGGAGTAGAAGAAGGGGAGAAGAGAAGAAGAAGAAGCAGGGAGAAAAGATTAGAGGAAGCAAGAAAGAAAGAGAGGGGAGGAAGAAGAGCAGAGAAGTAATCGGGAGAGTAAAGAAAACTCCAATTTTTTTATTTAAAATGTCGTTGTTCCTCCAAGAGGCTTACAATCTTTTTAAATAATTTTAGAAAACAAAAATCGGATCAAACTGAGAGATCTCGATAAAAATAAATTCTAAAATAAACTCCAAATAACCGAAACAAATTGACGGATCCCGATAAAAACAAACCTAAAACAAACTAATCTCCGAAACAAACTATCCTAAAAAACTCCGTTTCAGTTCATTTCCCGAGATTCGGAGATAAATATCCCATACCCCATACGCCCATAAACATATCCAAAATTATATCCATCTGCATTAAGATTAGTGTTGGCCGATGTCCTCATCATTTTCCCGAGGTGGGGACAACTCGACTTCATAGAGTCAAGCTCCATATTGCTATGAAAGTCTCGGGGACAACTCGACTCCATCGAGTCAAGCTCCATATTGTTATGAAAGTCTTGGACAATTCCAGGTATCTTCTGACTCCAGTTTGACTCGTCAATGAACCAAAAAGTCATGATATAGGATGTTTTTTTTTTAACCTAATCTAAACCTCGCTCTGATACCAAATATGATGCGTGACGACCTGGATCGACATGCAGACAAATTTGAGGTGGGACGACCTGGATCGACACGTAGATCAATCAATTTAGGAGATTGGATCATTGATCATCGAGAAACGGTTACTAGATTAGATTAGTTCAAACTCAAAGATAGAGTCAATTATTCAAATAAACTTATTTTTTTTCATATATATATATATATATATATATATATATATATATATATATATATATATATATATATATATATTTTAATCATGGACTCTTTCGATTTATTTTGGAGAACTGATTCATCGAAGGGATAGGATTACGAGAGAGCAAGTATATGATCTCAATAGACAGACGACTGCCTCCAAAACAACCATTCATGCAATATCCGTACCCAACATTGAGTCTATGCCCATAAAAAATTGACAGTACCGGATCATAAAATTATCGGTACACATATATATGGGGGAAGAGAGAGAGAGAGAGAAAGAGAGGAGTAATAAAAATAGACCGGTCTCTTAATGATTGCCATGCAATTGTGGGGATGGGCAAATTAATGAGAGTTACGGATTCTTGGCACCATTCCCCGGCTTCCCTTTCCTGGTGGGGTCATGTTTGCCGTCAGGTCCTCGATCGTCATAATCCAGTGTGATCTCCCCAAGAGCCTTTCTTGCATGCATCTTGCTCAGCAGGTGTCCAGGTTTTGTTCCATCCTCAATGATTTGAACTTGGCTCGAGGATGACTCAAAAACAAGAATCAGGAAAATAAGAATGAGGACAGGCACGAGTCTTGGCATGGCTAATGCTACCGCTTCCGTTCTCAGGAGCTCATGGGTGTCAAAAGGGAGGGTGTGGCTCCTTTTTATGTTTGGCTGGTTGCAGCCGGAAAAGGCTTGTAGGTTTTTGGACATGATCCGCAACGCATGATTGTTTAATGCCTATATCTTGTAGCTCACCGTGACTTGTTCTTTGCAGTTCATTGCCATTTGCCATCTTTCCTTGTTGTTCCCGAGGTCTCGAAAATACGGAATGTCACGACTCTTAGAAGAGAAAGATCATTTGGAGACAATCAAAATATCAGGCCGGTGGTCTTCAAACGAAGTGGGTTAGAAGTTATCGGATCACCGAAGTCGGTGACCGGTCTTGAATTTGCTTTGAGGATCATGCACCGGTGTTCTTTGGAGGTAGCTTTGAGAGCCATGCAGGGTTCCTTTCGTGCCTTCATGATCATGCCGAAACAGGGGAAGGTGCTTCGGAGGGAGGAGGTGGCCGGTAGACATTCCGGACGGTAGTGGAGGATGACATCGATGGTCGGCTTTGGAGGAGGAGACCATCAGGGCGGCGGTGGTTACGACGAAGGGGCCAGACTGTGGTGGTTATTTTCCTCGGATCTGAGGAAGGAGGCGGCAGTCGATGGCGGCACAAATGGCAGTGGAGGCGTCAATTGGAGGTGAGGAAGAGAGGCAGCGTCCGACAGGGTTGACGACTAGTGGTGAGCTGGGAGGAGCTCACGATTGGGCTATCGATCGACCGAGATGGGTGGGGTTCTTCTTGGTCCTGCGGAAGGAAAGGGCACACGGAGTTTCTGATCGCTGGTGAGGGCAGCGAAGAGTAGAGGATGGGGCGGAGGGGGCCGAATATGGAGGAGGAAAGGGGGTTCGGCCATGGTATGAGGCCCTGTTGCAAGGGTTTGGTGGCACGTTTGGTTCGGGCAAAGGAGGTGGTGTCGGATGTGGGCTTTCTAGGCAGGAGGATGGAAGGCGAGAGTGGTGGCGGTTTGTCCGATTGGATGGGGTGGCTTGATGATAATGGTGGTCGTAGCATGGATGTGCAGTGCTGGAAGGAGTTTAGAAGTTACTGAATAGGGAGGCGTAGAGTTTGGAAATCTCAGAAGTTTGGAGGCGTAGAGTTTGGGAATCTCAGAAGTTTGGAGAAGAGAAGAAGAAGAAGCAGAGAAAAGATTAGAGGAAGCAGAGAGAAAAGATTAGAGGAAGCAAGAAAGAAAGAAAAGGGAGGAAGTAGAGCAGAGAAGTAATCGAGAGAACGAAAAAACTTCAAATTTTTTTATTCAAAATATCGATGTTCCTTGAAGAAGCTTACAACCCTTTTAAATAACTTTAGAAAATAAACAACCGGAACAAACTAAAGAATCCCGATAGGAACAAATCCTAAAATAAACTCCAAATAACCGGAACAAATCGAGGGATCCCGATAAAAACAAATCCTAAAACAAATTAATCTCCGAAACAAACTATCCTAAAAAACTCCGTTTCAGTTCATTTCCTAAGATTCGGTGATAAATATCCTATATCTCATATGCCCATAAACATACTCAAATTATATCCATCTACATCAAGATTAGTGCGGGGCAATGTACTCATCATTTATAGATCGGGTTTGGGCTGGACCGGGCCGGGCTAAAAGGGTGCCCGAGCCCGACCCGAAAACTAAATTAGCTCTATTATAAGGCCCAAAGTCTGGCCTGAATAACTTGGAGCCTGGTTCGAAGCCCGACCCAATTTCGAGTTCCAGCCATAGTTGAAGAAATGAAGAGTCCATTTTTGGAGATTAGTTCTAAATGTCCTTTTTTGAAAGCCTATATGGTATAGTAAATTTTTGTAAAGCTATTTTTGGAAACCTGTTATCAACCTGATAAATATCCTCCGAAAAACTGTTGTTCAGAGATATAGAAAGAATAATCTTTGTAGGAGCAATATTGTTTGATTTTCAGAAAAAAAAAAAAATGAAGATTGCTCCAAAAAATTACTAACACAGAAAATATCTAGATAACTTCATAGAAATATAACATCATCTAGTATGTCTATCAACTTCCATGTAAATAATTTCTGCATAATTTCATGGAAGCATGGATTGGCAAAATTTTAGAGGCTTTAAACTTTTTCATCAACTCCTAACTTGTTCAACACTTATTTACAAGCATGGATTTGCTTTGGTCATGGGATGGCATCAACTTATTGTCACGCCCCGAATCCAGCACCGGAATCGGCACGCGACCGGCCGCACAAACCCTAGGTTTTACCCTAGAGATCATGCAAGGCCTGGGTACACAAGAGTCACTTACTTCAAGAAAATCTCACTCATCACCAAGCCAAGTACCTGCACGACTCTGTAAAAGAAGAAAGTAGGTTGTGAGCTCTACAGCCCAGTAAGAGTTCCAAAATAATCACCAATAATAATTTACATGTATATGAAAGCAGTAAACATTACCATGACGAAATCAACAAATCCGATTTCATGTTTAACAAAACTTTGGAAACTTTTATTTTTTCTTCTTATAGAATTTCCAATTATTTAATCATTATCTTTAGGGTTCTGGACTAACCACGGTCACACTCCAGCCTGTGACTGGCACACTATTGTCACACTCCAGCCTGTGACGGGCACACTGTTGTCACACTTCAGCCTGTGACGGGCACACTGTTGTCACACTCCAGCCTGTGACGGGCACACTGAGAAACCACGGTACCGCCGTGGCATGGCTAGTCCAAACACCAGTTCTCTTAACACATTATCATTTCTCTTCACATAATCGAATCATGTCACTTTCCAGCGATCGCTATCACGATCAAATACATTTCAAGATCACATGGCAAATACAAACAATACCAACCACAAACTCGATCCGTAACCCGGAAATCAAATCATGCTATCCGAAAACCACTATGCATGAAAAATATTTATTTATGCTCGAAACAAATCAGATCATGTAAAATATATTAATAAATACGGTGATTAAGTTAGAATTCCTTACCTTCAACCGCTAATCCAAAATATCCGATATCAATCTATACCCAAAATTCGTCCAAATCCTTCCTGCTCAAAAGATTGATCTCCTACAATAATAAATAAATTCATCAAGTCGGTTCCCCCCCGATTTTCTCTTCCATCATCTTCCAAACCAAAATCCCTTCCCTCTCCCTTTCTCTTTCTTCTCCTTTTTTTTTTTATGGCTCTCAGCAGGCTCTTCCCTGCTTCCTATCGACGTCCTGTTTAAAAAGAGGAGAAAAACCCATCCAAAATCACCTCAAACGTAATATAGGAAGTTCAAAACCATTAAATATCTCCCCAGCCGTCAGATCTGAGATCGACGTCTCAAACCACGTCCAAATCCGAATCCAAAAGCCCCTAATCAAGCCTAAACTCCTTCGGACCAATCTCAGCCATTCGATCGGACGATCGGACGGTCCAGATCGCTCAGAAACCCCATGGACCGCCATACACCGCGAGAAACGGTTGGGAAACACCTGGGAAACGCGTGGGAAACGCCCACGCGACAGCCGGCACGGGCTGGGCCGAGCCCACACGCCCGCGCGCGCCGCGCGCGTGGGCCTGGGCCGCGCCTTGCGCGCGCCCGCGACGGGCCGGGCTGGCACCGCGCGCCCGCGCATCGCCCGCGCTCCGCGCGTTCGCTCGCCCGCCCGCGTTTCTCGCGCCCGTTTTTTTTTTTTTTTTATTTCCTGGGTGTTACATTCTCCCCCCGTTAAAATAATTTCGTCCTCGAAATTAGCTTGATTGAGATCTAAATCAATGCTCCCATCATAACACTTTAAAATCACTACGCTTCCACTGCGCACTCTGATATAATTTACTAAACCATCTAGATTCACTAATAAATCCTTCTAAAAATTTCTGTCATGTCTTACTAATCATCATGTTAATTCCATAATCTCTTATATCACGATTTCAAACAATCATGACTTGAATTCAATATCACTTTGCCACGGTCCTCAAATCATCATAACTAAGATCTGTCACAATTCTTATCATATCCTAATAACCATCATGTCATTATTATTATTATCCACTTGTATCACCATCCCAAGTGATCATAACCTAAGCTCTGATACCATTCTGTCACGCCCCGAATCCAGCACCGGAATCGGCACGCGACCGGCCGCACAAACCCTAGGTTTTACCCTAGAGATCATGCAAGGCCTGGGTACACAAGAGTCACTTACTTCAAGAAAATCTCACTCATCACCAAGCCAAGTACCTGCACGACTCTGTAAAAGAAGAAAGTAGGTTGTGAGCTCTACAGCCCAGTAAGAGTTCCAAAATAATCACCAATAATAATTTACATGTATATGAAAGCAGTAAACATTACCATGACGAAATCAACAAATCCGATTTCATGTTTAACAAAACTTTGGAAACTTTTATTTTTTCTTCTTATAGAATTTCCAATTATTTAATCATTATCTTTAGGGTTCTGGACTAACCACGGTCACACTCCAGCCTGTGACTGGCACACTATTGTCACACTCCAGCCTGTGACGGGCACACTGTTGTCACACTTCAGCCTGTGACGGGCACACTGTTGTCACACTCCAGCCTGTGACGGGCACACAGATTGTCACACTCCAGCCTGTGACGGGCACACTGAGAAACCACGGTACCGCCGTGGCATGGCTAGTCCAAACACCAGTTCTCTTAACACATTATCATTTCTCTTCACATAATCGAATCATGTCACTTTCCAGCGATCGCTATCACGATCAAATACATTTCAAGATCACATGGCAAATACAAACAATACCAACCACAAACTCGATCCGTAACCCGGAAATCAAATCATGCTATCCGAAAACCACTATGCATGAAAAATATTTATTTATGCTCGAAACAAATCAGATCATGTAAAATATATTAATAGATACGGTGATTAAGTTAGAATTCCTTACCTTCAACCGCTAATCCAAAATATCCGATATCAATCTATACCCAAAATTCGTCCAAATCCTTCCTGCTCAAAGATTGATCTCCTACAATAATAAATAAATTCATCAAGTCGGTTCCCCCCCAATTTTCTCTTCCATCATCTTCCAAACCAAAATCCCTTCCCTCTCCCTTTCTCTTTCTTCTCCTTTTTTTTTTTATGGCTCTCAGCAGGCTCTTCCCTGCTTCCTATCGACGTCCTGTTTAAAAAGAGGAGAAAAACCCATCCAAAATCACCTCAAACGTAACATAGGAAGTTCAAAACCATTAAAATATCTCCCCAGCCGTCAGATCTGAGATCGACGTCTCAAACCACGTCCAAATCCGAATCCAAAAGCCCCTAATCAAGCCTAAACTCCTTCGGACCAATCTCAGCCATTCGATCGGACGATCGGACGGTCCAGATCGCTCAGAAACCCCATGGACCGCCATACACCGCGAGAAACGGTTGGGAAACACCTGGGAAACGCGTGGGAAACGCCCACGCGACAGCCGGCACGGGCTGGGCCGAGCCCACGCGCCCGCGCGCGCCGCGCGCGTGGGCCTGGGCTGCGCCTTGCGCGCGCCCGCGATGGGCCGGGCTGGCACCGCGCGCCCGCGCATCGCCCGCGCTCCGCGCGTTCGCTCGCCCGCCCGCGTTTCTCGCGCCCGTTTTTTTTTTTTTTTATTTCCTGGGTGTTACACTTATATTAATGACTAATCATCTAGGTGTTGCATATCTCTGCAATACAATTCTTCATCATCACTTGACTTAAAATATCATAATCGCTAACCTAGTATTTGAGATAATAGGGTTGTCTTAATAATTAGATTAAAAAAAGAATATTATGACTGACACCCAGTCCATTCCTCTACTCAATTTCGGGTCCTACATGGCAATCAGGGGTTGTAATTTACAAGGCTATGTAAGAATCAAGTTGGTTCAGAGCAACCTCAAAGCAACATTTTAGTATTTATTATCTACATGAAGCATGTTACTTTAGGAGAAAGAACAAAACAAAGGTAGGAAATGTCAAAAAATATAGATATAAATATATATATTGGTTTAAGTATGATTTAAATTTGATTCGATGATATCAGGTTGATATCTCATCTATAAATGAAAAAAAATTATAAAAATTTAAATATCTTGTATCAAATATTATCTAATAGGATAAGTATCTGCGGGATAGTTATACCGGATTTAATCCTCATATATATATATATATATATATATATATATATATATATATATATATATAAAGTTTTGGCTCATGCCATATACGTAAGTGATAATCTTTTTCCCGAAAAGCTTTGCAGGGCAATTCAGGCATTATGCAAAATGAGAATGGCACGTGCGTGATTTTCAACGCTAGCGTGTCAAAACTCGAAACCGACCTGGTTTTTGGCGGTTTTATTCAGCGACTCCCAACCTCCGCCTGGGGGCGGACTCTTCCGGAACTAGTCCCTTCCGAGGCCGACTCCGCCCGACCTCCTCTTTTTCGTGACTTCTTTTGATCCATCTCGATTTGATTCTGCTCGCGTGTGCAAGATAGAGTAGGCGATGAGCTTCGTGGGCACTTTCTTGGGGATCGTCGGCTTCGGATTCGGCGTTCCCATCGGGATCCTTCTCGGCTATTTCTTGTACATATACTTCCAACCAACTGATGTTGAAAAAGAGGTCGGATGTTTTTTCACATCTGAATTTAATTTCTTTTCTCATTCTTGTAATGTTTTTGTAATTCGATGATTTTCTCTGTCGATCATTTATTTATTTATTTCTGCAAGAACCAAGAAACTCCAAAAAGGATTTTTTCTGATGTTTTTTTTTCCCTCTTTTTCCTTTTCGTTATGGATTTTGAGATAAAAATGTGATTCTTCTTTGCTTTCTTTTGTTTTGAAGCCGGCGTTGTTTGGTCGGCTGTGCCGGAAACCCAATGGAAAAGGCTCTGATTTTGGCAGATCTACGCAGGCCTTTCGGAGACGCTGTTTTCCGTGTTTGAGTGAGAAACGAGATGAGGTTTCTTGTATATTTCTTGATGTTAATTTTTGATCGAACTGGATGTTCTGTTGCTGATTACTGTGGTGGAACCCGATAAGATTTCTTCTGATTTGTGTTTGTTTGCTCGGGTTTGGACATCACATAAAGAATGGCTGATTGGTTTTCTTTCTTTTGTCGTGCACGTTTTCCAAACTCAGTATAAGACATTCTTTGATGGGGCCGCAAAGAGTCTTATAGGAATATCTTTGCTTTCTCCCAAAAAAACATTCAGTTAGATTTTTTTTTTTTTTTTTGTTGAGTTTTCACCATTTTCGTTTGGATAAATACTTAATCGTTCGCCATACTGTAGCATAATTCTAGTAAGGATGCCTTTGATTAGTCTTTCATAATACGAATTCCTATTTTAAATACTGTAGCTGCTAAGAGCAAGATTTTTGTGACATTATGGTCCTGATTTGACTTTTTTTTGAAAAAAGTATTGGAAGAGTCTATCTTATTGGGTCTCTAATCTTATCTCTCCTCTTTTTCCTGGCTTGTTGTACTGGATCTTCAACGTGATATTATTGATAATTTCTCTGTTTTAATGCAATTTTTTGGCAAAAGTGGATGTTGATGCTACATATAAGAAAGACGGAGAAAACTAAGCCGGCTTCATTTAAAGAGATATTGAAATGAGCATGCATAGCCGTGTTAACAAGTCCTGGAAAGAACCAACAAACTTCAGATCTTTATGTTTCGGATCATCGATACTTATTGTGCATATGGATACAAGTAGGTACACAAGTAAATTGCCCATGTAGTAATTTGTTTTACCCTTTTTTCTTGTGTTTCCTTCTGGCAGGAACCAATTATTAGACCGTTGAATGAGTTAGATTCAAAACCTTGCATGCATTCCTACCTGAGATTCCATCGTGGATGAAAAATCCTGACTGTGAGCGGTCAGTTTGTTTATATTCTTGCACAGCTTTTCCATATTCGGATCTTTATTCACCTCATTATGATCTTTTCCAAATTCAGTTCTTTCTCCAATACCTCATGGGGCCTATTGATCATCGTAATGTGTTGTAACTTGTTAGATCCATGTATAACCAGGAATATAATTTTTTATAACAAGGGAAATGAGATCTTTATGTGCTCTAATTGAACAGCACACTTAGAAAAACCAAAGGATGGGAACCACAAGGAGCAGGGGTTTTTTATGGTACTCTCAATGCGGCCATCCATCGTGCAATGGGTGTGTGCGTGATGTGCTGCACCGTGCAATGCAATAAGTATGCTAAGGGCTCATGGCTCGGTACATGAGATTTTTCTATCCTAGTCCATGGCCTCATAGTTTTGCCTTTTTGAATTCCAATTCAAAAGATACTTCACGGGAGAGAGGTCCCATTCCACATGAGCCAGAGTCTCCCTTGACTCACAATTAATATGGGACTACTGATGCCCCCCCCCTCCTACACCACAACAACACCGAATTTACAAAAAAAATGGTATATAAGTCATCACATGGAGCAAGCGTATATATATCATAACAATCATATAGTTGCAATTTCATTGCTTTGCCTTGGTAAATGTGTATGTTTTTTAAGAGTTCTTTCCCTTTTCTTTTGTAGGTTGACTGGATGAATAAATTTATATATGATATGTGGCCATACCTGGATAAGGTTCTTCAACTTTTATATCTTTCATTCGGTAGAGTTGAAGTTTTGTTGTTTTTCTTAGAATAGGTACTTCTGCAGGTATTTGATAATGACTTCACTTGGTGCTCATTGTCTTAAAATTGTATGAATGAACACAGGGAATATGTAATACAATAAGAAGCACAACAAAGCCAATATTGATCAATATATTGGGAAGTATTGCATAGAATCAATTGAATTTGACCATCTAACTCTTGGTACTCTTCCACCAACAATTCATGGTGAGTTCCTTTTCTCTTCTCTAAGCACTAGCATTGAGTAAAAAACTTTCAGAACGCAGCATAGGAAAAAACACCAGCAATTTTACTTTGGTGAATAATTTTTTTAATATATATTTGAAGATGCCAATTTTATCTCATATGATTTGTGCAAGAGGGTTATACTTATTTTGCATTGGATTGCATGAGTTATTGAAGTAGGTGATGAACTTGACTAATGTATCATATCATCTAAGCCCATGATCATTCAAGACATGTAACCGAGAAATATTAAAACTAAGAGGTAATCTAAAGTGCAATTCTCCATTTAAAGTGCAGTAGACTTACAGCATCTGCTTAAAATCTGCTCATAAAATAGATATCAGTTTTTTTTTTTCTTTTTTAGAGAAATCTTGATGATGTGATTTGTTGCAGTATCATGCAAACTTCTTCTGTATTTGCATCATAATTTCCAAATAAATTCTCATTTGTTTCATTTCTTAAATTATTTTCTGCTCTAGAACAATTTCTGCAATCTGAAGTTTTTTAAATAAGCCATTTATTTATAATAAATGTTGGGGAGGGGGGGTGTGTGGGTGAACCCTCCTTGCCTTGTGAAGAAAATTCTTTAAATGTCTTAAAATAGATGATCTCAAATTGCCCTCAAATATAGAGGCCTTTTTCTAGTAATGTTACTGTTCTATACATTTTATAACATAAATTTCTGAGCTTCATTATGAAATTAAACAATCTGTTTTTTCACATTCTTTTTGTTTTATACAATACAGTAGGAGAGGAGTTTTTGACATGATATCTTTCTTGCTCTAGGTCTTTAGGTCCACTATTATTTTGCATCCACCGCTAAGTGGTCTTGCATCACACACATGAGCTTATATCATATGTTTGCCCTTTTATTGCCAAACATTTTGACCATGCAATATTTCTTTTTCGCACACAACCCCCACCCCCACACCAATTTTCCTGAGAAAATTACACCGTACACTGTTGAACGCATGTTTTGATACCTTAACAGCTTAGGAGCACCTTTGCACTTCGTCAACCTGATTTTAATTCAACTGGATCTGCCTTCAGTAATATGTTCATTTTTTTTTTTGTTACAAGAAAACCTGGATATGGATATGATCTATTGGGTTCTTTCAATTTTCTTGACTTCATTTTCATTTACTTAAGAAATGAAAATCAGTTCAATTTTAAAAGTTAACCAGAGGTCCAAAACTCTACAAAATTATTTATATTAATATGGTGAGATAGTGTACAATGTTCTTTAGGTTTTTCTTTGGTTGTTTGTTTGTCCTTTGATACTCACTCTCTTAGATACCATCAGTGATTCTATACTGGTAGTTTTTAAGATTTGATGTTTGTAAACTTTATTCTTTCTATTGCTTATCTTTTCATTTTTCTGATCTAACAGGTGTTAAAGTTTATGAAACTCAAGAGAAACAATTAGTAATTGAGCCTGGGGTACGTTGGCTGGCAATGCCAACATATCTGTAATCCTTAAGTTTCTGTCTTTCAGAGTGACAGTGCAGGTCAGATATGTTCCAAGTCATACCAGGGAAGTATGCAATATATGCAACTAATAAGACATTTTTAGTGTTCACAGCTGCTGGATTTACAAATATTTTTGGTACCTCGGATTACTCTAAAGCCACTTGTGCGAGCTTTCCATGCTTTGCAAATTTGAGTATGTCTTTAATGGAAAGGGTAATTGAATGTGTGTGCATGTGCTGATGCTTGTATGCATGTGTGTGTATGTGCATACATATGTATTGTTATTTGATATTTCACAGCAAAGCTACTGATCTTCTTCTTCATTTTATTGCAGCCACATGTTGACTTTGGACTTAAGTTGCTGGAGGAGATATCATGGCAATACCTGGCCTGCATCACTTTATTCAGGTCTTAACTTTATGAACCATCTATTTGGGTTAGAACCAAGTTTGAAGATGATAACTGGTTATGGAATTTAGTGAACTAAATTAGCAAATACACCATGACTGCATTCATGTAACGTCCAACATTATTAGAGATTCTAGAGGTCTTCTTTTTCCCTTTGTAGACTTTCTTGATTTTTTAAATATAGATGACGATTCAATTTTTCCTCCAGTCAGCTTTACTTGAATATCTAGTAAGTAGAAATAAAGGATAGAAGAATCAAGAAATATTTGTGGAAATTGCAAGCATAGTATAACTTTTCAAAGCATTTGTTACTGAAAATCTCTAGTTCAGCTGGTTAGGATCCTTCTCACTCGTTCAAACCCTGATGGTGGCATTCCCCCCATGTTTCTTGAAAAGAGAACTGATGATTTAGTAATCACATGATGCATAAATATAAATTTTCAAATCATTTGAATTTTTTGTTAGGTATTTAGGGTACTGCAGATCATGATAAATGGTGTGCCATTGATTTGTCCTATAAGTCATTATAGGACAACTAGGTTAGATATTCTCTTCTCTACACATGAAGACACAAACATGTGCACATGGATACAAACACATTCCAACAAGGAATTGAGGAGAGAATTTGGTGTGGTTGCTTATTTTCTTCTGTAATCTAATGAATATGAAAGTTTAGTCTAAAATCATGTATTAACATGTAGAACAAAGACTATATAGAAGTAGAACTAACTGGTCTTCTATAATTCTTGTCTGCTACTTGCAGGAAACAGTTGCAGCACAAATTTCAAATCTCTACCACTGGCCCAAGTTTCTAGAAGTACCAATTCTAGATGGTGCTAGGTGAGCTTCAAGTGCAACAATTCTGCATGATTATCTTTTATGCTTTAATGATCAGTTTTAGTTCTTGCAATTTTTGTATTATTTTGGATTATGACAAGTTGACAACACTTTCTTATGCAAATTTTATTAGAAATGGAATGTCAAAAATCAAGAAGTAATTAAAGATGTAAATGTCACCTATACAAAATGGGTTTTTTTGATGTTTGTCAGCGTGGAAAAAAACTGGTTTCTTGCATACTCACCTTGAGATTTCACACTAACTTGCCTAGTTAAGTTGTGATGTTAGTTCTTGAAAGTTTTGAAGTAGCCTAATAAATAATTACATCCCATTTTGTCGATTGATTTCCATGGTATTCTTCTTAGAGAAACTGTTACATAATTATTATTGATCAGATAGTCTGAAATTGTGATGTCTTCTTTTTATAGTGGAGCCACAAAAAAGCCCGTTGGTATATTACATGTGAAGGTTGTTCGTGCATTTAATCTCCGCAAAATGGATTTCCTTGGTAAATCTGACCCATATGTTAAGCTCAGCCTGAGTGGGGACAGACTACCATCGAAGAAAACCTCAATAAAAATGAGTAATCTGAATCCTGAATGGAATGAGCAGTTCAAGCTTATAGTGAAAGACCCCGAGACTCAAGTTCTTGAGCTGCATGCCTATGACTGGGAAAAGGTTTAGCTCCGTGCATATGTTAATTCATACATGTTTGTCTTTTTTATTCTTGTGAATGACTGGATGTTATATCTAAAGTTGCAGTCACTTGTATGCAATTGATAGGTTAAAATGCATGATAAGCTGGGCATGCAAGTAATTCCTCTTCGCTTGCTTACTCCTCATGAGACAAAGACATTCACGGTTGATCTTCTCAAGAACTTGAACCCCAATGATTCACAAAATAAAAGAAACAGAGGAAAGCTTGTAGTGGAATTGACATTTGATCCTTTTAAAGAAGAAAATGGGAGGTTAAGTGATAGTTTAGATGGAGATGTCAAGCATGGTAGCATGAGCAGGGCTTCCCATGATATATCATCAAATGGTGGGGTTTTGTCGGTAACCATTGAAGGTGCTGAAAATGTAGAAGGAAAGAATCACAGTAACCTTATGCACTAATCCTTTTCAGAGGAGAAAGAAGAAAACCAAGGTGAGTTTAAATTACTTGCTAAGCTATCATTCTTAATGTTGGCCAGTTTAATTTATTGCTGTTTTCTTGGTTGAATGTGTGTACTTGGCTGTCACTCTCACTTAATACATCTCCATTGAGGTGTTAACACATTGAGTGAGATCTTTCTACTTTAATGTCCTTTTCCATCCTATTATCTTGTAGTTCATATGTCTGCTTTCCATAAGTAAGCTAATTGATGATTGGTTATGTCTTGCTGTGCTGGCAATGAGTGTCTTGAATATATCACTACTTGAGTGTCTCTTGATATATATCACTACTGCTTTTTAAGTGGTTCTTCAACCCCTTCTTTTACATGTGTGTGTGATCATTTTCACTTGATGTGCAGAACTATTGTTCTATAAGTGGATGTGTATCCCCCGTCACCCAACCACCCAAACCAAAAAAAAAGGAAACACAGTTTTTCTATTGTGTGCGCGCATGCGCTGTTCTACTAGTGAACCTTAAACCCCTGTTTGCATATGTGCATGTATTTCTGTACTTGGGTGTCAGTATTATTCTCAGTGGATCTCTGACCACCAGACCTTTCCTTTATTTTCTTGTATGCACGAGCACGTGTGGCATGCTTCTGTCCCTGCTGTTTTAACAGTGGACCACTAACCTCTACCCCCTTTTCTTCTAGGGTGTCTCATTTTGTGGATCAAATTAACGCTCTTTTTTTATTTTTTTAAAAAGTTTTCCCTCTTCCTTTGCTGTATTTTCTCGTGGTAACTCATCTTCCGTTTTAATCTTTTATCCACATTTTGAGGCTAGACATCTTGTTAAATGGTATCATTAGTATTTAATATTAGTTATACAAGATCTGTCTACATTTTTTGTGCTATGACTGTTTGGGTATCTGTTTTCTAATTTTTTTCCTTTTTATGTAAACAAGTACTTCCTGACATGACCTTCCTTTTTTCACCATCCTCTCCACAAAATTCAATTTAAATCTCATGCGGAATCTTTTTTCCTTGTTGGTTCCAATTAGTTTGATGCTACTAAATCTGATGCTATCTTCCACTTTTATTTGAGCCTGCTAAGATGATTCACCTTCTGCCATTGGTTTGGAGAAGCCTGTTATTTGGAGATCCTATGCTCTTAAACTTTTTCCCCCTTCTCCCGTCACTCATTCTTTATCTTTGATTCAAAGCTGATCAAAATGACTCCATTTTACATAGGACATCATGATGTTTTGTTTTGGCCATTGGTTTGAGCATTGTTTCTATCTTTTTTATGCCTGTAGTATATTACGATCACAAGTCAAGTCAAGTGTGCAACATATGTGAAGCTTTTGTTTCAAAAGGAGGTGAAAGGTCATTCTTTTGATGTAAAAGTGAATGATCCATTTGTTCCCGTTTATTTCATAATTTAGAAATCGCATGTTTTACAACAAGTACCCTTGCCGTGTTGCAGCTTGTACCTTTATTGTCAGTTTTTATGTTGATAAGCATCTCAATATTTCTTCCATGTTGATCTACATTCAGATGATTAAGAAAAGCAGGGATCCAAGATGGAGTGAAGGATTCCAGTTCATGTTAGAGGAAGCTCCTATAGGTCAGAAAATTCACATAGAAGTGATGAGCAAACGAAGAGGTTTTAGCTTTCATGGAAAGGTTAGGAAAATCCCTGACCATCCTTTTAGCATTTAATTTCATTATGCTATTCCCTTCTAATTTGACGTCTTTTTTAATGTCATAGGAATCATTGGGTTACGCAGACATAAATCTTTCAGATGTTGTTAACAACGGCCGCATAAACGAAAAATATCATTTGATAAATTCAAGGAATGGAACGATACGTTGGAGATTGAATGGAGCACTACTTGATGTTATGGCCATAAATGTTGCATATTCATCGTAAGAAAGCAGTTTGATTCTCCATGTGTATATTCATCAGGAGAGTTTGGTTATGAGCAATTAAATTATTGAAACATATCAGAGGAAAAAACACCATCAGAATATTATACAACCTATAATTTTTCCCTTAGCACTTGCGCGAATTCAATGAGTGATGTACATGGACTTGAAAGAGAACCAGTTAGGGTGTTTTGTCAACATCTGTCATTGAACATTCTTTTTTATTTAAATCAAAATGTTAGGAACCGTAAATTTTTTTTGTAAGGAACTATATGAAAAATAGATATTGTGGATCTTTTACAATCTTTAGCTTTTTGTCTCGATAGTTGTGGCTATTTGACACTGTTTGAATACCGGCAATGTTCTATGGATGTTTCACTCCGAGGTTATTGGTTCTTCGGTGTATTTTCCCTTTTCTTTCTGCAAGTAGGGTGGTAATTTTATGATTAAGGTCTATACTCAAGATATTTTCCCGTTGAAAGCAATACACTAGCACCATGTGTTAATAAGTTATAGGCCACATTGCGATCCCCTGATTAAACGATTAGCTATTTTTATGCTCTTGCTCATTATAGCACCAGAAGATAATCATTGTAACTTCATTGTAAAAAGGATATTGGGTGTTGTATCTTTGTTCTTTATTTATTTAATGAAATGTTAATATAAATTATTTATGAGAAGAATAAGATATTAGGAACAACCAACTTCTCAAGGAGAATGTTCATCATTTAACCATAATGATCATTGTTGCCATCTACACCGCGTGGCTTGTAGCTTGGGGATAACCTCGGATGCCGATCTCGTCGCCCGGAAACTAGTTCGCACGCCCGGACCTACAAAAAAGAGGAGACTTGGATCGGGGATCCCGGTGAAGGCGCCGTGGCTTGTAGCTTGGGGATAACCTCGGATACCGACTTCGTCGCCCGGAAACTAGTTCGCACGCCCGGACCTACAAAAAAGAGGAGACCTGGGTCGGGGATCCGGTGAAGGCACTCCGACGATCAAGTCAGTGACGATCTAGGAGAACAGATCCTCCCATATGGGCCTCTTTGAGCGAACTCCATGCTTGGAGGAGGAGAATTTGCTTTAGAAAGAAAGAGTTGAGTAAAATGGCAGCGGTGGAGGAGAGCACGAGCGATGACGGCTATGTCTGTTGAGACTCGTCCGATAAGTGCTCCGGTAGCCTCTGAGTGCTCTGCCTCTTGCTTGCTCTCCCGTTCGCTTGCCTTGGTTTGCTTACCTTCTTGGAAGACCTCCTGAACCTTCTTTTAGGCCATAGACCATTCCAGCGACCTACTTTGGGTTCTTCCACCTATGCAGGCGCCGGAAGGTTAACATTCGGCAGCACTCCATGCCATGCGCCAGGTGCTTTCCCCATCCATGATAGGAAGTTATGTTGAAGGCTCAACCTCCCATTTGGTTGCTCTGCTTTGAAAAATTTGGCAGGGCCTCGATCAGGGAGTAGCCCCCCCTGATTTGAATCTTCTAGGATGATTTCCTCTTTTGGGTGGTGCACACGGTCGGCTGGCAAGTGCAGTGCCTTGGCTAGAGCGTTCTTTCCTATTGGTGTAAGTAGTAGTGGGAGTAATCATGGCATCCTAGCAGGTGGTGCTGTCCCCTTCCTTTTGCTTCTGAACCTCCGAAGCACTGTGGGCTTTAGCCACGGGGGCGGTTTCCGGTGCTGGACCTCTTGTCTGAAGAAAGCTTGGTTCGAAGAGAATGAGCTCAATTTCGGTCGAGGCTGGCTCGACTCGTGGGAGCCGCTTGGCGAAGGAGCTCGAAGGGAGCGGGAGCTCGGTCGAGGTGGACTCGACCTCAAGAGAGTCGCTCGACGAAGGAGCTTGAGAAGAGCGGGGAGCTTGACTTCGACCGAGGTAGGCTCGACCTCGAGGGAGCCGCCAGGCAAAGGAGCTCGAAGAGAGCGCGAGCTCGACTTCAGCCAGAGTGGACTCGACCTCGAAGGAGCAGCCCAACGAAGGAGCTTGAAGAGAGCGGGAGCTCGACTTCAGCCGGGGTGAACTCGATCTCGAGGGAGCAGCCCGGTGAAGGAGCTCGAAGAGAGCGGGAGCTTGACTTCGGTCTGGATGGACTCGACCTCGAGGGAGCCGCCCGGCGAAGGAGCTCGACTTTGGCCGGGGTGGACTCGACCTCAAGGGAGCTACCTGGTGAAGGAGCTCAAAAAGAGGGTATGACGTGCCAACTTCTGCCAATCTGGCATCCGACTGGATCTGACAGGGACTCTACGTCAGCGATCTTGCCACATCATTTGCCCCCCACTTCCAAGTTCCGTTGGTGCACGGTGCTCGGGGTAAAGGGAGTAAATGCAGAGCTGACGTGGAAAGATGAAAATCTGGCACCATTAATATCGCAATCGCCGGCGCTTCGCGGAACGGGCCTTGAGACCAATGCAGGGATGACACGTCGGCTTGTCCGAGGAAGCATAATGACCGACGCAGAACTTGAAACGGTTTTAGGTGAACCGAAGCATCGCTCCTCGCTGATCTCGACACGTGGCACCAATCCGACGGAGGCAGTTCCGGGGGGTACGGTTGCTGTCTGGCCATTTCGAAAAGAAGGAAAGTTTTATGAAAACATCTTTTTTTTCGAATTCTTCGTGCCCGCCGATGGACCAGAGCCTTTCTTCTTCTCTTCCCCAACTGTCCTTTCCCTTCAAGGCCACCAGGTTCGTCTTCCTCAGTCCTTCCTCTTCTATGGCTAGGTAGAGTTCATCCCTAGGGCCCCTCTGGACTTCATTCTTCTTCCTTCCTTCCTTGTTCTTCCTTAGGATGGCCCCCCTCAGGTCATAGCCATCGTCCTTCGAGCAATCCCAATGAGGCAGGGCCTTCTCGACCGAGGACTCCGTCCTCCAATGAAGAGGAGGAAGTTCCTCTCCAGGTTTGTAGAAGCCTTCGCCCCATCGAGATAGTAATAGGGAAGCCTAGGGCTCGTCTTCCTTCTTCCCCTATTCCCGAAGTCCCCTCTGACCCTTCTCGTTCGATTGGTCCCGATGGCGTTGCTTCGGTGATGACCGGGGAGGACCTTTTGATAATTCAGGAAGCCTTCGGCATCCCGGACTCTATCCGGCTCTTGGTTCCAAGATCAGGAGAATGGGTCACCTCCAGTGGCCCAGGCCAGATTGCCCTCTACGAGGAATCCCTCGCAGGTGGTCTTCATTTTTCTTTTCATCATTTTTTCTCTCTATGCCCAGTAACTACCGCCTCATCCCTGCTCAGCTAGTTCCGAATGCGGTTAGGGCCATCTTCTGTTTCATCGTCCTCTACCACTTCCACAGGATTGTAGCCCATTTTTTTCTATTCATGGCCTTCTTCATCCTGAAACGCCACCCGACCAAGGATGGGTGGTGGTTCATTTCTCCTCGCCTGAAGGGCATTAAATTTGAACTCATCTCTTCCATCAAAGGATGGAAGAGCAAGTACTTCTTCGCCTCTATTGCAGGGGTTGACTGGGTCTGGAGTGATCCGGACTAGACTCTGAATTAGAACTCCAAGGTCAAAGCGGCTGATCGAGAGATTTATGACCAACTCGTCGCCGACCAAATCCCTTCCCTTGAGGTTCTGCTATCAGAACAGAACCTGTTCGAAGTTGGGGCCAGCCCAATCTGAGAGTTGGGGGTGAGTTCGGTGTAGACCTTCCTTTCTTCTTCTGCAGGTCTCTTCGAGCTCGAGGCTGATCTTGGTCCTTTCCTTCTTGTAGGCATGAAGTTCTTGATGGAGAAACTCATCCAGTCCTCCCAGAAGAGGAGTGCACCGGCGGGACCTAGGGAGTCCCCATTGAAGAGGGCCCAGAATGAGCCCAGCTCGAGGCCCAGGCCTGTTGCAGCCTCCGGCCCAGGCAGAAGGATGGCCAAACCGGCCCCCGAACTGCCAAGGTAATAGATTTCACCTCTGGTCTGGGAGTCCGACGTGAACGTGCGGGCTCGGTCCGCTGTTGCTGTCATTACTACGCCTTCACCTCTGAAGTCATCAAGTTGGAAGCGGGAAGAGAGGAGATGAGGGAGCCATCGTCGACAGTGCCGTCCGGCATGGCAACGAGCTCCAACAGAGGTTTGGAGACATCTTTGGCCACCTCTGAGTGCACAGCGATGCCCCCGACAAGGACGAAGATTAGCTCCCGAAGGGCGCCCGTCGAGGTGGTGCCAAACTTCTCGGTGATCCAGGATGGGTCCTTGGTCGAGCGTATGATGGACTTTGCCATCCAATCACGCAATCGGTGAAAAAAAGGAGGAAGGCCCTTGCCGGATGCCATCCTCGGCACCTTCCCTCATCTCTTCACAGTAGGCCCCCTTGTCTTTTTACTCCCCATTTTTTATTTTTCATTTTCATAGCTGACGTCTTCTTTGGTGCAGCTCAGATGGACCTCCTGCTCATCCGCGATTACTACTCCCACTTTGCCAAAAGGGAGAAATTAAAGGAGCGGGAGATGGCATCGCTGGTGGTCGAGGCCAGAGAGAAGACTAATAAGGCCTAAGAAGCGAAGGAAAAAAATAGGGAACTAAAGCCTGAGGCGGCGAACGCTGAGAGGCGCATCAAGGATCTCGAGACGTCCCTAGCCCGGGAGAAGGACTGGCTCAAGCATCGAGCTGAGGAGCTCAAGGTTGATGTGGCCCCGATAGAAGAGCTCAAGGTCAAAGTGGCCCGGACAGAAGAGCTCAAGGCTGAAGTGGCCCGGACAGAAGAGCTTATGGCCGAAGTGGCCTAGGCGACGGAATTGGCTCAGGCTCTCCGGGCTCAGCTGGAGGCAGCGCAGGCATGGGCTGCCATCGCTGAAGAGAGGGCCGCAGGGGCAGTGGCCTTGATGGAGGCCACAAAGAAGGAAGCCGCTGAGACATTGCCGAACTTCAAGACCTCGGCGGAATACATTGACGAGGTCCAGGAGGCAGCCACGGACTTGTTCCTCAAAGGCTACGAGTTCTGCCAGTCCAGGGCGACACAGCTCTTTCCGAAGCTGAACCTGGAGGTGCTCGCCTTCCTAGCTATTTTGTGTGGGGATCCAGTTGAGGCCACGGCCGAAGCGGAGGAGGAGCCTACGGCCGCCGTCGAAGCAGCTTCGTCGACGAAGGTCCAAGAGGATGATATCCTACCTCAGCATCATCCCGGGAAGGAGCTAGCTGAGTAGGAACTTTTCTTTTTGCTTCTTGTATTTTCTGCTTCTTTCTGGACCGCCCAGCCTGTCGGGGTTCCTGGGATAGTGTAATCCTTTTTTAACTTTGAATGAAATATCTTTGCATTTAACCGAGCTCACAGAATTCCTCATATGTTCTCTTTTGTATTCTTGATTGCTTCAACAACCCCTCTTCCTTTTCCCTTCTCTTTTCTTTCTTTTTTTTGACTACCCATGTACAGGTTCTTGTTGTGGTGCCTTGCCTCGAGGTACCAAGTCCTTCGGCCCTTTCTAGCAGAGCTCTGAGTATAGAGGGCGGTTAGGAAGAAATATTTTGAGTTGTTGAGTTGTCCCTACCATGTCGAAAATGAGGTAGCGGGGCTTCATGCATCTCCTTGAAGGAGGCCTGAGTGATCTCAGGTGAAACTGTCTCCAAGTGCTTGGAATGCAACCGAGTTGGGAGGCTGAACTCGGGGAGTCCGTATGGTGCCCCCTCCAGGCTGGGACCTGGATAGACAGAGTGTGGGGCTTATGGAGTCTCCCGGCTTCGAGGTGCGGGGCATCAGGAGTTTCCGGCTTGAGGTGCAGGGCTTCAGGAGTTTTCCGGCTTGAGGTGTGGGACTTCTGGAGTTTCCCGACTTTGAGGTACAGGGCTTCTGAAGTTTCCTGACTTTGAGGTACAGGGCTTCTGGAGTTTCCCAGCTTCGAGGTGCAGGGCTTCTGGAGTTCCTCGACTTCAAGGTACAGTGCTTCTGGAGTTTCCCGGCTTGAGGTGCATGGCTTCAGGAGTTTTCCGGCTTGAGGTGCGGGGCTTCAGGAGTTTTCCAGCTTGACCTACCGGACCTGGGGTTGGGCAGCGATATTCCTGCAAGGCAGAGACAGTTCGTACCAAAAGGAATTCTTTTATTGATGGGAGGAAGCCTTACATCATTGGTAGTACATCCTCAAATTGTTGGCATTCCAAGTTCATGGAAACTGGGCACCATCGAGCTCGGCAAGGTAGTAAGCTCCATGGGGGAGAGCCTCGACCATCTTGTAGGGGCCTTCCCAGTTCGAGGAGAGTTTGCCACACTCTCGAGGTTGAGAGGCTTCAGTCCGCCGTAGCACCAAATCGCCCGGGTGAAAGATCTTTGGCCTTACCCACGTGTTGTAATACCGGGCTACCCACTGTCGGTAGGCCACCATCCGGAGTCGAGCCTTGTCTCTTGTTTTCTCAAGGAGGTCTAAGTTGAGTAGAAGGCGAGCTGGATTTTCAGCTTCATCATATTGCTCCACCCGCAACGTGCGCACACCAAGATCCACTGGGACTACGGCTTCGTGTCGAAGACGAGGTTGAAAAGTGTCTCATCCGTGACCATTCGGGGTGTTGTGTGGTAGGCCTAAAGGACATTGGGAAGTTCTTCTACCCACCTGCCCTTGGAATGGTCCAACTTGGTTTGGAGTCCCTGGAGGATGGTCGTGTTGGTCATCTCGGCCTCTCCATTAATTTGAGGGTGAGCTACCAAGGTGAAGTGGTGATGGATATTGAGGCCGACGCAGAACTCCTCGAACTCTCGATTATCGAACTATCGTTCGTTATCGATGATGATGGTGTGGGGGAGTCCGAAGTGGCAGATGATCAACTTCCAAAAGAATTGGCTGACCTTAGCCTCGGTGATCTGTGCTAGCGGCTCTACCTCTATCCATTTGGTAAAGTAGTTAATGGCCACTATCAGGAACTTGCGCTGTCCGAACACGAGAGGAAATGGACCAAGGATGTCCATCCCCCAATGTACGAATGGCTAGGGGGCAGAGAGCTGGGAGAGTGGTGCCGCCGGTTGATGCTGTATGCGGCCATGGCACTGTCAGCGATCGCACTTCCTCACGAAGTCGGTAGCATCCTCCCTCATAGTCTCCCAGTAATACCTCTGATGGAGAGCCTTGTATGCTAGCATCCTGCCCCCCACGTGATTCCCGTAGAGGCTTTCGTGTATCTCTTGGAGAACAAAGGCCGCCTCCGTGGGTCTCAGGCACTTCAGGAGTGGATAAGAGTAGGACCTGTGGTAGAGTTAACCATCCATCAAGACGAAGCGCGCAGCCTTCTTCTTGACAAGGCCAGCCTCCACGCAGTCTTCTGGCGGGATGCTATCGATGATGTACCTGATATACTGGTCCATCCAGTTAGGCTCCAGGGTGGCCTGCTGGATCTCCTCGGGAGCCTCATAGATTGGAGTTTCTAAGTATTCGATGTGGGCGGGCCCTGGTGATGAGTCCGATAGCGTCGTGAGCCTTGAGAGGGCATTGACGCGAGTATTCTCTCCATGAGGGATGTGGAAGATGCTGAAGCACCGAAAGCCCACTATGCTCGAGCATACCTATTCCGGTTAGGTACACCCAGCTCATGGGAGACCCTCAGTCCCGCGAGGAGTGCCTCGTACTTCGCCTGGTTTTTGGTTGCTACAAATCGGAAGCGGAGCGTACACTCAGCCACAACCCCATCGCCATTAGCAAGGATGAGGCATGCTCCACTCCCTCCCGAGTTGGATGCGCTATCCACGTGGAGGACCCAGACCTCCTCGATTCCGGGCTCCGTCTGGCACTCCAGGATGGTCTCTTCCAGCTCCTCACCCATGCCCGCGTACTCGACCAGAAAGTTAGCCAACACCCGGGCCTTCTGAGATGATCTCGGCCGGTACGCGATGTCGAACTCCCTAAGTGTCAAAGCCCACTTGGCCAAACGTCTAGAAGTATCGAGGTGGCTAAGAATGGTTATCAATGGTTGGTTCGTCAGGACT
This sequence comes from Areca catechu, assembly GCA_021397845.1. Classification (NCBI taxonomy): domain Eukaryota; kingdom Viridiplantae; phylum Streptophyta; class Magnoliopsida; order Arecales; family Arecaceae; genus Areca; species Areca catechu. The sequence goes on along the minus strand of CM038049.1, from coordinate 1,987,939 downwards.
ACAATCGGATGTGCTTGGAAGTATGGCCTGAGCCACTGAGCAGATATTATAAGGGCCAAAATTAACTTCTCGAAGCAGGTGTATCTGATCTCCACATCTCAGAGGAGTTTGCTGGCATAATATACCGGTTTCTGAGCTCCGTCCTCGTCTGTACAGATAAGGACCGAACTGACAGCCCTTGGGATAACCACCAGATACAACAAGAGTTCCTCTCCGTCTTTCGGCCTGGAGAGCAGCGGTGGTGATGCCAAGAACTTCTTCAGCTCCTTAAAGGCTCCCCTGCACTCTTCTGTCCAGGTGAAGTCATGCACTTTGCATAGCGCCTTGAAGAAAGGCAAGCAGCGATCAGCAGATTGTGAGATGAACTGGCTCAGGGCAACGATCCAGCCCATGAGACGCTGACCTGCTTCTTTGAGGTGGGGTGCTCCATGTCGATAATCGCTTGAACCTTCTCAGGGTCGGCTTATATTCCCCTCTGGGTGACCATGAAGCCCAGGAACTTTCCTACCGCCATGCCGAAAGCGCACTTCACCAAATTCAGCTTTATCTGGTGCAGGCGAAGGTTTTGGAAGGCTTCCGTCAAGTCGGCGATGTGGTCTGACCTCGGTTTGCTCATAACGAGCATGTCGTCCACATAAACTTGCATGTTTTGGTCGATCTGGTCCTTGAAAACTTGATTAACCAGCCGTTGGTATGTGGCGCTGACATTCTTCAGGCCGAAAGGCATCATCCGGTAGCAGTACGTCCCCCCATCCATGATGAAGGCAGTGTGCTCCTCATCCTCTGGATGCATCTGGATCTGGTTGTACCCGCCCCGGAGAATGCATCCATGAAGGAGGGTAAGTGGTGCCCCGAGGTGGTGTCTACCATTTGGTCGATCTTCGGCAATGGGAAGCTGTCCTTCGGGTAGGCTCGGTTGAGGTCAGTGTAGTCCACACAGATCCTCCACTTTCCGTTGTTCTTCTTGATTCTGACCACGTTCGCCAGCCAGCTAGGATACTACAGTTCGCGAACAAAACTAGCTGCGAGGAGCTTCTCCACCTCCTCGTTGATCGCCATTTGCCTATCCGGGGCGAAGCATCTTTTCTTCTGCTGGATAGGGCGGTACTTCGGGTCGATACTCAACTTATGAGTGATGATGTCGGGGGAAATCCCATGCATGTTTACTGCTGTCCAGGCAAACACGTCCGCATTTACCCAAAGGAAACCCAGTAAGTGGATCCGTTCCTCTTCTTGCAGTTGTGCCCCAATTTGTACCATCTTTATTGGGTCTGCTCTGAGCGAATACGTCAATAGGCGCTCAACTGGGCCACCCCTAGGATCCTGTGCCCTTTGGTCGAGGTCATCGATGCTGGGGTCCTCCGAACTTCTAGCCCCTGGGATAGCTTGAAGACAATGTTGAATCGGCTGAGTGCCCCCTCATTTTCCCTACGCCATAAGGAGTGGGAAACTGCACTAATAGCCGCTTGGTGGAGATGACTGCGTTGAACAGATTTAGCCCGGGGCAGCCAAGGATCACATTATAGGCCGAAGGAAGCCTAACAACCAGACTCGAGCTGCCTTCCGAAGAGTGGTTGGAAAGGTGATGTAGAAGAGGGCGTCGGTTACCCCTTGGACCCTCATGAGAGCCTTCTAGCTCTCAAGGTGGTCCAGGGGGTCGGTGGTCCCATCGTAGGGATCCACCTGCGACATGCGGAACTGACTTGGGATCAGCTCCTCTTGGATTTCTCGGGAGAAAGGGGGGCTCACGGGAGGAGCCCTGCAAGTTTGCAAACTGGCAGGATAGTTCCGCTAACTTATGCTCCTGCTCCTCCAGGCACTTTTCGACCATGCACGATGGCCTCGTCGGTGGAGCCTTCCATCGAGACCGACAGAGGAGATGAAGATGACAACTGAGGGGGTCATGATGGGGGGCCTTGCCTCGACGGCCTCGGCGATGCTTAGTAGTAGCCTGCTCAAGGGCCGGAGACCGGCTCTCTCGATCGACTGACCCGGTCCACTGTCTTTGCACCGAGGTCCAGCGGCTTGGGCCGCAGGGGTCCCTGGCTATTGGTTGGTGGCTAGGGATCGATGTTGATGCTGCAACTGTCACACCATCGCAGTCAGAACCTGCATCTACTGAGCGAGCGCGGCCAACTAGACACCACCGGAGGTGGTTGCGATGGAGCGGGGGGCTCCCTTTCTGGACTGTGCAGGCCTCCATGAGAAGGGGGTCTCCCACGCGGCTGGTGGAGACCTCCTGCACGTTTTTCATTACCATGTTTCGGGTGGAGTTGCACGTGTGGGGAATGACCTGGATCAGACTGTGTCCTACCCCCTACCTGGCGTGCCAATCTATTGTCGCCTACATCGCCATGGCCTGTAGCTTGGGGATGACCTCGGATGCTGACCTCGTCGCCCGGAAACCAGCTCGCATGCCCGGACCTGCAAAAAAGAGGAGCCCCGGGCTGGAGATCCCGGCGGGGGCACTCCGACGATCAAGTTAGTGTCGATCTAGGAGAACAGATCCTCCCCTATGGGCCCTTTTGGTGGACTCCATGCTTGGAGAAGGAGAATTTGCTTTAGAAAGAATAAGTGGAGTGAGAGTGGTAGCAGTGGAGGAGAGCACGAGCGGTGACGGTTGTGTCCGTTGAGACTCGTCTGACAAGTGCTCCAGTAGCCTCAGAGTGCTTTGCCCTTTGCTTGCTCTCCCATTCACTTGTCTTGGTTTGCTTACCTTCTTTGAAGACCTCTTGAACCTTCTTTTAGGCCATGGACCCTTCCAACGACCTACCTCAGGTTCTTCCCCCTCTGCAGGCACCGGAAGGTCAACGTTTGGCAGCGCTCCGTACCGTGCATCCAGGTGCTTTCCCCATCCATGATAGGGAGTTATGTCGCAAACTCGACCTCCCATCTGGTCGCTCTACTTTGAGAAATTTGGCAGGGCCTCGATCAAGGAGCAGCCGCCCCCCTGATTTGAATCTTCTGGGATGATTTCCTCTTTCAGGTGATGCAAACGGTCGGCTGGGAAGTGCAGTGCCTTGGTCAGAGTGCCCTTTCCTATCTGGTGTAAGTAGCAATGGGAGTAATCATGGCATCCTGGCGGGAGGCGCCGTCCCCTTCCTTCTACTTTTGAACCTCCTGAAGCGCTGTGGGCTTTGGCCATGATGGCAGCTTCCAGCTGCTAGACCTCTCGTTTGAAGAGAGCTTGGTCCGAGGAGAAGGAGCTCGACTTCAGCCGAGGCTGGCTCAACCTCGTGGGAGCCGCCTGGCGAAGGAGCTCAAAGGGAACGAGAGCTCGACTTCGGTCGAGTTGGACTCGACCTCGAGTGAGCCACCCGGCGAAGGAGCTCAAAAAGAGCGGGAGCTCGACTTCGACCGGGATGGGCTCTACCTCGAGGAAGCCGCTAAGCGAAGGAGCTCAAAGAAAGCGGGAACTCGACTTTGATCGGGATGGATTCGACCTCGAGGGAGCCGTCCGGCGAAGGAGCTCGAAGAGAACGGGAGCTCGACTTTGGTCGGGATGGACTCGACCTTGAAGGAGTCGTTCGGCGAAGGAGCTCAAAGAGAGGTTCTGACGTGGCAACTTCTGCCAATGTGACATCCGACCGGATCTGACAGGGACTCCACTTCAGCGATCTTACCACATCAATCATCATTATAAATAAATAATGATCATTATTAACTTCTTTTTTAGATAAAGAGTGTTGTTATTTAATTTCTCATTGTTAATATATATAATGTGACGATGGATCCTCAAAATTTTTATAACTTCATAAAAATCGTTAGATCAAACATTGCAACCTGGCCGCATGAAAGAGATGAGCGTGGAGCGGCCGCGATGCCTCATCGAATTTGAAGGTTAGGACTTAGTAGCCTGAGCTCACGGAGACCGAGGCAAGAGGTGGCGGCGGTTCTGGTTAAAAGATTTCAGATACGCTCTGTATGTAGAGATTCTGGTTAAAAGATTTCAGATACGCTCTATATGTAAAGATCGCTCCAACCGGACCCTAAGTGAGCAGGGGTGCAGTCAGCAATGGCAAGGACGGAGATCCAGCCAAAGCGCGAGCGGCCAGGGTGCTGATATCAGTCCAACCGCTTGTTAGAGGTTTGGAGGGAAAATCCAAAATTCCCTCCAAGCTATTCCTTTAGTCCCATATGGGAAAAGGAGAACACCCCAAAGATGTTTATTTATGATCCCTCTTCTGTTTGGCCTTGTACCGTCTTGGGCCACTCACGCGCGCGCGCGGCGCGGTCCGGTTCGCACGCGCGGCGTGGTGTGGTGTGTTATTTTTGACCATTTTTTTTCTTCTTTTCCGTTTTCTACACCGGACCGAAACTGCATCGCGTCTTCTCCGAACGTCACGACCGGACTGTATCGCGTCTTCTCCGAGCATCACGTCCTCTACTATATCGCATCGCGTCTTCACCGAGCGGTGTTTCTTCTTCACGGCACTTCTCTATCTATAAAAGGATGGAGTCAGATCATAGATCGATAATCAATATATACTTCTCTCTTCTGATCTCTCTCAATCTGTTTTCCCGATCTAGAACTCTCTTTCGTTCTGGGTTTTCTTTTTCAATTTTAATATTTGTTTCACTACTGGGCGAAGCCATTGTCATTCCCTTCACAGTCGTGCCTGCAGAAGGGTTACCTGGTTGTATCTTGGGGCAGAGTTCTCGGATTGAATCCTGCACGAGGGCCGAGAATCGCCTTAGGACAGTGCCTCTGCACGCCTCCGGTCAGAATTCCTAAAACTCAACTTTTACGATTCATAATATATATTTATATTATTGTTTTACATAGCACCGTTTAGTGCCTTAGGATAGAACATATACAGATACTTTATATTCATTGTTTCTAGGTTTTATTTCATAACGAATGTTCATAACAATCTAAGGTGATTCTCGTATAAAATAAAATAGAAACAAAAAATTGTTTAAATAGATATATATGTTCTGAAATTGGCTGTTAAAATTCTAAAACGAATCTATTATTATTGTGCAGCTCTAGTTCTTAATCATCTTGGTATGGGTTCTGTGGATTCTTCTAGCCTTAAACCTGATAGATTTGATGGGAAGGGTTTTCTTAGATGACAAGAATAAATGGAGGCATGGTTAATTTCATTAAGTCTAATTTCTGTCCTAGGTAAAATCCTTCCATTTGAAACCAATTCTCAAGGTTCTGATGCAACTTCTAAGTCTCCTGAAGAAGTAGATTATCACTGCAAATTTAGAATATTGAGTTATCTTTTAGACAACCTGTATGCAACCTATAGGAAATGTCAAACTTCTAAAGAACTCTGGTGTGCTCTAGAAGATACCTATATCAGAGATCATGAGGGGGCTATGAGGTTTACCGTTTCTGACTTTCATAACTTTAGAATGGTAGATAACCAACCAATCAATGACCAGATCCATCATTTCCAAAATCTTGTTCAAGAAATTCTTAGAGGAGGGTCTATCCTTGATGAAACTTATCAAGTTTCAAGTTTAATAGATAAACTTCCTCCATCGTGGACTCAATTTGCCAAAAATCTTAAAAGGACTTAGACCTCCCTGACCTTTAGGTCTCTTCTTCAATCCATCAGGATCGAAGATCAATATAGACTTAGAGAGATTCAAGAAAATCAACTCAAGGCCAAAGTCAACCTTATCGAAGGTCAAAATCAAAATACTAAAGGTTAGAACTCTAGATATTACAATCCTAATTATAAACCTAAGGGAAAAAATTTTAAAGGAAAAGGAAAACCTTTCCATCAAAACAATATCCATAGGCAGAATAACATAAAATCCAAGGATCAAGGTGATGGAAGATTCTGCTTTGTCCGTGGAAGGGACAATCATATTGCTCCTCAATGTTTCTATCGGAAGAAGCAGAAGGTTGTCCATAAGAAGAAGAATGATACTAAGAACCAGAATCAATTCAAATCTCAGGTCAATATGATTGAAGGAGAATTATATTCTTTTAGGTCAGTCTCCTTCACCCCTTCGATAAATCTAACCTATTTTGATTCCGAATGGTGGTTAGATACTGGTGCTAATATCCATGTTTGCACTGATAAAATTTGGTTTTCATCCTATCAGGGATCAAGTGAAAGAAGTGTAACAATGGGTGATGGAACAGCTGTTCAAGTACTAGGATCAGGTCACATCAATCTAAAGTTTACCTCAGAAAAATCTTTGATTCTTCGTGATGTACAGCATGTTCCAGCAATTAGAAGAAATCTAATTAGTGGTTCTTTGCTTGTCCAGACAGGACTTAAAGTCGTATTAGAATCAAATAAAGTTGTAATCTTCAGAGGAGATATGTTTATTGGCAAGGGCTTTGTATCTAAAGGATTATTCAAATCAAGTGTAATAGCACCTATTAATATCAATAAAATCTCTGGTTCTTCTTCTAAATCTACTGTGTTGAACTTTGAGGCTTGTGAAATTTGGCATGGCAGATTGGGTCATGTCAATCGTCGATCAATCAAGAAAATGTCTGATCTTCTATTAATTCCTAAAATAAATATAGATCATAAATCTAAATGTGAAATCTGTGTACAATCAAAACAACCTAGAAAACCATTCAAGCTTATAGAATTTAGATATTCCCAAATCTTAGAACTAATACATAGTGATGTTTGTGATTCTAATAGAACCCTAACACGTGGAGGTAGTCGTTATTTTGTTACTTTCATAGATGATTTTTCTAAATACTGTTACGCTTATCTTCTAAAAACTAAGGATGAAGTTCTTAATAAATTTAAACTTTATAAAGCAGAAGCTGAGAATCAGTTAGAAAAAAGAATTAAAATCCTTAGATCAGACCGAGGAGGCGAGTACACTTCAAATGAAATAAATCTTTTCTGTGAAGAAAATGGAATAATTCATGAAGTTACTGCTCCCTATTCATCTCAATCTAATGGTGTAGCAGAAAGAAAGAACCGAACACTACTAGATATGATAAATGCAATGATCATTAGTTCAGGTGTTCCAGAAAATCTATGGGGAGAAGCTCTTCTTTCTGCTAATTACATCCTCAATAGAATACCTGCAAAAGATAAAGATAAAACTCCTTATGAAATTTGGAAGGGTCACAAACCTAGACTTAGTTACTTTAGAGTTTGGGGTTGCTTAGCTAAAGTCAGTATTCCTGAATCCAAAAAATTAAAAATAGGTCCTAAGACCGTAGATGCCGTATTTATTAGTTATTCGTTGGATAGTAATACCTATAGATTCCTTGTTATTAACTCGAAAATATCATCAATATCAAATAATATAATAATTGAATCCAGTGATGCAAATTGGATTTCTGATACTTTAGATGTCAAATCTACATCTGGTTATGTTTTTCCGTTAGGAGGTAGTGCCATATCGTGGCAATCAACTAAACAAACTATTTTAACTAGGAGCACCATGGAAGCCGAGCTTATTGCTCTTGACTCTGCCTGTACTGAAGCAGAATGGTTAAAAGAGCTTCTTACTGAGATTTCTATATCTTTTCTTATATCTCCAATTTCAATACATTGTGACTCTAGAGCTGCTATAGAATTTTGCAAAAAGAAATTAATAAATACTAAAGTAAGCAGACACATCAAATTAAGACAAAAATCTGTTAAAAGAAAAGAAAAACTTCAAATTGTTTCTATAAATCATGTAGCTACAGATAATAATCTTGCTGATTATCTTACAAAATGCTTAAACAGGACTAAGGTCCTGATGTCATCGAGGGGGATGGGGCTTAGCTAATAAAGGATCTTCTAGCAGCGGGAACCCAACCTCTGTGATAGGAGATCCCTTGAAGGAGGTTCAATATGGTAAAAACAAGCTGATTGGTTGATCAGGGAGCACATGTAGTTTATATAGCAGGAGTCTCTGACTCTAGCCCATCCCTATGATGATTAGTGCTCCTATGTAGTGTTTAGGAAGAGTTATCTCTGAATAAGTCCCAAGAGGTATTCCTCGAGATGTGACACTACACACATCCTTGGAGGGACTCACCTATATGAGAATATCCGTATACGGCCGCGGCTAGAGACATAGACAATCTCTAGAAATTCTCATGAAACAAATCAAGATGCTTGCACACAGCCATTAATGTGCAAACCTGCGACATGAGCTTCTATACTGTGGGTATTATAGTAAAAATTTGATCTAACGGAACGTAGTTCAAGACCTGGTTCACTCCGCTCCCTTCAAATCAATACTATCAATGCTAAGTGAAGTGAACTTTAAAGGCACTTCATCAATTACACAGTATATGTACCCAGTAGTAAATATTTTTCTATTATGTTCTATTTAATTATTTATAATAAGTGAATTTTGAGTTTTGAGAGGGATTGTTAGAGGTTTGGAGGGAAAACCCAAAATTCCCTCCAAGCTATTCCTTTAGTCCCACATGGGAAAAGGAGAACACCCCAAAGATGTTTATTTATGATCCTTCTTCTGTTTGGCCTTGTACCGTCTTGGGCCACTCACACGCGCGCGCATGGCCCGGCCCGGTTCGGTTCGCGGTCCGGTTCGCATGCGCGGCGGGGTGTGTTATTTTTGCCCGATATATACTTCTCTCTTCCGATCTCTCTCAATCTATTTTCCTGATCTAGAACTCTCTTTCATTCTGGATTTTCTTTTCCAATTTTAATATTTGTTTCACTGCTGGGCGAAGCCATTGTCATTCCCTTCACAGTCATGCCTGCAGAAGGGTTACCTGGTTATATCTTGGGGCAGAGTTCTCGGATTGAATCCTGCACGAGGGCCGAGAATCGCCTTAGGACAGTACCTCTGCACGTCTCCGGTCAGAATTCCTGAAACTCAACTTTTATTTTTGCCCGATATATACTTCTCTCTTCCGATCTCTCTCAATCTGTTTTCCCGATCTAGAACTCTCTTTCGTTCTGGATTTTCTTTTCCAATTTTAATATTTGTTTCACTGCTGGGCGAAGCCATTGACATTCCCTTCACAGTCGTGTCTGCAGAAGGGTTACCTGGTTGTATCTTGGGACAGAGTTCTCGGATTGAATCCTGTACGAGAGCCGAGAATAGTCTTAGGACAGTGTCTCTGCACGTCTCCGGTCAAAATTCCTAAAACTCAATTTTTACTATTCATAATATATATTTATATTACTGTTTTACATAGCACCGTATAGTGTCTTAGGACAGAATATACAGATACTTTATGTTCATTATTTTTAGATTTTATTTCATAACGAATATTCATAACACCGCCATCTATGGATGATGGCCGGCTGTCACGGGGCGACGAGGCCACCACCGGCAACATGCTAGGTTACTGATGCAGAGGTCTGAAAAACTTGGTGTTCATCTTGGTGGACTGCTCTCATTAGTGAGGCTGCTGGCCATGTATATCATTTTCTCTCAGGTGCTTCGAGCCAGGTATTTATATCATTTCGTTGGGATTGATTGGTTCGACAATTTTAATCCATCATCATGCTCTGCTACTCGGATCAAGATCATCTCTGAAGCAGCGAACTTTATTCCATTGATTGCATCATTCGACTTTGGTCTCTACCAAATCCGCCCAAGCCGTACCTAGAGCAACTCATGCCCGGCACATTTCCACCTTGGGGCTTATCCAGGGCTTGGCCGTAGGCTCTCGCGGACACGAAGAATAAGGGTTAGTGTTTTCTTCTCTCTTCGCCACCAGGAAACTTCGATGCTCTTCCGATCAAAGCGCCAACCTTTTCGCTGGATCCCTCTTCCGCCATCCGCCCCCAAGCCGTCCTTTTCCTCTGCGGCACCAGCGGCGGAGGAGCATCTTCTTGATTCGTCGAAATATGTTGAAAGAGATCCTAACCCTAGTGGAATGAGGGCTTGGGCCCCTGTTTCTCCAATCGAATCGGACGCGGTCGGTCGGCAAGCTCGCGGCCCTGGGAAAGATTGGATCTTAAATATGCTTTGGCTCGGGAGGGGAGGTTGAGGAGATGAAGTGGGTTTCGAGGCAAATGCTGGGCCAAGAAGGTTTGTCGATTTTTTTTTTTTTAAAAAAAAAAAAAAAAATCAACTCTTAGTTTTACTGCGATCATTTCTTTTACTTTTTGGATGACCTATTGTTGTTTTAGTGTCAATTGCTGGCTTTAGTATTTTTTTGATTTTGACAATGGAAGCATACAACCTTGTCTTAGATTAATCTAAGTCCATTTCTTTTCATCATAAAGATTTAAAAAGCGGGAAAACTTTCCATCCAAGTTGATAGGTGTCATAAGAAAATAAATTGGTTTGCTATTTTTTTCAAAAAATCTCTTCTTTTCATTTTGATATGCTTTGTGCAATGCCGTTAATAGTTAAGCTTAACGAACAACTGCTAGCTTGGTTGGCACCTACCTGCCCTTGAAGGGGTCCAGTATTCGAATCCTACGCACCGCTTCAAATAGTTGACAGCTACATTTAAACAACTTGGTTATGTCCCTGATTTTCTTGTAGGGTCTGGTTTGGCGCCATCCCTTTGTGCATTGCCGCAGGATAACCTCGGAGACCGGGATTCTTTTAGCATCAGTATGGGACGTTCTTTTTGAATCTGTAAATAAATGGGGGAGGAGCTTTTTGCTTCTTCCCTTTTCCCAATAATAAAAAAAAAGTATGGGACGTTCTTTTAGAATGGTTATTTTTTTCCCTAGTCTCTTTGTCCTTTTTTTCATGGCTATAGGTATGACCTTTGTTTTCTGTAAGGAATTTTTATTAACCATGGATTGTTATTATGTTCGCCCTTTGCTTATGGTTATATTATATTTCCATGCAGTCTTCAGAATTCTTATCTACCCCTTGTTTATTTCAAGTCATGAATTCAAATGTTGCTGACTATCAGCTGATGTTTTGAATGGTAGTTGGTGTTTACCGAGGAACTATATTCAAGCTGTACAGGGGGCAGCTGCGCCGAACTTCTTACCGGCTAAAATGGATCCCTCTCCTCCTCCACCCCCTCCTGAGGTGCCTCTCCTCCCGCCGGCACCGGCACCACCAGCACCAAGTGGTTTCCTGGATTCATGGTGAGTTGTCGAACCCCTCAAAAATGTGCAGCTCTCTTGTTTTACTCTTGGAACTGTAAACTAATTTGGTTTGTCCACATATTTATTTTTCTCCCTTGCAAATATTGTAGCTTATGGTGTCTCTGCTGCTGCGGATTATTCACAAGCTGCTGTCCACCTCTGTTTGAACCAGAACCCCCACCACCATGATCTCATTTTTTTTTGAAGGAAGCTTTACATGCCGTTCCACTTACTACTATGAAAAAATTTATTGTTTATCTGGTGGTTTTGTTACCAAAAAGGCAGGCCATTCTCTGTTTTCCTTCTAATCACACGGTAGACTTTGTAGCTCAAATGGAAAGTCTTCCCCTCCTGTTGCTATTTTCTTTTTTATGTTTCTGAATCCTTGCGTTACTGTTGTCATCAATAATCAGAAAGCATGTTTATTGTTTAATATAGAATGTAAGAGAGAATCTTTCTGAATAAAATTTCAATTGACTATCTTATTTGGTAATCAGCTTCGTTCTTAATGAGAACAACTACAAAGGTACCATGTTTACATTTGTCCACATAGAACACGGGTATGCTTGGAATATTTGTGATCGGGCCCTGTCATTGCTGCTATGTAGTTATAATCTACAGCTTTGATTGTAGTTGGTAGGGAAAATGCACAATATAGTCATTTGTCCAAAGTTTAAATATAGGACCTAGACTTGCCAAATCTACAGCCAAGTAGGAAATGTGGATCCGAGACAAAAATGATAAAGGGAATGAATCTGTTATTCAAAGCTAAAACCTTGGTCTATTAATTAGGAATGTCAGACAGAAGTGTTTGGATTTTAACGTCTGGCTTACGAGATGTAAGATTTGAAGTTTCGAAACTAGCTTTGCAATACTTCGAATGATTTTCTTGTAGGGCTTTCATCTCTTTTGCTAATAAATGGAGCCATATCTAAAAAGTTTTTGAGGGCTTAAACACCAATTCTCCTCCAGAATATCTTAGGCTTAAACTCCAGGCTGGATATGGATCCCTGATCTCGGCATAATGATGACATAGTGGAAGGTTGTCCATGGGCGTTCTGGTGGTGATCGAGAGCTGGTTCATTGGTTCTTTTATTATTTTAAGGGCTTCGGATCCCATCACTTGCAAAAAGCTCACCGTCAATTGAAAGCAGGTGGTATCACGTGACAGGTTTCAGTATATCATGCCGGGATCATCGAGGCCACTCGCACCCTTTTTTTTTTTTCTTAAACACTCATTTTTTGAGATCCCGTTTCACTCCCGGTTGTCCCATCTCCCATGTAAGGCTCGTATGATACGAGTACCAAGTCCTCCGATAAAACTACCAGTCTTTTTTTTTTTTTTTTTTTATTTTAATTTAGGCGAAAAATTTATGTACTTATGTACAAATATGGTTCCCGACTCACGGGTCCCAAGCACTCGCCACGGTTCGCAATTGATTACAACATCTGGCATCTGAGGTATCGCTCCTAAAATTTTATTAATGGTTTTTGTTGCCGCTCCTCTTTCTGGATTAGGCTCGATGGGTAAAGAACTTCTCTGTCGATCGATCTACATAAAATTTCTGGATACCGAAGATGCTCCGGCGGAGAACACTTCGATGTTTAAGTTAGAGAAGGAATTGGAGCAACGGAATAGAAAGAACTAAGGATAAATCGTTCGTGATAGGTAAGAAGTACCTTTTTTTCGCGGAGGTCCCCCAGACGCCTTTTATAGGCATGGAGTGCGGCCAAATTCTGTTGGGGGACAAGCTGAGAAAGCCCAGATTTGCCCCCAGGAGACCCAGAATGTGGGCAGGGTCGTGGCCTGGCGGCGTGGCAGGAAGGTCAGAGTGATGGCCTGGCGGCACGGAGTCGTGGCCATGTGGCGGAGCTCGTTGTAACAGAATATCAGAATTTGTCAGAGAGGGGCTTCTGGAGCCTTCGAGTAGTTCCCTTAATGGTGGGTCAGCCTCAGTTAAGGGGAGTCGCCCGGCCGACCGAGGCGTTCGCCAGGAGCCCCAAAGAAGCCAACGCATGCGCAGGGAGGCGTCTGTCGGCCCTTTGAGTTTCTCTGGGTCAGCCATACCTTTGGCGGGAGAAGTCTGTCCGGCCCAGCCTGAGCCGGCCTCCCGGTGGGTCAGCCCTTCGGGAATGAGACCGTAGGGCCCTCTTCAAGAGATGGGGGTCGGACCTCTCTTCCTATGGCCTCTCGGACCCCTCCCTCGGGGGTCAGCCGACCGGACGCCTGGGGCCAATCCGACCCAGGGCTAGCCGGATGGGCACAACAATTGCCCCCTGCTCCTAGGCCTTGAGGGGTCACGTGGCATCAAAGGATAGGAGCATGATTTCGGTACGGGTTGCATGCACCTACGGCGGATCCTGGGTCGAGATGTCAAGTCCCTTCGAATCCCCCTTGAACGGCTTCCTGGATAGCTGTCAGCCACATATTGGAGTGCAGGCGTGGCAGTTAATGCAAATCAGGCGCTATAATAAAGGCCAGGCTGGCTCGCGTTGGGCCGGGGTGGAGTAGGGTGCTGCGCCACGCGGCGGCATCCGGTCGGTCGACGTCGCCTCCCAGGTTAGCCCTGCACCGCTGATCCGGCATTCACACGGATCGCCACCCGCATGATGGGATGTTCCTGACGCTTCGGACTCTGAAATGCAGGTAGTCACGTCTTCTGATGGGACAGTTGGAATGCTCATGGAACGGGCGGCTACCGCTCCTCCCTCTCCCCTCCCCCTTTGGAGGCCTATAAAAGGAGGGGGGAAGCAGTGCGAAAGGATTTTTCCCGCTGCGCTCGCGCTCTGCGAGATAGAGTCCCCTCCTTCCGCGAAACCCGGCTTCTAGGAGTCTAGTCCCAGGTTAGTCCCAGTCTTCCTTCCCTTTTAGCCCCAATGGCGTCTGGCAGTGGAGGTCCGGCCCGTAGGTCCAGGGACCCTGGGCCGAACGAGATACCCTCGACCATGACCCAGGAACGGGTCGAGAATCTCAGGGCGATGTACGGCATTCTCTCCACCCTGCACCTTGCGCTCCCGGGCCGAGAGGGGAGAGCAAACAACCCATTAGGGCCAGGGACTCTCCCAATGTACGAAGCCCACCTTAAGGCCGGACTGAGGTTCCCCCTACACCCCCTATTTGTAGAGATCTTCAATTTTTATAGGGTAACCCCAGTGCAGCTGACCCCGAACAGCATCCGGGCGATATGCTGCTTCATTGTGTTGTGCCATAGGGCTAGGTCCGAACCCGGACTGTCCCTCTTCAATAATTTCTTCTGCCTGAAGAGGGACTTTAGGAGCCGGGAATGAATGTTGTTCATCCTCCGCCAAGGACGAAAAATCCTGAAGTGTCTCCTGTCGGCTGTCCACAGGTGGAAAGCCCGGTTCTTCTTCGTCAGTAGCCTCCAACCTTGGGGGTTCGAGCCGTTATGGAGGGAACCGTGGCCGAGAACCCACGAGGGGAGGTCGATCTCAGTAGCTGACCAGGATAAATTTAATGAGATCAGTAGAGCCGGCCCGACGGCGGCATTCGAGTTGTTGGGGGAGGAAACCCTTCACCAGGCGGGGATCAGCCCCCAAAGAATCCTAGGCAAGGGCCGACCTCCTCTCTTATAAATCTTTGGCTCTCTCTTTTTCCTTCACTAACGCTGAGTTTCCTGCAACAGGAGGAAGGATGCAGAGGATCAATAAATCCAAAGTCATCCGACGGGCGGTGCGGAAGCGGGCCGCCCCAGAATCGGCTTCCACGCCGGTCGTCGAACGATAGAAGAAAAAATGGGAGGAGGAGATACCCGTTCCCGTTGTCGAGGTCGAGTCGGACGAAGATGGTGTCCCGCTCACCGAGCGCATGGCAAGGAAAAAGGCGGGGACGCCAGCTCCGATAGGTGGGTCAGCTACCCAACCGGGGCAGGAGCGGCCAGGAACGTCCGACATGACAGCGGCGTCAGCTCCTTCGTCTGCTGGTCCAAAGGAGGCAGTCCCTTTGATGGACAAAGGGAAGGGGATGGTCATAGAAGGAGCAGCCGACAGCGGAGTCGAGGAGTCGGACGAGGAAATCCGCCAGGAAGAATTCTAGCACTGGCGTGCGCTTGACCACCCTAGGAGGGTGCAGATCCTGCTGAGGGGGGTCATGACGGATGCTGATTGGGAGGTGTCGATCCAGAGAAATCTGATCGACGTAGTTGTGGAGTCCTACCGTGACTTTATAAGGGTAAGAGCCTTAACTTATCCCTTTACCTATTTTCTTTCCTTGGGCATGGCACTAACCCGGCCTTATGCTTGCAGCTCCTCCACGGCATCTCCCTAATGGATGACGGCATCTGTCGGGTGGTGCACACCGCCAAGACCTCCGTGAAGAGAGTTCAGGAGCTAGAAGCGGCCCAAGCAGCCACAATGGCCTCTCTAAAGTCTTCTGAAGAGGGGCTGGCGGCAGCCCGAGCTGAGGCAGAGTCGTCGAAGGTGGCTATGAAGGAGGCCGAGAGCCAGCTGGCCGACCGGGAGGCCAGGCTGAAGAAGAGAAAGGCAAAATTTGACTCACTCGCCCGCTGGCTGGGAGAGGAAGAGAAACGGTCCGCGGAGGCCGACATGAGGGCCCAAGCCGAACGGGCTGCGGCAGCACAATTAGCGACTCAGCTTGAGGAAGCCAAAGAGCTGGCCGCAAGGCAAGCCCAAGAAGCCGTGGTGGCATACAAGGCTTCCGACGGCTTCACTGAAGACGTGGAGGAGGCAGCATCGGACTTCTATAGAGAAGGCTATGACGACTGCCTGAAGAAGGTGGCTTTGCTCTACCCGGAGCTGGATCTATCAGGCGCCGAGCTGGATGATTTGGCAGAAGCGGAGGAGCCCCAGGCGGAGCCTCAAGCAGAAGGTGAGGCGGGAGTGGTTAGGGCCGAAACCCCAGCTCCAGCCGACACGGAGGCGGTGGCCTCCCCAGTTGAACCTCCAGTTGCCACGGCTTCGGCTGATCCCTTGGTTGTAACCGACGGGGCCGAGGTTGTGGCCCCTGACGCATCTTCCGTGGGTCAAACCTAAGGAGTTTGTAAAGATCCGACCTACTCCTCTTGTAAATACTTACCTTTATTAATGAAAAAGGAACTTTAGTTACTCATGAGCATGCCAGAATCATTTTTCTTCCGAAAATCTTCTAAGTATTTTTGGTCGGCCATTTTTGGTCGGCCCTGCAGGGTCATAAGCCCCTTCGAAATGGCCGACATGCATTAACATAACTCGAACTTGAACCCTTTAGGAAAATTCCTAAGTACTTCCGGTCGGCTCGTTCGGGCCTGAAGCCAGTAGGGTAGCTGAGGGCGATAGCTCGATTTCAACCAAGTACTTTAACGCTTGCTCCAAGCCCCGTTCGTGAGTTAGCCCATGTTGTGGCCTATCCTCCACGCGGTCCCACGGAGGTTGTTTTTGGATGATTGCCGACCGGGGTCGGGCCTTCAAAGTTTTCGGAGTGGGCTGCCCTAGAGCCTCTATCGACCGGGGTCGGACTTTCGGAGTGGGTTGCCCTAGAGCCTCTGCCGACC
This sequence comes from Areca catechu, assembly GCA_021397845.1. Classification (NCBI taxonomy): domain Eukaryota; kingdom Viridiplantae; phylum Streptophyta; class Magnoliopsida; order Arecales; family Arecaceae; genus Areca; species Areca catechu. The sequence goes on along the minus strand of CM038049.1, from coordinate 1,971,462 downwards.
GGGGTAGGACTTTCGGAGTGGGCTGCCCTAGAGCCTCTACCGACCGGGGTCGAACTTTTGGAGTGGGCTGCCCTAGAGCCTCTACCGACCGGGGTCGGACTTTCGGAGTGGGCTGCCCTAGAGCCTCTGCCGACTGGGATCGGACTTTCGGAGTGGGCTACCTTAGAGCCTCTGCTAACCGGGGTCGGACTTTCGAAATGGGCTGCCCTAGAGTCTCTACCGACCGGGGTCGGACTTTCGGAGTGAGCTGGAAGAAGTTGAAGAAGTTGCAGACTTTATTGATAGTACTTGCGAAGGTTGTTTACATTCCACGGGCGCGCTATCTGCCGTCCGTCCAAATGTCTGAGTCGGTAGGTTCCAGTTCGAATTACTTCAGTAACCCGATAAGGGCCTTCCCAATTGGGGAAAAGTTTCCCTTGCTCGGTTGGCCTTGAAACCTCCGCTCTTCGTAGGACCAGATCTCCAACTTAAAAGGTTCGCGTCTTAACCCGCGAATTGTAATATCTGGCTATTTTCTGGCGATAGGTCGCCATCTTCATGCTCATTCGGAACCAGGTTTTTGGCCATTTTCTGGCGGTAGGCATGGAGTGCGGCCAAATTCTGTTGAGGGACAGGCTGAGAAAGCCCAGATTTGCCCCCAAGAGAGCCAGCATGGTGGCAGGGTTGTGGCCTGGTGGCGTGGCAGGAGGGTCAGAGTGATGGCCTGGCAGCACGGAGTCGTGGCCATGTGGTGGAGTTCGTTGTAACAGAATGCCAGAATTTGTCAGAGAGGGGCTTCTGGAGCCTTCGAGTAGTTCCCTTAATGGTGGGTCGGCCTCAGCTGAGGGGAGTCGCCCGGCTGACCGGGGCGTTCGCCAGGAGCCCCAAAGAAGCCAATGAACGCGCGGGGAGGTATCTGTCGGCCCTTTGAGTTTCTTTGGGTCAGCCGTACCTTTGGCGAGAGAAGTCTATCCGGCCCAGCCTGAGCCGGCCTCCTGGTAGGTCAGCCCTTCGGGAAAGAGACCGTAGGGCGCTCTTCAAGAGCCGGGGTCGGACCTCTCTTCCCATGGCCTCTCGGACCCCTCCCTCGGGGGTCAACCGACCGAATGCCTGGGGCCGGTCCGACCCAGGGCTAGCCGGATGGGCACAACAGTTTTATAATGATAACAGCAATTATAGTTTTCGCTATTATATTACTAATCAAGGCAAATTCAACCCATAAATTGCACGATCGTGGATGATCAAGATCTAGATCCATGAATCATGGTTGTGGGAGTTGATATCCCTCTCTACTCATTGTTTTAAAGAGAGAAGGATGCAATCGGTAGTCGAATTGCCGGTACCAAAGGAGTTGGCTCGGCTGTTTATAATAGATATGTATAACAAAATATGATTTATGAAATATGAATAACAAACATGCATTTTTCAGAAAAAAATAGATCCGTCCATACTATAATTACCGAAATCCAAATAATTGAGAGCGCACATCTAGAGCTCAAATCTAAAACCATTGAGAAATGAGATGTGACCATTGGAATAAACTGTACAAGAATAATTGATCTTCAAACCAAAATACTACAAAAACAAACTCTTTCATAAAAATTTTCAGACACACTAACTAACCAGCTCCAATTAGATATGAAATATTTATAATATTTGGAGCCGATGACACGATTACACTAACTGATAATGATTATAATATAAAGCAAAAACCCTGAGTGTAAAAGGAAGAAATGAAATACATTTCTCAAATTTATTAGAGGAGAAAATTTTGTACACGAAGAAGGGAGATGAAAGAAGATAATAAGTAGCCTCCGAACAAGGAGAGCGGGATAAAGGATTGCTCACCAAAGGAGAAAAACATATACACATCTTGTTGTGTCCTTTAATTTTTGCAGACCCAAGATTCCCCAAAAGATGAAAGTTGTGGAGGGTTTTCTATATAGGACTGAGAATATAGAATGCTGCCTGCAAAGAAAAATCCTGCCATTCCGTTCAAGCCATATGTGCCAAAACAATGCCATGAGAAGCTGATTCCAAAATCTTCTCAAGGCAGGCTGAAATTTCTGTGTCCCCCAAGATTTCTACAAGTAATGCAAAATTGGTTGGCCAACCTCTAATATTGAGATAAATTTTGAAGATGGTCCGAATTAATGCTTCTGGTGAATGGGTATTGTTGCCGCCTAGATCATCATGGCATGTAGCTCTTTTTCGCCTAGATCGATCCTACAAAAAAGAGAGACCCGGACCAGGAATCTCGGTGGGGACACTCCAACAATCAAGCGAGTAAGCCGACCAAGGAGAACAGATCCTCTATGGTGAAGGCCTGGGATGCCACCGCGTAGAGGGAGATAGAAGAGAATAGAAAGATTGGAGTTTTTGAGAAGCTAGGGGGTTGTTCGCAGTTCAGCCCTTTGTCTTTGCTCTTACCGTCTCTCTCTTGGTTCGCCCCTCATCCTAGAGGTCCCTCTTACCATTTATAGGAATTGATTCAGCCAAACCAGGTCTGGAGCCTTGGTTGGGTGCCTCTCCCAGAGTGTCCCCTGCGAAAGGAGTCAAGCTCTTTAAAGCCCCGTTGGACAAGATTCGAGATTTCTGAGAGAAGGTCTTCTTGCAGGGGGTGCAGTCGACGTGCTGCAGAGCCTGCCCCCTTGGTGAGGCAATTCCCTGTGGAAGGTTCAGGTGGCGTGCCATAAGATCTGGGGCCACGACTGAGTGTTTTCACTTACAAGGGGTGCAGATGGTGCAGTACATGGCATGGAGCTCAAGAGAAGCATTCCTTTTGCAGAAGGTGCAGACGATGTGCTAGGGACCTGAAGCCTTGGTGGAGTACCCCTCTTGTAGAAGACACAAGTAGCGTGCTACAGGACCTGGAGCCCCAGTGGAACATTCGCCTTGCAGGAGATGCAGGCGGCGTGCTACAAGGCCTAGAGCCCTGGTAGGGCACTCGCCTTGCAAGAGAATCACGACCAGTCCAGTAGAGATGGCGATGTTGCGCTCAGGAGTCACCATCTGGGCCTCCCTCATGTCTATCCTCTAGGAGTCACATTTTGCCTGCCACTACTCCTCTAGCCATGGTCGGGGGAATGCCTTCCAGCCTTTGGAGACTTAGTCCGATCGAGAGCTCGATTGGGTCGAAACTCTTTCCAACCAGGAGCTCATCCTGGACGGGAGCTCGACCTCGACTGGAAGTTTGACCTCGACCAGGAGCTCACCTCGGATGGGAGCTTAACCTTGACCGGGAGCTTAACCTTGACCGGGAGCTCACCTCAGACGGGAGTTTAACCTCGATCGAGAGCTCTCCTCGGATGGGAGCCCGACCTTAGCCAGGAGCTCACCTTAGATGGAAGGTTGATCTTGACCTCTATCAGGAGCTCATCTTGGATGGGAGCTCGATCTCAGATGGGAGCTCATCTTGGCCAGGAGCTCGACCTCGATCGAGAGCTCACCTCGGATGGGAGCTCGACCTCGACCGAGAGCTCACCTCGGACGGGAGCTCGATTTTGATCGAGAGCTCAACTTCGGACGGGCGCTCGATCTCGATCGGGAGCTCGACTTCGAATGGGAGCTCAACCTCGGTCAGGAGCTCACCTTGGATGGGAGCTCGACCTTAACCTCAGATGGGAGCTCACCACAGATGGGAGCTCGAACTCGACCGGGGGCTCACCTCAGATGGGAGCTCGACCTCGACCGGGGGCTCGCCTCAGACGGGAGCTCGATCTCAGTCGGGAGCTCACCTCAAATGAGAGCTTAACCTCGACTGGAAGCTCACCTCAGATGGGCTAGATGGTGCTCTCTGCCACCTTGTCGATATATATGTATGACATGGGTGCCACGTCAGCGACTTGCCACATCATATGCCCTGCACTCTCGAGCCCCGAGCACATCATGGCTTCTTTGGTTCAGGGCGAAGGAAGTAATGACACCGCTGACATGGAGGGCCACCACACCCATGCTATTAAATGCTGTGACCCTTGGCGATTCATGAATTATGCCCATGCCAATCGGGGAGTGCCATGTCAGTGGAAGCAGTGATCCGGAGCGATGCCTTTACGCTTCCCGGTGCATCATTTCATGAATCAAAATGCCCTGGCTAGTGGGGGTCGACACATGTCCAAACCTCGTTGGTTGGTAGAGCGAAGGGCTGCATCGATCAACCGGTTCATCTTGAAAGGGGGTTTTGCCATCTCTTTCATGAGTAGCTCGTCCTTTTGTTTCTTTTCAAAGACCTTAAAGCAAAAAGGGAGGAACGGAAAAGAAAGGGGGGAGCTCCATACCCAATTATAGAACCCTCGACCCAGAGTCCTTTGCAGGTTAGTCTCACTCTTCTATTTCCTTCCCTTCTGGTTTGCACCGAGGGAGCAACCCCTATCCCTAGATTTTTGCTCTTTCCTTTGCTTCTTCTTTTCTTCCTCCATGAGTTCCTCTGAAAGTGGTCGCCATCCCCAAGGGCATCCCCCGGCCCACCCCCACGTGGTGGAGCCATCGCGAGCGATCTCCTTCCTCGGGTAGTGAAGAGGAGGATGTTCCATTTAAAGTCTCCCGGGATCCCAATCGGATGGTGGGCCCCAACACCTTGTACTTACCTCCCCCTCCATCTTCAAGCTTGGACATGACTGGTCCATTTGGGATTGCCTTGACGATGACGAGGATAAATGCCCTCCATCTCCGAGGCATTTACGAGATTTCAGATTCCATTTGGATCTTGGCCTTGGACCCAGGAGAACGTGTCATCTCAAGTGGGCCAGGCTGGGTCGCCCTGTACGAAGATATTTTCTTCGCTGGCTTTCGACTCCCTCTTCATTCCTTTATCTTGTCTTTCTTGGACCACTATAGGTTAGTTCCGGTCCAGCTCATCCCAATTAAACTCCTTTAGAGCTATTTCTTCCTTCATTGTATTATGTTACTTCCATAGTATAGTTGTTAGGTTCTCCCTTTTTAGAGCCCTCTTTGCTTTGAAATGCCATCCTATGGATAAGGGGTGGTGGTTTGTAGCCCCCCGCCCCGGGATCCTTAAGTTTGACATGCCCACTTCCATCAAGGGATGGAACAGCAGATTCTTCTTCACCTCGATTGAAGAGATAAACTAGGTTTGGAGCGATCCAGATCAATCCCCTAACTAGAATGCCATGATGAAGCCTATTGATCAGGAGGTGTACAGTCAACTCGTCACCTCGAAGGTTCCATACGGGCGAGACCTCTTCTCTGAACAGAACTTGTTCGATACCGGTATCAGCCCGGTCCGATCCCTAGGTAAGATTTGAAATCTGCTTCTTTCCACAATTTCTGATGATTAACTGAATTTTCTTTGTTGATGCAGACAAAATTTTCCATCGACCAACTCAAGTAGATGACCTGCAAGCGGTCGTCATCGATGAGGCCCCGAGAGGAGCCGGCGAAGAGGCCCTGTGAGGAGCCGGAGCAGAGGCCTTGTGAAGAGCCTTTGGCCCACCCCCGGGAGGAGGGGGCACAGGGCTCTTCGGTGCAGGTTACAGAGGTGGCCAGGGCATGACCCTGGAGCCCAGCAAGAGCACCGAGCTAAGGGAGGGAGCACCTTGAGCCCCTCCCCCGGCGGCTCCTGAAGTCATGGAGATCCCACCGTCCCCCGAGGCCACTGCTGTGCCCGAGTAGGAATGTGATATGGCTTTGCCCGCGATCGGTGTAACAGCGAAGCCCCATCCGATGGGCTCGGAGTCGACCAAGGGGCCCGCACTGGGACCTTCTTCATCTGTGGCTTTGACCCTGGGGTGGCCAGGGGGACTGCACTGGTGCCACCTGATGCATCGATCACCCTCGATGCAGGCCTGGCGGAGAGGCTATTGGGGTTAATCCTGCAGCCTCAAGATAGGTGGCAGAGGGCCACCACACATTGGGGGATACCATCACCGGGATCTTCCCCCAGCTCCTCATAATAAGTCTTCACTTCTCCTCCTTTCTCCCTTTTTCTTTTTTTTTTTTTTGTGCTCATGGTCTCCCTTGCTTCATGCGTCAGGTCATCCAGGATGCATTCTTGGTTAAGGATGCATGCCGGGCACTACTTTGGCAGGATGCCAAGTCCCGCAGCAAGGCCGATGCCACCGAGACAAAGGCTAAGGTTTTGGTTGAGCAGCTACCAGACTTGGAGGTCTAAGTGAGGGGCTTGGAGATCGAGCTTGGGTAGACTCGGGACACCATGGTAGACCTCGAGTTGCGTGTGGAGGATCGTGAGGCCACACTGGCAGAGAAAGGGGAGCATATCACCCACCTGGAGGAGAAGCTCGCTAGTCCACCTCCATGTCGCTCTGCTTGGAAGGGTAACTGCAAGGCCTCCAGGTGTGGCTAGACCTAGTAGAGGAGCGAGCAGCGATGACTGAGGAAAAGGCCACCACTGCCATGATGTGATGGAGGCCTTGAAGAAGGAGGCGACCGAGTTTATCCGATGGTACAAAGCCTCGACGAAGTTCGAAGATGAAGTACGGGAGGCCATATATGATGCATTCGTCGAAGGCTTCAAGGAGTGCAAGAGGAAGATGGCACGGCTCTTCCACCTCCCCAACCTGCGCGACATCATCCCCGTCGAACCCAAGGGTGATGCAGGTGATGTAAACCTGCCTGCTGAAGCACCCCAGCAGAGCCCGCCGATGCGAGATAGGCGGGATCCTTCAAGACCACCCCAGTAGCTCCATCCCCAGCATCACAAGCAATCACGATAGCCACAGTGCCAACTTAACGGAGTTTGATAAGGGAGGCCATCGAGCAAACGATGGCCGAGACAGGGCGCTGATAGAAGCCGTCATGAGGACCATCAGTCTAGCAATGCATCGACCTCCAAGCCATAGCCGACTTAACGCTCCTCTACCATTTCTCTTTTCTTCTTTTTTTGTACTGAAAACATTTTGCTGAACTCCCGGCCCGTCGGGATGTTCTCCTGTATGCAAATTCTTTTTCAGTAATGCAATCAAGCTTTTGTTTGTGAACCCAGATTGTTTCTTTTTTCTTCTCTTTTTTTTCTAGTTGTGTGTGGTGCCCGCCACCTGATCCAACAGCTAGACATCGTGAGAGTTGGATGAATCGTCAGAGGTGGAAGTGCCAAGCAGAGTTCGGGTGTGCCCCTTTTGCTCACTAGTTGATGAGAACTAGGCTTGGATTGGATAGGCAGATGCAAGTGCCGCTGGATTGGCCAATAGTGAGGATGGCGCTGTGAAGTGTCTCGTTCTCCATTTGCCGGACCTGGGGCTTGGTGGACGAATGCAAGGTTTTGGAGCCCTCGGCTTTCTTTGCCAGACATGAAGTCCGCCAGATAAGTGCAGGGCACTGAAGCTCCCGACTTGAGTACGGGACACTGAGGCTCTTGGCTTGAGTGCTAGGCGCTGAGGCTCCTAGCTTGAGTGTAGAACACTAGCCTTCCAGCTTCAGTACAGGGTGCTGAGGCTCCCGGCTTGAGTACAGGGCACTGAGGATCCTGGCTTAAGTGCGAGATGCTGAGGCTCCCGGCTTTCTTCGCTAGACCTGGGATCGATGGATAAGTGTACTTTGGAGAGGTAGAGACAAATCGTGCTGCCAAAAGAGCATTTCATTTCATCCTTGAGTATAAGGCGTACATCATTCGTAGTACATCCTTAGATTTGTGGCATTCCACATCCGGGAGAGCGAAGCTTCGTCGAGGCAGGCGATTCGGTATGTTCTCTAGGATAAAGCTTTGATCACCTTATAGAGGCCTTCCTAGTTCGAGGATATCTTGCTGCATTGGCCAGGTTGGGAGGCTTCTGCGCATCTCAGGATGAGGTCACCCAGGTGGAAGGCCTAGGGCTTCACATGAGAGGTGTAGTAGCGGGCCACCTGCTACCGATACGCTGCCATGCAGCGAGGTGCCTTGTCTCTCATCTCGTCCAGCAGGTCGAGGTTAAGGAGGAGGTGTGCCGGATTGCTTGCTTTGTCGTACTATTGTACTTGTAGTATGGGCAGGCCCATCTCAACTGGGATCACGGCTTCTATGCCAAAGACCAAACTGAAAGGCATCTCATCCGTCGCCATATAGGATGTTGTAAGGTAAGCCCATAGCACCCTGGAGAACTCATCGGCCCATCGACCCTTTGTCTCATCCAGCCTGGTGCAAAGCCCTTGGAGGATGGTCAAGTTTGTCACCTCAGCTTCTTTGTTGGTCTGTGAGTGTGCTACCGATGTGAAACGATGATAGATGTTTAGGTTAACACAAATTCCTTGAATACTTGGTTGTCAAACTATCGCAGTTGTCCATGATGATAGTATGGGAAACCCCAAAGCAGTAGATGATTGACTTCCAGAGGAATGACCTCACCTTTCTCTCGGTGATCCAGGCCAAGGGCTCGGTCTCCACCGACTTGGTAAAGTAGTTGATGGCGACAATCAAGTATTTTTACCGACCAGATATCGAGAGAAATAGCCCCAGGATGTCCATCCCTACTAAGTGAACGGCCAGGGAGAGGAGAGTTGGGATAGCGGGGAAGCTGGCTGGTGCTGGATGTGGGCATACCGCTAGCAGTGATCGCACCTCCGCATGAACTCGGTCGTGTCTTCCCATATGGTCTCCCAGTTGTAGCCCTATTTGGGGGCATTATAAGCCAGTGTCCTGCCCCCTATGTGGTTCCCGCAGATGCCTTCATATATCTCTTGGAGGATATAAGCAACCTCCGAAGGCCTCAAGCACTTTAGCAAGGGATAGGAGTAGGACCTTCGATAGAGCTGCCCATCCATCAGCACAAAGCACGCGGCCTTTCACTTCAGGAGGCCGGCTTCCATGCAATTTTCGGGCAGGGTGCTATTAGTTATGTACCTGATATAAGTGTCAATCCAGCTCATCTCAGGGATGACCTGCTGGACCTCTCCCATGGCCTCGTAGCTGGGGACCTCCAGGTATTTGATGAAGGTGCACCCCAACAATGTGTCCGGTAAGGTAGCCAGCCTAGAGAGGGCATCGATGCGGGCATTTTCTGCATGGGTGATGTGGAAGATGCCGAAGTACCGAAAACTTGTTGTATACGAGTACACCCGATCCAGGTACCTCGCCATCATGGGATCTCGAGCTTCATACTCGCTAGAGACTTGGCTCACCATGAGCTATGAATCCATGAAGAACTTCAGGCTTGTAATGCCCAGCTCACGAGACACCTTTAGTCTCGCGAGGAGTGCTTCATATTCGGCATGGTTATTCATTATTTTGAAGAGGAAACATAGTGCGTACTCAGTGTGTTGGCTGGGCCAGCTCGCACCCTCATGGTTCGTCCGGATGTAGGGTCTGGGCCCACGGGGATGTGGGTGCCATCGATAAGGCAGGTTTAGTGCCACTCAACGTCCCTTGGTTGGTGCTGAGGTGCTCGTCTCCAGCGAGCCGACTCGAGGTTTAGTACTATGGGTTGCTTTTGCAGGGGTCGGTGGGGAGTCGACTCGAGTGCCCGGGGTTGTTGTGCTGTTGGTTTAAAAGAGATAAACCAGCCTCTTATAATAGGGACATTCCTTTTGTAAGAATGGTTAGGGGCATCGATCCGACACAGTGACCACCCCATTAGAGTTGATAAGGATAAGTCTGGCTCCACTCCCTCCAGAGTTGGATGCGCCATCGACGTGGAGGATCCATATCATCTCTTCTACTGCTGGGCCCTGCTTGGGCTCTTTGGGAGACTTCTCTGAGTCCTCCGTCCAGGTGCATTTCACCAGGAAATCGACAAGGACCTATGCTTTTTGGAATAGCCTCGGGCAGTAGGAGATGTCAAACTCATTGAGCTTCACCACTCAATTGGTTAGGCATCTCGAGGTATCCAAAAAATTCAAGAAGGCCCTCAAGGATTGGTTAGTGAGGACCGCAATTGAATGAGCTTGGAAGTAGGATAATAAGTGCAAAAATATTAGCCATAGAAACATTAATTTTTAAATTAAATTATATTTATTTAATTAAAATTGATTGTTGACTCCTGTCCTGATTTTGATAAATAACAAAATACTTAAATATATTTGAGTACTAACTGTGTGTTAAAAGTGTGTTTATCGGAACAAAGTACTCATCAAAGTTATAGTACGTTGAAGAGATCAAATTGCTTGCCATATTGTTGAAGAAGTCACTCAAGTTAATGAATTTTCAAATTATATGGACTTTGATATATAAGAATGACTTTGAAGGACTTAAATTTTGAATTTAGACTAGTTTCAACAAAGTTTCAGCCAAATATCGACTCATGAAGATCAAGTGTCGACTTAAGGTATCGACTCATAGAAGTCTGAGTTGATACATAGAAAATGTTTCAGTTGGCATGCTGAAGTGTCGACTCATGGAAGCCAAGTGTCGACTCATGTGTTGACTCATGCTTAGCTAAGTATCGACTCAAGGCCTAAGACCAAAAATGATACAAAACTTGTTGATTTCAAGATCTTGCTCAAGTATCGACTCATGAAGATGAAGATCGACTCACCAGAAGAAGTGTCGACGCACCAGAGTACTCCAAAGAGCTTCAGAAAATATTTTTGACCTAGTGTCGACTCAAGTATTGACTCATGAGTTGATTCATGGCCTGAGGTATTGATACTTGTTGGTCTAAATGAACAGTAACGGTTAGTTTTTTTGAAGTACAGAATTGCTCCTTTTTGTATCTAACTGCTACTTTCTCCTCTCCAATAGTCATAAATGGATATTTAAGGCTTGGAAAGGTATTTAAAGTCCACCAAACACAAGTGGGAAGAAATCAATTGAGCATTCATTGAATACACCTTAAAGAGTCATTACTTTTGAGAGAGTTGGGCCTTCAAGCATTCAAAAGCATTCAAGTCCAATTCATTCAAGCATTGATTAAGGCTTCAATAACTTGAGACAAGCTTCTCATCAACAATCAAAGAGCTTCAAAGATATATTTGCTTTTATTTTGAGAAAGCTTATTATATCTTTCATTATACTTGAATTATTTTTTGTTTCTAGTTTCAAGTGGATTGAAACTAGTGCTTGGATTGTTGGTGAGCCTTGTTTGAAAACCAACTAGATTGTTGATGAGCCTTATTTGAAAACCAACTAGATTTTGGTTAGCCTTGTAAAAACTAAAGGGGTTTTGATTAATGAGCTCGGAAAAACTAATCTACCGTAATCAAGAAAGGTTTATAGTGAAATACCCAAGTGGACCTTGGAGAGTAGATGTAGGTGCTTGCAGTGCACCGAACCACTATAAATTCTTATATTTATAATTTCTTATCTTTTTCTTCTTGCATTTACTTTATTACTTCTGCTGCATACTCTTGTTAAGCACACAAACACTTTGCAAATACACTAGCACTTGTCTTTAATCTTTACAAAAAAATTTTAAAACCCAATTCACCTCCCATCTTGGATTGCTTTAGCTGGGCAACATTGATATTTTTATGTAGTGTTTTGTATGAAAGAATCTCGCCAACACGAAGAGTTCAATTTTTGGGATCCAATGGTGTAAACGACACATAAATTGGACTTCAATTAAGCTGGAAAGTAAATTTTAAAGTAATTATCATGATATAGCATGAATATTGGAGCAGTCGATCCACCATGGACCGGCTGAATGGTTCACAGGATGCCCAATGGATCGCCAGCAGCCATGTCTATGGTCCACGACCCCTGCCCGTGGACCACAGACTTTCTCGAGAGCTATTCCTGCCGAGGAAGATGTCGGAGCTCCCTTTCTTATCACCGGGACCATCCTCATGGCTGGAGAAACCTCCCATGGTCGAAAAAGTGGCCGGTCTTCATCCTCCCATGGTTCTTCTTCTTCCTCTGTTTGCCGGTCTCCATCGTCTGATCCATCTCCCAAATGTTGGACGCACTGCACTCCACCTTCGCCCAAGCCACCGAAAAGCCACTTCCTCCTCCTCCTCCAAATCTATCACCCTCTTTCTCCCAGTCCTCTGTCCGAGCTTCCCACCATCGTCGGGCCCTCTCAAGCATCATTCTCCTCATCGCCGAAAAATCCAGACCAAGCCACCATCATCCGCCTCGTCCTCCATTTGCTACACTGCTCCTCATTGTTCCACCACCTGCTGCCGACTGTCACCGGCCATGCTCAGCCCAATTCTTGAGATTCTGAGAAGCCACCATGATCCACTTCATCGCTACCATTGCTGCTCCACCTTCGGTCCACTGGTTTTTCTTTTGCCATCTTGTTGGCCCAAGATTCGACCGGTCTCTGCCATGTCTATTCTCCTCTTCCGGATCACTACTGCCCTGTTCTCCTTCAACAAGCACCACACATCACTTAACTTGTCAGGAGATTGCATATCCGAATGGGAAAAGAAAGGAAGAAAGATCGATCATGGATTCTGGGTGGATAACATTGAAGGAGTTTGATTTTAAAATAAAGATTATGTGTGGTCGGTGAATGGGTGTGGGGATAAGAATGCAGAACCGGAACGGGTGCGGGATGAGGATAAGGAACCGAAGCTATTGAGGTGGATCATGATGAGAAACCAACACGGCTACCATGCAAGCCCGACGCACTTCTTTCCACCTATACGAGAGCATCATCTCTTCACTGCCAGGGATTATTCCACATTCCACTTTCTGTCCGTAACCTCCCCAATCCCTCGAACATCTGCTCCTTTGCTTTCCACTTTCTTTCACCCTTCCAATATAGGAGAAGGAGAGTAAGCTAAGGAGACAGACTTTATCAAGTTTTTTTTATTATTTAACTTCAAGCCCTATTAATGGCTTAGGAGTTAAACCTTTTATAATTAAATTAGTTTTTGCAATAAAAGTTTATTTTTCTTATTTCAATTATTATTGTAATATTTAATTTCAGCATTAGGGTAGTTTTAATTTCTTGCAATTTACTTTTTGTAATTTAAATTCTGTAAGTAGTATAGTTTTTATTTTTGTATATCTTTAATTTTGTAATTTACATTTCAGCAAGTAGTATAGAATTGATTTTATTTTTTTAAATAATTTTTAAAATTTTAATTTTAATCATGTCTAGCTAAGCAAAATTTCTAGGATTGGCGATGAAGTTAGACCATGATTAGAAGCTCTTTTCTTAGATCTTTTCTTGGGCTTTGATTTTTAAGAGTCTTTCTTTATTATCAAATTCTTACCAAGAGACTTGATGAGCTATTGTTGGGTTTTAATTCCTTCATAGTTCATACTTAATTCGGTGCAAGGAGGGTAACAGTTAGAAGGCTCTCAATAATTTTTTTTATGCTTTTCTCTTCTTCCTTGTAAAACCTTGATGGATTATAGTTGGATTAAAATCTCTTCATAATCCATACTTGGTTAATACGAAGAAAGAAATTTAAAAGACATTATAAGAGAAATCGTAAAGAGGTTTTCTAAATCATTGGTCTAGGGGATTCAAAAGTCTTAGATCCTCAACTTATTTATTTCTTCAATTTTGTTAACTTTTGCTCATCTTTGTTAAAGCTCACCTAAGTAAGGATTTGAACATAGTTCAAATACAAATTCCTCGTGGAATCGATCTGTGCTCATTGGATGTGCTACTTTGCAAACCGTGCGCTTACGGTTTAAATTTAAATTCACTTCATAGGATCTGAGACATTGAGCAGACATAATAAGTACAAAAATAATCTTTTCAGATAGAGTGTACCTAGTTTCTGCATCATGGAGCAGCTTGTTGGTGTAGTAGATTGGCCTCTAAAGACTGTCCTTGTTGGTGTGGACCAGCATTGAGCTAACTGCTCCTGAGGTGACCGCCAGGTACAGGTACAAGAGGAGCTCCTCTCTGACCTCCGGCCTAGACAGCAACGGGGAGAGATGAGGAGCTTCTTTAGTCCCTTGAACGCCTTCCAACATTCCTCTATCTAAGTGAAGTCATGTATCTTGCACAGGGCCTTGAAAATGGCTGGCAGTGCCTGGCGGAGTACGAGATGAACCAGCTAAGGGCAACGACACAACTGGTTGGTGCTAGACCTTCTTCTTGGATGTAGGATGCCTCATATCCATGATTGCCTGGATCTTCTTTGGATTGGCCTCGATCCCTCGCTGGGTGATCATGAAGAACAGGAACTATTCCACCGTGATGCCAAAAACATACTTGGCTAAGTTCAGCTTCATCTGGTAGAGATGGAGGTTGTTGAATGCTTCCACCAAGTCAGCGAGGTGGTCCGACTCCTGATCGCTTATAACGAGCATATCATCCATATAGACATGTATGTTGCGGTCTATCTAGTCCTTGAAGACCTTGCTGACCAGGTGCTGGTACATCGCTCCAACATTCTTGAGGCCGAACAATATCACCTTGTAGCAGAACATCCCGTTATCAGTCATGAATGCCGTGTGCTTCTCATCCTCTAGGTGCATGTAGATCTGATTATATCCGGAGAATGCATCCATGAAGCTAAGTAGCCTATGCCCTGAAGTTGCATCCACAAGCTGGTTGATCTTGGATAGTGGGAAGCTATACTTTGGGCATGCCTGGTTGAGGTCAGTGTAGTCCACGTAAATCCTCCACTTCCCACTAGCCTTCTCGTCCATGACCACATTTGTCAGCCAGCTAGGGTACTACACCTCCCGGATGAAGCCCACAGCGAGGAGCTTTCCAACTTTCTTGTCTATCACCCTTTGCCTCTCCAAGGTGAAGCTTCTCTTCTTCTGTAAGACCGGACAATAATTGGAATCGATGTTTATCTTGTGGGTGATCACCTCAAGGAGAATTCCGAGAATGTTTGCTGCAGTCCAGACGAAGACATCGGCGTTCGCTCGCAAGAAGCTCATTAGGCAAGCCCTCTCTTCTTCAACTAAGAGAGCTCCTACTTGCACCATCTTCCGGGGATCTTCACTGAGGGGGAGCGATAGTAGGCACTCCACTGGCCATCCCTTCAACTCCAGCTCCCTCTGGCCTAACTCATCGACTACAGGGCCCTCCTCGGTCCCTCGGGCTCTAGGGACAGTTTGCATGTAGTATGGGACTAGCTATCGGGACCCTCTTATCTCCCTAATCCCATATGGAGTCGAGAATTGGATGAGGAGCCGCTTGGTTGATATGGTTGCATCCAGTAAGTTAAGTCTGGGATGCCCCAGAATTATGTTGTAGGCCGAGGGGAGTCTTATGATGGTGAAGCTCACCATTATGGTACTTTACCGAGCTGGCATCCCGGCGGTGATCGAGAGGGTAATCTCTCCCTCCACCTCAATAGAATCTCCGATGAAGCCGACGAGAGGTAGAGCACCGGCTTTATTAGGTCAGGGGATAGGTTCATCCTTGCAAAGGCATCATAAAAAAGGATATCAGTAAAGCTTCCACTATCAACCATTATTCTCTTTACATAATGCTTAGCTATTGTCATTTCTACGACAACTACATCATTATTTGAGTTATCCACCCTAGCTAGCCCTTCTCCTATGTAGGGGAGTATAACATCAAACCTCTTCCCCACCCTGGCCCTCTTTAGCTCCCGCCCTGCCCCCAAGAAATCATCCCCACCAGCTTCTTCGTGGGTTGATTATCGGTGGTAGCATGGCAAATCTCAGCATCCTGGGCCATGGGCGAAGCTCTTTCTTCCACGAAGTTCCCAAGGTAGCCCTGCTTGATCAATTCTTCGATCTCCTTCTTTAGGTGGTGGCATTCCTCGATTTCATGGCCATGGTCAAGATGGAACTAACAGTACCATGACTTATCACATCCACCGGATTGTCTCAGTGGGGGAGGGTGACGTAGGTAGTGCTTGTCCTTGATCTCCATCAGGATCTTGTTCTTGGGACGAGGAGAGGTGTGAACTTCTCATCCTTAGCAGGACCATCTCTTGGCTTAGGGCCCATCCGAGGGGCTGATATGGCCTTGGGCATAGGTGGCCCGCTTGCCTCCCCCTGGACATGCCTCTTCGTCCAACTCCCTCCAGGTGCGATCAGTCTCCTCTACACGAATATACTTGTGGGCACGAAGGAAAAGCTCTGAGTAGGACTTCGAAGGCTTCTTATTGAGGGAGTAGTTGAAAAGGAAGGTCCTGAGCCCTCTCTTCAACACCAACATGGTGATGAGCTCGTCAAGGTTGTAAATCTCCAAGGTAACCACCTTGAACTGGGACATGTAATCTCGAAGGGACTCATGGTATTGCTATCGAATGGAAAAGAAGCTATCAGCCTTATGTGGCACCTTCTAGCAAGCATCGAAGTGTGCCATAAACTTTTTCTTCAACTGCTCAAAGGAGTCGATGCTCCTTAGCTCGAGGTGGGAGTACCTGATTCGGAGCGCCTTGTAGAGCGTAGCAAGGAATTCAATGCAGAGAAGGGCGTCATGGCCTCTTGGACCCGCATGAAAGCCATATAACTCTCAAAGTGGTTGAGGGGGGTCTGTGGTCCCGTCGTAGGGGTTCACTTGGGGCATGCGAAACCAGCTAGGGTTCGGTTTCTCCTGTATTTTGTGAGAGAGGGGTGGGCAAGCATCGTAGCCCATGGGCTCGCGTGGGGAGCCCTAAATCTCAACAAACTAGTAGGCTAGATCAGCCAGTCTACGCTCTTGCTCCTTGAGGTGCTTCTCCGCCTGATGGTGGATGGCCTCATTTGTTGACCCCTCCATGGAGGCCGTCAAGGGAGAAGAGGGCATCGACCAGAGAAACTCATGCTTTAGTTCCTTACTATGTCAGCATCATCGATGAAACACAACATCATGGTCTAAGACCGGGGAGTGGCTCTCTCGATTGATCGAACCATCCCAGTACCTCTTTTCAGCCACTTGCAGGCTCCCCGGTGAATATGAGGCTGCCCGCACACACAACGGCCCTTCTCGGAAGGACCTTAGGCTGGCACGAGGGTTGGCGGCATGGGCCATAGGCATCCCTAGCTACTGCTGTGTCGCCAGAGATCGGTAGTGGTGGTGCAGCTATTGCACCACTTTAGTTAGGGTTTAGACTTGCTATACGAGTGCAACAATTTGTACAGATTGATTAGCTGGAGGGGAGGTGGAGGAAGAGGGAGCTCCACCTCCTGGCTATGTCGATCACCGTGGTAGGATGGGTCTCCCATGCAGCTAGCAAAGGCTTCCCATGCATGGGTCACCATCATGAGATCATTGAAGATTATTTGATGCTTCTAAGCTAGAGCAAATGGTGTCAGCACTCTCGGCCTTCCTTCCTAAAGCTATCAATGGGTCGGGTCTGGACCCGAGACCCGCGGGTCTGAATCTCAATCTGGACCCGTTTACCCGGACCCGATTAATCATAGTTAAATGGATCCGAGTCTGGATATTATATATCCAGACCCGACAGACCCGAGACCCGATTAAATAAAATAATATAATATATATTTATATATTTATATAAATGTGGGATGTTGGATCATGATCAGATGGTTAAAAATTGTTCAAAGGTTATACTATTCAATCCTAAACAAAATCCTGCCCTAACCTAAACCTTAAACCTTCTTTTCAGTTCTCGGTTCTCCCTTCCAGCCACCAGCACCAGCGCCCACCGCCCACGGCCTCTCCCCCAGTGCTCCGCCTCCGGCCTCTCCCCCGACCTCTCCCCTGGTGCTCCGCCTCCGGCCTCTCCCCCAGTGCTCTGCCTCCACGCCCACGGCCGACGGCCAACGCCGCCTCCCTCCCCCCCCACGGCCCTGTTCGAGAGCCCTCTACGTCGCCTCCTCCCCCACCGGTTGCCGATGCCGGATGCACCTCCCCCGCCGGCTGTCGCTGCCCCTGTCCTGGCAAGCCGCCAACGCCCACCGCCCACGGTAGCCAACGTCGCCTCCCTCCCCCCCCCCATGGCCGACTGTTCGAGAGCCCTCTACGCCCGCCTCCTCCCCTGCCAGCTACCGCTGCCTGCTGCACCTCCCCTACTGGCTACCGCTGCCCCTATCCCGCTGGCTGCTGCTGCCCCTAATCCGAGACCTGCTATGGTATGTCAGTACCTACTAAGAGAGAGAGAGAGGGAGAGAAGAATGGTGATATTCGGGTCCGGGTTCGGGTCTGGATACCTGGGATCCTTTCGGGTCCTGGTCTGGTACTTTAAAATTGGACCTGTCGGGTATTCGGGTCCGGGTCCGGGTCCGGTACCTAAAATCGGGTCCGGGTCTGGATATCTAGGTTCTGACCCGAACTCGACCTGTTGACAGCTCTATTCCTTCCTGTTGCGCCAATCTGTTACCACCTAGATCATCGTGGCCTGTAGCTCTGACATGACCTGGATGAGTTGGCCTCCCTGGGAGTGTCGGGTTCTTCGTCCTCACACCTTCGTGGCTGATCGATCCTGCAAAAAAGAAAAGACTTGGGCCAGAGATCTTAGCAGGAACACTCCAACGATTAAGTCAGCAAGGCGACCAAGGAGAATAGATCCTTTGTGGTGGAGGCCTGGGATGCCACTGCATGGAGGGAGATAGAAGAGAATAGAAAGATTGGAGTTTTTGAAAAGCTAGGGGGTTGCTTACTGTTCAGCCCTTTGCCTTTACTCTTATCGTCTCTCTCTTGGTTCGCCCCCATCCTGGAGGTCCCTCTTACCATTATATAGGAATTGATTCAGCCAAGCCATGTCTGGAGCCTTGGTTGGGTGCCTCTCCCAGAGTGTCTCTAGTGGAAGGGGTACAAGCTCTTGAGAGCCATGTTGGACAAGATCTGAGGTTCTCGAGAAAAGGTCTTCTTGCAGGAGGTGTAGTCGGTGCGCTGCAGAGCCTGCTCCCTTGGTGGGGCGATCCTCTATGAAAGGTTCAGGTGGCGTGCCATAGGATCTAGGGCCACGGCTAAGTGCTTCCACTTATAAGGGGTGTAGATGTATAGTACAGGGCCTGGAGCTCTGGCAGAGTATTCCTTTTACAGGAGGTGTAGACGGCGTGCTACGGGATCTAAAGCCCCAATGGAGCACCCCTCTTGCAGGAGATGCAAGCGGTGTGCTACGGGACCTGGAGCCTCGGTGGAGCACTCACCTTGCAGGAGATGTAGGTGTGTGCTATAGGGCCTGGAAACTTGGTGGGGCACTCGCCATGCAAGAGAATCGTGGCTAGTCTGGCGGAGAAAGCGATGTCGCGCTCATGTGTCATCATCCGGGCCTCCCTTGTGTCTATCCTCCGGGAGTCATGTTTTGCCTACCACCGCTCCTCCTGCCATGATCGAGGGAATGTCTTCCTGTCTCTAGAGACTTGGTCCGACCGGGAGATCGACTGGCCCAAAGCTCCCTCTAGCCAGGAGCTAATCTCGGACAGGAGCTCGACCTCGGCTAGAAGCTCGACCTCGACTGGGAGCTTACCTCAGACAGGAGCTCAACCTCGATCGGGAGCTTGACTTCAGATAAGAGCTGGATTTCGGATGGTTGCTAGACCTCGATCAGGAGCTGACCTCGGCCGGGAGCTCGACCTCGGACGGAAGCTCACCTTGACCAAGAGCTCGATCTCGAATGGGAGCTCACCTTGGATGGAAGCTCGATCTCGGTCGGGAGCTTACCTCAGACGGGAGCTTGACATCGACCGGAGGCTCATTTTGGATGAGAGCTTGACCTCGACTGGAAGCTCAAACTCAACCGAGAGCTCATCTCAGACGAGAGCTCGATCTTGACCAGGAGCTCATCTCGGACAGGCTAGGTGGCACTCTTGCCACCTTGTCGGCCAGCTGTGTATGAGTGGTCACCATGTTAATGGCTTGCCGCATCAGGTTCTTGAGAAAAAGGTGGGCTAGCTATAATCTCCTCAATTCAGTTTTAAACTTCGTTGGCTCCATTGCGGTAACATTCTGAGATGGCCTCAAAGCATGGCCCCCATATGGTACGTTTATAAGAACATTATCAAAACCATGACCTTGGTGGAGTCTCAAGTTAAAAAAGATTTCAGCCATGCCCTTAATTTGTCTTCCAAATAAGAAATTATAAACAAAGTTCAACGCGGTCGATCTTCTCATGTCACCTAATTCGTAATGTTGTACTTGTATGGACTTTAAATTAGAGTCGCATTCCTTATGAACGGTGTGCATTTTTTAATTTATTTTTGTGGTGAGTGTGGTAATGATGCATGCATGCATTTTTGTTAAGAGTTCCTGACCAACCTATATCTTGCGTACAAAGAGGGCCTTGATGGCTACTTTAGCCAATCCAATAGAATAAACGCCACACCCATTAGTCGATGGAACTCTGGAGTCCACCAACTATTTGTGCTTCTACCAGCACTGCATTTTTCTACTCGCGCTATTTGCGTCTAATAATACTGAAGTGGTTTCATTTCCATAAAATAATAGAATCGAACCGATATTTTTTCTTTTTAGAGGGGAGCAGCGGGATGCATGGGCACCGCACGTTCACGCACGCACACGAAAAATAAAAAAAGAAAAGCGAAGGAAAAGGGTAGTGTTGCATTAGACCATCAGTTGTAATGAGTATGCCGATGTGAAACGACCTCCAAATAATATAGTTACGTTTAGAATTTATTAACATTAAGACATGCAGCGTTTAACAGCATAAAATATATAGACACGGTTTTCCGTTTCTTTTATTAAAAAATGGAGAGTGAACGGAAAGAAAGATGCGAGACAATGAAAGATATTTTATTAATTGAAAAAAAACTATGAAAGGATATCCTAGTTCTCCTTTGATAGCTGATCATTGACAGTATTATTTTTTTAATATTTCCATTATTAAGAAACTCTTGTGTTTCATAAAATAATTGGATTTATGCCTGAAATCCTACCAGGATTAAATTACACTTTGGAGGTATTCGGTTGGAGGGATGCGGAGATAGAACGAGGATGGTTCAATCCTTTCAAATTCAATCCCTACTTTTTTTTTTTTAACTATTTAAATTTTTGGTCTGACAAGGATTCCGATTCCGATTCCGGTCAATACCGGATGTTACAAAGAATATGATCATTCCAATTTTTATTTCAATATATTTCAATTCTAATGCTGGCCATGAACCGAACATATCCTTCATCTATTGTCATGAGAAGAAACGGAACTTCTAGAGGATAAAAGGAGAGAATAAAATGGAAATGAAAAAGAAAACAACTGGAGTGATCCAATCTTCAATAGATCCATAGGCCTGCTACGTTGCTAATTCGGCTATAGCATCAGGTTAGTTGCTCCACGTTTCTTATTTTAATAACTTTTGTGTTTTTTTGGTAAAACTATTTTGATAACATTCATATCTTCATCTTAATCCCTTCCCTCTTGTTGTCACCGAACTCTAGTGATCTCTTCGCACCATTAAGATTTACCCGTTGGATTTCCTTCAAGGTCTTGCAAAACAAATCCATGCACCAAAGAATTTTCGATACGGGACACTCCGATGTTTAAGTCAGCAAGGATTCGAGTAACAGATACAGAATCTCAGAAAAGATAAATAGGATTGTGAATAATTCAGCTAATTTTTCTTACCCCCAGAGGTTCCTTTTTACAGGTATTTATAAGCATTTGCTTTAACGAAATTTAGTTGGAAAATGTTAGTTTCGACATTATTATATTGAAACTGATTTAAACCCGTTATAACGGTCAGTCATTATTCTGTTAGAATAACTTTTTCTTATCTTACCAACCCCATTCTTCTTGAATAGGACGGCGAATTTGGTCATCGACTCTTCTTTTTAACTTTAAGTCAATCAGACTTTATGAGTCCGTCGGACTTTGCAAGTGGGTCGGACTAATAAATTTTGAAGGTGAGTCGGCCGATTGCCATTTCATCAGCTTATTAACTTTTGAGCCTATCACAGCCTTTTGCTAACCAGTTCGACCAGCCCATCACAACACTTGCCCCCCATTCCCAATTTTAATGTGCATTAATGCCTTGAAAGGTGGGAGTTAATAATTTTTGATTTTTTTCTTTTTTCTCTTTTTTTTGCCTTTAATCAAGAGGAGAGGATATCTTTCAATAATGACAAATCTTGGTGTCAGTTAACAATATTGACTTACTCCTTTTTGGGCATTACGCCTTTGCTAGGTGTTGAGTTTTTATTGATAGCAGAACTGTTCCCTCGGATCTAGGGGTTATGTCGATTTTTCTCTCATTGATTTTTAATTGGGATTTTAATTCGCGATGTAATCAAGGATGTCGATGCTGTTCAACGATGCAATCGCAACCATCATCATCTTTTATTACTGCTAGCCAGCCAGATTCTCGTGGATCGAAACTGACATATTAGTTTTCCTCCCATCATATCAACTTCTTTTCCATCGATGTCATATTTTTAGTTGAGATCTTTATTCGTGGCACGATCAGAAGCATTTTATATCATTCGAGGAAAAAATCGTGGCCCATTGTTGCCACCTATATAAAGGGTTCTTCCCCTCTTAGGGTAAGATCTTTTCACCACATTTTCAAGTTCTGGTCTTAGGGAGTTCTTCGTCCTCACCCTTCCTCCTTCCTCCTTCCTCCTTCCTCCAAGCTTTCCTTTTTCTTAGGTTAGATCTTCTTTTCCCGTTCATCATGGTTAGATCTTTAGGGGTTCCTGTCGCCGGTAGGTCCTCGATTGGTAGGGGAGGAGATGAATCCTCCGGTAGTCCCAATCATCCAAGGGAAAGGGGCTCTTATAGGGACGAACCTGGGCCTGATTCCATTAGGAGCAGCCTTAGTGAATCCAGACTCACTGTCCTGCAAAGTTATTACAAAATTCTATAGAATTTTTTGACAGTCATCCCTCATTCCTATGAGAGATTAGATAGGTCTCCTCCCAATAGTATAGTGGTATATAAAGAACACCTAAAGGCAGGTCTTCGTTTTCCACTTCATCCATTTTTTGTTCGGCTTTTCAACTTATATCACGTAGTCCCTGTACAGTTGACTCCGAATAATATTCGGATCATCTATGATTTCCTGGTCCTCTATTATGACCTTCAGATAGAACCTAGGACTTTCCTGTTTTGCTCCTTCTTCATCTTGAAGAATGGCTTCCACGGTCGAGGGTGGTGGGTCCTCGGCCCCCATCCCGATCAGAGGTTTATCATAGAGTTTTCGTCTACCATTCACAGATGGAAGCCTTGCTTCTTCTTCCTTTCATCTATCCAACCTTGGAGCATCAGCATTGAGTGGAAGGAGCCCCGTCTGATCCTAAATGATGGGAAGAAAGTCCTCATAGCTGATAAGGAAGACTATGAAAATCTCTTAGGAGTTGAAGTCCCTCTAATGAAGGAACTGCTAAGCGAACAGAGCCTCTACCTCGCTCGGGTTAACAAGTCTCCTTCTTTAGGTATCATATATTGTCAGACGATTACTTCGTTGTTTCCTTTTTCCCCTTCTTTTACTTTTCTGCAACTAACTAACATTTTGCTTTCTTGCAAACGAGAAAATGAAACCTGATACCACGAAATTATGATAGGCCATCAAAAAAAAATAGGTTGTAGCTCCTCCTGCCGAGTTGAAGGGTGCAAAGAGAGTTCAGATGACCACCGCCCCCTCGGAAGCTCCAGCCAGGGGAATACCCCGATTGTAGTGAGAACAACCTCTAATGATGACGATGTTCCCTTGACGGAGCTTCGTCCAAGGGTCGTCCCAGCTATACGACATTTGGAGTAGCCGACCGCACCTTCAGATGTTGGCACTTCTTCAACCCAGCCTTGTCGATCAGACAAAGGCAAGGCTCCTCAAGTGGAGGCAGAGCTTGAGAGAGACTGGCAATCTGAAGAAGACCAGTTGGTGGACTTCAACGTATATGCCGATGAAACAGGGTTGGATAATCCCGAGTTAGCTCGACGATTGTTGAAGGCCGTCATCCTCTTGAAGGATTGGGAGGTAACCAAGACTCGGTGATTGGATGATGTCATTCCATCCATGTACCCGAGTATTCTCATGGTAATGTTTTTCTTTCCTTCTCATCTTTTCCTTTAGAAAATATAATGAACATTGCTGATCTTTTTTAGTGTATTGCAGTTCATCTATAAGATCTCTCAGATCGAAGAGAGTGCCTCTGGATTTGCCGACTTGAGCCGAAGCCTCCAGGATCAGCTAGAGTCGGCAAAAGTAGAAAAGGAAGTGGACAAGGAGCTCAAACAGGCCTTGGAAAGTAAATTGGAATAAAGTGTCACCCCCAACCTTTCACTGCAGAAAGAGTTGAAGGTGATTCAAGCCAAAATGGCAGAGTTGGAGGCCAAATTAAAAAAGAAGAAGAAGAAGCTCTGCTCATCGGAAATACTGATCAATAAAATCCTACAAAAATCCAACGAAACTCTGGCCCAAAAAGCAACGACAGAGAAAAGGGCAACATTGGTTAAGGAGAAAATCTAGCAGGTAGAAGAAAAAGTCTGCCAAGCCATTGAGGATTATAAGAAGTCCACTACCTTTGACAACGAGATGATCGAGGCAGGGTTAGTGAGCTATCAGACAGGCTTCAATGATTGTCTAGATAAAGTCACCAAGCTTTATCCTGACCTAGATCTCTCAGGAGTTTTCATGGCTAAAAAAGAAGAAAAGGATGATGACGAGTAGCAGGCGGCCAAGGAGCTAGAAGCTACCGTCCCTTTCGAAATATCCAATTGAATCGAGGATCATCTAGAAGAAAATATCGCCAAAGACCAAAAACAATTGTAATTTTCATCTTCTTTTTGTTTTTGATACATGTAAATGTACCAAGACTTTTAAAACATCAATGAAAGACTTTTTCCCTCCAACATCTTCTTTGCCTTTGAATAATCTCTCACATGCAAAAATTTCTAAGTGTAAACTCGTTGGCATTGTACTTCGAGTATTTTTTTTGTGATGTCATTTTTCATCAAGTACTAGTTCTTCGGCGAATTAGTAATAAAGTTCTGTCGAAGTCGATGTCTCAAGGAATACATAGATAGGCTTTAGTACTGAGTCCTTAGCAACTTTGTCGAATGCACCAGTTAAGTTGGTTGATTTGACCAGCTTCTTTGTTTAGTTAGATACACCAATTGAGTTGGTTGATTAGACTAACCCTTATCTAGACCAACTCATTATCTATCAGAGATATTGATTGAGTTAGTGGGTTAGACTAACTCCATGTTAAGTGTACCGATTGGGTCAGTTGTTTAGGCCAACCTTTGCTTCGTCGGGTTTGAGTTGTTGGATTAGGCCAACTCTTAACCTTGCTTCGAATACAGTGATTGAGTCAGTTGATTAAACCAATCCTTATTTTGGCAGATATGCGTTGATGAGTTAAACCAACTCTTTATTCATAACAAAATGTTTTCTCTGAAGAGAAGGTCAAAAAAGACTTTTCATTGATAATATTTGCATAAGTTTTCTACATTCCATGACCGAGCAACCCGATAACTATCCAGACTTTCAATCCGGTAGGTTTCAGGTAGTACTATTTCAATGACCCGATAAGGGCCTTCCCAATTAGGAAAAAAAAATTTTCTACTCTATAGGTCAAGATATTTTGGCTCTTCATAGCACCAAGTCTCCAGGCCAAAAGATTCTGGCTTTCACCCATGAATTATAATACCAGGTGACCTTTTATCAGCACATGGCCATTCTCAGTTGAGCTTGGAGTTTCGTGCCTTCAAGCAGGTCCAGGTCAGCTCTTTTTCATTCTGAATTTTTTAGCTCATTGAAGTGGTCCAACCTCCTGGATCAAAGAGTGACTTCCAATGGTATCACTGCTTCATTCCTGAATGTTAAGTTGAATGATGATTCCCTAGTAGTAGATCGGGGAGTTGTCCGATATGCTCATAGAACTGAATTTAATTCTTCAGTCCATAATCCTTTTGCTTCATTTAACCTAGTTTTCAGGCCATGAAGAATTATCCGATTCATTATCTCAGCTTCACCATTTGATTGAGGGTGTCCGACGGAGGTCAGCTTATGAAAAATGTGGTACTGGATACATAAATCTTTGAAGTTTCGATTATCAAACTGCCTTCCATTATCAGTAA
The DNA here is from genome assembly GCA_021397845.1 of Areca catechu. Lineage (NCBI taxonomy): Eukaryota > Viridiplantae > Streptophyta > Magnoliopsida > Arecales > Arecaceae > Areca > Areca catechu. The sequence goes on along the minus strand of CM038049.1, from coordinate 1,945,776 downwards.
TAATTGCATAGGGGATTCCAAACCGATAAATTATAGAGTTTTTGATGAAGCTCTCAATTTTTTTTTAGTGATATGGGCTAAAGGTTCAGCTTCGATCTACTTAGTGAAGTAATCGATGGCTACGATTATATACTTCCTCTAACCAAAGGCTGGGGAAAAAGGGCCAAAGATATCCATTCTCCACTAGGCGAATGGCCAAGGGGCAGTCAATTGAGTCAGCTGACTTGCTGGGCATCTTTGGATGTTAAAATATCTCTGGCACTGATCACACCTTCTAACAAAGTTTATGATATCTTTCTAGATGGTCGGCCAATAGTATCCTTGGTGTATAATTTTATAAGCCATAGATTTGTCCCCAAGATGATTATCGCATATGGCTTTATGAACTTCTCTCAGGGCATACTCAACATCCGAGGGCCTTAAGCATTTTAATAAAGGTAATGTAAAGGATCTTTTATAAAGAGTACCTTCCAAGATGATGTATTGCGAAGCCTTCCACCGTGTCTATTTGGCTTCAACAGCATCCTCTAGTAATATCCCTTCGTTCAGATATCTATTGATTGGATCCATCCAGCAAGGCTTTTACTCCACTTGATGTACTTTCATATTTTCATCCATTATCCAAGTATTCAATAAAAGTCTGACCAAGAAAGTCGGGAGTCATAGTGGCTAGTCAGGATAGTGCATCTGGTGCGGGCACCAGACTCATAAGAAGACTTCAGAGCTCCATTTGGATCTCTGATTGACATTGCCCGAGAAATTAGGGTTTGTAATAAAGGTTGACCTGGTCAACCAGTTTATTTATTTTTATTTATTTCTTGAGTCACCATTTAAATTTTGTTGAGTCATGTTGACTCGGTGCAAGTCCCGATGTGGTTTCAATTTTATCCAAAATGGTGCCGCAATTGTCTTCCAATCAAATCAAGGTCCAAAATGGTGCCACATTTGTCTTCCAATCAAATCAAGGTCCAAGCAAGTGGAGGCCACACTCCAAGCCACACGCCCAGCCACACTCCGAGCACACGCCAGGGTCCAGGAGGCGCCACAGAGGCATCCCAGTGTCATGGTCCCCACATCCAAAGAAGAAAAAAAATCAAATTGGAAGCTAATTTAAAGGAGACGCCCATACCTGCCAATTTTGTCTAAGCAAAGAAGGAAAGGGACTTCTCTTGGAGAAAAAATCAAAGAAGGACATCCAACCTACTCCTAATTGAAGTTCAAATCAAAATCAAAGAGCTTAACTTGGAGTGGAAGAAAAGAAGAAATGCCATAAGGAGAAGAGGACTCCAAATCCAAATCCAACTCCAAAGAAGGCGCCATAAAAAAAAAAAAAAAAAAAAAAAAAAAAAAAAAATCCAAAAAAAATCCTTTATGGCCGTCCCAAATTTTTTTTGAATTCTTGGTCGGCCAAGAGAGGAGGTTTTCTACCTAATCTAGAGGTTGGAGGAGTTTAGTCCCACATGGGATTTTGTACAAACTTGGAGAAAATTTTAGGTCTATATAATAGACCTCTCTTTGTAACTTTAGAAAATCAATGAAGAAAAATTATTTTTGCTATTCTCTTGTGTTGAGTAACCTAGGTCTCACTTCTTCCGCACTATTCTAAGTGTTGAGCTCCGTGAGGGGGTAATCCGGGTTCCATTGGAGCCTTGAGGAGGTGAGAGATCTCCATCTTTATCCAAAAACCCTAGGTTAGCCACTTAAAAATCCAAAACCCTAGCCGCCCTTCATTATTTTCAATCCATCGAACCCTAGCTCCTTCCATCTCCCACGGCCTCTCTCTCTCTCTACAAGTCCAGGCCGTCCACCTTCATCCAGATCCAGTCCGGCTACTTCAGATCCAGAGCAAGTTCCAAGGAAAATCACATCAGCTTCCAGGAGAATCCAGTTTTCAGCAATTTCAATCTTCAAGTTCATCAACCTGGTAAATTTTTCCCTTGACTCTCTGATTCCATCAATTATTTTTCTTCTCTTCCAGATCTTGAGTTCAGGAGAAGCCAACCCGCCAAAGGACCAGTATTGGAGGATCCATTGCGAAGATATCTGAATCCGAGGATCCAACAATCTGCTCAGGAGAGTTCTTCCACCAAAATCTGTGAAGATCATTGTCTGGTTAGGTAAACCATCTATTCTCTTTATTTCTGTTCTGTTGAAAGTTCGGAGCGAAACCCTAGATCTGGGAGTTTCTCAACCCCCAGCGATCCGTTGCTTCTGAACTACTCTGATAATTTAGTTTCCTTAAAATTGTGCTTTCAATTATCATATTAGTATCTTTCAATGTTAGGTTAACTTTTCTTTGATTTGAAGCCAACTTCTACAAACATATAAAAACAACAAAAAATTTAGTTAATCTTAATTTACTTCCGCATCGCATCCTTTTATTTGTTCTGCATCATTTTTGGTATCAGAGCCCAGTCTAGGGTTTCTGATTTGCTTGCTTGCTTGTTTTGATTGTTTTCTCTTTTTATTTTGTCTGCTCGAAGTAGACTCCCCAGGACGTCTGGTCCTAGGAACTAAGCGAGGCGCAAGCCTCCTCCTCCCATTCCATGGGGTGTTCCTAGGGCGTGTAGGGGATCCATTGGGTTATAACTTCGTAGCAGGGATTATAAACGGGGAAGACAATCTAGTTGCAGCCCGTAATTACCCTGTTTTCTGAATTATTTCTCCCTGCATAAAACTCCAAATTGCATAATTTTTGCTTCGTTGAAACCAGTATAATTGAACCTATTTTCCATAATTTTTCTGTGATTTATTGGTTTCGGTAAAAATTCTGAGCATTAAAATACAACAACTCTGTTTTTTTGTGTTCTGCAATTCAATTCTTTTTGGAGTGATCATCTCATAATTTACTTAAGGGCAATTGAGCATCTAAGATAAGGGGAGGAGTTGATTACCTCTTCTTAGCCCAAAACCACCATCCAATCATTCGAACCTAGACCTAATTTAAAATCAGTTAGACCTAATTTGCCCTAGTGGGCTAGGGACACCAATTGGTCGGGTCTAGGCTAGTGTTGAGTCAGTTTGCCGAGTTATTCTGTGTGTGCTTAGCACTCAGTGTCTAGAACGGTGGTTCAGGGATCCATTCCCGAAGGACTTGTGTGCTGGTCCGCCTACCTGGCCAATCACTGATTGGTGTCTAGGATTGGCAATCAGGGACCTAACACTCCCCTTACACCTGCCTGGCTGAGTCCTGAGTTACTACAGGCTAGCTTGCCACTCTGATTGGGCATCTAGTTTGGACTCTAGGTCTAGTGATCCAGTAGTCGATTTAGTCTAGTCTCATTTTGTGTGCTTGCTTGAATCATCATGTCTACCAGAAACGGAGTGCCATATCAACCTGGTCAAACCCAACCTGATTTAGAGGCCATGATCAGAACTCTTACTGAAAGTATGGCTAAAATGAATCAGGATATGATAAACACTGTGGCCCAGTTTAGCGCACAAATTCATGAGGATCTTACCCAACTTAGGGACCGAGTCCAAGTACTTGAAGAACCTAGACATCGGAATTGGACTCCTGACCCCGATTTTAATGTGCCTCAACCTCACCCACATCAGGAGCCTAGAAGGCCTTTATATAGAGATCCTGAACCTAATCATAGGAGGCCTGACCCAGAGCCTGAAGATAGAGATGATAGGTTCATCAGGAACATCAAATTAGATGCACCCACTTTTGATGGTAGTCTGAACCCTAAGGTGTATTCTGATTGGGAGGGTGAGATGGACCAATACTTTGAGTGGTATGCTATGTCTGAGGAGAGGAAATACAAGTTTGCCAAGATGAAATTAGTGCGTCAAGCTAGGTTATACTGGGGGAACATTGAGCTAACCACTAGGAGACGGAATGTTGAGCCCATAACCACTTGGCAGGGTATGAAAGAAAAACTGAGAGATAAATACCTACCCATTTCATACCAGCAAAACCTGTTAGACCAATGGCAAAACCTGAAACAAGGAAACCGATCTGTCTCAGACTACATAGCTACTTTTGATGAATACCTAATGAGATGTGATGTGAGTGAAGCCCACGAAGTCACTTTGTCTAGATTTAGGGCTGGACTGAGGGAAGACATCAAGAGAGAACTATTTCTGAGAGAGGTTACTGATCTAGACCAAGCCTACCAGATTGCACTGAACACTGAGAAATTTCAGAGAGGACCTATACCTTCTAGGGTTAGTGCCCCAATCCCAAGGAATGGACCTAGCCAAGTTATCCCTAGTAAACCTTTTCAGGGTACTTCTACCCCTAGGCCCATGGACAAAGGTAAGGCACCTGACACCCAGAGAACCCCTAGTTCAAATATCACCTATTTTAAGTGTCAGAAACCAGGTCACATTTCCAGTCAGTGTACTGTCATAGCCTGTTTCAAGTGTCATAAGGTAGGTCATGTTGCTAGCCAGTGCCCACGGAGACCCCTTTACATAGAAGAGGGAGAGAATGATAATTCCGAGCCTAGTGAGGAATTTGAAGAAGAAGTTTATGAGGCCGGAATGAATTTGGTTGAGGAGTATGAAGGAGAGGAGGAACCCAATGAATCTGACCAATTAGGAGTTGTAAGATGCATCCTATCCCAGAATCTAGTTCAAGAGGATTGGCGTAGGACTAACATCCTACAGACTTTTCTTAAATTAGGGGATAAGGTATGTAAGATCATCATAGATAGTGGAAGCTGTGTAAATGCCATCTCTACTAGCACTGTCAAGATGTTAGGCTTAATCCCAGTTCCCTATCCCAACCCCTATAAGGTTTCTTGGGTAGATTCTACCTCCATACCCATCCAGTCTAGATGTCAAGTCCAAATCCAAATGCAATCTTATCACGAAAAGATTTGGTGCGATGTCTTACCCATGGGGGTGAGCAGTATAATTCTCGGAAGACCTTGGTTGTATGATCATGATGCCACCCTCTTAGGAAAATCCAATACCTGTGTCTTTAGTTTCAATGGGAAGAAGATTACGATCCATTCAGTTCCCCCTAAGGACAAGGTAACTAAAGGAGCCGGTAAGGTTAAGGAGATGAAAACTGGAGTGAACCTAATCAGTGCTAAGGATCTAGAACAAGAAATTCATAGTGGTTCACCCATCTGGATGTTGACTGCTAAGGAACTTAGAACTTCGGAACCCTCAGAGCCTCCTCAAGAAGTTAAACCTGTGTTAAAAGAATTTGAGGATGTCTTTCCCGAGGATTTGCCAGACCACCTTCCACCTCTTAGGGATATCCAGCATGCCATAGATCTAATCCCAGGAGCGACTTTGCCCAACTTGCCCCATTACAGGATGAATCCATCTGAGCATGAAGAACTGCAAAAGCAGGTTAGAGAATTATTGAGGAAGGGGTTTATTAGAGAAAGTCTTAGCCCTTGTGCAGTCCCAGCCTTACTGACCCCAAAGAAAGATGGCACGTGGAGGATGTGTGTTGACAGTTGTGCCATCAATAAAATTACAATCAAATATAGGTTTCCCATCCCTAGACTAGATGACATGCTTGATATGATGGCTGGTGCAATGGTTTTTTCTAAGATTGATCTCAAAAGCGGCTATCATCAAGTTAGGATTAGACCGGGGGATGAATGGAAAACTGCTTTCAAGACTAAGGATGGTCTTTATGAATGGGTTGTTATGCCTTTTGGGTTGTCCAATGCCCCTAGTACTTTCATGAGAATTATGACCCAGGTACTTAGAGCTTTCATAGGAAAATTTGTGGTGGTCTATTTTGATGACATCCTGATCTATAGTAAGACCCCAGCAGATCACCTAGGCCACCTTAGAGCAGTCTGCCAAGTTTTGAGGAATGATAGACTCTACGGTAATCTTAAGAAGTGTGAATTCATGACTAGTAGAGTTATCTTTCTTGGTTTTGTAGTAACCCCTGACGGCGTGGCGGCCGATCCTGAGAAGATTAGGTCCATAGTAGCCTGGCCAGAGCCAACCAATGTGCATGAAGTTAGAAGTTTCCACAGCTTGGCTACCTTCTATAGGCGATTCATCAAGGGGTTTAGTACTTTAGCTGCTCCTATCACTGATTGTATTAGGAAGGGAGAATTTCATTGGACTAAGTCAGCCCATAAAGCCTTCCTAGATCTTAAGGATAAAATGACCCAGGCACCCATTCTGAGATTACCCGATTTTTCTAAAGTATTTGAGGTTGCCTGTGATGCTTCAGGTGTAGGAATAGGTGGAGTCCTAAGCCAAGAGAATCATTCCATAGCATTCTTTAGTGAAAAACTTAATGATGCTAAGCTTAGGTATTCTACCTATGATAAGGAATTTTATGCGGTGGTGCAAGCTTTGCGTTACTGGAGACATTATTTGCTACAACAGGAATTTGTACTATTTTCGGACCATGAGGCTCTTAGATTTCTGAACTCCCAAAAGAAGCTTAACCCTAGGCATGCTAAGTGGGTAGAATATATCCAGTCCTATACTTTTGTCCTGAAACATAAGGCTGGAGTTGAGAATAAGGTAGCTGATGCCCTTAGTCGCCGATCTCTGTTATTAACTTCTGTTAGAACTGAGGTCATAGGGTTTGAGCAAATCAAAGAGGAATATGAGTCTTGTCCGGATTTCACAACTGTGTATCAGGATCTAGTTCAAGGACCATCTAGTAATCACCAGGATTATACCCTTGTAGATGGTTTTTTGTTCTTCAAAAATAGGCTTTGCCTCCCTAGAACTTCTCTTAGGGAATTTTTGATTTGGGAAATCCATGCTGGAGGTTTAGCCGGCCATTTTGGAAAAGACAAGACCATTCTAGCTATTGAAGACCACTTTTTCTGGCCTAGCTTGAAAAGGGATGTAGCTAATATTGTAGCTAGATGTCGAACCTGCGCTGTTGCCAAACAGCGAAAACAAAACACTGGCCTTTATACCCCACTCCCTGTCCCAGATCATCCTTGGCAAGATGTGAGTATGGATTTTGTGTTAGGTTTACCTAAGACCCAGAGGAGACATGATTCTATCTGTGTCGTAGTCGACCGATTCTCTAAAATGGCCCACTTCTTGCCTTGTTCCCAAACCTTTGATGCGTCTAAGGTAGCCACACTTTTCTTCAATGAGATAGTTAGACTCCATGGCCTACCTAAGACAATCATTTCAGATAGGGATGTCCGGTTCACCAGTTACTTTTGGAAGACCCTTTGGCATAAGTTAGGGACAAAACTTAAGTTTTCAACTGCCTATCATCCCCAAACTGATGGCCAAACTGAAGTAGTGAACCGTAGCCTAGGAAATCTGCTGAGATGTCTTGTTGGTGAAAACACCAGAAATTGGGATTTATACCTACCAAGGGCAGAATTTGCGTACAATGACTCGGTCAATAGGTCTACGGGTAAGAGTCCATTTGAAATTGTACATGGGTACAAACCTCACACACCTCTTGACCTAGTCCCTTTACCTGTCCACACTCGAGTCTCCGAGTCTGCTGAGAATTTTGCATAGCATGTAAAAGACTTGCATAAAGAAATTCATGCCAAAATAAATTTAAGTAATGAAACTTATAAGAAGTTGGCTGATACTCAAAGGCGAGTCAAATCTTTTGTTGAGGGAGACTATGTGATGATTAGGTTAAGGCCTGAACGGTTTCCTCCTGGAACCGTTAGAAAGTTACATGCTAGGGGAGCTGGACCATTTAGAGTGGTAAAGAGAGTAGGATCCAATGCCTATGTGCTCGAGTTGCCTCCAGAACTAGGCATTTGGTGGGGACATGCAAGATGAGAATGCAACTATGCAACCCTAAAGGAGATTAGCAAAGATTAACTTAGCAATTTCTTATTTGCATATGATTAGTTCAGCATATAGTATCAAAGGAGGTCTAATAAAGAGAACTCGAACGATCAAACGTAAACCTAATTAATAAGACTATCAAAATAACAAAGAAATAGGAATAAGATTCGAACCACACAAGTTAAGCTAGGCAAATTTAATATTTCAGACCTAATCGATACTAGAACATACCTAGCATTAATCTTTCAAGTAGATCAAGATCACTCATGAAGAGACCTCCCAAATGACAAGACCATACTACAAATTGAGGGCCCTTCTTGTTTTCTGGATTATGGCAAATAATTCCTTCCTCTTGAGTTCGGAATCCCGGAGAACCCTACAACAAAGAAACCTTGAGATTAGGAACTTGGTAAAATACGTTAGTCATGAAATGGAGAAACTAAAGAAGAGTCGAGGAAGCAGTGTTGAAGAATAATCTTGGCGCCATGGTAGATCACTTGAAATGGATTTGGCCGGCCTCCTTGTGATGGTCTTCTTGATCAACCTTAGATATTGAAGAGCTAGCTTGAGATTGGAGAAGAAGAAGAGTGTCTTAGGCGTTGGAGATGGAGGAGGAGAAAGTAGGGTTGGCGTGGGATAGGGAGAGGAATTTAGAACTACCACTTAGGCACATAGAACTCACATAGAAGAAAACTTTTATTTTTTCTTTTCCATCCTCTCTTTACAAGAAGACTAAGAGTCTTTTATAGACTATTAAGCCATTTTGAATTCAAACTACACCAAATATCATGGAGAAAAATTTGTGGAGAAAAATATGGGGCATCCCATGAGTAGTGGAGGAAGTTGTGGAGGAGGTTGTAGCTAATTCAAATTCAAATTCCCCTTTTCTTCTCTTGGGTGGCAACCTTGGATGGTGAGGTGGCATGTGTGATGTGGCAGCAACCTTGGATGGTGAGGTGGTATGTGTGATGTGGCAGCAACCTTGGATGATGAGGTGGCATGTGGTCCCCACTTGAGGTGGCTTTGGTCTTGCTTTGGAGTATAAGTCTTGAGTCTTCTTTAGTCTTCAAATGTGGTTTGGTTTGATTCTTCATGGAGGTTTGGTTTGATTCTTCATGGATTGGACTTGACTCATTTGGACCCAACTCTCAAATACAAGATTAATCAGGCTGGACTAGTTCCAACATAAAATTGAAATGGACTCGAATTACATAATTATTTGGACTCAAAATTAAAGAAAGAAAAAAATTACAGGACTTTCTTTTACTCATCCAACCATAAGGACTCGGATTTGACTTGAATTGGTTGGAGTCTCTTCCTGATTCTGGTGCCCACACCAATTCTCCCGGGGTGGGAGGAACTCGACCCTATCGAGTGAGGGTTGGCTTGATATGTTTCTAATGCATCCGGGTTGATTTGTTGTAGGTCCTCTCGGAAAATCCAGGAGTCTTCAGATTCAGGACATCCTTGCCATCTAACCAGATAACGTTGGTAGCCTTTATTTCTAGTAGTAATGATCTGGTCATCCAAGATCCTTTCAATTCTCTCCTTTCTCTCAGGAACACTTGGTGGTGGACACTCATTTGGTGTTTCACTCTCAAAAGAAACATTAGGACCAAAAAGCTCACTAGGTATCAATGCAGGTTCTTTGTATTCTTTTAAGTCTGAAACATTAAATGTTGAACTAATGCCATAACTTGGTGGTAATTCTAATACATAAGCATTTGGTCCAGTTTTCTTTATTATTTTGAAAGGTCCGGCTCCCCGGGCATGGAGTTTCTTCATAGTTCCCGGCGGAAACCTTTCAGGTTTAAGTTTGATCATGACGGAGTCCCCTTCATTAAATTCTTTTAATCGTTTATGTGAATTAGTCATATGCTGATAGAGTTCATTGCTCATTTGAATCTTTTGGCTAATCTCCTTATGCAATTCCCTAATATGCTGTGCATATGACTCGGCAGACTCGGACACCCGTGCATGTGTGGGTAAAGGAGCTAGGTCTAAAGGCTTCCTAGGTCTGTATCCATGGACCACTTCGAATGGACTTTTCCCAATAGACCTATTAACTGAGCTGTTATAGGCAAATTCAGCACGAGGAAGTAATAGGTCCCAGTTTCCTAGGTTGTCACCAACTAAGCATCTCAACAGATTTCCTAAGCTTCGGTTTACTACCTCAGTCTGGCCATTGGTTTGAGGATGATAGGCAGTAGAGAATTTCAGCTTGGTACCGAGCATGTGCCAGAGGGTTTTCCAGAAATAGCTAGTAAATTTGACATCTCTATCGGACACAATGGTTTTGGGTAAACCATGAAGCCTAACGACCTGATCGAGAAAAAGCTTGGCCACCTTCGAAGCATCTAAAGTTTGAGAACAAGGAATGAAGTGAGCCATCTTGGAGAAACGATCGACAACAACAAAGACAGAATCATACTTCCTAGACGTCTTAGGGAGGCCTACTACAAAATCCATGCTGATATCCTGCCATGGACAATCAGGGACAGGTAAGGGTGTGTACAGACCGGTGTTCTGTCTTTGCTATTTTGCAACAGCACAGATACGGCACTGAGCTACAATTTGGGCCACATTTCTTTTGAGACCAGGCCAAAAGAATTGGTCTTCTATTGCTAAGATGGTCTTATTCCTACCAAAATGTCCTGCTAAGCCCCCAGCATGAACTTCCCAGATCAGAAATTCCCTAACAGAGGTCTTGGGAATACACAACTGATTTTCTCTGAAAAGGTATCCATCTAAAATGGTATAATCACTATGCTCACTAGATGGTCCTTGTTGAAGGGATCGATAGATGTCACCAAAATCAGGGCATGTAGGATATTCCTCTTTTAATCTTTCAAACCCTACTACCTCAGTGCTCACAGAATTCAACAACATTGAACGACGACTCAATGCATCAGCAACCCTATTTTCAGTTCCGGCACGATGTTTTAGTACGAACGTATAAGCTTGTATGAACTCTACCCATTTCCCGTGCCTAGGGTTCAATTTCTTCTGAGAACTAAGGAACCTAAGAGCTTCATGGTCAGAAAATAGGACAAACTCTTGTGGTAGAAGATAATGCCTCCAATAACGTAATGCCTGAACTACCGCATACAGCTCCCTATCATAGGTGGAATACCTTAGTCTCGCTTCATTTAACTTCTCACTGAAATATGCTACTGGGTGATTCTCTTGACTCAAGACACCTCCAATTCCTACCCCAGAAGCATCACACGCAACCTCGAACACTTTGGTAAAATCGGGTAACCTCAAGACGGGTGCGTGTGTCATTTTTTCCTTAATTGTTAGGAAGGCTTTGTCTGCTGCTTTAGTCCATTCAAAAGTTCCCTTCCTAATACAATCAGTGATTGGAGCCACTATCGTACTGAACCCTCTAATGAATCTTCTATAGAAGGTGGCTAAACCGTGAAAACTACGGACATCATGGATACTCTTGGGTACAGGCCACTCTACTATTGATTTAATTTTCGCAGGGTCAGCGGACACTCCTTCAGATGTTACTACGAATCCTAGAAAGATAACTCTATGTGTTAAGAAATCACACTTCTTGATATTGGCATAGAGGCTATCCTTTCTAAGGACTTGGCAAACTTGTCTTAGGTGGGTTAAATGGTCTGCCTTAGTCTTGCTATAAATAAGAATGTCATCAAAGTAGACCACCACAAATTTCCCGATGAAAGTTTTCAACACCTGATTCATAATTCTCATAAAGGTGCTGGGAGCATTGGACAGACCGAACGGCATGACTAACCACTCATATAATCCATCTTTAGTCTTAAAAGCGGTCTTCCATTCATCTCCAGGCCTAACCCTAACCTGGTGATAGCCACTCTTTAAGTCTATCTTGGAGAAAATTGTTGATCCGGCTATCATATCTAACATATCGTCCAGTCTTGGGATTGGAAACCTATATTTGACAGTAATCTTGTTGATGGCACGGCTGTCTACACACATCCTCCAGGTACCATCTTTTTTAGGGGTTAACAAGGCAGGGACTGCACAAGGGCTTAAACTTTCTCTAACAAACCCCTTTCTAAGAAGTTCACTAACTTGCCTTTGTAACTCTTGATGTTCAGTTGGATTCATCCTATAATGAGGCAAATTAGGTAAAGTCGCGCCAGGAACTAAATCTATGGCATGTTGTATGTCCCTTAAAGGTGGAAGATTGTCGGGAAGATCCTCGGGAAACATGTCTTCAAAGTCTTTCAATAATTGGACCACCTCTTGAGGGTGTTCTACAGGGGTGTGGTCCATAGTTTCCTTAGCAGCTACCATCCAAATAGGTGCTCCATCATTAATGTCTTTTTCTAATTCTCTTGCACCTATCAAATTTAATCCAGTCCTTTTTTCTTTCAGGCTGCTAACTCCTCTTTTGGTGTTGTCCTTAGGCTGGGTTGAATGAATGACAATTTTCTTGCCATTGAAATTGAAAGCACAGAAATTTGATCGACCAAAAATTGTCACATCATGGTCAAACAGCCATGGCCTACCTAGGATGATGCTACTTACTCCCATAGGGAGTACATCACACCAGATTCGTTCCTGATAGGACTGAAGTTGGATTCGGACCTGACATCTCTGTTTGATTGGGATAGAAGTGGAATCGATCCAGGATACCTTATATGGATTGGGATGTGGTTCAGTGGGTAATCCTAGACTCTTGGCTGCACTAGTGGAAATGGCATTGACACAGCTTCCACTATCGATCACGATCTTACAGACCTTTTCTCCTATTTTGACAAATGTGTGTAGGATGCTAGTCCTACGCCAGTCTTCCTGCTCCTTGGTCTGTGTCATGATACATCTCACAACTCCTAACACATCTGATGAGTCTACATTTTCTTCATCTCCTTCATACTCATCAGCCAAGCAATCCCCTGCTTCATAAACCTCCTCTTCAACATTCTCCAAGGGTTCTGATTCACCTTCTTCTGCCTCCCCTATATGTAAAGCTCTAGAGGGACATTGGCTCACGAAATGACCTGGTTTACGACACTTATAGCAAACTCGCTCCCTCTCACCTCGAACTTCAGGGCTCTTTCCTTTGTCTTCTCTAGGAATTGGAGAAATGGCAGGGTTGGTCCTAGGGGTTGGATTCGAGCTGGATCTTGGTCTATTGGTTGTACCAGGGACTGAACTAGGTCGACTAACAGGAGGATTAAATATAATGGGCTCAGGTCGCCTAAATGTAGCTCTCCTTTGAAACCTCTCATAGTCCATGGCAACTTGGTATGCCTGATCTAAATCATGGACTTCTCTCAAAAACAGTTCCCCTTTTATATCTTCATTCAATCCTGATCTAAACCTCGACAATGTGGCTGCCTCAGACTCGACTACGTTGCATCGCATTACAAACTCATCAAATTTAGCAACGTACTCAGAAACGGTCTTATTTCCTTGTGTCAATCGTTGCCACTGATCTAACAACCTTTGCTGATAAGACATAGGCAAATATTTCTCTCTAAGCTTTCTCTTCATGTCTCTCCAGGTCACTATAGGTAAGTCTCCCCTCTGCCTAGCTATGCGTTCGACATTTCCCCAATACAACCTAGCCTGACGGACTAGTCTGATTTTGGCAAACTTGAATCTTCTCTCTTCAGACATATCATACCAGTCAAAATATTGGTCCATGTCAGCTTCCCAGTCTATGTACACCTTAGGATCTAGGCTTCCCTCAAAGGTTGGTGCATCTAGACGTATATTCCTTAAGGCCCGATCATCCTGATCAAAAGTATCATGGCGAGGTCTTCTAGGATTTGGCTCCGGAGTGTGATCAATATAATCCTGATGTGGCCTTCTATGAATTGGATCAGGTGTATGTTCCTGTCGTTGGGCTCTAGGGTGAACTGAAGGTAATCTGGGTGAAGGTGGTTCAGTTGGGGTCAACCTAGATTCCTCTAGGGTTCCTATCCTTTCCTCGAACTGGTCAAACCTAGCATCCAAACGGTCCATCTTCTCGATCATAGATCTCATAAGGCTTTCCATACTAGTATCCATGGATGAACTAGGTTGGGCTTGTGAAGGGTGGTAAGGTGTGCCTGACCTAGTTGTCATGCAAACAATTAGACTCAGACCCGAACTACGAGTTTTCTAAACCGGTTAGTCCAAATAAGCTGAGTTGACTAGATACAATCAAATCAACAGCTACTCTCTTCCACTGGCCAGTCAGGAGGTGGGTCTGTGGGAGGTTCCCCCAGCTTTCACTGGGTCCTAATTAAAAACCACAAGAACCGCTTAGGCTTGAGCCACTTAACCTCTATCCTTGACACCAGCTTCCAATAATAGATGAAGAAATGGGTTGCACAAGCTTTCCCAATTGAATTGAACTGGACCTAGAGTTCCAAGCTAGTTGCCTAATCAAGGTGGCAAGCTAGATTGTAGTAACTCTATACTTGGCCAGGTTTTAGAACAAGGGGAGTGTGAGATCCTGTCTCTGGCCTACCTAGGCCCGGTGGAATTGGCCCGATAGACGGATCAGCACCCAAGCCCTTAGTCCCAATTCTAGACACCAAGTAATAGGGCACACACAAGACTAGTTGACACAATGAGTTGACAATAACCTGGGCTCGACCAAATTGATGTCCCTAACCCACTAGGGCAATTAATGTCTAATCAATTTTAGTTAGGGATTGGATCGATATGCAATTTGGTGATTTTTGGGCTAGGGACAGGTGATGAAATCCTGACCCTATGTCAATTTCATGCCCTTAATTTGATTTGTCATGAGATGCATGCAAATTTCAAATTTCAGGTGCAGAAGTAGTGTGTTGCAGTTTAAATGTGGTATTGATAAGTGCAGAAAAAAATATCAGAAAAATCTAAAAAAATCACAGAAAACTCCTAACTTATAGATGACATACCAGATGAAACAGAATTTCAAAATAAAATCTGTACTATTCTAGGCAGATTCTGAAATGAAGATAATGAAAAGGAACAGAACAGAACAGAAACCTTAATTACACTGATGGACTGCAGGAATTTTCATTTTTTTTGTAATTTTTTTCTCAGATTGAAATTTAAAACGGTGATAAAAAACTTAAAATGGAATAGGAAAAAAAATATTCCAACGAGGAATGTGATACTTGCCTTTGGAGTTGCAGGCGGATTACAGTCAGCCTACAGAAAATACAGCAAGCAGAAAAACAGAACGTGACCAATACAAAATTCACAAATGAAATCTAAAAAGTCCTTTGGCTTTCTTTTTCACGGGTCAATCACAATGGCACCCCGACACGCCTTAGGAGATCCCCGTGGAATGGAAAGAGAGGGTGTTTAAACCCTACTTTCTCCTAAGACCGGACGGCCTGGTAACGCCCCCGATCCAAGTACTTCAAGGACTTAATGCTATGCAATCAGGAACTTATTCTACCATGCTCTGATACCAAGATTGGTGGGGACATGCAAGATGAGAATGCAACTATGCAACCCTAAAGGAGATTAGCAAAGATTAACTTAGCAATTTCTTATTTGCATATGATTAGTTCAGCATATAGTATCAAAGGAGGTCTAATAAAGAGAACTCGAACGATCAAACGTAAACCTAATTAATAAGACTATCAAAATAACAAAGAAATAGGAATAAGATTCGAACCACACAAGTTAAGCTAGGCAAATTTAATATTTCAGACCTAATCGATACTAGAACATACCTAGCATTAATCTTTCAAGTAGATCAAGATCACTCATGAAGAGACCTCCCAAATGACAAGACCATACTACAAATTGAGGGCCCTTCTTGTTTTCTGGATTATGGCAAATAATTCCTTCCTCTTGAGTTCGGAATCCCGGAGAACCCTACAACAAAGAAACCTTGAGATTAGGAACTTGGTAAAATACGTTAGTCATGAAATGGAGAAACTAAAGAAGAGTCGAGAAAGCAGTGTTGAAGAATAATCTTGGCGCCATGGTAGATCACTTGAAATGGATTTGGCCGGCCTCCTTGTGATGGTCTTCTTGATCAACCTTAGATATTGAAGAGCTAGCTTGAGATTAGAGAAGAAGAAGAGTATCTTAGGCGTTGGAGATGGAGGAGGAGAAAGTAGGGTTGGCGTGGGATAGGGAGAGAAATTTAGAACTACCACTTAGGCACATAGAACTCACATAGAAGAAAACTTTTATTTTTCTTTTCCATCCTCTCTTTACAAGAAGACTAAGAGTCTTTTATAGACTATTAAGCCATTTTGAATTCAAACTACACCAAATATCATGGAGAAAAATTTGTGGAGAAAAATATGGGGCATCCCATGAGTAGTGGAGGAAGTTGTGGAGGAGGTTGTAGCTAATTCAAATTCAAATTCCCCTTTTCTTCTCTTGGGTGGCAACCTTGGATGGTGAGGTGGCATGTGTGATGTGGCAGCAACCTTGGATGGTGAGGTGGTATGTGTGATGTGGCAGCAACCTTGGATGATGAGGTGGCATGTGGTCCCCACTTGAGGTGGCTTTGGTCTTGCTTTGGAGTATAAGTCTTGAGTCTTCTTTAGTCTTCAAATGTGGTTTGGTTTGATTCTTCATGGAGGTTTGGTTTGATTCTTCATGGATTGGACTTGACTCATTTGGACCCAACTCTCAAATACAAGATTAATCAGGCTGGACTAGTTCCAACATAAAATTGAAATGGACTCGAATTACATAATTATTTGGACTCAAAATTAAAGAAAGAAAAAAATTACAGGACTTTCTTTTACTCATCCAACCATAAGGACTCGGATTTGACTTGAATTGGTTGGAGTCTCTTCCTGATTCTGGTGCCCACACCAGCATTAGCTCTACTTTCAACATTACAGACTTAGTAGAGTACAGGGAGCCAGCTGTGATTCCTAGTGAACCTTTTGAGCCTAACCCTATCATTGAGAGTGATCCCGACCCTGTGTGTCCACCAACAAACTGGCCTGTGAGGAAAGAGCAGATTGAAAAGATCCTGGATGATCAGGTTATCTCTACTCGTAATCGAGGATACCAAAGGTACCTGGTCCGCTGGCAAGGAAGGCCAGATTCTGATGACTCTTGGATCTCCCGAGAAGAATTACAAGAATTGGACCCAGACCTCTTGGAGAGATACCAGAGCCAACTTGAGCCTTACTCTACAGGGTCGAGTTCCTCCCACCCCGGGAGAATTGGTGCGGGCACCAGACTCATAAGAAGACTTCAGAGCTCCATTTGGATCTCTGATTGACATTGCCCGAGAAATTAGGGTTTGTAATAAAGGTTGACCTGGTCAACCAGTTTATTTATTTTTATTTATTTCTTGAGTCATCATTTAAATTTTGTTGAGTCATGTTGACTCGGTGCAAGTCCCGATGTGGTTTCAATTTTATCCAAAATGGTGCCGCAATTGTCTTCCAATCAAATCAAGGTCCAAAATGGTGCCACATTTGTCTTCCAATCAAATCAAGGTCCAAGCAAGTGGAGGCCACACTCCAAGCCACACGCCCAGCCACACTCCGAGCACACGCCAGGGTCCAGGAGGCGCCACAGAGGCATCCCAGTGTCATGGTCCCCACATCCAAAGAAGAAAAAAAATCAAATTGGAAGCCAATTTAAAGGAGGCGCCCATACCTGCCAATTTTGTCTAAGCAAAGAAGGAAAGGGACTTCTCTTGGAGAAAAAATCAAAGAAGGACATCCAACCTACTCCTAATTGAAGTTCAAATCAAAATCAAAGAGCTTAACTTAGAGTGGAAGAAAAGAAGAAATGCCATAAGGAGAAGAGGACTCCAAATCCAAATCCAACTCCAAAGAAGGCGCCATAAAAAAAAAAAAAAAAAAAAAAAAAAAAAAAAAAAAAAAAAAATCCAAAAAAAATCCTTTATGGCCGTCCCAAATTTTTTTTGAATTCTTGGTCGGCCAAGAGAGGAGGTTTTCTACCTAATCTAGAGGTTGGAGGAGTTTAGTCCCACATGGGAATTTGTACAAACTTGGAGAAAATTTTAGGTCTATATAATAGACCTCTCTTTGTAACTTTAGAAAATCAATGAAGAAAAATTATTTTTGCTATTCTCTTGTGTTGAGTAACCTAGGTCTCACTTCTTCCGCACTATTCTAAGTGTTGAGCTCCGTGAGGGGGTAATCCGGGTTCCATTGGAGCCTTGAGGAGGTGAGAGATCTCCATCTTTATCCAAAAACCCTAGGTTAGCCACTTAAAAATCCAAAACCCTAGCCGCCCTTCATTATTTTCAATCCATCGAACCCTAGCTCCTTCCATCTCCCACGGCCTCTCTCTCTCTCTACAAGTCCAGGCCGTCCACCTTCATCCAGATCCAGTCCGGCTACTTCAGATCCAGAGCAAGTTCCAAGGAAAATCACATCAGCTTCCAGGAGAATCCAGTTTTCAGCAATTTCAATCTTCAAGTTCATCAACCTGGTAAATTTTTCCCTTGACTCTCTGATTCCATCAATTATTTTTCTTCTCTTCCAGATTTTGAGTTCAGGAGAAGCCAACCCGCTAAAGGACCAGTATTGGAGGATCCATTGCGAAGATATCTGAATCCGATGATCCAACAATCTGCTCGGGAGAGTTCTTCCACCAAAATCTGTGAAGATCATTGTCTGGTTAGGTAAACCATCTCTTCTCTTTATTTCTGTTCTGTTGAAAGTTCGGAGCGAAACCCTAGGTCTGGGAGTTTCTCAACCCCCAGCGATCCGTTGCTTCTGAACTACTCTGATAATTTAGTTTCCTTAAAATTGTGCTTTCAATTATCATATTAGTATCTTTCAATGTTAGGTTAACTTTTCTTTGATTTGAAGCAAACTTCTACAAACATATAAAAACAACAAAAATTTAGTTAATCTTAATTTACTTCCGCATCGCATCCCTTTATTTGTTCTGCATCAGCATCGGCTCGAGAGTTCTCAGTTTATGGAACATGGGCTATATCAAAGAGTTCGAATTTGGTAACAAGATCTTGTACATTTTCTAAATACTTCATCATAGCAATGTCTCGGGCTTCAAACTCTTCTTTAACTTGGTTCACGACCGACTGAGAATCTGAGAAGACCCTTATCTTTCAAACACCCAACTCCTTGGCAATTCTAAGTCCTACCAACAAAGCTTCATATTCTGCTTGATTATTTGATACTTGGAAAGAGAAGCGAAATGCATACTCCACAAGGTCTCCATCGGGGTCAGCTTTAATCAGTCCCTTCTCCACAACCAGAGGAGTTAGATGCTCCATCCACATGAAGTATCCATGTGAAATCGGAGTCTTCTTTGGCTTTTCTTATGTTCACCTGGTATTCCTCCTCTTCGTCATTCCAGGTGTATTCGGAAATAAAGTCAGCCAATATTTGTACTTTCATCGTTGGCCATGGTTGATACGTTATATCAAACTCACCCAATTGACGGCCCATTTGGCTATCCTTCTGGAGATATCGGGGCATTACAAGATGGCCCTCAATGGTTGATCCGTCAACATAACAATCGAATAAGTCTAGAAATATGGTCTCAAGCACTTCACTGCTATCACCAGTGCGTATATCAGTTTTTGTGTTTTTGAATATCTAACCTCAGCATCATGTAGTACTTTACTAGTATAGTTAACTGGTTTATGAATGCCATTCGGTTCTTTCCTGACAAGCACCGAGCTGACGGCTCCGTTTGAAGTAGAGAGATAGAGATATAAGTTTTCTCCTTCTTGAGACTTTGAAAGCAATGGAGGATTAATTAAATACTTCTTTAATTCCTCGAAAGCTTGTTGGCAACTGTCTGACCACTCGAAGCTCTTTGCTTGCTATAAGGCTTTAAAGAAAGGTAGACATCTTTCTACCGATTGAGAGATGAATCGGTTTAATGAAGCTACACATCCGGTCAGCTGCTGTATCTCTTTCTTGCTAGGGATGCCTCATGTCAAGGATGGCTCAGGTTTTTTCGGAGTTGGTTTTTATTTTCCAATTAGTAACAAGGAAACCAAGGAACTTCCTCGAGGTTACTCCGAAAATACACTTAGTCGGATTCAATTTCATCCGATGGCTTCATAATATGTCAAAAGCTTCTTCCATATCTCTGATATGATTGGTTACTTGGATGCTTTTTACTATCATGTCGTCGACATATGCCTCAATATTCTTCCAAGCTGCTTCTCAAAAATCTTGTTGACTAACCGCTGGTATGTTACTCCAGCATTTTCCAATCTGAATGGCGTTACTTTGTAATAGTACAACCCTTTCTTAGTTATGAAGGCTATATTTCCTTCATCTTCAGGGTCCTTCCAAATTTGATTATAGCCTGAGAAGACATTCATGAAGCTTAAGATCCTGTGTCCGGTAATAGCATCGATAGCTGATCTATCTTTAGCAAGGAAAAACTGTCCTTTGGACAAGCCTTATTGAGGTCAATATAATCAATACAAATTTTTTATTTCCTTCTTTACCATTACCACATTAGCAAGACAATCCGATATGAAACTCCCTTATGAATCCAGCATCGAGGAACTTGCTTACTTCTTCATCAATAACTTTCTATCTCTCAGGGGCAAAATTTCTCTTCTTCTACTAGACAGGACTATACCCCGGATAGACTTTCAATTGGTGGGTAATAACCTCTAAGGGAATCCGAGCATATCATTCGTAGACCAAGCAAAAATGTCAGCATTCCTTTGTAGGAAGTGCGTCGGTTTTGTTTTCAGTTCTTTATCCAACATACTATTGACTTGCATAACCTTTATCAGATCTTTCCTTTCTAGTGGTATAGGGACAGTCCTTTTCATCGATTTGCCACATCCTTCTATTTGATCCCTCTGATCTGGTTGCTCTCGGATCATTTTGCCTTGATTATCTATCTCTTGAATCATCAGACATTGTCGGGCCACTCTTTGATCCCCTTCCATCTATTTGATCCCTTTCTAATCAGGATCATCCAACGTGAAAGGAAAACTAGTAGCGAGCTGCTTTCAATTTTAAAACTTTTTCAAATAACATACATACAGCGGAAGCATGATAAATGGATTAACATTTATCTAAGCATGCTTTTAAAACTTTTCTATACTACTTATCCCAAGATCTTGCATGAATGATTAATATAAACTATGAAATCATGAATTATGCAATAAACATTTCAAGCAACATATCCATATATGTAAACCATACCTCGTATGAAGTGGAGACGCTCTCCACCGTGAAAGATCCAAGAGGAGGAAGAAGAACTCTGCTTAGCCGCACACGTGTCCGGCCTCTACAGGTGGTTCACACCAGGGCTCTTTCAAATCCACTTCCACTCCAAGTGCTAGCTTGTTGTGGAACGATTTGATCGAAACTCCTTTTCTTCTTTCGATGCCGGACTCTCCGAATGAATGAAGAAACTCAAGAGGTGGAGAATGAGTGGTTGGAACCTTTCCCAAACACTCAATCCTAAGACCTAGATCACTAGGTACAAATATGCACACTCTTCTTCCAAAAATCTCACACCTATAAAACTAGAACTTTTCCTAGTTTCTTCCCTTTCTTCCCTTTGATTTTTCAGCATTTCTTTGCTGAATTTTTTCCTTAATTTCGTCCTCCCATTTCAGCCCATTAAGTAGATGGAGAGGGAGAGGAAGAGTGGGGAGTTATAGGTATGGTAATGGATAGTTATGGGGAGTTATAGTCATGGGAAGTTACATAACTCCCCAAAACTGAATTTAAACTTATTTAAATTCAGATTAATGTCTTAATTAATTTCAGTTCATAACTGAAATCAATTGGATCAAGTGTGCATACATTGGTTCAACCCGATTGGACCCTAACCTATTTTGAACCAAATCCTATTTGATTCGTTCCAGATTTTTATAGCTCAATCAAATTGGGCTATCAAGTAATCACATTACTTAATTCACCTCCATGCATCACCAACTATTAGTGAAAATTTTATGTCACAACCTTTTGTGACATCAAGTGTCTGCACTTGCGAAATCAACAAGTGTCGACACTTACACAAGTGTCGACACTTTCAAGAATATCAAGTGTCGACACTTGGATAAAGAAAAAAATCCTTTTTCTCTGTGAGTCCACGAACGATTCCCAATCGTTCTCCGATTACTAGATCAAGTAGAAATCCCTATGGTGTGTGACCCCATAGGTTTGAATACTAAGCTGTAGCACTGGAACATTTCCAATACCAGTCAAAGTCGCCATCTAGCAATGACACCCGACATCCGGATAGGTTGAAGTTGCAGAGCAACAATCAAGAACCAGGAGATATGGAAACCTTGTAATTAATTCCTTTGACCTCAATGCTCAGGAAGACTTAGGGTTAAATTACCCAACCCATAAAGTCTATCAACAATATGTCTCAATCTCACAAGTCCTGTAACACTTTACAGAGACTACCCTGGCCAAGGTTTTGCTAAATTGAAACATAGTAAGATATCTGCTCCAAACACTTTGGAGGGGTCAATCCCATCTTGATCCGATCACCGCTACACGAGTACTTAACTATACCCAGAAACCTTCCATCCCTGGATTAGAAATCCAGATAGTCCAGTACCAAAGTACAGTGAGTTGCTCGCAAGCTACCATGACGATCTCATGTCTGGGGATAACTACGTCCATATCAAAAAACTCTAGGCAGAAAAAAGTACAGACGGGTCACGTTCGATGAAATGTCAAACACAACATCTGCATGCCATACCAGTGTCTCCACACTTCTTGGTTAAGAGGACAACCAACGACTATGACACACAACGACCTATACTTGATATACTATCATCCTGAAATAAGTATATCATTTGGTCGCGAACAATTTTAGGACTATTTGATATATCCTCTCTATATCACATACAAATAGTCCGAAGGACTTCATCACTCAAGAACTCATTACAGAAAGATGAAATAGTGATGAACTGCCAGAATAAATATTTTATTCAATAATATAATTTATATACAATTACATCAAATGTACAACTGTCTACAGTAGAAATTGGCTTTGGGACATATTTTCCAACAGTGATAGGTTGATACGATTACCTGAAACTTATTTAAAGCCGATCGCCCTGGTATAGCGTTATACGCAGAAGACGTTCGAATGACCATAAAGTTGATAGGGAGTATTTTTTGAAGTTCTGTTCTAATAGTTACTGAAAGTGTTATATCTCCTTTTACTCCTACTAGATTCCCTCCAAACCTTGTTAGAGGTATTGAGATTTTTTTCAGTTTATCTTTTGATAGATTCATCTTGACAAAAGCATCATAAAGCAAGATCTCTATTGAGCTTTCATTATCCACCAAAATTTTTCTTACATCATAATTTGCAATGATAGCAGACACAACTACAAGATCATCATGAGGTAGTTGGACTCCTCGTAAGTCATCGTCAGAAAAGTTGATAATATTGTTACTCCTAATTCTCTTCAAGCACCTTCACCATTTTCTTCTTCTTCGAAGCCCGATCGGCGATATAATATACCGACCATTCTATCGGTAGGTTATTGATTTGGAAGATCGGTACCATTTGCAGTTTGCTTCTGGATGGCAACCTCGGCTCGGCATTCTTGGCCATGGATGTATTTTTTCAAGTATCTATGCTTAATCAAACCTTCTATTTTATCCTTCAGTTGGATGCATTCTTTGGTAGTGTGCCCATGATCATGGTGGAATCGACAGTATTTATTCTTATTCCGTAATACTGGAGGCACTCGCATTGGTCGAGGTCTTTGGAGGAAGCTCTCTTTCTCTATTTCTATCAGTATTTTCTCTCTTGGTAGAGATAGGGGTGTAAGTATCAAAACTTGCTGGTCAGGTTCTTTGGCTTCGGGCTTCGTCATCGAGCCGGAGTATCATCATTGCTAGGAGGTCATGGCTCATTATTCTTTTGATTATTTTTCTTTGGAACTGACCTTCTTTCAGCTTGGCTCCTGCTTGCCGCTTGCTCTTCGGCTAGCATATATTTTTGTGCGCATACCAATAATTTAAAGTAACTGGTAAAAATTTCTTGTCAAGAGAGAAAGTAAACCTGGATGACTAGAGACCTTTTTCATGGCTGACATGACCACATGCTCATTGAGATTAGGGATCTCTAGGATGGCAGAGTTGAAATGGACCACGTACTCTCTCAAGATTTTGCCTTCTTATTGTTAAATGAAGAAGAGGCTATCCGAATTGCATGGCATCCTTCTGCTGGTCATAAAATGAGTCACAAATAATCTTTCTAATTAATCAAAGGAATGAATAGTACCTAACCGAAGGCTCGAGTACTACATCCGTGTAACCTTCTTTAGAGTTACCGGGAAAGCAAGATAGTGGAGGGCATCAGTTGCACCTTGGATCATCATATGGGCTTTAAAATTGTCCAGGTGATTGAGAGGGTTTGTGATTTCGTCATAGGGTTCCAACTGTGGGGTCTTGAAGTGAGATGGGATCACTTCTTCCATAATTCTCCTAGAAATAGAGGTCATGAATCATAAGCTATAAGTCACTCGTCGCTCCTCTGTTGATCATCCAGCTTAGCAATTTGTAGCTCCAGCTTCCTGAACTTCCTCTTGAAGTCATCATGTTATCGAGTTCCCTTACTTCGGTGGAAACTTCTTGGGGTAGAGTCATTGAAAGATGCAGAAAAAGATCTCTGATGCTTTCTTTTGAGATGGCTTTCTCTATATTCATGAAGTTGAGAACCTTGCTGTACAAAAGAACGTCGATTCAAAGAATGATGACATCGAGAACATTGACTCGACTCTCATCATCGAGCCTCTTCCAAAGGAAATCATCAGCTACATCTAAAGGCAATCGGTCATTGCTATTCGTTGATTGTGACTTCTTGAAGATTCTGAACAGCTGCACTCAGAACCTCCATTTTATCCAAGAGAATGCCGATCTGCTACCATCCTATACTCATCATGAGGGCAACATTATTATCTTCCAAAGATAGGTCATGTTTCTTGAATGGCGGACGACCTCTTTCAATCGAAGTATTCTGTGCTATTCCTTTTACCATCTTCTTCTTTAAGATTCTTTCTTTGAGATAATCTTCATTCCCTACCTGGCGTGCCAATCTGTTGTCGCCAAACCCTAGTGATCTCTTTACACCGTCAAGATTCACCAGTCATATTTCCTTCAAGGTCCTACAAAACAAACCCACGCACCGGAGAATTTCTGGTGGGGGACACTTCGATATTTAAGTTAGCATGGGTTCGAATAACAAATACAAAATTTCAGAAAAGATAAGTAGGATTGCGAATACTTTAGCTAGTTTTTCTTACTTATTTTCGGAGGTCCTCTCTTACCAATATTTATAGATATATGTCTTAGTAGAATTCAGTTGGAAAAGATTAGTTTCGACGTTATTCCATTGAAACTGACTTGGACCCGTTATAACGATCAGTCGTTATTCTATTAGAATAACTTTATCTTTTCTTGCCAATCCCAATTTTCTTGAATCGGCGATAAATTTGGTCATCAACTTAATTTTCTGACCTTAAGCCAATCAGACTTCATGAGTTCGCCAGATTTTATAATTAGGCCGAACTAATAAATTTTGAAAGTAAGTCGGCTAATTGCCATTTCGTCAGCTTGTTAAGTTTTAAACTTGTCACAGCCATTTGTTAACCGGTCCATCACAACACCTCTTATCTATTATTTTCATTTGATGACGTTCTCCTGGTTGCTATAAAAAATGCCAACTCGTCTTCCCTCTCTCTGTGATTATTCTGGGCTTCCAGTCTGTTATCCCCACCCCCTCCCCCCCGAACATTTTCCTCCACAACTTTTTCCATTTCTTGAAAAGATGAGCGTGAGATTTCGTTTTATGTGGTTCTAATTCAAAACCTCTGAGCTCTTAGAGGTCTGCAAGACTCTTCAGTATGAAATTTTATGATTGGTTGTTTTCCCCTCGTCCTTCTGTTTCTTTTCATCGACCCAGAAAATAAAGGAAAGAACAATCTAGATCATGTGAGCCTTTAAGATAAAAAGGTTCGACGGCAATACAGGGAATGTAATTTAAGAGCCTTAGAGAAAAGGAGATCTAATATATCGCCAGTCACATGTTCCAAACCATATTTGAGATCCAAAAGCAAAGGATCTCCAGAGCTTTTAACGCAAGTAGGTTGTTCTATTCACAAGATCCCTGTTGAAAGTAGTTGTAGGATACCGTTTTATTCTTATGGATGAGAATTACATCGTTGTCTCTTTCAAGAGTCTGATGCCTCGTGTTTCGATGCCTTCATACTGCGACGATAATATAAACAGGCAATAGATTGATGACACAGAAGAGGAGTCATACAAGACACAATGGCTTATGGTAGCTCAAGATCTGTCAGGTGAGCTTATCAACTGTTTAGAACTTGGACTTGCATATATATGGGCTGATTGCTTATCTTCTTATATGTGTTAACACCTTCCAGTTAATTCAATACAAAAAGAAATTAATAGACCGAGTTCAGCTTTTTGTGAATATAATTTCATCGGTAACAAGATAACACAAACCCTTTACTTTGTGATGCAATCTAATGCATCATTTCGGTCTTATTTCCAGTAAATGTTTAACCATTCCATGGTGGTGAGAGATTCCCTTCCATGAGTTTTGAATTTGTTCTGCAGCGAGACTTCGATGTCCGTTTGGGATATTTTACTAATATATATGCTCCTAACATGAAAACTGAGAACCATTCAATCAACATGAGCTTTTCTTCCATCTCGATGAAGGGGAAAAAAAATGTATCAAATAGCTTGAAGTAGTTATATATATATATATATATATATATATATGGAAAAGGAGGAGAGGACTGCTTCCCCGCTTTATTGAAAGAAATATGTACAAGAGACCGAGGTAAGAGAATAAATCAATCCGGCAAACCAGACTTCAGCAACGCAGAAACCAGAGAGCCACGACGTACAAGAGAAGCCGTTGCCCAGCCGTAGTTCACTATTTGTTAGTCTTCATATTCCAAGTCCTCGGAAGAGGATATTCCCTTCACCTTTTTTCCAATGTTTTTCAGATTTTATGATGATGATGATGATGATGATGATGATGATGATGATGATGATGATGTTGAAGCTGCAGAATCAACAAAATGCAATTCAAACAATTCGGCCAAACACAAATACAATATTTATGGGGATGGAGACGTAAATCAGGATCAAGATCAAAGATCTGTCCTGAGAAGCCCAGCAGATCATTCAAGGAGAAACTACTATCTCGAGTCTTCTCGGAGGACTATGAATCTTTACTGAGTATTGAGAAGAAGTTCCTCGATCCTCATGGACGCATAATTCATCGATGGAACAAAACATTCTTGGTGGCATGTCTGGTTTCACTCTTCCTTGACCCTCTGTTTTTTTACCTGCCCGGAACTCAGAAGGCAGCGTGTATAGAAATAGGGGTACCACTCGAAGTAGCTCTCACGGTGCTACGCTCCTTAGCAGATGTATTCTATGCTGTTCAAATCTTTGTTCGCTATCGAACGGCATTCGTTGCTCCATCCTCTCGGGTATTTGGGAGAGGAGAGCTTGTCATCGATTCTTACAGGATCGCTTCAAGGTATCTATCCAGGGGCTTCTGTCTTGACCTCATCGCTGCGTTGCCTCTTCCCCAGGTACAAAACCAACTGCCACTTTCTTAACCGATCTCTCCGCTACGATGCTATAGTTTTGTTCCGAGTCATGTCGTGGAATGAGAAATTATTTCTTTCATTGTCAGAGAAGAGAAGAGAATTATGTCGAACGGCAATATTGCGTCGTAAATCTTGATTGATTTGAAAACTTTTCAATTAAAAAAAAAACATATATCCATTCTTTAAGCTTTTCATATGGATTTCTTCCATAGCTGAGACATCATTCCAAACTACCATGTAATGCAGGAATTATGCTATAAAATTATAGAAAGATCATGTAATGATAATAACATACACCTCGATCAAACATCTGTCATCAACCATAACCACCTTGTCTGATGAAGTTAATGTAACTAACTTTAAATGTACTTAACATGATTGGTGAACTGGCTTTGCAGATAATGTTCTACATCAAAAAAGAATGATCCGATCGAATGTAGAACACAAACTAATGTACTAACTGAATCATTTAATCAAATTACAACATCTTAGTCTCGAATATTAATTATTGTAATATCAGCAACATCTGTTACATTTATTAACTAAAATTGAACAATGGTCTGGTCAACGTACGATCCAGTGTTGGTTGCTGGCTCGGATAACAATCCATGTTTTCATTAATTGTCATTGCATTAGATGTGCATCACGATCGAGTTCAGGTTTCCCTTATAATTTTCAGGGTTCCTAAAAAAATATTTAGTTCTTGGCTGTAATTGTTGAAGCTTTTAGTTAGAAGAGCACGAAGAATGCGGAGATATATGGTAGATGTAAACCCACGCATGCTCGAGCATTTGGTACGTAGTTTCGATTACGTTAGTATGCATGGAACTGATCTTGAACTCGATGGTGTTCACAGTTTGTACTATGGATTGTCATTCCCAACCTAAAAGGTTCCACGATGGCTCACATGGAGAACCTTCTTCGCTTTAGCATCATCCTGCAATACCTCCCGAGGCTATTCTTAATTTTTCCACTCTCAAAGCAAATTGTGAAGACAACTGGGGTCGTGACTCAAACCGCATGGGCAGGTGCTGCATACAACCTCGTACTCTACATGCTCGCAAGCCATGTAAGTAATTAAATCCATCCCTCATTTATTAATTTAGTAGATGATGCCTGTCGATCGGTACCATGATCCATTCAAGCAAGATCTCTGGTGCTAAAACATCTATAGAGTACGTGTAGGTCCTATTTCATTTTGATATTCGAGTCCATGACTATATATATATAGATATATATATATATATATATATATATATATATATATATATATATATATATATATATTGGAAAATAATGATAAATTTCCACATTTTATCAATGGCCGTAGAAGTTTTTTCTAATTCTCGGTTGCATGTCACTGTATTCTAATAAAATCTTCTCAAGTTAAAAATGAAAATACATGATAAGAAGCAAATTAGATCCAACTGCATGTAAACAAAATCTGATAGTCTCGGATTAATTTCTCATTTTTGATCTTATAAGCAATATATTTGCCTCATCGATCATGAGTGTAGGTGCTAGGAGCATGTTGGTATCTTCTGTCAATCGAGCGACAAGAAGCATGCTGGAGAGAAGCCTGCCATCTTGAAAGCGCATCCTGTCGGTACCAATATCTCGATTGCAGAAGCATTGACAAGACTAGGAACATTTGGTATCAATCAAGCAATGTAACAGATCTCTGCGACGCAAATAACAATTTCTATCAATTTGGGATCTATGCTGATGCAGTGATATTAAATGTCACATCCTCATCATTCCTCCGGAAGTACTTTTACTGCTTCTGGTGGGGACTGAAGAATCTAAGGTAAGCATTATGTCTGGATCTTCCTAAAAATGTTCAATCTGAACTATTTATGCCTGATATTCATTATATTATGCAGCTGTCTGGGACAAAATCTCGACACAAGTACATATGTAGGAGAAAACATCTTTGCCATTATCATCGCCATTGTTGGATTGGTGCTCTTTGGATTGCTCATTGGCAATATGCAAGTAAGTTCACACGATCGAGTATTGCTCAATAATCCAATTGATAGGAAAATTCATTTTTCATGGACTACCCACTGTCAATTCAACACAAGGACTATCAAATTCCAAAGATGTGTTAGCTAATGATTAACATGTAGTCTCAAAGCACAAACATGAAAGAGGAAAGAGAGGGGGAAGCTCGATCCGCATGCAAATTAATTAATACTGATTTCAAGCGAGCAATTCATTATATTAGGAAATCCATAATAGAACTGCAGAATTACAGAAACAATTCCGTGTTCAAATCCTTAGCAACAAGATCTATAAGAACGAAGGGACGCGAACAACAATAGTTGGATGACAATGTATGCATGAGCCATGTTATCAAAGTGCCAAGTTGAGACCATTGACTAGCAGTAAAATTGTCACAAGAAAACCGCACTGCATATTTCAAGCACTAATCTTTTTTCTCTTTCTTTTTTTTTTT
This sequence comes from Areca catechu, assembly GCA_021397845.1. NCBI lineage: Eukaryota > Viridiplantae > Streptophyta > Magnoliopsida > Arecales > Arecaceae > Areca > Areca catechu. The sequence continues at coordinate 1,916,071 of CM038049.1, read as the reverse complement.
TTTTGTTTTTTGTTTTTTTTTGGGTTAATCGACAGTCCTATCTCCAAGCAACAACAGTCCGATTGGAGGAATGGAGGCTTAAGAGGACTGACACGGAGCAATGGATGCGTCACCGGCAGCTGCCACCAGAGTTGAAGCAGTCCATTCGAGGATACCAAGAGCATAGATGGGTGGCAACCCAAGGGGTGGACGAAGAAGAACTGCTTCAGGACCTTCCCATGGATCTGCGAAGAGACATCAAGCGCCATCTATGTCTTGACTTGGTTCGAAGAGTAAGGATGGATCCATCTCCCTGATCGATGCTTTGTTTAAATTTTCCAGTCAGTATGTCAACATGCAACGTAATGACCAGGTCAACCACTGACTTCGGAGAAAATAAGTCCATCCAATGAAACAGAATGGGAAAAAAAAAAAAAACCTAGGTCATTCCGGATCCAGTTATTGACCAAAAACACTAACCTTAGCAACTCATTGTCATGTCGAAAAGAAAAGGAAGGAGAACATATGAACTTCGCTGGAAGTTTTCGGAGATTTCCATGTGTCCCTTTTTCTTTTTTTTTTTTAATGTAGTTGATTAAATTTTCTTGTCTTTATATAAAAGTAAAAGTGATTTATTTTTTCTCTTTTTTTTAAAAAAAAAAAACTATCCATCAATTCATCCTTCGTGTTTACGTACGTCTTGAATACATTTCAAGCACCTGTGGACTTTGAATGCTGGGTGTTAATTTCAGCATATAAATTGGGTATGCATGCAGGTACCGCTGTTCGATCAGATGGACGATCGAATGCTGGACGCCATCTGCGAGCGGCTGAAGCCGGCCCTCTACACGCATGGCACATACCTCGTTCACGAGCTCGACCCCGTCAACGAGATGCTGTTCATCATCCGGGGCCACCTCGACTCCTACACCACCAACGGCGGCCGCACCGGCTTCTTCAACTGCAGCCGGATCGGGCCCGGCGAGTTCTGCGGGGAGGAGCTACTGACGTGGGCGCTCGACCCCCGCCCGGCGGCCTTCCTCCCCTCGTCCACCCGCACCGTCCAAGCTGTGTCGGAGGTGGAAGCATTCGCGCTCGTGGCCGATGACCTCAAGTTCGTGGCCTCGCAGTTCCGGAGGCTCCATAGCAAGCAAGTTCGGCACACGTTCAGGTTCTACTCCCACCAGTGGCGCACCTGGGCTGCGTGCTTCATACAAGCAGCATGGAGGAGGCACAAGCGCCTGAGGCCTTCGATCGACCTTGCACTCGATGAGGCACCGGTTGAGTTGATGGAGTCGCGGAGAGCGCCAGAACCGGGGGCAGGGGCGGCCGTGTTCGTGGCGCGTTTGGTGGCCAGCACGAGGAGGGAATGCGGCGAGACATCATTGGTGCCGGATTGTGGGTTAAAGAAGCCATCCGAACCAGACTTTTCTAGTGAGGAAGACGAAGACAGCTCTTGCTGACCGGCACTCGGCGTACGTACGTTGTAAAGACTAAAGAGACTGCGGAAGAACCAGGACAAATCATTCCGATAAATACTGCGGAAGTGGAATATTTATCTTTTTTTAACTACCTTTTTAAATATGTACGTATAGTATCTTTTTTAACTACCTTTTTAACTTTGTCGAGTAATGATCGGTTGTGAATTCGAACTTCATCCTGATGCTCGTACCCCTCTACAAATTAACCGGAGGTTTCATATTTGACTCGCTTCAACAATTTGGACTTCAACGGCGTGGGCGATGGAGTAACAATCTAATAACATACATCCTCTCGTTTCCATGTTTATAATTTTCTTATCTGTTATGTTAGCTACGGTTATCCGATTACTTCTCACCTTTTTGTAATCAGGTGTGAACATAATATAGCTGCATTACAGATTTTCTGAACAACGAGGTCTAAAACTTGACTCCTCACAAATTTCAGCTTTAAAAAAAAAAAAAAATTCCATCTTGATCCACCGCGGAAAACTCCACAGGAAACTGCATCAAAGATTTCTCATGTCTCCACACAATCCAGGCATTGAATCAGAACATGTCAACTAATATCTAGGTGGGCATCACAACCCTCCCCTTCGCATCAAATAAATAAATAAATAAATAAATAGAGCATGTCGACTGATGCTATAAACATCAAACTACAAAGTACATAAATTAATCATTTTCTTTTTTCCTCATCTTCTGTCTCCTAAAGAACTAAGTGCAACAATGATATAGGTTTCTAAAAATAATGAATTCATAAGGGTTAATTTATCAACTTCTATCTACCTCGGAGACAAGCAAACACCTGTTGTTGCAGTATTACCACGTAAATTCTACATAAAATTGCTAAACCTAGTGATCATCTTTATTAGTCTTACTTCTGAATATATAAATGTTATTTTCCCTATTTTGGGGTAAGATCATTGATCTACATATTTTAAAAAAGCTTCCTTCAACCTTTCAATGTGGAAGCTATAGTTGATAACCCTTCTGAAGAACATGATACCAGCTAGTTCATAACCCTATCGAAGAACATAGTACCCATACGACATTGTGGACACAACTCAGTTCACTTAAAGACCATATCAAGCCAGCGACTCACCACACCTATCGGCGCTGCAAACTACTTTTTCTTCTTTTTGTATTTTTTTTTTTTATGCAAAATTTGTTCCTTTTTTTATTTATTTATGAAAGTGCTACATACTTATTCATACTTCAATCCAGCCTTTGCAAGCAAGAGTCCATCTTCAATTCAGCTTTGGCTAGCAAGAATTCCTTATCAAGCATTTTAAACGGTGGTTACATGTTCCATGTAATGCATTTCCCGAGATTATGTTTCCTACAGACCCACAAAAATCAAGTCGTCAGAATTTTTCTGATGGATCTTCCATATTTTGCATTAAAAAAAAAAAAAAATTCACTCGTTACTTTGTTATTCCACGCTTCAAATCTACATATCTAGCCTCACCAATTTCTATGAAATCAACCAAAAAAAAAAAAAAGTTGATGCTTTGGATTAGATTTTAATGCAAAGAACCCATTCAAACTTATTTCAAGGCATAAACCATAACTGGAACACAAGCGACCTTAAATCTCGTTGATACTGCAAAATCATTTAATTAACCCATATCATAGGTTACTTGATCCGATGTGTATGATACTCCATATGATGAAGATAATCAAGAGCATACCGTGGATGAAATTCATAAAGGGCTTGAATAAATTCAACGGTTAAAATCTAAATTCAAAAAAGTGATATAAGTCAAAAGAGTGATAAAAACCATTACACGAGAGATTGACAGCACACCCTCAAGTAAATAGTAATGAAAGACCCAGATTAGCTACACCACAAGTACGCCATGCCGGCATTCCGCACAAGAGAAGACTTGATCCTCATTTTGGATTCCTGAGAACAATAATGACAGAGTCCCCTCGAAGAAACATCTTGCTGATGAATCTATCCTTATTAACAGGGAGAGCCTTCTTCTTGCCTTTACCAGTCTTGGGTATCTGCAGAAAAATACAATAACTACCCATTGCAAACACATTAATGATGTAAAAATAACTATAATTAAGTGTAGAAAATACCTCAGTCCACATTTCCCTGACGTTTTCGAGAACCATGTTACAATGTCGATCAAATGCTCTCACGCGGCCAAGTAGCTTCTTGTTGTTCCGGCAATTAATGAGCACCTGATGTGGCAATAGTTTTAGTCGAGTCTTATTGAATTGTTTTCTTGGAATTTTGAGCACAGAAGGTAAAGAAACAAATGTAATCCAACTTTTTGGCAGATGACTATAAGAGCACAATTAAAACCAGATTCCCTACAAAGATCAACAGAAGGGATTCCTCCTCTGTAGGATTTATGTCAATGACTCAAAATTTTTTAAAAAAAGCAGAGATTACTAATAATCAATGTCATTTACTTGGGGGTGGAAATTGGTGTGTCAGGAGTCAGGTTGGGATCATACATCAAGGTGACCTGACCGGCTGCCTGTTTAATTGCCTCAAGCCCATCTAGCTTTGGGCCTTTTATTGCATGGATAGACTGTTTTGATGTTTTTTGTCCACAATTTTTTTAACCGTTTGACCTACAACCCAAATCAAAATCCGTTTTATTGTGGCAAAAAAATTAAAACTTGTTTGGAAATTAAAAACTGAACACACTAACTAGTAAATAATAATATAACCAAGCAAGCAACATTTTAATATAAACCACATACCTCTAAGTAAATATTAGATGCCAACCCAACCTTTTAAACAAGTTTTCTCTATGGTGAGTGAGATGTCCAAACTCCAAATCACAATCTCTCTAATGGCTCAACAGGTTAAAGGATCTTGACCCAAAACCCACCCAACCTACTGGGGGGTTGGGGTCAGCTGATCCATTCCCAGCAATCAGCATACGAACGTGATGGGTAAGCCTCAGCAGGTCAGATCAGGCAAATGGGTCTGGGTCAGGATTGCCACCCTTACGTTCATTTAATGAGCTCATTCTAAAGAACACAATACAGGAAGATTATGCAGCAATTAAGCTAACCCTCTTGTGAGAATAATGTTAGACATACATTAATGAACAGCATAGGTCTCTTACCTGGGTATTGTTTTTGACACTCATCATCAGAACAGAGAGAGGGCCTGTGTTGAATTCCTCCTCTTCTTTCTTTCCAGCCTATAAGAAGTGGAACAAGAAAGCATTCATCAGTTTGGTTGAGAAAATTGTAATATAGCTTACAGAAGCAGCAAGATTTAGCTGATACAAACATACAGTGCGTTTGCATCAGCAATAGTTATCATAGTTAACACTTAATATGTTGTCCTTTACAGCACTGTCTTCAATGAGCTTCAAAACTGTACTTCCCCATAGCAACAGTTTTTGAGGGAGATGAAAGATGTAAACTGGTAGCAAATCTCTAATTTTTAAGCAAAGTCCAAAAATTAAACCTAATCAAATTGAAAGATCTGTTTCAAGCAAAAACATGAAGGCAAATAGAGCAATATAATAAACAAATGAAATACTTTCATCCATTGAATGCATTTCTTGTAACCCCATCATGTTTTTGTTATTGCTCATTGTTCTTGCCTCTTCAAGACGTGTTTATTCCATGAATAACTACAAACTTGTATCGAAGATTTGACATCGAATCTGTTTCTGTTACCTCTCTTAATTTTTCAGTAATTGGTGGACTCTTGACCTTACAATGTAAAGTGAAATCTGTCCCCAATTTGAATTGTTCCCAAACAATAAGCTTGTGACATAAGTTCGCCAGCATCCACAACCAGCAGACTAGTTCAGGGTTCAACTTTAGGTCATCCTAGGGCAACGAAACATGATTCATGTTGTGCAGTCTCCGGGTTAACAGCTCTGGCATACCAACCCCATACAGACTCAAAATTTACCTGATCATATATAATACTGTCCTGGACATTAAGATCAATTTGAAATCAACCAAAATTAATATTTGATAACTATTTTCACATGTACTAATTGGGATTCCATCATGTTTCTGAAATATCCCTCAAAGATCCTTTCTTTGCATATTGACACTTCAAAAAGTTGAAAGCACATCCCATCCCAAAGCATTTTATTTGCACATTTAACCTTCTTACCTTACTGAGTCAATTTTCATCATGCTATGCTACATTTGGCTGGGGCTTAGGGTAACACGGTGTAGCATAGACTACATTTCTTTATCTTTTAAAAAAACTTGAGGGGCATATTCAGAAATTGTACGCCAGTAGTACCAAAGTATTTTCATTTCTTGACAAAAAAAACTAAGCACCATTAAGAGTGCATATCTGCCTATCCAAAAGCCTTAAATTTGAATGCATGACCTTCCTATCTTATCAGGTTAATCTTCATCACACTGAGCTAAGTTTACCTGGGCTAAAAGAGAACTTATTTCATGATTAATTATTTCATTTTTTAAAAAACTTGAGGTGCATATTTAAAATTTTGTCTGATTTTCATTCTTTCCCAGCTAAATAAGCAACCAAGGGCCTTTCAAAGAGTATTATACAAAAGTTAGCGATGGGGTTAAAGACTGAAATAATATGGTAACAGATCCTTTTGTTTGGAGAATGCAATTTAATCTAGCTTATACATTTTTGGATTATCGTACCAAAATTATGGTGAAAACAGTGAAACCCTTAAAACCTCCTGGGCTGAAAGTAATTTGGTCAGTTAGTCTGTATGAAACTAGAACCAACTTTCTGAAGCTTGGCTATACAAGAACCATGAAACAATGGAATGATGGAAGTTGGTGGGAGGATTTCATCTCATGTCCCACAGTAAAAGCTTTATGTTGCATACCTAAATGACATGAGATCTTGAATAGCAAGTTGATAGTTCACAAAAACGGACCTGTATAAATCAAACCCCTGGTGTACATTGTTAGTTACATAACCTGTCTCAGATCAATGGGGCATTCAAGTCAACTAACTCAGATCTCATGAGAGCAAGTCCAAAGAATGGGAGAGATCATGATCCACAATCATTCAAAACTAATCCATAGGTACTCACCAACACATAGTACCATCACCCATAAAACATGCAAGGAGCATATGCCTCTTCCATGAGGACATGCCATGATATAGGTGTTACCCACCTCAAGAAACTAAAGATGAAAAACCGGAAAAAAAGCTAGCAAGTGAAATCTCCACCTTGGGAAATGCTCAACATCCCACTTTCAGAAGCCTTTGTTCTGTAAGAATTCTTAATCTCAATCACAAACAGAAATCCAACTTGACAACCATAGGTTATTTAGGGGCTTACACAAATGCAAGCAGTCAAGGTAGCATCTTTAGCTAGTCTGCCTTATTAGTTGTATACTTGCATCCTACTTAACTAAGATAGGTGTACTAAAAGTAAAGAAGGCATCAATGGGTCACAAAGTGCCCATAAGCTTTTTATGGAAAGGATGAGTGATTCTTTAGCTTTCCCTTTTTATCAAGAAGTTATACACTCACTAGTGAAAGAACTTGAACTTGAGGGCAACTTGGACTCACAGGCAGTAGGCCAAGGAAACCACAACTATCAAGATCGACAAGGTTGAATAATGAAATGTAACCTATCAAGTACCTCCAAAGTTTGCACACCCAATAGTCAAGGGTGGGTTCCAAGGACACTTCCAAGATGAATAACATTACCTTGACTCTGGCATGTAACGTCTAATTACCTAGACTCTGACATTTAATTGTCCAGTTGATCCAAACACTACTTAATCACAACTCCAGTTTTTAGAAGGACTACCACAGGGGGTAGTCCAGCCAAATAACTATATTATAAAGTCTCAGCCACAATTGCAAAACCAAAATAAAAACTTGACTTTTGGTCTGAACCAACTGAACTTATGTAAATTTAAAGTTTTGGGCCTTCTGACTAAATGACATATAACAAAAACAGTGTATATAGGTAATCTGTGTTTGTATTTGTCATTTTCTCATCTCTTTGAGTTTTAAGAAGTATTTTGTCGAGATCAAATTCATGTTCTTTAGAGAAGACTTTTATAAACTGGCACTTGTCCCAACGGTTACACCTTTTGCATAGCATCCAGAAATTCTGCTTTTGAATCTTAGGTGGTGCATCACAAACACTAGAAACTAGCTAATTAAAGTGCAGGAGGGTCAGCAGAGAGAGAGAGAGAGAGAGAGACGACTTTGGAGCAATATGATCTTACAAAGTAATTCAAAGAAGTAATTTTTGACAGATGCAACCATTCTAGTATTCATATCTCAACTACATCGAATTTTGTCTGTTAGATTCTTAAATCATACAGAGTTGAACTGCACTATGATAAAATGTGAAATTTTACCTATTGTTTAAAACACACCCAAAAAAAAAAATCAATTGTTTCAGCACAAAGTTAGCCAAGGTTCTAAACAACACAATATCACTAAAATGGTTTCTTATTTATTTTCTAAAATTATATCATTTTTCTCTACACTTTTCCTAATCTTTTTCTTCCTTTAAATTTTTATTTTCAACTAAAAGCACCCAAGCTACAGCAGAAATCAATGTTTTTAAAACTGGACCGAATAGCAAACCAGCAAGCTATACAGTTTCCGGGTTGACCAGTGACGTTGAAGAGCAATACTCCGATGCTGTGTGAGGCCTTGAGGTGAGGGGCTCTAGAAGTGGGGAGAAGATGGTGGGGGAGGCAGTGGAGTAGGAACTAGATGATGAATCTTCTGAGGGAGAAGGCACTGGTGCTACCCCTGCTCCTAGTATAGAACAAGGGGAGCTTGAAAGAGGAGTTCTCAAAGGGGACAACAAAGAAGGCGAAGATGGAACATGCGAGGTTGAGGATGGAGCTAGAGATGGTGAGGAAGCACTAGTGAAGGGGACTGGCAATGGCGAAGGGGGATGAACATGGGTTGATGGACAAGGAGCAAGGACAGACATTGGTGGTTCAGGCAAAGGAGTTGGGGATGGAGTTAGAGAGGGCAATAGCAAGGTAGGAGGTTGGGTTGGCAATGGTCACTGGTCCCACTTATGAATTAGAAGAGAGAGAGGGAGGGAGGGAGGGAGGGGCCACCAAACACTAGCATTGAGACACTATGGTAGGGTGCAAAAACAGAGAGAGAGAGGGGAGCCGGGCAAGCCACAACCAAAGAGGAGGCCAGGAAGCATGGAGAGGGAGAGGGGAAAAAGAGAGTCAAGAGGAAAGCATATTACCAGCCAACCTCATCTCACCTGCGTCCGACACCTCCATTGTCGTCCGCTATTGAAAAGGACAATCAAAAATGAGACCGGGGAAGAAGAAGAAAAAAAGAGGGAGAGTCACAAACTATAAAATTTTAACTTAGAAAGAGGTCAAACTAGACCGGTCTGGCTGGTTCGTCCGGTTCTCCTAGGTTTTACTGATTTTTTAACACTTCTAAAACATCCTTTGAATCGGACTGGATAAGCAATCAGTCCTCGTTAAACTGATCGAACTGGCCAATCCAGTCCAGTTTAAAAACATTGGCAGAAATGGCAAAACTCTTTTGGGCCAGCCAAAGCCAAAACCAAAATTGAGCCTTTATATCTTGCAATTGAGCTACTGCCTTAACATTCGGTAAATGCAATAACTAGGGACTGATTAAATTCAATGGCACAAGCCAAAACAATAAAGCATAAAGAAGAATGCCTCACAACTTCTTCCAACAAAAGGATCTAGGGTTACAACTAACCTAACCCGATATTTTTGGGTCAAACAGACATTACATTTTAAACTCATGAGCATATCTCCAAAATTTGATATCTTTTTGGTACATAAAAGGATGCAACCAACCTAAATCTAATCTATCCTGAATTTTACCTATTTTAGAACACTAATTCATAGTTCAAACTATGAGAGTCTTCCAGCAAGCAACTTCATAGACCAATAGTCCAGTAAGTCTCACATTGAGGCAACCATTATCCCCATTTCAACTCTAAGGAAGAACTAATCTTCTTCTATTTCTCTTCTTCCATCCTCTTCAAGCCTATATTCATCTTATGGCTCTCAATCACAAAAGCATTGCTGCCTCCAACCCTAGGCCACCTTCAGCTAAATGGATAGCTGCACCATTTCCAAGCTAAGAGATATTCAATCAAGATGGACTTAAATAAACTGGTTTAAATTTTTTATTAGGTCAAAACATTTTAAACGAAGGGTAGTCCGTTCCTTATCCTGGGCTTCTTCCCTTGATCCCTTCAAGGAATTCATTTCTATGTTCTTTTTTTCAAATTGAACAGCCACCCTCTCAATATTCATGGAAAAAAATTTTGTATAGTTTTTAAAGTTACTTAAAAAGGCTTATTAGTTAACTTCAAAAAAATTGTATAGTTTCTGAAGTCAATTAAAAAGGGTAATATGCTTTTTTTTATTTGTTAACTTTATTAAAAAAAAAAAGATTCACCCAACAAAATTTTGCTACCAGTGTCACTTTGTAAATCAAGCTCCAATGGCTCAAAGAAACCAGGATGAGGGCAGAAGACGACATGCATAATCTACTCATAATGGCAAAGCACAATTCATGACTACCACTTTTAGTAATAAAGGATCCATATTCTTGCCCATAACTTCCATATTATCAGGTTGGCAGTGACATGTTCAAAAATTGAAAGAGCCTGCACCTAAAATGGAATATCCAGTCTCCATAAACCTCAAATCACATTGCCATGATATCAAGTTTCAACTTTCAAAAACATGTCTAACAAGTACTATTAAGATAGTCTCATTACAAAAAAACATACAGCTTGGATGTTGGTTTTGCAAAACTTACATTAGTGTCGTCCTCCATTGGCTTACTGCAAAAGAAAGCAAAAACCTATGTTAGCACATTCATAAACAGAAGATAAAAATATCATTCATGACTATAACAACATTAGTAGCTGATCATGAAAATAAAATTTAAGCCAGGCAATCTAAAATAAACACACTTGAGCAAAGGAAGCTTCCCAAAAAACTGAAACGAATGGTAATGTAAGAAGAGAAGTTCAAAAGTCTAAATAAACAAGCAATATGCACAATGTTAATTAGCATCATAATCAGATGAATTCAAAAAATTTCCAGGAACTTATTGCCAAAGCAACTTAGATTTTTTAGTGCTTTTTCAATTATTCATGTTCTTACAGAAGGAGGCATGAGTATAGAATCTTATAAGGTCAGTTATATATTATTCTCTATCAAGGAAGTCCAAAAAAAGGGGAAGTGGAAATATTGATTACTCTGTGATAAAGATCTTGTAAACAGTTCCAGCTTTGTAAACAACTACCTAAAACTAAGGAAAGATATAGCATGTTAGAGAGTTAAAGTATGAAAACTTGGACTTTTAAAATATTTTAGGAATGCTTGAAAATAGAAAAACATATAGGTCCAACAAAAATAGTTGGTTAAGGAACATCTAGGTCAAAACAACAATTTGCCACCAAGGCAGCATACACTTGGTCACTTTAGAAGTATTATTTGTGCAACAGTAATGTCAAAAATTTCTCCCTTGGTTATATTTATGAATATAAAGTCCTATAATTTGGTTTAAAGATTTTTATATATGGTGCTTCACGGAACTACAACTTCAGTAATTTGATACCATAAGATGGGAAGTAATTTTAACCAAAATTCACCAAGGAACATGGAGGAAACAAGGCAAACTTTCATCTAAAAGTCTTAAAGAAAGAAGAAAAAACAATCTAACCATTAGAAAAATGGACCATAGCATGGACATAAGCACAAATACACAAATTCACATATGCGCATGCAGCAATACAAGCAAAAACGTTCATGCAACACCAATTTCAACTGAAATACTCCATCATGTGCTCTTTACCAAAAATTATGACAGTGCAACTCACGGATCAAGGATTAATACCAAAGCTAATACAAATCAAAATCAAACATATATCTCCAGAGAGAGGGAGTAACCCGGACTAATTTTCTCAAAGAAAGTACAGATTTAGTGAAGTCAGAGATGGAAACTTCAGTGGTCTTGTTTCCACAAAAATTGGCAAAAGAGCCAGCCCAAAAGTTTCCAAGGGTACTAAGATAGGGTTATGAATATCAAGTTCCATCTTTCTGAAGCTTGAAAATCAGTGGATTTTAAAATTCCATTAAATTGCTTAATATTTCTCCTTTTTCTATCTTAGCCAACCCAATTTGTGTTAAGGGCTTTTTTCGGATCAACAGTTGCCTCATGTCAAGAATTCTTTGGGAGTTGCGGTCATTTGCTGCATTCCTCAAATTAGAAATTGCAATGCATCAATTCGTCTCACCAAATGCATTTACAACTCAATATGAGTTACATTACCATACAAATTGCTCTGAAAAAAAGAACACATGAAATATCATTCCAAAAGCACTACTGCAAGGAAGTTTATTGTATTAAATAATTCCGCAACTAGAAGAAACAACATTGGTGCTTTAAAATTAAAAGACAGCTACTCAACCTAATCATAGCATCACTTTTGGAACATCTTGTTATTAACAATCTTCTTATTTAACCAATTCACCATGCCAAGATAGAAAATTATTGAAACCAATGTTAAGCCTGTGGCGACAGTAATCCCATGAACATTAGGTAATCAAGAATAACATAAGAATTGCAATCTCATTTTCTAGCACACAATGATGTCTTAAAACAATTCTTCTTAGCTTTTACTTTCATGAAATCAAACATTGAGTGGGAAAGGGATGCTTCCAGTAGCACTTGCCCTCAAATGCTTCCTACTCAAAAACAAATAAATGGCTTTCCGAATCAAAATCAGCATTATTGATCATAATCTATGACATTAAAATTGGCTAGAAGTAAAAAGTGATGCATTTTTTATCTGTTACACATGAATCAAATGAAAACAAAATTGATAACTTCAACCATAAGACAACATATTTCAGTTTGATATATACTTTACAAACATCCAAAGCAGCTGAAATTTCATATGTATATGTTTTAATATGTTTGGATCAAGATCAATCATTTGCTTGGAATTGCAAATTATAAAGTATATACTCTGTTTTTGTTCACTAGCTATATTTCTAGTATTCATCTTTTCTTGGCTTGAAGCATAGGCAAGAGACTCAAGAATATGTTTTTTTTGTTTTAAGTTTCCAATATTTTATATATCTTGGATCATGATCAAAGGTGCTATTTTTCATTTTGAGAAATCCTTTATTATTTTTGACTAGGAAGCATTTGGAACCAAATGCTCTCAGTAGCATCCCAGCCTAACTTAAACATTTTTACCAGATTTACTGTTTTTTGCATGTTTGTAAAATATAAGCTAGAGATTACAAGCCCTGGCACCTTGAAAAAGCTAATTAAACATATGAAGAATGGTGATGGATCATCAGCATTCTTGAATTTTATCCAAACGATTAATGACAATAGTTGCCGAAATTCCTAAAACCTACAAATCCCTTCACTACATAGTTACATGATTATAAGGAATTTAAATGATCGAAAAATCTGACTGAACATATAAAGAATGGCGATAGATCATCGCCATCCTGAATTGCCATCCAAATGAATGATGATGGTAATTGTCGAAATTCCTAGAACCTACAAATCTCTTCGCTACAGTCATGTACTTATAAGGAATTCAAATGATCATCAAACTTGTTCAAAAACCAAATCAAGCAAAGCCCATTTACACAGAAGCAAAAGTGATCACCAAAAAACAATTCAAATAAAAAGAAAAAAAATGATGCAATGACTTCTTGATGACAATAAGAATAACGTTATGTCATGCTAGAAAGATTCATGACTCTAATTCAATAATTCAATTTTCATATCATAACTCCTCATGCTCACTGTAGCAAATTCTTTTGTTAAAATATATAACCAAGAATAATCACATAGCTAATGTTGACAGTTCAAAATAGTTATTTTTAACAAGATAACTAAATCTAAATTCAAACAACTTCATTAGCAGACTCAAGAAATCGCACCCAGAAAAATTTGAACTTAACTAAATCTAAATTCAAACAACTTCGTTAGCAAACTCAAGAAACCACACCCTGTCAAATTTTAACTTATCATCCACAAGTTCAACTACTGACTTTAACTCCTTCAAGCTCATAATGATTTGTTTCATCAAGCTATCTATAATAGTTCTCAATATTACAAACACATGAAATGTGCATAAGTATAATGGTCAATAAATCAGCAAACGTATGATCCTGTTGTGATGTCTAGCATAGTCTAAACTTAATCTCAGTTACACTCCTAATCTCTAAATCAACCTTAGTATGATCTTGGTGTGATGTCTATCATATTCCTACCTTGCTTTCAATTATAATCCTAAATCTATACCAACTCTTCACAGTATTCCAACCCTAATTTTGTTTATCCAAGCTAGAATCGATCTTAAACTTTCTCACCATCTTTATCCTCATAATTGTTTCAGTTCTGAAATTAATCTATTGTACTATACCAAGATTTCTAAAAATATTTGCGTTGATGGCAAGTTAATAGTACGGCATAGGGTATGTTACCATCCATGTTGATATGGCGCGATCGTTGACGTGGAGTAGCTGTCAGATGACGCGTCAGAGAAAGGCACCACGTCAGATACTCTACCCGGACTCCTTCGCCGGGCTGAGCTCCCTCAGAGCAACGGGGCTGCCCGCCGAAGCCGAGCTCCGCCCTCCGCCAGGTCTAGCCCGAGCTCAGCCCTCCTCCATCACATGGACCTTTCCGAGGTCGAGTCCCCTGGGCTTGGGCCGCATTCTGCCCTCCTCCGTAAGGTTGAGCTCGCCCGAAGTTGAGCTCCGCTGTACCGGAGTCGAGCTCAGCCCTCCTCCGCCCAGTGGGGCCACATCGAGGCCGAGACCCACGGAGTCGAGCCCTACCTCTCCAGCTCGGGCAAAGGTACCGGTGAGCAGGGAGATAGCGCCATCATCCCAGTACGCCGGCGAGCCGCCCGAGGGTCGCAGTAAGACACCCACTAGGCCGCAATAACTGCCCACGGTCGCTGCTTACACCATAAAAGGGAGAAGTCCTCCGATCGAGGCACCACGCTCTTCACCAACCACCTGAACCACCCAAAAGATAAAGTCAACCAGGAGATTCGAATCCCGGGAGCGACGGCCCTCCAATCGAGGCATTGCCAAGCTTCCCAGAATGGGATGATCAGAAGAAATGTCAGAACACATGACAGCTTCCCCTATCACGAATTGGGAAAGACATCCCGTCCATGGCCCGGGACACCGCCGCACGCGCCTGACAGCCCAGCGAAGGTCCCGAGACAGGCGCTCAACGATCACCCAGACTACAAAGAACGTTCGACACCCCCAGAGGGGGAGGTATGCAAATGCAAGCACAAACATAAGTGCAAGCTCAACCACAGAGCGACACCACAAAAAAATCCAAGCAAGTCGAGAGAAAGGCCACACAGAGAATCCCTCTAGCTTGGCCACCATCCTTCTGACATACTTGCACCCGACTCTCACACCACTCACTCCTAGCGTGGAGTCCATCAAGAGGGGCTCGACCAGGAGGATCTGCTCCCCTGGATCGTCACTGACTTGACCGTCGGAGTGCCCCCACCGAAATCCCCGGCCCGAGTCACTAACCTCGTTTTTGCAGGTTCGAAGGTGCAGGACATCCCAACCGAACCCAAGGGACGATCCAACCTCGACAACAGCTACGGGCCACGACGATCTTGGCGGCAATAGATTGGCGCATCAGGTAGGGGGGACGAGCGAAGCGATCCTTGATCCAGCTTTAGCCCCTTTACAAGCAATCTAACGGAAGGATGGTGACGATGAGAACAAGAGAGGTCTCCACCGGTCGTGCGGGGGACTCCCCTTCCCGGGGAAATCCGCACAATCCAGAGGTGGAGACATCCGCTCCAGCTCAACCACCTCTGCCGGAATCCCAGCTGGCTGCACTCACCAAGCAGATGCAGATCCTTGCTACAGCAGTGCGCCAGCTTCAGCACTAGCACCGATCCTTGGCTACTCATCAACAGCCAGGGACTCCCGCGGCCCATGCCGCAGCACCCCGCAACAGCCTGCATTTCTTCCAAGGAAGGCCTTCGCAGCCACGTACCATCACTGACAACCGGGGTAGCCACCAAACTCCGGCGAAAAGACAACGAGCAGGATTTGCCAATAGGGAGAGCCGCTCATCGAACCTTGAGCGGGTGGCGTCCAGACCCCACCAAGGTAGGAAAGATAGGACCCCCCGCCACGGGTGCCATGCACCCATGTCACTTTCTCCGTCTCCTTCGACGGAGGGGTCTACTGATGAAGCCGTCAGGCGCATGGCGGAGAAGCGCCTGGAGGAGCATGACCACAAGCTGGCGGAATTATCCCGCCGGTTTGCCAATCTACCGGGCTCCACTAGCGAGCCAGCGGGCTACGATGCCCGCCCCCTTTCTCCCGAGAAGTCCGAGAGGAGCCGATCCCGGATCGATTCCGCATGCCGCAGGTGGATCCTTACAACATGACCACCAACCTCCTGGACCACCTGGAAAGTTACCGAGCCCTCATGAGGGTCCAGAGGGCCACCGACGCCCTCCTCTGCGTCGCCTTTCCTGCCACTCTCTGGAAAGCAGCTCGGGTGTGGTTCACCCGTCTAGAACCGGAGAGCATCAACTCCTTTGCCCAGCTAGGACAGAGATTCGTGGCCCACTTCGACGCCTGTCGGAAGATGCCACGAGAGGCAGACAGCCTCTTCTCCATCAAGCAGCAAGACCGCGAGCCACCGCGGGACTACGTGGCCTATTTCAAAGCTGCCGCCTTGGAGATCTACAATCTTGAGGAGCCGGTTGCTATGCTGGCTCTGAAGCAAGGGCTTAGGACCTCCTGCCTGACCTACTCGCTCGACAAGAAGCCCCTAAAGACCTACTCTGAACTCCTCCGAGCTCAGAAGTACATCCGTGCCGAGGAGGCGGATCGTACGAGGCGGGAGCTCGACGGGAAGTCGCTGAAGAAGCCAGCCCCTGCCAAAGCATCCAGGACGTGGAGGCCGGGACCCCCAGCTCCGAGTTCCCGGCAAGGACCAAGGCCGAGAGGTGCTCCCATTCCTAAAGGGAGTTATACCCCCCACCTCGCCCCAAGGACGAAGATCCTCATGGAGATCGAAGGCAAGAAATATCTGAGACGCCCGCCTCCGATGAAGCCGTCCTCTGGCCATGATAAAACGAAGTACCGACGCTTCCACCGGGACCACAATCATGACACCGAGGAATGCCGCAATCTCAAGTAGGAAATTGAAGAGCTCATCAAAAGGGGCTACCTCGGAAGGTTTGTGGGGGGCAGACCTCAAGCAGAACCTCAGGCGCTCGCCGCTCTCTCGCCAGTTCCAGCGGTCGACAACCGCCCTACCGAGAAGCCGGTAGGGATGATATGCTGGGGAGCCGAGCGCGCACCCAAGAAGGCCCGGGGGGCAGGGCATTCTGAAAATGTACTCCCCTTTATGGGGGAAGGGGAAGACGGAAAAAAAAATATAAATAATGATGCCGTGGTCGTCAAGATAACGGTCGCGAAGCATGCTGTAAAACGCATCATGGTTGATAATGAAAGCTCCACAGATGTGCTTTTCTACAATGCTTTCTCCAGGATGAATCTTTCTCCTGCTCAACTCAGACCTGTGCACACTCCCTTCGTTGGTTTCACAGGTGATTCTGTAAGGGTGGAGGGAGAAATTACTCTCCCAGTTACTGCCAGGACCCC
Organism: Areca catechu; assembly: GCA_021397845.1. Taxonomy (NCBI): domain Eukaryota; kingdom Viridiplantae; phylum Streptophyta; class Magnoliopsida; order Arecales; family Arecaceae; genus Areca; species Areca catechu. The sequence goes on along the minus strand of CM038049.1, from coordinate 1,898,969 downwards.
ATCTCGGCAGAGCATCATGATGGTAACTTTCACGGTTGTCAGGCTCCCTTCGGCCTACAACGTGATTCTAGGCCGACCCAGGCTCAACCTGCTCGACGCCATCATCTCCACCAAGATACTACTTATGCAGTTCCCAACTCCCTACGGTGTCGGGGAGAAAAGGGGAGCATCCCAGCCGGTGCAGCACTGTTTCCAAACCCTCCCTGGGGTCAAGTCTTCCGAGGGCGATCCCAGGACGGACGACCTCGACCAAAGGGCTCAAGACCCCGAAGAGGCCCGGTCAAATGCCTGCTCTCCTATCCACTCGGAGATGACCCTGCGAGGATGGTGCAGATTGGAGCCCAGCTGTAGGACGAGGAGAGGACCCACCTTTTGGAGTTCCTGCGGGAGAATGCGGATGTGTTCGCCTGGACGGCGGCGGACATGCCAGGTATTCCCCCGACGTCATCACTCACAAGCTGAGTATTGACCCAAAGTATAAGCCAGTCTGGCAGAAGAAAAGAAGCTTCGTCCCGGAGAGACAGGCGGCCATCAATGAGAAGGTAGACAAACTCCTCGCCGCCGGTTTTGTTCGGGAGATGCAATATCCGAGCTGGTTGGCGAATATGGTGATGGTGAAGAAGAATAATGGCAAGTGGAGGATCTGTGTGAACTATACCGACCTCAACAAGGCATACCCGAAGGATAGCTTCCCCCTGCCGAAGATCGATCAGCTGGTGGACGCCATCTCGGGGCACAAGCTGCTTTCATTTATGGATGCATTCTCCGGATACAATCAAATCCGAATGTACCCTAAGGACGAGGAGCACACCGCCTTCATCACCGACCAAGGGACATACTGCTACCGAATGATGCCCTTTGGTCCGAAGAACGCTGGAGCCACATACCAGCACCTGGTTAATAGGATCTTTAAAGACCAGATCGGCCAAAACATGCAGGTGTACGTGGATGACATGCTTGTCATGAGCAAACCAAGCTCGGACCACGTAACCGACCTCGCCGAAGCCTTCCATAACCTCCAAGAGCACCAGATGAAGTTGAACCCCGCAAAATGCGCCTTCAGAGTGGCGGTGGGAAAATTCCTGGGCTTCATGGTCGCTCAGAGGGGGATTGAAGCCAACCCGGAGAAGGTCCAGGCGATCATTGACATGGAGCACCCGACGTCCAAGAAGCAGGTTCAGCGCTTAACGGGGCATATCGCCGCCCTGAGCCGATTCATCTCAAGGTCAGCTGATCGCTGCCTTCCCTTCTTCAAGGCGCTGCGTAAGATGCACGACTTCACCTGGACGAAGGAGTGCAGGATGGCCTTTGAGGAGCTGAAGGAATTCCTGGCTTCTCCCCCACTGCTCTCCAGACCGGAAGAAGGGGAGGAGCTCCTACTCTATCTAGCGATCACACCTGGAGCCGTCAGCTCGATTCTCGTCCGCACAGACGAGGACAAATCCCAAAAGCCGGTGTACTACACCAGCAAAATCCTCCGCGATGCGGAGATCAGGTACACTCGCTCCAAGAAACTCATTTTTGCACTAATAATGTCTACTAAGCATCTCAGGCCCTATTTCCAAGCACACTTATCGTGGTCGTGACGAATCAGCCGCTGAGGACCATACTTAGCCGCCCCGAAACCTCCGGGAGGCTGACCAAGTGGTCCCTGCTGCTCAGCGAGTTCGACATAGCGTATCGGCCGAGGTCTTCGCAGAAGGCCCAAGTCCTAGCCGACTTCGTGGTCGAATGCATCGAGCTTGCCGAGGAGCCAGAGCAGACAACAATGAAGCACCAAACGGAGCTCGGACCGGGGGAGGAACCCTGGATCCTCCATGTGGACAACGCGTCCAATTCTGGTGGGAGTGGAGCAGGCCTTATCCTCGCCAACGGCGATGGGGTGGTGGCAGAATATGCCATCCGCTTCAAGTTCGCCGTAACAAACAACTAGGCGGAGTACGAGGCGCTCCTCGCGAGCCTAAAAGTCTTCCACGAGCTGGGCGTGAAGAACTTGAAAGTCTTTACCGACTCCTAACTGGTTGCCGGGCAAGTCTCCGGGGAATATGAGGCCAGAGACCCCCGGATGATGAAGTACTTGGATCGAGTCCGCTCCAGCACGGCAGGCTTCCGACGCTTTATCATCTCCCATGTCCCCCGAAGGGAGAACGCATGCACGGATGCACTGTCGAGGCTAGCAATCTTTCTGGACTCATCACTGGGACGCGCCTACATCGAGTACCTCGATAATCCAGGCTACGAAAGCTCAGAGGAGGTGCACCAGGTCACCCCCGAGCCAAGCTGGATAGATAGGTACGTCAGGTACATCACTGATGGCACCCTGCCAGAGGACCGCGTGGAAGCCGGCCTCGTCAAGAAGAAGGCCTCCCGATTCGTTTTGATGGAAAGCGAGCTCTACTGCCGGTCTCACTCCTACCCGCTCCTGAAGTGTCTCAGGCCCGCAGAGGCGACCTTCGTACTCCGAGAGATACACGAAGACCTCCGTGGAAACCATGTGGGAGGAAGAATACTGGCTTATAAAGCTCTCCGCCAGGGGTACTTCTGGAAAACCATAAGGAAGGACGCCGCCGACTTCGTTAAAAGGTACGACAAATGCCAGCGCCATGCCCACATTCAACGCCAGCCGGCGGCGCCGATCTCCCAGCTCTCATCCCCTTGGCCCTTTGCTCAGTGGGGGATGGACATCCTAGGACCATTCTCCCCTGCATCTGGATAACAAAGGTTCCTGCTAGTGGCAATTAACCACTTCACTAAGTGGGTCAAAGCAGAACCGCTAGCTCGGATCACTGGAGCCAATGTCCGCCAATTCTTCTGGAAGTCGATTATCTGCCGCTTTGGACTCCCCCACTGCATCATCACCGACAACGGGCGATAATTTGACAACCGGGAGTTCGAAGGGTTCTGTGCTGAGCACGGTATCCAACACCGCTTCACCTCGGTAGCTCTTCCCTAAATAAATGGGGGGCCGAAGTGACCAATCAAACCATCCTCCAAGGGCTCAGAACCCGGCTGGACCAAGCCAAGGGCAGATGGGCGGAAGAACTCCCAAGTGTTATGTGGGCCTACCACACAACTCCCAGAACAGCAACCGATGAGACACCCTTCAACCTTGTCTTCGGCGCCGAGGCAGTCATCCCGGTTGAGCTCGACATGCCCATGCTACGAGTACAGCAGTACGAGGCGCGGAACTCGGTACACCTTCTACTCAACTTAGATCTCATCGAAGAAACGAGGGATAAAGCTCGGCTCCGAATGGCGGCATACCAGTAACAGGTGGTCCGGTACTACAACGCACGGGTGAGGCCGAAAGTCTTCAAGCCTGGGGACTTAGTGCTGCGCCGAGCCGAAGCATCTCAACCTCAGGAGTGCGGCAAGCTCTCGCCGAACTGGGAAGGACCCTACAAAGTGGCCGAGGCCCTCTCACATGGGCCTACTACTTCGAGGATCTCGACGGCATCAGGTTCCCTCGAACGTGGAATGCCTGCAATCTGAGAAGATACTATCAATAATGTAAGGCTTTCTTCCAGTAATAATAAAGATTTTCTTTTGCACAAGTAACTATCTGCCTTGCAGGAAAATCTTCAGCAAGTCTTCGAGCCCAGCTCCAAGACACCAACTCCTGAGCCCAGCCCTCAGGCAATCAATTCCCGGAGCCCAGCTCTCCGGCCAGCAAGTCTTCGAGCCCAGCTCCAAGACACCAACTCCTGAGTCCAGCTCTCAGGTAATCAATTCCCGGAGCCCATCTCTTCGGCCAGCAAGTCTTCGAGCCCAGTTCCAAGACACCAACTCCTAAGCCCAGCTCTCAGGCAATCAATTCCCGGAGCCCAGCTCCAAGACACCAACTCCGGAGCCCAGCTCTCAAGCAATCAATTCCCGGAGCCCAGCTCTCCGGCCAGCAAGTCTTCGAGCCCAGCTCCAAGACACCAACTCCTGAGCCCAGCTCTCAGGCAATCAATTCCCGGAGCCCAGCTCTCCAGCCGGCAAGTCTTCGAACCCAGCTCCAAGACACCAACTCCTGAGCCCAGCTCTCAGGCAATCAATTCCCAGAGCCCAACTCTCCGGCCAGCAAGTCTTCGAGCCCAGCTCCAAGACACCAACTCTTGAGCCCAGCTCTCAGGCAATCAATTCTCGGAGCCCAGCTCTCCGGCCAGCAAGTCTTCGAGCCCAGCTCTCCGGCCAGCAAGTCTTCGAGCCCAGCTCCAAGACACCAACTCCTGAGCCCAGCTCTCAGGCAATCAATCCCCGGAGCCCAGCTCTCCGACCAGCAAGTCTTCGAGCCCAGCTCCAAGACAACTCCTGAGCCCAGCTCTCAGGCAAACAAGACCCAAGGCTCAGCTCCCGGAAAACAAGTCTTCGAGCCCAACTCCAAGACAACAACTCCTGAGCCCAGCTCTCAGACAAACAAGACCCGGGACCCAGCTCTCCGGAAGACAAGTCTTCGAGCCAAGCTCCAAGACAACAACTCCTGAGCCCAGCTCTCAAGCAAACAAGACCCGGGGCCCAGCTCTCCGGAAGACAAGTCTTCGAGCCCAGCTCTCAGGCAAACAAGACCCGGGCCCAGCTCTCCGGAAGACAAGTCTTCGAGCCTAGCTCCAAGACAATACCTGAGCCCAGCTCTCATGCACCCTTGGACCGGGGCCCAGCTCTCCGGCCAAGAAGTCTTCGAGCCTAGCTCCAAGACACTAAGACCTGAGCCCAGCTTTCAGGCATCCTTGGACCGGGGCCCAGCTCTCCGGCCAAGAAATCTTCGAGCCTAGCTCCAAGACACTAAAACCTGAGCCCAACTCTCAGGCAACCTTGGACCGGGGCCCAGCTCTCCGGCCAACAAGTCTCTGAGCCCAGCTGCTCTCAAACTATCAAAGTCCTGAGCCCAACTCACCAACATTGAAGCCTGAAGGCCAAATCCCAGACAAGATGGAACCCTCCTCTCTTATCTCACCACACACTTCAAAAAAAAAAAAAAAGAAAAAGAAAGAGAAGAAAGATGGGAAAGGCAAGGATTGCTCAGGACAAGGTAGTTAGAAAGATTCGCTTCATTAACAAAATATGTTTACAAAGCATCCTTGGACCCCGACATGCCGGGCAACCCAAACCAAGTACAAAAACAAGAAGGCAAGATCCTACTTTACTCGGGCTGGCCCCCAGCAGGGCTGCGAGGCTGAGGTTCCGTCCCCAGGGGCCTCCAACTGTGCAGCTCCAGCCTCGACAGGCGGGGAAGGCTCGGGGGCAGCGGCTTCTTCGATATCTGCCTCCTGGCTCGGCTCCGCATCCGAAGCCCGAGGATGGTTGAGGCGGCTACGACCTTCGTCAGGAACAAACCCCTCGACCCAGCCGCGCAGGTACATAAAACCTTTGAAGGAGTCCGACGTCGTTTGTTGGATCTCGGCGGTGAACTCCTCCGAAGCCCTATACCTGGCCACGGCCCCTTCAGCCTCCTCGCCTCGGCGGCCTGCTCCATCGCCGTCTACGCCGACTTAGTCGCCTCCGCTGCCGCCTTCTCAGCTGCGGCCAGCTTTTCCTTCACCGCCGCCAGTTCGGTCTGAAAGGACTGTGCTCCCTCCTTCTGTCGAACTGCCTCGACGTTGAATGAAGTCAATCTCTTCTCTGTGGCTGCAAGCTCCTCGGCCTTCCTCTTCGACCGGCCCCGTTCCTGGTCGAGGCTCTCCTGGAGCTCCTTCGCTCGCCCTTCAGAATCGGCAAGCTGCTTCTCGAGATCCTTGATCTTCTGACCAAGCATCCCGCTGGCATCGGTCCTCTCCTTCAGGTCGGCCTTCAGAGACTCGACCTCTGCTGCTCGCTGCTGATCATTCTTCAAACAGTTCCTACAGCAGTCTCTAATCAGGAGGACCTCGGCGCCGATCTACATCATGCAAAAAGTTAGCAAAAAAAAAAAAAGAGAGGAAGCGAAAGAGAAGGAAATAAAAAGGGTAAAGTCGCTTACCGAGAAGAGCTGGGAGAAGATGCTGCTGATCGCATCCCCCAGACGCTGTCCAGCCATCTCCTGGCGGTCGCATGCCTGGATGGAGAAGTCCATCATGCGCTCCGCCAGTGCTTGGTTCCGGAGCAAGGAGCTCTCCGGCCCCAGCTTGAAAGGGATCCGGCGCTGCTCCTTTTCCCTCCTGCCCACCTCGGGAGCCGGATCACCTGCCCCTCTGGTGGAAGCTCCCTTCGGTGCGGGTCGAGAGCTCGGCCTCCTCTCAGGCGGTGCCTCCGCCATAAGTTCGGCTCCCCCTCGAGCCTCCTCGACCTCAACGACGGCAGGCCCTGGAGAACGGGGAGACACGACGGTGGCGACAGCAGCGACCCTGGCCCGGGCGACCACCTCAGACTCCGGAGCAAGGGCCGTCTCTTGTTGCCTCGACCGCTCTGGAACTTTCCGAACTGCCCGCTAATTTGGCCCCTGCGCCGCGGGCGTCGTCCTCTCCACTTGAGCAGAAGCGGCTTCAGTTTCCCCCTACTTGGCTCGGCTGACGTGGCGGGAGCGACCGCCGACATGCTCTCGCCCCGAGCCCGTCTCGGTGGAGGCTCATCGACCAGCTCGGCTGGCGGCCTCTTCCTGATGATCACCAGCAAGTCGCTCTCCGTGAAAATCATACCTATACACAAGCCATGCAATGATCAGAGCTCAGAAGGAACGGTATGAAGAGCGTAGAAGAAAAGAAAGTTTGAGCCGAACTCACCTACCCCCCTCGTTGGGTCAACCCCGGCTTCAGAAAAGTTCTGCTCTGACAGCAGAACCTCCATGAAAGGGATCTGTGCGGTGCGGAGCTGCTTGTAGTCATCCCGGTCAGCTGCATCAACCGCAGAACTCCAATTGGGGGACTGGTCTGGGTCGTTCCAGACCCAGTAAACTTCCTCAACCATGGCGAAGAAAAATTTGCTCTTCCATCCTTTGATGGAAGAGGGGAGCCCAAACCTGATGCCCTTCGGGCGAGAAGACAGTGACCACCACTCGTCCTCGGTGGGGTGGCGCTTTAGGATGAAGAATGCCCTAAACAAAGAGAACCAAGCAACAAACCCGTGGACATGGCAGAGTACGATGAAGGAGAAAATGATCCTAATAGCATTCGGGACCAACTGAGCAGGGACAAGTCGATAGGTATCCAGCACCGACAAGAAGAACGGATGAAAGGGAAAGCGGAGCCCTCCAGAGAAGGTCTCCTCATAAAAAGCTATTCGGCCTGGGCCATTGGAAGTAACCCAGTCCCCCGGGCAGGGGATTAAAAGCCGGACGGAATGCAGGATACCATAGACATCCTGGATCCCAGTTCCTTAGCAATGATCGACGAGGCGATCCTACCGGGACCTGCTGACCGGACGGACTCGGGAACGGGATCAGATGGAGGACGAGAAAGGCGAGAAGGACCAACCCCCGATTCCCTAATAGCTACGGGACCAGGGGGACGCCTCCTACTGAACTCAAAACGCGCCCTATCCCCCTCCTAATTGGAGGAAGAAGATGGCGGCCTCGATACAGAGGGACCAGCTTCGCCCTGATTGGTAGGACGGAAACCCGGACCAAAACGAGACATCCCCAGGGAAGAAAGAAGCAGGAGATTCAAGAAGAAGGGACGAACTCGGTTCGGGGAAGGCCCTAGACTCGAAAGAAGAACCCTGCTCTAATGGAAAGAAGAGGAAAAAGAAGACTAACATGGTTTCTTAGAGAGTCTGAGGCAATCAGGGAGGAGAGGAAGCTTGGGTATGGCAGCAGGCACGAAAAATTCAAAAGAATGGATGGTTTGGGTAAAAACTTCTTTTCATTTCGAAATGACCCATCTCATCCGTACCGTTACAGCCCCTCCGCCAACGGATTCACGCCACGTGCCGGCCATCGGTGAGTAAGACATCCCGGCTACTCTGAATTCTGCATCGGCAATAACTACTCATCGAACGTGGCCACGTGGCACCCCCGCAATGACCTGAGAAACCGTCTCGCGAAGCGCCAGCGATCATGGCCATAATTGTACCGGATCTTCACCTTTCCATGTCATTCACCTTTCCATGTCAACAGCGCAATTACTCCCTTCGACCTGAGCGCCGCGCACTAACGAGCCTCGAGAGTGGGGGCCAAATGATGTGGCACGATCGCTGACATAAAGTAGCTGTCAGATGCGGCATCAGAGAAAGACGCCATGTCAGATACTCTACCCGGACTCTTTCGCCGGGTTGAGCTCCCTCAGAGTAACGGGACCATCCGCCGAAGCCGAGCTCCGCCCTCCGCCAGGTCGAGCCCGCAAGCCCGGGCTGCCTAGGCCGGAACCGGGCACCACCTCCCAGATCGAACCCCTCGAGATCGAGCCCCGTGGTCCAGAGCCGAGCTCAGCCCTCCTCCGCCACGTGGACCTTTCCGAGGTCGAGTCCCCTGGGCCGGGGCAGCGTTCTGCCCTCCTCCGTCAGGTCGAGCTCGCCCGAAGTCGAACTCCGCTGTACCAGAGTCGAGCTCAGCCCTCCTCCACCCAATGGGGCCACATCGAGGCCGAGCCCCACGGAGTCAAGCCCTGCCTCTCCAGCTCGACCCCCAGCTCGGGCGAAAGTACCGGCGAGCAGGGAGATAGCGCCATCATCCCAGTACATCGGCGAGCCGTCCGAGGGTCGCAGTAAGACACCCACCAGGCTGCAATAACTGCCCGCGGCCGCTGCTTACACCAGAAAGAGAAGAAGTCCCCCGATCGAGGCACCATGCTCTTCACCAGCCACCTGAACCACCCAGAAGAGGAAGTCAACCAGGAGATTTGAATCCCGGGGACGGCGGCCTCCCAATCGAGGCACTGCCAAGCTTCCTGAAATGGGACGACCAGAAGGAATGTTAGAACACATGACAGCTTCTCCTATCACGAATCAGGAAAGACGTCCCGTTCACGGCCCGGGACACCGCCGCACGCGCCTGACAACCCAGCGAAGGTCCCGAGATAGGCGCTCAACAGTCATCCAGAATACAAAAAATGTTCGACACCCCCAGAGGGGGAGGTATGCAAATGCAAGCACAAACACAAGTGCAAGCTCAACCACAGAGCAACGCACCACAAAAAAATCCAGACAAGTCAAGGGAGAAAGGCCACACAGAGAATCCCTCTAGCTCGGCCACCATCCTCCAGACACACTTGCACCCTACTCTTACACCACTCACTCCTCCTAGCGTGGAGTCCATCAAGAGGGGCTTGACCAGGAGGACCTGTTTCCCTGGATCGTCACTGACTTGACCGTCGGAGTGCCCCCGCCGGAATTCCGGGCCCGGGTCACTAACCTTGTTTTTGCAGGTTCGAATGTGCAGGAAATCCCAACCGAACCCAAGAAACAATCCGACCTCGACAACAGCTACGGGCTACAAAGATCTTGGCGGCAACAAACACATCACCATGTACCAATATGTCTTGCTACACAGCAATTTGTTACACACTACAAGCCAATAAATTTTGATACATGCTTATAGCTTCATTTGAAGTTCTAAACAATGCTTGATAATCTCAGTAACCTTATTTCCACTCAGGATGTATGGAGCTCTTCCCAGCCTCTTTCTTTTTTTCTTGTATTTTCTTTAAAGGAATTGAAAGATCAGAGACAAAAACAAGACAGAAATATTCATCAACATCAGTTAACAGATAGAAATCAAGGAAGGCCCTCTGAGATTCTCACGGTACACTAATATATGAATACCCTGTGATATAAACTTCTCCAATGTCCATACAAGACTCTAAATGGCAAAGACCAAAGATGGCACTCGCATAGGGTTTCTTGATAGACCCCAACTACTCCAGCGACCCAAAACGCTAGCATCTTTCAAGCAAGACAAAATTATTCAAACCAGAATCCCTAACCATCCTAATCTGAGCTCTTTCATATGTATCGAGAAGAACTCCTCCATTGAGAAAGAACATAAGTGAATTTTTCTTGCTAAAAATTTCCTTTTGATCCCTTCTCTTTCGAACAAATCCACTAGTTATCAAAATTTCAAGAAAACGATGGCCCGAACTAAACGACCTTGGAGCGCAAACACATGATTTAAAAGTTGTAAACATTCTTCCCACCGATCTCTACTCAATCAAACCCTTACAAAATTAAATCCGTCATGCTACTCCATAAAACAAAATACTTCAAAAAAAAAAAAAAAATCGTATAACTCTGCTCTTCTAGGATTTAAGCAGACATAAGATCCACCAACACAAACTGGAAGGAACAAGCTTAAACCCTAAGATTAAGAGAAGATACGAAAACCCTAGCGAGTGGGAAAGGAAGAGATACACACCTGGCGATGTTGTTTCTTTCTTTTCGTAAACCCTAGACTTTGCACAGGCGGAAGCAGGGTTTAAACGCATGCGACCGACACTCTTAACGGAGTATGTCCGTTACTCCTTACTTCCTATGGGTTCTGATTGTTTCTTTCGCTCGAACGAATGATTGATCTTCTTTGAAGACATCATCCGTTGGATCGCATCCCCACAGCTCTTGCAGCACTCCGAACTCCCCATCCATCGGACTGTACGACTCTCGAAGCGGCAATTGCGTGATACATCGGTGAATTGGGGGGCGAAGGAAGGTGAATCCTTCTTTGGCGCAAAAGATACAACCCGTAACTTATTGTCCATGCGAGTGACTCACAGGCGGCAAAAAAATATCATATGGGGCTGGTTTTATAGATTACCGCATTGCTCTTGACACTAATTTTAAAATATAAATTTAAAAATTAAATATATTTTTTATTAATAAAATTATTAATTTTATAATTATAATATTTTTTTATTCATAGCATATATTCTTTTATCGATATATAATGTGTATAAATAAATCATTTAGTATATATTATGTGATCATGTACTATATATCGATGAACATTATATTTTATAAATTATATATCGATTTATCTAATGGTATATGCTGAAATTTTGAATTAATATTTTGTCAGGTATATATCAAATGATTATGATGTATATTAGTTTGCTATTGGATATGTATCAAATAGGTTTATACACATTTCTAGATAAATCAATACATGGTTTGTAGAATATAGCACATATCAATATATAATATATAATCAAATGATATATACTTGATGATTTATTGATATATACTGTAAATTTTTTCAATACACATATAGTAGTAATTAATCCAATACACATTATATAACCAATTGATATACATCTAAAAAATATTCATCAAACATTTTAATATATACTTCTAAATAAATAAATACATAGTATCTGAAATATGATACTCATCATGACACAGTACATAACTAAATGAAACATACTTGATGACTTATCAATGCATATTATAAGCTTTTTTAATACATACCTAGTAACGATTCAACACATACATATAGATAAATTGATATATAGTTTTTTTTAATATAATATTTATCAGTATACAGTATATGACTAGTCGATACACGCATAATAAAATATTTATCTAACATCTCAATATATACTTTTAAATAAATTGATACATAGTTTGTAGAATATGATACTCACTAATACATAGTACATGATCAAATAATATATACTAAATGGCTTACTGATATATATTATTTATTAAAAAAAATTATATGATGAACATGAGAAAGAAAGAAAATAACATAATTATAGAACTATAACTCCATTAGCAAAAAAATATTTGACTTTTATGCTTACTTTCTAAGATTGGTAAAAAAAAAACATGGCAAACACTAAAGTCCACCCTATATGATAATTTATAATGCCTATCCCATATGATTTTTGCTCTAGCGGAAACTTTTGCATGCCATGAATACTATCAAGATGACAAGTCATGTGCATTGCAGGTGCACTGATCCAAAGATATTGATGCTTTGAAGTAGGTTATATGTTGATTTTTTTTCCAGGTAACTTTGGAGGGGATAAAGCTCTTTTAAGCGGCTATATGCACAATTGAGGCGTAAATCATTAAAAATTATCTTCAAAACAAAAATAAATCATTAATTTACAATGCACAAAAGGATGAAAGAATGTGCCGCACTAAATTTGTGAACAAATCATAACTTTTTTTAAAAATTGTGCTAAAATAGTTTTTGATTTATTTGTTTTGTTTTGATAAGTTTGTATCAATTTGTTACCAAAGAATAATTTTGCACTCATTTGGCCAAGTGAAAAATCAGAAATAATCCAGAAGTTTTTAAAAAACCATGAAATCTCTAGTCTCTCCATAATTCTGGCACCACATAAGCTTCAAATTCAATTAAAAGAACAATTATATAGCTAGCAATTCCCAAAGGTGGACCAATCCTCTACAATTGTATTTTTACATGAGACATCAGCGAATATCCTAGGAGGAGGTTGAAGAATGGAGTTGGTATAATGTGAATGGGAAGAAGATCGAGTGAGAGACGGTCAAAGTACCAAAACTTAATAGAAGCATTATATTTAGACGGTTAAAGTATCTGGGAGGGCTTTGTAAGAGTATTCTTAAAGAAGTATTTTCCTCATCATAAAACAGCTAAGATTAGAAATGAAATAAATCAATTTTATTAATTAGCTGGTGAGTCATTTTGGAAGTATTTTGATTGTTTTAAGAATCTCTTAACTCAATGTCCATACCATGAAATAGAAACTTGGAGACTATGCCAAATCATTTATGAGGGTTTAGATTCCAATTCAAGAACAATGCTAGTCTATGTGCCAAGGCCAATTCATATATAAAGGACCCAATGAAGCATGGCAAGTCTTAGAAGACCTAGCTGAAAAGAATTTACAATGAAAAACAACTAGGGAACTAGAAAGAACCACACCTTCAAGGGGTGGAATCCACCAAATGCAGACTTCCCTAACTGCAGAAGCTAAAATTGCAACATTGACACATAGGTTAGAGGCCTTAGAACTTTAGAGACCAGCTAGTTTGAATCAAGTATCTGCACCAATGTCTAATAGGTGCAATGCACCGGACCATGTCCTAGAAGAATGTCCACTCCTAATGAACCCAATAGAGAATGGATGTGCACAAGTGAATGGTACCTATCATAGACCAATGAACAATCCTTATGCACCCACATATAACCCAGGATGAAGGAATCATTCAAATTTTTCATGGTCACAGAACCTAAATGTAAGTGGTCCTAACTTCAATCAGCAAAACCCAAGGCCTAATCTCGTGATGAACAACCCACCACCACTAGGCTTCAATAATAATAATGATAGGAAAATTAGTTCTTTAGAGAAAAGCATGGAAGCCTTAGCCAAATCCAATGCTGACACCAGTGCTACATTGAGTAATTTCATGCAAACCACGGGCCAACTTCTGAATTCAAATTCTCAGGCCATAGCCCGCTTGGAAATGCAAGTAGGTCAGCAAGCATCTACCATCAATGAACATGAATAAGGAAGGCTACCTAGCCAACTTGAGCCCAACCCTAGGAACCAAAATGGTCATCCACCCCAAGAAAATCAAGTCAGTCAAGTTAATGTAATTCACACTTTGAGATCAGGAAAGCAAGTGAATAATAAGGTAGAAACATCTGACACTAGAGAAGAATCAACTACTGAGTCAGCTGAGCCAATTAATGAATAACCTACCTTACAAACTCAAGCTACTGAAACCACTAATAGTCCACCAACCAGGTGCCTAAAATCTCTAGAGCTCCTTTTCCAAATCGATTAAGGTCTAATAAACAATCGGAACATTTAGACAAAATTTTAGAGGTGTTTAAGCAAATTCAAGTAAACATCCCTTTATTAGACATGATCCAACAGGTTCCAACTTATGCCAGATTTTTAAAAGACCTTTGTACCAAGAAAAGGACTACCAATATACTGAAGAGAGCTTTCTTAGCAACAAGTGTGAGTTCATACTTGTTAAGTCATGCCTATAAAGTATAAGGATCCAGGATCTCCAACAGTTTCATGTGTTATAGGAGAAATCCAAATTGAGAAGGCATTACTTGATTTAGGGGCTAGTGTAAATATTCTTCCATATTCAGTTTATGAGCAATTGGGATTGGGAAAACTATAGCCAACAGGGATCGCATTATAATTAGTAGATTGATCTTTTAGAATTCCTAAAGGAATGGTAGAGGATATTTTGATCAAGGTTGGAAATTTTATCTTTCCTGTAGATTTATTATTTTGGAGACTGAACCAGTATTGAATCCTAAAGGTTATATCCCGGTTATTTTAGGAAGACCATTCTTAGCTACTGCTAATGCTGAAATCAATTGTCGGAATGGACTTATGAAACTATCATTTGGGAATATGACTATTGAGTTGAATATATTCAATTTGGAACATGAATCTATCAATCATGCTAATGTGAGTGTAATCCAAGATGAAATTTATGAATCCATAGATATTAGCGAAGAAGAAGTCGAGCTTGAGTCTAGTATCTGGCCAACACATGAATATGAAGATATTGATAAAATGCTTGATGATGACAAGATTAGCCAAAGATGGGAGCGTCCTACTCAAACACTCATGGAAATGGTTAAACCATCATTTAAGCCATCAATTGAAGAGGCACCCAAGTTAGAATTGAAACCCCTCCCTAAGCACCTGAAGTATGCGTATTTAGGTCTAGAGAAAACCTTGCCTATAATTATTGCATCAGACCTAAATCCTAAACAAGAGGAGGAACTTTTGATTATTCTAAATAAAATCGAGAAGCAATAAGCTGGACCATGATAGATATTAAGGGAATAAATCCTTCCATAGTTCAACATAGGATACACCTAGAGGAAGAGGCTAAACCAATTAGAGAAGCTCAAAGGAGATTAAATCCAGCAATGAAAGAAGTAGTCAAGAAAAGATTTTGAAGTTACTTGATAATGGAATCATTTATCCTATTTATGATAGTTCGTGGGTAAGTCTTGTTCAAGTGGTACCTAAAAAGTCTGGAATAACAGTGATTCAAAATTAAGCAAATGAACTTATTCCAACTAGAACCCAAACAGGATGGACGGTCTGTATAGACTATAGGAAACTGAATGCTGTGATAAGGAAAGATCACTTTCCTTTACCATTTATTGACTAAACATTAGAGAAACTATCTGAACAGGAATTTTATTATTTTCTAAATGGATATTATGGCTATAATCAGATCCCCATAGCCCCTGAAGATCAGGAAAAGACTAATTCACGTGTCCATTCGGAACCTTTGCTTATAGATGTATGCCCTTTGAGTTATGCAATGAACCAGCAACCTTCTAAAGATGTATGATCAACATTTTTTCTAGCATGGTTGAAAGATTTTAAGAAATTTTTTATGGATGATTTTTCTGTGTTTGGCCCTACCTTCTTCAAATGTTTAAATCATCTGAGACTAGTTCTAGAAAGATATAAGGAAAAGTATTTAGTTCTCAATTGAAAAAAATGTCAAGTCATGGTTAGAGAATGTATAGTTCTTGGCCATGTAGTTTCAAAAAGAGGAATATAAGTTGATAAGGCTAAGGTTGAGCTGATTGCAATTCTTCACCACCCAAGTCTGTTAAAGAAATTCATTCATTTTTAGGACATGCTGGATTTTATAGAAGGTTCATACTCAATTTTAGCAAAGTGGCTCACTCGTTGACAAATTTATTAGCAAAGGAAATAAAATTTGAGTTTACTCTTAAGTGCTTAGAGTCTTTTGAATTTCTTAAAAAGGCACTCATTTCTACTCCCATCATTCATCCACCCATATGGAGTGAACCTTTTGAACTCATGTGTGATGCATCCGTTAATGCTGTAGGTGCAGTTTTAGGTCAAAGGATTAATAAGCTACCTAGAATTATTTATTATACCAGTAAAATATTAAATGATGCACAGCTTAATTACACGACCACAGAAAAGGAGTTCTTAGCCATTGTCTCTGTTCTAGAAAAATTTAGATCATACTTGGTTGGGTCACACACCATTGTTTATACTGATCACTCAGCCATTAAATATCTTCTAGCAAAGAAAGATGCTAAGGCATGCTTAATATGATGGATCTTACTCCTTCAAGAATTTGACCTAGAAATTAAGGATAAGAAAGGAACAGAGAATACTGTAGCTGATCACTTGTCCCGAATCATTGTCGCACCATCTAGTGAACCACCCATCAATGAGTACTTTCCAGATAAACAACTCATGTCCGTGTCCACTAAATTGTATGCTGACATTGTCAATTATTTAGCCATTGGTAAAGTTCCTTCTCATTAGACTGCTCAAGATAAACATAAATTCTTTTCTCAAGTGAAATACTTTATTTGGGATGATCCTTACATGTTTAAACAGTGTCCTGATCAGATCATTAGGAGCTGCATTCCAGATAATGAGGTTAGAAGTATTCTATCATTTTGCCATGATCAAGCATGTGGTGGTCACTTTGCATCTAAGAAGACGCTGCCAAAGTACTTCAATGTGGATTTTATTGGCCTAATTTATTTAAGGATACACATGTGTACTGTAAGAGTTGTGCACGATGCCAACAAATAGGTCGAATCACCAAAAGAGATATGATGCCGCTTAATTCAATCTTGGTGGTTGAGGTTTTTAATGTATGGGGAATCGATTTCATGGGACTATTTCCAAACTCCTTTGGAAATGAATATATTTTAGTGGCTGTTGATTACGTTTCTATGTGGGTAGAAGCTATTCCATATAGATCCACTGATAGCAAAGTGGTCATTAAATTTCTTAAAAAAAATATTCTCTCCCATTTTGGTATTCCTAGAGCAATCATTAGTGATCGGGGGACATACTTTTGCAACTGACCCTTTGCCATATTAATGAAGAAATATAATGTTACCCACAAGTTAGCTACACCATATCATCCTCAAACAAGTGGGCAAGTAGAAGTATCCAATAGACAAATCAAACAAATCTTGGAGAAGACTGTTAATGCTAATAGGAAATATTGGTCTTTGAAACTAATTGATGCACTCTGGGCATATCGCACTGCCTACAAGACTAATCTAGGAATGTCTCCTTATAGGATTGTGTTTGAGAAATCATGTCACTTGCCTATTGAATTATAACACAAAGCTATGTGGGCAATTAAAAAATTGAACATGGACTTGGACTTAGTTGAAAATCATAAGAAGCTTCAGATCAATGAATTAGAAGAACTTAGAAATGAAGTTTATGAAAATGCTAAGATGTATAAAGAAAGAATAAAAGTATTTCATGATCAAGCAATTCATAGAAAATCTTTTACTCCTGGACAAAAAGTTCTTTTGTATAATTCAAGATTACATCTTTTTTCCTAGGAAGCTTAGGTCTAGATAGACAGGACCTTTCATAGTTAAAGAAATATTTCTGTATGGGGCTGTAGAAATTGAAAATCCAAGCAATGGTGTTGTTTTCAAAGTCAACGGTCAACGATTAGAACCATTCTTGGAATTACCCACAGAATCTATGGAAGAAGCCATGGTTCTTTATGAACCAACATATCTTGATTAGCCTACTATCATTGCTTGGTCTGGCTGAAGACTTTAAACTTAGCGCTCCTAGGAGGCAACCCAGCTTCTTTCTTTCTAAAAAATTCTTTTTAGCGTGTTTAGGTTTAGCAGATCCTGACTCAAAAAGGCTCCATTGGCTAAGTTGGGGGGGGGGGGGGGGGGAGCTCAAGAAAATTCCTCAAGTGTCTTCGTTTCCTTTTATGCCATGTCATGCATACATTTAGGAATTATTTTATTTTATAGGGGATATAAAGCTGAATAAGTATATATTTGGAGCTACCTTTACCTTATTATTTTATACTTGTTGATCTTAGACTGAGGGTAAATCATACATTTTTGATAAATAATTGATTAACAGTCTAGATAATTTTTGAAATATTGAGGGATAAAATATTAATAGACTCAAGTAAAAATGGTAAGTAAGAATAAAATCAAATTTCTAGATAATTCTAACCCTCCTATTCGCATCGAAGAAGAATCTACCTCTTGGATATGTGTGGGTGTTATTAAATGCAAAGTTCCTTTATTAGTGAAAAAATGAATGAGAAAATAAAGCAAGTTCTAAACATTGTTTCACCGAGTAACCGGGCCTCTTCGTCTAAGTAAAGGTTGAGTCTCGCATCAAAAAGTGGAGATATAAAAAAATTTTGGTATATAGCCAGTTTTGATTTGTAGCCTTTCTGACTCAAGCCAATAAGCCCGAGGAGTGTTCTATACCTAGTGCTCTAAGGCTAACTAGTCTAGGAGACATTGGTCGAAAACTTGTTATAAGGGTCAGATAGAAAGCTTAAGAGATTAAGACATTGCACGGTCTGTATAAAAAAAAGTGTGAAAAGTGTCACAATAAGAGGAATATTCTTATACTAAAACGATATCTCACCACTCTATGGGAGTAGAGGATTTAGAAATAACAGTAGGAGTTGGTTAAGAATTATTTAGAAAAATAAAAAGTTTGCACTTAACCAATTTACTTGAAGCTATTAATATCCCAATGACCCATTTCATCTACTATCTAATGAAGAATTTTCTACTTATAAGAAGGGTATGAGAACAACCTTTAAGTCTGAGTAAACTTGTATAAGGTATTAAGAGTTTTGGTAGTTTTCTTAATCATTTATTTTACTCGATGACGAGTAAGATTTTAGTTGCGGGGAGTGATAAGTGCATAAAAATTAGTAATAAGTGCATTAATTTATTAATCAATTTTACTTTATTTCATTAAAATTAATATTTTTATGTAGTGTTTTAATGAAAGAATCCCATCAATGTGAAGAGCATGAATTTTGGGATATAATGCCGTGAACATCATACAAATCGAACTTCAATTGAGCTGGAAATTAAATTTTGAATGATTAATACAAGGAATAGCATGGAAATTAAAGCACCGGTTCATTATGAACCAGTTAGTTGGTTCACGAAGCAGTAGCTGGTCCACCATCCTTCATTGTAGCCAGTCCACAGAACAGATCCGTGGACCACATGTCAAACAAGGCTCCAAACTCGCCGAAGAAGACGCCGGAGCTCCTTCTCTTGTCACCGAGACCTTTCTTACGGTTGGAGAGACCGTTGATGGCAGAAAAAATCAAAGAAATCACCATCTAAAGCCACGGTCTTCTTCTCCACCATGTTCGCTACCGCACGTCTGTTGGAAATTATGTCCTAAAGCTAATCGTCTAGGCTATAGACGGTTGTGCTATTTGTATTTGAATTTTGATATAAATAAAAGATATCTTTTGGCTGTTTATCATAGGTTCATTTTTCTTAATTTAAACTCTTTTATGATGATGTCCTTTGAGCTACCTTGTATGTGATGTAGAGAGGATGCATCATGTAGTTCATAAATTAGTTCACGACCAAAGGATATGCTATTGCGGGATGATAGTGTGTCGAGAATAGGTCATTGATATCATGTTTGTTGGTTGTCCTCTTAACCAAGGAGCATAGAGATGCTGATATGATATCGGGTGTTTTGTTTGACACTTCACTGAAATGTGACTCTCATGCGGGATTCTCTTGCTACCGAAGAGGAGTCTTGCATTAGAATGTGGACTTGAATTATTCCTTTGACTTGAGATCACTATGGCAGCTTGCAAGCAACTCACTATGTTTTGGTACCGGACTACCCGGATTTCTAATCCGGTGATGGAAGGTTGTTGGGTACAGTCAAGTACTTGTGTAGCAGTAGTAGGATCGAGATTGGATTGACCTCTCCAAATAATTTGGATTGAATGCTTTATATGCCTCAATTTAGTAAGACCTTGGCCAGGACATTCCTTGTAATGACTTGCAGGAATTCTTTGAGATATATTCAGATGGACTGCTTAGGGTTGGGTAGTTTAACCCTATGCCATCCGGAGCATTAGGAGGTGCAGGAAATTAATTCAATACTATTCCATATTCGACAGGTTCTTGTTGCTCTGCAACCTTCAACCTATCTGGACGCCGGGTGTCATTGCTAGATGGCGACTTTGGCTAGTACTGGAAATGTTCCTGTGCTACCGTTTAGTGTTTGAACCTATGGAGTCACACACCGAGGGTTTCTTCTTGTTTTGTTGGCATGCGAATGATTAGGAATCATTCCAGACTCGTTTGACAAGTTATTGTCAAATTTCTGTTCAAGCCGACTCTTCTTGGTCGAGTCGACTCGAGCTGAGCCGACTCGAATGGTCGAGTCGACTCGAATGACGGACTGTTGAAATTCGAAAACTCTTCATTAAATGCTGTAATAGTTATGGGATTAATGCTGGAAGTTTCGAGTTTTAATTATTGCTGTTGCTGAATTCCAAGGGACTTCTAACCTCCCTGGAATTTTTAAAGATCCCATTACTCCCCCATAATCTCTCATTCATTTCTTTTAAGTGTTTTGAGGGCTGTTGTTGTTATTTAAATGGGTGGGCAACAGAAAGTGAATGGTTCATGTACATATTCCACATCCAGAAATTTGGATCAAGGTCTAGACTCTGCCACATTTCTTGGTTAAAGATCTTGATTGATCCTTGAAAGATTGAAAGATTAGATCTTCAGGTTAAAGTGAGTTTTGGATGGAATTTCTGAGTGCATACCTTCTATTAAAGGTTTGGGATAGAGAGAACTGGGAGAGTCCTCGTTCTGTTCCAGCACTACTGCAGCAATCAGCACTTCAAGGAGTTGAAGGTGTCCCACTTGTCTTCAAGGAGTTGAAGAAGAAAGAGTCCACCCGACAAAGCTTCCGTAGAGGCTAGCACCTCAAAGGAAGAAGAAGGAATTGCGCTACACGGTGTGAACCACCCATAGAGGTAGTACACGAGTACTACTTGTAGAGTCACATTTTTCTACAGGTTTGCGCTGTCCCTGCGATTGCGATTGAGAGGTGGGCGTTCTTCCATCTTCTGATTTATTCTGGTGAACGTCATCGAGGTATAAACTTGTTTTATGTATGACATAATTATGTGTATTGCATCTTTGTATGATTTTTAGAAATTGTTCTGTTTTATACAATGGATGCATGATTTCATATTTATATTACTTTAGATGCATCTAGATCCTGCTAAAGGAGTTATGTTAATTAGATTAACATCTTGATAAAATAATTTTATCGCTTTCCGTTGCTGCATGCTCTTAGAAAAGTTTTAAAATGCATGCATCACCCTTAGGAACGGTTCCTTACATTGGTATCAGAGCCAGGTTTTATGTATGCATCTAGTTTAATGTTTCATATGAAATCAATTTAATTTTCTTTACGTAGTACTCGGATTAAGATGGATTCGCCATGGCCGTCCGGTCACAGGAGAGAAGTATAGTTTAAAGACCATCTCTTTCCATTCTAAGGGGTTCTCCTATAGCGTATAGGGGTGCCGATACGTCATGATCTTATAAAGAAGAAAGTAAGGAATTTAATAGATTAAAATTGTTTTAATCTTTGATTTATAGATCATAATTATGTTTAGATGAGATCTAAAAGAAATTTGATCTAAAACCTTGAAAAGTTCATGTGGAAATGTTTGAAGTTTGGAAAAACTATGTTCTGGAAGAGCTGGCTCATTCAGAAGGGCTGACTGGAAGAGCTGGCTCATTTCAGCAGAGATGCAGAAGAGCTAGCTCGTTTTAGCAGAGCTGACCCGACCAGAAATCTGTGTTCTGGAAGAGTCGGCTCGAGCAGCAGAACTGACAGAAGAGCCGACCCGACCAGAAATGTGTGTTCTGGAAGAGCTGACTCGATCTGCAAAAGCTGGCTCGACCAGAAAATTAAGAAATAGTGATTTTAAGCTTCAAACTTTTATGAAACTTTTAAGAAATTGTGCGGCTGTGTCGCGTGGCCGACCTAGGTGCCGAGTTCGGAGCATGATGATTGTACCAAATAATTTGGGATCAAATCCTTTCTTCATGTAAGTTTGAGGAGTTTGGGGCATTTTGGAAATGGCATCCTTGGTTATATAGCATGTTTTCCTATGGAGCCTTTATATTAGAAGAAAAAAATTACTAAAAAATTAAGAAAGAAAATGGAGGATGAGCCATCTGATAAACTCATTATAAAATAAATATAATAACAATTCCATAAAATTAACATTTAGTTGCAACTATCATATAAGAATCAAACTACATTAATTTTACTCCATCGATCTCATTTGATAATAACCCTTTATAAGTTTTTATGCACTATATTGTAAGCAAGAAATAAAATTTATAATCTATCCATCAATCCATTTATATATAATATATATAACTAGAACTAAAATTGTTGATTCATTTCCCAACTATTTGGGATCAGTTTTTGGAATACTTTTTCATCAATTTTATATATATATATATATTATTATTCAAAGTTGTCTACATAATTTCTTATAGCATCCATCCATTCCAGTAATTAAGTTTTCTCCTCCTTTCCATTCAATCTCTAATAAAAAAACTAAAATGCCTTTTATTACTCGACCCCTTTTAAATTGTCATCGTACGTATCCATGCTATCCTTCTTTATGAATGAGGAGCTACAAAGCCAACCCAAGTAGTTGAAAAAGGATCGGAAGAGTATGGTTGCAGTTACAAACATGCATACATACAAATACATATATATAAATATAAAAATATATAGGTAACAAAATAACTACCTCTTAAGAAACGGTGATCGTATCCCCCTGCTGCCTCTCTTTCAATATCTATCTTTTTTTTTCTCTCGCACAAATTAAGTACTTCCATTGAATCTCTTTCAGTTATCCATGCTCTTTTCTCTTACTATCACGAGGACATTGCATTGGAAACAAAATGGGCGCAAATAGTCTTCTAGATGTACAGGATGGGTTGGTAGCAAAGGTGGATTCACCATCGACCGGATTGACATAAGAAAAGAGCTGGTCTTATGTAGGCTTGTTATTGCTCTCGAATCTCGTTTAGACATTTACTTTTCATTTTCTTTTTCAAAAAGGTATCCACCCATCATCCTTCATATACTCTACCCACCCACTTTCTTAAAGGCTTAAAGCAAAGCATCAGGATGATTTGCTCATGGAAGTTTGAAAAGCTCCTCTCCTTCACACACCCTCTGGAATGCAAAGTTAGCAATCAGACATGAAGAACACCTTGCCGACATGAGGACACCGAGTTTGGTGAACATTTTAGGTGGTTCGTGCATCTCCCATATCAATCTCCAACCACTTCCTCCCATATTTGACGGAGGATGGAGTGGAGGTCTCTCATCTCCTCCTCATAAATTTTCAATTCTAGTTTTGACGGTCGGGTGCTATGGTTGCATCATCAAGGATTTTAAGGATGGTTATAGGAACGTTTCAACTAACTCGAGCAATCAGGAATCTAATTAATAATCGGTGACTGATATTCTTTGATTACGTTATCCTCTAGTTTTATAAAACTCATGAGGTGTTTTTGCTTTGCGGTTGTTGAAGTATCTGCTATGGTTCAAGTTTTGCATGACATCACCCTATGAATGACATGGAACGCGGTTGTTCGACATCCTATATAATGACATGCCGTGTTTCGCATCTAACACGGTGTGCGTCGTATTCGATAGCTTTCTCTAATTTTTTGTAGTGGGATAATGTGGTGGCTATTATTAGGTGTACAGCACTCTATGATGCAAATCACGTACCGTATACAATTGAAACTCGGAATGACAAATGCCATGTAGGAAGCTTGGAAAACAATATTGTTACAGGGCTGAATGTTGGTTGGGTCATGTCTACATCCTGCTTGACCCAAAATGCTAAAATATTTTTGGGATCCACGATTTAGAGTCAAATCTTATCCATTCTAAGTCCATGAATGTTCGGGCTAGATTGAGATAGGCCTAGACCGGTAGTTTCAAATTACATTTTTTTGCTGTAAAGTCTAATCAAGTTAAATCAGGTCCATTCCAGTTATATCATGAGATCCAACTGCTGATCTAATTGGTGCTTGAGTCCTAATTTGGGGTCCATACCTACCCTATAGGTCTTGACTTGCTACATTGTCTAGTGAATAGTCCAGATTTAACTATACCTACTCCCCCATGGGCCCGTGAAAATCAATATTTATATATAAAAAATTAGCATACATGCATGCATGCATACATACCGTTGCCACCAGGATCATCGTGGTCCGTAGCTGCCGTGCCGGAGTGCGCTCCTCTCGCTGCCTGCCGGTCCTCTGCTCCTGGACCTGCGAAACAGAGATTAGTGACCCGGGCCGGGGTTTCCAGTGGGGGCACTCCGACGGTCAAGTCAGTGACGATCCAGGAGAACAGATCCTCCTGTTCGGGCCCCTCTTGATGGACTCCGCACTAGGAGGAGTGAACTGATGTGTCGGTGAAGGAGAAAAGCAGCAGGGGGAGAGTGACAGCGGGGACAGAAGGGTTCCCTGTTACTCCGTTTCTCCCTGTTTCCCGGCAACTTTCCTTCTACCGTGGTGTTGGTGGTGGCGCTTTGCTCTCTCGGTTGAGCTTGCGCTTGTATTTTTTTGTTGTTGTTTTTTTTTTTTTTTTTGTTACCTCCCTCCTTCCGGGGGTGCCGATCATTTTTGTAGTTGAAAACTGACCGTTGGGAGCCTGTCTCGGGATCCTCGCTGGGTTAGCAGGCGCATGGGGCATGATTCTGTGCCGTGGACGGGACGCCTTTCCTGACAGGTGGTAGGGGAAGCTTCCATTCCTTCTGACATCTTCTTTGGTTGCCCCATTTCGGGAAGTCCGACAGAGTCTCGATCTGGAGCTGCCGCCCTAGGGGTACATGCTCTCTGCCTGGCCCATCCCCTGGAAGTACGGCCGGACAGGTAGTTATGACGGCATGGGGGGCGCCGTTCTGTAATCCTCGGGCGACTCGCCGGTGTCCTAGGACAGCAAGGTCTGCTCCGGTCTGGGCGCTCCGAGCTCGTGCGGTCACCTTGGTGGAGAAGAGAAGAGTGCGGGCTCGATCCAGAGGGCGCGCGCTCGGAGAGGCTCCACATCGGCGGACGAGCTCTTGGCCCGACCTCGACCGCAGGGCACTAACCTCTGAGGGTCTCGCTTTGGAAGGCGGAAGACGGACCCGGTCCAGAGGGCGCGCGCTCGGAGAGGCTCCCATCGGTGGGCGAGCTCTTGGCCCGACCTCGACCGCAGGGCGCTAACCTCCGAGGGTCTCGCTCAAGAGGGCGGAGGATGGACCCGGTCCAGAGGGCACGCGCTCGGAGAGGCTCCACATCGGCGGGCGAGCTTTTGGCCCGACCTCGACCGCAGGGCACTAACCTCCGAGGGTCTCGCTCTGAAGGGCGGAGGACGGATCCGGTCCAGAGGGCGCGCGCTCGGAGAGGCTCCACATCGACGGGCGAGCTCTTGGCTCGACCTCGACCGCAGGGCACTAACCTCCGAGGGTCTCGCTCTGGAGGACGGAGGATGAACCCGGTCCAGAGGACGCACGCTCGGAGAGGCTCCACATTGGCGGGCGAGCTCTTGGCCCGACCTCGACCGTAGGGCACTAACCTCCGAGGGTCTCGCTCTGGAGGGCGGAGGACGAACCCGGTCCAGAGGGCGCGCGCTCGGAGAGGCTCCACATCGGCGGGTGAGCTCTTGGCCCGACCTCGACTGCAGGGCACTAACCTCCGAGGGTCTCGCTTTGGAGGGCGGAGGACGGACCCGGTCCAGAGGGCGCGCGCTCGGAGAGACTCCACATCGGCGGGCGAGCTCTTGGCCTGACCTCGACCGCAGGGCACTAACCTCCAAGGGTCTCGCTCTGGAGGGCGGAGGATGGCTTCGACCTAGGCATCGAGCTCACGAGCTCGACCTGGCGGAGAACTGAGCTCGACTTGCTGTCCTGGGGGAACTCGACTCAGCTCGACGAAGTGCCCCGAACTGTGGCGTCGCCTTGGCGCCCGCCGTGGCGGTCTCCTTTAACGTGGCGCTCGTCAGCTACCCACGTCAGCGGTCTTGCTACATCACATACATGCAAGTATACATACATACACCAAGTTTGGCATTGCTTTTTTTTTTTTACTAAACATTTAATTATAAAAATATTAATATATTTAGTATAATCAATTATTTTTAAAAACATGGATATGATGATGGTAGAGATGATGGTCATGGTAGTTAGTGTCACAGGTCAATTTCTGAAACTAAATTTATGCAGAATTTTGGCCTTGTGCGGCACTGAACAACCCAAGTTCAGTTCAGCCTCCATACTATCCCCATAATGGAAACCAAAGGCACACAAAATCAAGGCAACTTGGGACCAAAGTTTCTACTGCTTTTATTGAATTCCCAACAAGAACAACACAGCAGTAACCTGCCCCAAAACAAAGCCTAAAACTCTCTTTGAGTGGAACCTACCCAAATACAAACTTGCTGCCTGAAATCAAGCCTACAGCACATATAAATAGGCACACTCCCGGCCATTTGGTTGCTGGCAGTTCACATAACTGCTTTGGCAACTTCTGGCAACCATAGGCAACTCCTAGTAACCATAGGCAACTTCTGGCAACTGCAGCACTCAAGGATCGAGTCCAGACACCTAAAATGCCTCAAATGCTCGAGTCCAAACCGCTGGCAACTTCTGGTAACCATAGACAACTTCTGGCAACCATAGGCAACTGCAACAACTCCAGAGATCCGAGTCCAGACATCTGAAATGCATCAAATACTCGCATCCAAACTGCTGGCAACCGCCCAGCTTGCTGGCAACCCAGGGACCCGAGTCCAGGCCATTAGCAAGCATCAGAAACCCGAGTCCAAGGCCGCTGTGCCCAGACGCGCGTATTGGACCCACGCGCCCGCTGCCCGCATTTGCCCCGCACGCCCGTGCTTGCTCGGCCTCCTGCGTTGTGCGCACTTGCCCCACATGTACCCGCGTCTGGTGTGTGCCTGTCCCGCGCCCGCTCGGCCTCCTGCGCTGTGCGCACTTGCCCCGCGCGCGCTCGAGTCTTGGCTCCGCTGCAGGTGTGCGCCTGTCCCGCGCGCGCTCGAGTCCTGGCTCCACTGCAGGTGTGCTCCTATCCCGCATGCGCCTGAGTCCTGGCATGCGTTTGCTCATGCCATCATGTGTGCGCCCTTGCCAAGGCCAGTGCACACTCGCTGCCTTCTTTTCCCGAGCCTGCCTTCCTGTGCTCGTCTTGGGTTGACATGGCAAAGGCATAAAACTTATGCCAACCCTTGATGCCACTTAACGGGGGTCTAACAGTTAGGGCAATAAAGATAGTAATGGTGCTGGTTGCTCGGCCCAAAATTTATTATATATTTTTTTAATATAACGAAGCTTTGCTTCCTATTCTACCAAAAAAAAGTAAAGCAATGACTCGCAACTCGCAAGGATTTCAGGGCCAAAAGCATAACTATATTAAATAATCTAGCAGGAAATTTAGTGATAAAATGAGGAACTAAATCTTTGGCAAAGCAAGAACATCCAGATTTTAATGGGGATAACCGTATGCCCTACTGAAAGGAAAAAAGTTATAGCTTCTCCGATGCTGTAACGGTCCAAGTCTCATGATCATTTGATATTGTTGTACGTATCCGGCTCATTACTGAATCACACCGATTTTTTTTGGCAGTTCGATAGGACCGGCCCTTCTGAGAATGCTGATGGACATGCAAAGCCGGCCCATTGGGACGGAGGTCCGATGGCTGCTCCTTCTGGGATCCGGCTCATCTATCTCTTTCGGCAGCCGACCCACTGGGGCAGAGGTCCGACGGCCGCTCCTTCTTGGGTCTGGCTCATCTATCTCCTTCGGCAGCAGACTCACTAGGGCAAAGGTCCGACGGCCGCTCCTTCTTGGGTCCGACTCATCTATCTCCTTCGGCAGCCAACCCACTAAGGCAGAGGTCCGACCGTCGCTCCTTCTTGGGTCCGGCTCATCAATCTCCTTCGGCAGCCGACCCACTAGGCAGAGGTCTGACGACCGCTCCTTCTGGGGTCCGGCTCATCTATCTCCTTCGGTAGCCAACCCACTGGGGCAGAGGTCCGACGGCCACTTCTGTCGAGGTCTGACTAGTTCGCTTCGAGACCTTAGAGTGTTCTAGAAAGTCCTTTCGTTACAACATAATTCTGCTACCGCTGCAGCGCCACTCCACTACTCCCACGACTGTGCCCCCTCAGGACGCCACGTGACCACTCTCCAGATCATAGTAGGGGCATATCGGTCTTTTTCGGTCTGCCTCCTGATAACTTTTGGACTGTTTTGCGCCTATATATGGTATCCGGGGGATCCTGCTCGAGAGTAAGTTGACTCTTCCTTCTCCAAACGCTGTTCATTCTTGATTCCTTCATTCTGTTGCTCCCATTCTCGAGCTGACTTAGGCATCGGAGTATCCCCCGTCGGAACACCGCCGGTGCTCAGGAGACTTTGTTGCAGGTGGACCGGAGGAGGCTCGTTCCAGCAACGCCCACCGACCCGGCCCAGGAGAGGATACGGCAACAGATATATTTAATTAAAGTCATGTATTTGTTCCTATTGATAAACTATGGACATCGACATATATCTTTCAAATTCGTGCATGTAAATTTCTGCAACGGTGCTGGATTTAGATCAATTTGTAGTTTTCCCTGGACATGTTCCATCCTCCCGGTATATATGATGGCCGGTTCCACTTTTTTTCCAAGGCACATTGAGACATATACAAGTGAGTACGATAGCTTCGCAAGAGAGCATCATGAATGGATTAAAAGGGATCCAAAAACCATCGAGTTTTTCATACACGTGCCGAGAATATAGCAGTGCTAGGCAAATGGTTGGCAAAATACAAAATCCACCTGCCATCTTGCCCTCAAAGTTTTGGCTTTTGTGTGGATTTATTACGACACTAAATTTATACGAGATTTTGAAGAGATACACTATATAAAGTGCTTTTGACTTCTGCCAGCCATCAAACCAGAGTTGGGCTTGGAAGCTAGAGTTTCCTAGCAAATTGGATGGACATTGCCATAGCGGCACCTCTAACTAGTCGTAGGCTAGCATGGGGTGGATCGCACCTCATCACCTTTCAGAGTCATCCCTTTCTATAAAGTTGATTAATATCCGCTTCGTACTTCATGTTTTTTTGCCTCTAAAGTCTAAATTGAGAAAGGCTTGATCTTTCTTTATTGTACAAGCAAACCTTGATGATGGCCAAGTTGTTAGGGAGTCCGCGTACAAAATCCTAGCTTGTTTTATTGTCCAGGATCTTGCCAATGATACGTGGCAATCAAAAAAGAAAAAGGCAGGACAAATAAAGACAGCCGACATCACCCAGAGGATCATATTTATCTATGTCCATGTACACAGCCAGATGCTGCACGCATCTTTAACTGGCCTTTAGAACATTAATTGACTAAACGTCTTAGCGTGAGAACATGGTTCGGAACCAATTTTTATATGTTTAATCCACTACGTCAATTATAAACTTTTACCTTGTAGCTTGTGTCTTTGGCCTTTGGGGACCGTATGTAATTCAGGTTTGATGACGTTACACTGCATGACAAAAAGGGAAGTATATCGTTTTGTCTCTTAAAAATTAACCAATTGGATTTCAAGTTTCAACGCTTACCTTTGAAAAATGGGAGCATCGGACGTGCACGAAGGCATGAACGATATTTCCACTTAGCTAGGTAGGGTTTTTGAGAGTGTTCACTTTAATTGGATCATATTTCAATTTTGCTATATCAATCGCTTGGATCCCCTGTGGTGCACCATGCAGCATGATGGATAGCTACACTTGAACGCGAGCCATGCAATGCACGCCGCGCCCATATGCAATTATTTATCCATGCGGTGTTCCGTGCCCATATAAAAGTTCGTAACATATTAACCATACCATAACATCCATTATTTCAATAATTATTTTAATATTAAGAACTTTAAACGTTATTTTGAGATAATAAGGATCATTATAATGATCAAGTGATGGTTTGGTAGAGGGTCGTCATGACATGATAACAGAGGGATTTGGTAGTTAAGATTTTATACACGTGAAACAGCACAAGTCAGCTTGTAGGTCGCCGAGTTGCGAGCTTTAGGTTTCAGTTATGGTACACTTGGCACGCCCACATGTGCCATTGAATGTCTAATTTTAGGTTGTCCAACCTAAAATCAAATCGTGGATTTGGAAATCGTTCGAAACATGGCTTCAACCATGTGGGTGCCAACCACGGACGACCATACCAACTTTTTCAAAAAAAAATCAAATAATATAAAAATAAATAATATTAATAAATAATTAAGATTAAATAAAATAATTTTTTTATAAATATTATTTGAATTATATTTGATGTTGTTTTATAAAATTAAATTCATCGATAATAAAATTTACTGTAAAATTTTCAGCTATCTCTTTCTCGATACAAGTGACTAAATAATTGATCATAGAGTCATCCTTCATCTTATTATATAATTTGGTCTCGACAATTTTCATTGTTGAAAATGTCCCTCTGCAGTAGCGGTTGAAATTAGAAGAGTCATAAGTAATATATCTTTGTGGAGGATGCGCACGTACCAACTGCAAGCGACAAGGCTGGAGGCGACGAGGTACAGGTACGATGACATTGATGCAAGCCTGAGCATGATGGATACCCGCCCGCTCGTGCTCCCGAGACTCGATGGCATCGTGCAGCGGATCCAACAGCCAGGGCAGTGCGAGGCTCCATTGCACACAATGTCCATCAGTACGGCGAGACTGACAGAGGCCATCAAGATGGCAGTCACTGCCCGATGCGTTAGTGGTATCCAGTCTTGTACACATGCAGCCACCCGGTCTTGGCATGGAGACATTCTTGCCGGTCGTGCTACGCGACGGGTTCGACTACCATGATATTTATTGGTATGATGAACGAGACATCACCAATCGTACATGATGGCTTCAACCACGACAGGTTTCGAATATGAACACCGATCAAGTGGCAAGAAAAATAATTTTTATCTTCTCTTAAATAATTATAAAAAAAAATAATAATAAAAAGAAAAGAGAGAGTCGAAAGTGATCACCCTTCCGATTAAAAAAAATGATTTAAGATATTTATTTAATTTTTTAAAATAATATTTAAGACCGATCAATTTTAAATAAACCAAATAGGTAAACAGCTGTACATTTAAAATTTTATTATAAAACTAATTTACAAATAAAAAATATCCATAAGCCGAGGGGGCAGGCCCTCCCCACTTCCCCACCCTCGCGGGCTGTCCGCCGCTGGTGCCAGCAACTCCAGGAATCTGACATGTTGCACCAGCACTCAGGACGCGACGCCTGGGCCTGAACGCTTGCGAAGCTTATGGGATGGTTGTCCGTTCTAAACTTCTAATGCTGGAAAATGGTAATAATGGATAAACTAAAGATCATCATGTGCAACTTTTAAAGGATTAATCCGCGGGGGAGGATAAGTAATATATATCAGCATAGGTTAAGCTAATCAAAGAAAGACACCTTTTTTCTTTTTTTTTTTTCCTCTCCTTTCCTTTTCTTAAGCAAAATGGGCCTGCCTTTGTGACCGAACACCACGTGAGAGGAAAAAAAAGAGAAGTATTTCGCATATAACATCCTGCCTTATCACATATTTGTTAGAATTGATTAATATTTACAAAATAATATACATTTGTGATTGGCTGATTGACAAATCAAACCCCCCTTTCTCGGAATTGCAGAAAATATAATTGTTGGTTGATGTGAAAAATCTCTAAATCCAAAAGGACAATTGTAGCTGCGGCCATCCATGCGTGACCTAGTTATTTAGTCGACATATATAATTAAACCTGATGCCCTTTTATAACTTTTACATCGGGGTTACTGACTTGATGTTGCACGGGTAATAAATAAATAAATAAACAAATAAATTACAAGATCGAGGCAGGGGTGAAATTATGATGAAACTCTTCCTTGCACACACGGTAAGTTTGATCATGACCCATGGTCCAATGTTGCGTTACTTAGAAACGAAACTAGATTTAATGGGGTTTTTTATTTGAATTTTAGAGGTTTTCTTTTTCTTTTTAAAGAAATATATATATATATATATATATATGACATCGCAGAGTAACTAATCTCATACGGGCAATTCCGATAAAAAGCAAACTAGCACCAGATTGCCAATAGCCACCATGCGCTCCTTGCCAAGCCAGGGAGAACCATTGAAATATATGGCACGAGGTACATTACTCCGAGGTGGTTTACATCGAGATATGTTGGTCATTCCCTTATGGCAACCATTATGATAACATCGAGCAGGACTCACAATCATGGAACTTAGAAGTTGACTTCCAGTGATAAAAGAAGTGTCGATTACGCAATGGAATTTCTTCAGCAAGTGACCACGCGTAATCTTTGTCCACCCCATTTATAAGTATTCTTTTGAATATATTTGGCAAATTGCGACCCCATTGGACCGAGCATCCATCCTAACCACCATGTGTCGAATGCTGCAAGAGTCCCAACCCGCCGTAGCCGGCGGAAGGAGCCTTCCATCTCTCCCTCCACTCTTCCACGCACATTGGCCATAACATGTGCGAATGGGACACTTTAGGGCCTCCGGCAGTTGAAGGTGGGGGACTATCCACGTTACATAAAGATCAGGATGCCAGGCCCCGCTATGGTGGGAGGAACCAATGGACCACTCAGCCGGATATGGAAGGTTTGCATGTTTCACAGGAAAGAAGAATTCACCTCCCTTCGCGCGAATCCACCGTTGGATCGCCTATTGCACAGATCTCAAAGCGCTCCGATCTTCGTCTCCCGGAGCTCAAAGCGACGTCCGGTGGGGTGATCCAACGGCGAACTCGCGCGAAAGAAGGCGAATCCTTCTTTGGCGTACGTCAAAGATTCAGCCCCTAGACCACTCAGCCCTATCTATTTCTTGGGAAAGCGACAAACATTTGTCCATGCTGGCCTTACCCAGTCCAAGTTCATCTTATCCACATTGCTAGATGATAGATTCCCTTCATCCTTGGTCAGTTTGTCTAATATATATATAGTATATATATATATATAAAACAGATTAAAGATGCAAACATGGACTGTAATTAAGCATTCACGGAATTTTTTTTTTTTTTTTTTTGTGCGTGTGTGTGTGTGTGTTGGGTAAGGAATGATGGTACGTAGAGGTAGTCAGAGAGCTCATGTTTTTCCCTTTGTTTGTCTCTCTAATTTGATAAAGGCAAAGATCAGTACCAACTGCAATGTACAACTCTGAGCTAAACATGGATGATCATTGAATGCCTGGCGCGTATATATAAGCAATAAAATGAATTTCTAGTGCAAGTTTGCTTCGCCTCGATCATCACTTCTCAAATGGCGCTCAGCTTATTTATTTTTTTTTCTCCTTCTTTAGTCGGTTGTCTACCGTGGATATGGATTGACCATTGAAAGACGCAAACAAAGAAAAATATCTAAAAGAGGAGGAGAAGCCCGGAAAGCAAGGAGTTTGGGATCTCAAAACATAATACAAGTGTCGGTATCATTTTAACCGACAAAATTCAGTTCCTACAGTGTAGGGGAATGGGAGTTAGAGTAGAAAACAATAGAGAAGCCTTAGAGAAAGGTTATGACACGATTAAGGTAATCTTGAGGCATAAATAAGTAGAATAAATGGTACATGGATAATAATATTTAGATTGTGAGGGGTGGAAAGAGGAGGACGGGGTGGATAAATAATGAATGATAGCAACGGGCCGGAATGAGGGGAAAGGAGCGGCGTGGATGATAGAGAGCATGCTTGGTCTGGAAAGGAGGCCTGGGGGTATGGGGAATTGGGTGAGCGTGTGGAATAAAAATTCATTGTTTCCTCTTCATGCGGCAACAAGGGTGCAAGGAGATGAGAAGACCATAAAATATTACCATTGATATGAGGTGGTGTCATTCCAATTCTTCAGTGCTAGAGTATCATTGGCTATCCTTTTCACCACACTCTCCATGACCCTGGATAAAAAGCGTTTGGCCCCCCCCACCCCCATCCCTTCCCATATACTAGCTGACGACTTTCATTGGCAAAGATTTTTTTCCCCTTATTTCTCCTAAGTAAAATGCCATGAGGAAAGAGTGGATCCGGACTCTACACCATAAATCCATCCAGTATCATCCTAATTCTATCAACCGTACCGATTCCTTATTTCACAGGGCTTGAATACACATGCCATGCTTGCCTGTAAGCAATCCTTGGCAGCCTCTTATATTGCATCGAATTGTCCTAGAATTTCTATATCATATGTATCTTGGCCACCATGTGGAGGTAATATAAGCGAAGGCTAGAGGTGAACTGGACGTCAAAAGAGTAATGCGAATTTTTTTTTTCTATGAAAAAGATTTTTTTTTTTGCAAAATTTACAAAGATTTGATTTTTTTTTTTCCCTCGCCCTTTTTTGTTATATTGGGGAGGCTCTAGCCACCGCACCTAAACCACCAAGCCTCAAACCCATGTCATCTTACTGAGCAGTGAGAGACAATACCATCCAAACTAAATGCTTGTACTTTATGAAACATCATGTAGTAACAAGATAAAGATTTCTATTAAAAGGCTAGTGTAATACAAACAAATTTAATAGCTCGAATATCATAAACTTTTCAATGTTGTTATCTAGCTAAGGTACGTAACTAATTTTCATAACATGAAGTTTGGTGAGTAGTGCAAAATATTTGGAAGATAATCAAAGAGGGCAGACGATCAATTTACTTCACAAGTTTTATCAAATCAAGTTTTTATAAAATATTTTTTTAAAAAATAATGTATGACTTAAATCTCATGCACGCATAATGTTCATTTTTTACATAAGAAATGCTTGATAAAGGACTATGATCATTTATTGCTTAAGAAGTACATGCAGAATACTGGGATCTAAATTTTAATACCTAATCAAATTGAAGAAGTGTCTAGTTAGAAAGAGAAAAGAATAAATCAATTCCCAACCCATTTGGAAAGCTAAAGAAGTGGAGTAATAAGAGTAAGAAGTGATAATTTTGTCTAGTTATATATGACATACGACTTCTAGAAACAAAAATTGTTTGAAATACCTATCATGCATATGGAAAAAAATTTTAAAAAATGAACCTATCTGATCTCTGGTAACTTCATAATGAATTAATCTAGGACACCAAATCTTGTAAATTGCACCACTATGTCTTGCTATATGGTAAAATAATTATTTTGTGTGCACTCCAAGAAACCCATAGCATTAATCTCCATGAAAAGATAGTGAGATTTGAATGCTTTATCAATGAATTACCATCATCATCAGCTACTTTAATAAATCCTGCAATGAAACAATGATGGAAGGACCAATATCCTAATAATATTTTCAATTCTTTGTGGCTTATATAGATTTTCTGATTTAATCCAATACGATTATCTTCGATTTTATAAACTTTTGAACCATCATCCTTCCCTACTTCATCCAAGTATTTCATCTTAGTTTTGCTAAAAGATAAATTATCCAGATTATTTTCCATTTATAGGGATTTTGCCACGTATAAATATTAATGGCTCTTGTGATGCACGCTTTTTTTTTTTCGAATTATTGGATGTGAGTGCGCAAGCCCATAGGAAACATTTTTACGGAGGGGGGAATATGGATATCGAAAACTGTAAGGGTAAAAGAAGGATTCGCCTTCTTTCGCGTGCATACACCGATGGATCATGCAATCTTTACTTCGAGAGTCGTGCTTCCTGATCGATCGAGATTTTGAAATGCTTTGCGGTGCGTGGGGGGCGATCCAACGGACGATATCGCGAAAGATACAACCTGTCCCTCTATTATTTCTTTTGTCGGCCCACCATTGTTTTCCCACGTGTTTTGTGGGGCGGCGCGCGCGTGGCTATTAGCACGTGCGAGGCCCCGGCGTGCTCCATATAAGCGCATGGTGGCGCACTCAAGGACTCAAGGTTGTGGTGGGTATTTGTATCCTGCCGTTCCACCAGCTAAAAATACAGGAGCGGAAGACAGAGCGAGAGAAAAAGTTTGAGAGAGAGAGAGAGAGAGAGAGAAGAATGGAGAGGGAGAAAGAAATGAATCAGTCCAAATTCAAAAGGATTTGTGTCTTCTGCGGGAGTAGCCAGGGGAAGAAGAGAAGCTACCAGGATGCTGCCATCGAGCTTGGCAAGGAGCTGGTATGCCTTGGTCCCCACTTGCTTCGTTCTTTCTTTACTGCTAACTTCGGGTTCGTCTTTTAGTTATTATTTAACACAAAATTCTTATTTTGCTATTTAGATTTCTAACTATTGGGATGCCAAAAACTCGAGTATTCTTTCTTTTTTTTCTTTTTGTTTATATTAACTTTATCTGCATCGATCTTATTTTTACCTGGATATTGTTTAAAACTCAAGTTTTGCGCGCTGCTTGGATTTGTAATTTTTCGGATGTGTGTGTAAATTTGGTGCTTGTCATTCACATCATCTCTTTCTTTCTTTCTTCTTCTTCTTCTTCTTCTTCTTCTTCTTTCGTAATATAATATTTCGAGGAACTTTATTATATTTGGATATATTTGTAATGGTTTTTTTCCTCAAAAAGCATAATGATAGCCGGGTGTGCCTTCATCGCTCCTTTGACTCTTTAGGTATCCTTGACGTTTTTTTTTTTTTTTTTTTTTTCATCTCTCCTTATCTATCTCTGTGCCTATGTGACTCCGTCTTTCTCCCTCTCCACTAGTTATTGGAGTCTTTGTCATAAATCCTTCTTTTTCTTTTCTTTTTTTTTTTTTTGCCCTCCATCTGTTCTTATCTTTACTTCCAACATGTTTTCCAATGATATGGATACCCATTAATCCGCTGGTCCCTCTCATTTACAAAACCTCAAAACTAAAAGCCATTACCCATGGAAAGTACAAAAGGCCCCCACCCACCTCCCTCTATCTCCCATTTAAATGCGACATTAAAAGAGTCTTGCGCTAATAATTTAAGACTTTTTCTAACGGCTTGTTTTTTTTTTTTTTTTTTCCTGAATTAAATGACTTGGATTGTTTCAGGTGTCGAGGAACATTGATCTAGTGTACGGCGGAGGGAGTGTTGGTTTAATGGGTTTGGTTTCTCAAGCTGTGTATGATGGTGGGAGGCATGTGATCGGGTATGCTATATTTCTTACTCATTTCTTGATTTTTTATATATATTTCTCGCTGCTTTTGTGAAATCAGGTTGTTTTATTTTCATTTAGCTCATTTTAACATATCACTGTCTCTATGCAGAGTTATTCCCAAGACTCTCATGCCTCCAGAGGTATTTCTGTTATTAACTTACTTTTGGTAATGAATAAATTATTAACAGTTCAAAAAATTGAGAATGTGTATCCAGTTTTCTTCTGCAATTTAATACCTTCTTTTTAATGTTTCCTTGTATTAAATTTTTAATTAAGTTAAATTCTAATCACATGTTTTCACACAAAATAATAATAATAATAATAATAATAATAATAATAATAATAATAATAATAATAATAATAATAATAATAATAATGATAATAATAATAATCACATGTGAATTGAGTTTTTCCAGTGGCTTTTGGATCATCTTATTGCATCTAAGACTCCAAGTCCATTTTACGATATATTTTTTCCAAAGGTCTTGTGAGTTTTTTTTTCCAGATTAACGTTTAGTGTTATTTTCGATTTTTCATGAAAATAAGAATATTTTTACTTCAAGCAAGAATTCCCTTGCTTCTCATGGGTATGAAAGGACTGCTAACTGAAAGCCCATCTTTTATCAGGTTTAATATGTTCCAATATTCCAGATGTTCACTCTTGGCTGTCCATTTCCATAAGTCTTATATTAACAAATTTGGATCTAAATTTTTTGCCCCCTCCGATAACAACCATCATTGCTTCTCAGAATACAAGACACTAATATGCCCTTGGAGAAGTACTTGCTGCTTAAGGAACCCCAATCCCACTCCTCCTCTCTCTCTCTCTCGCTGTGGTTCATTCATAACCTCCTATTTCATGCAAAAAGATTATCTTTATGTGGTTTTGTTGGTAACTTTTGGCAGATAACTGGTGAGACTGTGGGAGAGGTGAAGCCAGTGGCAGATATGCACCAGAGAAAGGCAGAGATGGCCAGACAGTCTGATGCCTTTATTGCCTTACCTGGTTAGTGTAAGACCTGAACTCCTATGCCAGATAAAGTAGACAAATATGATACTCTTGAGACTACTTAGTATTTAAGACTTCAAAGTGTAGAAAAACAGAACTAAAATCAAGGTAGAACCCTTGCTAATTTCTGATCTTTTCCTTTTTTTTTTTTTTTTGTCCGTCTTTTTGCTAAGATATCCATCTTCTATTTTCCTTTTTTTTCTCCTAGTCTTGAAACGAAGATGCCTACTCTTTTTTTTTTTTTTTCCCGCAGTTTTAGGTTATCTCAAAATTTCGAACTCCATTTACAAATGTCCTCTTATAATTAAAATCTATGAAAAAGTTTTTGGATTATATGATAGAAGTCTAAACCGCTTTTCTAATTTCTGAAATTGTAAAAGAGAGAAGCTCCATATAATTTTCTGAAAATATAATAGAAGTCTACGAAATTGAATAATTTGCTTTAACATTACGTTCCTTCTAATCTGTCATAACTGAAAGAATTCTGAATGTTTTAATAACTTAATTGTATGATAAGAAAAAAGTTGTTGTTGCTCTCTTAATTTTCCCCAAATGGTAGAAGCGTAGAGCATTCACCTCAAGCGAAAAATACATGATACGAGTATTGGCATCTCCCCAATACTCTGTTTTACAAGTAAACCTCTAAACTATTCTCATGAAGTGGTTTGTATTTGTTCTTTAGATGCATAAGAATTAATTTGGTTCTCGTCAAATTCTTGGCTGTGTTGTGAATAACCTGGCTCAGATGAGATATGAATGCATGGTATTACCCTCTGGAATTCAATTGCTTCACATTTCCTGTCACTAAATAACTGTTATCTACATAGATAACTCTGGCAGAAATTAATTTTCTTAAGCAGAAGGCAAGCTGTTAGAAGCTTTCCAAGAAAGGACTAAACCAGAGGAACTATCTAATAACTAGCAGGAGAATGTTTAAGCAGTCTCAGAGCAGTAATTCTTAATAGCTCGAAGCTGATTTGGTATACCCTGCAGGAGGATATGGAACTCTTGAAGAGTTGCTCGAAGTGATTGCATGGGCTCAACTGGGAATACACGACAAGCCGGTAATGAGATTTCTTCTTCCATTACTTGTTTCCACCCAAGGTTATTGTGTATGTGTTTGAATTGGAGTCGCCTGTCACTATTTCATTTTGGTTTTCCAAAGTCAAAGCAAAATCTTCATGGTTGGTTGGAGAGTTATCCAATTTGTGAAGTTGACTGACCTCAAACTCACAAAATATTATTTTCTTTTGCCTTTTACACATTTTAAAAGTCTGCGCGTTTATATTCATGGTGAACTTGGAAGTGAACGGTTATCAGTTCACAAAATCAACTTTCAAGCTCAGTTTCGGACTTATCCAACTGGTTAGGTTGACTCACCTCAAACACAAGTAATCTGGTCATCTCTGAGGAAATATGCTTATTTTTTTTACCATTTTATTTAGTGAGAAAATGGGGTGAGTTTTTAATTTTATGAACTTTGATAATGAACGTTTATTGGATCTATATGAGCCTGTGCAATTGAGAATAAGCAACTGCATTCTCAAAATCTTTTAATTTTGACGACTTTTTGCAGGTGGGATTGCTGAATGTAGATGGCTACTACAACTCATTGTTATCTTTCATCGACAAAGCTGTGGAGGAAGGTTTCATCATGCCGAGTGCCCGCCACATCATTGTTTCAGCTCCAACAGCAAAGGAATTGGTGAAGAAATTAGAGGTAATTAGAAATTTACAGGATTTGCAGCCAAATGCAGTTTATATACTGTTGATGTTGTTTCAACCATGTAACATGCATGAAACCTATCGTTAATGTATAATCACACAAAAAAAAGGCAAAAGCGCAAACTTTTTTTTTTTTTATGTATTGATCTCAGATTACAGCTTGCCAAGATTGAGTTTTCAATGTTTTTGTATTCTTTTAGGAATACTTCCCTCGCCATGAAAGGGTTGCTCCCAAGCCGAACTGGGAGACGGAGCAGCTGGGACACTGCCAGAAATGTGATGTTTCCAGATAGGGAGAAGAAAGTTAATGCTGGCAGGCAGGCTTTGGAGGGCACTAAACCACACTTCGGCTAGTGTTAGGGGTAGGTTGAAATGAGGAAAACTTTATTGTATGAGATAGCTTAGTTTCCTGTCTTTTTCTTCTTCTTCTTCTTCTTTTTTTTTTTCTCCCTTTTTCTTTCGTAATTATCACAAGCACCTCAACATGGAAAGCGTTCCTTCAACCTTCCTTGAATAGAAATTATGGCTTTGTCTATGTTCAAATATTAGAATCAACCTTTAAATTATCATATAGTATTTCTTCTTGGCCAAACCTCTTTAGTGGAATAAAGTGTTCTTATCATGCATGAACCGGAATGAGTTGCAGAAATCCAGTTTAATATAAAATAATTATCGATCTATTAATTGAGCCAATTTCAATTTTTGTATATCGACTAGATCAGTGCTCCTGAAACCTGATCCAAAATATGTTATCATTATTTCCTTCGGCTTTATGTCTTCAGCCTGGTCTGAAGAGAACGGCTTCGAAATATATTATTATTCTTTTCTTCGACTTTATGTCTTCAACCTGGTCCGAAGAGAATGCCTTCGAAATATGTTATTATTATTTCCTTCGGCTTCATATCTTCAGCCTGGTCTGAAGATGATGCCTCCGAAATACATTATCATTATTTCCTTCGGCTTCATGTCTTCAGCCTGGTCTGAAGGAAACGCCTCTGAAATATATTATGATTATTATTATCTCGATCGGCTTCATGTCTTCAGCCTGATCCGAAGAAATCTCTGAAATATGTTATTCATCCTTTCAGTATCACAATAAGTAGCTATTTATTTTTTAATTCACTCCAAAGGGATAGATTCGAAGCATATAACTAACATCCTTTCGGACCATTCCAAGGAAGGCAATCCGAAGAGGTAGCAGTTAGGCTCACTTCGAATCTTTCCTTAGAGAGTGCATCTGAAGCACCAGAACAATTCTTCAACCCGAAATAGTTAAAAGTTGTTTTGGTTGTTATAACTACTCACATGGTCAATAGCTCCGGCTTGGATAACCATGAGATAACTAATTTTCCGACCGCCACTACCTACTGTTATGAGGAAGTTTTGTTAACAAACTCCCATAACCATAAGTAGTTACAATTACGTCTATAAATATTGGTAAGAGGGGATACTCGAGGTAAGCTAACAACAGGCAAGTTAGAGCTAGTTTACAACCAGCTCTTTCAAAGCCACCTTCTTTTTTCATTTTTCTCTCATCTCACATTGCTCTCAAGTTCTCCATTCTGCTGCCTAAATTCTTGCTAACTTTGGCATCGGAGTGTCCCATATCGGAGAAATTTCGGTCAGGGAATTTGTTTTGTAGGCTCCCATCGATGGCGAACCAGCGGTCAGGTCATTCCATCCGATCAGCGAGGATTTAGCATCAACAAATTGGCACGCCAGGAAGGGGGAGATCTATTTCCTCTGGTTAAAGGAGAACTTTGATAAAGCAAAAATGATAAAAGGGAATATCTAAAATGCCTCTACAAGCAGGGAGCAACCTGCTCCTCAAGCAAATAACCCTCCGTGGATAATGGCAAACCACCTCCTATGTTAATGGTAGGGCACTAGCAAGCTGAGACCCTTTTGAACAGAGTTGATGCCCTGACAGCTCTAGTTCAAACTCTGCAAGAAATTACGTTCAAAGGCAATGTCCTCCACCCACCTCTCAACCCAGCCATCAAGCTAGAGGAAGGGAAGATTGACCTCAAGAACTCATCCCAAGTTCTTCGTAGGTCCGGTCATTTCGTGATCACTACAGCTCACAGCCAGGCCGGTGTTTGGAGGATCACTATTGAAAGAAGAGAACCAGGCGTTCCCTCTCTATTTCTTCTGGAGATTCTACACCTGGAGGAGTTAAGCAAAGAGAAA
This sequence comes from Areca catechu, assembly GCA_021397845.1. NCBI lineage: Eukaryota > Viridiplantae > Streptophyta > Magnoliopsida > Arecales > Arecaceae > Areca > Areca catechu. The sequence continues at coordinate 1,857,240 of CM038049.1, read as the reverse complement.
TGAACTCTGATTTTGAAGAGAAGTTCAAGTTATTGGAGTCACAAATAGCCAGGCTCACTGATCAGAGGAGAAGTGATGAAGTTCTGACTTTCAATTCTCAACCTCCTTTCTCCGATCGGATTATGGCTGAAGTCATTTCTCGGCACTTTAAGTTTCTGCAACTGGAGGCTTATGACGGAACTGCTGACCCCCTTGACCATTTAGAAAGTTACAAAGCTCACATGATGGTACAAGGAGCATCCGATGCATTGTATTGCCTCGCTTTCCCTGCTACCTTAAGGAAAGCCGCTCGAATGTGGTATTCGAGCTTACTGCCAAAAACTGTCCATTCTTTTGCTGAACTGGAGCGACTGTTTATTTCACATTTTAGAACATATCAAAAGATGCCGCGTAACTCTGACAGTTTATTCCTCCTACAACAGAATGAAGGAGAAAGTCTCAAAGAGTTTGTGATCCAATTCAATTCAGCCACTCTGGAGATCCCATATCTCAATAAACATGTGGCCATGTCAGCATTGAAGAGGGGCCTTAGATCATCCAGATTTACTTTTTTCCTAGATAAAAGGTTTTCTATGAGCTATGTCGAATTACTGGCAAGGGCTCAGAAGTATACTGCTACTGAAGAGCAGGCTGCGAGTTACAGACTTGCTGAAGGGAGACACTCTTCTAAGAAGAAGAACATTAAGGGACCGAATGTTCCCACATCTTCCAATAATGCTCTAGTTCTCAGACGCAGTCCCAAGTCCAAGCAACAAGATAATCGGTTTAATTCCTACACACCCCTCAACCTACCAAGAGAGAAGATTCTATTAGAAATAGAAAAAGTAAACTACTTGCAAAGGCCACGTCCCCTGAAGACCTCTGCTAAAGGGAGAGATAAGAATAAATATTATCAATTTCATCGGGACCACGACCATAACACTGAAGAGTGTTTTCAGCTTCGGGATGCTATTGAAGACTTAATCAAAAGAGGGTACTTGAAAAAGTACATTAACCATTCAGAGCCTCAGGTCAAAGTCGATGCCCTTCAGAGAATTATCGATGAAGCCGAACTACCTCACCAAAGGCCAATCGATGGGAATGTTGGCATGCTTCATCGATCAATCGGCTGGAGGAGTGAAGCTGAAGAAGATAATCCCAAGAGATTTAAAGGAAAGAACTCCATTAGCTTCTCAAATCAAAATCTTCAAGGAGTTCAACTTCTACATGATGACCCTGTTATGGTTTCTACTGTAATTGCAAAATATGATGTAAAAAGAATTTTGATAGATAATGAAAGTTTTGCTGATGTTTTGCTATACGATGCTTTTCTTAGAACGGGATTATCTGGACGTGAGCTGCAAAGGTCTCACATTCCTTTGACTGGTTTTGAATGAAATCAAGTTGAAGTTGAAGGAGAAACGGTCTTACCCGTAACTTTTGGCGCTGAACCATGCCAAAGAACACTTCCCATCAACTTCACAGTAGTCCGAACATTTTCGGCCTATAATGCAATCTTAGGACATCCATCTTTGAATAAATTCCGAGCCATAATATCAACCTACCATTTTTGGTACGATTTTCCACTAAACTTGACATCGGAGAGGTAAGGGGGGATCAAAGGATTGATCGCCAATGCCTAACGATCCAAGATAAGCAATCAACCAATCCCTTAATACTTGATCAATTGGATCGGAGGGATGGGGCCGAAGACTATGGTGAACCAGTAGAAAAAACTCTCTTTGTGCCTTTATTCGAAGACGATCCAATGAAACTTGTACAAATTGGCAGTTTGTTAGATGAAGAGTCAAAAGCAAGATTGATTATATTTCTTCGAAGTAATGCTGATATTTTTGCTTGGACAGATTTGGATATGCCCGGAATTCCATTCGAAGTAATTACACATCATTTGGAAGTAACCCCCAGCTACAGGCTAGTTCGACCGAAGAAAAGGAATTTTGCTATAGAAAGACAGAGGGTCATTGACGAAGAAGTCAGCAAATTTCTTGAAGCTAAATTCATAAAGGAAGTACAGTATCCGAATTGGCTGACCAATATCATGATGGTGAAGAAATCTAATGGCAAGTGGAGGATCTGCATTGATTATACAGATCTTAATAAAGCTTGCCCAAAAGATAGCTTCCCTCTACCGAAAATAGATCAGTTATTTAACGCCACTGCTGGTCATTAGCTGTTGAGTTTTATGGATGCCTTTTCAAGTTATAACCAAATCTGAATGCATCCCAAAAATGAAGAAAAAATTACTTTCATTATAGAAAAAGGACTTTACTGCTATAAAGTGATGCCATTTGAATTAAAAAATGCTGAGGCAACTTTTCAAAGGCTGATCAATAAAGTTTTCAAGAGTCAGATAAGAAGAAATATGAAAGCTTACGTAGATGATGTGATTGTTAAGAGTCTTCATAAGTCTGACCACCTTAAAGATATAAGAGAATTCTTTGACGCTCTTAGACGTCTTCAGATGAAGTTGAACCTGACCAAGTACACTTTTGGTGTAACTTCAGAAAAGTTTTTGGGATTCTTAGTCACTAAGCGGGGGATTGAAGTTAACCCAGAAAAGATCCAAGCCCTTCAGATAATGAGACATCCATTTGCAAAAGAGAAGTGCAGCGGTTGACAGGAAGAATTGCTTATTTGAGTCGATTTATTTCCCGATCAGCAGAAAGATGTCTTCCTTTTTTCAAAATTCTCCGTCGAGCTCAGAATTTTGAATGGATAGAAGACTGCAGGATTGCTTTTGACAAGTTGAAGGAATATTTGAAAAATCTCCCTTTACTTTCTAAGCCTTGTGAAGGAGAAACTCTTTATTTGTATCTTTCTGCCTCGGATAAAGTAGTTAGTTCGATACTTGTTCAAAAAGATGCCAACCATTTGCAAAAGCCAATGTATTACACTAGTAAAGTACTGCATGAGATGGAAGTACGGTATCCTAGAGCGCAAAAGCTCATTTTTTTCTTGGTGGTCGCAGCAAAGCGTTTGCGACCCTATTTCCAAGCTCACTCTATTATAATTCTGATAGATCAACATCTGAAGGCCATTCTGCGCTATCCCAACACCTCAGGAAGAATAGCTAAATAGGCAGTTAAATTGAAAAAATTCGACATCGACTTTCAGCCTAAATCAGCAATGAAAGCACAAGTCTTGGCTGATTTTATAGTCGAATGTCCTTGGAGATCGGAGGAGAATCAACTGAGAACTGAAGAAGAAGAAACTGTCGATGAAGATCCAGAATTCACATGGATGCTTCATGTGGATGGTGCTTCAAACGTCAACGGTTGTGGAGCAGGTCTTATTTTGGCTAATCCAAAAGGTCAAGTCATAGAATATGTTCTTCGTTTTTCTTTCCAAGCTTCGAATAATCAGGTAAAATATGAAGCACTCATTGCTGGACTCAGAATTGCTCAAAAGCTAAAGATTAAAAAGATTAAAGTCTTTTCGGATTCGCAGTTGGTGGTGAATCAAGTAAAAGGTGAATTCGAAGCTCAGAATCCCATCATGATTCAATATCTGGAGAAAGTACGAAGCCTAGTATCCCAGCTAGAGTACTTTGAAATTGTTCACGTGCTTCGAACAGAAAATTCTCGAGCCGATGCTCTTTCACATCTTGCAACCACTGCCCCAGACTCCCTTGGCAAGACATATATGGAATATCTTGAAGACCCTAGCATATCAGAATCAATAGTAGAGTGAATCCGATTGAACATGAACCCTCATGGATGGATCTTATTATTAAATTTTTGAATGAAGGCACCTTATCCGAAGACAAGTTTGAAGCTAAACGGCTTCGGTGGATGGTTTCTCAATATGTGATCTTAGATAGAACCTTATATAAAAGATCCTTCACACAACCTCTGTTAAAATGTTTGAGACCTTCATATGCTGATTATGCACTCAGGGAAATACATGAAGGTATATGTGGAGATCACTTAGGGGGCAGATCTTTGGCTTACAAAATAATTCGTCAAGGTTATTATTGGTTGACCATACAGAAGGATTCTGCAGAATTTGTCCAAAAGTGTGATCAGTGTCATAGATATTCTAACATACAAAGGTGGCCTGCAAATCAATTGACCCCATTGACAACTCCTTGGCCTCTCTCAATGGGGAATAGACATTCTTGACACTTTTCCTCCAGCTTTCGAACAACGAAAATTTCTTATAGTGGCAATTGATTACTTCACCAAATGGATTGAGGCCGAACCACTAGCATAAATTACTGAAACAAAAGTTAAAAATTTTGTGAGAAATTTTATCATCTTTCGTTTTGGAATTCCTTATGCTATAATTATCGATAATGGAAGGCAATTTGACAATCCGAAGTTCAAAAACTTCTGTACCCAATATCATGTACTCCATAAGCTAACTTCCGTAGGTCATCCTTAGTCTAATAGAGAAGCAGAAGTGACTAACAGAACTATTCTTCATGGTCTCAAGACCAGATTAAACGATGCTAAGGAACTATGGGCTAATGAGTTGAATTCATTTCTTTGGGCATACCGAACTACTCTCAGAACAGCTACTGGTGAATCTCCATTTCACTTGGCTTGTGGCATTGAAGCAGTTCTTCCCATAGAAGTTTTTTTACAATCTTTATGGATTGATCATTACAAAGAACCTGAAAACTCAGAGCGCCGAAGAGTTGATCTAGATTTATTATAAGGTACTCGGCTTCAGGAACGTTGAAGATGGCCACATATCATCAAAAGGCTGCCAAATATTACAACTCTCGTGTGAAAGAACGAACTTTTTATCCTGAAGACTTAGTTTTGCGTAGATCTAAAATATTCAGGCTAGTTGAATAAGGCAAACTTTCTCCTACTTGGAAAGATCCTTATCGAGTCAAAGAAGTCATCCATCCTGAAACTTATCGGAATATACAAAATCTTCATAAATATTATCAATAAGAATCCTTATTTAAGGTTATATCAGAATATTGAGATGGATCCAACTACTCTGTATTAATCTTTATTTATTTGAAAGGCATAAGGATGATCCATGAGATCTATCCTATGAAGTACCGAGGTGGGCTTGATCGACCTATCTTAATTCTTATTAAAAGGTATAAGGATGATCCATGAGATCTACCTTACAAAGTATCGAGGTGGGCTTGATCAGCCTGTCTTAATTCTTATTAAAAGGCATAAGGATGATCCACGATATCTATCCTATGAAGTGTCGAGGTGGACTTGATCAGCCTGTCTTAATTCTTATTAAAAGGCATAAAGATGATCTATGTGATCTATCCTACGAAGTATCGAGGTGGGCTTGATCAGCCTATCATAATCCCTATTAAAAGGTATAAGGTTGATCCACGTGATCTACCCTATAAAATACCGAGGTTTGATCATCCTATTTCATTTTGTCAAAAATGAAGATGACCCATGTGGTCTATTTTATGACAAGTCCGAAGACATGGTATTATCTTAAATATAAAGACTTGGTATTATTTTGAATTCAAGATCTTAGAATTATTGTCTCAGAAGACTCAGTATTATTTCAAGTCCAAAAACTTGGTATTATCTTAAATATGAAGACTTAGTATTATTTTGAATTCAAGATCTCAGAATTATTATCTCAAAAGACTTAGAATTATTTCAAGTCCGAAAACTTGGTATTATCTTAAATTTGAAGACTTGGTATTATGTTGAATTCAAGATCTCAGAATTATTGTCTCAGAAGACTTAGTATTATTTCAAGTCCGAAAACTTGGTATTATCTTAAATCTGAAGACTTGGATTATGTTGAATTCAAGATCTCGGAATTATTTTGTTCCAAAAGACTTAGTATTATTTTAAGTCCGAAGACTTGATCCGAAGACTTGGTATTATCTTAAATATGAAGATTTTGTATTATTTTGAATTCAAGATCTCAGAATTATTGTTTTAGAAGGCTTAGTATTATTTCAAGTCCGAAGACTTGGTATTATCTTAAATCTAAAGACTTGGTATTATTTTGAATTCAAGATCTCAGAATTATTGTTTCAAAAGACTTAGTATTATTTCAGGTCTGAAGACTTGAAATTATCTCAAATATGAAGACTTGATATTATTTTGAATTCAAGATCTCGGAATTATTTTAAGTCTGAAGACTTAGTCTTATCTCAAGTCCGAAGACTTCATCCTTAATTGAATTCTCATTCTAAAATTAGAGATAAAAATTGATATACTTGCCGAAAAAGTTACTTATTCATAAGTTTCTTGTGGTTAATAAGATCATGAGTTAACATCCTACCTCTAATGAGTCTAAACTTGGAAAATATTTCATCAAAACATAGAAGCTTCTATTCACAGAAAATAGTACATATGCATATTGTCCAAAAAAAACTTTTTATGGGTTGACTTCAATTGGGATGTCTTCGGCTTGGAAAAGGTCGATTGGATAAGCGGCTCTTGCTGTCCCTTTTCCAACTGCTTCTTCAATTGCGGTAGGTGCATCAGAAGGACCTTTTGGTAAATTGGGCGCTTTTGCCTCTTCAAGGTTGAATAACTGAATCTCCGAAATATCAAGATTTGGATAAAGGTTCTGTACTTCTTTCATTCCATCGTTGAAGCCTGCTCGATAACTGAAGGTTCTAGCTTCAGTTAATTCATCATCAAAAGTCGAAGACTTTTTGTAGTCTTCGACCGCTCTGCTTAAGTGATCCTTTAAAGACCTTATTTCTTCGGTCGATGTCTCAGCTTTCTTAATTGCTTCATTGGCCTTCTTAACAGCTTCTTCAGTCTTCTGCTGGGCTTCTTTGACTGAAGATTTCAAAGAGCGGATTTTCTTTTTCTTCTTTTTGAGCTTTACGTTTTGTTCAGAATTTTTTGATTGGGCCTTTTCCAGCTCAACCTTTAAACTTTGAACAGTTGCATCGCTTTGGGCAAGCTTTTTTTCTGCAGCTTGCTTCAGCTCCTCGACTACCTCTTTTTCAGACTTAGCCATTTGAAGCTATCTTTTATTTTCTTTCGGTAATCCCAAAAGTCGATGATGCTCTCTTGCATAATGTAATATCGTGGATCAGCTGCATTGACCACATGGTATACGAAGTTAGCAAAATTAAAAATTGTGTATCAGAAAGAAGAGAAATGGTGTTTACCTTCAGCATAGATGTGAATGCTGAATCAAAGATATCCTCAATATATTAGAATTTGGTAGTTTCCCAATCCCGAGGAAGCAAAGTACGCTTCATTATCTCCCTAGCCAGTTCAGGATTTTCTAAGCCCTGCTCGTCAGAGAAGATGGTAAAGTCTACATGGAATTCCCTGTTTGTTGGAGCATTCCTCCCGGAACCCTCTTGTGGAAGAGGAGCTTTTCCTTTTCTTTTGCCCTTTGGAGAAGCGAGGAGTGATTCTCCAATGCTTGGGGTTGGATCGGATTATTTCGAAGAAGGCGACGGGGGTAAGCTCCTTGGAGGAGGTCCCATTGGGGATGGACTCTTTGTGGGAGGTCTCGTTGGAGGCAAACTCCTTGGAGGAGGCTCCATTGAGGGCACATCGTCTTCATCGGATGCAACCCTCATCGGAGATATACTCAAAGTCCTTTCGGCTCTAGCTTTCTTTCGGACTTCGGTCTCTTTTTGGATAGGTACTAGCCTCTTCCTAGAGGCTTGTCGAAGCTTTCGAGATTTGGCTTCATCGGCTCACCTGCAATCAAGAGAAAGAAGGTTCTCAGATCTGTCATTAAAAAAAAAGAAAAAAAAAAAGAAAAGGAACCATCTATTTCTATAGCTAACGTAGAAAGCTCGTTGATATGAACGAGATGAAGGTTCTGTTCCTTCAACAGTTCTTTAGCCATAGGAACTTCAGAACTTAATAATGTCTCGAAGTCCTTTTGATCGGCCTTCAAGATTTTCTTTTTAACGTTTACATCCAAACGAGGATTCTTCCATTCAGTGTTAAAACCCCAGTGTGGGTAATATATGAAGAAGAAGCAGGGTTTCCATCCATGTATAGCACTAGGAGTTCCCCTGATTAGTCTTTGGCCTGAACGAGAACCGATGTCCCACCACCCTGCACCGTGAAAATCTCTTTGTCAGTATGAAGAGGGAGGTGAACAGAGAAGTTTTTGGCTTTACATTGCGGAGTTTACAAAGGACTAAAACCCCGCAAATATTTCTAAGCTATTCGGAGTTAATTGGGCTGGAACTACTTAGTACAGGTTAAAAATCTTCACGATAAAAGAATGAAGGGGAAACCGAAAACTAGCCTTTAGGTGGTCTTCACACACTGCAATTGACCCAGGAGGAGGACGAATTATCCTTTCATCTGGATTGGGAAGAAATAATTTAAAGGTACGAGGGAAATGGAAACGATTTCGAAGACCCTCTAACCTAGTATGAGTCAAAGAGCTAACAATGGTTTCAGGAGATGACTCAAAACCACTCTTTCTAACAGGAGCTCTACCCCCAAAAGGTTCACCTCCTGATGAACCCTTGCTAGCAGTGGGTTACCTAGCAACTCAGACATTGTAGGAAGGAAAGAAAAAGAAAGGGAAAGATTCTACCTCCAAGGAAAAACGAAGTAGCTTGTTGAAAGAATAATGGTGCGGAGCAGGAGGAAGAAGAAGGAAGTTTCAAAGGAAAATGTAGAAGTTCTTTATGTGAAGTCTCTCTCTCTTATATATGCAGGACTGTTACAGCCGTGACAGTGACGTGGCCAGGCTCAGGTATCGCCGAATGCGAGCGAGCCACGTGTGAGTTTCCCTGCCAGAATCAGCGCCATGTCCTCAAAGCTAGGTTCGGCAAGACCGCACCGCCCGACGACTATCTGAAGCAAACAGCTCCCGCCGAGGTCGAGTTCGGCGCGGAGTTCCCCCACCGACTCATCTGCGCCCGGGCTCGGAGGAGTCCGCCCCGAGTAAGGTCGGCCGAGGTCGGCTGACCCTCCGCCTTGCGCCAGGCGATCTTCTGCCACCTCGCCAGGTGTCCACCCAGGAGGGGTCCACCTAGGCCGAGGTCGGCTGACCCTCCGCCTTGCGCCAGGTGGCCACCCGGAGACGGGTCCACCTCGGCCGAAGCCAGGCGATCTTCTGCCACCTCGCCAGGTGTCCACCCAGGAGGGGTCCACCTAGGCCGAGGTCGGCTGACCCTCCGCCTTGCGCCAGGTGGCCACCCGGAGACGGGTCCACCTCGGCCGAAGCCAGGCGATCTTCTGCCACCTCGCCAGGTGTCCACCCAGGAGGGGTCCACCTAGGCTGAGGTCGGCTGACCCCCCGCCTTGCGCCAGGTGGCCACCCGGAGACGGGTCCACCTCGACCGAAGCCAGGCGATCTTCTGCCACCTCGCCAGGTGTCCACCCAGGAGGGGTCCACCTAGGCCGAGGTCGGCTGACCCCCCGCCTTGCGCCAGGTGGCCACCCGGAGACGGGTCCACCTCGGTCGAAGCCAGGCGACCTCCTGCCACCTCGCCAGGTGTCCACCCAGGAGGGGTCCACCTGAGCCGAGGTCGGCCGATCCCTCGCCTCTCGCCAGTTGGCCCCCGGAGACAGGTCCAACTCAGCCGAGGTCAGACTGCTCGTACGGAGAGGCCCCCAGGGAAAGCGACAGGTCCCGAGGCCATCCCTCGGGCCGTACCGACCCCAGACGGCATCCCGTACGGAGGGCGATGGCACGCGGAACGTCACTTACATTGGCCCGACAGGTCCCGCAGTCGAGAGACCCGATCCTGACGGAACAGGCCCCGTAAACGGATGGCGCCCACGCTCGGGGAAAAGAGCACTCTCACGGAGCCCGAAGCCTGGCGACTGGCCGCTCTGCCAACGCCGCCCTCCCTCTTTTTCCCTCCTGTCTTTGCCTTTTCCCTGCTGGGCCCGGCGGACGAGGTCAGAAAGCCGCCTGGCCTCCCTCACCGAAAAGGGAAAAGGAAGGAAAACAGGGGAGGGGAGTTTCCGAGGAGGAAAAGGACAAGCGCACGATGGAAGGAGATAAAGAGGGAAGAATCTGGGAACTGCAAGGTAAGCCAACTAGCCTGGGGACAAGGAGGAAGCACCGGCACAAGGCCTCGCTCCGAAAAAGAAACCAGAAATCCCGAGAGGGGAATACTGGACGTGAGCTCGGCAAACAGGCCCAGCCGAGATTCCGGTCCCCAGCGCGTTCCCTTCACCAGTTAACTCTCCAAATCTGGGGCCCTTTAGAGGGCCTGGGAGGGAGAGTCTGTTCCTTCTCGTCGTCTACTGACTTGACCGTCGGAGTCCCCTCGCCGGAATCCCCGGCCAGGGTCCTCTAACCCCTTTGTCGCAGGTTCTCCGCAGGAAGGGAGGCTCCCTCGCCAGGCGGTCAGGAAGGATCGGCTGATCCACGGCACGGGCGCGGCGACGAGAACGGCAACAGATTGGCGCGCCAGGTAAGGGGGGTAGGACACTAACCCCCAGAGGAAACTAGCTTTCTGCAGGTGTCGCGCTCTCCAGCAATGGTGGTCACTCGTGGTCGCGAGGCGTCCACCAGCCGTGTGGGAGAAGCCCACTCCCCTCCAGGGGGCCACACCCCGAACGGGAGCTTCCGGCTCCTCCTCCTCTTTCGCAGCAGCCTGCCCCGGTGGACGGATCCCTTGCGGCCATCGCCCAGCAGTTGCAGACCTTGACCTCAGCGGTCCGACAGCTTCAGCATCAGCAACGATCCCTGGCCACTCAGTCGCAGCCAGGGACTCCCGCTGCCCGAGCCGCGGGACAGCGTGGGAGCCTGTGCTCAATCCAGGGCAGGCCGTCCCATCCACAAGCCATCTCCAACCCCCGAGGGAGCCGCCAAGCTCCCCCGAAGAGAAACTATTCCGGTTCGGAGGATCACGAGAGTCGATCCCCGGCCGATGGAGCCGAAACGGTGCATCGCAGCAAGCGACGCCGGGGCCAGACCTCGCGCCGAGATCGATCGGCGCCCCCTTCACCTGCAGTCTCGGTGGAAGACTCCACCGACGAAGCCATCAGGCGCCAGGCTGAGAGGCGCCTAGAAGAGCACGAGCGCAAGTTGGCGAAGTTCGCCCGACGGTTCGCCGACCTGCAGAACTCGTCAGCTGACCCGGCGGGCTACGACTCCCGCCCCCCTTTCTCCGAAGAAATCCAGGCGGAACCGATCCCGAAATGGTTCCGCATGCCGCAGGTGGACCCCTACGACGGGACCACCGACCCCCTGGACCATTTGGAGAGTTATAAAGCTCTCATGAGGGTCCAGGGCGCCACCGACGCCCTTCTGTGCATCGCCTTCCCAGCAACCCTTCGGAAGGCCGCTCGAGTCTGGTTCGCCCGCCTCGAGCCCAGATCCATTTGCTCATTCCAGCAGTTGGAAGGAAAGTTTGTGGCGCACTTCGACGCTTGTCGAAAGGTGCCAAGGGAGGTAGACAGCCTCTTCTCCATCCGCCAGCAGGACCAGGAGCTGCTCCGAGACTACATCACCCGGTTTAAGACCGCAGCCCTGGAGATCTACAGCTTGGACGAGCCCGTCGCTATGCTGGCTTTGAAGCGCGGGCTCAAGACATCCCGCCTGACCTATTCCCTGGACAAGAAGCCGCCCAGGACGTATTCCGAGCTCCTCCTCCGCGCCCACAAGTACATCCGGGTGGAGGAGGCTGACCGCACCCGTCGAGAGCTGGACGGGAAGATTCCGAAGAAGTCAGTTCTAAGGGACGCCACGGGAGTTCGGAGGCCCGGGCCGTCCGCCGACCCTCGCCCGAATCCAAGGCCGAGGGCCGAGTCTACTGCCGAGCGGAGGTACACCCCTCTCCTTGCACCTCGAGCAAAAATCCTCATGGAAATCGAGGGCGAGCGCTACCTCCGCCGACCTCCACCTCAGAACCCGAGAGCCGCCCGAGACAAATCAAAGTACTGCCAGTTCCACCGCGAGCACGGACACGATACGGAGGAGTGCCACCATTTGAAGCGGGAGATTGAGGAGCTGATCGGGAGGGGTTACCTCAGGAAGTTCGTCAAGAACGAGGCCCCCTCCGAGAAGCAGCCGCTCGCGGCCTTACCGCCTGTCCCTGCGATCGACAACCGGCCAACAGAGAAGCCCGTGGGCATGATCTCGCGCGGGTCCGGCCGAGCAGAGAAGAGAGCCCGGGAAGTCCCGGAGAATGTAATCCCTCCCAAGGGGGGGGAGTCTAATGACGATGTAAACAATGATGCCGTGGTGGTCGAGATGACCATCGCGAAGCATCCTGTACATCGAATCATGGTGGATAGTGGAAGCTCGGCCGACGTACTTTTTTACGATACTTTCTCTCGGATGAATTTGTCTCCCGACCAGCTAAAGCCAGTGCACATCCCACTGGTAGGTTTTACAGGGGACTCCATGGGAGTCGAAGGGGAAATCACTCTCCCGGTCACCGCCGGATCCCCACCTCGGCAGGCGACCATCATGGCAACATTCACTGTCGTCAAGCTCCCTTCGCCTTACAACGCCATTCTCGGGCGTCCCGGGCTCAACCAACTAGACGCCACCATCTCCACGAGGAGACTGCTGGTGCAGTTCCCCACGCCCTTCGGGCTCGGGGAAATGAAGGGGACGATTCAGCTGGTCCCGTTCTGCCTACAGACAATCCCAGGCACCAGGAGCGCAGAGCTCGCCCACGATATCGAGGATCTCGACCTGAGAGAGAAGGAACCCAGGGGAGGGCCCGTAGAGCGCCTGCTACCCTTTCCCCTTGGTTCGGACCCCCTGAAGACGGTGCAAGTCGGGGCCCAGCTCCCCGAAGAGGAGCGAACCTGCCTGCTGGAGTTCCTCCGTGCCAACGCCGATGTGTTCGCCTGGTCGGCGGCCGACATGCCGGGTATCCCGCCCGAGATTATCATGCACAGCCTGAACGTGGACCCAGGTTGCCGCCCGGTCCGCCAGAAGAAGAGAAGCTTTGCCATGGAAAGGCAGAAGGCGATCAACGAGGAGATAGAAAAGCTCCTCGCCGCCGGTTTCGTCCGAGAAGTCCAATACCCCAGCTGGTTAGCAAACGTGGTCATGGTAAAGAAGAGTAGTGGTAAGTGGAGGATCTGTGTGGACTACACCGACCTCAATCGAGCTTGCCCGAAGGACAGCTTCCCTCTGCCGAAGATCGACCAGCTGGTCGACACCACCTCGGGGCATCGTCTCCTGTCATTCATGGACGCTTTTTCCGGATACAACCAGATCCGGATGAATCCGGAGGACGAAGAGCGCACTGCCTTCATAACTGACCGCGGGACTTTCTGTTACAGGATGATGCCTTTCGGCCTCAAGAACGCGGGGGCGACGTACCAACGTCTGGTCAATAAAGTCTTCAAAGACCAGATAGGCCGCAACATGCAGGTATACGTGGACGACATGCTAGTAATGAGCAAACTTGACTCGGACCACGTGGCCGACCTGACGGAGACGTTCGGCAACCTCCGGCGCCACCAGATGAAGCTGAACCCGGCGAAGTGCGCCTTCGGGGTCTCCGCCGGAAAGTTCCTAGGGTTCATGGTGACCCAAAGAGGAATCGAGGCCAACCCAGAGAAGGTCCAGGCCATCCTGGACATGGAGCAGCCAGCCTCCAAGAAGCAAGTACAGCAACTAACCGGCTGGGTTACGGCCCTTAGCCGTTTTATTTCCAGGTCGGCGGATCGCTGCCGTCCCTTCTTCAAGGTGCTGAGGAAGATGAATGGTTTCGCCTGGACCGAGGAGTGCCAGCAGGCCTTCGAGGAGTTGAAGAAGACGCTCGCATCGCCACCTTTGCTGTCCAGGCCCGAGGAGGGGGAGGAGCTTACCCTCTACTTGGCCGTTACCCCGGAGGTCGTCAGCTCTGTCCTGGTCCGAACCGACGACCACGGGATCCAGCGACCGGTGTACTATACCAGCAAACTCCTCCGGGACGCGGAGCTCAGGTATTCCCGGCCCGAGAAACTCGTTTTTGCGCTAATAGTGTCTGCCCAGCGTCTCAGGCCCTATTTCCAAGCGCATCCCATCGCCGTCTTGACGGATCAACCGCTGAAAGCGGTGCTCAGCCGACCCGATACCTCGGGGCGATTGGCCAAGTGGGCACTGAAACTCAGCGAGTTCGACATTACGTACCGACCGAGGTCGGCAATGAAGGCACAGGTGCTGGCCGATTTCTTGGTCGAGTGCGCAGGTTTGGGCAAGGAGCCCGAGAAGGACCCCCCGGCCCGGCCAATGGAGGTCGGCACCGGCGAGCCCGGAGAAGACGCCTGGATCCTCCATGTAGACGGAGCCTCAAACTCCGGCGGGAGCGGAGCTGGGCTCATCCTTGCCAACGGCGACGGAGTCGTCGCCGAGTGCGCGCTCCGTTTCCAGTTCCCCGCGACAAATAACCAAGCGGAATACGAAGCACTTCTCGCCGGACTGAGAGTCTCCCGCGAGCTGGGCGTGACCAACCTCAGAGCCTTCACTGACTCCCAGCTCGTGGCGGGGCAGGTGTCTGGGGAGTACGTCGCTCACGACCCCCAGATGGCGAAGTATTTGGAGCTCGTCAAGGCGGGCGCGTCCAAGTTCCGGCGCTTCAACATCTTCCATATCCCCCGCGGGGAGAACGCCCGCGCGGATGCCCTCTCTCGACTGGCGACCCTGCCGGACACGATGCTGGGACGCGCTCATGTGGAGCGACTCGAAGTCCCAAGCCTCGAAGTACCGGCGAAGGTCCATCAGGTCAACCAGGAGCCCGGCTGGATGGACAAGTACGCTGCGTACATCACCAGCGGCACCCTGCCGGAAGACCGAGACGCGGCTCGCCTCATCAGGAAGAAGGCCGTGCGGTTTGTTATGATGGACGGGCAGCTGTATCGAAGGTCCTACTCTTATCCCCTCCTCAAGTGCATTGGACCCACAGAAGCCAAGCTTGTGCTCCAGGAGATTCACGAAGGCATCTGTGGGAACCACGTGGGGGGCAGGGCATTGGCGTACAAGGCCCTTCGTCAAGGATACTTCTGGGAGACGATGAAGGAGGACGCCGCCGACTTCGTGAAGAAATGCGACCGGTGCCAGCGTCACGCCACGGTACAGCGGCAACCATCCAACCCGATCTCTCAGCTCTCAGCCCCCTGGCCGTTCGCCTAGTGGGGGATGGACCTCCTGGGCCCATTCCCGCCGGCGTCCGGCCAGCGGAAGTTCTTGATAGTGGCTATCGACTACTTCACAAAGTGGGTCGAGGCCGAACCCTTGGCAAGAATCATCGAGGCAAACGTCGCCAAGTTCTTCTGGAAGTCCATCGTCTGCCGCTTCGGCCTCCCCCACACCGTGGTCACCGACAACGGACGCCAGTTCGACTGTCGGGAGTTCGAAGATTTCTGCAACGACCTCGGCATCAAGCATCGCTTCACTTCGGTGGCGCACCCCCAGACCAACGGGGAAGCCGAGGTCACGAACAGGACCATTCTTCAGGGCCTCCGCACGCGGCTAGACCAAGCCAAGGGCAGGTGGGCCGACGAGCTTCCCAGCGTTCTTTGGGCATACCACACCACCCCAAGGACGGCTACTGACGAAACTCCATTCAACCTCGTCTTCGGGGCCGAAGCAGTCATCCCGATCGAGCTCAGCATACCCACGCTGCGCGTGGAGCAATACGACGAGACAGAAAACCCGGCCAGGATGATGCTCAACCTGGACCTCCTCGAAGAAACGAGGGACAAGGCCCGAATCCGAATGGCGGCATACCGATAACGTGTAGCCAGATATTACAACTCCCGAGTACGGCCGAAGGTTTTTCGTCCCGGGGACTTGGTCCTCCGGCGCGCGGAAGCCTCCCAGCCACGGGAATGCGGCAAGCTTTCACCCAACTGGGAAGGCCCTTATCGGGTGGCAAAAGCCCACCCTCACGGAGCATGTTACTTGGAAGAATTGGGAGGTGCCAGGTTCCCCCGGACATGGAACCCCTCGAACCTGAGAATGTACTACCAGTGATGTAAGGCTCCCAGTTTCTGTAACAAGGCTTCTCCACTTTAAACACTCTTCTTTAACTTCAACAAGAAGGCCTGCGGCATCGAACTCAGTCCGGAAGATCTTGGGCTTCGGCCTGGAAGGTGGCGTCGAACCCAGTCCGACCACGCAAGCCCGGAGCACAGCTCAGCAAGCCGCGCAAGGTTTGAGAAGGCATGCGGCATCGAACTCGGTCCGGAAGATCCTGGGCTTCGGCCTGGAAGGTGGCGTCGAACCCAGTTCGACCACGCAAGCCCGGAGCACAGCTCAGCAAGCCGCGCAAGGTTTGAGAAAGCCTGCGGCACCGAGCTCAGTCCGGAAGATCCTGGGCTTCGGCCTGGAAGGTGGCGTCGAACCCAGTTCGCCCACGCAAGCCCGGAGCACAGCTCAGCAAGCCGCGCAAGGTTTGAGAAGGCCTGCGGCATCGAGCTCAGTCCGGAAGATCCTGGGCTTCGGCCGGGAAGGTGGCGTCGAACCCAGTTCGACCACGCAAGCCCGGAGCACAGCTCAGCAAGCCGCGCAAGGTTTGAGAAAGCCTGCGGCACCGAGCTCAGTCCGGAAGATCCTGGGCTTCGGCCTGGAAGGTAGCGTCGAACCCAGTTCGCCCATGCAAGCCCGGAGCACAGCTCAGCAAGCCGCGCAAGGTTTGAGAAAGCCTGCGGCATCGAGCTCAGTCCGGAAGATCCTGGGCTTCGGCCTGGAAGGTGGCGTCGAGCCTAGTTCGCCCGCGCAAGCCCGGAGCACAGCTCAGCAAGCCACGCAAGGTTTTGAGGAAGCCTGCGGCATCGAGCTCAGTCCGGAAGATCCCGGGTTTCGGCCCGGAAGATGGTGCAGAAACTGTGTTGTCCGCGCAAGCATGAAGGCAGCCCAAAGTCGGACCTGCTCAGGGTTTGCCCTGCCGCGACATGACTCTGCAGACCCCGTCCTTCGATTTAGTGTAGAAGGACCAGGCCTGCAGTTATCTCAGGTGTCCCAGACCGACATCTCAGAAACAAAAAGAAAAGGCAAAATGATGAACGAGTTTTGGTAAAAGCTGTGCCTTCATTAAACGAAGTCTTTCAGTACAAGCTGGGAGCCCCGACAGACCGGGACTCCCCAAAAGAAGAAAAAGAAAGGAAAACAAAACTACAGAGCAACGATCACTGGGGCGCAGGGTCGGTGCCGTCCGCCGGAGGCGCGGGTGCCACTTCTTCGATTTCCACGACGACCGGCTCCTGGGGCTGTGCCGGGACCGCGGCGTCGCCGGTCGGAGGTGCTACAGGTGTCGCCTGAGATGTCGCCTGGGTCGCGCCGGGGACCCTGCTCTCGCTCCCCGGCTTCCTGCCGCCGACGACGACCCCACTCAAGTCCAGCTGGGGGAAGAAGGCCCCCACCTTCTCCCGGCACATCCGGAACCCCTTCAGGAAGGAGCCCACGGCGGCCTCCCGGACTTCTGACGTGAACTCGTCGGAGGCCCGGAACTTGGGGACGGCCTCCTGCGCTTCCCGCTTTGCCGCCTCCAGGAGCCCGTTGATGTAGGAGCTCCGGTCCTTCGCCGCGGCCACCTCTCGCCGGGTCTCATCCAGTTGGCGCTCCAAAAACAGGGAATGGGCCCGCAGGCGGGCCTTCTCCGCCGCATCCTCCTCAGTCCGACGCTGGTTGGAGGTCCGCTCCTCCGCCAAGGAGGCCTCCAATTTTTGTTCCGCTCCTCGGAACGTGTCAGGTCGGACTGGAGGGCCTGCTTCTCAGCTCGCAGCTCGGCCCCCTTGTCCATCAGGTCCTTCACATCGGCCGCGAGTTTGCCAAGCTTTAGCTCCCGATCGGAGTCCCGCTTGGCGTTCCCTACGAGGTAATTCCTCAGTAGGAGGACGTCGTTCCCGATCTGCAGGGGCAAAAACAGCGCATGTCAGTATCAAGGCAGAAGGCCTCGAATTGGAAGTAAAGAAGAAGGGAAAGCTCAGACTTACCGTAAAAAGCTGGGGCAGGATGCCGAGCAGCGCGTCCGCATAGTCTCGGCCGCCCCGAGCTCGGCGGTCCCGGGCGGTGGAAGCATACTCCATCACCCTCTCCGCCAGTCCTCGGTCGAGGATGACCGAGTCTCGGTGCGAGATCTCCGGCGCTGGACCCTTCGGGCCGACCCCCGCGGCAGCTGTCCCCTCGGCCGGAGCCGCAACCGACGGGCCGGCGGTCGCCACTGGCGGTGCCGTCGGGCTGGTGGCAGGAACGGGCCCGGCGATGGGCAGAGCAGCGGGCGCCGGAGCTCTCTCTGCAACGCCGCCAGGCCGCGGGGCCGAAGTGCCAGGGGCGCCGCCCTGAGGAGGCCTGGGCGGGGAAACGGCAGCAGCTGGGCCGGGCACAGTCGCCGCCACGACCTCCCGGCTCGTCTCTGTGCGAGCCCTCTTCGCTACGGGCTCATCCACGTCGACGACCTCCCGCTGAGCCGCTCCCTCCAGGAGGTTCTCCAGAGAAAATTTCATCCCTGCAAAATGAAGAAAGCAGAAGGTCAGATAGTTCGATCTTAAAGAGAGAGCGGGGGGGGGGGCAGAAATTAATGCGGGGCCAAATCTCACCAGTCTCATGGATGGGACTGATGCCGGCCTCATAAAGGTTCTGCTCAGAGAGCAGAACCTCGAGCGCAAGGACCACGTCACTCAGGAGCAGGGCGTAGGACTCCTGGTCCGCAGACTCCACTCGGGAATTCCGGTTCGACGACCGGTCCGGTTCGCTCCAGGCCCAATCGACGTCGTCGACTGAGGCGAAGAAAAACCGGCTCTTCCATCCCTTGACCGAGGAAGGGAGGTCGAACCGGAGACACCTAGGCCGGGGCGAAATGTACCACCAGCCGTCATCGGTGGAGCACTTCTTCAGGGTGAACAAGGCCCTGAAGAGAGAAAAACGGGCAACAAACCCGTGGAAATGGCAGAAGACGATGAAGGAGAAAATGACCCGGATGGCATTAGGAGCCAGCTGGGCCGGGACGACCCGGAAGTGGCTGAGGAAGGAAAGAAAGAAAGGATGCAGGGGAAAACAAAGACCCCCGAGGAGGAAGTCTTCGTAGAAAGCAATGCGGCCGGGGCCACTCATGGTGACACGCTCCCCGGACCGCGGAGCAAAGAGACGGATAGACCCCGGGATGCCATAGGCATCCCGGAGCAGAGAAAGGTCGCCTTCGGTCATGGTAGAAGCATGACCGGAGGGACCGGCGGGAAGAGATGGCGGAGCAGGAAGAGAAGGCAAGGCAGGAAGAGAGCGGAGGGGCACGGCAGGCGCAACCGGAGGGGACTGGATCCCCCTGGGGATGCCAATAGTGACACCCCCGGGTTGCAAGCGCCGGCGGACCTCCTCTGGAATTACCTCCTCATCCGAGGAGGAAGAAGATGGAGTCCTCGGCCGGGATGGACCGGCCTCGTCCGGGTTAGAAGAGACATGGCGACGGCGCGCCATGGAGAAGGCAAGGACAAAGAAACTGAATAAGAAATGAGAGAGAAGGAGGGGGGCTAGAGGAGGAGAAGAAGACACTCACCCAAAAATGCACAGACGGGCGCGAGCGGCAGAAGTTGTTAGCCTGCAGCAAACCGCCCACGAAGCAAGGGAAAAGGCCTCGTTCTGGAAAGTCCCCTCCCTTTCAAACTCAGCCGGCAGCAGCCATACCCATCATTCCGCCTCAGACCACTGGATGGTCGCCACGTGGGCACACGCCCGACACCGACGCCTCGTTAGCAGAGTAACGGCCTCTGCCCCAAAGCGACGCATTGATTACGGGCAGGTGGACGACGCGTGGCGACCCCTCATAGGTCTTCAGGCGCATCGAGCCACGACGAATGGAGATCGTGCCAATTATGATGCAAGATCTTCGCCTCCCCACGTCATGTCTGCAATTAATCCCGACGTTCCGTTTTACGATGCCCCGACGGAACGGCGGGCTGGGGGGCAACTGTTACAGTCGTGACAGTGACGTGGCCAGGCTCAGGTATCGCCGAATGCGAGCGAGCCACGTGTGAGTTTCCCTGCCAGAATCAGCGCCACGTCCTCAAAGCTAGGTTCGGCAAGACCGCACCGCCCGACGACTATCTGAAGCAAACAGCTCCCGCCGAGGTCGAGTTCGGCGCGGAGTTCCCCCACCGACTCATCTGCGCCCGGGCTCGGAGGAGTCCGCCCCGAGTAAGGTCGGCCGAGGTCGGCTGACCCTCCGCCTTGCGCCAGGCGATCTTCTGCCACCTCGCCAGGTGTCCACCCAGGAGGGGTCCACCTAGGCCGAGGTCGGTTGACCCTCCGTCTTGCGCCAGGTGGCCACCCGGAGACGGGTCCACCTCGGCCGAAGCCACGCGATCTTCTGCCACCTCGCCAGGTGTCCACCCAGGAGGGGTCCACCTAGGCCGAGGTCGGCTGACCCTCCGCCTTGCGCCAGGTGGCCACCCGGAGACGGGTCCACCTCGGCCGAAGCCAGGCGATCTTCTGCCACCTCGCCAGGTGTCCACCCAGGAGGGGTCCACCTAGGCCGAGGTCGGCTGACCCCCCGCCTTGCGCCAGGTGGCCACCCGGAGACGGGTCCACCTCGGCCGAAGCCAGGCGATCTTCTGCCACCTCGCCAGGTGTCCACCCAGGAGGGGTCCACCTAGGCCGAGGTCGGCTGACCCCCCGCCTTGCGCCAGGTGGCCACCCGGAGACGGGTCCACCTCGGCCGAAGCCAGGCGACCTCCTGCCACCTCGCCAGGTGTCCACCCAGGAGGGGTCCACCTGAGCCGAGGTCGGCCGATCCCTCGCCTCTCGCCAGTTGGCCCCCGGAGACAGGTCCAACTCAGCCGAGGTCAGACCGCTCGTACGGAGAGGCCCCCGGGGAAAGCGACAGGTCCCGAGGCCATCCCTCGGGCCGTACCGACCCCAGACGGCGTCCCGTACGGAGGGCGGCGGCACGCGGAACGTCACTTACATTGGCCCGACAGGTCCCGCAGTCGAGAGACCCGATCCTGACGGAACAGGCCCCGTAAACGGATGGCGCCCACGCTCGGGGAAAAGAGCACTCTCACGGAGCCCGAAGCCTGGCGACTGGCCGCTCTGCCAACGCCGCCCTCCCTCTTTTTCCCTCCTGTCTTTGCCTTTTCCCTGCTGGGCCCGGCGGACGAGGTCAGAAAGCCGCCTGGCCTCCCTCACCGAAAAGGGAAAAGGAAGGAAAACAGGGGAGGGGAGTTTCCGAGGAGGAAAAGGACAAGCGCACGATGGAAGGAGATAAAGAGGGAAGAATCTGGGGACTGCAAGGTAAGCCAACTAGCCTGGGGACAAGGAGGAAGCACCGGCACAAGGCCTCGCTCCGAAAAGAAACCAGAAATCCCGAGAGGGGAATACTGGACGTGAGCTCGGCAAACAGGCCTAGCCGAGATTCCGGTCCCCAGTGCATTCCCTTCACCAGTTAACTCTCCAAATCTGGGGCCCTTTAGAGGGCCTGGGAGGGAGAGTATGTTCCTTCTCGTCGTCTACTGACTTGACCGTCGGAGCCCCCTCGCCGGAATCCCCGGCCAGGGTCCTCTAACCCCTTTGTCGCAGGTTCTCCGCAAGAAGGGAGGCTCCCTCGCCAGGCGATCAGGAAGGATCGGCTGATCCACGGCACGGGCGCGGCGACGAGAACGGCAACAAGGACGATGGGGTTATTCCAAGGATTTGATGATCTCCTCGATCATGCGACGTATCGGCGGCTCCGATCATGGGTACGATTTCCTAATGGATATTTATTAGTGGATTGTCAGTTATGATCCGCGCCATAAGTCGATTATTATGGATGACAAAATCGGAGATCTGCCATCATTGATTATTTACTTTTCATTCATATGCGATAAATTTTGATTACTCCCATTTTTTGAAATAAAGATATTTTAAAATTGGGAGTGGGGGGCAGCTGTTGTGGAATCCGGTTTAATATAAAATAATTACCAGTCCATTAATTGAGCCAATTTCAATTTTTGTATATCGACTAGATCAGTACTCCTGAAACCTGGTCCGAAATATGTTATCATTATTTTCTTTGGCTTCATACCTTCAGCCTGGTCCGAAGAGAACGCCTTCGAAATATGTTATTATTCTTTTCTTCGGCTTTATATCTTCAGCCTGGTACGAAGAGAATGCCTTCGAAATATGTTATTATTATTATTGGTAGGTAATAATATTTGTGGCTACCTAATTGGAAAAGACGAGTCTAGAGTTATACTCTATGTCCATAAGATAATTTCGTCCTGCAATGGTGCTTACGGTTTATGACAATTGTCTTCCAGGATACAATAGTCTTCTTCTGGTAAAAGCAGCACTACAATTCACCAGAAATTTGAACTAGGAATGCTTTTCTCTCTTTGTAAGCACTATAGCTATACTCTGTTATGCAGAGTTTGCAAATGCCTAAGAGATTGCACTATAGCTATACTCTGTTATTCAGAGTATGGAAATGCCTAAGAGAAGGAAAGAAAAGGATTGATGGGATGAAATGAATGAAAAACAAGGACCTATTTATAACCTTGAGATGCCTCTTCGAAGCAACTTCTCAGATGTGATCGGAGGGAGTTACCGATGACTTTTTACAATGAGATACACCTTTTCTCAATCATGATCTGAAGATTTCGCAATCAATACGCTTCCTCAACCATGATCGAATATGATATACTGATCTGTACCGTGATCTCTAGATCACACAATCAGCATGCTTCTCAATGCATTATTTCATAATCCAATGGCACCCATGATCATCAGAGGAAACATTGATTCGTGAACGAACATGTGATTGCACTATCGACACCTCCGGATGCATGATCAATTGTTTCGTGATTTCTGAAATCCCGTCATCCGAGTCGGCTCGAACCCTCGAGTCGGTTCCTTACTGCTGACGCGTGATTAGTTGTTTTATGATTTCTGAAATCCTGTCATTCGAGTCGGCTCCTTGCTGCAGAGAGCACTCTGGTCGAGTAGGCTCGAACCCCTCGAGTCGACTCGACCAGACCACACGTTACCATTTTGTGGATCCGAGCCGGCTCCCAGTCATCCGAGTCGACTCGCCTCCCTGCAACCCTAATATGGTGCCAATCAATCTCGACCATCTGATCCGTTTGATCAGAAAAAATTTAAAGGCTCTTTAAGCTCCTCGTGATGATGCATACATGCGAAGTGCAAAGTATGCCTATAAAGTACCCATTATGCCCTTGTCGCATACGCGCGTGCGTGCGGGTGATGCTATACATCACCCTCAAGCTCTCCACCTATGGTGAGCCTAAATGCAAGAGCATGGAAAAAGATTTTCTTATAAAGAGCCTTAACTTTTTCCAATCTTTTCATGTGGGACTAAAAGTTCCCATCCCAAATGGTAGTTTTCCATCCCAAAGTATAGTTTATGAATAAAAAATTTTTATTCACTTTTTCCAAGAATCCTCCACATGAATGGAATTTTGGACTAAGATCAAAGATCAGTAAAGACGATCCCCCATAAAAATAGATTTTTAAATGCAAATGAATATGCTGACACTTAAAGAGAGTAAATGGAATGAAGTTGTATCAGGATAGGTAGCTTGTAGCTTTGAAGCTTCCTTTGTATTTTGTTATCGAGTTTACTTACTAAAAGTGAACATGATGTCTTGAATTTTTCAGCATTTGATGTAAACTAAGACAATAATAATCACACAACTTCTTTTCGAGCATTCCTTTTGGTTCTCATGGTTGTGTTTATTTTGGTCCTGAACAACTCCTAGTTTCATAAGTGCTTTAAAATAATTAAAGCTTTTAAATTCTCATAGAATTGGCCCAGTTCACACTAACATATGTGATTCTTATTAAGAGTATTCTGCTATATCCCACATGATATTCATGTCATAAGAATCATTAAAAGCTATGCTTATCCTAGTACCTTTAGTAGGCAGCACTGATTATCATAGGAATGAGTAGGAATTTACATCCTTAGTACTTCGTTGACCTCTTCATAATTTAGTTGTCCCTTTTGAACCTAGATCTTGGGATCTCCAGTCAACTAGGTTGGGTATCCACCATGAAAATTAATTTGTTATAGGCTTTAAACCCATTCATCGATAAACAATTTACTTGATCTCTTGGTAAACCTTTTATCAATAGATCCGCAAGATTTTTCTTTTACTGAATGTAGTCAATAGAGATTATTCCATTTTCAAGTAATTGTTTAATGGTATTATATTTGCGACATATATGTTTAGACTTATCATTATACATTTTATTCTATGCTCTGCAAATATTTGATTGATTATCACAATAGATACATATTGCAGATACAGGTTTAAACCAATATGGAATATCCTCCAAAAAAATTTCGAAGCCATTCTGCTTCTTCTCTAGCTTTATCTAAAGTTATAAACTCTGATTCCATAGTGGACCGAGCTATACAAGTTTATTTTGAAGATTTTCATCACACTGCACCTCCTCTTAAGGTGAACACATATCCACTAGTAGATTTAGTATCTTCTGAAAAAGATATCCAATTAGTATCACTATATCCTTCTAGTATAGCTGGATATGTTGTATAATGTAATCCAGAATTTAGGATATATCATAGATATCGTAATACCCTTATCAGTGCTATCCAATAATTTGGACCTAGATTACTAGTAAATTTGCTTAACTTATTGACAGCATATGCTATGTCAGGATGGGTGCAATTCATGATATACATTAAATTGTCAATTATAGGTGAATATTCTAATTATGATATGGGTTGCCCAGTATGCTTAGCAAGATATAGATTAATATCTACAGGTGTTCTAAGCGGATTGGTATCAAATTTATTAAATTTATCCAATATTTTTTCAATATAGTGAGATTGAGATAATATTGTTCCATTAGACGTTCTAGTGATTTTAATCCTATGTATAACGTCTGCGATACTCATATCTTTCATATCAAAATATTTAATCAATATTTTTTTTTGTTTAATCATATCAGTATCATTATCTATGATTAACAAATTATCCACGTATAAGCAGACTAAAATATACCTTTAGTAGGGTTTTGGCATATACACATTTATCACATTCATTGATTTTGAATCCATTAGATAACATCACATTATCAAATTTTTTATGCAATTGCTTGGATGCTTATTTTAATTCATATAAGGATTTTACAAGTCTGCAAACCTTCTTTTCTTTGCCTGGAACCACAAACCCTTCAGGTTGTTCCATATAAATTTCTTCCTCTAATTTATCATTAAGGAAAACTGTTTTAATATCCATTTGATGTATTTCAAGATTGTTAATGGCTGCAATAGCGATTAACATTCTTATGGACGTTATCCTTATTACAGGTGAATAAGTATCAAAGAAGTATAGACCTTCTTTTTGTTTAAAGCTTTTATCTACTAATCTGGCTTTATACTTATCAATTGATCCATCAGCCCTTAACTTTTTCTTGAAAATCCATTTACACCCCAAAGGCTTCACACATAATGATAAATCTATCAATTTCCATGTATGATTATGCATTATGGACTCCATTACGCTATTAATAGATTCTTTCTAAAAGAGTGCTTCTGGTATAGATATTACCTCTTTGAATATCTATGGTATATTTTCTATTATGTACGTAATGTAATCAAGACCAAAAGTTTTTGTAACTTTAGATCTCTTACTACGTCTAGGTTCATGTTCAGGATATTTTTCCTGATGACTACTACTTGCCATATTATCATAAATTCTTTTATTTGAACATGTATCAAATATCCCTTTATAAGGAAATATCTTTTCAAAAAATGATGCATTTCTTGATTCCATAATTATATTTTCCTGTATATCAGATATATCTGATTTATATACAAGAAAGCTATATGCACTACTGTTTTATGCATAACCAATGAAAATACATCAACAATTTTAGATCCTATTTTGACCTTTTTAGGATCTGGAATAGCTACTTTAGCTAGACACCCCCACACTCTTAGATAATTATAAGAATGCTTTTTCCCTTTTCATAACTTATATGGAGTAATGTCCTTCCTTTTAAGAAGTATTTTATTAAGAATATGAATAGCCGAGAGAATTACTTCTCCCTATAAATTTTGTGGTGTACCAGAATTTATCAAAATGACATTCATCATTTCTTTCAATGTTCGATTTTTGCGTCCAGTAATTTTATTAGATTGAGGTGAATAAGGAGCTGTAGTTTGATGAATAATGTCATGTTCTTGACAAAAGTCATTAAAAGGTGCATCATATTTATCACCTCTATTACTCCTTATAATCTTGATCTTTTTACCAAGCTAATTTTTAACCTTATTCTTATAACATTTAAACATATCTAAAATCTCATCTTAGACTTTAATAGATACACATAACAGTATCTAGTTGAATCATCAATAAATGTTATAAAATACTTTTTACCTCTTCTAAATTGTACTAACTTTAAGTCACATAAATCACTGTAGATCAAATCTAGAGGTTCAGTATTTCTTTTTATTGAATGGAATGGTGTTTTGGCTAGTTTAGCTTCAACACATCTCATACTTGTAATGCGGATCGATTTCATGATTAGATAACAATTCTAAATTCATTAATTTCCGTAATGAATTAAAATTCACATGACCTAATCTATCATGCCATAAATAAGAGAAGTCAACCATATAAACAGAAAAAGCATCTTTATTCATTTTAAGGCTGCGATGTACAGTCATTACATTCATTTTGAATAACCCATTATTCAAGTAACCTTTACCTAGAAAGATCCCTCCTTTAGTAAGTACAACTTTATCAGACTCAAACACTATCCTAAATCCATGTTTGCTTAAAAGGGAGCATGATACCAAATTCTTATGGATGTCAGGAACATGCAATACATCGTTTAGTAGAAGCTCTTTACCAGATATCATCTTTAGAATAATACGGCCAATTCCTTCTATCTTCGATGCAGCGGAGTTATCCATTAGTAGATTTTTACCTCTGATAGGAGTATATGATGAGAACATATTCTTATCAGAGCAGACATGTCGAGTAGCTCCAATGTCAACATACCACTCATTTGGCTTATCAACCATATTTGTTTCGAGCACAACTGCTGACAACATCATTTCTGACACTCCATGGGACATGGTATATTTAATAGTTTTGACTTCTTTTTTTCTTCTTGAAACGACAATCCTTGGATTTATGGCCTATTTTACCACAAATGAAGCATTTGCCTTTGAACTTCTTAGGATTGTCCTTCTTATATTTATAGCCTTCACCAGGAAACTTGCGTTTCTTCTTGTTGACCTTTCCTTCTATGAGGTTGGCCTTAGGCTCAGCATAATGTTCTCCTGTCTTCTTATCATGGCTCTTATTATCTTCCTCGATTCTCAGGCAGACAATCAGATCTTCAAGTCCCATCTCCTTCCGTCTATGCTTCAGGTAGTACTTGAAGTCCTTCCATGATGGAGGTAGCTTTTCAATTATAGTAGCTACCTGGAATGACTCACTCAGAGACATTCTTTTTGCATGTATCTCATGCAGTATGATCTACAGTTCTTGAACTTGCTCTATGACGATCATGTAATCTACCATCTTGTAGTCAAGAAATCTGCCGACCATAAATTTCTTATAACCTGCATCCTTGATCTTATACTTCTTATCCAAGGATGCCCACAGCTCTTTTGCTATGCTTATACTACTATATACATTGTATAAGTATTCTCTAATCCATTTAGGATATAATTCTTGCATAGAAAGTCTGAGTGCTTCCATGCATCTACAGTAGCGATAATTTATTTGTCGTTCTCTCCTTCCTTCAGGACTGGTGGATCTTCGTTGAGAACTCTGACCAGATTCAGAGTTGTCAGATAGAACATCATCTTCTGTTGCCATCTCTTGAAATCGGTGCTGGCAAACTTCTCCGGCTTCTCAGCTTGAACAGATGCAACCATTGTTGCCATCACTTGAACAGCACTTTAGTACGAGAGAGATTATCTTAAGATTGTTGATAGGTAATAATATTTGTGGCTACCTAATTGAAAAAGACCGAGTCTAGAGTTACACTTTATGTCCTTAAGATAATTCTGTCCCACAATGGTGCTTACGGTTTATGACAATTGTCTTCCAGGATACAATGGTCTTCTTCTGGTGAAAGCAGTACTACAATTCACCAGAAATTTGAACCAAGAATGATTTTCTCTCTTTGTATGCACTATAGCTATACTCTGTTATTCAAAATATGCAAATGCCTAAGAGATTGCACTATAGCTATATTCTGTTATTCAGAGTATGGAAATGCCTAAGAGAAGGAAAGAAAAGGATTGATGGGATGAAATGAATAGGAACAAGGACCTATTTATAGTCTTAAGATGCCTTTTGAAAGCAACTACTCAGATATGATCGGAGGGAGTTACTGATGACTTTTCACAGTGAGATATACCTTTTCTCAATCATGATATGAAGATTTTGCGATCAATATGCTTCCTCAATCATGATCGGACGCCATGATACACTGATTTGTACCGTGATCTCTTGATCATGCGATCAGCATGCTTCTCAATGCATCGTTTCATGATCCGATGGCACCCGTGATTATTAGAGGAAATGTTGATCCGTGAATGGACGCGTGATTGAACTATCAACACCTCCAGATGCGTGATCAGTTATTTTATGATTTCTGAAATCCCGTCATCCGAGTCGGCTCGAACCCTCGAGTTGGCTCCTTGCTGCAGAGAGCACTCTGGTCGAGTCGGCTCGAACCCCTCGAGTCGACTCGGCCATACTGTATGTTACCATTCTGTGGTTCCGAGCCTACTCCCAGTCATCCGAGTCGACTCACCTCCTTGCAACCCTGATGTGGTGTCAATCAATCTCGACCGTTTAATCCATTTGATTAGAAAAAATTTAAAGGCTGCTTAAGCTCATCGCAACGATGCGTGCGTGCAAAGTGTGCCTACAAAGTGCCCATTGCGCCCTTGTCGCCCGTCCCACGCGCGTGTGCATGCGGGTGATGTGTTACACATCACCCTCAAGCTCTCCACCAAAGTGTGCCTACAAAGTGCCCATTGCGCCCTTGTCGCCCGTCCCACGCGCGTGTGCGTGCGGGTGATGTGTAACACATCACCCTCAAGCTCTCCACCTATGGTGAGCCTAAATGCAAAAGCATGGAAAAAGGTTTTCTTATAAAGAGTCTTAACTTTTTCCAATCTTTCCATGTGGGACTAAAAGTTCCCATCCCAATGGATAGTTTCTCATCCCAATGGATAGTTTAAGAATAAAAAATTTCTATTCACTTTTTCCAACAATTATTTTCTTCAGCTTCATGTCTTCAGCCTGGTCCGAAGAGGACGCCTCCAAAATACATTATCATTATTTTCTTCGGCTTCATGTCTTCAGCCTGGTCCGAAGGAAACGCCTCTGAAATATATTATTATTATTATTATTATCTCGATCGACTTCATGTCTTCAGCCTGATCCGAAGAAGATACATTTGAAATATATTATTCATTTCTTCAGTACCACAGTAAGTAGCTATTTATTCTTTAATTCACTCCAAAGGGATAGATTCGAAGCATATAACTAACATCCCTTCGGACCATTCCAAAGAAGGCAATCCGAATAGGCAGCAGTTAGGCTCACTTCGAATCTTTCCTTAGAGAATACATCTGAAGCACCAGAACAATCCTTCAACCCGAAATAGTTAAAGGTTGTTCTGGTTGTTATAACTATCCACATGGTCAATAGCTCCGGCTTGGACAACTATGAGATAACTAATTTTCCGACCGCCACTACTTATTGTTACGATGAAGTTTCGTTAACTAACTCCCATAACCATAAATAATTATAGTCGCGCCTATAAATATTGATAAGATGGAACACTCAAGGTAAGCTAACAATAGACAAGTTAGAGCTAACTTATAACCAACTCTTTCAAAGCCACCTTCTTCTTTTTTCATTTTTTTCTCATCTCACACTGCTCTCAAGTTTTTCATTCTGCCGCCTAAATTCTTACTAACTTTAGCATCGGAGTGTTTCCCATCAGAAAAATTCTTGTCAGAAAACTTATTTTACAGATTTTCATCGACGACGAACTAGTAGGCAAGCCATTACATCGGGTCAGCAAGAATTTAGCGTCAACATCTATGATTCTCTGTTACTACGAGATCTACCAAGCAAAAGTTAATATCACGAGCCATCCTTGAGCAAGAATTCAGTCCTTTTTTTTTTTTTTTTTTTGGGACCCGAGAGGGAAGCGTGCAGAGAACCTGCCGCCCGATTTTATTAAAGAAAGATATTTATGAAGTCAGGAGAAGCGCAAGAATTCAGTCTTATGGTACTTTATTATTGTATAAAAAGGCTTCAGTCTTATAATTATTTGGCTTGAGATGCGAGAAATGAACACTAGGATTTTATATGCTTTTACTGCTTGCAAAGAGACATTTGTACCAAAACAAAAAAGACAAAATGGGGATAAGAATTTTGACACTGGCTGCCCAATCTTGTAATATGATGTTAAACGACAGACCGGCTGGCCAACAAGGTAGTCAAATATGGATGATAAAGTCTAAAGATTTTTTCTTTTTCTTTTTTTGTCCTTTTTGTGGTGAAAATAGTAGATAGGAAAAGGGACGGGGGTTGGGAAGGCTTTACAAAAATCTTTGTACAAAAACAAAGACTTAGGTTAAAAAAAAAGAGTAGATCAATTAACTTACCAGACCCCGGTCCTTCACCGGAGACAGCTAAAAGCCTAAAAGTCATCGCTTTCAAATTGGACCAGAAATTTTTTTTATCAAAAAAACTTGGACCACTACTGATCCCAACTGCAGAACATGAGCACTAACTAGACTCAATTTCTTGTGCAGTTGCTCCCTAATGATATTATGGACCACCTGGTCTGGTATCCTGAGTGCTGCCAGACATCATAAAGGATTCAAAACAACCACACTGCCCTTCTGAATTAGGATTGATAAATATGAAATCAGACCTGCACTAATCATTATTTCAGAATGAATACATGACTCTAATTTACTGGCCCTATAAGAAAAATATATAGCATAAAGTAAATCTAGGTGATCAGCATGCATCTTACATACTTAATCCAAAGGATTCGAAACCAACCCCAGCCCCGCCACCAAAAAGAAAAAAAAAAAGTTTAAATTAAAACAGAAAGGTAACAGTACCAACAAAAAAATATGTTATTTCGAGTTCTTTCTCTATCATATTTATTAAGTTGACAAAATGCAAAGATTCTAACCAGTTTCTACTTTTCAATTTTCAATAATCAATAATGTCGGTAGGGTTTCAACAGTATAGAAAATGTAGTCATTCAGACTCTGTACTGTTCTTTTTCTTCGAGCAATATAAATCCTGAGCTCGGGAATGTGCGAGTGGTTGATGTACTAATCAAAAATGGAAAGGATATGTAAAAGAAATTGTGACCCATATCGAATATTGTCGAGGTTGGAGTTATATCGGGATAACTATACCCGAATTTATTCTTCTCCTCTCTTTTTGGTTAATAATTTAAAAAAAAAAAAAATGTAAACCCTGAGCTCCTCCTCAGTTCGGTTCATTTGGACAAATCAAGTTTAAAAAAAAAAAAAATCCAAATTGTCAAGCAAAACCGAAACATGTCTTTCGGCCTGTCTGGATAGCTAAAAAATTTGAACTCTAATCAAGAAAACAAGTGCCTCGATCCAGACCTAAAAATGCGAATTTTATTCTTAAATTGATTACATCGGTGACGAAGAAAACGACCGATTCCAGCCGTCCTAAAACTAATCGACTCCAACCCCAAAGTTTTAGGGTTAGGGATGATGAAGCGTCTGAGAAGAGGACAAGAGGAGGAGCTGGAGAGGACATCAATAGGGAGATGAAGAAGGAAACCAAGATTCAGAAAAAGGGAGAGAAAATTTAAGGCATACCGACATGATCGATGCACCGGAGAATGAAAAGGCGATTCTTTGTCGGCGACCGGCAGCTGGAGACCAGGCAGAGGGTGCGATTGCGGGCAAACGAGGACAAAGAAGCAATAGAAGGGAAATGGAGGTGGATTCTCTCGGAGGTGCTTTCATGACTACTTCAAGAATCTATTGGGCAAGTCCTTTGTGCCTCCGGTGGACATCAATTGACAATTGATTCTAGGGTGCGCCTGCTGAAGGTCTTGTGGACTTGGAGAGTGTTTTTACCGTGAATGAGATCAAAGTGGTGGTCTTCTCTTTTGATGGTAACAAGGCTCCAGGGCTGGATAAGTTTTCCTTCTCTTTCTTCCAGAAGTTTTAGAGCATTACTAAGGATGATTTTGGTGGCGGACTTTTACAAAGGCATGCTTGACTTAGCGAATTTTACGGTTTAGCTAACTGGGAGACAATGTCTGTAAACCGGAGTATGGAGGTTTGGGAGTGAAGAATGTAGCTTTGATGCATCAATCGTTGCCTGCAGAATGGGCTTAAAAATTTCTTCAAGGGTCTACAAATCCGTTGCGGCATCAAGCGTGTAGAGAGTATTGTTCTAAAAGAAGGTTCGGAATGAGATCTAGGAAGAGTAATAAGGGCCATTTCTCACTTTGGAAGGATGTCTGTGTTATCTTCTACTTTTTGGAGCTGTGTGGCTTTCAAGGCCGGTGATAGATCTCAGGTACGGTTGTGGGAAGGTGTATAGATTGATGTGATCCTCTTTGCCTTCGATGGAGTTTTGAAATCAAATCAGTCAATCTCTTCATTTTGGAGCCGGAGCATTTGTGATGGAAAAATTCCGGTACGTGGGCCTTTGTGGCAGGTTCATGCATGGCAGTTGGATTCGTTGATTTCTTTGCTTATCCCTTTCAGGCCTTCTCGCATCGCGGATGTATTAGCATAGAAAGTTAAGTCACTTGTGGAACCAGCAGTTGAGAATTCCCGGCACTGATATTAATTATTGGGTGATCCGTATCAGCATCTATATACACTACATGCAATAAAAATAATATGGAAGGATACAATTTTTGGATTCAATATCATGCAACAACAAAAATATAAATGTAAGAGAAAAAAAGAGATTATTTTATTTCTTTGAAGAAGAACCTTGTTATAACAAACCAGACAACACTCTGACAGCACCCCTTCTGAAATCTTAGAAGCTTCTCACTATCCCGCACGTCTTTTCTTTTGTAGGCCTCATGTCCAAGAATCCACGTATGCCATGCACGGAGAATACCTCAACGTGCATCTCTTCTCCAAAGCCCCGTGAAACAACACGGCCCTCCACGTGATATCTTCCTCACGTGAGCCTCTATGCAGCCAATACCGTGGCTTCCTTGAAACCCAGGAGGCTCTCCACGGTCCACGCCCGAAGGAGTGTCCTCAAGCCAGTCCATGACCAGGACCGTGAGAAGTCCTCACGGACTCCACACCGGACTGGACCCCAAAGGGTCGGCCTCTCTTGGACACACCAAACCGCACGCCCCATCACTCTTATTTATAGCACATCGGACGGTGAACTTTTTATCTCCTTGGGCATCTTGGACTCCTTGATCTTGTTGGACTACAATCACATGGGCTCACAACTTCTTGGTGGTTACAATCACATGAGCGGTTAGGACTTGTTTTGGGCCAATAACAAACTAATTATGATACCTCACATGATTGGGATTCTAATTGATTACAAACAATCAACTAACCAACCAACTGGCTAACCTCCTAACCAATTTAACAAACTTGGACCCAACACCATAACCCAATTGGGTTATGTTACAATCTCTTAAAAAAACTTTCCCTCTAAGCCCATATGAAAATACTAATCCTTGGATCAAAACCTCCTAACCCAACATGCTGTGATCCAAATTGACTCAGAGGCTTGGAAAAAACCCTAGAAATCCCTGGTATACCTTCAGGACAGCTTGGGACATGCCCCCAAGCTCCAGGAATCACCTCCAGCATCCCTACCATAGCCTTCCAAGTCTCTCTAAGACTTGGGAACACCACGCAAAACCCTACACCAGCTACACTAATATTATTTATCAATTTTTTACATAATATAATTTTTTATTTTTAAGATCATGATTATCGATATCAATATTATAAAAAATATGTATATATAATATAATATATAATATAATTATTTTGACATGTAAGATTTTACTATGTGAAAAAATAAAATTTACAAAATTAGAACTCTCACTCTCAATACCATGCAATTATCTCAACAAAAAACTCTAAATCCCTCTCACAAGCTCTCAATTCAATCCCAACAGGTTTTCTGGAAATCCTTCACTATCCTCTAGATCCTTATATCTCATTCCTGGTCCTATATCCATATTTTTATGGCCTCTGGTACAAAAATTATCTCACCGGTGTCCAACAGTCTAAACCATATCCAAATCGAAGTTCTGTAGCCTCTCTAACTCATGTTTGAATTTAGACTAATTCTTGGACGTCGATCGGCCTTGATCGGATAGAAATCTGCTTGGAATGAGGCCAAATCTACTCAAATTATGTCTAGAGACGTGCACAACTGTCTGATCATCATGTGAAGCATGCAAAATCGCTCGATCACGTGCAAGTCGTGAAATAGCTCTATAGATTGGCGATCCACCGTGGATCGCAACACCAGACAAGAAAGGGGAAAATGGAGCCATAGCTTGGGCCTAGGCCACTGCGCGCCCGCCGGTGCCTGCTTGGGCCTGGGTCACCAGCATGCGTGCGCACTCGACTGTGTTGACTATAGTCTTGATTTTAATGTATTCAAGGAGTATTACATTCAAGGGGAGCAAAATTTATTTCTTTAATCATCAAAAAATTGGTATCAGATTTTGTTTAATTGATTTTGATACTCTTCTTACTATTCTTTTCACCTTATCCCCACTTTGTATTGCCTTCTACTTTTTTCATGATGACAAAAAGGGGGAGAAATATATGATAAACATGAAAAAGGGGGAGAAATATGATAAATATAAAAAATTTTGAGAGAAATGGAAGAAAGTTTAAGAGGGAGAGAAGAAAATAAAAGTTGTAAACTTAGGTTGCTTTTGGTGGATCACCAGAAATCCTGAATAGTAATCTGGATTACTTGCAAGATAGATTACTACTAGATAGATTGCTAATAATGTTGATTACTGTATTTGGTATATACAGGTAATTTATCAGTAAGATTGATTACTGTGTTTAGTATGATAAATAGATTACCAGTAATCTAAGCTCAAAATTTCAAAATATTCCTAAGTCAAATTTATTAAAAATATATTATAATATAATATAGTAATGTAATATAATATTACATTAATATATATATTATTTGATATTTTGTAATATAATATAGTATTATATTATTTGATATTTTATAATGTAACTATTTATAAAATTATATAGTTAATAATGTATTATATAATATTATTATATATTATATTATATTATATATATTATACTATATTTTATAATATAATATATGTTATTTTATGTTATAAAATGTAATATATAATTTAAATTATATTATATTACACTATATTATTATATAATATATATTTTAAAATATTCTACTTTCTAATATTACAAATAAAATAAAATAAAAGATTATATATTATTTTAAATTTAATAATATAATATATATAAATTTAATATATTACTTAGTATATTTAAAAGATTATATATATTTTTTAACATTTATTTAGTATAAAAAAATTTTAATTTTTCAATTTTAATATAAACATATTAAATATTTTATATTTAATAATATAAAATATTTAAAAATTATATTTTTAATAAATAGCTAAAATATAAAAATTATATTTTTATTAATAAATATAGATTTAAGAAAAGATCCCAACCAATATCTAGAGGATCTAGATGAGAAGGAGAAGGAAAATATTTTGTTCTCACCGAAGCGAAAGGGATGGGATAATTTTGTAAAAATAAAAAATACCAGATTACCACATCTCCGGTAATCTGGATAGCCATCTCTTCCTGAGGTAATCTGGTTGCCACATGAGAGATAATCCAGATTACAACTATAATATAGATTATCGGTTTAAAAAACTACCAAACAAGGTTATCTGGTGGGTCCAGTTTAAAATTATCGATAATCTGGATAGATTACTGTCTACCAAACACAACGTTAAAGGAAAGAATTAGTAAGGAGAAGAAAGTTTGAAAATTTTAAACAAATTTTGAAAAATGTTTATAGATCATATTTTGAGGGGGAGCCATATCTTGATCTTATTACAAATCTTTTAAATTTATCATATTTATATACTTAAAGATTTTGTCATCATCAAAAATGGAAAGATTGTTGACTCTGGTCTTAATTTTGATGAATAACAAAAAACTTGAGTATCTATGAGTACTAATGTGTGTTAAAAGTGTTTATCAGATTCAAGTACTCATTAATGTTGAAAGATTGAAAATATTGTCATTCAGTTGAAAAAGCCATGAAATTTCAAGTTATGAACATTGGAACATATATTGAAGATCTTGAAAGACTCAAATATTAAATTTAGACAAGTTTCTGCATTGGTCAGATGAAGTGTCGACTCATAGAAACTTGGGCTGATATGTAGAGAAAATTTTAATTGACACACTTAAGTGTCGACTCATGGTCAGCCAAGTGCCGACTCAAGGCCTGAGGCCAAACAGAAGACAAAACGAGCAGATTTCAAGAGTTTGGTCAAGTGTTGACTCATGAACTGAAGTATCGACTCACCAGATGAAGTGTCGATATACCAGTGCATTTCAGAGAGCTTCAGAAAATATTTTTGACCTGGTGTCGACTCATAGAACTGAAGTGTCGATTTAAGGTGTCAACTCATGCGGCTGAAGTATCAACACTTGGAGTAACGACTAGTTTTTTTAAAGCAAAAAACTTCCTAAATTTATTTCTAATGGCTAGTTTTTCCTCTCCAATAGTCATAAATGGGTTTTTAAGGTTTGGAGGGTTATTTAAACAACACTAAACTCAAGGGGAAGAAGTTCTTTGGATTGATTGAAAATAAAAAAGAGCATTCATTGAATATTCTTTGAAGATTCATTTTGTAAGAGAGTTGAGCCTTCAAGCATTCAAAGTTCAAAGAAAGTATTCAAAGTCCACATCTTCAAGCATCAATCAAGGCTTCAACAACTTAGAGACAAGCTTCTTCAACATCATCAAAAAGTTTCAAAGAGATATTTGCTTTTATTTAGAAAGCTTTTATTTTGTATTTTCTTACTTGTGCTTAATTTGTTTTATTAAGGTTGTTGGTGATCCTTTGTGAAAAACCAACTTGAGGTTGTTGGTTAGCCTTTGTATAAAAACTAACAAGGTTATTGGTGAGCCCGTAAGACCAACTAGGTTGTTGGTGAGTCCGTAAAACTAACTAGATTATTGGTCATCCCACAAAATCAACAAGATTTTTGGTTAGCCTGGAAAATCAAGGGATTTAACTTGTGAGCCCGGTAAAAATAAGTTGGGTTTTGATTAGTAAGCCCGAAAAACTAATCATTGTAATCAAGGATGATTATAGTAAAATTTTCAAGGAGAGCTTGGGAGTAGATGTAAATGCCAAGGGGTGCACTGAACCACTATAAATTTATTGTGTTTGTGATTTTCGCTTCTTTTTATTATTTGTTTTGCATTTACATTATTATTTCCACTGCATATTATATTGATCACACAAACACTTTTGAAATATACAAGCACCTGTTTTACTTAAATTGATTTATTGCTTGTTTCCTAAACACTTGTTTTGAATTGGCACATAATTGTAAAAAAATTTTAAAATCCAATTCACCCTCCCTCTTGGCTAGCCTACGCTGAACAATAGACTGCACCAGCTACGAGCCACGTTGGCTTGTGGGTTGCATGGTTTTGGGCCAGCCTGGATCCAATTTCTAATTTTTTTTCCTTCTTCTTTTGTCTGGGTTTGCTTCTAAGCTTTTTCTGGACTTTTTTAGGGACCAAATTCGAGGTGTTTCTTCCAACAATCTCCACTTGATGTTTGGCCTTTACCTGACTTTGAGATCTCTTTGAAGGATTTCATCCCATGTCTTAGGACAAATACCTGCTGATCATAGATGGATAAATATGGGAGTTGAGTCAGGTTACTCGATCTCATCTCCATCACGTGTTGCATTGACTTCAACCCGAGACCTCCGGAAAGCTTTCTACGATAATAGAACTTCATCTTGCAATATCGCTTATAGTCCTTCCAAGTCTCTTATCTCGTACCCGATCCACTTAATCCTAGAGCTCCATCTCATGCTGGGCTCCTATATGCACCAGGGACTATCTTGCACTGGACTTCATGCCAGGAGGTAATATCTTCCATGCTTCTTTCCATGTTAAACAATCTTGCTACAGTACAAGACCTTCAAGATTCCATCACTAGCTCTATACGTGAAGCCGTTTGAATAAGTTTACTTAGAAAAATTAGATTCTTACAAAAATTAGGTATGCATCGAATCTTATCCAATTTCTTCACAGCCCATCATGTGCTTTCAAGCTGACTGTCCTAATATCCTTGATCACATAACTCGATCTACTTAGTAAGTGGATAGAACCCTCTCTACTCTCTAGAGAGTCGAACAACTCTTTTCTACAACAAATATGGTATGGATAAGTAGAATCTAAAATCTATTGAAAAGAAGAGGATATCTCGTTGGATACTATGAGTGCGTCACTAGTGTATCCGTCATCATCGCTATAATTGACAACTGCTACAATAGCCTTTGTCTGATTTTTGAATTATGAGCAATCTCTGATACGATACCCCAGTTCGTCATATCAATAGTATTTTATCTTGTTTGCATCCTTCGACCTGAATCGCCCGTCTCGCGATCCTCTATCGCTCCTCCTTTTACCATCTACTCCTCCAGAAACCATCATTATTAAGTTCCTGCCTAAACTCAAAGCTTAATTCTCCTATCTAAGAACTTCGTTCTGGTATAATGCCTAGATGATCTCCTCCATCTTGATGGTACTCTTCCCTACTAGAAAAGCAATCGCCAAGGACTTGAAAGATTGTATAAGTGATGAAAGCAAGACTAGCGCCCTGGTCTTCTCCTCAACTTTTTCATTGATACTGAGGAGATTGGTGAGGATCCTTTGGAAGTTGCTCAAGTGCTCTTGCACATTGTCCATCGGTCATTCATAATTGGTAGAACTACTTCTAAAGGAATAATGTATGGGTGAGTGATTTCGTCACATTCAACTCATTAAGCTTTTCCCATAGCACCATCGAAGAAGTCACGTTTGGCATATAGATCACCACCTTGTCCATCAAATATAAGTGGATGGTGCTCACCGCCTGCATCTGAAGCCATCTCCAGGTTCTATTTTCTATAGTGGTCCGTCTCTCCTCTCACATGAGAGTATCGATCAACTTTGTTGAATCAGCATTTTTTCATTCTTGCCTATCAAAGGAAGAAATTACTCTTTCCATCGAACTGGTGGATCTCCATCTTAATTGCACTTGTCTTCTCCATCTTCTTCGATCGCGATCAATCATGGACAATCTAAAGTTTCGATACCAATTATTGTGATACCAACTGCATTGATACCACTTGTCAGGAGAATCTCTTGTATAGAATATGAATCTCCATTTCCAAGATCACGATTGTGAGTATCGATGCCATAGGAAAAAAAAAAAAATAAAAGAAAGCATAATTATTTGGACATGAAAGATTTCACTATGAAAAAAATAATATAAGATTAAAATTACAACTTTTAATTTCATACAATTTTCTCAATAAAAAATCTAAAATCTTTTACACAAGCTCTCAACTCAGCTCTACAGGCTTTTTAAAGTACTTCACAATCCTCTAGATCCTCACGCCCCATTCCTGGTCCTCTGCTCATGTTTTTATAACCTCTGATGTAAAGAGCGTTAAACTAAAAGTCCAACAATCTAAATCATGTCAAAATCTTAGTTCTATAGCCTTTTTAGCTTGTATTTGAATTCAGACCAATTCTTGGTCATCAATCAACCTTGATCACGTTGAAACCCGCTCAGAATCATGCTCGGAGATATAGTAGCCATCTGATCATCACACGAAATGCACGAAACTGCTCGATCGCGAGCTTGAGCCATGAAACAACTTCATAGACCGGCGGTCCACCATGAACCATGACACCAAACAAAAAACAGGAAAAAGGGAGGCACCGCTTGGAGCTGAGCCGCTGCATGCCCGTGCCCACTTGGGCCTGGACCGCCAGCATATGTGCTAGGTTGCGTTCCCGCCTAGGCCATGCTGGCTACAGGCCATGCCTAGCCTGTGGGCTGCATGGATCTAGGTTGGCCTGGGTCGTTTTTATTTTTCTTCCTTCTCCATCTTTGGGTTAGGTTTGCTTCCAAGTTGTTTCCTGACTTATCCGGGAGTCGAATTCAAAACGTTTCTCCCAACAAGCTACACTATGGGCGTTTTTTTAACAAATTCCTTAGTTTTGGTGGTATCAATTGCCCGTTGGTTAGCTACTTGAACAGGATTCACGCTGGATAGGTGCAGCAGGTGCTTGCCAAGAGAGGGTGGAGTGTTAGTTACGGTTGCGTGATGTGTGGAGGGTTTTCTGAGACAGTTAATCACTTGTTTTTCAAATGAAATTTTACTCAAAGCTGTTGGACAACTACCAGAATGCAGTTGAAGTTTTTTGGGAAGACTCGACTACTTTCGCCGATCCATGGACTATTTGGAGGAAAAGGAATAAAAGCAAGTTTGTCAGAATAGCTAGGATGTGCTGTTCGCTGCGGTGTGTTGGGAGATTTGGCGAGAAAGAAAAGCATTCTTGTTTCTCAACAAGTGAATGTCTGTGTATCCAGTTCTGCTGATAGCATTGCAATGATTTCAAGACTGGAAGCTCATGTTGAGCAGAGTTGGGAAGGCATCATATGAGCTTTTGGTTCTCTTTGTTTGGGCATTGTATTTCGGTTTTTTTTTTTTTTTTTTATATATATATACTTTCTTTCTTTGTAAAAAAAATATGTTAATATCATATATTATAATTAAACTTTATTAATTTTTTTAATGAATTATCATTAATAATCTAATTAATACAGTCTAATCCTGTTATTTTTATAGACATTAAATATCCAGTACATTTATACGTGATGTTTTTGATTAATACTTTACATCAGTATATCAGGATTTGCTCATACCATTTGATTTGATAAAATATACTTAATAAAATAAAAAAAATTCAGTTCTTTATCAATAACCAAATAAGGATTTAAAAATAAAAGATTTATATGAAAAAAATAAATATAAAATAATTCAAAATCAAATTCTTGGAACAAAATCATAGATGAGAAGAACCATTGTTGAAGAAAAGTGTTTTACAATCGACTCAGCGGCATCATGCTGATCTAAAGAGATGGGATTAGAGTTCACAATTTTTGAGAGATCAGA
The DNA here is from genome assembly GCA_021397845.1 of Areca catechu. NCBI lineage: Eukaryota > Viridiplantae > Streptophyta > Magnoliopsida > Arecales > Arecaceae > Areca > Areca catechu. The sequence continues at coordinate 1,816,139 of CM038049.1, read as the reverse complement.
AATTATCCTTCTGTAACAGAATTGCAAACCGAAACATGATCCTTCGGGAATAATAAAGAAAAGAAATGTTAGAATTTACAAAGGAAAACAAATGCTAGCCCGGCTTGCATTTACAAACAAGAATTTTATATACCTAAATGAAGATTTAAAAACTAAAGAAGATCTCTGTTTCTTCCAACATCCCAAAACATATATTTCTTAGATGCAATTTCAATAAAAATTCAGTAAGGAATGTGAATAACATATTTGCAAGAAACATAATTTAATAAGAAAAGTCTAATCATCAAAATTATCTTAAATGAGCATGTATGTTGCATGATCCTATATATATATATATATACAATTTCAATAAAAAAAATGCATAATCTCCTAATCTGATCCTATATATATATATATATATATATATATATAATTTCAATAAAAAATCAGGAATGTGATTAACATATTTGCAAGAAACCTAATTTAATAAGAAAAGTCTAATCATCCAAATCGTCTAAGATGAGCATGTATGTTACATGAGCTACTTAGAAAGAAATTAAAGATGATTATTTCTAAACTTGAATATTATCCATAATCTCCTAATCTGATCCATATAGTATTCAAGTGCTATATAAGAGGAGATCATTGTTAAAGAGCATAAGAAGAAACTCACAAATCTCGGCTCTACTTTTACTTAATTCCTTCTTATGGTTAGTTTTTATTATTTGTATTCATTAATTTAGATATGTCATTTTTTAATGAAAGTCATTTTAATATTCCCTTGTTTTGGAACTAATGAATGTCAAAACTCTTCTAATTAAAGGACTAGTGCTATATGGGATGATTTTGATAGAGCTATGATTGATGGAGTTTTAAAAGTAAAATATAAACAATATGCTAAATTCTATAATTATGCTAGTAGTAGGGAAATTGGCCACTTAAAGAGACATCAAGAGAGTCATAGGATGAATGATTCTCGTCTTCAATATATCTTTAATATACAAGAGGATAATCTTGTAAGTAATTTTATATTTAACCATCAAAATTTAAAAAAGATACTTATAAAATGGATAGCTAAGAATGAAAATCTTTTAATCTTGAAGAATATATTTAATTAACTCTATACATATAAAAGAACTAGTAGATATATATTTAGAAGAGTAACTATAATTATTTTTTTTAGCAAAATAATAAAGTCTAATTAGAATATCTCTGCTGTAAATATAAAAGTTTCATTAACTTTTGATATTTGGTTAATATCTATTGGTAGTAATTATTTTATTATCGTTACTGCTCATTATATTAATAATGATTAGTAATTAATTAAACATGTTGGGGTGCCCCGGTCCAAGTACGAACCGAACACCAGTTTGGCTGGCCGAAGACGTCGAAGACCTTTTCCCCGAACCACTGACTTCGGACCAGGAAAGGTCAGGCCAACTACAGGCAACCCAAGGCTTCTCATCGGCCTACGACATTCGAAGGCCAGATCTTTGGATGATGTCTTCGGCCCTAATCGAAGACCAGGCTTCTCGTCGACTCCCGAAGACATTCTCTTTGGTTCCTGCCGAAGACACGATCTCCGGCCCTTGGTAAGCATCAAGTCCTCGACTCATGCAGAGGACAAAATCTCCGACCAAGAATCTTCCTAAATAGGGAAAATCTGAAGATGGGACCACGATCTGGCTCAGATAGACAACAGTAACCAACGGTTACTATCGACTATCTCCATGCCATGATCATGGCACGCAACTCCAGCTGCCACGTCTTCGATCTGGCCGGAATCGCTCAATGACAACCCACGATCGCTAATCATGGAGAGAAATTAACTCTCCGTAATCACCGGGAGAAGAGCGGGGCCGCAGGTCAGAGGCCTCCTTTTAAATAGCGGTAAGAAGAATTGCTCGAGAGAGGTATGCACACATACATACATGCATACTCTAAATTAAAGAGAGCCTTTCCCTCTGCTTCTCGAGAATCTTTCCCATTCTGTGGTTGGGATCCGCCTCTGACTTAGGCATCGGAGTGTCCCCCACCAAAACGACTCCAGCAAGGAACCTGTTTTGCAGGTGAACCAGGGAACGGTCCTGTGGTACAGCAGCTCCGACCGACCGATACAGGGACTCCACACCAACAGATTAGCGCACCAGGTAGGGGGGCAACACAACACTCTTTAGGCTCCCTCTTAAACAAGGAGAAGTAAGAGGTTCCTGATGGCGAGAGGAAAGACTCAGATAGCCTCCACAAGTCAAAGTCGTACTCCGTCCCAAGGGAGCGCACCCCCGGGAGAGAACGACGTCCCACCTCCCACAGTTATCGTGGGATTACAGCAATTTGAAGCCCTTGTGAACCAGGTTACCAACCTTACAGCCATGGTTCAAGATTTCTAGAACATAGCTTTTCTGGTGGGAAACCCACCGGCCGCCTCCAGACATAGCTCTCGATCCGGAAGGAAGAGAGCCCCACGGGAGGATTCCACACATCTCTCCCCCCGTTCTTGGCCCTCTCCTGAAGGTCGAATTTTGAGACTGCCTAGATCCGCCGATTCCCCGCAAAAAGGGAAAAGGCCTAGGCGAACTCCCTCACCCTCCTCCGAAGACTCCACTTCCGTAGAGAGGGTGCTAAAACAGACTCCTGATTACGACGAAAAATTTAAAGCCATTGAATCGAAAATGGCGAGGGCACGGGAGTAGAGAATGCGGGATCTAAAGGATCCCGACGACTTGATAGTGGGTGATCTACGCCCACCTCACACCGACCGTATCATGGCCGAAGTCATTCCTCGGCACTTCAGGGTTCCTCAGATGGAATCCTACGATGGCACCTCCGATCCCCTCGACCACTTGGGCAGCTTCAAGGTCCATATGATAATCCAAGGAGCTTCGGACGCGATGTACTGCCTTGCATTCTCGACTACCTTGAAGAAAGCCACTCGGATGTGATACTCGAGCTTGCGCCTAGGTACCATCGATTCTTTTTCCGAGTTAGAGAAATTGTTTGTCTTGCATTTCAGGACCTGCCACAAGACCCCCCGGAATACGGACACACTGTTTCTCCTTCACCGGAATGAGGGAGAAAGCTTGCGAGACTATATCTCCAGGTTTAATGCGGCCACACTTGAGATCCCCGATCTCAACGAACATATGGCCATGTCTACGCTGAAGAAGGGACTTCGTACATCCAGGCTTACTTTTTTCCTGGATAAGAAGTTTTCCAAAAGCTACGCTGAGCTCTTATCGATGGCTCAGAAATATGCCGATGCTGAAGAGCAAGCGGCCAACCAACGACTAATCGAAGGAAAACCCCTTTCAAAAAAGAAGAACAATAAGGGACAAGGTCCCCCGACCTCCAATAACAATAACGACAAATATATAGACCACCAAAGAAGTCCTCTCAGGCCCAAAGCATCGAGAAGAAGATTCGGCTCTACACCCCCCTCAACCTTCCTCGAGAAAAGATCCTCATGGAGATAGAGAAAGAAAATTATCTCCAACGGCCCCGTCCCATGAAGGCTTCCTCTTCCGTAAGGAATAGGAACAAATATTACCGATTCCACCGAGACCACGGCCACAATACTGAAGAATGCATTCAATTGAAGGATGCGATTGAGGATCTCATCAAAAGAGGGTATTTGGGACGGTACATTGGTCATCAAGGACCTCGGTCGGAAGCTGCTGTTCCCCAGCCACCTCCTGAAGAGGTCGAATTGCCAAATCAAAGGCCCACCAACGGAGGAGTGGGGATGATACACCGACCCATCGACCGGAGGAGGGACGAGGACGATGTCCCAAAGCGACTCAAGGACAATAACGCTATTCTCTTCTCTGATGACGACCTTGTGGGAGTCCGACTCCCGCATGATGATCCCCTTGTAATCTCGGTCGTTGTGGCCAACTATGATGTACAAAGAATCCTTTTTGATAATGAAAGTTCGACTGATGTCTTGATTTACGATGCATTCTCTAAAATATGTTTGCCTAGACATCAACTACGGAGATCTCCCATATCGCTCACTGGTTTTGGGGGCAATCAAGTTCATGCCGAGGGAGAAATAGTGTTGCCTGTGATCCTTGGCACTGAACCTCGACAAAAAATACTGCCGATCAACTTCACGATAGTCTGGACCCCCTCGGCTTACAACATCATTCTAGGGTGGCCCACCTTGAACAAGTTTCGAACCGTGATCTCCTCTCATTATCTCCTGGTACGCTTCCCCACCAGGAACGGTGTCGGAGAAGCCAGAGGAGATCAAAGAGCAGCGCGGCAGTGCCTGATGATTCAGGACAAGCACTTCAATGATTCTACAACTCCGGATCAGCTGGATCCGAGGGATACAACCACAGGCTATGATGAACCCATGAAAAGAACTGTCCCGGTACCCTTGACAAAGGAAGATCCCACCATAACCATGCAGATCAGGAGTACACTTGATGAGAAAACTAGAACGGAGCTGATCTATTTTCTCAAAGACAACGCCGATGTCTTCGTCTGGTCGGCTTCGGATATGCCCGGGATTCCTGCTGAAGTGATCACTCATCGGCTGGAAGTTACCCCTGGGTACAAACCAGTACGGTAGAAGAGAAGGAGTTTCGCTCCTAAAAGACAGAAAGCCATGGACGAAGAAGCCAGCAAGCTCCTTAAAGCAGGGTTCATACGAGAGGCCCACTACCCCGATGGTTAGCCAATGTGGTAATGGTGAAGAAAGCTAGCGGCAAGTGGAGGATCTACATCGATTACACAGACCTCAACAAGGCTTGCCCAAAAAATAGCTTCCCTCTTCCAAAGATTGATCAGTTGGTCGACGCCACTACCGGCCACCAACTGCTAAGCTTTTGGATGCTTTTTTCGGCTATAATCAGATTAGGATGGATCCACAGGATGAGGAGAAGATGGCCTTTGTCACTGACAAAGGTCTCTACTGCTACAAGATGATGCCATTTGGCCTTAAGAATGCTAGGGCAGCATTTCAAAGACTAATCAACAAGGTGTTCGAAAAGCAATTGGAAAGAAACATGGAGGCCTATGTCGACGACATGATCGTCAAAAGCCTCCTCCGAAAATATCATATCCATGACTTGGAAGAGTCATTCAGTGCTCTTTGACGCTACCGCATGAAGCTAAACCCGGCAAAGTGCGCCTTTGGGATCACTTCGGGTAAGTTTTTGGACTTTCTGGTCATCAAACGAGGGATTGAGATAAATATTGAGAGATCCAAGCCCTGAAGGATATGAGACATCCATCCTGTAAAAAAGAAGTCCAGCAGTTGACAGGGAGAATCGCCTCCCTAAGCAGGTTCATTTCTCGGTCAGCTAAGAAATGTCTCCCGTTCTTTAAGGTACTTCGGCAGTCAAAGGGCTTCGAATGGTTCGAAGACTGTCGCACTGCCTTTGAAGAATTAAAGAAATACCTAGAAACCCCGCCTCTGCTCTCCAAACCTTAGAAAGGTGAGGTACTTTACTTATACCTCTCTGCTTCAGATGAAGCAATTAGTTCGGTCCTTGTTCAGAGAGATGAAGACGGATCCCACAAGCCAATCTACTACATCAGTAAAGTTCTACATGATACTGAAACACGATATGCGAGGATGCAGAAGCTAATACTCTCTGGTGATTGCGGCGAAGCAACTACGACCGTACTTCCATTCCCACGCTATCGTGGTGCTGACCGATCAGCCTCTCAAGGCCGTCCTCCGGTCTCCAGACACTTCGGGAAGGATAGCCAAGTGGGCCATGAAGTTGAGTGAATTCGACATCAGCTTTCAGCCCCGGTCGGCTATGAAAGCCCAAGTGCTCTTTGATTTCTTGGCCGAATGTACCTGGAGGTCCGAAGATGAAGTACCTTCGATAGAAGATGAAGTCTCGAAGGAGACGAAGTCTGTTTGGATGTTTAATGTAGACGGAGATTCCAATGCTACTGGATATGGGGCCGGTCTTATGCTAGCTGAACCTGACAGCCATACCATAGAGTACGCACTCCGGTTCTCCTTCCATGCTTCTAATAACCAAGCCGAATACGAAGCCTTGCTTGCTGGACTTCGGATCGTCAAAAGTTTGGGAGTTCAATAACTCTGGGCCTTCTCAGACTCCTAGCTGGTTGTAAATCAAGTTAGAGGACAATATGCAGCCAAGGACCCAACCATGATGCAGTACCTAGAAAAGGTACGGGCTTTATCCTCTCAACTGGAACATTTTGAGATTATCCATGTCCCATGATCAGAGAATTCCCGGGCGGATGCATTATCTCGACTGGCTACTACAATACCTGAATCTCTCGGACGCATCTTTGTTGAACATCTTGAAACTCCAAGTATAACCGAAGAGACTATGAAGGTGCGCCAGATCGATGCGGGCCAAGCTGGATGGATCCCATCATCAAATTCTTAAATAAGGGCGTGCTACCAGAAGACAAGGCAGAGGCCAAGAAAATTCGCTGGATGGCATCCCAGTATGTCATTTTAGACGGGACCCTTTATAAGAGATCATTTTCTCAACCGCTATTAAAGTGCTCGGAGCCAACGGATGCGGATTATGCCCTGAGAGAGGTCCACGAGGGCATATGCAGAGATCACTTGGGGGGTAGGTCTTTGGTTTACAAGATCATTCGATAGGAATATTATTGGCCTTCCATCTAGAAGGACTCGACCGACTTTGTGCAAAGTATGACTAGTGCCAAAGGTTCGCCAATGTCCAGAGGCAGCCTGCAAGTCGCTTGACTCAACTGAGAGCTCCTTGGCCTTTTGTCCAGTGGGGAATGGATATTTTTGGCCCATTCCCACCGGCTTCTGGATAAAAGAAGTTCCTCCTTGTGGCCATCGACTACTTCACAAAGTGGGTAGAAGCCGAACCATTGGCCCAGATCATAGAAGGCAAGGTGGAGAATTTTGTAAAAAATCTCATCATATTCCGGTTTGGCATCCCACATGTCATAATCACCGATAACGGGAAACAATTCGACAATCCAAAGTTCAATGACTTCTGTGCTCGGTATCATGTTCAGCATCGGCTAACCTCCGTTGCCCACCCACAGTCCAATGAAGAAGCCGAAGCAACTAATCGGACCATTCTCACGGTCTGAAGATGAGGTTGAATGCCGCCAAAGGGCTTTGGGCCAAAGAGCTAACCTCCGTTCTCTGGCATACTGAACTACCCCAAGAACGGTCATTGGGGAATCTTCGTTCAACCTAGCATACGGTACCGAAGCCATACTACCTATTGAAGTCTCCTTGCAATCCCTGAGAATTGACAACTATGAAGAGCATGAGAACTCCGATCGTAGAAGGATCGACCTGGATCTGCTGCCAAGCACCAGACTTCAAGTCCAGATAAGAATGGCGGCGTACTAACAAAAGGTCGCCAAATATTATGACTCAAGAGTGAAGGAGCAGATTTTCCGCACAGGGGACATGGTATTGCGAAGGGCAGAAGTATCCAGGCCAACAGAATAGGATAAACTCTCTCCCAACTGGGAAGGTCCATGTCAAGTCGAAGAAGTTATTAGACCAGGAGCATATCGACTCAAGACCCTGGATGGGAAGACTCTGTCCTGGCCATGGAATGTACAAAACATTCACAAATATTATCAATAAACGAGTTCCTAAATTTTCTATGCAAAATGCTCAACCCTACTCAACTTAGAACGGCTTGTTGTATCGACTAAACAACAACAACCTAAGTGGCCCGATCTGAGAAATCGGTCAACTGCGCAAAGGAGAGTCTAATCCACTCACCTTATCGGTATGCCCGACGAGCGCAACGGATGGCCTAGTCAGGCCACCAAGAAGATCAAAGGCGCAGGGATGGTTTTCGTAACCTACTCTATGATAAACTCGAAGATGCGCCGGGGTAGGCCTGAACAGCCTACCTTGATCACGACAGAAGTGCACAGGGGCGGTGTAGACACCCTACCCTACAATAAATCCAAAAATGTGCCTAAAAGGACCACTGTCATCCTTCCTGTCGACAGCAACATTCCAAGAGCGGTCCAACCGACCTTACATCTTTCCCATAGACCGCAAATGGTCCAAGGAATCTACTGGTGCGGGCACCAGACTCAGAAGAAGACTTCAGAGCTCCATCTGGATCTCTGATTAACCTTGCCCGAAGACTTAGGGTTTTTGGTTTGTAATAAGAGTTGACTAGATCAACTCAATTTAGCTTGAGTCTACATTATCTGCATTTTATTTTGTTGAGTCATGTTGACTCAGTAGTGGACTAGGATTTCAACCTGGGATGTTACATTTTCTCCCAGACCAGGCAGTGGACACCACACTCCCAGCCACACTCCCAGTCCAAGGGGCGCCACATCTACATCCAGCAGCCTTTGGTCCCCACTCCACAGATGGCAACTTCCTTCTCTCATGCGCCAGATAAGAGAAGTCCACCAAGAGACCACAAATCAAGGGGGCGGCCAAGACTTTCCCAAGAAACCCAAAGCAAAGAAGGGAAGAAACCTTGGAAGAGAGTTTCAAGGGGGCGCCCACTACCTGCCAAAGACAACCAAAACAAAAATGGGAAGGACCTTGACTTAGGGAGGAAGAAAAGGAGGAGTCCAAAAGAGTTGATCCAGGGAAGGAAAAAATTTTTTCTTGAAGATCCAAGCAAGGTGGCGCCATCTACCTGCCTTTTATAACCCAAATCCAGTTTTTTTGGTACTTGGCCGACCATATGTGAAGGATTTGCCCTAATTTGTAGATCCCCTCCTTTAGTCCCACATAGGAAGATGTGAAACCCTCCTCCCTTGTAAAGCCTTATAAATTAAACCCCTCTTGTAAGTTTAAAAAATGAGATGAATGAAACCAATTTTTTGTGAGCAACTTTGTATTTTCTCTCTTCTGCACTTGTATCCAGGTGTTGATCTCCGTGAGGGAGTAAATCCGGGTCCCTAGGAACCTTGAGGAGGTGTGAGATCTCCAAAACCCCAACCCTAGATTAGTATATATCCATACTTGGTTGACTCAGAAAAGGGACCTGTTAGGAACACCGAACCTTATGCACCCACTTTTGATGGAAGACAAGAGACATATATTAAGTGGGAAGAACAAATGGTCGAATTTTGAGTGCACTAACATATCGGAATTAGGACAAGTTAGGTTGGCCAAAACCAAGTTCACTCCTAAACCCTAGCCGCCCATCACCTTTCTCTTTCCACCAAGCCCTAGCATATCCCCCCCTCTCACGGCTATTCTCTCCAAGTCCAGGCCGACCACCAGCATCAGCTACAGTCTGGATACTTCAGATCCAAAGCTCTTTCCAGAGGGAGTCAAATCAGCCTTCAAGAGAATCCGGATCTCAGCGACATCAGCCTTCAAGTCTTCGAATGGTAAATCCTTCCCGAGTCTCTGAATCCATCACTTGTTTTTCTTCTTCCCAGATCTTGAGTCCAGGAGAAGCCGACCCAGCACGAGACCAGTATTGGAGGATCCATTGCGAAGATAGCCGAATCCGAGGATCCAACAATCTGCCCGAGGAGTTCTTCCACCCAAATTCTGTGAAGATCACTGTGGGTTGGTAACCCATCTCTCCTCTCTATTTCTGTCCTGTTGAAAGTTCAGAGCGAAACCCTAGGTCTGGGAGTTTCTCAACCCCCAGCGATCCGTTACTTCTGAACTACTCTGATAACCTAGTTTTTCTAAATTGTGCTTTCAATCATTATCTAGTTTCCTTCAACTTAGTTTAACTTTACTTTGAGTCGAAGCCAATTTCTGAAAAAAAAAAAAAAAAGATCTTAATCTTTTACTTCCGCATATGCTTCTTTGTTCTTTGTTCTGCATCATCTACACTCTAGACAAAACATGATACAACATATCGCAAGAAACACATGGAACAGGTAAGAGAAGGATATTTCATTTCATTTTTTTTTTGATTTTTACAAAAAAAAAAGAAGAAAAGAGACTCTCAAAGAGAGACCCAAAAAAAAAAAAAGGTAGTAGTAGAAGGGTTGCGGGAAACATTTCAATAACCTCCCGCCGGCTTTTTCCCGTACCGGCGGGGGGAGCTCTGAAGGGACGACGAAGGAGCCCCAGGGTTCCTATCCGAACCAGAATCTGATCCCTCATCAGAGTCGGAATCAAATTCATACCGGAAAAGGGAACGGAGGGCTTGATGTTATCCAGGCCCTTCAAGTCATAGAACTTGAAGGCCTTCCTCCTGCATTCCCGGAATCCCTGATGGTAGGAGTCTAGAGCCGCTTCGGTGACCTCCTCCTTAAAGGCAGCGGATGCCCTAAAGTATGAAACAACGCTCGCCACCTCCTTCTTTGCCTCCTCCACCTCCGTGACTGCCGCCGTGACTTGGGCCCTGGCCTCCTTCACCTGAGCCTCCAACATGCGAACTTCTTTCTAGACGGTCCACGAGAGGCTCTTCGTCATCCCCGGCTCGAAGAACTCCGGACCCCTCTTCCTCTTTGGGTTGACGGCCCTCCTCTTCGCGGCCCGACGAAGCTCGGAGGTGCTGAACCTCATTTTCAACTGGAAGAAGAAGTCTGCGAGAATGGTGGCCCTTGGCAGCAGAGGGCAAGGTCCTATTTAAAGAGACCTTGCACCCACGACCGACTGCGGGGAGGCGTGCTCCACGTCTTTTCCTAGCCGCGTCAGAGAGCGCCACGTGTCCAAGCGACGCTTCAAGAACCAGAAGGTCGCTCGGGGGTCATTCCCAGGACAATAACTGCCGGCACTTCGAATCCGGAGAAATTCTCATCGTACAGCGACAACATTAATGGCTCCTTTTTGGAAAAAAAGAGATCTGGCGGCACATAAGGCACAAACAATTATGACTGTACGAATATCGATACGTCGCGTGGACAACGAGGATCGCAATCAAACTTCCCTAATCACCGGTCGATGGGGAGTTGAAGCCTGTCTACCCCAATGGACAGGTTTAGTACCAAAAGGAAGGCGACAATAGCCTAATCAATCGTAGACGGTCTTCGGCAATGGTGTTCTAACCTATTCCGGAGTTCGTCTTCATCAATTATCAATCAAACGACCTTCGGCCACGGCCGTTTGACCAAGCAGAAGAATGGCCAGTGAAACTTATTCAAGCTACGTCTAAAAACACAACTTAGCATATACAAAAGAAGGAAACTACTTCAAAATCTGGAGAAGTTGTCATACAAAAAGCCATTGACAATACAAAAAAAAAGAGAGAGAAAACAAATCCAAAGCTACTGGATTATCCTACATCAACTGGAGGAGACCCAACATTACAGGATTGAAGCAACTTGTCAACCTGCGCAGAAAGGACCCGTCGATTTGGGCTGGGACCAGAGAACTTTCAGCTTGGACTTCCCCAACCTGAACCTCCTCCTGAACCAGAATCAGAGTTGGAGTCACCCCCAGATCTTCGACTGAGGCAAAGGCCTCTTCTCCCGGGCATGGCGCCTCTTCGACCTCTACTGCGGCTTCGGCCTCCTCTTTCCCCTCCTCTTCTTCTTCGGCTATGTTGAAGGGAGGGATGCCAGAAAAACCAAGGTGGGGGAAGGCCTCATTTATCTTGGAAAGTCCGTCATTAAAGCCATGCTGATAGCCATACAAGGATGCTTCATTCATTTCTTCTTGGAATTCTGAAGACTTTCTAAAGTCAGCTACAACATCATCCACCCGCTTTCTCAGGGACACGGACTCTCTCTTGGCCATTTCGGACTCCAAAATTGCCTCTTCGGCCCTCCTGGTAGCCTCCTCCGCTGTCTTGGTCAAACTCTCTATCTTTTCTTGATTCTCCTTGGCAGCTTGCTCCAAGGAGTCGACTTGTTTTCTGCTCTTCCTCCACCCTACCCCTTACTCCGTTATTGTCAGATGGGCACTTTTTAGTTCGCCCTTCAGTTCATGAACCTCATCGTTCACCCAGATAAGACGGTCCTCCATAGACTGTCTCAACTCTTCGACTACTTTTTTGCGGTCCTGGCAGTATGGAGCTCCTCCTTGAGGCCATGGATGAGGCTGTCAATATTTTTCAGGCCCTCCTCCATAAAGGTAAGGTCATAGATCAACTGCATCAAAAACATGGAGTCATGGATCGAATAAATCTCAAAACAAATGAGACGACAAGGACCATACATGTTACAGGGCAGAAAAGGCAGAATCGGACACCCTGGAAAGGTTTCGATTTTGAAGAACTGCCAAGTCATGAGACAGCAATGTGCTCTTCAGTGCCTGCCTAGCTACGGCAGGGACCGACAGTCCCCCCGTAGGTGAATGCTCAAAGAATTCGTCGAACGGCTTCCAGCTGGGAAGCCCCGCGAGCGAACTCTCCCTCGACTTGTCGTGCTTTGTCCCTATCAACTGCAGGGGGGCAAAACGGTGGCACATCCGCCGCCTGAGGCGGACTCTCCATTGTGCGAACTGAGGAAGTAGCCGTCGATGGAGTTTTGACTGGACAAGGTCTTGACAGGAACCCTTCTGCGGGTGCCGCATCTTCCCCTGAGGTTCCTGGGAAGACGAAGTGCTCTGGTCCCCCTTAGGACCGTCCCTTCAAGCCTTCTTCCAAACCGCCGACCTTGTGAGAGGGGCTTGCGCTACCCTCTTCTCAGAAGTCTGATGGAGCCAACTCACACCAGGCTTCATTCCGCCACCTACAAGCAGAAGAGTTTCTTTCAGTCGACTGAGCTATAGCAAAACTGAGGGAAAGGGAGCAGAAATTTTCGTCACTATACTTAATGCGGAGAATTTGCTAATCCCCGCAAGACAGAGATTTCCCTTCTCTAACAACTCCCGATAGGGGCGACTTCCGAATTAATTAGAAGATTGTAATCCGATTGATCAACCGCCAAGACCTTCTTCCCATCATTGGCGGTTAAACGAGGCTTCTTCCAAACAGTGTCGAAGCCCCATAGATCAAAGGACAATACAAACACAAAAATAGGTTTCCACCCATGGATGGCACTGGGCATGTCCATGATGACCTTGCAGCCCGGTCGAGGGTCGATTACCCACCATCCATTGCTATGGAAGTCCCTTTTGAGTACAAAAAGGGTGTGAATAAATTGGTCATAGGTTCTATGTTTGCAATGCTGCACAGGACCAGAAATCCGCAGATGTTCCGGATGCTGTTCAGGGTCAACTGTGCTGGCACCACTTGGTACAGACAGAAGATTTTGATGAAGAAAGGGTGCAGGGAAAATCAAAGGCCAGCCTTCAGATAATCTTCGTACACGGCTAGGCACCCGAGGGAGGTTTGTTCACCCGTTCCTCGGGTGGCGGGGAGGATAAAAGGGAACCCCTCGGAAAAGCGATAGCGTTCCCGAAGAAGGGCCATCTTCCCCTGAGAAACCGAACTAGGGATCGACTCCGGACCTACTACGTCGCCGGCCCCCGAGGGCCCAACTTGTTCCCCCTGACTTTCTACAATTTCTTTCATGATAAAAGAATGAAACAAAGAGGGCAGAAGGAAGATTCTACCTGCGGAATAGACTGGTTGTCCAGAACAAGGAAAGCTGAGCGAAGAATGAGGTGAGGTTAAAGAAGATTCTTTAGCCGGAAGTCCCACCAGGTTGATTTGACCAAAACTTACCCAGGGAGGTAACCCACCTTCAACTAACCGCCAGGATGAAGCGCATCCATCATCCAACGGACGGGGAGAAGCCGCGCCCCAACCATCCGAATCTCAACCGAAAGATTGGCTGAACCATCATGCAACAAAAAAAGGAGAGAGAGACGTCCCAGGGCCACCCGCTCTTTTCTTCTCCCCCAACCAGGGAGTGACAGCTGTCCACCACCTGATTCCCAAATCAACCAGTAGTCATGATGGGCAGTCCAATTAGAGATCCCATAATCATCCACTATACTATCCCCTGGGAGGAAACGATAAAGCATTAGTACTCTCACTTTTGAGGCAAACATTCACTTCAAAAACTGAGAGTAGGGGGGCAACTGTTGGGGTACCCCGGTCCAAGTACGAACCGAACACCAGTTCGGCTGGCCGAAGACGTCGAAGACCTTTTTTCCGAACCACTGACTTCGGACCAGGAAAGGTCAAGCCAACAACAAGCAACCCAAGGCTTCTCATCGGCCTACGATATCCGAAGGCCAGATCTTCGGATGATGTATTCGGCCCTAACCGAAGACTAGGCTTCTCGTCGACTCCCGAAGACATGCTCTTCGATTCCTACCGAAGACACGATCTCTGGCCCTTGGTAAACACCAAGTCCTCGACTCATGAAGAGGACGAAATCTCCGACCGAGAATCTTCCTAAACAGAGGAAATCTAAAGATTGGACCATGATCTGGCCCAGATAGGCAACAGTAACCAATGGTTACTATTGACTATCTCCATGCCACGATCATGGTGCGCAACTCCAGCTGCCACACCTCCGGTCTGGCCGGAACCGCTCAATGACAACCCACGATCGCCAATCATGGAAAGAAATTAACTCTCCGTAATCGCCAGGAGAAGAGCGGGGCCGCAGGCCGGAGGCCTCCTTTTAAATAGCGGTAAGAAGAATTGCTCGAGAAAGGTATGCACACATATATACACACATACTCTAATTTCAAGAGAGCCTTTCCCTCTGCTTCTCGAGAATATTCTCCATTCTGTGGCTGGGATCCGCCTCTGACTTAGGCATTGGAGTGTCCCTCACCGGAACGACTACGGCAAGGGACCTGTTTTGCAGGTGAATCAGGAAGCGGTCCTGTGGTACAGCAGCTCCGACCGGCGATACAGGGACTCCACGCCAACAAAACATATTCTTGTTTTCCATACTTCCGATTTCCTACATTCTAGACAACAAATCTCAAATACTATTTATCAAATTATATGTTCATATGGCATTAATGATTAAATTATGCTATTACTTTTGACAATGCATCTAATAATAATTTGCTATTACATTATTGAAGGATTTATTTTTTTCCATTCTAAATGAAATTTATTGCATATTAGATGTATATGTCATATCTTAAATTTCTCCATTCAAGCTGGTATGGGTATGGTTCAATATATAATTACAAAAATTAGAAATATAATTTCTTTTATTCAAGCTTCAAGAGCAAGACTTCAAAAATTTAAGCAATCATATATAAATTATGATAAATATTTTTAAAAAAATAAACTTATGTAATCACTTATTGGAACTCAATATGTAGCATGATACATGATGTATATCCATATAAAAAATTATTAAGTGCACATATTAATGATTTTGGATTAGGTTTTATATTGACCGAAAATGATTGGAATAAAGATAAAATTTTGAAAGATTTTTTACTTAGTTTTTATAATGCCACTAATATTTTTTTTGATATTTATTATCCAATTTCATGTTCATATTTATAATAAACATATATTATTATCTTAAATTTATAGAATATAGATTTGATGATATTTTAGTACCTATTATTAAATAAATGGAATATAAATGAAATGAGTATTATATAAGGTATGTCGCATGCATAACTTAGCTACTGTATTTGATCCATGAGTTAATGAAGTGGTATGCTGATTTTACTTAATGTATACAGTGAAAACATGTTTCAAGACCCCAAACTCACTAAAACTGAGGTAACTCAACTTCTTTATGATATTTATGGGTTATATAATAAAAAATTAATAGATATAGAGTATCCCTAATATCTACACAAAGCTCTATCTTTTTTCTAGTAATTCTTATTTATCATCTGTTTTCTCATTCATTGCACATAGAAAACATGCATATGCTTCAAGTTCATTCACATTTTCATCTTTAAATAGTGAATTTGAGTTTTATTTACCAAATAACCTTCGATCTGTATATGATAAAAAACAAATAGAGAAATCTTGATGTATTAGCCTAGTAGAAGAGTGTTAAAAACTAATATCTCATTATATCTATCATTGCCTGCAATATTTTAGCTATATCGATAGCCATAGTAGCAATGGAATTCATTTTTAATGCGGGTCTACATGTTCTTGATGAAAAAAAATAGAATGTCCAGCGACATAATTAAGATGCTCATCTGCTTCGAAGATTGGTTAGATACCGAGACAAGATTTCAAGATAAAAATAAACATAATATAATATCCTCTAATGATGACACAAACACTACCGAAAATTAGTAAGATTTTCATTATTTATTTTAATTCTTAATTTCTTATAATTATACTTTTTTAATTATTGAGATGAGTCATATCTATTTTTTCCCTCCCTCATTATATCCCAGAGGTCAGGCCTAGCCTCCCTCTCTTGCTGTACTATTTTGATTTTTATTAATAAACCGGTAGGGGTTTATGCCAAACTCTTATCATTACAAGATAACTTTATATTTACTCTGGTCTCTAACTAAGGATGGCAATTTTTACCGATCCGATGGGTATCCGACCTGACCTGACCCTAATAGGACGGGTAAAATCCGACCCGCCTAATTTATAAACGGATATGGGTTATGTAAAAAAAACCCGACTCGGGTTCGGGTCGGGTACAGGTAGTAGTACGCCCCGACCTGTTTATATATAAAAAAAATTATGTTTATAAAATATTTAAGTAAATTGGATATGGGACGGATATACCCGACCCGACCCGACTCGACCCAACCTGTTTAGCTTTTAAATAAACTGTGTTTTATGAGATCGGGTATACCGACCCGACCCGACCCACACATGACTTTTTTATACCCGACCTGAGACGGGTATGGGGCGGGTATGGATTTTGGATGACCCGACCCAAACTCGACCCGTTGCCATCCCTATCTCTAACCTTTTTTAGTTTATAAAATAAAATATTTTTATAAATTCAAAAAAAAACCATTTGTGCCGTGCCTAGCATGGCCCATCTTAAGGGGCCCAGACTGGCACATGGATTGTACCATGCCTGTCCCGCGGGTCATGCTAGCCTAGGCCCTTATAGGTTGTGCCAGACCTGGGCCACGAGCTGCAATATCCCAGCCTAGCTTGCTCCCTATATTTGTGTCGGGCACAAACCGTTACTATAGCAAGTGGTAGTCTTGACAGGCCAGGCCATGTCATGGACGGTCTGGCTCGATGCCCATGTTTAGTTGTACCTTAAGATGGTTAAGTGTAACTCGCCGGTTAATCTAAAGTTAATAAAGTGAAAGCAAACATCCATGCAGTAAGATTAATTCATTGATAAAATATTTAAGGGACAATTATTTTGTTGTTTTAATAGAAGATATGAGTAAGATTATTTAAATGATAAAATATTCAAGGGGCAAAGTTTGTTTTGTTGTTTCTAATGGTGGATTTTCGTATGGCTTTTTTTTAGTTAAATCCTTTCTACCGTGCAGCATAATTTCTTTTTCGTTGAATCCTTTCCATAGAAGTAGCTGCTCCTGAAAACTAATGCATTATAAGTCGGTTGCGAACAATTTACAAAAATCGAAAATCGTAGAGGGACCCAAGTTCCATCTCCATGGATCCACGAAGTAGTCAGAGGATCTTATGTGCAGTTCGGTAAGCTAAAGCCTGTATGCGGTATGCTATATATAATGCAAGCAGATGTTGTGTATCTGAGTGTTTTTTTTTTGTGTCATATCTATGCTCGTTAAGTAGTTTCTTCCTGTCACGATATTTGTTAGGTTTATGAATGTTTTCATGCGAGCTTCAAATCATTGTTGACAAATTGCTTGGTAATGCTACTTTTAAATTTAAAACAAGAAGTGAGAGGAATTAAGCGTACAAGGGGATTCATTACAGATAGCCGGTAAAACCTATGCATTCTTAGGAGAACGCCATAGCAGCGTATGGATCAAAAAGGTAAATACGTAATACATATTATGGTTTACATTATCTTCTAGCTAGCAGAGGTCACGAACTCGATAGGGTGATATGGAGATGTAATTTATTAAAGCCATGCAAGAGATGGGGAGTTTCAGCATTTCACAAAATAGTGGTCTTATTTATAATTAATCGCATCCTCCTCTAGCCTCCATGGCTAATTTCGGGTGTAAAATATATCCGAGGTGGCTTGATTAATTAGCAGCCGACTTGACTTTGACTAGTCCTAACGTAACCCATATTAACCTGGACAATCCAACCTCAGATATCCAAGCATGCTAAAGGCAAACATTTGCATTACGTTTCCAGTATTTTGCTATATGATTTATGCGTGCAACATGTTCTTGATTATGCGAGATCGATGCTAAGACTCAAAGACGGACGGATCCAATGGATTTGAAGTGGTGTTTGTCTATAATCCGATTAATCTCTCGTCGCCCAAAAATTAACTTGCCAAGTCAATGCTTAGTAGATAAACCATCACCATGCCCCCGCCATTAATTTGTGCAGCCCCGATCGAAGTATTACCGCTTCCAGCTGGGCGATCAACTTAAGGGATCATGATGGAATTACTGGTATAGCCTTGGGATTGTATCTATTTGTATGATCTCTAAGATGCGCGTAGAGTCCTCGGATCGGCCGGTCGGAGCCGCTGCATCGCAGGACCGCTTCCTGGTTCACCTGCAAAACAGGTTCCTTGCCGGAGTTGTTCCGGCAGGGGACACTCCGATGCCTAAGTCAGTGGCGGATTCCAGCCACAGAATGGGAAAGGTGTCGAGAAAGAGTTGAAGAAAAAAGGCTCTTGGAGATTACAAGCATATATGTGCGAGATTCTTTGCGTACCTCTCGAGCTACCCTTCTTATCCATATTTAAAAGAAGGCCCCTGGCCTGTGGCCCGCTCTTTTTCCGGTGATCATGGGGAGCCAATCTCTCCCATGATTGGCGATGTGGGTTGTCAATGAGCGGTTCCGGCCAGATTGGAGGCGTGACTGCAGGAGTCGCGCGCCATGATCATGGTATGATGAGTGTCGATTGTAACCGTTGGTTATAGTTACCTTTTTGGAACAGATTGTGATCCAAGCTTCGGGTTTCCCCTTGCGTGGGCCGAAGACTTGGTATTTTCCCGAGGCCAGAGTTCGTGTCTACGGCGGGGTCCGAAGTACGTGCCTTCAGAAGTCGATGAGGAGTTCAGTCTTCGGTCGAGCCGAAGACACCACCTGAAGAACTGGCCTTTGGATGTTGCCATCCGGCGTGTGGCCTTGGGTCGCCTGCAATCAGCTTGTCCCCGGCTTGGTTCGAAGTCCGTAGTCGGAGAGAGAACTTCAGCCAGTCGAACCGGAGTTCGGTTTGTAGCTTGAACCAGGATATCCCAATAGTTGTCCCCTACTCTCAGTTCTCAAAGCGGAGATTTGCCTCGAGAAGTTAGAGTATTAGTGCCTTGTCGTTTTCCTCCTGAGAGGCGGTGTGGTGGATGATTACAGAATCCTTGACGGGACTGTCCATCATGATCCGGGAATCAGATTGTGGACAGCTGTAACTCCTGGATTAGAGAGGAAGGGAAAAGTGGGTGGCCCTGGAGCCGCCTCTCCTTTTCCCGTTGCACGATAGTTGAGGCAATCTTTTGGTTGGGATTTGGATGGTTGCGGTGGCATTCCTCTGTCCGTTGGATGAAAGGTATGCCTTATCCTGGCGATCAGTCGCAAGTGGGTTATCTCCCAGGATAACTTTGAGTCAATCCAACCCCCGGCGGGGCTCCAGAGACCCTTGTTTTCTTTTGGGGAAGGGTGAAGGTCCGGCCATGGAAGCTTCTTCAACCTCGTCTCATCTCCTGCTCGAACTGTTCTAGATTACCAGTCTATTTCTCAGGTAGAAACTTCTTTCCGCTCCCTTGCTTCATTCCTTTGTCATGGAAGAGACCATTGAGAGTCAGGGGGAAAAGGTTGGGCCTCAGGGGCCGGAGATATAATAAGTCCGGAGTCGGTTCCCAGCTCGGTTTCTCAGGGCAAGGCAGCCCTTCTTTGGGAATGCTACCGCATTCCTGAGGAGTTTCCCTTTATCCTCCCCGCGCCCGAGGAGCGGGTGAACGAAGCTCCCCTGGGTGCCTAGCTGTATACGAAGATCACCTGAAGGCTGGTCTTCGATTTCCTCTGCACCCCTTCTTTGCTAAGATTTTTTGCTTGTACCAAGTGGTGCCAGTATAGTTGACCCCAAATAGCATCAGGAACATCTGCGGGTTCTTGGTTATGTGCAGCATTGCTAATGTAGAACCTAGGACCAACTTGTTCACGGCCCTTTTCGTTCTCAAGAGGGACTTCCATAGCAACGGATGGTGGGTGATTGGCCCTAAATCGGGCCGCAGGGTTATCAAGGACATGCCCAGCGCCATCCACGGGTGGAAACCTCTCTTCGTATTTGTGTTGTCTTTTGATCCATGGGGCTTCGATACTGTATGGAAGAAGCCTCGCCTGACCGCCAATGACGGAAAGAAAGTCTTGGTGGCCGATCAGTCGGATTATGATCTTCTGGTTAACTCCGAAGTTGCCCCCATCCGGGAGCTATTGGAGGAGAGGAATCTCCATCGGGCGGGAATTAGTAAATTCCCTCATTAGGTACAGCGATGGAAATTTCTGCCCCTCTACTTTAGTTTTTATTGTAGCTCATTTAACTAATGTGAGCCCCTTTGCCTGCAGGTGGCGGGATGAAGCGCGATTTAAGCTGGCTTCGCCAAACTTCAGAGAAGAGGGTTGCACAGGCCCCTTCCACCAAGTCTGCAGTTTGGAAGAAAGCTCGAAAGGATGGTCCCAAAGGGGACCAAAGCACTTCGTCCTCCCGGGGCACCCGGGGAAAGATGTAGCGGCTACGAAAGGGGCTCCGGTGAGACCCTGTCCAATCGAAACTCTACCGCTGGTCGCCTCCCCAGTCGACACAACAGGGAGCCTGCCTCAAGGAGTGGATGTGCCGCTGATTTGCCCCCCATCGCTGATAGGGGCAAAGCGCGGCAAGTCGAAGGAGAGTTCGTCCACGGGGCTTCTTTAGCCGGAGGCCGTTCGACGAACTCCTCAAAGCTTCTGCCTATGGGGGGAATGCTGGTCCCGGCCGAAGCCAGGCAGGCATTGAAAGGTACGATACTGCCCCATAACCTGGCAATTCTCCGAAATCGGAGCCTTCTCAAAGTGTCCGATTCTGGCTTCACCGCCCTGCAACAGGTATGACAATCACCGCCTCCTTTGCATCGAGAATTATTTGATCATCGATTCCTCTTTTTTGATGTAGTTGGTCTATGACTTCACCTTCATGGAGGAAGGCCTAGAGAACGTGGATAGCCTCATCCACGGCCTCAAGGAGGAGCTTCAGACCGCCAGGCTGCCAGGGAAGTAGCCGAAGAGCTGAAGCAGTCGATGGAGGACCGTCTCGTTCGGGTAACTGATGAAGTTCGCGAACTAAAAGGTGAACTGAAAGGTGCCCACTCGAGGATAGCGGGACAAGAGGCAGGGTGAAAGAGGAGCAGGAAGCAAGTCGAGTCCCTGGAGCAGGCTGCCAGGGAGGATCAGGAGAAGATGGAGAATTTGTCCAAGGTGGCGGAGGAGTCTTCTAGGAGGGCCGAAGAGGCGATCCTGGAATCTGAAGCCGCTAAGAGGGAGTCCAAAGCTGCCAGGCGAGAGTCTGAATCTTTGAGGAAGTGGATAGACAGTGCCGTGGCTGACTTCAAGATGTCTTCACAATTCCAGACATAGATTGATGAAGCGTCATTATATGCCTACCAGCATGGCTTCAACGATGGACTCTCCAAGGTAAAGGAGACCTTCCCTCACATCGACCTTTCCAGCATTCCCTCTTACAACATAATTGGAGAGGAAGGAGAATAAGTAGAAGAGGCTGAAGCCGCAGTGGAGGTCGAGGAGGCGCCATGTCCGGAGGAGGAGGCTGTTACCCTAGTCGAAAGTACGGAGGTGATCCCAGCTCTGATCCTGGCTCAGGAGGTACTCGGGCTGGAGGAGTCCAAGCTAAAGGTTCTCCTGTCCCGGCCCAGATTGGTGAGGTCCTCTCAGAGCAAATTGACAAATTGCTCTAGTCCTGTGGTGTGGAGCCTTCCCCTGCTGACGTTGAGTGACTTGGATCACTCTGGATGTATTTTTCTTCTTTCTTACTTGTATTGCCAATGAACTTTGTATGGCAGCTTTTCTAGGTTTTGAAATGAATTCTCCTTTATTTGCACATGCGTTGTTGTGCCTCATGTGTAGGCTGAAACAGTTCTACCATTTCTTCTTTTGCCTATCGAACAATAGCCTCCGAAGGCCGTTCAGTCGATAAGAATCGGTTTTATCGTTCTCTTTTCTGTTTGGTTAAGCAGTCGTGGTCGAAGGCCGTTCAATCGGTGAGGACAAAACCTGGAATGGTCCAGAACTCCATTGCCGAAGACCGCCACCTTTCTTCGAATGTTAAATTTGTCCGTTAGGGCAGACAGAAGTCATCTTCCCGCCAATCAGTGATTAGGGAGATTTGATTAGGATCATCGTTGTCCACGTGGCACATCAAAATTTGCACAGTCGTAATTTCTTGCGCCTTATGAGTCGCCGGGTCTTTTTTTCCAAAAAAAGACCATTAATGATGCCGTCGCACGATGCGGGTTTCTCCGGATTCGAAGCGATGGCAGTTACTGTCCTGGGGATGGCTTCCGAGAGACTTTCTGATTCTTGAAGCGTCGCCCGGACATGTAGCACTTTCTGACATGGCTGGGAAGGACATGGAGCACGCTTCCCTGTAGTTGGTCGTGGGTGCAGGGTTTCTATAAATAGGACCCTGCCCTCCACTGTCAAAGTCCATTGTCCCCATAGGCTTTCTCCCTCCATTAATAATGAGGTTCAGCACTTCTGAGCTCCGTCGTGCGGCGAAGAGGAGGGCTATCGACCCCAAGAGGAAGCGAAGTCCGGAGTCACCCAGGCCAGGAGGCGAAGAGGAGGAGCCTTTGGTGGACCATCTCAAGAAGAAGGTCCGCCTTCTGGAGGCTTAGATGAGGGAGGCCTGGGCTCAAGTCACGGTGCCGACCACGACGGCGGAGGAGGCAAAAAGGGAGGCGGCGGACGCCGTCGCAAACTTCAGAGCTTCTGCCGCCTTCAAGGATGAGCTCACCGGGGTGGCCCTGGACTCCTTCCACCAGGGGTTTTGGGAGTGTCGAAGGAAAGCCTCCAAGTTTTACAACTTGAAGGGCTTGGACAATATCAAACCCTCCGTTCCCTTTCCCGGCCACGAATTCGATTCTAACTCCGATAAGGGGTCGGACTCGAGTTCGGACGGGAACCCCGAGGGCCCTTCGTCGTCCCATCAGGTCTCTCCCCGATGGTACAGAAAAAACCCGTCGGGGAGTTATTGAAAATTTCCAGATTCTGCTGCTGCTCCTCTTTTTTTTATATATATCTCTCTTTAGAAAAGTTTCCTTTCCTTTTTCTCACTCTCTCTTTAGGAGAGTTTCTTCCTTTCTCTTTTTTTTTGTGTAAAAATTTGAAAAGAAAGGAAAATCTTTTCTGTTACCTCTTCCCGCGTACTCTTTGCAATATGTTGCATCATGATTTGTCTGTAATATAGACTCCGTAGACCACTTTCGATCTACAGGGAAGAAGTGAGGTCAATTGGACCATTCTGAGAATGTTTGTTGTTGACAGAAAGGACAACAATTGTCCTTTTAGGCACGTGTTCGGATTTTTCGTAGGGTAAGGTGTTTACACCATCCCTGTGCACTTTCTGTCGTGATCAAGGTAGGCTGTTCAGGCCCGCCTCAGCGCGTGTTCGGATTCACCATAGGGTAGGTTGCGAGAACCATCCCTGCGCCTTTGATCTTTTTGGTGGCCTAGTTAGACCATCCATTGCGCTCGTCGGGCATACCGATAAGGTGAGTGGATCAGACTCTCCTTTGCACAGTTGATCGATTTTTCAGATCGGGTCATTCAGGCTGTTGTCGTTCAGTCGATGCGACTAGCCGTTCTGAGTTGAGTAGGGTTGAGAAGCTTTGCACAGGAATTTCAGGAACTCTTTCATTGATAATATTTGCGAAGGTTTTGTACATTTCATGACCGGGATAGGACCTTCCCCTCCAAGGTTCTAAGTCGATATGTCCCTGGTCGAATGACTTCTTCTACTTGATATGGACCTTCCCAGTTGGGGAAGAGTTTACCCTGTTCCATTGGCCTAGACACTTCTGCTCTTCGTAATATCATGTCCCCCGTGCGGAAAGTTTGCTCCTTCACCCTTGAGTTATAATACTTGGCGACCTTTTGCTGGTATGCTGTCATTCTTATCTAGGCCTGCAGCCTGGTGCTTGATAGCAAATCTAGATCAATTCTTCTGCGATTGGAATTCTCAGGCTCTTCATAGTTGTCAATTCTCAGGAACTGTAGGGAGACTTCGATAGGTAACACGGCTTCGGTACCGTAGGCCAGGTTGAACGGAGATTCGTCGGTGGCCGTTCTCGAGGTAGTTCGGTATGCCCAGAGAATGGAGGTCAGATCTTCGGCCCAAAGTCCCTGGCGGCGTTCAACCTCGTCTTCAGACCATGGAGGATGGTCCGGTTGGTGACTTTGGCTTCTTCGTTGGACTGTGGATGAGCAACGGATGCCAGTCGATGCTAGATATGGTACCGAGCATAGAAGTCCTTGAACTTCGGATTGTCTAATTGTCTCCCGTTGTTCGTGATGATGACATGTGGGATGTCGAACCTGAAGATGATGGAATTTTTTATAAAATTTTTTACCTTGCCTTCTGTGATCTGGGCCAATGGTTTGGCTTCCACACACTTCGTGAAATAGTCGATGGCCACTAGGAGAAACTTCCTTTGCCCTGATGCTGGTAGGAATGGGCCAAGAATGTCCATCCCCCACTGGGCAAAAGTCCATGGGGTTGCCAACTGAGTTAGGTGACTCGCATGTTGTCTCTGCATATTGGCATATCTCTGGTATTGGTTGCACTTCCGCACGAAATCAGCTGAGTCCTTCTGGATGGAGAGCCAGTAATACCTCTGTCAAATAATCTTGTATGCTAGAGATCTACCTCCCAAGTGATCCCCGCATATGCCCTCATGGATCTCTCTCAAAGCATAATCTGCATCGATGGGTCCTAGGCATTTTAGCAGTGGCTGGGAGAACGATCTCTTGTAGAGGGCTCTGTCTAAGATGACGTATTGAGACGCCATCCATCGGATCTTCTTGGCCTCTGCCTTATCTTCCGGTAATTTTCCTTCATTCAGAAACCTGACGATGGGATCCATCCAGCTTGGCTCAGCGTCAATCTGGTGCACCTCTACAGCCTCTTCGGCAATGCTTGGAGTTTCAAGATGTTCAACAAAGGTGCACCGAGAGACTCCGGTGCTATAGTTTCCAGTTGAGATAGTGCATCCGCTCAGGAGTTCTCTGATCGGGGAACATGGATGATTTCAAAATATTCCAGTTGGGAAGACAAAGCTCGTACCTTCTCCAGGGATTGCACCATGGTTGGATCTTTAGCTGCATATTCTTCATTGACTTGATTCACAACCAGTTGGGAATCTGAGAAGGCTCGAAGTTGCCGGACTCCCAAATCTTTGGCAATCCGAAGTCCGGCGAGTAGGGCCTCATATTCGGCCTGATTATTAGAGGCGTGGAAGGAGAAACGGAGTGCATACTCTATGGTATGGCTGTCAGGTTCAGCCAACATGAGTCCAGCCCCACACCCAATAGCATTGGAAGCTCCATCCACATGAAGCACCCAAACGGAGTTCGTCTCCTTCGGGGCTTCTTCTTCTTCCGAAGATGCTTCGTCTTTGGACTTCCAGGTGCATTCAGCCAAAAAACCGGAGAGCACCTGGGCCTTCATAGCCGCTCGGGGCTGGAAGCGATATCAAATTCGCTTAGCTTCACAGCCCACTTGGCTATCCTTCCAGAAGTGTCCGGAGATCGGAGAACGGCCTTGAGAGGTTGATCAATTAGCATCACGATAGCGTGGGCCTGAAAGTATGGCCGTAGTCACTTTGCCGCAATCACTAAGGAGTAGATCAGCTTCTGCATCCTTGCATACCACGTCTCTGCATCATGCAGGACTTTGCTGATATAGTAAATCGGCTTGTGGGACCCAACTTCTTCCTTCTGAACAAGAACCGAACTCACTGCTTCATTTGAAGCAGAGAGGTACAAGTAGAGAACCTCGCCTTCTTTTGGCTTGGAGAGCAATGGCGGGGTCTGCAGATACTTCTTCAGTTCCTCGAAGGCAGCACGACAGTCTTCGGACCATTCGAAGCCCTTTGATTACCGGAGCACCTTGAAGAATGGAAGGCATTTCTCGGCTGACTGAAAGATAAATCTGCCTAGGGAGGCAATCCTTCCTGTCAACTGTTGGACTTTCTTTTTGCAGGAGGGATGTCTCATATCTTTTAAGGCTTGAAAATTTTCAGGATTCGTCTCAATCCCTCGTTTGGTAACAAGGAATCCCAATAATTTGCCCGAAGTGACCCCAAAGGCACACTTTGTCGGGTTTAGCTTCATATGGTAGTGCCGGAGAGCGCCGAACGATTCCTCCAAGTCGTGGATATGATCTCTCCGGTGGAGGCTCTTGACGATCATGTCGTCAACATAGGCCTCCATATTTCTTCCCAGTTGCTTTTCGAACACCTTGTTGATCAGTCTCTGAAATGTCGCTCCGGCATTCTTGAGACCGAACGGCATCATCTTGTAGCCGAACGGCATCATCTTGTAGCAGTATAGACCTCTATCAGTGATGAAAGACGTCTTCTTCTCATCTTGTGGATCCATTCTAATTTGATTGTAGCCAGAGAAGGCATCCATGAAGCTCAGCAACTGGTGGCCAATGGTAGCATCGACTAGTTGATCAATCTTTGGAAGAGGGAAGCTATCCTTTGGGAAAGTCTTGTTGAGGTCTGTATAGTCGATGCAGATCCTTCACTTGCCGCTATCTTTCTTCACCATTACCATATTGGCCAGCCACTCGGGGTAGCGGGCCTCTTTGATGAACCCTGCTTTGAGGAGCTTGCCAACCTCTTCGTCTACAGCTTGCTATCTTTCGAGGACGAAGCTCCTCTTTTTCTGTCGCACCGGCTTGTACCCATGGGTTACTTCCAGCCGATGAGTGATTACTTTGGCAGGAATTCCGGGCATGTCCGAAGCCGTCCAGGCGAAGACATCGACGTTGTCCCTGAGGAAATGGATCAACTCTATTCTGGTTTCCTCATCAAGCACGCTCCTGATCTGTACAACTCTGGAGGGATCTTCCTCTTTCAAAGATATCGGGATGGTCCTCTCCATGGGCTCACCAAGATTTGTGGTTGCATCCCTCGGATCCAGCTGATCCGGAGTAGTCAAATCCTTGAAATGCCTGTCTTCAATCATTAGGCACTACCGTGCTATCCTCTAGTTTCCCCTAACTTCTCCAACACCATTCCTGGTGGGGAAGCGCACCAAGAGGTAGTGAGAGGAGATCACGGTCCGGAACCTGTTCAAGGCAGGCTGCCCAAGAATAATGTTGTATGCTGAGAGGATCTGGACCACCGTGAAGTTGATCGGCAATGTCTTTTGTCGAGGCTCGGTGCCAAGGGTTACAGGCAGCACTATTTTCCTCTCGGCATAAACTTGGTTGCCCCCAAAACCAGAGAGCGGTATGGGGGATCTTTGCAGTTGATGTCTAGACAAACACATTTTAGAAAATGCATCGTACATCAAGACATCAATCGAACTTCCATTATCTACAAGAATTCGCTGTACATCATAATTGGCCACTACGGCCAAAATTACAAAAGGATCATCGTGCAGGAGTCGAACTCCCGCAAGGTCGTCGTCGAAGAAGAGGATGGAGTTGTTATCCTTCAGTCGCTTTGAAGCTTCATCTTCATCCCTTCTCCAGTTGGTGGGTCGGTGTATCATCCCTACACCTCCCTTGGTGGGCCTTTGATTTGGCAATTCGGCATCTTCAGGAGGTGGTTGGGGAACAATTGCTTCCGACCGGGAGCCTTGGCGGCCGATATACCGCCCCAGGTATCCTCTCTTTATGAGATCCTCAATTGCATCCTTCAGTTGGATGCATTCTTCTGTATTGTGGCCGTGGTCCTGGTGGAATTGGCAGAATTTATTCCTGTTCCTTACGGAAGATGAGGCCTTCATGGGACGAGACTGTTGGAGATAGTTTTCTTTCTCTATCTCCATGAGGATCTTCCCTCGAGAGAGGTTGAGGGGGGTGTAGGAGTCGAATCTTCCTTCCATTGCTTTGGGCCGGGAAGGACTTCTTCGGCAGTTTGTATACTTGCCGTCGTTATTGTTGGAGGTTTGGGGACCTTGTCCCCTATTATTCTTCTTCTTTGAAGGGGGTTTCCCTTTAATCAATCATCGAATCGCCGCCTGCTCTTCATCATCGGCATATTTCTGAGCCCTTGACAGG
Organism: Areca catechu; assembly: GCA_021397845.1. Lineage (NCBI taxonomy): Eukaryota > Viridiplantae > Streptophyta > Magnoliopsida > Arecales > Arecaceae > Areca > Areca catechu. The sequence continues at coordinate 1,788,050 of CM038049.1, read as the reverse complement.
AGCTCAGCGTAGCTTTTAGGAAACTTCTTATCCAGGAAGAAAGTAAGCCTGGAGGTATGAAGCCCCTTCTTCAGTGCTGACATGGCCACATGTTCGTCGAGATCGGGGATCTCAAGCGTGGCCGCATTAAACTTGGAGATATAGTCTCGCAGGCTTTCTCCTTCGTTCTGGTGAAGGAGGAACAGTGTGTCCGTATTCCAAGGAGTCTTGCAGCAGGTCTTGAAATGCAAGACAAACAGTTTTTCTAACTCGAAAAAGGAATCAATGGTACCTGGGCGCAGGCTCGAGTACCACATCCGAGCGAACTTCTTCAAGGTAGCTGGGAACGCCAAGCAATACATCGTGTCCGAAGCTCCTTGAATCATCATATGGGCCTTGAAGCTGTCCAAATGATCGAGGGGGTCGGTGGTGCCATCGTAGGGCTCCATCTGGGGAACCCTGAAGTGCCGAGGGGTGACCTCGGCCATGATGCGGTCGGTATAGGTGGGCGTAGATTACCCACAATCAAGTCATCGGGATCTCTCTGATCCCGCATTCTCTGTTCTCGGGCATTTGCCATCTCTGACTCAATGGCTCTGAACCTCCCGTCATAATCGGGAGTCTGCTTCGGCGCTCTTTCCACTGAAGTGGAGTCTTTGGAGGAGGAGGAGGTTTGCCTAGGCCTTTTCCCTTTCTGTGGGGAATCAGCGGACCTAGGCAATCTTGAAGTCCGGCCTTCAGGAGAAGGTCGAGAACGGGGAGAGGGATGCACGGAATCCTCCCGCAGAGCTCTCATTCTTCGGGATCGAGAGCTATGTCTAGAAACAGCCGGTGGGTTTGCCACCGGAAAGGCTCTGTCTTGAAATTCTTGAACCATGGTCGTTAGGTTGGCAACCTGGTTCATAAGAGCTTCAAACTACTGTGCTCCCACAACAACTATGGGAGGTGGAACATCGTTCTCCTCTGGGGGTGCACCCCCTTGAGACGGAGCACGACTCTGGCTTGTAGAAGTAATTTAAGCTTTTCCTCTTGCCATCAAAAACTTTTTTCTTTCCCTTGTCTGAGAGGGAGCTTAAAGAGCGTTAATGCTGTCGCCCCCTTCCTGACGCGCCAATCTGTTGGCATGGAGTCCCCGGATCGACCGGTCGAAGCCGTTGCATCGCAGGACCGCTCCCTGGTTCACCTGCAAAACAGGTCCCTTGCCGGAGTTGTTCCGGTGGGAGACACTTCGATGCCTAAGTCAGTGGCATATTCCAGTCACAGAATGAGAAAGCTGTCGAGAAAGAGTGGAAGAGAAAAGGCTCTTGGAGATTACAAGCGTATGTGTGCGAGATTCTTCGCGTACCTCTCGAGCTACACTTCTTACCCATATTTAAAAGAAGGCCCCGGGCCTACGGCCCGCTCTTTTTCCGGTGATCATGGGAAGCCAATCTCTCCCATGATTGGCGATCGTGGATTATCAATGAGTTGTTCCAGCCAAATCGGAGGCATAGCTGCAGGAGTCGCGCGCCATGATCATGGCATGATGAGTGTCGATTGTAACCGTTGGTTACAGTTGCCTTTATGGAACAGATTGTGATCCAAGCTTCGGGTTTCTCCTTGCGTGGGCTGAAGACTTGGTATTTTCCCAAGGCCAGAGTTCGTGTCTACGGCGGGATCCGAAGTACGTGCCTTCGGAAGTCGATGAGGAGTTCAGTCTTCGGTTGAGGCCGAAGACATCACCTGAAGAACTGGCCTTCGGATGTTGCCATCCGGCGTGTGGCCTTGGGTCGCCTGCAATCAGCTTGTCCCCGGCTTGGTTCGAAATCCGTAGTCCGGAGAGAGAACTTCGGCCAGTCGAACCGAAATTCGATTTGTAGCTTGAACCAGGATATCCCGACACCATGCAAGATGAAGCAACTTTGATCTCAAATCCATATATTTCGTTGATATGCGACTATGCAGTAGGCATTATAGTAGAGTCCTTATATATGATTTGTCGTCATAACTATGATGAAAATTCTAATCCTAAAAAAAACCGACGTCCTTCCTCGTCATCGGTCAATTCAAGGAAAAGTCATCTCATGTTTTTGAAAGGTCCTGCATCTTATTTTAGGTCCATCCCATCATTGGGCATTTAAATGATAATGGAGTGGATGGGAAACGGAGAAATCAAGAGCTCACGCGGGCCCTCTTGTAGAAGATACGAGAGCAGCCTTGTTGTGAATTATAGCGAGGGCTGTGCTGGGAATGAAAGCGTCTATAAACCTCTTTTTTTCTTTCTTTTTTCTTTTTTTTAATGAATTGGATAGATATATTAGAAAATTATCCTGAAATGGATACAACACAGAGTATCAGCTAACAAAACATCTCTAAACTGTACAGGCATATCAGAAGGAGAGGAGAAGGTAAAATATCCAGAGTGATGCATGACGAAGGAAGCCACCCAATCCGCTACCAAGTTAGCTTTCCAATAAATATGACGTACAATAAGTCCCGAGCATCCTCGAAGCAGCAGAGCGATGTCCCGCAAGAGAGACATAGTAGGAGTCGCTCTAAGGGCGCGTCGCTCTAAGGGCGCTCTGGATCCAAGATATGACAGTCGAGAAATCACCTTCTATAATAAGGTAATCCAAATAGAGGATCATTCTGGCATATCTAATACCAACACATGCTCCGTGAAGCTCCACTGAAGGAACAGTCTGCTCTAGGAGATGGGTGCCCCCCGCAGTCAAGAAGCCAATCCCCGAGGCCTGAATAACAAAGCCCGTCCTGGCATTGGGCCCTCTAACACTCTCATCAAAGTTAATAGTAGCATAGGTCGGAGGTGAGGGCTCCCAGGAGACAAGAACTCGGTGCTGCACTCAAAGAGTAGTACCGGAACCCCAGTTCACCGACGAATGTACCATCATGTTCGATACTCCATATCCTGGGCCCTAGCCCTCTCCACAATAAATCTGGCCGAGCAAGTATCGGACCTGAAGATCATATCATTCCAAGTGATCCGGAGGTGGTAAACCATATAAGCCATAAAATCCCGGGATGTAGTAGCATGAGGGGAGTGAAGGGCTCGTAGGAAAGAATCAATCACGTCCTCACCCATATAGATAAGGGATCTATAACCTGAGAGGGTCCAAACCTGCCAGGCTCTGAAATAGAGAAACAGGGTGTGGGCGACGGTCTCCTCAAAAGCAGCACAAAATGGACAGGAAGGGAGGAGGTGCAAGCCGCGAGAGCTCAGGAGGGATATGGTAGGTAATCTCCTCCAAGCCACCTTCTAGATGAAGAGACGCACACGAGGGTGCACAGGAAGGGTCCATATCCATGCTGCCTGGACTCCCCTTTGCTGAACCGGGCAATAAATAAAATAAAGATCCGACAGAGCAGCAGCGAAAGAAGACGAGGTCCCCCAAACTCTCATGTTGTGGCCGGAAAGGGAATGGAAAGGATTCTTTCCATCATGGATTCTCCAAAGTAGGTAGATAACAGAGTATAATCCCATGTCTGGACCTCTGCGATAATGAAATCACTGACCATCATGGAAGGCAGCAGGTCCGGGGAGAAGAAGGTGGGCCATCTATCCAGAGAAATATCAGAAATCCAGATATTTGAACAAACCCTGATCGATCTGTCATCCTCCACTGTCCATTTGATGTGGTCAATGACATCCGGAGTCCTCCTCCCGATCTCTCTCCAAATAGCGGAGCCTCTGGAGGGCGAAGAGAAGTTAGTCCTCCCCAGAGAATGGACATCGTATCTGGCTCGCATAAAGGAAGCCCACATACTGTCACGATCTAAAAATAGTCTAGTAGCATGCCGAGCCAACAACGCCTCCCTCGTAACTACAAGTGAATGGATGCCCAGTCCACCATCTCGCACAGGCTGGCACACCAACTACCAACCTAGGAGGTTAATACCCCTGGGAGCAGCACTGGACCGTCAAAGAAAAGCTCGAAGGATCTGCTCCACCTTGTCCACCATCACCCTCGGAATCACAGCATTGGCCAACAGGTAGATAGGTAGGGAGGTAAGCACCAACTTGATGAGAGTAAGTCGATCCATTATCAATAACACCCTGCCCTGCTAGCCTTCAACCCTGTCCTGCACCGTCGCAGCATAACATGAAAGTCCACCATACCGAGCCGAGCTCCATAAATTGGAACTCCCAGATAACAAATGGGACCATCCTGCCCCCTAATCCCCATGATAGAAATGATCTGACCACGCATACGAGCGGTAGTCTTTGGAGAAAAGTACACCTCCGACTTTGCCAAATTAACCCTCTGACCAGAAGCAAGACAATATGACATAATGACGCTCCTGAATCCATGGGCCGTAGTCTCAGAAGCCCTGCCTAGCAGTAAGCAATCATATGCAAAGAGAAGGTGCGAGATCGGAAACACTGTAAGGGCAGCAACGTAGGGGTGAATAGTCGATGCCCGAACAACATCCCGTAAGGCCCGCGAGAGGGAGTCAGCCATAATAATGAACAGGTAAGGGAAGAGCGGACAACCTTGTCGGAGGCCAATCGTGGAATTAAAATAATCAGAGGGAGCTCCATTAATAAGAATAGAGAAGGACGAAGTGTTGATGCACGCCATGACCCGAGAAATCCATTGGGGATGAAAACCAAAGTCATGGAGAGACCGGTCGAGGAAGCTCCATTGCACACGGTTATATGCCCTTTCCATATCCAACTTGATGGCCATCATAGCAGTCCTGGAAGATGCCCGTCGTATATCATGCATGAACTCCTGAGCCAGCAGGACATTGTCAAAAATGCCCCTTCCAGCAATAAAGGCCCCCTGCTCCGGAGAGATAATACTCGGAAGGATACCAGCCATCCTTCTAATTAGAAGTTTGGCACAGATTTTGTACAAAGTACCACACAGGCTAATCGATCTGAAGTGGGACGGATGAGATGGGTAAGGCTGCTTAGGAATGAGAGTGACATAGGTCTGCTTCCATCTGTCCGGCATCTGAGCAGTGGTGAAAAAGGCTTGTACAGCTGAGATAACCTCCGATTTGATAATACCTCAATATCTTGAAAAAACAGGGAAGGAAACCTATCAGGACCCGGAGATTTGTCTTCCACTAAGGACCAAAGCACCTCCCTAACCTCCTCCTCTGAAACAGGGGCGAGAAGGCCCTCATTCTATTCCTGAGAAAGTAATCTCTGAAGAGCAGACACTTGGATATAAGGTAGATCACCATCCTCCGACCTCCATCTAGACTGGAAAAAGGATAGAATCTCCTGCATAATGCTGTGGTCATCATCAATCCAGTGGCCATCATCGGACTTGAGTGCAACAATCCGATTCCTATGTCTCTTGACCAGGATAGCTTAATGGAAAAAATGAGAATTCCTGTCTCCCTGAGCCAGCCACTATATCCTGGATTTCTGCCTCCACATAGTCTCCTGCTGAACCAGCAATGAATTATAGGAGGCCAGACTAGCCCACAAGGAGAAAAACTGCTTCCTTCAGGCCACCATCCCTATCCTCCTTCACTTGGAAGTATGAATGATCTTCTCTATCTCTCCCAGTCTGGAGAAGATGTTGCATACTTTTTCTTTATTCCATCATCTCAAACGACGTTTGAGAAGTTCCAGTCTCCGGTTGATCTTGTATTGGGCATTGCCCCTGATAGGAATTCTCCGCACCTCCCTAACCACCTCCCAAGAATTAGGATAAGACAATCAAATACTCTCAAATCTAAAAGGCACTTGAATGGGAGGAAGAGGGGAGGTTGTTAGCAGAATGGGACAATGATCAGAAGCTACCCTGCCAAGGTGTCGAACAACGAATTTGGGGTGCAGATGAAGCCAGCCCGTGGTGCCACAGCTCGATCCAGTCGCTCCCAAACTCTAGCTCTCCCAGTCATGTTGTTGCACCAGGTGAACCTGGAACCCACAAACCCCAGATCAACGAGGCCATTGGAGTCTAGAAATTGGCTGAATTTTCTGGTAGCTATAGTATGAGTAAAGGTCTTGCCTCCTCTCTTCTCTTCCCCCTTGGTAATACAGTTGAAATCCCCCACAACCACCATCAGGAATCCCTGATTGATCAATCTGGATACTTCATTCCATAAATACCTTCTCTCCTTGTAGCAGGTACTAGCATAGACACCAGAGAGGATCCAAGAAGGATAATTATTTCCAGTAATTACCATTATCACATTCTGGGAACAATGATGAAACACATCGATTCTGGTGACAGATATGTTCCATGCAATAACAATACCTCCAGATAAATCCTTGGCATTAATTGCATAAAAATCCCACTCCTTAGGAAGGCAGCGGCGAATTTTTTGTACTAAAGTTCTAACTAGTCGGGTCTCCAGAATCAAGCAGACATCCAGATGATTAAGAAAAATTATTCTACTAAAAGACGAGGCAAAGGAAGGTTTTCCTGCCCCTCTAACATTCCAAGATAATATCTTCATACAGATGACTAACCCCTGGAAGAACCCTCCCCAGGGCTCTTCCCATAAACCACATCCTCCCCAGGTGCAGGACCCCTGCATTCTGTTCAGGCTCCAGATTTTCTTGAAATAAGGCGACCTTCAATCGTCCTACCACATCCTCATGGACTGGCGCCTGCTTATCCACCCTAATGCTGACCGAAACCACCACCCCTGATTGCTGCCCAGATCCCATGGATCCCAGCACCGGGCATTTGGACCCTATTAGAGCCGACAGGCCGCCCACCTGAGACTTCCTATTCCCCTCCCGAGTCACCGCAGCCCCTGCCAGCTTCCCCTGAGATCCAAGTGAACCCCCTGCAAGCCCACAGCCCATGTCCTCCCCCCTAGCACCACCCCTATGCTTACCAAACCCTGAGAGTCCCCTGCCATCCCTCCTGTGATCTCCTCTCCCCCCGCCACACCCCGATGTAGCCCTTTTCCTTTAGACCCAGCACTAGCCTTCCCTCCCCCTTCGTCCCAGACCCGCCCACCTGAGACAAGACAGCAGCAGACCCTCCCACCACACTATGAACAGAACTCGGCACCCCAGCACCACCTCCCGTCCCCTTCTTACCCACCTCTACCCACCCCAAGATTTGCTTCTTACCCTTAACCACATCCCCAGCTCCTCTCCCTTCATCTATCCCACCGGAACTCCTCTGAACCCTAACAGCAGCCGACCTAGCCATCATGGGCAAAGAAGCCGAGAGAGATCCCTTCCCCCCCCCCCCCGAGCCCATCCATGCAAGGATCAAAAGCACTGACCTTTACCGAAGGAGGAGAGGTGGCATGTACAATGGAGATTTTGTGCTTCCAGAATCCCGTGTTCGTGCTGCACTCCCAGTATGGGCGAAAAACCTTTGGAGGTTGCCTGGAATGTGAGAACAAGGATGGCTGGTGTGGGTACAACAGGAGCATGGAAAATATAGCATGCTTTTGCAAGGTGTTCTATATGTATGACAAGCTGAGTTGGCATATTAGATATATTTTAAAGGAGGTAAGGATTCCTAATCATAATCACCTGCGTAACAATATTTAGTATTATATATATACTAGAAATTATGGGTATTGTATACTTGTATGCATTACAAGTTTTGATTTTATGTGATTCTTAATTATGCTTAATTACATAAAATAATATAAACAAGTAATTCATAAAATATTAACAAAAATGAAATAAAGAAAAAATATTTATAACAATTTAAAACTCAAGCATCTAGACTAGTCATGATATGGAGCATGGCCCAGTTACGAATAGAAAAGTGGCATATATATATTGAAGATGGCCTAGCCACAAACACAAACGTGATATATATATTAAGGATGGCCTAGTCATGGATGAGAACATAGTATATATATATATATATATATTAAGTATAGCCTAGCCACGGATGGAAACGTGATATACATATATTGAGTATGGCCTTGCCACGAGCAGGAATGTTGTATATATATAAGCACAGCAAGTCACGAGCAAGAGCATAACCGTGATCAATCCAAATACCATAAGTGTTGAATTCGACCTATAATAAAAATGTTATAATAATAATAATGCTAATAAAGAAAGTGATAAAGTAATATTAATAATGATAAGGAAAATAATAGTTGAATCATTATACAAAGAAGATGTAATAGCATTTAAAATGAAGTTCTACTTAAATAAAGTTGATTTTCTGAAGATGTATGATAAGCATATCAGTGTTGATATTTGATGCGATGTGATATAAAGTTGAGTTATTTACTATTGCAACTTGACAACCATGTTAGTATCTTTATCAAGATGGTTATATTATTGCTTGAATATTGATTGTCGAGATATGAACTAATGATTTCTCAACTGATATAATTTTGTAAGAGTTGATATCATCTATTATGCTTAGGGCTGGAACTGGGTCGGCCCAAAGCCCATTGCCTGGAATTGGGCTGGGCCAGCTCAATAAACTTCGGGCCAGCCCGAAATCGGTTTGGACTTCGAACCAAATTTTAAGTATATCGGGCTAGACTTCGGGCTGTAAAATAGAGTCCATTTAATTTTTGGGCCAAAGGGATGCTTGGATTCGGTCCAAAAATTTTTAAAATATGGTCCGAAACATGATCCAATTTTGGATTGGGCCGGCCCAACTGGCTTTCGGCCGCCCAGTTCCAGCCCTAATTATGCTCGTGTGCGTGCTTAGAGAATCCTTACTAAGCTGTCAGCTCATATTATTATTCTATTTTTTTTAGAGCTGCAAAACACCTAGTTAATGGGGCAAAGTGAAAATTTTTGGTGAGAAGATAATAACAGTTTTATATTGATACTAAATGTTTCTGAACTAGGTATTTTGGACAACTTAAATTTCCAGTAAAGAATAGGTTGCCTTAGTTGTTTATATTCCAATGATGAAGGCTTTAGTTTAGATTTTTAGGCCTTGCACATAATCTAGAGTTACACTCTAGGAAAATATGTGGCCATATCACGTGGCTGACCCAGGTATAGGATTTGAAATATGATAGTTATGGTATTAGAGTTTAAGTTGTGATCACTGAGGACTATGGTTTAAATAGTATCAGGTTTGGATTAGTGATACTAAGGACTTTTTTAGACCTTAGAATGTGGTATATGTTAAGTATTGGTAGGGTAAATATTGGGTACTAAGTTATAATCTCTACTTGTTATGCTATAAATAGTTAACAATCTTGATCTAGTTGGAACTTTATGGAGAATCTTTGATGTTGTATTGGTATGGGTTCGAAATGGCATCAGTAGCATTAGATGGTTGTTTGTAATACCTACAATTTTGTCATTGAAATGTTCTTGTTGTGACATATTAACATGAGGCTGAATGTCATTTGTTAGCTATCATTTAAGCAATTGTGATAGTTATAAAGTGTTTGTATCTATTCGATAAGTATAAGTTGGGAAAGTACATCAATGTGGTTGATAGTTCTGGTGAGGAAGGAAGTAATCTTATTTGATTAAATTTCTATTACATTATATGCTTATTTACCGTGGGGTGTAAGTTTGTATTGATTTTTGTAGGAACTTAAGTTTTTATGCGCTAATAGTTATGATAGTATATCCCGTCAACAAAATCAAGATGTCTTAAAAAAGAGATGAGTGATTGTTATCCGTGTATTTAAATTATCACCATGGTAGAATCTTTGTTTGATAACTAAGTAATCAACTTGTAAAGTCCGCTGTACATATATGATTCCATTCAAGTCGCACGAAGCTTTGCCCTAAAAATTATAGATTTGAAAAGATGGCTCCCCCGGCCTCCGCCAGCCTGAAACCAGGCATGAGTATAAATTCTATTTTTTAAATATGGGAACAAAGGGCTTGTAGGCCTATTCTCTCTCTCGTCCAATTTGACCAATCATGACTATCAACTCGCTCACCTTTGAAAGTAACCTTTTATATTTAATGGAATAATTTTTGCAGCCTCCAACCATTTTATTAAGAAGATAAATATAACCGCTAAGACGGTAGCCCGATTGGTAGAGACCTTGCCTCACTACCGATCAGTCGCGGGTTCGAATAATGATCTCGTGGATGACTCGATTAAATCCAGAATTAATTATGGAGCCTGCTACAGTTGGTATGAGTGAGAGGTCAGGATCTCTTTCTTTGTTCGCATTCCACCGGCCGGCATCTTAGTAGTATCAGATTGATGTACCCATCATTAGATAAACATCTTGCATCAAACATTATTTGACGGGATGGGGAGCTGCAGGGATAACTATGCTAGGATTTATCTTCCCATCCCTTTTGGTTTAATAAAAAAAAATAAAGATAAAATTTAAAATAACATGGGTGGAATCTTCTTGAGTAACTTTGCAAATTGGACCAACCAGGGCACGGAACGTGCAATAGACTCGCGTTCATGTTTGTGAAAATCTGTAAAATACTTTTTAAAATGAAAAATATTAATTTTAATTATTAATAAAATAATTAAAATTATCTAGTTCTTATATCTTCGTATAGCATGGCACAAGCACTCATGAATAATGATTAGGGAATCTCATATATATGGTTACAAGTTGTAAAACTGCATTGTATCCGCATATGTTGTTTTGGCATATTAATGGAGTGAAAAGAATTCGAGCATTTTCTTGATTAGAATGTGGATTTTTAATTAATATGCTCGGTAAGGCCTCCATTGCAACTTGTCAACTATAAAATGGACAATGCATAAAAAATAATTAAAATGGTTTTTAAGATGGCAGTAAGACCTTAACCTTTTCCAAACACACTTTTTATCATTTTTGATGAAAACTGTGGTGCATATCTTGTTTATAATATCTTCCATCCTTGAAGAATCAAAATAAAATTTGATTCTACATCTCATGAACCTAATTAAAGGAACAATATATGCAACACCCCCTCATTCTAACAATCGATAATTATAAGAACAAATTATTAGTAGATAAGAAGCTTGAATGAGTGAATGCAGAACTCGAACTTTCTTCTACAATCTCTAGCCCAGATCTTTAGTCTCTGATCAACTATGCCAAAATGAGAAGCTCTGTTTCTTTAATAACAAGGTTCCACGTGACACATGGTGGCATTGTGAAGATTAAGGTTATAAGTACAAAGCACTAGCCTCTAATTGCTTGCCGAAGTAAACTATTTCTCTCTTTTTTTTTAAAAAAAATAATTCTTTTTTTATTAAAATCTATGTCTGATTTTTTTTATTTTTTCCACACCTTTCATATCTTACTAATCCATCTGGCGGATGGTGACGGGTCAGGTAGGGGCCGTAGGGCCGGTTCAGGATGGGTCAAAGCAAATTTGACTCAAAAAGATCCAATCTCCTAACTGGCAGGCTGAGCAAATATAAACTTATTCATTCGGTGCACTAAATTATTTAATTTTTTACTTGTCAATTACACGTAACAGCAAGCAAATATCACCAAAAAAAAAAAAAGGCCATGTTCAACTTGCAAGTTATCATCATAATTACAAAAATAAAACTTGGAACATATAAAAATTACTAGATAATTAAGTGAACTAATCAACATAATTCATGAGTTTGGGAACAGGCTAATTTCCAATTGGCCTGATGACCACCAAGTATGGAAGCTAAACCCTATTAAAAAAAAATGATTTCGGATTAATCCTTTTTTGACCCAATTAAAAATTGACCGATCCGAATCTGTTTATTTGGCGTTGGTTCATCAAGGTTTGCTGATCCAAACCAGTTTATTTCCATCGCTAATTTATTCCACTCTGATTTATTATAAATTTTATAACACCCTCGATACCTGAGGGAAGCAGTCAAATTGCCGAAAACGAGGCTTGATTGTTGAGTCCAGTTAGGCATGTTTGGAAAGGCTGTAACGACTAATTCCCTCGAACGCCCATGACTGTCAAATAAGAGCCGGCGAATCCCACGCCCACCGCGCGTCGCGTACTCCTTTTCCCTCTCTCGCTCGCACTCTCAAATTTTTATGTAAGAATAGGCAAGGGGCGAGCGAGGAGGAAGCGAGGGGGAGAGGGACAGAATAGAAACCCCTCGTTTCTATTCTCTCCCACCAACCCTACGCTATATTTGCAACGAAGTCCGCGCCTCCTCCTCTCCTTCCCCTTCTCTACCTTGTCTCCTTCGATTCGATCCATTAGATCCTTCTCCCACTCCTCGGCATTTTGTGGCTCGGTTCTTGATCTCCTTCTTTCGGCCAATGTTGGTTGATCCGTCCTTCGTTTGGTTCCAATTTCAGGGTTCCGTCTTGCCTCGGATCTAATCGGATTAGCTCTCGATTCCCATTGCTCAGTTCGAGGGTATGACGAGAGATTTATTATTATTATTATTATTATTATTATTATTATTATTATTATTATTATTATTATTATTATTATTATTATTATTTTGTGTGTGTGGTTGGTGTGTGGGTTTCTGTTTGGGTTGGGGGTGGGCGGTGGCGAGGGAGGGATTTTATTGATTTCGTTCTTGCCTTGCATCATTGGAATTGGTCCGGTCGTGAAAATACTACACCTTTTTTTTTTTTTTTCAATTTTATTTATCAAAATTTGAGGAAACTTAGATCCACGTTTGACTGGTTATAAAGTATTCATTCTTCTTCGTCTGTACTTTACAGAGTTAAACATTGTGCATTTTGATTGCAATTTCAATGACTCGTCGAAATTTTTTGTTGGATGGTCAGATGGTTCTTGCTATCTTCCAGAATATATCTTGTGGTTTGATATATTTTGGTTATAGATAGGGAGCAAGTTTTGGACTCTGAAAGAATTTTTGGATGTGGTCTTTATTGAATCAAGCTCTCAATTTAAAGTGCAAGTATGTTATGTCCTATTTGCTTAGGATTTTTTCATAGTTGGAAAAGAAAAAAAAGAATAGCTTGTTATATTGTCCACAAGTCATGACAGTAGCTAATGGATTCTTTATTTATATATTCCCTTTGGACGTTATCCATTATTTTGAATTCTTGGGTTTCTGAATTGGTTTATGTTTTTTTATGCCGGTCTTATTATATGTTATCTTTGCTTTGTAGAAGTCTCCAGTCTCATAGGGCACATGGATCTGTTCTTTAAGCTTCTTTCTGGAAAGCATTTCACATGGTTACTGTTTTTCATCTCCAAATTATAACTACTGATCTTTCTGATTTTCTTTACGAATCTCTATATTAAGTTGTGCCTTTAACATTCCATTAATGGATTCTCACACCTTTTAATTCCATGCTTTGTACTTTTATATTGTTACATATAGGTGACTGTCTACGAGAGTTGTTTGCTGGATTATGCGGAAAGACTTCAAAGGAAGTTTCAGCTGAAGAGAAAATTTTTGTATCTGAACTAAAGGAACCATGAAAAAAGCTTTTGATCAAACATTTAGAGACCTGTAAGATTATTTAAGAATTATATGATCATCAGATTCTGTGATTTTTTTTTTCATCTGATGTACAATATGCCAGAAATTGGAACATCTATGAAAATTTGTTTCTTAAGTGCATTACAGGTTAGAACATTGGATAAAGAGATCTGATAATATTGTGAAGTGTTTTAATTTTTCAGTCAATGTGACTCGTTGGGATTGCAGTATCCTCAGATGTATGGCCACATCTTATTTCAGTCCTTTTTCTTGTCAATTTTTTGCAGCAAGAGAGAGGTGAACAAGAAAGTCTTAAAGGTGCCTGGTATTGAGCAGAAGGTTGGTTATCTTACTTTGGTGTCCTCTTAGTTTTCATGTACTGTGTGCCTTTTCTTTATTAAGCAACATGTTTAAGTAGGGAAAGACATGTAACTTTGATCTGCCAAGCAATTCCATGTAGATGGAGTGCTTCTTGGTTAAATTTAAGCTTAATGCTGAAGCATGAAATCAACTCTTTCCCCCCTGAGGAATGCTATGATTTCACCATGGTGAATGCATAAAAGACTACAAGGTCACCAATGAAAGGAGATAGGTGACCAAAACTTCCAAATGCATAATTCCATTAAGCTCCAGGACCTTCCAATCAATGAAGCAAAAGGAGAAAACTTATACTTGATAGAGTTTGAAATGGTGGTGGAATCACAAGAATATGAAAAAACAAATATTTTATAAGATAATGAAAGAGTACAACTTTTCTTTCAAACCCTCTCTATCACTCTTTCTTTTCTCTTTTCTCATCATATGTATTTCTTTACTACAGCCACATATTTATAGGCATTAGAAATGACCTTTTAACTTCCCTAATAAATACATAATTATGTAACCTTTTGGATTTCCCATATGACCTTTGGAGGACCCTTTAGATTCTCCATATGATCCTTTAAATTCTCCAACACAATTAAGTTTATCAACTTCCAACATCCCTCCTTAAACTTAATTGTTCTTTCTTTATCATACCAAGAGAACTTTTAAACTTGATGAAGAGGTCTACTCCCTAAGGTTTAGTAAATATATCAGCCACTTGATCTTGTATCTTCACATATAGTAACTCTACCTCTTTATTCTTCACATGTTCCCGGATTGAATGAAAACAAATATCAATATGTTTGCTTCTTTAATGATACACTGGATTCTTTCCTAGTGCAATGACTGATTTGCTATCAATGTTTATCTTAGTAGGCTTCTTTTGCTCAAAACCAATTTTCTTTAGTAAGTTCCTTAGCCATATTGCATGTGATACACATGCAGATACAGCAACATATTCAGCTTCACATGTAGAAAGAGTAACAATAGGTTGATCTTTGACATCCATGAAAAAATAGCATCTTCCATATAAAATACAAATCCGGAAGTACTCTTACGATCATCTATGTCTCCAGCCCAATCACTATCTGAGTAGCCAATAAGTTTAAAGTTACTATGATGAGAATAAAATAGTCCATCAGTAATAGTATCTCGGATGTACCGAAGAATCCTCTTTGCTGCCTTCCAATGTATATATTTGGGCTCTTCCATAAACTTGCTGACTAAGCCTATTGCGTATAATGTGTCCGGCCTTGTACAGGTCAAATACTTCAAACTTCCTACTAAGCTTCTGTAGAGAGTAGGATCAACAACCTTTCCTTCATCTTCTTTAGATATTTTTGCTCCACAATCAACAGGAGTGCTTATAGGATTACAATCTTCCATCTTAAATCTCTTCAAGATTTCTTTAGCATAACCTTCTTGGGATATGAAAATTCCTTCTTCATGTTGTTTGACTTTCAAACCAAGAACGTATGTCATTAGCCCCATGTTCGTCATCTAAAACTCCTCCATCATAGCATGCTTGAATTTTTCAATCATTTGTGGATTGTTACCCATAAAGATGAGATCATCTACATACAAACAAACAAGTAATATGTTAGAATTTTTTTCTTTTTCGTATACAGCATACTTAAAGGGACATTGCTTGAAGCCATTTGCTTTGAAGTAGCTATCAATCCTTGAGTTCCAAGCTCTTAGAGCTTGTTTTAAGCCATAAAGTGCTTTCTTTAGCTTCAAAACCTTCTCTTCACATCCCTTTTTCACATACCCTTTGGGTTGCTGATGGGGACATCGCAAAATCCCGGAGCAAGCACGAATCCTGAAGCTGCACGAATCTCGGAGCATATTCGGAATAAAGTAGTTTGGGATTTTATCTTTTGTTTGAAATTTAAATAAGGATTTGGTTGGTTAGGATTGAGATATGGATAGGCTTATCTTATCCTATTTTATGTTTGAATTTGAATCATCTCTATCTTTTTATCTTGTATTTAAATTCAAATGAGGATTGGACAGGTCTATAAATACCACCCTCAATCCTTTGTAAAAAATAATTTTTGAAGAAAAAATTTGAGTTTTTAGAAGAGTGATTCTTCTTGCCTTCGCCTTCGGGCATGGGCATGAGGCCCTAGTTATCCCCCTTCCCAACCCATCCCAACCCATTTTCTTTAACCCCTCATGACCTTTGAGATTCATCTTAGCGCCTCCAAATATCGAGGAAGGTGTAATGCCTTAGAGGTGAGAGGTCTCTTCGTTAGGATGATTCCTAAAGTCCATAAGATCCAGATCCCTATCCTCCATCCGCACTATTCCTTCGCCACCCCTAAAAAAAAATATCAAAAAAAAGTAGTACCTTCATTTAGGTGACTTCTAGGCTCGCCAACGATCCTGTCCATCTGTCCCCCATCAATTTTGGTATCAGAGCCCAGAAAAATTAGGATATATATATATATATATTTTAGTTTTTAATTTAATTTTTAATTTTTTTTTTTCAAAATCACTCCAGATTTTCTTCACCAACAAATTTTTTTTTTGAGATCTTTTTCCCCATTTTTCTTCCTCGTCACTGTTCTTTTCCCTGTTCTCCGGATTTCCTTCTTCCCTCTCCGAACTCCCAATTAATCTCAAACCATCAACATCGTCTTCCTTTCCAAAGCTTCCTCCCCGGCCGATCAACATCCCCAGCTGACCCTCGCCGCCCAGATCTAAAAACCTCCCCTTTTCCTCCCGTGGCTCCTCCCACGCCCTCACCAACTTACAGAAAACCCCTCATCCTGTTCCACTGCCCACAGCCACCGTCGTTGTCACGAACCGGTGATTCCACCACGGCAGCAGAACATCGTTACCGCTCACCAACTCCTGGCACTGCCAGACCCTGTCTATTTCCCCATCCTCCACACTCACGTCTTCCCCCTCTCACCGCCCTCTGCCGACGGCGCCGCCATCGCATCCTCCCCTTCCTCTTCCTCCTCCTCCTCCTCCTCCGTCTCCGGTTCGATCAGGTGCAATAAGAGCCGCCCGTTCTCGCGTGTCGCGGCGAACATCTCCAGCCGATCGACAGTCTACAACTTGATCACCAACCGTCCGTCCTTCTTCTACGGCACCAGATATGTGCTCCGCTGCCCCCCATTCCTAGCCAGCCAACTCAAACGGTGACACCGACCTTCAGAACAAGCTCCAGGACCTCGTCGACCGCCTGGCATCGCCCTGGGCCTTCGCGATCTTCTGGCAGATCTCGCGTTCGAAGTCCGGTGACCTCATCCTTGGCTGGGGCGACGGCCACTGCCGCGAGCTCCGCGACGGCGACGAGGACCTCCGTCGCTCCGCTGCCGCCCTCAACGATGGATCCACTTCGTCGCCCCCCTCCTCTCTGCCTTCCGTGACCTCCGAACCCCTAAATTAGCTTCCTTTTTTCCAGTCTAAGAAGTGCCTTGGCGACTTCAACTCCATTCTGATCCCAATTCCCAAAGAGATGGTGAGAAAACTAAAGTCTACCTTGATAACCCCAACCGTAAATGGTATTCTGGAATGATACCTACTCTGAGACCCTTCCCTTGGTATAAGACCACGTTCGAAGCTCCCCTTGGATTGGATCCTGTGGTTGTTGACTTGCTTGCTTGGATCTGTGGTTGTTGACTTGCTTGGCATGGGAAAAGGAGTAGCTTTTGTTAATGGCAATAACATCGGACGTTTCTGGCCAAATTACACTGCTTCAGCTGATGGCTGCAATGGATGTGATTATAGAGGAGCATACAATGACAGAAAAATGTCAAACTGGTTGCAGAGAGCCATCTCAGAGTTGGTATCATGTTCCACGTTCATTCCTGAAGCATGGAGAACCAAACACATTGGTCTTATTTGAGGAAGTCGGTGGTGATCCGGCATAAGTGAATCTCCAAACTATCACTGTTGGCATGGTATTTTCAACTGTTGAACAAGGGAGGTCAAGATGTCATCGACGATGAGCCTTGGTTGATGTGGAAGATGACAATCCGATCAGCAAGAAACGGAGAAGGCAGATGAAAAAATGGAGATTCTACCATGAAATCAAGGGAGAAGACCGATCTCAGCCGAACCCCGTCGTCCTCTCCGTGCACCTGCTGCCGTCGCCAACCACCTCCGCCATGACCATCGCCGTCCGAGCCGCCGTCTCCGCCCTAGCGCCACCGCCGGCGAGAGCCCGCTGGATCTGCCCCTCCAAGGACTGGAACCCCTGTCATGATGTTCCGCACGCCCATCAAAGCAAAGAAGCCCCCGGCACGAACGTGAAAGCATGATTCTTCTCCACGCTTCTCAGGGCAACGTTGGTTTCTTGTTGCCTACTTCAAGTCCAGCACGGTTCTCAGGGTTGCATGGATCTCAAAGCCATAGGATCTCAGAACTGCATGACTTTCAGAGATGCCTTATGGCTAGCTGGATTTGAGCCTAACTCGACAGAGTCGAGTTTTTCCCATCTCAGGGGAATGATGGGGACATCGCAAAATCCCGAAGCAAGCACGAATCCTGAAGCTGCACGAATCTTGGAGCATATCCAGAATAAAGTAATTTGGGATTTTATCTTTTGTTTGAAATTTAAATAAGGATTTGGTTGGTTAGGATTGAGATATGGATAGGCTTATCTTATCCTATCTTATGTTTGAATTTGAATCATCTCTATCTTTTTATCCTGTATTTAAATTCAAATGAGGATTGGACAGGTCTATAAATATTACCCTCAGTCCTTTGTAAAAAATAATTTTTGAAGAAAAAATTTGAGTTTTTGGAAGAGTGATTCTTCTTGCTTTCGCCTTCGGGCATGGGCGTGAGGTCCTAGTTATCTCCCTTCCCAACCCATCCCAACCCATTTTCTTTAACCCCTCATGATCTTTGAGATTCATCCTAGCGTCTCCAAGTATCGAGGAGGGTGTAATGCCTTAGAGGTGAGAGGTCTCTTCGTTAGGATGAGTCCTAAAGTCCATGAGATCCGGATCCCTATCCTCCATCCACACTATTCCTTCGCCACCCCTAAAAAAAAAATATCAAAAAAAAATAGTACATTCATTTAGGTGATTTCTAGGCTCGCCAACGATCTTGCCCATCTGTCCCCCATCAGTTGCTTAACATATATTTCTTATTCTAAAAAGCCATTCAAAAAAGCCGACTTTACATCTAGTTGGTAGATTTTCCAATTGTTTTGTGCAGCCAAGGAAATTACTAGGCGAATTGTCTCATTACGAACTACGGGAGCAAATACCTCCTTGTAGTCAATCTTGGCTTATGTTTGTAGCCTTTAGCTACTAAACGAGTCTTGTATTTTTCTATCTTTCCTTCTGCGTTTTTCTTCACCTTGTAAACCCATTTCACTCCAATGGGCTCATGGCCTTCTGGAAGAGTGGTAAGCTCCCATGTGTCATTCTTTTGGATTGCTTTCATCTCTTCATTCATGGCCGTCTTCTAGTTTTCATTCTTTACTGCTTCTTCAAAAGAGATTACATCCTCGTTGGCATATAAACAAATGAGATTAAGAGATCTTGTTACCTCATAGAGATCTTGAATGCTTCTTATTTTTCTGGAATCCTCACTTAAGGATGGAGATCTCATGCTAGGTGAAGAGAGAGGTGTGGAATCTTCAACTTAAGCCTTTACTTCTTCTTCTTCTTCTTCTTGTATTTCTACCAAGTTGGTACTCCAATTCTAGATTCCTTCTTCGTTGAACTTCACATCTCGGCTTACAATAGTCTTCTTTGTTTTTGGATCATAGAGTCTATATGCCTTGGACCTCTAGTCATATCCTATAAAGATGCAAGGATAACTCTTGTCATTTAGCTTGCTTCTTCTTTGATCTGGGATGTGTGCATAGGCAATACAATACAGCCAAAAACTTTTAGATGAGATACATTTGGCTTATAGTCATTCCATGCTTCTTGAGGGGTTCTTCTATCAAGATTCTTTGTTGTGCAGCGGTTGAGGATGTATACTGCACAATTCACAGCTTTTGTCCAAAACTCTTTTGGCAATTTCTGTCTTCAACATGCTTCTTACCATGTCAAGAATGGTTTGATTCTTCCTTTCTGCTATACCGTTCTGCTGGGATGAATATGCGGCAGTTAAAGTCCTCCAAATGCCTCGATATCTGTAGAATTCTTCGAACTCTTTCGAGGTAAATTCTCCTCCTCGATCCGATCTCAAAGCTTTGATTTTGCACCCAGTTTGATTCTCCACAAGAGCTTTGAACTTTTTGAATATTTCCAGGGCCTCCCGTTTCTCCTTCAAGATATACACCCAAGTTTTCATGCTAAAGTCATCAATAAATGTTAGAAAATAACGACGACCTCCAAATGAGGCCAGTGTGATGGGACCACAAATATCCGTATGGATGAGTTGCAAAAGCTCTTGGGTTTGATGAAATGACTTCTTTGGAAAGCTTGTTCTTGACTGTTTTTCGACGATACATGTTTCACATATTCCTTTAGAGATATTCTCCATGAGAGGTAATCCCTTCACCATTGCCTTTGTGGACAGGAGCTTTAAAATGCTAAAGTTCAAATGCCCGAACCTCTAGTGCCATAGCCACATGTTATCCTTCATGCATGCACTCAAGCACTTTGTATTGATATACTTAATGTTCAACACGAACATTCGGGTCTTGGTCATAGGTACTTTTGCAATCAACTGATTATGTTTATTCAAGTACATGCATCCTCCTTTTATTGAAACATTAAGCCTTTTTCTAGTAATTGACCAAGACTTAAGATATTTGTTTTCATATTAGGCACATGGTAAATATTTGAAATGAACTATTGAGAACCATCCTTGAGTTGGATTAGGATCTTACCTATCCCCTTCACTTGAATTTTTGAGGCATCTCCAAAAGAAATATTGCCTCCCACTGTCTCATCTAACTCTTTAAAGACATGTTTGTGCCCACACATATGATTGCTTGCGCCGGTATCCAAGTACCATATATTCTCATTGATAGCTTCTTCTCCCTTCTTTGCTAGTAGTAGCACACCATCTTCTCATTCCTCCTTCCTTACATAGTTGGCCTTTTCATGCACTTGGTTATTCTTATTATGGTAACATTCCGAGAAATAATGACCATATTTGCCACAAGTAAAATATTTAGCATTTCTTTTATCATACCTTCGTCCTCCTCTTGAGAAACCTTCTTGCCTTTTTCTGCCTTGAATGCTTTCTTCATTTAGTGGAAGTCCTGGGCCTCCTCTTCCTCTGCCACGTCCAAAGGAGCCTCATCCTTGTCCACGACCTAGTCCATGATGATGTCCACGGTTGTAACCATGACCTCGTTAGTTGGCCCTTCCTTTTTCTCACTGATGGTGACTTGCTTTTCAGGACTTGCTCCAAAGGTTCTTTTCGCAGCAATATTCTCTGCTCATGGACTTGTAAAGAACCCATGAGTTCATTAACTGTCAGTGTCCACATCTTTGGACTCTTCAATTGCTGTCACAACATGGTCAAACTTTTGATCCAAGGATCTTAGAATCTTCTCCACCACACGCTTGTCCTCTATATTCTCACCATTTCTCCTTGTTTGGTTTATAATAGATAGAACCTTTGTGAAGTAATCCGAGATGGATTCTCCTTCCTTCATTTTCAAAGTCTCGAACTCACTTCTCAATATTTGGAAGCCCACCTTCTTCACTTTCTCAACACCCTTATGGGCTTTCTCAAGGATCTCCCATGCTTGCTTTGAGTTGGTAGCACCAGCAACCTTCTCAAAAGTGGCTTCATCTAAGCCTTGATAAATAAAGTATAGAGCCTTCTTATCTTTCTTCAAAATCTCTCGTTGTTGCGCTCTATCTCCACCTTCTTCATAGCCTTTTTCGACTATATCCCAGATATCTTGAGATCCAAGTAACGCCGTCATTTGGATACTCCAATTCTCATAGTTGGTATTGGTGAGACAAGGAATAGGAAGCACACTAGTAGCCATGACCAGGTCCTGATACCACTTTGATAGAGTTTGAAATAGTGGTGGAATCACAAGAATATGAAAAAACAAATATTTTATAAGATAATGGAGGAGTACAACTTTTCTTTCAAACCCTCTCTATCACTCTTTCTTTTCTCTTTTCTCTTTTCTCACCATACGTATTTCTTTACTACAGCCACATATTTATAGGCACTAGAAATGACCTTTTAACTTCCCTAATAAATACATAATTATGTAACCTTTTGGATTTCCCATATGACCCTTTGAATTTTCCATGTGACCCTTTGGATTCTCCATATAATCTTTTGAATTCTCCAATACAATTAAGTTTATCAACTTCCAACAATACTGAGGTTGTACATGTTAGACTACAAAGTCTGACATGGTGCAGCTTTGTTGCTTGGCCGCTAGTTTTTCAGAGTTTTGGAGTGCTAACTCTTTTGGACTCTTGGAGACGAAATGACATAACACTCTGAAGACACTTCAGCAATGGAGTGTCCCATTTGATTAAAAGTCTCAGCATGTTGCATGATTTTTAGAAAGTTGTGTGTTTGAGTTCTCAATTATTTTATTGCTAATCACTAAGGTATCTACTCTTATAGTGGAGAGCCACATCAAAAGTTTATATGCCATGAATCTGAGGTTTTCTTTAGCAAATAGTCAAAGCTATTTTAGTTGCCAGCTACTTTGAAAAGTTACATATTTTAACTGTAAAATTTAGTATTTGGAAGTATCCCTGTGTTGGGTTTTTTGGAGGTTGAAGTGATGAATGCTTGTGGGGACACTTAGACACTTTGCACCCATGCCAAGTATCTTTCTAACACAGCAATGCTGGAGAAACAGGAAACAGGAACTTCCTGAATTGTATAAACTCCAAGTCAGATTTCAACAAGAATACTGTGAACAAGGATGAAGATTTTCTTTTTTCATTCACCTCCAGGGAATTAATATCTGTATTCTTGTCTCTAAATTCTAGGTTCTTGATGCCACAAGCAACGAAGCTTGGGGTCCTCATGGGTCGCATCTGGCAGACATTGCACAGGCCACCCGGAGCTAGTAAGCTTTCAGTTTCATCTGTTATAGGCTACCTGCATTCTTTATTTTGCAACAAGGTTAATCACATTTCAAAAAATCATGCAGTCATGAATATCAGAAAATCATGGTGGTCATCTGGAAGAGGATTAATGATACTGGAAAAAATTGGCGTCATGTCTATAAGGTGCTGTACAATCTCCTTCTATCTCGTCATAGGCTGCCTTCCATGTAAACTGTTATGCTGTATCTATTAATGACCTTTAGTAAATGTTCGAAATGTCTGTACAATCTCCTTCCATGTTATCATATGCTGCTTTTCATGCAATCTGTTATGATGTATATGTTAATGACTTTCAGTAAACATTTAAATGTTTTGTATGTAGCACTATTTGTCAATAAATTATGCACGGACACAATGCCACAATTGGTGTGTTGATGAAGTTCTTTGCACTTTGTAAATTGTTTATTCTTTTTCTGGTATGCTCTGCACTAGCAAGTGGCACTAATAGTTCATTCCATTGACACTCAGGCATTGACTGTCCTGGAATACCTAGTAGCACATGGATCTGAACGTGTAATTGATGAAATCAGGGAACATGCCTATCAAATATCGGTACTCTATGCTATCTGTTTTCATTCTTCTGCTATACTTGAATCTAAAACTTATTTAACTTGTTTTTGGCATGAATTTATCAAACTTGCAATGGTTATGTGTGTAGCCTTTCTCTGCTTTGTCAGACTTTGTCCGACTTCCAGTATATTGATTCTAGTGGGAGGGATCAGGGAAGCAATGTTAGGAGGAAATCTCAGAATCTTGTTGCACTAGTAAGCAGTAAAGAAAGAATACGGGAGCTTAGAGAGAAAGCTGCTGCTAACAAGGAAAAGTGAGTTTGCCTTTAAAAATAATGCTGAATTATGCGATACATTTGCAGATTTAGTATCTTGTTATATTGCATAGGTATTGTGGTGGCAGAACATATAGGCCCCATTCACATGGACATGATGATCACTTTGATGATGATCGTTTTGAGGGTCGTTATGGAAATAGAGATGAAGATCGAAATGGGTATGTTAGGGAAAGAGATTCAGGGTATGACAGATATGGCCGACGTGGGGACTCATTTAGTCAGGATGGTGATCGTTATGGTCAAGATTTTGGTGAATGCTACAAAATAGAAGCTTATGGAGATGAGAGTTATAGAGGTCGTGGCAGTGATGGTTACCGATTTAGGTCAAGAAGTAGGAGCGTTGATGTTGATATGAATCGTTCCATTGATGATGATGACCGTTATTCATATCGGTACATGCTATTTCCTCCTTTTATTTCAAATAAAATATACGTATATATTGATTCTTCGTTATGATTAAATTAAAGAATATTTACTTTTCAGAGTAAACCCTCTGTTCTATATGTATTTTTTTTCAAATACATGAGGTACTTAATATCCTTTGATGGTGCAGAAGTGGTGATACAAGAGCTGATTACCATTTTCAGGATGAAAGGTAAATTCCAAGTGACCATGCTTCACGGTCATCCTTTAATTGTTGAGTTCCTGGAAGTCTCATGTCTAAAGATTAATGTCATACTGCATCCTAGCATGTCCTATCAATACTATTCCAATGAGAAATTGGTACTCAGGACATCCCAGACGCACCAGTTTGCTTAAGAACCCAGATGTTCTAACCATCTCAGTGTACCAGTTAAGATGACTTGGAATGGTTGCATCTGATACTTGGGATGGCTTGGCATCCCATAGTATTTTCTTTTTTCATTTTTTTCCTTCTTCATCCATGTTGTTAACGGTCATTGTGTCCATCCTGACCCATCCCTGTACCGTACTGACCCAAGATGAAACTGGGACAAGTACCGGTATTTGAAACTTTAATCCTTGCTCATATCCATGTTCACGGACCACTGTTTGAAACCTAAATTATTAGTTGTTTCACCAGCCGACTTGAGTACAAGCTCTCCATGGAAAACGCTAGTGCCCCACCCAGTTACGAGGAAGCAACAAGGGATGCCCAAAACTATGTGCAGGATGAGAGGTAAGGATTTCCATTGTTTGGGAAAACATTCTTTGCTGCAGTCTATTTCTTCTGACATCATGCTCAATTTAAGTGATGGACGGACCATAGAGGCACCCATAGATGATACATCTTCACCAGCTGCACCTAAGACAACTTCTTCCAAAGATGCAAGTCAGAGTCAAGACCCTACTGTCACTGGTGCATCAGTGGCGGCCCAAGACAACATAGTTGATGCTTTTGATGAGTTTGATCCACGTGGTTCAGTGGCAGGTAACAAAATCTGGCCTTTCTGTTGAGTTCCTGCAAATCTGCTGCCAAAATAATCTAAACTGATGTTATAACTGTGTAATATGTGTTTATTTAAAAGTTCTTATGGTGTACTTGTTCAAGCATGGGTTTTAAACAAAGATATTTTGGTTCAATTTTTTTCCTGCTGAAACCATCCCATGTTCATATTTGCCATTGTACAATTTTTGTGCCTGCTTCAGCATATGTTTTTACCAACAAGCATAGCAGCTATTTTGTTATTATAACTAGAATTCCATTAACTTTGTTATGATCATAACTTTTGCTATGCATATTACTAATTTCCACTATGAATTCTGTCACTGGTTCACAGTGTAAGAAACACAATGAAGTTGGAAGCAAATCAAAATTGTGATGACATGGGTGCCCTAAATACATGGATGGACGTCTTGTATGCCACTGCAAGTGGTGACCAAATCTTGCACCAGAAATGTGTTTGATCACGTGAAACATCATGATAAACATCAATAATGCATCTTCAACTATATATTACACTCATGCTTTATTTTGACTGGAAGATTCTGTAGGGCTGTGAGGCTCGCATGTCTCATGCTCCGTGCAAATATACCTTATATGCCTCATATACTATGAAGCCTCTAAGTACAATGTGTTCAGTTTATTCACTCTTGATTTACTCTATCTAGATTATGTTTTTGAAAAGTACGAGTCACTCATATTTATTTATTTATCCTTTCTCACAGAATATATCATTGAAACAGAAATATGATCCATAAATTTTCATTGGTCTATGGAATCATAGCCATCCATCATATCCTTATTTCTTATTTGATTCAATTATATACCGAGTTCTAGTTCCACACTGAATGACCATGTAGAATTAATCTATTGATTCTATTCATGTGATTGTTCTCGTGTTTGAGAAATACATGCAAAGCCACGGGCACTACATTTGTTGCAGTCTAATTTGTGATAGCTGAAGAGATATAGTTGGAATTAAGCGGCCATTGAAAAATCCCTTGAGTGATGCACCATGGATAATCAAGTCTCAAAAGTTCTTTGCCTTGACTCTTGCCTTTTTTTGATCATAGTTTTCTCAGGGTAGAGGAAGAAGTTTTGGACTTTGACCACCATTGAGGGCTGATCATTTTAGTTTGCTCATACATGCATGAGGTTGTTGGTATAGAAAGTTGAGGTGAAGCCCTCGGTCAATTAAAGCCTCTAGCAGGAAACATTTCGGTTGTAGAAAGTTACAACTGATACGAGCAGCCTAAAAGGCTATTTCGTGAATGAAGGCAATCTCTGTGCAGACTAATTCTTAAGCTTAGAACTTCCAGCATGCACAGATTCTTTGTAGTTTTGCCCCTAATTATGATCATTTTACAATCTCGGTGACCAGAAAGTTGACATTGTTCAGGTCATGGCTGATATCTAATTTCTTTTTTGGGAACCAAGACCTAATGAGCCAACCCATAGTACGATTTTAAGCACTGATTCATATTGGCTGGTATGGGGACATACAATCGTGATCCAGTATGATACTTCTCCGGTATGGTGGCTTGGTCGACCACATACCAACACATGGTACAAGTGTTGTGCCGATTCCAACAGTGTACCATTGTGTCAATAGTGGCATAACCCTACTTATATGATTAAAAGATATGGTCTGATATCGAGACTTAAAATGTTTGTTGTACCGATCTATACTAGTGTGTATCAACCATACCATGTCAGTACCGAACTAGTACATGGTATGGGCATGTACTGAATGTCAGTACACCAAACTGGATACCATACCTGGTGGTATGGGATTTCGTATCAAGATGGTGAATCTTGCTTAAAACCTTGCCACAAGAGTCCATCCTTGATTAGAATCATTCACTATTTTCTGCTACTGTTATATAATACAACATATGGGTACCACATAAGAACATGACAAACCATCTGGATTCAGGAATTGTATGATCATTTGCATCTCCAAGGATTTTCATCTTCTATTCCATTTAGACCAAAGCATGGCGATCCATGTCTAATTTTTTGTATAGTTTGGGTGTTATGTGATGAGAGAGGTGATGACATGGTTTCTTGTATAGACTTTCATAGTTATCAGACTCAAGGTTTCTGGGAATCGTTAATTTTGTTTTTAAAATTCTGATCAGGTGATTTCTGTTTCTTTGTTAACATATTTTGTTGTTGGAAAGTGTTCTCACGGATCATTGTTTAAGTCCATTCTTAATTAGGCAAGTTCATCTCACATGAAGATATTTCTTATTGATGATTTGATATATATAATATTAATGGCAGTAAGATGATGAATTGCTGGTGGATTGTGACTACTGGTCAAGTTCTTTTTGCCGAAAATCTTTGTCTCTTTTATCGTTGTTGTTGTCATCTTATTTTCCTTGTTCCAGTTCTTTACATAAAACTGAATCCGATGCCATATCAAATTTCCTGTCTAAATCTAGTACATTTAGTTAATTCCTTTGAAAGAATGACCCTTGTAATCCCTCACAATCTGGTTTCTAAATCAGGATTAGTTCCAAATTATTTTTTTCGAAGAAAGACCATGGATCCTTGTCTGATTTCCTTATCGTAGACAAATTCTACTCCAGCATTCTAAGGCTACTCCAGTTAATTAAACTTTACATGATGTTCTATGTTTACCTAAAAATCCATTTTAATCTTTAAGATCTAAAATTTAAACATCAGAGCTATAAGCTTTTCTGTAGTCATCACTATTAACCTAGCAGTGCATCGTTTCTTATGTGGTATTGATTATGTGAGATATGTCTCTCTAATACTATTGCACGGTATGCTTAGTTTAGAGCGAGCTCCTTGTTGATTATATGCTTCTAAAATACAGCTCTGTCCACATAATTCTCCAAGCTAACAACTTCTAGCCAGCTTTTAAATTACAAATCTCTTCTTTTTTGAGCAAAATCACTAATAACAAAGTTGTGAAAATTAAAGGAATGAATTCAGTCAGTGGTAATATCAATGAGTTTTCTTCCACTTTGTTCCAAAATTTTGTTGCTGACTGGGCAAGATGGCTGCCTGGACTTGGCATAGAAGAGCCCAACAGTGGTTCTCAGAGGCAAGATTTAAGAAATAAGCATGTTGAACATCTTAATAAATGCCTTTAACACTTCTGTGGTCTTTAGATATTCAGCATATTGGAACTTGTCATAACATCTCTGGCGATACTATTTCTTGTGCATTTCAGTTTTCTTAAACTGGTGAGTGGCTTGATATGCTGACCATTCATGTTCATTGGTTTCTATATGCCAATAATATCAGATGATTCGAATATTTGATTAACAATGATCGATTTTCTGTCATTGGAGTTAATGCAAGCCCTCCCTGATGTTCTTCGTTGGATAAAGATACCAATCATACATCATCCTATAACCTTAAAGTCAGACAGCTTAGTATAAACAGTTTAGGTGGTTCAGAAGTTCTCTTAACCTTTCAAATCATGATCTGAAGCTCATGGTGGATGTTTGGGAAAAAAAAATTATTTTAATCCTTCAATATTTTATTATTAGAACTTCGAACCATTTCACTTAATCTCATTAAATTGGGCTTGTTACTTTATTGATGACTAATTAAGCCAGTGTGGCTAACAAATGGTTGATGGTGGTCTAAACTGGACTTCATTTTCTTCTCAACTTTATGATTATTCAGGCTTGCAAATTCAAGCTGTTCATTCATAATCGCTTTCACAGTTGTCAAACATTTCTATCTGGCCTTCAAGTTCCTTGCTTTCTATCTAATAAACCAAATGCTGTTTTTCTAGTAAAATTTCAGATACCTTTTGACTCCTTTCTGCATTTTTTCCAAATTTACGCCTATGCATTATCTACTTTGTATATCTAAAGTGTTCAGTGGATGCATGTACTCATTTTGCCTGATTATATCTAGTAATTTTGTTTCTGAAACTCATCAGTTTGATTGAAGTTATGCCAATAATATGGTTTTAAGAATTTTTGTTTAATAGTATAGTTTTCAGACTAGCAATATGGTTTATAAGATTTTGTCCATCCAAGTAACACTATGGTTAGTTTCTCTGGGATTCTGCCCAGCTCATCATCATATCATACTTTCTATAGTTTCTCAATATGTTTCCTTAAAATTTGTGTTCGAAGGATTGCATTCTTTTTCATCTTTAATTTCAGAAGAATTAAAATTATCTACATCAA
Organism: Areca catechu; assembly: GCA_021397845.1. Taxonomy (NCBI): domain Eukaryota; kingdom Viridiplantae; phylum Streptophyta; class Magnoliopsida; order Arecales; family Arecaceae; genus Areca; species Areca catechu. Next base: position 1,758,996 of record CM038049.1, on the reverse strand, counting down.
GCTTAGTTACCGGAAGTGTGTTGGGTGCTGCTTCATGGAAGCAGGTCTCTTTAAAAAAAATTAATAAGAAAACAATTAGGAAGGAGTTGCAGGGACAAGTTTCTGAGGAGGTTCACAAGCAGATGCATCACCCTAAATGGAAGATTCCTGACACCAGGACATAAAGTCTAAGGGCTCTGTGTATTCTTGCTTTTACTTTACATATCCAGAAGTACCAATGTAACACAATTCCTTCATCTTGCTTACAAGAATTGTAAGTTCTGGCTTCTTCCAAAACTAAAAGAAGCTCGATCCATTTTAAAGGTTTACGAAAGCTTGGAATTTGCTTCAAATTTTTTCATCGTGCTTCAGTGCTGATTCTCCCTGTTTAGCTCCCTGCTCCAACTTTTTGTGTTTCTTTTCTTCTCTTTAATGTTTCTTTATCTCCGATCAGTATTATGCATGTAACCACTTTAAATTAGGAACACTGAAAGGTCAACTTGCTCAGGCATTTTTTTCAACAGCCAAGGTGGGCACAGGTGCAAGAATTTAATATAACGAATCACTTGCTAGTTAGATACTTCATGTGGATCCTTTTTATCTTTGTAATTGGTGACATTCCTTTTGCTAGCTGGGCTAGTATTAGAATGTTAAAGAAGTTAGTTTATTATCCTTAATAAATAAAATCATGAGGATTTGTTAAATGATAATCATGTACCATTGCCAATGTGGCTGTGACAACTAGAAGTCTCAAGCTGTCAAAGCTTTGCTTGCTTCTCAGTGTTCTTTATATGCATTGTATGATTCAAATTGATCTACAAATGAATTGATGAAGCAAGTAGTAATATCTGAGTGGAATTCATAAATTTGATAAAGAATTTAAAGTGTGAGTGCTTCGTTATTGTCTAACAATATCAGCTGTTTCTACCAAAAAAAGGAAAGTACTATCATGTGCATCAACTGTTATTTTGGATACATGTTAATTGTAAATACCACATGCCAACGTACTTCGACTTCTTTTCCTCTTTCTCAGTTGCTCCACCTGCTGCAAGTAATCAAGAGTTGGACATTTTTGGATCCTTATCAGCACCAGATTCTGCGAATTCAATGGCTCTGGTGACTTTACCTTCTGGCATCACAAGTTCTGAAGCTGATATGCCAATTAATTCTGGTTTTGGGACAAATTCTGTTGCCCCATCAACATCCTCTGCTACTGTGAACCAGGTATATTTGGTTATCCATATTGGGCATTTTAATCTGATTAAGTTTTAGTATTATATTTGGTCCTGAGAGCTAGTTAATCAAGTACTCTTTTGACTTGTCATTATCCTATCTCTTCGAATTCTCCTAAAAAGTGAACTTTTTTTCTTTTAATCTAAATCCCCAAAAGAATAACTTCCAGTCCTAGATAATACTTTTATTACTTTGCATATGAAAACTCAGATGGATTTGCTTCTTTTTTATGCCAAATATTTATAGATGTTGAATAGAAAGGGAACATACTTTTATGTTGTATATTTTGCCAAATAACTGTTTTGGAAGGTGGTTCCTTTGGGTGCCTAGGTGACTGCATGAGCTTGGGCAATCACCTGGCTGCCATTTTGGGGCCTAATTCCAAAGTGGCCACCATGTGTGGTCCTGCTGCTAAGTGGTGCACCTAGACTGGTCAGATTTGGACAGTAGTTTGGAGTTAATCATGTATGAGGCAGGGTGAGTGAGGGCTTTTGATGTTTTAGGTGGGTGGATTATCAACACCCTTTCCCTTACCACCTTGGTGCGTAAACACTTAGTTTGTTTCCAAGTTGCAAGCTTGCTGATTCTTGATAGTTGTTTTTTTCCAACTCTGTACTGATTTTTCGCTTGTTGATTAATTGAACTACTGGGCAGTTTCCTTGGATTATCAAGCTACTTTATTATATAATTTGTAGGAGAAAACTACTATTGTAGTGGTTAACATGCTCATGAGACTTAATCGGAAAATGTAAAATTCATCTTTTGTAATTTCCTTTTTGAGGAGAAACATAAAGTTCACCTCGTTTCAGTTGTTTGTTTAATTTATTGTTTCCTTCAATTTTTCTCGTTTACTCTAATATTCTAGGTATTTTATATATTTATGAATCTTAACTGCTTTTTATTAATTTCTGTTATATCCATCTGGGCATCTATCTAAGCATCATCTGTTGCAGAAGGGCTACCCAGTCTCCTGCCCTCTATGCAGCAACTGACTTTGAAAATACTGGTCTGGATTTATTTTAGTAATCACAAATGATTTTCATTGGCAATCTATTCCTCTACAATGAGAAGCCTATAACCTGTCTCTTTCCCTTCTAATCTCGTATTTCTTCTGTTCATTCTCCATTGCCGAACAATCATGATTCCTATTTTATTCATGCCCAGCCTGTTGAAAATCCTTTTGGAGATTCTCCTTTCAAGGCTACTCAAGAAGATTTCCCGGCTCAGCAACAAGGCTTCACACCTGCCCATTCCTTCCAGCCTCTTGGATCAGCTGGTGGTACTGAAACTCAACCACCAATAGGCCCAACAATGGAAGCATTCTCAAACTTTGATTTTGGCGACACCTTTGGTGGTATTACTTACTCTCCGACTGTAGCAAATAGTCAATATTCTTCTGCAGGTCCTACATTTTTGGCTCCAGAGTTGCCCAAAGCACAGGAAAACAGCGATATTCTTGCAGGGATTCTACCACCAACAGGCGTTGCAGCTGAAATCCCTTCACAGGCAGTTCAGCATACAGCTATGACAGCTACACCAGTTGCTCAAATGAATTTCCTTTCCCGGTCAGGGGGAGATATCCTACCACAGACGAGCCTTGCAGCCAAAATCCCTACAGAGGCAGCTCAACCTGCAGCTCCAACAGATACATATGGTGCCCAAATGAATTTCGTTCCATGTTTTGGGCTATCAACTCTACAAGCATCTCCAGTTTCAGCACAGGCAGCTTATTTTGCTACTCCAGCCAGTATGCAGGCAGCTCAGCCCACAGCTCCAACAAGCACGCATGACGCTCAAATGGATTTTCTCCTTATTCAAAGCAATCAACTCCACAACCAGTTGCACTTTCACAAGCAGCTCATTGTGCACCTCCAACTGGTATGCAGACAGCTCAACCTGCAGGTCCAACAACTACACATGGTTCCCAAATGAGTTTTCTCCCCCATTCAGAGCTATCAACTCCACAATTTGCTCCAGCTACATCACAGGCAGCTCAACCTGCAGCTTCATCCGATAACCTTCCCTTTCAGCCAGTTGCATCAGCTCTGGTAGCTTCACAAGCAACTTCCACCACCTCGGCTCTACCTCCTGTAAAAGCTCAGCCATCAAAATTCCAGCCAAAATCTGCAGTTTGGGCAGACACGTTGAGCCGAGGTCTTATCGATCTGAACATATCTGGACGTAAGTGCATGCTGTTTTCGCTTACTTTTTTCCCATAAATATCTTTCCATTATTAAAATTTCTTCCTGGTGTAAGATAAAAATTTCTTTGTTGCTTCTAGCTATTTGTTTATTGAGTTCTGATTTCTGCTGCAGCTAAGGTCAATCCCTTAGCAGATATTGGAATAGACTTTGAGGCCATGAATCGGAGGGAGAAGAGAAACGAGATGAAAAGCTCTGCTGTGACTCCTGTGACATCTACCATAACCATGGGCAAAGCTATGGGAGCTGGTTCTGGTATCGGTCTCGTTGGTGCAGGTGGCCTTGCCCCACCTCCAAATCCCACGATCAACCCTGGCTTGGGAATGGGAATGGACATGGGCATAGGAGTGGTTGGAGGAACTGGCATGGGAATGGGTGTTGGCATGAGCATGGTCAGGTACGGTGGGGGCATGAATCAATTACCTATGGGCATGGGAATGGGAATGGGCATGGGAGCGAATGTGGGCATGGGCCAAGGAGCACACATGCGACCTCCCACTGGAATGCCTTCCGTTCCTGGTGGGCCTCCGGGTCCTGGCTTGTCAGGTATTGGCTACAATCCCATGATGGGTATGGGTCACTATGGATCACAACAGCCATATGGAGGTGGGTATAGATGAAAGAGTTTAATCATGAAGAAAACTGGGAAGGAGAAACTAACACAAATATCACGTGCTCACAGTATAAGTTGCAAAAGAATGCTCAAGCCTGAGATCTGGTGGCACTGGTTTTCCGGAGCAGGTTGATTAAGACGTATTTGTGTAAGTTGCATTCATTGTTTGGGCGTTAGGATTCTAACAATGTTGCGTATTGAAAGTCAGGCCTGATTTGCTAGTATCTGATGTGGTGTTACGTGGATGATAGATTCTTTGAGGTTCATTGGTTGATTTTTTTCTAAATTTGTTCCAGTATGTTTGCTGGAATGAAAATAAATTGAATTGCCATTTTTTTTTTTCATATTGGAAAACCTTGTTAAATTTTGACAAATTTTCCATTAGATCATCTGGATTTGGCACGATGACAGCTGATATGGGACATTTACCATGACAGATGAAACACTCTTTGACTAGTTTATTCTCTTTTATTTATGTTAACTTTCTAAGATTTCATCTGAAAATATTATTAGAATTTCACGGAACGCCCTCAATGCTTACAGACAAATGTCCTGATTAGTATGAAAATACGAAATAGAGTGGGGTGCTCACTTTTTTTTTTTTTTTTTTAAAGTGCGAAACCAAGGGCAGGCCAGCAGCTTCATTTCATGGCGAAAATAATGTCATGTTTGCTTAGGCATTTGACTTATCGATTTTGACAATGGGACAGAAAAGATGGTAGTACAGGCAGTGTCTGCCAGTCGCCCCTTTTTTTTTTTGGTTAAATTAAAATGGAGGCTAAAACAGCCAAACAGGTTTTTTTTTATTATTTGAAAAGTAACAGCCACCCCCAAATTTGAACATGGTTCTGGCTTGTGTGATGCATTATATAGTCGTGTGACAAAAATCCCGGAGCTCTCGTGCCACGTAAAATTTTGGCCATGCATGACCATGTCTATGGATAAAAGGTGGCATGAGGCGGGTTTTGGACGAGGGATTTTTTTTTTTTTTTTTTTTTGTTAAAGAAAAAAGAATAGGAGGAGATAAATTTTGGTATAACTTTTTTCACAGATCTCTATCCCATTAGGTAATGTTCAAGATGCTCGAATTTGTACATTTTTTTTCCATCTAAGAGATTGATTAGTAGAATAGGGGGACAAAGAGGATAATGATCATGGATTCTAGAAAAAATTTTAATTTTAATCGAGTTATTTCTAGAATCATACTTTGAATTTATGACCGGTTGGTATCGATCGGGCTACCATCTTAGCGGTGACGAGGGGATCTTTGGTTGGAAGTAAAAATAGCTGCTTCTTACTTTTTGATGGACAGGAGCGTCACCTCTCATATGTACGATAGTAAGAGGGCTCAAAATATTTTATTTTCGTACTTGAACGTATGATAGACTGGAATGATTTTTCATCCAGTCTACCATAATAAACTATTAGAGAAGTGTCTCACTTCCACCAAAAGAGAGTCCCGGAACATCGCCCATACTATCGAATTTGATGCAGAATGCACGCACCATCTCTGATAGATCACCGACCGAGGAGTTTTAGAAATAACTTCAAGATCCAGCAGACTAAAGAATATGTCGGCTGTGCCCATTGGTAAGAGCTAGAAGTATTAGTAAAGGCTACTAATTAACATTTCAATTCGACAAAGCAATATCCCCAAGTCAAACAGCAATTCCATTTGAGAATCATTCGACTTCCCAACTTCTCTTCAGTCTCTCTATCCCTCATTCAAAGTGACACTCAGAAAAGATTTAAGAGACCAGCGGACTTCATTTTATAATTATTATAATATCCTGATTTAATCTTAAATAATCACTAATTTATTTTTTGAACCAATTTTAATTTCTAGTTTATCAGTCAAATCAATACACTAAAGAAAATATCTCATGGACTTGATGAAGATTTTGATCTACAAAAAGATATATAATATGTCTTCGGCTTCGTATCATTATCTTAGTCTGAAGACTAAACCTATTAACCTTGTGGCTCCGGCTTCATATCTTTATCTTAGTCCGAAAACTAAGCCTATCAATCTTGTCTCCGGCTTTGTATCTTTATCTTAGTCTGAAGACTAAGCCTATTAACCTTGTGGCTCCGGCTTCGTATCTCTATCTTAGTCCGAAGACTAAGCCTATCAACCTTGTATCTTCAGCTTCTTATCTTTGTCTTGCTCCGAAGATCAAGCCTATTAATTTGACACATCTAGCTTCGTACCTTCAGCATAGTCCGAAGAGTATGTTATCTTATCTTCAAGATGGCTGTAAGTATTTACTTATTTTTCTTGTTATTTCCAAAAAAATTCTTCTGAAGTGTATAGCTAACATTCTCTTTATGAGCGCTATTAAAGAGAATATTGAGTTCACTTTGCATCTATTCTAGAAAAGAATGAAGCATATTAAATTGTGTGTTTTTCCAACTGCGAAATAGTTGAAGTCTATTCTGGTTGTTGCAATCACTCACATGGTCGAAATTCTCAGATTGGATAACTATGGAATAACTAATTTTCCGACCACCACTACTTACAGTTATGAGAAAGTTATATTTGCTAACTCCCATAACCGTAAATAGTTGCATTGGAGCCTATAAATACTTGTAAGATGGGACACTCGAGAAAAGCGAAGCTCATTCCCAGAAATTCGAATTCTTTCCTTTCCCTCTCTACTTTCAAGCTCTCCATTCTGTTGCTTGAGTTTTTATTGACTTTGGCATCGGAGTGTCCCCCACCGAAAGATTTCTGGTCAGGGGATCTATTTTGCAAGTTTCGGGCAACGGTGAACCAACGGGCAAGCCACTCCATCCAGCCAGCAGGAATTCAGCATCAATAGATTGGCGCGCCAGGTAGGGGAAGATCTGTTTCCTCTGTTCAAAGGAGAGCTCTATTCAAGCGAAAATGGTGAAAGCAAAGGTTCAGAACGCATCTACGAGCAAGGAGCAACATGCTCCTCCAGCAAACGATCCTCCAACAGATCGTGGAATGCAGCCTTCTATGATAATGATGGGGTAGCAACAGTTTGAAGCCCTTCTAAACAGGGTAGACGCCTTGACGGCATTGGTTCAAAACTTACAAGAAGCAGCTGCTCAAAGGTAGTGTCCACCATGAAGGCTCTTGTAGGCAACCCAAGAGGGGGGTGAATTGGGTTTTATAAAACTTTGAACTATTTAATGATGAACTAAAACAAGTATGTGCTAGATCAATTCAATACTTGTATTTTGGCAATGTATTTGTGTGCTTCAAAATAATATACAGTGGAATTAACAAAATAAATGCATGAATAAAACAATCACACACATACAAAGAAATTTATAGTGGTTCGGTGGACTCCAAGGCACCTACATCCACTTCCCAAGATCCCCTTGAAAATTTCACTAAGTTTGGTTTTGTAACCTAGGCTCACCAACAACCTTTACAACTTGTTTTATCTTCGGGCTCACAAGTCAAACCCTAGTTGGTTTCAAGGCTCACCAATAACCACCCTTGGTTTTACGGGCTAACCAACAATCCAACTTGTTTTGTCTTCGGGCTCACAAGTCAAAATCCTAATTGGTTTTTACCACATAGGTTCACCAACAACCTTTGATGGTTTTCACTAGGCTCACCACCAACCTAGATACAAGAATTAAAGAATGAAAATAAAAAGCTTTCTTACAAAGAAAAATTTTCATTGAAGCACATTGATTGTTGATGTTGAGCTTGTCTCCATGTTATAGAAGCTTCAATGGATGCTTGATCATGTTGCTCTTGGAAGCTCCCTCTCATTTTTGAATTCTTGGAGGCTCAACACTCAACAAATTGGATCCTCAAAATATCCTTCACATATTTTCACTTGGAAGCTCCCTCTCCAAATCATAGATGATCGTTTATGACCGTTGGGATGAAAAACTAGCCGTTTGAAGCAAGTTGGAATCAATTCTGCTCTTCAAAAAAATTAGCCGTTACAGCAAGTGTCGACACTTGACCTCCAAGTGTCGACACTTAGTTTCCAGGTGTCGATACTTGGTTCTGCAAATGTCAGTATTTGGTTTACTTGGTTCTGCAAGTATCAGCACTTGATCCTGCAAGTGTCAGCACTTGATCCTGCAAGTGTCAACACTTGATACTATTCATAGCCAATTTTGATTTTTCACATTTCTGTATTTTTCTTGTTCTCAAGCCTTGAGTCGACACTTCACTCTTCAAGTGTCGATACTTGATCCTCAGGTATCGACACTTGCTTCCCAGGTGTCGACACTTCATTTGTACCAGGCTGAATTTTCTTCAAAATTCACTTCTTTGAATACCTATAACTGATTTACACACTTAACACATAATTAGTACTCAAATATACTTAAGTATTTTGTCATAATCAAAATCAGAGTCAATAATCTCTCCCTTTTTGATGATGACAAAATCTTTAAGTATATAAACAAGGTAAGCTCAAAAATAAATATAACATGCTCCAAAAGATAAATAATAAGAATAGAGTAATGAAGCAATGATAAATATTGAGCTCCCCATCAAAATATGATCCAAAAATAATTTTTCAAAAGCTCCCCCTCAACATATGATTTCTAAATTCTTTTCAAAGTTTTTCAAAATATTCGAACTTTCAAATTTTCAAATTTGGGATGCCATGATCTTTAGCTCAAAATCGTTAGATTTTCAATCAGAGCATCGAGCTCTAATACAAATTGAAGGCTCAGGTAGGCAACCCAAGACGGGGGGTGAATTGGACTTTTGAAAACTTTTCATAATTCAAACAATTATGTGCCAATTCAAAACATGTGTTTGTGAGCATGATAATAAAGTGCAGCGAAAGTTAAGAAATAAATGCAACAATAAAAACAATCACAAATACAAAAAGATTTATAGTAGTTTGGTGCACTCCAAGGCACCTACGTCTACTCCCCAAGTTCTCCTTGGAAATTTCACTATAATTCACGATTACAGTCAACTAGTTTTCCGGGCTCACAAGTCAAACCCATTGGTTTTCATGGGCTAACCAAAAATCCCTTGGTTTTCTAGGCTAACCAAAAACCTTGATGGTTTTGCGGGCTCACCAATAACCTATCTTGGTTTTGCGGGCTAACCAAGAACCTAGTTGGTTTTACGGGCTAACCAACAACCCAACTTGTTTTGGCTTCGGGCTCACAAGTAAAATCCTAGTTGGTTTCAAGTCTCACCAACAACCACTTGGTTTTTCAATGCTCACCAAAAACCTCTTTGGTTTTCCAAGGCTCACCAAAAACCCCAAATAAAATAATGTAAGAACAAATATGAAAGAATACAATTAAAGCTTTCTAAAATAAAGCAAATATCTCTTTGAAATCCTTGATTGCTGATGAAGAACTTGTCTTCAAGTTATTGAAGCCTTTGATTGATACTTGAAGATGTGAACTTTGGATGCTCTCTTTGAAATTTGGAAGCTTGAAGGCTTGAACCACTCAACTCTTGAATCCTTGAAGAATATTCAATGATCTCACCAAAAGATTGCTTTCCCATTTAATTTTTGATGTTCATATAGCTCTCCAAACCATAGATGAGCATTTATGACCGTTGGGGATGAAAAACTAGCCATTTTAAGCAAGTTGGAATCAATTCTGTACTTCAAAAAAACTAGCCATTATAGCAAGTGTCGACACTTGACCTCCGACCTTGGTTCCCAGGTGTCGACACTTGGTTCTGCAAGTGTCAGCACTTGGTTCACTTGGTTTTGCAAGTATCAGCACTTGATCCTGCAAGTGTCAGCACTTGCTCCTGCAAGTGTCAGCACTTGGTACTATTCACAGCCAATTCTGATTTTTCACATTTCTATATTTTTCTTGTTCTCAGGCCTTGAGTCAATACTTCACTCTTCAAGTGTCGACACCTGATCCTCAGGAGTCGACACTTGCTTCCCAGGTGTCGACACTTCATCTGTGCCAGGCTGAATTTTCTTCAAAATTCACTTCTTTGAGTACCTATAACTGATTTACATACTTAACGCACAATTAATACTCAAATATACTTAAGTATTTTATCATAAACAAAACCAGAGTCAACACACCACCTGTTCCACAACCCAACCATCAACCTGAAAGAGAGGAGGATCGACATCAAGAATTCTCTCCAAGCTTCTCACAGGTCCGGTCATCTTGTGATCGCTATGCTTCCCCTCCAAATCGACAAACAGGGGATTATGGTGAGAAGAAGAGGATCAGACTCTCTCCCTCTATTTCTTCTAGAAGTTTTGTACCTGAAGGGGCTAGACAAAGAGAGATAAACTGCAAATTTGAAGAGAAATTCAAATCCATGCAAGCAGAAATAGCCAGAAGTTCAGATCTGAGGAGGAATGATGAGGTTATTGTTTTCAACTCTCAACCTCCATTTTCTGATCGCATTATAGATGAAGTTATCCCCAGGCACTTCAAGATCCCATAGCTAGAGGCTTATGATGAGACTTCGGATCCTTTTGACCATCTAGGGAGTTATAAGGCTTACATGATGGTGCATGGAACAACTGATGCTCTTTACTGTCTTGCTTTTCCTGCTACATTGAAGAGATCTGCTCGAATATGGTATTCAAGCCTACCACTGAAAACTATTCATTCTTTTGCTGAGTTAGAACGGTAGTTCATTTTGCACTTTAGAATGTATCAGATGATGCCGTGCAACACAGACAGCTTGTTTCTCCTCCAATAGCATGAATGAGAAAGTTTAAAGGAATTTATGCACCATTTTAATTTAGCCACTTTGGAAATATCAAATCTGAATGAGCATGTGGCCATGTCTGCCTTGAAGAAAGGCCTTAAATCGTCCAGGTTCACTTTCTCCCTGGACAAAAGATTTCCAATGAGCTATGCCGAACTGCTAGCGAGAGCTCAGAAATATGCTGCTGCTGAGGAGCAAGCGGCAAGCCGAAGACTTACAGAAGGGAGATACCCTTCTAAGAAGAAAAGCGCCAAGGGACCAAACATGCCCACATCCTCTAACGATGCTTTAGTTCCCAAGCGTAGTCCCATATCCAAGTAGCAGAATAACTGGTTTGATGCCTACACACCTCTCAACTTACCAAGAAAAAAAATTCTGCTAAAAATTGAGAAGGAAAATTATTTTCAAAGGCCACATCCCCTGAAGACATCTGCAAAAGCGAGGAAAAAGAGCAAATACTGTCGATTCCTCCAAGATCATGGCCACAACACCGAGAAGTGTTTTCAACTTCGGAATGCCATTGAAGATCTGATAAAGAGGGGATATCTGGGAAAATACATTAACCACCCAGAATCTTAAGTCGAAGCAACAACTCTTTCAAGGATATCTGATGAAGCCGATTTGCCTCACCAAAAACCAACTGATGAAAATATTGGTATGCTTCATCGGTCAGCTACATGGGATATTGAAGCTGAAGAAAATATCCTTAAAAGGTTCAAGGGAAAAAATTCTATCACTTTTTTTTGATGAAGATGTTTAAGGTGTCCAACTTCCACATGATGACCCCGTCATGGTCTTAGCTATAATAGTGAAATATAATGTAAAAAGAATTTTAATTGATAATAAAAATTCAGTTGATATTTTGTTGTATGATGCCTTTCTTCGGATGGGATTATCTGAACGTGAATTACGAAGGTCTCTCATTCCGATAACTGGTTTTGGTGAAAATCAAGTTGAAGTTGAAGGTGAAACAGTCTTGCGCGTGACTTTTGGATCCGAACCATTTCAAATAACCCTTCCCATTAATTTCATTGTGGCTAGAACATCTTCGACTTATAATGCAATCCTTGGCCGTCCAGCATTAAATAAGTTCAGGGCCATAGTGTCCACGTATCACCTTTTGGTTTGGTTTCCTACCAGGTCAGGTATTGGAGAAGTAAGGGGGGATCAAAGGATCGCTCACCAGTATCTGATGATCCAAAATAAATAAACAGCCAAGTCCTTGACACTTGACCAGTTGGATCCAAGAGATGAAGCTGAAGACTGTGGAGAACCAGTGGAAAAAATACTTTTTGTGCCATTATTCGAAGATGACCCAACAAAACTTATACAAATTGGCAGCTTATTGGATGAAGAGTCAAAGGCAAAATTAATTATCTTTTTCTGAGATAATGCTGATATTTTTGCTTGGATAGCTTCGGACATGCCTAGAATTCTACTTGAAGTGATTACACATCACTTGGAAGTATCTCCCAGCTATAAGCCTGTATGGCAGAAGAAAAGAAATTTTGCTCCAGAAAGGCAGAAGGTTATTGATGAAGAGGTTAATAAGCTGCTTGAGGCTAACTTCATAAGAGAAGTACAATATCCGAATTGGTTGGCAAATGTGTTTATGGTCAAAAAATCAAACAGCAAATGAAGGATTTGCATAGACTATACAGATCTTAACAAAGCATGTCCAAAGGACAGTTTCCCTTTGCTAAAAATCAATCAATTAGTTGATGCCACGGCTAGTCATCAATTGTTAAGTTTTATGGATGCATTCTCAGGCTATAACCAGATCCGAATGGATCCTGAAGATGAAGAGAAAACTGTTTTTATTACAAAAAAAGGATTTTACTGTTATAAGGTAATGCCCTTTGGATTAAAAAATGCTGGGACAACTTTTCAAAGGCTCATCAACAAAGTCTTCAAAAATCAGATTGGAAGAAATATGGAAGCTTATGTTGATCATATGATTGTGAAAAATCTTCATAAATCTGATCACATTACAAATCTGAAGGAATCTTTTGATGCTCTTAGACACCATCGGATGAGATTGAATCCAACCAAATATATTTTTGGTGTAACTTCTGAGAAATTTCTGGGATACTTGGTCACTAAGCAAGGGATTGAAGTCAACCTAGAGAAGATCCAAGCACTTCGATCAATGAGGCATCCCACTTGCAAAAAAAAAGTACAGAGGTTAACAGGAAGAGTTGCTTCTTTAAGCTGATTCATTTTTCATTCTGTAGAAAAGTGTCTGCCCTTTTTCAAGGTTTTTCTCCAGACCCAAAATTTTGAATGGACAAAGGATTGCAAAGTTGCTTTTGACAAGTTGAAAGAATACTTAGAAAATCCTTCCTTGTTCTCTAAGCCCTGTGATGGAGAGACACTCTACTTATACTTATCAGCCTCTGATGAAGCGGTTAGTTTGGTGCTGGTATGAAGAGATGCCAATCACTTGCAAAAGCCGATCTACTATACTAGTAAAGTGTTGCATGAAGCAGAAGTTCGATATCCCAGAGTATAAAAGATTATCTTTTTTCTAGTGGTTGCAGCGAAGCATCTTCGGCCCTATTTCCAAGCCCATTCTATTGTGGTTCTGACAGATCAACCCTTAAAAGCCATTCTTCATTGTCCTGACATCTCAAGAAGGATAACTAAATGGGCTGTTAAGTTGGGAGAGTTTGATATTGAATTTCATCCCAGGTCAGCAATGAAAGCACATATTTTGGTTGATTTCAAAGTAGAATGTACATGGAAATCCGAAGAGGGCCAACCAAGAGCCGAAGAGGAGAGTGCCGAAGATGATCCAGAATTTATTTGGATGCTACATATAGATGGTGCTTCAAACGCCAATGGATTTGGGGCGGGCCTAATTTTGACTGGTCTGAATGGGCAAGTTATTGAATATGCTCTTCAATTTTTTTTCCAAGCTTCAAAGAAATAGGTAGAGTATGAAGCACTTATTACTGGACTTAGAATCTTCCAAAAATTGGAGATTAAGAAGATCAAAGTTTTTTCTGATTCACAGCTGGTGGTGAATCAAGTAAAAGATGGTTTCGAAGCCCAGAATCCAAATATGATTCAGTACTTAGAGAAAGTCTGAATCCTGACATCCGGTTTGAAGTATTTTGAGATTGTTCATGTACCAAGGATAAAAAATTCTCGAGTAGATGCTCTTTCACGACTTGCAACTACTGCACCAGATTTCCTTGGAAGGATATACATGGAATATCTTGAAGATCCCAGCATATCAGAACCCATAATTGAAGTATGTCAAGTTGAACATGAACCTTCATGGATGGACCATATTCTTAAATTTTTGAAAGAAGGCACCCTACCCCAAGATAAGCTAGAAGCTAAACGGCTTCGATGGATGGCCTCTCAATATGTGATCCTGATGAAACATTATATAAGAGATCTTTCACGCAACCTTTGCTGAAATGTTTGGGTTTGTCCGATGCTGATTATACACTAAGGGAAGTGCATGAATGAATATGTAGAGATCATCTGGCAGGCAGACCTTTGGCTAACAAAATAATCCGTTAAGGTTATTATTTGCCAACCATCCAAAATGACTACAGAATTTGTTTGAAGATGTGATCACTGTCAAAGATACTCCAATATACAAAAATGGCCTGCGAATCAGTTAACTCCATTGACAGCTCCCTAGCCTTTTGCATAATGGGGAATGGATATTCTTGGTCCGTTTCCTCCGGCTTCTTGGCAACAAAAATTTTTCATAGTGGCTATTGATTATTTCACAAAGTGGGTCGAAGCTGAAGCATTGGCGCAGATTATTGAAGCAAAAGTTAAAAATTTCGTGAGAAACTTCATCATCTTTCGTCTTGGAATTTCTTATTCTATAATAACTGACAATGGAAGACAATTTGATAATCCAAAATTCAAGAGCTTTTGCACTCAATATCACATTCTTCACAAGCTTACTTCGGTGGGACATCCGCAATGTAATGGAGAGCTGAAGTGACAAACAGAACCATTCTTCATGGTCTTAAAACTAGATTGAATGATGCTAAGGGATTGTGGGCTGATGAATTGAACTCAGTTCTTTGGACATACTGAACCACTCCCAGAATAGCTACTGGTGAATCTCCATTTCATCTATCTTATGGCACTGAAGCAGTTCTTCCTGTAGAGGTCTCTTTACAATTTCTACGGATTGATCAGTATAAAAAGTCCTAAAATTCTGAACGCCGAAGAGTTGACCTGGATTTGCTACAAGGTACACGACTTCAGGCACAATTGAAAATGGCTACATATCAGTAGAAAATTATAAAATATTATAACTCTCGTGTAAAGGAACGGATCTTTCATCCCGAGGATCTAGTTCTGTGGAAGTCTGAAATATCCAAACTAACCGAACAAGGTAAACTTTCTTCCACATGGAAAGGTCCGTATTGAGTTAAAGAAGTTATTCGACCCGGGACTTATCGGTTGGAAACATTAGAAGGTATTCTACTACCTCGACCTTGGAATGTACAAAACCTCCGCAAGTATTATGAATAATGGTTTTTATTCAAGGTCATCAAGATAGATTTAACTATTCTGTCTTCATTTCTCTTCTAAAAAGGCATGAGGAGGATCTACGTGATCTATCTCGCACAGTACTGAGGTGGGCTTAACCAACCTGTCTTAATTTTTTTTTTTTAAGGTATAAGGATGATCTCTGTGATCTACCTTACGAAGTACGGAGTTGGGCTTAACCTGTCCATCTTAATTAAAAAGGCATAAAGATGATCTCTGTGATCTACCTTACGAAGTACCGAGGTGGGCATGATCAGCCTATCTTAATTCCATTTCTAAAAGGCATGAGAATGATCTTCGTAATCTACTCTACGAAATACCAAGGTAGGTCCGATCAGCCTATCTTAATCCTTAATTGAGGCATAAGGGTGATTCAAGTAATCTATCATGTAAAAATGCCAAAGGTTAATCAATATCTCATTTATGATAAAGATACGGGTGACCCAAACAATCTGTTTTATCCTAAGTCCGATGACTTAGCATATTTTCAAGTCCAAAGATTTGGCTTTCTTATTTGGAGACTTGGTATTATCTCTTATCTCAATTATATGAAATTATCCTAAGTCCGAAGACTTAGCATATTTTCAAGTCCGAAGTTGGCTTTCTTATCTGGAGACTTGGTGTTATCTCTTATCTCAATTAGATGGAATTATCCTAAGTCCGAGGACTTAGCGTTATTTTATACTTCGGATATTTCAATCATATTTTAATCTGAAGACTTTATACTTTGAAAAATTTCCATTCACTCACATGTACATTCACAAAGAAATATCTCATTGAAATAAATTTCATTGATAAGATGTTTTACATTTTTTCAAAAAGAGAAGTGTTGCCGCCTGGATCGCCGTGGCCGGTAGCTCTGGCGTGGCCTAGGTGCGTGGACTCCGTGCAGCGTCACCGGGCTCGTTGGTCGGAGACGATCAAGGGGAATATAGTCGTAGTTGGGATAAAAGGGGCTTGGTACTGTCATGGCCCTCCTGTGGGCCTCTCCGGTGAGGGAGTAATCTTCCTACTTATCGTCCCTCCGTCGGACGATACCTGCAAAACAGGGGAGACCTGCGCCGGGGACTCCGGCAAAGGCACTCCGACGATCAAGTCAGTGGGACGATCGAAGGAGATAAGGGACCTCTGAGACAGAGAGCTCGGGGGGACTCTCTGTTGCCAGAGGGTGATGGATCATGCTGGAATGATCAGAGTCTGTTCCCTTCCTTACCTCCTCCCGCTGCTCTTATATAGACGAGCGGCTCTTGGCGTTCAGAGGGGCACGTTCTTCTTGGCATAGGCCTGTGAAGCCTCTGCAGGCCTAGGAGGCTTAGGTAGACCGGTCAGCTTCCCCTTTCCTGATGGCTCAGAAGATTTGGCAGAGAAGCCCAGCGCCTCGAGTGTGGTGCTATTCACTAGTTAGTGCAAACAGTAGCTTAGGGAACTTAAGCGCATACCTTTCTTTGCAGGCGGCGTGTCAGGCGGCGCGTCCAGGACCCACGTGGAGGGGGATACATGAAAAGAGCGCCGGGCCCATACGGATGGACCCCTTAGAAAATGCGCGGGGCCCATGAGAGACCAAACTGCGTGGTGTTCCCAGCGACCGAGCTGGGCTGTGATGCCAAAATGCCAGGCTAGCCGGGGCGCCGCTTCAAGCTGCCATGCAAGCACGCGGACCAAGAGAAAGCCCGCGAGGGCCTTCATGCACGCCGATCAAGGTGATGCGCGAGGCCCCATGCGCGTAGGCGAGAATCCATGCGTGCGGGTGAGGAAGCGACGGACCGGAGCCGGGGGAGCCGGGCCGCAGGAGCCGGATCGCTGCGGACGTGCCGCGAGCGCACCGCGAGCGTGCTGAGCTTGGCCAGAACTGGAGAAGCCGGAGGCATCGGGTGCATGCCTCGCCGGCACAGGGGCGCCGGAGCGGCGAGCTCGGGGATGCCAGGGCTTTGTGCCGGGCTCGGAGGCGCTGAGCGTGCCGCCGCCGGGGGGGGACCGCGCCGCGCCGGACGTGGAGGCCTCGGGCGGAGCTGGACAAGAGCCGGGCGTGCCGCAGGCGGAGGCGGAGCCGGCCGGTCATCTGGCACGGAGGCTAGGCACGAGCCGAGCCGGACCGGATGAGGGCCGTGCCGGGGAGGTTGGAGGCCGCCGGACCGTGCCACGCCGGGCACGGGGGCCTTTGGACGGTGCAACGCCGGAGGGGAAGCGCGGAGGCGAGCTGCTGGCTGACCTTCGCGCCACGGCCGGAGCCACGCGGGATGCTGCCCGGGAGCCGTCGGGCCGAGCCGGACCGGACGAGGGCCGCGCCGGGGAGGTCGGAGGCGCCTGGTCGCGCCGGGGCGTGCCGCGCCGCGCTCGGGCATGCCGCGCCGCGCTCGGGCGAGCCGGGGGAGGCATCGCCGGGCTCGGAGGCGCAGGCGGGGACCATGCCGCGCTGGGGAGGTCGGAGGCGCTGTGCCGGGGCGTGCCGCGCCGCGCTCGGGCGTGCCGCGCCGCGCTCGGGCGAGCTGGGGGAGGCATCGCCGGGCTCGGAGGCGCAGGCGGGGACCGTGCCGCGCTGGGGAGGTCGGAGGTGCTGTGCCGGGGCGTGCCGCGCCGCGCTCGGGCGTGCCGCGCCGTGCTCGGGCGAGCTGGGGGAGGCATCGCCGGGCTCGGAGGCGCAGGCGGGGACCGTGCCGTGCTGGTCACGGCGACTTCGGGCAGCACTCGGGCGGTGCAGGGCTTGCGCCCCTCCACCCCTTGCACGCGGACCGATGCGAGACAGGCTGAAGGCTGGCTCGCGCCCTCCTGCACGCGGACCGAGGCGATGACGAGCTGAAGGCTGGCTCGCGCCCTCCTGCACGCGGACCGAGGCGATGACGAGCTGAAGGCTGGCTCGCGCCCTCCTGCACGTGGACCGAGGCGGGGAGAGTGCCTGGGACGTGTTTGCGGGCAAGTATTGAGGTTGAAGCTGGACCCTACGCGAGCGGACGGCAACGCGCGGGAGCGGGACGTGCGGGCGGATTCATGCCGAACTGGATCAGCGCGGGCCAAGATATCGAGGTAGACTGGACTGCCATTAAGCTGGACTTCGTGCATGGCCGAGGTGAGGCCGAGCATTGAGGTTCCCTGTCGAGATGGGACCGAGCCGAGCTGGACTCGACGGCCGAAGCGGAGAAGTACGTGGCCGCGGCAGCCTCCAAGGAGGTCGCGTGTCAGGACCGAATGGATTTTGTTCACTAATGTAACAGATGCCCCCACTCCCTGAGTCCATAACGTCTTCGTTTGGATAAAGGGAGTATTATCATCCATTCAGTTCTGCACCTTAGCGGGCCCTCTACCGGCTGCAAGAAGTTAGTCACTAAATGAAACTGAACTCACTTGAGTTTGGCTATTAGCATTTGAAGGCTTAGGTGAAGGCATCAAGTTTGGCCGCCCTTTTCACGAACAGGGAACGTCCTGCAACACAACTTAGAAGGTGTTGTTTTTGAAACCTATCTGCTCGTAGGTATTTTTACCTTGAGTTGGGTATATCATAACTGTGCCAGTACTTCTGTGCAACTCTCCTTTGACAAAGTAGAAGGTGATGTCATGGAGGCAGAGGTTGGTGAGGTGTATAACTTGGGTGCTCACATGTATGGCCGAGTGCATGGTTCAGGCGGCCGAGCTTAGAACGCCTGTCGGGACCTTTGACGACGATATTGAAGTCACCATAAGACAGGAGTCATCGCGGGTAAGGAAGCCTACGGAGCTCAAGAGAGCAATGCTCGGCCATGGGGGAGCCACCCTGGCGGAGGAACTCGTGGACTGAAGTCCGAGCCTTTACGCCGGAATTGGGTTCCAAGGCATCAAGGGGCGTCGTGGGGAACTGGGTTCCGCGCCACCTTCCAGACCAAAGTCCGGGACGTCGCACCGGAACTGGGTTCCGGGCCTCCTTCGTCAGACTCGGGATCGGACAGATGAGTTCCTGTAATGGTGAAGAGCAAAGTTGCACCAAAGATGAACTTTAATTTTTGAGGAGAGATTCTTACCCCCTCCGTGAGGTGGCAAAGCCACTCGCTTGGCACGCTGGGAGGCGAGCCGCAGATGGTCGGTCCTTCAGAGCGACCCATGGATATCTCTGGACGAGATTCAAGTGGTAAATGCGGGGCTCAATGAAGAGCCTGACTTTTAGCTCGGCTGAATCAAGGGGCATGACTTTAGTTTAGCTTCATTTGGCCTCAGCTCGACTGAACTTGACTTCACTTGATTTCAGCTCGGCTGAACTGAGGAGCCTGACTTCAGCTCGGCTTCATTTGGCCTCAGCTCGACTGAACCGAGGAACTTGTCTTCACTTGATTTCAGCTCGGCTGAACTGATGAGCCTGACTTTAGCTCGGCTTCCTTTGGCCTCAGCTCGACTGAACTGAGGAACTTGTCTTCACTTGATTTCAGCTCGGCTGAACTGATCAGCCTGACTTCAGCTCGACTTCATTTGAGTTCAGCTCGACTGAATTGAGGAGCTTGATATCGGCTCTTAACTTCGCCGGACTTGGAGTCGGGCGGATGAGTTCCTGTATTGGTGAAGGACAAAGTTGCACCAGAGAGGAACTTTAGTTATTGAGAAGGGATTCTTACCTCCTCCTTGAGATAGCAGAGCCATCGGTCCGCCATGTTAGGAGGCGAGCCATAAACGGTTGGACCTCCGGAGCCTCCTATGGACATCTCGGACTGTGAGTACAGCAAATGCCAAACTGTGAGTTTCTCGGTAGATGGCGGGACTTCTTGGAGTCTCCGCGGATATCTCCGAACTGTGAGTAAGGCAAGAGCTGAACTGAGAGTCATGCGGTAGATGCAGGGCTCAATGGGGAGCTTGATTTCAGCTCTTAACTTCGCCGGACTTGGAGTCGGACGGACGTGTTCCTGTGTTGGTGAAGAACAAAGTTGCACCAAAGAGGAACTTTAATTGTTGAGAAGGAATTTTTACCTCCTTTTTGAGATGGTAGAACTGCTGGTTCGCCATGTTAGGAGGCGAGCCATAAACAGTTGGACCTCTGGGGCCTCCCATGGACATCTCCGGACTTTGAGTACAGTAAATGCCAAACTGTGAGTTTCTCGGTAGATGGCAGAACTTCTTGGAGTCTCTGCTGACATCTCCGGACTGTGAGTAAGGCAAGAGCTGAACTGAGAGTCATGCGGTAGATGCAGGGCTCAATGGGGAGCTTGATTTCAGCTCTTAACTTCGCCGGACTTGGAGTCGGACGGACGTGTTCCTGTGTTGGTGAAGAATAAAGTTGCACCAGAGAGAAACTTTAATTGTTGAGGAGGGATTCTTACCTCCTTTTTGAGATGGTAGAACTGCTGGTTCGCCATGTTAGGAGGCGAGCCATAAACAGTTGGACCTCTGGGGCCTCCCATGGACATCTCCGGACTTTGAGTACAGCAAATGCCAAACTGTGAGTTTCTTGGTAGATGGCAGAACTTCTTGGAGTCTCTGCTGACATCTCCGGACTGTGAGTAAGGCAAGAGCTGAACTGAGAGTCATGCGGTAGATGCAGGGCTTAGCTCTTTAGTGCCAGGGTGTCCGGTCTTCGGTGCCGGGGAGCATGGGATCCGGGCTTTGATGCCGGAGAGCATGGGATCCGGGCTTTGATGCCGGAGAGCATGGGATCCGGGCTTTGATGCCGGAGAGCATGGGATCCGGGCTTTGATGCCGGAGAGCATGGGATCCGGGCTTTGGATCAAGAATTCTTGCGCCAGACTATGATCGGCTCGGGCGAGTCGTAGTGCTTGCCCTCGATAGTGGTACAGGAGCCCTTCCTGTAAAACTGTTGAACTCTGGTCATATGAATAAACAAGGACATACCTCTTCCTTGTGCAGGCCGGAATTAGGTTCGCCGACCGCCCTCTTGGGAGAGAGCGAGACTCCTTTGCTCGTAAGAATACAACTCGGTTGTACGAGGGAGCAAGGCTCCGTTGGATGGGGGGAAGCTCCGTTGGATGGGGGGAAGTCCCGCTGCATGGGTGTAAGTCCCGTTGCATGGGAGGAAACTCCGTTGCACGGGGGAGAAAGAGATTCCTGTAGCACTGAAGGAATGAGACTCCCGTTGCTGCATGGGAGAGTTGGAACCCCGTCGTGAGGGAGGAAAGAGGTTTCTGCTACACGAGGGAGATGGTTCCATCGCATGGGGAATAGGAGCCCCGTTGTTCGGGAGGAAGCTCCACTGCTTGGGAGGAGAGAGGCTCCCATTGCACAGGGGGCTTCGTGGCTTAGGGAGAAACTCCATCGCCCGAGAGCATTAGGCTCCTGGTGCATGTTGTACGGGAGGGAAAGAAACTCCCTGCTGCATGAGGGGGATGACTCCACTGTACGGGAGGAAACTCCGTTGCACGAAGGAGATGGAGCTTCGTCGCTCAGGAAAGATGAGATCCTGATGCGTGGGAGAAAATGAGGCTCATGTAGCATGAGGGAGTAAGCCCTGTTGCATGAGGGAAATAACTCCTCCGCGTGGAAGGAAGAGGCTTTCGTTGCATGAGGGAGCAGGCTCCGTTGCACGAGGGAGTGAGCTCCGTTGCATGGGAGCAAACTCCGTTGCATGGGAGAACGAGGCTCTGTGAGAGAGCTCGTTGCATGGAGGAGGAAAAGGCTTCTGCTGCATGAGGGAGTATGCTCCGTTGCATGCGAGCAAACTCCGTTGCATGTGAAGGAACTTCATGGCATGGGAGAACGAGGCTCCGTGGCATGAGGGAGTAAGCTCCGTTGCTTGGGAGCAAACTCCGTTGCATGGAAGGAGAGGACCTCGTTGCATGGAGTAGGAAAAGGCTCCAGCTGCATGAGGGAGTATGCTCCGTTGCATGGGAGCAAACTCCGTTGCATGTGAAGGAACTTCATGGCATGGGAGAACGAGGCTCCGTGGCATGAGGGAGTAAGCTCCGTTGCTCGGGAGCAAACTCCGTTGCGTGGAAGGAGAGGACCTCATTGCATGGAGGAGGAAAAGGCTCCTGCTGCATGAGGGAGTATGCTCCGTTGCATGGGAGCAAACTCCGTTGCATGGATGGAGAGGACCTCGTTGCATGGAGGAGGAAGAGGCTCCTGCTGCATGAGGGAGTGTGCTCCGTTGCATGGGAGCAAACTCCGTTGCATGGAAGGAGAGGACCTCGTTGCATGGAGGAGGAAGAGGCTCCTGCTGCATGAGGGAGTGTGCTCCGTTGCATGGGAGCACACTCCGTTGCATGGAAGGAGAGGACCTCGTTGCATGGAGGAGGAAGAGGCTCCTGCTGCATGAGGAGTGTGCTCCGTTGCATGGGCGCCGCTTCAAGCTGCCATGCAAGCACGCGGACCAAGAGAAAGCCCGCGAGGGCCTTCATGCACGCCGATCAAGGTGATGCGCGAGGCCCCATGCGCGTAGGCGAGAATCCATGCGTGCGGGTGAGGAAGCGACGGACCGGAGCCGGGGGAGCCGGGCCGCAGGAGCCGGATCGCTGCGGACGTGCCGCGAGCGCACCGCGAGCGTGCTGAGCTTGGCCAGAACTGGAGAAGCCGGAGGCATCGGGTGCATGCCTCGCCGGCACAGGGGCGCCGGAGCGGCGAGCTCGGGGATGCCAGGGCTTTGTGCCGGGCTCGGAGGCGCTGAGCGTGCCGCCGCCGGGGGGGACCGCGCCGCGCCGGACGTGGAGGCCTCGGGCGAAGCTGGACAAGAGCAGGGCGTGCCGCAGGCGGAGGCGGAGCCGGCCGGTCATCTGGCACGGAGGCTAGGCACGAGCCGAGCCGGACCGGACGAGGGCCGCGCCGGGGAGGTTGGAGGCCGCCGGACCGTGCCACGCCGGGCACGGGGGCCTTTGGACGGTGCAACGCCGGAGGGGAAGCGCGGAGGCGAGCTGCTGGCTGACCTTCGCGCCGCGGCCGGAGCCACGCGGGATGCTGCCCGGGAGCCGTCGGGCCGAGCCGGACCGGACGAGGGCCGCGCCGGGGAGGTCGGAGGCGCCTGGTCGCACCGGGGCGTGCCGCGCCGCGCTCGGGCATGCCGCGCCGCGCTCGGGCGAGCCGGGGGAGGCATCGCCGGGCTCGGAGGCGCAGGCGGGGACCATGCCGCGCTGGGGAGGTCGGAGGCGCTGTGCCGGGGCGTGCCGCGCCGCGCTCGGGCGTGCCGCGCCGCGCTCGGGCGAGCTGGGGGAGGCATCGCCGGGCTCGGAGGCGCAGGCGGGGACCGTGCCGCGCTGGGGAGGTCGGAGGTGCTGTGCCGGGGCGTGCCGCGCCGCGCTCGGGCGTGCCGCGCCGTGCTCGGGCGAGCTGGGGGAGGTATCGCCGGGCTCGGAGGCGCAGGCGGGGACCGTGCCGTGCTGGTCACGGCGACTTCGGGCAGCACTCGGGCGGTGCAGGGCTTGCGCCCCTCCACCCCTTGCACGCGGACCGATGCGAGACAGGCTGAAGGCTGGCTCGCGCCCTCCTGCACGCGGACCGAGGCGATGACGAGCTGAAGGCTGGCTCGCGCCCTCCTGCACGCGGACCGAGGCGATGACGAGCTGAAGGCTGGCTCGCGCCCTCCTGCACGCGGACCGAGGCGGGGAGAGTGCCTGGGACGTGTTTGCGGGCAAGTATTGAGGTTGAAGCTGGACCCTACGCGAGCGGACGGCAACGCGCGGGAGCGGGACGTGCGGGCGGATTCATGCCGAACTGGATCAGCGCGGGCCAAGATATCGAGGTAGACTGGACTGCCATTAAGCTGGACTTCGTGCATGGCCGAGGTGAGGCCGAGCATTGAGGTTCCCTGTCGAGATGGGACCGAGCCGAGCTGGACTCGACGGCCGAAGCGGAGAAGTACATGGCCGCGGCAGCCTCCAAGGAGGTCGCGTGTCAGGACCGAATGGATTTTGTTCACTAATGTAACAAGAAGGAAAAAGGAAGAAGTTATAGATCGCCCTCTACTGGAGCATCTTCAGCTTGGATGAGGTCGATCGGATCAGTCACTTCTTCGGTTGTTACTGGTGCTTCAGAAGGACCTTCCTGTGATTCAGGCTCACTTGGATCTTCGAGAACAAACAGTTGAATTCCTGAAATATCCAGATTTGGGTAAAGGCTTTGCACCTTTTTCACTCCATCATTAAAGCCTCCTTTGTAACTATAAGACCCTGCTTCAATCATTTCGCCTTCGAAAGCCGAAGATGCCTTGTAATCTTTTATTGCCCTTCTCAGTTGATCTTTTAAAGATCGAATCTCTTCAGCTGATGATTCGATTTTTCTAATTGCCTCTTCGGCCTTCTTGACAGCTTCTTCAATCCTTTGATGGGCTTTCTTGAGTAAAGACTCCAAAGACTAGATCTTTTTAGCCTTTTCTTAAGTTTTGTCTCTTGTTCAGAGTTCTTTGATTGGATTTTTTCTACATCAGCTTTTAGACTTTGAACAAAAGCATTATTTTGGGCAAGCTTTTCCTCCATAGCCTGCCTTTGCTCCTCCACCATTGTCTTCTCGATCTCAGCCGTTTTCACCTTTTCCTTCATTTTCTTATAGTTATCTCTGAAATCAAAAATACCTTCTTCCATGATAGTGATATCATGGATCATTTGTATTTGACAAACAAGAGGTTAGCAACAGTAGATCTATACTTTGAAAACATAAAAATCTGATGCTTACCTTTAGTGCAGATGAATATACTGAGTCAGAGACATCTTCGATACTCCGGGACTTGGTATTGTTCCAGACCCTGGGAAGAAGCGTGCACTTCATCTACTCCCTGGCTAATTTGGGGTTCTCCAGGCCCTGCATTTCAAAAAAGATAGTAAAATCTATGTTACAACCTTCTTCTGAAAGGGTGCTCCTCCTGGGATCGTCTTCGGAGCGATATTTTGCATTCCCCTTTCTTTTCTCCTTCGGAGGTGCGAGGAGAGACTCCCTGTCGAATGCCGAATCATGTTGTTCTGGAGGGCGCATCGGACGAGAACTCTCCGGTAAGGACCTCCTTGGAGATGGACTCCTTGAAGGTTCAGGAGGACTTGGTAGAGAAGTGGGAGGCATTACTTCGTCTGACATGGGCCTCATCAGAGACGTGCTCGAGTCCTCTTCAGCTCTTGCTTTCTTTCGAGCTTCAGACTCTGCTGGAACTGGTACCGCACTTTTCCTTGAAGCTTGTCAAACTTTTTCAAGATTCGGCCTCATTGGTTCACCTGCAGTCAAAAGAAAGACAATTTCAGCATATATATATATATATATATATATATATATATATATATATATATATATATATATATATATAAGAGGAAGAGAAGAAAAATTCGAAGACCACTATCTCTATACTTAATGCTGGGACTTCGCTGTTGTGGGCACGGTGATGGTTTTCTTCCTTCAGCAGTTCTTTAAACATGGGAATTTTCGGCTCTGATAAAGTTTCAAAGTCCTTGAGATCGGCTTTCAGAATCCTTTTTCCAGCGTTTGCATCCAAACGTGGAGCTTTCCATTCAGTGTTGAACTCCCAATTGGTATAGTATACAAAGAAAAAGCAAGGCTTCCACCCATGTATGACATTAGGGGTCCCTTTTATTAGTCTTCGGCCTGGTCGAGGACCTATGACCCACCATCTCTTACCATGGAAGTCTCTTTTTAGTACAAACAAAGAGGTAAACAGGGAAGTCCTCGGCTCCACATTCCGAAGCTTGCAAAGAACTAGAAATCTGTAGATATATCTAAAGCTATTCGGAGTCAACTGAGTCGGAACTATTTGGTAAAGATTGAAAATCTTCATGAAAAATGGATGAAGTGGAAGTCGAAGACCGGCCTTAAGTTGGTCTTCGTATATGGCGATTGATCTCATAGGGGGGTTATCTACCCTTTCTTCAGGTTTTGAGAGGATTGTTTTGAAAGTTTGTGAAATGTGAAATCGATGCCTAACACTTTCTAGCTTGGCAAGCGATGGAGAGCTGGTAACAGTATCGGGAGATCTCTCCGGACTCCTCTTCCTACCCGAACTTTTTTTTCTACTGGTTTCACCTCCCGGTGAACCCCTACTAGTGGAAGGATTCCTAGTGGACTCTGACATTGCAAAAAAACAAAAAGAAAGAGAGAAGAAGGACTTCTACCTTCGAAAGAAATGAAAATGGCTGGTTGCAGCGTAGAGCGAGAGGAAGAAGGAACGCGGGGGGGAAGAAGTTCTTCTCACATGGTTCTTCTCCCTTTTATAGTGAAATAATGGGATTTTGAGATAGTTCGGAGATCTCCTCGATCGTACGCCATATCAGCGGCCTCGATCGTGGGTACAGTTTTCTAAGAACCATCCATTAATGAGACGGTGATTGTGATCCGCGTGAAAAGCCATGGATAGCCAGAATAGTCTTTCGACCGTGATCGAGCCTCAGATGACTGCCAAGTGTCCTGCCTCGATCAAATAAAAACCCCTTTTTTACAAAAATTCCTTAAAGAGTTTTCCAGATTCGAAACGTCTTTTCGAAGCAGCGAATAAAAGAGTGACACGTGTCTTCAACACATCCCTCATGCCACCAAGCAGTTATTGCGAATGACGGGTGTCAGGGTTCAGCGCCATCATTACTTATCAGTTATTGCAAAACAATAAATTTAATACTCTCATTTTTCGAAATAAAATCATTTCAAACTTGAGAGTGGGGGGCAGCTATTATATATCCTGGTTTAATCTTAAATAATCACTATTTTATTCTTTGAACCAATTTCAATTTCTAGTTAATTAGTCAAATCAATACACTAAAGGAAATATCTCCTGGACTTGATGAAGATTTTGATCCACAAAAGGATATATAATATGTTTTCGGCTTCGTATCATTATCTTAGTCCGAAGACTAAGAAGCCTATTAACCTTGTGGCTCCGACTTCCTATCTTTATCTTAATCCGAAGACTAAGCCTATCAACCTTATCTCTGGTTTTGTATCTTCATCTTAGTCCGAAGACTAAGCCTATTAACCTTGTGGCTCCGGCTTCGTATCTCTATCTTAGTCCGAAGACTAAGCCTATCAACCTTGTATCTTCGGCTTCTTATATTTGTCTTGCTCCGAAGATCAAGCCTATCAATTTAACACCTCCAGCTTCGTA
This sequence comes from Areca catechu, assembly GCA_021397845.1. Lineage (NCBI taxonomy): Eukaryota > Viridiplantae > Streptophyta > Magnoliopsida > Arecales > Arecaceae > Areca > Areca catechu. The sequence goes on along the minus strand of CM038049.1, from coordinate 1,731,787 downwards.
CCTTCAGTATAGTCCGAAGAGTATGTTATCTTGTCTTCAGGATGGCTGTAAGTATTTACTTATTTTTCCTTGTTATTTCAAAGAAATTCTTCTGAAGTGTATAGCTAACATTCACTTTAGGAGCGCTACTAAAGAGAATATTGAGTTCACTTTGTATCTATTCTAGAAAAAGAATGAAGCATATTAAATTGTGTGCTTTTCCAACTGCGAAACAGTTGAAGTCTATTCTGGTTGTTGCAATCGCCCACATGGTCGAAATTCTCAGATTGGATAACTATGGAATAACTAATTTTCCGACCACCACTACTTACAGTTATGAGGAGGTTACATTTGCTAACTTCCATAACCGTAAATAGTTTCATTGGAGCCTATAAATACTTGTAAGAGGGGACACTCGAGAAAAGCGAAGCTCATTCCCAGAAATTCAAATTATTTCCTTTCCCTCTCTGCTTTCAAGCTCTCTATTTTGTTGCTTGAGTTCTTGTTGACTTTGGCATCGGAGTGTCCCCATCGAAAGATTTCCGGTCAGGAAATCTATTTTGCAGGTTTTGGATGATGATGAACCAGCGGGCAAGCCACTCCATCCAACCAGTAAAAATTCAGCATCAACAATAATTAATTTGTTACAACTCTTGATCTAAAAAAATCACTTGAATGGATTTTATGGAGACGTCTCTATCTTCACATCTCTCTGTCTCTATTATAATATGACTTGACTCGAATTTATTGTCGAAAAAAGAGTTGACTCCAATTGATTTTTTGCTTTTAAGTAGTGAAAAGGGCTAGTTTGCGTGCTATCTACCAACCCAGTTGGCCGTGGGTTCAGATTGCATACCGCCAAACAGTAGACCGCAGCCTTAACCCTCAAATAAGCTACTCGCTGGCTCACCGCGGATGCATGTACACGGATTCGGGTTACATCTTGGCACCTGATTGGGAGAGGAAAGCGAGAGAGAAGGAAAAAAAAAAAAACTTTTTCTTGGTTCAGATTTTTTTTAAAAATAATAAAAAAAAATAAATCCTCCCAACTATTTTTTTTTGTTTTCTAAAATGAGCTTAATCTGCGAAAAAATTGAAAGTAAGTGAAACTTTTTATAATCCTTATCTTATCCCTAAAAATAAAAAAAGTTAATTATTTAAGGCTGAAATCGGATCAGAGACTAATATATTTATATTCATATTTATTTTATTTGATGAATATAGATATAAATATGAATATTAATCGGATATAAAAATTTATATCCATATTTATTTTAAACAGATATGGATATAAATCGGATATTGAAAATATGAATACAAATATGGATGTAAGTTGGATAATTAAACTATATGATTATAAAATCAAAGATATTACTAATTTAAAAATAAATTAATTTAATATTATATTAATATACTTATATATTTTTTAAAGTTAATGAGTATTATATAAAATTAAATAGGATTACAAGCAGAATCAGATATTCGGAGAGTTGTCTATCCATATCCATATCTATATTTTTTTATGAATATGGATATAGATACGGATGCTTAAATTTATATCAATATTTAGATAAATTTGGATACAAAATCTAATCCGATCGAATATTATCATACTACTTTCATCTCTATTATCATTTTCTTTCTTTCCTTTTTTTTCTACTTTCAATAAGGAAGCAAAAAAATTATTTTATTTTTTTTAATTTTATTAAACTTCCAATTTTTAAAAAAAAATTTATTATTATTTTATTATTATTATTATTTTCTCATAAATTCTTCCTTTCCTAAACTCTTAATTAGGCTTGAAAAGATGATGAGCTTCTTTCACGTTGTCAACCATTGGACCAAGTCCTGACTAGATTTCAAAATACACCGAACTATTTCATCAATCACCTGTACAGCTCTTGAAACGACCATTGCACGATCCACCAATTGATTCGCGCGGAGGAGGGTGAATCCTTCATAGCTCCTGTTGGGATTGAAGCGGAATCAAACCCCTTCCATTGCTACACGCGAGAAGGGTTGTATCATCCGAACCAACCTTACATGTTAAGTTGATTCAAATTGATAAAAAGTTGAAAAATATATAAAATAAAATTAAGTGAGCTGCCTGCTACCTGTGTTTTTCTGTGCAATAGGGCAAATATTCAATTCAAAGTTTCTTTGCTGCAAGCAAAATTTTCCCTACGACTTGCATATAGTTTGGCAAAATGCACCTACTTTTTTTTTATATATTTTTTGTTAAAACGATATATTCATTAAGAAGAACGAGAGTGAATACTGTTGCCGCCAAGACCATCGTGGCCCGTAGCTACCGCGTCGAAGTGCGCTCCTTTCGCTGCCTGCCGGTCCTCTGCTCCTGGACCTGCGAAACAGGGATTAGTGACCCGAGCCGGGGTTTCCGGCGGGGACACTCCGACGGTCAAGTCAGTGACGATCCAGGAGAACAGATCCTCCTGGTCGGGCCCCTCTTGATGGACTCCGCACTAGGAGGAGTGGAAGATGTGTCGGTGAAGGAAAAACGCAGCAGGGGGAGAGTGATAGCGTGGATAGAGGGGTTCTCTGTCACTCCGCTTCTTCTTGTTTCCCGGTGATTTTTTCTCGACCGTGGTGTTGGTGGTGGCGCTTTGCTCTCCTAGTCGAGCTTGCGCTTGTATTGGTGGTGGACTGTAGTTCTTTCCTGCTGGTATGTTTTTCTGTTGTTACCTCCTCCTTCTGGGGGTGCCGATCATTCTTTGTAGTTGAAAACTGACCGTTGGGAGTCCATCTCGGGATCCTCGCTGGGTTGGCAGGTGCATGGGTCAGGATTCCGTGCCGTGGATGGGACGTCTTTCCTGACAGGTGGTAGGGGAAGCTTCCATTTCTTCTGACATCCTCTCTGATTGCTCAATTTCGGGAAGTCTGGAAGAGCCTCGATCCGAGGACCGCCGCCCTAGGGGTGCGTGCTCTCTGGCTGGCCCATCCCCTAGAAGTACGGCTGAACAGGTACTTATGGCGTCATGGGGGGCGCCGTTCCGTGGTCCTCGGGTGGCTCGCCGGTGTCCTGGGACGGTAGGGTCTGCTCCGGTCTGGGCGCTCCGAGCTCGTGCGGTCGCCTTGGTGAAGGAGGGTGGAAGACGGACCCGGTCCAGAGGGCGTGCGCTCGGAGAGGCTCCACATCGGCGGGCAAGCTCTTGGCTCGACCTCGATCGCGGGGCACTAACCTTCGAGGGTGTCGCTCTGGAGGGTGGAGGACGGACCCGGTCCAGAGGGCGTGCGCTCGGAGAGGCTCCACATTGGCGGGCGAGCTCTTGGCTCGACCTCGACCACAGGGCACTAACCTCTGAGGGTCTCGCTCTGGTCTGGGCGCTCCGAGCTCGTGCTGTCGCCTTAGTGGAGGGTGGAAGACAGACCCGGTCCAGAGGGCGCGCGCTCGGAGAGGCTCCACATCGGCAGGCGAGCTCTTGGCTCGACCTCAATCGTAGGGCACTAACCTCCGAGGGTCTCACTCTGGAGGGTGGAGGACGGACCTGTTCCAGAGGACGCGCGCTCAGAGAGTCTCCACATCGGTGAGCGAGCTCTTGGCTCAACCTCGATCGCAGGGCACTAACCTCCGAGGGTCTCGCTCTAGAGGGTGGAGGACGGACTCAGTCCAGAGGGCGCGCACTCAGAGAGGCTCCACATTGGCGGGCGAGCTCTTGGCTCGACCTCGACCGCAGGGCACTAACCTCCGATGGTCTCTCTCTGGAGGGTGGAGGACGGACCTGGTCCAGAGGGCGCGCACTCAGAGAGGCTCCACATCGGCGGGCGAGCTCTTGGCTCGACCTTGACCGCAGGGCACTAACCTCTGAGGGTCTCGCTCTGGAGGGTGGAGGACGGACCCGGTCCAAAGGGTGCGCACTCGAAGAGGCTTCACATCGGCGGGCGAGCTCTTGGCTCGACCTCGACTGCAGGGCACTAACCTCCGAGGGTCTCGCTCTAGAGGGTGGAAAGCGGCTCCGGCCTAGACGTCGAGCTCACGAGCTCGACCTGGCGGAGGACTGAGCTCGACTTGCTGTCCTGGAAGAGCTCAGCTCAGCTCGGCAAAGTGCTCCGAATTGAGGTGTCGCCTTGGCATCCGTCGTGGCGGTCTCCTTTAATGTGGCGCCTGTCAGCTACCCACATCAGTGGTCTCGCCACAACATTTGCCCCCCACTCCCGAGGCTCGTTAGTGTGCGGCGCTTGGGATGAACGGAGTAACTGCAATGCTGACGTGGAGAGGCGAAAGTCCGGTGCAATGATGGCCATGGTTACTGGCGCTTCGAGGGACGGCCTCGCAGGCCAGTGCGGGGGTGCCGCGTGGCCATGTCCGAGGAGCAGTTAGTGCTGGCGCAGAATTCTGAGCGGCAAGGACTCCTTTTCCGTCGATGAGCAGCATGTAGCGCAGATCCATTGGTGAGGGGGTCACAATAGTGCAGATTTGACGGGCCTTTTCAAAGTGAAGAAAAAATTTTCACTCAAAATTCCCTTTCTTTCAAATCCTTCGCGCTTATTGCAGTGTCCAGACCTTTCTTCCCTCGCGATCTGCATCCGTTCTTCTTTTCTCTAGGGGTCTAGATTGGCTTCGTCTTTCTTCTTTCTCTCCTTCTGGGGTAGGCTCCTTCCTTCTCAGTCCAGTATGTCTCGTCCTGAGTCTTTTGCCCGAAGGGTAGTGATCTCCTCCTCCGACGAGGAGTCAGAGGGGGAGTAGTTTAGGATTAGCATGAGACCAGCCCTTCCTGCCCCCTAGTGTCCATTGGGGAGCTAGAGGTCGTTCCTTCCCTTCCTGCCTGTCCTCCTCTTTTGCTTGAACCAGCCCCTGAGTCGATCCGGTCAACAGGTCCGTGCGGGATTGCTTCGACGATTTCCGCCGCGGAGCTGGAGGCCATCCGGGATGCCTATGGGATCCCGTCTTATGTTCAGCTCATGGTTCCCCGCCCCGGGGAGCGGGTCACTTCAAGTGGCCCGGGGCGTTTCGCCTTCTATGAGGGAACCTTCTCCGGGGGTCTCTGATTCCCTTTCCACCCTTTCTTTTTGTCTGTTCTGAATAATTATCATCTGGTCCCCGCCCAGTTGATGCCGAACGCCATCAGGGTGATCTTCTCCTTCATTGTGCTCTGCCACGTCCACGGGTTCGTTGCCCGGTTCTTCCTGTCCAGGGCATTCTTCACCCTGAAACGCCACCCGACCAAGGACGGGTGGTGGTCTTTGTCTTCTCGCCCGAAGGGCATCAAGTTCGAGCTTCCCTCTTCCATCAAGGGATGGAAGAGCAAGTTCTTCTTTGCGGACGTCGAGGGGGTCGACTGGACATGGAGCGAGCCGGACCGTTCCCCAAATCGGATCTCCACAGTCGAAGTAGCCGATCGGGATGACTACGACCAGCTTCGCACCGCCTAGATCCCCTCTCTGGAGGTTCTTCTATCGGAGCAGAACCTTCTCGATGCCATGGTCGACTCGTCGGTGGGGCCGGGTAGGTTCAGCTTCTTCATTCATATGTATCTTCCTTTTTCTCCACTTGGGGCTGTCTTTCCAAGTTCATGTGTGCAGGGTTGATCCTTCCAAAGGGTGAGCTATCGCTGGTCTCCAGGAAGAGGCCGCCCACTGGGGTGGTCGCCGAGCCTCCTTCGAGGCGAGCCCGGGTTGAGGGAGTGCCGACGTCTACTCCTGCCGTGTCGACTGCCTCGAAAGGAAAGGAGGTTGTGGGAGCCCCTGTGCGACGGGCAGAGCCACATGAGGAACCCCCTGCCTTGGAGCCCGCGAAAGTCGTCCGGGCCGATGCTGTTGCTGCCGCTGCTCCGTCCTGTCCCCCGGGTTCGGTGATGGCCGAAGTTGAGGGAGGAGAGTTCCGCCCCAGAGATCCTCTGGCGACGGGGATTCTGGTCACGACGGTGCCGGGTCCTCGGCCGATCCTCGGGGGTCCTGCCTCCGGAGTGGCAGGCACACCTACCCTTCGAAAAAGCAGGAGGGATGAGGCAAGGCGCCGCCTCCCGTTCAAGCTGGGGCCAGAGAGCTCCTTGGCTGACAACCGTGCCTTGGCCTACCGCATGATGGACTTCTCCATCCAGCAATGCGACTGGGAGGAAATGGATGGGTTGCCGGTTGGAGCCTTGATCGACAGCATTTTTCCCCATCTCTACACGGTAAGCAACTTCGTCCCCTCTCTCTCTTCCTTTCTTTTTTTTTCTTCCTTTTTTTTGACCTCCCATGTAATGCAGATGGGTGTCGAGGCCCTCTTCATTAGGAGCTGCTACCGAAACTGGGAGCAGTCTCGCAGCAGCAGGTGGCCGAGATCGTGTCGTTGAAGGCCGATCTGGAGAGGAAGGCTAACTCCGAAGGGGCACTTGGCCAACGGGTCAGGGACCTCGAGAAGCAGCTCACCGATTCTGAGGGGCGAGCAAAGGAGCTCCAGGAGAAACTCAACCACGAGCAGGGGGAGTCGAGGAAGAAGACCAAGGAGCTTGCCGACTCCGAGCAGAGATTGGACATGGTCATCGCCGAGGTGGCCCGGCAAAAAATGACCGCCCAGTCTCTCCAAGCTCGACTGATGGCAGAAGAGGAGAAGTCAGTCACGGCCCAGAGGGCAGCGGAGAGGCGGCCAAGTCGATCGCGGATGCCAGGCACGAGGTGGCCGCAACAAAGAAGGAAGCCGGGGAGGTGGTGGAAAGGTACAAGGCCTCGGAGGAGTTCCTCGCCGAGATCCAGCAGATGGCGTCGGACTCCTTTTTCAAAGGCTTCATGTACCTGCATCGCCTGGTCGAGGAGTTCGTCTCGGTCGAAGGCCGCGGCTACCTTGACTACCCTGGCACATCACACCAGGAGGCGGGCGTTGAGGAGGCCGCGCCAGCTGAGTCTGAGGCCACGCGGTCAGAAGCCTCTGCTAATGGAGACTCCCGGCCCAGCGACTCGATGAATAAATAGTCATTTTTTGTTTCTCCTTTTGTATTTAGCTGGGCCACTCGGCATATCAGGGGCTTATAGGGTACTTGTAACTGACTCTCAATCAATAAAATGCAAATTTTCTTGCAATTGCTTTTCTTGTTTGGCTCCTCCTCTCTTTCACTCCCTTTCCTCGTTTGTCTTTCTTTTTAATGCATAGGGAGATCAGAGAGGGTACCTAAGAGCTGCTGAGCTCGGCGATTTCTAGGCTGGAGATCTGAGCTCCGGTCTTGAGCTGGCATCCTGGAGCTGGGCTCGGGGACGTGGATGGTTGAGAGCTGCATGGCTCGAAGTTTTCTTGGTCGGAGATCTGAGCTCCGGTCTTGAGCTGGCATCCTGGAGCTGGGCTCGGGGACGTGGATGGTTGAAAACTGCTGAAGGTAGTAGCTTCGACAATGTTGTATTTTCTTCTTGTTCGCTCTTTCTTTCCTTTCCCACTCTCCTCTCATTCATTTTTCATTCATCTTTCATTTTTCTTTTCATTTATTTCATTTCATTCATTTTTTTAGAGTGGGGAGATCAGAGAAGAGGATGCTGGCTGGACCCCCATTTTGTTCTCTTTCTTTCCTTCCCCTCTCGTCTTCTTTTCGAGTGGGGAGATCAGAGAAGTAGGCTGCCGGGCTTCCCCCTTTGTTCCCTTTCTTTCCTTCCCCTCTCGTCTTCTTTTCGAGTGGGGAGATCAGGGAAGGGGGGTTACCGGTCTTGATTGCCTTGGAGCTAGGCTTAAGGCCTTCCTGGACGTGGAGCTAGGCTCGGGCCCAGGGATTGCCTGAGATATTGGCTCGGGTCTTTGGTGCCTTGGAGCTAGGCTCGAGGTGTTGATGGGAGCTACGTGGCCCCATGATCTCTTGGCATCCCGGAGCTGGGCTCGGAGACGTTTGAAACGGAGAGCTGCTTAGCTCAAGATCCTCTTGGCCGGAGGTCTGAGCCCCGGTCTTGAGTTGGCGTCCTGGAGCTGGGCTCGGGGACGTGGATAGTTGAGAGCTGCGTGGCTCGATAATTCTTTGATGTCCTGGAGCTGGGCCCGAGGGCGTCGTCGATCGGGAGCAGCGTGGCTCCTTGGCCCCTTTGGCATCCTGGAGCTGGGCTTGGGGACGCCATTGGTATTATCCTGCAAGATAGACAGACAGTTGCACGGGAAAAGACCATTATTATTCATTGTTGGGAAACCTTACATCATTGATAGTATTTCCGCAAGTTGCAGGCATTCCATGTCCTGGGAAACCTGACACCGTTGAGATCTTCAAGGTAGTAGACCCCTTGCGAGAGGGCTTCAGCCACTTTGTAGGGGCCCTTCCAGTTCGGGGAGAGCTTGCCACACTCCCTAGGTTGGGACGCCTCCGCCCGTCGCAGCACCAGGTCTCCGGGCTTGAAAGCTTTTGTTCGAACGCGGGCGTTGTAGTACCGGGCCACTCTTTGTCGATAGGCTGCCATCCGTAGGCGGGCTTTGTCCCTCTCTTCTTCAAGAAGGTCCAGGTTGAGCAGGAGGTGCGCCGAGTTCCACGCTTCATCATACTGCTGCACCCGCAACGTGGGCACGCCGAGCTCGATGGGGATGACTGCTTCAGCATCGAAGACGAGACTGAAGGGCGTTTCATTGGTCGTCGTCCTGGGTGTTGTGTGGTAGGCCCACAAGATGCTCGGGAGCTCTTCTGTCCACAGGCCCTTAGCTTGATCCAGCATGGTTCGGAGTCCTTGTAGGATGGTCCGGTTGGTCACCTCGGCCTCCCCGTTTGTTTGGGGGTGAGCTACCGAGGTGAACCGGTGTTGGATGTCGTGGGCTGTGCAGAACCCTTCGAACTCGCGGTTGTCAAACTATCACCCGTTGTCGGTGATGATGCAACGGGGGAGCCCGAAGTTGCAGATGATTGACTTCCAAAAGAACTGGCGGATATTGGCTTCTACGATCTGAGCTAGCGGCTCTGCCTCGACCCACTTGGTGAAGTAGTCGATCGCCACTATCAGGAACTTTCGCTGCCCTAATGCTGGGGGGAATGGTCCCAAAATGTCCATCCCCCACTGGGCAAAGGGCCAAGGGGCTGAGAGCTGGGAAATCAACGTCACTGGCTGATACTAGATGTTGGCGTGGTGCTGTCATTTGTCGTACCTTTTGATGAAGTCGGTCACGTCCTCCCTCATGGTCTCCCAAAAGTACCCCTGGTGGAGAGCCTTGTAAGCCAGTATCTTCCCTCCCACGTGATTCCCGCAGAGGCCTTCGTGTATCTCTTGGAGCACAAAGGTTGCCTCGGCGGGCCTGAGGTATCTCAAGAGTGGGTAGGAGTAAGACCGGCGGTAGAGTTGGCCCTCCATCAGGACGAATCGGGAGGCCTTCTTCCTGACAAGGGCGGCTTCTGCGCGGTCTTCTGACAAGGTGCTGTCAGTGATGTACCGGATGTACCTGTCCATCCAGCTCGGCTCGGGGGTGACTTGATTCACCTCCGTCGGGTTCTCGTAACTGGGACCTTCGAGGTGCTCAATGTAGGCACGTCCTAGTGACGAGTCCGGCAGGGTCGCGAGTCTAGACAGCGCATCCGCACGTGCATTCTCTCCTCGAGGGATGTGGAAAATGCTGAAGTGCCGGAGGCCTGCCGTGCTCGCGCGGACTTGCTCCAGATACTTCATCATCTGGGCATCCCTTGCTTCATATTCCCCGGATACTTGTCCGACGACCAGTTAGGAGTCGGTGAAGACTTTCAAGTCTTGCACACCCAGCTCGCGGGAGACTCTTAGGCCTGCGAGAAGTGTCTCGTACTCCGCCTGGTTATTGGTTGCAGCGAACTTGAAGCGGAGGGTGCACTCCACCACAACCCCATCTCGATTAGTCAGGATGAGGCCCGCTCCACTCTCGCCGGAATTGGATGCTCCATCTACATGAAGAATCCAGGGCTCTTCTCCTGGCCTGGGCTCCATTTCTGTCTGCTCTGGCTCCTCAGCGAACCCGATGCACTCGACCACGAAGTCAGCCAGGGCCTGGGCCTTTTGTGATGACCTCGGTCGGTACACTATGTCGAATTTGCTGAGCAGCATGGACCACTTAGCCAACCTCCCGGATGTCTCGTGTCGGGTGAGGATGGTCCTCAACGGCTGGTCCTCAGCGGCTGGTCCGTCACCACCACTATTGGGTGCGCTTGGAAATAGGGCCTGAGGCACTTAGCAGACATTATTAGTGCAAAAATAAGTTTTTCGGAGCGAGTAGACCTGATCTCCATGTTGCAAAGAATCTTGCTGGTGTAGTACACCGGCTTCTGAGATTTGTCCTCGTTTATGCAGATGAGAACTGAGCTGACAGCTCCTGGTGTCACCGTCAGGTACAGTTAGAGTTCTTCTCCCTCTTCCGACCTGGAGAGGAGCAGAGGGGAGGTGAGGAAGTTCTTCAGCTCCTCGAAGGTTGTCATGTACTCCTCAGTCCAAGTGAAGTTGTGCATCTTGCGCAGCGCCTTGAAGAATGGCTGGCAACGGTCGACCGACCTCGAGATGAATCTACTGAGGGCGGCAATGCATCCCGTCAGGCGCTGGACCTGCTTCTTGGAGGTCAGGTTTTCCATATAGATGATGGCCTACACCTTCTCCGGGTTCACTTCAATGCCCCTTTGGGTGACCATGAAGCCGAGAAATTTTCCTGCTACCACCCCAAAGGTGCACTTCGCCGGGTTCAGCTTCATCTGATGCTGCCGTAAGTTATGGAAGGACTCGGCGAGGTCGGCTACATGGCTCGAGCCCGGCTTGCTCATGACGAGCATGTCATCCACATACACTTACATGTTGCGACCAATTTGGTCCTCGAAGACTTTACTGACCAGGCGCTGATAGGTGGCCCCCGCATTCTTCAGACCAAAAGGCATCATCCTGTAGCAGTATATCTCCTGGTCGGTGACAAAGGCAGTGTGCTCCTTGTCCTCCAGATGCATGCGGATTTGATTATATCCCGAGAACGCATCCATGAAGGAGAGCAGCCGGTGGCCCGAGGTGGCATCCACCAGCTGACTGATCTTCGGGAGAGGAAAGCTATCCTTTGGGCAAGCTTTATTGAGGTCGGTGTAGTCTACACAGATCCTCCATTTGCCATTATTCTTCTTAACCATCACCACATTCGCCAGCCAGCTTGGATACTGGACCTCTCGAACGAAGCCGGCAGCCAGGAGTTTATCTACCTCTTCTTTGATGGTCGCCTGTCTCTCCGGGATAAAACTTCTTTTCTTCTGCCGAACTGGCTTGTGCTTTAGGTCGATACTCAATTTATGAGTAATGATGTCAGGAGGAATACCTGGCATGTCCACCGTCGTCCAAGCAAACACATACGCGTTCGCCCGTAGGAATCCCAGTAGTTAGGCCCTCTCCCCCTCGGGTAGCTGGGCTCCAATCTACACCATCTTTGCAGGGTCATCTCCAAGTTGATAGGAAAGCAGATGCTCGACGGGCCTCCCCTGGGGTCTTGGGCCCTTTGGTCGAGGTCATCCGTGCTGGGGTCGTCCTGGAGGACCTTAGCCCAGGGAGAGTTTAGAAGCAATGCTGCACCGGCTGGGGTGCTCCTCTCATCTCCCCGACATCGTTGGGAGTTGGAAATTGTAAAAGTAGCATCTTGGTGGAGACAACAGCGTCAAGCAAGTTGAGCCCGGGTCGCCCCAATATCACGTTATAGGTGGAGGGGAGCCTTACAACCGTGAAAGACATCATGACGCTGTCCTGCCGAGGTGGGGTTCCGGCAGTGACCGGGAGAGTGATTTCTTCTTCTACTCTCACAGAGTCGCCCGTGAAATCGACAAGGGGTGTGTGCACGGGCCTAAGCTGATCAGGGAAGAGATTCATTCTGGAGAAGGCATCATAAAAAAGCATGTCTGTGGAGCTTCCACTATCAACCATGATGCGCTTTACAGGATGCTTCGCGATCGTCATTTCGATGACCATGACATCATTATTTACATTTTTTTCCCCGTCTCCCCCCTCCCTCATAAAGAGAAGTACATTTTCACAGTCCCCTGCCCCCCGGGCCTTCTTGGACGCGCGCGTCACTCCCCAGGAGATCATGCCCACCGATTTCTCGGTGGGGTGGTTGTCAATGGCTGGAGCTGACGGGAGAGCGACGAGCGCCTGGGACTCTGCTTAAGGTTTGCCCCCACGAATCTCTTGAGGTAGCCTCTCTTGATGAGTTTCTCAATCTTCCACTTGAGGTTGCGGTATTCCTCGGTGTCATAGTCATGGTCGCGGTGGAAGCAGCAGTACTTCATCTTGTCATGGCCAGCAAAAGACTTCAATGGAGGCGGGTGCCTCAAGTAGTCCTCGCCCTCAATCTCCATAAGAATTTTTATCCTCGGGACGAGGAGAGGGGTGTAGTTTTCCTCAGGGACAGGGGTCCCTCTCAGTCTTGGCTGGTCCCTCTGGGAGCTCTGAGCCTGGGGCACTGGCTTCCGGGTCCTGGACACTTCAGCAGGGGCTGACTTCTTCGGGGGTCCTCTATCGAGCTCCTGCCTCGTACGGTCCGCCTCCTCGGGGCGGATATACTTTTGGGCCCGGAGAAGGAGCTCAGAGTAGGTATTGGGGGGCTTCTTATCCAGCGAGTAGGTCAGGTGGGAGGTCCTGAGCCATCGCTTCAGTGCTAGCATGGCCACTGGCTCTTCAAGATTGTAGATCTCCAATGCGGCGGCCTTAAAGCGGGCCACGTAGTCCCATAGGGGCTCGCAGTCCTGCTGCCGGATGGAGAAGAGGCCGTTTGCCTCCCGTGGCAACTTCCTGCAAGCATCGAAGTACGCCACGAACTTCTGCCCTAGCTGGGCAAAGGAGGTGATGCTCTCCGGCTCCAGACGGGTAAACCACACCCGGGCTACCTTTTGGAGAATAGCAGGGAAAGCGATGCAAAGAAGAGCGTCGGTGGCCCCCTGAACCCTCATGAGAGTCCGGTAGCTTTTCAGGTAGTCCAGGGGGTCGGTGGTCCCATCGTAAGGATCCACCTGTGGCATCCGGAACTGGTGCAGGATCGGCTCCGCTTGAATCTCTTGGAAGAATGGGGGATGGGCATCGTAGCTCGCTTGCTCCACATCGGTAGGGGAGCTCTTGGCTCGACCTCAACCGCAGGGCACTGATCTCCGAGGGTCTCGCTCTGGTCTGGGCGCTCCAAGCTCGTGCGGTTGCCTTGGTGAAGGAGGGCGGAAGACAGACCCGGTCTAGAGGGCGCACGCTCGGAGAGACTCCACATCGGCGGGTGAGCTTTTGGCTCGACCTCGACTATAGGGCACTAACCTCCGAGGGTGTCGCTCTGGAGGGTGGAGGACGGACCCGTTCCAGAGGGCGCGCGCTCGGAGAGGCTCCACATCGGCGAGCGAGCTCTTGGCTTGACCTCGACCGCAGGGCACTAACCTCCGAGGGTCTCGCTTTGGAGGGTGGAGGATGGACTCGTTTCAGAGGGCGCGCACTCGAAGAAGCTCCACATCGACGGGCGAGCTCTTGGTCGATCTCGATCGCAGGGCACTAACTTCCGAGGGTCTCGCTCTGGAGGGTGGAGGATGGACCCGATCTAGAGGGCGCGCGCTCGGAGAGGCTCCACATCGGCGGGCGAGGTCTTAGCTCGACCTCGATCGTAGGGCACTAACCTCGAGGGTCTCACTCTGGAGGGTGGAGAACGGACCCGGTCCAGAGGGCGCGCGCTCGGAGAGGCTCCACATCGACGGGCAAGCTCTTGGCTTGACCTTGACCGCAGGGCACTAACCTACGAGGGTCTCACTTTGGAGGGTGGAAAGCGGCTCCAACTTAGACGTCGAGCTTACGAGCTCGACCTGACGGAGGACTGAGCTCGACTTGCTCTCCTGGAAGAGCTCAGCTCAGCTCGGCAAAGTGCTCCGAATTAAGGTGTCGCCTTGGCATCTGCCGTGGCGGTCTCCCTTAATATGGTGCCTGTCAGCTACCCACGTCAGCGATCTTGCCACATCAAATACAATCAAGAAAGTTCGACAGAACAAGATTCCTAAGCTGTACATGAGCTACATGCCAGTCCGGCTATAAAATAGAACCCGCATGATAGGCCACGGAGGAGGCAACCTAGTCAGCCAACGAGTTAGCCTCCCTAAAGACATGTCGAACAGCAACGTAAGAACATCCCCGGAGGAGGAAGCAAATGTCTCGAATAATGAGATGTGTATGCGTAGAATACTGCACAGTCATGATCCAGGAGATGACCGTCACTGAGTCTCCCTCGATGATCAGAAAATCCAAATGGAGGATCTGTCGGGCATACCAAATCCCTACCCAAGCCACCAGTAGCTCCATGCCTGGGACCGAGGAATCATAAACAGGTAGCCCTCCAGCAGCAACGAACCCAAGTCTATGATCACGAATAACAAAACCTGCACCCTCCTATCTATTGCGAAGGCTCCCGTCGAAGCTAACAGTGAAGGAAGGCGGAGGAGGGGGTTACCAGGACACAAACCTCCGAGACGCTCGCAGAGCCAAAGAGGAACCCCAGTACTCCGAAAACCTCACAGTAGAAGTCTGAAGCTTTAGCGTGGAAGCCCTTGCTTTCTCCACAGTCATCCTAGGGGAATACCTGACTGAGTTAAAGAGGAACTCATTTCTAGATATCCAGATATAATAAACTAGGTACGCCCTGAAGGAAGTATAGTGAACCCGGTCGGGTCAGAGCTCAGGGATGTAAGAAAAGAATCCACCAAGTCACCATCTTGGTGGAGGATAGCCCCAAAGCTTGCCAATCTCCAAACCGACTCCGCGTGGGTACAAAGAAATAGGACATGATCCTGCGACTCCCAATCGAACCCACAAGCCGGACAAATAAGTGGCATGGAGAGACCCCTCCGAACAAGAAAATTATTGGCTCTACCTAGTGATTTTGATAAATAACAAAACGTTGAGTATATATTGTGTACTAATGTTTATTTCTAGTTATGAGTTTTCAGGAAACAAGCACCTCAAATTCTTAAAATTAAAGTATCGTAGCACGATGTGGCACAAAGCATATTTCGCAATTTGAGGAGTCTTTTCCATGCAAAAAGGGGTTAAACGAGTTCATTTATTGCTTATTTACATTGTATTTAAGTTTCATATCTGATGCTTGTGTTTTTGGCTTCGATTGCACTTAATTGTGAATTTTGTAGAACCAAGTGTCGACACCTGGGAAGTCAAATGTCGACACTTCAGTATTTGGCACGCAGAAAAACTCCTTGGCATGCCAAGTGTCGACATCCAGAATTCAAGTGTTGACACATGAAACTCAAGTGTCGACACTTAAGTTTCCAAGTGTCGACTCAAGGCCTAAGACTTTTTGAAAATCCAGAACTTGACCAATGGAGTATTTTTGTGTCAAGTATCGACACCTATGAATCAGGTGTCAACACTTGAAAGTTCAAGTGTCGACACCTGACAGCCAAGTATCAACACCTGACAGCCAAGTGTCGACACTCAAGTTCTGACAGCCCTAACGGATCTATTTTTTGAAGTATAGAAACATCTTTTCAAGCTCCAAACGGCTAAACTCGAAGCTCCAATGGTCACAAACTATTTTTTGAAAGTTTTTGAAGTATTTAAGCTTCACCAAACTCATTCTTGAAGCATTGAAGTCCATTCAAAGCCCAAAAGTCAATATTCTCTCAAGAACTTCACTTCAAAAGTCATTTATAGTGTGATTCCCTGAAAAAGCTTACAAGTTCATCCTTCAACATTCCAAAAAGAGAGCTTGAAGAATATTCCAAGGAGAAGACAAGACAAAGCATCAACTTGAACCTCAAAGCTTCCATTCTACTCTTGAAGAGAGTTTGTTTTGTTTATTTGAATTGTATATCTGAATTTCTATTGTGATTTGACCTAGCTTTCAAGGGTTTCTTGAAAGTAGGTTGTTGTGGTTATTGGTGAGCCAAAGGGACAAAACCAACTAGGGTTGACTTGTGAGCCCGAAGACAAAACAAGTGTAAAGATTTGTTGGTGAGCCTAGGTGATAAAACTAACATAGGTTTTGACTTGTGAGCCATTGGAAAAACAAGTCGGCTGTAATCTTGGAGAGATTATAGTGGAATTCCCAAGGATGGCTTGGAAAGTGGATGTAGGTGCTAGGTTTGCATCGAACCACTATAAACCTTGTATTTTGTGTGATCTTCTCTTCCATCTCTTGCTCTTTACTTATTGCACTCTATTTATTGCTTTCCACTACATATAATCTAGTGCATCAATTTCATTGCTCACAAACACCGTAAGGCCTGCACATTATTGCTTTAAATTTTTAAAAGATCCAATTCACCCCCCCTCTTGGGCTCCATTTCTGGGCAACAAAAATCCTGTATGGGGAGGCGCTCCCAAGCAAGTTTCCAGAAGAAAAAAGAAACTCTGGGATGAACTTGTAGAGACCAGATCCATACAAGACTACGGGTGAGGGGCGGGTCCGGACAAACAAGGGGCATCATATCAGACAAGTGCACCCGGGAGGAGGTGGAGTGGTGCCAAACCAAAGTGTCTGAGCATGGAAAAATCGGTAGCACCATAGAAAGGACCCGCTGACCAAGAACCTCGCCAAAAATAGAAATGACCGCTTGACGATCCTAGCAGGTACGGTTCGGAAGCACAAGATTAACAATAGAAATCATCGACGGTGTGTGAATAGAAATAAATGTAGGCCATCTGATCAGCGGAATGTCAAATATCCATGGATCGAGCATAAACCTGATCAAAGCACCATCGTCGATAAGCTAGGAGAGATGAGGGATAACCAGCAAAAACTTGGTCATCATCTCCCTCCACATAACCGAACAGCGACGGGGCGGAGTATAGGGCCTATCCATATCAATAGAAACATCACCATATCTGGCCCTCATCAACGATACCCATAAACTGTCCAGGCATAGGAAGAATCTGGCAGCATGCCTAGCCAACAAGACTTCTCTTCTAGAAAGAAGAGAGTAAATCCCCATACCACCAAGGGTAGTTGGCGAACAAACAACCTCCTATCGGATCAGATGAATCCTCCTCCTAACAGTCGAGGAGTTCCAAAGGAAAGTATGGATGATCTGTTCCAATTTAAAAATGATAGACTTAGGAACCACTGTGTTGGAGAGAAGGTAGATGGGAAGTGAAGTAAGGACAGATCGGATAAGAGTCACCCGGGCCATAGAGGAAAGGGAGCGGCCCTGCCAGCCCTCAATCCTTTCTCTAATAGCAGAGACCATCCGAGCACACTCAAAGGCTTTCAGTCTGGATCCAGAAATAGGAACCCCCAAATAAGATAGCAGACCCTGATGCTCTGCAATCCCAAGAGTATCTCGAATGGTATGTCAGAGTCTTGTTGAGGTCTTTGGGCTAAAGTAAATATCAGATTTGAGAAAGTTAACCCTCTGACCCGAAGCCTGACAATAGAGCTCCAACACTTGGCGAATGCCCCTAGCAGATAGCTCAGAGGCCCTACCGAGCAATAAACAATCATCTGCAAAGAAAAGATGCGAGATCGATGGGGCATCCGGAGTGGGAATATACAGATGGATCGCCGATTCCCTCATCGCTGCCCACAAGGCTCTTGACAGAAAGTCAGCAAAAATAATAAACATATAAGGTGATATAGGACAACCTTGGCGAAGGCCCATTGAAGAATGAAAGAAATCTTAGGGGGAGCTGTTAATAACGAAGGAGAAAGATGATCCGGTGACACAAGTGATAATCATAGAGATCCAAGCCTGATGGAAGCCGAAGTCGTCTATGGCCTTAGCAAGAAAATCCCAGTTGATACAACCAAACGCCCTCTCCATATCTAGTTTAATGGCCATCAATCCATGCCGCGCAGGAGCACGCTGAAGATCATACATAAATTCCTAGGCTATGACGATATTATCAGAAATGCTCCGACCTGGGATAAATGCACCCTGCTTCGGGCTAATAAGGTAGGGTAAAATATGCTTCATTCTGTTAGCCATGATATTGGCACATATTTTATAAAGAGTATTGTAGAGGCTAATGGGCTGAAAGTGACCGGGCTTAGATGCGTCGGAACATTTGAGAATAAGAGTAATATAAGTTTGCTTCCAAGGGCTGGACATCCTCCCGGATCAAAAGAAAGCCGAAACAGCCTCGACAACCTCAACACGGATAATGTCCTAATGTACTTGGAAGAAGAAGGGAGGAAATCCATTTGGGCCAGGGGCTTTGTCCTCCCTAATGGACCACAGGGCCGCTTTAACTTCCTCCTCAAAAACCTGGGCCAAGAGTAAAGAATTTTGGACGGCAGAAACAGTAACCGAAGGAGGAACAGGAGAATAGGAGAGGACATGAACAGAAGAGGTCGTCCACCTGTCAATGAAATATTGCCTTATCATCCTCCTGATGGATACATCATCATGAATCCGCACACCCTCAGGAGTGCGAAGAGCTTTAATAGAGTTCCTGTGCCTCCGAATAACGGTAGCCTGGTGGAAGAATCGGGTGTTCCTATCACCCTCTTGAAGCCCCTGAACTCTGGATTTTTGTCTCCACAGTACCTCCTGATTGAGTAAAAGAGTATGGTGCATATGAAGGTAATGCCAAAGAGTATCCATCTCGACGCCCGATAAATATCCCTTCCTATCCTCCTTCTCTTGTAGCTCTTGGATAGTAGTTTTAACAGTGTTCAAATTGGTCATTAAATGACCAACCTCCACCCTGTTCCAGTGCAATAATCACCTTCTAAGAAGCTCAAGACGACGGGACACCCGATATGCCGCATCACCCCGAATAGGAATTCTCCAAACCTCCCTGGCAATATCTTTGGATTTCGGATAGGAAAGCTAGAACTTGTCATATCTGAAAGGCCAAGGGCCTTGGACATAGTGGTCAATAGATAACAGAATGGGACAGTGATCTGAAGCAATTTGAGAGAGATGGTGGACAGTATAATCAGAGTGCAAGGTGAGCTAGTTTGGGGTGGCATAGCACCTATCAAGCCTCTCCTAAACTCTAGCGACTCCAGATTTGTTGTTGCACCATGTATAGCGAGATTCGAGAAAACCCAAGTCGATAAAGCCATTGTCCTGGAGAAAATTGATGAATTCTCAAGAACCCACATTTTTGACAAAAGGTCTACCCCACGCTTATCCTCGGCTTGAGTTATAGAATTGAAATTACCAGCAACAACAGTAGGGACCCCCTGATCGACCAAGAGAGAAACCTTCTTCCAAACCACCCTTCGCTCCCAGTAGGCGGTACTAGCATAGACTCCACATAATAACTAGATGGGCCGGTTGGGTTCAGAAATAACAATGGCAACCATTTGGGATGACCGATGAAAAAATCAATCTTGACAACAACCCTATCCCAAGTTACAATAATACCCCCCGCTAGACCTTGAGACGCAACAGAATAAAAACCCCAGTCCCGAGGCATCCGATATCTCATCCGCTTCAAGCTCGAACTAGACAGCCGAGTCTCAAGAAGAATACATAGCTGAGGATGATAAAGCTGAAGAACCTACTGTAAGTAGAAAAGGAGGGTTTTTTTGCCCGGCTAACATTCCATACAAAAACTTTCATAAGCATAAAAGATAAAGGACAACCCGGCTCACATGCTGGTCTGCTCCCCCGACCCCCCTAACCCCAAGGTAGCAGCTTCTACATCAACACTCCCCAAGGAAGATTCCCTAGTGGCCCCACCCAAGGACTCCAAAGTTGACTGTATCCTGGCTGCTATAGCTGCATGGCCATGCAAAATATCCCCCTCCTTGCCTCCCAGACCCAACACAGTAGTATGCAGTTCAGGATCCCCATCCCCCTCCTGAGAGACTTCAACCCCTTCCAGCTGACCACCAGTGGCCTTAGCACCAGATCCACCCAGAGATACATCCGAACCCTTACCACCCTGAGAATCACTCCCACCCCGAGAGACAACCCTGCCATAAGTGACAACCCCACCCTCACCACCCATAAGGCACACCCCAACATTCGAACCCCTCCCTTTAGTAATAGAATATCCCACTGATACTTCATTCCCCAACCCTTGGAACACCCCTTTCTCACCTGAACCCCGACGAAGAACCCCCTGGACAGAAGAGCAGTCCCCAAAATTTTGAGAGCTATCCCCAAGTGCATTGTCCCCTCATTCATACTACCTCCCACTCTCACCTATCCCTCTGAACCCCCAAACAACCCCACTACCACCGCAATCCCAAAAGAGCCCATGAACCCCTTATCCCCCAACCCACCTGAACTCCCACCTTGAGCATGAATGGGAGGTTTGACTGGGAGCTTCTTGCCCTTCACAGCAATCCCAGATCCCTCACTAGATTCCCCAGACCCAGGAACAACAGGAGGGCTACCACCTCGCCAGTGCCTCCCAGAACCAGCCCAGAAAATACCTCCCCTGATCCCAAAACCCCTGTCCCCAGTGATTGGCCATTTGAGGGCTTCCTTTTAACCCTCTTGGGCTGCCATTTCATAACCCCCGAAACACTAGCAGACCCAGAAGCCTGAGTCGGGGAGGAGTTTAGAGATGAAGACCCAATCGTAGCTGCCTTCCCCTCCTTGGACACCATCATACAGGGTTTAGAGCATACCTGGTCAGAGCAGGTAGATGCCGGCAATGAACGAAAGACAACCTTCGGTGGGCTCCACACTCGTTTCAAGGAGACCATCCCATAATCCAGCATGTGTTGATCCGTAGGCCCTTGATCCACATGTGCCAGCTCCATCCTATCAGCCAGTGGTGCAAAAAATCCACTCCCAGTCATCATAACATCAGTATCCGATCGATCCGAAGCGATTGCTTCAAGGGACCAGCGCCGTGCTAGCTTAGTCAATTTTTACCACTCATCCAAATCGGGCGGCGAGCTAGGAGAGGAGATTACACCGGTCGAGGACGATCGGGGTGGTGACGAGAAAGGGGAGTCAGAGGAGGAAACTAGCTCCTTACCTTTGACCGCCTCCCTGTTACCCTTGACCGAGATCACAGCCGACCATGGCTGCCTGAGTCTGGAAGTAACTAGCCAAGGACCAAAGCGGAGTGCAACACCCTCATTCCGGCTATCCTCCTCTCCCACCATACCCTGCTTTCGATCACTCTGCATCCCTTCCTCTTCAACCAAGTTTTCCGGACTAAGACCCGCACTACGATGGCTATTGATGTAGTCATTCAGTGCAAACTGGCAGTCTCCAAGAAGATGACCCATCCTGCCACACTGGAAGCAAACGAGGAGAAGATTTTTGTAGACGAACTGTTGCCAAAAAACATCATTCTTCCCCTGAATCTTAACCCCCGGAAGTAGCGGGCTGTACACATCCAACTCCACCTGGACCCTAGCATAGCTCGTCTTCCGCATCTTGTCCATGAAGTTGTCAATAGAAATAGGCTTACCCGCTTCTCCCGCCACAGCCAAGATCATTGAGG
Organism: Areca catechu; assembly: GCA_021397845.1. Classification (NCBI taxonomy): domain Eukaryota; kingdom Viridiplantae; phylum Streptophyta; class Magnoliopsida; order Arecales; family Arecaceae; genus Areca; species Areca catechu. Next base: position 1,710,547 of record CM038049.1, on the reverse strand, counting down.
AGTCCTAGTACTCCAATGGTAAATCGGTAGCCGCACCCACACCACCGTTCGGTTGATCGGCTTCCATCCCGGGTGAAAGTTGGACTCCCACGGTGCCATGGCCATTAGCTGACCACTAACGAACCATGGACCCCTTGCAACACCTTCCCACAGTCTTCTTCAAAAGATAGCCGAAGGACAAGATGATCTTCCTTGATCGAGAAAACCTCAGGATCATAGCTGAGTTGCAACCTCTGCTTGATCTCCTTGGCGACCCAGGCAGCCTGTACCCGACGACCAAGGCTCTGGAGGATGACAGCAACCCCCTCCCACTTCCGACGTGAGTCACCAACGACGACGGGGTCTGGCAAGACAAGGACCTTGGAGAACGTCTGTTGCAGTTGGCCGTCAAGGACATCATCAGAGATCTTGTAGGAAGACCAGACCGAGGGTCGAGAGCTACCTGCACCATGCTGGCCCAAGATCGGTCCTCCCCATCCTTGCCGGTGGACTCTTGAGCAGCGATAGACATCGCCATGTCCCTTTCGACCATGAACACCCATACAACACCCCACCTGAGCACCAAATATCCAAAAATCCAAACAACTATCGAGATACCGAAAGGCAATGAACAGACCGCTGAACAACAATCTCGAATACTCAAATAATTACGGAAAAGCTGACGACCCGATTAATGATACTTAAATCGTCCAGAATCATATAGAAATATTGAAGAAATCCACAAAACTCTCGAACCCTCGCGAAAATCCTGAAAAAAATCTACACGCTCTCCAAGACACTACTAACGCTCAGAGAAGCGGACTATCGTTTTGTTAGCCTTTAGCGTAATTCCCTTCAACGTCGACGGTGATTAAATGCACCTATCTTGAAAGTCAACGATACTAGCTTCCGTGCATTTTGCTATTTATGAATATATTAGTGACTAATGGATTACAACCATCTGAATTTTTTTTTAAATAATGTAAAAAGAATTACGAAAATAGGCATTTCCCCTTATATTTACGAAAGTATGTGTTTTTCTGCCTACATGGCAGAAAAACCTATTAACCAGGTTTTTTTTAAAAAATATTATTTTTTAATATTTTATTTTCCAATCTAATGCCGAATCCGTTTTATTTACGGATTTAGGTGTACGGCTTCCCTTAAAAAAAAAGAAAAAGAAAAAGTGAAATCGCGGGTTCTACCCGCGATTTCAAAAAAAAAAAAAAGAATGATTTGAAATCGCGGGTTCCACCAGTGTATTCTTGAAATCATGGGTTTTACTCGTGATTTCTCCTCCATTTTTTTATTTTAAATTTTAATAAAAATTAAAAAATTAATAAAAAATTAGAAAAAAAATTTAAAAATAAAAAATAATAATATGATACTATAATAATTTTTTTAATTTATTATAAACTATGATTTTGCAGTCCGGTCGTCAATCCGGCCACCGGTCTGATAGCCAGTCCGGCTCCGGCCATCGATCCGACAGCCAGTTCGGTCGCTAGGTCGGTGCCAGTCCGATCGTCGATCTAGCTGCCAGTCCAGCCATTGGTCTGACAGTCAATCCGGTCGCCAGGATCCGGCCACCGGTCTATATATTTATCATATAGAATGATTAAGAATATATTTTATTTATATATTATTTAAATAAAATCTTAAATAAAATAAAATAAAAGATTAAATGAATAATCTTTTATTTAAATATTATTTATTTAATCTTTTATTTATTTTTAAATTAATTTATTTATTTAACTATTTTATTTAACTCCTATATAAATTAAATATTCATATAGGGCACCATAAGTATTAGGGCGGACAATGCCATCTCCGCTACAAAGTTGGCTGTTGGCAGTGGTTGCGAACGTGATAGGGTGTGAAGGCAGTGGAGGTGTCTAAAATGATTTCAATCGTATGGTGATTAAGATAGCATCCAGAAATAGCACCGTTCGTCCAAGCACTTATGATGTATTCCCATTTTTATGTACGGTGATGATTATACTCGTCATCGATGTGCATGTAGTTATTGACATTTGGAATACTCGCATAAATGCCACTCCACCACCACTGTATTGATTTTGATAAAATAAATATTTTAATATTTAATTTATATTATTTTTAATATTTAAGATATATTTTAAATTTTATTTTTTTTAATATTAAATAAAAAAATATTTAATTAAAAAATAATAGTGATAAAATAACTCTTGATATGTTCCTGGCTTAATATATGTGGCTATCTCCGTAGCTGCCATCATAAATTTCATCACACCGATAAATACTACATGTCATGGAGCTACATACTATTATATTGGCTACATTATGGCGCAATCTGCGAAAACGACAGCAAAATTTAGAAAATAACATTATTTAAATCATAATGATAAAAAAATATTAATAAAAATTTATTAAAAATATTTATCAAATATAATAATTAATAATATAATATATTTATTTTATATTCAAATAAAATATTAAATAATTAAGTTAAATTAAAAATAAATAAATTATTAAAATATATTGTGAGAAAAGTTGGAAGGAGAGGGAAAGAAATAGGAGGGCCGGGGGGGGGGCAAGAAAAAGTGAAAAGGAGAGGGAGCACGAGAGGAAGAAATAAAAAAAAAAAAAAATAAAAAAAAAAAAAAAGAAAAGGAGGGGAAGATGGAGCGACAAGATGGAACCACAAAGGAAAATAAAAAAAGAAATCGAGAAATCATAGGTTAAAGTTGTAATTTCCTCACATGGGTTATGCATGCCACGTGTAATCTCGAGATACCATATGTGCCAAAAAAAAAAAAAAAAAACATTGTAAATATATTTTAACCAGCCATGCATTTAAAAATATTTAATAAAAAATAATATTATTTAAAAAAAATTGAGCTTCATATATATATATATATATATATATATATATATATATATGTGACATGCATTAAAAAAAAAAAAAAAAAGTACATTAGACTATGCTGCAGTACTTGAGAAACACTTAAAATATTATTCAAAAACATGATGCCGAATTAGTTTCTCAAAAGGACGGCACAAATCCCATGAAGGCTAACATGTACTACTTTGTCCTACTCCAACATCCATGTTTTCTATTGAATAGAATGGATTGCAGTTGGTACCAAGGCATGCTTTATCCTGCATCTGTTCTACAAGCTTCATTCCATGTTCATATGCTCAATGTGCACAGGGGAATGCTGCGTAACGCTGGAGCTGACCGTATATTATCTACAGAAGCTCTCAGTTATTTATGGATGGCATTACATATAACATCATAACAAACAGGTTTATAAAAATTAAGAATCGAGTATATTAAGAAAGTGCCCCAAGGCAATAAAATATACTTGATCAAACAAAAAATAAAAAAGGGTTTTAATTCTTTACTGAGAATCGCATCCGAATGACCCGAATAAAGGTCCACAACCAAAAATTCTCCATCATCTCTATTGATCTTAGGTTAGATAATCTAAGATGATTTGAGAATCCTTGGGACAAAAATGGTAACTGCTTGGTACAGGAATATCACCTCTAGGATGAGAAGGGATAGAAGAATCGTCACCATAGAAGGGTGTTTGCCCTTGTGTCGCCAAGAGCGTCGCTAGGGTGTGAATCATGATCGGCATGCAGCATTGGAATGGGATCGTCCTCGGAATCATCAAGAAATGATAGTAGCGAGGAAAAACTTATGATTTTCCTTCCCTCCAAAATTTTCTAAAGACTTTGTTAAGCTTTTAGTCTCGCATTAGGATTTAGGAAGGTGCAAGCATATTTTTTACTTATTTGATTTCTTTTTTCGCCCTCGTTTGCTTGGGAGCTTGTGGGGAGGTTGATTTGATAATTTTATATGCACGTGTGAGCTCGACCCACATGTATGATCATAAAGTGACATGTGCAAGATGATGTTTTATTTATTTATTTATTTATTTTTATCTTATATTATATTATATTTTTTATCGTATTTTAAGCGGTTGGTTAGAGTGTAGTTCCGCTTTTGTGAATATTTCACTGATCACAGGTTCGAGGTATGATCTCTCGGATGACTCGATTAAATTTTAAAATTTCTGGACGTACATGACTGGGAGGCGGAACGGCTGTAACTCCGTATCGTAGTGCGGTTAGGTTGACATACTCACCGATTGATAAAAAAGGTACACGAAAAAATTTACGATCCGAATCGAACAATCACCTAATAGACTGTGGACCATAATAGAGAGCTACACCGGGTTTACCCCCTACCCATTTGTTTCGTAAAAAAAAAAAAAAAAAAAAAAAAAAAAAAAAAAAGGAAGATAGTCATCGTTTTGCTTGATGAACATATGGCCAAAGGACCGTTTTATCCTTTTGAGCAGCAACTTCCCTTCATGGTCAATTAGTCAAATAATAGTTTACCATTTTTTTTCTTGTAGCCTATAAAAAGGCCACAAGTTTTGATCGACTTCTCCTTCTTCAAGAGTTCTTATTTTACAAACTCTTTAGTATTTTCATCACTCTTGCTTCAATTATTATAGGTATTAGAAAGGAATGTCAGCCGTTTCTATGATTGTACTCAAAAAAAAAAAAAAAAAAAAAAAAAAAAAAAAAAAGGTGCTCAATCATATATTAGAAGAGAATTCCATATGATACTAGCATAAGGACAAGGAATTTGTTTTAGGATAGTGCCTAACATGTTTCTAAATCTTTTTTCCTTTTGTCTTAAATCAATGGGCCAATCTAATCAGGCCCTAGGTAAGTCAATTTAAACCTCTTATCTTTATCATGTAGTTTAAAAATATCTAAAGTCTATTAAAACTTTTAAATAAAATAGTTTTCGGCTTGATTAAACTTTTTTGTTAGAAAAATTTTATGTAACATTCTAAGACAAATTTACATCATCTTCGTTCTGATTTTTTACCAAACTTTTAATAGAAAATCATTTTAGATTTTAAATTCATCTTAATCTTTGAATGACCAAAATTGCATCATAACTTTTATTATTCTATATAATAAAGGTCAATAACTTGCATCTCTATTTTAGGTTTCTTGTACCAGTTTTGAAAATATGGAGGATCTTAATAGTCATTATACTCTATTTAAGCTCTAAACAAACTCTCATAAATCAAGTTTTTTAATCTTTATCGTACCTCAATAAGTGCCAAGAAAGTCTTGACTCTTAAACCCAAAAAGTTTAATAGTTGTGGATTCCTAAGGTGGCATGAACAACTTAAGGCCTGGTTAATCATGCTTAGATTAATTATGGCCGTTGAAAAAAGGCTACCGTATGTATTTTCTCTTCCTTAACTTGATCAAGATCCTCTTCTAGGTCATCTATTCATCTGGTTTCTCAAACACTCATAGAATTGATAAATCAATGGAAAAAATTAAATTTTATTGTAGGTTTAGACTTCTTGGTTGTATTTCAAACGATCGATATAAAATCTATAGAAAATATAAAATTACTAGAGAATTTTGGATAGTCCTAAATGATGCCTATAGTAGAGATAACGAGAGGACCATAAGATCACCATTAATGAGTTTAATAACTTTAGGACGATAGATAATACTCCAATAAATGACCAAATCTATCATTCCATAATTTAGTCTAAGAAATTCATAGAAGGGGCTCAATGCTAGATGAGAATTATTAAATCTTCTATCCAATTAACAAGTTCTCACCATCATGGACTAATATTGGACGTGAACTTTGAAGAATCTAAGACAATCTTATCCTTAGATATGTCATCCAAGTCATCGGAATAAAAGATCAATACCAACTTAGAGAATTGAAAGAAAACATAATGAAAGCTAAAGTAAGCCTAACTGAATCTCAAAACCCTGAGCAAAAATCTAAGGGTTAAGACTATCGTGGTCAAAATCGAACCTTTAGATATAATGACTTCAAAATCAAGGGTAAAAGGAAACAGGATAGATTCCAAAATATATCCAAACCCAATTCTTAAACAATAGGGAACAACAAACCTATTGATGGGATTTTCTACTTTCTTTGTGCCAAGATAACCCACCTTTCATATTAATGCTTTTATTGGAAAAAGAAAAAGGTTATGACCAAGAAGAAGAACCGGTCTCAATCTAAATATATATTCAATATAGTAGAAAATGAGCCACCTTAAGGTTAGTATCTTTTATTCCATTAGTAAACTTTACATATAAGAATACCGATTAGTAATTAAATTCTGGTGCCAATATCCATATTTGTATTGATATAGCATATTTTTCCTCTTGTTAAGACTAAAATGGAGAAAGTATAATCATGGAAAATAGAATAATTCTTTATGTCTTAAGCAATGGTAATATCAATCTAAGATTTATCTTTATAAAGAGTATTGTCCGGTGAGACATACGGCATGTTCATGATATCAAAAGAAACATCATCAATAGATTCTTATTAGTATAATTAGAATATAAGATTGTATCAAACTCTAATAATATTGTAATTTATAAAGATAATGTATTTATTATTAAAGGTTTGTGTTTGAAGAATTGTTCAAACTTAATGTAATTTCTTTTTCAATTAATAAGTTTTTTTTCCAAATCCATTTCATTCAGTCTTGTTAAATTCTGAATCTTATGATGTTTGGCATGGTATATTAGGACATGCGAATTTCAAATTTATTCAAAAGATATTCAATGTCAATCTTATTCCTAAATCCAAGATTGATTATAAATTTAAATATGAAATCTATGCTCAATCAAAACAAACTAAAAAATATTTCAAATCTATCTTTCAAAGAAATACTCAACTCCTTAAATTAATTCATAGTGATGTATTTGATTCTTATCTAACATGATATGGGGGCTAACTCCCCACCCTCGACATCCCGAGGATCTGCAGACTAAGTTTTGCCTCATTTACCTGAGACCCATTGTTCTTTAGGGAGGCCAAGGGCATGTTGCCATTCAAAAAGTAGCAACAAATCCCTTAGCCTAATTGTTGCTCCGGTCTTGTCAACCTTCGGCTTAACTGATCTTTGGTTGAGGCATTATCGCAACTTCCATTTGATGGCCGCGACCCGAACCTTTGTGATCAATTCTATGCTCAGAGTCCCTTGATTCCAGTTAACCCTCGGTTTGATCAAGATAGTAGGGCTGACCCCGAATCCTTCATCGAGAATAAGTGAGGGCTCAGGCAACACTTCTATAGATAGCCATATGTGGGGCCAGCTGATGCTAGTATTTACGTGCTCAATAGCATGATCAGAGGATTATATAATCTCTGATAAATCTTCAAAATTAAAAGGAATGTAACCAGTTTCATGCAATGGTCTTTATCATTATTAAAGAATGTGGCTAGCAATGCACAAGAGACAAGTCCCAATTAATGGGAAGTCGATATTCTAATAAAACAGAGTGATCCATCGACACCTAATAAGATAGATTCTCCAGATCTATCACTTTCACCAAATCCACTGGAGGATATTCCTCTTTTGAAAATGCCCTCACCTTTGGTCTACAAAAGGGATTCACCGAGAACCCCCAAGGTACGTTTCCACTACATAGAAAAACTCACACTCTCTCCTAGCTTCATCTTTTGAAGTAAATAAAAATATAATAATATTAATTATATATATTTAAATATTAAAATAATTCAGGCCAGGTTTGGGTCGGGTGTATATCTACCCAGTCCCGATCCAAACCCAAAGTTAAGCATTCGGGTTTTACCAAACCTGGCCCAAACCCAGTTAAAGTGTTGATTACCCGGCCTAATCGGGTCGGGTCGGGTACCCATGGATTTGGATTTTGTTGCCATCCCTAGTTGTCAGAGGATCTTTACTAGAGCAACCTCCGACTAAGACTTTCTTGTAGATACCATCTCTAAGTCCTATCCCTCCAGCAGCCTCCAGTGTTCAAATAGGAAGCAGTGACAACACAATTCAAGGGGGTGGTCGTTATTTTGTGATCTTTATTGATAATTTTTTTAGTATTATTTTTTCTATCTCGTAAAGATCAAGATTAGAGTCTTCAATAAATTTACAATATTGTTGAACAATTGTAATAGCATAAAAGGAACCGAGCTTTTCAAATAATAATATCTATTTGAAAGGTGGATCTACTCTTAATCTATGCCTTGTTCAATCTAATTCCAATCTAATCCTATTTAAATCTATCATGATCCAATTTTTGGCTGTAAAATATTTCATCTAAAACCACCAATTATTTGAGTTTGGCATAAGCCATACCCCAATGTAACTCAATAGCATTGGTGCTTAAATCCAAATTTCTTTGGGATGGAAGGTCAGAAAATTTTGAAAATATTTTTGAATTTTTGAGATAACAGTAAAATCTTGGCCGAATAACAAATATAAGATTTAGTCAGTTTACAATTCTGTGTACTCAACATATTATATTCAAGGAAGTATTAGGATAATCAGGAAATATTAATCCAATCATCCTCTCAATTACAATGAATGGACTCGAACAAAGTTTACCGTGCGAAATTTTCTAATACATAAAATACCACGGATTTACCAAGCATTTATGCACTATTTACATAAACTGTCACCGTATATTTTTTCGGAACAAATCTGTTTTTTTTATGCGATGAGGAGTTTTTGGGAACAAAATAAATGAAAAATCTTCGTTCTCCGAGTTCCCCTCGTTATATTTTATTCTCTCAGCGCGAACCCAATTCTAGGGTTCCGGCCTCTATTGGAAGCGGGCAGTACGTGGAGACCGTTCCCTCGCGCAAATCTAGCTCAAATTTTGGTCCAGTCACCGAAGCTTCCGGATCGTCTCAGAGATTCGAGCAGCGAGGAATAAGATCCTGCATTTTGATCAAAAATTTCATCTACTTCTCTCAATCCGGAGTTCAATAGGGTTTCTTCTTTATCCATCTCACCAAGCGTTGTTGTTAGGGTTTGGAGGTGCTCTCTATGTGGACATTGATGCGTTTTTTTGGATTCTAAGACATTCCAGACTAGGGTTTTCAAGTTCTCGCATTGAAACATGAGATTCCCTGGAACAGATTGAATCTTGCGGGGTTCTTGGTGGTCAGTTGGGGGGAATTTGCCGAGCCGAGGAATAAAGATTTGATCTTGGGGGGCGAGAGATGTACCAGCGCGCGGCCACAGGTGCCACGCGGGGCGGGATGGCGACGGACAGCGGAGATGTGGTGGTGACCCTCGATCAAGTCCCGAGGTGGAGCGATGCGGACCAGCGAGCCTACGGCGGTGGGGGTCCTTCATCGCCTTTCACCTCCTTCTCTGATCCTCTAACGTCGTCTTCGGGGGCTGAGACCGGGGGTGATGGGGCGGTCTCGAGGTTTCCCGTGGATCATGAAATCAATTCGAAGATATATCTGTGGCGTGGCAATCCGTGGAATCTTGAAGTTGATGCTGTTGTAAATTCCACTAATGAGGTGAGCCTTTGATATGCTCTGTTTAATGATTGAAAAAATATTAGCTCACATTCCTATGTACCTTTGAGGTCATTCAGGGTTGGCCGTAAAGTACAACTAGTTTTAAAATTCTATATAATTTACCAATGAAGGCTTATCAAACCTGCAAAATATGAAGCATATGATGCTTTTAGTTGGATCCAAGACTAATTTCTTTTCTGAATTGCTTGGTAGAGCCTGGATGAAGCACATAGCAGCCCTGGTTTGCATGCTGCTGCTGGACCTGGTCTTGGAGAAGAATGTGCTACATTGGTAAGTTTTGTAATACTCTAGACAATATTTTAATCGGTTCAACTGATCTGGGCTTCATTTTTGTGGAAGAATTGACCACGATCAGATTTTTGTATCCTCTGCAGGGTGGATGTCGAACTGGCATGGCCAAAATGACCAATGCATACGATCTTCCTGCTAGGTAGGTGTCTACGGTCCCTCAAACAATAGTACTCATAATGCAAGTTGTTAAGTTATTCTGATAACTAAGTTGATTGGTAGGATAAAATTATTTATTGTATTGGTCAGCATGATTTTCTGAATTCAGCTGTGTTTATTTAAGTACTCATGCACTTCCATCAATATAATAATCCCCGTTGAACTGTAATAGGCTTTGTCTCTACAAAGATGCTCACTGTAACATCATTCTCAATCTTAAACGCTAAAAATCAGAAAAGTGCAGCATCAGTATAATAGGAATCCATGTAGCTTGTCATGGATAGGATAAAATCATTCAGCTGTATTTATCCAGTTAACCTGGTAAATTGTAATGGCCTTTCTCTAGAAAGATGCTCATTATGACATCATTCTCAAGCATGAATGCTAAAAACTTCAGAAGCTAGAACTAGGTTGACCTACAAAGTCTGTTTAATAAACATGTTTCACCCTGTTTGCCTCTTTGTAACTAACCACAACTCTACCTCCTCTCCATTCTAAGCCTGGTCACTACCCCCAGCCTTTTTAAAAATCATAGGTTTACATGTGCAATGAATTCTACGTTCAATGGTTTGGCACAAGCTGTTGAGCAATATTGCATTTAGTGTTTCACGGGCCACCAAAACATTTTTAATTTATCTTGAAAAAAATATTGCTTAAAAACTACAAATGGGCTAGGAAACAATGTTTTCTTGCTGGAAAACCGAATGCTTTCTAGTCTCATCAGGGCTCTTATCTTATGAGTACTTTCCCTGGACTTTTTTTTTTTTAGCATACTTTGGTTCAACAAATGACTTTTTAGATCAATATAAGACTGTAATTGATTCAACACCATGAATTTTCTGAAATGGATACAGCCTAAGACATCTGGGCTCATAAACAACCAATTTGAGGACTCGAAAGAGACTCAAATGTTTACCATAAAAGTTATTCCAGCTAAAACTTTTTCTCTACATCAAGATCTTCAGAAGACCAGTGACATATAGGACAGCCTTATGCCATAGGTAGGTTAAGTCTGCTAGTTCTAGTCTAACTTTGCCTTGAATTGAACCTGTTTTCATTTTCCACATTGTCCCTTTCGATTCTGTTCCTTTCTCTTGCCAACAAGGCACTGCATGAAACAGTGTGAAAAGCATCTCGCTTGCATCTTATGTGCCCAATTCTAGTAACAATAATGCCCTAAAATATCTTGTAGAACACATGCTTCTCTGTTTGTATGACTTCTCCAGCTTGTTTTTATTGATTTATTATGGAACACTTTGTGCTGTTGGTATTGTGTATTTTGACTTTAACTGTTATCCTCACATAAGCTTGCTTTATAGGTGCATACTGTTGCTCGCTATGTTAGCATTTGTTAACTTGATCTTGCAGAAAGGTTATACATACTGTCGGTCCTAAGTACGCTGTCAAGTACCACACTGCTGCTGAGAATGCACTTAGTCACTGCTATCGTTCTTGCTTGGAGCTTCTGATTGAGAATGGACTTCAGAGGTTGGCTGTGATGAATTCTGCAAATGTTTAAATGCTTTAACCTCTGGATTTTTAATAGGCTCAGCTTCTGCCTTGTTCAAATAGATGAAACTTACTCTTGGCTTGGCACCCTTATGCAGCATTGCCACAGGCTGTATATATACAGAGGCAAAAAACTATCCTCGTGAGCCAGCTGCACATGTTGCAATAAGTGAGTAATGCAAAATGCTTTTATATTGGGTGTTCGGTTGTTTATCATTAACACGGTGCCTTTTTGTTCTTATTTTACCTAATTTCTATTCTTATATATGCACAGACCTGCTCATGCATAATGCGTGCAACATTTCTGCATATACTTGTATACAGCTTCGTCCTTGCCATTTTGTTTACTGATGTTAGTTGTCTTTTGAGAATGGTTAGGGACTGTCAGGCGGTTTCTGGAGAAGCAGAAGGAGAAAATAACTGCAGTTGTTTTTTGTACCACCACATCATCTGATACAGAAATATACAAAAGGTACCTGCTTCTACATGACTGGTATATGAAAAAGAAATGTGGCATCCAGTGCAAGACATTTAGGTTTCAATAGAAATTTCCATACAGTGATCTGTTTTTCATGCAGTAACTAATCTCTTGCTTTGAAAGTCTCTAATATCATTTGACATTGTACTTCTTTTGCTTCATTGGTCTCTATTCTGACATCTGTTTATTATGCAGATTGCTTCCACTGTATTTCCCTAGGGATAGGCATGAAGAAGAGATTGCAGTGTCTAAGCTTCCAGCAGATGTAGGAGATGAGAATGGTGAGACGATAATAGACGAACGAAAGATTAGGATAAAACCATTGCCTGCAGTGTCAGCATCTATTCCAAAACCTTCAGCATCCCTGGTTGATTCTCCTGTTGCTGATGTTGGATTGACAAAGAGACAGTCAGTACCAAAATCTTTACTTTAATTAGTTTTCAGTAGCCTAAAAGACAGTTCCAAAGATCTTTTTCTTTTTGTTTTTTTCTGGCTATTCTCTTGTGCTAACCTTTAAGCTAGTTTCCAGTTCTTTGATCTGAAAGCCAGGCCTTGGCATGATCCCCGCGATCACGATGATAACACATTTTTAATTCTATGAATGGACTATCAATTCTTTTTCTTTATCAATTCAAAAACCTAAGAGATGTACTCTAGCAACTTCATATTATATGACATTATCTTAGTGAACTATAGTCCCATGCTTATGTTCACTATGCATGGATACTATATTGTCATTAATTTTATTAAGCATAATTTTGATTTAGTAAGTGAACATAAAATAATATAAAGCTAATGAATATCATGAGAAAGTGCAGTAGGATTGTCAAGGAGCTTTGCTTATTAGGCACCCATCAAAATCATACAATATGGAAATTAAGATACCAATTATTTGGGCATTAAGTCACTATTCAGACAAATAATCTTTTTGCAATAGTTTTCCCTCTCTCAGTATGTCTGAAAATCAAATTTAAACCACCCATTCCATTATTTATACATGGTGAGCTTCAGAAAGTGATAAGTGTCTGAACTCTGAAGTATAACACCATTGCTCAAACAACTAATGTGTATAAAAGTTATCTTCAATGCTTCAATCAGACTGCAAATAAGTATCAACCATGACTGTTGCTTACCTACCTGTGGGATTGGTGGAATGAGAGACCTTGGCACATATTCTGAATGGAAACAGGGAAGGTGTTTAAAAAATGACTTGTCAGGTTGTAAGGTTGTGTGAGAACAAGGGGGAAGGGTTTGGTTCGGCTAAAGGCAATAGAGATGCAACTAATTATTTGCTTGTTTTCACCTTGATGAGGAGATCGATTACTTAAAAGTTGATTACTATGGAGGGCAAGAGGAGAACAAAAGGAAGCTATTAAAGGGCAAGAGGAGATCGATAGAGATCTTCGAACCTATCCTGAATGGAAATAGGAAGGGTCTTAAGAAAATGACTTGTTAGGTTGTGAGGTTGTGTGAGAGCAAGAGGATTAAAGTGTTTGGTTTGGCTAAGGTGAAAGAGATGCAGCTTAAAAATTTGATTTTCACCTTGATGAGGAGATGGATTGCTTGAAAGTGGATTACTGTTGGGAAGGTGAGAGGAGAATAGAAGGAACTTTGAGGGATTCTTGGTTGATAGTTTTGCTGAGTTGGATACCCTAAAGGGTTATAATTGAGAGGAGGTTTTTGATAATCATGAATGAATGGTGGATTAAATGAAATACATGGTTAAAAAATTATCTCTTCAAGATAAGTGCTTGTAACATCCTGTAAGAGATGAGAGTTATAGGATATAAAGATGACAATCATCACCTTGGAAGGGAAAATCTTTTGGACAGATGGAAACTTGGATCTTGTAAATTGGTCTCTCCAAAATCAGGAATGAGGAGGCCACTTCTGAAATTCTTTTCCTTCAGTAATACAGTGATAATAGAATTATTTGACAATAAAAAGGATTTTGTTGTTATATCAACCAGGAGCACTGATTTAAATTTTCATCTCCATGTATTTTGATTTTTGATTTCATAGCTCAGAAATCTACAGTTATGAAAGGACTGCAATTTAATTTCTTTATTAGGGTTAATGCACATATATTGGTTTTACAAAGGTTTTATCTGTAAGATGCTAGTAAGAGTGGATTTATGCATATATTTATTCATAAGTTATGTTGTTTCAAGCCAGATCATTTACACAGATTGTTCATCCTAAAATATACTATACAAAGTCACCATGTAATTGTGCTGACATGACTCAATCTCTTATGGAATTTTAAACATTGTATTCGATTTATCAAAGTGTAATGTGATCATAGCGTGAAAGTTCATCAGTTAAAGAGTACAATACTTAAATGCTCTGATGAAATATAGGGAACATATGTTCTATCATTGATAAAAGCAAACTCCTAATCCTCTAACTAAAACATTATTACATATACATATCATACATTTATAATATCACTATATAATTGAATGCTGGAAATCAAATGAAACTTTAAATTATGGTCATTTTATAATCTATATTATTATTGGGGTTGTGTCCATTATGTTTTTGTGCAAAATGATGTGCACACGTGGGAGCTTATTTGAAACTCTCACGCTATGATCTGATTTGCAAGCTAGAGTTGCATGAGATGGGGAGCTTTCCATTCTTGTACGCAAGCTGACCAGCCTCTTAGTTGGTCAGCAATATATGCCCAATCCTATTATCTTTGAAGAGTCTCATGATAATTCCTCAAGTGTCCTGGCCTTTATACATAAAAAGGGGATGTTAATAGTGAAATGAGTAGTGATGGCCTGATGTGCGTATATCATTTTTCATTGTTATACAAATGCTAGTAGTGTCCAAGAAAAAACTTAAAAAAGCTGATATGTTGAATGATGTTCTATAATGCTGGGGATAGTAAGGAGGGTCTGAATGACATTTGTTATCTTGTTAGTTGGATTTTCCCTGTGATATATTATTTGCAATTATTCAATTTTTCTGTAATTTATTCTATATATTAAATACTCAATGGAAGAACAAGAAGTCATGTGGTGGGGATGGGAGAGATCACTTCTTTGGCAGGAACTCTAGAGGATATGTTTATAGAGATCATGAAGGTGTTTCATTGTTCTATTTGTGCTGCATGGTAGGTAAATACCAGTGGATCAAACTTTTTCTTTTGTTGGGGGTTCATTGGATGACTGGGCTAGGAGGTTAGTCCCCGATTAATTTTTTGTTTCTGTAGACTAATGACCTTTAAGTGATGGAGTCTATATCTGTCTTTTGGAAGATTGATATAAGCTGCTAGGCCCAATTTCTGTAGTTGATTATGGCATAACTAGACTTAAGCTAGGAGTGAGTTACTTTCCAGTTTTTTATCTGCTTTTTTTTTTTTTTTTGCTCGTGTGCCAGTGAGGTTGGTTATTTCTGCTTCAGCACTCCTTGGCTTAGTTTTCTTTTATTATAATTGGTTGGAGGAGCAGGAACAGTAGTTTGGAGATAATGCTCTTTTATGTAAAATTTGCATTTGCTTTCCTACAGTTGAAAAGGGAAATTTACCAAATTGTGCCCTCCTTTTATAGTAATTAATCTTTGTCCTCAGAAATTCTATCAAGTTGGATTCATATTTGGATCCTGCATTTATGTCATTGAGTAAAGATCCTGATCAGCGACGGAAAGAGCAATGGGAAAAGGCAGCTGCAGCACAAAGTGGATTTAATTGTGCTAAGCTGCTTGGATTCGGTGATTTAGGTAGCCCTCCATTATCTGCAGCTGAGGAGTACTCACTCCATTCCAGATATCTTGCTAAAGCAAATTCTCTTAACCTTTCAGAGATTGCTGAAATGAAAATTGTGTAAGTTCTTCCTTTCTATATTGGCTGTAAATGCATATGCTAAAATCTGTGTTTGCATAATGAAACCTTCCATCCACAAGCTTGTATTCTAAGTTGGTTTGGCCATATCTTTAATACCTTTTGCTTATTAATTTCAGCTATCGCGGTGGAGTAGACAGTGAGGGACGTCCTGTAATGGTTATTGTAGGGGCTCACTTTCTTTTACGGTGTCTTGATTTGGAACGCTTTGTTCTCTATGTAGTGAAGGTAACAAGTCATATTGCCGAATCACATTGTTTGTTTTTCTAGATCTGTTCTCTTTTGTTTTGCACTTTAGATCATTAATTTGCAATAATTCTCCACAAAATGTTGAGCAATATAACTTGTGGAACTTTCTCTAATTGCTAATAATGCATAAATTTCATGCTTTAAATTTTAATAATTTATTGTGTCTTTTGCAACAAGTTGGTTCTTTCATTTACCTCATTAAAATGGCCTTGAGATTCATTCCTTTTTCAGTTGAAAGTCAATGGGCCTTGATAAATGACACTTGAATTACCCATTGATTCCAATACTATGTAAATCAAGAAATTTCAGGGTAGCAAAGGCTTGAGTAATACCAGATTGACTTGAGCATTTCATTATTGCTTGATACATACCTGACATAGGCTTAACTGAACCCAACCCATTTGCCTGAGAAAAAAAGGGACTCCACCACTGGCCTAAATTGACATGACCAACTCCTTATGTATATTTTTTTTAAAGAAAAAAAAGGTAGATAATCAAGTTTTAAATCATAAAATACTTAAAAAACACAAACCTGACCGTTTCTCTGTCTATTGAATCCATAGCTTCTCATGTTAAATTGTCGAACTCTTTGGTAAACAAAGAATAAGAGTTGGACAGATGACACCAACTCAGTTAGGGGTGAAAATAGGTTGGGTCGGACTGGGTCATGAGTGACCCCGACCCGACCCGACCCGATTTTTTTATCGGATCTTAAATTTAGATCCAGACCCAACCCAATAGAAAATTGGGTCGGGTCGAGTCGGGTCTATGGCTTAAGTTTTTAACCCAATAGCTCATTCGGGTTAGATCGAGTCTATGAATAACCCGATCCTAATATAAAAAATTTGGATCTAGATTAAGTCCGAATCAAATATAGATAACCATGTTTTAATTATCACATAATCAACTATTATTAACCACAAAATAGATAACAAATAATATTGCTCTCAAAATAAATTAAAATATAAAAATTATTATGAATCTATCTTTATGTTAAAAATAAATTTCATATAAGTCTTAGGTTTGGATTCTAATAGTATTAGAAGTTCGGGTTAGGTCGGGTCCGAATTCAATAAACCTAGATCCGATCCAAAAAATGGAACGGGTCCAATTTTAGGATCCGACCCAGATCCATAGGTATTTAAAAACGGGTTGGATCGGGTCGGGTCACGGGTCAACTCGGCCCATTTGCAGCCTTAAACTCAGCCAGCCTTTTTTTTCTGAAGTCTTCTACTTATTTCTTGTTTCAATGAGTGGCACCCAATTGCACTTCACCAAAGGGTGAGAGGCGAGGAGAGCAAAATCAATGTTGGTTTGTCATTTATTAGGTACCATGGAATATCTCACTATGATTCATTGTTGGCATACCATTTTTGTGAATTTCAATGGAAAGAGGGAAGGGTGCTTGCAGTGGCTATAGCTTGTGCATGGGCTACGATTAGAAGCCAACCACCAACCCGTATTGGTACAATAGGAAAACCTTTTTCCTTTTTTTTGTCTTCAAGGTTTTTAAGCTTCCTTTTTCTAGTTTTGAGTGGAAAATTTGGTTTTTATTTCATTTTTTATGTTTAAAGGTTATATACTTTAATTTTTTACATTACTTGCATAAAGAACAGTGTGCCTATATAATACATATTAAATTAACTAACTATAACATTAAAACTATAAACTATTTATTTTGAAAATATGGAAATGCAAAATACGTGCATATGTTCAATTCCTAGTTGAGTGTCGATGTCGCTCATGCATGTTTGGTCACATTTGTAGTTGGACCGTGGGACTTGACTCCAACCTTGGTATTGTGCCCGCACAGGATCTTGGTAGGCCACCTGTACCAGATGGCCAAGCTCATACTGATCCTCTATGGGCTACAAAAGCAAAAAATCCAAAAAAGGACTGAGCAAGTTCTGATCCATAGACTGTGGAGGCTAGATAGCAAGATACGTGATCTCGGTGCCGGGCCCTATTCCGATGCTAACTTGTTACTGTGTCGATATGCTTGGCACAGTGGCCTGCTCGGTGTATTGAATGTCGGTATGCCCCCATATTGCATAATGGTCCAGTACTGGTATGGTATGGTATATCCTGTACTACTCGTTTCGGTATGACATGGTGCACCTAGCCAGGAAGGATTATAATCACTTGAACATGAAGACTCGAAGGAAGTGTATCCATATGGGTCATAACCCAGCATAGGAGGATATAATTTGGTATAGGATGATGATCTTGACCCTTGAGTATACGGGGAATCCTAATATGTTCAAGATTCTCACTTGAGACATTACCTCATCAACCGTGGTCCCCACCTCGTGTTCCATACTCAAATTTGGACCAGTAAGCAAAGGGAACTATGCCACCCCCTCCCTGTCTATTGCCTTCATCCCGACCATCGAATCCATCACACTCGAAGAGTCATTGTCAACATTGCTTGTGTCATGAGATGACATGGGCATCCCATCAAAGGGCTCGGGAGTCTCGGTGTCACTATGATTTGGCTCCCCATCCATTCTCTTCAATAGATCCGCCTTTTTGTTTCCTTTCTTTTGCTTTGTCTGGATGTGGACCTTCTTGTTTCCTTTCTTTTGCTTTGCCTTGGTGTGGATCTAAGGTACTGGTTTTTCATCCTTGCTTGATCGACCACCCTCTCCTGGTTGGCTCGTATAGTAAGACTACTATGGCTAGTTCTGCCTCCCTTATTGGGTTTGCTTCTCTAACTAACCTTGCTACCCTAGCTGGCCCTAGTTCAAAGGTAGCTTGTCCTCTTTTCCATATCAAATCTTTGACTAGAGATCTTCGACTTTGAACAAGGTTTGATGCTGACTGGCTTCTTCCTGAACTTTGCAGTGGCTATTTCTACAGCATTGGTCAGCTGTGGGCGTGACACGTTTCAATCCACCTAGTTCTTTGCATGCATCCCAGCTTGCTCTGCTATGAGACTGGCTGGCCTAAGGGATGATCCTGTCTCTTCAAGTTTTGGCTATGCTTGCTGACATGTTACACAATAGATAGCGCGGTAGACCACAAGCATGATACTAAGTTTTGGAATGAAACATCTCCTTCATGTTTTATTAATTTTAATCCAAAAACATATTCATAATAAAAATAAAATAAAGATAAAAAATCAAAATATTATACTATTGTATAGAATTTGACTAAGATTTATGATATATCACAAAACTTTGTCAAAATGTAAAATTTTAGCATGATTTCCCATAATTTTTCAATTTTTTGCCAATTTATGGGATTAAAAAACATGGAAGAGCGAATCTAGGAAAATATCTTCGTAAACTAAGGATTTGCTCTTTCTGCTCACCCTTTCACTCTTTCCCTTTCTTCTTTCCTTTCTCTCTCTTCTCTTATGTTGCTTAATGGTGAAACAGAGGGAGAAAAGGGTGTTGTGACTTTTTCCTCCCTCAATTATTGAAGGAGAGGGTTTAATGAGGCCTGAACCAAGCCCTTACCAGACTGAACCACTCAGTTTCAAGTAGCTCAGCCTGTTAAGGACTAGATGCACACCAGTTAGGGCCCTGTTGTGTACCAGGACGATGAACTATCTGGTTCATGGTTGGTACAACATTATATGGACTGACCTGAGCAGTTTGGTCCAGTATCATATACCATGATATTGCAAAAGCAGATTTAGAATGTTATGCATTTCTTGAAAATTTTGTTGTAACATCCATCAGTGCCATTTATTCTTTCTTTTTCTTTTTCTTTTTTCTTTTATTTTTTTTGGCAGGGACTCCTTTGGGGAGTTTGGTAGATCCTTGAAGGAATCTCGCTTAATTTAATTGCTTCAACATTGGGAAAAGTTGTACAATAGACAGCTTTTCAGTGAGTTTGTAGAACCCTGGGAGGAATCTGACATAATATAATTATCTCGATATTTGCAAAAATTGTACAACAGATAATTTTTTTAGGGACTCTGCCACTCTGATAATTTAATTGCCCCAAAATTCAGTAAAATTTTATGGTAAACAAACTTCTAATTAATAATTTCTCTTGAGAAAAGTAAGTCTTAGGGCATGTTTGGTATTGTTGAGGGAAAAGGTACTATTTTGACTTTTAAGGCAAAAAAGTACTTTTCTGAAAAAAAAAAGTTTTTTGTAGCATTGTCTACAAAAAGAAATTGTCAAAAATGTGCTTCCAGGAGAAGCTAGAAATCCTAGCTTCTGGCTTTTCCTGTTCTCAGAAAGCAGAAGCAACAGAAAACATGCCGTTAATGTCAAGTGGGAAAGCTTCATGTTAAATGGTTTTAATGCTGCTAACCTGACCATGTATTTTCAGCTCAGGAGAAATCTAATTATGAGATTTTCCTGTGAAAGGGAGTTTGGAGATTAGGTCAGAGATGTGATGTAGATGATGCTAAATGATAGAGCAGAGTAAAATGAAAAAAAGAAGAGAAAGAAGAGGGTTCAGCATATTATGTCTGGCTGGACACCCGCATGCACTTTCTGTTGATAAGCCAAGGAAACTACTGTTGGTGTGAAATGATACGTCGTGATCAAACTTACCCAGCGTTGAAACTAATTGCGGTACCAAAACAAACTTCTAAGACCTACGTAAGTAAGATTTTTATATTGGAAACACAGTCAAACATGGTCTAAATAAATCTTCAATTATATGGTTTTCTTGATATTCGATTTTGCTCTTGCACCGTTTTGTTGTTTGAGGATGACCATATCAGATGAATTAGTCATTCTCATGGGAAAGCTGAACTTTCAAGGCAATTTACAATTGGGTGAGAAATAATTAAGGAGGTTCAATGCTTCATTTAGAAGAACTAGTGTAGGAATTCCAGCGTCGAAACCTTATGCAGCAATGGGACAGAATGAAGGGCAAACTTTTCTCTGGGTTCTCATTATGTCATTAGTGTAAGTCCAAATACAAGTACTTGATTTGGGTGGATAATTGGAGAAACAGAGTAGTGGATAACTCGATATATGCTAATTTCTACCATTAGTCCCTGAGAGAGATTCATAGCAAAGATGAATGTTGGTCAGACTCTATGATTCAATCATCATAGGCCAATGAAATCAAATAATAACTTCAAATGAGGAAGTGCTCAAGCAGGCCAAGCCAAACAGTGGTTCCAAGGGACGAGTATTCAACTTTAGCGGTCTAATAGGAGCTGTCTAAAACAAAGTTTAATGATTTCTTTCAGTGTGAAAAGATGCGTGAATAGGAGATGGGAAATCAAGGACAAACCTTCAGCCCCAATAAATGACCGCTTTGTTTCACTTATATCATTAAGAATCTCATGGCAAACATCTTAACCTTCAATAGAAGTTGTGAACGTTTAACTCAACTAAGGCATTATTAGGGATGCTAGCATAAGTTCTACTTACATTAAAAAACACATTACCTACTATAAATAAGATAAAAGATAACTTTGTACCCAAATAACTTCCACAAACTTGAAAAATAACTGAAGAAACTTAACGATGGACTTCAAACTGATAAGCTGGCAGTTTCTAGTTCGTGTGCTTTAGCAGGCTGATTGCAAGATAGCTGGCCTTGTGGTTAAATGGTCAATGGTTGGACTAAAGTGGAACATTAACATTGTGACTCACTAATTACAGCTGCGTCATTATCCTCCTTGTCAAAAAAGGAAAATATTTCTGAATTCTAATTCTGGATCTGACAAAAAAAGCACATTTAGCCTTCCAATTTTTTAGGTCATGATGGATGATTCACCTTAAGTTGATATCGGAAAAAATGTTTCGGAACAATTAGTAGAAATTGGGTAAATTATCGCTATATGCATTGTGCATGGAGCTGATATCAGAAATTGTATTTCAAAGATCATTGGCATTCTTACTGAAAACATCAAAACTTCAATATCCATGTTAATTGTAGAGTTTGATTGTGTATTCCATTCACACCCAAGCGAGCAATCATCTCCATACAGTTGCACAAAACAATGATAGATCACTTGAACCATTAATCTCAAAGTTGCAAATTTTCTTGTCAGCATTGCTATTAGTTTATGTTGTTGCTATTTTATCATGAACTGATGTTAAGAAGAGTTCTTGAGTTGGTTATGGTTCATTAGCACCCATACATTTTTCTGGGAGTGCTGGCTAGTTAGAGCAGGGATTTTTTTCCAGCAACTTGGACACTAACAATAGTAAATAAAAGAATGTTCTGATGTTTGGTAGTCTGGTGGATGCCATCATTGCAAGAGGGATCTAGTATTAGTTTTCAATCTTCATCATATAATGCTGTTAAGATTATGCTAGAGTTCTTTGCTGGATTTGCATTACCATGGTAGGTTCAACTAATACTATATTCTATCTACAGGAGTTTGAACCCCTGATCCAGAAGCCTTACACAATTGTGTATTTTCATTCTGCAGCAAATTTACAATTGTAAGTATGCTATGGATTAATTGGAATCTTGAAGGAGCAAACTTAAAAATGTCTTTTACGCTCAAATGGAAATCTACATAGTTCAGTGCTCTGGCTTCTTTTTTTATCTTAAATTTAACCCCTTGGCCAGTCTCCTTGAGACTGGAGATCTTGGATTATATCTGCCAATTGTGGTCACAAAGAGCATACTTAACTGGTTTTCTGATGTCTGCCGTTTGTTGCAGAGTTTTCCCTCTCTCACCGTATAGTTCTGATTTGTTGGTTTTTAACCTCCATTTGGTGAAGTTTTTATTGTTTCTTTTCTTAATTGGGTCTGTTTTATGCTAATTATCTAAAATAACAGGCAACCAGATCTTGGATGGATGAAACGTTTACAGCAGATACTTGGTCGAAAACACAAGCGTAATCTGCATGTCTGTACCAAAGTTTAATTTCGTAGATTTATTTGGGCTTATGCAAGACACATGGCCATCTTTAGAGTGATCATTCCGTTGACATTTGCAGGCAATTTATGTTCTCCATCCGACCCTGGGTTTGAGGGCTGCAATCTTTGCTTTGCAGCTGTTTGTTGATGGAGAAGTTCTCTCTCTTTCTCTCTTTCTCTCTCTCTCTCACACGCACACGCACGCACACATTTTATTAGTTGTCTAGATTAACCATGAAAGCTATGCTGTTCTCATTATAAGCAACTTTTTTAATCATTGTGCATAGGTGTGGAAAAAAGTAGTATATGTTGATCGACTTTTGCAGCTGTTCAGATATGTTCCTCGAGAGCAGTTGACCATTCCCGACTTTGTGTTCCAGTGAGTATACTATAACCTTTATGTTACTTCAAATAAATTGATGCATGATGCATGGAGAATTTTTGATTGTTGGATAGTTTTTTTTTAACCTCCAGACATGATCTTGAGGTGAATGGAGGGAAGGGTCTGATTGTTGATCCAAGAACAAAATATATCTACCAAAGGCACTCTGCATGATCTCCCGGTTTTATTGTATATTCAGTTTGGTGTTTGATCGTCGTCCGTGTAAAAATAGTTTGCCCGTCTCTTGAATCTTGTAGTTTTGGATTTATTTGATTGTATTTTCCTCAATGGGAAAGAACAAGCAATAAATGCTGTTAGTTTTTTCGTATCCAAAGGTGGGTGTCTTTCTCGCTGTTTGCGGCAGAATCTATCAGAAGGGGGACAAGATTTGACGGGCAAAAATTTGAAGTTATGGTTAAAGAGTTATTAATTTGTTGGAAAAGCAACAAAAACAAAATTTAATCTTTTCCTACATGTGTTTGATGATTGTGAGCGCCGTTGAAGGAACATTCTTAAAGAAAAATAAATATAGAATATCTTATTTTTGGAAAATAAAGATCACGTGGTGGGTTGTGGTTTGCTTTATTTTGCAATACGGTTGCGGTTGAGGCTCATGATTGACATGTGTATTAATAATTTTTTTATTCTGAACAGCTTTTAAAAATGCCAAATTCGCTTTCATGTGCAGATTTCCTCAATCAACGGTTCATATTTTGCGGGACAACCCGATGTTTTTCTTTATTGTTCTTTCCCAGGCCATCCACATTGCTTAGCTAGCCCAATTATCGGGCCTACTCCAAATAGAATCCGACTCACGGGATGTTAGACTAAAGCCAAATTCTTTGTGCATCGAACACGGTATAGAAAATTTGAGTTGGTCTTTGCATTGTCTGAATTCATTCATGGATGATTAGCATAGATCCAGACGCAATGAAAATATAGATTATACAAAATAAATTTTATGAGTATGTTAATTTAAAATTAAATTATAAATTATCTATTTAATCTTTTAATATGTTAGAATAATAATATATTAAATTTGAAATTTTATAAAATTATAAGATGGAGGATTTACTTATCTCTTGATCGTTTAACTTTTTTTTCTAATGTCGGATCTATCGAATCTATAGGGATTTGTCAAAGTCGTGCATAGGGATGGCAATGGGTCATGTTCGAGTCGGGTGTATAACTATCGAAATCTAAATCCAAATATTCAATACACTATCCAAACTCGGTTCAAACACTATCGGGACTGAGTTTTTTTTATCCAAATCCATTTCAATTGGGTATCGATAATCGGGTTTACCCGGTTCGAATCCAACTGAGTCATATTAAATATTTTTTCATTTTTATCAACTTTAGAATCATCTACAATTTTATAAATTATACATATATTAAACAAATAAAATTTAACTATATTTTTAGTTCAACAACATTTAATTTCATATTAAATCAAAATTTATATTATGATGTTGGTAAACTATTAATTATTATCTTGTTTTGAATTCACCCTGAATAGAATAGGATGAAATTTTTTTTTTCAATATATATATATATATATATATATATATATATAATGATTAGGGTATAGGGTTCAAGTATTTTAAAATTTAATAATTAATAATTATAATTAATAATATATATATTAATTATATATATATATTTAAATATTAAAATAATTCGAGTCGGGTATATCTATCCAGTTCTGGTCCAAATTCAAAGTTAAGCATTCGGATTTTACATAAACCTGGCCCAAAACCAGTCAAAGCGTTGACTACCCGGCCCAATCGAGTCGGGTCGGGTCGGGTCTGGTACCAATGGGTTTGGGTTTTATTGCCATCCCTAATCGTGCACATGTCCGGTCTTTGCTGGTATTTACACGAAGCCTTTCTCATCTAATCACCAAGATTCTCGGATTGCAAGATCTTTGCAGGTCTTTCTTCAAGTACAGAGATGAAATTTTTTTAGTCTAAACCAGAACTCAACAGCCTTCTTTCTTTTTCTCTTAAGGAATTAAATATCAAAAAAATAAAAGGGTATTTTTCTGATATTTTTTGAGAACTCTCACCTCTTAGCCTTCTATAAAGATATTATACTCTATTTTTCGCAGAAAAAAATTGAGATGAATTTCGGAAGGGATCCATATCAGAATTAATTTTGCGTAGCCTAGTTTCTACGCATCTTAAAAACCACAAAAAAAATTCTAAAAAAATACCTTTTAAAAATTTAGATAAAATTGGTTTCTTATTTGATTTGATCAAACTTCAAATCTAGATAAGAGTCTAATTTTATCTAATAGGAGAGAGAGTCTTGGATGAGAAAGAGGGGTGCCAACTTGGTACCTCTATCTTTTCTTCATGCGTGCCAAGAGGAGGCACACATTTCCATGCCCTCCTCTTGGTTTATGTGTGAGATAAGAGAAAGAGACCTAGTGAACTAGGTCTCCTAGCTGCTGGTCAATTTTGACTAATTTTTTATTGATTAAAATCCTCTTCACACATGGATTCAACCAAAATTAAAAAAGATGTTGACCCGATTTGACCAGATCAAAAATTCAAATCAAACTTGTATTACCAATCCAATTAACTTTAAATAAAATTAATAATAATTAAATTTAATTTAATTAAGTTGAATAATGAAGTAAAAAAATATTATAATATTTATAAATAGGTCCATCAAGTTAAAATTGGTAAGTACTAAAGTTAGCATGTACCAAAATTAGTAGGTGCCAAAATTGATAGATGCTAGAATTAGTAGGTAATAAATATGTAATTCTTATATAGATTTGTGCTCATAGTTAGGTCAACTCCTATTATTTATGACCCCTCAGGTTCTAGTTCATCTGGTAGTGAGATATACTACAATATCTATCATACTATCATCGAAACTTTTTCGATGGACTGAAATAATTTTAGCTCAACCCTAACTTGGATCGTTGATCCGAAAATGATCTTAATGAGCTTTCACAATCCATCAATAACACATAGCAATATGTAGTGATAATCCAGTAGAATAAAAATGAATCCCTTTTTATAGTTATTGTGTGATCAAATCCTTTATCGAAAATAAGATGCAGATCATGAAAACTTGTCAAACCTTAAACATCCATCATATGCTAAACTTAATTACCTCGAGTCCAGTTATAATTTTCATAAAAACTCATTTTCAAATCACATTACCATGGCCATAGATTCGAGAACTTAGCCAATTAAGTCATATAAGATTATACCTTAATTACTAAGATTGATAGATTCCATATAAGTAAACACCTTGCTCCTATAGTGAAGCTACTACAGCCAATGAGCACCACAAGGTTCCAAATGACTGGAGACCTATTAATATGCTGTCAAAACATAGCAACCTTACTATGAGTAACCGAGACACCGCAAGTCAAGGAATTACTGATATAACTACAGCATTTGAGAAGTCACTAACTAGTGAGCAGACATCCATGTGACTTCTTGAATTTAGTCATGCTCAGTACTGTTGTCTATAACAACCACGTGCACTCTGGCTTTAGTATCTCTACACTGTAAACTCAAGACTCATCTATCGAAAGGGAGGCAATTCATGCATCAATCTTGATGGAACAATCAACATCCTTCTGATGATCCAATGATCGAGAGCTTTTAGGAGTTAATCTATAATGATACGTCTCAAATTCTCAACTCATGAGAATATATATCATTGTCCATTAATTTCATAGATGATTCATAGACATATTTGATATGAATAAAAAGAATAAAATCTAATTTTGTTGATTTCAATGAATTAAGTAAAAAATAATGTTCTAGAAATGCCATAATATGTCATGCAAACTTGGTTTTTAGGACATACATCTAACACTTTTCTTATTGTAGAACTGTCAAAGAGCTGGGTCGAGACTCGAGATTGACTAGTATTTATCCAATGGCTCTGGATTTGGTACTAATAGGAGATCCATTTATCCATATCCAGACTTGGTCCTGTTTAAATATAATATAAATGGATAGGGTCAGGATATTATATATCCAAACCCAATGGACTCCAGACCTGGATAATAAAATATAATAATTATATATATTTATTTTTATTAAAAGTATTATGAATCGTTAGATCAAACGATCTAACAGCTTAAAATCTTCACAGGGAGGGTTAGATAAAGAGAAACCCTTGCTGCCCTAGTATTTTGAGTTTGCTCTCTCCCTAGCTCAGCGAGTTCCCTCCCTCTCCACACATTAGTAGACCGACGTCACCAGATCGGCCTCTCCCCTGCCGTTGCCATTGCACCCTCCTCCTTCCCTTCCATCGTGGCCATCCTCTTGGAGCAAGTCCATCGTCCCCTCACCACCTGCTCCTTAGCTTCCTCGGCCTCCTCTCCTCCGACCGCTCTAGCCTCCTTCCCGAGATAGACTTTGGCTCTAACCTCGTCATCGGCATCATCGGCACCAGCATCTAGCTTGAGCATTAGAGCTTCTTCGACAACGGCCTCGGCGCTATCCCCGCCAAGTGGAAAGGTGCCTGTGTCTCCGGAGCTAGTTTCGCTGCTACTCCCTACTACCGTAAGCTCGTCATTGCCCACTTCTTCTCTGATGGCACGAGGCTACCAGCAGCTACATGAACGAATCCACCGAGCTCCGATCCCCATGCAACACTGACAGCCATGCATGATGGCACCCACACCGCCTCCATCATTGCTAGCTACTGTCTTCCAGGCCTCCACCCTCAGCTATGCTCGTAGCATCTTCGAGGGGTTGTTGTGGATGGCGAGGATGGTGAAGGACCGAAAGGAGGGGAGAAGCCTTGAGGGCTTGGCAATCTCACATTCTAAGGGTGATGGCAGAGGTAGAGGTCTCACTTATAAGGATGCTGGAGTGGATATTGATGTTGGGACAGAGTTGGTTCGGAAGATTGCCAAGATGGCCCCCTAGATCGGAGGGTTTGGTGGTCTCTTCCCTTTGGGTATCTCCTTCTTCTTAGTTTTAATTAGAATTTAATTCTATAATGTATAATTTATCTTGTTTTGAATTTTTTAAGAGTTGTTTTAAGTTTTTTAAGGGTTGGTTTTTAGGTCCTGGATCTGGGCCCAGATACCCGGGATCCATTAGGATTCGGGTCTGGTACTTTAATATTGGACTCATTGAGTGTTCGAGTCTGGGTCTAGGTCTGATAACTAAGGTTGGGACCACGTCTAAATATCTAGATTCTGATCGGAATCTGATTCATTGATAGCTCTATCTCATTGGTCCACGCGGAGCCGAGCTGACATGACGGGTTAGGATGTAATATATGTTAAATATTGAAGGAGCAGCATATATTATCAACATGATATACATTAAAATCTGGTTAACCTTTTTTTAAAAAGTTTTGAGTAGACCAAAATATCTTTTTCCTCTAAGATACTTTTTTTCCAAAATATTTTGCGAGCATATTACATTGGATTTTGCTCATTCTAAAATATTTGAAAGCTCCTTCTGTTGAAATCCTTCATCGATTTGAAAAGTGCTCTAGATGTTAGGTCTAAAAAATCAGGTAACATCCAAGGTTGAAGTAAGATTCTTTCTTGCTTTGAAAAGTAGTCTGGGTGTTAAGTATAAGGAAACAATTTTGGTCCGAGGTTGAAAAAAGCAATTGAAGGCTTGTTTTATTATTTCAAGATAAAATGTCATCCCAAATAGAAAGTAAAAAATCCTTTATAAATTATTTTTTATAATTTTTTCATAGATCCTCTATTACATTAATGCATTAGAAAATCATATAATACCATATGATGTTATAAATTACTTAACCTAGTCACATCTTAGAATATCAGAATTGTTACTTTCTTTAGTTAGTCATATTTAGATAATGGATAGTGAAAAAGTCCTGGTATAAAAGATCAAAATATTTAGTCTTTGGTTTTGTATCTAGGTGTCATAATTTTTGTGAATGGGTATTATAATTCTATGAAGGGATGTCATAAGTCCAATTCTTATATTTTCAGGTCAAGTTATTACCGTGAAGTATTACGATATTTTAGGAGTTATATTTTAGCTAGTGAATGATAAGAAGTCATGATAGGAGAATCAAAATCTTTAGTTTTTCTTTTTATGCTGGGATGTCATAAATTTCTGAAATGGTATCATAATTTTATGAAGGGATATCATAAGTTCAAATTTTATATTTTCAAAACATTTTTATCTCTTGACTCTATATTATACTTTGGGTGTTATATATATGATAATGAATAGTTGAATAGTCTTAGTACGAAGGATCAAAACTTTCATTTTTTTTATTTTGTATTAATATAGTCATATTTTTCATATTTTCAATTCAAGTTATCTTAGAGTTGTATTATTACACTCTGGGTATCATATTTGGATAATAGATAGTAGAAAAGTTATGGTATGGAGGATCAAAATATCAAGTTTATGTCTTTATGCTTGGATATCATAATTTTTTATAAATGAGTGTCATAAATTTTATGAAGGGATTCATAATTTTGATTCTTATATTTTTAGGTTAACTTATCTCCATGCCATATTATGATATTTTGAGAGTTATATTTTAACTAAGGGATGATGTAAAGTCTTGGTAGGAGAATCAAAACCTTCAATCTTCTGTTTTGTACCGTATCATTATAAATTTTTAAAGAGGTGTCATAATTTTGTAAAGGATACCATAAGTTCAAATATCATATTTTTAATTTTCTTATATCCAGACGGTATTCTTATACTCTTGGTATTATATTTTAACCAACGAACAATTAAAAAGCCCTAGTATGGAGATCAAAATCTTTATTTTTTAAATTTTATATTAGGATAGTTATATTTCTAATATTTTTAACTTAAAGCTATATTATTACACTCTGGATATCATATTTTAAGTAACGGATGGTAGAAAAGTCCTGATATGAAGGATCTAAATATTCAATTTTTGGTTTTGTACCTAGGTGTCATAATTTTTATAAATAGGTATCATAAATTTTGTGAAGGGATGCCATAAATCTAATTCTTATACTTTTAGGTCAACTTGTTTACGTGCTATGTTATAATATCCTGGAAGTTATATTTTAGCTAACAAATGATGGAAAGTCCTAGTAAGAAAATCAAAACCTTCAATTTTACTTTTTGTACTGGGGTGTCAAATTTTTAAAGAGATGTCATGACTTTGTAAAGAATTGTTATAAATTCAGATATCATATTTTCAATTTTTTTATTTCCAGGACATATTCTTACAATCTGAGTGTTATATTTTAGCTAATAGATAGTGTAATTATTAATATCCTCTAAATAAAATTTTATATAAAATTATTGACATCAATGTTATTGATCTTATACAAAAATTTCTACAGAAGATGTTGAAATTATAGATCTAAAAAATATCCAATATGATCAATTGGATGAGATTGTTGGTGTTGTTCAAAAAAATGCACATTTTCCTATTATGGCAAATGCAGACAATGATTATGTTAAATCTTATATTGGAATGGAGTTCAATTCAACAAACAATGTGTATAATTTCTATAATGGATATGCAAGAAGAGTTAGTTTTGAAATCACAATCATGTGTAGTAGATTCAACAACAAGAAAGAAATATACTTCAAGCACTTAACATATTGGAGATAAGAAAATACTAGAAAAATGAATAATTCCATGAATCCTAGGGTTACTAGCAAAATTGATTATAAGGCATCGATAAAAGTAAAGCTATTTTTAAGAATGGTAAGTGGATATTGGATGATATTTTTCTAGAACATAACTATGAGCTGTCCATATCAACCATCGATTATCTACGATCCCATAGAATGATGGGCATATCAGAAAAGATAGATAATAGCTTTATGCATGCCATGAATATATCCGCAACTTAAATATACTCCACCAAAATAAGAAGAAAAGAGGGTAGAAGGTAATTGGATTTTATAGAGAAGGATGCTCATAATTTTATCTATTGAGAATATCATAGTCAACTGAAATAAAAAGATGCATAGTCAATGATAATCCACTTCATACAAATGCAAGTTAAAAATGCATTTTTTTTTATACTTCAGACATGAATGATAATGGGCAGCTTAGGACTATCTTCCAAATCTATCCAAGGTCAAGAATGATAAGTACTTACTTTGATGATGTACTGATCTTTGACTCAATTTATCTGACAAATATATATCAAATGCCATTCTATCCATTTATTGAAATTAACCATCATAGATAGTCCACCTTACTTAGTTGTGCATTATTATTAGATGAGAGGGCTGAGATATTTAAATGAGTATTCTAATCATGATTGGATGCAAATGGAAGTCAATCACCTGATGCCATTATAACTAACCAAGATAAGGTAATCGAGGCTATTATCAAGAAAGTTTTTGCAGATGCACGATACCGATTTTGTCTTTGGCATATATTGAAGATCCTTGAAAAGATCGATTATATATGTACAGTTAATCCCAAATTTATAATTATGTTTGATGAGACAATATATGATATAATTATGGCATAGCTTTCGAGGAAAGGTGGGCACAACCCATGATGAAATATGAAGATTGCAAGGTTATAGATTGGTTAAATGACCTTTATAAATATTGGAATAAAAGGGATTTAGTTTATCTTAGGGATATATTCTTCATAGGTTTCTATGAAATTATATTTGATTTATATGCATGTTTCCAAATTTCTAACATATGGGGATATTTAATGTTTCCTTATTTTATAATCATATACAGGCATGTCATCTTCATACAAGAGTAAGATAATCAATCACTTCTTTGATGGGTTTATAAATTTGAAGACTATACTCAAGAAATTCATCGATAAGTATGAAGATGCCTTGAAAAAAAGATATAAAGTAGAAAATGAACAAAATAATAAATTGTTATAAATAAATGCTTTCCTAAAGACATCCTCACATTTTGAGAGACAAGCAACGGTCAAATATACAAGATACATATTTAAAAGATTTTAAAATGAAGTTTTTGAAATGGTTGCATCAAATACAAAATTAATTGAAGCAGTTAATAACTGTGCCATATATTTCACAAAGTCATTTGAGCAAATTGAAGTTGATGAAATAGATAAGGAGATTATAAAAAATTATGTCATTTCATACGATAACCATTTAGAGAAGGTCAAATACCAGTGCCGATCCTTTCAGTTTAGGAGATATTTATGTAGGCATGTTTTATCGATCCTTCATCAAAGTAAAGTATTTTGTATTCCAGATAAGTACTTTTTGATAAGATAGTGCAAGGATAAAATATTAATTTGATGATTTTGACTACAATATTTAATTTTATAATAAAAAGCATAAAAAAATTCAGTATGCAATCATATTATTTAGCTTGAGATGTTATATTTTATTTTATAAAAATCTATTATATATCATAAAACTCTATTACAAATGTGACATCTTATTGATTGTAGATATATTTTAATGAGTCATTGGATGATGAAGTTTGCAAAGGTAGCCTCCATGTCTAAAAATATATTTAATTTAGTGACGAATGATCTAACACCATTATTCAAAAGAGTAGTGGATGCCTATTATATAGCTCAACTAAATACATAACTTCTTATCCAAGATCCTGACTAAATCACTATGAAAGGCCATCCAAGAGAGAATAAAATAAAGAGCGAACTCGAGAAGAAGTAAAGGAAAAAATATGAATAGGATTTCTATCGAAACATTTTATGAATAAAACCAAAAAAAATGTTAAAAGATAGAGGGACACTTTCCATCAAGTAGTGGAAGTACTCCAACAAATAATTGAAACCACTATACCATCTTTTGATCCATTTTTAAATGAGTTTAATGCTTATGTATGCATCAACTAACACATGAGAGAGCATAATTAGTTTAACTTTTCTATAATCTTGTATAATTTTATAATATCCGTAGAAATTTATAACATTATGTATTCAACATATAATTTACTGTGATAATATTATGATATATTATTTTAAAATGTGACTTTAGGAATTAATTTATGGCATTCAAGACTAAAATAGGGGAAACAAAATTATGACACTCTGCAGAATTATGACATTCATTCATAAAAAATTATAATATCCCAGCATAAAATATAAATATAAAGGCATTAACCCCTCATACCAAGACTTCCTGTCATTTGTGGTCTGAATTATGACTTCTAAAATGTTATAATATGTCATGGACAAAAAAGATAATGAATATATACAGAAACAAAAATATGATATCCCTTTATAAAAATTATAATATCTCGATATAAAACAAGAAACTAAAGGCATTAACCCATCATACCAAAACTTCCTGTCATTCGTAGCCTGAATTATGACTCTTAGCATGTCATAATATAGCACAGAGAAAAAAAGATAATGAATATATACAAAAACAAAATTATGATATTTTTTAAAAAAATGATGGCATCTATATACAAAAACAAAATTATGATATTTTTTTAAAAAATGATGACATCCCTTCATAAAATTATGATACTTTAGTATAAAAAAAATGAAGGCATTAACCCCTCATACCAGGATTTTTTATCATCCGTGTCCTGAATTATAACTTCTAAAATATCATAATATGCCACAAAGAAAAAAGATGATGAATATAAATGGAAACATAATTATGATACATCTTTTTAAAAATTATGATACTCTTTCACAAAAATTATAACACCCTTACAGAAAATGTTAAATTGAAATTAACAACTCCTCATTCCAGGTCATTCTATCATCCTTTGCCTATATTATGACTCCTAGGATATCATAATATGGCATGAAAGTAAAAATGATATGGATATACTCCTTCACATAATTATGATACCCTTTCGTAAAAATTATGACATCCCTTTACAGAATTATGATACTTCTATAGAAAAATATCCTAAAAAACTAATGAATAGTATTATGATATCACTGTATAACATTATGATATCCCTTCAAATATTTATGACATCTCGGTATAACATATAATATTTTATATTCAATAAACTACATGAATTGAAATAAATAAAGTTACAATATTCTAGTTAAATATATATATATATATATATATATATATAATTTTTCTTTTTATTAATGTTGAAGGGATAATATCTATTGAATTACAAATTTCTGATCAAATTATAAAATTCAACAAACTGAAAAGAGAATATCATAACAAATATTTAATTTTTTCATTCTAATTTTTAAAAACTCAATTTATCTTCTGATTGAGGCCCCTTTTCAACATTCTTGCCCCAAGCTATTGTCGATATTGATTGGTATCATGTTGTATGAAGTTCTAATGGTTTGACTTATCCTTGTGAGCAAGAAAATTTATGTACTTTAAAAAGACAGGCCATATCTAGTGAATTAGCTGGCCAAGAAGGGCATTCAATATTTTTCTCTATATCCTACTTTATTAGTTCTTCGTTATCACAGAAGATAGAACAATAGATCAATAATTTTTTTATCACTTCTTAGTACTAACTTTGTACTTGGTATTTCACTTTATTGAATTTAGGTGCATCAATACTTTCTTTTCCATGTAAATAGCAACAAGGTGCTAATAGGCATTATCTGATTTGATGATGGTGAATAGAAACTTAAACTTATTTTCTTCATGACCAACTTCTTCAAAAATCATATGCTCAGCCAAGCTAGCAAGCTCATGAAATGGTGTTGGAGAGGTCATACATATCCCAGGGGTCATAAGAGGTATAACGAGGCACTTATGGTACCTCACCAGGTGCTCTCTCTAGTTCTTTATTTGGAATTCCTGTCCAGTATCAATGATCTATCAATGCAAAACAAAGTGATTAATAAAATATAATATGATATTATATAATACTGAAACCATGATATAAAATATAAAATAGTGAGTATCATAATATACAACAAGAATAACAAAAAAATAAATGTATACTAAAATCCTTACATCATTAACTATCATTTGAATAGTAAGAAGATCGTGAACATAACCTTATAATACTACCTCCATATTTATTAGTGTAAACAACCTCTCTGCAATGGAAAAGTATAAATGATATTATAAAACAATATTTTGAAAGAGAAGTTATCATATATAACGAAAAAATATAAAATACTTATGAGTTGATCTTTCTTTCAAAAAATTGTTAATAAAATTTTCATCCTCTTCAAATTATAGAGGATTATTATCTTGCTCCGCCTATGATGTGGCCATTATTTTGAACTTTTTTGTGGCTTAATTGGTCTTAAAACTAGGATCCAATTTTATATATAAGGCCTTAAGTAGCCGAGATTATCTTTTCACCCTTTTAATGATTGAATGGATCAAAGATAATTGTTTACTTCCATATCATCCTACATCTCACGTATGTCCTTCCTCTTTTTCTCCATCCTCATTTCTTCTTGCTACATGACTTCCACGTCCTTTCCATTATCCCTCTCCTCTCCCTCGTCCTCTTCTTTATTTGTAATGCTCCCTGTTTAAGTAATAAATTTAGGAGGTTTTCAACTATAACAAGCCTTTTCTTAACCTTTTTAAGTTCAGTTCTTATCTATGTACATGTTGCATAACTTATTTTTGGGTTCGGGGATGCTCTTCTGAAGTGATAAGCCACTGCTTCTGTAGTATAGATATAATAGCACCCTCCATCTATTAACAAAGAAAAAAATCAAATTAAATTAATAATTATAATGATAATTTATAAAATATAAAAGATTTATAATATCATGGATCATTTTACCAATTTATGGGACTATTTGTTGTCAACCTGAATGTTCTGGAACTTTGAGTGGCTATCATGCCACTTTAATAGCCTAGATAGTTTATTAGGATTAGCTGGGACTCTTATTATGGTATACTCGAGGAACCGTACCTATACATTAGATTTTCTACATTAAAACTATAGAAGAATTCGAATTTATTAATTATGATAATCTTTATATGTCTACTATCCTTACCAGTAGAGCTGCCGAATAGCCAAACAGGATATGCTGCCTCTTATCCTTATTAGACCTCTTTGCTTGGATTGACTTCCCGGATCTCAAGCAATCATCAATCTTTGGGAGATCCAAAAGTATCAAGTCCTTGATTACAAAAGCTTAGTCAATTGCTCCCAACTAAGATAACTCATCCAAGTAAGAGATGAGATATCTTAGACATGTCTGATTTGATTTTGATACCAAAAATATTCTAAGCATGTATGCAATTCAAAGTCTCATAGTGTCCTCAATGTCCTCTTGTATCTTTGAAGACTGAAGCTGGATAATTAGTTTCTCCAAACTCTTATACTAAAGATACAAATTCTGTCCAAATCATTGGAATAACCTATCTTTTTTATTTCAGCCTATAATGAAGATCTTCTTCCTATGGCATGGAAGACCCATGATCATTGTCATTTCCTCCGCATTGAATCTAAGTACTTTATCATAAGAAGTGAACTCATCATCTAATTTTATCTATAAGAAGTTACCTTTAATTATGAATGACTACATGTCTATGAAGGCATAAAATGAGATCCTCCAAATTATATCAACATGAGCACTTATAAAACCCATCTTCTAAATATTTTGAATATAAGCTGCCTACTTGCAAGAGTTCTTAAATAGTTGTGAGGGCTTCACACTTACAAATTATGGAATAATTACAAAATCAACTGCAACATAGAAAAAAAAAGAATATCATATTATGTAAAAACATATATCTTATTATTATAATAAATCTAAGACATTCTAGTTTAAATCTGTACAGGGATGTTATAATTTTGCAAAGGAATATTATAATTTTATAAAACAGTGTCATAATATTATACTAGGATATAATAATCTTATGGACAATATTTAAAAAGTAAATTTTTATAAGTCTAGGATATACTATAATATACAGAATAAATCTAAGGCAATCCGGCTTAAATATGTGCAGGAGTGTCATAATTTTATAAAGAGATATCATAATTTTATGAAGTGGTATCATAATTTTGTATTATGGTATATAATCTTATAGATAATATTTACAAAGTAGTATTTCATAAGTTTAGGATATACTATAATACCATCATAAATCTAGGACATCCTGGCTCAAATTTGTGTAGGGGTGTCATAATTTTATGAAAGGATGTCATAATTTTTATGAAGTGATATCATAATTTTATACTAGGATGTAATAATTTAATAGAGAATATTTAAAATATAAAATTTCATAAGTTTATGGTATATTATGATATCCATAATAAATCTAAAGTATCATGATTTAAATCTTTGCAGTGATGTCATTATTTTATGAAGGCATGTTATAATTTTATGAATTGGTATCATAATTTTGAACTATGTTGTAATAATCTTATAGATAATATTTAAAATACAGGATTTCATAATTCTAGGATACACTATAATATCCAAAATAAATCTAAGATATTCTGACTTAAATTTATGTAAAAGTATCATAATTTTATAAAGGGATATTATAATTTTGTGAAACGATTTCATAAGTTTACTTTATGGTGTAATAATCTAAGAGAAACTATTTAAAATATAAGATTTCATAAGTTTAGAATATATTATAATATTTAGAATAAATTTAAGACATCATGGCTTAAATTTATATCACGGTGTCATAATTTTATAAATGGGTGTCATAATTTTATAAAACGGTATCATAATTTTGAACTAAGATATAACAAATTTATAAAAAATATTTAAAATGCAGGATTAAATAAGTCTAAGGTATACTATGACATTCAAAATAAATATAAGATATCATGGCTTAAATCTATATAGGGTATCATAATTTTATGAAAAGATATCATAATTTTATGAAGGATTGTCATAATTTTGAATTAGGATGTAATAATCTTATAGAGATTATTTAAAATATAATATTTCATAAGTTTAGGGTATACTATAATATTCAGAATAAATCTAAGGCATCAAAGTTTAAATCTGTGGAGAGATGCCATAATTTTGTAAAGAATATTATAATTTTATGAAACGGTATCATAATTTTGAACTAGGATATCATAATTTTAAAAAAGGACATAATAATCGTAGAAAATATATTTTGACATGGAGTGTCATAAGTCTAAAATATCCTATAATTGCTTTAAGAATTCTAAAATTTCCTACCTGGAAACCGTGCACGGTATCATAAATTTGTGCTACGAAGTCATAATTTTATGAATCGATATAATAAATTTTATAAAAAATATTATGATATCCTTCTTGAGGTATAAATTTTAAAATATTAATTAAAATGTATAATTTATTTTCCTTCTCGTGGTTTTTTAATTTTTCTCTTTCGAATGTTGAAAGAGTGTCACTCTCTCATATGTAAAGAATAAGTGCCGTGCTATCTTCTGATAACTGTATTTCCTTCTTACACTACCATTGTGTTCGCCATCTATATCTGAACATGAAATTCTTAAACTCCATTAACGGAAAAAACTGGAAACCCTATCTCTTTGTCATTTGCTCGGGTACAGAAAAGTCAAATGGTAGCTCAACTTTTTTATCAAGATGTTCGCTGCTAACTGTCGAGATAGAAATGTGGACAATTGACGAGATTGAAGGAGAGCACAAATAATAAACGGAACTCTGGGATAGAGTGAAATTCGGAAAGTATATTTTTTTCCATTTGGAGCAGAAACATCAAAATGCTCCGGATGCCAC
Organism: Areca catechu; assembly: GCA_021397845.1. Taxonomy (NCBI): domain Eukaryota; kingdom Viridiplantae; phylum Streptophyta; class Magnoliopsida; order Arecales; family Arecaceae; genus Areca; species Areca catechu. Next base: position 1,671,909 of record CM038049.1, on the reverse strand, counting down.
TCTTTTTTTCACGAAGGGATAGGGGTAAAAACGATATTCTACTAATTTAAAAAAGACATGCAAACATGGCATGGAAGGGATTTCTGAGCCGATGATACAATATTTAACATAGATCATGTCCAGTCTTATCATGCCAGCTCGGATCCGAGCTGCATAGACCAATAAAAAGAGGCGGTGCAGGTCAGCTCAGATTTTTTTACACGCATGCATAGACCAATAAAAAGAGACAGGTCAGCTCAGATTTTTTTACACTGCATGCATGCGGTGTACAAAGAATTTGGCTAGATTAAAATTCCAGCCGGACCATCAAATTTAAAAAGCCAAGCTACCCTGCACCCAGCTGGCCTCTCCTGTCTGCTACAATTAGGAAAATGCTTAAAATCACAAGCCAGATCACTGCTCAGATGGATCACTGCATGAACGTGTGGAATTCGCCGATTGCTTCAATGGTACCCAGGGCCTGATCGCCACCACCAATCGATCCCTACATACCGCTCGAACCCGGACTGCCACATTAGCCCTGTAAACTAAGAAGTGATAGGTAGCAAGCGCTCTTATGATTAACTAACTCTCTTACAGCTTACCACTAAATTACACGATCATAGCTACTCTGAATAGACTAGATCTAAATACTGACAATCCCATGAATTCGAATGGAATATATATACAGCTTATCAGTTTGGCATCCAATGCGTCGATTTATCACCAAAATGTACAAAAACCGGTGAACCATGATAGATGCATTATCATCAGTTCATACATAGCCATCTGGGCAGTGGCCCAGAGATTGACGCTACGCTTCCCATGAGAATGGAAAATGATCAATTCGAAAGGCCACTCAAAAGATCGCTCATCCAGCTCTTTTAACTGGCATCGTAATGTGTGCTGCTAAATGAAGTAAAGCAATCGTTGGAGTGCAAAAGTACATTTCGGATTTGTTTGGTTCACGAAAAATTTTCTTCCAAGAAGTTACTTTTTATAAATAAAATTTTAACATATTCGGTTAATCAAGAAAAATAGTTTATTCAAGAGTAGCTTATATTTAGTTGAACATCCATTCCGTAAAAAAATATATAAAATATATGTTGGCGTAAAATCCCTTTTCGACCGGACAGAGCTTCTGGTTCGCAGAAGCCGTTCCCGGGTTCACCTGCAAAACAAATCCTTGGCCGAAGTTGCTCCGACAGGAACACTCCGATACCTAAGTCAGAGACGGACTTCAGCCACAGAATGGGAAAAAGAATTCGATGGAGAGGAGAAGGACTCTCTGGTTTTCAAGAGTATCTTGTGCCTTACCTCGAGCCTTCCCTCTTACCATTATTTATAAGGGGCCGTCCGACCTGCGGTTCCGTTCTTCCTCTAGCGGTTACGATGGGGAGTCAAATCCTTTCCCATAATTCGCAATCATGGGTTGTCATCGAACGGTTCCGGCCAGACCGGAGGCGTTGTAGCTGGAGTTGCACGCCATGATTGTGTCCCAAAGATAGTCAATAGTAATCGTTGGTAACCGTTGCTTATCGTGCTTGTAGAGATTTGAGACAGGTCATGGAGATTCCCGTAATCAAATCGGGAATGTCTTCGTCCTCGGATCCTCTCGAGACAGATCGGGGATCCTGTCTTCGGCATAGATCGAGGACTTGATCTTTGTCGTGGGCTGGAGACCGTGTCTTGCCATGAACCGAAGACCGTGTCTTCGAGAGTTGGTGGGGGTCGTCCCTCAGATCAAGCTGAAGGTCTCGTCTTCGGGGGCCGATGGACTCGATTTTTGATGAAGATCGAAGACGTAATCCGAAGGCCTTGCCTTCGGATGTTGTAGGTCCGTGAAGAGCTTCAGTTTGCCCATAGGTTACTTGGTTTTTCCCGAACACCTGGGTCCGAAGTTTGTGGTTCAGAAGAAATATCTTCGGCCGGTCCGAACCAGCGACCGGCTTGTGCTTGGACCAACATATCCCAACAGTAGCCCCCATACTCTCAGTTTTCGAAGCAAAAGATTTGCCTCAAAGAGTGGGAGTATTACTGGTTTGTCATTTTCCTCCTGGACGATTACAAAAATTCTGATTGGACTGTCTGCCATAACTGCCGGCTGATTCGAGGATCAGGCGCTGGACAGTTGTCATTCCCTGATTGAGGGATAAAAAAGGAGTGGGCACACCAAGGACTGTCCTTCCTTTTTCGTTGTGAGGCGGTTCGACCAATCTTCTAGTTAGGATCTGGGCTGCGGTCGTGGTACATCCCCGTCCCTTGGATGATGTGCGTGCACCACCACGGCCATTGATTTATACGGATTACGACTCTTGGTCCATTCCGTGTCAAATCATTTTTTAGGGCCATTTTGGGATTGCGCAACCATCTCGAGCGCTTGTGGTAGGTTATGATGTTGCTTGGGACCCTCACTATCTTCTTTTGAGAAGGAGAGAGAAAGCCCGGCTAAGGAAGCTTTTTCATCCTCAAACTTTCAACTTTGGCCCAGCTTTCCTTCCGTAGGTAGAATCTTCCTTTCATTCCTTTGTCTTGCTCTTCTATCATGGCCGATGTTGGCTCCACCCAGTGATTTTGATGAATAACAAAACATTGAGTACATATTGTATTTTAATGTGAATTTCAAGTTGTGAGTTTTCAGGCAGAAAGCACCTCAAAATTCCAAATATTTATGGTGTATGGCACGCAATGGCACGGAGCAAATCCCACATATCCGGGCAGCCTCTTCATTAAAAAAGGGCTAACAATTGCTTAATTATTATGTGTTTATGCTTTCATGAACATCATTTTTGATTTCAAGGCTTTTACTCTTGATTCTAGATGTTTTCAGTCTCAAGTGTCGACACCTGGACAGTCAAGTGTCGACACTTCAGCATTTGGCACGGACAAAAATCCTTGGCACGCCAAGTGTCAACACCTAGAATTCAAGTGTCGACACCAAGTGTCGACACTTAGGTTTCAAGTGTCGACTCAAGGCCTGAGAATTTTGAAAATACAGAACTTGTTGGTTCGAGGATTTTTGTGTCAAGTGTCGACACCTGTGCATCAAGTGTCGACACTTGAATGATCAAGTGTCGACTCCCAGAATTCAAGTGTCGACACCTGACAGCCAAGTGTCGATACTTGCAGCCTGACAGCTCTAACGGATCTATTTTTCTGGCTTGCAGAAATGGATTTTCAAGCTCCAAACGGCTATTTCCAATGCTCCAACGGTCACAAACCGTTTTTAGAAGGTTTTTGGTGTATTTAATCTCCACCAACCTCATCTTAAAGGAACAGAAGTGAAGGGAAGTAAAGAAAAAGAAGAGAGAAGACTATTCAAGAGCATTCAAGTCCACTCAAAAGCCAAAAAGCCATTATTTTCTCCAAACTTCAAATCAAAAGCCTCTTCTAGCTTGATTCCACTGAAAAAGCCTACTTGCTCAACTTTACTACATTCCAAAAGGAGGCAACTTGAAGAAGAGTGAAGTCAAAGCATCCCTTGGGCTTCAAAGATTCCAATCTACTTTTGAAGAGAGTTTGTTGTAGCATTTAAATTTTATATCTGATTTATTGTGCTTTAACCTTGCTTTCAAGGGTGTCTTGAAAGAAGGTTATTGTGGTTTGTTGGTGAGCCAAAGTGTTAAAACCAACTAGGGTTAACTTGTGAGCCCGAAGACAAAACAAGTAGTTAGGTTTGTTGGTGAGCCTAGGTGATAAAACCAACTTAGGTTTTTGACTTGTGAGCCTTGTAAAAACAAGTCAACTGTAATCTGGTGTGGATTATAGTGAAATTTCCAAGGGTGGCTTGGGGAGTGGATGTAGGTGCTAGGTTTGCACCGAACCACTATATATCTTGTGTTTGTGTGTGATTGCTCTTTTCTTTTTGCATTCTTTAATTAAGTGCTATTATCTTGCATCTAATTAATTGTTACTCACAAGCACCACTAGACCTTTTATTTTATTGTGTTAAATTTTTAAAAAGACCCAATTCACCCCCCCTCTTGGGCTCCATTTCTGGGCAACAGCCGAGTCTGTAGAAAGCCAAAAGGAAAATGTATGGCCCTCGGGGGCTGATGATGTAGTGGTCCGGAGTTGGTCCCCAGCTCCGTTTCTCCAGGAAAGATAGCCTACCTTCGAGACGCTATCACGTTCTCGAAGATTTTCTCCTAATCCTTCCAACATCTGAGGAACGGGTGAACAAGCCTCCTGTTGGGTGTTTGGCCATATACGAGGACCACTTGAAGGCCGGTCTTCGATTTCCTCTGCATCCCTTCTTCATCAAGATCTTTCACCTGTATCAAGTAGTGCCGGCGTAGCTGACTCCGAACAGTATTCGGAACATCTGTGGGTTCTTGGTCTGGTGTCACATGGCTAATGTGAACCCCGGGACCAATCTGTTTACCTACCTCTTTGTGCTTAAGAGGGACTTCCACGGTCACGGATGGTGGGTAATCGGCCCTCGGCCTGGTCGCAAAATCATCAAGGATATGCCCAACGCCATCCACAGGTGGAAACCTATCTTCACTTTTGTGTTGTCTACTGAACCGTGGGGTTTCAATAGCGAGTGGAAGGAACCGCGTTTAGTCACCAACTATGAAAAAAGGTCTTGGCGGCTGATCAGTCTGATTACAACTTGTTGACCGACTCAAAGGCCATTCCTATTTATGAATTATTAGAGGAGAGGAATCTCCATCTCGCAAGGATCAGCGAGTTCCCTGTGTTAGGTATAAATGGAAAAATTTTCACCTCTTTTTCTATATTTCTGTTGTAGTCCAATTGGCTCAAAGGGGGTTTGTCTGTCCGTAGGCAACGAAATGAAGCCCAACTTGAGTTGGCTCCGCCAATCTTCCAAGAAGAGGACCGCTCAAGCTCCTCCTTCGAGGTTAGCGGTTCGGAAGAGGGCTCGTCGAGATGGTCCTGAGGGGAGCAGGGGCACTTCATCCTCCCTGGGAACCTCTGGGGAGGATGCATCGCCGATGATGGAGGCCTCTACAGGGCCTCAGCTGGTTGAATCTCTACGATGGCCATCTCCCCAATCCAAATAGGGGAGAGCCCGTCCCTGGTGGTTGAAGTTCCTCTGCCTTGCCCTCTAGCAAGGGATAGGGGCAAGGCAACGCAAGTTGAAAGGGAGCCCGCCCGGGAAGCGTCTCTAGCTGGGAGCTGTCCCACGGGCTCTTCAGAGTTTTCCCCCCATGGGGGACTGTTGGTCCCCGCCGTTGCCAGGCGGGCGCTAAAGGCTACTCTGTTGCCTTACAATCTGGCGGTTATCCGAAGTCAGCCTTGCCAGAATATCTAACTCTACTTTTTCTTTTCTGCAACAGGTAAAGTCCTTGTCATTTTTCATTTTCTTTGTTCTCGCCTGGAGGATTGTTCGGCCTATAATTCTGCTTTGCCAATGCAGTTGGTCTATGACATCACTTTCACGGAGGAGGGCTTGGGAAATGTCGATAGCCTCATCCATGGCCTCAAGGAGGAGCTCCGCACGGCTAGGGCCGAAAAAGAGGTGGCCGAAGAGCTGAGGCAGTCGATGGAGGATTGTCTCGCCCGAACGGACACTGAAGTTCGAAGCCTGAAGAGCGAGCTGAAGAGCGCCCACTTGACGATTGCTGAGCAAGGGGCGGAGTTGAGGAAGAATAGGAAGCATGTTGACTTCTTGGAGCAATCCGCCAAGGAGGACCAAGAAAAGATGGGGGACCTGACCAGGGCGGCCGAGGAGGCAACCCGAAGGGCTGAAGAGACGGCCCTGGAGTCCGAAGTGGCCAGGAGGGAATCTAAAGTCCAGAAAGAGCTGGTGGGTAGGGCTGTAGTAGATTTTAGGAGGTTCTCGCAGTTCCAGGTGGAAATGAATGAGGCGGCCTTATACAGTTACCAGCATGGCTTTAATGATGGACTTGCCAAGGTCAATGAGGCCTTCCCTAAACTTGATCTTTCTACTATTCATGCTTTCGACATTGTGGAAGAAGGAGAGGAGGAGGCCGAGGCCATAGAGGAGGCCGCAGAGGAAGTTGAGGAGATGTTGAGCCAAAGGGGGAGATCCCAGTTGTGGTTGAGGACCCTGGTGTAATTTTGGCCCAGGTCGAAGAAGCTGAAGGGATGCCAAGCTTAGGGGAAGAAGCTTTTGTCATAGCCGAGGACTCGGGTGTGATTCCAGTCCCGGCCCAAAAGGGAGTTCAGGCTGAGGAGGGGGCCCAGGTCGAAGGCTCTCTGGACTCAACCCAAGTCGAGGAAGTTCTTTCTGCGCAGATTGACAAGCTGCTCCAACCCTGTGGTGTAGGGTCTCTTCCATTCGATGTCTAGGGATTTGTATAACTTCAGGCATTACGTCTCTTCTTTACTTTCTTCGGGAATGTAATTGGCAAACTCTCTTATTATGTGGTGTGTCGCGTTTTTGAATATGGCATAAGTAAGGTTGTCTGGTCGAATGGCCGAAGTCGAAGACCGTTTGGTTGGCAACTGGTGTCGAAGACGGATTCCGCAATAAGACCAGAATGCCATTGTCGATGACTGACCATGATCGGGCTACATCGATGTCAAATAACCAATCCATATATCTAGGAGTAGACACGACGGACAGGTATTACTTTCCTGTTGGCCATTGATTAAGGAATATTTAGTATGATTTTTGTCGCCTGCGTTGAGTATGTCGATATCCGAACGGTCGCATCCTCGTGTACCCCGGGCACTGCCAAATCCTCTCTTTCCAAGAGGGGGCCTTTAATGCCGTATAATGAAGACCATTCTCGATTTGGGGCGCCGGCGGTTGCTATCTCCAAGAGCAGTTATTGGAGATTGTATCGTTCCCAGGTAGTCACCCGGGGTTCCGAGACGTCGCTTTGACACGTGGCGCTCTCTGGTTCGCCTGCAAAAGGGTGCAGAGCACGTCTCCCTGTAGTCATTCATGGGCGTAAGATTCCTTTAAATAGGACCCCGTCTCCCCTAGTTGAAGGTCATCATAATTTCAAACTCCTATTTTAGAAGCTTTCTTCCTTTCTCCGGCGTCTCGTCGAAGTGAAGTTCAGTGTTTCCGAACTTCAAAGGGCAGCGAAGAGGAGAGCCATTGACACCGAAAAAAAGGGGGGCCCAAGTTTCCTCGGGTTAAGCGATGACGATGAGCCTATTGTTGACCATTTGGAAAGAAAAGTCCGCATCTTAGAGGCTCAACTAGAGGAGGCCAGGACCCAAGTCGAGGCGGCCATCGCGAAGGCAATGGAGGCCAAGAAGAAGGCGGCAGACGCCATTTTGGACTTCAAGGCGTCTTCTACTTTCAAAGAGGAGGTCGCCGAGGTGGCTCTGGATTCTTACCACCAGGGGTTCCAGGAATGCATGGATAAGGCCTTCAAGTTTTATGACTTGAAAGGCCTTGACAACATCAAACCCTCCATTTCCTTTCCCGGACATGAATTTGATTCTAACTCCGAGGAGGAGTCGGATTCTAGTCCGGACAGGAACCCTAGGGCCCCCTCATCTTCCTTGCAAGACTCCCCCGTCGGCATGGGAAAGGGCCGGCGGGTGGGCGCTAGATGTGCTTTCTACAATGCTTTTTCTTTTTCTTTGCTCTCTTTTCTCTTTTTTTTTTGTAAAAAAATTAGAAATGAAATGAAATGATTCTGCTTCTCTTACCTTCTCTTCTATCGCATTGTGATATGTTGAAGGTGTAGACTTCCCCGATTACTTGGAATCATAGGGTGGGTCATCTATGTCGTTCTTGTGCATTTTTGTCATAATCAAGGTAGGTTGTTCAGGCCTGCCCTGGCACGTCTTCGGATTTTCCGTAGGGTAGGCTGTAAAAACCATCCCTGCACCTTCTTTAGTGTAAGGTAGGCTGATTAGGCCCACCCCGGCATGTCTTCGGGTTTTCCGTAGGGTAGGTCACTTGAACCTTCCTTGTGCCTTTGATCTTCTTGGTAGCCCGATCGGGCCATCCGTTGCGCTCGTCGGACATACCGATAAGGTGAGCGGATCAGACTCTTCTTTGCGATGTTGGCAAATTTCTTAGATCGCACCATTCATACTGTTGTCATTTTGTTGACACAACAGGCCGTTTAGAGTTGGGCAGATTTGTACAAGAAATTTAGAGGTTAGTTTATTGATAGTATTTGCAAAGGTTTTGTATATTCCATGACCGGGGCAAAATTTTTCCCTCTAAAGTCTTGAGTTGATACGTTCCTGGGTGTACAATCTCTTCAACCTAGTATGGACCTTCCCAGTTGGGAGAAAACTTGCTTTGTTTTGTTGGCTTGGATACATCTGCCCTTCGCAGCACCATGTCCCCTATGCGAAAGATTTGCTCATTTACTCTGGAATTGTAATTTTGGCGACCTTTTGCTGGTACATCGCCATTCTTATCTGGGCCTGAAGCCTGGTGCTCTGTAGCAAATCCAGGTTAACTCTCCTGCGATCGGAGTTTTCTGGCTCTACATAGTTGTCAATCCTTAAAGATTGGAGGGAGACTTCGATAGGGAGAACGGCTTCAGTACTGTATGCCAGGTTGAATGGAGATTCATCGATGGCTACCCTCGGGGTAGTTCGGTATGCCCAGAGAATGGAGGTCAGCTCTTCGGACCAAAGTCCTTTGGCGGCATTCAACCTTATCTTCAGACCGTGGAGAATGGTCCGATTAGTTACTTCAACCTCTCCATTGGACTGTGGGTGGACAACGGAAGTCATCCTATGTTGCACATGGTACCGAGCATAGAAGTCTTTGAACTTCAGGTTGTCAAACTGCCTCCCGTTGTCGATGATTATTGCATGTAGAATCCCGAATTGGAATATGATGGAGTTTTTAACAAAATTTTTGACCTTTCCCTCTATGATTTGAGCCAGTGGTTCGGCTTCGACCCATTTTGTAAAGTAATCAATCGCCACAAGGAGGAACTTCCTCTGCCCTGAGACAGGAAAAAATGGGCCAAGAATATCCATTCCCCACTGAGCAAAAGTCTAGGGGGCTATCAGTTAGGTCAAATGGCTCGCTGGTTGTCTCTGAACGTTGGCATATCTTTGGCATTGATCACATCTTCGCACAAAGTCGGCCGAGTCCTTTTGGATGGTGGGCCAATAGTATCCTTGGCGTATAATTTTATATGCTAAGGACCGGCCTCCCAAGTGATCACCACATATGCCTTCATGGACTTCCCTCAGGGTGTAGTCAGCATCCATCGGTCCCAAGCATTTCAACAAGGGCTGAGAAAATGATCTTTTACAGAGAGTTCCGTCTAGGATGACATATTGAGATGCCATCCACGGATCTTTTTGGTCTCTGCCTTGTCTTCTGGTAGCACACCCTCATTCAAGAACTTGATGATGGGATCCATCCAACTTGGCTTGATCTTAATTTAGTGCACCTCTGTAGCTTCTTCCGCTATACTTGGGGCTCCAAGGAGCTCGACGAAGGTGCGACCAAGAGATTCTGGGGTCGTAGTAGCAAGTCGAGACAACGCATCCATCTTAGAGTTCTCTGATCGAGGAACATGAATGATCTCGAAATGTTCTAGTTGAGAAGATAAAATTTGTACCTTCTCCAGGTACTGCACCATGATATGATCCCTAGCCTCATATTCCCCTTTAACTTGATTCACGACCAACTGGGAGTCAGAAAAAGCCTGGAGTTTCCAGACTCCCAAACTTTTGGCAATCCGAAGTCCTGCAAGCAGGGCTTCGTATTCAGCTTGGTTATTTGAGATATGGAAGGAGAAACAGAGTGCGTACTCTACCGTATGGCTGTTGGGTTCAGCCAATATGAGACCGGCCCTGCATCCAGCAGAATTGGAGGCTCTTCCACATGGAGTACCCAAACGGACTTCGTATCCATCAAATTTCCCTCTTCTGTTGAAGGCACTTCATCTTCGGACTTCCAGGTGCACTCAGCCAAAAATCCGAAAGCACCTGGACCTTCATAGCCGATCGAGGTTGAAAACTAATGTCGAACTTGCTTAGTTTCACAGCCCACTTAGCTATCCTTCCTGAAATATCAGGACATCGGAGAACGGCCTTCAGGGGCTGATCGGTCAGCACCATAATGGCATGGGCGTGAAAATAAGGCCGTAGTCGCTTTGCCATAATTATAAGAGAGTATAACAACTTCTGCATTTTTGAATATCTAGTTTCGGCATCATGTAGAACTTTGCTGATGTAGTAGATCGGCTTGTGGGAGCTGTCTTCTTCTCTTCGGACGAGGACTGAACTAACCGCATCGTTTGAAGCAGAAAGGTATAAGTAGAGTACCTCGCCTTCTTGAGGTTTAGAGAGTAGAGGGGGGGTCTCTAAATACTTTTCAGCTCTTCGAAAGCAGCACGACAGTCTTCGGTCCATTCAAAGTTGCGGGACTGCTGAAGTACCTTGAAGAACATGAGTCATTTCTCGGCTGATCGGGTGATAAACCTGCTTAAAGAGGTGATCATCCCTGTTAGCTGTTGGACTTCCTTCTTACAGGATGGATGTCTCATATCTCTGAGAGCCTGAATCTTCTCAGGATTTGCTTCAATCCCTCGCTTAGTGACGAGGAAACCCAAAAATTTGCAAGAAGTGACTCCAAAGGCGCATTTCATCGGATTTAGCTTCATTCGATGATGTCGCAGGGCGCTAAAGGATTCCTCCAAGTCCTGTATGTGATCTTTTTTAAGGAGGCTTTTGACGATCATGTCGTCAACATAGGCTTCCATATTCCTCCCCAACTGTTCTTCGAATACCTTGTTGATTAGCCTTTGAAATGTCGCTCCGGCGTTCTTGAGCCCAAATGGCATCATCTTGTAGCAATACAGGCCTTTGTTGGTGACGAAGGCCGTCTTCTCCTCATCTCAGGGATCCATTCGGATTTGATTGTAGCCAGAGAAAGCATCCATGAAACTTAGCAGTTGGTGGCCGGCAGTAGCATCGACCAGTTGGTCGATCTTTGGAAGAGGAAAGCTGTCCTTTGGGCAAGCTTTATTGAGATATGTGTAGTCGATGCAGATCCTTCACTTGCCAGTAGCTTTTTTCACCATTACCACATTGGCCAACCACTCGGGATAATAGGCTTTCCAAATGAACAGCCTTAAGGAGCTTGTTTACTTCCTTATCTATCGCTTTTTATCTTTCAGGGACGAAGCTTCGCTTCTTCTGTCGAACTGGTTTATACTCAAGAGCAACTTCCAGTCGATGAGTGATCACCTCGGCGGGAATCCATGGCATGTTTGAAGCCGACCAGGCGAAGACATCAACATTGTTCCTGAGGAAACAAATTAGCTCGTTCTAGTCTTTTCATCAACCATGCTCCCAATCTACACAACTTTGGTGGGGTCCTCTTTAGTTAAGGACACCGAGATGGTTCTCTCCATGGGTTTGCCAGAATCTGTGGCTGGGTCCCTCGGATCTAACTGATCCAAGGTTATAGGGTTACTGGAGTGCTTATCTTGAATCATCAGGCACTGTCGTGCCGCTCTCTAATCTTCCCTAACTTCTCCGACACCATTCCTGGTGGGGAAGCGTATTGGGAGATAAAAAGATGACACTACAATCTGAAATTTGTTCGAGGCGGGCCGTCCCAAAATGATGTTGTAGGCTGAAGGGGGTCGGACCACCATGAAATTGATAGGTAGTGTCTTTTGTCGTGGTTCGATCCCGAGGGTTACAGGCAAGACTATTTCTCTCTCGGTGTCAACCTGATTACCCCCGAAACCAGTAAGCAGTATAGGGATCTCCATACTTCGTGTCTAGGCAAACACATCTTAGAGAATGCACGTAGATCAAGATATTGGTCGAACTTTCATTATCAACTAAGATCCGTTGTACATCGTAGTTGGCCACAACGGCCGAGATTACAATAGGATCATCATGCGGAAGCCGAACTCCTGCAAGGTCATCATCGTAGAAGAGGATAGCGTTGTTGTCCTTGAGTCGCTTCGGGGCATCGTCTTTGTCTCTTCTCCAGTCGATAGGTCGGCGTATCATCCCCACACCTCCATTGGTGGGCCTTTGATTTGGCAGCTCAGCCTCTTAGGAAGTGATTGGGGAACAGTAGCTTCTGACCGAGGTCCTTGACGACCAAGGTACCACCCTAAATACCCTTTTTTGATGAGATCCTCTATCGCATCTCTCAGTTGGATGCATTCTTCGATGTTGTGGCCATGGTCCCTGTGGAATCGACAGTATTTATTCCTATTTCTTGTGGAAGAGGGTGCCTTCATGGGATGTGGTCACAGGAGATAGCCTTCTTTCTCTATCTCCATAAGAATCTTTTCACGAGAGAGGTTGAGGGAGGTGTAGGAGTCGAATCTATCGCTCAATGTTCGGGGCCTGGGAGGACTCCTTCGACGGTCGGCATACTTATTGTTGTTGGAGTTTGGGGACCTTTTCCCGATTGCTTTTCTTTTTTGAAGGGGACTTCCTTTCGATCAATCATCGATTCGCCGCCTACTCTTCGGCATCGACGTATTTCTTAGCCCTTGAAAGTAGCTCAGCATAGCTTTTAGAAAACTTTTTATCCAGGAAAAAGGTGAGCCTGGATGTGCGAAGCTCCTTCTTCAGCGCAGACATGGCCACATGCTCGTTGAGATCGGGGATCTCGAGCGTGGCCGCATTAAACCTGGAGATGTAGTCTCGCAGGCTTTCTCCTTCATTCTGATGAAGGAGGAACAGTGTGTCCGTATTCCGGGGGGTCTTGCAGTAAGTCCTGAAATACAAGGCAAACAATTTCTCTAACTCGAAAAAAGAATCGATGGTACCTGGACGTATGCTCAAGTACCACATCCGAGCAGCTTTCTTCAAGGTGGCTAGGAATGCGAGGCAGTACATCGTGTTATAGGCTCCTTGAACCATCATATAGGCCTTGAAGCTGCCCAAATGATCATAAGGATTGGAGGTACCATCATAGGATTCCATCTGGGGGACCCTAAAATGCCAAGGAATGACCTTGGTCATGATACGGTCGGTGTAGGGAGGGCACAGATCACATACTGCTGCATCGTTGTGATCCTGTTGCTCCCGGATCCTTGCCATTTCCGATTCGATGGCCTTAAATTTTTCATCGTAATCGGGAAGGGCTTGCTTCGACATCTCCCCTACAGGAGTAGAGTTTTCAGAAGAGGGTGGAGAGATTTGCCTAGGCCTTTTCCCTTTCTGTGGAGAATCAGCTGGCCTAGGCATTCTTGAACTTCGGCCTTTAGGAGAGGGCTGAGGACGATGGGAAAGGTGTGCGGACCCCTCTCGAGGGGCTCTCTTCCTCCGGGATTGTGAGCTATGTCCGGAGGTAGCTGATGGATTTCCCACCGGGAAGGCTCTGTTCTGGAAGTCCTGAACCATAGTCAGGAGGTTGATGACCTGGTTAAGGAGGGCTTCGAATTGTTGCTGTCCTACTACAATGGTGGGAGGTGGAATGTCGTTCTCCGCCGGGGGTGCATCCCCTTGGGTTGGAGCACGACTTCGACTCGTGGAGGCAATCTGAGTCTTTCCTCTTGCCATTAGGAGTTTCTTACTTTCCCTTTTCAAGGAGGGGAGCTTAACAATGGCTAAATGCGAATGAACTCCCCCTTCTTGGAGCGCCAATCTGTTGGCATAAAATCCCTTTTCGACTGGATGGAGCTTTTGGTTCGCAGGAGCCGCTCCCGGGTTCACCTGCAAAACAAATTCCTAGCCGGAGTTGCTCCGGTGGGGGATACTCCGATGCCTAAGTCAGAGGAGGGCTCCAGCCACAGCATGGGGAAGAGAATTCGATGGAGAGAGAAGGACTCTCTGGTTTTCAAGAGTATCTTGTGCCTTACCTCGAGCCTTCCCTCTTACCATTATTTATAAGGGGCTGTCCAGCCTGCGGTTCTGTTCTTCCTCCAGCGGTTACAATGGGGAGTCAAATCCTTTCCCATAATTCGTAATCATGGATTATCTCGAACGGTTTCGGCCAGACCGGAGACGTTTCAGCTGGAGTTGCGCATCATGATTGTGTTCCAGAGATAGTCGATAGTAACCGTTGGTAACCGTTGCTTATTGTGCTTGTAGAGATTTGAGACAGATCGTGGAGATTCCCGTAATCAGATCGAGAATATCTTTATCCTCGGATCCTCTCGAGACAGATCGGAGATCCTGTCTTCGATATAGATCGAGGACTTGATCTTTATCATGGGCCGGAGACCGTGTCTTGTCGTGAATCGAAGACCGTGTCTTCGGGAGTTGGTGGGGGTCGTCCTCAGATCAGGCTGAAGGTCTCGTCTTTGGAGGTCGATGGACTCGATTTTTGATGAAGGCCGAAGATGTAATCCGAAGGCCTTGCCTTCTGATGTTGTAGGTCCGTGAAGAGCTTCGACTTGCTTGTAGGTTGCTTGGTTTTTCCCGAACACCTGGGTCCAAAGTTTGTGGTTCAAAAAAATGTCTTCGGCCGGTCCGAACCGGCGGCCGGCTTGTGCTTGGACCAACATATCCCAACAATATCCATTATACCCTTTATAGATACGAGATCATATATTTTTACATTCAAGTTTCATATAAATAATATTATTATATTTATATTAATATAAATATAATAATATTAGATTATATTAATTTATTATATTAATAAAATACTAATATATGGATTAATATTATTTTAATATAATAAAATTATTATATATATAAATATATATTAAATATTATATTTATATAAATATTAAAATAATATTAATATATTATAAATATTTAGGTAATATTATATTTTTATCTTAACCATTTATTGATATTTTGTATAATTTTAGCCATAAATAATATAGAATATTTTTGGAAAGATAAAAGAACCTTCACTTTTGATCCCATAGAAAGTTCTAAATCCACTTTCCCCATAGGTTTCTACTTTCCATGAAATGTAAAAAGAGTCTCCCATAGAAATAATTTTTTTCATTCTCTTTCATTTTAAAACTCAACCCAAACAAGAAAATACTTTTTTCACTTTCCAAGGAAGTGCCTTTCCCCCTTTACTTTCCATCAACCAAGTTAGTCCTTTTTTTTTTTGATAAAATGTGTATTCATTACTCGAACGGGTATGAATACAACCTAAAAAGTCAGATAAAAGAAGATCCCTAAACTATACGGGTATCATGCCAAGCAGACCATAATATAGAACCCGAGTGGTGAGTAACAAAGGAGGCAACCCAGTCAGCTGCTGAGTTGGCCTCCCTAAAAATATGCCTAATCAAGACACAGGAACAACCCTGTAGTAGCCGCCTGATGTCCTGGACAATAAGGTGAGCCATCGGGTCCTCCGAAGAACTAGAGATCCAGGAAATTACCTAGCAGAGTCGTCCTCGATGATGAGCTAATCGAGGTGAAGCACCTGTGTGGCATACCTGATCCCAGCCCATGCTGCAAGGAGCTCAGCGGCAGGAATCGAAGAGTCTAGAAGAGGAAGACCTCCCACTGCGAGGAATCGTAGGCGAGAGTTCCGAAGAATAAAACCCACCCCTCCCAGTCTGCCTCGAATGCTCCCATCAAAGCTGACAGTGATGAAAGATGGAGGAGGGGGTTCCCAAGAAATAAAAGTCCTCCGAGATGCTCTACGAGCGAAAGGGGAACCCCAGTGCTCCGATGAAGTCACCGTCGTCCTCCAGAACTCCGCAGATGCTGTCCTAGCTCACTCCACAATCATTCTGGGAGAGCTGCTCGCAGAAGCGAAAATACACTCGTTCCTGGAGATCCATATGTAATAAGCCAGATAAGCGATGAAGGAGGTCTAAATGGTGGACGGTCCCTTTAGCCGAGTATAGAACAACTCGAGAACATTATCAGGCTGAAGGACAATATCGAGGAATCCTGCCAATCTCCATATAATATTGGCCCGAGAGCACTGAAATATAGCATGCGACTGGGACTCTCCTGCACTATGACAAAAAGGGCAGTCAGAGGAAAGTTGAATTCCTTTAGATATGAGGAACTCGCACGTAGGGAGCCTGTGCCATACAAGTTTCCAGATGAAGAGAGAAACCCTAGGATGAACAGGTAGAGACCAAATCCAGCGATAGCTCCGATCCATGTCTGGCTCCCAGGCAGGAGGAGGAATCAGGTCAGCAATCGGCACCCGGGCAGATGTGGAGCGCCGCCAAACTCTAGTGTCCGAGCACGGGTAGACAGAAGGGCCATGGAGAGGACCCTAAGACTGAGGATATGTCCAAACATTGATATAATCACACTCCTATCCCATGCAATCTGTCCAGGCAGAAAAAGCTGAGCAATGGTAATATCATGAGGCAAACTAACCGATAAGTAGGTCGGCTAACGAGCCAAAGGGATGTCTGAAATCCAGCGATCATGCAGGACATTGATCGATCGACCGTCTCCAATAACCCAGGATAGCTGAGGGATGATGATAGGCGCTCTCGCCAGCATCTCCCGCCAGATGACCGAAGATCTCCGCGGAGGAGAGGGGAGCTCCCGAAGATCAGCCGGAATAGGTCCATATTTGGCCCTCATAAAAGAAGACCAGAGAGTATCCGAGCATAAAAGAAACCTGGCGACATGTCTAGATAGCAAAGCCTCCCTCCTATCAAGCAGAGAAGGAACTCCTAACCCTCCAATATGAGTCGGCCTGCAAACAATCTCCCACCTTATCAGGTGGACCCTCCTCCAGGCCACCGAAGAATACCAAAGAAAGAAACGAATCATCTGCTCAAGCTTACAAATAACATCCTTGGGAATGAAAGCATTAGAGAGCATATAAATAGGAAGAGAGGCGAGGATTGAACGGATGAGAGTAAGCCTACCCATAGCCGAGAGCGAACGAGCCTGCCAGCCCCCAATCATATCCGTCATCATCACTAGTAATGGAGCACACTCCCTTCTGGAGACCTAGTTCCAGAAATAGGGATGCCGAGATAATGAAGGGGACCCTGTCGCTCCTGAATGTCCAAAATGTGGAGGATTCTACTCTTGAGATTAGAAGGCGTCTTGGGACTAAAATGAACTCCAGATTTGCAGAGATTGACCCTCTGACCAGAAGCTCGGCAATAATGCTCTACTAGATTTCTGAATCTCGTGGCATTAGAGAGGGAGGCGGGACCTAAAAGTAAGCAGTCATCCGCAAATAGGAGATGCAAAATGGGATAAGCACCTGGAGCTGGGGTATAAGGATGAATCTGCGATATCCTGGCAGCTTCTGAGAGAGATCTGGAAAGGTAGTCAGCAGAAATAATAAACAAATAAGGGGATAGGGGACAACCTTGCCGGAGGCCTTGAGCAGATTGAAAGAAATCCAGAGGTGAGCCATTAAGCAAAATAGAAAAATAAGGAGCCTTGATGCAGGCCATAATTTTTAATATCCAGTCATGGTGAAAATCAAAGTCTTCCAAAGCTTTGTGAAGGAAGGTCTAGCTAACATAGTTCATAAGCCCTCTTCATATCCAGCTTGATAGCCATAAGAGAGTGCTTTCTGGATGCTTGGTGAAGGTCATGCATAAACTCCTGAGCAATAAAAATATTATCCGATATACTACGACCTCCAATGAAGGCACCCTGCTCCAGGCTAATCAGCTGAGGAAGACACACTTTCATTCTGTTAGCCAGCAGCTTGGTGCAAACTTTGTAAAGTGTGTTACAAAGACTAATCGGCCAAAAATGAGCTGGCCGAGATGGATCCGCCTGCTTAGGGATAAGGACGATGTAAGTCTGCTTCCAGGTAAAGGGCATATTAACTGTATTGAAGAAGAGCTGTACTGCAGCCACCATGTCAGCTCTAATAATGTCCCAAAAGGCCCGAAAGAAGAAAGGAGGAAAGCCGTTGGGACCAGGAGCTTTATCCTTCGCTAGGGACCAGAGCGCCTCTTTAACCTCCATCTCCAAAACCTGAGTCAGAAGCAAAGAATTCTGGAGAGCAGAAACAGAGGTCTGAGGCGGAACAGAAGTAATAAAAGAGGATATGGAGGAAGGAGCAGACCACCTGGCAGCAAAGTAATTTTGAAATTCTCTTCTTATGTCCTCCTAATCCTCCAGCCATCCCATCTGGTCGGAGAAAAGAGCCCGGACCCTATTCGTATGTCTCCTAATAATAATGGCTTTATAAAAATAGTGGGTATTCCTGTCCCCCTCCCGTAGCCACTGAACCCTGGATTTTTGTCTCCAGAGTACCTCCTGATTCTGTAGCAAGGAATGATGACGAGCTAAGAGGCTTCGCAGGGCTTCCAGATCATCATCAGACAAAGAGCCATCCGTATCCTCCTTGACCTGCAAAGAGAGAATAGAGGCTTCCACCATTTTGATATTGTTCATAAGATTGCCGACCTCTACCTTGTTCCAGCTGATCAGTCATCTCTTCAGTAAGTTGAGTCTCCTGGAGATTCTATAGGCAGCATCGCCCCTCACTGGCAACGTCCACACCTCTCTAGCAATATTTTTTGCCTTGAGATAGGACAGCCAGAACTTCTCAAATCGAAAAGGTCGCGGTCTCCTGGTAGGGGTATTTAGAGAAAGGAGAATAGGAGCATGATCAGAGGATATTCGAATAAGATGGCGTACCTTATGCTCAGAATAGATGGAGATCCAAGAAGGGGTGGCATAATATCTGTCCAATCTCTTCCAAACTCTGGCCTGACTCGATTGTTATTGCACCAAGTATAGCGAGGAACCAGGAATCCTAGGTCAAGCAGGCCGTTATCCTGGTTGAAACTGGAAAGCTCCCTTGAGGCCACATTCTGGACGAAGGGTTTACCTCCCCGCTTGTCCTTCGGCCTCTCAATGACATTGAAATCCCCAGCCACCACCATGGGGATCCCTTACTGAATTAAAGCAGAAGCTTCTTCCAGACCGTCCTACGCTCTCTATGCGATGTACTAGCATAAACACCGCAGAGGAGCCAAGTAGGCCAGTCAGGCTCAGAAATGATAATAGCAACCAACTAGAAGGACTGGTGGAAAACATCAACCTTTACCGCAGCCTTATTCCAGCTAACAATAATACCTCCCGCCAGCCCCTGGGAAGGCATAGAGAAGAAACCCCAATCCCTGGGGAACCGACACCTAAGTCCATCGAGACTAGGATCAGTGATCCTAGTCTCCAGCAAAACAGAAATCTGAGGGTTATAAAGCTAAAGATACCTTCGATAAGTAGATAGAAATGAGGGTTTTTTAGCCCCCCTTACATTCCATACAAAAATATTCATAGATAAGAAATCAAACATTAAGCCGGACCCCTGTTCGACCTCCTTCACTTGCACCGCACTATCAATCTTCAAACTAGCAGAAGTGTTTTCTCCCATCTTCCCGGCTGGACCTAGAGGACCCAGCCTTCCTGGGGTAGCCCCCACGAGGCAAGTGATTCTTTTAACTTATTACAAATCTGACCATGATTCATCTGGGTTCTGACAGCGGAACCATCCACTCCCCCCTTTTCAAGTGTTGGTAGCAAAGGGACTGCTGGGGTATTTGACTTTGGAAGCGGAGGGACTGCAAGGTTATTTCCCGTGAGAGTTGAACTCCCATCACCCAGCTCCTCACCCCTACGGGCTCCCCCTCCCTCCCCTACAAACTTCTTCGCTCCCCCCACCACCCCCCTGTTTCAGCTCACCCCTATGACCTGCAGCTCCCATCAAGGCCGTCACTGCCGCCAAGACCTTGGAAACTGGCAGTTGGGTCCCAGAAACCGGTAGCAAACCCCCCTCCTTCCCTAAGCCCCTTCGTTCCTTCTGAGAACAAAATCCTGCCCCCCTGAACCCTCACTTGCTTCCCCTGTCCCTCGGTGCCCCACAGCAACCAACAACTGTGCACCCTCACCAACCCCAACCCCCCAAAGTCGCCTGTCCCCCTCTGAGATGGAGGGACAGCATCCAAAGCCCTCTTGCCCCCCTCCAGCTCCTCAATATCAGTGAGAGGCAGGGAATCAGACGAGGTTGCCTTCAGAGGGTCACCCTCAGAGTGAAGCACAGCCTCCACAGTAAGCTCCACACCCTCCCTCTCCAGCCCCTGATTCCCCTCCACCCTCCTCCATTCTTTTTTAATTTCTTTTCTCCTCCCCTCAGATGTCCCCAGTGGAACGAAAGAGGATAACCCACCCTGTCCACCCAGTATCCCCCCCTCTTTGGCATTCACAGAAAGAGAAGGAGAGCAAACCTGGCCCGTCGGTGCAGCAGTGGACGAAGCGGGGGAAGGAGAAGGAGACCGGGCCGGGCTCCTGCTGCGTTTGAGGGAGATGGTACCCACCTCCACCATCTACGGGTCCTTGTTGGCCTCCTCAGGCGGAATTATTTGCATCCCCTCCACCAGAGCTGCAAAGAAGCTGGCCGTTTCCTTTAGAGAACCCCCCCATTTGACTGGTTCGAGGCCGTGGCTTCCGGCGATCGTCTCCGGGCGACCTTAGATGGCTTTTGCCACCCTTCAAATCCGGCAGCGAGCTCGGAGAGGAGGAATGCCGCGTTGGGGATGTTCTGGACGGCGAAAAAGATAGGATCATATGAGGAGGCAGGGGCCTTTCCACGGTCCCGGACCCATGGCGCCCTCCCTGCCATGGCCGTCGACCGAGGTTGGCGCACTCTCACTGTAACCAACCATGGACCAAATGGGAGGTTTCCTCCTCCCCCATATTAATCGGCCCATCAATTCCTGGGTCGTCACCCAGGTTGGCCGCCTCTTCCTCTTGGACCATCAGGTTGTCATGGGAGAGAGTTGCAGGTTGAGTAGCAGTCGTCACATTCTCCTCCCTTAGCTTGCAGTAGTCGAGCAAATGACCCATCCTCCCGCACCGAAAGTAAACTGGCGGGAGGTTTTTGTAAACGAACTGCTACCAGAAAGCCTTCCCCCCCTTAATCAACACCCCAGGGATCAACGGCTTGGAGGCATCAAGCTCCATTCTCACCCTCGCAAATCCTGTCTTCCATTTCAAATCCATGAAACTATCAAGGGAGAGGGCCGTACCTGCTTCACTTGCGACTGTCAGTATTGCCGAGGTCTCCCAATACTCTAGGGGCAAGTCCGGCAGCCACATCCAGACGATGGTGGAATTAACCGGACTCCTTCCAGGGTGGAAGTCCGAGCACCATGGCTTCAACGCCATCAGCTGGCCTCCTACAAACCAAGGACCCGACTGTAATACCCTGGTGCAGACATCCTTTGAACCCACTCTAATTACCACGTGGTCCTCCCCCACCGGAAAGACCTCCGGTTCAAAGGGGAGCTGCAGCCTGAGGCGAACCTCCTTCCCCACCCGGGCTGCCAGAATCCTCCGTCCAAGGCTACGAAAGATTATGGCCAGCCCTTCCCACTTGCTCCGAGCTTCATCCAAGAAAGAATCCGGCATAACCAGTACCTTGGTGAAGCTATTCCGTAGACGCTCGACCTCCTCCTCCGAAAGCTTGTAGGAGGTCCATTGTGGCGCTTGCTATGGCCCGTGCACCACCTCCGAACACGATCTCTCTTTTTCTTCCATTACTTCCAGTCCGGTAGCTCCGGACCCCCCCTCCGATGGATGAAGCATCCATAGGCACTGCCACCTCACCGTCGAAGAAAATGGCTCGAAACCCTACTTGCCAAACCCTAAAATCCAAGGAGACAGCGAAGGAGATGACGGCTCAATAACCAAGACACTCCGACTGCTCCAACAGCGAACAACCAAGTTAGTCCTTTAAGTGATTTTTTTGAGTTACAATAGTTAAAACTCAAAGTATTTGTGGTTGGATGGTTCAACCCTATTTAAAAGTCGCAGTTGGCTATGGATTAGGCCCACTTTGAAAGGTCAAATTATTATTACTTGGACCGGGATCAAACCAACGATATTAAATCCTGTGGTGGATAACATGCTATATCAAGGCACGAATCCTCTGCAATGATATGGCAAGACCGTTGATGTGGAGTACACATCGAATCCAGCTGGTAACCTGATGGACAAATAGCACCGTGTCAAGATTTTTTTCGAGCTCCCCCGCCAGGTGGCCCCACCAACAGTCGTGCCCACCTTGACTCGAGCTCGGCACCTCTGCTCCTTCTCCAGGTGGCTCCCTAAGAGTTGAGCCCACCTCGGTCGAAGTCGAGCCCGCCTCTGCTCCTTCGCCAGGTGGCTCTCCAAGGGTCAAGCCCACCTCGGTCGGAGTCGAGCCCGCCTATACTCCTTCACCATGTGGCTCCCCAAGGATTGAGCCCACCTCGACCGAAGTCGAGCCCGTCTCTGCTCCTTCGCCAGGTGGCTCCCCAAGGATCGAGCCCACATCAACTGGAGTCAAGCCTGCCTCTGCTCCTTTGCCAAGTGGCTCCCTAAGGGTCGAGCCCACCTTGACCGGAGTCGAGCATACCTCTGCTCCTTCGCCAGGTGGCTCTCCAAGGGTCGAGCCCACCTCAATCGAAGTTGAGCCTGCCTTTGCTCCTTTGTCAGGTGGCTCTCCAAGGGTCGAGCTCACCTAGATCGAAGTCGAGCCTACCTCTGCTCCTTCGTCAGGTGGCTCCCCAAGGGTCGAGCCCACCTCGGCCGGAGTCGAGCCCTCCTCCGCTCCTTTACCAGGTGGCTTCCCAAGGGTCGAGCCCATCTCGATCGAAATCGAGCCCTCTCTTTAAAAGCATCGAGAAGAACGAAGGTGCCGGCCCCAAGACCGTCGCCGAAGCAGGCGCGCGCAGTGCGGCACGCCCAGTACGGCACCCCAAATCTGCAACGGTGCGTATAACCTAGTTTGCACCAATTTGGGAGGGGCACCCCAATGAGATGACAGATCCTGCGGCTGACCACCTGAAACCCCCCGAAGGAGAAGACCGTATTCAGGGTCTCAGACCCAAGGGTGGCTGTGCCCAGATCGAGGTTTCACCTAATTTCTTCTTTCGTGACAACATGCCGAGAAGACATGTTCTACATGCCTTTACATGTTCACCGAGCAAGACATGTTACACGAGAGGACCTTGGAAGAGTGGCCAACGACACCGTTGACCCCTAAGCCCCCCAGAGGGGGGAGATCGAGGCATAGGAGTGATCGACGATCTAAAAAGGCACAAACTGGCAAAAAGAAAGGTAAGAAACAAAGAGAGGGCAAACACATGAAGTAACGAGACGAGTGACTTGAAGGCAAGAGGCTCCTAGAGGACTCCTGGAGAGAGTCCCGCGAGCACGGTCGCCGCAACTCAAGCACCGCTCCTCTCTCATTTTCTCCTACTCAATTTTTTATTAAAAACTCTTCTAAGCATGATGACCGAAGTGGGATCCACCTTAGGGGATCTGTTACACTTTGCCGTCCGCTAACTTGATCGTCGGAGTGTCCTCACC
This sequence comes from Areca catechu, assembly GCA_021397845.1. Lineage (NCBI taxonomy): Eukaryota > Viridiplantae > Streptophyta > Magnoliopsida > Arecales > Arecaceae > Areca > Areca catechu. The sequence continues at coordinate 1,648,794 of CM038049.1, read as the reverse complement.
GTGATCCCGGTCCGGGTCTCTAACACTGCTTTGCAGGTCCGGGAATACCAGGATTTCGAAATAAAGGGACAGACGTCTGGCTCCACTTCGTAGTTGCAGGGGCAACAAGTACCATGATGCATCGTACTGTACTGTGTATTGTGCGCACCATCCATCGTGCGTAAGGTTGCAAATGGTTCGAGTTAACTTGTAACCATACCTGTTTAGACCCAATTAAACATTTTTTTAAAGATATGTGGATTAGAGTCGAATCTTAAAATTAGACCCATTCCATTTTCCAGGTCAGTTTGGATTTATTGAATTTAGACCCGACCCAACCCACCTGACTTGAACCTACTAATACTATAAGGATCCAAACCTATTGAATCTCTAAGTTATACTTCAAGACTTGTATGAAACTTGTTTTTAACATAAAAATAGATTTATAATTATTTTTATATCTTAATTTATTTTGAGAATAATATTATTTGTTGTCTATTTTGTGATTAGTAATAATTAGCTATGCGATAATTAAAATATAGTTATCTACATCTGATTCGAACTTGATTTAGATCCAATTTTTTAGATTAGTATTAGATTATTCATGGACTCGATCCAACCTGAATAATCTATTGTGTCGAAAACTTTGATCATGCAGATCTAACCTGACCTTGCCCGATTTTTTATCGAATTCGGTCTGGATCTAATATTAGGATCCGATCAAAGAACTGGGTTGAATTGGGATCATTCAAGACCCGGTCTGGTCTGACCCATTTTCATCCTTTTTCGTGCGATGGATATTATGCATGATATGCATTATATAGTCCACATCCATGCATGACCATCCATCATATGATAGATGGTGCGCATGGTGTATCACAAAGGATCCATGTATGCTGCATTATCCCTTGTACTTCATCAAATTTCAATAGCGCATTATCCACCATTCATAATGCTCAAAGATTTGCCCTAGTCTGTTTGGACATGGTGCATGCAATAATTTCTCACTTTGAAAGAGAGTTTCTTCTTACCAAAAAAAAAAAAAAAGAAGAAGAAGAAGAAAAGAGAGTTTCTTGAATCCATAACATGAACCTTGCATCCGGACTATCAACAAACAACAATCCCTACAAACCCCTCTTTGTTGATGCTAAAATTCTCTAACATGCACGTTAGAGTAGATCCTATGGAGCCATCTGCCTTTTAGCCATATTTTCTATAATGTTCATCCTTAAGGGGAAATTCAAGAGTCCAAGTGGAATATGTCTCTTCCTATTAAATCTAAAAAAATGACAAGAAAATGCATGCACATGAAAAAGACCATAAGTATCACATCTCAGATTTTAGATTGCGAGCCAAGAATCATAGAACCTCTACATATTCATGAAGAACTCTTCTACAAGCATGCAAAGCATCTCATGACGATATCATAACATAAATAATAAGATAAATAATCAATAATTAAAAATAAAATTTAGGTAACTAAAATTAACTTTAATTTTCATAAATTTCAACAATATTCAATGATCAAACTTTACTAAAATTTTCAATCTAAATAAAAATATCGAAGTTCTACTTCTAATCACTCTTCTAAACATATTTTCAAATTATCTTAGCTCTTAAGATCTATAAAAATAGTAAGATATTTGGTGATGAGTAGATAGCCTAATAAGCAATGAATATTTAGATATTGTTTGATATATCACCAGTGATGTGATCATTAAAGTGATGTGATCACTAGGATGATGTGAGTACTGGGATAATATACAAATACTGGGATGATGTGTGATTACTGATTTTGGTATGTTACTGAAAATAACTAGAAATAGAACTTTATCATGTTTGGTATATCACCAAGTAGTGATAGTAATAATATACAAAATACCATAACTAGTCTTATATATCAGCATATAATAATTACTCTATAAATTGTTTAAGTATTCTTCATACAAAACTCTTCACAAAAACATGTACTAGTAGCAATAATAATAATAATAATAATAGTATTAATAATAGTAGTAGTAATAATAATAATAATAATATTATTATATGCATCTATTGTGATTAAGTTATTAAAATGTTAATGAGGATTTTTCTTTTCTTTCCAATTATCAAGAATAAATTTATTTGAACTTTTATTGATAAGGGATATTTTTATCCCAAAATAATTTAGCACATCACCAATACTCAGTGATGTGCTATCACTTAGGGTATGTAAAATGATAGCATCATTGCATAATATAGTGATGCTATTACCGGATAGGATTTTGCAATACCAAATAAGATGATCACATCTCTTAATTCACATAAGGGATGATGTGAAATATCATTCCCTACCAAATAGCACCTTAAGTTAAATAAATCTAGCCTGGAACTAGGCTCAGGCCGGTTCAATAAACTTCGGACAGGATTTTGGGCCAGGTCCGAAGTAGATCAGGCCGAGCTTGGGCTTAATAATAGAGCCCATTCAGTTTTCAAGCTGGGCTTGGGCTCTCCTTTGGCTCGGCCCGAACCTGGCCTGAAAGAAGGCCTGGCTTGAACCCGGCCCCAAAAAAGGCCTAGCTCGAGCCCAACCCACCATCTCCTCCCTTCCCCCAGCCATCTCCCCCTCCCCCTCCCTCCTCTTCTACAGCCTCGAATCCCACATCATCTTGCCTTCTCCCTCCTCTGCCTCTTCCTCCCCTCCCCGACTCCCTCCTCCTCGCTGTCCACCGCAACCCCTGCCTCCTCTTCTCTAACTTCTCCTCCATTATTGCCCCCAACATCTGCCTCCTCCTCTCCTGCGATGTCCCTACCCCTCACATCTTCGCACTCCTCGCTGCCCATCCTTGCACCCTCACCCTCCCCCCACTTGATTCGCCACTGTCATCGATGCCGCCGCCCGCTTCGACCTCCACCCCATGACCACCATGTTCATCCATGCTGCCCATGCATTCAATTCTATGTAGCATTCCACCTAGGATGCCCATCTTGCCTTCATTCGCTGTAGCCTTCGAGCCTCGCCTAGTCCGATAAGAAGATTGCTATCACGTTCCGTCATGCCCCATGTTCATGCTTGTGTTGCAGGAGAAGATGATGAAGATATTGCGGTTCTTCATAAATCAGGCACAATCGAACTTTTATTCGGGCCGACCTGAATCAAAGCTTGATTCAGGTTGGCCCAATCGGGCTCAAGCCTAGTTTTTTTCAAAATAAATTAAGCCTAAGCTCGACCCGAACCCCGAATCTTCTTTCGGGCCATGCTCGGATAGAGGTATGGCCCAGCTTGGCCTATCCTACTTTCAATCCTAAATAAATCCAATAATAATAGTATATTGAAAATAAGTATATAAAGTACATCAATTCAAAAATTCAGTATAAATTTTCAAATTAGATACAAATGAATTCAACCATTTCAAAATTTATTTTCAATTTTAATGTCATTCATATATTAATTTCTTTCAAAACATTCAATTCACCTCGATAGCTATAACTCCCAATAACAGGGATCGTAGGGAGTAGTTTTCCCTACATGCACAAGAATTTGTTTTCTTCTCTCCAATTTCTTCCCTTTTCCAGGGATACCCAAGCAAACACCATCGCTTTGTTCCCACCATATCTCTTTTCTCCTCTATATTACTCTTTTCTCCTCAGTATATTTATTTCAATTAAAGGTTTGCATTTTCTGTGCTCTATGTCTCTTTGCTCCAAATATTTAAATCAATGCGGATTGTGGAAACCACTTAATACTCAAAAAGCAATGCCATGCTCATGTAATTTTTTTTTTTTAAAAAAAAAAAAATCAATGTCTGTCTGGGCATCAAAAATTTCTCAAAATGGAATCTTTTTCAGCAAAGAAACATCGCTGTCTTAGAGACAGGGACCATTGGCGTACGACGCTTCTTGGCTAAATAATGGAGGGTTTCCATTTTCCTTTTTTTTGTAAATAATTTTCAACATGGTATTTCGTACGACCCTTCATGCATGTATATGCATCAATATTCCATCTCGGTACAGCTTAGCCTTAACGGAATTGGTGCAAACCTGATCGATCGAGAACATCAAATGCACTAGTTACGCACCACATAATATATATGTTTTTACCTTTTAATTATCCACGAGATGAACCATAATTTAACTAAAACCATAAGACCATGTAATACCCGTGCCTCCTCCAAGGTAGCTGGAGGGATCTCTCATAGTGTCGTGATACCTTCTAAAGCGTATTAGTAATATCTAAGGGATAATGAAATCGAAAAGTGCATGTTGGTAGGAGAGTTCCTTTTGGAGTGAGTTCTAAGCTTCACCAAACGCTCATATAATTTGCCTGGCTGGTGTCCCATTACCTTTGCTTGCGTTCCCAGAAAGTTCAGGCTATATCAACCGGTCCACCTTCTAAGCTTGCATGTAAAGGAACTCTATTCCTTGAAGCCTCCCACTATTTTTTAGTCAAATCATCGCTCTTAGGTGGTTCACCGCCCTTCGGAACCAATTGCCCTTCCTATGCCTCTCTATTTATTTACCCTTTCTAGTAAAAGCTTGCATGAAAATCTACTTGACGATGTCCAGGTTCTTTCAATTGGTTTTTTATATAAAATAACAAATTATGCTAGTCAAGATTACCTAACCCAGCTGATCAAATCAACCCAACACTCTAAATCTATAGAGTTAAATAATTAAAAATGGTTAGAGTATCACGGTCAAAAGTTCGTTGAATGTCCAGGATATGCCCAAACCCCCGTGCAAATTTCTTTATATTGATCAGTTTAGTATGTAGGTAAGGGGTGTGTTAAATTTACCGTGGAGCAGAAACTTTATTTCCACTTTTGTGAGCTAATTATAGGTTTTGAGAGTTACGTGACGCCTTTTTGTATGTACCGTCGAGTGTTCCGAGTGGCGGTTACTCCAAAATCACATGATAGAAAGTTGGAAGAACAATTCCAAACTCAGTTTTAAATTCTTTCGATGCTTTTGTTTCTATTACCAACCTCAGCCTATGTTTATGATGAATTAAACGCACATATTATTAATATTGAACGAATAATTTTGTTAATGGTGCACTTTCTGCGATTAGAGAATATCCATGGGTTTACGGACAAAAGTGTTCGAAAAATATTAAGATTGATTTTTTTGAAAAAAAAAAAGAAAAGAAAAAGACACGTTTGATATGCAAAACAAAAGCAAAATGTGCGGTGCAAGCAAAATAAAAAGACGTGCAACTTTTTATTTTCTGTATTTACGAAGATTAATATTCAACCATGTATTCCAAGTGTGTGTGTCCCACGTACTCTTGTGATATTGTCAATTATATGAAGAACTTTCTGGTTCACATCTTCGGCTTACAATTTTAGCAGCCACACTTGGCACATTTTTTTGGTGGGACCAAAATCAGAATTCAAGTAGATGGTCGGTCAGATACCTTTCCAATCGTCCACACAAAATTTCACATTCAATTAACCGCAGATCACAAACTCGGCACGTTGGCCCACATGAGGTCCACCACAAAGATCAGTGCGCAGTGATGACTCGCAGAAACGGACGGCCCAAAACTCCCCTCTGGTTAACCTTCCACCGGTTACCTTCACGATTATTTAAGTCATTCTCAGATTTCGACGGTACATTCTCGCCCGGGCCCACGTAATTCAGTAGGGGTAAACTCGTCAATTGGAATTGATGGATGACGACCGCGACGTTTGCTTGCCGTCTCCGTGCACTCTCCCCCTTCTCCCACCAACACCCGGGGGTGGTGGGGTGGGGAGGGGAATCCGTAACGGCGTCGGGCCTCCAGAGATCGAAAATAAAAGGGGGCGCATTCGCTCCTCCATTACATTAGAGAGAGGAGCAGAGCTGCCTTGCCCTTCCCTCTCTCCCTCTCCCTCCCTCCGTCCCTAATCCCTCCTGATCACGGGCGACATCGTCCGTCCGTCTCAGCGGAAGCTGTTCGAGCTTTAAACCGCCGGACGGGAGAGAGGAAGAGAATCTCGCAATACAGGGTAATTTTTATTTAAGTAAAGAGAAAATTTTTTATTTTATTTTGATTAATGGATGACGACCGTGTTGTTTTATTTTGATTCGGATTAGCGTGTAGACCGGAGGAGATGTCGGAGCGATCAAGCTTTCAGCTGGGTGTGATTGGGTCGCTCGCTCTCTCAGTTGCGTCGTCGGTTGCCATTGTCATCTGCAACAAGGCTCTCATTAGCACTCTTGGCTTCCCTTTTGGTTTGCTTCTCTGCTACCATCATTTTCCAATTCTATATGTTCACGAATTTTAAAAAAATGTCCAGATGAAGCATGACCCGAACTCAAATAGACTGAATTATTCCGGAATTGATGATGTCGTGCCTGATACCTGGCCTTTATCTGACATGAATTAGGCCTGGTCATGGTGATACTTGTCACGTGAATGACTGACTTTGATCTAGGGCCAATTTCCCCCGAATAGATTTCCCTGACAGCCTCTTGCGTGCAAGCGGGATGGTGGGCCCAAACAAGTGAAACCCAGGTGCCCAGCCAAACATGGTGCCGGTCCATCCTTGAAGGCAAATCCAATCTGTTAGGTCAAGTATGGGTCTCAGATTAAGACTTAGCTTCCTAACAGATTTGACATGAAACTTATAAATTTCAACCAGTCTAATTGAATTTGATCTTTTATCTATATATATATATATATATCTTAAAAAATCTGGACCTAGACTTCAAAACTTACAGCAATCTGAAAGGAGACCCGAGGGGACCAAGTTCCACCAAGTGGAGGGTCATAAATCTTGGAATCCAAATATATATATATAAGTTTTGAAGTCTAGGTCCAGATTTTTTAAGATATATATATATATATATATATATATATATATAACTGGACACTCGTTTCACTACTCTAATTTGGTGAGAATTTGAATGTGGTCAGCGACGACCTTGACAAGCTGGCATTTGATGGTTACCTTCTGCACGCTCCATGTTGCACAGTGCCTACACTTCTTTGAGCCTAAATTCATCGATGGAAGGACGGTGATCCTCTTTGGCTTGCTTAATGGCACCTCCATTGGCTTCCTCAACCTTAGCCTTGGTTTCAACTCTATCGGATTCTATCAGGCAAGTGCTCCTGCAACTACTTTACCTTCACACCCCATGCTTTCATCATCTTATAACTCTAGTCAAATGATAATAGTTGTTTCATTCAAAATATTTCAATTTCCCTCCTATATATATATATCCATGCAATATTAATATAATCAATATCATGTGTTGATATTCTTGCAGATGACTAAACTCGCCATCATACCATTCACGGTGCTGCTGGAGACTGTCTTCCTAAACAAAAAATTCAGGTCATACAAAGCACCGGTGGATATTACTCTATATTTCATCTTAACTTTTTGATTTCTTTTCATCCGTCAAAAATAAGAAAAAGGCTGTATGTGATGTATCCCTATCTGAAGCGTATTTGGAGAGGGTTTCAGGTTTACCCAAAAAAAAAGAAAAAGAAAAATAGAGGGTGGGGGGCTTCAGGTCCAAACCTGATGCACTTAGTCAGTGGATAAGGCTTAGGCCAATATCTTGGAACTTGATCGCTTGGATTGAATTTGATTGGATGAAATTAAATGTCTTCAATCACCTAGATCAAATAACTTATATTTTGGTAGGTTCTAACTTCTAAACAATTGTTGTTCATACTTTATGTCTTCCTGGGTTGGGCGAAACCAAACCGAGTAGGTTCCGATTTCAAAATACATAGATGCTCTTGAATTAAATGGACATACACCCGAGTTGGACCAGCTCTTCAATTCAAATCCAAGCTGGACTTGAGATCCAAACCTATGTTTTGGTTCTGCAGCGAATCTGATGTATAAATTAACCAGATTTGAGCATGTTAAAGCAAAACTCCTTGCAAATAAGCTAATGAATTCAAAGTTCATCATAACCTAATGCTATTGTTTGAAATAACTAATACTGCTATCTCTTGCAGCCAGAGTATCAGGCTTTCTCTTCTGGTCTTGCTCCTTGGAGTCGGAATTGCATCTATCACCGATCTCAAGCTCAATCTTCTCGGCTCCATTCTTTCCCTCCTCGCCATTGCTACTACATGTGTTGGCCAAATTGTATCCTGCATTGTGTCCCTGTTTGGGTACTGGTAGCTAAGAATGCTGAGTAACTGAAGGTGCACACTGGTAGAACTATAGCTTCTCTACTTGCTTGAACTAGGGCTACAGTTTGCTTAATTCTTAGTGGTTACATCACTTCGTGCACCATTACTGTGATTCATCCTACAGAGTGGAGACATTTTGGCAATGGGCTAGGTTGCAGCATTTTTATTCATTTTAGCACTATAAATTAGTGCATCAATCTTTTGCATGAAATTGGTGTGGTATCTCGTCATTATCACTATGTGTGATGATATTAGCATGGTTTCTTTGATCCTTAATTTGAACAAAAGATGACAAACACAATACAGAAGAGATTGAAGGTCTCCTCCACACAGCTTCTCTACCAGTCCTCACCCTACCAGGCGGCTATCTTGTTTGTCACTGGCCCTTTTGTGGACCAGTTGCTAACCAAGCGCAGTATTTTTGCCTACAGCTACACTCCTGTGGTTTTGGTATGTTATCGTTGCATCCAACCTTGTAATTTGTGCATTACATGTCAATACATGCATGATTCCTCTTGTTCTTCGTGCACATAAGAATGCTTATATGATGATGATTATATGCACATGTTTTGTACATTCAGATAGGTCTAATATATGTAAGTCAAATGGCTAGCACATACATGTCTACATATTCTTATTGATATATTTATGCCATTTCTTCATTAGATTTAGTTAGGATTTTTATATGTTGATTTGTTAATTTTATGCCCCACTTTTGCGGAGTGCTTAGTATTTTATAAATTCTCATAGCATGGCCACTCATGAGTCTATATTTGAACACATCAGACAAGTAACATTTATAGCATTGCTTATATTTTTGAAAAATTATCTATTTCTTAAACAAGATGGTGGCGAACAGCTGCTGGTTTAATTGAAGTGCAACTATATAGCCCTTTTCCTTTTGAGAGAACTTACTTTGGTTTCTCCACTGATACTGAATTAAGATAAATGAACTCTTAAGAAGGAGGAGGAAAAGCTTTGCATTGCATGTGAAATGTGATATTGAACATTTTGCTTAAATTTAAATTTGCTTAAATTTTCTATTACATTCATGTTTTGAAGTGATAATTTATAAATCGTACACATCTTCGAGGAATCACTGAATTTTTCAAATGCCAACTTATTGTCTTTTTTTTTTTTTTCATTCTTTCCTTTATTTGGTGGTTTTACAAATATCAAAGCAACATCACCCTGCAATGTTGGGAATTATGTAAAATACTGTATCACCCATATCATCTGATGAGTAAATTAGTGTACTAGTATAATGGTTTAAGATAATACTTTACAATGCCTAGGTCAGTTTAATATCATTACTAATGTGCAAATAGTTAATCATGTGGCATCTTGCTAATATGACAATGTATCTATTTTTGAATGGTCTATACAACTGAAAATTTTGATGAACCATCCTTAGGCGTTCATCATCCTTTCTTGCTTGATCGCGGTGTCTGTAAACTTCAGCACATTCTTGGTGATTGGGACGACATCCCCAGTGACATACCAAGTGCTCGGCCACCTGAAAACATGTCTCGTCCTCTCCTTCGGCTACACCCTACTGCATGATCCCTTCACTGCAAGGAACATTATAGGCATCCTTATTGCCATCTTTGGCATGGCTCTGTACTCATACTTCTGTGTACGTGAGACCAAGAAGAAATCGACCAATGATGTCTTGCCCATCTCACAGGTTTGATTCATCTCACATACCTCACCTTTATTATAATTAATCATATATTTCAAAAGCGGTAGCTCCCTGATTCTGTTATTCATCGTTGTAGCTTCTCAAAATTTTCTATATTCACTTGGGGGGGGTTGTGCAAAGCTGGGCTTGCTCATTGACGCGCCAAGCTCTAGAATCTGGTTAAGCTCGTCTCGTTTCCTAGTTGATGCAAGCTTAAACAATCCAACGTCAAGCTGATTCCCAGCTGCTAAACAGTTTGGATTGTTTGCAGCTTCAATTTTACATTAATAATCTGACACATTCTTCATAAAGGGAAGCTAGATTGATACAAGCCTGCTTCCCCTTTTTGTATATTGTAGTAGCATGTCCTCAGGTTTCATTAACAAATGTCACAAGTATAGAAACAGGTAAATGAGCAAGCGATTTGTGAAACAGAAATAGAAAAAATTACTATAAATTCTGCTTTTATTTTTGTAGAAAGCAAAAATGACCGTAAGATGGTATAGAAGGAATATTTGGAAGCAAGAGAGACATAACTTGAGTGCATGGAAACTTATCTTAAAAATTATAATTCCATGAATCTGAATATAATCTTTTTGCCACGAGAAACCAAATTGATGCACTTTCTATTTGGATTTTTTTTTTTTTAAATAAGAAAAAACTCTTTATCAGTCAACAGCAGCTGATCAATCATATTATCAGAAAAATTTTTTTTTTTTTTTTTTTTTTAAAAGCAAAAGGTTGTAGTTATTCGTTAAAATAAAATTAACTGACTCTTGGAATTCATGGCGCCCATACTCGCATTCTTTTATTACCTTGGGATACTCCGTAACTCAGGCTTGTTTTCTTTTGGTGTTACTGTAGATGGCAGACAAGGAGAGCGCGCCTCTTTTGGCCACCAAAAGTTTGGGGCATCATCCAGATAAAGATGGCAACGAGACTAAAAAAGCTGACGGGATTCCTGTAGCTGCCAAGAACTCTCATGCATAGTCATTCTCCCAAAAAAAAAAAAAAAAAAAATCTCTTGAAGTTTTTGTTCAAGTGGCAATAGGAATCGGAAAGCTTCAATTGTTTTGTATTTCATATCATTCTTGTCAATTGGGTGGACATCATTTAGATTCTTTAATAATCCATAAATCTTTTGTTCTGTATACAAACTAAAAAGAGAGCTGGATTTCAAAACGGTATAACAACCCATTTGGACGAATAATGAAACAAAAAGTAATCACCAGTTTGATGTCACATGCAAGATGGAAGAGAAACTACTTTCGTGGGATGATTTTGTTAATACTTTTGGAAGGAAAATTCAAAATTTCTTTCAATAAAATTCTTCTTTTCCTCAAATTTTTTAGTCCCACATTAAATATGGAATAGGAAGAATACTGGATATTGGTTTATATTGAAAATAATTTTTTTGTGCTTTGTTTTGTTTAGCCTATTCCACACGCGCACGGGCCCAGTCGAGCGATCGTGTTGCAGTGTGGTGTATTTTTTTTTTCTTTTGCTATTTATTTTTTTAAATCATTATTTAACAAGTTAATCATCAAACCAATTTTGATTAGCCATTATCATGCTAATTCCTCGGTTGTTATCCAAATAAATCAGTTGTTATCTATTTAAACCTGCCATCATATAATTAAATTCATCGGTTATCCAATTAAATTAGTATAGAGCTCATTGCAAGGGACTAAGGCAGGAAAACAAAAGGGGAGAGAAAAAAAAATTCTTCAAAAAATAAATTTTTTGTAATTTTTTTTAGTTTTTTGTAATTCTTTTTCATCGATTTTATTTTTCATACAATTTCATCTATGAGATTGAAGCCTTGCCATTCTTTTCAAGATCGTGCTCGCAGGAAAGGTACCAGTTATATCTTCAGGTGAACTCGAAATAATCCTGTATGAAGGTTGGGAATTATCTTAGAATAGTATGTTGAAATAATCCTGTATGAAGGAATTATCTTTGAATAGTATGTTGCATGCCTTCGATCAATTACTATTTCAGTTTTGTAAATTTGTACATTAATTTATAACTTTCATCATTATTAGTTTTCTTGAATTATTGTCGGATTTTTAGTGGGATATGGTTTCACAGCACACGTATTCCATACAGATTTCACCAATATTTATAAAAAGGTAAAAATCATTCAAGTTCCCTGAGTCAAAGGATTAAGCGTGTCAGGCCACACATTTGAACAATCCCAGTGGACAAAGGTCACAAATCCAGGAAAGCGAGTACTTCAACTGAAATGTTTATCCTGCCAATAATGGGACAGAAACCAGGTGTGAGGAATGTGCCATATAATCACTTATTATTTAGTTTCGGCAAATCCTTTGTGTTCATAGCTTTTAGCTCCATTAATTGTGTTCATTAATTATTACCACATCTGAATTTTTTCTACCAATTTTTGAGAGAATATGTACGAAGATTTCGTCCACTGCTTTCATACCACTTGTATTCCTAATAATAATAATAATAAAAGATTATAACGCCACTTGGCTATGTCCATGGTGCGTGGTAAACATCATAGTCCTGTATCAATGCATGCAGCATCATTATTATCCCACCATGTGCTGGATTCATGGACAGTCTCTTAATTGTTTAAAAGGACCTTGGACTGCAAAATGGCCGCCTAACGTTTGGCATGCATTTTTGAGAGATTGCCTTGCTACATCGAAATGATGTTTACACTTCAAAAGCTTCTTTGCCTACACTGTTACAGGACATAATTTATGATGAACAAACTTTTTATTAAAGAAAAGAAAAGAAAAGAAAAAACATCCTCAGGATATTTTCTTTCACTTGTGGAGCTCTTCAAGCACCCTTAAATTCTAAAATCTAATTGTATATCTTTTCAAATTTAAATATAAATCGTTAGATTTCTAGCCAATGCTCGCAGCAAATTAAAAGACGAAGCGAACCAAATAGGCCCGCATCATATCCAACATAAACGGGGACAGTGGTTGTCTTTCGCATGAAGGAACGGTTCATCCTCCTTTGCACGTATCTACCATCGGATCGTGCAACGGCCACTTCAATATCCGTGCAGACGGTAAATGGATGATTTTAAAGTGCTTTGAGATCTGTGTATGGTATGATTCAATGGTAAGCATCGTGGAAGAATATAAATCATTCTTCCGTGGGAAAGATACGATCCAAACCTTATAAACCGAAACCGAGCAGAGAAGTTGGACCGTTAGGTTAGGCATGAAGTCCAAACCTAAACCCGGTTTGATGTTGGACCGTTAAGTTAGGCATGAAATCCAAACCTAAACCCAGTTTGTAAAATGGATCTTACGTAACCGGAGCAGAACCAACCTACACCAGTTAGAATAGTCTAAGTCGATTATTTGATTAAAAACCACAAAAATGAAAACGCTTAAAACATGACCCAAAATCAGACCCGGCCTTCTATATCGACAGCCAATCCTTCATGCCCTGATCATGTTGAGCCACCTGGGAGTTAAATATCCGCAAGGATCTTACAGTTGCCCAAGTGGAATTCTACTTTTTCTTTTCTTTTAATTTTTAGTTTTTTAATTTTTTTGGGAAGGAGGGTGAACAAAAGGAGCTGAAAGCTAGATTAAAGATAGGAGGAAATGTTTTAAAAAAGTGGTTCTACTTTTAGGAACTCAATAATTGCATGGGTGTTATATTACAGATGAGCAAGTAGGTGGCTATTGATGGGCAATCTGTCAAATAAATTATCTCGGAAGATGTGACACTTTTGTCTTTTTTTTTTTTTTTTTTTTTATGGAACAAAAAGAGAGAGAGAGAGGGGAGGGAGAGTTAGATCCGACCGTTGCCATCCCCGGATAGTCTTCTAATTTCAGCCAGAAATGTTCTATATACGATGTATATTAATTTTTTCGTAGCAGTTCCCCATCCGAAAGTACTGTCAACCTAACTATCACTGATGCCAGCCGGGTGAACGGGATTTATTATATATATCCCTAACCTTTTCACTATAACTAGAGCTAAAAATGGACCGGTCCAAAAGTTCATTGTTTGGAACTGGACTGGACTAGCTCAATAAACATCGGGCCGATTTGAAATTGATTTAGGCTTCAGACAAAATTTTAAGTATATTGGACTAATCCTAGGACTGTAAAATAGAGTCTATTTAATTTTTGGATCAAAGAAATGTCCGGATTCGATCTAAAATTTTTTAAAATATATTTTTGAACCAATCCATTCCCAGCTCTAACTACGACCAGCAAACAGGATTCCAAAATTATTTTATTATTATTTTTAAATTAATTTTTTATTTTTTATTTTATTTTTAAATTTTTTAATTAAAATATGTCCAAATCAAAATTTGAATCCATGCCAGCAGGCAACCAACCGGTGGTGACGCTTTGAATGTTCATCATGGCATATTTTCATAGAGATGACTTTAATATTATTTTAATTAATATTTTAAGACCGGGCCTGGAGCCTAATCATTCAGTAATCTATGGCATAAACACGAGCGAACTAAGAAGTTCGCAACGAACAAAGTTATAAAAGATAAAAAAATAGATGGCTTGCGGACCATGTGGTGTTGATGATGAGGTTCCGTGCATGCACTCAAAGTCGTCCATGGTAGGCCTAAGGCCTGACGAGGGTGACCAGCTTCTTATTTGTGGGTCAGTTCCATCGTCCGTGAACAGCGCGCCGACTTGGGCGCATGGATGTATGTAGCCCCATCATGTGCATCTACCACGGAGAAAGGTGAAAACAAGAATAGATGTCGAGCTAATAAAGAAACACAAGAAATAAACCCGGAAATAGACCTTTCTGTTTCCACAAGTTTATGTTGATTTATATATCAAAATTACCAAAACCATACCGGTCATCAAGAAGATGGGTTCAGAACGTGCATGCAAGATGGTTGCTTCACACATATATCCTACTGATTTATGGACCTCGAGCGACGGTGTTGCAGGCCCGCGTCGTTAAATTACTAAAGGGCATCTCGTGACCTGGCCATCATGGCATGTTCATGATGCTCGACCAATCCACAAGAGGACGAGGTTCAGGACTCGGAACCCAACTCCTAGCAATTAATTTGAATATTCTGATCGACACCGCATGCATCAATTGGTGCAATCAATCAAAAGACATTTTTTTTTTAATAAAAAAAGTACATAATTATGACACAAAAACAAAACGATTTCTTTACTTTAGCATCAAGAACCTATCCTATAAATGGCGCACCAATCGGCGATGTCCGACGTTACTTTTGCCTGGGACCTATCCCATTCCCATCCAAACGGCAGCTAGCCACTCCTTCCATTTTCTTCGTCCGGCCAACAAACCATTCAAGCCGATCGCATTTACAAATCTATGGCAGAGATCTAAAAAAAGAATAATATTAAATAAATGCTCGAGAGAATGACATCGATTAAAATGACATGGTCGTGATCCGATAGAAATGAATCGTGACCGATGATAATGTTCCGTAAGACATAATTTTTTTTTTAAAACAAATTGAAGTGTTTTTCATCAATTCTTATTGTATAAAAACCTACGCCATCTCGGTTGGGACGCCTCAGAGATTCATGCCGAAGATGAATGGCATGCGAAGATGCCGGGCACGGCGGACAGCTGCAAGATGCGAACCTTGGGCCTAAGAATTTGGAAAAGCACGAGTTCGATATTAGCATGGCCAGGGCACCGATATGGCGGAATAAATAACGCCAGGGATCACCAGATGGGGTCCGATTCCATGGCTGCGACCGAGCACTTGGCTTTCAACGCCAGCGCTGAAAGAAGGGCAGGCTCCTAGCAAAAGGCCAGCCGATCGCTTGGCGGTTTACTTGATTGTCTTCTACTCAGCCATATGATCATCGGATAAATCGATTGCGAAGACCATCTTTTATTTAATCCATGATGTATCATCTGGTTGCTGCTTTCGATAGTTTGGTGGGTGTCTCGGGACGAAATAGATAGTGGCCATAACAAATATATCAATTGATGGTACCCAATACTCAAATATTTAACACTAGCGAACCTGTTGACTCCATCTGCTAAAATTAATTGCTTATGGGCTTCCATATCCAACACTTGAATGTTAATTTTGAGCTAACTCATGGCTTCGATCGAGGAGGCTACTTCAACTTGGTCAAAGCTTGTAGGTAATGGCCATCTGAATGTTATTTTGTAATCAATGAATTCATCGAGTCAAACCATGGTCGGGACCCCATTCTTCCATTTTCAATTTTTTTTTTTTTTTTTTTTTAACTTTAAGGTCCCAAGTTTTTGAATCCTGTCATGGATATATCTTCATCATCTTAGTTCGCTCTAAAGTGAATTTAACTTTGAATTAAATCCAGATTTTTTTCTGGTAGAATGCCGGGCCATGATGCGTATTTTAACAGATGTTTTTAAATTCAGGTTAGAAAATAATGGAATAGGTAGTTCAACTGTCCTGTCCTGGATTAATAACTCAATTTGGTAGGAATCTAGAGAAAGTAAGGTAATTATTTGAAAGAGAGATAATACTTTTGTATCGATGAATTTTGAATAGCGTAACATGAACATTTGAATTTCATTTCCAGCCAGAATAGCATTTTTATGTGACTTGTTACGTAGATTCATGATCAAAGTCTTGATAGCCAATATTTAACGAAGAATTCTAAACAATAAAATATTCTCGGTGGCACGTCAGACATTTAGTTTGGGTCCTCTCGTGCATTTAGGTCCACCTGGCATTTTCCTCAAATATACTCCTCTCGAATCTTAAAAAGAAAATTCAAAATTCGTGTGGTTTCTGTTCGTGGCAAAATGCTGTGCTCGAGTTCAGATCCCGCCCTCGTCTGGGTCGCGAGTTTCTACCCAGAAAGCAACCAAAGGAGGGGGAGAGCTTGTCATATTATGCAACCGCCACCCGCGGAATTCTCTCTAATTTCCACCTCGGAAGCAACTAAATTTAAGAAAATAACAACCGCCAGGCCCAATTTAGAACTCGAAAACCAATTTCTGCAAATGCTTGAGGTCAGCAAAGCCATTTACCTTAAATAAACTTTAAACCCTGCCCATCATTTGTCCCACGTGTCCCTAAATCCATCACTTTTGCCTTTTTGAAAAAAAAGAAAAAAAAAGGGAGGATATATATATATATATATATATATATATACACGCACATGGTGAGAGAACGGAGGTGTCCTCTCGAAAATTCCAAGGAGAAGGGGGAGAGGTTAGGAGGAGGGGTTGGGAATTTTTTGCCATCTGATTCCTCTGATTCCCTCACGGGGGGAGGGTGGGGGGCGGGGGGTCAGAGGCGAGGAGGGGTTTCTCTCTTTCTAACTGATAAATTCACTTTTCCTCTTTTACTCTTGTTCAAATTTCCCAGTGGGAGGATTTCATTTATTAGATTCGCTGCCATCGGTTCCCAGACTCCTCTTTCTCTTCTTCCCCTGAGCTGAGGTCTCGCCCGCCTCTTCTCGGCAGTAGAAGGGACATCCAAAGATCTTTCGATGGGATTTAAACTCTGAAAGTGGGGGAAGAGAGCGAGAGAGAGAGAGAGGGGTGTGCGAGAGCGAGAGAGATATCTTATGGGCATCACGGAGGGGGATCGAAGGATGGAGGGGTGGCTCTACCTCATCCGGTACAATCGCCTCGGCCTTCAGTACTCCCGGAAGCGCTACTTCGTCCTCGAGGACAACGCCCTCCATTGTTACAAGGCCGTCCCCGCATCGAGAAGAGAGGTATTTCGGATTCATGTTTGATGATTCTTCTTTTCTGTATTTTTGTGCTTTCTTTTGATATGCAAACATACATAGATGTTTGGTCTATTTGGTTTTGTTTCTTTTTTTTTGGGGGGGAAAAGATGATCTTCTTGTTGGTTCGTTTGGATGATGAGGGCAACTTTTTTCGGAATATTGGTTCGATTTGATTGTCTTGGATTGAATTCTTGCGCAAAAAGAGATCGAAAATTGGGTTTCCATTGCTTGGTATCTGGTTTTGGTTTTTTGAAATTAAAGTATTCAGGCGACGAAAAAGAAAAGAAAAACTATGGCAAAAATATACAGGGTTTTCTTTGTGATGGGAACGTGTTTGTCATTGGTGTGGGAATTCATTTTCAAAGATCAATATGAGTTGGTTTGATTGCAAATTGTCTTGTATGCTAATGTATTTCTTATTAGGAATCTTTAGTTGCACCGTGGTTTTGGGTGGCACAATTTGAACATGATTGTTAAAGGAAAAAAAAATTCTGTCGAAAGATTTGGATTTGAATGATGACATCCGTGTGGTTGCTAAATAACTTGCTCTTTGATGTCTCACACAATTCTATTTGCTTGAAAGGAAACTAAGAAACTTATTCATGATTGAAAACTAGCATGTTAACCATTTCAATTTTCAGCTAATCAATGTGCGATTGCTAATCATATCTGTTTTTCTTCAAGTGGTGAAACTCAAATATTATATGTGCTTACATTCTCAGGATCCTATAAGAAGTGCATTGATCGATTCCTGCATACGTGTTACAGACAATGGGAGAGCAAGCATAAATAGAAGTGTAAGGGACAAACTCAGACCAAATTTTCCATCAGGGTTTTATTTCTTGCTGTCCCATATGTCATCTATTTGGTTCATACAATTCCAGGTTTACCAG
This sequence comes from Areca catechu, assembly GCA_021397845.1. Lineage (NCBI taxonomy): Eukaryota > Viridiplantae > Streptophyta > Magnoliopsida > Arecales > Arecaceae > Areca > Areca catechu. The sequence continues at coordinate 1,630,419 of CM038049.1, read as the reverse complement.
ATTTGAGCTAATTACTTGGGAATTTTGGTGGCATTTTGCAGGTTTTCTATATATTTACACTTTATAGTTCTGCTAACCACAACGATCAACTTAAGGTATGGGAAGATAATTTCTTACTGTAACAAATCTGATTTACATTCATGATGAATGGAGACTGAGGATGATCTGACTCTGCAGTTGGGTGCTCGTAGCTCAGAAGAAGCAGCTAGTTGGATCCGATTATTGATGGAAGCAGCATTAAAGGTTTTGATGCTGACTTTTTTGGTTGACCATATCACTTGAAAATGTGATATAACATTGTTTTCTTACTTGCAGGAGTGCCCAAACAAAGAAGAGAATTTCGTGGCTTGTTCCAAAAGAAAACGGCAGTCTTTAAGGTCAGAAGAAGCTCCCTTTCCATTACACAAATTAGTTATCAACTATTCACAAATATATTCCTTGTTATTTCCTTTAGATAATAGCAGGACAGTTAGCATGTTAAATATATTCAAACTATGTCTCCTTGATTATAGTTATCTTCATCTTCAATTATAGGCATATCAGTATTATAATATACCAAATGGTGTAATTCCATTAATTTATACTATGATTCGTTTAACTTTGTATCATTAATCTTTTGCTGGACTTGCTTGTGTTGTATTTTCCTATCTTTGTCTAATATTTTTGAAGTTGCCATTTGGTGCTGCTGTGAGGTGACAGGGAATTTAGCTATTTTGATGATCAATCCTCTAGAAATTCTGTCAATGCTGGTTGCTGATGAATCACAGATCTTCATCATCCACCCTAACACCATTCTGTTTAGTAGGGAATGAAAGAGATGTTAGAGAAAAGGGTTGAATGGAGACTTCACATAAAGTCCTTACCTTCCTGAGTGATACTAGATTTTGATCTGGTTTCAAGGCTAAATTTGAATACAAAAGACCCTTTGAAATCTTTGTAGGGCAATTTTGTTTTGATTATTGTTGCCACCTAGATTGCGATGCCTGTAGCTCCGGTGGGACCTGGTTGAAGCTGACTTCCCTGGGGGTGTCGGGCGCTTGCAAAATCCTTGTGGCCGATCGGTCCTGCAAAAAAAGAGACTCGGGCCGGAAATTCCGGTGGGGACACTCCGACGGTCAAGTTAGTAAGACGACTAGGGGGAACGGTCCTTCTACTGGAGAGGGAGATAGAAGAGATTAGAAAACTAGAATTTTTGAGGGGAGGTTGTTCACTATTTTAACCCTATGCCTTTGCTTGCCTGCTCTCCCTTTTGTTCGCTCTCCCCGTCTTGGAGGTCCCTCTGGCTGTTATATAGGGGCCGATTTGTCAGACTGGGTCTAGAGCCTTGGTTGGATGCTTCTCCCGGAGCGTTCCCTGTGAAAGGGATATAAGCTCGTCAGAGCCCCGATGGACATATCTGAGGTTTCCGAGAGAGGGTTTTCTTGTAAGGGGTGCAGCCAGCATGCTACAGAGCCTACCTTCCTGGTGAAACGATCTCCTGCAAAGGGCACAGGCGGGATGCTACAGGACCTGGAGTCCCAGTAGAGCACTCCTCCTGCAGGAGATGCAGATGTGGCGTGTCGTAGGGCTCAGAGCCTCAACAGAGCACTCCTCCTGCAGGGATGCAGACGGCGTGCTGCAAGGCCTGGAGCCCTAGTGGAGTACTTCTCTTGCAGGAAATGCAGATGGCGCGCTACAGGATCCGGGGCCTTGGTGGAGCACTTCTTTTGCAGGGGGTGCGAGCGGCGTGTTGCAGGGTTTGGAACTCCGGTGGAGCACGCACCCCCACGAGAGTTGTGGCCGGCCCAGCGGAGATGGCGACATCGTGCCCCTGTGTCATTATCTGGGCCTCTTTTGCGTCTGTCCTCCGGGGGTCGTGTCTCATTTTTTGTTGTTCCTTCTGCCATGGCCAAGGAGTTGTTTTCTTGCTTTTGGGGGACTGGTCCGGTCGGGCGGTCTACTGGACCGAAACTCTCTTCGGCCAGGAGCTTATCTCGAACGGGAGTTGGCCAGGTGGCGCTCTCCGCCACCTTATCAGCCAGTTGTGTCGGACGTGGGTGCCATGTTAGCAGCTTGCCATATCAATTACATAAATAAATTTGCCAAGATGTTTGCTATCCTTTATAGGAGTCTGGTCAAGGAGGCTGTTCAGGGATAAATATGACCAAGAACAATCCTTTTCTTCTTTGCTATGTGGTCTAATTTGAGGGAAGTAGATAGCTATGCTTTCGAGAAAGGTTAAACCTTGCCAATTGCCATGCTAATTTGTGATAACAAGGGCTTTGAGACTAATTTCTCATCGACCCTTGGTTAACCATGTGTACTTTAAATCTTGGATGCTTGTTTGGTTTTTACTTGCATGTCACTGCTGATTAGTTTGTATTGTGTTCTCCGAATATTTCCATGCTATCTGGGTATGCTCAAATGATTTGCATTCAAGAAAATCAGTCTGTGTTATACTTTTGTTAAAGTTTTCTGCTCATCTGTAAAAGAAACAATTATATCGTGCTGGCCTTTTCTTATGTACTCATGGGAAGAAATATGATGTCCTTTAGAGGTTTGTTTATATCAGGGTTTATGTCTGTAGTGTACCCATTTAATGTGCCACTATTTGATCTATGAATTCTATGGTCCCATTTTGACATCCTCGCGTACTCACCATATGTTTTTGCAAGTCTGCTTGATAAGAGCTATGACATGCACATCTGTAGTTCCATGGTTTGCAGTGTGGATTAATAATTCATCATTTCCTTTGCTATGTAACATAAGAATATCGAGACTTTCTTGGAGAATGCTGTTCAGCTGAATATTTTGTTATTTATGCCCTTTTTATTGACTTTTTTTTGAATCAGGTTGAGTCGCACAAAGGCGAGAAGTCTTATGCACTCCATTGGTAGGCTATATTTTTTTTATTTATTTCAGAGTTTAGACTCCCTAATAATTGTAACTTGACCTTTTTTTTTTCCAATATCTTTTTATGTCATCCCTTGGAAAAATTCAAACATGTCAATTTCACTTCAGCAACAATGTATTTAATCACAGAGAGTCCGATTGTTACAGAATTCTGTAAAGGATCTGCTATTTCTATAGTGTTACCTTTTTCATAGATTTTGTTTTTCCTGAAGTACTAACATTGAATATGTTGCTAGACTGGACTGTTTACTCATCCGTGCACGCTGATCCGATGGCATCTGATGTTATTGCACCTTCCTCATGGACGATATTTGGCTGTAAAAATGGTAGTAGTTTTTTATTTCATCTTTCTATGGGTAGCTAAACTTCTGTATTAAATCTGTGGACATTGTCCTTGCAGGTTTACGGCTTTTTAAAGAGTCAAATGAGGGTGATTTTCATGAGAAGGTGTCTATTTAATTTGATCAACAAATATTCATTGTCTTGATTCTAGGAAGTGTTACTAAATAGGCTCCTTTCCTCAGCAATGGGATGATCATCCAGCAATAATGGCAGTAGGTGTGGTTGATGCAACTTCTGAAGCCATCTTCCAGACAGTGATGTCCCTTGGTCCTTCAAGATCAGAGTAAGACTGCCACAGTCTGCTGTGCATACAGTTTAAATTTTTGACATCATACTCTGCTTTTTTCCTATGCAAAAAGACAATAAATGCAGTTGATGCCATCTACACGCCCATGTAGCAACATATAAAACCAACTTCACTGCTGCATTCATGACCAATTGTGTTGGAGCATTATATTCTTTTGAATTATTGTAGATGTGAAAAATGTAAGTGTATATAGGATGGCATGGTATCTTGCATTTTTGTATCAGTTATCTCAATAAATAAGAAAGTAGATGAATGTTACTCACAAGATAGAGAATTAGAGATGGTAATAAAAGAGACAAGATGCATGCAGATAAATCTGACATTTTTACCTGGCAATAATATATTCTGGAATTCTTTATTCTAAAAGCAAGGCTGTGATTTTTTTTTTGTAGATGGGACTTCTCTTTATTAGAAGGCAGAGTAGTTGAACATCTGGATGGTCACACTGATATAATCCATAAGAAGTTGCGTGGGGATTGGTTACCATGGTCAGATCCCAAACGTTTTAAGCTTCAGAAAAATTATTAATTGACTCATCAATTATCTGTCTCTTTTCTGAAGGGTTTTTATCTAATTTGCAGGGGAATGAAGAAAAGAGATTTATTATTAAGGCGTTACTGGAGGAGAGAAGATGATGGAACATATGGTAATGCCATTAATAAGATCCTGGCAACTGTTAGGTTATAATAGAGCAAAGCCATGGGCTAACTCTATTTGTAATTTGTTGCAGTAATTCTTTACCATTCAGTTTTCCATCAAAACTGTCGAACTGAAAGAGGCTATATTCGTGCTTGCCTTAAAAGTAATGTATGCTTATTATTTTGCATTGAAGATTTTCTAAAGACTTCCTAGTTCTGCTGGCAAATGCCAGCCATTTAACCGATATGCATGTTCATGCAATATTTTATGTTCTTCTGTAGGTGGAGGATTTGTAATATCTCCTGCGAACCAAGGAAAGCAATCGGTTGTGAAGCACATGCTGGCAATTGATTGGAAATTCTGGAGGTCTTATATGTTTACATCGTCTGCAAAGTATGTTACAATCCGGATGCTAGGGAGGGTTGCAGGTAGGATTTATGGCATGAGAATCCTGTTTGTTGTTTTATAATCACAATCCTTATGATTATAGCAAGCTTAGGAGCTTATGATTGAAAATCTCATTTCAGCATTTACTTTGCAGGTTTGCGGGAGTTCTTTCGAGCAAAACTTAATTTCACATGCTCTGATTACTCATCAGGTGAATTGACAAGGGAGATGGGATTGCCGTATAGTGAAAAAGAACACATCAAGTTAGAAGTGCAGACAACAGGTGAGAATGATAAGTGTGCAGATTCTGAAGAAGCACCACAACAGTCTCCTTCCAGACAGGCAAACACAAGTGGGTCGTTTCTTCAACTAAATGATGCAGCTGATGAATTCTTTGATGTTATTGATGAGTCTGATAATGACCAAACAGAAGTTCTGTGGCCTTCTGATGAAGGCATGCACTCTCAGGTGAGTGCCTAGTGTACTTTTCACTCTTTTTCCATCATGCTTCTGTGACATGAAATTTTTTCCTTCTCGATACCACATTACCTTGCTTTTCTGTTTATTTTTTTGATCTTTATTAGTATGAGAATTGTCATGTCCCTCCAACATCAAATGCTTGCAAAATTCACTTCAAGCCTAACATCCATTAAGTTTTGGTCTAATGCTTCCTTTTTGTGTTCCATTAATGTTGTTCTCTGGATAAACTAGTGTGCACACTTAATCTATCATCTCATAACAAGAACAAGAACAACTGCCATCACTATGGATGGTGAAGATAGCAGTAATGACATTAAATCATAGCCATAACCATCAAGCCTTATCCCAAGTATTTTGGTCAGCTTTATGAATCCTCATTCTCCAAATATTTATATTTAATCTGAGGATTGCCCCTAATATTGTTTCAAGCTTTTTCATATCCTTTCTTACAACTTTCATTTGTATTACCTTAGTTTTCCTTTTTCTTTCTAAATCCTGCAACAAAAATTGGAATACCTCTTCTTACGGAAGCTTCTTTGGACTTTCATTTTGCATGCCGATACCCTCTAGTTTGGTTCATTATCATTTTGTCTTTTATTGATGCAGCTTCTTCTGCTGCTCCAGTATAGTCATTGATAGCTCTATTCATTGTAGTTTTATTATTCATCATATTAATAATGGTGAAGAAAATCATGTTGATGAAATGAACACCACAACCTAGATAAGTTGAAGAACATGTGTAGATTCCAAAGCATCGCCTTGTTAGTGATAACAAACATTAGGTAAGAAACATACAATTTGAGATGAAGGTGGAAAATAAATAAAGGTGCATCTAATGTGCTGTCAATCCAAATTCATAGTGGCTTCTATAAGAAGAATATATGGACCAAAAAGAGAAGCATTGGATAAATGTGGGATTTTGTAAAGAGGTCTAATCTGAAGCATAGAGAAAAAGAAAGATAAGGGGAGTGAGCAGGTCTTAAACTAATAAAAAATCAAGTGGTTGTCTATCTGAAACTATTAGGGCACCGTGTCTCCAAAGTGGATTGGGTTTAGCCAAGGATCAAGAAAAGGTATCTTGCTTGTTGGCCCTCCAAAAGCCATATGTTGGCCCAGAAAATGTCATGGTGTGATCATAGCTGAAGACAGGTTGAAAAAGGCAGCCATGCATGTCTAATGGGAATTTATAGAACTGCCAAATAACAAGAATGCAATGGAATATAATGGGCATCAGAAGAATCCATCACTAGTAAATGTGCATAACTCATCATTAAGCTGAAGAAAAATCATATGAATAGCCAAAAAAAAAAAATCTATGAAGATGATATCGATGAGAGATCAAGGAGAGCAAGTGAAAAGAAACAAGCCCTAAAATGTATGGATAGACATGCGGAGATAATTAACTTGTTCTATTCTTGAACTAGAAATGAAAACTGAGTTCCAAAATCTTTGTTTTAAGATATTAAAGAAAACCAAGAATATTTCCAGCCGTTGAAGCACCTCTGCTCTCTTTAGTAGCTGTATCTGTGTTCAACATATTGAATACCAAGGACACCTTGGTCTTTGCTTGATACATGTTGATGTTGTATCCGTTTTTTCCTGAAACGTCTCGGACTTGGGAAGGATAGAATCATGCCTCAGATACTTTATGGGGATGTCATGCTCTGAGTCTTAAATTGCATTATGCAGAAGTTGGATACTTCCATTCTTTATGTGGTGCTGAGCTAGTGGAAATATTCTAAAAGGCACATAGAAGCCTGAGCATTTGTCGATCTTATTGCTTTACCAGAGCTCTCAAAAGATTAGGATCCCCTCTCGGTCTTCATTTAGCTTCAACTTTTCTTTGCCTCTTTTGTTGCTGTATCGTTTATATACTGATTGAAACATGATCTGCATTGTTAAACAAATGAACTTATAATATAAAACAGAAACCAAGCTTATGTTTTGGATGCCATTTTTTGTTTGTTAAAATTTGTTGGTACAGGAACAACGCCAGCCCAAGCTATCAACAGCTGCAGTTTTTGTGAAGAAGTTGCATGATTTTGCAGGTAGTTTGACTAGGTTTCTTTCAATTAATATAAGATTTATGTCTGTGTCAAGGGAACCTTTCTTGGATGCTACAATACTTAAGATGATGACTTGTTTCTTCTGCACTCACACAGTTCAAAAGAAAGGTTACATTGATTTACAAGATGCCTTGATGGGAGATATGGCACCTTGCAGCTATGGAGCCACTCTTCCAAAAGACCTAAGTTGTATTATGCCTTGCAGTTGGGCAATGGCAGACCCTACATCATTCTTAATTCGTGGTGAATCTTACTTACAAGACCATCAGAAGGTACAATCTCCTGCTTAGATTTGGCTTCTTCCTTTGTAAAAATGTATGTTTACTAACTTTCGGGAAGGCACAATTAGCATGTGTTTATAGGCTTGTGGTGTTCTTATATCATGATGATATGTTTGAAGCTTTCATATGTTTCCCTTAATATCAGATCTTCAGTTTCATAGTGTCATGGATATCTCTTATAACTTATTCTGTTTCTGTTTAGGAGGGAGGATCACGTTGTTTGGGTGTCAATCTTAGATATTTACGTACCCTAATTTCACCACTTTGTCCTGGAATTTTTCATGAAAATGGGCTTCCAGATGTGCCTAATTGTGAAATAATTTTAGTTTTAAAATATGAATTCTTGAATACTGAACAACGGATTGGTCTTTCATATTTTGCTAAAATTGATAGTTCTGTTGTTTACTCCTTCGATTTGTCCCATTAACAGATTAAAGCCAATAGTACCTTGATGCAAATGGTAGCTGCTGATTGGTTAAATTCTGATAAGCGTGAAGATGATCTTGGTGGTCGACCTGGGGGTGTTGTACAGGTCTCTTTGTAATCACAAATACTTTATGCTGCACGGATACTCTTCTTTATTTTTCAGCTTCATAGGAAAAGGTTTTGAATCTTGCAGAAATATGCAGCACAAGGTGGCAGCGAGTTTTTCTTCATAGTAAACATACAAGTGAGTAATCTTCTTTGTCCTCATAGGTGCAAGGAGGAGACACCGATCTTCTCTAATAAATCTAGACCCTCAGCTTTGAAATATTTTATCTTATTTTGTAAAACAGGTCCCAGGTTCAACTACATATAGTCTCGCTTTATATTATATGATGGATACTCCACTAGAAAATATTCCTCTGCTTGAAAGTTTTGTCAGAGGAGATGATGCATATAGGAATTCGAGGTTTAAACTTATCCCATATATATCAAAGGTATGGGTATGCAATACAATAGCATCTAAACTAGTGTTTGCTGAAGCTGTGCCATCATGCATGATTTTTTTTTCTTTTTCCATGTTCTTTTGATGTTCTTGTAGGGATCTTGGATAGTGAAGCAAAGTGTGGGCAAGAAAGCATGTTTGGTGGGTCAAGCACTGGAAATTCATTATTTTCGTGGGAGCAACTACTTGGAGGTAAAAATTATATAGTCACTGCAATAGCACACATTTAAAAAAGTAAGATATTCTGTATAAGGTCATGCCATCATATGTATGATTTAAGGAGCATTGGAATGCTTTCTGTCACCTCTTAAATCATATAATGCATCATTAGCCTCTTCAACCATGAACTTTCATCTTTAAACATGACAGAGTACATTAATGGATGTAATATATGTGGAAATCGTACAATGAATGTGCTGAGACTAGATAGATGCTTTCTTGCATGCACAGTGATGCAAGAATTGAAGCATCAATATCAGTACCTTATTTGTACTGTATGTTCCATATCAACACATGGTACACTTCGTGTTGGCACAACTAATTAGAGGTGGAGTACCGTGACTCTACCATACCAACATGGGGTTGTGCTAGTACTGGTACCTTCTGGTATGATCCAGTATGGCCGGATACTGAAATCCTTGACCACGATCTATATATCAGAAGTTTTGGCATGTAGCACCTCAATCGGCTTGATAACTGGACTGTGACTTCTGGGCCCTATGTAGATCACCTATATACTACTTACATGGCCATTATATACATGGATTGGAAACTCTCCATCTTTGCATTTTATGATTATGGTTAGAAGCTGTTCAAATGTTATTAAATGTTATGTACATAGGAAACTTCCTTATCTACAAAATGCATGGTGTGCATGTTTTCTATCTATACTCGATCGTCCAGTAGTTGACACAAATTAGTACCAAATGAGTGTGTTGTCTGTCAAGGTTGCAAGACTAAGATCGAAGAAATATGATGGTGCTGGTTTACCTTGCTGGTAAAGTCTCTTGGTAGTTTACTTGAGACTTGGGTTTGGGTCTGCCTTCACAATTGCTTGAAGGTAAAGGGTATTTGAGGCTTGCCCCACTACGTAGCCATCTCTAACAAGCCTCTTTCTACCAGGAAATACAATTTTTTTTTAAAAAAAATGCGAGTATATCTTAGAATGAAAGGATGAACTAAGAGTAGATAGACACTGTAGAATGGCATATATCTTTCCTGTCGATCCAATTATTTAGCATCAAATACAAGTTAGTAAGGAAGATAAGTTAGAAAAAACTTAATATACATGATGTGCTATAGATGAGCGTCAACTATGGCTTGAACCACTTGCAGACACCTGTGAGTCTACTTCATGGTTATTCCCATCAGGGGCTACCTGTGGTGTAACTTGAATCTTTTCCATCCATTTATAAAAATTTCATCAGTCTTGGTTATGTGACATATCAATCCATCCCTGATCTTCAAATAGAAATTCAATCATCCCTCATTATAATGGCCTCCTCTTAGATCGTCACTTTGTGTGCGCCAAGCTATCTTGATTTGTCCATCACATCATGCTCGATAAGCGCAACTCTTACACTTCCTCTGCTACTCTCATTCCTCATTTTTTCCCTAGTTTTTGCTATGCATATGTTGATATTTTCATCGTTAGCATGTTTGACATTTTTTGTCCCTCATTGCCCAAAATTTTGAGGCATGCAGCAATACTGGCTGTATTGATATCGATGCCCTCTTTTAATCAACTTGTTGGAATTCCAAACAAATTAAAAATATATATTCAGTCCCCCCTTGAATATGCTATCAACAGTGCAGCTCTCCTATCAACTTTCAAAGTCAAACGTTAAACTAGCTGTTATTTTGTCCCTCACCTCCCTCGCCCTCACCTTTTCCTCCCGATCTTGATCATACTTATCCTCTCACCTCTCATGCCTTGCTCAAACCCATGATTCTACTCAGCCCTCTAGCTGGCCTCTCCTTCCTTGAGAATGAGCCTAGTGCCATCATGGTATGCATGTTCATTCTTGTTCATCCCTTCTATTACCTTCCCCTTCATTGACCCTCCATCAACTTGCCCGTCACCATGTCCACTCACTGCTGTTGCTTCCTCCACCTCACCTCTTCACTATAATCTACACCTTGTAATTACCTTCTTCCACCCCAACCTTCTACAGCTCCATACCTTCCAGGCCTCCCTCTTCCACCCTCTTCTCTATCATCACGCTCTCATCAAGATTGCTCCCTTAATGCTGCATTTAGTCCCAGCTTCCCTTGTCTATTGCCTTAACAGGTGGTGGTGCTGGCAACATTAGGTGGTGGGAGTAGCAAAACATGGTGGTGTGGTGATTGTCAGAAAGGGATCAATGGGTACCACTATGGACTTGGGATCATGTATCAGATTTTGGACAAAATGTCCTCGCACATGTAAATGAAGATGTTCTATTTCCTTACATGGTGAACATATTGATAGGTATGGTGCTATCAATGGCAACCACGTGTGGCGATAAAACATGCAGTCATGCATGGTGAACCGGTGTTGCATGCTATTATATGTATCGTGTATGTACATGCAAGGATTCATGTTTGAGTGTGTGTTTTGTTTCTTAAAACAATGACAAATGGGGAGCCCCTATAACTTCTTATCATAAGTTGAAACGTGGCTGAGTTCTAATGGCTTTGTACAAATGTGAATTTTCAGCTTGGAATCGACGTTGGCTCATCAACAGTTGCTAGGGGAGTTGTGAGTCTTGTGCTTGGTTACTTGAACAATCTAGTGATAGAATTGGCATTTCTAATACAGGTATTGAAATTTACAATTCTTTGGTTGGTAATATGTAACAAAACTTTTATTTTAATGTACATATCCTGGATCGGTTGGAATTTCCTTTTCCTGAATACTGACACAACCACATGATTTCCAATGGAAACAGAAAAAGGTCTATTTGTTTTAATTCCGAGTTTTGGAACAAAGTAACCACAGTTTGAACTTCTTATGCAAGACCTATGGAAAATAATCGCTTGCTTTATTTTCCAGGATATTATTACTCCTGCCTCTGCATCCATGCAATCTTAACAATCCATTTGAATTGAATTCCATGCAGGGCAATACACAAGAAGAGCTCCCAGAGTCCCTTCTTGGAACCTGCCGTTTGAACCATCTTGACGCCGCCAAATCAGTTTCGATTAACCCATGGTAATGTGAAGGTGAATCTTGCGCCCTTTTGATCTTGGCCAGTGGGATTCAAGCACATCCATTACTCAGGCCTGTTCTTCTGTTTCACCTTTTTCTTGCAGATTATTTTTGATTTGCAATTCTTTCGTCTGATCGAAATTCCGACCATGAGGCGAAGTTGTATTTTTTTAGCGTTTCTTGAGAGGTCCTATAAATCTGTAAAGATATAATTTTATAATTAATTTCATCATTCATTTTAATTTCTTATTATGAATAAGCTCTAATCAGTATCTACTGATGGTTTTGTTGTCTCTTCTTTCTTTTAGAATTGTGGAAGATGAAAAATCTATTGATTGGGTCACTGCATTCTGTTAATATTCATCAATGGAGAAAGATATGCAGTTACATGGCTATCAATTATAATGGCAATAACAATTATGGCATCTTACGTCATGATAAAAAGGCATTGATCTTGTTTTCAAGCTGTAAAACATAGGTCAGAAATTCTGGATATGGGGGCACAAAGCTAGAAATCATCATGTTAATAGAAAATGTGAAACAACTCAACTTTCGCTGGAAGATCCATGCTTTCCATATTTGGATAGCAATAGAGTTCCATTAAGGAACCTAGAGCCTGATTGATGTTGCTCGGGGTTCGGGTTGCATCTTTCACGCGAAAGAATGATCGATCGATCATCTTGGACGATATTGGCCGTTGGATGGTACCCAGCTGCATCGAACTTACTTCATTAACCTACCGGCACAAACCTGGAAGCAACCAACTGCGTGAAAGATACGATCCCTTTGCTTGAATCATGATTAGCGGTAACGGAAGCCCCTTTCAAGATTACCATCAGACCCTGGTTTCCAACCTTAAGAGCGGTTAGGCCTAGGTTCAAAGCCACAGTCTGAACAATTGTATTTCGATGACAGAGCTAATTTTATATAATTATATCTCTGGTGGTAAATTCAAGTCAAAAAAATTAGTTTTACTATATTTAGTTAGTGATAAAATTAGTCCAAAAAAATGGTATCGAAAAAAAAAAAAAATACTACGATAAAAAATAATTTTATATAAAAATATGATCAAATTTATAAATATATTTATCAATATAAAAATATTTTTAATATCAAGATAGTATTGTTATCTCTAATCATTTTTTTTTTTTTATAATGGCTACAATTACATAAATATTTATATAATTCTATTTATATTTTATTTTTTTTAAAAAAATATTAAATAAATTTAAGAAGATATCAAATAAATTCAATGATTATATATGCATTCTATTTATGAGTTGTATCATTTTTGGAATTTTCATTATCATCTATGTTTCATTCTGCATCTCTTTTATATGAGGATATTTTTGTAAGTATGAATTACTATCATTCGAAAATTTATGGAATACCAATATTTCGTAATATTTGTTCTACTTCTTTTTTCAGAAAATAAATATGGGCCTCATTAATTTTTTTATCTTTTTTCAATTTTTCATACTAAACTTGGTAATCTGAAATAAAACTTGTTTTTTCAAACCAGATTAATTCCAATTAAATGGATCCTTGATGAAAAATTTTATGTGACTCGGCAAGCTTGCAGAAGAACCATGACTCGGTCCGTAATAGTAATCATTGATCAAGCCCAGTGCAGCCCGTGGGATCCCCGATCAGTCCATGTTCCGTTTTATGGTTGTAGCTAGCTGGTAGGTCATAGCTCCTGATTTAAAACGTATACGCAGGTTTATTACCAAAAAAAAAAAAAAGTATATGCAAGTCAAACACAATATTGCAATGATCCCAGCAGCTGAGCTAAAATACTTGTCATCCCGTGGTTATGAAAAAGTAAGGAAGATATATGTAAAATCCCGTTCACTCACCTGTCACCAGTGGCAGTCAGGTTGACGTACTCACCTTCGGATGGGGAACGGCTACGAAAAATAATATACACCATGTATTGAATATTCCCTGACTGGGGTGGGGGCCGTCTGGGGGCAGCCGCGCCTGGGGTCTTACCCCTCCCCCTTTTTTTCTTTACCAAAAATAAATAAATAAATAAATAAATAAAGAAATATCAAGCCACCCAACTCTATTAATGGGAACCCTAAACATTTCACAAGGGGGGTGTCTTAAGCTTCTACAACTCAGCCTACGCCACTGGTAAACTAAAACCAAAGCTTGTCCAATGTCTCTATCAACGCATATGTTTCCCATAAATTAATCCATTACTTTACCATAACTCCACCCCACTATATGAAATAAAATAAACCGGTCCATTGACTTGGTTAAGCCAAACTTGGAAAACCCAAGATCAAAACCTACTTTTAACTTTGGAACCATGTCTTTTCTAATGGCTCTCTGTCTTCTCCTTAATGCTTATCTTAAATAACACAATCAATAAGCTATTTTCGCGCCACAAGTGTAGGCGATACTTTTCCGCGGTGCAGTTAAGTCAGACTACATATCTGTATGAAGAAAACTGAAAACCTTTGTCAATGTGGGGATGCTGCGGTTTGGGCTTTGCAACCCAATAGAAGACTTTGTTGTTTGGGTTTAGGAGTAAATAAAGAATGAGATCAATAGTTGCTACTGTCGGATTATAATTAACAAGTATATGGAATTGTGCTATCGACGGGTTGAGTCAGGTCCAATTAATTCCCTCTTTTTTTTAATTTTTATGTTTTCTGATATCATGTTGAGTTAAAATGTAATAATTTATAAAGTAAACAAGATATAACATTTTTTTAAAAAAGAAGAAGAAGAGGAAGAAAGACTGTTTGTGCAATAAAAGTTACAAAACGGAAGGATCGCATACAATACTGACATTTAATTTAGTGAATATCATAGTAATATGGTTTCACAAAAATCCAAATATTCTAGTTAATTATCCAAACTGTCTTATTAATTAAATAGTCACTAGTGGAAATAGAGGATGTGACCAGACATCAGCAACCAATGTAGTAGCTTTTTTTAGCTCTATTCATTGACTTGTGGATTGCTAATTTAATGTTTATTTTATAATATATATATATATTAAAAAAAGTGATGCTGCTGCTGAAGAAGAAAAAATAAGAACCCTCAATGGTATTTCTAATTATTGTAATAGAATACTCATTCTCAAAGGAAAAAAAAAACAAGCTTCCTTCTCTCTTACCTTTTTATATGTCAAGCAATTTTTTTTTCTTTTTTTTGATAAAATGGTGTATTCATCACACAGAACGAAGATGAATACAACTTAAAGAGTCAGCTAATATAATATTTCTAAGTTATACAGGGAGGAGCACCAATCAAACCAAAGAACGAATCTCGTATGCTGAGCGACAAAGGAGGCTACCCAATCCGCAGCTGAGTTGGCCTCCCTATAAATATGCCGACTAGTTAGAGAGTGACATCCCTGCAACATGAGTCTAATATCCCTGACTATGGAATGAGCCACCGGCATGGAAGAGGAATGCGTAAGCCAAGATATGACGGTGGCAGAGTTATCCTCAATGATGAGACGATCAAGGTGAAGAACCTGCCGAGCATACCTAATGCCATCTCACGCGGCGTAAAGCTCCAGTGCAGGTACCGATGAATCCATAAGGGGGATACCCCCTACTGCCAAGAAACAAGACGGGAGTCCCGAATAACGAAGCCCGCTCCTCCCATCCTGCGACGAAGGCTCCCATCGAAGCTGACAGTGACAAAAGGCAGAGGAGGGGGTTCCCAAGTGATAAAAACCCTCCAGGGCGCTCGATGAGCGAAAGGGAATCCATATATATGCCGACATCACTATCGACCTGCAGTACTCAATAGCAGCAGTCCTGGCTCTCTCGAGCAGCATCTTAGGGGAAGACCTCATAGATGCAAAGATCCACTCGTTTCTACAAATCCAAATATGATATGCCAGATAAGCTATAAATGAGACCTGGATCGTAGGAGCGGTCCGCAGCAATGCATAAAAGGCATCAACGATGTGATCGGGCTAGGCAGAAGGGTCATAGAAGCTTGCCAATGCCCAGATCGTCCTCGCTCGAGCACAAAGAAAGATAGTGTGAGTCCGCGACTCGCCCGGTGTCCCAAAAAAGAACAATCCAAAGTCATGTGGATACTCCTGGAAATGAGAAACTCGCGAGTAGGGAGGCGGTGCCATGCGAGTTTCCAAATAAAAAGAGACTCTGGGGTGAGCCGGCAATGTCCAGATCCAGTGGTAGCTCCGAGTGAAATGATGGTACAAGGTGGGCCGTCCAATGAGATCAGAGATGGGCACACAAGAAGACATGGTGTGTCACCAAACTCTGATATCAGAGCACGGGTGAACCGAAAGGGCATTTTTGAGTGAAAAATACAACGAAGTAGCGTGAGCTCAAACTACCGTTTGTGGGTGTAAATTTGCATGGAACCCGTTGAAATTATGAATCGATACAATTTTATAAATTGGTGCATCAAATCTCCCTCAAAAACCATGCTAGAGTGCAAATACATAATTCTAAACTGCACCTTCAATATGACTTGTTGTGATATGACAAATTTGATCTGTTTATGCTGATATATTAAAAGCTTGAATCTGGCTGATCAATGCCCAATAGGCACAAATATGATCAATGCCCAATAGGCACAAGTATGATCAATGCCCAATAGGCACAAGTATGATCAATGCCCAATAGGTACAAATATTATCAATGCTCAATAGATACAAATATGATCAATGCCCAATAGGCACAAGTATAATCAATGTCCAGGAGGCATAAAGCCGATCAACGCTCAACAAGCATAAGATTGATTAACTTTCAGGTAATTGGCTAACTTTTATGAAAAGTAAACCTTATAAATATTCAAATAATGCAGAGAACGTTCAACCTCTGGAGAAAGGCTGACTAACTATCGATGAAGGTTGACCAACTATAGACGAAGGGCCGATCAACTATGGATGAAGGACTGATCAACTATGGATGATGGGCTGATCAACTATGGTTGATGGGCTGATCAATTATGGATGACCTTCGCTGCACATGCTCACGATCCTAGATTAACCGTTTAATAGTTAGATGCCAGCTGTAAGCGGTTAAGTTCGTAGCCTATAAATATCTTCGAGTACGATGGTGATGGGACTTCAGCTACTTCTTCTTTTCTGCCATTCTTTATCTAGTTTTTCTTCAGATTATATATGTTCCAGTCCAGATGCTATTAACGAGTTTGAGAGCCATCTCAATATCCAGATTTTTTAAAAAGATGATGGAGAGTTAGATCAAATCAGTTCGATCTATTTTTTTTTTTAATCCAGATTTACTATAATTTGTTTGGACGCAACGTGACTCATAAAAGCAATCTTGCCAGCCAACTTTGCCAATTGGTCAATTGGCCCATGAAGTCGTATAATGTTTGAAAGAGAGAGCTGAGCTGTAACGAACACCGCCAGCCGGTGGATGTTCTGCTTCTCTCTCTTCGTCTCATTCTCCTCTCCAAACCCAGGGAGATCCCACATCTTCTCGTCCTCTGTTCTCCCCGTTCGTTCGCCGAAACCGAGGGAACCAGGTAAAAAAAAAAAAAAACAGCGCCTGCCTAACTTTTCGTCCGTCCTTTTAAAGCGGAATCTTGTGCGTACGCGACTTCGTTTTTTCTTTTTTCTGAAGATACCACGCTACGTTACCGTTACATCATAACATCATCTATGTAGATTTTTAATCAGAATATATTAATATTTTTTTAAAAAAATATCAGATACATTTTAATTTATTATATATTATAATATATTTGTCGTAAAGAAGGGTTAGATGGTGGTAGCTTTGAATGAGCTTGGGACTAGGCACGCAGCCTCGGTGCACCGGATGCGGCCGCTAAGACGGCACCGTAGCCGCATGATGCTATGTGTGAATCACGTGTTGACGCCGCGTGGTCATGTGGGACGGAATGTGCCCCCACTCTGACCCCGGAATCTTTGTTCTTGGGACGACGGACAGTCCCACATGGCCGAGCCCAATTTTTAAAAAAAATTAATTTACATTCCAATATTTGCATCTCTTTCTGTATTCACATTATTAGCCATCAACTAATAATTAATATCTCAAATTCTACCATCCGTGCATCGCTATTTTCTCTTTCAAATAAAAAATTTACAGAGATGCTACGTTGATCCGAATATCAGGTCCTGGCATGCTTGCCACATCAGGATGGTTTTTTTTAATAAAAAAATATTAAATATTTATGGCCTTTCTCTGGTTCCAAGGTGAATATGTCAACTTGACGTCATCAAAATTCGGGCAAGCTAGAATAATGATTGAAAAGAGACTGATCTCTCACTTCACGGATCATCATAAATTTTAAAAAATAATTTTTGAATTTAATTGAAGATATGTAGAGTCATGTTTGGAATCCATGACCAGTTAATTGTGATACAAGATCTCAATTAACTAGACCATTATTTTGATGGTCAAAGATAAGATTTTCGAGTAATAAGAAATACTGTGGCGATGAAGTGGAGGGGAATATAATAAAATAAATTTTTTTTTTTCGACGAGAAAGTCCAAAAAATTAAAAGGACTATTTTTTTGGAGCCAAAGGGTGGTTGATGTGTATTACCGAGTGGTGCAGTTGGTTGTGAGACTTTTTTCACAACCATCTGGCAAGGGTTCGAATCTTGATTTAGACATATTTCGACGGGAAAGTCCAGAAATAAAATAAAAAAATAGTCCAAAAAATAAATAAAAAAAAGAGAAAAATTAATAAAATAATTCTTGAGCCCGTCGGTGGTAGTGAAAAAGTATCGAACATTTTCTGGCTGGGGTTGAGAGAATATATATAATAAATTGGTTCTATCTCTCCCCCTTTTTTTTAAAAAAAAAAAGAAAAAAAAAAAAAAAAAAAAAAAAAAAAAAAGAAAAAGAAGAAGGAGAAGAAGAGAAGAATTATTTTAACCGGGTGATCAAAAACCAGGCATGAACGTGCACTATAACGATCTCAATTTGAGTGTACATGGGCTGGAGTTGGGGCCGACAACGTCTCGGCTCCACGTGCGCGTTTTGGTGGATGTGGTGAGGAACCATGCTCGTGTTTCACCATGTCCATGTCCTTTGCGAGTTTTGTGGTTCAAAAAAGGCTAGAAGGTGGGTAGCTCATGTTTGGGAGGGACACGATAAGACAGCTATACCATTTGGTTTAATAAACATCACATGGCAATCTCGTTCAGCTGTCTGCCTTTCTGCATGCCATATGCGTTGCTTCTGTAGGCCAACGTTTATTATTTAAACTCGCGATAACTTGATCACTAACAAGTGAACAACCATCGAATACATAGAAGAGTCTTGATTCTCTTAATTTCGATGACATGTTTACGTTCCTAACTCTCGGGTCATGAGTATCAAGCGATACTAATCCACCTCCCTCACATCATCTGAAATTGATATTTTTAAAATATTCTACTTTTTTTTATTAAATTTGTTATAGCAATTATCCTTCTCATCTCGAAATATCCATCGGACCACCGACTAGCAGTCATCGCCGATCGCCTCTAGTCCCTGCACCGGAAGATCGCATGATCGGTCCTAACTTTTGGCATGGCCATCTCTCGGTCAAGTCCTCGCTCTCGGGCTGGCCATCTCTCGGATAGGTCCCTTCAGTATTTGAGCTCAACAACAGTCAATACTGGTTGTCCCAACTATCCCGATCGACCCGCATGCCCATGCAATGGTCATGGCCTGCAGAATTGTGACAAGCAAGTTCATGAGAGGTAGCATCTTCACAAAACTAGCATCCTTGACAGAAAAGATACCAATGAAGAGGGCCCAAAGGACAAAATCCTAACAACATGTCAAATCCCATCATTCCTATCAGAGCCACCTTTCAGGCAGCCTTTTGTTATTTCGCATAACATTATAAATAGGTAAGAGAGACACTTGATGAGGTATACTTATTGCACACTCTACCCTTACGCTCGCACAGTCACCAGGGCTTCCAGCTCTGGCTACTGTTGTCATCTTCATCCTCCCTCACTGCTTGAGCATTGGAGTGTCACCACCGGTAATCCCAATCCGGGGATCTTCTTGCAGGTCTCCGTGCATGAGCCATCAAGAGTAGTGTCCCTACCATTAGAGAAGACTGGAGGACTCCTTGACACCACCTCGACACACCAGAGGGTGATCTGGTAACAACGGACTGGTGCACCAGGTAAAGGGCAGACTGGTACACTAGTGACACTCCCTAATTTCTGGATCTTGAAGCCATGATGCTTACCCGTGCACAAGAGTTCACCATGAGCCATATCGAATAGTCCCCGTGTGGCAAGGAGCAGTCTAGCTAGGCACCAGAGCCAGTCGCTCCACCTCCTCCACCACCTATGTCAAAACAGGGCTTACTGGCTACTTTGGCCAAGCAAGTCAAAGCCCTCGCCATAGCAGTGCGAGGGTTACAAGGACAGCAGCCCCTCGTGGCAGGACAACAGTCACTAGAAGCTCCAGCTATCGCTACCACTATGCTACCTATGACAGTCATCGGTCTCCATGAGGCAAGCCCTCCCACTTGTGGACTTTCCATCACTTGCAGCCTCCTTCACACCATAGAAGTCATTGGTCCCCTCGAGAATAGTCCTCTCACCATTGGACCATCTTGTAGTCGCGGTCCCTTACATCACACCTACGTAGTCCCGGGCGAGAGGGTCGACAACCTGAGAAAGAGCCAAGATGGGAAAAGTGCACTTGATCCCCCTCTAAATCCTCATATGAGCACTCCCAGGAGAGATCTATTGAAGAGGTTGTTTGGTGATGAGCCAAGAGACGCCTCAATGAGTATGATCATAAGCTGCACAAGATCAATAATTAGCTCGCCATCTTCGAAGAGAGAGCTGAGACCTGGCCGAGCTCAACACTTGCTCTCTTTCTCCTGGTGAATTAAGGAGGAGCTGATCCCAGGTCGGTTCATAATGCCTCAGTTAGAGCCGTATGACGGTACTACAAAGTTGCCGGCTCATCTCAAGAGCTACAAGGCTCTTATAAGGATTCAGAGCACCTCTAATACTTTGCTCTGCATTGCCTTTCCCATAATTCTATGGAAGGCGGTCCAAGCTTGGTACTTCTAGCTCGAGCCAAAAAGCATCGACTACTTCCGATGGTTGGAGGAAAAGTTCGTAGCATACTTCAGTGCTTGCCACAAGATGCCGCGAGAAGTTGACAGCATTTTTTCTATCTTTCAGTAGGATAAGGAATTGCTAAGGACTATGTGGCCTAATTCAAGGTGGTTACATTGGAAGTTTACCACCTCGACAAGTGTGTGGCCATATTGGCCCTGAAGCATGGACTTCGTTCTTCCCACCTTACTCTCTAGATAAGATGCCCGCAAAGTCTTATTCGGAAATGCTTGCTCGAGTGCAAAAATATATTTGCATAGATTAAGGAGCCCTCTCTTAGCACAAGGTCGATAGAATGCCAAGTAAGAAGAAGATTCGGGAGGAGCCTAGCAGAGTCCTGATTGGCAAGCCTAACTCATCCCGTCGATGGAGCCCCAGACCGAGAAACCCTGCTGGTCGGTCAAATAACTATACCCCTCTCCTCATCCCCTGATCCAAGATTATGATGGAGATTAAGAGAAAATGGTACTTGTGAAGGCCCAAACCACTTGTTCGACTGGGCCAGCTCACGCCTTGGGATCCAGTGCTCGGGGTTTCCAAGGTCTGGGCAATGCAGCCGCCAGCTAGGTGAGTGACTCAGGGTTAACATCCTCACAGAGCCGGCTCGGCGAGGCTGAGTGGCTGAGTGCGTCGCTGCCGTTGCTCGAGTCGACCCGTGCACCCCTCGGTCGCTGCGCTGCTGGTTTAAGAGAGTTAAACCTGCCTCTTATAATAGGGAGCTTCCTTTTGTAATGATGGTTAGGGATGACGATCCAACAACTGGTATTAGAGCCAGAGGTCACGAGTTTGAGTATCTGGAGGCGCGGTGCCTCCCAATCATTTTACTGGGGGATTGTTGTACTGGGCTGCTCACGCCTTGGGATCCGGTGCTCCGGGTTTCTAGGGTTTGGGGTCCGCGCAATGCGGCCGCCAGCTGGGTGAGTGACTCAGGGTCAACGTCCTCGTGGAGCCGGCTCGGTGAGGTCGAGTGCGGTCGTTGCTGCTGCTCGGGTCGACTCGTACGCCCCTTGATCGCTGTGCTACCGGTTTAAGAGAGTTAAACCTGCCTCTTATAATAGGGAGCTTCCTTTTGTAATGATGGTTAGGGACGATGATCCAACACCACTGAAGCCTTCCACCTCCCGCAATAAGAACAAGTATTGTCACTTTCATCAAGACCATAGCCATGATACATATGACTGCCACTAGCTAAAGAGGGAGACCAAGGACCTTATCCATCATGGCTATCTCGGCAACTACGTTTGCATAGGTGCTACTAGGCCCGATGCCCCAAATCTAAGCTAGCAGCTGACTCTGCTCAAGGTTGACAATTGACCAATCAAGAGGGAAGTCGGCATGATCTTTCTGGAGGCAGAGCGCTCCTCAAAGAGGCCAAGAGAAGAGAGGAGGGATGAAATGTAATTTCATTTGCTGACAGAATTTAGCGAAGGTTTACAACCTCAATAATGATCCTATCGTCATATCTATGATGATAGTAGAATACCCTATAAATAGAATCCTTGTTGATAGTGGAAGTTTAGTCAACATGCTTTTTTATGATGCTTTTGTTTGAATGAACCTACCACTATATCAGCTCAAGTTTATCTCTGTGCCCTTGGTTGCTTTCAATGGAGAGTCAGTTAGGGTCGGGGAAAAAATCACCCTCCCTTTTATAGTAGGAACTCCACCTTGACAGAGTATAGTCTTCATAATATTTACTGTGGTCCATGTGCCTTCTACGTAAAAAACTATCCTTGGGCACCTGAGACTAAACTAGCTAGATGTTGTTATCTTTACCAAGCACCTTCTCGTCTGCTTGTCGATAAGGTACGGAGTCGACGAGATGTGCGAGAATCAATAACTTGCTTGACAATACTTTTAGATGGCACCTGAGGCACCAAAACCCAGTGAGTCACCCTTCGCTGAGAACCTAGATCAGAGAGCCCGAGAAAAGGGGGAACCTGTTCAAAGACTTCTCTCCTTTCCATTGAAGGACAACTCAACAAAAAACTATACATATTGGAGCTTTCCTTCCTGAGCCCGATCGGGACCGATTCTTGGACTTTTTGTACTGGAATGCAGACATCTTTGCTTGGCCAACATCAAACATGCCAGGAATTCCTCTCGAGGTAATCATCCACAAGTTAAATGTTGACCCGAAGTTCAAATCGGTCTGATAAAAAAAAGAAACTTTGTCCTTGAGAGATAAAAAGTCATTGATAAGGAAGTGGAAAAACTTTTGGCAACCAGCTTCATCCGGGAAATCCATTATCCTAACTAGCTGGCCAATGTCGTTGTGGTAAAAAAGCAAATGGAAAGTGATGTATCTGCATTGATTACACCAACCTTAATAAAGCCTCCTCTAAGGATAAATTTTCACTATCAAAGATCAATCAGCTAGTCGATGCAACGTCCGATCATAAGCTCCTTAGCTTCATGGATGCCTTCTCAGGCTATAACCAAATAAAGATGGCTCCCGAGGATGAAGAGAACACATCCTTCATAACTGATAAAGGTATATATCGTTATAAAGTAATACCTTTTGGTTTAAAAAAATATAGGAGCCACATATCAGAGACTGGTCAATAAGATCTTCAAAAACTAGATAGATCGAAACCTGGAGGTCTACATCGACAATATACTATCAAAAGTACTAAGAAGACTGACCATATTAAAGACTTAGAGGAAACCTTCGATGCACTCCATCGACACCAAATGAAGCGAATCCAAGTAAATGCACTTTCGGTATCATGGCCGGAAAGTTTCTTAGATTCATGGTCACCCGGCAAGGAATCAAAGTGAATCTAAAAAAGATTCAAGCCATCCTTGACATGCGACACCCTACTTCCAAAAAGGAAGCATAGCAGCTCACCAAGCATGTTGCCACCCCTAGCCAATTCATCTCAAGGTCGACCGAGCAATGCTTACCATTTTTCAAAACCCTATAGAATATGCACAATTTCGACCAGACAGATGAGTGCTAACAAGCATTCAAGGATTTAAAGAGTTTTCTTGCTTCTCTGCCTTTGCTTTCCAAGCCAAAGATTATAAAAGAGCTGTACCTATACCTACCAGCATCCCCAGAAGCTGTCAGCTCTGTACTTGTTTGGGTAGATGATAAAGAACTTCAAAATCCCATATACTTCAAGTCTAAGACCAGGTACTCCAAACCTAAAAAATAGTTTATGCATTAATTATCTTTGCACAATGTCTCATGTCCTATTTTCAAGAGCACTCGATAGTCATCCTCATCGATCAACCACTTAGAGCTATCTTGCAACAACTAGATACCTTCGGATAGATGGTAAAATGGGTAATCAAGCTTAACAAATTTAGCATCTTCTACCATCCAAGGTTGTCCATAAAGGTGCAGGTCCTGGTTGAATGATGAGCTTGAGGAAATGCTCATCGAAAGTCCAGTGAGCAGCCTAATATGGTGACAACCTGGATCCTGCATGTGGATGGAGCTTCAAATTCTCTAGGGAGTGAAGCTAGGCTGATTCTCGCAAACTCAGAAAGGATGGTCACTGAGTATGCTCTGCATTTCTCATTCAAGCTGACCAATAACCAAGCCAAGTACAAAGCCCTTTTAGCCTCTATGAAGCTTGCCAAGCAGCTCGAGGTGAAGCGATTGAAGGTCTCCACTAACTCTTAGCTGGAAGCCCACCAAGTAAGTAGTGAATACAAGGCTCATGATTCAATGATGGCAAGTACTTGGATAAAGTGTGGACTCTGACATCGGTACTTAAGTACTTTGACATCTTCCACATCCTTCAGCACGAGAATGCTCGGGTTGACACCCTCTCCCAACTGGCGATCTTAGTGAACAACACCCTCGATCGAACTTACATCGAATACTTGGATACCTTAAGCATCAAGGAAGTCGAGGAGGTCTAATAGGTCGACTAAGAGTTGAGTTAGATGGACCATTTCGTCAAGTACCTGATCGATGGCACCATCCTTGATAACCCTCCGGAAGCTAAGAAGTTCAAGTAAAAGGCTTTTAGGTACGTCCTGTTGGATGGACAACTCCACCAAAAGTCTTTTTCTTACTGCTACTCAAATGCCTCAGTCTTCCAAAGCCAATTACAGCTCTAGAAGATCCATGAAAGAATCTATGGAAACCACTTGGGGGCTAGATCCTTGGCTTACAAAGTCCTGAGACACGGATACTACGGGTTGACCATGTAAGAAAACATGATAGAGCTTGTTCGGAGGTGTGACCAATGTCAGTCCTTCATCCACATCCAACACCAACCAGCAAGATAGCTGGTCCAACTCTCTTCTCCCTGGTCATTTGCCCAGTAAGGAATGGACATACTTGGCCAATTTCTTCCAGCATCTAGTTAGTGGAAGTTTCTTATTGTCATCATTGACTACTTCACTAAATGAGTGGAGGTTGAGCTATTAGCACATATCACCGAAGATAAGGTCAAGAAGTTCTTCTAAAAAGCAGTCATCTGTTGGTACAAACTTTTCCACACTATCATCACAGACAATGACCGACAATTTGACAATCGAACTTTCAAGGATTTCTATGATAAACTTTATATTCAACACCAATTCATATATGTCAGCCACCTTTAGCTGAACAGTGAGGCATGAACTGAACCATTCTCCAAGGGCTTAGACTAAGCTGGACGAGTTCAAAGGTTGATGGGCATATGAATTGCCCAGGGTGCTATAGACATATTATGCGACCCCGCTAACTTCAACAGATGAGACTCCTTTCAATCTAGTCTTCGACACCGAGACAGTGATCCCCGTTGAGATTGGACTCTTGATGGGGACATCAAAACCCATCCGGGTTTTCTTTTTTCTTTTCTAGATTTTTATATTTTTATTTCATATTTTTTATTCTAGCTATTCCATCTATTCCTGTTATTCTATGTTTATTCTAGACTTATCCCTGTTTTATCCCTCTTATATTCCAATCATCTTCAACCTCCCAGAAAATCACAGAACCTCCATTTTTACATTTTTTTCTTCCCGTTTGTCCTGGATCCACCATGCCCAACCTCTGGCGCCGCCCCCGTCGGCCATCCACCCTCCCTCGGCATCTATCTTCTCATGGGAACGCCGACGAATCCCACGAACCGCCCACGGTCATTCCCCCCATGCGGCTCCTCCCATGGCCGTCCGCCCATGCCGCGCTCCTCTCCGCCGCCCCGCTCTCCCGCTCTGCCCCCATCCGTGCCATCTCCTCAGCCTCGCCCTCCGCTTGGAGTCATCCTCAACCGACCCACGGAGCTCCTCCCTGTTGCCGTCACGTGCCAACACCGCACCGCCGTTGTGCCGCCACCGTGCCCCACTGTGCCACCACCGTGCCGCCACCGTGCCACCACCGTGCCGCCGCCTTCCCTAGCCACCGGCCTTGCCACCTCCTTCCCCAGCACTAGCACCGGTGAAGTCTCCCGAAGACCCTTTTCTCCATTCGACCACCGTTCCACGGTCACAGAGGATTTGTTTTTTGCATGGATCTCAAAGCAGCAAAAATAGCTTTGTATGGATCTCAGAGCAGCATGCTTCTCAGAGCAATTTTTTTTTACACAGTTATCAAGTCACACAGATTTCAGAGCATGTGCTGATGTTGGTAAATCCAGATTATGCCTAATTTATTTATTTTAAATCTAGATGTATGAACAAGTTGGGAAGTTTTTTTAAATTAGTTTTAGATTAGTTTGATTTCCACCATATGGGGAGGGTTATGTTTAATTTTCTACCATGTTTTCATGCTACAAACAAAGTAGGTTTGGGATGTCACTTTTTTTGGGCTGGATGCAGGAGACTTCTCAGCTCTCCAACGATCCTCCTAGCCCCCTCCCTTTGTCCCGCATCAACTCCCACCATGCAGATCGAGTGCTTCGGCGAGGTGACCAACTTTATTTAGCTAAGGACCAACATTGACCTATTGGAGGAGGCTTGGAACCGAGCCTAGGTAAGGATGGAGACATACCGACAGAGAGTCATTCGGTACTTCAACTCCTAAGTAAAGTCAAAGACCTTCTACCCAGGAGACCTCATGTTGCGATGTGCCAAAGTATCGAGGCCCACCAAACAAGGCAAGTTGTCTTCCAACTAGAAAGAGCCTTATTGAGTGACCGAAGCACTTCAGCAAGGAGCTTATTGGCTTAAGGATCTAAGTGGAACAGTTATCCCCCAAACTTGGAACACCAAGAATCTTCTAAATGTACTATCAATGATGTAATCACTTTCATTCAGAAATGCAATCCGACAGCATCTTCAGAGTCCCCCGAATCAATACAGGCTCACCAAAGCTCATTGGAGCTCCGATTGGCTCATACCCAATCAAAGAGATGGTTGGCTCATTGCTTCCAAAGGAGTTTCTTCGATGGTATCTTCGAGAGTCTCCCAAACCAATACCAAGCTCACCAAAGCTTGCTGGAGCTCTAATTGGCTCATTCCCGATCGAAGAGATGGTTGGTTCATTACTCCCATCTAGGGAACTCCTGTCAGAATAACTTCTTAAAAATGTAACTTTTGTTAGGATAACTTCCATCTGGATAGCTCTTTATAAAGGTAACTCCCATCCGATTGGCTTATCATTTGCTCATTGCCCATATCTAGATAACTTCCGTCAAGTTAACTCCTTATAAAGATAACTCATGCCAGAGTAACTCCCATCTGAGTAACTCCTTGTAAAGGTAATTTTCATCCAGTTGGCTCAACCTAACTGAGGAGATGGTTAGCTCATTGCCCCCATCTGGAAACTCCTACCAGGATAATTTCTATTCAGGCAACTACTCATAAAGGTAACTCCCGATCAGTTGACTAATACTCAGCCGTACAAGTAGTGCCTGACTCTCCATGTCATTCAGGTAACTCCTCACAAAGGTAACTCCTAACTAGTCAATCGGTACTCAATCATATGAGCAGTGGCTGACTCACCATGTTTACTCGGGTAACTCCTCACAAAGATAACACCTGACCAGCCAATTGATACCCAGTCGTATGAGTGGTGGTTGACTCTGTATGTTTATTTGGATAACTCTTCATAAAGGTAACTCTCGACCAGCCAACCGATACTCAACCATACGAGCGGTGACCGACTTCTCATGTTTATTTGAGTAACTTTTCACAAAGATAATTCCTAACTAACTGATTGACACTCAACCATATAAACGATGGCTGATTTTATATCTCCATCTAGGTAAC
Organism: Areca catechu; assembly: GCA_021397845.1. NCBI lineage: Eukaryota > Viridiplantae > Streptophyta > Magnoliopsida > Arecales > Arecaceae > Areca > Areca catechu. The sequence continues at coordinate 1,602,673 of CM038049.1, read as the reverse complement.
TCCCATTTGGCCAACCGATGCTCCATCAGTAAGGACGATCGCTTGCTCTACTTAGTGGGATTCCATGATAGAAAATACTGATGTTTGTTTGACACATGAACACATTCGAGAATGAAGGCATTCAACAAAATATCATGTTCAAGAAAAGAAACATTCATGTAAAGCCAGATTACTAAAAGAAAGTTTTATTTTCATTAATTTGGAAAGAGCTATATAAAGTCAGATCAAGTCTGAGACATACAAAGTTGGGCTAAGTCCGAGACATATAAAGTGGAATTGAGTTCAAATTTCACTACAAGACTGGACTTGAATATTTACAAGGTCGAACAGGATAAAGAAAATAAAAATTTACAAATGGAGTCTTCTTCGCCTTCGTCGATCTCCCGAATCCTATGTTCGTAACCCTCGGTTGAGAGTAATCATCCAAGCCCACAACCAACTCTGGCATGCAAGCTGCTTTTCCAAGGCCCATGACCAGAACTTCACTAACTGGACAATGGAATTTCAACGACAAAACTCTACTAGGAGTCGCCCTGCTGGACCAGTTCATCGGTGGAAGATGAAACTTTAACAACATAGTTCCACCTGGAATAGCCATGCCAAGCAATTTTACCGGTAAGGTGACTATTTGATGTAGAACTGTCTTCAAGGATGTTTTTGGCACTCTTGCCATCTATCTCCAAGAATGCCTTCAGCCTTCTGCCCTCCTTGTGACATCCATCTCATCCTTGTTGGACTCCTCTTCTCCGAGCACTCCAGCTACTGGTGGCATTCTTTCTGACCAAAAATTGCTAAAGCCCTCTATTTGGAATGAGATGAGAAGTGCCATAAGAACACCAAATAGAGACCTCTTATTTATAGCCAAAGTCGGCCTTTTGAACTTTAATGCGTGGCGCCATTACAATGGACCGACCAAGCAGACTCTTGGAATCCTGAGATAGATGCTTGGGATCCCGATTCCATTAATCTCTGCCTCCGAGTCTAGCGTTAGCGGTCAGAAGTCAAAGTGTGTCTATCACACGACATGCCTGGAACAACTGGACAAGGTGGCCTCTTCAAAATTGCAGATCATTTACTCTTGGCTTTGGGGACGGTGCTAGTAGCTGACGGTCAACTTTGCTTCCCCCACATGGTGTGTCCCAATCTACCAAGATCGGCTATCATTAGAGCAAAAGCCAAGGCAGTAAATGCATCATGCTCCTGAGAACAGCTCAAACCAAGAGGCGATGGTCAAAATTTTCCAATCGACATGGTGTGCAATCAACTCTACGGTGCCAATCCTTAAAAAGACCAACTGACCCTCAACTGCTAAAAGCTTATGCAATCGACTCTATGGTGCTAGACAATACCTTCGGCCAACGAGGAAGTTGGAAAATCTTTCACTCACAAGGACTACATTGGACAGTGCATGGTGCATGCATCCTCATCCCGAAAATCACTCAAATCGGTCTCGATGCCAATGGAGATAATAACAAGGAAAAATTCCTAAGCCCTCGAGTCAAGAGATTTGCTCCCACGCTCATGGACCAGGCTAGCTCGGTGGCTTCTCCACCTGGCTGACAATTCTGACTCCGATGCCCACCAAGTTACCAACTAAGGTACTTAACCTAGCCGATTGGATACTTAAGAAGTTCTCTAAGAAAAGGACAACCAAGCAATGAGTCATCATTGAAGAAAAGCAAATTTTTCATTACAAGCAATGGAAGGCCTTACAAATTTTGGCTCGAGATCAATAAGGCCTTACAAAATCAGACTCTAAGTCCAAAAAGAAGGAAAGAGTTGAAAACATATAAACAAGTAAACAAAAAACAAGTAAAGAGTTTCCTAAACCTAAGCTTCTGGGACATCAACCAGTTCTTCAAGGACATTTGCTATGCAACTGCCATCTAATGAGTCTCAGTCAGGATAACTACCTCTTGAAGAGCTTCGATCGGTGCAATTGCTTCCTAAGAAGTCTCAAGTGGAACTGTCGTTTCCTCAAAAGTCTCGGCTATGGCCTATTGTAGGCGTTGGTAATTCAATAATGTCCCCATCGGTGCCATCTCCCTCAATGATCGACTCCCCTACAATCTCCCCCTCTTTAACCGACTCCTTTTCCTCTCCCTCTACCTCCTCCTCTAATGTGCCTAGCACAACAATGCAGCACACATTCAGGTTTGGGTAAGCCTTGGTAACTATGGCCTTACAGTCGTTGAACTTGAGAATGTATATGCCCACTGTGATTACCGTAGCATCGACCCCAAAGGCATCCGAATCCTTGTATTCTTCGACTACGTTGCGGGCTGACCTTCTCTTCAGTGGCCCTAGCCTATTCATCGGTAGCCTTGGCTTGCTCCTCGATAGCCTTTGCTCGTCCCTCAACTATCCTGGACCGGTCTTCATTTTCTTGGGCCCTATTCTCAGCCAGCCAATGGAGGACCCCACAGTGGTCCAGCTTAGCTACCACATCGATCGATCTAGCACAATCCTTGATGAGTGCTTCCTCCTTCTCCTTCATGTGAGACTGGAGGATAGTCAACTCCTTCTACAGCTTAGCCTTAGCCTCCGTGCATTGGTTGGAATCTATTGCTTGATCCTCCATCGCCTTCATATTGGCCTCCTAGGTGCTAGCAAGGTCAGTGTGCTTTACCATCACTTACTGCATTGATGTCAAGTCATGGAGGAGCTATGCAAAACTGACAAACGAAATTGGTTACTTATCATAACCATGGTCGACAAGTGCGTGAGGGGTCCACGAGTAGCTTACCTTAATCATGGTAAGGAAGATTCCATTTATGATCTCAGCCAAGGATCGGGACTTCAATCTTTCCACATCTCGGGAGAGCATCATAAGCTTCGTCAACTCCCGAGCCACTAAAGAGTTGTCTAGCACAGAGTCCTCCTCTCCAATGTTGATCTGGTGGACCTATCCTTCATTAGCTCTGGCTCGAGTGATGGCGGTGCGATGCCTGGATGCCCTTTGTGAAGACTTGGCCCCTCTAGAAGCTGAGGATGCCTCGACCCCTCTTGGGATCGAGGAGCTTCCTGTACCCCTCGGTACTGAGGAGGTCGAGGAGGCAGTGCCCATCCCTAATGAGGTCAACCCAGGTCATAGAGGTGGTAGCCATGGGAGCCACCATAATCTCCACTTTATCCTCGCTTTGAGTGGAGGCTCTCAGGGGAGCGAAGGTGACTCAAGGAGTTAGCACTCTGACAGCAGCTGAGGAAGCCTCGATAGATGGCCTCGCGACCTTCGCTCTCTTGGCGATGGCCTCCTTTTTATGGCCACCATCGAGGGCCGGCCTTTTTTCCAAGTGCTCCAGGACCTGATCCACCAAAATGATCCTTATACCGAGAAAAGCATGAGTTGGTCAAGATACAAATAAAAAAGAAGAAATAACTTGAAGCCCTTACCGAGAGAGTTGCCGTGTCTCAACTCAATATTGTACAGGTTTTGCTTGATTAGGATCTCTTTCAGAGAGGGAACTTTCTATTAGATATATATCCTGGAGGCTAATCTGGTTGACACATATTTTAATTCTAGGATATAAAATTAAATTTAATATTCTAATTTGAATAATTTTATTTATACATATAGTATATGTATCTATATATCGTCTGAGAAATTAATGGACAATGCCATATTTTTTCAAGAATTAAAAATTTGAGATATATATTATTATAAATTAATTTCTAAGTGCTCTTGATCGTACAATATCATAGGGACATTGATCGATTCGGTTTGATTAATGCACAGATTGCTTTTCTTTGGATAGATGAATTTCAAAGTTATAGTGCGGAAATATTGGAGCAAGAGTACAGGTGGTTATTAGATAATAACGATACTAATCATGACCATTACGAGAAGTTACATGGATGTTTACTCACTTATCAGTGACTTTCTCAATGTTGTAGTTGTGTGAGTGGTTATTTAATCTATGGTGCCTTGGCCACTCACAATAGGGTTGCTGTTGTTTGATAATACAAAATATTAGTCCTAGTTATTCAGGCCCTTATAATGTTCATTGGCTGTAGTAGGTTCACTGTAGGAGTGTAAGTGCACTTATAAAGGATCTATCGACCTTAGTAGTTAAGGTGCAGTCCCATGCAATTTAAGAAGCCAAGTCCAAAAATCCATGACCACAGTAGGTGAAGGATGGAAAAGAGTTTTTATGAGTTTTATATTAAACTTAAACTAATTAAATCTAGCATATGACAGATGCTTAGAGTTTAGTGAGTTTCCATGACTTGCATCTTGTCAAAATTCTCGATAGAAGAACTTAATTATATGGTAACTATACTTAGAAATTTATTTTTCTATTCTACTGGGTTGCCACTACCTACTGCTAAGAATCATTGGTGGATTATGGGATCCCCTAGGATCATTTCGAATCAACAATTCTTGATAGGGTGAGATGGAATTATTTCAGTCCATCGAAAGAGTTCGATGATACTATGATGAAAATCATGGTATGTTCTACTACTAGATAGAATGGAACCTGAGGGGTCACATATAATAGAAGCTTGACCTGATTACATGGTTGGATTAAAATACGTAAGATTTATATATTTAGAATCTATCAATTTTGGTACATGCTAATTTTGGTACCTACTATTTTTTGCTCCTGCTAATTGTTAGCAAGGAGGACTTTATTGCAAGAACTGCAATTTATTTTAATATGATTAGATGATTTGATCATTTAATTATGATTAAGCTCGATATAAATTGAATTGAGTTTGATTTGGTTGAGTTTGAGTGATGTCCTAGTCCAATTAGGATTTGGACTAACCTAATTATAAGTGTTATAAGCCAAATTAGTTTGACCTAATTTGTTGACTAATCCTAGGTAAATTAAATCTAATTTAATTCAATTAGGCTTGATCTATTTTGATTGGATTTAGTGGTCCTAATTGGATTAGAAGTCAATTCTTAATTAGTTATGGATTTAAATCTAACTTAATAAGATTCAGTGATCGGATGATGGGTTTTGTCAGTTGAAGGAAGAAGCACAGTGAGATACCATTGGATCTCAATCCAATGGTCGAAATCAACTTCAATTAAAAACAAGCCTGATCATGGGTGATGTAGTGATTTTTGGACACTGGATTTAGATCCAACGACTGCGATGCTTCATATGATCACACCTCAATTTGGACAGGATTTTGAAGTCAAATTTTATCAAGATTGGATCTCTATCACGAGCAATAGTCTCTCTTCATATCTATTTCTTATTTACATCTATCTATCCATTGATTTCATGTAAAAATAGATTTAAGCTATTCATGTATTCTTTTCTTTAGTCCCATACCAGAAAAATATGAAGACCTCTCCCTTATTAAACCCTGTAAAAAGGTTCCTATACCTCTAACTAAAGGCATAACTTCCTGGAATCTCTCTAGAGCCTTTGCATAGAGGGAGAGGAAGGGATCAACCCATGAGCGACTAGCGCAAAAATCTCGAAAGGGGAGAAGAGATCTTGTTGCAAAGCAAAGCGGTTCTTTTGTTCTACACCTTTTTTGTATTTCTTTTATTTTTATATGCAATAAAAGATTGTGCATTTAGTTATGAATTCTTTATCTGCTTTCTTTTATTAACTTTCTTCTATACTCTCATGTTAAATTAAGATTAAGGACAACTCTTACTTTCCGGAAATGCACTGTGATCTATGGATATGGGACATGCCAAGGAAAGAAAAATTGAACACCTAGTACTTCCTGGAGAAGTAACGTGATTTATGGATATGGGATATGCTGAGAAAAGACAGATATTTTTTTAAGCTTAACTAAAATTATTTTATAAAAGAGATATACCTTATACTTTTTGGAGATACACCATGATTTGTTATAGATATGGGATATGCCAAGGAAAGATAGGTATTCTCTTAAATTAAATTATAAAAGAAATATAACTTTGTTAGTTGTATGATTAACTCATAACCTCCGAGATACATACTTTATGAGATCCCACTGTTAGAATAGTTTAATTTATGTTGTTTTTTATTTGCTGTCCAAGTAAACCAAATTATTCTTCTTATTCTTTTTCAATCATAACTTAGTCCTTCGGTTCCTAAGGATGCGATCCTGATTCACTCTAACTATAGAGTTTGAGTTGGTAAAGTACTTTTGACCGTCGACAATAATGATTAGACAACATCTTTCAAGAGGGCAGAGCGGATTGGAAGAAACAAAGACAGTAGAGGAAGGACCAAGAAGGATACGTCCACCCAAGAAGTGAGCGAAGGCAAAAAAAAGACTTAAGAAATAGAAGAAAGAAGGGACACTTACACCTACGGAACCCTTGGAAGCCTATTAAACCAAGAAGAAGATGCGCGATGAAAGCTGAAACTAATATGGGGGAAACTTTTGAGGTGCTCGAGCATAAACTTCCTCTTCTTCTCCACTCCTCCCTTCTCTGCTAGCAAAAGTTCCTACAATTATGGCAAGGGGCTTCTATTTATACCACTCTCAATCAGTAATGATCGAAGCCTCAATATTCTTGAGGTCTCCAGATCATACTCGATGGCATGCACCCCTTGGGTGCAACCATACTTCTTCGAAGTCCCAATCAACTGATCACCTCCCTACACTGATTTCCATGCAAAACATTTAAACCCATGACTAGTGGACCACATGGCACAACGCGGTTGGTCGGGGATGATCATGCGGATTATTGGAGGTTACAGTGTAGCTTTTCGAGCACCCTACCAATGATTTGCTTTAACCGCCTGAATGCCATGCCTGAAGCGACAAGATGGTAATCGGTGGTTCCCACGATGTCAATTAATACCTGAAGAACAAAGTGACAAATCTGACTCTTGGAGCCAACAAAGCAGTTACTCTCTTTTCCCAGAAGTTACGAATTCCAATGGATCAAACTTGGTTTCGCTCCAGACTCGAGAGTAGAGGACATCTATCATAGCAATTTTCTTCTCGGCTCCAGGACACCTACCAGACCACTGATTAGGGTGGAGACAATCACTACCGATTGCCTCCAGTCCCTGCACCAAGAGATTGCATAGTCGGTCCTAACTTTTGGCTTGGCCATCTCTCGACCAGGTCCCAGCTCTTGGCCTGGTCATCTCTCGATCAGGTTCTCGCTCTCAGCTTGGCCATCTCTCGGGCAGGTCCCCGCAATATTCGAGCCCGACAACAGTGCCCCAACTATCCCAATTGACCCATGTGCCCCTACAACGGTCATAGCGAGCAATATTGTAGCAGGCAAGTTTAGGGGGGGGTGGTGTTGCATTATCTTCATAAAATCAACGATCTTAATAGAAAAGATACCAATGGAGAGGATCCTAGGGGATAAGCTCCTAACAACCTACCAAATCCTATTATTCTTGTCAGAGCCACCTTTCTGGTAGTCTTTCGTTACTTCGTATAATGCTACAAATAGTTAAGAGAGACACCCGACAAGGTATATTTATTGCATACTCCTTTATCCTTATGCTCGTGCAGTCACTAAGGCCCCAGCTCCAGCTACTGTTATCCTCTTCATCCTCTTTCACTAACTTAAGTATCAGAGTGTCCTTTTCAATAACCCTAATCCAGGAATCTTCTTGCAGGTCTCCGTGTATGGGCCACCAGGAGCATCATCCCTATTGTCAAAAAAGATTGGAGAACTTTCCGGTATTGCCTCGATATATTGGGGGGTGATCCAGTGGCAACAAAATTTTAAAAAAATCAATATATTTGGTTATGTTTGATTGTCTAAAAGAAAACATAGCCAATGAAAAAAGAAAAAAAAAAAAAAAGAGTTAAGACTTTTGTTGTGTTCGTTGAATTACAAAATTGCAAAAAAGAACTTTCTCATGCTAATTGAATGGTTGGATCTTAAATATAGAATTCATATTAATTTATTGATCTATTTTTTTCGTAGAAAATTGCCACGGAGATGGTTGAGAGGAGCAACAGCAAGCCAATTTGGTCTACATAAATCCCTGCGTATCCATTAGATGGTCAAAGAGCTAGAAAATGGTGACATACAAGAATGTCCTTGTGTTACGAATCTTTTAAATGAACACCCATCTTTAGAGAATCTATCTGGCTAAACAGGTAAAGTTGCATCCATCCAAAGGATGTAACATTACATTTTCTTCTCCGCAAAACACACTCCCACAAGGTGTTTTGGTTTTGGACCCTTCAATTAGATGCAGGGTCACGTAATTGTATGATAGAGGGAGGGGTGGGGGTTTTCTGTTTCAAATTGCACTCACCCCGGCGGGGCAGGAGAAGACCGTGGGACACAGATTCTCGTGGGAGGGGGCCCACCACCGTCGTCACATCCATCAGACGCGACAAAATTCCCCCCACGCGCGTGACGAGCCACCCACCCACATCACGACGTGGCCTCCCCAGCAAACTGACACGTTCCCGTGACATGTCCGACGTGTACGGCCACTGTTGCTGACGCATTGTCTCGTAGCTGTCAAAAAAATTAAATAAAAACAACCCACGGGCGCGCCGTGGTCCGTGGAACGGCTTTTCCGTAACGCCGTTATCCAACTGGAAAATTTTCACAAGAGCACGAGGGCCATCGCCCGTCTCCCTTTTCCAAACAAATCGTGGACCCAACAGGGTAGGTTAGGTTAACAATCCCCTTGCTTCTCTTCTCGTAAATAAAAATAACAATCTTGAGAAAAGAACCGGCGTAATCGAATCCGATGATAGAGCAGCGTACGGGACGTGATAACAGCTAGATAACGGCAGCATTCATATTCCATGGTCGTAAATAGCAAACAGACACAGATGATTTTTTTTTTTTTTTTTTTAAAATGGTGACCGTTATAACGGCCGTTAGTTATATGAACGGTGGTGAATCTGGGGTTGGGTTTTTATGGATGCGGCATCGAAGTTCGGTTGTCGCTTTCCCTTCCCCGACGCCTCCGCCACAGGATCCACACCCGAACCACAATTAATCGCCGAGTTTTCGAAACCAGTTGACAGAAAAGCATCGAGCGATGTTGTTTCCACTGACGCATTTGCCCCTGCATATCAGAGTCATGATAAATCAATCAAAAAAGACGGAGATACCTTGATGAACGCACACTGTTTCCCCTGCTATTATTCCCTCTGATATCTCTTCATAATAAATATGTACTAAAGAAGGGAGGGGCTTTCTGGCTTCGCCCATAATTTTGGCTAGCCTTGGACGTTTCTTCCATCACGTCCCAAAGATGTCAACGAATGCCAGATACCATGGCTCAGTCCTGATAATAATATAAACGCTAGTCACACTAGAAATATAATATTATAATTTAAAATGCGAGAGTTCCGTTTCTCTAATGGACCCTCGAGATAACAAGGATCCTTGTTGACCAACTAAGCCATGGCCAAGCAGGCAGAAGTCCATTGCCAGGAAACGGAGGTCATTCCTACGTGACCAATGAGACAATACTTGGTATAATGCAGGCCGGATTAACAATATCCATGATAGCGACTGGGATTAAAACATGATAGCAAATTCGTCGCACTTTATGTGTTTGTAGCGTTCCATTGTTGAGAAAGCATCCGCCCGTTGAATTCGTCTCATTTTTGGATGCGAGGGAGTCTGCCCCAAGTTCGGTTGGTGTCGATAATAATGCATGACGACAAACTTCGAGTACTCGCAGTTGTAGACCCCACGTTTCTTTGTACGTTTCTTTGTATGTTCTTGTTCATGTTACTCGTGACGTGGAGAGACCAACACACACGCTTCCTCTCTTAATCTATGCACGCCTTATCAGCTAGGTGTAGCCTAGCACACCATAGGTCATTAATTAGCTGCCCGCAGGGAAGTCAGGTGATTGAAAGCAACTACAAGCTATATTATTAAATTTGCAGTGGCGTGGTAATAACATTATAATCTTATCTGAATTCCATGCAACTGGAGAATTAGACTTGGTTAGTGTAGCTAGCGAATGTACATGTCAAGAGAGAAGAGATCGATCTTGATAAGCTAACTCTAAAATGAGTAGACTGTTTATACAGTGAAGCCTCTATCATTCCTTCTGCCAAAACAACAAGACAAACATCTAATCCATCCTCCACCCTCCATATAAGATGGAATGATTTTACTGGCAATCCGCAGTAATTAAGGTTACACCCTTCTAAGCTTATCTTAATCAAAGGCTATAGCTGCAATATTTGACCTACCTACTACATGCATGTTTGCATTTTATTTTAAAGGAGAGGAAGGCTAAGCCACCCGAATCACCATTAGAGTGAACGGAAATAACCAAAAAAAAAGAGAGGGAAAAAAAAAAAAAAAAAAGAGGATAAAAATCAAATGCACGAGATTGATAATCTATATCCCCAATGAGGCTCCGGAACTTAGAAACAAAAGAAAGCTGTCTAATTCTTGGAAAGCCAAGTTAGCGACCTTCAGAATATTTTGTTTCCTACTTTCTAACCGCAAGGTTCTAAGTGCGTGGGGACGATACCGTATACCGATGGTATATTAACATATATATAGTTTAATGCTTCCATTCAAATAGCTTTAATAAAAGGATATACCCAACGAATAAAGTCACCGGTGAATCCAAAATCTTTCCCCATCTTCCTTTTCAAACCCTTCTCGGTGTTTAGGCGATTCTTGAGACTTAGCCGTAGGAATATTTTGATCTTTTACGGAATCAGCAGCTTCTATAGAACAACAGAATTGGGACATCTCAGGCCTCGATCGTCGAGAAGCTTATACAATGATGCAGTTGAGAAACTCTTAGTGGCGGTGGCATTTATAATGTCATCTACTGATCTGGAAATTATATATCCTGATAACGAAGAGCCTGTCATCGTTATCAGCCTTTCAAGTTTATATATATTGAGAGGTCTCGTTAGCTTAATCTGCCATGCAACAAGAATGTCGACGTTTGCTCGATTGCGAATTTAATGTTACCCACATTCCGCCAGCACTTGTATAAATCGGAGAAAATGTGACAAAGCGGTGGATACATCTAAAATAATTAGGTTCAGAGACAGAGCTCTTTTACGGTGGGATTCAAATTGACTTGTTTCGCTGTTCCAACCTTGTCATCAATGGCTTGTTTTTTTTGCATCCTATTCATCAAAAAAAAAAAAAAAGAAAAGAAAAAAAAGATGTTGTTTGTGTTTCAGATAATTAAGCAGTTCTGTAGTGCGATCCAAATTGAACATGATTTATTGCAATCATACCCTTTAACTTGCTTTAGGTTAAAGATATAGACTACTTCGAACCGGTGTGTTTTTTTTTTTTTTTTATACCCGACTGGATAGCACTCAGGTCAGGATTATCTTTCATTTTTTTATAAATCTTCGTCAAATTCGACCCAGTCGGCCCGAACCAACCCACAACGGAATGGAATGAAGGATACGTTAAAAAAAAAAAAAAGAAAAAGAAAGAGAGAGAAGAAGATGGAAAGAAAAGTAGAAACGGAGGGAAGAAATAACTTCAGATTTTGGCAATTTATCGATTCAGGACATTGGGACTTGATATCCCGTGACAACGGTCCATCTATCTAACTTTTAACCCCGAAGGCTTTTATAACTCGATCGTGGAATAAAAACAAAGACTGTGTGCCATAAAAGTCACCATTGACCGGCCTCCATGAAAGACAATATCACGACAGCGAGTAGTGAGGAGGGCTCGCAAGTTGTCCAGGGAAGGAGGCAAACAATTGTGGAGTTAGTACAGCTGTTCTCAAAGGGGAGAAGATTTGGAATAAGAGATGAAGACACAATAAATGGGTCCGGTAAGAGGAAATGATTGAGATTCTAAGTCATCCATATTGGTTTGTCAGTGCTCATAGCAAAGGAATACTCGCACAAAAATCAAGGCTATTGTGAATAATATTGGACTTGTTGGGAAGTGATGCCTTCTCTTCTAAGAAATTATAACGCGATAAAGATTTAAAGGGATTCGATCATGTCCCGACAAGACTTGAATGCTTTTGTTTCATCGATCCTAACCTCCCTTCTATATATGGAGGTTTCTGTCTGAGCTATATTACTTGCAGTTGAATGGTCTCCATCTGTCGTTAGTTTTCTATCAGGAAAGCGGGGCCTGACCCACACCGCTTCTGTTTGGCAGCAAGCTTCCTCTGTAGAGGAGTCACTTTTATTTTATTTTATTTTATTTTTTTTGAGCAAGATAGATCGAGGAGTCTATATTTTATTTTATTATCGGAAGTTATGACTTGATGTGGGATATCATGTCTATTATTGTTTGTTTAACTCTGTTTTCACATGCCTGGAAAATATCCGATATTAGCACTTCCCTGAAGCCAACACGGGAAAACCACATTAATTCCAATTTTTATGCGGTCGAGAATAATTTTAATAAACCTCTGGATACAATTCTGCCCAAATTTATGGATAACAACGTTTAATGACCGGTGGAATTTGTTTTGTGTTGTTATATGTTAAAAAAAAAAAAAAACACGCACGCACCACGCATCTCGCAGGCGGTGAATTCAATACTTCGTTGCCTCTGGGAGTGGGGCTCACCAAGCATTTGAAAAGTGGGAGAATTTAATTATCCAGAAATCTGCAAAACGATTTGATCAGACTTCAAACGTCGGTTTTGGATGTTAGGGTTTTTTTTTTTTTTTTTGAAGAGAGAGATTAATAAAAGTTGTGTTGCCTTTAGCTTATTTGTTAAATAAAGTAAGAAAAATCAGACACCATTTGAATGTGGAAACCTGTTACTTCCAACCTACCTCTGAAGAATTCTCCATCGAGCAATACTTAACAAAACTCATGAAACCATCTTAATTTGGATGGTCCATAAATACAAAGATGCCAGATGGATGGTGGTATTTTCAATAGAAGTTCGTTATAAAGGGAATTATATATGCATTTCTATTTCGACTCGCGGTTGGATCTGGATCGGTCGCTAGGAATTTGGATTTTTTTTAAATAATATTTTTTATTAAATATTTATTAAATTAGTATTGCTCATTTCATATTTATCAAAATAAGTGCCATACAGAACTTTCATCGAGAAATCATGGATTGTACCCATGATTTCATTAAAATCACGGGTACAATCCATGATTTCATCAAAAAAATTATATCTACATTAAAAGTTAATACTAATTTTTTAAAATAATATTTTTTTAAAAAAAATTAATGAAATAAATTATTTCCCCATCAAAATTTAACAAAAAAATATAAAAAATTAATAAAAAATTTTAAAATTAATAATTTTTTTTAAAAAAAATAATAAAAAATCACGAATTGTACCCGCGATTTCACATTGAAATCAACCCGTAATTTTTCTACATAAATCATTTCCTACATCAAAATTTAATAAAAAATATAAAAATTAATAATTTTGTTAAAAAATTAATAATTTTTTTTAAAAAATAAAAAATAATAACATGATATTATAATAATATATTATGATATATTTTATATTATAATAAATATTTTATATTCTAAAATATAATAAATATATTATAATATATTATATTATACATTATATATTATAATATAATATATTTGTTGATGTATGTATACCAAACATGGCAATGGTGTGTTGCATCAAGTACCGTTAACGCGATACAACAGGACGTGTAGCTAGACTGGCAATCGGATCTGTGATAGGACTAGGGCTAAACCGGTGGCCGGATCCTGGCGACTGGATTAAGGTCAGAAGGGTGGCAGGACTAGGAGCCGAACTGGTGGCTGGATTGGTGGCCGGACCGACGGTCGAACCAGTGGTAGGATCGGCGGTCGAACTGGTGGCCGAACCTTGGCGACCGGATATGGTGGCAGGACCCTAGTAGCCAAACCAAGGATCGGATCAGGGGCCAGACCCTAGCGACCGGACGACGGTCGAACCGATGGCAGGACTGAAAATCGAATCGATGGCAGGACCGACAGTTGGACCGATGGTCGAATCCTAGCGACCGGATCGGCGGCCGGACAGGTGGCAAGATAGGTGGCCAGATCAGTGGCCGGACCCTGAAATCGGATCGGCGGTTGGACCGGTAGCCAGACCTTAGCAACCTGACTGGTGGTCAGACCGGTGATAGGACTGGGAGCCAAACTAGTGGCCGGACCCTGGTGGCCGGACCGTTGATCGGATAGGTGGCATGATCGACGGTCGGATGGGTGGCCGGATCTTGGCGACCGGACTGGCAATCGGATCGATGGTCGGACCCTAGCGACCGGATCGACGGTCATACCAGTGGTAGGACCAGTGGCCGGACAGGTGGTAGGACCGGTGGCCAAACCCTGGCACCGGTCTGGCCACCCATCCCGTTGTGCTGCAACGACGTACTTGACGTAACACCATCATCATCATGTTTGGTATATATACATCAACAAATATACTATATTATAATATATATTATATAATTTAATATATTATAATATAGTTATTATATTTTAGAATATAAACTATTTTTTATAATATAAAATATATCATAATATATTATTATAATAGTATGTTATTATTTTTCTTATTTTTAACTTTTTTTTAAAAAAAACTTTTATTAATTTTTAAAAAATTTTGTTAATTTTTTATATTTTTATTAAATTTTGATGTAGGAAATGATTTATGTGAAAAAATTGTGGGTTGATTTCAATGTGAAATCACAGGTATAATATGTAATTTCTCATTATTTTTTTAAAAAAAATTATTAATTTTAAAAAAAAAATTATTAAATTTTGATGGAAACATAATTTATTTGGTAAAATCGCGTATTGTAGCATGATTTCACATTGAAATTATGGGTACAATCCACATTTCTCATTAATTTTTTTTAAAATTTAAAATTTTAATTTTTAATTAAATTTTTTATATTTTTAATTAATTGTTAAAATGGATATAATTTTTTTGATGAAATCGTAGATTGTACTCATGATTTTAATAAAATCACGAGTTGTACCTTACGGTGGAAGCTGTGCATGGCATCTATTTTGATAAATATAAATTGAGCAACATTAGTTTGGTAAATATTTAATAAAAAATATTATTTTAAAAAAAATCTAGAGGAATTGAGCGGGGTCCTAAACGAAGCATTTACATTCATTAGTTTTTTAAAATATTATGAATTATTAAATATTTCTTTGGAAAAAATGATGGTAACTGATCAATCTTTGAGCGAAGAAGGTGCCGGAGCCAAGCGGCAACTTTCTGGAACAAATCCTACTCGCGATTTTTTTGATTTCTTTCTTAATTACAGTAAATTTGGATATCAAAATCTCTCATTATTTGGCCAGTCCATTCTAGTATCATACTAACCTCTCACCGTTAGTGTTGCACCCGACCGGCTTACCACCAAACTGGATCGATCTTTTGCCGTGGTCCAACCGGACCGCCTTTTTGAAGATCCGACGGACGCTCTCCTTCGGAAGTCCGACCCACACGAAATAGAGGTTCGAATGACCCACTCTTGCTGAGGTCCAGCCCACTGTTCTCCATCAGAAATCCGACCCACTGAAGTAGAGGTCCGAATGGCCCACTTCCTCTGAGGTATGGCCCACTGTTCTCCATCGAAAGTCCGACCCACTGAAGTAGAGGTCCGAATGACCCACTTCTACTGAGGCCCGGCCCACTGGTCTCCATCGGAAGTCCGACCTACTAAAGTAGAGGTCCGAATGGCCTACTTCCGCTGAGGTCCGGCCCACCTGCTCCTGTTAAAGCCCCGACGAACGCTCTCCTTCAGAGGTCCGACTGGCCCTCCCCAGTCGATGTCCGACCAATTCACTTTGAGGATCCAGGAGACTCCAGAAGCCTCTTCCAGCTGGTATCAGAATTCTGTTATAACAAAATTCTGCCACATTAGCACCACTACTCCACCATCCCCACAATGTCGCCCTATCCGGGTGCCACGTGGCCACTCTCCAGATTCTTCTAAGGGCAGATCAGTCTTTCTTAGCCTCTTCCCTAACGAATTTTGACTGTTCCTTGTCTATATAAGATAACCGGGGGATCCCATTTTAAGCTAAGTACGCTCTTCCCTCTTCATACATTGTCTCTCCGATTCCTCCATTTTGTTACCCTCAATCTCCTGCTAACTTAAGCATCAAAGTGTCCCGCGCCGGAACACCACTGGCCCTTGGGGACTTTGTTGTAGGTCGACCGGGAGAAGAGCGCTCCAGCCAGGCCGTCTGATCCTGATTCAGGAGAAGTTGTAGCAATAGATTGGCGCTAGAGGAAGGAGCGCTGTGCATCATCCATCTCTAAAAGGAGGAATCCATCAACTGAGCATAGCATGGCAAAAGGAAGAGCCCAGAACACCTCTGCTAGAAGAGGTCACTCCCTGTCTATGTCCGAAGGACCTCCTAGGGAGAATGATGCCACCACCGCCATTGCCGAACCCACTGTTACTTTGGGACTGCAGCAGTTCCAGATGCTCCTAAACCGCATCAACATGCTAACTATTACGGTTCATCATCTTTAAGAGGTGGCCGAAAACCGGCAGCAGCTGCCTGCCGCATCTTGCACCCACCGTCAACTGCTGCTGAGGGAAGCTGATGATAAGAAGTCCCTCAGCCTTTCTTTCATGTTGCTCCGGAGCCCCAAAGGTCCTTGGGGGCTCGTGTTGACGGCAAGAGGGTGAGGTCCGCCTCACCCTCCTTCGTCGACTCGATCCCTGCTAGTGCCCGGCTCCCTGCTGAACTCCCAAGAGACTACATTAGCAAGATATTGCACATGGAGGAGTGTATTGCCAAAATTGTTGATCGGCAGAAAGTCGAAGGGGACAGGTGTACGACCCCCGCCCGCCTTTTTCTGACGAGATCATGGGGGAGACGATCCCCTGTCACTTCAAAATTCTACAGGTGGACCCTTACGACGACACCACTGACCCACTGGACCATCTGGGCACTTACAAGGCCCACATGATGGTACAAGGTGCCTCCGATGCCCTCCACTGCATCGCCATCCCTGCCACCCTCAAGAAGGCCGCCCGGATGTGGTTCTCCACCATCCGGCTGGGTACGATCCACTCTTTCCCTCAACTTGAAAACCTTTTCCTTTTTCATTTCAGGACCTATAGTCGGACACCGAGAAACACCGATTACCTCTTCCTCGTACTACAAGAGGAGTGAGAGACTCTCCGGGATTACATGGCCCGTTTCAACTCAGCGACCATGGAGATCCTGGATCTGAACGAAGATGTAGCTATGTCCGCTTTCAAAAGAGGTCTCCACTCGTCCAGGCTCATATTTTTCCTGGACAAGAAGTTCCCGACGAGCTACCTCGAGCTGCTGACCAGGGCGCAGAAATATGTCCTGGCAGAAGAACAGGCGGCGAGCCGACCCTAGGCTGAAGGGAGGTCGGCTCCCGAAGTCCGAACTCCCAGCAATGGCAACCGGTCGGCCCAACACCGAAATCCAAAGTCGAAGGACTTTCCTAGAAGGTTTGAAACTTATGCACCCCCTTCCGAGAGAGAAGATCCTCCTAGAGATTGAGAACGAGACCTTCCTGCAAAGGTCTCGTCCGATGAGGGGCCCCTCTATATCCAAAAATAGAGACAAATACTATCGGTTCCATCGGGATCACGAGCACAACACTGAGGAGTGCCTCCAGTTGAAGGACGCTATTGAAGACCTCATCAGGAGGGGTATTTACACAAATATTTCTGGCCCCGTAAGGATCGAGCCGAAGCCTCAACTGCTAGAGACCCTCCGGAGGAGGCTGAGCTTCCCAACCAGCGCTCGACCGATGGGAACGTCGATATGCTGCATTGACGATCTGATTGGAAATATGAAGAGGACCCGGATATTGCTAAGAGGTTAAAGGGTTCCAATGCAATCACCTTCTCCAATGAAGACCTCCTGGAATCTCATGTTTCTGAAAATGATCCTGTAGTTGTGTCGGCATTAATTACCAACTACAATGTAAAAAGGATACTTATAAATAATGGAAGCTCCACGGAGATATTATTGTATGATGCTTTTATAAGAATGAACCTGTCCAGGTCGAGACTGTAAGAATTTCCCATACCTCTGATGGGCTTCAGGGGAAACTCCATCGGAGTTGAAGGGAAAATAACCCTACCTGTGACGATTGGGACAGAGCCCTTTCAGAAAACTCTTCCCATCAACTTTGTGGTCGTACGTATGACCTCGGCCTACAATGCCATTTTGGGCCAACTGGCCCTCAATAAGTTTCGGGCCATTGTATCGACTTACCATCTGTTGGCGAAGTTTCCGACCAGGTGCGGGGTCGGAATTATGAGGGGAGATCGCAGGATAGCTAGGCAGTGCCTAACTATTCAGGACTGACAGTCGGATGGCCGTCCCACATTAGAACAGCTTGACCCAAGGGCCAGAGCCGACGGCCATGGTCAACCAGACGAAAGAATTCTATTTGTTCCTCTTCGAGAGGACGACCCCATCAAAGTCCTCCGAATTGGAAGCACCCTCAATGAAGACGTTAAGTTGGAGCTGATCGACTTCTTGATGAATAATGCCGACGTCTTCGCTTGGTCGGCGTTGGACATGCCAGGTATTCCATCGGATGTCATGCACCCGGAGGATGAGGAGAAGATGGCCTTCATCACTGACAAGGGCTTGTACTGTTACAAGATGATGCCTTTCGGTTGAAGAACGTCGGCGCCACTTTCCAAAGATTGATCAACCAGGTCTTTGAAGGGCAGCTTGGGAGAAACATTAAGGCGTATGTAGATGATATAATAGTCAAGAGCATCCACAGGGCCGACCACATCAAGGACCTGCAGGAATCCTTTGATGCATTGAGACACCATCAGATGAAGCTGAATCCTGCTAAGTATACTTTCGGGGTGACTTCCGGCAAGTTCCTCGGCTTCTTGGTCACACAAAGAGGAATTGAAGTCAATCCTGACAAGATCAGAGCTGTTATTGAGATTGGACATCCGACCAACAAGAAACAAGTGCAAGAGCTAATGGGCCGGATAGCTTCTCTCAACCGTTTCATCTCCCAATCGGCTGAGAAGTCCCTCCCCTTTTCAAGACATTGCGCCGGTCGGACCGCTTCCACTATACCGACGAGTGTCGATCGGTCTTTGAAGCTTTGAAAGGTTATTTGAAGATCCCTTCATTGCTGGCTAAGCCAACGGAGGGGGAGTCTTTATATCTCTACCTATCGGTGTCGGACGAGGCGGTCAGCTCCATCCTCGTGCGGGTGGGAGAAGATGGTCAGCAGAAACCTATCTATTATATTAGTAAAGTTCTCCATGATGCCGAAACAAGGTATCCTAAAATGCAGAAGCTAGTCTATTCCTTGGTTATAGTAGCCAAAAGACTCCGACCATACTTCCAGGCGCATCCGATCGTCGTGCTGACTGATCAACCCCTCAAGACCATTCTTCGGAGCCCAGACACCTCCGGTCGGCTAACCAAGTGGGCCATCAAACTTGGCGAGTTTGACATCTCCTTCTAATCCCGATTGACTTTGAAGGCCCAGGTAATTGCTGACTTCATCGCAAAGTGTACCTAGAAACAGGGAGCACCCTCTCAAATGGCTGAAGCACTTGAAGCCGATGCCATTGACGAAGCTGAGCCCGCTTGGACCCTCCATGTGGACGGAGCATCCAACCTCGCTAGTTGCGGTGTCGACATGATCCTAGCCGACCCCGATGGAGAAAGCTTTGAGTATGCTCTGCACTTTTTATTTCAGGTGTCAAACAATCAGGTGAAGTACGAAGCCCTTCTCGCATGATTGTAAATTGCCAATGAACTAGGCATCAGCCGAATCAGGGTCTTCTCCGACTCTCAACTGATGGTCAATCAGGTGAAAGGCGAATTCGAAGCAAGGCCGACCTTTGTCAAATACTTAAACAAGGTACAAAGCCTCGTATCTCGATTTATATTCTTCGAAATTCTCCATATACCTTGACTACAGAACTCCCAAGAGGATGCTTTATCGGATTGGCTACGGCCATCACCAACAACTCCGACCGAACTTTTATGGAGTATCTGCAGTGTCCAAGTATTGCTGAAGAGCCGACCGAGGTCCACTAAGTCGAACAGGAAGCTTCTTGGATAGATCCAATTCTCACTTTTCTTATCGGAGGGACTCTTCTGGAAGATCCGGCTGAAGCCAAGCGGATACACTGGATGGTTTCAAGGTATGTCATTCTCGACGGCGTCCTCTACAAAAGGTCATTCTCACAGCCGTTGCTAAAGTGATTGGGGTTGACTGATGCAGACTATGCACTCATAGAAGTACATGAAGGTATCTGCGGCGACCACCTTGGAGGAAGATCCCTAGCTTACAAAATCATCTGACAGGGATACTATTGGCCAACGATTCAGAAAGATGCGTCGGACTTCGTTCGAAGATGCGATGGGTGTCAGAGGTATTCTAATATTTAAAGAATGCCTGTTAGCTAGCTGACTCTACTCACTACACCTTGGCCATTCGCACAGTAGGGGATGCACATCCTAGGACATTTTCCTCCGGCATCCGGCTAGAATAAATTTTTATTGTGGCCATTGATTACTTCACCAAGTGGGTGGAGGCCAAACCGCTGGCATAAATTACAGAAGCCAAAGCAGAAAACTTCGTCCAGAATTGCATCATCTTTCGATTTAGCATTCCACAGACAATCATCACCGACAACGGAAGGCAGTTTGACAATCCCAAATTTTTGCCAGCAATATCACATCTCTCATCAGCTCACCTCAGTCGGCCATCCTTAGTTCAATGGAGAAGCCGAAGTCACTAATCGGACAATCCTACATGGGCTGAAGACCCGATTGAATGAGGCCAAAGGACTTTGGGCAGAAGAACTTCACTCAGTACTCTAGGCTTATCGGACAACCGCTTGAATGGCGACCGGGGAGACTCCATTCAACCTGACATACGGAAGTGAATCAGTCATCCCCGTGGAAGTCTCTTTGCAATCCATGCGGATTGATTGTTTCGCCGAACCGAATAACTCAGAGCAACGGAGGGCTAACCTGGATTTACTTGAAGAAACCAGGCTCTGGACAAGTTTGAAAATGGCGGCCTACCGTTAGAAGATGGCCAAATATTACAATTCACGGGTCAAAACATAAACTTTTCGAATCGGAGATCTGATCTTGTAGAGGACGGAGATTTCAAGACCGACCGAGCAAGGAAAACTCTCCCCTAATTGGGAAGGCCTTTATCGAGTCGTCGAAGTAATTCGAGTTGGGACCTACCGACTTGAATATTTGGATGGATAGCAAGTGGCACGTCCATGGAATGTAGACAACCTTCGCAAGTATCATCAATAAAGTCTATAACTTCTTTTGTGAACCACTTCCGAAAGTCCGACTCCAGTCGGCAGAGGCTCTATGGAAGCCCACTTTCGAAAGTTCGACTCCGGTCGGCAGAGGCTCTAGGGCAGCCCACTTTTGAAAGTCTGACTCTGGTCGATAGAGGCTCTAGGGTAGCCCATTTCTGAAAGTCCGACTTCGATCGGCAAAGGCTCTAGGGCAGCCCACTTTTGAAAGCCCGACTACGGTCAGTAGAAGCTCTAGGATAGCCCACTTTCGAAAGCCCGACTCCGGTCGGTAGAGGTTCTAGGATAGCCCACTTCTGAAAGTCTGATTCTGGTCGGCAGAGGCTCTAGGATAGCCCACTTCTGAAAGTCTGACTCTGGTCAGCAGAGGCTCCAGGGCAGCCCACTTTTGAAAGTCCGACACTGAATGACAATAACTTCAAAATGATCCACGTGGAGATATAGCTTCGGGTTCGGACGAGCCAACGGACCGACACATAAAAAATTCCTAAGCATCCCGGTCTGGACTGAGCTACTGTCCAGTTACCACTTCAAGAGTTTTCGGGTTCGGACGAGCCGACGAACCAACACTTAGAAAAATTCCTGAGTGTCTTGATTCGGACTGATCTACTGTCCAACAGCTACTTCGAAAAGTCTGACCGCACGTTCAAACGAGCAGATGGGCCCACACCTAGGAAGATCTCTAAGTTACTCGTCCTGAATCAAGCTACTATTCAGCAACTACTTCCTACGGTCCTACCAAGCTAATCGGCAATACTTGAAATATTTCAAAAGAAAAAGTTTTGGTCAGACCGACCGACCGACATTCATAGATGCAGAGACATTGAGATATGACAAAAATATTATATTCTATTAGTGAGATCCTTTACAAAAGAAGAGGTCAGACCTTTACAAATGACTCAGGTTTGACTCGTCGAAGGTACATCAACCACTTCAGCTCTGACCTTATCCGCCACATTCGAAGCTTCCATCGAAGCATCTACCGTCCCAACATCGGCTCCGACCTAGGCGTCAGGTCCGCCTTCCTCCGCCTCGGCTTCGGTATGGGCTTCAGCTCCTTCGTCAACTGGACCCGTCTCTTCTTCGGCAACTTCTTCTTCTACCTGATTCGGTAGCTGTACAAAAGAAAGGTTGAGCTCCGGGAAGGTGGCGCTAACCTTTTCCAGGCATTGTTCATACCCGAAGTCAAAGCTATACGAGCTGGCCTCATTCATCTCCGCCTTGAAGTCTTCGGAGGCCTTATACTCCTTTACGGCTGCTTCGGCCACTGTGTTCATTAGCTCCCAGGTTATCTTCGACAACCCCTTATATCTTTCAGCCTCAGCCTGGTGACCCCTTGAGCGCCTCTCTGACTCACACAGGTGTGCCCTCTCTTCGGCAACCCGGCGGGCCAAGGACTTCACCCTCCGCCTCTTATTCTTTAGCTTGGCATCCAGGCCATCCCGCTGGGCCAGCAACTCTATAACCTGGTTCTTTTGAGCCTCTGCCTCGACTCGCAGGGCAGAGTGCTCTTCTTCGGCTGCCCGTAGGGTGGACAACTCTGCACTGGCAACCGTCAGCTCCACTTCTACGGTGTCCCTCACCGCCTCAGCTGCCTCGACTCTCTGGGTCAAATGATCTTTCAGATCCATCAGTTCGCCTAGGCCGTCATCCATCAGCAGCATGTCTTGAAGGAGCTGCAAATGATGAAACGAAGTTAGTGACTCATAGGCCAAGGCTAAGAGATCGGATTCGGAAGACTTATCCCCATCATGTGGTGAAGGGAACCCCTCGCAACCTCGTTCACTGATCACTGGCCCGATCTGTTCCAATCAATGCCCTCAACGGCCCTCATGAGCAGGCCTTTGACATGCTCGGCATCGTGGATGTCGCACCATTTCTGACGCTCTCCGTCATCGGCTCCACCGGCCTCCCCCCTGTCGGCCGCTCATCCTTCGGCCACTATTTCCACTCCGACCTCGGGGGAGGCCTCCTCGATCGGCTCAATGGGGGATGAGGATGGTGCTGTCTCTGGATCGGCCGGGGATGACCGATCTGCTCCTGTCTGGGTAGATGACTGCCTGAACGAAGATGAACGTTCTGACATTTTCGCCGCTGGGTGCTCCGACAGCAGCACACCATCATCCTTGGAGTCTAAGGAAATGATGATGGCGGTCTGCTCATTTGTCTGCTGCTTTGTCGGCCTCTCGGACATCAGCTCCTCCATATGCTGCCTCTTAGGTTTCTGAGTCACCGGCTCCGTAGTCCGAACGGCCCTCCTCTGGGCCGCCAATGCTGAAACAATAGATCGATCCGGCTTCATTTTGTTGCCTGCCAAAAAGCAAAGGTAAAGTTAGCAATAATAATGAAGCCGACAGAAGAAGATAGAAGGTCTTCAATGTGGGTTCTATCCAACCCAGCTGTCAGTGTTGGCTGATCCCAGCCCGATGGAGACTCTCCTCTCGGAGCAAGAAGGGCGCAAATGCCGGGTCCTCATCACTCATTTTATTGAAGTCGGCTTCATCGGCCCTCAGTATCTTCCTCCCATCGATGGCCTTCGGTCTTGGTTCTCTCCATGCCATCTCGAAGCCCCAGGGCTCCAGGATGTCTACGAAGAAGTACCGAGACTTCCATCCTTGAATGGCCAATGGAAGCCCCCCTAACATATTTTGGGTAGGGCGGGACTGAACATCCACCACTCCTGGCTTCGGAAGTCTTGTTTTAGAAAGAAAAAGTTGGAGAATAAGGACAGGCTCAACTCTACTCCGGCCCCCTAATAGAGGACCAAGAAGCCATAGATGGCTCGAATACTATTCGGGGTCAGCTGTGAAGGGATGACTCTATAGGAATTGAAGATTTGGACGAAGAGGTCATGAAGCGGGAACCGAAGGCCGGCCTTAAGGTGGTCTTCGTATATGGGAAGGGCTCCTAAGTTCAACGGGCCATTCACCCTTCCCTCCTTACTGGGAACAGTAAGGTGCAGTGTGGTTGGTATACTGTAAATGACCCTAAGACTCTCTACCCTATCTCGAGTCATGGTCGTAGGGATGTCATAAGGACCTGGTTCCCTATTCCCGCAGGTCGAGCTCCGACTACCAGAGGCCATTCTAATGGAGGCTACAGGAGGGAGAGTGGACAGAACTGACCTGGTTTCCTAGTAGAGTAAGAGCAGCGAGGGGGAGGGATTCTTTCTCCTTGAGCGCAAAGATAGCAGAAGACTCCCTTCGGGCCTCCTCCCCCTCCTTTTATAGGCACTGAAGGGTTGCTTCCTAGCGCCCCTCGAGCACCGCGGTCTAACGACAGGCAATGTGACTTCCCGATTCAACGCGGGAGCTGGGGGGACGTGCCGGATCGCGTCTAATCACGATTCGCGTGACCATCCAACCAACGGTGAATGGGTTATCTCGGGCGCTGTGCCAATCGCTCGGATCTTGCCACATCGACCACGTCGTGTCAGGATTGCGACGGGCGGATGTTTCGGGCTGGCACCCTATCATTGCATCGTACCAGCATTAACTGCCTCTCCTGCCACCGCTAATGCGGTGCTGACACCTGTCCACAGGCAAAAATTCGGAGCAGAAGATGGCCGGTCGCAGCACGCCGAATCAGATTCGTAATCATATCGAGGACTAGCGCATTAATTGCCAAGTAATACTCTAGTCCTTCGAAGCTGCAGGACCACTGGAAGGCCAAGAGTAAGGGGGCAACTGTTGCACCCGACCGACTTACCACCAAACCGGACTAGCTTTTTGCTGTGGTCCGACCGGACCACCCTTCTGAAGCTCCGACGGACGCTTTCCTTCGGAAGTTCGACCCACACGAAGTAGAGGTCCGAATGACCCACTCCTGCTGAGGTCCGGCCCACTATTCTCTATCGAAAATCCGACTCATTGAAGTAGAGGTCCGAATGGCCTACTTCTGCTGAGGTTCGGTTCACTGTTCTCCATCGAAAGTCCGACCCATTGAAGTAGAGGTCTGAATGACCCACTTCTGCGAGGCCCTGCCCACCGGTCTCCATCGAAAGTCCAACCCATTGAAGTAGAGGTCCGAATGGCCCACTTCCGCTGAGATCCGGCCCACCTGCTTCTGCTAAAGCCCTGATGAACGCTCTCCTTCGGAGGTCCGACTGGCCCTCCCCAGTCGATGTCCGACCAATTCACTTTGAGTATCCAGGAGACTCTAGAAGCCACTTCCAACTGGTATCAGAATTCTGTTATAACAGAATTCTGCTATAACAAAATTCTGCCACATCAGCACCACTACTCCACCATCCCTACAATGTCGCCCTATCCGGGTGCCACGTGGCCACTCTCCAGATTCTTCAAGGGGCAGATCAGTCTTTCTCGGCCTCTTCCCTAACGAATTTTGGACTGTTCCGCGTCTATATAAGGTAACTGGGAGATCCCATTTTAAGCTAAGTACACTCTTCCCTCTCCATACGTTGTCTCTTCGATTCATCCATTCTGTTGTCCTCAAGCTCCTGCTAACTTAAGCATCGGAGTGTCCCCCACCGGAATACCACCGGTCCTTGAGGATTTCGTTGCAGGTCGACCAGGAGAAGAGCGCTCCAGCCAGGCCGTCCGACCCCGATTTAGGAGAAGTTGCCGCAACAGTTAGATTATGTTGTGTCGTAGTTTAAAACTACAAGCAAACTGATATCTAGTGGCCTTTTATTATTGGCTTGGCTATTTAGATCACTCAACCAACTAATCAAACTTTTGAAATTATTTTGATATCAAATCATTAAATCACTGATATTAGCATGCAAAAATCAGTTGCTGCATGCTCATTAGAAAACTTTAAAGTTATTTGACTTCAATTTATCGTGCCAAGTATAGAATCAACACTAGGTTAGCTTGGTCATTGCCGAGAAATGACATGGTTCAAAGTTTAATAAAAAGCGAGGGAGGGCCTTAGAACCTCCTCGGTATACTCAAAAAGAAAAAAAAAAAAATCTGGTTCAAATTTTAGGCTAGAACCGTGAAACCCTTGTCACAATTTTGATGTAATAGCACATTCGAACTGCCCCACTCTATCTTGGATTCCAAGTTCAGAGCCTTGGATATGAATGTAAAGGGGCCAGGAACTCTACATGCAGCTGTGTCCATCGTATTTGCTTGCTTCTAAAGATATCATTTATAAATATCGAACCCTATCAAACCATTATTTTTTTATAGTAACAAAAAGGGCAAAAGCCATGCATCAAAGATTCATATTCAACTCGGACTACACTTGGAAATGATATTTTGGAAAGAAATTTTGTTTAGGAATAAATAGTTTCTGTTAATGACTAGGAGTTCCGATGATATTAATTAATAACGACATGAATACAATATTTTGGTTGTTATATTACTTATTGCAGAAGAAAGAAATAGGTGTTAATACTAAATAAATAAATACAATTATTTTATCATGACCACATGGAGAATAGAATAATTGCTTTTTATTTTATGTTATTTAGATGAACAATTAAAATATCAAATAACAGCAATTTTCGTTGTTATACAATGGTCATTTATACCAAATCAATGACTAAACGATGACTACACCCAAAATAAAAAAAAAAAAATGGTGACTCCTAAGTTTTAACGCAACTCTAGAAAACCATCATAAATATAGTGAATGAGACCAACATAGCGTCATTGTGACGACAAACGTAACCACGGTTCATTGTAAAGCTTGTTCTGCCTGGGAGGCTATGCCACTCCCTAGCAGCCAACGAGAGCATAGCAGTGATCAAACGGCGAGACGGTGGTGCAGTGGCATTCGTGTAGATG
Organism: Areca catechu; assembly: GCA_021397845.1. Classification (NCBI taxonomy): domain Eukaryota; kingdom Viridiplantae; phylum Streptophyta; class Magnoliopsida; order Arecales; family Arecaceae; genus Areca; species Areca catechu. Next base: position 1,575,771 of record CM038049.1, on the reverse strand, counting down.
GGGGAAAGCCAAGGGCAAGCAGAGGAAGGAAACAGATCTGGTGCTGGGTTCGCGAGGAATTGGCGATGTCGCCGCGTCGAGAATCCCGTTGCCCGACCAAAAGATCGGGCGGAAAACCACGAGGCCGGTCAGATCGCCGCCCTTTTCGTAACCCACCTTAACCTTAACCCCCGCACCATCGCTTCTATCTAACCCCAGTATAGTTTATCCAGAAACAAACCCCGTTTATGTCTGCATAGCCTCTGTAACATGTTTTCTGTTTGAAACATCCAGCCGATGATACTCCACGCATCCCCCACCGCCACTACTGTTTTTATTTTTTTATTTTTTTTCCAATTTTAACGTTGGTCGGGTCAGGTTGGGTTTGGTCAATTTAGGTCTTTTAAGATCAGGTTCGAGTTGGGTTCCGACCCGTCGGCACCCAATCTTAATGGTTTTTTTTTAAATAATAATAATAATTATTATTATTATTTTTCACTGGGAAATAATGTGGTGTGAGAGAGCGAGGCGCTATAAGAGATCCGAGAAGAGGTGAGAGAAAGGGGAAGGAGGGGAAGAAGAGAAACGTGAAGAGAGACCCCTCTTTGCCACTCTTTTGCTCGTTTCCTCTCTTTGCTGTTGGAATCTCACTGTTACCACCTGAGAATGAGGCGATTCCTTCCGAATCTGTGCTGGAGTTATTAGGATCTGAGGGTGAAAGGGGATCAGAAGGGAAATATTCTACCTGCCGAATATGGAGTCTTTACTGCGATTTGGGTTTGGGGATTGGAGTCGGAGATGGGAAGGAGCGAGATGGTGAGCATTCGCTGACAAAGCTGGGTTCTTTTGGGGAAAATGGGATTTTGGAAGCCGGTATTGCGTTGCTGGTTCTCTGGACCTGTAGTTTTTTAGTCAGAAGCCTGCAATTTCTGCCACTTCTGGCCTCGTGCTGTGGACTGGGTTTCTGGGGTTTGAGAGTGTTAGGGCTTCTATTGAGTAGTTGATGGAGCTTTGGGGTTGATTCAGGGAAGGTATAGGTTTCTTTTATTCAGCTTAGGGTTTCATAGTGTTCATGAAGGCGAGCTTGGTTTGGGCTTTGAGGTCATCGTGAAGGGAGTTCCTAGAAAAAGCTAGGAGACAGTGGGATTTCTCGTGTACTCTGAACCTAATTGGTATTTTGTATGGTTCATTGATTGTCTGGGAGCAGGGATTCTGCTCGAAGAAACGTAAGTGATTGGTTTGATTCGTTAATTTCTTCCTGTACTTTGAAAAATTGGATTTTCTTGCGCTATTTCGTTAGCAAATTCTCTCTCTCTCTCTCTCTCTCTCTCTCTCTCTCTCTCTCTCTCTCTTCTGTTTTTTTTCTTTTTTTTTTTTTTGAGGGTTGGCGGGCGCGGTGACTTTTATAGTTGTAGATATCTTTTAGTTCATGCTTTAAAACTCATCTTGCGTTCTCATTTGTTTTATTCCTTGTTATCAGGAATTGAGGAAAGAAGGAATTATGATTGGTTTGCTTTGTTAAAATGTGAGAGTTTTTTTTAAAAAAAAAAAAAAAAAAAAATCTGTGTTGGATTTGATCATTTATAGAGTCAAGCGAAGCGGATCTTACTTCTTGTCTGGTTTTATGCCCAAAACTAAAAAAAATCGTATTTGATTCGCAGCATTTGCCTGAAAAACTAGTTGGAGCATGATTACATTCAGCAGCGAACCCATCAAAGAATCGATGAAGGACACCGACAAGTGCTTGGACTCCCAACTCTGGCACGCATGCGCCGGAGGGATGGTTCAGATGCCAGCGGTGAACTCGAAGGTGTACTACTTCCCCCAGGGCCACGCAGAGCACGCCCAAGGCATCGCGGACTTCGGGAGCCCCCCCGGTGTCCCGGCGCTCATCCTCAGCCGGGTGAGCGCTGTGAAATTCATGGCAGATCCGGAGACCGACGAGGTCTTTGCCAAGATCCGGATGACTCCAGTTCGGTCGGACGAGCCGGACTATGGCGACGATGATGGAATGGGCCTCGGTAGCAACGGGGCTGATGTGCAAGAAAAGCCTGCTTCTTTTGCCAAGACACTGACCCAGTCGGATGCCAACAATGGCGGGGGCTTCTCTGTTCCTCGCTACTGTGCCGAGACCATCTTCCCGCGGTTGGACTACTCGGCGGACCCTCCAGTCCAGACTGTTCTTGCCAAGGATGTGCATGGAGAGGTTTGGAAGTTCAGGCATATATACAGAGGGACTCCTCGCAGGCACTTGCTTACCACTGGGTGGAGCACTTTTGTGAACCAGAAGAAGCTTGTTGCTGGGGATTCTATTGTGTTCCTCAGAACAGAGAATGGGGATCTTTGTGTGGGGATCAGACGGGCCAAAAGAGGGGTTGGTGTGGGGCATGAATCCCCGGGGTGGAATCCTCCCGGTGGTAATTGTTTCCCAGCCTACGGGGGTTTTTCTGGCTTCCTAAGGGAAGAAGAAAATAAGTTGATGAGAAGCAATGGAAATGGCGGTGTCTTGAATTCTGGTGGGACTATTATGAGGGGAAGGGGTCGAGTGAGTGCTGATTCTGTTATCGAGGCTGCAAATCTTGCCGCTAATGGAAAGTCTTTTGAGGTAATTTACTACCCGAGAGCCAGTACGCCTGAGTTCTGTGTGAAAGCTGCTGCGGTGAGAGTGGCGATGCGGATCCAGTGGTGTCCTGGGATGAGATTTAAGATGGCCTTCGAAACCGAGGATTCCTCGAGGATTAGCTGGTTCATGGGAACTATATCTTCTGTTCAGGTTGCAGATCCGATAAGATGGCCTAATTCACCTTGGAGACTTCTTCAGGTATGCTTTCTATGTAGCATCCATAGTCTCTGGACTTTATTGTGCATTCTATTACTTTGTGTTATTTACGTAGCAATTCCTTTTTCTGAGTATTATTTGGCCTCAATATTTTACTCAATCTCTTTCTAGCTTCAATTTTGTTTTGGATCAGCAAATGTTGTTGGTGTGGAGCCTGCAGTGGCAGGAGCCTCATGCACTGGGATACCTTTTTTTTTAAAAAAAAAATTTTTTTGTGGGAAAGAAGAACCTTATGTTTTGGGTGCCAATTTAGTTATTTTTCCCCTTCCATTACCCCTGTTTATTTTGCTTGTGATTTCTTGCTTCTTTCATATAGGTTTTTACTGATGAATTATTCAATAGAGAAACAGCTTTAGGTTGAACATGTATGGTGATCATTTTGTAGCCTGCCTGTGTTCTTACTTACCTACCATCAGATGGAAGGAAACTTTTCTGCAATCTTCTGTGTGCTCTTTTCTACCGGGACTGAAGTTTGATCTATGAAATCTGATGTATGCTAGCATGTATTGTTAGTGCTCATGCAGGTGTTACACCATCATGCTTGCCATTTGTACTTTCTTTTGTAAAGAAACCTACTTTCTTCCACATTTGATTGATATGATTGATTCTTCTGGAATCATGCATCAATAACTGTCTTAACTGCCAATTTAGAACATCTATTCACATTAGTGCTTCTATTTCCAAAAAAAGGGTTATTGTGAATATTCATAGATCATATCTCGTTTTGTATTAACTTTATTGTTGAAGACCTTGCTCAGGCTTTTGTGCCTGCTTTTGGGTATGAACATTGTGCGTCAAAGGATATAAACAAAGTATTTACCGGGAAAACTGCTGGAAGCCTGTCATGATTTTCTTTCATATGTTGTAAGATGACTGCTTTGAATGGAGTGATTTCAAGATAACAGTGTGCTTTTGTTGACAACTAACTCTTAATAATGTGTTTTATACAAAGGAAAACTAGAGTTCTCTCTCTCTCTCTCTCTCTCTCTCTCTCTCTCTCTCACTGTGTGTGTGTGGAAAAAAGAGCCTCTGTGATTCCGTTGTTCCATTTTATGTAAACCTTATGAATTATGTAGCTTAATCACATATCATCCATTTCAAGTAGGCAAATAGATGAGAGATTTTTGAAGCTGCTCTTGTTAGTTTTAATCACATTCTTTACTGGATTTTAATACGATATTTGACATGCTGACGATACTTGTAGAGCTGTGGAAAAGATAATTTAAGTTTAGATATGAATAACCTAATGGCTTGTATTTCACTGACATGTTTTCTTCATAACCTTCTGAAATATTTTCATGTTTTACTTTTGTGTACTCTACAAATGGTTCTCTTGCTTGGCAATATCAACTCCTCTGAAACTTTGTATTTTTCATTTTTCATTTATGTCTTGAATTTATTGCTAGACTGTATCCTTCCTTTGAAATGGTTTTGCTTGCAGGTGACATGGGATGAACCAGACTTATTACAGAATGTGAAACATGTGAGCCCGTGGCTTGTTGAACTGGTTTCTAACTTGCCAACTATCCATTTAGCACCCTTCTCACCACCACGGAAGAAGTTTCGCATCCCACAACACCCTGATTTTCCCATTGAAGGCCAACTTCCAACTCCCTTGTTTCGAGGAAACCCCCTTGGGCCCAGCAGCAGCCCCTTGTGCTGCTTTCCAGACAGTACTCCTGCAGGCATACAGGGAGCCAGGCATGCTCAATTTGGTATCTCTCTATCAGATCTCCACCTTAGCGAACTGCAGTCGGGTCTGTTCCATGCTGGGCTCCACCGGCTTGATCAAGCCACTCCACCCTCTAGAATCTCCACAGGACTTATCATTGGCAACCCCGCCATTCATGACAATGTATCTTGTTTGCTAACCATTGGCAATCCTTCTCAGAGCACAAAAAAACTATGCGATGGAAAGACACCTCAGTTTGTGCTCTTTGGACAGCCAATACATACCGAACAGCAGATATTCTCAAGCAATTCCGGGGACACGTTCTCCCCTGGAGTTACTGGAAACAGTTCATCGATGGGAATCCTGAAAAGACCACAAACACGTCAGATGGTTCTGGCTCTGCAGTTCATCAAAATGGGCTTGCAGAGAATTCATCATGTGAAGGATTTCCATGGTACAGGGATCGCCGAGCATCTGAGCTTGGTCTGGAGACTGGACATTGCAAGGTATTCATGGAATCAGAAGATGTAGGTCGCACCCTGGACCTTTCTGTCCTTGGTTCATATGAGGAGCTGTATGGGAGGCTAGCGGACATGTTTGGGATTGATAAATCAGAAATGATGAGCCATGTGCTTTACCGAGACGCAGCTGGTGCAGTTAAACAAACTGGAGGTGAACCTTTCAGGTGAGGATTACAATCAGAGTTTATAACTTATGAATTTTTCTAGAGCTAGCGTCTCTAGCTGACAGAAACATTTAGTAACTGGTTTTAAGTCCAATGTGTGCTTTCAGGATTGTATAGGAGCTCGCCTTTCTCTTCTTTAGTAGCATTTTTCATTTTTCCTGTTATTTGCATCTCTTCTAGTGAGCTCGCATTCTCAATTGTGGTTAGACCTCAAGTAAGTGGGGAAAGGTGATGCTTCTTAGATAGTCGCTCCTCTGATATTGCATTTGAGTTGTGAATTAACGTTATCTATCTAGTTCCGTCTGTCAAGCCTTGAAATTAAGAGAAGCAATTTCATGTGAAAGCCAGTCTGCTTGCTGTACTAGAGCTCATTGGCATATTATCTGAACATGATGCATTGACCTGTGCTGTGCCTATGATAGTTGGAATATATATCCTATAGTTCGGGCTGTTATATTGCTACATGTGATTGTGGGGTTGCTTCCCGCTACATCATCTTTCTTGTATTCATTCATTCGACTAAATTGTGCTTGTATTGAAGACTTTGGAGTGTCATGAGAATTTCATTTAACTTTCTGATAGACAGTTTCCACCATTGCAGTGAGTTCACGAAGACAGCACGGAGGCTGACGATATTAACAGATTCGGGCAGCGACAACATAGGAAGGTAGGAAAACTCTCCCATCAAATGTACAGTTGAAGGAGCAAGTGTCTTGTTAAGTGTCATCTTCATGGACCCTTTTGTTTTTGAATACTTATTCAAGTTGCAGAGGCAGTTCATTGTGTTGTTTCAATTCCCAAAATGGGGTTTGGATCTAGACTTGGTATTTACCATCTTTAGATTAGTAGGATGATTTGTCTTTATCTTTTCGCCCTGGATATTTCTACAACATGAATCTATTTCATTAGGCCCTTTCAATGGTTTTTGGCACTTCGACGGGAATGCAGAGACAGCCCAAATGTCTGTTTCATGAATGCACTTTTGGAGTTGCAGGAAGCCTTAGCAGAAATTAGGAGACGTGTGTGCATGACTGGTTGATAGGCGCCTGTGGTAAGAAAATGGATGTAATTAATTACGTTTGTTTTCAGGAACCCCAACCTTAATGGGTGGGCACAGGGTTTGGTGGTTATGTTCATGGTTTAGAAAGTTAAGCGCGTTGATGATGCAAAAGAAAATTAAGGAGGCTTCTTCCTCGGTACTGGCATTTAATATTTTAATTTATTTACTACATCATTCAACGCTACGACTCCGCGTCCAGCTTCTCTCCTCCTTCCAGTGTGAACCGGTCCTGTCCTGGTGGCGTGTGAGCCGACAAGCTTGGGAATTTTTTTTAAAAATAATGTAAAAAAAATTATTATTTAAAAAAAATATAGAAATAGGTGTTTTTTTTTATATTTATGAAAATATGTGTTTTTCTGTTTACGTGATAGAAAATTCATTTTGGGTCGAGAGGTGTTAGCTGGACTGAGATCGTCTGTGATAAAGATGATTTCAAGTCGAGAATTTAGGATTTTAAATATTTTTTTATAAAATTTAATATGAGATTGATTTAATATTTTTAAATTAAAAAATTTTTGATAGGATTTTTAAAATCGTCGGTTGGAAAAATGATTTTAAATCAACTTAAAATGATCTTTGTCAAAAGACGATTTCAGTCCATAAAGTATTTAATTTTTTAAATATAATTTTTTAGATTAATTATTTAATTATCTAGATTAATTATTTAATTTTTTGAATATTTTTTTTAAAAAAAATTTAAATTATCATGGATGATATTTTTGTAATTAAATGAATGATATTTTCGTAATTAAATCAAACAAAGAGCATCTTAGAAATTAATTGTCCGTCGCTTATTATCTGATTTTTAAAAATTTAATTTATAAAATATCTTCCATGATATTTGATTTAATTATGAAAATATTATTCATTTAATTACGAGAATGCTATTCATAGTTATTTGAATTCGTTTTTTATTGGGACATTTAAAATATTAAATAAAAATCTTTTATAAATATCTCTGCATCCTATAAGTACTGTTTTTAATTAAATTTTAGTTTAATAAAATTTTAAAAATATATATAACAAAATTTAAAAGATATTATAATATTAATTGAAAATAAAATTAATTAAAAATATTATAATAATATATTACAATATATTTTTATATTATAATAAATACTTTATATTTTAAAATATAATAAATTTATTATAATTTATTATATTATATATTATATAATAGTATAAAAAATTTTAAAAATTAAAAAATAAAAAATAATCATCATGTCGATACCATCCAGTCGCCATCCCGGTACCAGTTTGGTCGACAGTCCGGTATCAGTCCGATCTCTTGCTTAGGATCGACGGTCGGATCGATGGCTAGACCTTGGTCCGGCCGTCGGTCCGGCCCCCGATCCGATCGCCAGTTCGGTCACTAGGGTCCGACTGCAGGTCCGACTGTTAGGATCCTGCCACCAGTCTAGCCCCAGTCATGCCACAGATTCGATCGCCAGTCCGGTTGTCGGGGTTCTGCCACCGGTCTAGAGCAAGAATTGGACTGATATTGAGCTGTCGATCGAACTGGTATCGAGTTGGCGACCAAATGGTATTGACATGATGATTATTTTTTATTTTTTAATTTTTAAAATTTTTTTATACTATATTATAATAATATATAGGCAAACAAGCTATTTCAGATTCTGAATCTAAGGCAAATCTAACTCTTCAAGACCAAAATTTTCTCGAGACAATTACTAGTTTGACGGTCCAAAATTGGTATGTCAAAGTAGTAATCTCCGTAGAAGATTTTGTTTTTGAAACCGTTGCCCTAATTGATTCGGGAGCTGATTTAAACTGCATCCAAGAAGGATTAATCCCCACAAAATATTTTGAAAAAACAAAAGAAAAACTCAAAACTGCTAGTGTGTCAAAACTCCAAATAAAATATAGGCTTTCTGAAACGAAAGTCTATTTTGAAATCAATTTTTGACCACACAATTTATATTAATCAAAAACATCAATAGACCAGTTATCCTAAGGACATCCTTCCTTAATATCATCAAACCTTTTATGGTTGATGATGAAGGAATCACCACAAATTCCTTAGGCCCAGAACTCAAGATTAAATTTATGACAAAAGAATACATCAAAGAACTCAATTCCCTTAATGAAATTTTTAGGAAAACAAGGCACCTAGAATTTCTAAAAGATGAAATAAATCTCAAAAGGCTTGAAGAACAACTCCAGAACCCATTAACCAAACAAAAAATTGAAACTTCAAATCCTTATTAGGGATTCTGTTTGTTCTTGTCTACTAAATGCATTCTGGAATAGGAAAAAGTTTGCCATGCATCTTCCCTATGAAAAAGATTTCAATGATAGGAAGATACCCACTAAGGCCCGGCCCATCCAGATGAATCAAGAACTTTTAGAATATTGCAAAATCGAGATCCAAGATCTCATCCAAAAAGGCCTAATCCGGCCTAGCCATTCTCCTTGGAGCTGTGTTGCATTCTATGTTCAAAAAAATGCAGAACTTGAGAGAGGTGCTCCAAGACTTGTCATCAACTACAAACCCCTCAATCAGGCTTTAAGCTGGGTTAAATACCCCTTACCCAATAAGAAAGACCTGCTCAATAGGACCATTGTAGCCAAGATCTTCTCAAAGTTTGACCTGAAATCTGGTTTTTGGCAAATCCAAATCTCCGAGCAAGACAAGTACAAAACGGCGTTTACAGTTCCATTTGGCCAATACGAATGGAATGTAATGCCCTTTGGACTCAAAAATGCTCCTTCTGAGTTTCAAAAAATTATGAACGACATCTTCAATCCTCATTCAAAATTTTTTATTACATATATTGATGACGTTCTAATTTTCTCAGAAACCATAGATCAACATTTCAAACATCTGCAAACTTTCCTAAACCTGGTTATTAGGAATGGACTTGTTCTTTCTGAACCAAAAATGAGCTTATTTCAAACCAGAATTAGGTTCCTAGGCCATGATTTGAACCAGGGAACTATCAAACCAATTGAGAGGTCCATTGACTTCGCCAATAAATTTCCTGATGAAATCACAGACAAAACCTAACTCCAAAGATTTATAGGAAGCCTGAACTATGTCTCTGACCACCTCAAGGATATCATAACCTTAGCAAAACCTCTTTACCATAGATTAAGGAAGAATCCCCCGGCCTGGTCACAAAACCATACCAACATTGTTATGAAGATTAAAGCCCAAGTCAGAAGTCTCCCTTGCCTATACCTTCCTGACCCAAAAGCCCAAAAGATTGTTGAAACTGATGCCTCAGAAATGGGCTATGGAGGCATCCTTAAACAAACCAAAGGAGACACTGAGCAACTTATCCAATTCACCTCGGGTAGTTGGAACGAAACCCAAGCCAAATATTCCACCATTAAAAAAGGAATTTTAGCCATTGTTTTAAAATTTCAAAGCGATTTGCTCAATCAAAAATTTTTATTAAGAATTGATTGCAAATCTGCAAAATTTATTTTGAAAAAAGATGTTGAAAACCTAGCTTCAAAACATATATTCGCTATGTGGCAAGCTCTACTTTCAATCTTTGACTTTGATATCGAACATATCAAAGGCCAAAACAATTATCTGCTTGATTTTCTCTCACGTGAATTCTTGCAGGGCCTCAACAACAATGGCACCAAAGAAATCCCAAAGTACAGAAAGCCCAAATTCTCAAACAAACAAAAGAGTCATATGCTCAACCCACAGAGCCCAAAATAACCTCCAGTTCAAAAGCCCAAGAACCAAGTTTTCCAAAGTTGTCCTGGTACGACATTGTCACCCAGGAAGAAAAAATCCAAGAAAACCAAAAGCCCACTCCACAAAAGGCCCAAACGACCCCAATGTCCACAAAACAAATGGCCGACCTAGCAAGGGCCAACCCTGCTCTTATGAGCATTGACCTATTCCAGAAGGCAGTATCAGACGACGAAACTGCCAAAACCAAAGCTAGCTCAGACCAAAAACAAAAAATGATAGTGAGCTTTTTCAACTCATTATCCTTTCAAAACACTCAAAAGGAAGTTGGGATCTCTGGCCCAACTCCCCTTCAAAAACTCAACCCCAAAAAATCAAATTATTTTGAAAAATCAAATTTTCAACCAATTTTTACAATTGAGGATGAATATATGGACACTAGTCCATTAAAGATTATTGGAAAAGTTTTCCCTCAAGGGTGGCATTTCCCTCAGAGGGATCCACTCAAAACAAATATATTTTATGAGTTCATCTTGATTGACACAAACTCCGTGGCAATCAAGCACTACAAAGATAGGGCTGATCCTTCGGTCATCACCCATTCAACAGCCCAAATACTTCAAGTCATGTCTCCATCTGCATGGGGAGACAATCCAAATACTTACAAAAAACTATCCCAAAAATATAATCCCCAATATTTCCATTATTGGGATTACAAAGCCGCTTGGTATAATACTTTTCTTTTCCAAAATCCATGGAATCGTCATTCTTGGATTTTCTATTTCAAGGCAAATACCTCCTACAATTTTCCATACTGGTTCGTTGATTGGTGGAACCACCATGGACCAACCCTTGACATTATCCCTCAAGTTGTCAATGAAGGATGCTTAACGTGTCTTCAAAAAATCATCCTTTTTGAAAGAGAGAAGAAATTTCCTATCCTTCTCACTTTCTTTTCACGATTCGTATTATCCTGGATCTTATGCTGGGAATTTGCGGTTGTCAATATTCCAAATTTCCAACCAACTCTAGCCAGAAAATTCAAGATAAAATGGTGGTAGGAGTTCAACCCAGACAAAGCTTCCAAACAAAAGGTGTTGGACTGGTTCAACAAGAACCCCCAGATTTCTCTCAAAATCGAGCCGTCCACCTCAAAGTTCCTGATGCAAAAATCATTTGCTACCTCAAAATTGGCCGCTGCCAAATCCAAAGCCGAGTACAAGAAATACTTAGCACAGATCATGGCAGAGCTCAAAAAGGAAGAAGAAGAAGAACAGTTACCCAGCAGTTCTTCGTCATCCAACCAGACCCCACAAGAAGATGAGGAGGATACATTCTTTGAAATCTGACGGATAATCATCAATCATAAAATGGTGGACAAGAAGTGACTGCCCTTTAAGTCACATCAAAATAAAAAAAAAGCCCGTACCAGCACCAGCAATGATGCTCGTACCAACCAGGCAAGAAGTGACCACTTCTTTAAGTCACATCATGACAAAAACAAGAAGTGCCAGTACCCGCACCTGCAAAAGAAAAAGATGCTCGTACCAGCCAGACAAGAAGGACTCCCACTTTGGTCAAATCAAACCAAAAGCCAAAGTGACAAGACCAAAGGCATACCCGGACTCCTTTGGACTCCAAATTTTATCAAAACCAATTGCGGACTTGAAGCCTCTCATCAATCCAACTTGATGAAAACTTCTATAAGAAGAAGGAAACACTTCGGAGTCCGGCAGAAGCAAAAAACCACAAAGGGCTGAGGGCATAGCCAGAGTGTTAGGTCCTCAGTCCCCTACCCTCAAATATTGTAGCAAACCACTCAAGCTTGTAAGGAGCCTCTTCGGAAGCTCCTCCCATCCAATCTTCAAGCCTTCCCTTCTAGGTAAGAAGGTAAAGCTTGCAAATGTATCAAGATTTCAAAAATATTTCAATAAATTTCAAGTTTAAATTAAATTCTTCAAGTTTCCCAATTTACTTTCAAGTTATCAGATAGAACTTCATAGTTCTATCTTCAAGTAAGAAACTGTAGACAACGACTGGACAGCAGTCGTAAGGCAGGTCGGGGCCGCACTGCTACAGGAAACTGTAGAGGAAGGGGTGCCTGTCACAGTTTTAGAACGAAGACGACTATGAATAGTCTTTAAATCCTGCAAATTTATCTTTTTGATTCACTTTGGTCCTTGTTCATTTGATTACCTGTTCATCACCCCACCTAGACCCTGGTTGCACATGGTATCAGAGCAAGTACATGGTATTAGAGCCAGAGGGGGGAGGAAGGGTAGAGCAAGTACTAGATCTACTATCCATCAAGTAAGACCTTTGTCCTGAGTAGTCGAGTTTAACCGAAAGGTTGCTATTGTGGAGGGCGTGTTGCCGAGGATAGGCGTTTGTTGCCCGATTTATCAGTAGCCGTAGGTAAAGGGACAATAGGAATTACAAAAATGAATAGGATTTCTAGAACTTTTTCTACCAGTTCTTCTTCCAAAGAGGAAGATACTGTTACTGCCCTGGCCGAGGTAGAAGATGAACAGTTCATCAAATGGACTGTTCCAAAAATATCAAAAGGATCAGTTTACAAACATCAATTCTTACCCGACAGTAGGGTTAGGTTAGAAGAAAAAACTGTGTCAATAGCGGGCGACCACACAATAATACAAATCCTACCCAAAGGCCTAGTCAATTCCCTCAAACCCAAGTTTGAGTTTATCCATATAGGTCTGGTTCAAGTTGCAGCCAAACCTTTAGTCATAAGAGGGCTTGATACAGCCATGCTCCTCTGCCTAAGAGATGGCCAACCAGGTTCCATGATTCCCTGTTAGGAATGGTGGAATCAAGCCTATATACTTCAACTGTAATACAGATCTGATCCTAAAACTCAGAGACCCAAATATCCTGAAGGCTCTTGAGCTTGATGTTAGACTCCATGAGTTCAACATCATGCCCGGATCCTTCCTTGTAGCAGTCACGATTAAGTACTATTACAAAGTGACCAACGACCTTGACCACATCAAGGTTGTTAACAAGAGAACTATTGGAAGTACCATGTACTTCCAAACCAATCATTTGAAAGGAAACATTCATATCCCAAAGACACTGGTTTGGGATCAGATCTCCCTTCCTGAAACCTGGCTTTTGGAAAAGGCCATTCCTGCACCAAGGAAGTCTGCCTCTACAGTTGAGACCATTACCACTCTCCCAGAAGGAGATGTGGAGATCAAGTTCAACAGAGGCCTTTAAAGGAGCTTCAGCAGCAGGTACGATTCAACTCCAAAAGTTTCAATCCCTCCTAGGTTTAGTCTATCCATCTCTGAGACCAAACTTAGAGAAGTAAACAATGAACCAAGGATTCCTCGGCCAATTTATAATGAATCAAATTCACCCCCAATCTCTCCAACCTTTTCCCAGATCACTGAAAATAGAGAATCAGAGATATGCATGATCTATAGAGATTTTTCCATAGACAAAGAAAGCTTTAGGAAAGATTTCTATTCCTAAAAAAATAAAGAAAAAAGGGAATGGTTCTTTGCCACTTTCGACAAAGGACAGAGAGACAAGATACAGTCAAAATTCTATGAAACCCTCAATATCCTAGAAAAGAACATCAATTTCTTCACTTGGTTTGATTACCATGCCAAAGAAAATCCCAAGCAGATAGCTATGATCACAGGGAAACCTTTTATTTCTTGGCAGGACAGCAGAGGAAACAAAATAGAGAAAAACCATCCTCCGCTGCAAGAAATAAAAATTCCTGTTAAAGACTCAATTGTTACTGCCTCACCATTTAAGATTAAATCTGAACCAACAGAAACCCCGAATGGTAGAGATCTCAAAAATATCATAGAACAAAATAATTTAGAATATAAAATATTTATTATAATATAAAAATATATTATAATATTTTTTAATTAACTTTATTTTTAATTAATGTTATAATATCTTTTAAATTTTGTTATAATTTTTTTAAAATTTTATTAGATTAAAACTTGATTAAAAAATAGTATTTATGGAGTGTAGAGGTATTTATGAGGGATTTTTATTTAATTCTCTAAATGCCCTTACGAAAAACCAATCCAAATAACTCTGAACGGTATTTTCGTAATTAAACGAATGTCATTTTCATAATTAAACTAAATATTATGAAGGATATTTTGGGAATTAATTTTTTTTAAATCGGATCGGAAGCGACAAACAATTAATTTCTAAAATACCCTTCATAATATTTGGTTTAATTATAAAAATATCATTCGTTTAATTATGAAAATGCCATTCAGAATTATTGGAATTGATTTTTCATAAGGGCATTTAGAAAATTAAATAATTTACAGGTTGAAATCGTGTTTGGCAAAGACGATTTTAAGTTCATTTAAAATCGTTTTTCTAACTTATGATTTTAAAGATCACATTAAAAAAAAATTAATTTAAAAATATCACATCAATCTCATATTAAATTTTATAAAAAAAATTATTTAAAATTCTAAACTTATGTGTGGCAAAGATGATTTCTCGATTTGAAAACGATTTCAGCCCAGCTGGCACCAATCGATTGAAAAATGGATTTTTCTGTAACATTAATAGAAAAACAACTACTTTAAGGAACATCTATTTTCATAAAAAATTTTTCTTTACATTATTTTTAAAATAAATTCCCAGTTTAGGTCCCATGACATATATTCATGTCTTTATTGTCTTATCAACATCACGTTCTTTGCAAAGGCTGCCGTGTTGGGAGCTCCGAGCTGCCTTTTTAATGTCCGGCTTTTTCCGGTGCCCATTCTTTTGATGTGGTGGTGATTGGTGGGCTGCCCGTCTTTGCCTATGCAAGCTTCTATTAACTTAATCTCTGTGGTTAGAAGAGTCAGTTATTGTATTTCTTTTCCGGAGCGAACTGATTGATGGATTTGATTCCAGTATCTTATTGCACGATTGACGGCTAGATGTTTGCAGTGGAGCGAAGTTGGCCTCTCATAAAGTAGTTCGATTAACAGCAAAGAAACACGCCAGGCGTGGTGCATGGCCTGGCCCTTTGCTTATCCAAAGTCAGGATCCTTCTATGCTTTCGGGAGCTACGCTTTCATCGTTGAACTGTGTGGTATTGATCTTTTTACCAGGTGTCTGAATTCGTAAGAATTTGGACCTTTTATATTATTTATTTTACAAGAGCATGAGATGCTACGTTCATGCAGATAAATCAATCAAGTTTGATGTAACCAAATTGACACGGAAGCCTATTTCTTTTTATCTTTCGAGGTTTTTCACCATACCTAATCTAACTTATACCTCGATGAAAGGAAAAAGACTCCATTCTCTGGATGGTAAATGCTATGTATGATACGATGGCTCAGCGAACTCTATGTCAGTCTACCTTTCTAGAAATCAAATAATTAATATGCTGCTTGTTGGTCGGGTCAGGTATCTATAAATTTGAATTTTATCGTCATTCCGACGGCTTCGTATTCATTATCTGATAACATGTACGGCGTTACTCTCCAAGCGCCCCTTTGCTCCAAACGGGCCTTTCCTTTTGGGTGCCATACCATTATATTCTCTTATATATATATATATATAAAGAAAAAAAAAAAAGAAAAGAAAACGCCAAGCTGTTTTTTTCTTGGTACAAAAAAAAAAAAAAAAGCCAAGGTGTTTATCATCCGTCGCATTCAAAAGATAGATGTTGCACACCGAAGCATTGTCGATTTGTCGCATCGTCTGGGTGCCGGTTATACCTACGTCCACTTATTCCTCCTACCTGACACCAGGGTAGTTGTCCACATACTTGCCCCTTGCAACCGCATCAGATCGATCAAGCCATCCATCATGGTTCTTTTGTCGGGTGGCAAATAATATACTTCATATTACAGCGTGCGGCATGAGGGATCCCTCGATCCAGCGATCGAGCTTGTCCTATCAAACGGCTGTTGGTCATTGCAGCTGGCTCTCATCTGGATTCACTAAAGGTAAAATAATAAATTATTATAATAAATATACATAGTTAAAAATAGCAAAGATATTTTTTAAAAAATAAAAATAATAATAATTTGCTCTCGATTCATTGTTTTTTTTTATTTTTTTAATTCAACAAAGATGGGGGGATAAATTCTGATGTAGCTACCCGACATGTTTCCATCTCATCAGGTAATGTACGGTTCGCTCAGATTTTTGTAGGTCTTTATCGACCGGACTATTTCTTTAACCATCTGGATTCATTGTTTATCAAATTAAAGAAAATTATACCCAACATAAAGTTTCAGCTTACGGCTAGATAAAAATTATTTTATAAATTTATCATATCAATAAATATTGCAAGAGATTCTCAAAATAAAATAGTTTTAAGAGGAGTTCCTGCTGTCATCTCATCAAATAAAAAAGTGCATATAAAACTGCACCCTAATGTGCAGTAGACTCGCGGTGCAGAGAATTCCATGCCTCCTCCAAGGCGCAAGCGTGGGCAACGTCGTTTTACTGGGATTGCTAAAATTACCACAAATTACCAGAGAGGGACGCAGCAAGAGAGAGAGTATTTAGTGGATGATAATTTTTTTTTAGAGCAAGGAAGAATTTGGAGCGGTCAGCGCGGGGGAAAGCCTGGGTCAGCCGCCAGGTCACGTGGGTGGAGACGATGTGGGAGCCCCACGTGCGTGTGGGGGTGGGGGTGGGACTTGTTAGCGGTTGCTACGCCATCTCGTGGACCGCAGTTGTTTGTGGTGACCAGGACACAGCATAAACAATAACTAGAAAGAAACTCGATCAGATATTTCTCTGGCTTTCTTAGTTGCTTTTATCTCCCGAATTGAGCTGATCATGAACCGGATCCCAGACCTAAATTATATATATTTTTAATTAAATTTTAAATATAATTTATTTAATATTTAATATTTTTTATACTCAACTTTGGTTCATGAATAGCTCTACTCAAGCCAGTTGCTGTTGTAGCAATTAGACCTACGGATGTGCTTGTATTATTATTAATTGATTATGAGATTATTTCCAAGTAAACTAATAAATAAGTTTATACACACTTTTGATTATTTTTTATATCTTTTCTTTTGTACTCTAAAATGTTTGACTTAGAATTCCAATATATCTGGATGAGATTTTCAAAATAATCATACTATTTAAAATAAAAAAGGCTTGCACCCATAATGTCAGGGTAGATGCTTATATATGCTGTATGCAACCATACAAAAAAGAAAGAAAGTTTCTTATAGACTAAAAAAATACCTCCTTGCATATTTTATAGAATTATAAGTTTTATATTTTAAATTATTGTAATATCAACCCTATATTTTTTTTACATTGATACAATATGGTCCACACTTCATCCAATTTCGATTATGCTTGTTAGAAATGCCTGCATGTCAGCTATAAGAAGGTAGTTATCTGACATAGAATTTTTTTTTTCTTTTGAAAAGAAAAAGAGGAAATCTATTATAGACTCAATTAAATCCATGGACCAAAATAGGATCATCAAGTGAATAAAGCCATAAAGCAACTTCTTTGATATGCTATTCCCATCTCCGGTGATCACCTCCGGTGAAACCATTGCAAGGAAATCCTATGATCCTTCTTCATGGAGAGAGGGGATCCAGCAGAGGACCCCTTCTGCCCCTCCATCCATAGCATAGCCTCAAGGAATTGAATGTAGGCTACGATGCAATCATCAAAGAGGAGCTCCATATGGAAGCAAGTCTAAAGTATCAGCCATGGACCAAATCACACCAGCAAAATCAAGGGCACATAGGACGTAGAAAAGGTTAATGTGGGGATGTTAAAAAATATGTCCTAAAGCTAATCATTTGAGTCGTAGATGGTTTAGTTTATTATAAACCTATATATGAATCATTGATAAATAAAGATTATTCTTGTCAGTTCATCATATTTTGTGCATCTTTCTTTTAAACTCTTTTGTGATGAAGTTTTTAGAACTACTTTTATTTGACAATGAAGGATTTGTTATATAGTTCTTAAACATGTTCGCAATCAAATGATATGTTGTTATCTAGGATGATAACATTTATTGAGTATAGGTCGTTGTATGCCATATGGATTGGTTATCCTTATAACAAAAAAATATGGAGATACTGGTATGGTATGCAGGTGAGTGTAAGAGTATATTCATAGAACGTGACTAATACTGTAAAATACTATGCTATCAAGAGTATCTTGCAGGAAGGTATAGATATAAATATCTCTTTGACTTGAGATCATCATGATGACTTGCAAGCACTCAATATACTTTGGTATCGGACAATCTATATTTCTAGTATAATGGAAGAAAGTTTCTTGATGCGATCAAGTACTTGTAAAGTCAATGTGAGTCAAAAAGGGATTGACCACTTCAAGGTGTTGGAGAAAATGCATTGATGTGCTTCAATTCAGTAAAATCTTAACCAAGATAATCCTTGTGAGTAGTTACAGGATTTATTAGGTTGAGATACGTTTGGATGCACTGATTAAGAGTTGATAATTAACTCTTAAGTCTTCTTTAGCATTAGGTCAAGGATATGAATTATACAGTAATCATAAACCTGGGTTCTTAAATATTGCTTTGCAATCATTCGATCTATCTGGACATCAAATATCATTGCTAGATGGTCATATTGATTAGTTTAGAAATTAATTCCTGCTCTACTAGCTTAGTCTTCGAAACTATGGGATCATACACAATAAAAATTTTTAATTGATCATGATGACTGATTAACAATTAAGAATCATTCAAGGATATAATACCAATACAATTGATAATTAACCTAATATAAATATTATAAATAAATAATTAATTATTAATTAATTATAAAAGGATTAATTAGTAATTAGATTGCTAATTGGCTCAGTTTGATTGAGCAAAAAGGTTTAGGTCAAGTCTAATTGAATTTAGTTCAATTAGGTCTTACCCGATTAGGTTATTTGATGACTTAATTACTAAAGAGTTTTAATTCAAATTTAATTCAAAATTGGGCCTGATTAATTTTTAATTTGATTAAGATTTAATTAAGCTAATTAGGATCAAATTGGATTAGGTTCAGGTATTTAACTAAGTTAAATCAAATTTGATTTGATTTGAACTCAATTAGAATTAAATTAGGATTCCTATTCCTATCCTAGCACCACCTAGATATTCTCCATGCCTAACTTAATCTTTCTAGGAATTCTTCTTGAAAAAAAAATAGTTTTTCATCCTCCCTCATTCATCGTTTGATTAGGATTGGTTTAGAATAATTCTAGATGAATTTTAAATTCATTTAATAGACTTCAAATAGGATTAGAACTCTTTGTCCTATTCTATCTTTATCTTTCCTTATCCTTATCAATTCTCCAAGCCCTATTTTTATTAAATTTTTATAGGATGTGCACAAATTTGAAGAAGCATTACGATGAGAATTGAGATCTAAAATCACCAAAAAAATAAAAAGAGAGGGAGAATTAGCATGAGAACAAAAGAGGGCGTGGGATCTTGGCACTTGGATTTTAAAGTAGGGAGGAAAAATCAGAGAGGTCTCTTCTTATTTCATTTCTTTGACTTTTAAATCCTCCTAGACCTCCTCTTCTTGATCTTCTTGGAGGGTTCAATAAATTCCAAAGAAAGAGTTAAATCAGCCATCTGTGCACTTGTGAGGATTTAGCACTTTGAAAAGGTTGATCACTTTAGGACTTCAGTAGACACTCTGTAGAGGCTGGACTCACTATACAGCTATGAAATGACCTGAAAAATCTTTTTCACATGCCATCAGCAGTAA
The DNA here is from genome assembly GCA_021397845.1 of Areca catechu. Lineage (NCBI taxonomy): Eukaryota > Viridiplantae > Streptophyta > Magnoliopsida > Arecales > Arecaceae > Areca > Areca catechu. The sequence continues at coordinate 1,556,129 of CM038049.1, read as the reverse complement.
AGATCAGCAATCCACAATCAGGTATGAGATTTGATCTTATAGTAAAAATAAATTTGATCTACAACATGCATCAATAAGATCGATGCATGCTGATTTAAATTTTTGCATTGCATATCATGTCTAGATCAATGGTAGGGATTTTTAGAATTCTTTTTATGCATTCTTTCTGATTAAAATTATTTTTAATCTGATATCCTTTCATTGGTAAATATTTTAAAAAATAAAATATATACATGAAATCTTATCCTAATTTAGAGGAGGCAGTCATGGTGATCATCAACAAGGAAAATCTTAAAGAAAAGTTTCCAAATCCCATCTTTAACAAGATTGGGAGATTTGCCATTGGTAGCAAAGGTGGAGGTCAAGGGAATGGATGGAGTTATGGTTGTCAAGCTAGAGGGGGACGAGGATTTTAGTTATGGTAGGATCATTGAAGCCACGAAAGATAGAGGTAATAGATGGAAGAGGGCAACGGCGAAGAGGGGAGTGGCTCTTTTATTAGGGTTCTATTAGGAAAGGAATAGTTACTTCTCTCCATGCAGTATCATTTCCTTGGTAACATAAAAATGATGCCTAAGCCACCAAGGATGGGCATGGGATGAAAGGAAAAATGTAGCGAGCATGCTTTCTATTTTAAAACTTTTTTAAAATAATATACAGCGAAAGCATAATAAAGAAGATTAACATTTAATCTAAGCATACTTTTAGAACTTTTCTATGCTACTTAGTCCAAGATCTTGCATGAATGAGTAATATAAACTATGAAATCATGAACTCATGCTATGAACAGCTTTCAAAGCAACATATCTCTATATGTAAAACCATACCTCGTATGAAGTGGAGACGCTCTCTGCTACGGAAGATCCAGGAGGAGGTAGAAGAACTCTGCTTAGCCGCACACGTGTCCGGCCTCTACAGGTGGTTCACACCGGGGCTCTTTCAAGATCCACTTTCACTCCAAGTGCTAGCTTGTTGTGGAACAATTTGATCGGAACTCCTTTTCTTCTTTCGATGCCGAACTCACCGAATGAATAAAGAAACTCAAGAGATGGAGGATGAGATGTTGAAACCCTTCCCAAACACTCAATCCCAAGACCTAGATCACTAGGTACAAACATGCACACTCTTTTCCCAAAGTCCTCACACCCATACAAAACCTAAAACCTTTCTTAATTTCTTCCCTTTCCTTCCTTCTGATTTTTTCAGCATTTCTTTGCTGAATTATCAGTTATTTTCATCCTCCCATTTCAGCCTATCATATAGGTGGAGAGGGAGAGGGAGAGTGGGGAGTTATGGGTGGTTATGGAGGGATTGTGGGTGGTTATGGAAAGTTATGGTTGTGGGAGGTTACATAACTCCCCAAAATTGAATTTAAACCTATTTAAATTCAGATTAATGTCTCAATTAATTTCAGTTCATAACTGAAATCAATTGGATAAAGTGTGCATACATTGGGTTTAACCCAATTGGACCCAAACCGATTTTGAACCAAATCCCATTTGATTCGTTCCAGATTTTTATAGCTCAATCAAATTGGGCTATCAAGTAATCACATTACTTAATTCACCTCCATGCATCACCAACTTTTAGTAAAAAATTTTATGTTACAACCTTTTATGACATCAAGTATCTACACTTGCAAAATCAACAAGTATCGACATTTACACAAGTGTAGACACTTTCAAGAATATCAAGCGTCGACATTAGGATAAGGAAAAATACTTTTCCTTTGTGAGTCCACGAACGATTTCCAATCGTTCTCTGATCACTAGATCAAGTAGGAATCCCTATGGTGTGTGACCCAATAGGTTCGAACACTAAGTCGGTAGCACTGGAACATTTCCAATATCAGTCAAAGTCACCATCTAGCAATGACACCCGACGTCCGGATAGGTCGAAGTTGCAGAGCAACAATCAAGAACCAGGAGATATGAAAATCCTGTAATTAATCCCTTTGACCTCAATGCTCATGAAGACTTAGGGTTAAACTGCCTAACCGATAAAGTCTAACAATAATGTGTTTCAACCTCACAAGTCCTGTAACACTTTACAGAGACTACCCTGGCCAAGATTTTGCTAAATTGAAATACAGTAAGATATCTGCACCAAATACTTTGGAGGGTTCAATCCCATCTTGATCCGATCACTGCTACACGAGTACTTAACTGCACCCAGAAACCTTCCGTCCCTGGATTAGAAATCCAGATAGTCCAGCACCAAAGTACAGTGAGTTGCTCGCAAGCTACCATGACGATCTCATGTCTGAGGGATAACTACGTCCATATCAAAAACTCTATGCAGAAAAAGTACAGATGGGTCACGTTCAATGAAATATCAAATACAATATCTGCATGCCATACCAGTATCTCCACACTTCTTGGTTAAGAGGACAACCAATGACTATGGCACACAACGACCTATACTTAATATACTATCGTCCTGAAATAAGTGTATCATTTGGTCGCGAACAATTTTAGGACTATATGATATATCCTCTCTATATCACATACAAATAGTCCTAAGGACTTCATCACTCAAGAACTCATTACAGAAAGATGAAATAGTGATGAACTGCCAGAATAAACATTTTATTCAATAATATAATTCATATACAATTACATCAAATGTACAACTGTCTACAGTAGATAATTGGCTTTGGAACACATTTCCCAACAACTCCCACTTGGACTAAAGCCAATCAGAACAGTATCGTATACCCATCTTCCATTTACAATCATTGAGTTCTTAAATTCCAATGGCTTTAGTGAAGGGGTCAGCCAGGTTCTCCTTTCCGTCGATCTTCAGAAGGTCGACGTCACCTTGCTCCACGATTTCTCGCACAAGGTGAAACCAGCGCAGAATATGCATGGTATGCTGATGGGACTTCGGCTCTTTGGCTTGAGCAATGGCTCCAGTGCTGTCACAATACACTAGAACAGGACCATCCAGGGAATGTGCCACTCCCAGCTCGCCAAGAAATTTCCGCAACCAAACAGCTTCCTTTGCTGCATCAGATGCTGCAATATATTTTGCTTCGCATATAGAGTCTGCTACAGTGTGCTGCTTGGAACTCTTCCAGCATATAGCTCCACCATTCAGGGTAAAAACAAAGCCAGACACACTCTTGCTATCATCCCTATCTGACTGGAAATTGGAGTCAGTGTACCCCACAAGTTTCAAGTCAAGTCCTCCAAAAAGAAGCCACTGGTCCTTGGTATTTTGCAAATACTTCAGGATGGTCTTTGCAACCTTCCAGTGTGCTTCACCTGGGTCAGACTGGTATCGACTCACTACTCCTAATGAGTATGCCACGTTTGGTCTAGTACATGTCATGGCATACATAATGGACCCTACTGCCGAAGCATAAGGAATCCTACTCATACGCTCTCTTTCCTCAGGAGTTGTCGGACAATCCTTCTTGGAAAGAGAAATTCCATGGCCTATCAGAAGATTGCCTTTCTTGGAATTCTCCATGCTGAACCTTTTCAGCACGGTATCAATGTACGTAGACTGGGACAAACCCAGAAGCTTCCTTGATCTATTCCTATAGATCTTCATACCTAGTATGAAAGAAGCTTCACCCAAGTCTTTCATAGAAAACTGGGATGACAATCAGACCTTTATTCCCTGTAATGCAAGGATGTCATTCCCGATTAAGAGAATGTCATCCACATACAGTACAAGAAATACAACTACAGAATCATTTGCCCACTTATATATGCAGGGTTCTTCTTTGTTCCTAACAAAACCATACGTCTTGATACACTTATCAAAACACATGTTCCAACTCCGAGACGCCTGCTTTAATCCATAGATGGACCTACTAAGCTTACATACCTTAGATTCATCTGTGGATGTGAACCCTTCAGGTTGCATCATATACACCTCATCATCTAGCTCACCATTTAGGAAAGCTGTTCGGACATCCATTTGCCAGATTTTATAGTCTAGATATGCAGCTAAGGCAAGCATAATTCGAATGGACTTGAGCATTGTCATAGGGAAAAATGTCTCGTCATAGTCAATACTATAACGTTGACGATATCCCTTGACAACCAGACGGGCTTTATAGGTCTCTACCTACCCATCTGCGCCCCGTTTCCTTTTGAAGACCCATTTGTACCCAATGGGTTTTACCCCTTCAGGTGGATCAACCAAAGTCCATACTTTGTTGATTTCCATGGACTCCATTTCGGATTTCATGGCTCCCAGCCATAACTCAGAATCAGACTTCTGCATTGCGTCCATATAGGTGATCGGATCCTCGTTGTTCTCATCGAGCTCAATGGGATCACCGTCCTGGACCAGAAAATCATAGTATCTGTCCGGTTGACGCGGTACTCTACCGGATCTCCTTAATGATTGGTCAATAGGCTCAGGGTTTGATCTTATCATAACGGGTTCTGTAGCAGTCCTTGAGTGATTTGGTTCTTCTATATGTTGAACTTCAGTAAGCTTAACCTTGGCAGCTTGAGCACCTTCAGTAAGGTACTCCCTTTTCAAAAAGGTAGCTCTAAGACTGACGAACAACTTTTGTTCCTCGGGCATATAGAAGAAATAACCCTTAGACTCTTTAGGATACCCAAAAAAGAGGCACTTGTCCGACCTAGGTCCAAGTCTATCTGTCTCCAAATGCTTGACATAAGCCGGACACCCCCAAACCCGAAGGTGTGAAAGAGTCAGCTTATGCCCATTCCATATCTCATATGGAGTTTTGTTAACAGACTTACTCGGAACTCTATTTAGAAGATAGCATGCTGACTCCAAAGCATACCCACAAAAGGAAGTTGACAGAGTTGCTAACCCCATCATGGATCGGACCATGTCCAATAGAGTCCGATTCCTCCTTTCAGACACACCATTTAACTAGGGCATCTCAGGAGGTGTCCATTGAGAGAGAATCCCATTCTCTTCAAAATAAGTCAGAAAGTCCTCAGAAAGATATTCACCACCTCGATCTGATCGAAGGGTTTTAATAAGCTTCCCGATTTGTTTTTCAACTTTATTACGATACCGTTTGAACATTTCAAACGATTCATACTTGTTTCATCAAAAAGACATAATCGTACCTTGAAAGGTCGTCTATAAACGTAATGAAATATTTATATCCATCCTTGGCATCGACATTCATTGGTCCACATACATCAGTATGTACTAGACACAAAATGTCATTGGCTCGTACACCTTTTCCAATAAAAGGTGACTTGGTCATTTTACCAAGTAAACAAGATTCACAGGTCGGCAGTGATTCATAATCACTAACGTTTAGGAGACCTTCTCCCACTAACCTGTTGATTCTATTCTTGTTTATATGACCTGGCCTACAGTGCCAGAGATAAGCATCACTGACATTATCTAATTTAGGGCGTTTGCATGAAATGTACATTACACTAACAGGCTATGATAAAACGTAAATGCCATTCTTAATATGTCCAGTCATAACCACAATATCATTCACAATGACTTTGCAAAAATCACTCTTGATTAATAGTTCATAACCATTACTGGCCAACTGGCCTACAGAGATGATATTTACAAGAAATGATGGACAATAGTGACAATCACTAAGAATAACTTTACAAGACTCGAAAAATAGATTGACAATTCCCAACGCCAGGACTGGAGCTTGACTTCCATTCCCCTCGCTTAGAAATATCTCGCCATTCTCGAATCTTCTACTAACTTGTAGTCCCTGCAACGTATTGCAAATGTGGTAAGGACTACCAGTATCCAATATTCAGTTAGTAGTATCACAACAAGGATTTATCATATAAATACCTTGTCCAGCAACTTTTTGCTGCTTCTTCTTCTTTGGCCTATTCGGGTCAAGTGTAGCTAGGTAAGTAGAACAATTCCTCTTCCAATGACCCGGCTTCTTGCAATAGAAGCATTCTGCCTGACTCTGGTCAGCCTTCTTCTTAGCCTGACTGGGCCCAGCACTTTGCACCATTTTACTTTTATTCTTATTCTTCTTCCCTTTCTTAAAGGGACGACGCCTTGCTGCACTGCCTCCCACTAAATTCACCAAGCTCTTTTGGAGCTGGTGATCCTTTTCATAAGTCTGCAGCAATCCCATCAACCCATGGTAGTTGACTACAGGCCTTGTCAATCTATAGTGATCTAGAAAATGTAAGTAGGAGAGAGGCAAAGAATTCAAAATCGCATCCTTCTCAAGCTACTCGTGGAAAGGATATTCGAGTTTGGCCAGGTGCTCGATCATCTCGATCATGTACAATACATGATCAGTGACCGAGGACCCCTCAGTCATTCGAGCATTGAAGATGGTAAAGGAAACCCTGTACCTTTCAACATCGTCTGGGGCACCAAAAGATTCCTTCAACTTTTGAAGGATTTTCTCCGGCTGGGCCTCCTCGAATCTGCGACTGAACTCGTCGTTCATAGCCGCCAACATAATGCACCACATCGTAGTACGGTCAGAGACCCACTTTTGATAAGCGTCCCTGACTGCAGTATGTGCGGTGGGGGCTGGCCCCTCAGGTGCCGGATCAGTTAATACATAAAGGATCCGCTCGTGCTCGAGAACGATTCTCAATCTTCGATACCAGCTATTGAAGTTGAGTCCCATGAGCTTGTCATTATCTAATATTGACCGGAGCGACAGATTAGTAGACATTATCTGAAAAGGAGAAAACAAAGACTATTTAGTATATGAATTATTTAAAACTTAAAGACATGGACTTTTGTCTAAAAGTTCCTCCCACTATTTTATTCAGACTGGTAGCCTCTACCTCCAATCCGAAGAATAACACTTATCCCTTAGTGGGTATCAGAATCCAATAGACAATGCATGAGCCCGACTTTGATCGGCCAACCCATGCTCATCTAAAGGTAGGTTCATAACCAGTTGTTTCTCCAAACAACTTCTAGTAATTTATTTTGCCCCAGGAACACTTCAATCGGCCTTTGGGCTACCTGCTAAAGAAGGTCCCGGTTAGGTCCAACCATTAATATGACTGATCTTAATGCTTCTAGCTAACAAATGATCAAGCCCGACTTTGGCCGGCTAACCTGACCACCTGTTAAGAAAGTTGCACTAAGCCATCATATAATGAATGGCAATTCCAATAGCATGATGACCACCCGATCTGTGGATCTACCATTGATCACCCCACTACTGGACTCATTACCAAACACCTTAATGGGAGGCTAAGACAAAAAATTATCATATAATTTTCATCTTTTTAAGGACCTAATAATTTAGAGATTTTATACATGTTATGACAGAAGAGAAAGGATAAGTCATGGATTATCTTCCACTAACTTCATATGTTAATGAAAGGGTTACATGAACCACAAAATCCATGGGCACCTAAATTAGTCAAGCTGATTAACCTTGTTGGCATGGGCTAACTCAAATCAATGAGCTAACTAATCAAATCTGATTGACCACATTGGCCAGGTAAGTGAGATCAAGGTTATGGATTAAGCCATTAACCATCTTTCCTTAGACACCAATATCATTGGCCAGGAAAGAGGTAGCCCCAAAAACCATAGATCAAATGCCATACTTATCTTAGACACCAATTGATTCACCAATTTCGATTAGGCTAGCCAAAGGAATCGGGTCCTACCACGAAGCCAAGATTAAGTCCATTTAGATGTATGGACCAATCAATCTAACTATTAGATAGATACTAGAGAAGAACCTTAACTCAACATTTGATTAAGTTAATTCTCTATTAAGTCCAATTCATCTAAACTTAGGTCTAACCCAATTAGACCTAATTCAAGCTAACCCATTTAATCCAAAGTTATGAATATGACTTAGATCTTAGAATCATATCCCTAGATCATTTAGTCACTTAGATTAAGTTAATCATACATCAGATTGAAACATTTTCAATAAACTTTGTAAAACATTTTTACAAGAAAACCCAACTTTTAAATTTCTGTTCACTGTGAAGTGTCGACACTTCAGCAGCAAGTGTCGGCATCAAGGTGTCGACACTACTCTGAGACAGGTCGACACACAGTGAAAAATAGTGAACCAGTTTCTGTGTTTTAATTCATGAGTTGACACCCAGAAGCCCAAGTGTCGACACTAGGTAAACCAAGTGTCGACACTTGATCCAACCCGAGCACATAAATGCAAAAATCCAAACTTTGTCTTTTCTAAACTTGAATTTTATGTTAAACTATTTAACATAACAATCATAAACTAACTTTAGAACATTTCTAAAATATTTTATGACTTCAAATTTAGAACATAATAAAGATCAAAACATTTTAATCTTTACTTTTTCTTTTCTTTTTCTTCTTCATGAGTCCTTCACAATGGCACTCAATCCAAGTACTCGTATGAAATTAAATTGATTTCATAATGTTTATACTAAACATTCATGCTAGAGCAACCTTGTTGCTCTGATACCAATTGAAAAGAAAAACGTAGCGAGCATGCTTTCTATTTTAAAATATTTTCAAAATAATATACAGCAGAAGCATAATAAAGAAGATTAACATTTAATCTAAGCATGCTTTTAGAACTTTTCTATGCTACTTAGCCCAAGATCTTGCATGAATGAGTAATATAAACTATGAAATCATGAACTCATGCGATGAACAGCTTTCAAAGCAACATATCTCTATATGTAAAACCATACCTCGTATGAAGTGGAGATGCTCTCCGCTGCGGAAGATCCAAGAGGAGGTAGAAGAACCCTGCTTAGCCGCACACGTGTCCGACCTCTACAGGTGGTTCACACCGGGGCTCTTTCAAGATCCACTTCCACTCCAAGTGCTAGCTTGTCGTGGAACGATTTGATCGAGATTCTTTTTCTTCTTTCGATGCCGAACTCACCGAATGAATGAAGAAACTCAAGAGGTGGAGGATGAGATATTGAAACCCTTTCCAAACACTCAATCCCAAGACCTAGATCACTAGGTACAAACATGCACAATCTTTTCCCAAAGTCCTCACACCCATACAAAATCTAGAACCTTTCTTAGTTTCTTCCCTTTCCTCCCTTTGATTTTTCCAGCATTTCTTTGCTGAATTATCAGTTATTTTCGTCCTCCCATTTCAGCCCATCATATAGGTGGAGAGGGAGAGAGAGAGTGGGAAGTTATGGGTGGTTCTGGGGGGGTTATGGGTGGTTATGGGAAGTTATAGTCATGGAAGGTTACATAACTCTCCAAAACTGAATTTAAACATATTTAAATTCAGATTAATGTCTCAATTAATTTCAGTTCATAACTGAAATCAATTGGGTCAAGTGTGCATACATTGGGTTCAACCCAATTGGACCCAAACTGATTTTGAACAAAATCCCATTTGATTCGTTCCAGATTTTTATAGATCAATCAAATTGGGTTATCAAGTAATCACATTACTTAATTCACATCCATGCATCACCAACTTTTAGTGAAAAATTTTATATCACAACCTTTTGTGACATCAAGTGTCTACACTTGCAAAATCAACAAGTGTCGATACCTACACAAGTGTCGACACTTTCAAGAATATCAAGTGTCGACACTAGGATAAGGAAAAATACTTTTTCTTTGTGAGTCCATGAATGATTCCCAATCGTTTTCCGATCACTAGATCAAGTAGGAACCCCTATGGTGTGTGATCCCATAGGTTCGAGCACTAAGCCGGTAGCACTGGAACATTTCTAATACCAGTCAAAGCCGCCATCTAGCAATGACACCCGACGTCCGGATAGGTCGAAGTTGCAGAGCAACAATCAAGAACCAGGAAATACGGAAACCCTGTAATTAATCCTTTTGACCTCAATGCTCAGGAAGACTTAGGGTTAAACTGCCTAACCCATAAAATCCATCAATAATGTGTCTTAACCTCACAAGTCCTGTAACACTTTACAGAGACTACCCTGGCCAAGATTTTGCTAAATTGAAACACAGTAAGATATCTGCTCCAAATACTTTGGAGGGGTCAATCCCATCTTGATCCGATCACTGCTACACGAGTACTTAACTGCACCCAGAAACCTTCCATCCCTGGATTAGAAATCCAGATAGTCCAGTACCAAAGTACAGTGAGTTGCTCGCAAGCTACCATGACGATCTCATGTCTGAGGGATAACTACGTCCATATCAAAAACTCTAGGCAGAAAAAGTACAGATGGGTCACGTTCGATGAAATATCAAACACAACATCTGCATGCCATACCAGTGTCTCCACACTCCTTGGTTAAGAGGACAACCAACGACTATGTCACACAACGACCTATACTTGATATACTATCGTCCTGAAATAAGTGTATCATTTGGTCACGAATAATTTTAGGACTATATGATATATCCTCTCTATATCACATACAAATAGTCCTAAGGACTTCATCATTCAAGAACTCATTACAGAAAGATGAAATAGTGATGAACTGCCAGAATAAACATTTTATTCAATAATATAATTCATATATAATTACATCAAATGTACAACTGTCAACAGTAGACAATTGGCTCTGGGACACATTTCCCAACATGGGGTAGAGGGGTAGCGATGGAGATAGGGAGGTCTCTTTTATTAGGATTTTGTCTTAGGAGCCATATCAAATTGTCTCGAAGAAATGAATCAAAAGTCTACATTGTACAACTACCTTTATGTAGCTAACATGTAGGTATCTTCAATGAGCCATGATCAAATTTAGGTGGACTGTGGACCCCATTACAACAATGTAAAAAATGCAGGGTTAATATTATAGCATTTTGAAATGCAAAGAGGTTTTTGCAATTCCATCCAAAATATAGAGTGCTATTTTTTTAGCCATTCTTAAACCTAAAAGAATGAAAAAAAGAGAAATTCTATATTAGTTGTTAAGTTTGATATTTCAAATTTAATTGGATCATATTGTGTGACACTTATATGATAATTAATAAGAGGATGCTTTAATCCAAAACATTTTTTTTTTTTATAAGTTGAATTATATCCTAACACATGTATATATATCAAGATCTTCTTCTGGTTGGACTCAAATTCATCATTTTCTCCACCAAGTAGTATTAGAGTTGTAGCTTCTAGAAAGAACTGTAATATGCAGATTGATAAGTATTTGTGTTGGCCATGGTATGTTAAGTGGTGCAACATTATATAAAGTAAAGCATGGTGTTTAGCTTAAGTTCAGGCAAAGACATGATCCTTGGAAGAATCGATTCAAGTGTGATAAAGCATGGCTTAAATTTAAGCTTTTAAGTTAAATAAATGAAGATTGATACAAATAATTTGACCAAACTTAGTAACATGCTTATAAGATATTAATTTACTATAGTGAGAGAAATTCCTTGCATAATATATGCTAAATGATACAATGATGCAGCACTATATGGAACGAAGCATTGGATCTCATATGTGATTCATGAAAGAGTGGATTTGAGTACAGTAAAACATGACTTTTGAAGAGTTGGACTTTCGGACCTTAACGACATAATCATTTAAGTTGAATGAACTGAAGATCAATATGATCGATGTTATATTGATCATGATTTACTTAGTGAGGAAGTATTTTATAGAGTAAAATATTGATTTCGAGCATAGGCTCAAGCATGAATTTTGAAATAGCAAATCCAGAGTGCGGTGATATGCAATTTTTCTTGGTTCTTAAAAATTTAAATATATATGTAAATAAGGTGAATTGAGATTGCAATGGATGATTCACAAGGATTTGGATTGTTTAGAAGAACGATTGATCTTCTCTCACGATTTCAATCATCGAGTTGTATTTTATATAGATTTTAAAATAATTCAAATATAGGCTAGTCTAATATATATATAAAGATAGACTTGGTTATTCTCAAACAAATTTGAAATCAAATTCGATCAAGTTCCCTGCTATCTGATTCACATAGATTTTCATACAAAAAAAATTAAAAATTAATATTATATTCATGGTATAGAATAAATATATATAAGAATTAATAAAAATATTCTAAAATAAATATAATTTTTTTTAAAAAATAAATATAAATATTTTAGAATAAATAGAAATTTTTTGTCTTTTATATTTTATATTTATTCTAAAACATTTCTTATTTATTTTATAAAAAATTGTACCTAATCTAGAATGCATTTATGTTTATTCTTAAAAAGTTGACTATTACATCATTAATAGTTCCAACAATCACCAGCAACTATTAGATATATAATTAATACGATAAAATTTATATTTATTTATAAAAATTTATCTTTATTTTGAAATATTTTTTATTTATTTTAATTTATATTTATGCTGTATCATTAAAATATCATTAATTTTTTTATTATATTTAAGTTTATGTAAATTAGATAATAAAAAATTTGATTATATTTAATTTCGAATCTACTTGAATCCAATCAAATTTATTATATATATATATATATATTATATACAATTCCAGGTGGGTTCATGTGTTTTTTTTTAAAAAAAAAAAACTCCTCAAAAGATGCGGCTCCCGTCCGATTCATAAAAGCAAGCGTTGGTATCTGGCCAGACAACCAAGAAAGAGTGGACTGGTCAAAATGACCATGATGGATGTTCTCGAGAAAACAATTCTACCCTCCCGAGAGCTCCAGTGGCGGAACGGATCCTCATTTTCAGCACCCATTGAATATAGATTTTTTTTGTTCAAGTTGAGGGGGTATAAAAGGAAAAGTATGTTCGTGCGTCCCCCAGCATTCCCCGATCTGCCAAACCACCGGAGGAAAAAAATGAGCCTGGTGAACCCCCCCCCCTCGTGCTTGGACCATGGAGTCCAGAAAACCGCTGAAATTGGATGCACGCCGACGGTATGGTATGCCAAAACTATATATATATATATATATATTTAACGATCCAAAATTTTGCCAGGAGACAGCAAGATGACGCACTTCTCGAAAGCCCTGCTGTCCGGTCCCCCCGATCCGGTTTTTCGGATTTTGACTCGCTCCGGTCAGTAAAACCCGCCTACTCTTTCGCCGCGGCTCCGATAACAAATTCTTCGGACGTGGGCCACGTGGCGTAGAGTCGTTATTAATCTCCAACCTCTTTCCCCAGGCCACTTAAAATATATTTACTCTTGTGATTAAATATTACAAGCGCCATGGTGGGTTTAGGCTCGATTGGTCTACATGCATGAGAGAAGAGTGTCGGCTATACTTAGAAAGAACTTCTTATCTCGGTAGATCGGTAGATGTGATTCGATTGTTGATGGCTATCAAAGGCAGAGCTAGTTTCCGTTGCTTCTCTCTTAAGAGAAATGGGAAAGCAAAAAAAAAAATAAATAAATAAATAAATCCTGTACAAAGATATCATCCTATCGAATCTCTAATGACGAATTCAACGCCTGCTCTTGAGGACCAGGGATCGAATGAGCCCTCTGTACTTATCTTCGCCCACCAAGTATCTTCATGATCGGGATATCTCCAATATTATTTGGCTAATGCATCCATTTGCTATCTGATGCGAAAACAAGGATCTGCATGCCGGCAAAGATAATTATGTTATTTCAAGCGAAAACAAAGAATCCTATAATTAATGATTCTTGTTAAGATGTCAACTTGGATTATCGATTTTGAAAAAAAAAAAAAAAATTTGAGTAAAGTTCTCGAAATCATGCCTATTAAAATCTAGGTAACATTCTCGGGATTAGAAAAATTATTTTCCATAAAAATATCCGATTAAGAGTACGCACTCCAACCGATCTCTTACTATTAATTCATAACAGAAAATCTTGAAGACCAAGGATCATGAAAGTAATTACGACACTCTAACAATGAATTAATAACTATCACAGTGGCATGATAGTGGGGAGAGTTAAATATCCACTAAAATTTCAATCAATTCAGTAACACACAATTACCGCCACAAGGGTTAAATACTTAAATTTCAAGGATATTGATAAGAAATCCATCTCTATAAAAAGACTCTGAGAGATACCAGCAGGGGATGAGCATTTCTGGTTATCATTTTCACTCTCCACTATTTTTTCTTCTTTCTAAATTCTGGTTAATTTAAGTATAAGGTCTTTCATCGGACATACTCTTGTAATATTTTTTTTTGAATAGTATCCTGGTTCTTAAAAAAAAGACATCTTATTTGATATTTGACCTGGTATTTTTTTTTCGGCGTTTAGTAGCAACGATCCTTGTTTTTATGGTTTTTGATGGGTCCAATTTCTCGAGACATGGGCTCTTCGTGAAACTTGGGTTCAGTCGACTCAACTAGCGGGAGAGCATATCATAAGGGAGGATGGTAGAGAAAGACCAAACTACCCTTCAGTGTTGGCATAATTTATTGCCCCATCGTATATGTCTAGGACTGGAACTGGGTCGGGCCGGACTTCAAAATATTCGGGCCAGGTTTTGGGCCTAAGAAGAAGGCCCATTCAGTTTTTGGGCCAGGCTTGAGCATCCTTTTGGCCTGGTCTAGCTAGGTCAAAACAAATCTAAGCCCGAATTAAAGGCTCTCTCTGTCTCTCGTTTGAGTTGTTTCCAGATATTTCAAGCTTCTTCCAGCAGTCCGACCGTCGCCGATCTATGCCTTCGAGTCCTCTATCTCTCTCTCTCGTTTCAACCACCAGCGCCACCCTCACCCATCCGCCCCAGTGGTGCCCCCTGTGCCACCCACCGGCTTTGCACCAGCCTCCTCGGCCCCGGCTGCACCCGCACCCCAGCTCTGCCACCTCCGCGCGACCCCGCTGCCTCCTCAACTCTGATCTCCCTCCCTCAGCCCCGATGCACGCACTTGATGCCCCGTCCCCCTGTGCGACCCCACAGTTCGTCGGCTTCGATATCCCTTCTCCATCCCCGATGCCTGTACCTGATAACCCCGACCCCCATTACGATCCCGCGCCCTCGTCCCTTTGGGCTCCGATCTCCTTCCTCCCCGACGCCCTCGATTCGGACTACTTTGATTCGGACTGATCCATCGGGCATGGGCTCGGTAGGGGTGTGGCCCAGACTGGTTCAGCCTAATCCCAGCCCAATATCTGCCTCAAGAATAAGGAAAGTAATAGTACGGAACCGAAATGAAAAGAAGGAAAAGTTGAAATGGAATGGCAATTCCTTCTATTATTTGGTTGAATATTTTTTCTCTCTAGCTAGGTAAACTGGATAAGCTTTTCATGGTATTCTTTCATTTGTACAAAGAGCAATCAAGAAAAAAAATATTGCTGCATTCCCCAATAAATGTAGTTTCTGAGTAAGCAAGCTTGAGCGAAGCAACTTATCCTCCTATTTGTTAGAATATAATTTTAAAAATTAAGATTATGATTACAAAAATTAATAAAAATTTAATTATTAAAAAATATAAAATACTTATGGGAAATCGAATAATCAAAATTATACCTGAAAGCATATAAGATATTGTTCTAAGGCATATTTTTGTTCTCATACGGTAATTATCAAAAATACTATTTCAAAATATAACCGAGATTCCTCCACCTGGGAGCATGATCGTGGAAGAGATTGATGGAGACTTTTTCAGCACACAGTAAAATAACTTTGAAATTAAAAAAAAATAGAAGAGAAAATATTAAAGAAAAAAAGAGTGAAACAAAAAACCCAACTTGTCTATTTAGACCTCAAGGATAATCTTTTTATAGCCATCCAGAATCTAACCGTTTGGATTTTTATTGGCCTATTAAAGTCTAATTAGAAATCCAACAGTCAAAAAATTAAAAGCCCAATAGTTAAAGTATAATGTTCAAATAATTAAAACTCCAACGGTCAAATCATTAAAAACTTCAACGATCAAATAATTAAAAGCAAAATATCAATAATTAAATGATTGGTAGAGAAAATCTTGGATTTTTTCAACAATCCTCCTTAAAACTCAAATTTTTTTAAAAAAATAATAAAATATAAGTTTTCGGATACTTATACTATACAATTGGTAAGATGACTTTAACTTACTTAGTATGAATAGTTTTTATTTGAAGGAATCGAAGTGAACTAGGTCTTGAACTACGTTCCTTTGATCCAGACTTTAACTATAATATACAGTATTGAATTCTCCATCGCTAGTTTGTGCATTAATGGTCCTGCATATATATCTTGATTTTTTATGAGAGCTTGTAAAGATTATCAATGTCTCTAGCCATGGCCATATATGAATACTCTCATATAGGTGAGCCCCTTCAAAGATGTATGTAGTATGACATCTCAAAAAATATCTATCGGGTCTCATTCAAAGATAAACTCTTCCTAACTACTACATAGGAGCACTAATCATCATAGGGATGGATGGAGTCTATGATCCTATATCAAATAAATCACATATACTCCCTGACCGATCAATTAGCTTATTATTACCATATTGAACTTCCTTCAAGGGATCTCCTATCATAGAGGTTGGGTTCTCACTGTTGGAAGGTCCTTTATAGGCTAAATCTCATCCCCTCGATGACTCTACGATCTTAGTCCTATTTAAGTCTTTAGTAAGGCATACTGATATAAGAATTTTTCATCACAAGTTATGAGATGCATCATAATTTAGAGTCATGGTAATAAAGATATGCAAAACTAGATATAAATAACTTGATGACCAATTTTACATGAATATTAACATATTAGAATTCAAGAATTTAAATAACAAATATTACAATGATCATCATACCTCTTTCGTGATTATATAATTATGTACTTGTAAGCAACCTTTAGAAATAACTTATGTCAAATGAATTAGTGTTAAGCAAATCCAAACTATGCTACTACATAGATCATATTGAAATAAAGAATATCCATAGTAAAATTTTAAAATATAAACTTAGATATATCATAAACAATGGATTAAATATAATATGTTTTACAAAGAACTTGACAAAAATTTTGAATATTAAATATTATTATTTCATACTTACTGCTATATAAAATTTTATATCTTGAAATAATTTTACTTTGTTAAACGTGAAGATAGTGAACCATCCTCATGAAAAGGGGATGAGGTTCGCTCATTAATGGCATCTCTTTGAATCTCGGGATTGATGTACAACTAAATGTTCAATTTCAAAATCTTTTTGGGCTGCTATGGGGTTTTGATTAAAAATTAATAAAATGCTGCCTTTTTATGCTAATGGAACTGGGGGACAAAGGCAAATGTAGAAACAAGAAAAATGAAATATTATTAGGGTGCAAAAGGCTCGGTCTTAGAGAAAGTTTTAGAGATTATATAGTCCATGCGTTTGGAAAGATTAGAATACTGAAAGCAGAAGGTTCCTGTATAACATAACCAAGTTTGCATGACCTCCAAAGCAAAATGAAAGTAGAAACTAAATAAAAAGAATTAAGTTTTTCGAGTTAGAAAAGACTTATGGGAGTCTTGATGAGCTTTTACAGGATTTCATGGAATTTATAGAGGCCTAAATAGATCGTGGTGCATCTAGGTTGGGAAACAGCTGAACAGACAAATACCAGCTAACTTCTATGGGGAGAACTGGATAAAACAAGGATAAATAAGTAAAAAAGAAAGCAGAAAGAATAATGACTAAATGTAGGGAAAAGGAAGTTCCAAAAGAGAAAGAAAGCCAAGAAGAATACATGCCCTAAAACAACCAAAACTACTTTGTTCCAGATAATGCTTTGCATGAAGGGGTTTCCATGCATAACTAATTGACTCCATTTAGGATACTACATGAAAAAGGAACCACGATAGACGATAATAACAATTACAACCCTAAATTTTCACAGTACGTAGAAAGCACTCTAAATAAGAACTGAGATATAAAATAAAATTACTGGCGAAGGCAGTTCCACACTTTATGATTTTCAAATGTCCACAATTCTTAATAGCGCAAAAAACTGCTTTGCTATAGAAAGCAAACAAGGTGCCCATGCCTTATTATTTAAGGCCATACTGGCTAATCAAATGCCTATTTTGTCTCTCCCAGTATCAGGCTACATCAAATGCTCTCACCACATGTAACTTGACCATGGATTCAGCATTTTAGGTATAGTTTTTCTTATCATTATCTATGGACAAACAGATCCCTTCAAGAGCATTTGGAACTTTTTGCATTATTTCAAATATTTCAATCTACAATTACCATCAACTTGCTCACCAGGCAGAAAATAAGCACTTCATATTTGAACCAAAAATAGAAAGTGATGGCTTGCAGAATGCTCCACACATCAATCAAATAACCACAATAATAAGAAGACGTGAATAGCCACCATGCGAACAACAATAATTGCATTCCCAGGGAATAGTAAAAATGGAGTTGGTTAAATAAAGGTAAATCCCAATTCACCCAATTTTGTATTTTATAATAGCCAAGAGTGAAGTCTCTTGTGCTCCTAATTTCAAGGCAATATTGGGCAGTCTACTTGACAAATGCCAAAGAATTCTACCTTTTCGCTGTTGTAGAAAAGGGAAATGGAAGACCTTTTAAGCAAGATATCTATTAGAAGTGAGAATCTAAAAGATGATTTCAGTGCACCAATATTTTTAAGACTATGGCAACTTGTGGTAGAAAAAATGTACAAAGTGATCGATGAGAACTCTATTTAATTGAAGTATTGGAAATCTAGAGCTCAAAGATATAATGAAAGAAAATCCATATTGGCTAAGCACATGCATGTCCACGATCGAAGCATCGCAAAGCATTAATCTTATTCTCTTCTTACTTGGTAATTTAGGGATCAAATGTAGGAAGATGTGCTTATGACAAGGATGGAAGTAACTTGTGACAACATGCAGCTCTCAAACAAGGTTGAAAATGTGGGGGAGGAAACTTGAGATATGTAAGAATATGTGCAACTTAGTGCCTTTATGATGCTATTTTGGTGATGGTGATAGAACAGATGGAGTAAGCTATGGATGCACCTGACCATGTATCATACTTTAATATCCAATGTTTAGATGATATCTCAGTAGAAGTATGTGTGCTAGGTGAAACAAGGCTGATTTATTGACCATTTTAAAGCGAGGGAAATTCCAAATTATTGAAGAACTATTTAAGTGATAATGATATCTAACTACCAATATGACTTAGATTGTTAGAACAGGAATTTAAAAATTATGGGTGTGATTAAAGAAAACTAATAGAAGATTTAATTATACAAAAATGGTAAAATACTTACAGAAAATTGAAGAACCAAAATCATACCCAGAAGCATGTAAGATATTGTCTTAAAGCATATTTCCATCCCTCGTCAAGGAATTCTTGATCCCAAGATATGACCATAATTCCTCCACTTGCGAGCACGATCATGGAAGAGGTTGATGGAGACTCTTTTAGCACCCAGTAAAATAACTTTGAAACAAGAAAAAAAAATTGGAAGAGAAAATACTAGAGAAAAAAAGAGTATGAAATATAAAACCAAACTTGTCTATTTAAGCCTCCAAGATAGTCTTTTTATAGCCATCCAAAATCTAATTGTTTGAATTTTTATTGGCCTATTAAAATTTAATTAGGAGTCCAACGGTCATAAAATTAAAAGCCCAATAATTAAAAGCATAATGATCGAATAATTAAAACTCCAACAATCAGATAATTAAAAACTCTAACGGTTAAATCATTAAAAACTTCAACGGTCAAATAATTAAAAGTAAAATATTTAAATAATTAAATGATTGGTGAAGAAAAATTTAAATTTTTTCAACACTATTTGTATGTATGTTTCATGCGAATAAAATTATTTTATTCTCTTCCGGATCTTACTTTGCTTCCATCAGGACTAAGTTGTAATGCCCTGGCCCGATGCCCGAGCCAGACATATGATAGATGGCTACATCTTCTCAGGCTTCGATCCTAATGGAAATGTAAGGCCTATCTTACTGATCAACAATCAGATAATGATAGAAAATAAATTCACTAAATCTTTATTTACTTCTAAAGCATTTCAGTCCAAACTAACAGATGAACAAAATTTTACTAAAAATTCAAGATACAATGTAAGCATAGTTTAACTAAAATTTAAAACAAAACATGAAATAAAAAACTAACACCTAAACCTTAATTCCTTATTGACCGGTTCCAAAGCCTGGTTGATCTTTCAGATCTATAATAAAAATATAAAAACTAGAGAGTGAGCTTTACAGACTCAGTAAGTTATCATCACTTCTGATATATATATAAATATATCAACAACAATTTGGAAACATAAACAAATCATACATAACAGAATAACCAGCTCATGACAAAATAAAATGCAACATCATGTTAATATGCATATTTAGTTACCAAACAATATAACTACGGATGGCCAACCATTTCTACTTTATTATCCTAGTCCCTCTGACTATGATCACGATCGGTCCATGGCTAACCCCGAAAGAGACTAGATCCTGACTACACATGCCATCCACCGGTCATGTGCTAATGATTGTCCTATTGAAGGCGGAGAAGGAAACTAGCTATGATATCGCACGAAGAATCAAGCATACTCAATATGTGCCATGTCAAAATCTAAAAAAAACTAGCTCATGACTACACATACCGTCCATCGATCATGTACCAGTGATCGTCCCACTAGAGACCCAGAAGAAGATTAGATCCTCGTGTGATCATAGTCGAATTGGAGAGCATTAACACAAAAAATATCATAATTTATGCAATTCAATATACTCAATTTATGCTAAACATATTTAATATTTCATAATATTCAAAATATACTATAGAACATATTTAGCATGTAATACTGAGGTCAAGATAACTTACTTGAAAGAACTCTATCAATATATGGCCTGTTTGAGTCTCAACTCTAATATTGCTCTATCGACAAGAAAAATAAAAATCCTAGCAAGATTAATCATGTAATTAATTTTCTATTAAAAATAAACTAATATAGGAAAAATGGCTCTTAGTCCAGTCTAGCTCTCGGTCTAAATCACTAAAAGACTAAAAGAGTCGATTCAAACTTTATTATTATTTTTAATATTTTATTTTTCTTTTCTTCCTCCTTTTTCTCTCCTCTTTCTCTCTCCTCTTTATCTCTCTACTTTCTCTCTCCTCTCTCTCTTTTCTCTCTCCATTCTTTATCTCGCCTCTCTCTCCTCTTCTCTCTCTTCTCTCTCCTCTCCTCTCTTTCTCTCTCTTTCTTTCCTCCTCTATCCTCTCTCTCTACTTTTTCTTCTTTTTTCTCCTCTTCTCTCTTCTTTCTCTCTCCTCTCTTCTTCTTTTCTCTCTCCTTACTTTTTTCTCTCTTATTTTTCTTTCTTTTCCTTCTTCCTTCTTTCTTTCTTTCTTCTTCCCCAGCTCCCTCCTTGGCTCGGCCGAACAGGCCTCCCATGGTTCCTGGAAGCCATGGGAGGTGGTGGACAGGGAAAGAGGCTCGTCGAACATTGCCGGACAAAGGAAAATCAGGAGGCGGTCACCGGTGTTCGTCCGATTTCTTCCCCTTTTTTCATTTTCTTTCTAAGAAAAAATTTGAGGAGCTCATTAGTGTCGTCTAGGCTTCCGACCGCTCACCGGAGAGGAGGAAGACGGTAGTAAGAAGCTCGATGTGTGCTTGCTTAGAGGCGGTGTGAGAGGAGGAAAATTTATAAGAAAAATGGAGAGATTTCTTGCCATTTGGGGAAGAAATTTGATCAAGCCCCACCTCCGATGCTTCTATGACCTTCTCCTTTCCCTCCACGACAGTCTCGCCAATCTTCCCAACGAGCTTTTCGCTCGTAGAAGCAGGGGATGAAGTCTCCTGTTTCGAGTTCTCGGTGTATTTTTTTCATTTTTGAACTGAAGTTAGCAGGCTCTGCTGACTTCAGCCCAGGGCAGCCCAAAATGGGCTGGGCTTCACATTCTCCCCTCCTACAAAAAAATTTCAACCTTAAAATTTTTAAAAAAATCTAAGTCTTCCAAAACTCAAAGATGCGTGATCCAAAATTCACATATACCATATTGTCTACATCCAGTAATCCCCTTTTTTTCATTATTAATAAGAGCTTCCATTCTTCCATCATAATATACTTTAAATTAATTCTAATATCTTTAGTCCACCACACTCCCACTGTGCATTCTGATACAAATTATCAAATCCTCTGATTTCATTAGGTGAATTTCTGACAAGGATACCACTTTATATTAGAATATAAATAAAATCCAACTTTTAAATATTTTAAATAAAACGAGATCAAAACTATTAAATTTTCTTATCCTTACTAGGCCTTGAGCACATCACGTCAAATTTAAATCTTGATCCACTTTTTACATTTAAAGTCTTTGCATAAAATTGTACCATCCATTCAAGACATCAATAATTCTAGTCAAAATCTAAATTATTTATGCTTTCCTTGATAATTCAATTAGACAATCTAGATCAATTTTTCTCTTGAAAAGTTGATATTAACTCTAACAAAATAAATGACTTTAAGTCCATGTCCTTATAAGTATGATTGATCATATTATTATTCATAGATCTATTTTACTTTAATTCTTAACATCAATTGACAACTACTTGAAATTTTGTCCATCATAAACTAAGCTCATATTAAATCTCCTAATACCCATTTCTTTGTTCAATGCAACATCAGTAGCAAGGTAATCTAAATCTTCTCATAGATTTTAAATTTAACTTGGAGTTCAACATACCCAATAATCTCCAATAAATATATGGAAGATCAAGTAATCCAATCCAAAACTGCTAACATAAGCTATCCAAGATTCTACCAAGATGTGCATGCCATGTCCGCACAATATCATTTAATTTACTAATAGCAAATTATAAATCTATGCATTATCCCAAATACATTTTCTATTACATATTTTCAATAATAATCTCCATACAGATTTATTGAAAAAATTATCCTACTTAATATCATTAAACTCTTTCATAACCTATATCCTAAACATCTTGCAATAGTTCCAAAATTTATAATCCAGTAATTAACAACAAAACTTTTATGCTATCATGATCTTCATTCATATCAAGTTTAGGTTTCCAAAATCATTCAATTAATAATTGAATATACATATTCAATATAACATAACACACTATACTTCTAGGCCAACACTTCTGAAGCTCGATCAAACTCATATATCAGAGATCAAGACATATCTTATCCAGCTCTTCAATATCTATAATATGCTTACTTATCATGATCAAATAGTATAAATTATTCAACCTTTTACACTCATCCAAGATCAATCTCTTTACTTATATTAGAGATAAAAATTATGTTCTTCTTTTGCACTAATCATATGCCAGATCTTATGCAAAATACTTAGGGATTAAAAATCCAAACTTCGATTCCATTCTCTTAAGTTACAATTTGTAGTGATCACTTAAATCATATCCTAATCACTTATGTCATAATCCCAAGTGATCATAATCCAAGCTTTGATATCATTCTGTCATATCTTAGTAACCATCATATTAATTTCTAGTCACTTATATCATAGTCTACAATTTTACCAAAATTAGATTTTTAAAATAAATCAAATCTATAATATAACTCAAAATATATATCCATGTATCCATTATCTAGCCTCGATGATATTCTTCCAAAAATTAAGTTAAGAGAGTTTAATCCAACATTTTATTCGTGTAAGCCTTCAATACTTAGCAAAATCCTTGAAACTATCATTGAGACTATAACATACGCCTATCAAAGAAAATTAAATAAACTTTTAGTACTGATAATTATTCCAAAATATTTAATTAAAATCCTAATTTTACCATATCTCACTAACTAAATCATCTTGATCTTAAATATTTGCACTAATACCATTAAATATGTCATGCCTCGGCCCGATGCCCGAGCCAGGTATACGACAGATGGCCGCATCTTTTCAGTCTTCAATCTTAATGAAAATGTATGGCCTATCTTACTAATCAACAATTAGGTAATGATAGAAAATAAATTTCCTAAACCTTTATTTATTTCTAAAGCATTTCAATCCAAACTAATAAATGAACAAAATTTTACTAAAAATTTAAGATATAATGTAAGCATAGTTTAACTAAAATTTAAAACAAAACATGAACTAAGAAACTAATACATAAACCTTAATTTCTCACTGACTGGTCCCCAAGCCGATTGATCTTCCGGATCTATAATAAAAATATAAGAAATAGGGAGTGAGCTTTACAAACTTAGTAAGTTATCATCATCTCTAATATATGCATAAATATGTCAACAATAATTTATAAACATAAACAAATCATATATAACAGCATAACCATCTCATAATAAAATAAAATACAATATCACATTAATATGCTGTCGGACTGTAGCCCGTAACCACCATTCCAAAAGGAACATCCCTTTTGGAAGGCTGGAAACTATTGTTTTAAGCCGCATAGAGCCCAGCGGTAACATGCACCAGCGGGCCTGAGGGGCTTCGCACCTAGGTCGGCCCGCATCAAGCCAGATCGCACCCAAGCAGCAAGCTTGGTGGTCAGTCCCATTTAATCCATTCGACCTATAGGGCCGAGCTGACTCTCCATCATTTCAGGATCCGAGTCGACCCTCCGAAGAATGCTCCTGGCCATCAGCCACCCCCACGCGGCGACCCCACATGGGTTCCACGGGTGTGCGTTGGCACCAAGCCAACATATGCACATTCAGTTATCAAATAAAATAACTATAGATGGCCAACCATTTTTATTTTACTCTCCTAGTCCCTCTGACTATGATCACGATCGGTCCGTAGCTAATCCCAAAAGAGATTAGATCCTGACTACATATACCGTCCACCGGTCATGTGCTAGTGATCACCCCACTGAAGGTCCAGAAGGAAACTAGTTCTGATATCATACGAGGAATCATGCATACTCAGCATGTACTATGTCAAAATTCAAAAAAAAACTAGCTCTTAACTATACATACCGTTCATTGGTCATGTACCAGTGATTGCCCCACTGGAGATCCCAAAGAAGACTAAGTCCTCGTGTGATCATAGTCGGACTAGAGAGCGTTAACATCAAAAACATCATAATTTATGCAATTCAATATAGCTCAATTTATTCTAAACATATTTAACATTTCATAACATTCATAATATACTATAAAGTATATTTAGCATGTAATACTAGAGATCAAGATAACTTACTTGAAAGAACTCTATCAATATATGATATATTCGAACCTTAACTTGATACTGCTCTATCGACACGAAAGATGAAAATCCTAGCAAGATTAATCATGTAATTAATTTTTTACCTAAAATAAACTAGTATAGAAAAAATAGCTTTTAATTCAGTCTGGATCTCGACCTAAATTACTAAAAAAGTCAATTCAAATTTTATTATTATTTTTAATATTTTATTTTTCTCTTCTTCCTTCTCCTTTTTCTCTCCTTCTCTCTCCTCTTCTCTCTCTTCTCTCTCCTCTCTCTTTTCTCTCTCCTCTTCTCTCTCTTCTCTCTCCCTCCTTTTCTCTCTCCTCTCCTCTTCTCTCTCCCTCCTCTTCTCTCTCCTCTCTCCCTCTTTCTCTCTCTTTCTTTCCTCCTTCTCTATCCTCTCTCTCCTCTTTCTCTCTCCTCTTTTTCTCCTTTTCTCTCTCTCTCTTCCTCTTTTTCTCATCTTCTCTCTCATTTTTCTCTCTTCCTCCTTTTCTCTCACCTCTTCTCTCTCCTTTTCTCTCTCCTCTTCTCTTTCCTCTTTCTCTCTCCTTTCTCTCTCCTCTCTCTTTCTTCCCTTCTTCTTTAAATCTCTTCTTCTTTTCTCTCTCCTCACTTTTTTTCCTCTCTTTTTTTTTTCTTTTCTTCTTTTTCTTTCTTTCTTTCTTCCTTCTTTTCTTCTTCCCCAACTCCCTCCTTGGCTCGACCGAACAAGCCTCCTATGGTTTTCAAAAGTCATAGGAAGTGGTGCATGGGGAAGGGGGCTCACCGGACATTGCCGGACAAAGGAAAATCGGGCAGCGGTCACCGGCGTCCGTTCGATTTCTTCCTTTTTTTTATTTTCTTTCTAAGAAAAAAATTAAGGAAGAACTCACCGGCATCATCGAGGCTTCCGACTACTCACCAGAGAGGAGGAAGACAGCAGCAAGAAGCTCGGTGTGTGCTTACTTGGAGGCGGTGAGAGGGAAGGAAAATTTATAAGAAAAATGGTGGGATTCCTTGCTGTTCTAGAAAGAAATTTGATCGAGCCCCAACTCCGACACTCCTCTGACCTTCTCCCTTCCCTCCACGGTAGTCTTGTCGGTCTTCCCGATGAGCTTTTTACTCGTAGAAGCAGGGGACAAAGTCCCTTAATTCAAGTTCTTAGTGTATTTTTCTTATTATTTTTTAATTGAAATCAACAAGTTCTGGAACTTCAGTCCAGGTGGCCCAATATGGGCTGGGCTTCACATAAGTTGTGCTTTCAATTTGATTGTAAAATTGTCAGAGGGTTGGTGCACCCACAAAAGTCCAAAGCACGAGTGACAAGACATACATTCGTCTGCTACAAGAAGCGAATAAAACAGCAGTGGTAAACCCCAGATTTTTTTTAAAAATATTGCTTTTAAAATATAATATTACCAAAATAATGCTGTTTGAAACAATATTACCATATTACCGTTGTTTTGGGCCACATGGATTTTTTTTATTTTTTGCCACTTGGATCACTGGAACGGCAACATGGAATGCATGAGTTGAAGATGCAGGTTGAACCTGCGTGTGTTCTCAGTCCATATAGCCGGTCGAGCTCCTTTTGAAGAAAGAAAAAAATGGAAGGCTCTATCGAAGGAAAAAAAAATGACAATCGATCCCCCTATTCCTGTCTTCGATCCAGCGGTGGTCCCATTTTTTTTCATAGTTTGATCATGGCCATCCATTTTTCATGAAGTCATCGAGATGGAAGCGGAAGGAGAGGAGAGGATGGAGCCGCCATCGACGGCGCTGTCTAGTGTGGCAGCAAGCTCCAATAAGGATTTGGAGACATCTTCGGCCACCCCTGAGGGCACAGCGGCGCCCCCAGCGAGGAAGAAGATTAGCTCCCAAAGGGTGCCCATCGAGGTGGTGCCCAACTCCTCGGTGATCCAGGATCGATCCCTGGCCGAGCGTATGATGGACTTTGCCGTCCAATCATGCGACCGACGGGAAAGGAGAGGAAGGCCCTTGCTGGATGCCATCCTCGACACCTTCCCTCATCTCTTTACAGTAGGGCCCATTGCCTTTTTTCTCCTCTTTTTTTATTGTTCATTTTTCATAGCTGACATCTTCTTTGGTGCGGCTCGGGATGGACCTCCTACTCATCCGCGATTACTGCTCCCACTGGGCCAAAAGGGAGAAATTGAAGGAGCGGGAGATGGCATCACTGGTGGTCGAGGCCAGAGAGAAGACTAATAGGGCCCAAGAAGTAGAGGAGAAAAATAAGGAACTGAAGGCCGAGGCGGCGAGCGCTGAGAGGCCCATCAAGAACCTCGAGACATCCCTAGCCCGGGAGAAGGACCAGGTCAAGCGTCGGCCCAAGGAGCTCAAGGTTGAAGTGGCTTGGACAGAAGAGCTCAAGGCTGGAGTGACCGGGACAGAAGAGCTCAAGGCCAAAGTGGCCCAGGCGGTAGAATAGGCTCAGGCTCTCTGGGCTCAGCTGGAGGCAGCACAGGCACGGGCTGTCGTTGTTGAAGAGAGTGCCACGGGGGCGGTGGCCTTGATGGAGGCTGCAAAGAAGGAGGCAGTAGAGGTAGTGCCGAACTTCAAGGCCTCGGTAGAATATATTGACGAGGTCCAGGAGGCGGCTACCGACTCGTTCCTCAAAGGCTACGAGTTTTGCCAATCCAAAGTGGCACATCTCTTTCCAAAGCTAAACCTGGAGGTGCTCACCTTCCTATCTATTCCGTGCGGGGACCCAGTTGAGGCCACAGCCGAAGCAAAGGAGGAGCCTACGACCATCGTCGAAGCAGCTCCGTCGACGGAGGTCCAAGAGGATGCTGTCCTGCCTCAGCGCCATCCCGGAAAGGAGCTGGCTAAATAGGAACTTTTCTTTTTGCTTCTTGTATTTTCTGCTTCTTTCTGGACTACCCGACCTATCGGGGGTCATTGGATAGTATAATCCTTTCTTAACTTTAAATGAAATATCTTTTCATTTTAAATGAGCTCACATAATTTCTCATATATTCTCTTTTGTATTCTTGATTGCTTCAACAACCCCTCTTCCTTCTCCCTTCTCTTTTCTTCTTTCCTTTCTTTCTCTTTTTTTTTTGACTGCCCATGTACAAGTTCTTGTTGTGGTGCCTTGCCCCGAGGTACCAAGTCCTTCAGCCCTTTCTAGCAAAGCTCTGGGTATAGAGGGCGGTTAGGAAGAAAGATTTTGAGTTTTTGAGTTGTCCCTACCATGTCGGAAATGAGGTAGCGGGGTTTCATGCATTTCCTTGAAGGAGGCCTGAGTGACCTTAGGTGAAACTATCTCCAAGTACCTGGAATTCAACCGAGCTGGGAGGCTGAACTCGGGGAGTTCGTAAGGTGCCCCCACCAAGCTGGGACCTGGATAAATAGAGTGCGGGGCTTCTGGAGTCTCCCGGCTTCAAGGTGTGGGGCTTCAGGAGTTTCCCGGCTTGAGGTGCAGGGCTTCAGGAGTTTTCCGGCTTCAGGAGTTTTCCAGCTTCCAGATACGGGGCTTCAGGAGTTTCTTGGCTTGAGGTGTGGGGCTTCTGGAGTTTCCCAGCCTCGAGGTGCGAGGCTTCTGGAGTTTTCCAGCTTTGAGGTGCAGGGCTTCTGGAGTTTCCGGCTTTGAGGTGCAGGGCTTCTAGACTTTCCCAGCTTGAGGAGCGAGGCTTCAGGAGTTTCCCGGCTTGACTTGCCGGACCTGGGATCGGGCAGCGATATTCCTGCAAGGTAGAGAGAGTTCATACCAAAAGAAATTTTTTTATTAATAGGAGGATGCCTTACATCATTGGTTATACATCCTTAAATTATTGGCATTCCAAGTTCGTAGGAACCTGGCGACATCGAGCTCGGCAAGGTAGTAAGCTCCACGAGGGAGAGCCTCGACCACCTTGTAGGGGCCTTCCCTGTTCGGAAAGAGTTTGCCGCACTCCCGGGATTGAGAGGCTTCAGCTCGCCGCAACACCAAATTGCCCGGGCGAAAGATCTTTGGCCTTACCCGTGTGTTGTAGTACCAAGCTACCCGCTATCGGTAGGCCACCATCCGGAGTCGAGCCTTGTATCTCATTTCCTCAAGGAGGTCTAAGTTAAGTAGAAGGCAAGCCGGGTTTTCAGCTTCATCATATTGCTCCACCCGCAGCATGCGCACACCAAGCTCTACTAGGACTACGGCTTCGGCACCGAAGATGAGGTTGAAAGGTGTCTCACCCGTGGCTGTTCTGGATGTTGTATGGTAGGCCCAAAGGATACTGGGAAGTTCTTCTACCCACCTGCCCTTAGAATGGTCCAACCTGGTTCAGAGTCCCTGAAGGATGGTCCGGTTGGTCACCTCGGCCTCTCCATTAGTTTGAGGGTAAGCCACTGAGGTGAAGCGATGATGGATATTGAGGCCGACGCAGAACTTCTCGAACTGTCGTCCATTATCGGTGATGATGGTGTGGGGGAGTTCGAAGCGGTAGATGATCGACTTCCAAAAGAATTGACTAACCTTAGCCCCGGTGATCCGTGCTAGCAGATTTGCCTCCACCCATTTGATGAAGTAGTCAATGGCCACTATCAGGAACTTGCACCATCCGAACATGGGAGGAAATGGACCAAGGATGTCCATCCCTCACTGGGCGAATGGCCAGGGGGCGGAGAGCTGGGAGAGTGGTGCCACCGGTTTACGCTGTATGTAGCCATAGCGCTGGCAGCGATCACACTTCCTCACGAAGTCGGCAGCGTCCTCCTTCGTAGTCTCCCAGTAATATCCTTGACAGAGAGCCTTGTATGCTAGCGTCCTGCCCTCCACGTGATTCCCACAAAGGCCTTCGTGTATCTCTTGGAGCACAAAGACCGCCTCCGTGGGTCTCAGGCACTTCAGGAGTGGATAAGAGTAGGACCTGCGGTAGAGTTGCACATCCATCAAGACGAAGCGCGTAGCCTTCTTCTTGACGAGGCCAGCATCCACGCGGTCTTCTGGCAGGATGATGTCGGTGATGTACCTGATATACCGATCCATCCAGCTTGGCTCCGGGGTGACCTGCTGGACCTCCCCGGGAGCCTCATAGCTTGGAGTTTCTAAGTATTCGATGTGGGTGCGCCCTAGTGATGAGTCCGGTAGGGTTGCGAGCCTTGAGAGGGCATTGACACAAGCATTCTCCCCATGAGGGATATGGGAGATGCTGAAGCACCGAAAGCCCGTCGTGCTCGAGTGTACCTATTCCAAGTACTTCATCATCTGGGGATCTCTTGCCTCAAACTCTCCTGAGACCTGTCCGGCCACCAGCTGGGAGTTAGTGAAGACCTTCAGGTTGGGTACACCCAGCTCATGGAAGACCCTCAATCCTGCGAGAAGTGCCTCATACTCTGCCTGGCTGTTAGTTGCTGCAAACTGGAAGTGGAGCGCGCACTCAGCCACAACCCCATCGCCATTGGCGAGGATGAGGCCTGCTTCGCTCCCTCCCAAGTTGGATGCGCCATCCACGTGGAGGACCCAGACCTCCTCCTCGATTCTGGGCTCCGTTTGGCACTCCAGGGTGGTCTCTTCTGGCTCTTCACCCATGCACACACACTCGACTAGAAAGTCAGCCAACACCTGGGCCTTCTAAGATGGTCTTGGTTGGTATGTGATATCAAACTTGCTAAGTGTCAGATCCCACTTGGCCAAACATCCAGAAGTATTGGGATGGCTAAGAATGGCTCTCAATGGTTGGTCCATCAGGACTATAATTGGACGTGCTTGGAAGCATGGCCCGAGCCACTGAGCAAACATTATGAGAGTAAAAATTAATTTTTTGGAGCGGGTGTACCTGACCTCTGCATCTCGAAGGAGTTTGCTGGCATAATACACTGGTTTTTGAGCTCCGTCCTTGTCTGTATGGACAAGGACCGAACTGACGGCCCCTAGGGTAACCACCAGATACAACAAGAATTCCTTTCCATCTTTCGGCCTGGAGAGCAGTGGTGGTGATGCCAAGAACTTCTTTAGCTCCTCAAAAGCTTCCTTGCACTCTTCTATCCAGGTGAAGTCATGCACTTTGCACAGCACCTTGAAGAAAGGCAAGCAGTGGTCAGCAGATCACGAGATGAACCGGCTCAGGATAGTGATCTGGCCCGTGAGATGCTGGACCTACTTCTTCAAGGTGGGGTGCTCCATGTCAACAATCACTTGAACCTTCTTAGGGTTGGCTTCTATTCTCCTTTGGGTGACCATGAAGCCCAGGAACTTCCTTGCCGCCACGCCGAAAGTGCACTTCACCGGATTCAACTTCATCTGGTGCAGGCGAAGGTTTTGGAAGGCCTCCACCAGGTCAGCGATGTGGTCTGACCTCAGTTTGCTCATGATGAGCATGTCGTCCACATAAACTTGCATGTTCTGACTGATCTGGTCCTTGAAGACTTGATTGACCAGTCGTTGGTATGTGGCACCGGTATTCATTAGGTCGAAAGGCATCATCCAGTAGCAGTACGTCCCCCAATCCATGATGAAGGCAGTGTGCTCCTCATCCTCTAGATGCATCCAGATCTGGTTATACCCTGAGAATGCATCCATGAAGGAGAGTAAGCGGTAACCTGAGGTGGCGTCTACCAATTAGTTGATATTCGGTAATGGGAAGCTATCCTTCGGGCAGGCTCGATTGAGGTTGGTGTAGTCCACGCAGATCCTTCACTTTCCGTTGTTCTTCTTGACCATGACCACATTTGCCAGCTAGCTAGGATACTACACTTCATGAACAAAGCTGATTGTGAGGAGCTTTTCCACCTCCTCGTTGATCGCCCGTTGCCTCTCCGGGGTGAAGCATCTTTTCTTCTACCAAACAGGGTGGTACTTCGGTCGATGCTCAACTTATGAGTGATGATGTCGAGGAAAATCTCAGGCATGTTTACCACTATCCAGGTAAACACGTCTGCATTCGCCTGGAGGAAACCCAGCAAGTGGGTCCATTCCTCTTCTTGTAGTTATTCCCCAATCCGTACCATCTTTGTTGGGTCTGCTTCGAGTGGATACGTTAATAGGCACTTAACTGGGCCACCCCTGGGATCCTATGCCCTTTGGTCGAGGTCGTCAATGCTGGGGTCCTCCTCGAAACTTCTGGTCCCTGGGATAGCTTGAAGACAATGATGAATCGATTGAGGTGCCCCCCTCATTTCCCTTATGCCAGACGGAGTGGAAAACTGCACTAATAGCCGAAGGAAGTCTAATAATTATGAAGGTTATCATGACAATGCTCTGTCAAGGTGGTGACCCAGCAAAAATGGGGAAAGTGATCGCCTCTTCAACTTCCACAGAGTCCCCAGTAAAATTGACGATGAGAGTGTGAATGGGCCTCAATTGAGTAGAGGATAGATTCATCCTGGAGAAAGCATAGTAAAAAAGGATATCAGTCAAACTTTCACTATCGACCATAATCTGTTTTACAGGATGCCTGGCAATCATCATCTCGACAACCATGGCATCATTGTTTACATTTTGATTCCCAGGTCCCTCCTCCCTTATAAAGGGGAGTACATTTTCTGAACTCTCTCCCTCCTGGTTCCATTTGGAGGCACGCTCTATTTCCCAACATATCATACCCACAGGCTTTTCGGTGGGTTGGTTGTTGACTATAGGGACAGGGAAAGAGCAGCAAGTGCTTGAGGTTCCGCCGGGTCTTCCCCCCCATAAGTTTTTTAAGGAAGCCCCTCCTTATCAGGTCTTCAATTTCTCTCTTAAGGTGGCGGCACTCCTCGGTGTCATGGCCGTGATCGTGGTGGAACTGGTAATACTTTATCTTATCACGACTGTTGGATGGCCTCAACGGGGAAGGGCGGTGCAAGTAATGCTCGCCCTCAATCTCCATAAGGATCTTCGATCTCAGGGTGAGGAGAGATGTGTATCTTTCTTCTAGGATGGGCCGCTCTTTGGCTTCGGCCCCGAACGAAAGTTCGAGGTGGTCGGTCCAGGCTTCCGCATCCCAGGCATCTTCCCTGAAGGTTGCTTTTTCAGTGGCTTCTCATCCAGCTCCCTCCTCGTACGATCCGCCTCCTCGGTGCAGATGTACTTGTAAACGTGGAGGAGGAGGTTGGAGTATGTCTTCAGCGATTTTTTATCTAGGAAGTAGGTAAGACGGGAGATCCTAAGTCCCCTCTTCAATGCCAGCATGGAGACTGGTTCATCCAAGTTATAAATTTCCAGTGTGGCAACTTTGAAGCGGGTCACATAGTCTTGCAAGGGTTCGTGGTCCTATTGCTTGATGGAGAAGAGACTGTCTACTTCTCGTGGCACCTTCTGACAATCATCGAAGTAGGCCACAAACTTTCTTTTTAGTTGGGCAAAGGAGTCGATGCTTTCAGGCTCGAGTTGGGTAAACCAGACTCGAGCTGCCTTCCAGAGAGTGGCTGGGAAGGCGATGTAGAAGAGGGCATCGGTCGCCCCTTGGACCCTTATGAGAGTCTTATGCGGAACCGGCTTGGGATCGGCTCCTCTTGGATTTCTCGGAAGAAAGGAAGATGGGCATCATGGCCCGTAGGCTCACGGGAGGGGCCTTGCAAGTTCGCAAACTGGCGGGATAGTTCTGCTAGCTTACGCTCATGCTCCTCCATGCACTTTTCGACCATGCGCCTGATGGCCTCGTCGATGGAGCCTTCTGTCGAGATCGATGGAGGAGATGAAGATGACAACTGAGGGGGATCGTGATGGGGGGCCTTGCCTCGATGGCCTCGGTAGCGCTTAGCAGCAGCCTGCCTAAGGGCCGAAGACCGGCTCTCCCAATCGACTGACCCGGTCCACTATCTCTTCAACAGAGTCCAGTGGCTTTCCAAGGGTCTGTCGTGGCCCACGGTAACAATGGCCTTCTTTGGAAGGAACGCATGCTATCATGGGGTGCGGCGGCTTGGACCGCAGGGGTCCTTGGCTATTGGTGGGTGGCCAGGGATTAGTGTTGATGCTACAACTGTCGCACTACTGCAGTCAGAACTTGCATCTACTGGGCAAGCATGGCAAACTGGACATCCACCAGAAGTGGTTGCGATGGAGCGGGGGGCTCCTTTCTGGACTGTGTGGGCCCAGTGAGAAGGGGGGTCTCCCGCACGGCTGGTGGAGACCTCCCGCGTGTGCGTCATCACCATATTTCGGGTGGAGTTGCATGTGTGGAGAATGGCCTGGATCAGACTGTGTCCTACCCCCTTCCTGGCATGCCAATATGTTGCCGCCTACACCATCATGACCTGTAGTTTGGGGATGACCTCGGATGCCGACCTCATCGTGCGGAAACCAGATCGCGCGCCCGGACCTGCAAAAGAGAGGAGACCTAGGCTAGCGATCTTGGCGGGGGTACTCCAATGATCAAGTCAGTGGTGATCTAGGATAACAGATCCTTCCCTATGGGCCCCTTTGGTCGGACTCCATGCTTAGAGGAGGAGAATTTGCTTTAGAAAGAAAGAGTGGAGTGAGAGTGGCAATGGTGGAGGAGAGCAGGAGCGGTGATGGCTGTGTCCATTGAGACTCGTCCAACGAGTGCTCCGGTAGCCTCAGAGTGCTTGCCCCTTGCTTGCTCTCCCATTCGCTTGCCCTGGTTTGCTTACCTTATTATAAGACCTCCTGAACCTTCTTTTAGGCCATGGACCCTCACAGCGACCTACTTCGGGTTCTTCCCCCTCTGCAGGCACCAGAAGGTCAACGTTCGACAGCGTTCCATGCCGTGCGCCCAGGTGCCTTCCCTATCCGTGATAGGGAGTTATGTTGCGAGCTTTGACCTCCCATCTAGTCACTCTACTTTGAGAAATTTGGCAGGGCCTCGATCAAAAAGCAGCTGCCCCCCTTATTTGAATCTTCTGGGATGATTTCCTCTTTCGGGTGGTGCGAACGATCGGCTGGGAAGTGCAGTACCTTGGCCAGGGTGCCCTTTCCTATCTGGTGTAAGTAGCAGCGGGAGTAATTATGGCATCCTGGGAGGTGGCGTTGTCCCCTTCCTTCTGCTTCTGAACCTCCCGAAGCGCCGTGGGCTTTGGCCACGGGGATGGCTTCCGGCTTCTGGACCTCTTGTCTGAAGAGAGCTTGGTTTGAGGAGAAGGAGCTCGATTTCGACCGAGGCTGGCTTGATCTCATGGGAGCCACCTGGCGAAGGAGCTCAAAAGGAGCAGGAGCTCGACTTCGGCAGAGGTGGACTCAACCTCGAGGGAGCCACCCGGCGAAGGAGCTCGAAGGGAGCGGGATTTCGACTTCGGCCAGGATGGACTCAACCTCGAGGGAGCCGCCTGGTGGAGGAGCTCGAAGGGAGCGGGAGCTCGACTTCGGCCATGGTGGACTCAACCTTGAGGGAGCCGCTCGGCGAAGGAGCTCAAAGAGAGAGGGAGCTCAACTATGGCCAGGGTGGACTCGACCTCGAGGGAGCCGCCCGATGAAGGAGCTTGAGGAGAGCGGGAGCTCGACTCGACCGGGGTGGACTCGACCTCGAGGGAGCTGCTCGGTGAAGGAGCTCAAAGAGAGGGTCTGACGTCGCAACTTCTGCCAATATGGCATCTGACTGAATCTAACAGGGACTCCATGTCAGCGATCTTACCACATCAATATGGATTTGAGGGAATGCAGTAACAGAGAGAGATGTATGATCTGTCGAGAGGAAGGACATGATAGAAGGTCATGTCCAACTAGAATGCAGATTAGTGCTATCATCGAAAGGTAATTATATAGTTCATCCAAAACTATTTTTTGTACATAATAAAATTATTGTATATTAATAATTATTAAATTTTTCATATTATATTTTTAACATTGAACATCATTTGATCTATCAGGACTGGATTTTGTTGCGTCAGGGATAATAGACTTCAGATTCAATTGCTCCATGTTATTGGAATTATATTAAATCTGTATGAGGGACATCCTACTTCATTGATCCTGAGATAAGTTTCCTAACTAAAGATGTATTTATTTTTCATATACTTACCTGTATTGTTGCTAGTTGTACTTGGATTGTTGTTGTTATCCATGTTTTATATTTTATTAGTTGAGTAAATGATGACATAATTCAATCCAATTCCGTATTCATGTAGTTGTTTGTTACATGTTAGTGTTATGCATTTTATTTTTCAAAGGAGTTGGTGATTGTTAAATAGATTTTATTAATTACAGTTAAAGTAAATCTTTGTATATATGTGTAGCTTTTTATAGATATGGATCCAGGGCCAGTAGATCGTTCAGCATTATATGATGAGGACACCCATCATTATGGATTAATATGGGATGGACAGGAGGCAGGTTTCCTTTAGTATTGATGTAGGGAGCTTATTACACGCGGGTCGATACCACTTGATAAACGTATAGTGCCATACCTATAGCAGGCTAAATTTTATGGACTGGCACGTATAGGTTATATATGGTTGGATTGGTACTTGATTACAGCACTGATAGAGCAGTGGCATCCAGAGACTCATACATTCCATCTGCTATGTGGAGAGTGCACCATCACATTACAAGAATTGCCATCAAGTTAGGTTTACCTATTGATGGATTACCTATCACCGACAATATACAAATCGATTGGCATTAGCTTTGCCACCAATTATTAGGAGTCATTCCATCGCAGGGTCGACTTCAGGGATCATGATTGAGTCTTTTATGGCTAGCGGAGTAGTTTCACGAGTTTCTTCATGATGCAGATGAGATAGCGATACAGCGCCATGCTAAAGCTTATATATTATAGTTTATGGATGGATGTCTATTTATGGATACTCAGTTAAGGGGATACATCTAATGTTTTTATTCCTATTATATTATTTTGAGACGGCTGAACATTATAGTTGGGGTGGTGCAAGCATAGCATGGTTGTACAGATATATGTGCAGGGCTAGCCGGAGAGATGCCCATGATATTGCTGGACCATTGATATTGCTACAGCTTTGGGCATGGAATAGATTCCTGAGTCTGGCACCACATAGATTATTCTGGCCGATTGCAAACCCTATGATTGACTTAGATGATGGTGGAGCTGGATTACCACAGGGCCCCTTGGAGAACAGGTAAGTATCAAAATTTTTTATTATTTTCTTGTTGAAATTTATTTGTTATATTAACCATGTGATCTTTATTATCTAAGATGGAGAGATCAATTTTCGGTTAAAGAGATGTCAACACATGTGGTTTGTTTATACATACTATATCTTGATCACCTGAGACCGGAGCAGGTAATATGTAAAATTAATTTTTTTGAATATTATTTTCTTTAACATCTTATCATTTAAAATTATGATTAACAGGTGATATGGTAGCCATATACTCCTGACATTCTTGCCCATCTACCCGATTATTATCTACACGTCAAGATGTATAGTGTACCAGAGTGCCACTTATTTGTTTTGACATCGTAGAGTGGCACTTCGCTGATAGAGAATTACGACAGTTTGGAATCCACCAGTCCATACCAGATCGGTGTGATAAAGATGCTGCATTGCACCACATCAATTTTAGAGGATGAAATGAGCAGGACTTGTCCTTTACTCATCAGCATTTTATACAGATTTGGGAGAGCCGTGGAGATCATATTTTAGATGGCCCTCCTATTGATGGTATCATGGATTATTATGATCAATACATGCAGTGATACGTTGCATCACTATATGGTTCATTAGTTGTATTGGTGCAATGCATGATTACCTGATAAGCAATTAAATTATTTTATTAAACATACTTCATAGTTGATTTTTTAAACTAATATTCCAATTACATATATATTTCAAAGCGATTATATGGTCATGATTCGACAGCTTGCTCAGCTAGGTTCTATATCCACGTCATCCCAATCCATCGGGGATATATGTGATACCATCCTTCATACTGTCCATAAGCAGGCTCGTATCCACTTATGAGGATTTGCTCATGACGATGACAGAAAAGATGAGACGCCTACACATTTCTCTTATGCATCATCATCAGGAGTAACTCCTGTACCTCAGCATACATGACATACTTGCTGATGCAGTACCTCTCCATTTTTGATGCCTGAGTTCACTCCCTACTTACCTGAGAGCAGTTATCTATACGAGGATGTCAGATAGTTCACATCTATGGAGGATGCTGCAGCACAGTTTGATTATACTATCGCACCAGAGTACATGATGCATCAGGGATACTCTGCTCATGGGAAAGAACTTATCGGTGAGGGATCAACACATGAGGGTGATACACATGAGCCAGTTCACACTGCGGTAGAGCTTTCGAAGGGATATCAGGGATCGAGTGAACCAGAATCTTCCCATCGTCGGAAGTAATCTCCACGTAGAAGGAGACGGCCGCCTTGTGGGACTTAGGATATATTTTTTTACTTTCATTTATGTATTACATTTATATGTGGACATATTATTTTAGAGTTTTGGCATTATAATGAAGTTTTGTATTATTAGATTTTGTTTTAAATATTGGGTATACACTTAGGTACATGCAACTAAGTATTTATATACTACATTACATTATTATTTATTTATAAATAGTATAAAATATTTTTTAATTTAACATAATAAAATTTTAAAAAAATAAAATATAAAAAACTTTGAAATATAAATGTTAGTTAAATCGGTTGCCAATTTGATTGCCAGGTCAATGCCAGTCTGAGTGTCAACCCAGTGCTAATCCGGTCACCAGTCCGGTCATCAGGTCGAAACCAGTCAAGTCACCAACCTAGTGCCAGTTCGTTCGATGGATAGGTGCCAGTCCAGTCCCCTGCCTGGTACTACTTCGGTCGCCACTAGTCCGACTCGAACTGGCACCAACCTGGCAGTCAGATTGGCACCGACCTAGCGGCCAGATAGCAATCAAATCGATGACCAGATTGGCTATCGAATCGGCGACCAAATTGACAATCAAATCGGTCCTACCACCGATCCGGTGACTGACCACCTATCTTTTCGCCATGTCCGGCCACCAGTCTATTTACCGATCCAACATCCTGTCCGGTCGCCAGTCAGCCCACCAACTAAATTATTGAACTGGACCACCAAGTTGCGATTGTTCTATATATTAATTTTGACCTGCACTACTTCGATTTTTTTTAAAAAAAAATATTTAAAAATAAATCCTGGTTAAGCCATATTTAATTTTCTTTCGGTCCGTTTACAACATCCAAGTCAATTTTTTTGTTTTTTTATATTTATTTTATAAGACGCGGATTGAACATCTATCTTTAAGCAAATTTTTTTTTTTATTTTTTTCGGTTCGTTCAGATATTTTTTTTTTTCAATATACAATCATAAGATAAGTATTTTTTTAAACCCTAAATCCTAATTCCTAGAACCTATATCTTTAACTTTGTTTTATTTTTTTGGCCTTTTTAGAAAAAGGCACATGTTATACCTATGTCTTCAAGTTTTTTTTTTGGATTTTTTACAAGATGCAAGTGGTTCATGCTTTTTTTTTTTGTTATTTTTTTGGAAGGCACATGTTCAATCTGCATCTTCATTTGAAATTTTTTTTATACATTTTCTTAGAAGGCTGCGTCTTCAACATGCTTTTTTTTATAGATTTTTAGAAGGTGCAGGTTCAACCTGCGTCTTTATGCTTTTATTTTTTATATTTTTTTTAGAAGGCGTAGGTTGAACCTACATTTTCAAAATACTTTTTTTTTGGATTTTTATTAGAAGGTGCAGGTTCAACCTCATCTTTATACTTTTATTTTTTTAAATTTTTTTAGGAGGTGCAGATTAAACCTACGTTTTCAAGATACACTTTTTTTAAAATTTTTATTAGAGGTGCATGTTTAACCTGCATCTTCAAATTTTCTTCTTTGTGGTTTAAAAGGTGCAGATTGAACCTGCATCTTCAATCCATGCATTCCATGTTACTATTCCAGTGATCCACGTGGTAAAAAAAAAAAAACTCGTGGCCTAAAACAACAGTAATATGGTAATATTATTTCAAACAGCTTTATTTTGATAATATTATATTTAAAAAGTAATATTTTTAAAATAATCATGTAAACACCCCCAACCCCCCTCCAAAAAAAAGGCCTTAGAGGTGACCTGCCACGCGTCGTACTCGTGCAGTTTTGTAGCTCTCAATTGCCCTCTTTTTGGCGACGTGATTCACTGGCATTCTGCAAGCTAATATTTTTGGTCTTTTAACAATTTAGAGGGGGTGAATTTTCATGTTT
Source organism: Areca catechu (assembly GCA_021397845.1). Lineage (NCBI taxonomy): Eukaryota > Viridiplantae > Streptophyta > Magnoliopsida > Arecales > Arecaceae > Areca > Areca catechu. The sequence goes on along the minus strand of CM038049.1, from coordinate 1,516,128 downwards.
CCTATCGTGTATCTTGTTCTTGAAAGCTGAATGGATCGAGCCCTTTAAGTAGCAAGACATGATATCATTCAAGCAAAAGCTCAACAATGTCAATGTAATATTTGAAAAAAAAGAAAAGAAAAGAAACACCACTTCCTTATTTTAACCAAAAAAAAAAAAGGCCCATAGATTCGGTGTAAAGTACCTCTCTTTTTTTCCTTTCATATACACTCGCATGCGTGACTGAGTAAAACAACCGAGAATTACCTAAAAATATTATCTATTTTTTTCCTTTCATATACACTTCGCATGCCTGACTGAGAGTGAAACAACCAAGCATTACCTAAAAATATTCTTTGGTTATGAGCTTCCCACCCTATCCTACAACTGCTGCTCAAAGATATCCTCCAAGTTACACTCTTCATGGCCCAAGGAGATGGATCCTAGAAAGAGGATAGATGAAATTCATGAAAAGTTAGTGATATGAAGCAGCGATCACCTTATATCACACCAAGTGCTACTAGTGCTCATCATTTGCCCTTCAGGTTTTCAGAGCGTGGCTAGGTGCATTTTGTATGGTATACAATAATGTAACGGGCAAAGATTACACTAAAAAGTCAGCATGCTGATTGGTGATTGGTGGTGGAAAATAATAAGGGTGACGAAGGATTGGAATACCTTTATATTGGCTCGAGTACAGGAATTACTTAAAAAGTATGATCCACTGTGCTGCAGTTTTGTTCAAAAGCAACGCTCGTTCCAGTGAGAGACAATAAAATGGGACATATTCTACACGCTTAGATGTCTGTTTTGAACAAATTACACGTGCCAACCAGGCCAACTCCAACCCGGTTAAAAACATAAAATGATTTAGGTCAAAAGAGGTTGGAGCCTGATTGTCTCGGTTGCATGATTGAGGTTAGGCAAGGATCCCATCGAAATGCTCCAATAAGATAGAGACAACGGGGACCTGGGCCAGAAGCAAACGAGACATCACCCAAAAAATGTTTTCAGGAATAACACAATAATCATTAAAGTAGCCTGGAAACAAGCAGCTCATGCCCCTTTTCAGCCCGATAATGATTATGGCCAGGAAGTTACAGGTCGCCAGCTTCTTTCGTCTCAGAGTTACTGATCATCAGGCCACCTGAAGGGGGCAGCTCATCAACCCTGGTGAGAATAAGGACTTTATGGTTTCCACTCTATTTGTGAGTCGAAAAGTTTAAGCTCTAAAATATTATTATTGATTGTACCGACAACCATAATAGCAGCTGTTATAGGGGCAGCATCATTTTAAAAATAAAAAATAAAAAAAAATCGAATTCATGTTTTTATTTGAAAATTTCACATTGATGCGATCGCTATAGATTACCTTCAAGGTCTTAAAACACTGGCAACCTCCAATAACAGCCATAAAGTCGGTATTGCTGGTTTGCTAGCGAACTTGTCCATGAAATGTATGTTATTTTAGACGACATCAATTCCTACTTTATGGCTGATATTGCCACCAAGCAAACCGGCAAAATGTCTCAAAAACTGTCCAGAAACACCACCATCCGCTTCCATGTCCGCAAACAAATTAGATATTAGTCATATTTTAAGAGCAGTATATTACCAGATTGAATTTACACACTCAAGTACCCATCAGTCACTGTTACTAATATCATGGAATTAAACTGCCAACATTTATTCATATCTAATTGTACCACAAACCACACCTGCATGCATTTTGATCAACCAGCCAACCTGCCAAATGAAACCACGTCAATTACCTTGGGAAATTTACTTTAAAATAGTAAGAAATTTAAAAACCAGAAATTAAAAGCTTCCTAGCAACAAGCCCTAAATCATGCTGCTGGCCTTGCCCCAAAGTTAACTGACCATATTCTATAATAATAGATTCAAGCTAGTGCAGAAATAAGAGAATAAATGATGAAAAAGAACATCCACTACTGCAGTCGTGATCACTGAACACTAGGGATTCCTGACATAAGAATCTCATGGCTATCAACCAATTGCTACCAGCAAGCAAAAGATAAAGAATTAATAAGACCAACTGCATGCAACAATTTTACGTGCAATTCAATACTGCATCAACAGGCAGCAGACATAGTAACGCTTTGTTTATACATTGACAGCTGATAATATAATTAGAACAAACAGCAATGTGAACATTCGATGCTTTGGCATCTTTTAAGTGGCAGGGAGAGATTCTAACAGGGCCAAGATCACTTGTCTCGATTATTGGCAATCATACACAACAACATTGCCAAGACGGTAGTCCAACAGGTTGGGATCTTGCCTCGCAACCAATAGGTTACGAGTTTGAGGCGTGACTCTATGGAAGACTCAATTAAATTCAGAGATTATTCTCTGAAGCACGTGACAGTTGGAGGAGTGAGAGGCCAAGATCCTTCTTTCCCCTTCTGACGGGCTAGCACCTTGATGGTGTTCCTTGGATGGGAAAAGGCTGCAAAAATCCAGCGCCTTGAATCGAACATTTTCCAGCGAGATGGGGGCTTGCGGGGATAGTTACGCCGGATTTATCTCCCTATCATTTTTTTTTTACCAAAAAAAAATCATACACAACAACCTCTTAACTGTCTCTTGGTTGGTAAATTAATTCCCTTTCTACAGAATTTTTTTTCTTGGCAAATCACTGATGCAAGCCAGGCAACTTTCCCTAGCCCAAGGAGATTCATTCATTAGATGCTCAATCCATGGCTCACACTTCTTTAGACCAATCAAATCGACATCAACGACAGCCCCTCCACCATGTTATTTTTAAACTCATCAAAACACCCATCTCAAAAATACATATATAAATTATGCTGAACCACCAAATCACACTGTGATGAGCAATCATCTTAACCTCGAAAGTCCTGAGAAAGATTTAATCGTCACACCCCACAGCAGGGAGTTTGAGAATGCAGGCAATCTGCCATTCATTCAGTCCTCCTTATGTGATCTACTCAGCCATGCTTTTATTCGAGTGGTTGTTGCGCTCAATCAGAAATCCTGAATCCTCCATAAGGATGGTACAGAACCACTAGATCAGACCTGATGGCTTCCTAATAATTACTGCCCAACCGATTTTGTTTTTCTTTTACAGGTAGCACAAATGGGGCAAGCCCCACAACGAACTAAGAACGGGAAAACAAGACACCAAGGGCATCCAGCTCAAGCCAGCAATGAAACTTCATGGGGAAGTTTTGATCCCAGAATGAGGTAGGCATCAGTACATGCAAGACCTGCCACAAATTGGTTGTCTTTAGCAGATAAGAATGCATTCACCGAGATAATACTTCGGGAGAGGGACAACTCCTCAAACTTTTCTTCTTTCCCTGCTCTCAAAAAGTGTAATCCAGCATTAACTTGGGAACTCGATATTTCATGGCCAATCTCTGCCTTACAAAACTTCCAAGGAAATCATAACATGCCTGCATCTAGGTTTCAATGATAGAAAATTCAATGCTCATCAAACCCTAAGCTCTAGAAAGGTGGTAAGAGAAGCAACTGGAACCATTTGGAAGGCTAAGACTGCTCTCAGGATCATCAATTTTTTTATAGCATAATTGTTGCCAAGAAACAAGGTGCAGAACAAGGATAAATCTTTCAAAGAGAACCATTCAAGTCCATCCCAAATGCATCATCCATGGCTTGCAAGAGGTGTCAGCTGCTTGCTTATTTCCTAAGTGCAGGTTTGTTAGGAGGATCTGGGAGAAATTGTAGCTTCAAAATCTCCAGACAACATTCAAATTTTGATGTCCTTCAATCCTCCTCGAGAGTGGACACGATCAACCCTAAAGCCCCAGCCAGTTTGGGACACAACAACTCTAGAGACACTTGGGACAGTCTGGCTGGAACCATAGGCATGTCAAAAATAAGGTGAGGATGCAAGATGAACTTGTTGGAGGCATTTGATTCCACTATTCCTCAGGAAGACCAGATATGATTAAGTGAACACCTGGATGTTATAAGAGAGGCTACTCCTAGCAGTTTTTATTCTCAGCTTCCATCCTTGGACTCAGCTTTCCCAACCTGATAGCCACTACTGTCCAATCCAAGCAGTACCAAGTAACGATCCCACAACCCCAGCACTGTTTCCTAGGTGACCCACAGCAAAGCGCTTGTGGTGCACATGTACTGGCCTATAAGGTTCAGTGCACCCTGTTTTTTTAGTTTCTTCTTTTATCCCTCATTTGATCAAACAGGCGCTAGCCCATGCTCTGTCTAGAGGTTGCATGATGCACCAACGTAAAAGGATTTCATTTCACTTCATACAACAGCTAGCAAAGTGATTAGAAAATTGCATATGAAGGGTGCAAACTCCAATATTATCAGTACATGCAATGTTTGCTAGAGTATGGCGACTACATGAATTTGCAGAATTATGACATCTAAATTATCAAAGACATTCATGTTGGAAAAGTGGCAAGCATTAGTAGTTGTTACAGCATGTGCTTTTTCAATCAGCGTTAAGCTCAAATCTTTATGCTAGTCATATAGAATTCTTCCTGATGACCAAGAGGATGCATCAAAGTATTTACTATCTGGAGATGATATAGGAACAAGAGAAGAAAAGAGAAAGCAAGTGAACTTGAAACATCAGCGAAAAGAGAGGAAGGACAATGACAGAAGAGGAGGAAAAAGAAAGAGAGAACTTTGGATCCAGGAGAATAGATGAGCAAGGATAAGAAAAGAACTCTAGACATGAGAGAGAAACAAAAATAAGGGAGCTTCTCTTTTCCAAATCTCTCCGCATTTTGAGAGATTAAAAGCTCTGGAGACAACCCACTTCACTCAATTTCTCTTCTCTACTCTCCTGACTTACATATCCAAACAAGGAATTTCAGTTTTTTATGCCCTTCTTTCTCTCCTTAGTAAATTCCTAATTAACCAAGCAAAACTGGCTAGCGCTTCTCTTCTCCCTAACCAAATGGTGATTCTTACTTTCCCACTTCTCTCCTATTCTCTTAACCCAAACATGGCTCGGAGAGATTAAAGGGTGGTCAGAAGAGCAACCTCTTCTCTCTATTACTCCTCTCTCCTAATTTAACTATCCAAACATGAGACTCCTAACTTCTACTTCCCCTAACCAAATGAAGGATTCTAGGTTAGACTAAGCCAAATACAAAAAAGTATATACAGTTGCAAATGACAATGGTAAGAGTTTTGATTGATTTATGATAAAGGAACTAGTATATAAAAGGAAAAAAGTTAGATAAGGGAATACATAGAGTTAGATCTGGATGGTTGAAGTGGACAGAAGCTTTTGGGATGTTACATAATCAATGCATATGTTAGCAACTTTCGGAAAAATTATATAGAAGTCAATACAGGTCATGATAAAGATCGCTTTGGTAAGGAGAGGTATTTGAATCTCTATAGGAATGGTCTGGAAGAGAAGATAAAAGGTGACATGGATGGAAGTCAAGAGAAAGGATTATATAATTCTTGTGATGACATTGCAAGTAGCCCTCGCAGAAATGAGGTTTGATGGTAACAGTTATGGTAATTTGGGTAAATATGGATTTAAATTTTGATGGATAAATTTATATGTTGTTTTTACAGATTAATCATGTCAATTTTGGCAAAACATGTAATAGATGAACTACATGTTTCATATGGAATCCATCTTTTTCCATGGTAGTTCACTAAGAGGCATGCATCACTTAATTTACTTCGAAAACTTTTATAAAGGCAGCAGTTATAATGCTCTCATCAAAGCAACTGTACAAGTTGCTCCTACCAGTTAATAACAAATCTATACCCAGTTAATTGCTCTTGATAACCATAAATGCACAGGGATATTTGTGTCATCTACCCCATGTCATGAATGCACAAAATGTGAAACGATCATTGCAGCAATAAAATTTGAAAAATGTGCACCAATGGCATAGAGCAAATGACAAGAATACCCTATGCATGCAAAGTTAATCCATACATGTACATACATCCAAACCAACCGAGCTTTATAAATTTTTTTAAAGTTTATAAAGGAAATGATGCCCCTCCCAATGTTTGCTACAAAATAATCACAAAGCAATATAGGCATAAAAATTAGTATTAGGTAGTCCCTTAAAATTAAGAGTATGTCCTTTTGAGCTTCTGTGGGCATACATAAGTTGTCAAAACATTTGACATAGCAAAGCTAATACACGTGATTAATTAAGATCAGATCTGCAATCTACTACGGAGAAGATTTTGGGCTTTCAAACAATAATCAGAAAAACAAAGGTGTTGACCTTAGGATTGATTTTGATAATTACAAAATATTAATGCATGATTATGCTACTAATTATCTTTGTAAAGATTATTTTTGTAGAGTATTATAGGTTTAGAAGATGTTTGGAAGATATTGGAAGATGTTTGGCGAAGTTTGAAAGCCTTTTGAACAAAGTTTACTCAAGCCGACTCATTGAGAATTCGAACCGACTCTTTTAAAGTGGCTGAAATTGAGTTATGAGAAAACCAGTCAATCGAGCCGACTCGAAAAATAGAGTTAACTCCAGAATGGCAGAGTAATTATCCGAGCCGACTCGAATCCCAGAATTCAAACAGTAACTGCTAGTTTTCTGCAACAAGCCTTTTCTTCTCCAACAGCCATAAACGGCTATTTTTCACTTCCAAAGGCACTCCAACCGTCCAAACAACCAGGGAACACCTCAAAGAGTATAAAATGAAGATCCAAACTCAAGAGAAAAAGATTTTTTGAGGAATGAAATAGTTTTGGAGTTAGAGAAAAAAGAGTGAGCTTCAAAGGAAAATCTTTTAGGGAATCAAGTGAGCTTCATCTTCCACACTCAAGAGAAATTCAGGATTATTTTACAACTCTTGAGGCATCTTTTAAAGAAGAGAAAGAGCTTTGGAGAGCACATCTTAAAGCCTTAGAACTACACCAAATCAAGCTAAAGCAGCAACCATCTGCTCTTTAAGAGTTTGTAATTTGTGTTGCATTGTTTACTTGTTTTGTTTGTTTTTGTTATTGAGTTCTTGATGATCCCGATGTAAAAACCAAGTGTTGGGTTCTTGGTAAGCCCGGTGTAAAACCAAGAATGGGTTCTTGGTGAGCCCGGTGTAAAACCAAGAGTGGATTTTTGGTGAGCCCGTGAAAATCAAAGATTGAATTTTGGTTTGTGAGCCTGGTATAAAACAAACCGACTGTATTCCGTTGTGAATATAATGAAAATCCCAAGTGGTACCTTGGTTAGTGGATGTAGGAGTCGTGGATTGCTCCGAACCACTATACATTGTTTTGTTTGTGTGATTGCTATTTATTTTGTAATTCCGCTCCGTACACAACAAAAGGCTCACAATACACATATTGTAATTGTTTAAAAAGGCACATACTTGATCAACAAGTTTTCAAACCCAATTCACCTCCAACTTGGGTTGGCCAACTGGGCAACAAAAGGTCTTTGGAAAAAGTGCACAAGCTGCAAATGGAAAAAGACCCTACTAAATTATGTCATCTGACAAAATCTAGGATACAAATTTGCATCTGATACGCAAGCAGCATGAATGATCAATATCTATGGCTGGAAGAAATGTTGGATACTAAACTTAAGGATCATATGTACATACATGCATACTTATATATAAAATATTTACGATATGTATGTATATGTATATTTGTATATATATGCATGCATACACATACGTATGAAAATTTAGTAGGAGAGGTGGAAGCTTGGCCTAATATTGGGATGAAGATGGGGTCAAACCATGTCATCCACACCAATGCAAGAAACTTTGCCAACTCTGCAAGATGGCACCCTCTAAGGATCATATACCTTAAAAAAAGGTTTTGAATAGAATGAAGTATATACCATATTATTGTGATGACATATCATGCTTTATGGATATCCTTTTATGTGCATGTGAAACATAGAACTAATTACCACCACAGCTTAGTTTGGATGGTCCCGCCTCTTAGCCCCTAAGCAAGAGGTTGGGGGTTCAGTTCTGCATGGCCATGACCTGCCTTTTGATCCCTGATTAATTTAAATCAAACCCAAAGAGTTGGAAAAAGGTTAGGTGATTATGATGATGACTTACAATCATATACCAGCGATATCTTGTCCTAGTTTTTCAAGATGTGCCATATTGATTCGATAGGATGTCATATTATACATAATTATTTGGGACAAATATCAAGGATTAACTGTGACATGCTCACTGTTTGGGAATGTATTTGCTGATCACTTTCGTTCTACAATATGCTTACAAAGATTAAACGGAAACCTAGTTGTATGTCATACAATAGGTGATCCTCTGGAATCTCCTCTAAGTACATTCTAGCAAATATGGGCTTGAGTTGCTAGTCATGTATATGTTATAGATGGTATTGCTAGTCACGACCCTACACTCAAAAGGGCCTAAAATAGATGATTTTCTAGACTACCATAGGGAATATCAGAAACGATTGAGGTCATATACACAAATCACCAGTGGCATAAAGATGGAATTGTAATGGTCCGATTTTCATAGTCAAATCTTTTAATTCCTTTTGATGGAAATATGATAGCTATAACCACATGCAATTGGAGAAGGGATTGCCAAAGTGAAAGGTAGGAAAATTGTTAAAACATAAAATTACTACTAACTAATGTCGCAGACAACATAATTAAGATTATAAAAATAACAATAAATTCCAAATCAACCATCACAAGGCTCATATGTTTAATTAAGATCAAATAAATGCTTAGGTCTTCTACTGAGAAAAATTGTCAATTTACGCCAACAGTTTAACAGCATGTCATGATCCATGAACAAGAGCGCCTCTCTAAGGTGCGAAAGGTCATTCAAATCCAAGAAATCTTATCAAAAAAATAAAAATCTTCTTCTTTGTTTCTAATTAAGCAGCTCTTTAAAACAAAAGGCTATTTGGCCAAAACTTACCCATGAGTACTTAGAAGCAAGAAGCAGCAAAGCAACAAAATAAGGCTAAGCCAACATCCACAAGCTACCAAACTGACCACAATTCCAGTTGCAGTACATTCACTCCGAGTTCAAGCGACAGACCAGCATACAACTAGCAAAATCATACCAAACCTCTTGCAGTATCCTTTAAACCATATGAAGTCAATAACGTTTCGAGATTCAACAATCTTGTAGTTTATTGAAAACTAAGAAAACAACTAAGTGAATTGACCTCTTAAAATCCATGGCTTCTCCATTTAATAGAATACCACATGCCAAAACCAAATCAGTATCGCTCAAGGGCATTAAATTAGCACAGAGACAATTTTGGTTTGACCATTCAAATAATGTAAAGAGATTACAGGAGCAAGGATCCAAAAGATATGAGTAAATTGTTAGAAACATAATGATACTAATAATTAGAAATCTCGAAGTGAAAAATCCATTTTTCTGCCATTAGTTGTTGATATCTCTAACATGATCGACAATGTAAATCCTTACACTTTATTCAACGATAATTTACCTCCTTCAAACTATCACTAGCCAGGTAAATCAAACCATATAGCACTCTTCCAATGACTATGTTCCTTGCATCTCTCTTAGAATGGATATCCACGTATTACTCTCTTTATCTTTCCCAGATACAACTTGGAGCATCCTGATATTGTTTTAGGACAAATCATGATTGGGATTGCTTCAAAGAGCAATTCATTATACTTCAAGATTTTGTTGTTTATTCTCAAATATCATAATTTCCTACCCTTTTTTTCTTCTGTAGGGTTACGATTGCCGCAGCGGAAGATTGAATTTCAAAATTTTTAAACATTAAAATCCTAGTCAACCGAACCCCTAGACCCAAGACCCCTTGACTATGACAATTAACAAGGCAATATATTAAGATATAGAAGAATACCTGTAACGCTAATATCCTTTATTCCATAAGCCACACAAGTGTATACCTTTCAGAGGTGATCCATATAGGAACTGGATCAAGGAAGCACCCCTGTTTCTTGCTTGCTTGACTAGAACTCCTCCCGATAGCCTTTCTTCCTTCAACAGCTTTTCCTCCCTTCTAAAACCTTTTCCCTTCCGAAGAGCACTTTAAAACCTCTCCGAAACCTTACTATCCTATTGTCCTTTCTAATTCTCTTCCTAAACCCTTGTCTTAAAATGGTGGACTTGTCTTAAAATAAAAGACTTGTCCTAACAAGAGAAGGAAGAGAGTTGTCAGCACAAACTTTGGATGAATTTGCTTCAATCACCAAAACCTTTAAATAGTTAGAAAGAAGGCACCAAAATTATCCTTTCCTCAATCCTTAATCTGATATTTAACATATCAGATAAAACCCTTAAAGCAAAAGAGTCTTTAGGCAGAAAGGTGCTAAGTAAAATCGTAAACATACAGTATTTCACAAATACTTTGCACCAAAAGTTGTTTATCGTAACTCTTCGAAATAAACTGATAATTAAGTCTTTAATTAATCAACTAAAGACTTGGTCAACCATCCTAAAAGGCGTATAGAATAGATGGTCTTATCTGAAAAAGATGATTGATAAGCAGGACTCTTGTCAATTCCATGCACCATATATCCCAAGCGTCGTATCCTTTCATGTGCCTACATGAATTCACGCCCAAAATTTCTCCACTTGACTGGTCAAATCCAATCCAAATGGACATGGATAGGAGAGGATAGAGGCTAAGGTTTATAGCAAAAAGGAAATTTAAAATTGCAAGACTCTTGGTCCTTCTACGTCCCTTATTTTGTGTGTACGCCAACATCAGTGCCAAGAGTCCCAAGCCCTTAGGACTCTTGGTTTAAGACATGGATAAGGACTCTAAAATCGAGATAAATTCCAATTTGGCTACCCCACTTAAAGCTCAACTCAATTTAAATTTTTCCTAAATTGGTCAGCCTAAATAGCAAACAAATGAACCCAATCCAATTAGATTAAGAGTTTAGACTAGCCAACATATGCTAGTATATCAATTAGCTAGCCAATTAGAATCTTATGATCTTAATAAAAATATAATAAACTTTCTTGATCAATTCCTTAGCATGTGTAATCCTTTGGACTTCACATCTAGCCAGTAATAGGTCTAGATTCATGTCGATTTAGTTCGATTAGAAATCAACTAATCAAATTAGATCAAATCGAGCTAATCCTAGTTGCTAATTGAAACCATCTTTCAAATTGACTCATAAATTCAATCAATTTAATTCATGAAAACCTATAAGACATGATTGAGACCTAGCAATGTATCATACCTATCCATAAGATAAGAAATTTGATAAAAATTACCAAAATATCCTTCAATGGCAAGTTCCCATGTAATTCAATATTTCGATCTTCCTTTATTCCGAATAAGCGATGAGTATGGAAAAATTATCAAATTCTCACACTTTATTCATTCGAATTTCAAATCACTAATGAAGACTCAACTAATAAAAAATTAGAAATCTTTGTCTAATTTCATCTACTTTGATCAAAAACTTTTTGAGTCATCATTTGATGAGATTATAGGAATAAATACTCTTCTTACTATGAGTGATTGATTCCTTGTTAATCTACTCATAACTTTTATACACAATTTACCATATCCATGAACATCTCGTACATGACCAAGTCATAAATGAGTATGAACCAAAATATGGATTTATGAGTATAAAATTTCATGATAATCTCAAGTCTAAGGATCACTTGCACAACTCCCATTAAGAGAATCATCTTTTAACAAATAAGACTTCCATAAGATATTCTCATGACAGATTAATTCAGTGAACTCATATCTTGATGAGCACCCACATCCTTGTATTAATGTCCCTACACAAGTGTCATGAGACCAACCCCTCTCTCCATCGAGCATACATAGAATATGCCAATCTCTCTAGAAACATCGATCCCTGACTCAATTGGTTTTATGACTGGAAATATTTTAGATTAGAATTTATAAGATCTTAGATCCCATTGTTATGAAATTCATCATAATCCTCAATCCATTGCCCTAATCTATGAATTTCATCATAATCTTAAAATAAAAAAAGTATAAGACAGCATATAATGAATCAAAATACCTTTTATTAATATAATATCATACATGAGTTGGAAAAATTTTATAGAAAAGCTCCTGTTATATAGAAATATGATTGACTTTCATGGCACTATTCTTTCAATCTCACTTGTACTAAAGCCAATCAACTTTGTATTTAATTCCCATACAATCTAAATGGCGATCAAACTGCTATTAAGAAAAGACCTTAATGAATGGATCGACTATATTATTCTTTGTCTACTCGTTCTATAACCACGTGTTGTCTTTTAATAATTTCACGAACGAGATGGAAGCGCCTTAGGATATGCTTGAATTTTTTATGAGACCTTGATTCCTTAGCTTATACAGCGGCTTCAATATTATCACAATAAAGAGGCACCAATTGTTATATCGCAGGAACTACACACAACTACGAGATGAACTTCTTCATTCAAACAGCTTTCTTAGCGGCTTTACTAGTAGCTATGCATTTTGCCTCAGTAACTGAGTCAGCTACAGTTTGCTACTTGGTACTTTTCTAACTCACTGTACCTCCATGTATAGTAAAGAGGTACCTTGATATGGATTTACTATTATTTGGATCTGATTAAAAATTAGAGTCAATATAACCTTCTAGTTTTATATCTGATCCTTCATATATTAGAAAATTTTCTTTAATCCTTTTAAGGTACTTAAAAATATTTTTCACAGCTTTCCAATGATCCTTCCCTAGATCAGCCTGGAATCTACTTGCTATGCCTAAGATATAAACAACATCAGGCTTGGTACATAACATGACATATGTGATTGATCCTACAGCCAAAGCATAAGAAATCTTACCGTATTTTAGGAGACATCTTTTTAGAAAGATATATGCCTTGACTCATAAGAAAGTAATTTCTTTTACTTTCCTCCATATTAAATCTGAATTAGAATAAGCCAAGCATCCTCTTAGATCTATCTCTCTCCTTCCAAATCTTTCATGAAAAATATTTTAGATAGTCAAGCTTGATCGATTACAACATTGGAATATCATTCCAACGATAAGTATATCATCAACATACAATATTAAAAAAATAATAGCATTCCTACTTGTCTTCTTATACACAAATGGTTCATCCACATTTTTTATTAAACCAAATTTCTTGATTGTTTCATCAAAATGGATGTTCCAACTCGATGCTTGCTTTAATCCATAAATGAATTTCTTAAGCTTGCATACTTTGTTCGATCTCCCACTTAATACAAATCCTTCTGGCTATGACATATAAACTTCTTCAAGATACCCATTGAGGAAGGCAGTCTTCATATTCATTTGTCAGATTTCATAATCCTATACAGCTACAGCAAGCAAAATCCTAATAAACTTGAGTATAGCTACTGGCAAAAATATTTCATCATAATCAATTCCATATCTTTATTTGAAACATTTTGCCACTAGCCTAGCCTTATAGGTTTCTACTTGACCATCTGCTCCAATCTTCCTTTTGAAGACCTATTTGCACTCTATTGAGTTTACTTCCTCAAGTAGATCAACCAAAGTCCAAATCAAGTTAAAATACATGGAGCCCATTTCAAATTTCAAGGCATTAAGCCATTTATCAGTCTTTATTCTTGACAGCTTCTGTATAGATCAGAGGATCATCATCTTGAATGATGATGGCTTCATTGTCATTTTCAATGACAAAGCTATATCTGAGAGGTGCATCCCACACACTTTGACCTATGGAGAGGAGATATATGTTATGGTGGTACCTGATTAATAGGTACTTGTAGTTGAAAATTTTGAGATTGATTGTCTATAAGAGTAGGTTGTTGGACGTGAACTTCACTAAGTTCAAGTATCCTCCCACTGCCTCATTTTTGGATAAATTTCTTTTCCAAGAAAGTGGCATGCATACCGACAAAAATCTTTTATTCAGTAGGATTGATAAAAAAAGATATCCAATACCCTCTCAAGGATAACCTATGAATCTATATTTATCAATCCTAGCACTTAACTTATATCCAAATACATTTCTAATATAAGCAGAGCTATCCCAAGTCAAAATATTTAAGACTTAATCTTTTGTCTTTTCATAATTCATATGGAGTACTAGCTACTGATTTTGATGGTACTCTATTTTATATATACGCAGCAATCTCTAAGGCATAACCCCAGAAAAATACAAGAAAATCAGTGAAGCTCATCATGAACCTTACCATGTCTAACAAGATGTGATTCCTCTTTTTTGCTACACCATTTAATTGTGGTGTATATGGGATATCTATTCTGAAAGAATGTCTTTGTTCTTAAGATGACCAAAAAATTAACTAGATAAATATTCTCCTCCTCGATCTGATCGAAAGATTTTAATAATTTTTCTAGTTTGCTTCTCAACCATACTTTGATACTCTTTAAATTTACATAAGACTTCGTACTTATGTTTCATAAGATACACATATCCAAACCTAGACAAATCATCAATAAAAGTAATGAAATAAGAGTATCCTCCTTTGGCTTGAGTTGATATAGGTCCACATACATCTGTATGCATTAGTTCTAATAACTCAATTGCCCTATCTCCATGACCAGTGAATTAAGATTTGGTCATTTTATCCATGAGACAGGATTCATAAGTTCCTAATGATTAATAATCATAAAAATCAAAGAATTTATCCTTGTATAACTTATTTATCCTAGACTTACTAATATGACCTAAACAGCAATGCCAGAGAAAAGTGACATTGATATCTCTCTCTTTTCTTGTTTTCAATAAATAAAACTTTATCATTGAGTGAAAGAACTAAAAGACTATTAATAAATAAACCACTTTCAAAGAAATTATTAAAATAAAAAATGAAGTATCCACTACTCTTTATATTAATTTCAAACTTTTGTTGCAATAACAATAGATAGGTGCCCACAGCTTCCGCTTGAATGGCTTCATCACTCACACCATAAAGCTCGAAGTCATCCTTCTTCAAGCTCCCAATTCTCTAAAGTCCCTGCAAAGACTTGCATATATGAAATCCACATGAAGTATCCAATATCCATGAATCAGAAGCTGAAGTACTCAATGACAAGTTAGTTTGTATCATGTACAAACGTTTCGCTACTCCACCAGCATCGGGTTTCAAACTAACAAGATAAAACTTACAGTTCTTCTAGTGTCCCTGCCTGCCGCAATGAAAATAGGTTCCATCAGCAAAAGGCTTCTTTGCCTTCTTCGTTTTCTGGATGCTTTTCTTAGTATTCCATTTTTTCTTTGAACCCTTCATTATTGTTTTCTTCTTCCCATTGATTAAAAGATGAATATTATCTCCTTTAAAATGGCTTTTGGCTGTTTTAAGCATGTTAAGTAGCTCAGGAAATGAAAGATTCAGTTTATTTATATGATAGTTCATCACAAACTGAGAAAAGAAACCAGGAAGTGATTACAGGATCAAGTCCTGATTAAGCACTCCATCTATAACAAATCCTAGTTGACCTAATCGAGTGATTAAGTCAATCATCTTTAGTACATAGACTTGAACAGACGAGCTCTCACTCATACGTGCTCGAAATAACTACTTCGATATTTCATATCGGGCAGCCCTACTTTGCTCTTCATAAACTCTTTAAGATTGAGCAGTATGGATTGAGATTTCATTTTTTCATATTGCCTCTGTAATTCATTGCTCATAGAAGCCAACATAATGCACTTCATTTTGCCATATTTTGTGGCCCTTTCCTCCTCCGTAGCAGTCTCCGATCGGATTTGAATCAGGAGAATTGAGAATGTAGGAGACCTCCTGAGTTAAGAAATTCTTAGGTTACTTAACCAATCCACATAATTAGGATCAGTCAACTTATTGGCATCTAAAATATCCTGCAGTGATAAAGTAGAAACTATAATATTAATCTACATAAAAATAAAGAACAACATATAAGTAAACCACTCAAGATGATATACACAATTAGAAAAGAACTTATCAATCAAACTATCTCCTACTATTTTATTACGAATACCATAGTCCTTATCTATGGTACCCTAACAGGATTTCTTTAGTAGGGTTAAGATCCCAATTTCTCATAAATATCTTGTACTACACAACAAACATTTATAAGTTCAAAAATAAAAAATTTCCTTTTTCAATTGCAACCCATACAACTCTCAACATAATAGCTATCTCTAAGATACTTACAGCCTTGTGTTGCACAACAAACTAGAATGTCTTAATTTAATCAGACCCTTCATTTCATATGATCATATTTGAATAATGTTGTCCTTGTATTACACAACAAAGCAATACCATCAATCAAGATAAAAATCATTAGATGCACCAAAACAAATTTCACATCAAACCCTAGAATAGGTCTTGTGCTATACAACAAACCTACTATAATTTTTTGACATGAATTTGGCTTAGCATAAAGAAAGGCAATTAATAGTGTTTTAATCAATTAGCATTTCCAATTCAAGATCTAAATCAATCAAATTGGCTAGGTAAGTGAAAGAGAGGTGGAAGGCCCCTGCGCTTGTCTTAGACAAATTTGACCAGGTAAGCAACGAATCTAAACAAAAATTGCATTCTCTTTACCTTTCCAGAACCACTTTTCTAGACACCAATTGATCAATCAAACACTAAATGGATTTGCATTATGATTTTATAACACTACGACTAAATATGATTTTTAAAAAAGGCTTTCATATTTTCATACATATCCTAATACTACCAACTATCTAATAAGTATATAATACCATAACATTATATGTGCCAAGTGTGTCATCATTTTAAGATAACCTTACAACATAATAACCATCCATCGCGATATTAAGACAACCTTATTTTAGAATGATGACTGAATAATCTAAACATATCTCTATATCGATTAAGATTTAAGTGAAATACCTAATCAGTAGCATACATCAACCAACATATGATACAACTATTATGCTATATATAATTAGATAGCATATAATCATTCAAACATTTAATTGACTATTAATTAAATGAATCGAGGTGGCTCTGATACCACTGCGAGATTACGATTGCGCAGCAAAAAGCTGGATTTCAAAATTTTTAAATCTTGAAATGCTAATCGACCGAAATCCTAGATCCAGGATCCCTTGACTATGATAATTAACAAGGCAATATATTAAGATATAGAAGAATACGTGTAACGCTAATATCATTTATTCCACTAGGCACACAAGTATATGCCCTCTAGAGATGATCCATATAAGAACTGGATCAAGGAAGCACTGCTATTTCTTCCTTATTCCACTAGGCACACAAGTATATGCCCTCTAGAGATAATCCAGATAGAAACTGGATCAAGGAAGCACTGCTATTTCTTGCTTACTTGACTAGAAACTCTTCCTGGTAGCATTTCTTCCTTCGACAACTTTTCCTCCCTTCTAAGACTTTTTTTCTTACGAAGAGCACTTCAAAACCTCTCCGAAACTTCTTTTAATATCATATTATCCTTTCTAATTCTCTTCTTAAGTTCTTGTCTTAAAATTGTGGACTTGTCTTAAAATAAATGACTTGTCCTAATAAGGAAAGAAAAAGAGTTGCCAGGACAAACTTTAAATAGATTTGCTTCAATCACTGAAGCCTTTAAATAGTTAGAGATAAGGTGCCAAAAGCATCATTTTCTCAGCCCTTAATCTGATATTTAACATATCAGATAAGGCCCTTCAAGTAGGAATCTCTACGCAGAAAGGTGCTAAGTAAAACCGTAAAAATGCGGTATTTTACAAATACTTTGTGCCAAGAGTTGCTTATCGCAACTCTTCGGAATAAATTGATAATTAAACTTTTAATTAATCAACTAAAAACTTGGTCAATCATCCTAAAAGGTGTATAAAATAGATGATCATATCAAGAAAAGATGATTGATAAACAGGACTCTTCTCCATTCCATGCACCATATATCCCAAGCATCGCATCCTTTCATGCATCCACATGAATTTATGTCCAAAATTTTTTCACTTGATCGATCAAATCCAGTCCAAATGGATGTAGATAAAAGAGGATAGGGGCTATAGTTTATCAACAAAAAAGTGATTTAATTACAGAAGGATACTTGATCCTTCTATGCCCCTTATTTTGTGTGCATGCCAATATAGGCACCAAAAGTTCCAAGTCCTTGGAACTCTTGGTTTAAGACATGGATAAAGATTATAAAATCAAGATAAATCCTAATTTGGCTGTCCCACTTAAGACTCAACTCAATTTAAGTTCTTCCTAAATTGGTTAGCCTAAATAGCAAGCAAATGAACCCAATCCAATTAGGTTAGGAGTTTAGGCTAGCCAACATATACTAGTATGTCAATTAGCTAGCCAATTAGGATCCTATGATCCTAATAAAAAAAAATTAACTTTCTTGATCAATTTCTTAACGTGTGTGATCCTTTGTACTCCACATATAGCCAATAGTAGATCTAGATTCATGTCGATTTAGTTCGATTAGAAATCAACTAATCGAATTAGATCAAGTAACTCTAATTGCCAATTTGAACCATCTTTTAAATTGACTCATAAATTCAATCAATTTAATTCATGAAAATCTACAAGACATGATGTCTAACAACGTATCATGCCTACTACCAAAATATCTTTCAGTAGCAAGTTATCATACAATTCAATTCTTCGAAATTCCTTTATCCTGAATAAGCAATGCATATGAAAATTTATCAAATCCTCACACTTTATTCATTCAAATTTCAAATCATTAACGAAGACTCAACTGATAAAAAATTAAAAATCTTTTTCTAATTTCATCCTTCCTGAGTCATCATGTGATAAGATTACATGAAATAAACTCATCTTACTAGGAATGATCAATTCCTTGTTGACTTACTCATAACCTTCATATATATAATTCACCATATTCATGAACATCCCATACATGATTAAGTAATGAATGAGTATAAACCAAAACAAGGATTTATATTACAAGATTCCATGATGATCTCAAGTTTAAGGATCATTTGTATAACTTCCACTAAAAGAATCATCTTTCGATGAATAAGACTTTCATAAAATGTTCTAAAGACGGATCAGTTCAGTGAACTCATATCCTGAAAAATATTAGTATCTCTATATAAAAAGTTGTGAGATCAATCACTCTCTCCATCGAGCATATATTGAATATACTAATCTTATTAGAAAGATCGATTCTATGATTGAAAATATTTTAAATTAGAATTTATAAAATCTTAGATCTTACTCCCTAAATTCATTATCCTAATTTATAAAATTTATCATAATCTTAAAATAAAAAAAAATATAAAATACAGCATATGATAAATCAAAATATCTTTTATTAATATAATATCAAACATGTGTCAAAAAAAAATTATAGAAAAGTCCTGTTATATAAAAGTATGATTAGCTTTCAGGCACTATACTTTCATCTTCACACCACCACTTCACAAACCCAGACAAGTTATCATCCAGATAAACGCACCAGTCCAGAAGATAAAAACCACTAATATATAAAATAACCTCAAAACGACTAAATGAAACCAAAAAAAAAAAAAAAACTCTAAAACAAGTGCTAAATAATTCACGAACCCAATTTTCTGGTTACCTGCCGAAGTCAGTTTGTTCATCATTCAAGCATGCGATTGCACGAAATAATGAGCAGTATCTTGAAAAAAATGAAAACAATCTATAAGGATTGCTAATTTAATTCAATAAACCAGCTCGCCTATACTCGAGCACCGGTTCTCAGAAATCAAGTCATCCACACACGCTAAATCGTCAGAAATTCAGAGAATAAATAGATAGCCACGGAGAGAAGAGATGAGATGAGGGATCGTGTAAGATCACCTCAGATTAGTTGTAGTAGAGCTCGAGGCCCATGCCGTCGTGGATCTCGTAATCGCGGAGGGTGATGTGGTCCTTGTAGATGGTGTACCACTTCTGGATGCGGATCTTGTCGGACCGCGTCCCCGTCTGCGCCGCCACCAGCTTCTTGAGATCGCCGATCGTGTCGTCCTCGTTGCACTTCACCCGCACCTTCTTCCCCAGCCGATCGTTCAGCACCACCTCGATCATCTTCGCTGACCTTCGCCCTTCGATTCCCCCTTCCTCTTCCCCGCTCTTCCTATCGGCCCCCTCAAATTGTGCCTCAAAACCCTAGGCCTAGCCCCTCTCTTGTCCCCGCGTGGTCCCAGCCGCTCAGCGTCTCGGCTGCCGCAGCAATTAGAACCTGAGAACGTTCCACGCTGGCATCGTATACCAACCGCCTTTTCCGGTTTGCAGCATTATCATATAGAATTATTACTGATCTTTTTTTATTTTTTCATGTTATTTTTAAAATATAATAGGGTAATATAATAAATTATATTTATAAAAAAAAATTTATACAACAAAGATTCAAGATATAATCCTAAAATGAGTACCGTAAAATATCGGTGAAGTGATTAGATGGAAATCGGGCTTCATGGATGAAAAACTATACCGGCACCCCACGATGCGTAGATATTATTTCTTTTACTATTTCTTTCAAATATAATATAATAGTACAATAAATTAGAATAATAAATATTTGAATATTTTTTAAAATTATGTTAAATAATATTTTTTTAAAAAAAATAATAAAATTTAATAACAGTTGAATATATATGTATTCTATATTAAATAATTAATTTTAATGGTGATCAAGTATATTAATATTTGTTACATATTATTTAAAAACCGTTGAGCACATTAATATTGACAACTGTACAATTTATTATACCAATTTAAGAATAGGTGAATTCGGATTTTTTTTTTTAATACAGAAAGTTAGAGATTTTGACATGGATAAGAATAAAAAGATAGATAGATAATGTTTTGAAATAAAGAGAAATTATTTTGAGATGATTAGATATCGATATACACATATTGTATATCTGGATATTTGTTCATAAAAATCATGAATATTTTGATAAGAAAAATGCAAAACGAATCAAATATAAATTTGCTGCTAATAAATCAAACAGATAATTCAATGCATTATGATTTTTTACTTTTATAGGAGGTATCTGCAATGTCACTTAGCAAAACATTACTTTGGGTTCAAATAATCATGTTTACAAGGATTTATTTACAAGCATCCGGATTTCAAAACAAATCTTGTCCCAGCGCCATTGATATTTTTTCTTTATACATAGGATGTTACCTGTATTTCAAATCAGTCCTCAAGTTAATGTAAATTATTTGCTAAGGAGACTAGAATGAACATAAGTAATAACTTGTATATAATTTTAATATTAAACATTGGTTTAAAACAAACAAACGATGCATCCTTTAATATCGTTGCCAACATCACTCCAACCCAAATTCATTCTTTCGCTCTTTTCAAGATTCATTTTGGCGCTAGCAAACTCTATAGTTCAAATCCTGTAAAGTGATGCATATATAATATGCCCTGGTATACGTGCCCCTCTTTTTCTGCATCATAGATCCATGGCCTTCTAAAATGGGTGGGACAGTGTTTTGTTGATTTTTTTATTTGTTTGTATTAAAAAAATCATTGCAATTCTCTTGCTTGAATATATATCGTTGTTGGAATATCTCGATCCAAGTATGAGCCAGCCAACTGGTTCAACTGGCTAAAGATATTTCTTCCAAACCGTAAACTTCGGATCAAGGTAGTCGGGAAAAACCAGGCAACTCATGGGCAGGTCAAAACTCTTAATGGGCCTTCGGCTCCCGAAGATCGTGTCTTCGGGTTATGTCGAAGACATAGTTTTCAGCTGATGTCGAAGATCAAGTTCTACAGCCCCTGAAGACAAGGTCCTTAGCCCGAACCCAGGAGTGACCTTCACTGACTCCCGAAGACACGATCTTCGGTTTATGTCGAAGACATAGTCTTCGGTCTATGACAAAGATTAAGTTCTCGATCTATACCGAAGACATGATCTCCGATCTATCTCGAGAAGATCCGAGGACGAAGACATTCCCTAATTCAATCACAGAAATCTTCCTAAAAGGGAAGTTTGAAGACGGGCCCCTGACCTGTCTCAAGTCTCTACAAATACGACAAGCAATAGTTATCATCGACTATTTCCAGAATATAATCATGGCACATAACTCCAGTGGCAACGCCTCCGGCCTGGTTGCCAGCCAGCGTCTAATAACTACCCACGATTCCAAATTGTGGAAAAGAAATTAATTCCCCCATCGTAACTGCTGGAAGAAGATCGGAACCGCAGGCTGGACAACTCCTTATAAATAATAGTAAGAGGGAATGCTCTAGGTAAGGCACAAGATACCCCTGAAAATCTCGGAGTCTTTCCTTTCTCCATTCAATTCTCCTCAGAATCTTTCCCATTCTATGGCTGGAGCCCGCCTCTGACTTAGGCATTGGAGTATCCCCCGCTGGAGCAACTCCGGCCAGGGATTTATTTTGCAAGTAAACCAGGAAGCGGGCCTGCGATCCAGTAGCTCCGCTCGGTCGAAAAAGGAACTCTGCTCCAATAGATTAGCGCGCCAGGTAGGGGGCTTCTATGCAGTTCGCATTGTTAAGCTCCCCTCCTTGACTAAGGAAAAGAAAGAAATTTTCGATGGCGAGAGGGAGACTCGGGTTGCCTCAAAGAGTCGAAACATGCTCCAACCCAAGGGGATGCACCCCCGGAAGAGAACAACTTCCCACCTCCCACAATCGTCGTGGGACAACAACAATTCGAGGCCCTCCTGAACCAGGTCACCAACCTCATGGCTATGGTTCAGAACTTCCAAAATAGAGCTTTTCAGGTTGGGCATCCGCCGGCACCTCCAGACATAGCTCTCGATCTCGGAGGAAGAGAGCCCCTAGAGAGGGGTCCACACATCTCTCCCCTCGTCCTCGGCCCTCTCCTGAAGGCCAAAGTTCAAGAATGCCTAGGCCCACTGATTCCCCGCAGAAAGGGAAAAGACTTAGGCAAACTTCCTCACCCTCTTCTGAAGACTCTACTCCATTAGAGAAAGTACCAAAGCATGCTCTCCCTGATTATGATGGAAAATTCAAGACCATTGAATCGGAGATGGCGAGAATGCGGGAACAGAGAGATCACAATGATTTGGTAATGTGTGATCTGTGCCCGCCCTACACCGACCGCGTTATGGCCGAAGTCATCCCTCGGCACTTCAGGGTTCCCCAGATGGAACCCTACGACGGCACCTCCGATCCTTTTGACCATTTGGACAGCTTTAAGACCCATATGATGATCCAGGAAGCTTCGGATGCGATATACTGCCTCGCGTTCCCAGGCACCTTGAAGAAAGCTGCTCAGATGTAGTACTCGAGCATACGCCCAGGTACTATCGATTTCTTCTCCGAGTTAGAAAAATTATTTGTCTTGCATTTCAGGACTTGTCGTAAGACCCTCCAAAATATGGATACACTGTTCCTCCTTCATCAGAATGAAGGAGAAAGTCTGCGAGATTACATCTCCAGATTTAATGCGACCACACTCGAGATCCCCGATCTCAACGAGCATGTGGCCATGTCTGCACTGAAGAAGGGACTTCGCACATCCAGGCTCACCTTTTTCCTGGATAAGAAGTTTCCTAAAAGCTACGCTGAGCTCTTGTCGAGGTCTCAGAAATACGCCGATGCCGAGAGCAGGTGGCAAATCGATGACTAATCGAAGGGAAGCCCCCTTCAAAGAAGAAAAGCAACAGGAGACAAGGCCCCCCTACTTCCAACAACAACAACAAGTATGCCGACCGCCGAAGGAGTCCTCCCAGGCCCAGAACATCGAGTGGGAGATTTGAATCTTATAACCCCCTCAACCTTCCTCGTGAAAAGATTCTCTTGAAGATAGAGAAAGAAAACTATCTCCAGCGGCCACGTTCCATGAAGGCATCCTCTTCTGCAAGGAACAGGAATAATTACTGCCGATTCCACCGGGACCACGGCCATAACACCGAAGAGTGCATCCAACTAAGAGATGTAATAGAGGATCTCATCAAGAGGGGTATTTGGGATAGTATGTTGGTCACCAAGGACCTCGATCAGAAGCCACTATCCCCCAATCGACTCCTGAAAAGGCTAAACTGCCAAATCAAAGGCCCACCAATGGAGGCGTGGGGATGATACATCGACCTGTCAACTGAAGAAGAGACGAAGACGATGTCCCGAAGCGACTCAAGGACAATAACACTATTCTCTTCTTCGATGATGACCTTGCAGGAGTTCGACTCTCGCACGACGATCCTATTGTAATCTTAGCCGTTGTGGCCAATTATGATGTATAACGAATCCTAGTTGATAATGGAAGTTCGACCGATGTCTTAATCTACGTTGCATTCTCTCGGATGTGTTTGCCTAGAGACAAACTACGGAGGTCCCCTATACCACTTACCAGCTTCGGAGGTAATTAGGTTGATGCCGATGGAAAAATAATACTGCCTATAACCCTCGGTATCGAACCTCGACAAAAAACACTATCGATCAATTTCATGGTAGTCCAAACTCCTTCAGCTTATAACATCATTCTGCGACGGCCTGCCTTGAACAAATTTCGGACCGTGGTGTCATCCTACTACCTCCTGGTGCACTTTCCCACCAAAAATGGTGTGGGAGAAGTAAGAGGAGATCAGAGAATGGCACGACAATACCTGATGATCCAGGACAAACACTCTAATGATCCTACCACTTGGGATCCGCTAGATCCGAGGGACTTGACTATAGATTCTGGTGAACCCATGGAAAGAACTATCTCGGTACCCTTACTAAGGAGGACCCCACCAAGGTCATGCAGATCGGAAGTATGCTTGATGAAAAAACCAGAACGAAGCTGATCTGCTTTCTCAGGGATAATGCTGATGTCTTCGCCTGGTCAGCTTCGGACATGCCAAGAATTCTTGTCGAAGTGATCACTCATTGGCTGGAAGTTGCCCCTGGATATAAACCAGTCCGCCAAAAGAAGAGAAGCTTTGTCCCTGAAAGATAAAAAGCAATAGATGAAGAGATGAGCAAGCTCCTCAAGGCAGGGTTCATCCAGGAAACCTACTATCTCGAGTGGTTGGCCAATGTGGTAATGGTAAAGAAAGCTAATGGCAAATGGAAGATCTGCATCGACTATACAGACCTCAATAAGGCTTGCCCAAAAGATAGTTTTCCTCTCTCAAAGATCGACCAATTAGTCGATGCCACTGCCGGCCACCAACTGCTAAGTTTCATGGACGCTTTCTCTGGCTACAATCAGATCCAAATGGACCACCGGGATGAAGAGAAGACGGCCTTCGTCACCGACAAAGGTCTATATTGCTACAAGATGATGCCATTTGGGCTCAAGAACACTGGAGTAACTTTTCAGAGGTTGATTAACAAGGTGTTCAAGGAACAGTTGGGGAGAAACCTAGAAGCCTATGTTAACGACATGATCGTCAAAAGCCTCCTTAAAAAGATCACATCCAAGACCGAGGGGAATCATTCAGCGCCCTGCAACATCATCGAATGAAGCTAAACCCGACGAAGTATGCCTTTGGAATTACTTCGGGCAAGTTTTTGGGTTTCCTTGTTACCAAGCGAGGGATTGAAGCAAATCCTGAGAAAATTCAGGCCCTCAAAGACATGAGGCATCCATCTTGCTAGAAGGAAGTCCAACAGCTGACAGGGAGGATCGTCTCTTTAAGCAGGTTTATCTCTCGCTCAGCCGAGAAATGTCTCCCATTTTTCAAGGTATTTCGATAGTCTCGAGATTTTGAATGGACCGAAGACTGTCGTACTGCCTTTGAAGAGTTGAAGAAGTGCTTAGAGACCCCGCCTATACTTTCCAAACCTCAAGAGGGGGAGGTGCTCTATTTATACTAAGCGAGTGGGCTGTGAAACTAACCGAGTTCGACATTAGCTTCCAGCCTCAATCGGCTATGAAGGCCCAGGTGCTCTCAGATTTCCTGGCTGAGTGCACCTGGAAGTCCGAAGACGAAGTGCCTCCTGCAAAAGAAGGAAGCCCGAAGAATATGGAGACCGATTGGGTGCTCTATGTGGACGGAGCTTCCAATTCTGCTGGATGCGAGCCGACCTTATACTGGCTGAACCCGACGGTCACACGATGGAGTACACACTTCGGTTCTCCTTCCGTACTTCGAATAACCAAGTCGAATACGAAGCCTTGCTTGCAGGACTTCGGATCACCAAGAGTTTAGGAGTTTGGAGGCTCCAGGCTTTTTCGGACTCCCAATTGGTGGTAAATCAAGTTAAAGGAGAATATGAAGCCAGGGTCCCCACCATGGTGCGGTACCTAGAAAAAGTACAAAACTTATCTTCTCAACTAGAATACTTTGAAATCATTCATGTTCCCCGATCGGAGAACTCCCGGGCAGATGTGTTGTCTTGACTTGCCACTACAACCCCGAAATCCCTCGATCGTACCTCCGTTGAACACCTTGAAGCCCCAAGTATAGTTGAAGAAGCTATGAAAGTGCACCAAATTGAGACCGAGCCAAGCTGGATGGATCCCATCATCAAGTTCTTAAATGTGGGTGTACTGCCAGAAGACAAGGTAGAGGCCAAAAAGATCTGCTGGATGGCATCTCAATATGTCATTTTAGACGGAGCTCTTTACAAAAGATCATTCTCTCAGCCCTGCTGAAATGCTTGAGACCGTCAGACGCTGACTATGCCTTGAGAGAGGTCCACGAGGAGATATGTGGTGATCACTTGGGGGGTAGGTCCTTAGCATATAAAATTATACGCCAAGGATATTATTGGCCCTCCATCCAAAAGGACTCGGCCGACTTCATGCGAAGATGTGATCAATGCCAAAGATATGCCAATATTCAGAGATAACCAGCGAATCACTTGACCCAGCTGACAGCCCCTTGGCCTTTTGCTCAATGGGGGATGGATATTCTTAGCCCATTTCCGCCCACATCTGGATAGAGGAAATTCCTCCTGGTGGCTATTGACTACTTCACAAAGTGGGTCGAAGCCAAGCCACTGGCTCAAATCATGGAAGGCGAGGTTGAGAATTTTGTCAAAAACTCCATCATATTTCGGTTCAGGATTCCACACACAATAATCACAACAACGGGAGGTAGTTCGACAATCCGAAGTTTAAAGACTTCTGTACCCTGGATTCCAAGTCGAAGAAGTCGTACGTCCAGGAACATATCGACTCAAGACCCTGGATGGTAAAATTTTGTCCCGGCCGTGGAATGTACAAAATCTTCGCAAATACTATCAATAAACAAACCCTAAAATTTTTCATGCAAATTTGCCCAACTCTGAATGGCCCATTGCATCAACTAAATGGCAACGGCCTGAATGGCATGATCTAAGGAATCGACCAACGGCACAAAGGAGAGTCTGATCCGCTCACCTTATCGGTATGACCGACGAGCACAACGGACGGCCCAATCAAGCTGCCAAGAAGATCAAAGGCATAGGAACGGTTCAAGTAACCTATCATACAGAAAATCCGAAGACGTGCCGGGACGGGCCTAATCAGCCTACCTTATACCAAAGAAGGCGCAGGGATGGTTTTTATAGCCTACCTAACGGTAAGTCCGAAGATGCACCGGGACGGGCCTAAATAGCCTACCTTGATCATGACAGAGACGCACAGGGGTAGCATAGACGCTATCCCCTACGAAAAACCTGAAAACGTGCAGAAGTGATTTTACATCACTCACTCTGCCAACATCAAACTTTTGAATTTACATTTCGTGGGATTCTAAGAAATATCATTCATAGAAAAAGAAAAAATGAGAAGAAAATTAGTGCCTTCATTTCTTTTGCATCTTTACAAAAAAAAAAAAAAGAGAGAGAGAAGAGAGAGATTGTAGGAAACGGGAAAGCACATCTATTGACCACCTGCCACCCCTTTCCATCTCGATAGAGAGCCACCCCGTCGAGATTAATTAAATTAAATTTTAATCTAATAAAGTTTTGAAAAATATATAACAAAATTTTAAAAATATTATAACATTAATTGAAAATAAAATTAATTAAAAGATATCATAATAATATATCATAATATATTTTTATATTATAGTGAATATTTTATATTAAAAAATATAATAAATTTATTATAATTTATTATATTATAATATAGTATAAAAAAATTAAAAAATTAAAAAAAAAAATAATCACCATGTCGATACCATTTGATTGCTAGCCCAGTACCAGTTCGGTCGATAGCCCAGTGTCAGTACGATCCCTTGCTTATGATTGACTGCCGGACCGGTGGCCAGACCCCTGTCCGGCCACCAGACCCTGATCCAGCCCCTGATCCGGTCGCCTGTCCGGCCCCTGGTTCGGTCGTCAGTCCGGGTGTTGGTCCGGCCACCAGGATTCGACTACCGATCCGACTACCAGGATCTTGCCACCGGTCTAGTCCCAGTCATGCCACAAATCCGATCGCCAGTCCGGTCGTCAAGGTTCTGCCACCGATCCTAACAAGGGATCGGATGGCACCGGGCTGTCGACCGAACTGGTACCGGGATGGCAACCGAATAGTATCAACCTGGTGATTATTTTTAATTTTTTTAAAAATTTTATACTATATTATAATATATATTATATAATATAATAAATTATAATATATTTATTATATTTTAGAATATAAAATAATTATTATAATATAATATATATTATAATATATTATTATACTATCTTTTAATTAATGTTATTTTTTAGTTAATTTATTATTAATTTTAAATTAATATTATTTTTATATAGTCAATTAATACTATTTTTAATTAATATTATTTCAAAATAATATAATAATTAATATTATCAAAAAATAATATATAAAATTTTAATTAATACTAGTTTTTTATTTATTATTTATTTATTTAAAATTAATATTTAGTAATTTTATTTAAAAAATAATAATATTTATAAAATTGGAAAGAAAAAAATTGTTTGAATTCGTATTTTAAAAGACGAATTCAAAAGCTGAATTCATCTTTTCAAAAGATGAATTTAGACGTCACATCAAATTAAATTCAAAAATATCACATCAAATTTAAAATCAAATTAAAAAAATTAAAATCGTTGTATGGAATTCGTCTTTTCAAAAGACGAAGTTGAGTTCGTCTTTTGAAAAGATGAATTCAGGTACCTCCGTATCTGCCACGTCGGACGAATCACCTATATCAATAAATATATCTGAAATCACCTATATCGGTAAAATTTTTTTAAAAAGACATTATTTGAAAAAAAGATTTCTCATTATTTGATAAGATGAATTTATGATAGGAAAAATTTTTCTACCCAATTACAATTTAACAAATCAACCATAATTGGATGGAGAGATTTTTTTTTTTTGAATTAATCGGACCGTTCAAGATACAATCCTGGAGTGAGTACAGCGAAGAGAGTCAGACAAGAGAATATCCCTCAACGACATCGACGTCTCCGCTAACTGAGACCAGGAGACTTCGCTCGAATGATTCGCCATAAAAGAAGCGACCCAATCTGCAGACAAATTGGCATTGATGTGGCCAGAATGCTGATGTGGCACGAGGCAGCGGACGTGGAGTCCCCATCAGACGCCACGACAAGCTTTCAACATGAGCGCCTTTGCCGAGCTAAGCTCCCCTGAAGCAACACCTCTGCTCGTCGAAGGCAAGCTCCGTCCTCCGCAAGGTCCGCAAGCCCGGAACACCTAGGCCGAAGCCGAGTCCGAGTTCCCACCTAAGGCAGACCCCTCGAGATCGGGCCCCGTGGTTAGGAGTCGAGCTCAGCCTCCTCCGCCACGAGGTGCCCCTCCGAGCTCAGGTCCCCTGGGCTGGGTGGCACCCCGGCACCGAGCTCGTCTGAGGTCAGGCCCCATGGTCAGGAGTCGAGCTCAGCCTCCTCCGCCATGAGGCGCCCCTCCATAACCGAGCTCGATCTGCCTCCGTCCTGCCGAGCAGCACCCAGGTGAGTCTACCGCAGACAAGCCCCGCCTCTCCAGCTCGGCCCTGTGTTCAAGCCAATACGCTAGTCGCCAAGGGAGCCCTACCTCTCCTCCAAGGACAGTGGCGATGCTCCCGAGGGCCATACGACACCAACCATGCCGCAATCAAGGTGCCATACCTTCCACCGATCTGCCATACAACCGGAGAAAAGACCCTATCGAAGAGCACGAATCCCAAGACCGGCGGCCTGCCGATCGAGATCCTGACAGACTCCCAGGAGAGGGATAAGCGGAAGGAATGTCAGAAATCTACGGAGGCTTCCCCGACTGTCACAACAGGAGAGACGTCCCGTCCATGTCACGGTACCTCGCCACACACGACAGTAGGGGGAGATCCCGAAGCAAACCAAGGTAGAAACTCCCGCCAAAAAACAAAGCAAAAAGGTATCGACATCTAACCTCAAGAAGGGAGATTCATATGATACTCTCAATTGAAGAGAAAAACTAGAGTGACACAAAGGAAGAAGGCCAGAGAGGAGGGCAAGACCACCTCGACCAACACCATTCCCAGCTCGTCCTCATCTTCCACTCACACTATATTCACTCCTCCTAGCATGGAGCTCATCCAGAGTGGCTCGACCAGGAGGACCTGTTCTCCTGGATCGCCACTGACTTGATAGTCGATGTGCCCCCACCGAAATCCCCGGCCTGGGTCCCTGACGTTGCTTCCTTGCAGGTCCCAAGGCACTGGAGGCATTACCAGGCGGGCGGATGTGACCCACCCGATGCCATCAGCAGCTACGGGCCACGACGATCCGGGCGGCAACAGGCATCATGGTAGACATGCTTGACGATAATCCCTGAATATCTCTACAAAAGTGTAATGATGTCCCGAATCTGAGGGTGAATAGGAGTAGATCGAAAAATACTGTGGATCTAGGAAATAAATGTCAAAGAGTTTTCCCTTAATAATAACACGGTCGAGCTGAAGTACCATCCTGGCATACCTAATCCCCGCCCAGGCTCCATGAAGTTCTGCTATCGAGACAATAGGGTCAAAGAGGTGAGTTCCCCCATAGCAAGAAACCCTGTTCCCGATGCCCAGATAATAAAGGCAACACCACCACTCCCACCTCTGACACTCCCATCAAAGCTAACTATAACATAAGTTGGAGGAGGGGGCTTTTAGGAAATAAAAACTTGGCGAGGCGCTCGAATAGCATAATCGAAACCCCATATCTCTGAATAATCCACAGTCAAACCCTAATACTCCTCAGAGTGAGTCCTAGCTCTCTCAAAAATGAACCTTGTCGAACAAGAGTCAAAGCTGAATACCATAGCATTCCGAGTGAGCCAAATATGATACGCTAAATAGGCCAAAAATGCCAGAGAAGAAGAGGAGGGAGGAGAAAGAAGGAAGTGTATAAAGGTATCAACAATGTCCTCACTATGGTACAACAAAACATGCAACCAGCCAAGGACCAAACCTGCCAGGCTCGCAGACAATAAAACAATGCATGCCCAAGAGACTCATCATCCACTCCACATATCGGGCATGAAGGAGGAAGGTGGAGCCCTCGAGAATGCAGAAGAGATCTCGTAGGGAGCCGTCGCCATGCCACCTTCCAGATAAATAACCTCACCCTAGGGTGCACTGGCAGGGACCAGATCCATTTAGCCTGAATATCCCTCCAGGACTCTAGACAATAAATGGAATAGAGATCAACCAGAGGAGCAGTAGAAGAAGAAAAAGATCTCCAAACTCTAACATATGGGAAAGGGCTCACTGGAATCCCAATTAGGGCTAGAAATAGGCTGGCCCAAAGACTATATTTTAAAAAAATTTGGATCGAATCTGGGCATCCTTTTGGCCCAAAAATTAAATGGACTATTTTACAGCCCTAATACTAGTCCAATATGCTTAAAATTTGGTCCGAAGCCTGAACCAATTTCAGGCTAGCCCGAAGTTTATTGAGCTGGCCCAGCCCAGTTCCAGACAATGGGCTTTTGGGTCAATCCATTTCCAGCCCTAATCCTAATAGATAGGACTCTCTCTCCCAAGACATCACCAAAATACCGAGTAACCACAACCGAATCCCACCTGTTCACCCCGAGGAGGAGAAGATCAGCAATGGTAATGGAACTCGGAATAACACTAGATAGAAAAGTAGGCCACCTATCCAAGGCAATATCTTAAATCCATGGATCAGATAAGACCTTGACTATTCTGCCATCCTCCATAATTCATCTCATGTGATGCATAACATCCGGAGCCCTCGTAACCATCTCCCTCTAAATAGCAGACCCGCGCCGGGAGTAAGATGCCTCCCCCACCTCCATGGACTGCATATCATATTTATGATGCATAATGGAGGACCATAAGCTATCAGGAGTCAAGAAGAGCCGGGTGACATGACGCGCCAAGGGTGCCTCCCTCATAGCAACAAGTGAATGAATGCCCAACCCTTCATCCCTAACTGGCTGACAGACAAACTGCCAACCCAGAAGATAAACTCCTCTGGAAGCTCCATTCGATTGCCATAAAAAACCCCGAATGATTTGCTCAGCTTTAATTACAATAGCCTTAGGGATGACCGTATTGGCGAGCATATAAATCGGTAGGGAAGAAAGGACTAACCTGATCAAGGTGAGCCTATCCATCGAAGATAAAGCTCGACCTTGCCAACCTTCCATCCTATCATGGACCGCCTGCAGTACCATACTAAAATCATCTCTACGAAGAGTACCACCGGAAATAGGAACACCCAGATAATATAAAGACCCCTCCTTCTCTCCAATCCCAAGAATAGAAGTGATCAAATTACGTTGACGGGCTAGGATTTTCGGACTAAAGTGGACCTCCGATTTAGTAAGATTGACCCTCTGCCCTGACGCTAAGCAATAAGAATGGAATACTCTCCTAAATCCCTGAGCCATAGCCTCAGGTGCCCTGTTGAAAAGTAAATAGTCATCTGCAAACAGAAGGTACGAGATCGAGAACACTATAGGAGCGACAACATATGGCTGAATTGCAGATTCCCTGATAGAATCCCGCAATGCTCGTGAAAGAGAGTCAGCTTAAATAATAAACAAATAGGATGAGAGGGGAGAACCTTGTCATAGCCCAATAGTAGAATTGAAAAACTCCGATGGAGAGCCATTAATAATAATAAAGAAGGAATGACTGATAATACAAACCATAATCATAGATATCCAGAGGGGGTGGAAATCAAAATCCATTAAAGACTTCTCTAAGAAGCTCCACTCTAAGCGATCATAAGCCCTTTCTATGTCAAGCTTGATAGCCATGAGACCACTTTTAGCTGGAGCTTTCCATAGATCATACATAAACTCCTGATCTAGCAAAACATTGTCAGAAATACTCCGACCACCAATGAAAGTCCCTTGCTCTGGAGAGATGAGATGCAGAAGAATAGGCTTCATCCTATTCGCCAACAGCTTAGAACACATCTTATAAAGAGTACCGCAAAGATTGATAGATCTAAAATTAGAAGGATGACAAGCCTCATGGCATTTGGAAACAAGGATGACATAAGTCTTCTTCCAGAAATCCAGCATATGATCAGTTGAAAAGAAAACTTGCACAACAGAAACAATATTATGTCTAATAATACTCCAATATCTCTTGAAGAATAGAGGAGAAAAAATCATCTGGACCTGAAGCCTTGTCCTCTTTCAAGGACCAAAGAACAGCAGTTATCTCAGACTCAATAACAGGAGCAAGAAGGGTAATATTTTGAATATGGGAGACTAGCACCTGGGGAAGATACATGGAGAGGATGAGAAGGCCCAGTGTTGGCCCTCCATCTAAATCTGAAGAAGGAATCAACTGAATAATTTCTTACTCTTCTCGGACCTACAAATATTAGGCTCTGAATATTCCCTTCATTTATATTCATCAGCCGTCCCCATCTCCTCCGTCCAACAAAGCGCCTTTTAATCGATTCTTCACCTCAGATTATTGGATATGATGGCAGGTCATCTCTCATTTCCTCTGCTCTCTTCGATAATTTCGAATCCTTAAAAGTCAATTTCTATATTTCATTTCAGGGATCTCAAAATTATTATTTAGTAAATCTCTGTAAAGGGGATCGTTTGTAGGCTAATTCCCATCCGTTTGTGCTTAAAATCTTAGATTTCCCAATCTTGGCTACCCGAGCCACCTCTCTAATGCACCATTATTCTTCCTTGGTGCAACTAGAATATTTGGACCCTATGTCTTGTTGGATTTATAAACTTTTATTTTGCTATATCAAGATTCTGTAATCAGAGTTGTTGTAGTTGTTATTTTGACCTGGCCGTTCTAAAATCCTAAAAATTCTGGATCTTGGCAGCTTAAACTAATTCCTCGTTCTATACAAGAACCTATTCGTTTATGGTTTCTTATGGCTACCTTGTTGGCTTTTACGGTGATGCGAAGGCTCCATGCTATAAAGAGATTATCAAAACTTCTATTCATTGAATTGTTTAGTGAAATTCCGTTGCACGTGAATGATATATAGAATATTGTGTCGCCCAAACCCCTTCCAATGGATAGAACGCCTATGCGGGTGCAAGCTTGTCGTCACAGACTTAGCCATTTGTTTGTCGCAGGAGGTACCGGCATGGGCATGGCACGGTACTGCAAAGGGTTGGCATGAGTCAAAATTTGCAATGCTCCTTGATACCTTAGAACCTCCAGAGTAGAGTTTAGCTGGATGCCTTGCTAAGATAGTGAGGAGAGTAATGGTTAGCTATAGAGTGGCATAGTCATGGCATAACTTGAAAGGCTTGGGAGGCTTGATATTTGGCATGGAGGTGGTTTGCCATGACATATATAAAGACTCGAGGAATCCTCTTGGTTTTGAAGAGGGATGCAGGGCTTTGAACATCTTCCCGACTCCCCCAAGCCTAAAGGGTACAGGTCTGCCATGGCACGACTGCGGGACAAGGCGGTGCCACACCTGGATGGTCTCAAGTAAAGGCATTCAGGATAATGTTGGTCGGATGACCTAGCCACATTGTGTGGGGATGAAGATTTCTAAGAGATCTAGCCTCGAGAAATTGTCCAAGCTACTCTATACATTCTTGATCTCCATGGTGGAGCTAAAAAGTGATAGAGAACCAGTCAGGCAACGATTTGGCCTATATCCAATAGGCAAGTCTCGTGAGCATTGCAGGGTGATACCTCGTGGGGATTCATGAGAGCCTATCAGCCATGGAGTTTTCAAGCATGGCTTACAAAAATTTGATCAGGTCATATACCATGGAGCTAGGCCAAGGATCAAGATGACCAAGAGGGTCATGCTGAGGAGAGGATAGTAGGATGCAAGGATTAGCTGGTCGAAGGTATTTACTTGATGGACAAACTTGGATGTTGATATCGTGGCAATGTACAAGGTATAAGCAGGCCATTGACATAGAATATTGTATGGTATGACCGTGGACCTTCAGGACCATGGCAGTATATAGTGATGTACAAGCAGGCCGTGAACATTGTCAAGCGGTGTGGCCATCGATGAGAAGGCATGCTGAGGATGCAAGACCGGGACGTGGCATAAGAGCATGTAGAGGAGCTTGGATAGTAGAACCCAGGAGAGCTTCGGATATGCCCGATCAACTATAGCTTCGTGGGGCTATGGGATGTGTCGGCTTGGTGGGTTGGCTATGCGACACTAGAGATGGTTTGCCTGGGCCTCATGCAAAGCGGAGGCATTGCATGGTCATGTCATGTGAGTTTGGTTTGTATATTCCTAAAAGATAGCATGGTGGCTTGTGAATTAGTGGCACGATGGTTATGTCATGGTACGAAAGTACTCTAAGATTTGGAATATCTTGGGTGGGCAATACTTGGCTTGAAGGACAAACCATTAAGTTGGCATAGAGGTACCGAGTTATGGAACACTCTTGGAAAGAGCTGATATTTTGGCATAGAGGTGCGCATGAGCATCGTAGTTGACCTGAGGGTTGGGTTGCTTGCAGGTACTTAAAAGTGTTGTATATGTTCAATTCGATAGTGTTGCTAGGCAGAGGCATAGAGGTGCATGGTTGGCTATGTGGCTAGACTACTGCACATTTATATGTATGTCCGAGGAAAGGACTCAATAGGGTTGGCCTTAGTATGTGGCATGCTGGGGCACCACATGGGTATTTGAGTCAGAAAAGACTCACCACGTGATAACGCGCTCCACACAAGGCAACCATTCCATACAAATGAAATAGGCATTTTACCCATTTTTTTATTTATTTTGTTTTTAATGCCTTCAAACGACTCTTGGAGGGATATTTTAGGATTTTCTTTCAGGGATTTGAGCCTATAAATAAGCCTCTATCCCTAGCCTCTTAATACTATCCAAGAATTTCCAAAAGCCAATTCCTTTCTCTCTTCCTCTACTCAAACATATTCTCTCTCTCACTTAAATTTTTTATATATATTTTTATTCTTATTTGAACTGAAGACAGACTTGATTGATATTCGTTCAAGATCATGCCACCGGCGAATGTTAGAGTGTTGGCTTTCAGGTTATATCTTAGAGGAGAAAGTGAGGTTCAATTATTCTTTACATGAAAAGGTGGCCAAATCTTCTTTAAGACAATAGTTTCATTTGCCTCCCAAGCTAGGATTCTAAACCTTTATTTTATTTTCTAAATTTTATTTTAGTTTTAAAATTATTTGTCATATCAAGAATATTTTGTTTCACACACACATCATGAAAATATTAATTTTCAAATACTTTCAAAATTTATAAATGTATATATTTCATATAATCTAAATAATAATTTAAAGAAAATTCATAAATATTTATGTAGTGCATGCATATAGTTTTATATTAATATAATTATTTATACATAATTATAATTTATATATTTATATATATATATATTATATTTTAATTAATTAACCATAGTATTCTTTTTATAATTTTATGGTGTGCAAAATTAATTAAAAATCTTCACAAAACTTGTACTACAATATGCAAAATTAATTTTTTAAAAGATAATATAAATAAATTAATCAAAATTTTTAGAATTTTAAAAAAATAAATTAAATAAAAATTTTAGCAAACTACATGTCCAATCACTTTGGTTATCATTTTAATAAAACTTTGATTTTTTTAAAAAAAATTATATGATATTTTAGAAACATATGCCAAAATAAATAAATAAATAATAATAAATATTTTAATAATATAAATAATTTTTTAATAAAATTATTTTTATTTTTTAGGTATTTTCTGAGCTTGAGTTGGATCTAATGGTGATCTTTAAGAATGAGAATATTAGTTTAAAATCAGAAAATTTTAATTGATCTCAATTTAGAAGGTGACAAAATCAAATAAAGTTTTGGCTAACTACTTTAGGTCTTTGGTTAGTGATCGACTAATTCACTAGTTCTTCTAGTTTAACCATTCCTACTATCCCATAAGAGGATTACCTGTGTAAAGATAGAATCCTTAGTACCATTTTTGACTTACTTTATAATATTTACTTATCAGTTAAGAGTACGAAGGAATTATAAAATATTCTAAAATCTAAGTATGATCTTGATGATGCTGAGATTAAACGATTCAACACTACATTATTCCTTAGGTATAACATGGTAAAAGACAAATGTATAAATGACCAACTTCACTAATTTCATAAGTATTTTAGAAAATTTCAAGCCAATAAAGATAAATTCTTAGAATGATTTAAGGTTTCTAGCCTTCTAAATAAGATGCTTTTTTCTTGGAATGGCTTTATCAAAGGTCAGCTCTAAATAGCAATGAGAGCTAACTCTAGCCCAATTTTTGAACTCAATCTGGATAGAAGACCAATACATATCAAAAGGATATATTAGTAAATGCACATTCAAATTAAATATTTTTTTTTTATTAATACAGTTGGGAATCAAGTTTATTTTATGAATGAATCGAAATAAAATCTATGACCTGATAGGTTGGATTATGTACACTTAAAAAAAGTTAATTATATAATGGAGTTAAAACTAATTCCTAAATCAAACTTAGATACATCTAAGTTTAAAATATGTATTGAATCTAAACAACTAAGAAAATCATTCAAATCAGTTAAAAATAATAATAATCATAGAGTTAATACATAGTGATATATGTGACTCCACCAAGATTACAACCAATAGTGGCAATAGATATATAGTGACCTTTATAGATGACTTTTCCAAATACTGCTATTATTATCTAATTAAATCTGAGGATGAAACATTTAATAAATTTAAAATTTATAAAAGTAAAGTAGAAAATTAATAAGAAAAGAAGATTAAGATTATTAGGTCTGATAGAGAATGGGAGTTTACCTCGAATGAATTCTTTTAGTTCTATCAAGAACATTGTATAATTCATTAAGTGACTGCTTCTTGCTCTCTATAGTCTGATGGTGTAACTGAATGTAAAAATTGTTTCCTCTTGGATATAGTAAATATTATGCTTATCAATTTTGGCTTACTTAAGAACTTGTGGAGGGAAGCTCTTCTATCTTCTTGCTATATCCTAAATAGGATACCTGTTAAGGATAGTAGTAAAATTTTTTATAAACTTTGAAAAGGACTCATAACCTAGATTTTTTCAAAGTATGGGGATGCCTAGCCAAGGTTAATATCCCTAAACCTAAAAAAAAAAACTAAGACATAAGACTATAGATACTATATTTATAAATTATGCCCAATATAGCAATGCCTATAGATTCTTAGTAATAAAATCAGAAGTTAGTGATATAGTAGATAACACAATCTTAGAAGCAAGAAATGCCTTTTTTTTTAATGATATATTTCCTTATAAGACTAAAATTTCTGATTAGATAAGTTTTAGACTTTTAGAGTTTGAATCAATAGAACCTTAAGCTGAACCTAAAGTTGAACCTAAATTAAGAAGTAAAAAAAATGAGTGGAAAAAAATTTTGAAAAAACCTCTTCATATTTTTAATAAAGGGCAACCTTTTACATATGATGAGACGATGCCATCATCAGAATCATCATATTAGAAAAAAAGTTATAAATAGTGAAGTTCAATCAATCCTAGAAAATAAAACTTGGGTTTTAAGTCATATATCTCAAAGAAACAAATTTATAGGAACAAAATCGATTTTTAAAAGAAAATTAAGATCAAATGGAATAATAAAAAATATAAAACTAGGTTAGTAGTGATAACTACATTAAGCATAAATATAAAAGTATTAATTTAATATTAAAATGTCATTATTCCTCCAAATTAATATTTTTATATGTCATTTATAGGAAAGAATATTGCTAACATGGAGAGCCCAATTTTAGAAGTCCAACGATGCAAACGGCACTCGAATCGGACTCAGAACGGGCCCAAAATAAATTTTTGGGCAATTAACTAAGCATTTGCACGAAATTTAAAGCAGCCGGTCCATAGTGGACCGGCCGCTCGGTCCACCAATGATTCATGGGCCGCGATCCGCCATTGACGCGGTCCACGGAAGCAGAGTCGTGGACCGCCATGCCTCAAACATGCCGAGACTCGCCGGAGAGCCGCCCCCACCGCCGGGGAGGTCGCCGGCATGCTCGCCACTGGCCGGAGAAGCCTCGGTGGCCGGAAAAATCTCTTCCAAAGGGGCTGCTGTTCTCAATTTTTTTTTCTTTTGGCCGAACCTCACCGCACCACCGTTTCACGCCGCCGGACCACCTACCACGACCACCGTCGGCCGGAGAAGATGGCGGTGCACTTTTCCTCACCGCCGGGAAGGTCTTCACGGTGATTGCAGCCGTGGGAGAGTTTTTCGGTTTGAACCAAAAATGGATCGAACTACGGGCTGGGTGGACTAAACCGGGTACTGGGTTGGACCGAACCAGGGAGAAACTTCCAGAGCGTCGCCGGATGAGCTGGAGATCGATGGGAGCCCGATCTTCGTTGCAAACGATGGAGCGGGGTGTCGGTTGTTCTGTTGTGTTCTAGTGCAACTGTGGAGCGTGTTTGTTGGGTTGTTTCAATAGAGGAGCGGGTTGGTTCAAACGGAGGAGAGGGTTGGGAGCAGGGAAAGTCTATAAAAAGGGATCCAGGGGAGCTAAAGAGGGGGTGTTCGGTCGATCAGTGGAAGCCATCTGCAGTTCTTTTCCCGTGTTTTTCTTCTCTGCGTCTTCTTCTCCACCACAGAGGGCAGTGCCTTCTATTCTCCATTCCACAGAGAGTAGCAAGCCATCTTCCCACCACTTCAGCTTAGTCATAGAGACCCCATTCCAAAGTATAGTCCACCTCTTCATTCTTCCAACCCTCGATTCAATCACAGTCCCGAAAATCTTCCCTGCGATCTTTTGGTTTTCTGCTATTCCATTTATTCCAGCTTTATTCCCACTATTCCAACACTATTCCAAGTTTATCCCAACTTTATTCCAGCAGACCTATTCTCTACCGGTCAGCGCCATCTTCATGCAGAAATCAACCGAGTCCGGAGCTTCACTTGAGAAAGGGGTTTTTATTTTTGGTTTTATTACTTTGATGTACTCCCTCTTACTTGAAATAAAGAAATCATTCGAGTAATTGATGTTATGTTGTTTTTGTTTTTGTTTTTGATTCAGATGCGTTGCTAGGGCAAAGCTTTGGAGGTAAGTCAAGTGAAATTAATCCTGACTGACTTATTTCCAAGTGAGTACGGGCTGTACTCTCGTGAGATAGATCATATCTAGGTTATTTCACTAGCATTTAGACCAGTCTATTCCCGACAAGGGACGGGTCGTGATTCACAGATACGGGCCGTGCTCTCTATCGGATAGATCATTTCTTAAGTTACCTTTACTACTGATTACTTGTTAATTTTCTTTTATAGTTTTAAGATTTCAATTTCTGTTGCATATTGATTGTTTTCAAAGTAATCAAGAAAGTCCCTGTAGATTCGACCCTTGCTCCTGCTATCCTATTTTAGAATAGTAGTTTTAAGGTAATTAAATCGGTGCGTTGCGACTCGCATCAAGTAGTAAAAGAGTTTAGTCAAAAGAAAGAAATAGATTATTTTGACTCCTATGCTCCTGTAGCTAGGATAACAATTTTAAGAATTTTAGTAGCTTTAGCATCAATTCATAAATTAATAATCTATCAAATAGATATAAAAACTGCATTCTTAAATGGAAAGTTAGAAGAATAAATCTATATAAACCAGCATCAAGGATTTGAAGTAAAAGGATAAAAATATAAGGTATATAAACTAATTAAATCACTTTATGGTTTAAAATAAGCTCCTAGATAATGATATATTAAGTTTAATAAAATTATCTTAAAAAAATTTAAAATAAATAAATATGTTAAATGTGTGTATTATAAAAGATAGAATACATACTTTATAATATTATATTTGTATGTAAATATATTTTATTATTTAGAACATCAATGAAAGTAATTCAAGAAACTAAAAGATATCTATCAAATAATTTTGATATGAAAGACTTAGGATAAGCTGATATAATTTTAGAAATGAAGCTTAAAAAAGTAGATAGTGGAATAGCAATAAGCCTAGCATATTCAATGAAGAAAATGCTTAAAAAATCTAAATACCTTGATCTAAAAATTTTATTCACACATTTTAATCATAGTTCTCACCTGATTAAAAATTTAGGAGAATTGATAAGGACATCACCCAGCACTACTTTTGATATACACCCAGCACTATTATTGATAAAATGGATGTATTTTTACTTTGATATATTTTTATCTGGATGTATATGTGGGTGTATGGGGTTGGGGTGCTTGTTTTTTGTCACTAGATCATGCATGGATCTTAAAGCATGAGCTGGGTGGACTAGTTTGTTAGGAATATATTATATTAGTTAGCTTATTTGTTAGTTTGTTATAATTGGTTAGCCGATTTGTTAGCAGGTGGTTAAATGTCCAAAGCCCATTTAAATGGGTTACTATAATAGAAATCAGCATACAGATTGAACAAAATTGAGATCGAGTTTCTTTTCCCTATGATTGCTTCCCTCCCCTTCCTCTCTACTTCTTCCTCTCTTCTTCCCTCTATTGTTTTTTCTCCTCTTTTTCTTATACTTCTTTTTCCCATGCTTCTTCTTCATCTTTACTTACTTTAGCTCCTGAAATCCTAACTCTAAACCTTTCGATTTAACCGATCTAAACCATCTCCACCTCCACACCACTACTACTCATCTGACATATTCGGCCCCTCTGCCTCATTCTCCACCCTCCGCCACCCTCACCAGCAAGCAGGAACCCCACACCGCCCTTTCCCTCCTTAGGATCGAGAAAAACCTCTACCCATCTCGGCCAATCAACAACACAATCGTGAGTACCTTCCTGCTCAGCACCAACCATCGACCCCGTCTGCTATTGCCCCAATCCCACAGGAAGCCCCATCCCAAAGGATCTTTCTCCCGCTATCGCAACGAGATCTCCTATGCCGATTCTGCTGCCATGGTCTCCTTCACTCATGACATCACTCCAACTAGCTCGAGGTTGTCCGAAGAGGAGATCCCCGTCCTCATCGTGATCCCTAGCCCTGATCCTTGAGTGTAGATCCATTATTAACAGCAAGATCTAGTCCCCTGCCTAGGTCATCTTTGCC
This sequence comes from Areca catechu, assembly GCA_021397845.1. NCBI lineage: Eukaryota > Viridiplantae > Streptophyta > Magnoliopsida > Arecales > Arecaceae > Areca > Areca catechu. The sequence goes on along the minus strand of CM038049.1, from coordinate 1,473,843 downwards.
TATTGCGCCACCAACTATTAGCCTCTCATCTCCTCCGAACGACTATGCCTACCATGTCGATCGAGCCGCCACCAACCTCTGTGCCAACTATACCACCACCTCCTCCAATGCTTCTCCTCGATGATTGCCCTCCTTTGTGACCAACGAGACACCTTGCCAGTCTCTTGCTCTCTAAGCCCCATAGACCTCTATCCCATCAAGCCGACTACACGATCGTGAAAGCACTTCTCCTATGTATGCATAATGCTCAGTGCAAACCCTAAGCATGCTGCCTACTTCTATGTTTTGGGCCATTTTGGGCTAACTTGGATTATTTTACTTTGGATTGGCTTATATTTGTGATTGGGTGATCCTCTTGTATTTTGGTGATTCAGATCTCACGGCTTCTAGCATGATTCACCCGTGAATCGTTGGATGAACTCTTCGACCACCTTCGAAAGGTCTCCTTTGCCTAGGATACTGTGGCATCCTGTACTCAATAAGATGTCGTCATGGATTAGAATAGGATTTAATCAATGCTAAATTTTTCTTTTATGTTTGTTGCCTTTCTTTAAATTTTTTTAGATTCGAATTAATTGAGTTACCTAACCCTAGCCTAATGATCATTCCTTAATAACCAACGGTTCGCCTTTTGAAATTCTTGATTGTACATGATGATCGGACTACTTCCTAGATTACACCTTAGTCATGATCGGATCTACCTAGTTTAGTTTTTGCTTGTCTTTGAAATTTGCTATCATTTACTTTAATTACTTATTTAATTTTATTTGCTGTTCTCATTAAAGGGTCCATAGATCTATGATAGTTGATCTCATCTTGCATCAATAACCTATTAAATAATTAGAATATTTTTAAAGGATAGGATCCATGTTATATATTTTAAATAAAACCTATTCAGATAGAACTTATGCAGTAAGCAGACTGAGTAGGTATACCATTAATTCTAGTGAAGAACATTGAAAAGCTCTAAAAAGAACCTTTAGGAATCTTAAGAAAATCTTAGATTACTCTCTAATAAACTCAGGTTATTCAAAAGTACTTGAGAGTTATAGTGATACTAATTAGGTAACATATAGCTTAGATATTAAGTCCACCATTGAATATCTCTTCTTGTTAGGAGCTGCAGTATCTTGGAATTCTTATAAATAAAATAATAATTACTAGAAGTATTTTAGAATCTGAGTTGACTGCTCTTGACAATGCATGTACTGAAGCATAGTAGCTAAAAGATCTAATAAATAATATAAAAATTCTTCGACCAAAAAGTTCAATAATTTTGTTAAATTATAATTGTAAAGCTCTAATTGATCTGTTAAATGAATATACAACTAATAAAAAGATGAATAATCATATCTTGATCAGGTATAAAGCTATAAGAAATAAAATGAAAGGTGTGATATCACTTCAATTTATAAAATCTAAAAATAACTTGGATTATCTTTTGACCAGGATCTTTTGACCAAAAGCCTTTCAAAGGCTACGATATTTGAGACATCAAGGGAGATGGGGCTTAAGCCCATACGTTAGTTACTAGAGTGGACTCCTATTATCATGGTAATCCCATGATTAAGGTTCAAAGAAAAACGATCTCTGATGTGATATCTGGGAGCACTGGTCTGGAGTCTGTCTGCATCCATTCTTATAGTGCGGTGCTCTATTATGATGGTTAGATCGAGCATAGTTATTAATATATTCAAGATTGGGAGTCCATTAAGGTATGATTCTGTTGCACGTACCCTTAGAAGATCTACCTTAATGAGAGTAGTCATGAGGCCGCGACTATAGAATCAGAACGAATCCCTAGTAACTCTCATGAAAATCAAGGTAAGCGCATGATCTAGATAACGTTACCCTGTATTATAATCAATTCATCTTCATACTATGTATTTTTATACTAAATGCAAATTTAAACCTAGAAGATACTTGCACTAAGCATAGTAAAAATCCAAATTTTCTATTGTTTAAATTATTTGATGATTTTAAATACTTTTCATGAGTTTTAGAACTTGTGGGGGATTGTCACCTGTTTTTGGAAAGTTTCAAAACTCCCAACAGACAGGATGCCTGCATGGGTGCAGGCATGCACTCCATACGAGGCGACCATTCTGCATGAACGAAATAGGCATTTCACCCATTTTTTATTTATTTTATTTTTAATGCCTTCAAATGGCTCTTGGAAGGGTATTTTGGAATTTTCCTTCGAGAATTTGAGCCTATAAATAGGCCTCTATTCCTGGTCTCTTAACACCATCCAAGAGTTCTCTAAAACCATTTTTCTTTCTTTTTCTCCACTCAAACATATTCTCTCTCACTCAAATTTCATATATATATTTTTTTATTATTTGGACCGAAGATGGTCTTGATCGATGTTTGTTCAAGATCGTGTCACCGGTAAATGTTGGAGTGTTGGTTTTCGAGTTGTACTTTGGAGGAGAAAATAAGTTTCAATTATTCTTTGCACGAGAAGGAGGCCAAATCTCGTTTAATATTGTGATTTCATCTGACTTCCGGTCCAGGATTCCTAATCTTTGTTTTGTCTCCTAAATTCTGTTTTAGTTTTAAAACTATTTATTACATCAAGAATATTATGTTTCATACACATATCATAAAAATATTAATTTTAAATTACTTTCAAAATTTATAAATGTATATGGTTTTCATATAAAATTAAACAACTTATTGTTGCTGATTTTCTGGTTTATATGCTCTTGATTGATTAAGAAAGTGATCGGTCGGTTGCTATGGATTCCATGTGGAGTTATAATTCGAGTTGTTATGTTACGGGAAATTTAGTATATTTTTGGGATGTTAATGATAATTTAGTAGACCAAGAATGAAGTTTTTATGGTATCGATGCCAGACATTAAAAAAAATAAATAATAAAATAAATCTGTGGTTACGATTTGTAAGTGGAATCCATATTTGAGCTTTGATCTTGCGGTAAATTCAATATAGCGATCAGAACGAGAGCTTTTGCTTCACAAGGGATGATCCCGAGGGTAGACTGCCTCATTGTTGAGGAGGATTTGATGGTCGGTGAATTCAGAGATAACGGGATGTGAGCTATTTTTATGCACCTACACCTCGACATTCGAAGATTGATTATAGATTTTTAGATATTAAATATATTTATCATGAGATAAACGTTGTGCAACAAACTGAGTACCTGTTATGTTGCTAATTATTCTAAAAAGATATTGTGGACTGGTTAGTATTTCAGGATATTTTATTTTCAGACACTCTTCATTATACGCATATTAGATCTGTATGGGTACTCTGCTCTATCAAGTATCAAATAAACGAAAAAAAGCTAGAGAATTAACTGCTTGTTTCGTTGAATATAATCCAACCGTTTATTTTGAATGGCATGGTTGGATATCCTAACAAATACAGCTCAATGTGTGCTGCTTGCGACTGATCGTACAAGCTACAAATAAATAAACAGCTTGAGGCTCGATACAACAGACACTTTTCTAAGATGAACATGAAAATATTAAAAGAAATAATTACATATATCCCCCTCTTCAAACAACAACTCACCTTCCAAGCAAAAGAACAAATTCGAAATCAAATCAGCAACTAGAAAAGAAATCCTTTTCGTGAAACATATAAAAATAAAAACCATCCATTTTACAAGAAGAAAATAAACAAATCGAAATCTTGAAATTCCAGTTGACCGATCTAATCTAATCTAATCTAATCGAGAGACTCTGTACAATTTGAACGCCCGGACATGGATTTTTTCTTCTTTTCTTTTTGACAAAGAAATGGAAAACAGGTATGAGATATGGGCTTGGATGAGAGAGAAACACATCCTCTTGAAAGTTGCAGCGGAAGAATCGCGGCAAACTCGTTGCTCTGGCATTCCCGGCAGCCCGGTCTAGCTTTTAACCTTCTTGATTTCTTGAAAAAGTCGGCATCCTCTCCCACTCGAATCTTTCTTTGTTGGACCTAAAATCTCAAAAAATTCAAAGAATTAGACTTATATTTACAAAACCCCTGGGCCTTTAGAGTAGGCCCAAGATTTCATGCTGATTTTTTTTTTTTAAATTCTTGTGGTCTAATTCATGAATCCCATGACCGAAAAGCCCTTACTTATCACAATGACAATCAAAACCTTTTACGGTTTTCCAAGAGAATAACAGTGGAGAAAGCACTAATGCAAAATAAGTGACATCATCAAAAATTTTGATAGGAGTCATTCCATTGATAGGAAGTGGAGGAAAAAAAAAAAAAAAACTTTTTGAAATAGAGAGGAGCCTCCCTATTTTGTTAAAATTTTATGAAAAGAAATAATGGAAAAAAAAAATTTATGAAAAGACACTTTCAATATTTTTTTTTGAAAATAAAAACTTATTGGGAAGGTGATTTTGGCACTTCCCATAATATAAAAAATAATGATCCATTTTTTTCAAAAATATTATTATAAAATTCATGATTAAAATTTTATAAAATATGAATGAATGATTAAGATGAAATACTGAATAGTCATATTATCCTATATTTATATTCATATAATATAATATTTAATATTATATTAAAATTTTATTATTATTATATTAATAATTATTAGTATTATATTAATATAATAAACTATTATAATCTAATATTATAATATATTATAATTATAAAAAATTTGGAAGCAAAAAAATGATTTTATATCTATTAAAAATATAATAGATATTTTACACAGTTTTTTAAAAAAGTGGATACTCAATCAAAAATAAACTATCATGAAATAATTCACTTTTTTTTATGATTAATCAAATATACCAAATTTTTATTTACAAAATATATATATATATTTCAAAAAATTACTTTTCAGAAAAAAGTTATTTCTGCAAACTAGACAAGTTCATACAAATTTTAGCTAGCCACAACCAAAGGTGTTTGCGGGAGGATGATCATGACAAATATTTTCACAAAAAGATTAGAAAAAAAGGATTCAAATAGCTTCCATTCAAATAATGATATCAAAACGGAGAAAAACTTTTTCTCATGAGTAGGGTGTTTGCCGGAAAAAGGAAATTCAACCTCAACTAAAAAAAAAATCATATTAATTCTGACTTTGGAACCTCAACGAAAAAAATCATATTAATTCTGACTTTGGTCCGGCTAAATCAAAACTTATCATCTTCATATATTATGTTGGTCTTGAGTTTTGATTATATTTTTTTTTTTTTGAAATTCTAAAATGTTCTATAAATCAGTGTGCTAATAGTACATATAACTTTTTTTTTTTGTAATGCGGATCATTCAACCAATAGTTCTAGTATGAATACATCCAAAAAGTAAAAAAAAAATAGTCCCTAAAAACAAAAGGAGTATCGCCGAAGTAAGTCCAAAAAATCTAGCCCGAATGACTCGCAACGTAGGAGGACACCCAATCAGCTACCGTGTTAACCTTCCAATATACATGCCTGACCATAATGGAGGAGCATCCTTGCAACCAAAGAGCAATATCACGAATCATGGATGTGCAGGAATGGAACTGAAAGCCTCCCTGATCCATGAAAAAACACTGGCAGAATCCCTCTCAATAATGAGGTGATCAAACCAAAGGAATCGATGGACATACTAAATACCAGTCCAAGCTATTGTAAGCTCCGCCGGAGGGACAGTAGAGTCAACAAGATAACAATCCCCAACAGCAATAATGCCCAAGTCAGATCCACGGATAACAAATCCAGCCCCTCCATCCATTCTCTTCACACTCCCGTCAAAATTGACCTTGACATACCTCGGAGGAGGGGAAAGCCAAATATGATAAGCAATAGAGGAATTGAAGACTAGAGCATTCCAAGAAAGCCAAATATGATAAGCAATATATGCAGAAACAGTCAGAGAGAAGTAGACAGTATGCGACCTCAGGAAGTCCAAAAAGGTGACCATAAGATCCTCAAAATGCTCAAAAAAGTGATCCAACCCCACCATCCTCCAGACTTGCCAAGCTCTCAAACAAAGAAATAATACATGCTCAATGGACTCAACATCCACATTACAGGCTGGGCAGGATGGGGTAGCTGAATCCTTGTAGCACTAAGAAGAGATCTCGTCGAGAGGAGCCGCCAGGCAACTTTTCACAGGAAGAGAGACACCCTAGGGTACACCCTTAAAGACCAGATCCAGCCAATCTGACATCTCCTCTATGGCTTCAAGCCAAAAGTAGGATACAAGTCCGACAGCGAAACTCTAAGTCCAACAAAAGATCTCCAAACTCTAACATCAATGCAAGAATGAGCCAGCAGAATAATAGAAAGGATCCTAGCTCCCATAATAACCCCAAAAGTCTAAATGACTATGGAAGAACTCCAGTGAGTGCCATCAGCAATCAAAAGGTCAACAACAGTCCTGATATCAAAAACATCCATAGCAATAAAAGCAGGCCACTGGGCTAAAGGAACATCTGAGATCTAGGGGTCATATATGAAACTAATCAATCTATCATCTCCAATCACCCATCTCATATGGGAAATAACAGTAAAGGCCCTCCCCCTCATCTCTCTCCAAATGACAGAGCTATGTCAGGCTGTACAAGGCTCCTCGTCCAACAACAAGAAAAAAAGACCGTAACGAACCCTCATTATAGAAGTCCACATACTCTCTGGACCTAACATAAGTCTAGTCACATGCCTCACAATCAGAGCCACCCTCCTCACCACCAAAGAGTGGATACCAAGCCCTCCATCTCGAATTGGCTGACTAACAATACTCTACCCCAATAGGTGTACTTCCCTTTGAGCATTAGAAGAAGACCATAGAAAAGATTGGATAGTTTGTTCCATCTTGAGAATGACAGACTTGGGAATGATAATATTAGAGAGCAAAAACACTGGGAGAGAAGTGAGAACTGACCTGACCAAGGTTAACATGCTCATGGAAGAGAGGGCTTTATCCTGCCAACCCTCCATCCTCTCCTGAATAGACTGCACTACTATATAACACTCCGTCCTGCAAAGTCTCCTACTAGAAATAGGAACTCCCAAATAACAAAGACATCCATCATGATCAGCAATCCCAAGAATTCCTTGGATCGAGCATCGTAATCGGTTAGGAGTCTTCGGGCTGAAGCAAATCTCCGATTTGTGAAGATCAACCTTCTGGCCCGAAGATAAACTATAATGCTCAAGAACCGTCCTGAATCCCACTGCTAAAGCTAAAGAGGCATGATCGAACAGTAGGTAGTCATCTACAAACAACAAGTACAAGATCGGGAAAGCACCAGGAGTGGGAAAATATGGTTGAATAGTCGAGTGCCGCACCATTACCCGCAAAGCTCATGATAAAGAATCAGCACATATAATAAACAAATAAGGAGAGAGGATAACCTTGACGAAGGCCGACATTTGAGTGAAAGAATTTTGAAAGAATTCTATTTATAAGAATAGCAAAAGCAGGGTTGATAATGCAAGCTATAATCTGAGCAACCCAAGCCTGATGAAAACTAAAGTCCCCCAAAGCTGACTCCAAGAACCTCCAGTGCATTCAATCATAGGTCCTCTCCATATCAAACTTGATGGCCATCAATGTCCGACTAGCAGGGACTCTCTGGAGATCATGTATAAACTCCTGCACTATAAGAATATTGTCAGAGATACACCGACCCCTAACAAAAGCCCCTTGCTCGGGAGAAATAAGCTTAGGGAGAATAGACTTCATCCTATTAGCCATACATTTAGTATAGAGCTTGTACAGAGTATTGCATAAGCTGATAGGCCTAAAGTGGCTCAGCGCAGAAATATTATGACGCTTCGGGATAAGAGTAATAAAGGTTTGCTTCCAACTATTAGGCATATGACCAGTGGCAAAATATTTCTACACTGCAGAGACAACCTCCCGCTAGATGATACACCAATACCTCCTGAAAAATAAGGAAGGAAATCCATCAAGGCCAAGAGCTTTGTCCTCATCTATAGACCAGAGAACAGACCAAATCTCCTCCATAGAAATAGGACTAAGCAGGCGACCGTTCTCATATGGAGAAACCTGAGCCTCGGGACGGGGGGAGTAGAAGGAGAGAGGGTCCTCCAATGGCCTAGCCCATCTAGAATAAAAGAATGTGAAGATCTCCTGCCTAACATCATCAGCGTCCTCCAACGAACTCCCCTCCGAAGACCGCAGCATCCTGAATCGATTTCTATGCTGGCGAACAACAGTGGCCTAATGAAAAAACTGAGTATTCCTATCCCCCTCCTTCAACCACTGCACTCTGAACTTTTGCTTCCACATAATCTCCTATTGACTTAGAAGGGCATGATGCATGGACACAGTTTCGTAGAGCTGCCAAATTAGCATCTCCCAATCCCCCTTCCCTCTCCTCCCTCTCTTAGAGGACATTGATAGAGGTCTCCACTGAATTCAAGGAAGAGGAGATATTACCAACCTTCTTATTCTACTTGAGAAGCCAGCGCTTGACTAAGGAGAGCCTGCGGGAAATCCGATACCTCGCATCCCCTCGAATAGGTAACCTCCACATCTCCCTGACTATATCCCATGAACTAGGATAAGCCAACCAATTTTTTTTGAATTTGAAAGGAGCATGATAAGGGGCCAAGACAGTCGTAGTAAGAAGGACTAGACAGTGGTCGGAAGCAATCCTAGGCAGATGATGAACCTGATGCTCAGGGTGCAGGAGGAGCCAGTCCAGAGTAGCAAATATCCTGTTAATACGCTTCCAAACTCTAGCCTCCCCAGACTGGTTATTGCACTAAGCGGCGCTCCATAAATCCCAAATCCACCAGACCATTGGTTTGTAAGAACTGAGCAAACTTCCTAGAAGCAACATCTTCCACAAAAGGCATCCACCTCTTATATCCTCAGCAGCAAGCACACAATTGAAGTCCCCCACAACTATCATAGGTATGCCCTAGTCCACCAATGCAAAAATCTCTTGCCACACTATTCTCCTCTCCCTGTAATTAGTGTTAGCATAGATCCCTGAAAGCAACCAAGTAGGATCACGATTCTCAGAAACAACTATGGACACCTGTTGAGAACTGTGATTGAAACCTCTTGCCAACTATAACTTTTGTTTCATATGCATAAATTGCCTAGGTTTTTGGTGCAGGACTAAATGGAGGATATTGGCTGCGGGAGCTCTGCGAGTGGCCTCCAATCCGGTCATGTGCAAAGTTAGCTACACCTTGTGCCGTTCCATGCTGATTGTGTTTGGCTCCAAGGAGAAGAATTATTGCGCAGGTCACTGGCTCCTCGATTCCAACATCCTTACTTGCACTGGCTTGGGAGAGACATGGCTTCCTTAGCTACACCTTGTGCCGTTCCATGCTGATTGTGTTTGGCTCCAAGGAGAAGAATTATTGCGCAGGTCACTGGCTCCTCGGTTCCAACATCCTTACTTGCACTGGCTTGGGAGAGACATGGCTTCCTAGACACACACCATAAGGGTAACTAGTGAACTTCACCGCTATAATTGGTGTCTCTATGTGAGAACCGAGCCTTGGGCTGAAGTCGGCACGCCCAACCGACTTCAACCCAAGTTAAAAAAAAGAGTGGAGGACAGAAATAGTGGACTTTGTCCCTTGCTAGATTAACCGAAATGATCACCGGATTGATCAGAGGTATAGCCATGGGAAGATGGGAGATCGTCGGCAAAGAGACGGGGTGGGTGGGACTCGCAGTCGATCGAGTATATCCACCGGAGATCGAGGTTATCCCATCCGAAGCCCCTCTTTAAAACCTACCACTCATCACCTTAAACACGGCCAATACCAAGTCCCCACCACCCTCTTCCCCGTCTCCGGTGGTCGGTAGCGTTCTTGCCATCGCCAGTAAGTTCCCTTCTCCCCCGACACTTTTGATTTTATGTGGCAGCGAGGGGCGGGCTCTATTTGCTACTTCGATCGATTTTCTTCTAGCCATTGGACCACCATCGACTACGTCGGGTTTACTACCCTCCCCTCCATCCGGCAATGTCCGGCAAGCTCCTTCCCTGTCCACCATCTTCCATGGCTTTCGAGAACTATAGGGGACCTACTCGGCCGAGCTAAGGAAAAAGCAGGGGAAGAAGAAAGAAAGAATGAAGAAGAAGAAAAGAAAAGAAAGAAAAAAAAAAAAAGAGGAGAGAAAAAGAAGAGAAAACATATGAAAGAGAAAAGAAAGAAAATAAGAAAAAGAGGAGAGAGAAAGAAGAAAAAATTAGGAAAGAGAAAGAGGAGAGAGAAAGAGAAGAAAGAGAGGAGCGAAGAGGAGAGAAAAAAAAAGGAGAGGACATTAAAAGAGGAGAGAGAAAAAAGAGAAGGAAGAAAAAAATAATATCAAAAACAATAATAAAGTTTGAACATACTTTTTTAGTGATTTAGGTTAAGATCCAGACTAGAATAAGATCAAGTTTTCTATGCTAGTTTATTTTAAATAAAAAATTAATTATATAATTAATCTTGTCAGGGTTTTCATCTTTCCTATTGATAGAGCAGTACCAGAGTTGATATTCGAATAAGCAGTATAGAGTTATTTCAGGTAAGTTATCTTGATATCTAGTATTACATGCTAAATATGTTTTGAATGCTATAAAATATTAAATATGTATCGCATAATTTGGTATGCGTAGGATTGCATACATTGTTATGTGTATTGATGTTGATGCTCTCTAGTCCGACTATGATCACATGAGGATCTAGTCTCCTTCCGGACATCCGATGGGACGATCATTGATACATGATCAATATACGGTATGTGTAGTCGGGATCTAGTTGCCTTTTATTTTTAGCCATGCATGGCAGTTGCTGGCACATGTTGAGGATGCATGTTTTCTCGTATGATATCAGAGCTAGTTTCCTTCCGGGCCTTCAGTAGGGCAATCACTAGCACATAACCGATTGTCGGTATGTGTAGTCAGGATCTAGTCTCTTTCAAGGCTAGCCATGGATCGATCGTGGCTATAGTCAGAGGAACTATGAGAATAAAGTAAATGGTTGGCCATCCATAGTCGTGTCGTTTGTAATTAAATGTGCATATTGTATGATGTTACTGTTATTTTGTCATGGTGCTAATTATCTTGTTATGTATGATCTGTTTATGTTTGTAAATTATTGTTGACATATTTATGCATATATTGAAGGTGATAATAATTACTGAGCCTATAACACTCATTCATTATTTTCTATATTTTGATACAGATATGGAAGATCAATCAGGTTCTAAAGTGAGGAGTTAGGATTTAGGAGTTAGCTTTATTAGGATATGTTTTATTTTAAATTTTAGTTAGATCTTGCTTATGCTATATCTTGAATTTTCAATGGACTTTTGTTCATATATTAGTTTGGATTAAAAAAAATAAAAAATAATAATATTTAGTGAATTTATTTTTTATCACTACTTGAATATTGACTCGAAGGTCTAATGTCCGAAAGAACTGACCCCTAAGAATATACGGCCATCTATTACGTCCGACTCAGGCATCGAGCCAAGACGTAATAAATTTAATGATATATTAGTATTAGAGCAAAATTCAAGATCAAAAATATTTAATGGTATCAGAGCAAAAATTTAAAATCAAGATATTTTATTTAATGACATCCGAGTCGGGTTGTGACACCTTACCTGGGGACCTGTCATTTAAACCAGCAAAGTCTCCTTTGTTTTTGTTTCTTGTAGTATCCTAAGGTTGCAAATTGTAATTTTATTCTAAGAACAAATGGTTAGGGCCTTGCGCCTTCCCTGTTTCTTGCTTGCAACAAAAATACATATGTGATTTTATTTCTGCATATGTCTAGTTCTTTCTGGATCCTGTAGTTGTGGAATCCCCAAGGGTCAGCGGGTGACCATGGAAGGGATAAATTTTCAAAAATAAGAGAACCATTGCAGGTTAATGTGACACACTGCCTCATCACTCACCCAGCCAGGGGCAAACATTGGGGTTCTTGGTCCAATAAAATAACAGAACTCCAAGGCATCCTAACATCAAATGCACTCTCTTTTCTTTTGATAAGAAATGCATTTGTTAGCCGGTAAACAGTGGCTCATGGCTAAGAAAGAAATGGTGGACGGAAAATGAATCCAGAAGAAGTTCAGACAAGAAATCCTTCTGCTTGCTCGTGTTGATCAATTAGCCTGACCGCCTTGCTAGCCTTCAAGCTTAAATTTGATGCTACACAACATCATCCTCCCGCCTTCACCGGGATGCATATGGGAATGCTATTTCCCATAGCGAAAAGAAACTAATTCAACAAACACTTCTTACAGATAGAACTCCAAATAAAGCAGAAAGCTTCCAATTAAAGGACTATTTTTTCTTCCTACAGGAGCAATCAGGTCAACAGCTGAAATGTAGTGCATTAATTTCAACCTGCGCTCAGCCCCTCTTCCTTGACAGCAATATTCTGCGTTGGACCTCTCTCTCTACAGTCTGGACATAAAATTCGGGTCCTAGCATGTCTTTTGTCTGGATATTTGAAGACGCACTTGTTTCAGCTGTGTCTATGATTGATTCAACTGTAAGGATGAAGCCCAGCGCAGCTAGCAAACGGACAGCATTGGCAATCCGACATATGTGCTTTCTTACCTCCAGTGGAGTGAAAGTTTGTTCTTGCTCTTCATGGATCATATTGCATTTGATAGTTTCTGGTCTCTTTTCTTGGTCTTCGAGCATGTCGTTTTCTCCAATTTCTAAGTGCTCACCCACCCAAATGAAGCCATTGCATCCAAGGATCAAGTCAACACGGTATTGCTCTAAATGGTGGAAGTGTTGCTTACGCCGTTTCACCAAGTATGCTGGGACTGTAAGCAGTTGACCCCTCTCAAGCTGCAACAAATGTGATCACCAAATCATTGGATATTAGATTTTATTGCCAAAGAATATTCTATTGACAACACACAGTTCTCAACCAAAAGAAAAAAGAGCTGATAAAGAAACAATTACTAGAAATATCATGGATTACTTAAAATTAATGTAAAATTTTAAAAAAACCAGCAAACTCGGTAAAATATGATCTAAACATGGTACAAGAGCTTCATGCATCCAAAGACAGATTGCAAACATCATGTATTTGTAATGATGCTAGTATTTGCAGAGATTGCAAATAATAAAGTTTGTAGTTTTTCAAAGCTAGATGTGAAAAAAACCAAGACACATTGGGAATGATAGTCTTGGTATGCACAATTATTATATACTTGTATGTAGTACAATCATCTTAATCATGTTTCCATGAAGCAATGGACCTGTCCGCCACAGCTAGAAACTGCTAACTCAAAGCTCAAGTCAAACAGGTGGGAACCGTGAATTTTTCAGTCCCAGGCAAAAGTAGTTCCCTTAAGAATGATTTTCAGCACCTGAAGCACAAATGGTGCAGCAGAAAATTCCACTGAATTGTTAAATCATATCCTTCGTTATGGAAATTTTTTTAAAAAAATAAAGATGCATACAAAACTTAAACATAAATATCACACCTGGTACCACCTATTTGAGCTTGGCTTTATAAATCCAACACCAATTATGAGCTTTTCTAGACCCTATATCACAACTTCGATTTGATCCATGTTAGATTAGGACCCCTCTGCTTTCTATCCCTTTCGACAGGTTTGAGCATACTCTCTCACTCTCCATGTCAGAGATTTCTCAGAATCTTTCTTGACATGCACCTCTTTATATATTAATTCCTGACATTTTTTTTAATTGTTCCAAGTTCCATCACGCACCAATCAAATCATTCTCATTTTCACCTTGTTCATCTTATTTTTGGACCTTGCTGATCATTCTGACCATAGATATTACAAACCTCATTGCTGTTTTACAAAGTTCCCCTTTAAATTCCCAAGGAATGCAACAGCAAATATAACACCCAGGAAGCCCCTCTCTCCATCCAAGAGCCCTACCTAACCAATCTAAGTAACAAAGAAGGTCCTCTTGACTAAGTTTTGACTAAAGCCTTACATTTTCACCTCCACTGAAATTGCAATTAATTTAAGATGTTATCTTGTTCGGTCATGGATAAACCAAAAGGTTTAGCCATGAAGATTTGATCCTCCTCATGGGATAATAACTGTAATGTAAACTTTGACAGAAATAATGGAATTTTCCTTTATTAAAAAACATGGATGTTATCATTCAAACGACATTCAGGCTGTTATCCACTTAAGCTCTCTCCCTTCATAACTGAAATTTACCATCTAATATTATACCCTTCTCACTAAATAATACATGCAGACAGGACACCCTGTGAGGAATCCTGAGTAGCGATTTCATATATTACTACTTCAAAAATCTATGAATTTACAGGTGGCTCTTGTTGCAAGCATGTGGTGACTAATAAATTTACTTGTTCAACCATCAATAGTCCTAATGGTATTCACTGCTTCTAAATACATGTAATGAATTACTGAAATTCACCATCTATGCGCACCATTCTTCCTTAGCACCTGTGGAAAACCTGTCTTGCTACCCCATCATCATATGCTATGTAGACACTTCAGTTTTTAGGATGTTTGGAGTGCTGACACTTCTGGGCACCTGGATGGGACAAAGCACAAAAATTATTTGTTTCCAAAAATAAAGTATCTTACTCATATCCACACGAAGTTTTGGCATTTGGCCTGGCTTATTGGGGTATCCTATCTAAACAACACTCTAGCGAAAGAATTAGTACTCAATTTCTAGTGCTCAACAATATTAGTTGAAATAGTTAGATACTTATAGTGAAGGCCCACACCCCTTTTCTTTTCATTATTCTTATATAGCACAAGTGCAAATTTAAATATAAGAACAGGCATCTTAGATTGTGAACATTAGTACAAAAATTTGATCATATTGCTATAATTTTTTTGTACATATTTGTGCAAGTCTTAACCCCTGTTTGATGCTTAAAAATACAGTAAAGTTTAAGTTACTTACCTAGACACCTAGCCCTGTTCGGTTTTCAGTCAATGTTGCAGTTTCCTATTGCTACACTATTTGGCACATCATCTATCCATACAAAAGAAAAGTGTGGCACCATACACTGGTTTTTTCAAGACTTCTGATTGCTAAATCATTTATGTTCCATTGTAGCAATCTCTCACTCCACATTCTTCATCAAACGCTTCTTTGTCCAAACAAATGATATGAAAAATCATATTGCATTCTTAAATGGACATGAAATGCTTCGTTAAGAATAATTTTTCCCTAGGAAAAGTATATCCTTTGAAAGCTTATGTAGATCCATTAGAAAACAACTTCATGAAGCATTCTTTGTGTCACTGATTAAGCAAAGCATAAATGTTTGAAACACCACCTAAAACCAAGCACAATCAACAAGCCTCATCCTAATTAAGAGAAACATGATTAAAGATAAAATTAACAGCCCCCTCATAACTACACAGGACAAGCTCAATGAATCCTCCATAAATTTATATCAAGGGTCAAATTACAACAAATGTCCCTCTATCTAAGAAAAATATATAGAATATAAACAATATCCCACCCTTGATTAACGTGAATTGTTACCATGTTTCCCATAATACATGCGAACATAGTAAGTCATTCTGCGCAGATTAAATATGAATGTTTCATTCTTTTAATGTTGTGGTTTAATTTCTCAAAAGAGGACGGCCATATTCAGAATTCATACTACAGAAAAGGGTTGAGTTTGAGAAAGGAAAACAGGAATGTAAAAGGACAAGATACCTTTCCATACTTTTGGCTTCTTGCCTGAAGGTGCAGGCTTCCATCATGCTGGAATCCACGAACTTCGGCCTGAGAGTTATCCATGAACAAGGAAAAGAAAAGGCAGACAATCAACTACCATTTATTATAGTGATTATAAGTCACATCAGTAGCTCATAGGAAATCCTAACAAAGTATCCTGACTTGTACTCCAATAATATTCCTGCAATGAAATGTCTGTAACATGACCCTGCAGTTTTTGTGGTTGGCTTAGGATCTAGTAATCTAGATATAAACCCATTCAAATCCAGGGCCTAATTGTAGACAAAGTAACCTACTAAAAGATGAGATCAGGTTAGTTCACTCCCACAGTTTTGGTTTTATGACCCATAAAGTTCAACCTTATGTTTGCAATACTGCAGGCTTTGTTGTCACCATGCAAAAAAAGCTGCTATGGTGTGTATAATTTTGATAGATAATGTTAGAATCGAGTTGAATGCAACATTTACCATAGAAATAAATCTTTCAAAGAATAGAACATATTAAATTCTGTAGAAATGAAAGAAAGTATAGGGTATGTAAATTTCATAGAAATACAATGGAAAATGAGATCTTAGTCAAAATCAATGGGCAGGAGAATTCTTAATATGAACATTTTGTTACCATGGAACCAACATGATGACAAAATATATTACTATAGCAGGATGGGAGACATGGAATAGCGCCACTAGAGTGGTTTGTGATTGTTAGTTGTATTTGATACTGCTCTATAACCGAAGCAGCATGACTCTGAAGTACCATTATGACTCGATTATTGCAATGCCTTGTGTCCAAAAATTTGTAGCATATTTGCATTAAAATTAAATTATGGAATCATATAAAAGTTAATTCTTGTAAACTCTGTTTAAGACATTAGTATCCTAACAGGAAAAAAATGATTGTATCAATTACTAAACAAAGCAGAAGCACAACAAAATGATGTTCTTACAGCAACATTAACACTAAGAATACTGTCTTAGACCAATGAAAAATAACATTTTTTTATCAGTCACTTAACTGATCCAGTTAAGTGTGCTTCTTCTCTTCCAGCATAAGGAACAATTTTGCAAACGAATGCTTTATAATAGTTTAAAAGAAACAAATTTGCAAAATTTGCATAGAAAGCAAAGGACATAAATACTTACGCAAACTACATCATTTTCTTCAAAGATACTGCGCATGTTGAGTTCATCAACAGCAGTTCTCCGCCTCTAAAAGGGCACAAGAAATTACAACAAAATCAGCTAGGGGCAATCATAAAGGACCGAAATAATTCGAGAGTAACCAACGAGACTAATTAGCTTCATTAAGTAATAGAAACTAGAAAGTGACTTGGAAAGAAACCATTGAAAGCAATAGCACAAGGTGAAATAAAAATTGGAATAGCTGATGATCTCTTTAATGCAATAAGATCATAGATACAATTTGCTTACCTTGAAGTCTGAAATACATTACCAATGAGCAAACATAGCTTGATTGTGAGCAAAAATTAGTAAATATGGCAATTGTTAGCTCAGTCAACACCCATCAACTTGCCCACAAAGAGCAAAAATTTCCTAATCATCAGGTCATTATATTGAAATGTATTCTCGCATTCCTAAAGTATTCTTAGAATTATTTCACTTCCTTGATTCTATCCCTTTTTCCAAAAGATAAGATTATAATAATAGTATCTCTGAAGCACAAGGCTCTGCTTCAGATAACAACTTATGTTTTACATACATAATCTTTCTTATAGGTTCAAAGGTTTCAATTTTTGTGTGCATGTGTTTATTTTTCACGGCTTACAAAAGCTGGTCACACTGGTATGCATTTGAATTCCCTGGAGACCTGATTATTTTAACCACTGGCCAAAAGCTATTAAACGGCTCAATCTTGAATGATCTTTTAATGAACAAACTCAAAATATGATGGCCAACATTCTTCTAATCTTCCTTTTTATCTAACAAGTCTAATATGCATGTTTTTTTCCTTTATTAGCATTATCCAGAACCTCCAGCTTCAGTATTCAAAATATGTATCTAAAATTTTTCAAAGGTGATGCTATTAAACAATTCATGAGCTCCAGTGACATAGACAAGCTAAAATGGAACACTAAAAGCACAGCATGATGAAAGAATTTTCTTTATTGTTTAGTTGTTGATTTCTCGGGCATGTCAAAATGCAATCAAACCTTTAGTTAAAAGTTTCCAGGTTTCTTGTTATAAAGCATCTGTTCCAAATTGTCTATTGACGTTCTTAGAAGGCCTTTTTTTTATTCCACGAAAAGAACAGTTTGAAAAAGAAAATAAGATGTCAATCATACCTGAATACCATCTGGCAGGTTCATAGATGAAAGCATCAACACTGCATCTTGACTGAAATTAATCTCCAATCTCCAGCGTTTAGGAGCAATCTTCAAAAAAGAAAAAAGTGAAAAAGACCGTCAAAGAATTAACAGAAAAACATGATGAATTGACAGAGACCATAGGAAGGAATTTGCATCAATTACCACCAATAACACAAAAATCAATCGCACATGTTTTCAATTTACTAAGAGAAGAGGGAACTAGAAATAGCATAAAAAGAAGACCTCAATGACACGCCCAACAATAATATCTCCAACTTCTGGCTTGTACCTGCAAACACAGGCATTCAGTCTCATGAAAAGTTTGCTTAATGAAATTTCAAGGTTCTGAGTTAAAATAATGTATAATTTTTGTAGAGGAAAAGGGAAAGATGGTTTAAATAGTTCCCAAAGTATATGACTCAAAATGAGAAAAAGCATAGCACTAGAATTATTGAAAGCATTTGGTTAAAAGGGAAATTTTAACATCGTATCTGACCACAAATTTTGAGAAAAAAATAATTTAGTCAACAAAATGGAAGTGGGCTTATCCAAGCAAAGAAGTTCACAGAACTTTGAGTTGAAACTCTCAAAGTCATTACATCTTGAAGCTCTTTGAAATGGTTTGGCATAATTATTACATTCAAATAAGAAGTCAGCTTCAGGCATAAGGAACATTCAACAAGAAAAAATGTCGTTCCTTTCTCGAACATGTTGACCACAGATATTGGAGTATCGATCCATATTTTAAAACCTAAACCCAATTTTAAAAAACGTAGAAATGATAAATTTGAAGCTGATTTGGAAGGGCATGGATGTATTTGTACCTGGCTCTTAGAGGACGTACATAAACCAGTTTGTTTACTCGCTCAACCACACCACACAAAGTGGCAACCACTTGACCATCAAGCTCCGATGTCCCGTGTCCCCTGACCACATCATAGAGATGAAGGCAAGGATGAGATTATGAGTCAATATGTTAAAAAAAAAGAGTATAAATCTGAAAGCATTGCCAAGGGGGAAGTATGAAGGAAAACACTGTAGATGTGGGGGAAAAAGTTTAAAGATTTTGAAAGAAAATACATTCCAGGTTCCCAATATAAAAATATTAATTTAATAGGAAAATATCCATATTTTGTGTCAGTTCATCGCAAGAATGAATTAAGACAGAAAATACAGGGCAAAGAGAAAATAATATAACGAACAATCACACAAAGACACCAGAAAAGCAAACAAATAATATATAGAATGATCATATGCGAGAAACCTAACACACGGAAAAATCTTCTCTGCTCAGTTTCCATTAGATTGTATAAAAGAATAAGAAAATGAACAAAAAAATGTCTAAGCAAATCATAACAGACAGAAAAACAATAAGAGATGCATATAGAATGAAATTAGAAACCCTGTTTAAAAGAATTCTTTCTTAAAACTCGAGATGCTGAAATGAAATTAGAAAAAGGATGAAAATAAATCATGGGGTGTAAGAAGGAAAAAGAAAACTGTTGCTTCTTATCTTACTTGAGAATACCATCTTCATTGTTGACAGGGATTGTGTCCGCAATGGTGACCGATGAAGAAGCAGCAGCTTGAGAAGCTAGGTCCTGAAGCTGCTGGAGAGCTGCTTGCAGCCTTACCCTCTGGGTTTGGTTCAGTGACAGATGCAAATCTCTCATTTTTAAGAATTCTTCAATTCCTTTTGACTTCCTCTCCACGCTAAAAAGCCTTCGGTCCTTCAATATGTCAAGGCAAATTGTTTCAACCGGGCAATAGGGTTGCTCATTAACCTTTCAAGTGCTAGTAATAATAAATTTTGACTTGAAAGATCTTGATATTACACCTAACTGAAAAGAAAATGGTTAAAACAAGAAAGGAGCGGTAAAGCCAATACCTTGTCCTTTACTTAGCAAGAAGTTCGCTTCTTGATGGTAATGACTGAAACACTGCCGGGAAAAAAAGGGGGAAATTTTGCCGAATTAGCCACTGATATTATGCAAAATGTTTCAAAAAATGGAGAAAAACCACAGACCACTAATCCATAGAGACTATCCAATCAACAAATCCACAATTTAGCGACCATATGCAATAAACGAAAAAAAAAATCAATCGGAAATCTTAACTTTGGAGGGAATAAGAAAAAAAAAAAAAACTGCAATGAAGATTCCAGGAAAGAGATGACTGGGAGAAGCCGGTAGTGCCCGATTTAAATTAGCGACAGTTAAAAGAAAATAAAATTGAAAGAAAGGAAAAATAGGTTGGGAATGGTTTGCACTCACAGCGGAAGCGCGAGGAGGTTGGCGGACAAGAGGAGCTTCGAGAACCTTAGGGAGGCCGAGAGCCACGGGCCAGCTGAGGATATAGAAAAGAAGGAAGAAAGAGGAAGGAGGTGAAACCCTGGAAGCAGCGGAAGCCGAGGGAGGGAAGGAGGAGAAAACCCTAGCAAAACCCACGCCAAGTGGGTGGAATGTGCGTGCGGTCGCTCGTTGGAAAAAAAAATGCGCCCTGATGGGGATGGCAGTCGGGCGGGGTTTTCCGGGTGCCCGACCCGTTCAAAATTCTGATACGATCCATTTAATATCCCGTAATAAGATTGGAAAAGATCTGGACATGTCAAAATGTACTGGAATTCATTGACCATTCATTTGATTCTATGATTGGATCAAGCAATGCTAAAAAAATTTGATCTATTTATTTAAATAAATTTTTTGGCCCGGTCCATGTAGCCTATGGGCTCAACAGGATTAGGATCGAGTCAGCCGATAGGCCAAAATTTTTTTTTAAAAAAATATATTAAAATTAAAAGATTCAAAACGAAAAATGGCAAACAAGTTACGAATTACCAGGTTCACTTATCAGAGTAAACCACGGTTCATGTTAAATTAAAAATTTAAAACTTTAAACTTAAAATAAAAAGATATTTTAATTTTTTTTTTCTCAATCTTCCGTGTTGTTTTCACTTCCCTTTCCTGTTCGCAGTGTTCGGCTGTTCCCATTTTCATTTCCACTTTGATACGACGATACTCGATAGTTCCAAGCTTCCGACGATTCAGACTTCTTCCGAATTTTCGATTTATCGGAAGTTCAGGACCGGCCGACGGGGCTTTGCTGCTGTTCTTATACTCCTCGCTGCATTTTATACTCTTCCCATTCTTCATTCATTTTGCATCTCATTTTCTCTTGTCTTTCTTAATGTCTATCTTGGATCTATTATCTCGCTATTATCCTCTCCTGCTTGTGTTGTAACATTGTGTTTGGCTCTTGCTGAATTACCTCTGTGTCCACGGCCCTAGCCCTAGCCTACGGTCCTAGCCCTAGCCCATGGCTCTAGTCCACGGTCGTAGCCCACGGCCCATATAGGGAACTGGCCCGGCCCTAGCCCACGACCCGTATAGGGCCAGGTTAGATTTTTTGGCCCATTTGTGCAAATGGGCCTATCCCGGCCCGGCCCATGAAATGCAAGCCCATATGGGTTAGGGCCGGGCGGCCCATATTGACAACTCTAAATATATCGAATATGATCAATATATCTATATTTATTTTTATTTTTTTAATAAATATTAATATTAATTAAATATAAAATTTATATTTATATTTATTTTAAATATATATGGATATAAATTAAATATTAAAATATAGATATAAGTTGAATAATTGAACTGTATGATTATAAAACCAAAGATATTATTTAGCAGAGGATAAATCAAGTTAATATCATATCATGAATGGAATAGTTGTCTATCCATATCTATATTTATTTTATATATATAAAAATAGATATTAGTCGAATGTTCAAAAATTTTGGATATGAATAAATTAATATAGGAGAAATGATTGGAAATCTAAATAATTAGATAATATATACATTATTTTAATCATCAAGACTCTACCAATTTTTATTATATATCCATGGATAACATATTTACACCATTTAGACTCTAATATATAAATACAAGTTTATAACTCAAAATCTTAATAATTTTTTTAATCATCTAGATAATAAAATTGAATGGACTCGGATATCCAAATAGCCCGTCCCATTATAAGGTAATTGGACGGGTTCGCATACCTACCGAGTACTTGAATTTAAATGTGAGATGGTTTGGAATTTGGCATTAATTCCATAGTCGGGTTTAGGATGGGTCCAAGTAGATCAAATTTTTATGGGTACCTTACCTATTGCCATCCCTGACCTTGAAGGGGTTGCGTGCAAAATAGTTGGAGCTATCACGGCAATATTTATATAAGACTATCAAAATAAAATAAAAATTAATAACAATAATATTTTTAGGCCATCCAATGGGAATGATATTTTTGCAAACCAATATATGCTACCGAATTTAGGCATCATGGAATTAGCTTTGAAGGCTTTCCCAAAAAAATAAATTTTCATGCAACTCCTTGTTTATAAGCATCACAACATTGATGTTAATTTTCTGAATTATGGAATTATTCTTATTATTATTATTATTTTGATAAAGGGCATCATCCAATTAGTTTTGCACACAACTCCCAGTATATAGGCTTCGCAACGTTGATGCTATTTTTATGAATCTAGAGGTGATGTTGGTAAATGGATTGCTACACTCACTCAAAGTTTAAGTCACGAGCATGTATCTTTTATGGTGCATATGAAACATTATTGGATGACCATGGATTACCATCATAAAAAATAAATGACCATCTAATAAAAATGGTCTACAAGGGCATATCATATTACATAAGATACATTTTGTTTGATTGTCATCTAGCATAATATTCTGTGGCGCATGGATTACACGGTCGTTGTTATTAATATTATGGTTTTGTCTCCTTCTTGGATCATTGCAATAGTATCCATCACTTCACTAAATGTGGATAGCGCCCCAGATGCCCCCTCTCCCTATTGAACGACAACACTAGCCCCACCCTACGCAGGGTTGATCGTTGTCAATCTATTTCTGTTTCTAAATAAAATAGAGTTTATCTTTATTTGGTGTTCGGTTTGTGTGTTTTATTTAAACTATGAGTTTGTTAGTGTTTGTCTTTATCTAGATTATGGTATTCAAGTTTAGTTAGTAGTATATCTTAAATTTTCTACCGTGTACGTTGTTTGAAGTCTTGGAATAAAAAATGGAAGAACGTGAGGGTTGCGGTGGTCGCAGCAGTGTTTTGTTCCAGAAACTCAAAACACCGTCTGCTCTGTTTTCTGGTTGTTTTGTTTTCTTCGTCTGAATTTTGTCTTCCAGAAACCGCTGGGTGTGTAAGAACTTGTGAGCGTTTGTTTGTTCTATAATCTTGGTATCAAAGCCAGCGTTCAAGGGAGCTCCATAACCAGCGATCAAGGGCGTTCTATATCAATCTGTCATGAGTGATCTTCAAGTTGTTGGCGGCTTCAAGAAGTTCAACAATCAGAACTACAGCTCCTGGTCAACCTGCATGATCTCGTATATGCAAGGCCAGGATTTGTGAGAGGTTATAAATGGCAACGAAACACGACAACCTGATGAAGACACGAACGGGACGCTGCGAAAGTGGAAGATCAAGGCGGGCAAGGCGATGTTTATCCTGAAGACGACGGTCGAAGAAGACGTGCTGGACCATATCCGTGAGTTGAAGACCCCCAACGAAGCATGGAATACTCTTGCTGCGTTGTTCTCCAAGAAGAATGATACCAAGCTTCAACTTCTGGAGAGCGAACTGCTATCGGTGGCACAGCGAGATCAGACGATCGCCCAGTATTTTCACAAGATGAAGTCCTTGTATCGAGAGATTTCCGAGTTGGATCCAAAAGCTCCAATCGGCGATACCAGGATGAAGTGAATCATCATCCACGGTTTGAAGCCTGAATTTAGGAGCTTTGTTGCTGCTATACAGGGATGGCAAAATTAGGCATCGCTTGTGGAGTTTGAAAATCTGTTAGCCGGCCAAGAAGCCCTGGCCAAGCAGATGGGAGGAGTCTCGTTAAAAGATGAAGAAGAGGCACTGATGTAGAACGAAAGCTCTGGTACCAAAAATGATGCAGAACAAAAGAGATAATGCGATGCGGAAGTAAATTAAAATTAATGTATTTTTTTTATTTATTTATTTTTAGAAGTCGGCTTTGACTCAAAGGAAAGATAAACTAATGTTGAAAGAAACTAAGAAATGACAGAAAGTACAATTAAAAGGAGTGGATTATCAGAGTAACTCAGAAGTAGGATCGCTGGGGATTGAGAAACCCCCAGACCTAGGGTTTACTCCTCTTTCAAGAAACAGACGAAGAGAGAAGAGAAGGTTTTATACCTGACTGTGATATCTCTCGTTGCTTCAATTGAAGGACACTCTCGAGCAGATTGTAGGATCCTTGGAGACGGGGTATCTTCGCAATGGATCCTCGGATTGTAGTCCTATGGCAAGGTTGGCCTTCTTCTCGAACTCAGGATCTGGAAGAAAAAGAACAAAAAAAAGAACCAGAAACTCAAAGAAAGACACTGACATGAGTACTTAATGAAGATTGTTGGATGTAGAAGTTCCGAAGATCTTGATACTGATCTGACTCTCCTTTGAACTGGCTCTGTAGTTGAAACAGTTGATCTGAACCTGGATGCTGGTGACCGGCTTCGATGTGGAAGAGAGGGGCCGTGGGATTAAGATAGAAAATTAGGGTTTGGTGGTGGTGGAGTAGAGATGGGTGGACTAAGCTAGGGTTTTGGGGTTGGAGATTTACTCCCTCACGGAGCTCAACACTGCGGAAGAGAGAAACACAAAGTTGCTCACAAAGAAATTGATTTCATTCCTTTTTTTTCAAGAGTTACATAGAGTTGAATATATAGACATAACAAAGAAATAAAATTTCATACACTTCCCATGTGGGACTAATAGGACTAACCCACACTTTAGGCATCAAATTCTCTTCCCAAGACTCCTTCCATGAGTGGGCAGCCCAAAAACTCCAAGAAAACTTGAAAATCAGCTCCAAATGGCATGTTATGGGGGTGTCTCCTAGTATCTCTCCATGAATCAAGGATTTTCCCTTCATGGTTTGGCTCTTTTGGACACCTCCTAGTCTTGCTCCACAAGTTTAGGCTTCTTCCTTTCATGGATTTGGCACTTTAGGAAACTTTTGGGTGCCTCCTTGATTTTCTCCCCAAGACATGCTCTCTTCCCTTTTATAACTTGGGTTTTTATGGAACATTGTGGGGCACCTCCTTGATCCTCTCTTCAAGAAAAATTCTTGCCATCCTGGCTTGGGTTTATCTGGAAAGAAGTTGGCTCCTCCTTGGATTGAGGTATCTTGATGGATTTCTCCCCCAAGTGGCGCATGAAAGAAGGGACCTGCTTTCTTGTGGTGTGGGGACCAAGGCACACTGGATGGAGATGTGGCGCCTCCTGGACTCTGGCGTGTGGCTGGGAGTGTGGCGCCCACTTGCTTGGTCCTGGGAGAAAATGTGGCACCTTGGAGAAGACCTAGACCACTACTAGGACTTGTATTGAGTCAACATGACTCAACAAAATTTAAATTGCAGGGAAATACAGACTCAAACTAAAATTGAGTTGACCAAGTCAACCCTTATTACAAAACCAGAAAATCCTAATTCTTCGGGCAATGTCAATCAGAGATCCAGATGGAGCCCTGAAGTCTTCTTCTGAGTCTGGTGCCCGCACCAATTCTCCCGGGGTGGGAGGAACTCGACCCTGTCGAGTATGGATCAAGCTGGCTCTGGTATCTCTCCAAGAGGTCTGGGTCCAATTCTTGTAATTTTTCTCGGGAGATCCAAGAGTTATCAGAATCTGGCCTTCCTTGCCAGTAGACCAGGTATCTTTGGTATCCTCGATTACAAGTAGAGATAACCTGATCATCCAGGATCTTTTCAATCTGCTCTTTCCTCACAGGCCAGTTTGTTGGTGGACACACAGGGTTGGGTTCACTCTCAAGAGCAGGATTAGGCTCAAAAAGGCTCACTGGGAATCACAGCTGGCTCTCTATACTCTACTAGGTCTGTAATGTTGAAAGTGGAGCTAATGCCTAGTTCTGAAGGCAACTCGAGCACATAGGCATTGGACCCTACTCTCTTCACCACTCTAAATGGTCCAGCTCCTCTAGCATGTAACTTTCTAACAGTTCCAGGAGGAAACCGTTCAGGCCTTAACCAAATCATTACATAGTCTCCCTCAACAAAAGTTTTGACTCGCCTTTGAGAATCAGCCAACTTCTTATAAGTTTCATTACTTAAATTTATTTTGGCAAGAATTTCTTTATGCAAGTCCTTTACATGCTATGCAAGTGCATCAAGAGACTTGTGTGTGTGGACTAATAGTGAAATCAGATCAAGTGGTGTGTGAGGCTTGTATCCATGAATAATTTCAAAGGGACTCTAGCCTATAGATCTATTGATCGAAACATTATATGCAAATTTAGTCCTGGACAAAATACAAATCCCAATTCCTGGTGCTCTCAATCAAACCAAAATCAGAGCCAAAGCCTAGTAAAGGGTCAAGAAAAACTAAACTAGACTGACGACGCATTCCTAAAGAATGAACTTTATTCCAAAGGAACCCTAGGTCAAAACCTAACAAACTAAGGCTCTCTAGGTTTGACCTTGGGTCGGAGGAGGGCATGTAGAGCATGAAAACTTATTATGGATGCCTAGTAGGTGCCATAAGGTCTTCCAGAAGTAGGTGGCAAACCTAATAGGTTCTAAGGAGTCTTGCAACCTAGAGATCTCAGTAAAGTGTAATCCCATAGCTCTAGAAATATGAGAAGATTCAGGGAAGGGTAGGAAATAAGAATCAGAGTTTTGAGGTGGCTTATCAAAAACAAGAAACAAACCTTGGTTATTTAGGATGACCTTAAAATGAGGACATTGTTCTATAGGTGCACTCATCCAAACCTCATGATTTGCTCTAGGAGGGTCTACAAGTGCAAGTTCTAGGGTAGGCTGGGTGCTCCTAGAAGGTGGAAGGTTATCAGGAAGGTCTTTGGAATGTTTATCTAAAAAGTCCTCTAAGCTACTGTCTTTTTCTTGTTCTTGGACCTTCTCAATGGGCAATTCTTGTGAACCCCTTCCTTCTTCACACTTCTCTACCAGATTTGACTCAGGGGTGTCTTCTTTGGATTCCTCAATGAGTTCAGAGGTATTCTCACTTAAACTCTCATTGGGTGCAATTTCCTCTTCCTGAACTTCCTCAAAAGGGTCTTCTCTTAGGGTTAGCTCCTGAATTCCTTGAGTGGCAGGGGTCCCCTCAATAACCCCATCAGGTAGGAGTTGGTTAATTAAATTATCGGGAGAGATATCCTCAAATTCTTCTTCTTCATATTCATCTATCAAACTTATGTCAGGCTCATATATTTCTTCCTCAATCTCACTGAAAGGTTCTAATCTATTCTCCTTTGATTCCTCTTTAAGTACGACTCTGGTCAGGTCAACTAATTTTGGGATGGCCATGCCTAACTCCTTCTTAGTGTTATCCTTCTGGTCAAGAGGTGACATAAGTGGGAATTGACAAACAAAAGTCTGGTTCACTACAGGCATCGGATCAATCGGAACTTGACTCAAGTTGGTAGAGGTTGGCTTTAAGTCCAAAGTACTTGATTGGTTATATCTTAAAGACCACTCATAGTCTTGGGCTTCTTGGTAGGCTCGGTCTAACTTATTGGTCTTTTCAAGGCATAGCTTCCTATAAATGTCTGGGTGTAACCCAACCCTAAATCTCGATGTGATCTGAGCTTCGGTCTCAATGGTATTGCATTTCATGTCATACCACTGGAAGTCCTCAATATATTTAGACACAGGCCTATTACCTTGTTGCAATTGGTACCATTGGTCTAAAAGTCTTTTCTCATAGGATCTACCTAGGTACCTATCTCTCAACTTACTTCTCATATCTCTCCAAGTATATATTTCCTCTTTTCTTTGATAACACTCATGCTCAATAGCATACCAATGCGACCTAGCATGTTTGGTGAACTTGGTTTTGGCCAACCTAACTTGTCCTAATTCCGATATGTTAGTGCACTCAAAATATCGATCCATTTGTTCTTCCCACTTAATATATGTCTCTTGTCTTCCATCAAAAGTGGATGCATAAGGTTCGGTGTTCCTAACAGGTCCCTTTTCTGAGTCAACCAAGTATGGATATAGGCTCCTAGGGTTATGCTCGAGATCACGGTATAAGGTCCTCCTAGGCTCCTGGCATGGGTGAGGTTGAGGCCTATTAAATTTTGGATCAGGGGTCCAATTTTGATGTCTATGTTTCTCAAGTCCCTGGGCTCCGTCTCTAAACTGGGCAAAACCCTCATTCATATCCTGACTCAATTTGGTCATACTTTTGGTAAGAGTTCTAATCATGGCCTCTAAATCAGGTTGGGTTTGACCAGGTTGGTAGGGTACTTCGTTCCGGGTGGACATGATGATGCAAGCAAGCACACCAAATGAGACTCGACTGAAACGACTACGGGCTAACTAGACCTAGAGCCCAAACTAGATGCCCAATCAGAGTGGCAAGCTAGCCTGTAGTAACTCGGGACTCAGCCAGGCAGGTGTAAGGGGAGTGTTAGGTCCCTAATTGCCAATCCTAGATACCAATCAGAGATTGGCCAGGTAGGCGGACCAGCACACAAGCCCTTCGGGATAGAATCCCTGAACCACCATTCTAGACACTGAGTACAAAGCACACACAGAGTAACTAGACAAACTGACTCAACATTAGCCTAGACCCGACTTGTTGGTGTCCCTAGCCCACTAGGGCAAATTAGGTCTAATCAATTTTTAGATTAAAGGCTTAGGTTCGAATGAGTGGGTGGTGGTTTTGGGCTAAGGAGAGGTTATCAACTCCTCCCCTTATCTTAGATGCTCAAATGCCCTTAAGATGAATTAAGAGATGAACACTCAAAAATAATTGGATTGCAGAACACAAAAATAGAGTTATAGTAATTTAATTCTCAGAAATCCCACGGAAACCAATAAATCACAGAAAAATTATACAAAATAGTTTCAATTATACTGGTTTCATCAAAACAAAATAACTGAATTTGGAGTTAACTGTAGTGAGAAATAATTCCTGCAACAGAGCAATTACGGGCTGAAAACAGAGCACTTCCCCGTTTACAATTCCTGCTACGAAGTTATAACCCAACGGATCCCCTACACGCCCTAGGAACACCCCGTGGAATGGGAAGAGGAGGTTTGCACCTCGCTTCATTTCTAGGACCGGACATCCTGGGGAGTCTACTTCGAGCAGACAAAGTAAAAAGAGAGAGACTCAAACAAGCAATCAAAACAGAAACCCTAGACAGGGCTCTGATACCAAAAATGATGCAGAACGAAAGCTCTGGTACCAAAAATGATGAGGAACAAAAGAGATAATGCGATGCGGAGTAAATTAAAATTAATATATTTTTTTATTTATTTATTTTCAGAAGTCGGCTTTGACTCAAAGGAAAGATAAACTAATGTTGAAAGAAACTAAGAAATGACAGAAAGTACAATTAAAAGGAGTGGATTATCAGAGTAACTCAGAAGTAGGATCGCTGGGGATTGAGAAACCCCCAGACCTAGGGTTTACTCCTCTTTCAAGAAACAGACGAAGAGAGAAGAGAAGGTTTTATACCTGACTGTGATATCTCTCGTTGCTTCAATTGAAGGACACTCTCGAGCAGATTGTAGGATCCTTGGAGACGGGGTATCTTCGCAATGGATCCTCGGATTGTAGTCCTATGGCAAGGTTGGCCTTCTTCTCGAACTCAGGATCTGGAAGAAGAAGAACAAAAAAAGAACCAGAAACTCAAAGAAAGACACTGACCTGAGTACTTAATGAAGATTGTTGGATGTAGAAGTTTCGAAGATCTTGATACTGATCTGACTCTCCTTTGAACTGGCTCTGTAGTTGAAAAAGTTGATCTGAACCTGGATGCTGGTGACCGGCTTCGATGTGGAAGAGAGGGGCCGTGGGATTAAGATAGAAAATTAGGGTTTGGTGGTGGTGGAGTAGAGATGGGTGGACTAAGCTAGGGTTTTGGGGTTGGAGATCTCACACCTCCTCAAGGTTCCTAGGGAACCCGGATTTACTCCCTCACGGAGCTCAACACTTGAATATAAGTGCGGAAGAGAGAAACACAAAGTTGCTCACAAAGAAATTGATTTCATTCCTCTTTTTTTTCAAGAGTTACATAGAGTTGAATATATAGACATAACAAAGAAATAAAATTTCATACACTTCCCATGTGGGACTAATAGGACTAACCCACACTTTAGGCATCAAATTCTCTTCCCAAGACTCCTTCCATGAGTGGGCAGCCCAAAAACTCCAAGAAAACTTGAAAATCAGCTCCAAATGGCATGTTATGGGGGTGTCTCCTAGTATCTCTCCATGAATCAAGGATTTTCCCTTCATGGTTTGGCTCTTTTGGACACCTCCTAGTCTTGCTCCACAAGTTTAGGCTTCTTCCTTTTATGGATTTGGCACTTTAGGAAACTTTTGGGTGCCTCCTTGATTTTCTCCCCAAGACATGCTCTCTTCCCTTTTATAACTTGGGTTTTTATGGAACATTGTGGGGCACCTCCTTGATCCTCTCTTCAAGAAAAATTCTTGCCATCCTGGCTTGGGTTTATCTAGAAAGAAGTTGGCTCCTCCTTGGATTGAGGTATCTTGATGGATTTCTCCCCCAAGTGGCGCATAAAAGAAGGGACCTGCTTTCTTATGGTGTGGGGACCAAGGCACACTGGATGGAGATGTGGCGCCTCCTGGACTCTGGCGTGTGGCTGGGAGTGTGGCGCCCACTTGCTTGGTCCTGGGAGAAAATGTGGCACCTTGGAGAAGACCTAGACCACTACTAGGACTTGTATTGAGTCAACATGACTCAACAAAATTTAAATTGCAGGGAAATACAGACTCAAACTAAAATTGAGTTGACCAAGTCAACCCTTATTACAAAACCAGAAAATCCTAATTCTTCGGGCAATGTCAATCAGAGATCCAGATGGAGCCCTGAAGTCTTCTTCTGAGTCTGGTGCCCGCACCAGGCACTCTATGCCAATAAAGGCAAGAAGAACTCTAAGCAGCATGTTGCCAAAGGATCTAAGAAGAAGGATGATGAGGTGGAAAATCATCAGGGCGAAGGGAACTCTCGTGCAGGGGGCAGATCAAGGAACTCTGGCAATGGTCAAAGGTTTGAAGGAAAATGCTACAATTGCAAGAAGAAGGGTCATATGGTAAAGGATTGCTGGTTCAAGAAAAAGGAGGTAGAAAGCAATGTTGCAACCTCAAAAATCGAGGATGAATGGGATGCTGAGGCACTTTTCGCTATAGCCGAGGTTGAGCAAGCCTTCACGATAACAATAGTCACCAAAGTTGATTATGAAAATGACTGGATTGTTGATTCAGGGTGTTCAAATCACATGACCGGTGACAAGGAGAAGCTGCAGAATCTATCTAAATATAAGGGAAGCCAGGTGGTGGTGACAGCAAATAATTCAAAGCTACCGATTGCTCACACTGGCAATACAACAATTGCTCTTCCTTGCAATAACAGTGAGGTGCTGCTCCATAATATCTACCATGTTCCAGGGATGAAGAAGAATCTTCTCTCTGTGGCACAGTTAACATCCTCTGGCCATGTTGTTGTGTTTGGCTCACAAGATGTCAAGGTGTATCGGGATCTTCAGATTGTCCAAGAACCAGTGATGAAGGGGCGGAAACTAGATTCAGTTTATGTGATGTCTGCTCAAACCGCTTATGTAGACAAAATCCAGAAAAATGAAATAACTGATATATGGCATATGCGGCTAGGACATGTCAACTACTTTAAGCTCGATGTGATGATGAAGAAGGCGATGCTGAGGGGCCTTCCACAACTTGAAGTAATGACTGATACAGTTTGTGCAGGATGCCAATATGGGAAAGCACATCAGCTGCCTTATGAGGTGTCCAACTTTCAAGCAAAGGAGCCCCTACAACTGATTCATTCGGATGTGTTTGGGCCAGTCAAGCAGGCTTCCATCAGTGGAATGAAATACCTGGTGACCTTCATTGATGACTTCTCGAGGTATGTTTGGATTTATTGCATGAAGGAGAAGTCTGAAACCTTCTCAAAATTCTGGGAGTTCAAGGAAACCGCAGAAGCAGAAACTGGAAGAACTGTCCGCTGTTTATGGACAGATAACGGGGGAGAGTACACCTCAAAGGAGCTCCTGAATTTTCTTCAGAAGTGCAAAATTCACCATTAGTTCACTTGCGCCAATACTCCACAACAAAACGGCATGTCGGAAAGGAAGAACAGGCATCTAGCTGAAATCTGTCGGAGCTTGCTTCACGCGAAGAATGTACCGGGTCGGTTTTGGACTGAAGCAATGAAGACAGCAGTCTTTGTGATCAATCGGTTGCCTCAAAAAAGGTTATCCTTTCTTTCACTCTTTGAAAAATTATGGAATTCACACCTGCAGTTGGACATTTTCGCATTTTTGGATATGTGTGCTATGTATTTGAACATGACCATCTACGCAGCAAAATGGAGAAAAAGGCTATCAGATATATTTTTGTAGGTTATGATAGTTAAAGAAAAGGGTGGCGGTGCTGTGATCCAGTTACAGGAAGATGCTACACATCGCGAAATGTGGTGTTTGATGAGACGTCTTCATGGTGGTCGGCGGACAAGAAGGAACTGCCAAGTCCGGATGCCTTCAAAGAAGATCTGGAACCCTCGCGTGTTCAGCTCAGTTCACAGCAATTTGAAGTTGCAGAAAGCAGCTGTAATAGCAAGGAAAGAGATGTTCAACACCCGTGGCAGAAGATGTTTATCAGAGAGTAGAAGAGGAGGACGAGCCATTACTGCAAAATATGCCGACTGCACTTGGAAGATCAACCAGGATTAGAAAAACAAATCCTAAATATGCTAATGCTGCAATAGTGGAGGATTTGGATACAAGGGAACCAGAGACATTTGAAGAGGCTTCACAGCACCCATAATGGTTCAACGCAATGAAGGAAGAGATTGCTGCACTTAACCGAAATCAGACCTGGGAGCTGACGACCAAGCCAAAGGATGTGACGCCCATCTCGTGCAAGTGGGTGTACAAAGTCAAGCACCGTGCTGATGGATCAATTGAGAGATACAAAGCTCGTCTTGTAGTTCAAGGGTTCTCCCAACAATATGGGTTAGACTATGATGAGACCTTTAGTCCTGTTGCAAAGCTCACAACAGTGAGAGTTCTCCTGGCTTTGGCAGCAAGTAGAGGGTGGAATTTATGGCAAATAGATGTAAGGAATACTTTCTTACATGGAGAGCTAGACCGGGAAATTTACATGGAACAGTCGCTGGGATTTCAGAGTGTTGAGCACCCTGAATATGTGTGCAAACTTCGGAAGGCACTCTATGATTTAAAGCAGACGCCGAGGGCCTGGTACGGGAAGATTGCTGAATTTCTTATTTACTCTGAATACCAGGTAACTTCTGTAGACTTAAGCTCGTTTGTCAAAGCTAGTGAAGGAAAAATAGCTGCCGTACTGGTGTATGTAGATGATCTA
This sequence comes from Areca catechu, assembly GCA_021397845.1. NCBI lineage: Eukaryota > Viridiplantae > Streptophyta > Magnoliopsida > Arecales > Arecaceae > Areca > Areca catechu. Next base: position 1,440,403 of record CM038049.1, on the reverse strand, counting down.
ATTATTACCGAAGATTTTGAGGAGGAGATAATTCGAACCAAGAAAAACCTGTCGATGCATTTTCAGATGAAGGAACTCGGACAGCTGAAGCGTTTCTTGGGTTTAGAAGTTGATCATTCAGATGAGAGGCTATTTCTACATCAAAGGAAGTACTCCAAGGATTTGTTGAAGAGATTTGGGATGCTCAATTGCAAACTGAGCACAACACCAATGGAACCTAATGCCAAAATCTGCTTTCAGGAAGCCAGAAGTCTGACAGATATCACTATGTTCGGCAACTGATGGGCAGCCTTATTTACCTCAGTGTCACTAGGTTGGATATTTCGTTTGCTGTTGGGGTGATGAGCCGATTCATGCACAATCCAACGAACTTTCATCCGGAAGCAGTTCGACGAATCTTGAGGTACGTGAAAGGGATGCTTGGTTATGGCATCCTGTACAAAAAGAACAGCAGCTGCAGATTGGAGGGTTACTATGACGCCGACTATGCAGGTGATCTTGATACTCGGCGGTGACTACTGGGTATGTGTTTAAGCTTGGATCCGGAGCAATTTCATGGTACAGTAAGAGACAGACCACTGTCTCTTTGTCAATCACAGAAGCTAAATACCGAGCTGCTGCAATGGCACTCAATAAATTGCCTGGCTAAGGCAATTGCTAGAAGATCTGTATCAGTTGGAAGAGGGTGGAGTTCTCTTACAATGTGATAATCTGTATACAATAAAGCTGGCAGAAAATCCAGTTTTTCATGCTAGGACAAAGCATGTGGAGGTTCATTATCATTTTATAAGAGAAAAAGTGCTGCAAGGGGAGGTTGAGCTAAAGTATATTCGAACGAAAGATCAAGCTGCAGAATCGTTTACCAAGAGCTTGTGCGGGAACAAAGTCGAAGATCATTGTCGTCAGCTTGGTATGGTAAAGGTGCTGGTGTTGAGGGAGAGTATTGAACAACAACACTAGCCCCACCCCACGCAGGATTGAGCGTTGTCAATCTATTTCTGTTTCTAAACGAAACAGAGTTTATCTTTATTTGGTGTTCGGTTTGTGTATTTTATTTAAACTATAAGTTTGTTAGTATTTATCTTTATCTAGATTCTGGTATTCAAGTTTAGTTAGGAGTCTATCTTGGATTTTCTACCGTGTACGTTGTTTGAAGTCTTGGAATAAAAAATGGAAGAACGTGAGGGTTGCGGTGGTCGCAGCAGCGTTTTGTTCCAGAAGCTCAAAACACCGTCTGCTCTGTTTTCTGGTTGTTTTGTTTTCTTCGTCTGAATTTTGTTTTCCAGAAATCGCTGGGTGTGTGAGAGCTTGTGAGCGTTTGTTTGTTCTACACTCCCTTTCTCTTTCTTGTTTCTTTATCAAATCTCTCGTCTTTCCATCCTTTCACAAGTTTCTTCCAAAATTCTAAATATCTTTTTTTTTTTCATTTTCATTTTTTTTTGAAAAAAAAATACATACGAGAAAGATGGAGAAAACACTGTTCTTGACTTGTGGCTAAAAGACCAAAGATAATGGTAGCCTTTTCAGGCCTGTTTTGGTCAAGGAGATTCGATATGTTCTCTGATCTATGATAGAGGATAAAGCTCCGGGTCCTGATGGATTTTCTTCATTATTTTTTAGAAGATATTGATCTATTATTTGACAGGATATGGTCTTAGCAATGCAAGAATTTTTTGTTACTGGTCAGATGCCTGATATCTGGAAGCAGACCTTTGTCACTCTTATTCCTAAACGCTCTGCTTCTTCTGAGCCCAGTCATTATAGGCCTATCAGCTTGTGTAATACTTTTTATAAGCTGTGTGCTAAACTAATGGCTAACAAGATGAGGCATCTTCTCCCTAAACTTATTTCTCCTGAGCATAATGTTTTTGTTGGGGGTCGTTGCATCTCTAACAATATTCTTATAGCTCAAGAGTTTATGTCGAATATGCAGAGAGCCCCTGCTAGTCGTAGTCTGATGGCCGTCAAGCTAGATATGGAAATGGCTTATGATCGGATTCATTGGACTTTTTTGGAGAGAGCTTTGAGAGACTTTGGCTTTTATCACTACTGAATTTCTCAGATTATGGCCTGTATTACAGGGCCTTCTTTTGCTATTCTTATCAATGGTACTCCTTCCGAGTTCTTCTACTCCAACATTGGTCTTCGTCAAGGTTGCTCTCTCTCCCCTTTTCTGTTTATTATTTATGCTGACTCTCTATCGCGAGCTTTGAAGGCGGTGGTGCAGGAATCAGTACTCCAGTCGTATCTTCTTGCTCCTGGTGATTCTCTGATCTTGCATTTGTTGTTTACAAATGCTTGCTTATTATTAGGTTGGGTCTCTTCGATTTCAGCATGAGCTTTCAGGATTGTCCTTGAGCATTATTGTTTGTCTTCGGGGCAAAGAGTCAACCTTCTGAAATCAGAGGTTCATTTTAGTCCCAAGACTCCTATACAGCTTCGCCAGTAGATAGGGATATTCTAGGGATTACTGACTATGATGGAGTCCTTCATTATCTAGGAGTTCCCATTTATGGAGGAAGACTTCATAAGGCGGATTGTGATAGGTGATGCACGTAGTTTGGGAGAGGGTGGAGGGTTGGCAGGATAGAACTCTATCCTTCATGCGTAGGGTCATCTTGATTCGGTCCCTCCTCATCTCTATTCTTGTATACTTGCTTTCTAATGTTGTCATCCCCAAGTCTGTGATTCTTAAGGTGGAGCAAACTATCCGATCATTCTTATGGTGTTCCTCTGATGCTCATCAAGGAGTTCATCTTTTGGGCTAGAATATGGTTTGTCAGCCAGTTCAGGGGGGTCTTGGTATTCAGTCTCTGGTAGTGAGGAGGGAAGCTTTACTTACGAGACATGCTATTAGATTGCTATTGGGTCCGGAGAGCATGTGGACTTCTATGATGAGGGCTCACTATGGCCCTCCTTTACTTGCGGAGGAGGTCCCTCGCACTGCTCAGCATGCTTCGACGATTTGGAGGGAGGTGGTTGCTTGAGCCTCTAAGGTGACGAGGCATGTTAGATGGGTTATTGGAGATGGCAGATTGGTTAATTTCATGAATGATCCCTGGATATCGGAGGTTTCGTTACACCGGTGGCCTACCTTTATTTCCATAGATGTTGCTGACACTATGTCAGTTGCCGATCTCTTGACACCTGATGGTACCAGTTGGATCTCTTCGAGGGTGTTTTAGATATTTGGGGACATCCTCGGTCAGAGATTTTTATCCATTGTTCTTCCTGTTTATCCTACGTCCGATGTCATGGTATGGAGGTCTTCCGCTTTGCCTAGAGTTCTATTAGCTGACTCGTATCCTATATTCTGCCAGCAGTCGTAGAGGAGGCTTGATATTTGTTAGATTTGGTCTTTGGCGGTACATCCTCGGGTGAGTCTCTTTCTGTGGAAAGTTGCTTGGTGCCGCCTTCCGATGAGATCCTTGCTTAGTGCTAGAGGTATACTTCTACCTCCCTCTTGCCCGGACTGTGATACTGATTTGAGTCCATTGACCATGTTCTTTTTCTTTGTCCGAGAGCCTTAAATGTCTGGAGGATAGCTAGATGTGATCATCTTTTTATACATACTGAGGATACTGTTAGCACCTTCTTGGACCTCCTTAGGTCGCCTACTGTGCACCCTCATCCAATCTTCTTGGCTTACCTTGCTTATCATATATGGCTTTCTCGAAATGCCTTCATTTTTGTTGCCTCTTTGTGCATCACCAGGATCATTATTGAAAGAGCTTGGTCTCAGGTTGAGAAGTATCAGATGACGACTGTGACGTCTACGGAGATCTGGGGTTCCACTATGGCTCTTTGAGCGCTCCGACACATCTTTATCTCTTAGGAGCCCCCTCATTTGAGATACATCAATGTCAATTTTGATGGTAGCGTTAAAGGAAGAGATGGTGGGGCCGAGTTCGTTATTCGGGGGTCTGGCCGGGGTATCATTGTCACTGGAGGATGCCATCTTTTCGATCCTACTGTTCCGGCTACGAAGCTGAGGGCTGCTTGGATGGGTATTCAGTATGTCCATCGAATCATGCTGTCCGATCTTCTCATCGTTGAGGGCGACTCCGCCACTATCATCACTTGGATTAGGGAGGCTATCAGGTCCACTCCTTCTCATCTCCTAATTCGTGATATAGTCTTGATATTGTATGGTTGTTCCTTTATTCTTGTCTGTCATGTTTATAAGGAGGCGAATACGATGGTTGATTGGATGGCATCTTTTGTCACTAATCATTCCGGTCCGGTATTATGAACTCATCTGTCTCAGACTCCTTTATCTTTTCAAGATGTTTTTTTGTCTGACTTCTTTGAATGTATTCGTTCAAGGATGGTTGGATGAATTATCCACTTTAACCCCAAAAAAAAAAAAAAACAAAGATTTTTTTTAAACTTTATTTTTGTTAAAAAATACCTTGCAATGAGAAGGTGGACAACTACCAAATAAGATATGTTAGCCATCAAGTAAGACGCGTCGTGCATGAGGTGCATCATATAAAGTTATTTTATTTGATAGCCGTTCATCTTTCATACAGTAAGTAGAGGGGTCATGCTCAAATGATGATGCTACGCACCTCGGATGCCTCTCTTTTGATTTTTTTTTTTTTTGTGGGACAGCTTAGGTTGACCTCGTGGCTCTCAATCGACTCGATCGTAAAATTGTGTTTCCTGTTCATGAAAGGGCCCGGCCATAGTTTCTCCCCCTTTCCTTGCTCGGCTATTTATTTAGACTTCGGAGCTCTCGCAGCGAATTGGATCCATTGGTCCACCAAATAATTCTCGAATCCATCGATTGATTTCATTCGATGGGCGTGGATCTATGATCAATCCGAAGCCTCTGCCGCAGGAAGAAGAGGAGATGAACGCGAGCCGCCCGGCGGTGCACCCGGTTATGGCCTCGCCGCCGCTCACGGAGGCTGCAGGGAATCCCTTGAGGGTGCGGATGAAGGAAGTCCAGGGCTCGCCGGCGACCCCTGGTGGCCTCGCCCTCCGCCTTTCCCAGTCCTTCCTCGCCGCCGCCGCCCTCTGTCTCATGGTCACGACCGCCGACTTCGCTTCCGTCACCGCCTTCTGGTATCTTTTGACGTGCATGTTTTCTTCTTTCTTCCTCCAAATGCCTTTCTCCTTTCTTTTTTTGATCGTGATAACTTTCTTTGGATTCAGCTCTGCTTTTTAAGTTCGATTTCCTCATCTATAGATATGATCGTGGACTCAGTCAGATCCTTCTAATTTTCTAATCATTATTGGAGATATTTTGACTGGCTACTTCGAAGTCGTGGTTGTTTTGATCTCTATGTCCAAATTGGCATTGAAAAAGAAAAGCAATTCTAAGCTATATTTAAGTTGATTATACCAATTTGCACTGATACGGACGAGGGAGAAAATCCGAACCAAGAACGGAAAAGCCCCAAATAAGATAGTTCGTGCGAGGATCCGTGCGGGAATTTGTTCAGTTCTACATCGGCTATTTACTAGGTATATCTTAGGTACTTATACAGGGACAAGAATCCAATTAATAAATTTTTTTAAAAATATTTTTTCCACCACCTCCGGACAAGAAAATTTTGTCAACCATCCCTGGTGAAAAAAAATTGCACCATTTCACGGTAGTGGACTATATATTGCAATTAATAATGGAACTGCATTGATTTCCAATGCCACAAATATTTAATGCATCTTAGATTTTTACAATTTTTTACTCGATATAAATGCTTTTTTTCTATATTATGGCATCCTGTTGGTCATCATGACTTCCAGCATCGTAACATGCAATTGGATATTATACAAAATAATAAAAAATCATAATAATCAACATAATGGCAGACACAGAAAATCATAAAAATTAATTGAATATCCCGAACAATAATAGAAAGTTATAATAACCAACTGAATGTCACAATATAATAAAATAGCATTTTTGGCAAGAATTTTTTTAAAAAAACCAAGTTACATTAAATGCATTGTGGCATTGAAAACATGGTACAGTCCTTTTATTAATTACAATACATGGCTTGATCCAGTAAAATGGTGCAATTTTTTTTAGCTAGGAATGATGGGCAAAAAGATTCTCTTTTTAGATGAGGTCTTTGATTGTTACAAATAGTATATGAGCCCTGTTCATTATTCATGTGGACCAGGAGATATTGCAGCACAGGCTTATTGAGGCTGACTATAGATCGTCGTGGTACTTGTGATTAAATTTAAATAAATTTGGATCTTTAGCCTTACAAGGATGCCAAAACTTAAATGGAGGGTGTTGCCGCCGAGACCGTCGTGGTCCGTAGCTGCTGCGTCGGATTGTGCTCCTCCCGCCGCCTGCCGTACTCGGCTCCTGGGTCCCCGCCTCCCGTCGTTCGGTGGTTCTCTGCTCCAAGGCTTGCGAGACAATGGTTAGAGACCCGGGCCCGGGTTTCCAGCGGGGGCACTCCGACGATCAAGTCAGTGACGGTCCAGGAAAACAGATCCTCCTGGTCGGGCCCCTTCTTGATGGACTCCGCATTAGGAGGAGTGAAAGATGTGTGTGGAGGTGTGAACGTTTCAGGGGGAGATTGGTAGCGGGGACAGAGTGATGCTCTATCCTTCTGCCTCTCCTTGAGCCCCTCGGTTCCCTCCATTTGTGGTGGTGATGGCCTTTTGCTCTTTTGGTCGAGCTTGCCCTATATTGGTGGTGAGTGGTCGTTTTGTTTTATTTTTTTTTGTTGTTGTTACCTCCCCCTTGGGGGGTGCCGATCGTTCTTTATAGTCGAAGACTGGCTGTTGGGAGTTTGTCTCGGGGTTCCCGCCGGGCTGTCAGACGCGCGCGGCGATGTCCCAGGAAGCCCTTTCCTAATTTATGATAAGGTGCTGTCAGGCGCTCCGACACTCCTTCATGATTGCCTTGTTCCGGAAAATCGGGGATGTTTCGAATGGCGGGCCGCTGCCCGTGGGGTTCGAATCTCCCGGATGGTCTTCTTTCCTGGGTGATCTGAGTGGTTGGTGAGGAATGTGGCGCCTCGATCGGCGCATTGCTTGCCTTTTTGGTGTAACCGGTGGTGTCAGGTAGTCAGTACGACCTGAGAGGCGTTCTGGTACGGTCCTTGGGAGGCTCGCCGGTGCCCTCGATTGGTGAGGACTTCTTCCGGGTAGGGGCCGAGTTGGGACGGTAGGGCTCGCTCCATCCTTGGTGCTCCGGGCTTACGGGGACGGCCAGGTGGAGAAGGGCGAAGTACGGGCCCAGTCCAGAGGGCGTGCACTTGGAGAGGCTCAACCTCGGCTGGTGAGCTCTTGGCTCGATCTCGGGGCACTAACCTCCGAGGGTCTCCTCTGGAGGGCGGATGTCGGCGGGCCCGGTCCAGAGGACGCGCACTCGGAGAGGCTCGACCTCAGCGGGTGAGCTTTTGGCTCGACCTCGATCGCGGGGCACTAACCTCCAAGGGTCTCCTCCGGAGGGCGGATGTCGGCGGACCTGGTCCAGAGGGCGCGCACTCGGAGAGGCTTGACCTCGGCGGGTGAGCTCTTGGCTCGACCTCGACCGCGGGGCACTAACCTCCGAGGGTCTCCTCTGGAGGGCGAATGTCGGCGGACCCGGTCCAGAGGGCGCGCACTCGGAGAGGCTCGACCTTGGCAGGTGAGCTCTTGGCTCGACCTCGACCGTGGGGCACTAACCTCCGAGGGTCTCCTCCGGAGGGCGGATGTTGGCGGACCCGGTCCAGAGGGCGCGCACTCGGAGAGGCTCGACCTCGGCGGGTGAGCTCTTGGTCCAACCTCGACCGGGGGGCACTAACCTTTGAGGGTCTCCTCTGGAGGGCGGATGTCGGCTCCGGCCTAGGCGCCGAGCTCATGAGCTCGACCTGGCGGAGGACTGGGCCCCATCTGCTGCCATAGGGGAGTTCGGCTCATCTTGGTAATGGGGTCCGAGCCAGAGAGTCGACGTGGCGTCTCTCTCCATATGGCGCCCGCAGATTTCTTCACGTCAGTGATCTTGCTATATCATTTGCCCCCCACTCCCGAGGCTCGTTAGTGCGCGGCGTTCGGGCCGAAGAGAGTAATTGCGGTGCTGACGTGGAAAGGTAAAGATCGGTTGCAATGATGGCCGTGGCTACTGGCGCTTCGGGAACCGCTCCTGCGGGCCAATGCGGGGGCGCCACCTGGCCACGTCTGAGGAGCAGTTAATGCTGGCGCAGAATTCAGAGCGGCTGGGATGCCATTCTCTCCGATGGGTGACACGTGGCGCAGATCTGTTGGTGAGCGGCTGACGCGATACGGATCCCTTGGGTCATTTCAGAGTAAAAGGAGGGCCTTACTCGAACAATCTATTCTTTTTGAATTCTCCGTACCTGCTATTGCCGCGCCCAGGCTTCTTCTTCTTCCCTATCGCTCCAAGTTTCTTCTCAAGGCAACAGGTTAGCTTCTTCCTCTTTCTTCCTCCCGATAGAGTAGGGTTCCTTCTCGGGGTATGTGGTTTCTTCTTCGGTCTTCGATCTTGTGTTTTCCTTTTTCTTCTTCTTCTTCTTTGTTTTTGAGGATGTCCCGTTTTGGTCCGGGCTTCTGTCCCTCCACTGATCAGGGTGAGGTTGGTCCTTCCGAACGGAGGCCGGCGTCTTCTTCCTCTTCTTCTGATGGGAGGGAGGCGTAGCTCGCTACGAACTCGGTGGGAGGCATCCTCTCGGCCCTATTCTTATTAGGGAACCGGGATCGGGTTCTTCTTTTCCCCCTCCTTCTGCTCCTGTCCCTGAGTCTGCTCGGTCTGCAGGTCCCGGTGGGGTCGCCTCCACGATTACCGCCGGAGAACTCAGGACTGTCCGAAATGTCTATGGCATCCCTCATTCTATCCGGCTTATGATCCCTCGTCCGGGGGAGCGGGTTACTTCGAGTGGCCCGGGCCATCTTGCCTTCTATGAGGGGACCTTCTCTGGAGGTCTCCGCCTTCATTTCCATCCCTTCTTTTTGTCAGTCTTGGACAATTATCGTTTGGTCCCGGCGCAGCTGGTACCAAACGCTATTAGGGTTATCTTCTCCTTCATTGTGCTCTGTCACCTTCACGGGTTCGTGGCTCGATTTTCTTTGTTCAGGGCCTTCTTCGCCCTGAAACGTCACCCAACCGAAGACGACTGGTGGTCTTTATCTTCCCGCCCGAGGGGCATTAAGTTTGAGCTCCCCTCTTCCGTCAAGGGATGGAAGAGTAAGTTCTTCTGTGTCGAGGTCGAGGGAGTTGACTGGGTCTGGAGTGATCCGGACCAGTCCCCCAATTGAAACTCTGTCGTCGATGCGGTTGACCGAGATGACTACGAGCAGCTCTGCAGTGCGCAGATTCCTTCTCTCGAGATCCTGTTGTCTGAGCAGAACCTTGCCGACTCTGGGGTCGACCCAGCGAATGGGTCGGGTGAGTCCGGCCTGAACATTGCTCTTTTCTTTCCTTTGCGTGATCTTTGTGCAGTTTTCCACAGGTTCTGACCATTGTGTATATTGTGTGTAGGTATGATATTCTCCGAGAGCGATCTCCTGGCCATTACCAAGAAGAGGCGATCGGCAGGATTGGCCGCGGAGCCCGCTTCCAGGCGGCCCTGAGGTAAGTGCACACCTGCGGCTGCCCCGGTGGTGGTGGTTGGGCTGAGCTCGACCGCGGCTGCCGGCTCGAGCTCAGAGGTGACCCGCGCCGCTCCTGCGCCGATGGAGAGGACAGCTCCCACGGCCCCGGGGCCATCCCAGTAGATCCCTGCTGCAGAGCCCGAGGTAGTGGTCCGTGCGAGAGTCGCTGTCGATGCTACTGCGCCTTGCCCCCCTCTGGGTCTATCCGCTGCCGACGCCAGGGGTGGGGAGACCTAGGCCGCTTCCGAGGCTGCGACAGTTGTGCCGCCTGCGTCTGCCCCGGTCTCCCAGCCTGCCCCCGGGGGGCCTTCGGTCAGCGATGCACGACCGCCCCACCATAGAGAGAGTCGGAGGGACGACGTTACCTCCCCTTCCGAATGGGGCCGGGAAACTCGGTCCTTTGGAGCCCTGAGCTCGCCGAACGCTTGATGGACTTCTCCATCCAGGCGTGCGACCGACAAGACATGGCTGGAATGCACGTAGCCGATGTCTTCAAGATCCTCTTTTCTCAACTGTACTCGGTGAGTTCCTTCGCCTCTTTTGCTTACTCTTCATTTCCTCTAGTCACTTTCATTCATCATTTTCATTTTTTTTTCATTTCATTTTCTTTTCATTTTCATTTTCTTCTTCTTTCTTTTTTTTTGTGCAGATCGGTGCTGAGGCCCTCTTCCTCAGGGAACACTTTCAGAGCTGGGATCCCCTCGAGCGACAACGAGTCGCCAAGATCGAATCTTTGAAGACCGACCTGAAGGAGAAGGCCGGTGCCAGCGGGGCCCTTGAGTTGAAGATCAAGGATCTCGAAAAAGAGCTCGCCGATGCTGAGGGGCAAGCGAAAGGACTCTCGACGGCCTGCGATCTAGAGTGGAGCCTTTCAAAGAAGGCAATCGACGACCTCTCCGTCGTCGAGAAGAAATTGAACTGGTACAGTGCTGAGGCCGACAGGCACAAGGAGACCGCCCAGGCTGCCCAGGCAGAGCTGGCGGGCGTGAGAGAGAAGCTTGCCGCTGCTGAGAAAGCGGTAGAGGCGGCGGTCAGCTCAGCGGAGGCAGCCAAGTTAAGGGCTGTCGAGCTGGAGAAGGTGGCTGCTGCGGCCGAGAAGGATGCCAAAAGCGCCGTCGCCAACTTTAAGGCTTCGGAAGAGTTCGTCGCCGACATCCAGCAGATGGCGTCAGACTCCTTTTATAATGGTTCATGTACCTGCACGGTCGGGTCGAGTCATTTGTCCCTGACAAGAACCGCGACTGCCTCAGATACCCCTCGGCTTTGGAGGAGGTCGACGAGGAGGTCGTCGGGTCAGAGCCTTTGACACCAGCCGAGGGTGGTTCTCCTGAGGCCGGGGCGACTGAGCCGGAAGCCCCTGAGGGCGGGGGCAGCCAGCCTCTGGACCCAGCAGAAAAGCCAGCCGGTGCGGAATGACTTCTTCTCTTTTCCTTGCTTTAGTTTGTACTTCTTTGTTTCTTGTACTTGTTCAGGATTTTCCGGCATGTCGGGGCCCAGAAAATACTTGTAATTTGTATTTGATCAATAAAGCTTGGATTGCTTTGTCAGAGACTCTTTCTCTATTCTTCCCTCTTCCCCTCTCTTTTTTTTTTTTTTTTGCTCGGGGACTTCAGAGAGAAGGGCTTCTCCTTGTCTGAGGTTGAGGCACTCGTGGGCCGCTAGGCTCAAAGATGTCATTGGCCGACGGTCGTGAGATCTGAGCTCCGGTCATGAGAAGATGTCCTGGAGCTGGGCTCGGGAACGGAGATTGCTGAGAGCGGCTCGGCTCGAAGTTTCCTTAGCCGGAGATCTAAGCTCCGGTCTTGAGAAGATGTCCTGGAGCTGGGCTCGGGGACGGAGATTGCTGAGAGCGGCTCGGCTCGAAGTTTCCTTGGCCGGAGATCTAAGCTCCGGTCTTGAGAAGATGTCCTGGAGCTGGGCTCGGGGACGGAGGTTGCTGAGAGCGGCTCGGCTCGAAGTTCCCTTGGCCGGAGATCTGAGCTCCGGTCTTGAGAAGATGTCCTGGAGCTGGGCTCGGGGACGGAGGTTGCTGAGAGCGGCTCGGCTCGAAGTTCCCTTGGCCGGAGATCTGAGCTCCGGTCTTGAGAAGATGTCCTGGAGCTGGGCTCGGGGACGGAGGTTGCTGAGAGCGGCTTGGCTCGAAGTTCCCTTGGTCGGAGATCTGAGCTCCGGTCTTGAGAAGATGTCCTGGAGCTGGGCTCGGGGACGGAGGTTGCTGAGAGCGGCTTGGCTCGAAGTTCCCTTGGCCGGAGATTTGAGCTCCGGTCTTGAGAAGATGTCCTGGAGCTGGGCTCGGGGACGGAGGTTGCTGAGAGCGGCTTGGCTCGAAGTTCCCTTGGCCGGAGATCTGAGCTCCGGTCTTGAGAAGATGTCCTGGAGCTGGGCTCGGGGATGGAGGTTGCTGAGAGCGGCTCGGCTCGAAGTTCCCTTGGCCGGAGATCTGAGCTCCGGTCTTGAGAAGATGTCCTGGAGCTGGGCTCGGGGACGGAGGTTGCTGAGAGCGGCTCGGCTCGAAGTTCCTTGGCCGGAGATCTGAGCTCCGGTCTTGAGAAGATGTCCTGGAGCTGGGCTCGGGGACGGAGGTTGCTGAGAGCGGCTCGGCTCGAAGTTCCCTTGGCCGGAGATCTGAGCTCCGGTCTTGAGAAGATGTCCTGGAGCTGGGCTTGGGGACGGAGGTTGCTGAGAGCGGCTCGGCTCGAAGTTTCCTTGGGAGATCTGAGCTCCGGTCTTGAGAAGATGTCCTGGAGCTGGGCTCGGGGACGGAGGTTGCTGAGAGCGGCTTGGCTCGAAGTTCCCTTGGCCGGAGATCTGAGCTCCGGTCTTGAGAAGATGTCATGGAGCTGGGCTCGGGGACGGAGGTTGCTGAGAGCGGCTTGGCTCGAAGTTCCCTTGGCCGGAGATCTGAGCTCCGGTCTTGAGAAGATGTCCTGGAGCTGGGCTCGTGGATGGAGATTGCTGAGAGCTGTAGTTTTGATGGTGCTGTATTTTCTTCTCACCCCCTCTTTCTTTCCTTCTCCACTCTTCTTTTATTCATCTTTCTTTTCATTTTCATTTTCTTCTTTTTTTTTTTTAGAGTGGGGAGATCAGAAGAGAGAATGCTGGCTGGACCCCCATTTTTGCTCTCTTTCTTTCCTTCCCCTCTCGCCTTCTTTTCGAGAGGGGAGATCAGAGAGGAGGGCTGCTGGGTTTCCCTCCTTTGTTCCCTTTCTTTCCTTCCCCTCCCGTTTTCCTTTCGAGTGGGGAGATCAGGGTAGGGGGGTTACCGGTCTTGGTTGCCTTGGAGCTAGGCTCGAGGCCTTCCTGGACGTGGAGCTAGGCTCGGGCCTAGGGATTGCCTGAGATCTTGGCTCAGGTCTTTGGCGCCTTGGAGCTAGGCTCAACGCGTTGACGGGAGCTACGTGGCCCCGTGATCCCTTGGCGTCTCGGAGCTAGGCTCGGAGGTGTTTGAGATGGAGAGCTGCTTGGCTCGAGATTTCTTCGACGTCCTGGAGCTGGGCTTGGGATGCTTGGAGTTGGAGAGCTACGTGGCTCAAAGTCCCTCTAGCTTCCTGGAGCTAGGCTCGGGGGCGCCGGGAAGTGGGAGCTACGTGGCTCGAGATTTCTTTGACGTCCTGGAGCTGGGCTCGGGGACGCTTGGAGTTGGAGAGCTATGTGGCTCAAAGTCCCTCTGACGTCCTGGAGCTAGGCTCGGGGGCGTCGGGAAGTGGGAGCTACGTAGCTCGAGATTTCTTTGATGTCCTGGAGCTGGGCTCGGGGACGCTTGGAGTTGGAGAGCTACGTGGCTCAAAGTCCCTCCGGCGTCCTGGAGCTAGGCTCGGGGCGCCGGGAAGTGGGAGCTACGTGGCTCGAGATTTCTTTGACATCCTGGAGCTGGGCTCGGGGACGCTTGGAGTTGGAGAGCTACGTGGCTCAAAGTTTCTCTGGCGTCCTGGAGCTAGGCTCGGGGGTGCCGGGAAGTGGGAGCTACGTGGCTCGAGATTTCTTTGACGTCCTGGAGCTGGGCTCGGGGACGCTTGGAGTTGGAGAGCTACGTGGCGTAAAGTCCCTCTGGCGTCCTGGAGCTAGACTCGGGGGCGCCGGGAAGTGGGAGCTACGTGGCTCGAGATTTCTTTGACATCCTGGAGCTGGGCTCGGGGACGCTTGGAGTTGGAGAGCTACGTGGCTCAAAGTTCTTCTGGCGTCTTGGAGCTAGGCTCGGGGGTGCCGGAAAGTGGGAGCTACGTGGCTCGAGATTTCTTTGATGTTCTGGAGCTGGGCTCGGGGATGCTTGGAGTTGGAGAGCTACGTGGCTCAAAGTCCCTCTGGCATCCTGGAGCTAGGCTCGGGGGCGCCGGGAAGTGGGAGCTACGTGGCTCGAGATTTCTTTGACGTCCTGGAGCTAGGCTCAGGATGCTTGGAGTTGGAGAGCTATGTGGCTCAAATTCCCTCTGGCGTCCTGGAGCTAGGCTCGGGGGCGCCGGGAAGTGGGAGCTACGTGGCTCGAGATTTTTTTGATGTCCTGGAGCTGGGCTCGGGGACGTTGTTGACCCTTTCCTGCAAAACATGCAGACACCCATGCAAGGAAAAAAATCATCATCATATTTGTTGGTGAGGGGACTTACCTCATCGGGAGTGTCTCTGCGGGCCGTGGGCTCTCCACTCTCGGGGAACCTCACGCTGCCAAGTCCTTCGAGGTGATGAACTTCTCATGGTGGGACTTGGGCCATCTCGCATGGGTCTTCGCATGGTGGTTCGCCACCGTCGTGTCGTCGACCGCGGCCTCCTGGTTTAGCTTTCTTCTTTTACTTTCTCCTTGTCGCGTGGCGAGGAGGTTATCCCCCGGGCTTTTCGCCCCCTGAGTCTCCTTGGGTGCATGTGCAATTCTCCGGGTGATAACGTCTGCCGCTTGCACAGTGGTGTGGCCGTTGGCAGTCGGAGGCGACGGGGGACCGGCAAGCGTTCGGGGCCCCTGCCTGGAGTCTGCCCCCTGCCATGAATCTTGAGAGACGGGTCTCCTGTTCGCCGTTGCGACGCCTTGTGATATCACTATGGCCGGTGAAGGGCTTCTCCGGCAGTGGGCACTGCAGCCCTAGGGCCCGACAGCTGAGCCCCGTGCATTGATGGTCCAGTGAGAGGGGAAGAACCCCACCAGCTGGTGCTCATGCTTCCTCAGGCATACTTTCGCCACGTGCCTAGTGGTTTCGTCAACAGCTTCCCCGTTGAAGGGGACAGGGGAAGCGATATACTGCGGGGGGCTAGGAAAAGGTCACCTGTCTATCGGCCTTTCCAGCCTGTGTCGTCACCGCTCTTCTGGGGCGTGTAGCCCTGGGGGGTGGTGAAGGGATTAGTCATACCTGTCCTCATCCCCCCTTCCTGGCACGCCAAACTGTTGCCGCCGAGACCATCATGGCCCGTAGCTGCCGCGTTGGATTGCGCTCCTCTCGCCGCCTGCCGCACTCGGCTCCCGGGTCCCGCCTCCTGCCGTCCGGTGGTCCTCTGCTCCAGGGCCTGCGAGACAATGGTTAGAGACCCGGGCCTAGGTTTCCGGCGGGAGCACTCCGACGATCAAGTCAGTGACGATCCAGGGGAACATATCCTCCTAGCCGGGCCCCTCTTGATGGACTCCATACTAGGAGGAGTGAAAGATGTGTGTGGAGGTGTGAACGTCGCAGGGGGAGATTGGTAGCGGGGATAGAGGGATGCTCTATCCTTCCGCATTTCCTTGAGCCCCTCGGTTCCCTCCATTCGTAGTGGTAATGGCCTTTTGCTCTTTTGGTAGAGCTTGCCCTGTCTTGATGGTGAGTGGTCGTTCTGTTTTGTTTTTTTTTTGTTGTTGTTACCTCCCCCTCTTGGGGGGTGCCGATCGTTCTTTGTAGTCGAAGACTGGCCGTTGGGAGCTTGTCTCGGCGTTCCCGCCGGGCTGTCAGATGCGCGCGGTGGTGTCCCAGGAAGCCCTTTCCTAATTCATGATAAGGTGCTGTCAGGCGCTCCGACACTCCTTCATGATTGCCTTGTTCCGGGAAATCGGGGACGTCTCGAATGGCGGGCCGCTGCCCGCGGGGTTCGAATCTCCCGGATGGTCTTCTTTCCTGGGTGATTTGAGTGGTTGGTGAGGAATGTGGTGCATCGATCGGCGCGTTGCTTGCCTTTTTGGTGTAACCGGTGGTGTCAGGTAGTCAGTACGGCCTGAGAGGCGTTATGGTACGGTCCTTGGGAGGCTTGCCGGTGCCCTCGGCTGGTGAGGACTTCTTCCAGGTTGGGGCCGAGCTGGGATGGCAGGGCTCGCTCCATCCTAGGTGCTCTGGGCTTGCGGGGATGGCCAGGTGGAGAAGGGCAAAGTACGGGCCCGGTCCAGAGGGCGCGCACTCGGAGAGGCTCGACCTCGGCGGGTGAGCTCTTGGCTCGACCTCGATCTCGGGGCACTAACCTCCGAGGGTCTCCTCTGGAGGCAGATGTCGGTGGGCCCGGTCCAGAGGACGCGCACTCGGAGAGGCTCGACCTCGGCGAGTGAGCTCTTGGCTTGACCTCGACTGCGGGGCACTAACCTCTGAGGGTCTCCTCTGGAGGGCGGATGTCGGCGGACCCGGTCCAGAGGGCGCGCACTCGGAGAGGCTCGACCTCGGCGGGTGAGCTCTTGGCTCGACCTCGACCGCGGGGCACTAACCTCCGAGGGTCTCCTCTGGAGGGCGGATGTCGGTGGACCCGGTCCAGAGGGTGCGCACTTGGAGAGGCTCGACCTCGGCAGGTGAGCTCTTGGCTCGACCTCAACCGCGGGGCACTAACCTCCGAGGGTCTCCTCCGGAGGGCGGATGTCGGCGGACCCGGTCCAGAGGGCGCGCACTCGGAGAGGCTCGACCTCGACGGGTAAGCTCTTGGCCCAACCTCGACCGGGGGGCACTAACCTCCGAGGGTCTCCTCTTGAGGGCGGATGTTGGCTCCGGCCTAGGCGCCGAGCTCATGAGCTCGACCTGGTGGAGGACTGGGCCTCATCTGCTGCCATGGGGGAGTTCGGCTCATCTCGGTAATGGGGTCCTAGCCAGAGGGTCGACGTGGCATCCCTCTCTACATGGCGCCCACAGATTTCTCCACGTCAGCGGTCTTGCCATATCAGAGGGAATATGTGGAAACCCATACATGCATGTATTTAGTCCTACGTTAGCTATGCATTTGATAGATTTTGGGTACCATGAAATCTAAATATTACCTTCTGACTAGTCTTGTCAGGCAGGGTCCTAGGTTATCATAGTTGGCATCCAAGACCAGTTTAGGTATCAAGATTACAACTATTGTATGGCATGGACCAAAAGGGGGTTGTATGGAGAGACAACTGTATCATTTCTAAAACATGAGCAATCTAAGGATGCTCATTAGCATTGGTTTCACGGAAGAACATTTGTTTAATTTCTTTTTCTAATTTTTTGAACAATCCCTTGTGCTTAAAAGAATTGTTACATCTGTTACATCTTCCGAAGTGGAATAAAAAAGGACCATCCTTTTTAACTAAACTATATAAGAGGATGCATTGAAGATCACCCTTCAACTAGCACATCTCACTCATCTTTGGAGGCACAACCAATGACCAAAACTTTTCATGAAACTAGAAATCAATCTCCTTTGAATTATGAGATCAATAAAGAGACCATTATCTAGATATTATCCCATCAAAAATGTGGTTGGCTATAAGAATCAGTAAAGAGCTTGAATAGTTAAAACCCTAAACTTCTTCCATGTTTGCTTCCAAAAATCTGTGACTCCAATATTTTGCATTTCTTTTTGCTCCATAAAAGTCAACATGTTTTGGGCATCTTTTGGCACATTTTCCTAATCTTAGGTTACTAGCCACTCCTATTCCACTATGAACAACACTGAAATCTTTCTCTAAATCAAAACTGAAGAAACTAGGGAGTTAGGAAGTCAAAGCTAGGATACCCCACAAGATACTCTTCTAGAAAAGATTTCTTGTCATATTACCCTAAGAACCCAATACATTGGTTAGAAAATGATGCGGGATGAAATGCATGAAGATATCAACATAAAAGAAGGCAAACTTGGATGAATAACTATTCAGATTTGTATGGTCTTTTCTTTCCGAAACAGAGTAAAGAATATACTAAGAATGATTACAGGAGGATTGAAGATTGCGATCCCGCGGATTAAACTCAATCAAGCAATAAAGAAAGAAGGATCTTAAGGGTTGAGAAACCACTTATGATTAGGACTAGTGCTTTCTTCAACAAGTCAGACCTAAGATCAGGGGGTTTGTACCATGCGATGATCTCTTTTCCATGGTTGGATCTCTCAGCACTCGTGGGGTTGGCACCTGGATAAGGAGGCTTTACTCCTGTAGATTCGTCGGCTTTTAGGTCAAGGGTTCCAAAGCGAGGCCTCTTTTGCGGATCGAGATACCCAGGGGATCCTGTAAACAACAAAGTTAGGGACCTATTGAAATAGAGAAAGATATGGAAAGGGAACTTTGAGTAGAGAGGGGGTAGGAGATGGCAATGGAAGATGGATCTTGGCATGGATGAGGCTTGGCGTGGGAGAGTTTTGGTGAGGAGGAAGCTTGTCGCCTGGAGACTTGAAGGAGAAACGCTTGTCAGCTAGGGCTTGGAGGAGGGGCTCTTGACAGTTAGGGCTTGGAGGAGAAATTAGGATTTGGGACTTAAAGAATTAGGTTGGTTTGGGTCTCATATCCTCTCCCTTATGGAGCGTCAATGCCAATAGCAAAGGAAATATAAGAAAATTCTTTCATTCATTCATCATAATTCATCCTTATAAGAGGAAAGGGGATACTTATCATTCATCCAAGACCCTTTTGAAATTTGAATACATGCCTAAAACAAGGAGAAAAAAAGGGCATCTTTCATGCTTGGACGGTCAAGGATTTCCAAGTGGGGCGCCTCTCTTGAATTGAATGGATTTCCTTTCATGCTGGGTCAGATTTCCAAGTGGGGTGCCTCTTTTGAATTTTGAAAAATTTCCAAGTTGGTGGGAGAAGAAAGTGGGCCGTCCATTTGAATTTCATGCTTAGGATTTTCCTTGTTTGGCGTGGAGATGTGGTGGGATCCTGCTTTTTGTGGACGATGAGGTGGCGTCATGAGTGAGTCCTCTTTTGGGGTCAATTCTTGTATGAAGATTGATGTGGCTTCACCTTTCCTGTGGTCATGCTTCAAGGTTTTATCTTGGGTCTATGTTGGTGGTCCTCTTAAGTTGAACTTGACTCAAATGAATTACAGGACATTGACTTAACGATATAAACTTAAGAAAATAGCTTGACTCAAATGAATTACAGGACATTGACTTAAATGACATAAACTTAAGAAAACAACTTGGCTCAATTACAGGACTGACAAGACTTAATTATCCGTAATCTATTAAGAGGTTGGGCTGGTCTGAATTGAGTGTAGCCTCTTTCGGATTCTGGTGCCCGTAGCAGAAAATTCTACTGATTTTTGAGAATTCTCTTCCGAACATGAGAATGCTAATTAAAATGTCTTATCTCAAGGTTTTCTATCCAATGTATTAGCATTTAAAGAGACCTTTACTACAGTTCCTAGTTTAATCTCATGAAACCATAATATATATATATATATATATTCACCTCAACTTGGAAGGGTGCATAATAATGAAAGCATTTAGCAATATATGTTTATGCTAAGATCTGCAATCTCGGTATTGGGTAATATATTGGTACATTACTAGTTCAGTACAATATAACTGGTATGGTACGGTATGCACCCCATGCTGAGATGGCACCCAATTCCTTTGTTCTCACTTATCGCATACTGTTCAAAACTAAGCAGTACAAGTTAGCAGGTACAATACATAAGTTGGTTTTGGATGATACCAGACAATATAGGATAGTTCCACTCAGTTCAAACCAGTACATACCAGTTTGATTCATGTACCGAATTGAACCTTACTGCCATACCAGTACCTTACTAGTATGGTGCAGTATGGTCGTGATTTGCCTTCAAATTCATTCTAATAGTGAAGTTCATGATGCTTAACAGGGAAATATTTTTTGACCTTTTTCCAGGTTCCTTTTTTCTCGAGTATTTTTTAGTTCAATTAAATTTTAAGCCAAGCATGAGCACACTAGTTTGTCACCCATTCAGGGGCCATGAGATAACTAAATGCATTTGTAGAGGCGTCTGATCATTCCACTTTGGTCTTACAAGAAAACAATAACCATGACTGCTTATGTTGCTTACTAGTGCTGCCAGCCATCCATCCCATAGGAAAGAAAAAAGGGAAGGTTCAGTGCAGTTTATAGAAATTTTTTTGGTTAGGTGGCTATTGTTAGACAGTCCTGTGAATAGATACAACCAGCAGATTCTCAATACATCACAAAAAGGTGTAGGAATGGCACAGTTTGTAGGATTCAACAGCTAAGTTGAGTGATATTTTAGTATTCAAGTTGATTTAGGAGTCTCATTTTCCTATTGGAGGGGCCATTACTAGGTACCTTTTCTTTTGAGAAATAGAGCTAAAAAAACAATCTTTGAGTTGCTTTATATGTAAGTAGACAGTAGACTGCATACTGAAAAGTCTGGGTAAATCAGTTTATTTCAAATTATCATCTTTGGATTATGACCGACAGAATTTCTTTGGTATCCTTTAACATGTATTGGAAGCTCTATGGTAGGCTAACATCCTTTTGATGAATCATTTTTCTCATTCTATGTTTTTGATTCATGCTTCAAACATTCAAAAAGTTACTAGTTCTTTTACTCTCTTGTCTTCATCCTAACTTTTATCTGTCATTTGCTGGAATATAAAAATAACTTCTTTAGCATCTCTTGTTGTACAAGACTCTCACTATGTGCAGATTTGGTAGCAATTGCAATTTTTAATAGAAAGATGATCATAAATGAGTTTCTGTACTTCTAAATTAACCTATATTATTTGGTGCAGCTACTTTGTGGCAGCGGTCATCTTGCAATGCTCATGGAGTCTTTTATTAGCTTTTGTGGATTTATATGCTCTTCTAGTCAAGCATTGCTTGCGGAACTCATCCGTGCTTTTCTTGTTCACCATTGGTGATGGGGTAAAAAGATTATCGAGTATATTTAATACATGATAGGAAATTAAGAAATAATATATAAGTTGTTGAGTAGTATTAGTCATTTCAGAATTGATCTCATCTTTATATATCCTTCATGCTGCTTAAGGTATTCTGTCTCAAATGTCTTAAATCTACTCTTAGATCTGTATATTGGTCTCTATTTGCATGGTCATGCATAAAGGAACAAACTTACCCAGTTACTTTATGCCTGGTTGATGTTTGATAAATTTTGCACAATGCACACATGTGCATGCACATAAGAAAGGCTCAGAACTTAAAAAAGTTGGGCAAGCGAAACATGTAACCCTATATGCTGCATAATATGGTTGGAACCTTCAAAATTTTAAATACACCTGACAAGACACCCTTGTTAGAGTCAAATTGGTTGTCCTTCGTGATAGATACGGTATGTAATGTGGTGGTGTGCCAGGGTATAAGAGAGGAGATGGTTGATAATTGCTTGATGACCTGCTATCCTGGATTCTGTTTTGGACAGAATGTGGCAATTCTGCCGTACGAGATAAAAAAAGGGGGATGGGAGTATCTTTTAAAATCTTTATAATGAAGTTTATAAATAGATGGAAATTCCACATTAAATTGATCGGCCATGCTTGACCGAGTCACCACTTTTTCAATTTACCACCGGATTTGTGTTTCTGAGCATGCATGCTTGCATTCATTCATGTGTGTGGGTGTACATGTAGATGCTTGCACCAGTATAGAAGATCTTTTTTTAGGTACATCATGTGGAAGATCTTTAAAATATGAATTTATGACCCTTAGTCATGATCCTTATCAAATTCTATTTTGGAAATCCAGTAATATTACCACTATTTTCATTTAAAAATATGGTCGTTCATTTGAAGATGTGGCTATACTGCATTATGATAAAAGAAGATAGAGAAGATTGTCCTACATCAAGAATGGTATATTGGTACGGTGACCCTATATGATTCCTTGTTGGTAATACGATAATATTATTTCTTCCTCGTTTGAAGATGTCATCATGGGATATGCTGTCCTACAATAAAGTCGTTCTTAGCCTTGTTGGGAAAATCATTGTCTTTGTTGAACTGTCATGCTTTGTTGCCCTTATTCGATTCATTGATTTAAGTCTTCTGCTGCAGATCACTTCCACACTGACATTTACAGCAGCCTGTGCATCTGCTGGCATCACAGTTTTTATCAGTAATGATATTAACAAATGCGCTGGGAACCACTGCACAAGCTTTGAGACTGCCACAGCGATGGCCTTCCTATGCTGGTTTGCTGTCTGCCCAAGTTTTCTGTTGAATTTTTGGTTGCTAGCATCTCCATAGGAAGAAAACGGAGGACGTTTTTTCTTTATATTAGTTGCACCTAGCAGTGTGATCCATATTATCTCTTGTGCGCCCAAGTTTTCTATTGAATTTTTGGCCGCTAGCATCTCGATAAGAAGAAAACGGACGTTTTTCTTTATATTAGTTGCACCTAGCAGTGTGATCCATATTATCTCTTTTGTGTGTTTGTAAATCACTTAGGATGGCCCTGCGACCTGTCATATGTATATACAATAACTAGGATCGAGGATACTGGATTTCCATACAGTAGAGAGAAAATTATTCCAATTTGCTAATTGCTTTGTGTTGATGCTGAATCTCCGCCGACCGAATGGAGTGGTTCTTTCGCTGGACCGTCGTCGATCGGAACCTGCAAAATAGATTCCTGATTGAAGATTTTCCGGTGGGGGACAATCCGATGCGAAAGTCAGAGGAAACTTGGGCAGCAACAGAATAGAGAGTTTTAGGAGCAGAGAGGGAAAAGAGAAACTCAAATTTCTGGGAAGAACCTAGCCCTCCTCGAATGTCCTCTCTTACCAATATTTATAGGCTTCAACGTAATTACTTGCAGTTATGGAAAGCTAGTGAACGCAACGCTAGTGAACGCAACCTCCACATAACTGTAAGTAGTGGCTGTCGGAAAATTAGTTACACTTGGAGTTTATCTAATATAAAGTTTTGAGTCATGTGGGTGGTTACAGCAACTAAAACAGATTTCAACTATTTTGGTGTTCAAGAAACTCACATGTTCAAGAATTTTCTTTCTCCAAGAGTAAATCCGAAGTGAGCTCAACATTCTCTTTAGTAGCGCTCCCAAAGGGAATGTTAGCTATACACTTCGGAGAGATTTTTTTCGGAAATAACAAAAGTAAACACTTACGGTCCAAAAAAAAATGGGATCATATGCTTTTCGAATTATGTTGAAGGAATAAAACCGAATATATTTGCTTGAAAGGCCAGGTCTTCGGATCAAGATGGTAGTACGAGATCGAAGACAGTTAATAAACTTGGCTTGAAAGTGTAGACAAAGATGTTAGACTAAGTCTTCGGATCGAGATGATAGTACGAAGTCGAAGACAGTTAACAAACTTGGCTTGCAATCATAAATATCATGCATGATCTTCGGACTAAGATAACCATATGAAGCCGAAGACCTATAGTTGATAAACCTTTCTCCTGGAACAAGATAAGAATATGGAACCAGAAATATTAGGCATAGTCTTCGGACCAAGATAACTATACGAAGCCGAAGATACTTTCTTTTGTAGGTTGATCTGGCCAATAAATCAAAAATTGAAATTAGTTCAGAGAGCGATCCAATACTTAATTAAAATAAAACCAAGATATCATAGCATTTTGATTTTCAAAATCATTCGGATCTATTGGACAATGTCTTTCAATTACTAGTTTTTGTTTTTAGCTCCCAGCCTGATGTCACTTGTTAATGGCCTTGCAACCAGTACCGTCATAATTTCTTGCAGTATAAGCATCTCCCCATCATCCCTGTTCATCTTCTGAGAACGTATCATTTAATTCAACCAGCTGGTGCTTGTTTTTACCAGTAGTGATAATTTGGATATAATTCTACTTGCAGATTGCGTGCAATGACTATCGTATAGCTTTGCTGTGATGCTATTGTAAGAGAATTTATAAAGTCCAGTGGGCATTGGTGAAAATGTGATTGTTCATGCCTTGCTGGAGTGAATAACGTTGTGGACTTGATATTCTGATTCTAAAATTGTTGTCAACGTTCAGCTCATCATAATGGGAAGATGTTTTTTGGTCGAAATTTAGATAAGGTGACTCTATCGGAGATCACCTCAAGGATTTAAACGGTTACATAATTGAAAATTTTTTGCATGGCATCAACAGTGAAGCAAATTACCGGTGCTATTTGATTATTTTACTGTTGACGTATTATTATTATTATTATTTTCAATTGGTATGGAGACCTGAATCTGAAACCTAAGTGGATGAATCTTAAAGAAACTGAATGAACGGTGGAGGGTGATACGACAGTATTTCTCATTATATCGCAGCTGTTAGATGCAAAATGTAATGAAAATGCATGTTATACCGTCAAAATGGCCGTTATTTTACATCATAGCCCGGAGAAAATGCTGAAGGACGAAAAGGGATCGACATCGTTGTCAAACCGGTGGGGCCGAGCAGTGCCCCTAGGAACCTTCAAGTATATCAAGAATCGAAGTTAAAAATGAGAGACAGACAATTTATGGATAGCATTACCTGGCTCTTGCTTTACCTGGTGTAATAACCGATCTGGTACTGCTAGGATCCGGAAGAGGATTAATCGAGTTCTTGGTACTGCAGGTTGGATGGAGTGATTTTTTAGATACCATGTTCAGCATCTTTCGAGAATTGCATCGAATCACTGTCCGTTCCTGATTATTATTGGAAATACTTGTCTGCCTAGATCATCATTTCGCTTTGAGAAGTTTTGGACCTTCCATCTGAGGACCTGGGATTTGATTAGAGCAATTTGGAGGATACTGATTCGCGGAGATGTGAGGTACCGGATGATCCAAAGATTGGTGCTGGCCAGGCGTAGGCTTCTTCGGTGGAACTGGACTGAGGTTGGCAATATCTTCAGATGGGTTGAGGAGATGGAGGCCGATATTGCTGATCTTCAGGGTTAAGAAGATAAAGAGCAGGTCCCAAAGAAGCTGACCTAGGGAGGCTTTGTTATAGTCTCTCATCCCACCACTCCTTACCGAGATAGCAGGAGATTATATGGAGACAGAAGTCTAGGGTTTAATAGATCAAGGAGAGTGAACGAAATACCAAATTCTTTCACCTGTCTACTATGATCCGAAGGTTGGCTAACCACATCAAGCAGCTAAGAGAGGATGATGGCACATTGGTAATTGATAATGATCAAATTGGAAGACAGATTTTTCAGTATTTTAGGTTAAGATGGACCTTACCCCTGGAGGAGGATATTTCTCACTAGGGATCCCATTCGGTTGACCATGACTTTGACCAGGAGAACTTTGATCTCACTCACCTTATGTCTCCCATGGAGGTGCAGGAAGTCCTTTGGTCTCTTGGGGAGCCCCAAACCTAAATAGGTTCCCTCCCTGTTCTTCCGCCAATAGTGGTTCATTATTAGGGGTGAGGTGATGAATGCAGTGCAGTCAATCTTTCTTTATGGTATTCTGCTGAGTGGAAAAAAGCTTTAGTTACTCTTTTCCAAAGAGGACCGATCAATCTTTATACAACTTTCTACAAGATCTGCGCAGAGGTTCTGGTTAGGCAGCTATAGCTAATTGTGCTCCATCTTATCTATCCTAAAAAAGGTACCTTTGTCAGTGGTCACTGTATCATTGATAATGTTCTCCTTGCCCAGTAGTTCATGCATAACCTTAGGTAGGTCCCTGTGTGGCGGAGTCTCATGGTGATCAAGTTGGATATGGAGTGGGCTCATGACTGGATGAGCTGGCATTTTCTTTGAAGAACTCTTCATGATTTCGGGTTCCAGGATAGGTAGATCAGTTGGATCATGGATTGTGTGGAAGCCCCTAGCTTTGCTATCCTGGTAAATGGTACACCGATCGAATACTTTCGCTTGGTGGTCGATTTTCACCAAGGTTGCCCTTTATCTTTTTACCTGTTAATTTTATATGTTGATACTCTCTTCTGTGCTTTGAGGGGTGCGGTCCATGGATCATTACTGGAGCTCTACTGGCTGGCTCCTGGAGTCCAGTCTCTTTCTTATCTTTTCTTTGTAGACGATTACCTTCTTATCGGAGGGCTTTAGGTCAAAATGAGAGATACTTCGCTACCATTATTGAGTCCTATTACCATGGTTCTAGCCAGTCGATGAATATGCAAAAATCCACTATTGTGTTCAGCCCTTGAACGAAGGCCCAAACAAAGTAATCAATTCTTTCCAAAT
Source organism: Areca catechu (assembly GCA_021397845.1). Lineage (NCBI taxonomy): Eukaryota > Viridiplantae > Streptophyta > Magnoliopsida > Arecales > Arecaceae > Areca > Areca catechu. The sequence continues at coordinate 1,414,557 of CM038049.1, read as the reverse complement.
TAGGGATCTCTGAATAGACCGGGACCCTTACCTACCTTGGTATTCCTATGAGTAGTGGGAGGCTCCAGAGGACCGAGTGTAGGCCCCTGGTGCAGTGAATCCATGATCACCTTGAGGGTTGGCAAGTCTCTACTCTCTCCATGATAGATAGGCTCACTCTTATCAGATCTGTCTTGAGCTCAATCACTGTTTACCTCCTGATGAATATTGTGCTGCCTAGCTATTACCTCAGGGAGATGGAGCAGCTCTTTCGAAACTTCCTGTGAAATTCTAAACATGACAATCAGGGCTTCATCTGGTGTCCTGGGACATTATATACCAGCTAGTTAGGGATGGAAACCTTGGGATCTAGTCATTTATGGTCAAAAGGGAGGTATTGATTATCAAACATGCAATGAGATATCTTCTTCAGCCCGACTGTTTGTGAAGTAGGATGATGAGATCCCGCTATGGCGCCTGAAGCCAAGGATCCTAAATTTTGATCATGCGCAGCCGATCTTCTATTTGGAGGGAGATCTATGCCCAGGATCCTACTGTTCTAGCTTAGGTCAAATGTTTGATTGGGGATGGGTCCATGGTTGACGTGAGGTAGGATGCATGGATCTCTAGCATACCTTTGTCTAGGTGGTCAACTTTGTTAGCATGGAGGTAGTCGACAACCTTCGGATTTTTGACTAGTTGGTGGACGATGGTAGGACTTGGAGAACTCAGGAGATCACCAGATTGTTCTGGAGCCAGCTGGCTAGTTGGATTCTTGCCATCTCGATTTTGACCCATTGCTACCAAGATCTGAGGTTGTAGGGCCACTCTTGCTATTCCAGGATTCCTTCTAGTACCATTTCTGATATATACAGGATTCATTCATATACGAGGATTGCGGTTGCTTGGATATGGAAACTGTCTGCTCATTCGAGAGTGCAGCTCTTTTTTTGGAAGGTGGCTTGGGGTCGCCTTCCCACGAGGGCGTTGCTTAGGCACAGAGGTATGGACTTATCGATGACCTGCCTGGTATATGGTTTAGAGGATGAGTCCACTGAGCATGCAATATTGCGCTGTCCTAGGATGATGTTGATTTGGAATTAGCTAGGAGATGGCATTGGTTAGAGGATGATAGATCTTGGCTATGTTCGTTCCTTTACATGCTACAGCAGTGTTTGGTTGAAGTTGGTGGCCATTCTGCCTACATCGCTTATCTGATTTGGCTATATAGGAACAGCTTGATCTTTGAGACTGTTCTCACTCTAGCATATTGGGTACTTAGAGAGCCAGGTTCATGGCTATGGAATATCATCATTTTAACATTGCTATGTCCTTTGCGGCCCCGGATTTTTGGAACTCCCGTACTGTCTCGATAACGACCTGAAGGCTATCTACTCTCTGAAAGCCCCCTCCTCTTTGTCAAGGTGAACTTTGATGGTAGCATTCATGGTGCATTGGGGGTACTAGGTTTGTCATTCGGGATGCTAAGGACAGGCTGTTGGCAACGAGATGTTCATTTCTCTATGAGCCTTCGATTTTAGAAGCTGAGCTTAGAGCTACCTAGGTAGGCATCACCTGGACTAAACAGGAGCTGCAGGCCGAGAGAATTCTCATTGAGGGGGATTCCACCATTATCATTGGATGGATTCAGGATAGGTCGGAGCAGCATCAGGTCCACCCTCTTCTTTGTGACATATGATAATCTCTTGCGCCATCGATAATGGTATCTGTTGCCGCTAAGATCGTCGTGGTCCATAGTTGCTGTTGGGGCCGGAGTGTACTCCTTCCACTTGCCGTCGGTCCCGCAGTTCCGGACCTTCAAAATAGAGGTTAGTGACTCGGGCCAGGGATTCCACTAGGGGCACTCCGACGGTCAAGTCAGTGATGATCCAGGGAAATAGATCCTCCTGGTCGAGCCCCTCTTGATGGACTCCATGCTAGGAGGAGTGAGTAGTGTGAGAGTGGGATGCAAGTGTGTCGGAAGAATGGTGACCGAGCTAGAGGGATTCTCTAGTTGGCCTTTTCTCCTTCCTTGACTGGGTTTTTTGGTGGTGCTTTGCCCTCTGGTTTAGCTTGCACTTGTGTTGGTGTCTTTGATTCGCATACCTCCCCCCTTTCGGGGGTGTCGAACATTCTTTATATCCAAGTTGGTTGTTGGGCGCCCGCCTCGAGACCTGTGCTGGGCTGGCAAGCGCGTGCGGCGATGTCCCGTGCCATGGACGGGATGTCTTTTCGAATTCGTGCTAAGGAAAACTGTCATGTGTTCTGACATTCCTCCTTGTCATCCCATTTCGGGAAGTTTTGCAACGCCTCAATTGGGGGGCCATCGCCCCCGGGATTCGAATCTCCTGGTTGACTCCCTCTTTCGGGTGGTTCAGGTGGTTGGTGAAGGGCGTGGCATCTCGATCGGAGGCCTCCTCCCCTTTCTGGTGCAAGTGGGAGCCGCGGGTAGTTATTGCGGCCTGGTGGGTGTCTTGCTGCGATCCTCGGGTGGCTCGTCGGCATCCTAGGGTGGCGGTGCCGTTTCTCTGTTCGCCGGTGTCTTTGCTCAAGCTGGGGGCTGAGCATAAAAGGTAGGGCTCGATCTTGGCCGGGGGCAGAGCGCGGCTCCGGCTCAGAGGGCTCGACCTCAAAGAGACTCCACGTGGCGGAGGAGGGCTGAGCTTGACTCCGGACCACTGGGCTCGATCTCGAGGGGCTCGATCTAGTGGAGGGCAGAGCACGGCTCTGGCTCAGAGGGCTCGACCTTGGAGAGACTCCACGTGGCAGAGGAGGGCTAAGCTCGACTCTGGACCACAGGACTCGATCTCGAGGGGCTCGATCTGGCGGGGGGCAGAGCATGGCTTCAACTCAAAGGGCTCGACCTCGGAGAGACTCCACGTGGTGGAGGGCTGAGCTCAACTCCGGACCACAGGGCTCGATTTGGCGGATGCCGCTCGACTCCGGCCTAAGCATCCTAGGCTCGTGGGCCTGACCTGGCGGAGGATAGAGCTCAGCTTCGGCGGGTTGCCCCCTTACACTGTGGGAGCTCAGCCCGGCGAAGGAGCCCGAGTAGAGCATCTGACGTGGCGTCTGATAGCTACTCTACGTCAGCGATCGTACCACATCATTTGTCCCCCACTCCCAAGGCCTGTTAGTGCACGGCACTCAGGTCGAAGGGAGTAATTGCATCGCTGATGTGGAAAGATGAAGATCCGGCACAATTATGGCCATGATTGCTAGCGCTTCGCGAGACAGCTTCCCAGGCCATTGCGCGGGTGCCACGTGGCCACATCCGAGGAGTAGTTATTGCCGGCACAGAACCCAGAGTGATCGAAATGCCTTTCTCACCGATGGCCAGCATGTGGCGAGAATTCGTTGGCAGAGAGGTTGTAACGGTATTGATGCGTCGGGTCGCTTCGAAATGAAAAGAGGTTTTTATCCAAAACATCTATTCTTTTGAATCCTTCGTGCTCGCTGCAATACCTAGGCTTCCCCTTCTTCCTGATTGCCCTAGTTCCCCTAAGGAACCAGGTTAGTCCTCCTTCTCTTCTTCTTCTTCCCATCACGGTAGGGTTCTTCTGAGTCTAGGGCCTTCCCCCAGCCGAGACTGTCCTTTCTGCTCCTTGGATTCCCTGCTTCTTCTTCCTTTGAAGATGCCTCATTTTCGTCCTTCCACCAATCCGAACGAAGCTGGTCCTTCTAGGCCGAGGATGCCCTCTTCTTCCTCCGATGAGGAGGGGGATGGGGCGTGCTTCGAGTTCAGTAGGAGGCATCCTCCTGGCCCCGTATCTATTAGAGAACCAGGGGCCGGTCCTTCTCATCCTTCTCGTCTTCCTCCCCCACCCGAACCTGTCTCCGAGTCTGTCCAGTCAACAGGTCCTAGTGGGATCGCTTCGACGATTTTAGCTGTGGAGCTGGGACCATCCGGGATGTCTACGACATCCCTCACTCTGTTCGGCTTCTGATTCCCCAACCAGGGGACAGGGTTACTTCGAGTAGCCCAAGCCGGGTCGCCTTTTATGAGGAGACCTTTTCGGGAGGACTTCGGTTCCCCTTCCATCCCTTCTTCATGTCTGTGCTGAGCAATTACCGTCTGGTTCCCGCTCAGCTAGTCTCGAGCACCATTAGGAACATCTTCTCCTTCATCGTACTCTGCCATTCCCATGGGTTCATTGCCCGATTTTCCTTGTCTTCTCGCCCGAGGGGCATTAAATTTGAGCTCTCCTCTTCCATCAAGGGATGGAAGAGCAAGTTCTTCTTTGCCATAGTCGAGGGGGTCGACTGGGCCTGGAGTGATCCGGATCAGTCCCCCAACCTAACCTCTACGATCGATGCGGCTGACCAAGATGACTACGAACAGCTCCGCACTGCCTAGGTTCCTTCCCTTGAGGTCCTGCTGTCGGAGCAGAACCTTTTCGATGCTAGGGTCGACCCAACGAGAGGGTTGGGTGAGTTTGGCTCGGGTTTTTCTTTCTTATGTGCTTTCCTACTGTCCCATCTGAGCTCTAACCATTGTGTGATCTGTGTGCAGGAATGATCTTCACGAAGAGCGACCTGTTGGCGATCACTAGGAAGAGGCTGCTAACCGAGCTGGCCGATGAGCCTCCATCGAGATGGGCCCCGGGCGAGAGCGCGTCGGCGGCCGCTCCCGTAGCACCGGTTGCCCCGAGTAGGAGAGAGGCCGAAGCTGCCGCTGCACCAGTAGAGAGGGCGACGTCCGCGATGCCAGGGCCAAATCAGCGGGCAGTCTGGAAGGTTCCTGAGAGGCCCAGGCAATAGGGAACGGCCCCTGTCCCGAAGCCTGAAGTGGTTGTCCGGGCCAAATCAGCGGGCATTTGTCGCACTTTCTGACGAAGTCTGCTGTGTCCTCCCTCATGGTCTCCCAGAAGTATCCCTGGCGAAGTGCTTTATAAGCCAGTGTTCTCCCTCTCACATGGTTCCCACAGAGGCCTTCGTGTATCTCCTGGAGCACAAAGGTTGCCTCTGTAGGCCTGAGGCATTTCAGGAGCGTGTAGGAATGAGACCGGCGGTAGAGCTGGCCTTCCATCAGAACGAACCGGGAGGCCTTCTTCTTGATGAGGCTCGCTTCCATGCGGTCCTCTAGCAAGGTGCCATTAGTAATGTATCTGACGTACCTGTCCATCCAGCTCGGCTTGGGGGTGACTTGGTGCACCTCCTCTGGGCCTTCATAGCTTGGATTCTCGAGGTACTCGATATAGGTGCGCCCCAATGATAAGTCCGAAAGGGTCGCGAGCCTCGACAGTGCGTCCGCGCGCGTGTTCTCCCCTCGGGGGACATGGGAGATGGTAAAGCGTCGGAAGCCCACCGTGCTGGAGCGGACTCGATCCAGGTACTTCATCATCTGGGGTCTCTGGCCTCATATTTCCTAGAGACTTGCCTGGTAACCAGTTGGGAGTCGGTAAAGCTTTCAAGTTCTTCACGCCCAGCTCATGGGAGACTTTTAGACCCGCGAGGAGCGCCTCATACTCCGCCTAGTTATTCGTCGCTGCAAATTTGAAGCGGAGAGCACACTCCGTCACTACCCCATCGTTGTTGGCGAGGATGAGGCCTGCTCTGCTTTCGCCGGAGTTGGATGCGCCGTCCACATGGAGGATCCAAGGATCCTCCTCTGGTCAGTGCTGCATTTGGAGCTCCGTTACTGTCTGCTCTGGCTCCTCCGCGAGCCCGATGCATTCGACCACGAAGTCGGCTAGGACTTGGGCCTTCTACGAAGATCTCGATCGATACGCTATGTCGAACTCGCTGATGAGCAGGAACCACTTCGCCAGTCTCCCGGAGGTTTCAGGGTAGCTAAGTATGGCCCTCAGCGGCTGGTTTGTCACGACCGCGATCGGGTGTTCTTGGAAATAGGGCCTGAGGCGCTTAGCATACATTATTAGTGCAAAAATGAGTTTCTCAGAGCGAGTATACCTGATCTCTGCATCACGGAGGATTTTGTTGGTGTAGTACACCGGCTTCTGGGATCTGTCCTCGTCTGTGCAGACGAGGACCGAACTGATGGCTCTAAGTGTGATCACCAGATAGAGTAGAAGCTCCTCCCCTTCTTCCTGTCTGGAGAGTAGCGAGGGAAAAGCCAGGAACTCCTTCAGCTCCTCGAAGGCCGTCCTGCACTCCTCCGTCCAGGTGAAGTCGTGCATCTTGCGCAGTGCCTTGAAAAATGGAAGGCAGCGGTCGACCGACCTCGAGATGAACCGGCTCGGGGTGGCGATATGCCCCGTCAGGTGCTGGACCTGCTTCTTGGACGTCGGGTGCTCCATGTCGACGATCACTTGGACCTTTTCTGGGTTCTCTTCGATGCCCCTCTGAGTGACCATGAAGCCGAGGAATTTTCCTGCTGCCACTCCGAAGGCGCACTTCATCGGGTTCAACTTCATCTGGTGTTGCCGGAGGTTGTAGAAGGCTTCGACGAGGTCGGCAATATGATCTGAGCTCGGCTTGCTCATGGCAAGCATGTCATCCATGTATATCTGCATGTTTCGGCCACTCTGATCTTTAAAGACCTTATTGACCAGGCACTGGTACGTGGTGCCAGCATTCTTCAGACCAAAGGGCATCATCCTGTAGCAGTATGTCCCCTGGTTGGTGATGAAGGCGGTATGCTCCTCGTCCTCAGGGTGCATCCGGATCTAATTGTATCTGGAAAATGCATCCATGAAGGAAAGCAGCCTGTGTCCCGAAGTGGCGTCCACCAGCTGATCTATCTTCGACAGAGGGAAGCTATCCTTCGGGCATGCCTTGTTGAGGTCGGTGTAGTCTACACAGATCCTCCATTTATCGTTGTTCTTTTTTGTCATCACCATGTTCACCAGCCAGCTCGGATATTGCACCTCCTGAACGAAACCGGTGGTGAGGAGTTTGTCCACCTCGTTGATGGTCGCTTATCTCTCTGGGGCAAAGCTCCTCTTCTTCTGCCGGACTGACTTGTGCTTCGGGTCAATGCTCAATTTATGGGTGATGATGTCAGTGGGACTACCTGGCATGTCTGCCGCTGTCCAGGCGAACACGTCTACGTTTGTCCGTAGGAACTCCAACAGCTGAGCCCTCTCCTCCTCAGGTAGCTGGGCTCCAATCTGCACCATCTTCGCAGGATCATTCCCAAGCGGGTAAAAGAGCAAACGTTCGACTGGGCTTCCCCTGGAATCTTGAACTCTTTGGTCGAGGTCATCCGCCTTAGGGTCGCTCTCGGGAGCCTTGGCCCCAGGAACGGTTTGGAAGCAGTGCTGCACCGGCTGGGGTGCTCCCCTCATCTCCCCGACACCGTAAGGAGTTGGGAACTGTACAAGTAGCCTCTTAGTGGAGATGACGACGTCAAGCAGGTTGAGTCCAGGTCGGCCCAGAATCACATTGTAGGCTGAAGGAAGCCTGACAACCGTGAAAGTCATCATGACGGTGCTCTGCTAGGGTGGGGTCCTGGTAGTAACCGGGAGAGTAACTTCTCCCTCCACCCTTATAGAATCACCTGTGAAACCGACAAGGGGTGTGTGTACAGGTTTAAGTTAAGCATGAGAAAGATTCATCCTAGAGAAAGCATTGTAGAAAAGCACATCTGTGGAGCTTCCACTATCAACCATGATGCGTTTTACAGGATGTTTCGCGATCGTCATCTCGACGACCACGGCATCATTATTTATATTTTTTTTCCATCTTCCCCTTCCCTCATAAAGAGGAGTACATTTTCAGAATACTCTGCCCCCGGGGCCTTCTTGGGTGCACGTTAGGCTCCCCAGCATATCATCCCTATCGGCTTCTCGGTAGGGCGGTTGTCAACAGCCGGAACTGGCGGGAGAGCAGTGAGCGCCTGGGGTTCTGCTTGAGGTCTGCCCCCCACAAACCTTTGAGGTAGCCCCTCTTGATGAGCTCTTCGATTTCTCACTTGAGGTTGCGGCATTTCTCGGTGTCGTGGCCATGGTCGCGGTGGAAGCGGCAATACTTTGTTTTGTCACAACCAGAGGATGGCTTCAACGAAGGCGGGCGTCTCAGATATTTCTCGCCCTCGATCTCCATGAGGATCTTTGTCCTCGGGCGAGGAGGGGGTGTAACTCTCCTCAGGAACGGGAGCACCTCTCGGCCTTGGTCCTTGCTGGGAGCTTCGAGCCGGGGGTTCTGGCTTTCGCACCCCAGATGCTTCGGCGGGGGCTGGCTTCTTTAGTGGCCTCCCGTCGAGCTCCCGCCTCGTACGATCCGCCTCCTCGACATGGATGTACTTCTGGACCCGGAGGAGAAGCTCGGAGTAGGTCTTCGGCGGCTTCTTGTCGAGCGAGTAGGTCAGGTGGGAGGTCCTGAGTCCTCGCTTCAGAGCCAGCATTGCAAACGGCTCCTCAAGGTTGTAGATCTCCAATGCGGCAGCCTTGAAGCGAGCCACGTAGTCTCGCAGTGGCTCGCGGTCTTACTGCCTGATGGAGAAGAGGTTGTCTGCCTCCCGTGGCATCTTCTGACAGGCATCAAAGTGGGCCACGACTTCTGCCCCAGCCGGGCGAAGGAATTAATGCTCTCCGGCTCCAAATGGGTGAACCACACCCGGGCTGCCTTCAGAGAGTAGCAAGAAAGGCGATGCAAAGGAGTGCGTCGGTGGCCCTTTGGACCCTCATGAGGGCCCGTAAGCTTTCCAGGTGGTCCAGGGGGTCGGTGGTCCCGTCGTAAGGATCCACCTACGGCATGCGGAACCGACTTGGGATTGGCTCCTCTTGGATTTCCTGGGAGAACGGGGGACGGGCGTCTAGCCCGCTGGATCGCTAGTGGAGCCCGGTAGATTGGCAAACTGGCAAGATAATTCCGCCAGCTTACGGTAATGCTCCTCCAGGCACTTTTATACCACACGCCTGATGGCTTCATCAGTAGACCCCTCCGTCGAAGAGATGGAGAAGGTGACATGGGTGCATGGCACCTGTGGCAGGGGGTTTTGCCCTTTCTATCTTGACGGGGCTTAGATGTCGCCTGCTCGAGGTTTGGTGAGCGGCTCTTCCTGTCGGTAGACCCGGCTCGTTGTCTTTTCGTCGAAGTTTGATGGCTACCCCGGTTGTCAGGGTGGCCCATGGCTGCGAAGGCCTTCCTTGGAAGGAACGGAGGCTATCGCGGGGAGCTGCGGCATGTCCCGCGGGGGTCCCTGCCTGCTGGTGAGTGGCCAAGGACTGGTGCTGATTTTGAAGCTGGGCACTGCTATGGCAAGGATTGCATCTGTTGGGTGAGTGCGGCCAATTGGGATTCTGGCGGAGGTGGTTGAACTTGGAGCGGATGGCTCCGCCTCTGGGTCGCGTGGGTTTTCCCGGGAGGGGGAGTCCCCCGCACGATTGGTGGAGACCTCTCTCGCCCTTGTCGTCACCATCCTTCCATCAGATTGCTTGTAAAGAGTGGGGGTTAAAGGTGGATCAGAGATCGCTTCTCTCGTCCCCTTCCTGGCGCGCCAATCTATTGCTGCCAAGATCGTCGTGGCCCATAGCTGCTGTCGGTACTGGAGTGCGCTCCTTCTGCTTGCCGACAGTCCGCGATTTCGGACCCGCAAAATAGAGGTTAGTGATCCGGATCGGGGATTCCGACGGGGGCACTCCGATGGTCAAGTCAGTGACAATCCAGGGGAACAGATCCTCCTGGTCGAGCCCCTCTTGATGGACTCCATGCTAGGATGAGTGAGTAGTGTGAGAGTGGGATGCAAGTGCGTCGGAAGAATGGTGACCGAGCTAGAGGGATTCTCTAGGTGGCCTTTTCTCCTTCCCTTGACTGGGATTTTCTGGTGGTGCTTTGCCCTCTGGTTTAGCTTGCACTTGTGTTGGTGTCTTTGACTCGCATACCTCCCCCCTTTCGAGGGTGTTGAACGTTCTTTGTAGCCAAGGTGGCCGTTGGGCGCCTGCCTCGAGACCTGTGCTGAGCTGGCAGGTGCGTGCGGCGGTGTCCCGTGTCATGGACGGGACGTCTTTCCGGATTCGTGCTAAGGGAAACTGTCATGTGTTATGACATTCCTCCATGTCGCCTCGTTCCGGGAAGCCTGGCAGTGCACCTCGATTGGAGGGCCGCCGTCCCCTGGAATTCGAATCTCCTGGTTGACTCCCTCTTTCAGGTGGTTCAGGTGGTTGGTGAAGGGCGTGGCCTCGATCGGAGGGCTCCTCCCCTTTCCAGTGCAAGTGGGAGCCGCGGGCAGTTATTGCAGCTTGGTGGGCATCTTGCTGCGATCTGGCGGCTTGTCGACGTCCTAGGGTAGCGGTGCTGTTTCTTTGTTCGCCGGTGTCTTTGCTCGAGCTGGGGATTGAGCAGAAAAGGTAAGGCTCGATCTTGGCGGGGGGCAGAGCATGGCTCCGGCTCAGAGGGCTCGACCTTGGAGAGACTCCATGTGGCAGAGGAGGGCTGAGCTCGACTCCGGACCACAGGGCTCGATCTCGAGGGGCTCGATCTGGCGAAGGGCAGAGCGCGGCTCCAGTTCAGAGGGCTCGACCTCGGAGAGACTCCACATGGCGGAGGAGGGCTGAGCTTGACTCCGGGCCATAGGGCTCGATCTCAAGGGGCTCGATCTGGCGGAGGGCAGAGCGTGGCTCCAGCTCAGAGGGCTCGACCTTGGAGAGACTCCACGTGGTGGAGGAGGGCTGAGCTCGACTCCGGACCACAGGGCTCGATCTGGCGGATGCCGCTCGGCTCTGCCTAAGCATCCCGGGCTCACGGGCCTGACCTGGCGGAGGACGGAGCTCGGCTTCGGCGGGCTGCCCCCTTACACTGTGGGAGCTCAGCCCGGCGAAGGAGCCCGAGTAGAGCATCTGACATGGCGTCTGACAGCTACTCCATGTCAGCGATCATGCCATATCAGTATCGATTCGCCATGTCAACAGGGAGGCGAACAGTGTAGCCGACTGGGTTGCCTCCTTCGTTGCTGAGCATTCTGGAGGTTGTTCCGGGTACCAAAGCAAATATATTTTTTATCTCTTCAGGGTTCACTTTCTCTTAACCTTTTGGACTACTCTCATACTAGAGTTGTGTAACCACTCGTCTGTATCAAATAGGAGAACGGGAATTATGGAAGTTGTAAAGTTATGGAAATAAAGCATTTCAATTTTTGAAGTTTGTTTATCTTGTTCGGTGCTTTTATCACTAAAATACCTAACCATCCAAAAAGAAAATCTCGTGCGAGCCTCTAGAAGCCTTATGACCTGATGACGGTCCAGTCTCCAGAATATTTAGCTAAAAAAAATCTTTAATCAAACTTGGCTGAACAGAAAATCATGAGAACCCACAATCCAGTAATTGCGGTTGCCTTCTAGGATCCACCAAATTATCTACATTCATTTTAAAAGCTACTTTCTCACTCCTTTTTTTCCTTTTTGATGTAATTTCTGCCATCCTTTCCTAAAAATCAGTTAAAAATCAGCTAAAGTATCACCAAGATGGTAGTGCAGTAGAACAGGTTTATTTCATGTTTCACATCTCTCAGGTTTGAGAAATGATGCCGCAATCGACTCGAATAATTTCAGGATTAGTTTTGAGACTTGAACGTAGGTACATGGGTTGGTCGAGCTCTTTGATCGAGATCCAATTGTAATTTTGATGGAATCGCTTGCTATTTTGATGGGATGGCAGCGATGTACTTATTATATTATGCGGGATTTTAGAATCATGCCCAATTTAGTAGGAATGGATTGAGTTATCTTTGTTATTATTTTGTATTAAAAAGAATTAAAGTAATATAAAAATTCAAAAATGAGAACGGGATATGGCCATCATAGACGTGATCATTACCCAGCCCTGGAGCAGCCTGCATGCACCGGCAAGATATGCTAAGGTCGTTGGCTTTATCCCGTTTGGTAGGATGTTTTAATCTGGTAGTTAGTTCCCGAATCCCGACAGAGTCCAGGGTGCAATTAGAAACCTTGTCCTGGTCTCCTGTCGCCGTCCGCAAAACGACAGCTTAAGGGCCAACAACCACCATGCCGACTTTTGGATACTGCGGATATGAGATTAGATCAAGGAAATAAAAATAAAAGGCATCGCAAGTAACAAGCCAGGCAGATGAGAGAGATGAAACGCGAGGCTCCATCCAGGAGCAGGAGCAGGAGCAGCAGCGTGCCAAGGAAATTTGCCCTTCAAGTTACCGTATTAAATTAATCTTATCACCGTTGAAGTGTCTGACTCTAGTGGCCATGCAATGAGGCCTAAGCAATTCGTCATGTCACACAATCCAGCCGTCCCATGTAGGATGGCCGTCAGTTTTGACTTCATTTCATCATCGTTTGGTAGCATCATTTAGTTGTCTCATGCGGAGGGGACCATGCCGTTTAGGCAACGAGGCCTACAGCAACGCATTGCTTCCATTTTTTGTGTACGGGTGCAGCTTAGCCGTGCCAATCGTCATCTCGGATAACACCAAGCTCTCTCGATTACGATTTGCAAAATAGACGCATACCTCGCACCCGGACTCCCTGTTCTAGGTGTGCGTGTCCCCGGTCTTACATCACCGAGAAACGCACCATGCCTCTTGACCTAATTGTGATCCATGAATAATAATTAACACGGAAGCCCGACTGCTAGGACCAGGCTAGCTAATTCGATGAAAAAACCTTGTCAAAAATCTTGTTACGCCAGTCCAAAAATAGGGTGATTCGAGGATTATATTCCAGTTTGGTGCAAGAGAGCGCTGTCGATTTACATGGTCCCACGGTGGTACCCGAAGAAAAATAGATCATTCTTAGTGTGTAAGTTTGGTGACACCACATTGCCACCCTCGTGTTTGGGAGCAAAATGTAGAAGCAAGCTACGAGAGGCGAAGTGTGTAAAGCAATCAAAGGTTCGACAGGGAGAAAGAGACGTGCATCCTGGAAGTGTGTTGAACAATCGAGGTCCTGGAACTTGACTATCAGAAAATCCGCTGTTATCGCTTGGGTCTTTCTTTGTCGTGGACCCCTTCCTCCTCCGTGTATGGCTTTTGGGCCGTGTTTTTATCGGAGAGGTTCCATCGCCAATCGCCATGGCCCCTCTCTTGCAATCCGCCAACTCACGCAACCGGAGGCCCATGGATTCGAACGAATGGATTGGATTGAAGGTGGGGCCCACATATGCGCACCGAGAAAGAGAGAGAGAGAGAGAGAGAGAGGATGTGCAAGATGGGAACCCTTCGTCTGCTACGTTGTTTGTTTACGAACAAAAGAAGTATCGATGGAATGGAATCATGGACGAGGAAGAGGAAGTGGAAGGACGGGATTAGCCTAACCAGGCCAACACGAGAGAAGATGGGGAATGAAAATTGAGAACTTTGCTGTTTGACTTGATTAGAGGCCATTATAGACTGACTAATATAGATTACCCCAAAGATTTGGATGTGAGGGGGTAACGAGTGGAGGGAGTTAAAGTGATCTCTTTGATTTTGATCCCTCTATTACGTGTCAAAATTATAGCACCCAAACCCGCGATAGGTCCGCATTTTAATTTTCTTTTCTTACATGATATAAGTCTCTGGTTAGTTTGCTAGGACTATCGACATGGTCGTGGTTGATGAAAGGTTAAAAGATAACATCAACGCAAATGGATGGCAAAAACTTGTATCTTTTTTATCTTCGAATATTTTTTTGGATAGCATCATCTCTTACAATTTTTTGCATAAAAGGTATTGGATAGTTGGAGAGTAAGCCCTCTAGTGATGGGATGAAGTATAAACTGAGATTAGCACCTGTCATCCAGAAAAATAATAATTTTATAAGTATGAAAAACCTCCAACCAAATACAAAATGATTAATTTATTTATAAAATATAAAGGAAAACAGTATAATTATTTATTAAAAAACATAATACTAATGTGTTTAAAGCCACGATAGTATCATGATATTTTGTGGTCAGGCATGTTATTCGAAAGTCACGAACTCGGAAAAGACATACTTAAACATTAATTCTTTCTGGTTCTATAAACGTAAAAATAAAGGGATTCAAAATTTCTACCATGAGCAAACAGTTCTAACTCCATCAAACCTTTCATCCTCGGATAATTCAAAAGGACCTCTAGGTCAACTAGTTAGCACTTTCCTTTGATAGGGGTCTGGAGTTCAAACCCAGCGGCATTTTGACTATATTTAAGAGAATCTATAAAAGAAGAAGCTAGCCTTCCGAACCCACCAAGTTGTTCCTTAAAAAAAAAAAAAGTCCATGATGCTCTCTTGTACATTAGAATTCAGTGCATGAAGTCATGGTTAACATGGATCCGGCTCAAACTAGCTTGAGATCTAAAGTTCAGGCGTACAACCAACCCATTCGCTTGGTATTTTTCATCGGGTCCAGGTCCTCTTTTAAAAGATTATATCAGTTTGAGGTTCGAGGGCTCAAACTCGAGTATTTAAACTAATTCTTGTCCGATCCAATATCATCGAATCCAACTAATCCAACAATAATTGAAACAAATCTAACTCCACCGAAGAAATTTATGCATAACAGATATTTAATAATTTAAATTGAAATTTTTAGATTCCAATCATTTTCTACAGGAAAATCCATCAGGACCGTAGTTATCCTTGTGGGGCCTTAACAATACACGAAATAAACAAATCCACCAAGCTTCCCGTCCTCCTTGTAAGTTAGCTTGACGAGGAAGCGAGCCCTGGAAGCACTCACCCTCTGTCTACCGCCCACACCACGCAAAGGCAAAGCCGGGGCCCTTTCACCAGAGAAGATCCCTCACTTTTGACAAGCCACGCCTGGAGTGATTGAAACGGTGCCGGAGTGGGCATAACGGATCGATCCATCGCCATCCCTTTTTAAAACGGTTACCCTCTCAGGATACTGTTACAACTTTTAGAGACCCAGGCTGAGCGATCTTTGTCAGCAATACATAATATTTCGATCGTTTTCGTTTAACAAAAAATAAAATAATTGAAACCCCCGTCTTCGATCTATTGTACAGTCAGTTTTGATGATAGCCTCCGTCAAGATAAGGGATGGCTGCTTTTATTATCCGGGACTCATCCTTCGGCTTCTTGCGACTGTTGACGTTCCGGTGTGGGATGCTACGGTCCCTCGGACGGAGTTGACGGCGACCTTAGATATGTCCGTGTTATCCTCCGCATGGAACGTCTTATTATCATGGATTGATCAGAGGAAGGACGCGCCTGCTCATCACCCTTTATTAGAAATATCCATTTTTTGATGCAGGGTCGTGTTTCCTTCTCGGTTAGACATGTATACATGGAGACGAACTCAGCTGCTGACTGAGTCGTCTCGTCTATTGCCAATCATTCGGATCCGATCATATAGATCGATTGACATTCTGTTCTTCAACTTCGGGATCTTTTGTTAGCTGATTTTCTTGATTATATTCGTATTCGTTCCGAAGGAATGAATCGTTATAAAAAAAAAATAATTGTAGTACCACTGCAACCTGTCAAAAGAGCGGCTCCCCTCTGAACTGGCTCCGGACGTTTTCTGTTTTGGAAAAAAAAAATAAAAGAAATATGTGAATGCGGGACAAGCACCGGGCTGCGGCCCTAGCCCTAGCCACCGCAGGGTGGTATAAAGAATTTGATAAGAAAAGGAAAAGTATATTATATGCTTATGAGCCGCAAATAGGTCCTCGGAATACGAAAACATTAAGTAGCTGCATACAGACTCCAACAATGATAAACTAACCCAATTGCAATTCTCCGTATATACTAGGTACAGAGATTTTAGTTTAGCCTGCTTGGAATCTTTGTTGGTAGAAGCCCGCAACCCAATGTACATGATATTTCACCCTTGACTAGAATTAATCAAATATTAACTTCATTTTTATTATTCAAGAGAATTATTTATAGTTATATTTTATTTGTACATGTCGGCGTATATGTATATGCGTGCATATATAAACTTGAGATGGAGGTCCAGCGATAATATAAGAGATCCGGACCATTTCTAATCCTGATGGAATAAAATGGAATGCTCTGGTAATTAAAACCATGACAATTTTCATGGGACCAAAGATAATTAGGTTGTGACATCTCGTGGAGTCGATATAATTCGAACCAATATAAAAGGAATAAAAAGCATTGCGCGTGATTGATGTGGTTAGCCTTCTAAGCCTTGTATCCATGCATCATCTAGCATTATTAAATTAACTTAAAAAAAGATACTTAAAAAAAAAATCTTTGCTATCCGGAGAATTCAAAGTTCAAACTACTCGAAATTGAATTTGTGAAGACCATACATTCACTTAAAATTTATAATTGCAGATTTAATTAACACGTGCACAAGCATGTAAATGACATTGAATAAAATAGCGACCAACTCAAACTTGCTCATATCCTATCTCCCTCCCCCACAAGAAGATCCAAGAAGTAAAAGAAAAGGCCAACTCGAACCTGATGTGATTAAAAGGTGAATTAAGAGATCAAGCTGCGTTCTTGAATACATTACCTAATTATATGGATTCACGTGCTTCGTTGCATGCTCGGCATTACTCTCTAGCGTTATTCAATATCATGCGAGGTGTTTCACGTTAAAGCTCGTGAATACAATTCAAGTATAGAGAATATCAGATCGTACCGTAACTCCATAAATACTTTAATGTATTTTTTTTTTTTTTTAAAAAAAAAGGGGATATACCGTGCTGTGCCGGGAAAAGGTTTTATTTGTAGAGGCAGGGATTGGGACATGCCTCCCCTTTTTGGTTCATTCTTTGTGCCCGGGACATGATATTATGCCTTTCGGCGCAGCAGCCTCCCGATTATTTATTCATCCCTTGCTTTAAATTAATGGGAGTTTCTGTTCACCGCCAGTGCGAAGCCAAGCAAAGCGGCAAACAACTCCTTTAAAGCGGCGCACGGTGCACCCAACAAATAAGCTGGACCCGCTGATTTATTATTTTTGAGGCTTGGTTTGATGACAACACCCCCCCCCCCCCACACCCCACAAATAAATATTTACCGCGCGACGATTGAAGCCACGTCACGTGACGGTTTGGGCTACTTTTTTCGCGTGCTCTGGAGTCGAATTTTGGAATAAAATCAGCCTATAAATGAATTAGGGAAATTTTTTTTAAAATAATATTTTTTAAATAAAAAATTATCAAAATAAGTGTTTCAGGATATATTTCTCGAAATAGATGATTTCGACCGTGACGGTGACAGGATATCTAAGTTCATCTTTTTAAAAAATAAAATCCTTATATTCCAACATTATTTTTTTTAATTTAATTTTAAAATTTGATGTGACACGAATTAAATTAATATGATATTGAATGTATCTTACGAAAAGAGACAAATTCAGTTTTGAATTTTTTTCGACCGGACGAATTCAAAATCATTTTTTTTATAATTTTATAAATATTATTATTATTTTAAATAAAATTAATAAATTTTAATTTTAAATAAATAAATAAATAAATAAAAAATTAGTATTAATTAAAATTTTATATATTATTTTTTGATAATATTAATTATTATATTATTTTAAGATAATATTAATTAAAAATAATATTAATTAACTATATAAAAATAATATTAATTTAAAATTAATAATAATTTAACTAAAAACTAATATTAATTGAAAATAATATTAATTAAAAAATATTATAATAAAATATTATAATATATATTATATTTGTAATAATTATTTTATATTCTAAAATATAATGAATATATTATAATTTATTATATTATATATTATAATTTTTATAATATAGTATATTTTTTTAAAAAAAATAAAAAAAAATAAAAATAATCATCATGTCGATACTATTCGGTCGTTAGCTCGGTACCAGTTCGGTCGACAGCCCGGTGTCAGTCCGATCCCTTGCTCAGGAGCGGTGACAGGACCCCGATGACTGGACCGGCGATCGGGTCTATGGTATGACTGGGTCTAGACCGGTGACAGGATCTTGGAGGTCGGATAGGTAGTTGGACCCGGGTGGCTGAAACGGGGGCCGCACCTGGGGTCGGACCGGGGCCCGCACCGGGGGCCGGACCGGCTGTAGGACCAGGGGCTGCACCGGGGACCCTGGTCCGGCCCCCAGTCCGGTGTCGGTCCGGCCACCCGGGTCCGACTATCTGTCCGACCGCCAAGATCCTGTCACCGGTCTAGCCCCAATCATGCCACGGACCCGATCACCGGTCTGGTTGTCGGGGTACTGCCACCGCTCCTGAGCAAGGGATCGGACTGATACCAGGCTGTCGACCGAACTGGTACCTGGCTAGCGACGGAATATTATAGACATGATGATTATTTTTTATTTTTTTAAATTTTTTTTATAATATATTATAAAAATTATAATATATAATATAATAAATTATAATATATTTATTATATTTTATAATATAAAATAATTATTACAATATAATATATATTATAATATCTTTTAATTAATGTTATTTTCAATTAATATTATTTTTAATTAAATTATTATTAATTTTAAATTAATATTATTTTTATATAGTTAATTAATATTATCTTAAAATAATATAATAATTATATTATCAAAAAAATAATATATAAAATTTTAATTAATACTAATTTTATTTATTTATTTATTTATTTATTTAAAATTAAAATTTATTAATTTTATTTAAAAATAATAATAATATTTATAAAATTATATAAAAAAAGAAATTTGGTTTTGAGTTCGTCTGTTGGAAAGATGGATTCAAAACTGTATTCGTCTTTCCATAAAACGAATTTAATATTATATTAATTTAATTCGTATCACACCAAATTTTAAAATTAAATTAAAAAAAAATAACGTCGATTTATAAGGATTTCATCTTTTCAAAAAATGAGATTGAATTCGTCTTTTGAAAAGACAAAGTTGGATTTGTCTTTTAAAGAAACGAACTCAGATGTCCCGTCACTGTCATGTCGATTGAAATCATCTATTCTTATAAATATATCTTGAAATATCTATTTTAATAAATTTTTATTTAAAAAATATTATTTATAAAAAAAATCAAAAAAAAAAGAGAAAGCTGGAAGCGCCGACCAGGCAACGCGAGGGGGGTTGCACTGCGCAACCGCCAGAGCACCAATGCATTTGGCCCCTCCACCTTTTTATATGGCATGTCCTCCTCCTTCCTTTCTTCCCTTCTTCTTCACGCCTTCTAGTGCTTGGAGACCGCCAGTACTTACTTTTCTCGGAAAAAAGAAAGCCACTAGTACTTTATACGCTTCCATGTATCCTTTTACGTTTTTCTCTTTTCCTTTTTTCCTTCGCTGGAACCTATTACCCTTGCACCAATCTCCCGAAATTCTGCTCAAAAGAAAGCTTTTAAGCGAAATGGCAATGATACCCTCTCTCCTCTTTTTCATAACGTTTTTGGTCTGAAAACAGGGAACAGTGAAAGCATAAACTTGTTCACCAATCGCCACCGGGGCTGACGGTAACACAAACAAGCTTTGAGATTAGTTCTCCATGCATGATGATGGTAAGGGTTGCACCGCGTTCTGGTTAAAGAAAGAATAGAATCCCGCACGTCAGGGGTCCGGAAAGCACGGATGGGAAACCGCGGCCTTGAAGGGAGGCAGGACGCCCTTAAAACTTTTTTTTTTTTCCTTCTTTCATCTGTGTTTTACTCAAAAAGAAAAAAAAAAAAACGAACTCCAATGTGAAGCGAGAGTGGAACACTTTGCAGTCGAAACTGAGGCGCTGGTATCATGGTAATAGAGATCTCACATTCTATCGTGATTTCTTAATCTTCATGTACTCCGTTTTCGCACAGGCATCCATTAAAGAGAACAAAACACAGGCTATATAAAGGTGTTAATGTTGGTGAAACAAGAGTGTTGGCTTGAGAGGGATCGAGCCACGGTTATCAGTTGGCTTGCTTCTGAAAAGTGTGATATGAGACTTACTGTATAGAGTTACTTGCCATCTCATGCATGATCCCTGAACAACAACTGCCATTATTTTAATGCGCTTCCAGAAGGAAATCAAGTAACGGACCACTCCGCTAACCTGGTCTTTTCTGATTCTCTTCAAAGTCCTCGTGTGCGGGTCTCCAACTTCCCTCCACATCCCTCCTTTGTGGTTGATGTAGGTGCTCGAACGGCTTATTTCTAAGTGTCTTCTCTCTTTATGCTTGTGTCTTTGGCCTCGGTCGCTTCACTCAACCACACACACACACACACACACACACACACACACACACACACACACAAAGAAGAGGGTGGAGAAGATGTAGCAGGGGCGAAGACTTCTGTATACTTTGTCTTGTTGATCTGCATTGCGATAGTTGAGATATCTAACCACGTGGCACTATATATACTAGTTTATAGAAGTTCAATCAGTACGTGCTACGTGCTAACTATTATTTGCGAGGTCAAACTATCATACCACCTTCGATTCATTATAATCGTCGTCGCACTAACCAAAAAGGACTGTTTTTTTTTTTTTTTGGTAATTACGCGACTCAGAACTCTTCAGTGGTCCAGAAACTTCTCATGTTCTGCATTTTTATTTTTTGTTATATACACAGTACGTGCCATGCTTTGATTGGAAATCGAACGCTCCACCATCGCCGATTTCAGGATGCACCTGTTAAGAATTATCATCTAGCCTTGCAAGCTAGACGACCTCTTCCATTTAAAATGACATGTTTTTAGGTTGGGAGATCTCTCCTGATTTTATTTTTTATTTTTTAAAATTAAAATTAAAATTAAAATTTTTAATTTTATCATCATCATCGAAGAGAACATTTTTAGGAATACTGGCCATGGCAAATAGGCAATGCATGGTTTTACTCTGTCCGGACAAGACTTGGTCGCCGAGGCTTGCATTGCTCGTTATCTGAGTCAGGGGAAGCCTGTTTGGTTTTATGGTGGCATCCTATCACGCAAACCAACAGAACCGGGTCAACCTGACCCGTGTCTGCATCGACCCTTATTTTTCTTTATTAACACCGTCCATGGTCCACACTCGTTAATTCTCGGAGTATAAAGTCCAGGAGGTGGTCTTTGATTCACCTTCCTAGTCTACTTGTTATAAAACAATTAGCAAAGGATTCGCCCCCTCTAACTGAGTGTCATCGTCTCTGCTTGCCTATATATATATATATATATATATTATATATATATATTGTACAAAGGGCAATTTACCTTTAATCAACAGCTCATGTGTATGCCTATATCTATTATGCACAAAGCATGTATTATTACGTATGAAAATTGACGTTTTTTAAGTGCGTGCAAATGCAGGTCTAATCATCTGCAATCACTTAATGCAAAATGCTGACAACGTCGTGATTAGACATTGGCGACTTTCTTCGCAAACGGAAGATCATGAAAAATGGAAGGAGATTGGACATTGGCGACTTTCTTTCTTTCTTTTTTTTTTTTTTTTTTTTTGATGCAAAATGCTGACAACGCCGTGATTAGACATCGGCGATTTTCGTCCTTATCCCCCCACCCCCCATAAATAAATAAAAAAAAAAAAAAAAAAAAAAAGAGGGAACCATCTTGCTTACGTCTAGGGTTAAAAAAAGGGTCAGCAAGATCTAAGATTTTTTTTTTTTTTTTTTTGGTAACCAAAAGAAATAGAAAGTGTATATCTTGTTGTAGCTATTCTCGTAGATCTTCGTCCTATATTAATAGAACAAGAATAAAAGAAAAGATCCTGATCTTTTATCAACACCAACTGTCGTGGATTCAGAAATTTTTTTGAATTTAATCGGGAATCATGTTTCGAATTCGTGATTGATCGATAGCACGACAAAATCTCTATCAATCGGGCTATCATCTTAGCAGTCAAGATCAAGTTTTTGTTATATATCATTGACACGATTCAACCGTACGTGGATGCCTTGATGCTGAGCAGCCCTATTCAAGACAATGCAAACCTGGTTTGGATCAATCCTGACCTAACCTCTTAATAAAAGTTTCGCACACGCTCGAAGCCTAGGCTGATGGCCGAAGAAATTAGATCGGGCACGTGTCTAGTTCTTTGCAGTCAAGTAGATTCTTTTGCGGATCCTTTTGAAGCGCATCCGGGTCTCACCGAGAGTCACCAAACACAGGCCACCTCTTGCACTCGTAATTAATGTTCCCATGATATCAGAGTTTCATCATCATCGTTTTTTCAGTTTGCTGTTGTAACTATGGCAACGGTCTGTACTTCTCCTGCTGGGTTTTGACTCTTGACTGGGATCATCTATCAATAAACTACCGGAGTACTCACCATTGACGTGGTCTTTTTAGTTGTCGTAACAGTAAAATACTTTCTTGGTTTAAAATGAGTTAATTACCTTTACGCCTGCCGTGTTGTTTCGGGTAGGTTTGCGTTGAATGGACGGCAGGGATGACATCCACCAGGCAGTTCATGACGGCAGATATTTTAGACTTTCCAAGTATAAGATTTGTTGTCGTATCGAAATTAAAAAAAAAAAAAAAGAGAAAAGAAAAGGAAAAAAAAAAAAAAAACAAAAACAGAAGATATGGAACCGAAAGAAAAAAGGGAATCATCATGTGGTCGTCCGCTTGTTTTTTTCTAAAAAAAAAAATCATCCTGAATAAATTCGGGGGGTTTAATTAAATTAAATCAGATTGTATGAATGGTGCTGTCGTTTTCTCCGAAATGCTTCGGACATGTCCCGTTAGGCCACTTCCATTAAATTCCTCTTCCTTTCACGCTTTTGGCCGTTTCCACCTTTTCCCTTGCCACGCCCCCCTCGGACGTCGGTCGCGGCCCCGGGCCTCCAGAGGAGGCAGAGTACAACGAATGCAAGCCCCACGCCACCTGTTAGTCCTGATTCCTTTGTTTTATAGTCCTGATTCCTTTGTTTTATTTTCAGGTTTTAGCTGGATACTTCTGCCCGTTTCCATAGGTGTGATAACCTCCAGGACGCATGCAAAGCGACGTCTAAAATAACGGCTCGTTAATTAATAAAAATAAAATAAAATAGCAAAACATATTATTCATCTATTAATTTATCGTAATTGCTAATTTTTGACCGTTTATCTAAATAAAAATAGTATTTTGCATATTTAGATTTCCATACTACTTGATAGCCCATTTCGAATTATCGATCGTTAGGGTTTTATTTAGAAGTAAAATTTAATAGCTATTATTTTGAATGATGCCATGTTTCCTCCCTTTGTTTCTTGAAAATATATATGGTATTAAAATCTTGTCCCATTCAACATTTCCACTCTAATCATATATCAAAAATTATCTTGAGATTAATTTTATATTTCAAATAATTTTTATTTCTTAAAAATAAATAAAAATATTAATGCTTTTTCCTAATCCATACATTTTATCTTTCTTATCTTAAAAGTTTAGTTACTTTTAATATGCATTGCCCATCTTAAATTCTTATTTAAATTATCTACTATTCACTCATCAGTAATATAATTTTGTTATATGTAGATTTACTATATGTAGATAATGCGCAATTAGTAAATAAGGATTGATTTTTCTATAATATACAGAATGTATTGCCAAATATTTAATATGATTTTATAAGATCTATTTTTATTCAAAAAAATTCTAGCTAATTAAAAGATATTCTGATTAATTTATAGATTATTTAGGTTTCATTAGAAAAGAGAGGATTCGTTAGTGCAACAAACTCTTGGTGAGATAATTATATGTCTTTCGAAGATTTTTAAAAAAATATATGACTGGTCAAAAACAAAAATAAATAATAATATAATTTTAAATATAGTATATTAGTTTTTTAATGATAAATAAATAGATGAATATGAATACTTATTACTTAACTACAAATTTGAAAGCCTACTAAAATTTACTATCATAAAATTGAAAATCCTTATAGAGATTTGCCATCTTGCTTCAAGAGGAAAGAGAAAATATGTAACTAAATACAAATTTTTAATAAAATATTAGTTTCTATTATTATTTTTTATTATAAAATATGGAAAGTTTAAACGTTCAGTGCTTTAATTTATATTTACCATGTTCTTATATATAATGTCTTGAAAAAAGATAAGTAAAATTTTACTTATCTTTTTTTTTTAATTAAAATGAAGGCTACACTAAAATCTAAATTAATACTATAAAAATTTTAAGTAAATTTATTAATTTTGCGCTTGGCACCTTCTATAATATCAAGTACTAAAAATATTGATAAAAAATTCTTATTTATTTTAATTTCGATGTTCTTATATTTATTTGTATTTTGCAAACGCGAAGCTGTTAGGAATGGAGGAAGTCATTATAACGGTCGTTGCTTAAAACTGCTGTTGGCTACTTTTCCCGCTCCTTACAATGGCAAAAAACCCACTGGCCGCATCCCACTCAGAAGGGCATTCTCGTAATCTCGCTCTATAAATACCCCTCCTCGGTATTCTCGACTTCTCCAGCTTCTCTCTCCTCTTCTTTACCGTATCCCAGTCTATACACACCTTTTTTCCCCTTCCCTATTCCCACAGTGTGCGACTCTCCAGTACGAGCTTCAGCCCTCCCTCTCCTTTATTTGCTTGTCAGCTCTCTCTCTCTCCCCGTCCGTTTCTTCCTCTCTTTCTCTCTCCTCTTCAAACCCTGATATTTTTCCTGCTACCCTTCGTCTCTCCTCGTTCCAATTCGGTCTCCGGCGATGGCTAGGGTTTCGGCCGCCATCGAGAGCGGGCTTCCGCGAAGCCTCTGATGATGGAGAGGAGGCTCTCTTTCCGCCAAGAAAGCAGCGTGTGCGACGTCGGGGTGATCTCGTCTTTTCCGTTCCGAGTTCCGAAGCAGGGGTCTTGAACGTTTCTTCGGTGGTGATTTCTGGCGACTCGGAAGGGAGAAGGTTTAAATCGCTGATGAAAACGAGTGGGGTTGCCTTCAGATCGAAATAAATTAGGTTTTGAGTGCTTGCGCGCGTGGTCCGAGCTAGTTCGCGTGGTCAAGTTGGCACTCTTCAAGTTGGGAGCGAGATCGGGTTGCATGCCTGTTTCTTGGATTCAGGGGTTCAAGTCCCACTGTATCGCGTGATGTTAGATTATTCGCGAAGTATCTGGAGGCTGGTTTGAAGCAAATCGGAGGCCGTTCTCGAAGGATTTCTAAATATTTGAAGTTTTTTAAAAATTTGATTCCATTTTTCTTTGATTTTTTTTTTTTAAAAGAAAGGGCGGAGTTTTGGCCTTCCCAAGATTTTAACGTTTCCATAAGCCCTAAATCAAATTGTTCCATCCTTACCTATCATCATTCTCGCAATCACAGATAGGTTTCCTAGATAATT
The DNA here is from genome assembly GCA_021397845.1 of Areca catechu. Classification (NCBI taxonomy): domain Eukaryota; kingdom Viridiplantae; phylum Streptophyta; class Magnoliopsida; order Arecales; family Arecaceae; genus Areca; species Areca catechu. Next base: position 1,389,481 of record CM038049.1, on the reverse strand, counting down.
TGATTGATATTGGAAGGAAAAACAAAAGAAGGAATAGAGGGATTTGAAGAAGGGAAGTACCTGTCTTTAGTTTCTCTATTTGCTTTTTGGTCTGGAGAGTCGTTTTGAAGAGATGGCCACGGCAATGGCGGTGAGGAGCGGCGGGGGTGGTGGTTTGGAGAAGCAGCCTATTGACACCGGGAAGTACGTGAGATACACTGCAGAGCAGGTGGAGGCGCTTGAGAGGGTCTACGCCGAGTGCCCGAAACCGAACTCGATGCGTCGTCAGCAGCTGATCCGTGAGTGCCCGATCTTGGCCAACATTGAGCCCAAACAGATTAAGGTCTGGTTCCAGAATCGAAGGTAAGAGCTTGGTGGAATGGTAAGGAGAGTGGACTTGATTAATCATTTGTCTCTAAATTCATGAATCTTGGTTGTAGTCTCTTCAAATCGTCAAAATGGAGTGTTTGAAGTTTTTTTTTTTTTAATATTTTTTTTTTTAATTTTTTTTAATTTTAATGTTACCTTGCTTTTGAGTTTTTTTTTTTTTTTTTTAAAAAATTCTCATTTCTCAGTTTTTTTAAATAATGAATCCTTCTCTTGTGGTGAAACTCGCAAAAAAATCTACGAAAAAGGAAAAGAAAAGCAGGAATGAGGGAAGATCGAGTAAATTATTTTCAAGTACACCATCTTTTTCTTTGCCCATTTCCCACTCCTTGATCTCTTTTGCTTGTATAGATGGACTGCTTTTGAAGTTTGGAGTTTCATTTTTCATGACATTTTCAATTTTGCAAACTTGCCCTGGCAACTAGGAGGAATGATAAGATTAGTGTCTTTCTCTTCTTTCAGGTGTCGTGAGAAGCAAAGAAAAGAAGCTTCTCGGCTTCAGGCTGTTAATAGAAAGTTGACTGCGATGAATAAGCTTTTGATGGAGGAAAATGAGCGCCTTCAGAAGCAGGTCACACAGCTGGTTCATGAGAATGCTTACATGCGACAACAACTACAGAATGTAGGTTTTACAGTTCTCTATTGTCAGATGTTTAATTCTATGGGGTGTGAATGAAATTAGTGGCAACGTATGACATAATGCTTCACGTGCTCTTACAAGTTCATAAAAGTGCTTGAGACACCATTCCTGTCAACGACTTATTCATTTAGAATATTGTTGTTACTGCTGTCAATTCAATCTGCTGCCTAGCATAGTTTCTTGGTTTTCAACTAAGAAATGCTATATTATGGAGTTTGTGATTTGATGAAGCATATTCTGTTTTTTCTTCGTCTGTGATAGGCTTCGCTGGCTAATGACACAAGCTGTGAATCAGTTGTGACAACTCCCCAAAATGCTCTAAGAGATGCAAGTAATCCTGCTGGGTATGATCTTCCATTCCCTTCTAGATGCAATGTCTACTTTTCAACTCAAGTATGATTTTGTTATATTATGAACTCTTCTCTTTTGTGCTATTTTGCAGACTCCTGTCTATTGCTGAGGAGACCTTGGCAGAGTTCCTTTCAAAGGCTACAGGGACTGCTGTCGATTGGGTCCAGATGCCCGGGATGAAGGTAATGAATGTAGCAGTTAAATGACAGTTGGCAACTAAATGCATGAGAGAACACATTTAGTATTAAAGCATCTGTGAAATATTTTTCTTCTCACCTCGGGTATAAATCTGGTGGTCAATAATTTGTTCTCTTGGTGTATTTTGTGATTAGCCTGGTCCGGATTCGATTGGGATTGTTGCTATTTCGCATTGTACCAGTGGGGTGGCAGCACGAGCCTGTGGTCTAGTGAGTTTAGAGCCTACAAAGGTTAGGTTATCCTTTCCTGAACTTTTAAAATCCTTCATGTCAGTGAGATATTGACAAGAATCAAAAAATGTATTTAATTTGTTTTGATGGCCTTGATAATTTTATTGGATGAAAAGCCAGTATTGATTTGGAAACAAAAGATTCAGAAGGTCAAAAGAACAAGTGACCTAAAAGAAAAATTTGAAATGATTAACTATATAAATGATACCATCATTAATCATTCTCTCACAACTGTTAAACTTATCATTTGGCAGATTGCGGAGATCCTTAAAGATCGTCCCTCATGGTTCCGTGATTGTCGGAGCCTTGAAGTCTTCACCATGTTTCCTGCTGGAAATGGAGGTACAATTGAACTGGTGTACATGCAGGTCAGAAACTGAAATTACTTTCTTTTATGGTCTGGACTACGGTTAATCTTCCTTAAGTTTGATACTTTTTCTCTCACTTCAGGTTTATATATATATATTTTTATACCCATTTGATTTCTTTGGTTTTGGTGTTGTTCAGACTTATGCTCCAACTACATTAGCTCCTGCACATGACTTTTGGACTCTTAGGTACACCATAGGTTTAGAAGATGGCAGTCTTGTGGTATGTTCTGTAGCCTGTCATCAGGCCTGATGATCCCTTCTAATACTTATGGTGCTTATAAATAGTTATGTTGGCTAATGATATTATATCTCAGGTTTGTGAGCGATCTTTGAGTGGTTCTGGTGGTGGCCCTAATGCGACTACTGCTCACCAATTTGTAAGAGCTGAGATGCTTTCCAGTGGATATTTGATTCGGCCATGCGATGGTGGGGGCTCAATTGTCCACATAGTGGACCATTTGGATTTGGAGGTATTACACGTCATTTGCTTATCTAATGTCTTAGATTATAAGTACCTTACCAATAAAAAAACTTTGGCATGTATTACTTTTTTAATAAAAAGGAAAACAAAAATTTGACTCTCTGTTCCTTCATCAGGCATGGAGCATTCCAGAAGTGTTGCGACCACTTTATGAGTCATCCAGGATAGTGGCCCAGAAGATGACTACTGCTGTACGTAATCAGATTTTTATGTTATGTAGCACCCTGGCTCTTTAATAGTTTGCTCCTCCTTTCATGTTGTTCTTTGAGAATTGGAAGATGCAGTACTAACTAAATTGACTTCTGGTACAAAACTATTCATCTTTGCAGACTTGCAGTTCTTAAATTCATGCTAATAATCTCAGTTATGTTGATTTGGTCTCTGGTTTGGCTGTCAGGAAAGTAAGGTCCTGTTTGGCTTTTGGAGTGCCTTAAAGTATTTTCAGGCTCTCCAAAAGTATTTTTGGATGGTACAATATTTGGTAAAAAAATTGGAAAAAGCTGTTTTGGCTTTGCTAAAAAGGGTCTACTTGGAAAAAGCTTTATTTTGAAGCTTCTCGTTAAAAATATTTTATGGCCAATATCCAAAAGTAATTTTTATTTAAATAAAATTATTTTAATGACCAAAATATCCACCAATAAATATCCTAATTACATCTTATTATCATATCATATTATAAATATAATATAATATAATATAATAATAAATTAATATTATAATATATTACAAATATATAATATAATTTATTGTTATATTATCATATAATAAAAATACAATCTAATATAATAATATTATATTATATTATATTATAATAATATAATATAATCTGTTACATTTTAAATCATTATATTATAATCTATTATTATTATGTTACATTATAATACTAGGTTTGATTAAGTGCACATAGATTAACAGTTAAGCTGAGTTAACCCAGGTACATTTGCCATTTCTTCCCATCATATTTCAGCATCCAAGTAGAGCCTTAGTAACATTGAGATGTCAGTTGAACACCTTAATGATGTGGCCCATCCTCAGTGATAAGTTAGCTGGTTCTCTACTGAATTTGCTGTGGTTTTTGTATTAAGAAGAAAATGAATTGTTTGTCTTGTTGTTTGAAGGCACTGCGTCATGTAAGACAAATAGCACAGGAAATGAATGGTGAAGTGGTCTACACTTTGGGTAGACAGCCTGCTGTTCTGCGAACTTTTAGCCAGAGATTAAGCAGGTGAATTATCCAGTAATAAATTATACCTAGTATATAATTTATTATCATGAACTTAATCATACTCTCATCCCTTTATGTCTCTCAGACTCCCCCTTTTTTTCTAATTTTCTTCCAGAGGCTTTAACGATGCTATCAATGGTTTTGTTGATGATGGCTGGTCGCCTATGGGTGGTGATGGTGTGGAGGATGTAGTAGTTGCTACTAACACATCAAGGAAAATCAGTGCTCAGGCCAGTTCTGCTAATGCTTTTTCAGTGTCTGGAGGTGTCATCTGTGCTAAGGCATCAATGCTACTGCAAGTAAGCTCTAAAGTTAAAAGTTGCAACTGCCACCTTTCATTTTTCTTTTGGGTGATTGCTCTATTTCTAATTTGTTTCTTAGGGATGCTTTTTGATATCTGAGCAGTATTTTCATAGTTTATTATATAATTATCAAGATGTAAGTTTAAGGCACTAAGTATCTAAGTGTTGAAAGTAGAGAATTCTATTAGCTATTTGGTCTACAGGATTGAGTACTTGTCTAAAAAGGAACTAAAGATTCAGACACCACAAAAACCTATTTCGAAAACCTGTTTTTTAGTTCAGAAAATGGTTTAGTTGGGTGATTAATTAAAACCTATTTTTGAGATCTTATTGTTATTCATTTGCTTCCATATGATTCCAGTTTAATGTTCACCTAATTGGTTACTTATAAATGACTTCAGCAAGGTAAACTTGGCCTGCTAATTAATATTGGAGGTTCTAAAGTTTAGTAATAGAGGCACATATTGGAAATTCTGTTGTTTTTTAGCTAGATGCTACCAAAGCTAACATATTTTTTTGGCCATTCTAGAATGTGCCTCCAGCTTTACTGGTTCGGTTTCTGAGGGAGCACCGTTCTGAATGGGCTGATTACAATATAGATGCATATTCTGCAGCATCATTGAAAGCTGGCTCATGTTCCTTTCCTGGATTGAGACCCCTTAGATTTTCTGGGAGCCAAATTATCATGCCTCTGGCTCACACTGTGGAGAATGAGGAGGTATGTTTGCTATCAGCACCATGGAAGGAACTAAGCATTTGTCATCAAACAATATATAATAATGGATTGTTTACATGTATTTATTCCATTGAGAGTTTGCTTGATTTTCTTTAACGAAGCTATTAAATAGTTTTTCCTTGTTTTATCCATGTGTTTTGGAGATCTTCAAAGTATGCTGAGTGGTATAACTTCTGAGAAAATTTGCATGACTGTGAAACCTATAACCTCGGCCACCTGGAAGGTCTATCTTTAAATTTGTCATATTCATTTCTCTAAGTCGAATAATATATGCAGTTTCTTGAAGTAGTTCGTCTTGAAGGCCAGGCTGTTACTCAAGATGAAGCTATGTTATCCAGGGATGTTCATCTCCTACAGGTACCCTTTTTTCTATCGATCTAAGCATTCTAAGATATTCTTCTTCCCGTTTAATATCTACATATTTAAAGAGGATAAAGTTCAATGCTATTATTTGTTGGCGAATATAGATTATAACTGGAGTTATTGGATTATTTGGTTATGACATTAAAAAATATATATATTAAGGAAAAAAAACCACACCAGTCCTGAAGGTTTTGACTTTAATATGTCATATATAGTATAATTACTTGCTATTTGTTTTTGGTTGGGTGAAAGCATTGCTAGAATGAAAATAAAAAAATCTGATAAATTTTTGGCGGAGTTATAATCTAGTTCACAAGATCTGCTAACTTCTTATTTTTTCTTCTGGTCTTCTGCCTTCTAATTTTGGCATGTATCTGTAGTTTTTTACCATCAAAATTATCATCATTCCATATTATTCTATAGCTTTTTATGAACTTATTGTCCTGGACAACTGATGCATGGCTGTCAGTCTGTCACTCTCTTTGTGATTTGTGAACCAATTTATGATGATGATGCTTAAATATTTGGAACAAGAAATAACAATGCAACTTTTTAAAACCAGCTTAAACTATTTTACTGAAACATGTTGTAATGCTTTAAAGCCAAACCATAAGTGTTGAAGCACATTACATTTATAAAACTCTAATTTAGTTACTGGATTGTCCACTGACCATTTTAAAAGCTCAACATCCTAAAGGGGTTTATAGTGGTTTATAATGTCTCCAGATTAAAAGCTATCATGTCTATTTTGTATTGGTTGTACCGCTAAGAAATGATGTATCTGCTCCTGATATATTGCAGTTCAAATATCTTTAAAGCTTTGTTGGCATGATATTTAACCTGTGGAAGTTGTAGTAGCTTAATAACCAGACTGCCAATTTAATAATCCTTTGGTTGTTCGTATTTGCAGCTTTGTAGTGGAATTGATGAGAATGCTGTGGGAGCTTGCTTTCAACTTGTTTTTGCACCGATCGATGAACTTTTCCCAGACGATGCTCCACTTTTACCTTCTGGTTTCCGTGTCATACCATTGGATACGAAATCAGTTAAGCATGCTTATCAGAGTTGTACTCCATTTCTCTTTTGCTTGTCCATTCTTCTGTTGCTGATAGTGTGCTGACTACAGATTTATGATAACCATGAAGCCTTGCCCTGAATATTTAAGATAAAATATATTTCCAATCGGTTCACCATTTTCTAGATTTTGTGTCATGCCAGTGTATGTGCAACTTGAGCCTGACCTGCAAGGGGCCTGCAACTTAACCTGCAAGCTGTGGGCCAGCTGCAGGCCTTCAAAGAAATGTGCTGGCCCATCCTGCGACCGAACCTGCAGTACACCAAATAGGCCCTAAGTGGCTAAAATTGTCTTTCATAGCTTTTTGGAGCTAAAGTGTACGACTAGCCTAAACATGGCTACTCAATTTTCAACTTTTTATCCTAGTTGGTTCTTTGTTGTGTCCTCATAATTTGTGTTTGCAAAGGTAATCTACAGTTCATACACTGTGGCACCTAGGATCCTACATAACACCGGCTCAACATTTTCTTGTCCCTGACATCATATATTCCCTGTGCAGGAAGGCTTGGCTTCTAGTCGTACATTAGATCTAGCATCGAGCCTAGACGTAGGCTCCGCCACAAATCGCTGTGCTGGTGACACATCCACAAATGATCACAACTTGCGATCAGTGTTGACAATTGCCTTTCAATTTCCCTATGAAGTGAACCTTCAAGACAGTGTTGCTGCAATGGCCAGGCAGTATGTTCGAAGCATTGTCTCAGCAGTACAAAGGGTCTCCATGGCATTATCTCCTTCCCGACCTGGTTTACATGTGGGGCAGAAGCTACTACCAGGTTCCCCGGAAGCTGTCACCCTTGCTCAGTGGATTTGTCAGAGCTACAAGTAAATTCATCTGACTCTTCTTTAATCATCCTTTTACTCAAAAATAAAGGTCTCTGTATAAATTTAGATCATGAATGATTAGTAGATTTCATGATAATTTTGGAATTATCTCATCTATGTTCTACAATATGTATGAGGCACCATGTTGATATGACTATATTTGCCACTTTATAACATATAGCAAGACATTAAAATTAGAACGATAAAGAGATGCCATTGTCAGACTCTTGCATCTTACAGTGAAATTTATTCTGTGATCTTATTGACTGGTTGAATTTTCTTCAATGTTTGCAGTTACTACTTGGGGATGGAGTTGCTGAGGTATGATGGTGAAACTGGAGAATCCTTGTTGAAAGTGCTGTGGCATCATCAAGATGCCATTTTGTGCTGCTCTTTCAAGGTATGGTGGGGAGTGAAATTCCTTATACCGTGGCAAAAAAAAATGCTAAGGTTTATTGTGCCCATATTTTGTCTATGCTATGTGTTGAAGACACTAACTGCTGCTGACTTGCAGCTAGAAATCAAGGGGCTATTTTAATGTCTGTTATGCTACTCATGAATGGCATGTTGGGGCTTCGGTTTTAATTCTGGAATGATAATACTGTACTTTTAGGTATGGTCAATAATAGGAAAACACAATGCTGCAAATTGGAGATTCCACAAGTCCTGTGGATCAGGATACCCTAGAGTCCGTTTCTTAAATTGATCACTGTTTATGATTTTGAATCCTTGTTTTTTCTTCAGTTAGTTGGAGTAATTGCTGTTTTGTACTTTATTTATTAATTAATTTTTTAAAAATGTATTTATAATTTTTTTTGGGGTTGGGCTATGCCTGGCTCTTTCCCTCAAAAAGAAGTTTTTGTGTGTGTGTGTGTGTTGGGGGGGGGGGGGGCGCGGAAGAAGATAATACGTGCAAGGTTAGTATCCGGACATTCTAAAGTGTACTGAAAGCACTCTTCATAGCTGGTGTTGCCGATAGATGATTGAATTTTGGCATGTTATATTTGTAGCACAACAGGGTAATTTTCTGGCATGTTATGAGGATAACATTGGGCATCCAATCTTATAGATGAAAATTTGTAATCTGGGCATCAAGGCTGTGGGCTTATAGTGCAAGAGTTGCCAAACATATTCTTGGATAGCGACTACCATTGTCTGTTTACAAAATGCTCGTGTATATGACGTTCCAGCATGCTGTACAGGATTAGCATGTCAGGGCATCCAAACACCCTCCTGGAAGTAGTGTTGTATGGGTTCTACTATATTTTTTTTAGAGTGAGTAGTCAACAATTTTGATAAATGATCTGTTCAATTGGCGTGCAACATGATCTTGGTATAACACATCATAGCAGACCCAAAGGGAGCTAACATTTTTCTGCCTTGGATAGTTTCTTAACAGATTGTAAACACTACTTTCCTTGACATGTTTTGAGATTCTGAATTGATGACTTAATTTTACAGATGCAACCAATTTTCACCTTTGCGAACCAGGCAGGGCTTGATATGTTAGAAACAACACTGATTGCCCTGCAAGACATCAGTCTTGATAAGATTTTTGATGAACCTGGGCGGAAAGCTCTATGCTCCGAATTTACAAAGTTGATGGAACAGGTATGCATGCCTTCAACTTGCTATTACTATCTGCTTATCAGTGATCACTATAAAAGCTGGTTCCACTAGGGCCCAATTTAAATAGTGACCAGGTCTTTAGTGCTCATTCGTTTTGCTAATTTCATTAATAAGTTTTGATATAGAATGCTAATTGTTCTGGAAAAATCGATGTATCTCACAGGCATGTCAATATTTCACACCTTATTGGAAGTTGTTTGATGTTTATGTTCACAAAAAGGGGAAAAATGGAGACGTTGCCCAGTAGAGTCTTAGGTTTCACTCAGTAATTCTTTGAAATTTAAAATAGGAAGTTCCAAGATATGATCTGGAAATGAAAAGCTTTATCATGGGAGGTGGTCTGAATGAAGAATCAAATGCCAAAACAAGACTCAATGAAGCTGTCAAAAAATATTCAATTTTAGATTAAAGTATGACGAACTAGTGGGCTGTTGTGGTCCTAATAATGTGATGGATGAAGCAATTTTGGGGCGACGGTGATGCTAGCGGTCTTTTCTGCTATAACAGGTTAGAAGTGGAACTATGTGAGGAGAGTTATAGTGACGCGATCTCAATATTCAGTGGGACGTGAAGAGAATGGGCTTGGTCGACAGTTTCGATATTCTCTGTTGTGTTTGAAGATGGAAAAAGAAAACTTACCGTGATACACTTAGTAAGACAAACAGAAAATGTTATGAGAGAGACTTGTCATTCTGAGTTTAGTTTAATTCTCTTGGTATAACCTGTTTGACAAGAGACGGGGACTTGAGCCGTGACAACCTTGGAGGCATTTTTCTTTTGTATGAGAATTGAGGATGCCAACTGGTATGGCAGCAAAATTGGAGATGGATTGGTGTTTGTTAGCCTGCAGGTTGATAAGGCTTTCATGGCGTCTTATGGACTTGAGTTGCAGTCTATAGCCAAACCAGTCCTGATGGGTCGAGGCTTGGCTGTTGATAATTTGATATGTTCTTGTTAGTTGTGATGTATGAAATATATATATATAAAATATTTAAAAAATAATTTTTTTTTATGGTGTGTGTGGTGGAACAAATTTGGCATAATGAAATAATTTTAAATATAATAGAATAAAATAAGAAGTTTGGTCTGGAAGGCGAATAGAATCACTGTTTTAAAGGAGATTTGGCTTTTTTCATACGAAGAATCGTTGAATCATATGCTCTTCTTCAAGATATAATCTAGAAGCTAAAAATTTCAACGTCCATTGGTGGCACGATCTCGAATGGACGTCGATAAGCTTATTTTCAGTCCAAAAATTTTAAAGTGGAAAAAGATAGGAGAAAAAGGAATTTTAAAATTTTTAAAAATAGAAGAATATAGAAGATGGATAGCTGGGAATTTTTTTTTTTTGTGATGTTGTATAGGGTTGGGATAGAGGTTCATTTTTAAGTTCAAAATTTTAAAAAAAAATTTCAAAAAGGTTCTCAACTAGTTATTAAGGAGGTTACAAAATTAATAATAAAATTAATTAAATAATTAAAAGAGAAAATGGTTGCGTGTAAGGAAGGGGTTTGCCTTTTTTTTTTTTTATTTTGGTTTTTACAGTAACGTCCACAATCTCCTACAAAAGTAAAATAAAAAAGATAAAAGTTTAATATTACTAAATATAATAAATAATATAAGATTTTTGGATTTTTACCGTGCTTAGTGCAAGTATCTTTTAGGTTTGAACTTGTATTTAATATAAAATACACTGAAAATGAACTGATCATAATACGGGATTGTGCTATCTAGGTCATGCGATTGTATTGATTTTCATGAGTTACTAGAAATTCGTCCCGGTCTTATAGTCCCGGTCTCATGATTATTCTCGCTAAGATAGATCCTTCAAGGATACGTGCAATGAAATCGTACATCGCTAAACTCAGTTTTGGATCTATTAAGAGCTGTGCTCAATCTAACCATCACAATAGAGCACTACATCATAGGGATGGGATGGAGACAAACTATAAAAAATGATGCTCCGAAATGTCATTTCAGATGTTTCCCTTTGAACCTTAACCATGGGGTTGCCATGATGATAGAGGTCCACTTTGGTGACTAATATATGGGCTTAAGTTTTATTACTCTCTATGTCTCAAATATTAAAACCTTCGAAAGGCTTTTGATCAAAATATTTGCCAAAATATTTTTTGATCTTATAAATTGCATTGATGTCATTTCATTTATTTTATTTTTTACAGCTTTATATCTGATCAGGATATGATTATTCATCTTTTTATTAGTTGTCTGTTGATTTTAACAGATCAATTAGAGCTCTATAATCATAATTTTAATTTTTTAAAAATTTTTAGTAAAAAAGTTATATATCACTGACATATAATTTTATCATTAAGAATCTACAGGTATTGCTATTTTGGACAGCATCCATGTCTTAATTTTTTATTTTTGGATTCAGGAATGTTAACCTCAGCTAGGTATCCCATACTTTGAGCAATTCTAGGTAATGAGTCATTCCTTTTCAAAGTTCATAAAGAATCTTTTTGGACCTTCAACTATATGATTTTGGAATCTGGAGGAAGTAGAAGGTTTGCAAAGAGGCTTTATCTTCCGATGAAAGCAGTTTCTTGCAAGATGGTTTGTTTTTCCGCATATAAAATAGAACCTTTTGCTTGGATCTTGGACAGGCTTGTTGGATCTAGTGTTATTGGTCTTAAAGGTTTTACCTTTCGGTTTGAACTGTTTTGGTTGGGATGGTTGGGTTGGTTTGACTGGATTTGGTTGAAATCTAGGTTATGATCTTGGTTTAGTATTGTTGGTTCGGTATTGTTGGATTATGTTAGCTTGATCACTTGGAATTTTAGTTTGCTGAATTTTAGATCCATGTTGGTTTTTTATCTTGATTGAGTTTAGAAGTTGGGCTAGGATTAGCTCTCCTTGTTTTTGGAGCTGATTTTTTACTAAGCCATTCTAAGGAGGCATTTTATCTAAAAAGTTGAGACTTTAAATCCTCTAGAGAATGTTTCTATTGGCTTGAAGTTTTCTAAGGTACTCTTCGAATTGGTGAAGCTAGATGGGTTTGTCTTCTACCATATTAAATTTAAGGAATGATACAGTGTTGAAATGTTCAATCCCAGCATCATCAATGCCATATTCAGATTCTAGGATATTTTATAATTTCTTCGTACTCTTAGTCGATAGATAAGTATTATAGAGTCAGTCGGACAAGGCACCAAGGATTCTACCTTTACATAGATAATCCTTTATTGAGGTAGTTGGTGTGGTTGAAGTAGAGAAATAGGTGGATTGGTCAATCACTGACCAAAGTTCTAAGGTACTTAGCTAAAATTTAATTTGATTTTGCCACCTTCTAAAATGGGATCCATCAAATTTTTCGGGTTTAAGACTAATAATATCATCCCTAAGGGTTGTGATTGGGTTAGAGCTGTCAACGGGTCGGGTTCGGGTCGGAACTCAGATATCCAGATCCGGACCCGATTTTAACTATCGGACCCGAATACCCGACGGGTCCAATTTTAAAGTACCAGACCCGGACCCGAATGGATCCTGGGTATCCAGACCCGAACCCGGACTCAAATACCACCATGACCCATGGGCTTGTAAGAGTGGAGTATTCTATTCTTTTTTTTTTTAATCGTTTGATTATGATCCAACGCCCCACATTTATATAAATATATGTAAATATATATCATATTATTTTATTTAATCGGGTCTCGGGTCTGTCGGGTCTGGATATGTAATATCCAGATCCGGATCCATTTCACTATGATTAATCGGGTCCGGGTAAACGGATCCAGATTGAGATCCAGACCCGAACCCATTGGATCCAGACCCGCGGGTCTTAGGTTCGACTCGACCCGTTGACAGCTCTAGATTGGGTCCAAGTCAGGTTCAAAGAGATCTAGAAAATAAAAATAATTTTGTTAAAAATTTATTTAAATAATTTAAATATTTTTTTGTATGTTTCTAAAAATGTTTTCTACTTTTTTTGAAAAATTAAGATTTTATTAAAATGATTATCAATGTGATCGGACTTGTGGTTTGTTAAGATTTTTAATTGAGTTATTTATTTTTAAATTATAAAGATTTTGATTAATTTGTTTGTGTAGTTTTTTAAAAAGTTAATTTGCATGCTACAGCACAGCTTCAGTGGGATCTTCAATTAATTTTGCATGATATAAAAGAAATAGGTATTATACTATAAATGACAAAAAAATAATTATATATATATATATATATATATATATATATATATATATATGAAATATGCAATGTAAATAAATTATAATTTAGTATAAATAGTTATATTTATATACATGTACTATAAACTAATTAAATTTTTTTTAGACTATTAGTTGTGATGTAATATATATATATAATTTTGAAATATTTAAAAAATATTTTTTATGACGTGTGGGGCAGAATAAATTTGGTGTAATGAAATAATTTTAAATATAATAGAAAAAAAGTTAGAAAATCTGGCATTGGAGGTGGATAAAGTTACTGTCTTAAAGAAGATTTAGCTCATTTCTTGTACAAAGAATAGTTGGATCATATGTTCTCTTCCAAGATACAATCTGGAAGTCAAAAATTTCAATGCCTGATGATGGCACGATCTCGAACAGCCACCAATCAGTTTGTTTTTAGTCCAAAAAATTTAGAAAAGATAGACGAAAAATGAATTTTAAAATTTTTTAGAATAGAAGAATAGAGATGAGGGAGAGCTTGGATTTTTTTTTTTTTTTTTTTTTTTTTGGATGTTTCGTAGGGTTGGGATAGAGGCCTATTTATTGATTTAAAATTTAATTTTTTTTATAAAAAAAACTCTTAACTAGCCATCATGGAAGTTATAAAATTAATTACAAAATTAAATAATTAAAAAAATAAATAAAAGAATAAAATGAAAAAAATTGAAAATGTACGAAATGCATGGACCCGCGTGCTTTGCGTGCGGGGAAGGGGGTTGTTTTTTTTTTTTTTTTTTTTATGTTTTTTGTTTTTAAGGTAACGTCAACGGTTCTTAGATGTGGTATCGTGGAGGCAGCATGAATGCCATTTCTCCCATTATTGTGTACCTGATCATTGGTTGTGATCAAGTTGTCCCTTTTGTTGCACAATTTTAAGATGACTAGTCACTTGGATAGTTGGATGCAACATTGTTGCCGGATCCAAATACTTTTTACTTTTTCTCGGAGAGATTGGCACACCTGTACTATTTTTTCTCCCGAAACCTCTTCCTCTTTTTTTTTTTTTTTTTAATAATTATCTGAGAATTAGAATGTGCCAATCGCCACTCGACCTTATACCCGCCGTTCTTGAGGGCTGATTCCTAGCGGGGTCAAATACCTCTGCTTTGCCTAAGGTTGAGACCACCTTAGCTCGGTGGTATCTCCGCCAGTTATGTGACAATTAACCTCTGACGACTTGAAGAATTATGTTGCCGCTTTCTTGCTTAGCCAGTCTCTGGTTAATGTTTCAAATCATGTTGTATCATATCATCTCCTTCTGATAGCCAATAAAGTCCAATTGCGAGGGTTCCATCTGTAAAAAAATGTCTGCCTCACATTTTTGAAAAAGATAATATATAATATTTCAGGGTTATGCTTACCTACCAGCTGGTGTTTGCTTGTCTGGGATGGGCCGCCATGTTTCCTACGACCAAGCTATCGCCTGGAGAGTCCTTGCCGAAGACAACAGCGTCCACTGTCTGGCCTTTTGTTTTATGAACTGGTCTTTTATTTAAGCAATGTTATCTATTCTGCTTTGGGAGTTGCAGATCGAGTTTTGTAAGTATAAAGATCCATGTTAATGCTATTCTTATTTAAATTAGAACAGGTTCTTTTGCCTCTGAAGCCATTTTGCGGGTGGGCTCTGTACTGAACGATGCGGAATGGAAACGTCCTGCGTCACTGAATAAATCCATTGTGTTTGAGCAAAGTGGTGATGCTTTATTAGATCCATAATTTGGTCAATTATTGAGTAATACGGTTGTGTCCCGTACAAATTTCTCATTTTGTTCGCGACCGTACGACGGACGCGCGTGCCCTTAACAGAAGGGCACTTTTCATTCTTCTCCCGGGTATGTGATTCGATGGTCATACATTTCAAAAGAGACTGGGAGTCGCGGAAGTTTTGCCCTTTGTTTATTCTCTCTCCGTTGATATCAAATTGTTCGTACGGTTTAAAAAATGCGATAAAGTACTGTTCGTGCCGTTCATATTCGGCTTTTTTTATGAGCTTTTAAACCTTTTCCCCGTTCATCAAAAAAACCTTTTCCCCGTTTAACCGGTCCCGTTACCCTGCTGGTGGTGCCATCGCGTCGTGGAGTTCCGGGTGAACGTGTCTAAACTTTTTACAGAACCGCGAAAACCAGTAAGATGTGACCTTCCAATTATTACTAGTGTCTTCTTGGCATCAAACAAAGATCGTACAGGATAGGTTCTATAAAATATTTTATAAAATGGATTTTATTGTCTATCATTTTTTTATCAATTTTAAAAAATAAGCATATAGATCAAATAATTATTTTGCTTACGTGATTATAATTTTATAAATATAATAATTTTTCTTCATCATTTTTAGCATATTTTTTTTATGGATATATAATATATATCTGTAAATCTTTTAATATATTATTTAATTATGCATTGCATATTGATGAATGTCGTATTTTATATATTATATAATAATTTATTTAAAAATATGTATTGAGATATTAGATTAATATCTTTTAGTTGTATATTAACTAGTCATATATTATATATGGATGAATATTATATTCAAGAAAATATATATTAATTTATTTATAGGTATGTATTGGATTATGATTATGTATATCAAAAAATTTACAGTATGTATAAACATGATCAAAGGATATATATTTATGTATTGGTCGACCCAACTTATACTTAACACCTAATCCTTCCACTGGCCAGGTAAGAGGTGAGGTGATGGGAGGCTCCTTCTGCCTGTGACAGGGTCCTAATTAAAAATCACCAGTCCACTCAGAGCATTTGTCTCTGAACCTCTAGCCTTAGACACCAGTTTTCAGTAATAACCGGGAAATTGGGTGTACTAGTTGGCCTACACAATTTGGACCCGACCTATTAGTGTTCCTAAGCTCTCTAGAGCAATTAGGTTACTAATTGATTTTAATTAAGACTTGGGTTCTGATGCTGGGTGGTTATTTTGGGCCCAGGACAGGTGATGAAATCCTACCCTGATCTGAGATAGAAAATTGCCCTTAAGATTAATTGAATAAGATGATGAACATACAATGAAACCTGATGTAATCTAATAACAATCAAAAATAAAAAAATATTTTTTTATTTCTTTATGAGGTGATAAATTAAATTTGAGTTGGTTAAGTTATCAAACAAAAATTGGCTTGGGTGAAGTGGGTTTGGTAATTGATTAGGTTTGGTTCAGTCAGATATGTAGAAACTGAAATTAGGATTTGTTTGATGTAGAAGTTAGCATGGATTTCAATGCAGAAAAATTTTTAAAAATTTACAAAACAGAAAATGACATGTAAGTATGCTTCCGACCAAATTTCATGCAAAACTAAAATAATATCATGATGCAAAACCTAGGGTTTCTAACTGGTTGCAGGAAAATACATAATTCTGGTTAGGGTTTCTAGGATGCCAATTTTTTTGTAAATTTTGGTTCTGTAAAATATGAGAAAAATATTATTAAAACAAAGGACTCAACAAAGATGACTTGATGCAAATTTCAGAGAAAAATAAAATGCCTAAGTACATGAAACAATTCTAAACTCAGACCCCTAATGCAGATGACATGATACAGATTTTTGTTAGGGTTTTATTTTTGCTATTTTTTTGTTGATTTTCCGATCCAAAAAAAATACTCAAAAATATCATAAAAATAGAGGACAAAATAGAAGTTAATTACTATAAAAATAAAATAAAAACAAAAATGTTTGATGGGAAAAACAGTCCTATGTTTTGAGGGGTTATGCAAAATTCAAAATGCAGAAATCTAAACTAGGATGCAAGAACATGCCCTAATCTGGCTCTGATACCAAAATTGATGAGGGACGGGATTCTAATATGATGCAGGATGATATGCTAGGGATGGACATGAAGAAAATCAGATTAAAGCAAGCAAATATTTTCAGATTTTTTTATGGTTTTATTCTCGAAACTAGACAAGATTAGGTTAGGGTTATCCTGTTTCAATTAGCATCCTACCTACATGTTAGATTAATCAAAGAGAAAAGACAATCAGGATCCTAGGTCTAAGAAAGCCTATTAGGAGCATGTTCACCTTCAAGAAAATAGACAAAAAGAGATGGAAATTAGGTTTAACATACCAGGCAATGATTTCTAGTTCCTGTAGAAGGGATCATTCCGCTCAGATCGGTGCCTGGATGATTCGGTCACTTTTCCGTAAATTCGCCGGCTTTTTATTAGCTTCGTTCGAGGGCAAAGAATAATTCATCCAGAGGGCGTGGCTTTGGAGGGATCCTCCAAACGTCAGGGGTTAGTGATGTAGAATATGAGAAAAATACTAAACAGGATGGAAAGAAGAAGATCGGGTGGAAGAGAGGCTGCAGGGGCTGGTTGCCTTGGATGAAGCTTGGGCGTCTGGATCTTGGAGAGGGCTGATGGTGGGCATCTTAGAGCTTGGAAGAAGGATGCTTTGGGTGGCTAGGGTTTGAGGAATTAGGACACTCAAGTTTCACACACACACACACTTTCAAAAAGGAACACAAGTAATCATAAGAAAAACTCACCAGAGTTTATTTCATGAATAAAAGATTGATTACAAGAGGGGGAGGGGGTGGGTATTTATAGATTCATCCAACCCTTTCCCTATCAAACTAAGAGTACACAGTATGAATAGGATTAGGATAATAAAGTTGAGTAGAATAAGGAGTACATTATTTGAATAGAATTGGTAAACTGAAATCCTTGTAGAACTTGGACATCAACTCCTTCTTGGACTTGGAAGCTTTGACATTTCTTCATGGGCTTGGACTGGTATGAAATTCTTGCTGGGCTTGGACTGGGTCAAATCCTTGGGCATCTTGGACTGGGTCAAAATATGGGGCGCCAACTTTATGTTGGGTTGGGGGGCGTCAACTGCTATGGGCCTTGGACTGGGTTACCGAGGATAGGAATCTGGGATGGCACTTCTTCATGAAATCTTGTGGGCTTGAGGCACCCAAGGCCTAGTATGCTGGGGCACCATCTTCTGGAGGGCTTGGGCAGCATGAAGAAATCCAGATGCTGGGTTGGTGACTTAGGTGTGGGTCCAAAGGTCCTCCTCTTGAATAAAAATTACATGGACTCAAAAAGGCTTAACTGACAAGACTCAAAATAGGCCTAAAAAAATAATGGACTCACTGAATAGATAAACAGGACTCAATGGACTAAACAAGAAACTTCCACCGACTTAGTGAATCCAACTGGCTCACTTTATTATAAGACTCACAAAATTTGGACTTCATTACAGGACTTAATAAAAATTGACAAACACATGACTTAGAGGATAAATTGAAGCTTGAAGTCTATGTTTGATCTGATGTCCCCATCAGAAGACCTTCAAGCGGAGAGCGAAGAGCAGAGAAGAATAGGGGAAAATTATAAACCCATTCCTAGAACCCTCGACTCTATGTTTTCTACAGGTTAGTCTTCTCCTTCCATCTCTTTCCCCATGAGCTTGTGTCGAAGGGTCTTAATTATCTTTAGGTTTTCTTCCTTCTGTTTCTTCTTCTTCCCTCGCCATGAGTTCCTCAGGGAGTGACCATCATTCCCAAGAGTATCCACCATCCCGCTTGGCACGATGGAGTTATCGCGGGCGGGGCCTCCTTCCTTAGGTAGTCAGGAGGAGGATGTTCCTTTAGGGTTTCTCGGGGTCCCTGGTGGATGGTGGACCCCAATGCCCTGTATTTGCCTCTCCCTCCTTCTTCTTCAAGTATAGACATGGCCAAGCCATCTAGGGTTTCCTTGACGATGATGAGGGAGGACGCCCTCTGGCTCCGAGGGGTCTAGGGATCCCGGATTTCATCTAGATCTTAACCCAAACCCGGGATAGTAAGTCACCTCAGGCGGGCTGGGCTGGGTGGCCCTATACAAGGAATTTTTCCCAGCAGGCTTCTGGCTTCCCCTTCACCCTTTCATCCTTTCTTTTTTGGATCATTATAGATTGGTCCCGGTCCAGTTAACCTCGAATTCCTTCAGGGCCATCTCTTCCTTCATAGTCCCGTGCCATTTTCATGGCATAGTTGCTAGGTTTAACTTGTTCAGGGCTCTGTTCATCCTGAAGCTCCACCCAACTGAGAAGGGATGGTGGTTATTGCCCCTCGGCCTGGGACCCTCAAGTTCCACCAGCCCACTTTCATCAAGGAATGGAAGAGCAAGTACATATTTGCCTTCATCGAGGGGCTCGTATGGAGCGACCCTGATCGCTCCCCCGATCAAGATGCCTCAGTGGAGCCCGCTGACTAGGAGGTGTACAACCAACTCGTCACCTCGAAGGTCCCACATGAGCAGGACCTCCTCTCTAAGCAGAATCTATTTGATGTCGGCATCAACCCGATCTGATCCCTAGGTAAGGTTTTGTATTTGGATTCTTCCTATAATTTATGATAACTAACTTGGCTTTTTCCTTCGACGCGGATATGAAGTTATTGCTGGACCGGCTCAAGTAGATGACCTGTAAGTGGTCATCGTCATCCAGGCCTCAAGAGAAGCTGGCGAAGAGGCCATGCGAGGAGCTGGAGGGGAGGTCTTGTGAGGAGCCTCCAGCCCGCCCATGAGAAGATAGGATCCAAGATGCCCCAGCATCGGTTGCGAGGCCGGCGGGGCCCGCAGCCCTAGGAGTTGGTAGGAGTACTGAGCCAAGGGAGGAAGGTCTCGAGCCGCTCCTCTGGAGGCCCCCGAGATTGTGGAGATCCAGCAGTCTCCCGAGGTTGCCATCGTGCCCGACCAGGGAGAGGGTCCGACACTGCCCGCTCTAGCTGCAGCATCGGAACCTCGCCCTATGGATCCAAAGGTGGCCAGACCGTCATTGTCTATGACAGCTCCGCCCTCAGAGATGGCCAGGTGTCCCGCAATGCTACTGCATGATGCATCGATGACCCGCGATGTAAGGCTGGCAGAGAGGCTGCTAGGGTTCATCTACAGCCTCTGGACCGGAGAGAGAGTGCTGGCCGCACACTGGGGGACACCAACAACAGGGCCTTCCCCCAACTGCTCACGGTAGATATTTTTTTCTCTCCCTTCTCTTCTCTCTTTTTTTTACAATCTTCCTTTGCACCATAGGTTATCCAGGATGCGTTCTTGATCAAGGACACATGTCGAGCACTGCTCCGATGGGATGTTGAGTCTTGCAACAGAGCGAACGCCATCGAGGCCTGGGCCCGAGTCATTGCAAAGTAGTTGCCAAACATGGAGGCACATATCAGGAGCTTGGAGGCTGAACTCCGGGATGCCCGAGATACTATGGGGGACCTGGAGATGCGTGTTTAGGGTCATGAAGCTACGCTGGCTGAGAGAGTGAAGTACGCGACTAGCCTAGAAGAGTAACTCGCCAGGGCCACCACCAACGCTCTTCGCCTGGAAGGGCTACTATAGAGCTCGCAAATATGGTAGAAGGCAGCGGAGGAATGAGCCACGGTGGTGGAAGAGAAAGCTACCACTGCCATCGTGGTTATGAAGGTTGCAAAAAAGGAGGTGATCGATTCCGTCCGATGATACAAGGCTTCGACGGAATTCAAGGATGAAGTCCGGGAGGTGATCTACGATGCCTTCATCAAGGGCTTCGAGAAATGTAAGAGGAAGATGACATAACTCTTCCACCTCCCCGACCTCCGAGGCATTGTCCTCGTCAAGCCTGCAAAAGATTCAGGCGATGCAGAGCCGCTAGCTGGCACCGCCCCGGCCAGGCTCCCAGATCCAGAACAGGCGGGAGCCATTATTGTTGCCTTGCTTGCTTTGCCTCTAGCATCCTAGCTTGCCGCACCCAACTTGGCACCGGCTTGGTGGAGCTCCGTGAGGGAGGCCATGGTGCAGACCATGGCAGAGACCGGGGTGCCGATAGAGGCCGCTGTGAAGGCCATAAGATCGAGTAGTGCACCACCTTCACAGTAGCCTTAGGGTTCCTTTCACCGCCTCTTTTTGTTTTCTTTTTTCCTTTCTGTATGGAAAAATCTTGATGAACCCCCGGCCTATCAGGAGGTTCATGTGTAAGTGAACTCAGTTCCCATATAAAATGAAATGCATTACCTTTCCAATTTTGAGCTTTTTCCTTTTCTATCTTTTTTTTTTAAATATATATATATATACCCTTCTCCCTTTGCTGTGCTTGTCTTTCGCTCAATCGATTGAGTGCCACAGGAGTTGGGCAGATCATCGAAAGCGTCGGGGTCCGGCAAGATCCGGCTACACTCTTTTTGGAGCTTGGCAAATGATAGCGGGGCCTTTGGCTTCCATCACCAACAAGAAGGTGCTGGGGACCGGTATTCCCTACCTTGTTTGCTTGGCTCGAGGGCGATGGGTGAGTGCAAAATGCCGAGGCTCTTGGCTCTTTTTGCTAGACCTGGGGGCTGATGGATGAGTTTGGGGCACTGAGACTCCTGGTTTTCTTCGCTAGACCTGGGGGCCAACGAATGAGTGCGGAGCACTAAGGTTCCCAGCTTGAATGCGGGGTGCTGAGGCTCCTGACTTGAATATGGGGTGCTAAAGCTCTCGATTTTTTTCACCAGACCTGGGGGCCGGTGGATGAGTGCAGGGTGCTAAGGCTTCCAGCTTTCTCCACCAGACCTGGGGGCCAGTAGATGTGTGAGGGGTGTTGAGGCTCATAGCTTTCTTCGCCGAACCTAGGGGCTAGTGGATGAGCACGGGGTGCTAAGGCTCCTGGCTTGAAGGTGGGGCACTGAGGCTCCCGGCTTTCTTCACTGAACCTAGGGGTCGATGGATGAATGCGAGGTACTGAGTCTCCTGACTTTCTTCGCCAGACCTGGGGGATGATGGATGAGTGTGGGGTGCTGAGGCTTCTGACTTGAACGTGGGGCATTGAGGTTCTCGACTTTTTTCATCGGATTTGGGGACCGGTGGATCAGTCTGTTCGGGAATGATAGAGCTAAACTGAGCTACCGAAGAAGCATTTCATTCCGTTCTCAGACATAGGGCATACATCACTGATGGTACATCCTCAGATTTGAGGCATTCCTCGTTCGGGGGACCACAGCTCCATCTAGGCAGGCGATTTAGTATGCTCCTTGGGACAGGGCTTCGACCACCCTCTAGGGTCCCTCCCAATTTGGGGACAACTTGCCATATTGGCTAGGCTGGGAAGCCTCTGTGTGCTTGAGCATGAGGTCGCCCGGGTAGAAGGCAATGGGCTTCACGCGGGAATTGTAGTAACAGGCCACCCGCTACTGGTATGCCACCATACGGAGCCTTGCTTTGTCTCTCATTTCATCCAATAGGTCGAGGTTAAGGAGGAGGTGTGCGGGATTGGTGGCCTCGTCATACTGCTGGACCCGCTGTGTAGGCAGGCCTACCTCGACCGGGATCATGGCTTTCGAGAAAAAAACTAAATTGAAGGGTGCCTCGTCTATCACCATCCAGGGTGTGGTGTGGTAGGCCCACAGTATGCTGGGGAGCTCGTCAGCCCACCATGTTGGGAATAGTATCCCAAAGCTAATCGTTTAGGGTATAAATGGTTGTGCTGTTTTATAATTGTATATGAATTCTTTAAATGAATAAAAGTTATTCCTTTGGTTGCTCATCACATGTGCATTTTTTGAAAAGAACTCTTGTATGATGGAGTCCTTAGAACTACATTATATTTGATACAGAGAGGATGTATCGAGTAGTTCTTAAACTAGTTCATAACCAAAGGATACATTGTTATAGGATGATGATGTATCAAGCATAGGTTATTGTATGTCATATTGGTTGGTTGTCCTCTTAACCAAGGAGTGTAGAGATACTGATATGACTTATAGGTGAAATGTATGACATCTCACTGAACGTGACCATCTACTAAGCTCCTTTCTGCCAAAGGGTTGCTCATGAAGGGATATGGATATATGTGTCCCTCAGACCTGAGATCCCCATGGTAGCTTGCAAGCAACTCACTATACTTTGGTACCAGGCTACTTGGATTTCTAATCAGTGATGGAAGGTTTCTGGGTACAGTTAAGTACTTGTGGAGCAGTGGTGGATCAAGATGGGATTGATCCCTCCAAATGGTTTGGAGTGAATGACTCACTACGTCTCAATTTAGCAAAACCTTGGCCAGAGTAGTTCTTGTGAGAAGTCACAGAACTTGTAAGGATGAGACACGATCTGGATGTACTAAATTAGGGTTGGTAGTCAAACCCTAGGTTATCCTGAGCATCATGAGATCAAAGGGATGAATTATGTGGTAACCATATGCCAGAGGTTCTAGAAAGTTGCTCTGCAACTTTGACCTATCCAGACATCTGGTATCATTGCTAGATTATGACTTTGATTGGTACTGAAAATGTTCTAGTTCTACCGGCTTAGTATTCGAACCTATGAGTTCATACACCATAGGGATTTCTACCTGATCTAAAGGCCAATCGATGATTGAGAATCGTTTGGCATCACTATGGGATCAATATGATTGACCATGACCCAAATGTTGATACTTCTATGAGTCGACACTTGACTGTGACGAGAATTTTTCACTAATTCGATTAGTAAGTTTTTGGAGGACTTATTTGCAATATGATTGTAACCTGATGGGTCAAGCCAAATGTGATTTGGCTTAGGATCAAATTAGATTTGATTTGTCATGCTCACTTTCCTTTAAAAGATTCAAATTTGAATTTTGAATTCAAATTTCAAATCTTGGCTGAAATTGGTTCTAAGATTTTTATGGAATGCATTATTTGGAGTGCAGCTTTTCTCCCATATAAACCTAGAGCTAATTTGGTTCAACCCTTAACCCTCTCCCCCAATCACTCCTCCTTCTATACCTCTCTCCCTCTTTGCTGCTACTATAAATAGGTATCTTTGTAGGGGCAGCGAAGTGAGTTGAGGTTGACTTTTGCTGGGCTTTTCATAGAGAGGAAGGGAAGGTATCCTAAGAGTGAGGTTTGAGAGGATTAGGGTTTTGGGTGTGAGCTTACCTAGCTATCAAGCTAGGGTTTGGGAAGAAAGAGTTAGTTGGGAAGGGTTCCACTTCTACTTCTCTCCCCATTATCCTCTAACCAGATTTTTCCGGCGGCTTCAAGAAAGTCTTGCAGGTCCAAGGAAAGAAAAGTTCGACCTCAAAGATCATGAGGAGCTAGCACTCCAAAGGAGTTGATTGGGATCGAGCCCTAGTGTGAACTATCCATAGAGGCTGGACATTTGTATGGCTTAGTGACTCTTCATCACCTGTATCCAAAGGTCAAAGGTAACGTATCCTTTCCTTCTCTTTGCTCTTGATACCTCTACATGCACTTTTATTATGTCGGATCCTGTTGCAGGCATATTGGTAGATTGACTTGATTGATCTATCAAATATTTCGCTGTACTATACTTTAAAATAGTTTTAAAAAATGGTTTGTCTACCTGCTATGCCTTTTAAACTTTCATTGATATCAGAGCCAGGTTGCTGTAATATAATAATAGTAGCATGTTAAGATATCATTAGCTTTCCTCACAAAGTACTTGGATTAAGGTGGATTCGCCAAGGCCGTCCGGTCATAGGAGAGAAGTATGGTTTGAAGGCCATCACTTTTCATTCAATGGGGTTCTCCTATAGCGTGTAGGGGTGCCGCTGCATTATGACCTTATGAAGAAGAAAGTGAGGGATTTAATAGGTTAAAATAATTTTAATCTATGGATGTTTGATCTAAAAACTTTAAATAGTTCAAGTAAAATGCATGAATTTGAAGTCATTATTTTCTGCAGACAGAATAGTCTGTTTGTTCTGTGTTCTGGATGAGCCAACTCAATCCCTGCTCAAGCCGACTTGTCTCTGCAAATAGAACAATCTATCAATTTTTAGTTCTAGATGAGCCAACTCACATTCTGTATGAGTCGACTTGACCAGAAAACCCTGAAACAGTGAATTCAAAAATTGGGTTAGACCTAAGTTTAGATGAATGGATTAAATAGAGAACTAATCTAATCAAATATTTAGTTAGGATTTTTTTCTTTATAGATCTCTATAATAGTTAAATTGATTAGTCCATAAATCCAAATGGACCTAATTTATGGCTTAGTGGTCAGCCAGAGTCTTTAAGCTAGTCTAATCGAGTTTGATGAACTAATTGGTGTCTAAGATAAGTATGGCACTTGATCATGGTTCTATGGGGCTATCTCTTACCTGGCCAACCCGGTTGATGTCTGAGGCAAGACGGTTAAAGGCGGAACCCATCCCATGATCTTACTTACCTGACTAATATGGTCAATCAGAATTGATTAGGTAGCTCAATGATTCGTGTTAACCGATGTCACCTAAGGTTAATCAGTCTTGACTGATTTTAGATGCCCATGGATCATTAGTTTCTGAAACCCTCTTTTATAACTGATGAAGTCAGTGGGAGGTTGATCCATGTCTTCTTATCTATTTCATCTGTCACATTAAAGCTAAACCCTCTAAATTTTAGGTCTATAAAAGGATAAAGTTATGAGGATAACTAAATCCTAGCCTCCCATTAAGTGGAATGATAATGGGTCCAATAGTTGGATGTTCATCGGCAGATCCAAAGATCGGGTATTCATCAGGCTATTGGAATTGTCATTCCTAATATGATGGCTCAATACGACTCTCTTAATGATGGTTAGGTGGGCCGACCAAAGTCGGGCTTGACTATTCATTGGTTGGAAGCATTAAATTTTGTCATGTTAATGGTTGGACCCAACCGGGACCTTCAATAAGAGGCCCAAAGGCCGATTAAAGTGCACCTTGGGATAAAATCTAAATACTAGAAGTTACTTGGAGAAGTAATTTGTTAAAGAATCTACCTTTAGATGCGCAAGGATGGGCCGGCTAAAGTCGGGCTCATGTGTTGTCTATTGGGTTCTAGTACCCACTAAGAAATTAAAGTAATTCCTCGAATTAGAGGTAGAGGCTACCAGTCTGAACAAAATAGTGAGAGGGCAGCGGCAGCCAACGGGAGACGATCGATGATGTTCGTTGCCGACGGAGCTCGGATCTAAGAATGGTAGCTGCGGGGGGTCGATGTCGACCACTCGAGCTACAGGGGGTCGATGTTGGGGTAGCGCGACCTGTGGGGCTCGGATCCAATGAAGGTAGCGCTGCTGGAGGATGATGTCCAAGTAACGACGGCCGGCGGGGCTCGGAGCTGAGGAAGGGAGAGCCAAAGGGGTAGGCTAATATCAGAGCAGTAGAGTGGCTAGCGAGGGATGATGTCGGAGTCACAGATGGCCAGACGGGGAGAAGGGTGATGGAGTGACGGCTTGATGTGGAGGAGATGGTCGGTGATGGAGTGATGGACACTGACGGTCAACTTAGACTAGAGAGGGGCTGAGTCGCTGAGGGGGGGAGGCATCGGTCATCAAGGGGGGAGGTGTCAGCCATTGATGTGGGGGAGGTGTCGGTCATCGAGGGGGGACGGGGGAGGATGGGGAGGATTTGGCCATTTGGGGATTCGATCGAATGAAGGGAAAAAATTAGGGCACCGAATGGGCTTTTATATTAAAAATAATATTTTATTTCAAACCCTTGGATCATGTTCTAACGGTCTCTAATAATATAAATATATATATATGTATAATATTATTTTATATAACCGGGTCCTGGGTCTGTTGGGTCTAGATATGTAATATCTAGATCCGAATCCATTTAATTATAACTAAATGGGTTCGGATAAATGGGTCCAGATTTAATACCAGACTCGGATCCATTGAAAAATACCCATGGGTCTCGGGTCCGGACCCGATCCATTGACAGCTCTATGGTATTCCACTTGCCCTTCTTGATCTACTGGATTCTAGATTTTTGTCTCCATAATGTCTCTTGTTGTCTTAGCAACAGGTGGTGCATCGAGAGCTTTTGATGAAGCTCCCTTAAATCAGACTCTTGGAGACCCCCCTCCTAGTCCTATCTCATCTACATATCCGTAATCTTCATCTCTATCTCCTTGATATGCCTGAAGATGTCACCACCTCAAGATAATTCTACCAAAGCAGTCTGGACCTAGCAAGCTCCAACCTCTAAGTCATTTGATACCTCGCATTCCCTCGTATCAGCATTCTCTAAACCTCCCTAATGAGGTCCTAGGACTTAGGATAAAGAGTTAAGAACTTCTCAAACCTAAATGGATGCCTAGACATGCATGGACCATCAGTGGTAAGATGAATTGGGCAATGGTCAGATGTAATCCTCGGTAGGTGCTAAACCTAGTATCTTGAAAAGCACTGGAGCCAGTCGGTGGTGGCAAGCATCCTGTCAATCCTTTCCCAAGTCCTAACTATCCTAAATCAATTATTTTACCAAGTAAATCCAGGCCCCAAGTAGCTAAGATCAATCAGGCCTGCATCGCTA
The DNA here is from genome assembly GCA_021397845.1 of Areca catechu. NCBI lineage: Eukaryota > Viridiplantae > Streptophyta > Magnoliopsida > Arecales > Arecaceae > Areca > Areca catechu. The sequence goes on along the minus strand of CM038049.1, from coordinate 1,362,224 downwards.
ACAAATTTCCTGAATTCCCTAGAATCAATGCTGTCAGCAAACCACTTGCCCCAATCTTCTTATGGGATCCCATAATGTAGTTGAAATCCTTGGCAACAAGGGAGGGTAGACTCTAGGACACTATCTTGGAGATCTTGGACCATAGCACCCTTCGCTCCTTGTACTCAGTACTTACATACATACTTGAAAGAAGCCAAGGGCCACTAGTTTGCTCAGAGATAACCATGGCCACCTGTTGGTTACACCTATGGAAAGCATCCACTCTCATTGAGCCATGTCTCCACATCACCAAAATCCTCCCAACAAGCCTATAGACTCCACTACATAGGTGTTCCTTGCCAATTGGATCCACTGCCTGGCATAGGTGCTTTTTCCTAATAGCAGGGTCTCGAGCAAGATGTAGATGCCATGATAATGCTGTTGAATGATTCTACAAAGGATATCTAGAATGAGAGTTTCCTTAAAACCCCATTTGATCCATATCAGCAACCTCATAGTGAAGGTTGACAAGGAAGGGGATCCACTCCTATAACCCCCTCAACCAACGTATCAACCTTAGTCCTCACTTTTGACTCGTCCATATCGGATAGTCTTTCCTCTACCTTCTAAATGGCCTATTTCAGCCAATTCATAGCACTTTCATGATCCATGCTTTGACCCTCCATCATAGCTTCCAACCCCTGATCTATAGGCCCCACCTTTCTTGAGGCCCATGGGTCAATTGTTGGATCCCTAACCTGAAGCAACTCCTCTCCCTCCTTCCCTGGGATCCTAGCTAAAAACAAGAACACCCCCTGGCCATCCTCGCCCATCATGAAATCTCCACGGGCCACAAGAGGGCCTAGAACTTTGTTTTTTCCTTACTTTTCCTTCCTAAATCCTTGCTAGACCCTCCATGATACAAAATCCATGCATTGGGCTTCATTGGAGCCCGGCCTGCATCAAACTCCACAGGTTGGGTGCACTTAGGCTAAGCTAAGCCATGCTCGACAGTCCCATGCTCTTGCTCGTGCATGCCAGCGGAGAGCCATATGGGCTAGCACCCTCATTTCGGCCCGGGTCTAGCAGTCTAGTCTGTGCCCCTACTTGGGCCTGAAGCCCCTGCTCCAATCTAAGTGCCTTCCAAGCTTGATTTGATCGTTGATATGGGCCTAGGAGATCTCTATCATGCAATCTTGGTTGGCTTGATCTAGCTATCGAAACCTACTAGCGAGTCAACTTGGCCTGCCCTGCTCGAGTCGGCTCCTTATCGACCTGCTCCGAGCTGGGATTAGAGATGGTAGACCGAGTTGGTTCGATCTTTTTCCTTCCCTGGTCACCAAGCTCCTCTTGCCTTAGCTGCCACCATCGAACATCCACCATTCATGGCCCTAGATGCGATCCCTCATCCATCTCATCCCTTCCCTCCCCTTCGAGTTGAACAACATTCTCTAAAATAAAGACAGCACCACGCGACCTCCTCCCCCTCTGGTCGAGCATGTCCCCTTTGGGAAACGAAAGTGCTGGGTTATGGTTGTGCAGCGGAAGATAGGATTTCAAAAAATTTATTCTTGAAATCTTAGTCAACTGAAATCCTAAATCCAAGACCTCTTGATTATATCAACTAACAAGGCAATATATTAGGATATAAAATAATACCTGTGTTGTCGCCCAGATCGTCGTGGCTCGTAGCTGTTGGTGGCGTCGATGATCATCCGTTCGCCTACTCGGGATGCTTCCGATGCCTCGAGACCTGCAAGAAACAATATCAGTGACCCGGGCCAGGGATTCCGGTGGGGGCGCTCTGACGATCAAGTCAGTGACGATCCAGGAGAACAGATCCTCCTGGTCGAGCCTCTCGGGATGAGCTCCACACTAGGAGGAGTGAGTGTAGTGTATATGGAAGTGAGAGTGAGCTGGGAGAGGTGATGGTCGAGGTGGAAGAATCCTCCCATGTGGCCCTTCTTCCTTGTTTCTTTGCTTGCATACTTTTGGCTTACTCTGACTGGGTTTTTACTCTGGCTTGCCTCGGGATCTCCCCGTGTCGTCTGATGTTTGCGACGAGATGTCGTGCTGTAGACGGGACGCCTCTCCTGTCAGATAGCCAGGGAAGATTCCATGCACTCTGACATTCCCTCTGCTTGCCCCTTTCTTGGATGCCTGGTAGGACCTCGATTGGTGGGCCACTGCCCTTGAGATTCGTGCTCTATGGCTGGGTCTTTACCTTGGCGGTATGATAGGTTGGTGGAAAGTATGGCGCCTTGATGTGAGTTTCCTTCCCTTCTGGTGTGAGTGACGGCTGTGGGTATTAATTGCGGCATGGCAGGTGTTGCTGTACGACCCTCAGGAGGCCCGCTGTCATCCTTGGAGAGCAGGCGCCGCTTCCTTGGCGATTGGTGCTTCTACCTGAGCTGGGGATCGAGCTGGAAAGGTGGGGCCCAACTCTAAGGGGCTCGCCTTGGGGCGGCTCAGCCGGACGGAGGAGGGCTGAGCTCGACGGCAGACCAGTGGAACTCGACTTCGGGCGAGCTCGACCTGGCAGAGGTGAGCGGGGCACCGCCCAGCCTAAGGGATCTGACCTCGGAGGAGCTCCTCGTGGCCGAGGAGACTTGAGCTTGACTCCTGACCATGGGGCCCGATCCTAAGGGGTCTGCCTTGGGTGGGGGCTTATACTTGGCTCCGGTCTAGGCATCCTAATCCAATGGGGACCGACCTGGCGGAGGACGGAGCTCGACTTCAGCGGGCGACCCCGTTGCTTCGGGGGAGGTCAGCCCGGCGAAGAGACCCATGTTGAAAATCTAGCATGGTATCTGATGGGGACTCCACGTCAGTTTGCCCGCCCCACGTCAGCGATCTAGTCACATCATTTGTCCCCCACTCCTGAGGCCCGTTGGCGCGCGACACTCGGGGCGAAGGGAGTAATTACGGTGCTGACATGGAAAGGAGAAGAAATTGGATGTAATAATGACCGATATCGACGGCGCTTCGCACGACGGTCCTTCGAGCCTGTGCGGGGGTGCCACATGGCCTAGTCTGAGGAGCAGTTATGGCAGGCCCAGAAGTCAGAGCAGCCATGGTCGGATTAAGGCACTGGCCCCGTCGATCGGTGACACATGGCAAGCATCTCTTGGGAGAGCCATAACGATATGGCCGGGCATAGGTTGCCTCGAAAAGAAAGGTAAGTTTTTCGAGACTTACTTTCTTTTAAATCTTTCGCGCTTGACATCGTACAGAGGTTCTTTCCTTCTTCTTCTCTCGCCGTTATCATCCTTCCAGACTCTTAGCAAGTTAGCTCCTTCTTCCTCTCCCTCCTCATCAACTAGGGGTCATTTTAGGTCTTCCTTCGTCCACTTCTTCTTCTATGGACCGTTTTGGCTGGAACTTCCATCCTTCCTGCCAAGCCGAGGCTGGACCTTCCCGACCGAGGACTCCTTCTTCCTCCGACGAGAAATGGGAGGCGGCATGCTATGAGTTCAGTAGGAGGCCTTCCTACGGTCCTGTAGAAATTAGGGAACCTGGGTCCGCTCCCCCACCTCGCTTGTCTCTCCTTCCTGCTCCTCCCCCTGCTTTTGCTCCTGCTCCCAAACCATCTCGGTCAACAGGTCCTGGAGGGATTGCTTCGGTGATCATCGTCGAGGATCTCGCGACCATCCGGGATGCTTACGACATCCCCGATTCCATCCAACTTTCTGTTCCTCGTTCGGGAGAGCGAGTCACATCCAGTGGCCCTCGTCAGATTGTTTTCTATGAGGAGGCCTTCATCGGGGGCCTCCAATTTCCTGTCCATCCTTTCTTCCTCTCCTTTCTGACCAACTATCGCCTTGTTCCCGACCAGTTGGTCCCCAATTCCATCAAAACGATCTTCTATTTCATCGTTCTATGTCACTTCCACGGGATCGTCGTCCGTTTCTCTCTGTTTAGGGCCTTCTTTATCCTGAAATGCCACCCTACCGAAGAGGGGTGGTGGTCTCTTTCTTCCCACCCTCGGGGCATTAGATTTGAGCTCCCCTCTTCTATCAAGGAATGGAAGAGTAGGTACTTCTTTGCCTCGGTCGAAGTGATCAACTGGGTTTGGAGCGACCCAGATCGGTCTCCCAACCGAAACTCCTCCGTCGAAGTAGCCGACCTCGACTTGTATGAGCTGCTCAGATCGGTCGAGATCCCTTCGCTCGAGGTCCTGCTATCGGAGCAGAATCTCCACGAAGCCGGGGTTGGCTCGACGCAGGAGTCAGATGAGTTCGACTTGGCCACCCCTTCACTTATTCTTTTTTCTTTCTTTTCTTCTTCTTATTTTTTTTTGAACTTGGGATTGACCGTGTCTTCTTTGGTGCAGGCATGAAGTTCTCAATGGATGAGCTACTCTCATTTTCTAAGGAATGAGAGCAGGCAGCTGAGGCCGGCGAGCCCGCTCCAAAGAGGGCTCGTGCCGATGATGGTGCGAGGCCAGTGTAGGTCGGGCCAGATATGCCGGTTTCTGAGCGAAGGTGGAAGAGGGTGGCTGAGCCCATCACCGAGCCTCCAGTACAGCATGACCTGGCCCCGCTGCCCGAGCCTGAGGTGGTTGCCCGGGCCAGGTCGACTGCCGCTGCTACAAGGGTGGCAGCCCCCCCTCCAAAGGTCATCGAAGTCGAGGAGGATGGGGAGCTGAGGGAAGTGAGGCCGGTGCCCTCGGTGCGGTTCGAAGCGATGCCGAGCTCGTAACTTGCTTTGAAGGCATCCTTCGTCGCTGAGGGGTCCGAGTCGGTGGAGATGAAGGATAGGGACTACCGTCGAGTCCCTTTCAGGTTGGGGCCCAACATCTCCCTGATAAAGGACCCAAGCCTCGCCGAGCAGATGATGGACTTCTCAGTCCAGTCCTGCGACCGGTGGGAAGGGAGCGGGAGACTTCTAGGCGACGTTATCAGCTCGTCCTTCGCCAACCTTTATGCCGTAAGTTCCTCCTTGCTCGTCTTTATTACTTCTGACCTTCTTTAGCATCGTAGCTAATGTGCTTTCTCTGATGCAGCAATGCAGGGAACTTATCCTCATCCGGGATTTCTGCCGTAACTGGGCCAAGAGGGACAAGGAGCGGCAGGCAGAGCTCGAGTCCCTAAGGACCAAGGTGGGTCAGAAGGACGAGGAGACCCGGGAGGCTAACCTGAAGGTTAAGAGCCTCAAGGTCGAGGTCGCCGATGCCGCAAGGGTTAGGAAGGAGCTCGAGAGAGAGCTCGAGTCGAAGAGGACCCGGTTGAAGGAACTCTGGGTCGAGTCAGAGGCGGCAAGGGAAAGGGCCGTTTCTATTGAGAAGAAGGCGGCGGCCGCTTTGAAGAGGGCCGCGAAGGCGGAGGAGAAGGCTGCTGCCGCCACCCGTTCTACTGAGACCGTCGAGAAGGGAATGGCGGTGGCAATCCGCCAAACCGAGCGCACGGGGGAGCAGCTGGCCGAGGCAAGGCACCGGGCGGAGGCCGCAAGGAAGGAGGTCACTGACACGGTGGCCACTTTCAAGGCCTCCCTCGAATATATAAAGGATTTCAAGGAGGCGGCGACAGACTCCTTTGCCAAGGGGTTCGCCTACTACCGCACTCAGCTACGAGGGATCCTTTCTGAGGAGCAGTTGGCCGCGCTCCGAGCTCCTGGCAAGAAGGCTCCAACTCTAGAGATGGCTGCAGTTGGGCAGGGAGTCGCTCCGGTCGGGCCTCTCCCGGAGGTGTCCTCGACGGTACCTGGCCATGTCGAACTGACCTCGACGGTGACTATGGCTGAACCAGGATCGCAAGCAGAGGTAGCTGAGTTGGCCCTGGTGGCATCAGCTACTGAACAAGTCCCTCCGATGAAGACCGCCCAAGAAGGCACCCCTGTAGCAAAGGTGGAGGAGGGGGAAGTCATAGCCGTGCATCGCCCAAGGAAGGAGCCGGCTTAATAGGGTAGGACCCCTTGTAGATTTTTTTTTTCTTTTTATTGGATCGGGTTGCCTGGCTTGTCAGGGCCCGGGAGATAATGTAATATTTTTTCAAGTAATGGAGAATAGTTCGTCAGTACAATTCCTCCTTTCTTTTGTGGTGTGAATGCTTTCTCCCCTCCCCTCTTCTTCTCTTTTTTCTTTCAGTGCGGGGAGTTCAGAGAGGGGAGCTCCATCTTGTGTGGGCTCGAGTCTCACAGTCTTGGAGCTGGGATCAAGGACATGTTGGCCGGAGAGCTGGGCTCCGGGTCCTGATGCCTGAGGACAAGGCTCAGGAGTCATCATCTTGGAACTGGGCTCGAGACTCCGATGCCGGAGAATGGTGGCTCCGGGCTTGATTGCCTGAGGACAGGGCTCAGGAGTTCTCGTCTTGGAGCTGGGCTCGAGACTCTGATGTCGAAGAACGGTGGCTCCGGGCTTGAGTGCCTGTGGGCTTCTCAGGTCTTGAATGCCTTGGAGCTGGGCTCGAGGCTTGAGCGCCTGAGGGCTTCTCAGGTCTTAGTGCTGGAGGACTTTTCTCCGGGCTTTAGTGCCTGAGGGCTTCTCAGGTCTTGAATGCCTTGGAGCTGGGCTCGAGGCTTGAGTGCCTGAGGGCTTCTCAGGTCTTAGTGCCGGAGGACTTTTCTCCGGGCTTGAGTGCTTGAGGACAAGGCTCAGGAGTCATCGTCTTGGAGCTGGGCTCAGAGACGTGCTGGCCGGAGAGCTGGGCTCCGGATCTTGGTCGCCTGAGGACAAGGCTCAGGAGTTCTCATCTTGGAGCTGGGCTCGAAGATGTGCTGGCCGGAGAGCTGGGCTCCGGATCTTGGTCGCCTGAGGACAAGGCTCAGGAGTCATCGTCTTGGAGTTGGGCTCGGAGACGTGCTGGCCGGAGAGCTGGGCTCCGGATCTTGGTCGCCTTAGGACAAGGCTCAGGAGTTCTCATCTTGGAGCTGGGCTCGGAGACGTGCTGGCTGGAGAGCGAGGCTTCGGATCTTGGTCACCTGAGGACAAGGCTCAGGAGTCATCATCTTGGAGCTGGGCTCGGAGACGTGCTGGCCGGAGAGCCGGGCTCCGGATCTTGGTCGCCTGAGGATAGGGCTCAGGAGTTCTCATCTTGGAGTTGGGCTCGAGACTCTGATGCCGAAGAACGGTGGCTATGAGCTTGAGTGCCTGAGGGCTTCTTAGGTCTTGAATGCCTTGGAGCTGGGCTCGAGGCTTGAGTGCCTGAGGGCTTCTCAGGTCTTAGTGCCGGAGGACTTTTCTTCAGGCTTGAGTGCCTGAGGGCTTCTTAGGTCTTAAATGCCTTGGAGCTGGACCCGAGGCTTGAGTGCCTGAGGGCTTCTCAAGTCTTGAATGCCTTGGAGCTGGGCTCGAGGCTTGAGGGCCTGAGGGCTTCTCAAGTCTTAGTGCCGGAGGACTTTTCTCTGGGCTTGAGTGCTTAAGAGCTTCTCAGATCTTGAATGCCTTGGAGCTAGGCTCGAGCCTTTGTTCGGTCGGAGAGCTGGGCTCCAGAATTGCTGATGTCTTGGAGCTGAGCTCCAGATAGCGACATTCCTGCAAGGCAAGCAACCTGTCGTGTAAAGGAAGTCTTTATTTTAAATGGAGGAAAAACTTACACTATTGATAATATCTCCTCAAATTATAGGCATTCCATGTTTAGGAGAACCTGGCGCCATCCAGGTCCTCAAGATAGTAGGCCCCATGTGAGAGGGCCTCGGCCACTTTATAAGAGCCTTCTCAGTTTGTCAAGAGCTTGCCGCACTCTCGAGGTTGAGACACTTCGGCCCGGTGCAGTACCAGGTCGCCAGGTCAGAAAGTCTTTAGCTTCACCCACGCATTGTAATAACAGGCGACCCGTTGCCGGTATGCCGCCATCCAAAGTCGGGCTTTGTCCCTTGTTTCTTCTAGGAGGTCTAGATTGAGCAAGAGGTGCGCCGAATTTTGCATCTCGTCATATTGCTGCACCCACAGTGTGGGCACGTCGAGCTCGATTAGGATTACTACTTCAGCACCAAAGACGAGGTTGAAGGGTGTTTCGTCTGTTGCCGTTATGGGCGTTGTGTGGTAGGCCCACAGGATGCTTGGAAGCTCCTCTGCCCATCTTCCCTTCGCTTGGTCCAACCTGGTACGAAGTCCTTGAAGGATAGATCGATTAGTCACCTCGGCTTCCCCATTTATTTGGGGGTGAGCTACCGAGGTGAACCTATGTTGAATGCCGTGTTCAGCATAGAACCCTTCAAACTCCCGGTTGTCGAACTGTCGCCCGTTGTTGGTGATGACGCAATTGGGAAGTCCGAAGTGGTAGATGACAGACTTCCAGAAAAATTATCGAACATTGATTTCTGTAATCCGAGCTAGCGGCTCTGCTTCGAACCATTTGGTAAAGTAGTCGATCGTTACTAGTAGGAACTTCCGTTGCCCTAGCACGGTGGGAAATGGTCCTAGGATGTCCATCCCCTACTATGCAAAAGGCCAGGGGGATGATAGTTGGAAGATCGGCGCCGCCGGCAAGTGCTGTATGCGGGAATGGCATTGGCATTTATCACACTTCTTGACGAAGTCGGCAGTGTCTTCTCTCATCGTCTCCCAGAAGTATCCCTGGTGAAGAGCCTTGATGCCCGAGTCCTCCCCCCACATGATTCCTACAAAGGCCCTCGTGTATCTCCCGGAGCACAAAGGCTGTCTCAGTGGGTTTGAGGCACTTCAGGAGTGGGTAGGAGTAAGATCGGTGGTAGAACTGGCCATCCATTAGAACAAAATGGGTGGCCTTCCTTCTGATGAGGCCGGCTTCTCTGCGGTCCTCCGGTAGGAGGCCATCCTGGATGTACTTGATGTACCTGTCCATCCATCTCAGCTCGCTGGCTACTTGTTTCACTTCCTCTGGACTTTCGTAGCTTGGATTCTCAAGATACTCGACGTAGGCGCGCCCCAGGGATGAGTTTGGTAGGGTTGCGAGCCTCGATAGTGCATCCGCACGAGCATTTACTTCACGAGGGATATGGAAAATGCGGAAGTAACGGAAGCCCGCCATGCTCGAACGAACCCTCTCCAGGTACTTCACCATCTGGAGATCTCGGGCCTCGTACTCTCCGAAAACTTGTCCGGCAACCAGTTGGGAGACGGTGAAAACCTTCAGGCTTTGCACGCCCAGCTCGCGGGATACCTTTAGGCCCGCGAGGAGTGCTTCGTACTCCATCTGGTTGTTTGTGGTGGCGAACTTGAAGCGGAGAGCGCATTCCATCACTACTCCATCGGAATTGGCGAGGATGAGGCCCTTTCCGCTTCCATCAGAATTGGAGGCACCATCCACGTGGAGCATCCAAGGGTCCTCCCGTGGTCCGGGCTCAACTTGGCTCTCCGGGGCCGTCCGCTCCGACTCCTCGAGGGGCCCTGTACATTCGATCACGAAGTCAGCTAGGACTTGGGCTTTCTGTGATGACCTTGGCCGGTATGCGATATCGAACTCACTCAGCGTCAGGGACCATTTAGCCAGTCTCCCGGAAGTTTCGGGATGGCCTAATATGGTCCTCAACAGCTGATCGGTCAAAACCGTGATGGGATGTGCTTGAAAATATGGCCCGAGGCACTTAGCAGACATGATTAGTGCAAAAATGAGTTTCTCAGAGCGAGTATACCTAATCTCTGCATCGCGAAGGATTTTGCTGGTGTAGTACACCGGCTTTTGAGATCTGTCTTGATCTATACGAACGAGGACCGAGCTGACGATCTCGGGTGTAACTGCCAGGTATAGTAGGAGCTCTTCCCCTTCTCCCGGTCTGGATAGCATAGGCGGAGAGGCTAGGAACTCCTTCAGCTCTTCAAAGGCTGTTTTGCACTCTTCAGTCCAGGTGAAGTCATGTATTTTGTGCAACGCCTTGAAGAAGGGGAGGCAGCGGTCAGCCGACCTCGAGATGAACTGGCTTAAGGCTGCGACCCTCCCCGTCAGGTGTTGAACTTGCTTCTTGGATGTCGGATGCTCCATATCAAGGATCGCCTGGACCTTCTTCAGGTTCGCTTCGATGCCTCTCTGGGTGACCATGAAGCCGAGGAATTTTTCGGCCGCCACCCCGAAAGCGCATTTTACTGGATTGAGCTTCATTCAGTGCTTCCAGAGATTGTGAAAGGCTTTGGCAAGGTCGGCAACGTGGTCCGAGCTCGGCTTGCTCATAATGAGCATGTCATCCACGTACACTTGCACGTTCCGGCCAATCTGGTCCTTGAAGACCTTGTTGACCAGATGTTGGTACGTGGCTCCAGCATTCTTCAGGCCAAAGGGCATCATCCTGTAGCAGTATGTCCCTCGGTCGGTAATGAAAGTAGTGTGCTCTTCATCCCTCGGGTGCATCCGGATCTGATTGTACCCGGAGAACGCATCCATGAAGGAGAGCAGCCTGTGCCCTGAGGTGGCTCCACCAACTGATCTATCCTTGGCAGAGGGAAGCTGTCCTTTAGGCACGCCTTATTGAGGTCGGTGTAGTCTACACAGATCTTCCATTTGCCATTGCTCTTCTTCACCATCATCATGTTCGCCAGCCAGCTCGGGTATTGCACCTCCCGGACGAAGCCGGCGGCCAAAAGTTTCTCCACTTCTTCATTGATGGCCGCCTGCCTTTCTGGGATGAAGCTTCTCTTTTTCTGTCGAACTGGCTTGTGCTTCGGATCGACGTTGAGCTTGTGGGTGATGATTTCAGGGGGAATACCTGGCATGTCCACCGCCGTCCAGGCGAACACATCTGCATTTGCTCGCAGGAACTCCAACAGTGGAGCCTTCTCCTCCTCGGGCAGCTGGGCTCTGATCTGCACGATCTTCGTCTGGTCAGCCCCGAGCTGGTAAGGAAGTAGGCGCTCGGCCGGGGCCTCCCCTGGGGTCCTGAATCCTCTGGTCGAGCTCGTTTGCCTTGGAGTCCTCCTCGGGCACTTGAGCCCCGGGAAAGGTTTGCAAGCAGTGCTGCACCAACTGGGGCTTACCCCTCATCTCCCCCATATCGCAGGGGATTGGGAATTGTATAAGTAATCTCTTGGTAGAGACAACAGCGTCGAGGAGGTTGAGCCCGGGTCGGCCCAAAATCGTGTTGTAGGCCGAAGGAAGCTTGACAATCGTGAATGTCATCATGACGGTACTCTACCGAGGTGGGGTTCCGGTAGTGATTGAGAGGGTGATTTCTCCCTCCATCCTTATGGAGTCTCTTGTGAAACCAACAAGGGGGATATGGACAGGCTTGAGTTGAACAGAGGAAAGATTCATCCTGGAGAAGGCATCGTAAAAAAGCATATCCATGGAGCTTCCACTATCTATCATGATGCGTTTTACAGGATACTTTGCGATCGCCATCTTGATGATCACAGCTTCATTATTTACATTTTTCTCCCCGTCTTCCTTTTCCCTCATAAAGGGGAGTACAACCTCAGGATGCTCTACCCCCCAGGCCCTCTTGGGCGCGCGCTCGGCTTCCCAGTGTACCATTATCACCGGCTTCTCAGTAGGGTGATTGTCGACCGCCGGGATTGGTGGGAGGGCGACGAGCGTCTGAGATTCCAGTCGAGGTCTGCCCCCCACATATCTTCCGAGGTAGCCTCTCTTGATGAGTTCTTCGATCTCCCACTTGAGATTGCGGCATTCCTCGGTGTCGTGGCCGTGGTCACGATGGAAACGATAGTACTTCATCTTGTCACGGCCAGAGGACGGCTTCAATGGCGATGGGCGCCTCAGATAGATCTCGCCTTCAATCTCCATGAGGATTTTTGTTCTTGGGGCGAGGAGGGGGGTGAAACTCCCCTCAGAGATGGGAGCGCTTCTTGGCCTTGGTCCCGGCCAGGAGCTCTAAGCTGGCGGTCTCGACCTCGGTGTCCCAGGCGCCTTGGCGGGTGTCGGCCTTTTCAGCGGCTACCCGTCGAGCTCCCGCCTTGTATGATCTACCTCCTCGGCACGGATGTACTTCTGAGCTCGGGAGAGGAGCTCGGAGTAAGTTTTCGGGGACTTCTTGTCAAGCAAGTAGGTCAGGCGAGAAGTCCTGAGCCCTCGCTTCAGAGCCAGCATTGCGACCGGCTCCTCCAGGTTGTAGATCTCCAGCGCGGCAGCCTTGAAGTGAGCCACATAGTCCCGCAGCGGCTCACGGTCCTGCTGCCTGATGGAGAAGAGGTCGTCGGCCTCTCGTGGCATCTTCCGACAGGCATCGAAGTGAGCCACGAACCTCTGCCCTAGTTGAGCAAAGGAGCTAATGCTTTCGGGCTCAAGGCGAGCGAACCATACCCGAGCTGCCTTTCATAGAGTAGCGGGAAAGGCGACGCACAGAAGAGCGTTAGTGGCCCCCTGGACCCTCGTGAGGGCCCGGTAACTTTTTAGGTGGTCCAGGGGATCGGTGGTCCTGTCGTAAGGATCCACCTGTGGCATGCAAAACCGACGGGGAATCGGCTCTGCTTGGATCTCCTCGAAGAACGGAGGGTGGACGCCGTAGCCCACTGGCTCGCTAGCGGAGCCGGGCAAGTTAGCAAACCGATGGGACAACTTCGCCAGTTTGCTATCATGCTCCTCCAGGCACTTCTCCGCCATGCGCCTGATGGCTTCATCCGTCGACCCCTCTGCTGAAAGAGGCGGGGAAGGTGACGCGGGTGCGTGGTGCCCGTGACAAGGGGTTTTGCCCTTCTTGCCTTGGTGGGGTTTAGATGCCCCCGGTCAAGGTGTGGTGAGCAGCTCTCTTCGTCGGTGGACTCGGCCCATTGTTGCTTCATCGGGGCTTGACGACTATCCCGGGGGTCTGTACCGGCCCGCGGCTGTGAAGGCCTCCCATGGAAGGAACGCAGGATGTCGCGGGGTGCTGCGGCATAGGCCACGGGGGTCTCTGGCTGCTGGTGAGTAGCCAAGGACCGATGCTGGTGCTGGAGTTGGCGCACTGCTACAGTGAGAGTGTGTATCTGCTGAGCGAGCGCGGTCAGCTGGACTTCTAGCGGAGGCAGTTGAATTGGGGCGGGTGGCCCGTCCCCGGACTGTGTGGGTTCCCGTGGGAAGGGGACTCTTCCGCACGGCTGGGAGAGGCTCCCCTCACTCAAGTGGTCACCATTCTCCCGACAAACTATCCGAGTGGGACTTGAATTGGACTAGAAATTGTTCTTCCCCCCTTCCTGGCATGCCAATCTGTTGCCGCCCGAATCGTTATGGCCCGTAGCTGCTGGTGACATCAATGGTCGCTCGTCCCCCTACTCGGGATGCCTCCGGTGCCTCGGGACCTGCAAGAAATAATGTCAGTGACCCGGACCGGGGATTCCGATGGGGGTGCTCCGACAGTCAAGTCAGTGACGATCCAGGGAAATAGATCCTCCTGGTCGAGCCCCTCGGGATGAGCTCCATACTAGGAGGAGTGACTGTAGTGTATATGGAAGTGAGAGTGAGCTGGGAGAGGTGATGGCTGAGATGGAAGAATCCTCCCATGTGGCCCTTCTTCCTTGTTTCTTTGCTTGCTTACTTTTGGCTTACTCTGGCTTGTCTCAGGATCTCCCCGGGTCGTCTGATGTGTGCGACGAGGTATCGTGCCGTAGACGGGACACCTCTCCTGTCAGATAGCTAGGGAAGCTTCCATGCGCTCTGACATTCTCTTTGCTTGCCCCTTTTCTGGAAGCCTGGCAGAACCTTGATCGGTGGGCCGCTGTCCTTGGGATTCGCGCTCTCTGGCTGGGTCTTTTTATTGGCGGTACGGTAGGTTGGTGGAAAGTATGGCGCCTTGATGTGAGTTTCCTTCCCTTCTGGTGTGAGTGACGGCTGTGGATATTAATTGCAGCATGGAGGGCGATGCTGTACGACCCTTGGGAGGCCCGCCGTCGTCCTTGGAGAGCAGGCACCGCTTCCTTGGTGGTTGGTGCTTCTACCTGAGCTGGGGACCGAGCTAGAAAGGTGGGGCCCAACTCCGAGGGGCTTGCCTCGGGGAGGCTCAGCTGGGCAGAGGAGGGCTGAGCTCGACTCCAGACCAGCAGAACTCGGCTTCGGGCGAGCTCGACCTGGCGGAGGTGAGCGGGGCACCGTCCAGCCCGAGGGATCTGACCTCGGAGGAGCTCCTCATGGCGGAGGAGACTTGAGCTCGACTCTTGACCATGGGGCCCGATCCTAAGGGGTCCGCCTTGGGTGGGGGCTTATACTCGGCTCCGGCCTAGGCGTCCTGATCCGGCGGGGACCGACCTGACGGAGGACAGAGCTCGACTTCGACGGGTGACCCCGTTGCTCTGGGGGAGGTCAGCCCGGCGAAGGGGCCCATGTTGAAAATCAAGCGTGGTATCTGATGGGGACTCCACATCAGTTTGCCCGCTCCATGTCAGCAATCTGGTCACATCAACCTGTAATGCTTATATCCTTAATTCTACTAGGCACATAAGTGCGTGCCCTCTAGAGATGATCCACATAGGGAATGAATCAAGGAAGCACTCCTACTTCTTGCTTGACTGAATTCTTTTCTCGACAACCTTTCTTCCTGTAGTAGCCTTTCCTCTTTTATTAGGACCTTTTCCTTTCTAAAAAGCACTTCATGACCTCTCCGAAACCTCTTTTACTATCCTATTGTCCTTTCTAATTCTCTTCCTAAGCCTTTGTTTAAAAATGGTGGACTTGTCTTAAAATAAGAGACTTGTTCTAACAAGAAAAGAAAGAGAGTTATCGGGACAAACTTTGGATGCCTTCAATATTTCTACTGAGATCTTTAAATAAGAAGAGAGTGTTGGAGGATGTTTTGAGGAGCATGGACAACCTTCTACTAGCAACCAACCTCAGAACATTATATTGGAAGCAGCACCAATAGAGGATTGAAGCAATCAGCCTGGCAGGGATTCAGCCTTCTTATGCAGAATCTCCTAACTTGTTTAGAGTGCCCTGAATGTTACAGATATAATATGGATGTGAAGCCACCTCTCTTGGGACCTCCAACCAGTGAGGATTCAACCTTCCATAGCTCTTGATCAAACTGTAAAAGGGTAGAGGGGATGACTCCAAAGATGCTAGGCGCTGGGTTTCCTACTTGGACTAGGAGTCCCTGGGCGCTAAGGAATTTTCTCCTTCCTAGGGTATGGCAGCTTGGATACTGATATTACCTTGATAGAGACAAACCAGAGAGGAAGAGAGGGAGGAAGAAGATGGATATCAGGGAGAAAAGGTTATTTCATTATAACGGCTTTAATCAGCCTAATATACAAAGTATATATACTATGTCACCATAACCTAACCCTAAAACTCCCATAGGCCAACTTGATACATAATTGAGTTTTCCAAGTCCAAGTACACCCTTGACTCAGTCCAGTCACACATATCTAGGACTAAAAACCAGCCTAATACAAGTTGGCCCCTTGAGGCCCAAGTCTCCTGAACCTCAAGACCCGAAAGGTTAACAGCCTTTCATCCTAGGGCCCAAAAATTCCATGACAGCACCATGATCATTGGACCTTGGCCTTAGCCTTGGTCCCCTGAGCCTTGGAAGCACCACATAAGACCTAACAAAGAGGAGGCACCTAACATACTCTTTCTTGGTCCCTTATCTGATAGCTTACGTATCAGATAAGTCTCTTCAAATAAAAGGAGACTACTAGAAAAAAAGTATGATGAAAGACTGTATTAATATGACGTTTCAGAACTTGAGTGCCAAGAGACGTCCTCTTGCATCTCTTCTTAAATCCAACAATTTTTCATCCTTCCATGTGGCTTAGGATTTGGTCAAATATATGAATAGGCATGTGATTAGGATTAGTTTATCAAAAAAAAATTGATTAACTATCAGGACTCTAGGTCCTTCATGCATCATCAAATCATGTGCACAAGTCCTTTTATGCCAACATAAAATCACGCCACCTTTTCTTTTGTTAACCGGTCAAAACCTATCCATATGGGGTATTGAAGAGGTAGGGAGGGAGTTTATTATTATCCTTAACTTGTGATTAACCAGCAAAAGGACTCTCGGTCCTTCTACATGCCAAAATTGCACCTAGTGCTAACAAGAGTCCCATGCCCTTTGAATTCTTGCTATTTAACGTGGGTAATGATATTTAGGAGTCCAAAAAAGGCTGAAAACCAAGGGCTTAATCCAATCTAAGTCCTACCTACATTTGTTAGCCCAAATAGCAAGTAGATGAACTCAATTTAATTAGGTTAGGAGTTAAGCTAGCTAACATATACTAGTATATTAATTACCTAGCCAATTAGGATCCTATATCCCTAATAAAAATATAATTGACTTCCTTGACCAATTTCTTAGTATGTGTGACCCTTTAGACTTCACATCTAGCCAGCAGTAGATTTAGATTCATATCAATTTTGTTTAATTAGAAATTGAATAATTAAATTAGATCAAAATAGGGCTAACCCTAATTGCCAATTTGAACCTTCTTTCAAATTAACTCATGATTTAATATAGACATACAAGACATAATTGACATCTAGCAACATATCATGCTTATCCGAAAGATAAGAAATTTGATAGAAATTATAAAAATACCCTTGAATGATAAGTTACCATGCAATTCAAACCTTCGATCTCTCTTTATCCTGAATAAGCGATGGGTATGGAAACTTGTCAAACTCTAATACTTTATTTATTCGAATTTCAAATCAATAATGAAGACTTGATCGATGAAAGATTAAGAACTATTTCTAATATCATCATGCTTTGATTAAAGATTTTCTAAGTTATCATTTGATGAGATTACATAGGATAAATACTTCTCTTATTAGGAGTGAGTCGATTTTTTATTGACCTATTCGCAACCTTCATACACAATTCACTATATTCACAAACACCCTGTATATAACTAAGTCATGATGAGTATGAACCAAAATATGGATTCATATGCAGAAAGATTTCATGGTGATTTCAGGTCTAAGGATCACTTGCACAACTCCCACTAAAAGAATCATCTTTTGACAAGTAAGACTATCATAAGATATTCTCATAATAGATCAATTCAGTGAACTCATTTCCTGATGATTATCCATATCTTGTATTAGTGTCCCTACATAAGTGGTTATGAGATTAACCACTCTCTTCATTAAGCATACATAAGATGTGCTAATCTTTCTAGGAATATCGATTTCCAATTCAATGATCCTTCGATTAGGAATATTCTAGATTATAATTTTTAGGAACTTAGGTCCACTATTATGAACTTCATCATAACTCTAATTTCATTGTCATAATCCATGGAGTTCATAATCTTAAAAGAAAAATGTATAAGACACAACATATGATGAATCAAAATATCTTTTATATTAATATAATATTATACATGAGTCGGAAGAATTTATAAAAAAAATTATGGTACATAAGAAACATGATTGGCTTTTAGGATACTTTTCCTTTCTCGGTCACCAAGCTCCTCCTGCCCAGCAACCACCACCGGACGACCGCAAACCATAGCCCAGGATGCAGTCCCTCATCCATCTCATCCCTTCCCTCCCCTCCGGCTTGAACGACGTTCTCTGGACTCAAGCTGGCACCCTGCAACCTCTTTCCCCTCTGGCCGAGCATGCCCACTCTGGGAAACGAAAGCATCCGATTGAAGGTAGACGACGTCGAGGTTCTCATAAACAAACCTTTGCCAGAAGGGTCCCTTCGATCATTTGATTTGAACTCTGGTCTCAGTGGTCGAGAGAGATCAAGCCTTACACAAAACCGGTGAAGCTGATTCTTCTCCATTCCACCATGCAATCATCCACCGACATGAGTTCGTCGGCCAACTAGTGTACCCTCATATCATCGCCTCCCCCCACTATTCCATCAAAAGTCGAACCTAAACTAGGGCTGATCGGATAACATTCTCAATAGGGAAGAAGCACGACCGTCAAGGCTTCATCGCTAGTGCCTGGTTTGCGATGACCCATGGCCCGTGGAGCACCATATCCCTCTCTCTGGCCTCCTTGAAGTGGAAGAAGGAGAATCCCATCTCCAAACTAAAGCCGGCCACCTTCCTTTTAATCCAACATGTAATCGGAACTCAGCCACCACTTCCATCGATATCCTTTGTCCCAAACTTCTCACCACCATCTTCGAGGCTGCCCAACCCTCCGATTCCACCTTCAGATCCTTCTCCAAAAACTTGATGACCTCCGGGTGCCATTTAATAAGATCCTCTACCTCTTTCAAGGATGGCTCCAATGAAACCAAGACAGTTTGCCATGCACCGCTCTTTTCTAGCTTGATTCCAGTCCAGCCCCTGCCTTCAAGGATCCAAGATGGTTCATCGAGGTGTTGGGCATCCATGCCAGCATCGCCTCACTCAACCACCCCGCAAATCGCTGGCAATCAACAATCAAAATTTTATAGCACAACTCTTAAAGCATAGTGGCGATTACAACGGCCAGTTACCCCTTCAAACTCTTCAAAAGTCACTTTTGAAAGCGGTACTCGCAGCTGTACTTCTTCTAAACATTATAATTTTTAGAGAGTTAAATTGCACCACTCAATCAATTATATCATGCTAATCTTGCGGCTTCTTACTTTTAAGACTACGAATTGAATAACGTGTATCCCACAGAATTTGTCTTCATACTCGCGAATGCGCCAGAACCCTGCGAGCCCGTGTATAATAATTAGAAGACCCTCCCATCCAAGGAAAAAAATAAAAGTCTAATAAAATATCTTTAGATAAGAGCATGCATCTAAAATATGAATTTGCTTGATTTCCTTGGACGATGCATTGAATATAAATATACCTACCTGCCCCACTTAAGCCTCAAGTCAAACCGACCAAGTGCGCGTGCAGCAGGAGCTTAATGACCAACCAGACCCCTAACCCTTTTTGCTTAGTGGTAAGAGAATGCACCCACAAACTAAAGTTCGGTGGTCATCGATGACAGTTTTCGTTGATGGAAATAAACCACATAAGCTACATAGCCATGAACAAATATGATCATCAACCCGTCCTGAGCAGTCTGCATATAACTCTCCTTGGCCAAGCAGCATAAAAGCTATCCGAGACTGGTGAAATAAGAAGCGATGTGAACAATCACTGCAGGTACGAGCGAAGCAAACTTGTAATAACCAAGATATGCATTCCAAGAGACAAGATGGAGGTTCAGCTCTTGGAATAAAATAATAAAGAGAAAGGTCACTAACAGTTCTACCGATTTCAACCGCTAGATGTTTATTGAGATGAAGCAACTATACAGGATCTTCTCATAGTAGTGAAGAGCATACTCATTCTTCATTTGCTAAAATTGAAGGCTTTGAAGCTTGAAATCTGAAAACCGATGCGACCTTCAAATAAGCTGAACGGCCTACTGCTGAAATTTTGCTTCTATAAAGCTAATATCCTATTACAATGTAGCCTTTTCAAAATCCTACCAGCATCACAGGAAAACAAAATTAAACAAGAAGCAAGACAGAACTAAATGCATGACAGAGATTTAGATTTCTCAGGGCTTAGCACTTCAGCATCATCAGATCTCAAGCTGCTTCAAGCTCTCTATCACTGTAGACTCTTCCAGATCCTTCACAGCAGTACTACCATCAACATTTTCCTCTTTTTCCACGGGAGGTTCAGCTGGAGGGGAGGCTGCCACAACTGGTGGCGGTTCCTTTGCCAGAACTGAGATTGCTGGAGTACTAGCTGGGGCTGGGGGTTCCTTTACCTGAACTGGGATAACTGGAGTACCGGCTGGGGCTGGGGTTTCCTTTACCTGGACTGGGATCACTGTAGTACTAGCTGGGGCTTGGGATTCCTTTACCTGAACTGGGATCACCCGGGTATTAGCTGAGGCAGGGGGCGGAGCAGCAAAGACTGGCACAACGGGTCTGACACGAACAGGTGAAGCCATACGAATTGGAGGGCCCATAAGTGGAGGAAGCTGATGCCCATGATCTGCTTGTGGTGGTTGTGCTGCTGATGGTGGAAGCGGTGGAGCTGAAAAGACCGGCACTGCTGTCCTTATTGTTACCGGTGGTGCCATGCCATGGCCTGGCATTCTATAGTGCCGAACTGGTACATATGGAGTTGCTCCAGCTGCAGGGAACTTCTGAGGCCGGACACTGCGGTTTTCAGGTTGTGGGAAGGGAGATGGAGGACCACCATCAATCGTTGCTGGGGAGGTTGGGCGGGTTCTTGGAGAACATTTCGGTCGGATCAGAGGTAAGATCTTTGATCCCGTGGATGGAGAAGGTTGCAATGATGGCTTTTTATCTGGCTGTATGGGAAACTTCTTTGGGAATGGTGTAGCATTGGGGTTGTTGGCCATTGCTATCTTTTCCTTTAGGCGATAGTTCAAGAGAGCCCGGGCAATTATGATCTGCTCCTGCTCGTCGTTGTTCTCAGGTTCGCTTGATGTGCTTGCTGATTGCTTTGCCACTAGCATAAAAGAAGTTGATATTGTAAGCACTTAACACAATCTAACTTCAGAACAAATTACAGGTACAAGTGTTCTAGCTACAGAGGTGCATTATCAACACACTTCCTAGGGAACATTACCCAATATGCTCTCTGAAGCCAATATATGATGGCAAAGGATGACTGGGTGACTAAATATTTCCCTCTATCACCAAAATGGACAAGAGAATCTCATATAATACTTCAATAAGACAATATGACTGTTAACCTTAATTATATCTACGAATTTTTAAGCCATGTGCATGCCACTGAAACCAATATACAATATATTCTAGCAACAAACTTACCATTTCAAAATAAAAAATCATGGCCAAAAGGATCACCATTCAAAACCATTCAAAAAAGAATTACATCATGATTTTACATTAAGTGCACCCCTCAGGCATCAAATTCGGTGACTAAAACCTGTGAAACAATTTGCACTATCGAGGCTTCAGGAAAAAAATATATTTCAATTTAGTAGGCTTCAGGAAAAGAAAATGCCATCCCCCCCCCCCCCCCCCCCCCACAAACACACACACACAAAAAAAAGGAAAAAAAAAACAAAAACAAAACCAAAAACAAAAAAACAAAAAACCTTCTCTGTGCATGTGTGTTCCAAGTACTAGAAAATTTTGTTTAACGAGCGAACACTGATTATTATTCAAATAAATATGCATGTGTATATTTTCCTTCAGGATAGAAGCTGATTTCAGTTGGCCATCGAGTTCTTCCTGCATTTGTCCATCATGTTACCCACGCATTTTCTAGTTTTGTGTAACTTTTAGTTTTCTAGATGCACTCTGCATGAGAAACTAACTTATCTATAGCTATGCTTGTGCATGCTTTCAGGACATATCCATAGACAAGAAACTACAGACAATCTTAACAACTGGTCCTTTCTTTGATGGCCATTTGATGTTTAGCCCATACAGGGTTAGCGTTTTGCATTTAGTCCCTGCACACTATTAGGCCAGCACTCTGAAAACAAGTAGACCTGTTTCTGTACACAGTTATATCTGGTTTTCCGCACAGCCGTGCTCATGTATCAAGCTACGGACCAAACATAAAACAGTCACCAAGATAAACAAGCAGGAAAAAAGTTTTCAAACAGGGATAAACATAACATGGTGATTGGTTAAAGCAGTGAACCTCGATTACCGTTACATACTAGCTTGTAATATAAGAGTGAATATGTGAAAACTAGTATAAACATAAAAGCACGATACTCACATTGTTTTAGGGAAGACCATGCTGCCATAGCGGCATTCTTCTCTGCCTGCTTCTTGTTCTTAGCTGGCTCCCCGGCGAATATGATACCAGCAAGTTCCACCGTGCAAGTGAAGACAGGTAGGTGTCCAAGGCCTGAGCGCACAGGTGTGTATGATGGCAGTGGTGCTCCAACCCTCTGAGCAATTTCCTGTAGAAGGTTCTTGTAGACCCCAGTCTCATCCTGCTCAAGAGGGACATCAAAACGAAGCCATCCAGGATAAGAAGTTAAGCATTAAGAGTTGATAACAGTGTACTAATGTAAGCAACCTTCTGCAATGCAAACCCAACACAACCAGCATATAGTAGAAATATGGAGATACCCTGGATGTGGTTTGCAAAAGGACTGCTTTGGAATTCAGCTATGGCACACTGGAATGGATCATGTCATGCACAAATTTTTGGTCAATCAGATAACCATAATAAGATACCATGAAGAAATCTATTTCTCCTTTTATGTTTATGATAACTTGAAAAGGTAAAAAAATGCGTATGCACATAGAGCTTAGGACCCTTAAAAGCCAAAAGGAATGACTCTTGGTGCAAGTTCAGTATGTGGATCGGTGATAAACATGCATGGTTGGCTGATGACTAATGATGTTCCGAAATAGCAAGTGCAAATTTTGCCATTTCCTTGCAAAAACTGGCACTCAATTGCTCTGAATGGAATTTTGCTCTGTGGCAAACATCAACTGATAAAATGGTAGACATACGTGATATAACCTTGTAATCCATCATCATTTTTATACTGGGCCAGATGCCATAGCGATAAAAAGGCAAAGAATTCAGCGCATACACTTTGACAAAGTGAAACCAGTCACACTATAGGAAAATTTTAACATTCCAATCTCATTCTAGACAGAATAAAACAATTATTTCCATTACAGGTTCACTGAAACCCAAACAGCTTGAAACAAAGAGAATATAGTTGCCTCAAAAAAGATCCTGTAGTCTTAGTCATCTAGGTGCTATTTGTGTGCTAGAACTAAGATTGTTCTATCAATCCCCTTATAGAGGAACGCAAGGTTCGTGTCTTCAAAATTCACAGAACTATGTGTACCGTGTAACCATTCTATCTTGGGCCCTGACTGACGACGGGTCATGTGCCTAGCTAGAAGCAAGGAGCCACTTCTAGTAATTCAGCTGGACGATAGAACCCGTAGCGCAACTGGTTCGAAAGGGTATTGCAGCCAGAAGCATGATTCAGGAATGAGTTGCCATCGTCACACAGCGATCCGTGCTTCTAAGGTAATATGACTTTCTACTCCCAACATCTGGTATGGGCCCCAATTACAAATCAGGCACTCATCATTCATACGTCCCTGCTTCCAACTAGTGCTATTTAATCATCCTGATTGATTAATTCTGGATGAGAGGGACCAAGCCAACTAACCTGTCGATGAATTTTTAAAATTTGCTGATAAATAAACATAAAAAGCAGCAGCAATGAAGCTGATCTCCTAAAAAAACAAAGCCTAATTCACCCATAAAATTAAAAAGTTTCTGGCGACCATCTGCCACTAAGAAGTCGTTGGGCCGCACTACCTTACCCGGTAGTGCGGGTTAGGTGTGTCTCCCAAATTTCAAGGCCACCCGCTCCATCCTTCCACCATCATCATCCACAGGGTCAGCCCGTAATCAAGTCAACATATTCATGGATTTGACTGGATTTTTTTTTTTTTTTATAACGCCATTTGTCCTCTTCAGGACACGCATTAAGCTAATCAGCTCATGCAGAACACGAGAACGTGCTTGGACTTCCAGCAAAAAGAAAGGCGATGCCTCCAAAGACGTTCAGCAATAAATTAAACTCCAAAGTACTTAATTATTCATTTATTACAGAGATTAGGAGATTGATGACGATTTATAAATAATTTAATTAGAAGCTATTATGGAAGTGATGACCATGTAATTATAGCACGACTCCCCAAAGGCCTGCCAGGCTCCGTCTTCGTGACGAAGATGCCCTCCGTATTCCATTAATGACGAAAATGCAACGCACTTTCCCCCAAAATTTGGTGAATAGGTGCCGTCAAAATAAACAAGGAATTATCACAAATTCGTGGTTTCAGACTATCGGTGCATCACGACGCTAACAGACTCTAAGACAATGCCCTAACGGAAAACCACGCGCGCGAGAGAGAACGACAGCTCAACAGACAATTGAAAAAAACAGGGAAGCTTAAAAAAAAAAAATTAAGGAAAATTAATTGAAAATAATCTCCTTCTCCGTCGCCGTTCGGCAGACGTTACCCTTCGCTAGAAGGACGAGTCAACTCGTAACTCGCGAAGCCCTTTTTCTACCGACCATGTATTTGCTTTAGAAAAAGTACCGTTCTATTGCTAAACAAAAGGGGAAAGAAACGACGAAGTAACGGATGAAAGGAAAAAACTAGAATTTCCGTAAAACGCTATAACCTTCTACTGGGAGAGGAAGAGGGAAAGAATTGGGGAAAGAAATTTCTCAACAGAATCGGCTGGCTAAACTTTACCAACAATTTTTTTGTTTTTTTTTTTTAAAAAAGAACGGCTGAGTGAGATTCTAAAAGAAGAAAGGACGCGTCACTCGTTCAAACCATAACCATTTTTACGACATAAAATTGGGGAAGAAAATCTCTTCTTCATCTTGACTTAAAAGGGGAATTATGAAGAATAAGGAGGAAAAAGGAAAGATGTTTTTTTTTTCCAAAATATTATAGGTTCATTTCTGAATGCATTGCTCGCTTTCTACAACTTTTGTGTCATTCGGAGCCGATTCCAATCCAAGGAGGAGAGAGTAAAACGAAGAAAAAAGCGATCTTTCCGTTTCCTTTTTTACTTGGAAATGAAGAAGTTAGATTTTGATGTTCCTGAGGAGCATACCAGGATCCGGGCGGCGAGGGAGTGGGAGGGGCCGCGGATGGCGAGGGCGTGGAGGGCGACCTCGGCGGCGGAGTGCTCCGCCTGCCTCAACGTCGTGCAGAAGCTCGGGCTCTCGAAGACCTCGCCGTTAAAGTTGACAGTGGCTTTGAACCTCGGAGCATGGTCCGGTCCCTCCCTTATGCAAGTGTATGACGGCAGATTGAAGCAGCTCCGCTGCGCCAGTTCCTGCAGCTGATTCTTATACATCTTTATCCCGATCGATCAATCGATCAATCCCCTGAAAGAACCAAAATTTTCCTTCCGATCGCCGGGCGTGGTCGAGATCGGCCCTCTCCACCCGCCGCCGTGCAGGAGAGCTCGATTTCCGGCGAGGGTTGGGGCGGGCCGCCACGGACGGTCCAGATCGGAACGCCCGCTGCCGCCAGAGAAAATGTCTGCTTTTCTCCGAGAAGCCGCTGAGATTGGCGGCGGATTCGTCGGGATACCGCCGGAATCTGGGGCTCGGATGCGAGGTTTAGCTAGGGTTTTGCTTCACCTCTCCCTTCTCTCTCTTGTTGGGTTTCATCAGAGGAAAAAGAGATCTGGAAAGCGGGGAAGGGTGGGAAAAACCGGAGGAAAGGCCACTTCTTTTATATTCTTTTATTTATTGCTTTTTTAGTTGGGTTGTTTAAGTTTTGTTTATACAAATGAACAAAAACGAGACACGCCTTGATATTTTTGCTCCCATATATTCTAACCTGCTACGATGGTGAGTGCAACTTTGTAATATCACTTAAAAGAGCGACAGAAAATTATTAAAAAAAAGAAAAAGAAAAACTGCACCATCTTACCTTTCTGCTCTACGCCGTCGGTTACTCTCGCGAAAGTGGTTCAGCTTCGATGCTCCGCATGGTAATCACCTGGCGGGTGCCAAGACGGAGTAACTAAGCAAGTAGCAGAGCACTTAACGGATAAAAGGATAGTATTCACCTCATGATTGGTTATTGTTGATGCTGGATCCTTGTTGATCAGGTGAACTGATTTTTTTAACGGATCGTCGTCGACCGGTATCTCGATATCTGTAAAAAAAATTTTTGATCAAAAATTTTTTGGTAGGAGATACATCGATGTCTAAGTCAGAGAGAGCCGAGACAATAACAGAATGGAGAGTTTTGAAAACAATGAGGAAAAGAGAAATTCGTAAATGCCAAGAAAAAGAGAGAGAAGGATCTCCTGAGTGTCCCCTCTTACCAGTATTTATAGGCTCCAACATAACTACTTACGGTTATGGAGGTTGACGAACGCAATCATTTCATAACTGTATGTAATGGCTGTCGGAAAAACTGTTACACTCGGGGTTTGTTCAATCTGAAGTTTCGGATCATGTGGGTGGTTGTAACTATCCAAACAGATTTTAACTGTTTGTCCAAGAAATCCACATGCTCCAGAATCTTCCTTCTTTAAGAATGGATCCGAAGTGAACTTTTCATTCTCTTTAGTAGCGCGCCTGAAGGAAATTTTAGCTTCACACTTCAGATTCTTTTGGATGTAACAAAAAATAAATACTTACAGTCTCCGGATCATCTTGAGAGAATAAAACCAAAAATATTCGTCTGGGAGGTCAGGTTTTCGGATCAAGACAATTGTACGAAGCCGAAGATAACGGAGTAAATAAACCTGATTATCTCCTATATCATAAATACGAAACCATAGATATTAGGCATAGTCTTCGGATCAAGATAGGTGTACGAAGCCGAAGACTCAGAACTAATAATATCTTCCGGAACGGACACAGCAATAAATATTAAGCATGGTCTTCGGACTGAGATAATAATACGAAATCGAAGACATGGAGTAACAAACTTATCTCCTGGATCATAGACATACGAAATCATGAATAGTAGGTATAGTCTTCGGATCAAAATGGTAACATGGAACCGAAGACTTCTTCTTTTACCGATTGATGTGATCAATAAAATAAAAAAAAATTAATTCGACTAAAATCGGGATATCATAACAGTTATCAATTAATTATATTTTATATTAAACTTTTATACATTAGAATTTTATTATATAACTCTTTGATTTTCTATTTTTATGCTTGATTATTGGGTATTATTTGTGAGTATACTTTTGTTTTTTCTTTTCCTGGGATGAATCGACAATGCAAGTTTAAATATGCACCCCCCTCAAAAAAAAAAAAAAAAAAAAAAAAAAAAAAAAAAAAAAAGTAAGTATGACTGTGTATAAGAAGTACTCACTATAAAATGCTAATTGCGTCAACACTAATGGTGCTTGAATCTGCTTGATTGTCGAAATGGGCCGGAGTGGAGGAGGAGGCGGCAATACTTATAAAAAAAAGCCCCAAGTGAAGGAGTCTTCGGTAAAGGCTCTCTAATAATTAAGCCAATGTTCTAAACAATCAGGAAGAATAAACACAGGTACACGTAGATAAAAAAATAATAAAAATAGGTGTGTAGATAGATACCATATCTCAGGTAATCTGGATAGCCATCTTTTTCTGAAATAATTTGGATTGTTACATGAGCGGTAATCCAGATTACCACTATAACATAGATTACCGATTTAAAAAAATACCAAACAGAGTTATCTGGTGGGCCAGTTTAAAATTATCGGCAATCTGGATATATCATTGTCTACCAAATGCAACATCAGGAACAGTTTAGAGATAGTCCAACATGGTGTTTGGTAGATAGGGAATGATGAACTCCTAGAGTTGACAACTAGAGTTTTAGATGAAGATTGTCCTTGTCTCCCTAAGATATCCTTCCATTAATGGAAAGTTTTATCTTGTGTACCTTTCTACTATTTGTTTTAATGGTTCGTGGAAATATGGTTTAGAGGAAGGCCATGCCTCTTCAATAGCTGAGATATATTCCAAATACTAGGACTTGATAGCTTGTCTATTATGAAGGATCCATAATGGGTGTCAATAAATTTCTACTTCGGTCCTTCGGTGGATGTTTTATAAGAATGGTTGATCGGGTCGGGACTTTGCATCAGAGTTCGGTAGGTTTGAGAACCTTTTGTAATTGAGGTTCTATGAAACTTGAGATTCGAAGAGCCGGGTACCCAATATATAGAAAGTAAATATAAATATTTATCTTATCCGGGGGTTAATTAGTGGGTAATCTGGTTGACAGACTGTCCGCTAGGACCGTCCAATTTAAGCCTGTCGTGGATTAGGAGGCCCAGATATAAGTATACACGCAGAGTCAAATTTCTGGTTCGGAGGGAACCAAGGCCTTCTAGATTGGATTACTATATATCGGGATTGCCATCAGTAGGACTAGGGGGATCAACGTGCCTTTCCTAGTTTTCTTTCCAAGGAAGTGATAAGTTTTTCCCCTTTGACATATTTAATTTATTCAGGCATTCTATCCACCTTATCCATGCTTGAAATATTAGGGATCCAGGTGTCGGGATCCGGAATAGCTGAATATGACTCCTTGTCCATCCCAAATCAGGTCCGGTCGAATCATTATTAGTCCTAACATCTTAGAGATCTTAGGCACGGGATTTCCTCCCCATTAAAAACTGAATTGAAAATAACAGATCAATAAATTATTAGATATAAAGTTTCTTTAACATAAATCATTTTTTTATTACTTGTTGTGAATTAACGGACCTGTTGCCGGGTGCGTGTGGAGTTGGATGCATCCAAACCCCTGTTGCCGGGTGTGTTGATCCAGGGGAGGACTGCGCCTTTCTGGCAGCAGTTCGCCTACGAGAGTTTACCGGCAGTTTGCTTCCGGTGTGGGCGGATGGGCCATGCAGTGGAGGGTTGCCACTTCCGGGTGGAACAGGGGAGACCAACCGAAGCTACTCCGGGTCTGTGTCCAGGTAACTTTATCAACCCTCAGGGAATGGATGCTGGTCGGGTCCAGGGTGCAAGCAGTTCGGAGGAGGAGATCTATACATTCGGCCCTTGGCTGACAATGGCCAGGGAGCGCCCTTCCAGGCAGGGGGGGCTCTCGGGAAGAATGTCTCCTTGCCAAACAAGGGCAAGGCTCCAGCTTCTTCTCCGGATCCATCGTCTTCGTCCCCCAATCACACCTCCTCTCTTCGTCAGTCCTCTACTCCTTCCTCGCCGCCAGACTCGGAAGGGTGGCAGAAACCTTCCAAGGTAGCGAGGCGGAGGTCGCAGGAGGGGATCGCTGCGGGTCATTCTGAGGGAGGGACGAAGGAGGCGTCTGGGAACTTCTTTGTAGCGCTTGGCGACTGCATGCAGCTGATCCCACCTGAGGACACGCTGAGGAAGCAGCAGATGGTGGACTATGGAGTGCCCTCTCTGAAGCGGACGAGAAACCAGTCCCGGTCTTCTTCTCCGTTGCGACGAAGCCACTGGCCACTATAGCGGACCAGGTTAGTCCTTCAGACCCTTCTGTGAATGTCTTTGAGGGGGTCAAGGGTCAACATGGTAGGGCCAGGGCTCATCGACCGTCGGGTGGGACTTTGGAGGTGAGGAAGCAGGAGCTTAAGAGGGAATGGCGCAAGGTTGATGGGAGGTTGGGCTTGATGAGTGAGGGGGGAGGGCAGGAAGAGGTATCAAAAGGGTCAGGGAAAGGTGACTGGGTTGAGGGAGACTGTAAGGGGAAAGAGTCAAAGGGTGCTGCGGGTGGGGGAAGCTTGGGTTGTCTCCTGGTGCTAGCCCCTCTCAGAGTCTAATGGGGGGGGCGGGGGGTCAGGGGAAAGAGGAAGGCTTAGCAGGTGGGGGGAAGATGAAGGAGAGATTGGAAATTACCTCTGCAGGTACTATTGTAGAAGTGCACCAGAGAGGAGGGATACGTCCGTTGCAGCATCGACATCAAATCTCGGCATTGCAATTGATGGGTTCATCAGGCCTATCAAACAGAGACCAGACGCAGGGCCGAGAGGTTGTTTTGGTTGACGTAGAGGTCCAAGAGGTCCAGCTGCCGCCAGGGGAAATGCCCAAGATTGACTGTACTTCATCAAAGGCTTCGATGCTGTCAGGAGAAGGATCATTGGGGCAGGGATAGCATGATACTGTCTGTAACAGGGTCCAGAATGCCTTGGGCCTTAAAGGGGTTGGTAAATGCTTAGTTACTGTTCCTATACAGGAGCAGGGAGGAGGTGAGGGGAAAAAGAAGAATGTCCTGTTGATAGAATCTTCTGAGGTAGGATAGGGGTCCGAGCCTCAACCTTGATGTCTGTACTTATGAAAACTCTAGTTTGGAATGTTAGGGGGGTGAAAAAACCCTCGTTCTTATCTACTTATCATAGGTACCTTCAGCTGCATCATCCATAAATTTGTGTTTTGCTTGAAACTAGGATGTCTAGTTCTAGTCTAGATAATCTCAAGCGTAAATTGCCGAGAGATTGGGATTTTTATTCTGTGCCCTCCCTAGGACAGGCTGGGGGTATTATTGTCAGTTGAGATTGTATGGCGGCCAAAGTTGATGTGTTTCATAAATCTTCTCAAATGGTCGCCATTGTCATCTCAGAACCTGACCGTCCTTCTTGGCTCATTTGCAGAGTTTATGCTAGCACATCGTACAGGGAGAGAAGGGAGGTTTGGGATGAAGCCTCTGCACTAATTGAGCAGGAGACCCCCACTATTGTTGTTGGTGACTTCAATACTATTGATAAGCAGGAAGACAAGCGTGGTGGCAAACCTTTCATTCAGGATGCTGGCACGAGAGAATTCTCTAAGTTTATCCAGGACAATGGCCTCATCGACTTAAGCTTCATGGGGCCCCGACATACCTGGTGTAATAACCGTTCTGGTCAAGCCAGAGTGTGGGAGAGGCTTGACAGATACTACGGCACCCCATCGTGGCTCTCACTGTTTCCGAACTATACAGTTCGCCACCTTAGCAGGATTGCTTCAGACCATGCACCTATTCTTCTCACTATTAATTCCCCTCCTCCCAGATCGGTGCCTTTCAGATTTGAAAAGTCTTGACTCTCTTATCCTAAGGCCGAAGACATTGCCAATGAGGTATGGAGGATGCCAGTCAGAGGTGATGCATCTTACAGGATTACTAGGAGACTGGAGCTTCTGAAGTGGCGCCTTCTCTGGTGGAACAAGGTGGAGGTCGGCAATCTTATACATCAAATTAAGACTGTGGAAGCCACTATTTATGATTTGCAGGTAAAGGACACCCAAGGTTTTCTGGCGGAGGTTGATCTCCAGACCCTGCGGTCTTCCCTTGCTCGCCATCACTCTCTGCTTCAAAACCAGGAAGTTCTTTGGAGACAAAAGTCCAGAGCGCTATGGCTCAGGGAGGGTGATAAGAATACCCACTATTTTCACCATGCGACCATCATTAGGAGGCACATCAATACCATCCGGGCTATTCATACAGACCAAGAGGGCTGGACTGAAGATGAATCCATCATTCGGAGGATATTCTACCGCTACTTCACTTCCAGGTGGACTGTTCCTACCCCTATCTCTTCGTCCATCTCCACTGTTCCTCCCCAAACCTTAGTTACTGCTGCCGAGAATCTTTCTCTTTTAAATCAGGTGACTGAGGAGGAAGTCAAACATGCATTGTGGTCTTTGGCCAAGGACAAAGCGCTTGGCCCAGATGGGTTTCCTCCGGTTTTCTTACGTCATTATTGGGATATTCTGAGGAGGGATCTGGTTGCTGCTGTCCAACTCTTTTTTAATACTGCAACCATGCAATCCAGATGGAAGCAGACCTTTATTGCTCTTATTCTGAAGTGCCAGCATCCCACCACGTCGGCTCACTTCCGTCTTATTAGTCTCTGCAATACCTTGTATAAAATCTGTGCCAAACTTTTGGCTAATAGGATGAAGCCGATTCTGCCTAAGCTCATCAGTCCTGAGCAGGGGGCATTCATTGGGGGTCGAAGCATCACTGACAATATATTGATCGCCCAGGAATTTATGCATGATCTCCATTGAGCTGCTCGAAGGCGGAGTCTTATGGCCATCAAGCTCGATATGGAGAGAGCCTATGACCGTGTCAACTGGGCCTTTCTGATTAAGGCTCTGTATGACTTTGGCTTTCACACTGCCTGGATTTCTAAAGTTTTGGCTTGCATCACAGCCCCTTCCTTTTCTATTTTGATTAATGGAACCCCCATGGATTTCTTTTCTTCTTGCCACGGGCTCCGACAAGGTTGTCCTCTGTCCCCTTATTTATTTATTATTACTACTGACTTCCTTTCCAGAGCATTATCAGCGGCGGTGCGGGATCATCAGATTCACCCTTAGATCTCTGGTCCGAGTGCTATGCCAGTATCTCACCTTCTCTTTGTGGATGATTGTTTATTATTAGGCCAAGCCTCCCTCTCTAATGCAAGGGGATTCAGGGGAGTTCTTGGGCAGTACTGCTTAGCATCAGGCCAGAAAATTAATTTTCAGAAATCCAGAGTTTATTTCAGCCCTAAGATCGCCTCTGATATCTGCTGCAGGATTTTGCATGTGCTGGGCATTCAGGAGAGATAGTGTCCTCTCCAATATCTGGGTGTTCCCATTTCTGGATCTAGGCTAACCAGGGCTGATTGTGCTGCTCTATTAGCGACCATCATGGATAGGATTGCGGGGTGGCAGGCTAGATCTCTCTCTGCTATGGGTAGGCTTACCCTTATTCGCTCGGTCCTGGCTTCTCTTCCGGTGTATATCATGTCCAATGCTTTTATTCCTAAAGCCATTATCTATAAGATCGAGCAGATGATTCGTTCCTTCCTTTGGGACTCCTCAGCTGATCGGAGGAGAATTCATCTTATGAGGTAGGAAATGGTTTGTCGCCCTCTTCAGAATGGAGGGCTGGGTATCCCTTCTCTCTTGGATAGAAGGGAGGCCTTCCTCACTAGACATGCCGCCAGGTTCATCTTATCCTCGGATAGTATGTGTTCTTCTTTCTTGAGGGCTAAGTATGGGGATATCCCCATGGACCCCCTGGTATCTCATCGGCCTACCAGTAGAGCCTCTGTTCTCTGGTACGAGATCATCGTGAGGGCCCCGACTATTATCCCTCACATTGCTTGGGTGGTGGGTGATGGCAGATTGATCAGACTTATGTATGATGCTTGGATTGGTGATATCCCTCTATATCGGTGGCCTACCTTCATTTAGGTTCACACTCCGACTGATATGTCCATCGCTGATCTTAGGCGGCCAGGGTACGGTGGATGGGATATGGACCGGGTTCTAGCCATGTTTGGGGAGATCCTTGGCTCTAGGGTTCTTTCTATCTCCCTCTCGGTTTTCCAGTGTCAGGATACCAGAGTTTGGCGCCGCACCACTTCTGATCGTGTTCTCATCTCTCAGTTGATGGAGCAGCCCACTATGGACTCTCAGTTGTCTCGTAGCTATCGGTGGATATGGTCCCTGCCTGTGCATCCTAGGATCTCCCTTTTCATCTGGAAGCTTGCTTGGCACCGCCTTCCTACCCGAGAGCTTCTACTCTCGAGGGGCATCCAGCTTCCGGTCGAGTGCCCTTTTTGCAGGACTTATTCTGAGTCCCAGACTCATGCCATATTCTTATGTCGTCGTGCGACGATGACTTGGGCCTTGGCAGGCATCTATGATCCCTCTACCCATCCTTCTCACATTGTTGATATCTTTTATACATTGTTGTAGACGGCACCCAGGATTCAGGTTTCCATCACGGCTTATCTGGCTTATTACTTGTGGATATCCAGGAATGAGCACATCTTTGCAACCATGAGGTCATCCCCGAGGATGGTGATAGAGAGAGCTAGAGCTGCGACGGTAGAGTTCTGCAGATTGTCAGTCATGCCGGTAGAGAACTGGGGTTCCCCCTCCGCTCTCAAAGTGACCCGGAGGGTTTTTGTTACTTGGGAACCCCCACCTCCGCCTCTGGCTATTGTGAGCTTTGATGGTAGTCTGCGTCACAGGATGGGAGGCGCTGGTTTTGTCATTCGGGATTACCGATCTCGTCTCCTGGCAGCGGGGGGTATTCCTCTTATGGATCTATCGATTCCGGTGCTGGAGCTGTATGCGGCGTGGGCCGGGATTAGATATGCTTGGCAGGTCCTCCATCTTGATAGCTTAGTCATCGAGGGAGATTCTGCCACTGTTATACACTGGCTCACACACCCCTCCTCTGAGGTCGCGGCCCATCCTTTGGTCAGGGACATCAGGTTCATGCTGCAAGGCTGTCAAGATTTGTTGTTAGACACATATTTAGGAAGGCCAACTCAGCGGCGGACTGGGTTGCCTCCTTTGTTGCCCAACATACGGGCTTTGTTCTTTGGTCCAATTGATGTTCTGTCCATGTACAGCTTAGGAATATTTTATTAGCTGACTCTTTCGATTGTATTCATGTTCGTTCTGTATAATGAATACACCCGGTTCATCAAAAAAAAAAAAAAGACTCACATGTATCGAATGATTTTTATAAGTTGATAAATCATATATGTAAGCTAAATATCCATTATGTTTGTCATGATCGGGTAAGTTGAAATCAACTCAAGCAAACAAAGTCCACTTTAATCATTTGATAGGTCGAAGGGGGAGCTGAATTGAATCTTTGGTTGGCCAATTTAAAAGAAAGCAAGATACTCTTGATTAACGCCTGTTACATGGATAGGAGAGAGAAATTGATACCTTCTTGGAAATTTATGAAAATATTTTAAAAAATTATTTCAGAAAATCAAGTATATCATATCACGAAGAACTAAAAATTTTATTAAATATACTTTTAGAATTTCAAACTAATTAAACTCTTCTTGATAGTTTATTTTTTATTTAAAAATTATTTTCAAATATGCCACGCCATGGAGGGCCAGAATGGGACGATTTGTTGCATTGGCTGAAAAAGGAGGTAGCAATGGAAAAAACAAATGACATGTTCCAGTAGCGTGTTCCAAGTGCCTACGAAAGTCCGACATCTCAACCAGTCTATTCGACTTTGGGGTAGGTATTTCACTCCCCTCCAAACTTAGACGGGCAGTATTTTTTTTTTTTAATTTTTTAAGGGTAATTCTTCTGTCACGTTCCAAATCCAGCACGAGAATCGATACGCTATCGGCTGTACAAATCCTAAATTTTATCCTAGAGATCATGCAAGATCTGGGTACACAAGAGTCACTTACTTCAAGAAAACCTCACTCATCACCAAGCCAAATATCTGCACGACTCTGTAGAAGAAGAAAGTAGGTTGTGAGCTCTACAGCCCAGTAAGGTATCCATATGATCACTCCAAGTAATAATATAAATTTCTGAAATAATAAAGTATCAGTATGTTATGTCATGCAATCAAATGATTTAAGCCTCATGTATTATAAAACCTTGAAAACTTTACATTTTTCCTTTAGAATTTCCATTATTTAACCTTTATCTTTAGGGTTTTGGACTAGCCACGGTCATGTACCAGTCCATGACTGGCAACCGCAAAGCGACCATGCATACTATGGTCGGTCCTGCTCACGTACTAAGCCCGTGGCTCGACTATCCCACGTACTATCCGCCCGTGGCCAGCTCCCATGTACAAAGCCCATGGCTCAGGTTGTATAACCACGGTACTACCGTAGCATGGCTAGACCAAATACCGTATTTGCTTCATTAACACTTGTCAAAACATATCTTTTATGACCTCTCGATAACCGGTATCGTGGTCCAACCCACTCGATAACCGATGTCATGGTCCAACCCATTTTAATAACCGATATCGTGGTCCAACCCACTCGATATCCGGTTTCATGGTCCAACCTATTTAGCAATCCGGTATCATGGTCCAACCCATCCGGATATCAATTTTCTTTATAACATCATGCATGAAATACCGACAATAATAATGATAAAACCACAATGTCTATCACAAGAAAATAACTATGTCACGCAATATAATACCACATGTGCAATTACATA
Source organism: Areca catechu (assembly GCA_021397845.1). Classification (NCBI taxonomy): domain Eukaryota; kingdom Viridiplantae; phylum Streptophyta; class Magnoliopsida; order Arecales; family Arecaceae; genus Areca; species Areca catechu. Next base: position 1,327,041 of record CM038049.1, on the reverse strand, counting down.
TAACATATATGCTTAGATCAAGCCAGGCCATAATAAAATCATGCATAAAGGAATGATCGATACAGAATTCCTTACCTTCAACCACTAATTCAAAATATCCGGTATCAATCTATACCCGAAATTCGTCCAAATCCTTCGTGCTCAAAAGATTGATCTTCTACAATAATAAATAAATTCATCAAATCGGTTCCCCCCGATTTTCTCTTCCCTCATCTTCCAAACCAAAATCCCTTCCCTCTCCCTTTCTCTCTCTTCTCCTCTTTCTCTTTCTTCCTTCTTCTCTCCTCTTTTCCCTTCTCTTTCTCTCTCTTCTCCTCTCTTTTATGGTTCTCTGCAGGCTCTTCCCTGCTTCCTATCGACGGCCTGGTTAAAAAGAGGAGAAAAACTCATCCAAAATCACCTCAAACGTAACCTACGAAGTTCAAAACCATTAAAATATCTCCTTAGCCATCAGATCTGAGATCGACGCATCAAACTACGTCCAAATCCGAATCCAAAAGCACCTAATCAAGCCTAAACTCATTCGGATCAATCTCAGCCATTCGATCGGACGATCGGACGGTCCAGATCGCTCAGGAACCCCATCGACCGCCATGCACCGCTAGAAACGGGCTGGGAAACGCGTGGGAAATGCCCACGCGACAGCCGGCTCGGGCTGGGCCAAGCCCACGTGCCCCGCACGTGTGGGCCTGGGCCGCGCAACGCGCGCCCGCCGCGATGGGCCGGGCCGCGCACCGCGTGCCCGTGCGTCGCGCACTTGCGTGTCGCCCGCCCGCCACGCGTCACCGCTCCGCATCGCTTCTCTTGCCCGCGTCCCCGCGCTCCTCGCGCCCGTGCACGTGCTCACGCGCTTACACGCCCGCGCGCCTGCGCGTCCACCGAGCTAGGCCGCTCAGGGGTCTGGGTCGGTCCATTCTGATGGGCCGGCAAGGCTTCAATCCCTTTTTTTTTTTTTTTTTTTTTTTTTTTTTTTTTTAATTATGGGTCGTTACACGATTCACATCAATCTAATACGAATGTATCTAAAAAAAAATTTTTTTTGGGACCGTCCAAAATTCGTAAAATCAATCCAAACCATGTCAACAGCATGATCAGCCGACATAGGATGCTACCCAATCAACAGCTCCATTAGTCTCACAGTAAAATACATGTCAAGCAAAGAATGGCATTCCCTTCCTTTCCATCTGCTAGATATCTTATAAGAGCGGGTGGGCATCAGTATCCTTACATCGTACCCCAACCCATCCAATTGCAATAGCCGAATTGCCCTCTAGCAAAATGGAATGAGCTCCTAGGATGTTCCAGCATAGTTACATCCTATTCAAGCAACTTTTAACTTCATCACAGGGATCGTGATGTTAAAGATTGCTAAACCTCCCGTAGCAACAAACCTAGAATCCAAGCCCCGGATGGCAAAGCTTGCATCCCCTCTGCGACCCCTGTCAATTACACTCTTGTCGAAGTTAACCTCGAAAAAACTCAAAAGTAGGGGCTCCCAGGTAAAGAATATCGTTTGCGCTACTTTAAAATCATGATGAAAGTTCCAGATGTCCTGAGCAATCAAACATTCTTTTGGCAACCTCTGACTAATTGATCTTAGAGGCCTAAACCAAAAACCTCTTCAAAGTGAATCTCGGCAACTAGATATACCCCTCAAAGATCCAGGAGTTTTTAGCAAGCCAAATATGGTAGGCAATATACATTCCTCTAATGACTGCAAATCTAGTAGCCTGCCTACTAATTCCACCTCTCGAAGTTGTGAGGAAGGTATCAACAGGAGCATTAGACTGGAGCAATTGATACGGGCCCTGAACAATCTCCAAGCCTGTATCACTTTACCACACTAGAAAACCACATGATCCGCATACTCCTCAATGTCACAAAGTAGATAAACTAGGAAAATCCCCATTCCATACCTACTCAACATGTCCATAGTGAGAAGGCAATCTCAGGCCATCTTTTAGATGAAGAGAGCAACTCTTGGATGGGCACCTAATCTCCAAATCCAAGCATAGGCATGTTGGAGCAAGACCGCTCCACGAAACACCTGGGATCCAACTTGATGCCACCATGATAGAAAGGTAACATACCATCCGGGAAGAGATGGGGCATGCCATCCGCTCCCATCATGGAGGCGTGTCCTTCATGGGGTTACATGCACGAGATAGAACCAAGGAGATCAGAAGGGATGTTAGGATTTTGGAGAAGAAAATAGATCGTGTATTATTTTTCGACGTTCCCGTCGTTCTTTATATATATAACAGATATAACCCTAGGTTACAACCGACCTAGTCCTAAAAAACTCCCCCCTGAGTCACATGAGAAAACTCAAACCCGAGCCCATGTCTCATATGCTCTCTCAACCTCAGACTCAGAGTATCCCTGGAACACCTACAGGACCTGCTAAGGACACGCCCCCAAGCCCCAGGGATCGCCTCCAGCATCCCTGCCATGGTCTCCCAAGTCTCTCAAAAGCTTGGGAGCACCACGCAAATCTCTACAATCTCCACCTTGGCGCTTCCAAGCTTTGGCACACCTAGCAATGTCCTCCATGCACAACCACACTGTAACTGCGTGTCTTGATAGCCTGTGCGAATATCCTAGCCTCTGCCAACACTCTTCAGCTGCTGAATTCACCTGGAGGCCTTTGGGATGACCGCCTTTGTAGTTGAAAACCCTTGCTTGTATCCTTGCACAACCGATTGTAGCCTTCCTTCTGCATGGCAGCTACATCAGTATATTCTTGGACTTCCCTAGAGAGAACCCAGTGAACCTGAACTGGCACCCACTGTAACTGGAGCTCTACCTGACACCATCACCTCAGAGCCATGCTAGTCTCCGCACACTCTGCTTCACCTGGCTAAGTACATCCCTAGCACTCATGCTAGGATATGGTCCTCCCTGCACCTCCCACTTTGAACTCGTGTCGAATCCTACTCCACCCGTGAAGCTACCTCTCAACGGTGCTCTACCTGAGACTGAAGTCCCCCTGATGCCATAAAAAGAAGCCCTGAGGCCAGCAACTCAACGCTGCGCTGCTGAGCCTGCACCTGAACCTCGTACCTAGTCGCTACCTCCTCAGACTGTCCGCATCACCGCGGACCCCTCTGCGACCGTTTTGGATACTCTGCAACCCCGTAGGAACCTACGAAACCAGGAGCTCATCCCAACTTCTCTAACCCAACGACTGAACCCAGCAACCATCTTCAGTGGCTGCTCCATCATGTCCCAGCCTGTCTCCTAGTTGCAGATGTCCCTGGCACTCCCTGAGACCTGTCCCCGGTCTCCCTAAGCTGCCATCTCCATCAGCTCCAGTCTTCGTTCTTAGGCCAATACCGCCATACCGGGACACTCCTGACTGCTTGATACCTTTGACGCTCCCTAAGACTGTCCCCTATCTTCCTGAGCTGTCTCTGGCACTACCTCTGCTGATGTACTCCAGTCTCCCTGAGATATCTATCTCTCAATACCCATCTCCAACCACGCAGGATACCACCCACATCCAGCTCATCATGATCAAGGTAGCTGGAGTACTACCGATCGCTCTCCTCCATAGTGACCAAGAACCTGGTCCACTACCGATGGAGCTACCACTCATGCTCTGAAAGATCCCCAATATGTATCGCTCCACCTATGCTAAACCACAGATCACCCGACCTGCCACTGCACTATAGCACAGGACCCGCAGCTCTACACCACCATCGCAAGCTCCTGCACCACTAGATCCATCATTTTCTGTGAGATCTGCTCCGCCAGCAAACCTTCGCACTACTCCTGATACCTCGAACCTGTTTCCTCCTGGGAGGTCGAAGATGGAACAATCTTGCTTGTACTACCCGCACGCACGATTGCTGCACCACGATCTCCACACCACCTATGATCTGACTCCATCACTAGATCTAATCTAGCTCAACATGAAGAACTCGAAAAATGAAATCCAACGGCATAAACAGGACTCAAATCAAAGTTCAATTGAGCCCAGAATCACCAAAATACCAATCATCACATATTTCAGAGCAGAGTGACTTAAGATGCCAGTCCATCATGAACCGATCCACTGGTTCACACGTGCCAAAGCGGTCCATAGCCGTCATTGCTATCGGTCCACGGCAGAGAACCATGGACCACAGCTCCTCCCGGCCACCACCATCGCCCCCAGCCACCATGCCTCACCTCCGGCGACTGCCCGCCACCGTGCCGCGCTTTCGGTGGTTGCCCGCGTGCATGGCCGAGCCTCCGATGGCTGTCCGTTTGCACGGTCTTGCGCAATCCACTCCGATAGGGACCGGGCATCTCCTCCGGCACCTTCCTGCTGCCAAGCCTCCCTCCGGTGAACCACTCGCCGCCTCTGCTGCACCTTGTGACCGGCGAGCAATCACGCCATCCATCGAGCCCTTCCGTTGAGCCCTGCACCATTCCATGGTCGAGCTCGCACCTCCGGTGAGCCCGTGATGCCCCACGCCACCTCGTACCGCCGTGCGACCGGCGAACAACCGGTGATGCCCCCCGTGCCGCCATCTTCACCGGATCTTCTTCTCTTCGTCCGGATTAAACCGTTAGAAGACCTCACGGTCTTCCTCTTCCTCATGGTGATCAAGCCCCAGAAGGGGATGATCCCTCACGGATGGCCTTCTCTCTCTGTTCCCAGGAAGGGCAGGAGGCCCTCACCTCCAGATCTTAGAACCAAAGATCTGCACCACCATCGTGACTTCTCTTCCCTGCTTCCTTCATGCCATCGCATCAAGATCAGCTCTGATACCACTTGTTGGAGCAAGATCGTTGCACGAAACACCCGGGATCCAACTTGATGCCACCATGGCGGAAAGGTAATGCACAATCCGGGAAGAGATGGGGCATGCCATCCTCTCCCATCACGGAGGCGTGCCCCCCATGGGGTTACATGCACGAGAGAGAACCAAGGAGATCAGAAGGGAGGCTAGGGTTTTAGAGGAGAAAAGTGATCGCGTATTATTTTTCGACATTCCCGTCGTTCTTTATATACATAATAGATATAACCCTAGATCACAATCGACCTAGCCCTAAAAAACTTCCCTCCTCTGAGTCACATGAGAAAACTCAAACCCGAGTCCATGTCTCACATGTTCTCTCAACCTCAGACTCAGAGTATCCCTGGAACACCTCTAGGACCTGCTAGGGACGCACCCCCAAGCCCCATTGACCGCCTCCAGCATCCCTGCCATGGTCTTCCAAGTCTCTCTAAAGTTTAGGAGCACCATGCAAATCCCTACAAGGCATGCCTCTTGCTAGCACTAACTCTTTAAAGGTCCGTGATGTCCCTAGTCCTTGCTCTGGGCTACAGGATGATCTTCAAACCCTCAAATCCAGTATAGCATGTGTAAGGATTGCAATGATGCAATCCTTTCGACCAATAATGGTCCGAATATCTTTAAAACATCCTTTTCCCATCATCAGAAGGTCACATAGATGCTTGCCTTTTGCAAGCTCCACGTCTATCATGGTAGGCCACCGATACAAGGGGATGTCCGCAATCCAAACATCCCTCAAGACATCCATGCTTTGCCCGTTCACTCATTTCATGTTGCATAGCACCAAGGAGGCTTGCGCACTAATCTCCTTTCAGATAAAAGAGCTGCTTCAGCTAACCCAAATATCTCTCTCCATAGTCTAGTGATAATATTTGACTCTCATGACCATACCCCATAGGCTCTCCAGTTTCAAAAGAAATCTTACTGTATATTTGGTAATCATTGCTTCTCTCCTATCCAGAAAAGATTAAATGCCTAATCCCCCATCCCTCATCGACTGATAGACTATGCCCTAAGCAACAAGGTGCACACTGTAATGCCCACCATGTACTACCAATAAAATTTTTTTGTAAGCCACTCTAGTGGCATCATTGAAATGCATGGCATGATAGTATCATACATGAGATAAACTGGTATGCAGCTTAGAATCGACTTCACCAAAACCAGCCAACCCATCATGGATAGATATCTTGACTGCAAGGCCTCCAGATGCCCTCGAATACTCTGCTCCATACTAATAGCCTTAGCCACTCAAAGTCCTTGCTCGGTATGTTCAAGGTCGGTTTTTGTAGCCAACTATTTGTTGCCAATAAAAATATATTTCACTCTAATTTGGAAAGAAATGATTGTCTGAATAGAAATCTTCTCTCTTGTTGGTCTTTTTTCTCACTCCTCTTTTTGCTTATGAAAAATAGCATTTGAATGTGTCATTGTACTTTTTTACTATATAGTGACGAATCTCTTCTTCTTGAGGTTAAAATTTTTTTCTTTCTTGTGTGTATATGTATTTAGTCTAATTTAAAATTAAACGTATTAAACATAACTCTAAGAATTTTGAAAAAAAAATTAAAAATGAAACAAATATCATAAATATCCTTTCTCTATTTGGAAGTTGATCACTTCCAACTTTATCTTTCATTTTTCATTATTTTTTTTTCATTTTTTAGGAGAAGACAATTTTCTTTTTATTGCTCGACCGGCACATGTCTTCAGGATCTACCATGGTCGAAGCCACTGTATGCAGCCAGCACCGTCCCATTCGCTACACCAACGAATGAGATGGCGACCGAACCTGTCATGCGACATGACTGGTGGGAAGCTTCCATGGTGAGACCGGATGGTTGCGCATATGCAAGATCAGATACCACCGATGCGCTAGCCCACGACTGCCATATTGGTGGCCTCTGTCTACCTCATCGCACCGACGAACGTCACGTGTGGTGAAGCTGCCACTGCCCTAGCGACTGGATCCATCGTGTAGCACGATTGGATCTTAAAGGGCATGGGCGGGCGGGCGCTTGTCATGTTCCGAGCTCCCATCAATACTACTGCATTCGTGTTCCATCATCTTTGACCCTCGTTGCTTGATAGACGTTCCATCCTATTATGCAGTGCCAACGGCACTGATGCGATGCCATCACCATCGCGGTCGGTGCGCGTGTATCCTCAACTACTACTATAGAGAGAGCATTTTCAACAATAAAAATTGTCAAGAACAGATTATGCAATAAGATAAAAGTTGAATTTTTTGCCAATTATTTGTCACTTTATTGATAAGAAAATAACTAAAAATTTTACGGTAGATCCATTATTGATGAATTTAATTTTATAAAATAATATAAGTATAATTCAAATAATATTTATAAAAAATATTTAAATTAATTTAAATTATTTATTATTATTATTATTATTTTATTTTTTTAAAAAATTAGTATGATCCGTCCTCCTTTGATGTGTACGAGAATTTAAGCTCCATCATCCGATTGAGATGTAGGCGAAGCAAGGTGTTGCTATCAAGGAATCAAGGCTCTGTCCTCGATCCTCGATAAAAGTTGCCCACTGCAACTACCATGTCCAAGTGGCGAGATTTTGAAACTGAGCTTGCTGTCTAGTATTTATAGTTGTTGTGAATAATAGCTTTCTCTATTTTTGCTTCAAGGGCATCTCATATTTTTATTTATCGATATATTTTTATATTTTTATTTTATATGTCTCTTATTCATTAATATATTTTCATACTTTCTTATTTTATGTTTTATAGACATTATCAAAGAATTTTATAATATTCTATAATTTGATCAATTTTGAGCAATAATTGTAGCAAAAAAAAAAAAAAAATCAAGTTTTGTGACTTTTGATTTTCTTTTTATCCCCCTTCTATCACGGGGGTATCTTACTAGTTGCCTACTTATTTGTAGCCAAATAAGCCCTAAATAAATTAGTCGATGTAAAATTGAAATATCTTGGATTGTTGTAAAATTGAATTAATTGATGTCATCACTAATGATTGAATTATGAACCTTTTTGACTAAGCTATTACAATGCCTGAAATTACTTCTACATTCACTGCATCATTTGACGGGCCCCATTCCACCCTCTCACTCACTCTCTCATTCCCTATCTCTCTCTCTCTCTCTCTCTCTCTCTCTCTGCAATATAGTGAAATTTTATCTAATATTTAAGTAGTAAACAAGTGTTTAATAAAACGAGGAGGATATCTCATTCTTCATTTCACTCCAGTAAGACTATAACACAACTTGGATGTGAATATTACTATATCAAGTAATATATAACAACAATACCCATCCTAGATTCTACTTAGATCAGCTTAATTATATGTTAGGATTTTAGAATTTCTTGGTGAGTTTAAAAAATTTTTATAGTCTTTCATTTATACTAAGATTAACCAAGAATTCAGCTCTTATCAAAGAAAAAAAAGGAAAATGATTTTGGTTCCATGTAATTTACATCATCTATCATAACATCCGAAAATCTTTGATTTGAGTTGATCACTAATAAAATCAACATGTTTCCATTATTAGGATCGCCAACCTTTGTGTGGACCTTCAGAAGTCTGCAACAGACACCTTTACAAAGTTTTGTATCAATCAAAGTTCATTTGGATAGCCAAACACCAAACTTTAGCAGCTCTTTATGCCAATCCTAGGCACAAAATTTTTCTATAGCCTATTATTTTGTGCACTGGCCCTCAAATCACACTCAACCTGGTCCACTGATCTTTTAGGACATGTCTTCCTTGATTTTAGACCAGAAACTCTTCTTTCCATATTCTGGAGGCAGCCCAAATTAAATCAGAACAACGAGTCAAACCTAATGCTATTTGGACTAGGATTCCCATGCGGCTAGGACTTCCATGCTACTTGTTTTTGTGCCTCAAATAAATTACCATTCCAAAGCCTTTTGGGATGAGGAATCATTCTCTAAGAAGGCTCTTGAAGCATCCATGATTGCTGGAAAATATGGCATGAAAAGATGGTTAGGATAGTCACCAAATAATGCATAAATTCTTTATGCAAACTCCATAGCAGCAACGAACAACTTGGCATCATGAGTTCTCCTTGCTTGGTTCTCTGAGCGCTCCTTTGGATAAGCCTTTGAATGCGAAAACATCTGATGAGGAAAGTCTCTTACTGTTGCAAATCACCACACAAAGTCTTGGAAAAAGAGGATCCTAGGGACAGAAACCTAGTGCTAAACTCTTTCTAGTGCTTCACCTTTGTGCGATGAATTCTTGGCATAGATTTTTCTTGGGGGCGTGAAGCCTCTTTTGGCACGAGGAGAGAGGAGAGAGAGAGGTCTAGTATAGGGAGAAAAGAGTTAACCTAATTCCACGATATTAGGTTTACATGAGGGGTCTTTTATAGACCAAAGAGATCTCCTAATCCAAATACGACTAGAAATATAAATTTAAACCAAACTTTAATTTTTTCAAGGCTAATCCAATTAGGAGAGCACTTATTCAAGCCCATGTATACCCATGACTTGATCCATTCTCATACCCACTTAGATCCAAACCCAATCCAATATTGAATTAACCCCTTCAAGATCCAAAATCATGGACCTTGAGCTCATAAAGGGCCGAATCTCTATTCTAGGATTAAACCGGTCATAGTTTTAGGATCCAACTGATCTTAGACTCTTGGAGTCGTGCCAAGACTTCTCTCCTGACATTCCAAAACTTGGAAGCACCGTATCTGTGCCAACATTCATTAAAAATGAAAGTTCATATCCATACCTACATTTATACCCATGAAAGAAAAATGGATATAGATAATTTAATTCACATTCAATTATCTCATTTTATTTAATTTTATATGGTACTTATAATTTTTTAAAAAATATTGTATAATCGTATTAATATATTATTAATTTGATTTGTCATCTATTCAGTAATATATTTAATTTTATGATTATAAAATTTAAATATTTAATTTATATCTATATTTATATTCATAATTTTAATATTTAACTTGCATCTGCATCTATTTAAGATAAATGTTGATCTAAATTTTTATATTTTTTAATATTTATATTTATAACCGTGTCCGTTAAATGAAGCGGATGTGGATAAAGATACGTCAGTGCCCGATCCGTTCCGGTCAAAGTTTTCATCAGGCGTAAATGGTTTTTTTTTTTTTTTTTTTGGCTTCTAATATGAAATCTTGATGACATGGGATGGGAGCGCGTTCTAGAAAAGTACAGGGTGAGAGAATCAATACCTCCAACTATTATAAATATGTTTGTTGCCGAGCGCTGGGTCGCGGGGGCCTGGTGGGTCAACAACGCCCATTGTTTATTTTATTAGTTACATGGCCCGGGATCTTTTCTCCTTTGCGACCGGTCAGTCTCCAAGACCGATCTCGGCCGTCCGCTTCATATCCTTCGGCATCATCAAGGGACCGATCCAGGCCGCGTCCCCAAGTTTCCACAAAGTTTCTGATGCGGAGATCATTCGCATGGACGGTTTCGATAGAACGTTGCGGTGATATTTTAAGCCAAGACCTGGTCTTGGGTAAAAATTATGGAGATTACCATCAGTAGAGGCGGTAAAGTAGGTCCCCGGGAGGGGCAATTTAGCAAATAGGACACCGAGACTTTTTTTTTTTTTTTGATTTAACGGAACCTTCTCGCTGATTCTCTTCGTTGTATTTATTCCCGCTTCGTGACACCGAGACTTTTCACGGCGGAGGGAGACGTCGGTACCTCCGAAAGCTGACAAAAGTCGAGAAATTCAATTGCGGAAACTCCCGGTAAGGTTATGCCAACTCTGACCGCGTCGACCGCCTCCGAAAAGCCATCATTATTTTTTATTTACCTTTGCCGGCTTTTATTTTTATTTTTAATTTTAATATGCGGAGAAGAATCCGAAACGAAATAATGATCAAATTATGATGCCTATATATATATATATATATATATATATATATATATATAAATGATGATGGGGGGAGAGGAGAGGAGAGGAGAGGAGGGGAGGGGACTGGGGAGGGCAGGGCATAATAATAAAGAAGTGAGAAAATGCATGAAAGAATTGTTGGTATGTATAGTGCAGCGGTTTGATTGCAACGGTTGTGGTATGAGCGCGCACGAACCAACTAGGTTGGTCCACCCAATAAAAGTTCGATTCAAAAGTCAGCAATACCCACCCAGGCCAACGTTAACGGTCCCAGCCGAACATAAATGACAGGATAAGCTCCACATGCATGCTGGTCTTCCGGGTAGCTTCCAGTCTAGTTCCTTTTTTTTTAATTTGAGATCGCTCTCTTAATGAACGGGACTCTGTTCTGACTTATCCATGCTCGCATCACTCCAAATGAATTATGCACCTGTCTCTCGAAACTAGCTTTGGTTAGGCTTCCAAGCCCAGATGATGACTCATCGTTCATTTCAATATCATAAGACCGCGTTCTTTTTCCACCAAACTATTCTTCAAACATTCAGACGTGTCGGGTGTCATACAAATATTAACTGGGCTCTTGGCATGATGTGCCAACTTAATTAGTTTCTTGATATTAATAGACATCATTGACTGCAATAATAAATTATTATTATTATTATTTTTTTATTTTAAGGTTTTCGATTGGAGGCTAAAAACCGGCCACCCGAATTATTAAAAGACAGGAGTTACAGTTCAAGGGAATTAACAGAGTTTCGGAGGTGACATGTGAAGAGAGAGTTGGAGAGAAGAAGCAGATATTTTTTAGATGCGGAAGGTACAAATATTCTAAGATGGTGAATTTCGAGAAGTTGTAGTCGAAAAATCAGTAGCGCGCGCGGAGATCGATCCCTATATTGTCACCTAAAAAATGTATCAAAAACTTGCTTGTGCCGTGAAAAGAGCCTCTTCGGTTCTATGCCATCGCCAATCAATGCCATCCATGAAGGTTCGGCAGTGAGAGAAAAAAAAGTGGTAGGTTTTCGGAACAAAAAAGCAGATTATCCGGCAAGACAGGGAGATCAAGGGGATTTAAAATGAACAGGTGGAATCCTGGTCCGAAACTTCCCAAATTCCGGCAGCTCCGGTGCATTTATATTATAGAAATGCTGAAGGACTTGATGTAGTTAAGCATTACTCCCAGAAGACATCCGAAGCTTTGACATGGCTCCGGTTGAAAGCTGTTGATATTCTATATTAATTTCCATGTCTCTTATTCACAACCATACTTTCACTGATCATTAATGCCTCTCTTCATGACCAACAGATTTCTGGTTCAAATTAATATAGCAATATTTATTTATTGACCAATTCTCTCAACTATTTTATGAGGCCTGAATGATATTAATGGATATTGTGACACAAAAATAGAAAACCAAATATAATATACCAATTAAGGTGTTTGGGAGACCATCTGAGGCACTCCTAATCTAATAGGATTTGGTGGCCCGTGCTTAATAAGAGCGCTTGGATTTGAGAGTAAGTTGATGGACTTGCAAAGATTGGCATCTCAATTGTTGGAGAATGATGCATATATTATTCACCATTAAGGTCGCATATATTTACAAAGAGACTAACAGTACAGCAGATTAGATGAGAAGCACGTGATGAATCATATCGGTTTGATTTTATGGATTTCTTTGGCTGATTTTCTTCTTCTTCTTCTTATTTCAAAAAGATCGGCACCTTGTAAGAACTGGACTTTTTGGACCAAAATCAGCAGATCCAGTCGACTTCAATCCAACATGAAAAAAAAAACTTACCAAAATAGGAGATCTCATGCTCCTGTTTGTTTGATCGAAACGATCACCGAAGGAGTCGGAGGGATACCAGGAGAAGGGAAGAGACGATCGGAGGCATGATGGAGTTGAACGGGACTCTTAATCAAGTCTCTTTTCCAAACGGCAAGGAATCTTCTCTTGTTTTTCTTTAAATTTCCTCCCCTCTCACTGCCTCCAAGCAATCATGGATCGAGCCATCTCATCGTCTTCCTCCACTCCGGTGAGCGACCGAGGACCTCATTGACACCTGTAAGCCCTTTCTGTAGATCCTTCTTCGGAAAGGAAAATAGGAAAAAAATTCACGGGCTCCTTCCAACTTCCTTGAGTTGAACGATCGCTGGTGGCTGCCCTCCGTCAGGCAATGACCAATGATCTCCGCTCCACCTCCCATGGTTTCCAAGAACCATGGAAGACCTACTCGAGCCAAACTAGGAAGGGAGCAGGGGAAAGGAAAGAAAGAAGAAGAAAAGAAAAAGAAAAAAAAAAGAGTGGAGAGAGAAAGAAGAGAGAGAAAGAGAAGAGAGAAAATGAGAGAGAAAGAGGAGAGAGAAGATGAGAGAGAAAGAGAGAGAAGAGGAGAGAGAGAGGAGAGAAAAAGGGAGAGAGAAGAGGAGAGAGAAAGAGAAGAGAGAAGGGAAGAGAGAAGAGAAGAGAGAAGATGAGGAGAGAGAAAAAGAGAAGAGAGAAGAAAATTTTTTTTTCATGAAATTAATTTAATTGGATATTAATCAGAGGAGCCTTCATTGCTTTTAGCAGTGAGGGAGTGCCAAGGATCTAGGATTCGAGTCGCGTATTCCTGATAGAATCAGTTTTAGTAAGTTATCCCTATCCTTGGTATATTTACTATATTTAATTTAATTTAAAGATTTAATTATTATTATTTTATTCAAATGAGTATTTTATATTATGCATGGACATGTTTGGTAAAATGATGTGTTATATACACATTTATTTTAAAAATGATTATTTTTCTTTGCATCGAAAAAATGTGTTGTTGATTATTATGTTTTGAAAAATATATTGTTTGTTGATTGTTATACTCTCTAGTTAGACTATGATTATACGAGTTAGGACCTAGTCTCCTTCCCGGTCTCTAATGGAACGATCACTGGCACATGACCGATGGAGATATGTGCAGTCAGGAGCTAGCTTCCTTCTGATTTTAGCCATATAGGATAATCGCTGGCACATGCTGAGGATACATGATTTTTCATGTGATATCAAAGCTAGATGCCTTCCGAGCCTCCAATAGAGCAATCACTAGTACATGACTATCAGGCTATATATGTAGTTAGGATCTAGTCTCTTTCGAGACTAGCCACGGGTCGATCGTGGCCATAGTTAGAGGGACTAGGAGAGTAAAGTGTGAGGGGATCGCCATCCTTGGTTATTTTGTTTGAAAATGTATTATCATTAACTATGCATTATAAAAAAATTATATTGTTCTTTATAAAAATCTTATTTTGATTAATTTGACTTATTTCATCAGCTTATGTTCTATGAATAAATATTAAATTCTATATTTTATGAACTAGAGATCATGATAACTTACTAGGCTCGTGTAGCTCATTATTTTTTTTTCAGATGCTACAGAATAATTGGGGCTTGTGGTCATGTTGTGGGAGCTTAGGAATTGGAGGAAGTTTTGACGAGTTTGACTTATTCCAGCATTTTGAAGGATTTAAAAGTGAAAAGCTAGGCCTTGCATATTCGATGGGATTAAATTCTAAGGATATGCAGTCGTCTGTTATATACCTGGCTCAGGGATCGGGTCGGGGTGTGACAGATTAAATGGTATCAGAACAAAGGTTTACAATCAAGATAATTTAGTTAGTGAGAGTGGAAAAGAATTAGAATTTTGATTGAATATTCTGAAATAATTATCGATACTAAAAGTTTGTTTAATTTTTTTTGATAGGTGTATGTTATAGTTTCAAAAATTTTGCTAAGTATAGAAGGCTTGTACGAATAAAATATTGGATTAAACTCTCCTAACTTAATTTTTGAAAGAATTTCATCAAGGCTAGTCAATGGATATATGGATGTATATTTTGAGTTATATTATGGATTTGATTTACTTTGAAAATCTAATTTTGATAAAATTGTAGATTGTGATATAAGTGATTAGAAATTAACATGATGGTTATTAAGGCATGACAGAATGATATTGAAGCTTAAGTTATGATCACTTAAGACTATGACATAAGTGATTAGGATATGATTTAAGTAATATTAAAATTTAGGTTGTGATCACTATGAATTATGACTTAGAGGTATTTGAACTTAGTATTATAAGCAATCAAGATATAATAAAAGTTGCAAGAATAGATTCAAAGTTTGGATTTCTAATCTCTAGGTATTGTGTATAAGATCCGGCATATGATTAGCACAAAAAAAGAATATAATTTTTGTTTTTAATATAAGTAAAGAGATTGATCTTGGATGAATGTAAAAGGCTGAATGATTTATACTATTTGATCATGATAAGTAAGCATATTATGAATATTAAAGAGTTGGCAAGATGTATCTTTATCTTTGATAAATAGATTTGAACAAGCTTCAGAAGTATTGGCGTGGAAGTATAGTATATTATATTATGCTGAATATGTATGTTCAATTATTAATTGAATAATTTGGAAACTTAAACTTGCTATGAATGAAGATCATGGTAGCATACGAGTTTTGTTGTTAATTACTGGATTATAAATTTTGGGACTGTTGCAAAAAGATAATTAGGATGTAGGTTATGAAAGAGTTTAATGATATTAAGAAGGATAATTTTTTCGATGAATCTATATAGGAATTATTATTAAAATATGTAATGAAAAATATTTTTGAGATAAGATATAGATTTATAATTTATTATTAGCGAATTAAATGATATTATGTGGACATGGCATGCACATCTTGGTAGAATCTTGGATAGCTTATTGATGTGGCAGGATCGCTGATGTGGAGTCCCTGTCAGGTCCAACCGGATGCCACATTGGCAGAAGTCGCCATGTCATACCCTCTCTTTAAGCTCCTTCACCGGGTGGCTCCCTCGAGGTTGAGCCCGTCTCGGTCGAAGTCAAGCTCCCACTCTCTTTGAGCTCCTTCATCGGGCGGCTCCCTCGAGGTCGAGCCCATCTCGGTCGAAGTCGAGCTCCTGCTCTCTTCGAGCTCCTTTGCCGGGCGGCTCCGTGGAGGTCAAGCCCATCTTGGCCGATGTCGAGCTCCTGCTCTCTTCGAGCTCTTTCGCAAGGCGGCTCCTTCGAGGTCGAGCCCACCTCGGTTGACGTCGAGCTCCTGCTCTCTTCGAGCTCCTTCGCCAGGCGGCTCCCTTGAGGTCTAGCCCATCTCGGCCGAAGTCGAGCTCCTGCTCTTCAGACCAAGCTCTCTTCATACGGAAGGTCCAGCAACCGGAAGCTATCCCCGTGGCCAAAGCCTACATGCTTCGGGAGTTTCAGAAGCAGGAGGAAGGGGACGGCGCCACCTCCCTTAGGCGACGGATCGCCGCCCAAGGACCACGGAGGGGCAACCCCAGGATGCCATGATTACTCCTATCGCTACTTACACCAGATAGGAAAGGGTGCCCTGGCCAAGGCATTGCACCTTCCAACTGACCGTTTGCACCACCCGAAAGAAAAAATCACCCCAGAAGATTCAAATCAGGGGGTGGTTGCTCCCCGATTAAGGCCCTGCCAAATTTCCAAAGTGGAGCGACCAGAGGGAAGGTCAGAGCCAGCGACATAACTCCTTATCATGGATGGAGAATGCACTTGGGTGCACGGTACGGAGTGCTGCTGGACGTTGACCTTCCGGTGTTTGCAGAGGGGGAAGAACCTGAGGCAGGTCGTTGGAAGGGTCCCTGGCCTAAAAGAAGGTTCAGAAGGTCTTCGAAGAAGGTAAGCAAGCAAAGGCAAAAAAATGGGAGAGCAAGTAAGGAGCAGAGCATTCTGAGGCTACCGGACCACCCATCAGAAGGGTCTCAATAGACACAGCCATCACCACTCGAGCTCTCCTCCATCACTGCCACCCTCATTCTACTCTTTCTTTCTAAAGCAAAATCTCCTCCTCCAAGCGTGAAGTCCGACCAAAGGGGCCTATAGGGGAGGATCTGTTCTCCTAGATTGTCACTGACTTGATTGTCGGAGTGCCCCCGCCGGGATCCTCAACCTGGGTCTCCTTTTTTTTGCAAGTCCGGGTGCATGAGCTGATTCCTGAGCGACAAGGTTGGCATCCGAGGTCGTTCCCAAGCTACAGGCCATGACGGTGTAGGCGGCAACAAATTGGCACACCAGGTAGGGGGCATGGCACAGTCTGGTCCAGGCTAATCCCCACACGTGCAACTTCACCCGAAACATGGTGATGACACGAGTGCGAGAGGTTTCCACCAGCCATGCGGGAGACCCCCTTTCCCACGGGGGCCCGCACAGTCTAGAGTGGAAGCCCCCCACTCTACCACAACTGCCTCTAGTAGATGTCTAGTTGGCCGCGTTCGCCCAACAGATGCAAGTTTTGAATGCAACGGTGCGGCAGTTGCAGCATCAACACCGATCCCTAGCCACCCACCAATAGCCAGGGACCCCTGCGGCCCAAGCCACTGCATCCCGCGATAGCCTGCATTCCTTCCAAGGAAGGCCGTCGCTATCGCGGACCACGACAGACTCCCGGGGAAGCCATTGGATCCCAGCGAAGAGATAGTGGACTGGGTCAGTTGACCAGGAGAGCCAGTCTCCGGCCCTCGAGCAGGCCACTACTAAGCACCACTGAGGTCATCAAGGTAAGGCCCCCCATCGTGACCCCCCTCAGTTATCATCTTCACCTCCTCCATCGGCCTCAGTAGAAGGCTCCATTGACAAGCCATCAGGTGCATGGCTGAAAGGCACCTGGAAGAATAGAAGCGCAAGCTGGTGGAGCTATCCCACCAGTTTATAAACTTGCAAGGCTCCTCCCGTGAGCCTGCGGGTCCTGATGCCCGTCCTTCTTTCTCCCAAGAAATCCAAGAGGAGCTGATCCTGAGTCGGTTTCGCATACCGCAAGTGGATCCCAATGACGGGACCACCGATCCTTTGGACCACCTTGAGAGCTACAAAACTCTCATGAGGGTCCAAGGAGAAACTGACACCCTCTTCTGCATCGCCTTTCCAACCACTCTCCGGAAGGCAGCTCGAGTCTGGTTTACCCATCTTGAGTCTAAAAGCATCAACTCTTTTATGCAGTTGGAAAGAAAGATTGTGGCCCACCTTGATGCCTGTCGGAAGGTGCCATGAGAGGTGGACAGCCTCTTTTCCATCAAGCAACTGGACCACGAACCCTTGCGGGACTATGTGACCTTCTTCAAAGTTGTCGCACTGGAGATCTATAACTTGGATGAACCAGTCGCCATGCTGGTGTTGAAGAGAGGACTCAGGATCTCCCGCCTTACCTACTCCCTAGACTAAAAGCCACCAAAGACATACTTCGACCTCCTCCTCTGCGTTTATAAGTACATCCGTGCTGAGGAGGTGGACCGTATGAGGAGGAAGCTGGACAGGAAGCCACTGAAGAAGCAACCTCCCGGGGAGACGTCTGGGATGTGAAAGTCCAGACTGACCACCCCGAACTTCCGTCCAGGGTTGAAGCCGAAGAGTGGCCCCATCCCAGAAGAAAGATATACACCTCTCCTCGCTGCGAGATCGAAGATCCTTATGGATATTGAGGATGAGCGTTACTTGCACCGCCCTCCCCCACTGAGGCTATCTAACGATCGCGATAACACGAAGTATTACAAGTTCCACTGGAACCACGGCCACGACACTAAGGAGTACCGCCACCTCAAGAGAAAAATTGAAGACCTAATAAGGAGGGGCTACCTCAGAAAATTTAGGGCAAGACCCCGGCGGAACCTCAGGCACTTGCTACTCTTCCCTCATCCCTGCAGTCGACAACCGACTCACCGAGAATCCTGTGGGTATGATATGTTGGGGAATAGAGCGCACTGCCAAGAGGTCCTGGGAGGTGGAGAGGTTAGAAAATATACTCCCCTTTATGAGGGAGGAGGGATCTGGGAATCAAAATGTAAAAAACGATACCGTGGTTATCGAAATGATGATTGCCAGGCATCCTATAAAGCGGATTATGATGATAGTGAAAGTTCGACTGATGTCATTTTTTACGATACTTTCTCCAAGATGAACCTATCCTCTACTCAATTGAAGCCTGTGCACACTTTTCTTGTCGGTTTTACTGGGGACTCCATGGGAGTTGAAGGGGAGATCACTCTCCCCATTATCGTCAGGTCACCACATCGGCAGAACACTGTCATGATGATCTTTATGGTTGTTAGGCTCCCTTCGACCTACAACATGATCCTTGGCTGCCCCGGGCTCAATCTGCTTGACGCGGTCATCTCCACCAGGCGGCTATTGGTACAGTTTTCCACTTCTTATGGTGTAGAAAAAATGAGGGGGGCACCACAGCCAATTCAACATTATCTTCAAGCTGTTCCAAGGGCCGGAGGTTCCGAGGAGGACCCCATCATCGACAACCTCGACCAAAGGGCACAGGATCCCAGAGGTGGCCCAATTGAGTGCCTGTTGACATATCCGCTCGGAGCAGACCCAACGAAGATGGTACAGATCGGGGCCCAGCTGCAAGAAGAGGAACAGACCCACTTACTGGGTTTCCTTCGGATGAATGCGGACGTGTTTGCTTGGACAGCAGCAGACATGCCCAGGATTCCCCCTAATATCATCATCCACAAGTTGAGCATCGATCCGAAGTATCGCCCTGTCTGGTAGAAGAAGAAATGTTTCGCCCCAGAGAAGCAATGGACGATCAATGAGGAGGTGGAGAAGCTCCTCGCAGCCATCTTTGTTCGCGAAGTGTAGTATCCTAGCTGGTTGGCGAATGTGGTCATGGTTAAGAAGAACAACGAAAAATAGAGGATTTGCATGGACTACACTGACCTCAATCGAGCTTGCTCGAAGGATAACTTCCCATTACCAAAAATTCGACCAACTGGTAGATGCTACCTCGGTGCATCGCTTATCTCCTCTATGGATGTGTTCTCCGGGTACAATTAGATCCGGATGCATCTAGAGGATGAGGAGCACATTGCCTTCATCGCAGATCAGGGGATGTACTGCTACCGGATGATGCCTTTCGGCCTGAAGAATGATGGTACCACATACCAACAGTTAGTCAATCGAGTCTTCAAGGATCATATCGATCAAAACATGTAAGTTTATGTGGATGACATGCTCTTCATGAGCAAGCCAGGGTTAGACCACATGGCCAACTTGGCGGAGGCCTTCCAAAACCCTCGCCTACTCCAGATGAAGCTAAATTCATTGAAGTGCACTTTCGGTGTGGTGGCAGGAAAGTTCTTGGGCTTCATGGTCACCTAGAGGGGAATAGAAGCCAACTCTTAGAAGGTTCAGGCGATTGTCGACATGGAGCACCCCACCTCGAAGAAGCAGGTCCAGCACCTCATGGGCCGGATCGCCGCCTTGAGCTGGTTCATCTCGCAATCTGCTGACCGTTGCTTGCCTTTTTTCAAGGCGCTACACAAAGTGCATGACTTCACCTGGACAAAAGAGTGCAGGGAATTCTTTGAGGAGCTGAAGAAGTTCTTGGCATCACTATCGCTGCTCTCTAAGCCGGAAGATGGAGAGAAACTCTTGTTGTACCTAGCGGTCATCCTAGGGGCCGTTAGTTCGGTCCTTGTCCATACAGGCAAGGATGGAGCTCAGAAACTGGTGTATTATGCCAGCAAACTCCTCCGAGATGCGAAGATCAGGTACACCCGCTCCGAGAAGTTAATTTTTATCCTTATAATGTTTGCTTAGTGACTCATGTCATACTTCCAAGCACATCCGATTGTGGTCTTGACGGACCAACCATTGAGGGCCATACTCAGCTGCCCCGATACTTCTGGATGTTTGGCCAAGTGGGCTGTGACACTTAGCGAGTTTGACATCGTGTACCGATTGAGACCATCTTAGAAGGCCCAGGTGTTGGTTAACTTTTGGTCAAGTGCTCGGGCATAGGCGAGAAGCCGGAAGAGACCACCCTGGAGTGCCAGACGGAGCCCGAAACCGAGGAGGAGGTCTGGGTCCTCCACGTGGACGGCGCATCCAACTCGAGAGGGAGCAAAGCAGGCCTCATCCTCGCCAATGGCGATGGGGTTATGACTGAGTGCGCGCTTTGATTTCAGTTTGCAGCAACCAACAACCAGGTAGAGTACGAGGAACTCCTCGCAGGACTGAGGGTCTCCCACGAATTAGATGTGCCCAACCTGAAGGTCTTCATCGACTCCCAGCTGGTGGCCGGACAGGTTTTAGGAGAATTTGAGGCAAGAGTTCCCCAAATGATGAAGTACTTGGAATA
Source organism: Areca catechu (assembly GCA_021397845.1). Classification (NCBI taxonomy): domain Eukaryota; kingdom Viridiplantae; phylum Streptophyta; class Magnoliopsida; order Arecales; family Arecaceae; genus Areca; species Areca catechu. Next base: position 1,306,162 of record CM038049.1, on the reverse strand, counting down.
TATGAGCTCGAGCACGGCGAGCTTTTGGCACTTCAGCATCTCCCACATTTTTCGTGGAGAGAATGCTTGCGCTGATGCCCTTTCAAGACTTGCAACCCTACCAGACTCATCACTGGGGCATGCCCACATTGAATACTTAGAAGCTCCAAGTTATGAGGCTCCCGGGGAGGTCCAGCAGGTCACCCCAGAGCCCAGCTGGATAGACCGATATATCAGGTACATCACCGACGGCATCCTGTTGGAAGGCCGCACGGAGGCTGGCCTCGTCAAGAAGAAGGCTGTGAGCTTCATCTTAATGGATGGGCAACTCTACCGCAGGTCCTACTCTTATCTACTCCTAAAAAGTCTGAGACCCACGGAGATGGCCTTTGTGCTCCAGGAGATACACCAAGGCCTCTGCGAGAATCACGTGGGGGGCAGGATGCTGGCATACAAGGCTCTCCGTCAGGGGTATTACTGGAAGACTATGAGAGAGAACGCTGCGAGCACAAAGGCCTCTGTGGGAATCACATGGGGGGCAGGATGCTGGCATACAAGGCTCTCCGTCAAGGGTATTACTGGAAGACTATGAGAGAGAACGCTGCCGACTTTGTGAAGAAGTGCGATCGCTGCCAGCGCCATGCCCGCATACAGCACCAACCGGCGGCACCACTCTCCCAGCTCTCCGCCCCCTGGCCGTTCGTCCAGTGGAGGATGGACATCCTTGGTCCATTTCACCTCGCATCTGGATAGCGCAAGTTCCTGATAATAGCCATTGACTACTTCACCAAATAGGTTGAGACAGAACCGCTAGCATGGATCATTGAAGCCAAGGTCAGCCAATTTTTCTGAAAGTCGATCATCTATCATTTCGGACTCGTCCACACCATCATCACCAATAACGAACGACATTCGACAATCGAGAGTTCGAGGAGTTCTGTGCCAGCCTCGATATCCATCACCGCTTCATCTCGGTGGTTCACCCTCAGACCAATGGAGAGGCCGAGGTGATCAATCGGACCATCCTCTAGGAACTCCGAACCAGGTTGGACCAGGTCAAGGGCAGGTGGATAGAAGAACTTCCTAGTGTCCTTTAGGCCTGCCACACAATGCCCCGAACAGCCATGGATGAGACACCTTTCAACCTTGTCTTTGGCACCGAAGCCGTAGTCCTAGTCGAACTTGGTGTGCCCACGCTACGGATGGAGCAATATGATGAAGCCAAAAACCCGACCCGCCTTCTATTCAACTTAGACCATCTTGAAAAAATGAGAGACAAGGCTCGACTCCGGATGGTGGTTTACCGATAGCGGGTAGCTCGATACTACAACATGCGGGTAAGGCCTAAGATCTTTCGCTCGGGCAATTTGGTGTTGCGGCGGGCTGAAGCCTCTCAATCTCGAGAGTGTGGCAAACTCTTCCCGAACCGGGAAGGCCCCTACAAGGTGGTCGAGGCTCTCCCCCATGGAGCTTACTACCTTGCCAAGCTTGATGGCGCACAGTTCCCACGAACTTGGAATGCCAACGATTTGATGATGTACTACCAATGATGTAAGGCTTCCTCCCATTAATAAGAGAATTCTTTTTGGTACAAACTGTCTTTGCGTTGCAGGAATATTGCTGCCCGACCCCAAGTTCGGCAGATCAAGCTGGGAAACTCCAGAAGCCCCGCACCTCGAAGTCGGGAAACTCTTGAAGCCCCTCATCTCAAGCCAAGAAACTCTTGAAGCCCCGCACCTCAAGTCGGGAAACTCCTAAAGCCCTGCACCTCGAAGCTAAAAAACTCCTGAAGCCCCGCATCTCAAGCCGAGAAACTCCAGAAGCCCTGCACCTCAAGCCGGAAAGCTCCAAAATCCCCGCACCTCGAAGCCGAGAGACTCTTGAAATCCTGCACCTCAAAGCCGGGAAACTCCAGAAGCCCCGCACCCTGTCTATCCAAGTCCCAGCCTGGTGGGGGTGCCTTACGGACTCTCTGAGTTCAGCCTCCCAACTCGGTTGCATTCCAGGCACTTGGAGATAATTTCACCTGAGGTCACTCAGGCCTCCTTCAAGGAGATGCATGAAGTCCCGTTACCTCATTTTTGACAAGGTAGGGATAACTCAACAACTCAAGATCTTTCTTCCTAGCCACCCTATGTACACGGAGCTCCGCTAGAAAGAGCCGAAGGACTTGGTACCTTGAGGCAAGGCACCGCAACAAGAACCTATACATGGGCGGTCAAAAAAAAAAAAAATAGAAACAAAGAAGAAGGAAGAAGGAAGAGAGGTTGTTGAAGCAGTCTAGAATACAAAGAAAATTAGATGGAAAATTCTATGAGCTCAGTTAACAAAAAGGATATTTCATTCAAAGTTTTAAAAAATTACACTATCCCAAGAACCCCGACAGGCCGGGCGGTCCACAAAGAAGCAAAAAGAAGAAGTTCCTACTCTACCGGCTCCTTCCCGGGATGGCGCTGAGGTGGGGTAGCATCCTCTTGGACCTCCGTCGATGGAGCCACTTCGACGATGGACGTACGCTCCTCTGCTTCGGTCATGGCCTCAATCGGGTCCCCGCACAGAATGACTGGGAAGGCGAGCGCCTCCAAGCTTAGCTCTGGAAAGAGCTGTGCTGCCCTGGACTGGCAGAACTCGTAGCCTTTGAGGAACGAGTCCATGGCCACCTCCTGAACCTCATCAATGTATTATGTCGAGGCCTTGAAGTTCGATACTGCCTCGATGACCTCCTTCTTCGTGGTCTCCATCAAGGCCACCATCCCCGTGGCCTTCAAATCAGCGACGACAGCCCATGCCTGCGCTACCTCTAGCTATGCCCGGAGAGCTCGAGCCTGTTCCGCCTCCCGGGCCACTTCAGCCTGTAGCTCTTCCATCCGAGCTATCCCGGCCTTGAGCTCCTCGGCTCGATGCTTGACCCGGTCCCTCTCCCGAGCCAAGGACGCCTCGAGGTCCTTGATGCGCCTCTTTGCGCTTGCCGCCCCAGTCTTCAATTCCCTATTTTTCTCCTTCACTTCTTGGGCCCTATTGGTCTTCTCTCTAGCCTCGGTCGCTAGCGACGCCATCTCTTGCTCCTTCAACTTCTTCCTTTTGGCCTAGAGGGAGCAATAATCATGGATAAGGAAGAGGTCCGTCCCGAGCTACACCAAAGAAGACGTTAGCCATGCAAAAGAAAAAAGAGAAGAGAGAGAAAAAAAAGGAAAGCATGAATGAAGAATGAGGAGGAAAAAGGCAAGGGACCCTACTATGAAGAGATGGGGGAAGGTGCTAAGAATGGCATCTGGCAAAGGCCTTCCTCCCCTTTTCCATCGGTCGCGTGATTGGATGGCAAAGTCCATCATACGCTCGGCTAGGGACTGATCCTGGATCATCGACGAGTTTGGCGCCACCTTGACGGGCACCCTTCGAGAGCTGGTCTTCTTCCTCGACGGGTCTGCCACCGTGCCCTCAGGGGTGGCCGAAGATGTCTCCGAACCCCTGTTGAAGCTCACCGCCACACCGGACGACGCCATCGATGGTAGCTCCCTTCCCTCCTCTGCTCCCGCTTCAACCTTGATGTCTTCAGGAGGTGGGGGCGTGGCAACGATAGCAGCGATGGGCCGAGCCCGCACGATCATGCCGAACTCCCTGACTAGAGGTGGAATTTATTGCCTTGGCGGTTCGGGGGTCGGATCGACCGTTCTTCTGCCTGGGCCAGAGGTTGCAACAAGCCCGGGCCTCGGGCTGGGCTCATTCCAGGCCCTCTTCGATGGAGACTCCCGAGCTCCTGCTGGTATACCCCTCTTCTGGGAGGACTGGAAAAGTTGCTCCATCGAGAACTTCATGCCTGCAAGGAAGAAAGAAATAAGGTCAGCATTGAGCTTGAACAGACCCGCAGAAGAAGAAGAAAGGAATATTTTTGCCAAACTCACCCAACTCCCGAATTGGGCTGGCCTCGGCTTCGAACATATTCTGCTATGATAGCAGAACCTCAATGGAAGGGATTTGGTCAGTGATGAGCTAGTCGTAAATCTCTTAATCAGCCGCTTCGACTTTTAAGTTTCGATTCGAAGTTTGGTCTGGATCACTACAGACCCAGTCAACCCCTTCAACGGAGGTGAAGGAATACTTGCTCTTCCATCCTTTGATGAAAGAGGGGAGTTCAAATTTAATGCCCTTCAAGCGAGGAGAGATAAACCACCACCCATCCTTGATTGGATGGCATTTCAGGGTGAAGAAGGCCCTGAACAGGGAAAAACGGGCTACAATTCCATGGAAGTGGCAGAAGACAATAAAACAGAAGATGGTCCTAACTGCATTCGGAACCAGCTAAGTCGGGACGAGGCGATAGTTACTAAGCACAGAGAGGAAGAAAGGGTGAAAAGGGAAGCGAAGACCCCCTGCAAGGGATTCTTCGTAGAGGGCAATTTGGCCCAGGCCACTGGAGGTGACCCGTTCCTTCGGTCTTGGGATCGAGAGACGGATGGAGTCCGGGATGCCGAAGGCTTCCTGGATTATCGAGAGGTCCTTCCCGGTCATCACCGAAGTGATGCCATCAGGACCGATCAAACGAGAAAGATCGGAGAGAAATTAGGGGACAGGAGGAGGAGGAAGACGAGCCCTAGGCTCCCCTATTACAATCCCAGTGGTGCAAAGGCTTATGCGAACCTGAAGAGGGATTCCCTCCTCCTCATCAGAGGATGGAGTCCTCGGTCAAGAAAGCCCTGCCTCATTGGGATTGCTTGAAGGATGGTGGCTACGACCTGAAGGGACCATCCTAAGGAAGAACAAGGAAACGAGGAAAGAAGAAGAAGAACGAAGGTTGGAGGGCCTTAGGGATAAACTCTAACCAGAGAAGAAGAAGGACTGAAGAAGATGAACCTGTTGGCCTTGAAGAGAAAGGACAGGCGGTGTAGGAGAGAAGAAGGAAGGCTCTGGTCCGTTGGTGGGCATGAAGAATTCAAAAGAAAGGATATTTTCAGGAAACTTTCCTTCTTTTTGAAATGGCCAGACAGCAACCGTACTCCCACAAACTGCCACCATCGGATTTGCGCCACGTGTTGAGATCAGCGAGGAGTGATGCTTTGGTTCACCCGAAGCCGTTTTGAGTTCTGCATCAGCCATTATGCTTCCTCAGACAAGCTAACCTGTCGTCCCCATATTGGTCTCAAGGTATGTTCGGTGAGGCATCGGCGATCGTGATATTAATGGCACCCAATTTTCACCTTTCCACATTAGCTCCGTATTTACTTCCTTCGCCCAGAGTGCCGCGCGCTAACGGGATTTGCAAGTGGGGGGCAAATGATGTGGCAGGATTGTTGACGTGGAGTCCCTGTAAGGTCCAGCCGGATGTCACATTGGCAGAAGTTGCCATGTCAGACCCTCTCTTCGAGCTCCTTCGCCGGGTGGCTCCCTCGAGGTCGAGCCCATCTCGACTGAAGTCAAGCCCATCTCTGCCGAAGTCGAGCTCCCACTCTCTTCGAGCTCCTTCGTCGAGTGGCTCTCTCAAGGTCGAGCCCACCTCGATTGAAGTTGAGCTCCTGCTCTCTTCGAGCTCCTTTGCCGGGTAGCTCTCTCGTCGAGCCCACCTCGATCGAAGTAGAGCTCCTGCTCTCATTGAGCTCCTTCGCCGGGCGGCTCCCTCGAGGTCGAGCCCATCTTGATCGAAGTCGTACTCCTGCTCTTCAGACCAAGCTCTCTTCAAATGGAAGGTCCACTAGTCGGAAGCCGTCCCCGTGGCCAAAGCCCACGGTGCTTCAAAAGTTTCAGAAGCAGGAGGAAGGGGACGATGCCACCTCCCTTAGGCGACGGACCGCCACCCAAGGACCACGGAGGGGCACCCCTTAGGATGTCATGATTACTCCCGCCATTACTTACACCGGATAGGAAAGGGTACCCTGGCCAAGGCACTGCACCTTTTAACCGACCATTTGTACCACCTGAAAGAGAAAATCATCCTAGAAGATTCAAATCAGGGGGGCGGCTGCTCCCAATCGAGGCCCTACCAAAATTTCTAAAGTAGAGCGACTAGAGGGAAGGTCAAAGCCAATGACATAACTCCTTATCACGGATGGGGAAGGCACCTGGGTGCATGGCATGGAGCGCTGCCGGACGTTGACCTTCAGGTGCCTGTAGAGGGGGAAGAACCCGAGGCAGGTCGTTGGAAGGGTCCCTAGCCTAAAAAAAGGTTCAGAAGGTCTTCAAAGAAGGTAAGCAAGCAAGGACAAAAAAACGGGAGAGCAAGCAAGGAGCAGAGCATTCTGAGGCTACCGGAGCACTCGTCAGAAGGGTCTCAACGGACACAGCCGTCACCGCTCGAGCTCTCCTCCATCACTGCCACCCTCACTCTACTCTTTCTTTCTAAAGCAAAATCTCCTCCTCCAAGCATGGAGTCCGATCAAAGGGGCCTATAGGGAAGGATCTGTTCTCTTAGATCACCACTGACTTGATCGTCGGAGTGCCCCCGCCGGGACCCTCGGCCTGGGTCTCCTCTTTTTTGCAAGTCCGGGCTCGTGAGCTGGTTCCCGAGCAACGAGGTCGGCATCCGAGGTTGTCCCCAAGCTACAGGCCACAGCGGTGCAGGCGGCAATACTTATGTTAGCAATTTTGGATTAAATTACTTGATCTTCAATATATTTGTTGAAATTTATTGGATATGTTAAACTCCAAGTCAAATTTAAAATTTATGATAAGATTTAAATTACCTTGTTATTGATGTTACATTGAGCGAAGAAATGAGTATTGGAAGACTTATATAAGTTTAGTGTATGAGGGATAATATTTTAGATGATTTGTTAATTGATGCTAATAATCATGGTAAGATCGTTCTATGAGTAATGATATAGTTGATCATATTCATAAGAGTATTAATTTAAAGTCATTTACTTTATTAGAGTTAATATTAACTTTCTAAGAGAAAAGTTGATCTAGATTTGTCTAATTGGATTATCAAGGAAAGCATGAATAGTTCGGACTTGGACTAGAATTATTGATATCATGAAAGGATGGTAAAACTCTATGCAAAGGCTTTCAACATAGAAGATAAATCAAGGTTTAAATTTGATGTAATATGCTCAAGGCTTAGTAAGGACAAGAAAATTTAATAGTTTTGGCCTTATTTTATTTAAAATATTTAAAGGTTAGATTTTGTTTATATTCTAATATAAGGTGGTATCCTTATTAGAAATTTATCTAATAAAACTAGAGGATTTGATAAATTTATATCAGAGTGCATAGTGAAAGTGTGGTGGTTTAAAATTATTTAAAGTCAGACAAGAATATTGATTCTTTAACCTGAGAGTCATGAGGATTTAGTACCTCCAAAGTTTAAATCTTAAGTAAGCTAATTTCGATGATGAAATTATTTTAACCGAGAAGAATATGAGAATCGGACATTTTGGATCAAAGTTGGCAGACCCAACTAACTTCAACCCAATACAAAAAAAAACTCACTGGAGTAGGAGATCTCATTTCCATGTTTGTTTGACTGAAAATATCATCAGAGAAGTCGAAGGGATACCGTGGAAAGGGAAGAGACGGCCGAAGGCATGACAGAGTTGAATGGGACTCTCGATCAAGTCTCTTCCCTAAATGGCCAAGAATCTTTCCTTATTTTTTTTTAAATTTCCTTCCCTCTCACCACCTCCAAGCAAGAACGGTTCGAGCCATCTCATTGTCCTCCTCTTCAATGAGTGGTCAAGGACCTCATTAACATCGGTAAGCTCTTTCTGTAAATCCTTCTTCAAAAAGGAAATAGGAAAAAAAGTCACAGGCTCCTTCCAACTTCTTTGAGTCGGATGATCGCCGGTGGTTGCGCTGTCGACTCCCTTCGTCTGGCAATAACCGACGATCTCCGCTCCACCTTCCATGGTTTTCGAGAACCATAGGAGACCTACTCGGGTCAAACCAGGAAGGGAGTAGGGGAAAGGAAAGAAAGAAGAATGAAAGAAAAAGAAGAAAAAAAAATAAAGAAAAAAAAAGAAAGAAAAAAAGAAATGAGAGAGAAAGAGAAGAGATAAAGGGGAGAGAAGAGGAGAGAGAAGAGGAGAGATAAAGGGGAGAGAGAAGATAAGAGAAAGAAAAAAGGAGAGCGAAAGAGGAGAAAGAGAAATGGGAGAGAGAAGATGGGGAGAGAGAAGATGAGGAGAAAGAGGAGAGAGAAGAGAAAAAATTTTGTGAAATCAATTTAATTGGGCATTAATCAGAGGAGTCTTCATTGCTTTTAGTAGTAAGGGAGTGTCGAGAATCTAGGGTTCGAATCACGTGTTCATAATAGAATCAGTTTCAGTAAATTATCTCTATCCCTGGTATATTTTACTATGTTTGATTTGATTTAAAGATTTAATTATTATTATTTTATTCAAATGAGTACTTTATGTTATGCATGGACATGTTTTGGTAAAATAATGAATTATATATATATTTATTTTAAAAATGATTGCATTACTTTGCATCGAAAAAATAAGCTATTGTTGGTTGTTATATTTTGAAAAATATGTTGTTGGTTGGTTGTTATGCTTTCTAATCCAACTATGATCGTACAAGTTAGGATCTAGTCTCCTTCCGGATCTCTAGTGGGGCAATTACTAGCATATGACCGATGGACGGTATGTGTAGTCAGGAGCTAGCTTTCTTTTTGTTTTAGCCATGCAGGATGATCGCTGGTACATACCGAGAATGCATGATTTCTCGTGTGATATCAGAGCTAGATGCCTTTCGGGCCTCTAGTGGGACGATTAATGGCATATGACCATCAGGAGATATATGTAGTTAGGATCAGTCTCTTTTGGGATTAGCCATGAGCCGATTGTGGCCATAGTCAAAGGGACTAGGAGAGTGAAGTGTGACAGGATGACCATCCTTAGTTGTTTTATTTGAAAACGTATTGTCGTCAACTGTGCATTGTAAAAATTTTATGTTGTACTTTTTGAAAATTTTATTTTGATTAATTTGATTTATTTCATCGATTGATATTTTATGAATAAATATTAAATTTTATATTTTATGAACCAAATGTTATGATAATTTACCGGGTTCGTATAGCTCATTATATTTTTCTTTTTTTTAGATGCTACAGAATAATTGGGGCTCAGGGTCATGTTGTGAAGAGCTTAGAAATTGAAGGAAGTTTCGACGAATTTAATTTATTCCAGTATTTTGAAAGATTTAAAAGTGAAAAGCTAGACTTTGCATATTCGATAGAATTAAATTCTAAAGATATACGACCGTCTATTATATGCCTGGCTCGGGCATCGGATCAGGACGTGACACATCTCCTGATCAGTAGGCTTGAGCTATGAAAATTTATAGAGCGGCGATGAACGGAGTCGCATCATTTGATGATCTCGGAGAGCCGTTTGCATGTCTTTTAGGCAAGCTTATCGATTGACCACGACTATGTGTCATCCCGAAGATCGCACACAGTCCAGTGTAGTAGACTGAAGGCTGTACAGGTAGACACCATGTCTAATAGCAGTAATCCTACGTAAGATCTGGACTTCAGGGGGCCCGGTTCATGGTACTTGACACCATATCTCGAATTAACTTAGTTAATTTCATGGCATTTGATAGAGTAGATCTACCATTTTTATTTTTATCACGGCGTTTGTTCTTTTCTTCTTTAATGCCAACGGATACATGACAAAATGATGAAATTTGTGCGGCAAGTTTTGCCTTTAAAGGCGGTGGGATCCTTAACGGGTCGGGTTATTACTTTCTCCCTTTCCCACTCTTTATCTTTGTCCTATCCACTCTCTTTCCTTTCCTTCATCATTGTCCGGGGGATGCACCGTCTTTCTACTTGGGCGGTTAGTGCCAAGGTATTCTGGATAGATGCTCACAGTCAGCTAATCAACAGCATGAATTTTTTTTTTAAAAAAGTTTTTGCTGCAATTCCACTCTTTTCAGTGTTATGGCTAATGTGTTTTGCCTTGTACGTGGCTGATCCTGTATCCAAGAGCAATGCGGTTATCTCGTATATATCCATTTCACCGTTAAAGCTTAGCTTTGGAAATATTTCTTCTGCTACGACATTCATCACCAACGTACAGTTCCATCGATCTGTCAGAGTTCCCTTCAGCAAATTTCCCAATGGCTACTTCTACAAATATTTCTCATAAGCTCTATCCATGTTGTATGGGTGCTACTTATCCATGCATATATGGTTCGATTATTTATGGTTTCCAAGTATGAACAGAGGTTTCTCAAGGTTGTCTCTATCTTGCAATGGCATTATCTGCAGCTGCTTGTTTCTTCTACACAATTGCATGATCTTCGGATTTGGAAGGCCGATTCTTGGGTTGTTTCTTTTATGCTACAACATCATTTCCACCTTTGTAATGTTGATTTTATGGATGTTGGTGTCGGCTCCATGGTGTTTTACTTTTCTTCACCGTATCGATATATCTACTTTTCTTCACCGTATCGATATATCTTTTATATTTTATTTCTGCTGTGCCCAGGATGGTTCCTTCATTATCGTTGCCACGGGGGCCTTCGTGGCTTCGTTCCTTCACCAGGCCACAACAACATCTCTTTACATTTTTTGCACTTTCTTTCAAATCTGATCTTGTTTCATATCCTACATTGGTACTATTTTGGTTTTCTCGGCAATGGTGGCACTTCTTACAGCTTTGCTCTCATGGGATTGTTCTACCCTGTTATTGCTTATTATATTAATTCATCCTATGAGCTTCATAGCTACCAATGCACTTCTTTGCATACTCTCTCTTATCTTGCAACTTCTATCGAAGCTTCGCCAGTCTCTCTTGCACTTAACAAGCTACTCGATCTCTGCTTTTTTCCAATACCATCTGTACGGGATCTCCTCGGGTTCTACAAAGCTGATGTCCGGTGCTACTGGGTGTTCTTTTTCTCTCTCTTTTTGTGTTATATATCATCTTATAGGTTCTCTTATGTAAATCTGGTTCCGTTCTCCTGTGTTATGGACTCCTTTTATTTATGGGCCTCAAACATTTGGTCCGGCCCAATTCTCTTTTGGGTTGCAGTACATGCTGATGCTGTAAAATTTTGCTACAATTTCAGTAATCCATCCACTGCTCCTTTATTTTTTTTTTAATCCAAAAAAACAGGAAAAAAAGAAAAAAGAAAAATTCGTGGGAAAAGGGGAGGGAATTAAAGCGGAAAACTACAGTCAACCTAGGGTATGCAGGGAAGAAGAAAATAACGGAAATGAACAGGAAAAAACAGATCCGCCTCCAATTTAATGTCGAGCTGTGGTAATATTGGTTCATCATGATTAACTCCCATCGAATAATTAGCATTAATATTCGTTAAAATGTATGGATTAAGAAAAATAGGATAGTCAAGGTTTTAGCAATCTACCAAAGCCAATATCAGCTTCATTGAATTACTACAAATACTTGCAACAAATGTTAACCATCTCAAATATCGAGTTAATACTTTCAGGGAAACCATGTTGTTTATGTATCGATCATCTATCCGAAGAAAAGATACATTTGGTTGCTGATTTATTATTCTAAAAACTTATATATTACTAAATATTCATTTGAATTTTGTTTAGTATATTTTACCAAATTCTAGCCTTTCCGGTCTTATTTGATGCATTTAGTCTATTAGAAATGTGAAGAGACAATCATCACCGAACTCCTATTAGATAAATTAACTTCTCATTGGTTGTTCCCCTGAGCTTGACTTCATGTACCTTTTTTTTTCCAAGTCTTGCCACATAACCTAATTGTAGGAATTTCTTACAATTTGGTTGCGAAGAGGATGTCCTTGCTTTCCATGATTGCACACGCTTCGCTGACAAATGGCACATTTCGGTTTGCACGGGCGGCAAGTTGGCTGATATGTCCTCCGGACAGTTTATGTATGTTTAAAGTTTAAACAGTAAACATAAATTTATTTTATAAAATTTATTCCTGAAACTTGAAATAATAAACATATCATTAAAACTTTTTAATATATAAGCTTTGCCATATTAAAAGCCCCCCGTCAAAGAATGATAATATCCGTGTGATATTTATTTTCAAAGTTTGGCTTAATAACTATATCATTAAAAGTTTTAAATATACACCGTGCCATGCTAAAAACCTTCATCAAATAATGATAACTTTCAGATAGTGTTTTTTAGGAATATTTCTTTAGTTTAGTAAAAAATGAATGGGCATTTCACCTAAAGATGGCAATTAGATTAGATCGGGTTAGATACGAGTAAGATTGAACACGAGTTGGGTTAAAAAAAATTGTCAATCCAAATCCGGCCTGTTTGTTAAACATATCAAAAATATATATTTAACTCGATATATTTATTAAATATGTAATCCGGCTCGACCCGTATAACTTATTTATTAAACGGATCAAATCAGGTTAAATTGGTTAGACGGGTTAAGCAAATTTTCAACAGGTTAAACTACATGTTAAGTTGATCAAGTTCAATAGGATATAGACAGGTTAAACCTGTTTTAGGTTACATGGATAAAACAGATACTTAACTCAACTTAACCTGAATATTAAATAAATTGAACGGATTAGATATCAAAAACTTAAATTTGATCAAAATATTAAATAGATTAAACGGGCCGATCTATCAGTGCTGTTAAATCAGAAGAATGCACTACATTAGTAAGTTTTGTAATATTTTAGACAAAATTTTAAACGGTTCAACCGACCTGGACTTTGTTTTGTCGAAGAGTTGACTACGATCGATCATATTTTTGCACCCTTTATACGGTTGATGTTGAGCCGAAATGGCAACAATAGCCGATGCATATGATTTCCCTGCCAGGTATGCAGTCTCTCGAATAATATATGGTACTCATAATGCAGAAGCTGTCAAGTTATTGCGATAACTAAGTTGATGGAAGTGCATTAATACTTAAATAAACACAGCTGAATTCGGAAAATCAAGCTGATCAACACAATAAATAATCATAACAATCCCTGTTAACGTACTCAACATTGTTAAATTAAAATGGCCTTCGTCTCTACAAAGGTTGACACTGTAACATCATTCTCAATCTTAAATGCTAAAAATAAGAAGAGAGCGGGATCGATATAATAATCCATGCATGTAGCTTGTCATAAATAGGATAGAATTATTCAGCTGCATTTATTTAGGTATTAATATACTTCCATCAATATAATCATCCCGGTTATCCAGTTAATTAACATGGTAAATCATGATGGCCTTTCTCTGCAAAGATGCTCATCATGACATCATTCTCCAGCGTACGTAAATTCTAAAAACTTTAGAAGCCAGAAGAAGTTAGGGTTGACCTACAAAGCCTATTTAATGAACATGATTCGCCCCGTTTTAATCACGACTCTCTACCTCCTCTCCACTAATTCTAAGCGTGGTCGGTGGTCACTTCCCCATGTCATAGGTTTACATGTGCTATGAATGTGGCACAAGCTGCTGAGCAATTATTGCATTTAGTGTCTCATATGGTAAAAGATCCTGGCCAGATGGGCTAGGAAACAATGTTTTCTTTCCAGAAAAGCGAATGCTTTCTAGTTATATATCAAGCCTGACACATTCATAGCAGAGGCCTTCTGCCGGTTCTATGTCGAGCTGTTTCGGCCTATTTCTGGCATGGCTTCCGTATCTTTGACCTAAATCACCTACCTAGCTCATGTTAAGAAAATATGAGAGGCAATGCCCTTGTAGCAAATGTACCTGGTCATCATCTCAAGCCTTCTCATTATCATATAGATTACGGCAGGTTTGAAACTCCTTGCAGGGTCGATGCCGGTCCCGGTGATCGGGACCGTGGCTAGATGGACCATGAACACAGCAAAATAGATTACAAGCAGCAGAGCCAAAACCTATATAAATAATTGGAACCGATAGATATCAACTATCATGCCTCGAATCCAGTACTGAAATCGGCTACGTGACCGGTCGCATAAACCTTAGATTACATTCTAGAGATCGTGCAAGACCTAAAAAAATTTTCATTACAACTTCATCCTTCGTACTACCATTGATCACGATTCATAAGAAGAATACCTAACATAAAGAAAATAATACAACTCAGATAGTTATAATTTCGGTCATCCTTCAATCATTTGATCGGTATTAATGACTCTCTAGCTATTCATCATTTCACCATGAATCCAATCCACTACCAAACTCGAATATTCTGCATAACTCTGAGAAGAAAGAAAGTTGGGGGTTGTGAGCTTTGCAGCCCAGTAAAGTCTCCAAACAGTCATATCAATAATAGTATAACTTGAAAATAACTAGAAAATAATAGTTTATCAAATCATGCAAGCAAAACAATTCAAATATCAAGTATAACAAAATCTTTGATAACATTAAATTTTCCTTTTATATTTCATTAGATATCCTTCTTCTTTAGAATTCTGGGCTAACCACAATCATGCTTCAGCCCATGACTGGCAATCTCATTATCACACATCAGCCTGTGACTGGCAACCTCGGTGTCATATTTCAGCCCATGACTGGCAGTCTCATTGTCACACTTCAGCCTATGACTGGCAGTCTCATTGCCCAGCTTGTGACTGGCAATATTAGTAACCACAATCCCATGGCATGGCTAGTCCAAATACCATATTCACTTGATTAACACTTCATCGACTCACTTCATGTAATCAAATCATGTCATTTACAGTTTTCCAATAATCGGTATCATGATCCAACCCATCCAAAGATAACTTTACTTAATAGAACATGGCATACTGGAACATAAATAATAATAACATCAATCCTATTATCTATCATGAAAAGTCAAACTATACTATGCAAAAAAATCATGCATGCCAATGCTCATGTACTCGGATCAAATCATGTCATGTAAGAAGTATATATACAACTGGTGATCATGTCCATAAATCTTTACCTTTAAGAGCTAACCTAAAAGTACATGATATCAATTTATACCTGGAACCCGCATAGTGCCCTTTTGCTCAGAAAGCTCTCCCTACAATAACAATTTTTAATATAAATAAATAATCCCAGGATAATTGTAAATCCAAACCTTTTAGCCGTAAAATCCTAAATTTCTAAAGTGAGACTTTTCGATATCTCCTCTTACTATTTAGTTATTATTATTATTATTTTCTCTTTCTCGCTCTTCTTTCTCTCTCCTTTTTCTCTCTTTTTTTCTCTCTCCTCTTTATCTCTCCTCTTTCTCTCTCTTCTTTTTTTCCCTTTTTTTTTTTTTTTCTTTTTCCTTCTCTTTTTCTCTTTTTCTTTTCTTTTCATTTCTTTTTCCTTTTTCTTTTCCATCTTTTTTTTTTTCTTTTCCTTCCTTCTCTTCTCTTATTTTTTTTTCTTTCCCCCTTCTTATTCTCCACCGAACCGAGGTCTCCCCCCTCTCTCCCTTTTTTTTTCTTCTCTTCTCCTTCTCCACGGAATAAAGGGTTCTCACTCTCCAGCACGATGACCACCATCCCCCCTCGACCACCTCCACCGGCGGCGCCACCACCCATCTCGTCCACCTCCTCGAGACCAGGCCCATGGGAAAGGGAGGATGCCTCGATAGCCTCTACTCGCTGTGCTCCACCCTGGAGAACAAGATTCAACCATCAAGAGAGGATCACGCGGTCGCTGCCGGAGCTGATGACAGATTTGAAATCCAGGATGGTGGACCAGGCGCATAAGTGCGGAACTCGTCAGTGGCTATGGTGGGGGTAAGTGGCGGCAATGGAGGGGGCATCCTAGTGCTCGTCGAGATGGTGGAGTCGACACCCAGTGCCAGAAGGGAACTGCGATGCCAGTGCTCCACCAGATCTATGACAGAGGTGATGCCCTACCAGCCATGGTCTCCCATGAGGGTGCCATCCCATCCCTTGCCGCCCTCTCTCCTTATAGCCGGAGAACCCAACTCCACCCCAACACATCCTTTGGTCAACTCCTACACCTCCACGGTGCCCCTTCCATGAATTCCGGTGAGGTTTCCAGCTAGATAAGAGAGGAACAAGCCCCTTGTTCCGGTTCTCTACCTTTTTTTATCTCTTTGTTGGGTTGAAGTCGACAGGGCTTGCCAACTTTGGTCCAAAGCCCGGTTCTCATATTCTCTTCCCGTTAAAATAATTTCATCCTCGAAATTAGCTTACTCGACGTCTTAAACCTTAGAAGTAACCAACCTTCATATCATTCTCAAACTTCCAATTAGTCTGCCTCTTAAGGTTCTTGCTTCTCAAGTCTTAATGTAACGAAATTATATAATATTCAAAACTTGATCTTTTCCATTTACAATACATATCAATTTTTTTTGAGCTCTTCCAAAAGAATTACTAACCTTTTGATGTGATTAATTATCCTTAATCCCCTCTTAAAATGCTTTCTGTTGGAAAATGTGTCCCAAAGCCAATTTCTATTGTAGATAGTTGTACATTTGATGTAATTGTATATGAATTATATTATTGAATAAAATGTTTATTCTGGCAGTTCATCTCTATTTCATCTTTCTGTAATGAGTTCTTGAGTGATGAAGTCCTTAGGACTATTTGTATGTGATATAGAGAGGATATATCATATAGTCCTAAAAATTGTTCGCGACCAAATGATACACTTATTTCAGGATGATAGTATATCAAGTAAAGGTCGTTGTGTGCCATAGTCGTTGGTTGTCCTCTTAACCAAGGAGTGTGTAGACACTGGTATGGCATGCAGATGTTGTGTTTGACATTTCATCGAACGTGACCCGTCTGTACTTTTTTCTGCCTAGAGTCTTGATATGGACGTAGTTATCCCTCAGACATGAGATCGTCATGGTAGCTTGCGAGCAACTCTCTGTACTTTGGTACTGGACTATCTGGATTTCTAATCCAGGGATGGAAGGTTTCTGGGTACAGTTAAGTACTTGTGTAGTAGTGATCGGATCAAGATGGGATTGACCCCTCCAAAGTATTTGGAGCAGATATCTTACTGTGTTTCAATTTAGTAAAATCTTGGCCAGGGTAGTCTCTGTAATGTGTTACAGGACTTGTGAGATTGAGATACATTGTTGATGGGCTTTATGGGTTGGGCAGTTTAACCCTAAGTCTTCCTGAGCTTTGAGGTCAAAGGGATTAATTACTAGGTTTCCATATCTCCTGGTTCTTGATTGTTGCTCTGCAACTTTGACCTATCCGGACGTCAGGTGTCATTGCTAGATGGTGACTTTGACTGGTATTGGAAATGTTCCAGTGCTACCGGCTTAGTGTTCGAACCTATGGGGTCACACACCATAAGGGTTTCTACTTGATCTAGTGATCGGAGAATGATTGGGAATCGTTCGTGAACTCACAAAGAAAAAGTGTTTTTCTTTACTCAAGTGTCCACACTTGATATTCTTGAAAATGTCGACACTTGTGTAAGTGTCGACACTTGTTGATTTCGCAAGTGTAGACACTTGATGTCACAAAAAGTTATGACATAAAATTTTCACTAATAGTTGGTGATGCATGGAGGTGAATTAAGTAATGTGAGTACTTGATAGTCCAATTTGATTGAGCTATAAAAATCTGGAACGAATCAAATAGGATTTGGTTCAAAATAGGTTTGGGTCCAATTGGGTTGAACCCAATGTATGCACACTTGACCCAATTGATTTCAGTTATGAATTGAAATCAATTAACACATTAATCTGAATTTAAATAAGTTTAAATTCAGTTTTGGGGAGTTATGTAACTTCCCATGACCATAACTCCCCATAACTACCCATTACCACACCATTATCATCCATAACTCCCCACTCTCCCTCTCCCTCTCCATCTACTTAATGGGCTGAAATGGGGAGGACCATCTACACCACCTTGAAGAAGAAGGTTGCACTAGAGAGCTCGAGTCCTAGAGCGTCTACCCCCAGATCAAGGCTCTGCCAAGTTTTTCCAAACAGGGCATCCCACCAAGATGTTAGAGCTCGTGATATAACTCCCGGCCATGAAGGAAGAGGGAGCTCGGGTGCAATCCCCAAGCACCGCCCATCGTTGACCTCGTAGCATCCCCGAAGGAGGGGAGGAGGAGGAGGGCGAACCTGAGGCTGGTAACATACAGTATCTTCTTTCTATAAGAGAGGGAGAGGGCCTTTGAAGGAGGTAAGCAAGAAGAGGTAGAGGAAGGAGTAGCAAGAAAGAGCGCTCTGAGGCTACCGAAGAACTCGTTGGAAGAGTCCCAACGGATACAGCTGCCATTGCTCGGGCTCCCTTCCTCCACCAAAATTTTCACTCCATTCTTTTCTTTCTAAACATCTAAGAGTGGAGACCAGCTCAGGATCCACCTCGGAGGATCTGTTCTCCTGGATCGTTCCATTGACTTGACCGTCGGAGTACCCTCGCCGGGATCCTCTGCCCGAGTCTCATTTCTTTTGCAAGACCGGGCACACGTGTCAGACACTAGGCGAACAGGTGCACCCCGATGCCACCTAGGAGCTGCGGGCCACGACGATCCAGGTGACAACACTTTCATTTATATAAAGTTTATTCAATTGTATTTTATTTTAACAAATACAATATTTTGTATTCAGATGAATGGTGGGTCACCTATAGAAGTTATGCACCTAATTTATAAAAGTTAGCTGTTCATGTCTTAAGCCAAACTTATACTGCATCTGAGTGTGAGGGAAATTGGAGTATTTTTGAACATATTCATTCTAAAAAGAGAAATAGGTTAGAGCACCAAAGGTTTAATGATTTAGTATTTGTGCACTACAATTTAAAACTACAACAAAGATAATTTTATTATAGATGATATATAATTATTTTTATTTACTTGTTATTTTATATTTTTCAAACTAACAAATATTAAAACATATTTTTATTTCAAGAGTCGGAACTATGATCCTATTGACTTTGAATTGTTTGGTGACAATGATGCATGGATATTAGTTGATGAGCTATCAGAGTTAACTAGTGAAGAATTTGAGATTTTTTATTGTGAATTGGCATCATGTTCTATTCAAGAAAATGATAATGGTGGTAAAAAAAATATTTATTATATAGTTTATGAATAAAGTATTATTACAATTTCAAGAGATGTGATTTATTTTTTAACTTTGTAGATATATTAAACTTGGAAGATTTAGAGGGTGATGATGATGAAAGTGATGGAAATGATTTCAATGTAAGAGAAGATGGAAGAGATGGAAATGTTGCAACTCAAGAAGATATTTTCCAAATATTGACATAAATTTTATTCCATGAGTTTGAATCTTTATGTTGTCTACTTGTTTGTCACTTCAAAATTTTTTATAGACATTGATTTTGTTGTTGGACTTGGATATTAAATAGTTATTTGTTTATTAAAACTTTTTATTTTGCTAGCAAATATGGAATGCTATATTTTAAAGTTTAAATTACTTGTTATTATTAGTTTGTGACTTTATGCAATTAAATCTTTATATTCATGAATATTTTGTGGGATTATAGTTGTGTTTTTTTTGGTATTTTGATGTTTATAATATTGAAATATATATGATCAGGATCATTATTGCATTACTGAATATAAATAAGTTAATGAATATTAATTTTTTTTTTTATACATTGACCCACCGTTTCAACCATTGACTTGGCGATTGAATCGATGACTCGGTGATCCAATATCTTGTCTCGGTTAATGTTCGGGCCATGTTTAATAATATTGGTTGTGAGTGGTGCATTGCTAGGTAAGTCTAACAATAAAACATGGATTACCAATAATAAGAATAGCCAGTAATGTAGATTGCAGATAATATGGATTATTATATTTGGTACATATGAGTAATATTACATAATATAAATCAAAATTTAAAAATATTTTAAATTAAATCTACATTTATTTATAAAAATTAATATTAAAATATTTTTTATTTATATATTTATTTAAAATATATTATTATATTTTTAAATTAAATCCATTAAATAATATATTAATATATATTATATTGTTAATTTTAATATAATATATAAAATATATAATGTAAATATATATTATATATATATAAATATACTACATATATTAAATATAATAATATATACATTAATATACTATAGTATAATATTATATTATATTATATAGTTTATAATATTATATATAGTTTATAATATATATTATATAATATATTATATTTTGTAATATATAATAATAATATAATATATTATATTATATATTATATTATTATATTATATTATAATATATAATATAATATATTATAATATAATAGGAAGAAAGAATGGAAGAATACTATTATACAAGAAAAATTATCTGGAACGTGATAATTTAGATTATCATCTTTTTTTAAAGTCGATTTAAATTATTTTTTAAAAAATAATTTAGATTATTAATACTTTATATTATTATAAAAAATATATTAAATATAATAATATAATAAATTATTTAATTTAAATAGATTACTTGTTATCAAATCTAATCTAAAATTTTTCTTTGTTCGAATATGGAAGAGTAAAGTCTAGCTTTTTGACCGAGGCTTCCAACCTGTCTCCATCGACGGCCAATATCCAACGGTCATCCTGCACCTTTGCCTGGTAAACACCGACGCTAGCGGTGGGGCCCTCGGTTTCTTGTAGCCATTTTAATTCTCCTCCCATCGCCCGACAGCGAAATCCTCCTAATTACCAAATTACCGTCGGACGGTTAGCGCCGCAGTGGTCGATGAGAACGACGCTGCGAGGGTATTTATTTCTGCCATTTGGCTAAAACGAGGTTAGGGATTCCGCAATTTGCGTAAGGCAATCACATCATTAGAGCGTTAGTAGGTTTCTTTCTTGCTAAGAGTATAGACCGCACCCCTTCTCTGAAAATGACCACAATGTCTTATGTTTGCACATCTAACCTTCAAATCTAATTGATCGAGTTAGTTACCCTGACCAGGAGCAGGTCTGGGAGCGGTAAGTCAATGGTGGAGCAAAACTCTTTTAGGAATTGAGGGCATGAAAAGTAAAAGGTATTGTATGCTGCAACCATATGTTAATTTCAATTAATACTTAATTTATTGGTCATGTAGCGTAACTCCAACGGCTAACAAAGCTCTGATTGGGGTTGGTGTGGACTTAAAAAATTTGTCATCGTTTGCTAGTATAGGTATTAAGCTTTTAACATGATGTTGGCGTGGAGTCCCGGGATCGACCGGTCGGAGCCGCTGCATCGCAGGACCGCTTCTTGGTTCACCTGCAAAACAGGTTCCTTGCCGGAGTTGTTCGGCGGAGGACATTCCGATACCTAAGTCAGTGACGAATTCCAGCCACAGAATGGGAAAGATGTCGAGAGTGGAAGAGAAAAAGAGTTTTTGGAGATTGAAAATGTGTATGTGCGAGATTATTCACGCGTACCTCTCGAGCCATCCTTCTTACCCATATTTAAAAGATGGCCTCCGGTCTATGGCCCATTTTTTTCCCGGAGATCATGGGGAGCCATTCACTTCTATGATTGGCGATCGTGGGTTGTCAATGAGCGGTTCCGGCCAGATCGGAGGCGTGGCTGCAGGAATTGCACGCCATGATCATGGCATGATGAGTGTCGATTGTAACCGTTGGTTACAGTTTCCTTTTTGGAATAGATTGTGGTTCAAGCTTCGGGTTTCCCCTTGCAAGGACCGAAGGCTTGATATTTCCTCGAGGCCGGAGATCATGTCTACGGCGGGGACCGAAGTTCGTGTCTTCGAAGTCGATGAGTAGTTCAGACTTCGACCGGGGCCGAAGGTGCTACCCGAAGGACTGGCCTTCGAATGTTGTAGTTCGGTGTGAAGCCTTGAGTTGTTTATAGTTGGCCTTCGCTTAGTCCGAAGCCCGTAGTCTGGAGAACCGGGACTTTGATAAGTCGAACCGGAGCCTGGTTCGTAGCTGAACCAGGATATCCCAACAGTTGCCCCCTACTCTCAGTTGTCGAAGCGAAGATCTGCCTCGAGAAGTGAGAGTATTATAGCCTTGCCGCTTTCTTCCTGAGAGACGGTGCAGTAAATGATTACGGGACCTCTATTGGGCTGCCCATCATGATCTGAGCATCAGATGGTGGACAGTTGCCATTCCCTGATTGGGGAAAAGTAGGTGGCCCTGAGGCTATCTCTCCTCGTCCCGTTGCATAGTGGTTGAGACAATCTTTTGCTTGGGATTTGGATAGTTGTGGTAGCTGTTCTCGCGCCCGTTGGATGAAGGATAGATCTTATCCTGGCGGTCAGTCGTAAGTGGGTTATCTCCCAGGGTGACCTTGAGTCAAATTAACCCTCTGTGGGGGTCCAAAGACCCTTACTTTTCTTTTTCTTACTCTCTTTTTAGGAGAGTTTCTTTCTTTTCTCTTTCTTTTCTTTTCTTTTTGTAAGAAAAATTGAAAGAATAAAAGATATTTTTTTTTACTTCTTCCTGTGTATTTTCTGCGATGTATTGCATCATGATTTGTCTATAATGTAGACTCCATGAACCACTTGCGGTTTGTAGGGAAGAAGTAGGGTCCGTTGAACCGCTCTAAGAGTGTTTGTTGTTGACAGAGAGGACAACAGTGGTCCTTTTAGGCATATGTTCGGATTTTCCGTAGGTAGGGTGTTTACACCATCCCTGTGCACTTTCTGTCATGATTAAGGTAGGCTGTTCAGGCCCGCCTCGGCGCATGTTCGGATTCACCGTAGGGTAGGTTACGAAAACCATCCCTGCACCTTTGATCTTTTTGGTGGCCTGGTTAGGCCATCCATTGCGCTCGTCGGGCACACCGATAAGGTGAGTGGATCAGACTCTCCTTTGCGCAGTTGATCGATTTTTCAGATCGGGTCATTTGGGCTGTTGTCGTTCAGTTGATGCAACTAGCAATTCTGAGTTGAGTAAGGCTGAGGAGCTTTGCACAGGAGTTTTTTGAAACTTTTTCATTGATAGTATTTGCGAAGGTTCTGTACATTCCATGGCCAGGATAGGGTCTTCCCCTCCAGGGTCTTGAGTCGATATGTCCCTGGTCGAATGACTTCTTCGACTTGATATGGGCCTTCCCAGTTAGGGGAGAGTTTACCATGTTCCATTGGCCTGGACACTTCTGCTCTTCGCAATATCATGTCTCCCGTGCGGAAAGTTTGCTCCTTCACCCTTGCGTTGTAGTACTTGGCGACCTTTTGCTGGTATGCCGCCATCCTTATCTAGGCCTGTAGCCTGGTGCTTGATAGCAGATCCAGATCAATCCTTCTGCGATCAGAATTCTCAGGCTCTTCATAGTTGTTAATTCTCAGGGACTGTAGGGAGACTTCGATATGTAGCATGGCTTCGGTACCGTAGGCTAGGTTGAACGGAGATTCGCCGATGGCTGCTCTTGGGGTAGTTCGGTACGTCCAAAGAATAGAGGTCAGTTCTTCGGTCCAAAGCCCTTTGGCGGCGTTCAACCTTGTCTTTAGACCATGGAGGATGGTCCGGTTTGTGACTTCGACTTCTCCGTTGGACTGTGGATGTGCAACGGATGTCAGCCGATGCTGGATATGGTACCGAGCACAGAAGTCCTGAACTTCGGATTGTCAAATTGTCTCCCGTTGTCCGTGATGATGACGTGTGGGATACCGAACTTGAAGATGATGGAGTTTTTCACAAACTTTCCACCTTGCCCTCTGTGATTTGGGCCAATGGTTCGCTTCCACCCATTTTGTGAAATAGTCGATGACCACTAGGAGAACTTCCTTTGCCCTGATGCTGGTGGGAACGGGCCAAGAATGTCCATCCCCCACTGGGCAAAGGGCCATGGGGCTGCCAACTGAGTCAGTGACTCGCAGGTTGTCTCTGCACATTGGCATACCTCTGGCATTGGTCGCACTTCCGCATGAAATCAGCTGAGTCCTTTTGGATGGAGGGCTAGTAATACCCTTGTCGAATATCTTGTATCTAGAGATCTGCCTCCCAAGTGATCCCTGCATATGCCCTCGTGGACCTCTCTCATGCATATCTGCATCGGTGGGTCCTAGGCATTTCAGCAGTGGTTGGGAGAATGATCTCTTGTAGAGGGTTCCATCTAAGATGACGTACTGAGATGCCATCCAGCGGATCTTCTTTGGCCTCTGCCTTATCTTTGGGCAGTTCTCCTTCATTCAGGAATCTGATGATGGGATCCATCCAGCTTGGCTCAGCATCAATCTGGCGCATCTCTGTAGCCTCTTTGGCATGCTTGGAGTTTCAAGATGTTCAACAAAGGTGCGCCCGAGAGACTCCAGTGCTGTAGTACCAGTCGAGACAGTGCATCCACCCGGAGTTCTCTTTGATCGGGGAACATGAATAATTTCAAAATGTTCCAGTTGGGAGGATAAAGCCTGAACCTTCTCCAGTATTGCACCATGGTTGGATCTTTGGCTGCGTACTCTCCATTGACTTGATTCATAACCAGTTGAGAGTCGGAAGGTTCGGAGTTGCTGGACTCCCAGATCTTTGGCGATCCGAAGTCCGGTGAGTACGGCCTCATATTCGGCCTGATTATTGGAGGTGTGGAAGGAGAAATGGAGATGCATACTCTATAATATGGCCGTCAGGTTCGGTACGTCCAAGAATAGAGTCATTCTTCGGTCCAAAGCCCTTTGGCGCGTTCAACCTTGTCTTTAGACCATGGAGGATGGTCCGGTTTGTGACTTCGACTTCTTCCGTTGGACTGTGGATGTGCAACGGATGTCACCGATGCTGATATGGTACCGAGCACAGAAGTCCTTGAACTTCGGATTGTCAAATTGCACAGCCCACTTGGCTATCCTTCCAGAAGTGTCCGGAGATCAGAGAACGGTCTTGAGAGGTTGATCAGTCAGCACCACGATAGTGTGGGGCCCTGGAAATATGGGCCGTAGTTGCTTTGCCACAATCACTAAAGAGTAGATCAGCTTCTGCATCCTTGTATACCGTGTTTCTACATCATGCAGGATCTTGATGATGTAGTAGATCGGCTTGTGGGCCCGTCTTCCTCCTTCCGGACAAGAACGAGCTTACTGCTTCGTCTGAAGCAGAGAGGTACAGGTAGAGGACCTGCCTTCTTTTGGCTTGGAGAGTAATGGCGGGGTCTCCAAATACTTCTTCAATTCCTCAAAGGCAACGCAACAGTCTTTGGACCATTCGAAGTCCTTTGATTGTCGAAGTACCTTGAAGAATGGAAGACATTTCTCGACGGAACAAGAGATAAATCTGCTTAAGGAGGTAATCCTCCTTGTCAATTGTTGGACTTCCTTTTTATAGGAGGGATGTCGCATATCCTTCAAGGCCTGGATCTTCTCAGGGTTGGCCTCAATCCCTCGTTCGGTGACAAGGAAGCCCAGGATTTACCCGACGTGACCCCAAAGGTACACTTCGTCGGGTTTTACTTCATTTGGTAGCGCCAGAGAGCGCTGAATGACTCCTCCAAGTCGCAGATGTGGTCTCTCTGGTGGAGACTCTTGACGATCATGTCGTTAAAATAGGCCTCCATATTTTTTCCAAGTTGCTTTTCAAACACCTTATTGATGAATCTTTGAAACGTTGTTCCGGCATTCTTGAGGCCAAACGGCATCATCTTGTAGCAGTAGATACCTTTCTCAGTGATGAATGTCGTCTTCTTCTCATCTTGCGGATCCATTCTGATCTGGTTGTAGCTAGAGAAGGCATCCATAAAGCTCAACAACTGGTGGCTGGCGGTAGCGTCGACCAGTTGATCAATCTTTGGAAGAGGGAAGCTATCTTTGGGCAGCCTTGTTGAGGTCTGATAGTCGATGCAGATTCTCCACTTGCCGCTAGCTTTCTTCACTATTACCACATTGGCCGCCACTCGGGGTAGCGGGCCTCTCTGATGAGCCCTGCCTTGAGGAGCTTGCCAACCTCTTCATCAACAGCTTGCTGTCTTTCGGGGGCGAAGCTCCTCTTCTTATGTCGCACCGGCTTGTACCCAGGGGTTACTTCCAGCTGATGAGTAATCACTTCGGAGGGAATCCCGGGCATGTCCGAAGCCGACCAGGCCAAGACATCGACGTTGTCCCGGAGGAAAGAATCAGCTTCATTCTGGTTTCCTCGTCAAGGGTGCTCCTGATTTGCACAACCCTGGAGGGATCTTCCTCTTTCAAAGGTACCGGGATGGTCCTCTCCATGGGTTCACCAAGGTTTGTGGCTGAATCCCTAGGATCCAGCTGATCCGGAGTAGTCGAAATCTTTGAAATGCATGTCTCAATCATTAGACATTGCCGTGCCGTCCTCTGGTTCCCTCGACTTCTCCAACACCATTCCTGGTAGGGAAGTGTACTAGAGGTAGTGAGGGAGATCATGATCCGGAACCTGTTCAGGCGGGCCTTCCTGAATAATGTTGTATGCAGAGGGGATCTGGACTACCGTGAAGTTGATCGGCATGTCTTTTATCAAGGCTAAGAACGAGAGTACAGGCACAACCTTATCTCCCTTTGGCATAAACTTGGTTGTCCTCGAACCACCGAGAGTGGTATGGGGATTTTGTAGTTGATGTCTAGGCAAACACATTTTGGAGAATGCATCATACATCAAGACATCAGTCGAACTTCATTATCATAAGAATCTCTGTACATCATAAGTGGAACCTACGGGGAAATTACAAGAGGGTCGTCGTGCGGGCCGAACTCCCTGCAAGGTCGTCGTCGGAGAAGAGGGATGGAGTTGTTATCCTTCAGTCGCTTTGCACCCAATGGGTTTTACCCCTTCAGGTGGATCAACCAAAGTCCATACTTTGTTAATTTCATGGACTCCAGTTCAGATTTCATGGCTCCAGATTTACACTCAGAATCAGACCTCTGCATCGCGTCCATATAGGTGATTTGATCCTCGTTGTCATCGACTCAAAGGGCCACTGTCCCGGACCAAAAAACCGTAGTACGTCCGGTTGACGCGGTACTCCCGGATCTCCTTAAGACTGGTCAAGAGGCTCAAGTTTGATCTTATCATAACAGGTTCTGTGCAGCAGTCCGAATGATTTGGGCAGTTATCTGTTGAACTTCAGTAAGCTCAACATTGGCAGCTTGAGCACCTTCAGTAAGGTACTCCCTTTCCAAAAAGGTAGCTTTAAGACTGACAAACAACTTTGTTCCCCAGGGCCTATAGAAGAAATAACCCTTAGACTCTTAGGATACCCAACAAAGAGGCACCTGTCAAACCTAGGTCCAAGTTTATCTGTTTCTAAACGCTTGACATAAGCCGAACATCTCCAAACCTGAAGGGGTGATAGACTGGGCTACGCCCATTCCATATTCATATGGAGTGTAACGACTTACTCGGAACTCTATTTAGAAGATAGTGCTGACTCCAAAGCATACCCCCAAAAGGAAGTTGACAGAGTTTCAAATCCCATCATGGAATGCCATGTCTAACAGAGTAAGAGTCCTCCTTTCAGACACACCATTTAACTGGGGATCCCAGGAGGTGTCTATTGAGAGAGAATCCTATTCTCTTCAAAGATAAGTCGAAACTCCCCAGAAAGTATTTCTCCACCTCGATCTGATCAAAGGATTTTTAAGCTTTCCGGTTTGTTTTTAACTTCATTACGATACCGTTTGAACATTTCAAACGATTCAAATTATGTCTCATTAAAAAGACATAACCGTACCTTGATAGTCGTCCGTAAAGTAATGAAATATTTATACCCACCCTTGGCATCGAATCATTGGTCCACACATCAGTATGTACTTAGACACAAAATGTCATCGGCTCGTACCTTGTCAGTAAAAGGTGACTTGGTCATCTTACCAAGTAAACAAGATTCACATTGCAGTGAACAATCACTAACGTTTAGGAGACCTTCTCCCACTAACTGTTGATTCTATTCAGGGTTTATATGACCTAGCCTACAGTGCCAGAGATATGCCAGAGATAAGCATCATTGACATTATCTAATCTAGGGCATTTTGCATGAAATGTACATTACACCAACAGGCTGTTATAAAACATAAATGTCATTCTTAATATGTCCAGTCATAACCACAATATCATTTCATATGACTTGTAAAAATCACTCTTTAGTAATAGTTCTACCAGTACTGGCCAACTGGCCTACAGAGATATATTTACAAGGAATGATGGACAATAGTGACAATCCTAAGAACAACTTTACAAGACTCGAAAAATAGATTGACAATTCCCAACGCCAGGATTGGAGCTTGACTTCCATTCCCCACATTCAGAAATCTCTCGCCATTCTCGAATCTTCTACTAACTTGTAGTCCCTGCAACGTATTGCAAATATGATAAGGACTACCAGTATCTAATATCCAGTTAGTAGTATCACAATAGAAAAACACAAGGATTTATCATATAAAACCTTGTCCAGCAACCTTTTGCTGCTTCTTCTTCTTCGGCCTGTTCGGTCAAGTGTAGCTAGGTAAGGGAACAATTCCTCTTCCAATGACCCGGCTTCTTGCAGTAGAAGCATTCTACTACTGACTCTGGTCAGCTTCTTCTTAATCTGACTGGGCCCAGCACTTTGCACTTTTACTTTTATCTTTTTTTTTTCCCTTTCTTAAAGGGACGACGCCTTGCCGCACTGCCCCCACTAAATTCACCAAGCTCTTTTGGAGCTGGTGATCCTTTTCATAAGTTGTAGTAACCCCATCAACCCATGATAGTTGACTATAGGCCTTGTTAATCTATAGTGATCTAGAAAGGTAAGTAGGAGGGAGGCAAAGAATTCAAATCGCATCCTTCCCAAGTTGCTCGTGGAAAGGATATCCGAGTTTGGCCACCCATGATAGTTGACTATAGGCCTTGTTAATCTATAGTGATCTAGAAAAGTAAGTAGGAGGGAGGCAAAGATTCAAAATCGCATCCTTCCCAAGTTGCTCGTGGAAAGGATATCCGAGTTTGGCCCAGGCGCTCGATCATCTCGATCATGTACAATACATGATCTGACCGAAGACCCTTCAGTCATTCGAGCGTTGAAGATGGTAAGGAACCCTGTACCTTTCAACGTCATCTGGGGCACCAAAAGATTCCTTCAACTTTTGAAAGATTTCCTCGGTTGGGCCTCCTCGATCTGCGACTGAACTCGTCGTTCATAGCCGCCAACAATACACCGCACCGTAGTACGGTCAGAGACCCCCTTTTGATAAGCATCTCTGACTGCAGTATGTGTGGTGGGGGCTAGCCCCTCAGGTGCCGGATCTGTTAACATAAGAATCCGTTCGTGCTCGAGAATAATAATTCTCAGTCTTCGATACGCTATCGAAGTTGGGTCCCATGAGCTTGTCATTATCTAATAATGACCGGAGTGATAGATTAGTAGACATATCTGAAAAAGAAAACCAAGACTATTTAGTATATGAATTATTTAAACTTAAAGACATGGACTTTTGTCTAAAAGCTCCTCCCACTATTTTATTCAGACGGGTAGCCTCTACCTCCAATCCGAAGAATAACACTTATCCCTTAGTGGGTACCAAAATCCAATAGACAATGCATGAGCCCGACTATGGTTGGCCAACCCATGCTCATCTAAAGTTAGGTTCATAACCAGTTGTTCTCCAAACACTCCTAGTAATTTATTGGCCCTAAAACACTTCAATCGGCCTTTGGCTTCTGCTAAAGAAGGTCCCATTAGGTCCAACCATTAACATGACTGATCTTAATGCTTCTAGCTAACAAATGATCAAGCCCGACTTTGGCCGGCTAACCTGACCACCTATTTAAGAAAATTGCATTATGTCATCATATAATGAATTGCATTCCAATAGTATGATGACCACCCGATCTATGGATCTGCCGATAATCACCCCACTACTGGACTCATTACCAAACATCTTAATGGGAGGCTAAGACAAAAAATTATCATATAATTTCCATCTTTTTAAGGACCTAATTTAGAGGTTTTATACATGTTGTGACAGAAGAGAAAGGATAATCATGGATTATCTTTCACTAACTTCATATGTTAATGAAAGGGTTACATGAACCACAAAATGCATGGGCACCTAAATCAGTCAAGCTGATTAACCTTATTGGCATGGGCTACTCGAATCAATGAGCTAACTAATCAAACTACTGTTGACCATATTGGCCAGGTAAGTGAGATCAAGGTTATGGGTTAAGCCATTAACTATCTCTTTAGACACCATATCATTGGCCAAGAAAGAGGAAGCCCCAAAACCATAGATCAAAGCCATACTTACCTTAGACACCAATTAGTTCACCAATTTCGATTAGGCTAGCCTAAAGAATCGGTCCTCCAATGAAGCCAAGATTAGTCCATTAGATTATGGACCAATCAATCTAACTATTAGATAGATACTAGAGAAGAACCTTAACTCAACATTTGATTAAGTTAATTCTCTATTAAGTTCAATTCATCTAAACTTAGGTCTAACCCAATTAGGACCTAATTCAAGCTAACCCATTTAATCCAAAGTATGATATGACTTAGATCTTAAAATCATATCCTTAGATCATTTAGTCACTTAGATTTACTTAATTCATAATTAAGTTAATCATACAATAGATTGAAATATTTTTAATAAATTTTATAAAATATTTTTTACAAGAAAATCAAACTTTTAAATTTCTGTTAACTGTGAAGTGTCGATACTTCAGTAGCAAGTGTCGACACCAGGTGTCGACACTACTATGAGACAGGTCGACACACAGTAAATCAATTTTGTGTTTTTGTTCGTGAGTCGACACTTGGACTGGTGTCGACACTACTATGAGACAGGTCGACACACAGTAATCAATTTCTGTGTTTTTGTTCGTGAGTCGACACTTAGAAGTCCAAGTGTCACACCCTAGGTAAACCAAGTGTCGACACTTGATCAAACCCGAGCAGAAATGCTAAAATCCAAACTTTGTCTTTTCTAAACTTGAATTTTATGTTAAACTATTTAACATAACAATCATAAACTAACTTTAGAACATTTCTAAAACATTTTATGACTTCAAATTTAGAACATTATAAAGATCAAAAACATTTTAATCTTACTATTTCTTTTCTTTTTCTTCTTCATGAGTCCTTCACAATGGCACCCCGACACGTCATAGGAGATCCCTTTGAATGGGAAGTGAGGGTCTTGTAGCCCTACTTCTCTCCTATGACCGGACGGCCTGGTGAGGCACTCAATCCGAGTACTTGCAAGATATTAAACTGATTTTATAATGTTTATACTAAACATTCATGCTAGAGCAACCTGGTTGCTCTGATACCAATTGAAAGAAAACTAGTAGCGAGCATGCTTTCTATTTTAAAACTTTTTCAAATAACATGCAGCGGAAGCATGATAAAAGGATTAACATTTAATCTAAGCATGCTTTTAGAATTATTCTATGCTACTTATCCCAAGATCTTGCATGAATGATTAATATAAACTATGAAATCATGAATTCATGCTATGAACATTTCAAAGCAACATATCTTTATATGTAAAACCATACCCTCCGCTGCAAAAGATCCAGGAAGGAAGAAGAACTCTGCTTAGCCGCACACGTGTCCGTCCTCTACAGTGGTTCACACCAGGGCTCTTTCAAAATCTACTTCCACTCCAAGTGCTAGCTTGTTGTGGAACAATTTGATCGAACTCCTTTTCTTCTTTCGATGCCAGACTCTCCGAATGAATGAAGAAACTCAGAGGTGGAGAATGAGTCGTTGGAACCCTTCCCAAACACTCAATCCTAAGACCTAGATCACTAGGTACAAATATGCACACTTCTTTCCAAAAATCTCACACCCATAAAACTAGAACCTTTCATAGCTTCTTCCCTTTCTTCCTTTTTATTTTTCCAGCATTTCCTTGCTAAATTTTCTCTCTTATTTTCGTCCTCCCATTTCATCCCATTAAGTAGATGGTGAGGAAGAGGGAAAGTGGGGAGTTATGGGTGAAATGGAGTGGTAATGGATAGTTATGGGGAGTTATGGTCATGGAAAGTTACATAACTCCCCAAAACTGAATTTAAACTTATTTAAATTCAGATTAATATGTTAATTGATTTCAGTTCATAGCTGAAATCAATTGGGTCAAGTGTGCATACATTGGGTTCAACCCAATTGGACCCAACCTATTTTGAACCAAATCCTATTTGATTCGTTCCAGATTTTTATAGCTCAATCAATTGGGCTATCAAGTAATCACATTACTTAATTCACCTCCATTCATCACCAACTTTTAGTGAAAATTTATTTCACAACCTTTTTGTGACATCAAGTGTCTATACTTGCAAAATCAATAAGTGTCGACACTTACACAAGTGTCGACACTTTCAAGAATATTAAGTGTCGACACTTGGTTAAGAAAAACACTTTTCTTTATGAGTCCATGAACGATTCTCGATCGTTCTCCGATCACTAGATCAAGTAGAAACCCCTATGGTGTGTGACCCCATAGGTTCGAACACTAAGCCGGTAGCACTGGAACATTTCCAATACCAATCAAAGTCACCATCTAGCAATGACACCCGACGTCCGGATAGGTCGAAGTTGCAGAGCAACAATCAAGAACCAGGAGATATGGAAACCTAGTAATTAATCCCTTTGACCTCAATGCTCAGGAAGACTTAGGGTTAACTGCCCACCCATAAAGTCCATCAACAATGTGTCTCATCTCACAAGTCCTGTAACACATTACAGAGACTATCCTGGCCAAGGTTTTGCTAAATTGAAACACAGTAAAATATCTGCTCCAACACTTTGGAGGGGTTAATCCCATCTTGATCCGATACTGCTACACCGAGTACTTAACTGTACCCAAACCTTCCGTCCTTGATTAGAAATCCAGATAGTCCAGTACCAAAGTACAGTGAGTTGCTCGCAAGCTACCATGATGATCTCATCAAACGTCGATTCGCCGCCTACTCTTCAGCATCGACGTATTTCTGAGCCCTTGATAGGAGCTCAGCGTAGCTTTTATGGAACTTGTCAAGGAAAAAAGTAAGCCTGGAGGTTCGAAGCCCCTTCTTCAGTGCTGACATAGCCACGTACTCGTTGAGATCGGGATCTCAAGCATGGCCGTATTGAACTTGGAGATGTAATCTCTCAGGCTCTCTCCTTCATTCTGGTGAAGGAGGAAGAGTGTGTCCGTATTTCGAGGAGTCTTGCGGCAGGTCCTAAAATGCAAGACAAACATTTTTTCTAACTCGAAAAAGGAATCGATGGTACATGGGCGCAGGCTTGAGTACCACATCCGAGCGGACTTCTTCAAGGTAGCCGGGAATGCCAAATAGTACATCGCATCCGAAGCTCCTTGAATCATCATATGGCCTTTGAAGCTGCCCAAATGGTCGAAGGGGTCGGAGGTGCCGTTGTAGGGTTCCATCTGGAGAACCCTGAAGTGCCGAGGAATGCCCTCATCCATGATGCGGTCGGTGTAGGGTGGGCGTAGATCACCCACAATCAGGTCCTCGAGATCTTTTTGATCCTGCATCTCTCTGTTCTCGCGCCCTTGCCATCTCTGATTCGATGGCTCTGAATCTCCCGTCATAATTGGGAGTCTGCTTGGACGCTCTCTCCACCGGAATGGAGTCTTCAAGAAGAGGGGAGGAAGTTTGCCTAGGCCTTTTCCCCTTTTTGCGGGGAATCGGCAGACCTAGGCAATCTCGAAGTTCGGCCTTCGGGAGGGTCGAGAATGGGGGAGGGATATGCTGAATCCTCTTGTGGTGCTTTCCCTTCTTCGGATCGAGAGCTATGTCTAGAAACAGCCGGTGGGTTTGCCACCAGAAAGGATCTGTCTTGAAACTCTTGAACCATGGCCATCAAGTTGGCGACCTGGTTCATAAGGGCTTCGAACTGCTGTGCTCCTACAGTAACCGTGGGAAGTGAAACATCGTTCTCCTCCGGGAGTGCACTCCCCTGAGACGGAGCACAACTCCGAGCTTATAGAAGCATCCCCTACCTTGCCAATCTGTTGGCGTGGAGTCCCTGGATCGACCGATTGGAGCCGCTGCGTCGCAGGATCGCTCCCTGGTTAACCTGCAAAACAGGTCCCTTGCCGGAGTTGTTCTGGCGGAGGACACTCTGATGCCTAAGTTAGTGACGAATTCCAGCCACAGAATGGGTAAAATGTCGAGAGTGGAAGAGAAAAAGAGTTCTTGGAGATTGAAAATGTGTATGTGCGAGATTATTCACGCGTACCTCTCGAGCCATCCTTCTTACCCATATTTAAAAGATGGCCTCCGATCTGTGGCCCACTCTTTTCCCGGAGATCATTGGGAGCCATTCACTCCCATGATTGGCGATCGTGGGTTGTCAATGAGCGGTTCCGACCAGATCGGAGGCGTGGCTGCAAGAATTGCATGCCATGATCATGGCATGATGAGTGTCGATTGTAACCATTGGTTACAGTTTCATTTTTGGAACAGATTGTGGTTCAAGCTTCGGGTTTCCCCTTGTGTGGGCCGAAGGCTTGATATTTCCCGAGGCCGGAGATTATGTCTATGGCGGGGACCGAAGTTCGTATCTTCGGAAGTCGATGAGTAGTTCAGACTTTGGCCAGGGCCGAAGGTGCTACCCGAAGGACTGGACTTCGGATGTTGTAGTTCGGTATGAAGCCTTGAGTTGCTTATAGTTGACTTCGTTTAGTCCGAAACCCGTAGTCCGAAAAATCGGGACTTTGATAAGTCGAACCAGAACCTGGTTCGTAGCTGAACCAGGATATCCCAACACATGATATTCTAATCTAGCCTAACACATGATATTCTAATCTAGCCTCGCTGCCCCCCCCCCCCCCCCCCCCCCCCTGCTCCGCCATGCTTCCACTAGCATCTTTCCTAAAATAAATAGTACATGATTTAAATATGATTAGATAATATATAGTATGGAGAATTATATGTTACCTTCATAGTTCTCACAAAGAAGCTGTTCATGATACTATGCAACAAGAATCAATAAATGGATTTAGATGTTGCAACGAGATTCTAGAATGGTACATTGCCCTTATCTCAAGACTCATGCTTGTTGCACCACATAAGGAAAGCTGAACAATGATCCTTGATACTACTAATATGCATCAATCAAATATACATATATCAAATAATCATCTTTTTCTCAAAAAATATATCAAATAATTATTAATTTGTCTTATAAAACTATTCATTCTCTTTTCCCTCATAGAATAATTTAAAGAAAAAAACACAAAATTGTTTTTAGTATAAAACCTATAAATATGCTAATGCTATAGTAACTTGGAAAAATCACCCAACTACCTCACACGAAGCACTTTGCCTTGGTACATGAAACATTTCAGGATGCCAGCTTAAGTGGAGCAATGAGATTACAACTTTTTGAGTTATAATTTTGACTTACTAATATCTTTTTGTTATAATTTTATTTGATCCTCACATAGATCGAAAACTTAATGAGCATAATAATGTGGTATAATTCCAACGAAATTATGCACGTAAATTAAATTAATATCCTCATACTTACGAGACACGTAATAGTGTTTGAATAACATGTCCTCGTCCTTTTCAAGATAGGCCCTTTTCTGTCTATCTCTCACTGGACAATTTTCTGGAAATATAGAAATAAAGCTGTATTTTTTAAAAAAATCTTGTCATGGTTACTACAAAAATCTTATCACAATTACAATGACAGGATTAGCAGGATTTTTAAGAAGCATATCTACCGGGAATATGAAAAGCGAAAGGAGCTATGACCCAAACAAAAAGCTAAACGAGTCAAGAATCTTCCGATACAAGGAGAAACCCTCCAAAATAAAATAAATAAATAATAATAATAATAATAATAATAATAATAATAATAATAATAATAAAGGGACCGAGCACTAATTACATGGCTAATAGGTCATCAGCACTCTAACTTAATTATTTTTATTTTTTGCTAAATTTTACATCATTAACCATAATTTTGTATGGAAGGACCCACGGGCGCGGCTCGATCGACCGACAACCTTTCTCCTTGCCGTCTAATCCACCCATCCTCCAGAAAATTCTCTTCCTTTTTCTAACTACAAAACCAGGGGCAGCAACATGGAACGGAAATTCGCAGTTTTCTTTTTATTCGCTCTTCTCCCAAGGATAGTGCCAAATCCTTTTATCCATCTCTCGTCCCCTCGCAGGATATTCCAACCCAGAATTTTCCATGCTTTTATTATACCCAGCATCCTTGCATTTTATTGTTTTCCTTCCTTTATATATCCTCCAGCGAATTCCGGGTAAGTTAGCCAGGGGATAAAACCAATCAATCCTTAACAGCATGCTCATTAAACGAAAAGGGCATTCATAAATCCTCTCCCATATATGATATATCCTCTTTGTCGTCTACAGAGACGATCCCACCCCTAGTTTCTTATACCTCTCCCTCAGTTTTTTTTTTCCTTTTTGCTGTTTTCCAGAGAACTCCAAACCAAAGCCCACACAGGCAACATATTAGCGACAAGATCAAACTGATTAACCCACATCGATCGCAGAACATTAAACCTTCATGCATGTATGCATGGAATAAAAAGATAATCACAAAAATGCCTCTTTATCTCTTTTCGTGTTCCTTCGACAGAAGAGGCGCGCATCTACAAAAAAAAAAAAAAAAAAAAGAGGACGAAAGAGTTTATTTATCAAAGCGAAGACAACGTTTATCTCACTCCAGAGTTTCCATCAGGCAGAGCAAAACAAGATAACCCTAAATCGAGTCAGAAATCAGAACCCATGTCAAAGGGAAAAAGAAAAAAAAAAAAACCCAATACAACATTTTTTTTTTTACTCTTAAAAAAAGGAAAATAAGTCCATATATTTTTGTTTCCAAATCCATATCCAGCAACTTCGCTTTCATCCTAAAATGAAGAAATGGATATGATAGCCATAGGCCGGGGGTCTCCTCCAATTCAGTCTTGAAAGCCGACCTTCTCCAAGACCGCGTTCCGGAGACGGCACAGGTCCCGGCCCTTGAGGGTCCGCCCGATCCCCTCGTGGACCGAGAACGAGGCCCCCCTGTTGCGCCACAGCAGCTCGTGGGGAGGGATCACCGACCCGCTGCCCACACCCTCGTAGTCAACATCGTCCTCCAAATCCCTCCAGTTGTTGCCTCTGTACTCCGCTCGCAGTATCTTGGACCAGTCCGGTATGTTCACCGGGAGGGACGCGGGAGCGGCGGTGACGCGATCTCGCTTCTCCGTCTTCTTCCGCCCGGTCCGGACGGTGGCAGCGACCGGCTTGTAGTGTTCGGCCGGCCTGGGCTCGAGCGCGCACCCCCAGACGTCGGCCTCGTCGAACTCGTCCGAGCCCAGCCCGGTGGACTCGCGCCCCGTTACCGGCGTGAAGAGCCGGTACGCGTGCTCGCTCTGCCCTTCCATATTTTCTCTCGTTTTTTTTTTTTTTTTTTAAATACTTCTCTTTCCCTTCAAAAGTCCTCTCTCTCTCTGTTTTTATTTTTCCTTTTTTCTTCTAAGAAGAACTTTGAATGTATTTATGTAAGTATGGCAATGAGGGGAAAAAAGAGAGAGGATGGGGGAAGATGCGAAGAAGTGACACGGTGTTGTTTCCAGCGGACTCGTTTTTGTAAGGAAGGGCAAGGTGCGGGGCGTGGCGCTGAGGCGATGTGGATAAGGCTCTCTCTCCGTCACGATTCTGCCCTTGTTACTTGCGTTTATTTATGAAAACACCGTCGGAACCATGCACGGCGACTCGCTGGCTCCGACGTGGACCCATCTCTGGTGCTCCACCGAGTACATGAAGCCAGAAATGGATTGATTGAATCATTGAATAACAAACAGCTGTCGTATTTTTCTTGTCTATATTAAAATGAAGCTTCTTTGGCCACTTGTAATATTAATAATTGAGTAGCTCCTATTACGTGGCAGGCATACGTGGATTTGACAATGTCAACAAATTTAAAAAGTTAATACTTGCTATTGGGAAATAAGTCTACCGAATACATTATCTTATATTATTGACATTTCTTTAGAATCTTTCGGTCCTTAAAACTTGACAAATTCGTTGTTAGTGTTCGAGATGGTTTTCTTTGATCTAGCTATAAATCAGGATATCATCAAAGTACACGACCATAAATGAATCGATGAATGATCGTAGTACTTGAGTCATAACTTTCATGAAGGTACTCGGGATATTGGAAAGACCAAATAGCATGACTAGCAATTCATACAAACCATCTTTGATTTTAAAAGCAGTCTTCTATTCATCATCAGGTCTAATTCTAATCTAATGATATCCACTCTTCAAATCAATTTTGAAAAAGATACTAGTTTCGAATATCATATCAATCATATCATTTATTTTAAGAATGAAAAATTGATATTTTATAGTTATTTTGTTTATTGTACGGCTATCCACGCATATCCTCCATGTACCATCATTCTTTAGAGTCAAAAGTATAGGGACTATGCAAGGACTCGGGCACTCCTCTTACAAAACCCTTATTAAAGAGCTTGATAACTTGTCTCTGCATGCTCAGTAGGGTTCAAACGATAGTGAGAGAGATTGGAAAGGGAGGCTCCTGGAACTAGGTCAATAGTGTATTGGATATCTCGCATCGGGGGCAAATGGTTTGAGAGGTCTTTAGGAAAACATCTTTAAACTCATTTAAGAGGGTGAGTATTTCCTGGAGGTACTGGTCTTAAGGATTGATATTACCGCTAGATTCTTTGACCGCTAGAATCCAAACTAGGGAGCCATCATTCAATTCATTTTCAAACTCCTTAGCATTGATTATGTGTAAGCTTTTCTTCTATTTTTGGACATTAGGATTACCTTCTACAACTCTCTTGGTGGTTCTGGGAGGTGAAGGATAAATAGTAATCCTTTTTCCCGATTTATGAATGTGCAGGTATTGGATGGGCAATAAAGAGTGGCATCCTGATCAAAGAGCCAAGGTCTGCCAAGAATGATGCTGCCCACTTTCATTGGTAATACATCGCACCAGACCTTATCTTGGTATGATTGAAATTTGATCGGGATTAGGCACGTATGTTTGATTATGATAGATAAAGCATCTACCCAGGCCACATTGTATAGACTCGGATGGTCTACAAGTGCTAGTCTTAGGCACGAAATAGTATCGATGGAGATAGCATTGATGTAGCTACCACTGTCAATGATTACTTTGCATACCTTATCGCTTTGACCAATAAAGGTATGAAAGATAGTGGTTCTGCGTCAGTTTTCACTTTCCTTGGGTTGGGTCAAGACACACCTAACCACTCCTAATTGTTCCTCAGGTGTAGTCTCATTTTGGATAGGGTCATACTCGTCGAAGATGTCGGCTAATCCCGCATTAGCAATTTAGACTTCCTTTTTAGGGATATTATCTAGATTTCATGTTCTTCAAGTTTTCCTATATGTAGTGCTCTAGATGAACATTGACTAGCCACATGACCTATTCCATTACACTTGAAGCATTGAATCTTAGAGCTAATTCTTCGGAAAGTCTCTCCTATAATTTCTTTTCCTTTCTCATCCCTCTTAGTTGGTAGGGTCGTAGACGGGGGTCGACTGCCAAGGGCCTGATTCATGTTAGGTTTTGGACTAGTTGGGGCTTGACTCATGCTAGGTCTTGGCCCTAAAATTTCTGGTCTATGAGGTTTAGGTCTACGAGTGATAGGCATCTTTTGGAATCTCTCATAATCCTGGACTAGTTGATAGGTTTGCTCTAAACTATAGACCTCTCTCATAACTCGGGTAGTCATTTCGGTCTCTAGGGTCTGTGACTCTTGATAAGGAGTTCCTAACAAGGTGGTTTATGCTCACTAATTGTTCCTCTTCCAGGGCTCCTACCCTTGCATCTAAGGAACTCAACTTGCCATCGATTGCTTTAAGTCACCAATAATTTCTTGTAGAGCAGCTTCTAAATTGGGGTCTATTTGGTTACCTAAGTGGGAAGGTTCTGCTTGGTACTTGATCCCTGACCTAGTTGTCATGCATTGGTTCTGGAGGTGAAGTAGATTTCAAGGGTATACAGGTTTCTTTAGAACTTGTTTTTCAAATTTATTTTCAATCAAGTGACATAAACAAATCAACTTTATCCTAGGGTTAGCCTAATTCTAGACAGCTCCTAACTGTTCCAAGTCTACCTTTGAGTAATCCAGGCCCAAGACTGACTAACTGACTCAGCCAGGTAAGGGTAAGATCGGTGGGGGTCCCCCCGTTGCTTTTCTTAGATACCAATCAAATATTAGCCAGGTCAGTCAATGGAACCAATTAAAAACCACCTTTCTTCGGGGCTACAATCATCCTTGAATCCCTTGCTTTAGATACCGAACAATTAATCAATCTAAGTCCGGTCCAACTCTAGGGCTTCCTTGTCCTATTAAGCTCGAATTCCTTAGGGCCAACGTCTAATTGATTTTAATTTAAAGTTTGGATCAATGTAGATGAGGGTGATAATTTGTGGGCTAAGAAAGGGTAATCAACTCTCCATCTTATCTGATTAAGAGGTTAATGCCCTTAGATTAAGTATGGAAATACAATACATCAAATAAGGTATCCAATCAATGTATTTAACACACAATCAAAAATTTTACTTTATTTTAATTATTTTTTTATTTCAATGTGAACAATTCAAATACAAAATGTAAAAAAATGTAATTAATCCTAACCTAACCTTGCTCTAATACCAAAAGATGATGCGGGATGGACCAACAATTCCAAAACCCAAGGACCCTCTAATGAGATTTGTGAATAAATTAACTAAGTAATTAAAGATAATATTAGCAGATAATCAAAGCATGTAAGGTTAAACTAGAAATGGTCAGTCAAAATTAGGATCCGATCTAGGAAGTGACCCGATCGGCACGCACAGTCAAAATTTTAAGAATTTGGATCGTTGATCATTAAGGAATGACCACTAGGTTAGGGCTAATCAATTTCAATAAAATTAGACCTAATTAAATTAAAGATAGGGAGATAAAATGACTCCAGCAATTGATCAATTTCTATGCTAATTAATGATAATTTCTTACTCGAAACGTGGAATATCACTATTCTTGGAAGAGGGAGATCATCTTGGAGGTAGTCAAAATGCCAGACCAGTGGTTCGCAAGTGAAGTGGGTTAGAAGTCATCGGATCTGGATCACCAAATATAAGAGGGTCAGCCACTTATAATTTTTAAATAATTTAAAATAAAATAACCCAATAGTTGATCTGCTTTGAAATTCATGCCCTAGTAATCTTTGGGGATCACTTTAAGATCCATGCGAGCTCTCCTTCTTGCCTTCACATTCATGCAGGATGTTTCCTTCCCCATGGACTGAGAAGGTGATCGGCTTCGGAGGGTGGTTCGGACGGGATCTCCACCCGTGATGACACCAGAACGAAGATGGTATCATGATAGCAGCACAGCAACACGGGGCACCAGCACGGAGGCGACACGGGTAGCACGGGGGGTGCTGGCACAGACATGGACCGAGGAGATGGGTCATGGAGCGGTCAACTAGTGGCGGTGGAAGGGCTATTGGCTGGATTTCCGCCTACTAATGAGGTCGACGGTGAGATTGACGGTAGACGAAGGTAGAGGCGATGGCTTGAGGTGACGATTCGATGACCTCAGTTGTAGGCAAAAGAGTTGGGCGATGAGATCGGCAAACTAGAAGAAGGCCGGGTGGTGCTTGGTTGACTACCGATGGCGAATGGAGGGTCGTTGGTGGACTGATATTCGTAAGGGGGGGTCGAGGGTTGACTTGGTCCTGGATCTTCCGATGGGATTGGGGCGATGCGGGGTTTTCGCTTGCTAGTGAGGGCGGCGAAGAGTAGAGGAAGGGGCGGAGGGGCCGAAATGATGGGGCGGTGGAGCGTGGGAGGCGCGAAGGTGGGTTGATTTGATGGTGGGTTTTGGTGGTCGGGAGTTGAACAGGGGAGAGAGGGAACAGTTGCAGCGACAATCATTTCACGGGTGGAGAAGGGATTGGCTGTGGATTGAGGCTGACAGGAGTGTTCGGGTGTTTGATTCTCAGAACATGGGGAGGAAGAAGAAGACTAGGAGGAAAAGGTGAGAGCGAGGGGAAAGGGGAGAAAAAGAAGAAGAAGAGGAGAAGGGAAAGTAATCAGGAGAAGAATACTCGTAAATGTTTATTCAAATTGTCAATATCTCCTTTTCGAGGCTTACATCCTTTAAATATACAACAGGAACTTTCCAACAAACTGAAAAATCTCGATCCTAACAAATTCAGAAATTAAAAATAAATCCTAAAACAAACTTATTCTCCGAAACAAATTATCCTAAAAACTCCAATTCAAATGAGTCAGAGATAAAAATTATTAAGATATTCCATACCCCATATACCCATAAAAATATCCAAAAAATTTATCCATCTACATTAGGATTAGTGCTAGCCATGCATCAAAAGTCATGTCGGATGATGTCTCCATCGATTTTTCCTGGGATGGGGAGAACTCGACTTCATCGAGTCAGGCTCAATACTTTCTTGGAGGTACTCAAACAGATCTGGGTCAATTCTCTATAACTCCTCTCCAGTAATCCAGGAATTCTCTGACTCCGTCTTGTCTCGCCAGTTAACCAGATAGCGGTGGTAGTTTTGACCCCTCGTGGACCTGATATGCTCATCCAAGATACATTCGATCACATCGTGCTTTTCTCTCATTTGGACTTATGGACACTCAGGAGGAGGGTCACGCTCAAAGGAAGGTACATGCTCAAATGGATCACTAGATATCAATACTGGTTCTTTATATTCAATTAGATCCATGACTAATCCCATAATCAGGTGGTAGATCAATAGCATATGCTTTCGGTCTAACTTTCTTTAAAATTTTGAATGGGCCTGCTCCTCTGGCATGTAATTTTTTAATGGTTCATAGTGGAAACCATTCAGATATGACCCTAATCATGATATGATCACCCTCAGCAAAATCCTTAACTCGCCGGTGAGAATTTGCTAATCATTTATACATTTGATTACTTATATTAATTTTTTCACTGATCTCTTTATGCAGACTCCAACATGCTTTGCAAAGGATGATGCTGACTTCGAGACTCTAGCATGCATAGGCAATGGGATTAAATCTATTGGTTTATTAGGATGAAAATCATGCACAACTTCAAATGGACTCATACCAATAGACATATTTACCAAACTATTATATGCAAACTCGGCTCGGGATAAAAGTAAATCCCAATTTTTAACATACTCTCCTATCAAATACCGAAGTAAATTTTCTAAACTTCTGTTTATGACTTCAGTTTGTCCGTCTGTTTGTGGGTGATAGGTAGATGAAAATTTTAGTTTTATACCTATTAAGTGCCATAGAATTTTTCAAAAGTAGCAAATGAATCGAACGTCCCTATCTGATATGATAGATTTTTGCAATCCATGTAACTTAACAATCTCATCAAAGTATAGGCGAGCAACTCTAGAAGTATCAGAGATCTTGGGCCATGGTAAGGAATGGGCCATCTTGGAAAACTTGTCTACTACCACACAAATTGAGTCATTCTTCTTGACTGTTCGAGGCAATCCTAAAACAAAGTTCATGCTCACATCTTGCCACGGATAGTCAGGTATAGGTAGTGGGGTGTATAATCCAGTATTTTGTTTTTGATGTTTAGCAATGGCACAAGTCCGGTAGTGTGCAACAATCCGGACTACATCGCGCTTCAGGCTAGGCCAGTAAAACTAGGCCTCTAGGATATCTATTGTTTTATTTCTTCTAAAATGCCTAGATAATCTTCAAGCATGTATTTCCCAAATTAAAAATTCTCTCACTGAAGTCCGGAGGATACACAACCTATTATTCTTAAAAATATATCCATCTTAAAGGGTATACTCACTAAACTCTCTAGACGGTCGTTATCTTAGAGAGGTAACAATATTCTTAAAGTCCAGGCATTCATTATACTCTTCCTTTAACTTTTCAAAGCCAATAACTCTCATACTTACTGCTGATAAAATGCTCATCCTAAAAGAAGGTGCATTAGCAA
The DNA here is from genome assembly GCA_021397845.1 of Areca catechu. Lineage (NCBI taxonomy): Eukaryota > Viridiplantae > Streptophyta > Magnoliopsida > Arecales > Arecaceae > Areca > Areca catechu. The sequence continues at coordinate 1,262,489 of CM038049.1, read as the reverse complement.
TCAAAACCGGCTTAGCAATTTCTATCATTAATAGGTTCACTTTTTGAGAAAGTGCATTAGCAACCTTGTGTCTACACCTACCTTATGCTTTATCATGAAAGAATAGGCCTGAAGGAACTCAATTCACTTTTCATGTCTCATATTTAAAAATATCTTAAAGATATCTTAAAGATAATTTCAAACATTCCAGTAGATGGAATAATACATGTTTATGTGGAATGGAGAAATGAAGGTGACATTGGTCATTAAGGAGCTGTGCCAAAGCCAGAACTAGAGTAGTAGACTGAACTGCAGCCATGTTCAACTACAGAACCTTGGCTAAATATGGAGTATGTATCCATTCATAGACCTGACCAAGATGTTGGGGAACGTAGTGAGAAAGGCACTAAAGATAGAAAAAGTTTAGCTAAATGAAGTATTAATTTAGATGATCTACAAGATAGTGATTACATTAGAAGCGATATTGAAGAGGCTTGAGAAGGTGCTGCAGGGCAACCAACTGAACCAAGGATAAATAGGGGTGAACTAAGTGCTGAAGGTGGTGAACCAAGGGTTGAAGGAGGTGAACCAAGGGCTGAAAGTGGTGAATTGAGGATTGAAGGTGATGAACTAACGACTGAAGGAGGTAAACCAAGGGTTGAAACAACCTATCCAAGGACTGAGGATAGTGAAAACCAGTAGGGTATTGCCTCAGAATATACAGAGTTTGAGGAATTGGTTTCATTGCATTCATTAGATGAGGAGTGTAGACTTACTTTTGATGTATTCAACTAGAAAATTGATATGGCAAACATGTAATTTAAGTTGGCTAGGCATGAAATTCAAAAATTTTGAACTGCTTAAAAGTACAATAAGAGAGCATGCAATAACTGGGGTAATAATATAAGATTGATTAAAAATAACAAGTTTAGGGTGAAAGTTGTATTTTAAGAGAATTGCAACTAGAAACTGTATTTTTCGTTGATGCAGATGTTAGAAATTGTGTCTTAATATCAATGTCTAACTTGTAGATGGTTGTATTTTATAATTGTATATGAATTATTCTAAATAAAAATTATTTTTGACGGTTTATCATATTGTATCTTCCTGTAATGAGTCCTTATATAATGAAGTCCTTAGAACTATATCTTATACGATAAAGAAAGGATTTATCATATGGTTCTTAAATCTGTTCATGACTAAATGATATATTATTATATAATGATAATGTATCGAGTATAGGTCATGGTGTGCCATATAGGTTGATTGTCCTCTTAACTAAGGAGTGTGGAGACATTGGTATGGCATACAGGTGAGGTGTAGGACATTTCACTAAGTATAACCCACCTATGGAGCATTTTTTTACCAAGTATTGCTCATGAAGGGATATGAATATAACCATCCCTCAAACCTGAGATTATCACGATAACTTGTAAGTAACTCACTGTACTTTAATACTAGACTACTTGGATTCTAATCTAGTAACGGAAAGTTTTTGGGTATAGTCAAGTACTTGTAGAGTCCGTGTATGAGTCAAGATGGGATTGACCCCTTTAAATATTGGAGTGAGTGTCTCATTATATTTTAATTTAGCAAAATCTTGGCCAGGATAGATCTTGTGAGGAGTCAGAACTTGTGAGGTTGAGATATATTCTGGATGAAATGTTTAAGTGCTGGTAGTTGAACCCTGGAGTCATCCTGAGCATTGAGAATCAAAGGGATGAATTATATGGTAACCTGTACTAGAGATTTTTGATTGTTACTCTACAACTTTCGACCTATTTAGATGTAGGGTGTCATTGCTACATGGCAATTTCAATTGGTACAGGAATTCTTTTTGTATTATTGGCTTAGTATTTGAACCTATTGCATCATATACAATAAGAGTTTCTACATGATCTGATGGCTGATCAATGATTGTAAATTATTTTAGGATTTAATTATCAATATGATTGATAGTTAATCTTAAGTCGATACTTTGGTGAGTTAGCACTTAAAATTTTTTTAACTGTCGACTCATCATTATTACAAATGTGGTGATACGAATATTTCACTAAAAGTTAGTGAATTGTTGGAGGATTAATCAGTAATTGGATTGCTAGTTAATTTTGATTGAGTGGTGAAATTTAGGTCAACCTAAATATGATTTGGTTTGAACTTAGGTTGAGTCCAATTGGATTGAACCTAACTCATGCACCCTAACCTATGTTTTGAATTTAAATTTTGAATTCGAATTCAAACAGGTTTTTGGATTCAATTTAAACTTGAATTTTAAATTCAAATTTGAATTTAAACTTGAATTTTGAATTCAAATTCTTAACCTTCCTAACTTCTCTCTCCTTATCTCTCCCTATTCGACTCTAACTCCTTAACTCTCTTTGGGTGCCTATTTAGAATTGGTGACTAGTGGGTGTGAAGGATGATTAGAAGTTAATCTAAGTTAAAGAGAAGGAAAGGGCTAGCTAAAGATTTTCTACCTAAGAAAAAGCTAGAGTGGAAAAGAGAGGAAAGGGCTTTGCGTGTGTGTTTCCTAGTTTCTTTACTAGGGTTCAGAAAGAGAGAAAAGGAAAAGGATTTCCAGTTCATCTTCTCCACCTCCTTTATTCTTCCATAGGTTCTTCTTCAGCTCCAGGAGTGTCCCAATATCCAAAAAGAGGAAGGAAGATCTATTATTGAGGTTCCAGAGGAGCTAGCATTCTAAGAAAACTGGTCAGGATAGCATTCCTGTGTGGATCAAATGTAGAGGCCAGACATACTATGTGGCTAGCAGGATCATCATACCTCCACCTTTCAGCAACAGTGAGGATCATCTACTATTGAAAGGTAATGTACTGTTGAATTCTTTGACTGTAAATATAATCTTCAGCATCAGGTTTATTGCAGAGATTCAGTCTATGCTTAAAAGATTTGTATCATTTTATATTTTAACTTCATCTTCTTATACATCTTTATCATGGCATGATCCTGTATAGGCTATTTATTGATATAATCAAATGCATATTTAGGTTAATTAGATTAATCTTTTATTTCCACTGCTTATTTATTTCAAAAATATTTTGAAATATATGCATGAAATAGCCTAAGTTTCTAATAGCAGGATGGTTCAGCAGTATAGATTAAATCTTATCATGGTAAACACACTTGTTTTAGGGAGATATGGAACAAGAATATAAAATTTACTTTTCTAGCTAATAAGTACCTAGAAAAGGTTCAGAAGTCAGCCATCTTGGAAGGCTAGTGATGTAGTTATGCAGATTAAGCAAGATTTCAATGCACAAATATCAAAATCTCAAGCATACTTAGCAAAGAAGAAGGCGATGGAGATTATACAAGGATCTATTATAAAATACTATAGTAGGTTGTGGGATTATGCCGAGGAGATTAGAAGAATAAATGTTGGTAGTACAATAAAGATGCATGTTAATACCCAAGAGCTGGGTGGTAAACCAATCTTCAAGCAATTTTATATCTACTTTGCTACTTTTAAATAGGAATTTTTGGATGGTTGCAGGCCTGTAATTGCTCTAGATGCTTGTCATCTTAAAGGATAATGTTTGGAACAGTTAATGCCTGTAGTAGAGATTGAAAGAAATGATGGTATGTACCCAATTACTTGGACTGTTGTTGAATTTGAATCAAAAAATAGTTAGAGTTATTTCTTGGAGCTTCTTCAACTCGATATTAGCTCCTATAAGGATAGAGGTTGGACATTCATTACTGATCAGCAGAAGGTACATCTATGACTTGCAATTTTATCATTCCATACAAGATGCTAATCATATTTATATTTGTATGGTAATCATGTTTCATATTGATATGTTAATTATGTTTCATGATCATGGCAGGGCTTACTGCATATATTTGATGATCTACTCCATGGGGCTGATCATAACTTTTATGTATCGTATTTATTCACCAACTTCAAGGCAAAATTCAAGAGTTTGATACTAAAGGATGCCCTTTGGAATGCAATAAAGGCTACAACCTAATTAGACTTTGAACATCATGTTCATGTGATGGAGTCGATTGATCACATTGCATACCAATGGCTAATGGTTGTTCCTACTAGATACTGTCCATACATGTATTTAAGAGTTGGCTAAGATGTGATATTCTCTTAAACAATTTATCTGAGATGTTCAATTCTTTTATACTACAGTCAAGAAATAAATCTATTGTACAAATGCTAGAGATAATGTACAAGACTGTAATGACAAGGATAATCAATAAGAAGGAATTGATACTGAAATATGATTACCTAATCTATTCTAAGATTATGAATAAATTGGAGAAGAATAAATAAGTCTCACGATACTATCTTGCTACATGGGCTATTGATAACATATATGAAGTTGAACAAGGTGTTAATCAATATGTTATGGACTTGAATAAGTATAAATGCAACAGTTTCAAGTGGCAGTTGACTAGTATATTTTATGCACATGTCACACGATATATCTATTTTTTTGAAAAAGAAGCTTGAAGAGTTTGTGCATTCTTACTTTTATAAGAAAAAAGAACATATTCTCATTTTTGTCAACCACTTAATGATCAAAATATGTGACCTAAGACTAACTTAGTCCCTTCACTACTTCCAGTAATAAGAGGCCACCTGGTAGGCCAAAAAGAAAATGAAAAAAGATGCAGATGAAATACAAAATAGCACTCAAAATAGATTTAAAAAGATGGGTACAATGATAAGGTGTGGAAAATATTATTTGATATGATATAATTCAAGAACATGCAGAGGGCAACTAGTGAAAGGTAATCCAAGATAGAGGAGTAGCAGGACTACAGGTACTTGTGTTGCAATACATGGAAGCCAAGGCAATCAAGAACATAGGGGCAACAGGGAATTCATGGTTTTCAGGTTTGCATCACAGTATCATGGTGTACAGATATGTTAATAGCCATTCAATATTTAATTTACTAAGTAAAATTTAGTACTAACTATTTGATAATGCTACCTTAAAGAGTCTTCATCTGCTATGAATGAGATAGAATAGCTGCTACTATAGAAGGTTGTGTTCATGGTGCCGGGAGGGGTCGTGCTGGACGTGCAACTACTAGCAGACGAGCAGTCGGTAGAGCTAAATTTGTAAGTACTGCTAGAAAGGATGGTTCTGCTATAGATAGAGCTAAATCAACATCTGCTATATCTGGATCAGTTTTTGGGAGGGCTGCAATTAAGCTGGAATGGCTGGATCAGCTATTGGGAGGGCTACAGCTAAAGCTGGAAGGGCTAGATCTATGGCTAAGAGGGGTGGAAGAGGCACTGGGAGAGCATCTTTAGCTTCATCTTCCATGAGAAATACTGGGAGGGGATTTTCTACTATTGAAAGAGGCACATCTGTTGGAAGGGCTGAAGTTAGGGATAGGAGGGATGGATTTATTTAACCCCCAAGGGCTATAAGGGATAGGTATGGACCTACTTCAACTACTAGTATATGATCTCTTGAAGGATGTATATAGTATTTGATGTGGCACCTCCGCTGATGTGGAGCCCGCTGGCGGCCATGCTGGCAAGAGACCCGCCACTTAGATGTGGCAGCCTGATGAGGAGCTAAAGCGAGCCCTCCTGTCAAGGTTAGCTCCCAACCGGGGTCGTGCTCATGGGGTGAGCCCTCCATCTGAGGTCAGCTCCCGGTCGGGGTCGTGCTCATGCTGCTGAGGCGAGCCCTCATGTCAAGATCAGCTCTCAGCCAGGGTCGTGCTCATAGGACGAGCCCTCCATCTGAGATCAACTCCCAGCCGGGGTCATGCTCATGCTGCTGAGGTGAGCCCTCCTATCAAGGTCAGCTCCCAGTTGGGGTCATGCTCATAGGGCGAGTCCTCCGTTTGAGGTCAGCTCCCGGTCGGGGTCGTGCCCATGCTACTAAGGCGAGCCCTCCTGCTGAGGTCAGCTTCCAGCTGGGGTCTTGCTCATAGGACGAGCCCTCCATCTGAGGTCAGCTCCTGGCCGGGGTCATGCTCATGCTATCAAAGGCGGACCTCCTGAAAGGAGGTCCTTCCCTGCCATTCGATAGCCAGAATTTTCTCCAGTGGAGAAGGAGGGAAAGATCAACAGGAACTCAAACCATGGCATGGGGGTCCTTGTCCACCTACAACCTCCAGGAGTGGCGCATGCCCTGCCATCAATACAAGCTCTGCGACACACGCTCGCGTGCTCTGTGCAAGATAAGTTTCGTCAGGCTCAAGGCCCTGTGATGTGCCGCCACGTCCACTACCATACGACCGGAGGATGCTGACCCACGCGGCACGAGGTCCAGAGTTCTCCCAGAAGGAGGATTCTGCAAGGCCCCAGGCCCTGCAACACATCGACGGCCCCTCCCAAAATAGAAGTGCAAAAAAGGGAGGCAGGTACCCTAAAAAAAGGACACCAGGACAAAGCCAAAGAGGAGGTAAGTAAGCAAGGGAAGCGAAGGGGAGAGGGAAAAAAATAACCAAAAGCTCAGTAGCCAAGAGACCGGTAGGAGATCCTCCCCGTTCTCTGTTCCCTATTCTTTCTTTTTTTTTGCTATTTGAACATCGCTATCTTACCACTCCCTGAGGCGAGGGAGTCTCCCAAGCTCTCCGCCTCAGAGATTCTATTTTCCTCGATCGTCCCACTGACTTGATCATCGGAGTGTCCTCGTTGGAATTCTTGGCCCGGGTCTCCTCTGTTTTGCAGGCCAGCGAATCCAGGAGCTGACCGGGAGAGGAAAGGACCTAGCCCCCCAGCAACGGGGGCCCGCCCAACGCGTCGGAGCTACAGGCCACGACGATCTTGGTAGCAACAGTATTAGTTTTGAGACTTATTTACTGTGTATTATTTTAAGAGAATTGTAATTGGTGGTCCATAGCATTTCAATTATCTTTTATGTAAAGTCTTAAGTTATTAACTAATGAATATAATTTATAGCCAATGGTGTTCTAATATAGTTGTTTAGCAATGAATAATATTGTATATAAAAGTTTGCCACGTGTTTAATAATTTTTTTTAATATTATCTACTGATAGCTTTTAATATCCATATTCTGTGCACATACATGTTACTTTTCATGAATTACTGTTATTAATGCATTGGATGGTCTACAAATAATATTGTATCAATTAGTCCTTGAACTATGTAAATAATTTTTTATTTGGTCTACTAAGATCAATGTTTCCATTTTAGACCACTTTTGCCACCTTGGATACTTTACAAATAAGATAGTATCAATTAATATATTGGATAGTCTACAGATAAGATAGAGCCAGTTAGTCCTTGAACTATGTAAATAGTTTTTTCATTTGGTCCTCAAGGTTTCCGCGTTCTCTCTTAGAATATTTCACTTTCTTCTTTGATTCATTCCATACAAATTGTGATGCAGCCTTATTTCTATGCATATGTCGTACTAAGATTTTAATGAACTATTGTCGTAAGCCCATTGGATGATAGTTATCTCGTTAGTCCCTCATACTATTTGAAGTATTTTTATTTGGTTCTCGAAGTTTTAGTACATTTGCTAAACAGGTCAACTTAATTTTACTATATTTTTTTTTGTTCTACAGAGATATCTATTTATAAGTTTACAGCATTCTTCATATGAAATAACCAGAGAAACAAAGAAGACAAGTTCTGATACCATAACATCATAAAAAAGGTTTCATTCATTTGCATCAGAATCCCAACTTATATCCATAAATCTCTCTTAGTAATAAGTTTTGACTACCAAAATATATTATAAAATGATAGCATCTTCCAAACACGACTGTTATTACTGATTCTTCAAAAGTAATACACCAACAACCAACCAAGATAGCAAAATAATCAGTTAATACATCCTTTATTTATCGTAGAAGCGTCCAACTTCCTCTTCTATTATGTCTACTTTTTCCTTGAGCCGATTAATCACCACTAATCCATAAGGGCAGATCTCATTATCATACCACTTGAAATAATCATAGCAAGGCATCTTTCCCTGTACAAAGACAGCTTTTTGAAATCAAAAAGATGAAAAAAAATGAAGTTAGGATCAAAGAGAGCTCATATCCCAAAATGTGGGCAACCAAAGAACCTTTGACCTAGATTTCTTCTTGTCCATGAGATCCTTATCTAAGTGCATTATCCATAAAGGCAAAACCTACCTCCCTCACTATTCAAAGTCCTGGATCGGTTGGAGGCGTTAGACCTAGCACTTGAGCTTATATCCATGGTAAATACTGTAGCGGGATGTCTACCATAGAGAGGAAACGGGGAAGAAGATGAGCAAATTTGGATTTTGGGAGGATGATTGGAGAAGATTCCTCACACTACCAGGATGATCAAGAGGATTTGATAGGGATACGGTTTGAATCACAAGAAATGAAAGAAGGGTTTCAGAGCATGATGATGGGAAATAGGGCAATCTTACCACATAAGCACTTTAGTGCCACCTATTCAAAAAGATCACCATATAAGCACTACTTCAGTGAGAAATAACTAAACTGATGAGAGAAACTTGCCAGAAATTGATTGAAGGGAAACATTAAAATGATGAGAAAAGATCAAGGACCAAAAGTTATGGTTTTGTAGTTTTAGGATCATTTTAAAAAATCCGATATAGTTTAAGGACTAGAAGCATAATTTATCCAAAAAAATCATGGAAAGCAAATCATCTTTGATTTTTTTGGTAAAAGTGACACCATCTTTGAAAAGTGACAAATTATGGAAAGGTTTTCAATTAGGTTTACGATTCCATTAGGTTGATATAATGGACCAACCGACTGTTGATATAATGGAATAACCAAGTTGATATAGCATTTTGCATAAGTACACCTAATTAACATCCTTGTAATTTACCAAAAAATAAAAAAAATTAGTATTGTAAGCATATCACTCCATATTCTTCGATCCTCCTATTATTACTTTATATAGGTTTTTGATATAAAAATCAAAATCACTATCTTAAAATATTAATTAGTTTTGTTTTTTACTATATTCATCAAGATATGAACGGAAATCATGAAATGTTTTATATTAATTAGTTTTGTAACAACATAAATCATGAATTGTTTGGATTCTTTTTAAAAATTTTTCATATTTTACATTGATGAAGATAAACCAAGATTTTGATTGATCTTACCATATATGTCATCCTTCAAGATGATCAACATCTAAGAATCTATATTTTCTCGTACATGCAGCATAATTTTGTAAGTTACATATTATATCAAGTTTGAATAGTCCAAATAAAAAAATTTGATTCAATTAGCAAAAACGAAGATTTTTTTAATCTATTTAACTTAAATTGATCATGCAAAAGTAAATTAAAAGAGAGAGAGAGAGAGAGAGAGAGAGAGGATTTCCAAAAAAAGGCTTAAGTCCATTTTTCTTGGTTTCTTGATATGATGGATTTTGATCATGTCTAACTGTACACAACAGTAATTATAAGAAATAACAATGGATTTTTGCCGACGCTTTTCTTTAGCGTCGTTAACTCCCTCATTGTGCCGACGCTTTTTAAAAGTGTCGGGAAAAAAAAAAATATTCTGATGCTTATAAGCGTCGGAATTCGAAAGTTGCCGACGCTTCTCAAAACCGCCGGAAAAAGACTTGGTTTGCCGATGCTTTCTTTTTGCGTTGGAAAAAGATGGATATAATGACGCTTTAAAGCATCGACAATTTTTGATTACTTCCCCCCCCCCGAGCCCTAGCCCTCATTTCGTTCGCTCGCACCGCGCCGCCGCCAGCAACCCCTCCTCTTCGTCCTCGATCCATCCTTCGTTCGCACCAGCGATCATCACCTCCGCGCTTCTCCGGTCATCTCCGCATTTCTCCGGTCGTCTCCGAGCTTCTTCGATCAACTCCGGGCTTCTCCATTCATCTTCGATCGGGCTTCTCGTCTCTGGGTTACTCTGGTCGTCTCCGGCCGGGCTTCTCCTCTCCGGGCTTCTCCGGTCAGCTCCGGGCTTCTCCATTCGTCTCCGGGCTTCTCGTCTCCGGGTTTCTCCAGTCGTCTCCGGGCTTCTCGTCTCCGGGCTTCTCCGGTCAGCTCCGAGCTTCTCATCTCTGGCTAATTTAGATAATATGTATTCTTCCCCCATCCATGAATCACTGTAATATTAAAAAAAATTTAATTTTATATGTTTTTAATTTTTATGCTTTTTCCTATGTGATTTATGCTTTTTATATATTTTTCACTGTAATATTAGAAGATTTTTAATTTTATATGTTTAGGGTTTAGGGTTTATTATTTAGATTTTAGGTTTTAGGGTTTAGGATGTTGGGTTTAGGGTTTAGGATGTTGGGCAATAGCTTTCATTCCTTACCATTTCTCTCCTCAATTTAAACAATCACCTGAAAAATATAAAAGAATATAGGCATAACAGATGAATATAAAATCAAAGAACAACAAAAAAGAATTGTAATAAATGAAAGAAAATTGAAAAAAAAAATGAACAAGAACTTATCTCGGGTAAGGAGATAAGGGAGAGACATGTTCGAAGTTGCCATTGGTCCATCATAGAGGGAGATCCCACCTACTATAAAAAATAAAATTTAAAAAAAAAAGGAAAGGAAAAGAAAACTAGGGTTCTAAGCTCCAAGTTGCCCTACCTTCGATATAAAGAATAATAGAAAGTGTAATGCTACCGGGCCCAACCACGGTACCAAAATGAAAAGCTAGAGAGAGAGAGAGAGGAGGAGGAGGAGGAGGAGAACAAGAAGAATGAACAAGAGGAAGTGGGGTATGAGAATTAAATTGCCTTCATGTATTAGTTTGTAAGATAATATGTAAGGTTTATTCCCATCCATAACCCAAATATGCTTTACATGTTTTGTTATCTTTTTGTTATCAGGTGCATGATTGCTTCGAGGGTAAAGAGGGTTTCTAATGGCTGCAATTTTGGTTGGCCTTCTTTTGTAGGCAACCAATTGTAGTCATTTTGATTTAGTTGATGGATGTATGTTTTGCTGATTCAACAATTTCTAATGCCTATAATCTTGGATGGCCATCTTTTGTAGGCAACCGATTGTAGTCATTTTGATTTAGTTGATGGATGTATGTTTTGCTGATTCAACAATTTCTAATGCCTATAATCTTGGATGGCCTTCTTTTGTAGGCAACCGATTGTAGTTGTTTTGATTTAGTTACAGATTAAATAGTAGATCTGAGCCTCATAGTTATTTTTCTTTATTTATTTTTCTTTTTCTTAGTAGATTATTTATGTTTCTTTATAAATTTCTTGGTATATACCTGTATTTTACTGAATATGTTATGCTTTAAGATTTGTTTAGTATTGCATAGCTTTCATTTTAAAACCATCAATAGCTTTGTTATGATCAATAATGATTTTTAAAAATTTTTTTTACAAAACTTGCATTGCATAGAAACATAGACCTGTCAAGTGATTAAAGTATATATTCTATAATATCTATACTTTTATTTTATTTTTGTACGGATGGGAGAAATATGTACAGTGGTCAATTGATTTAGTTTGAACAGTTTGAGAATTGCAAATAATTTTATAGATGCTTACAGTAATCAAGCAGTATGAATAGATTTCCAGATATATTTCGGACAGTATTTTCTTTTAGTTCTCCTCATACATTTTTAGTTGTATGGGGAGAACTAAAGAAAAATGCTGCCAAAATTTTTCTGGAGCTTCTATTGCATATCGTTTGGTTACTGTAAATGACCTATATAATTAATACAATTCTTGAATGGGATAGGACATCTTTACTTATTAGTTGGTGATAAGGTACATTTATTAGTTAATCTATGTTATTTTTCATATATTTTAAATAAAAAAATACTTAATGCATTGTTATTAACTAAAACTTTTTTTGGTATTTAGATAACTTGAAAGTTGGATCATTTTATCCTAAAGTGGATAAAAGCTGGATAGATAAACAAAGAAATACCAACGAATATTTAAATGGAGTTCGTGATTTCATTAAATTTGATATGGATAAAAGTAATTTGAATGGAAAGATTTCTTGTCCATGATGATGATGTGTTAATAGTCACTATCTAGATCCACAAATAGTAGAAGAACATTTGATATGGAATGGTTTTGCAAGAGGTTATACTCAGTGGATTTTTCGTGGAGAACTTATGTTGCCAGAATCAAGTAATCAACCATCGTCTGATCCTGGATCCAGTAATATGCAAGAGAATCTAGTAGGAGATGATGATATATCGGGTTTGATCACAGATGCTTTTCGACATGGTGTTCAAAACTTTGTAGGTTCAAGTGGTACACATGAAACAACGGGAGCTCAACAACCATCAACTTCTGAGTCAGCTCGGTATCATAATTTAATGAAAGAAGCATATGAACAATTATATCCGGGTTGTTTGAAATTTTCTAAGATCTCTTTTCTTATACATTTATTCCATATAAAATATATGAATGGATGGTCGGGTAAGAGTTTTACAATGCTTCTGAGGTTATTAAAGGATGCATTTCCAGAAGGTAATGGTTTACCATCCTCTTATTATGAAGCAAAGAAAGTTGTCAACAATCTGGATCTTGGATATCAAAAGATTCATAGTTGTCCGAAAGACTGCATATTATATCATGGTGAAAATGCTGATCGAGAGTCATGCAATGTTTGTGGATCTTCACGACGGACAAGTCATGAAGGAGATGAGGATGATGTAGTGAATGCAATAGATACAATGCGATGTACAAAAAAACCGGTGAAGGTATTGCATTACTTTCCACTTATTTCTCGGTTGAAAAGGCTATATTCATCATCAAAAATAGCTTCATTGATGAGATGGCATCATAAAGGGCGTACGAAGGATGGAATGTTGAGACATCCAGCTGATAGTTTAGCATGAAAAGCATTTAATGCTAGGCATTCTGATTTTGCTTCTGATATTCATAATGTTCGGTTGGGTTTAGCTTCAGATGGCTTCAATCTTTTTCGTACTCTAAATTATACATACAGTACTTGGCCAGTTATTCTGATACCATATAATTTACCATCATGGTTGTGCATAAAACAATCCTCACTTATCTTATCAATGGTTATTCCAGGTGATAAGGGTCTCAGAAATGATATTGATATTTTTCTATAACCTTTAATTGAGGAATTGAAACAGTTATGAGAAGGTGTCGATGTAGTTGATGCTTCCAATGATGCTTCCAATGGTGAAACATTCAGACTACCGGCTGCTTTGTTATGGACTATTAATGATTTTCCAGCATATGCCAATTTATCTGGCTAGAGTACAAAAGGACGGGTTGCATGTCCTTGTTGTGCAGATTCGACACATTCAATTTGGTTAAAACATGGAGGAAAATTCTGTTATATGGCGCATCGTCGATGGTTAGAACCAAATCATCCATTTTGTTTTCAGCAAGATTTATTTGATGGTACCATAGAAATGGGATGTGCACCTATTCCACCTTCTGGAACTAATGTTCTTAGACAAATGGATTCCATCAGTTACACATATGGTAAATCTTCAAAGTCTAATAAAAAAAGAGGAAGGGATGATCAAGAAGGTTTGCCAAAAGAAATGACTACCGCTACGATGGATGCACAGGTATTTGAAGATCCTGATAATTTTTTTGAAAATGAAAATGAGGAAGATGTACAGATAGCATCTACAACTCAGCCCAGTAAACATTTATGGAAGAAAATAAGTATCTTTTTTGACTTACCTTATTGGAAACATAATCTGACTCGGCATAATCTTAATGTCATGCACATAGAGAAGAATGTATGTGATAATCTGCTTGTAACATTGTTGAATCTTGATGGAAATACCAAAGATAACATGAAGGCCCGAAAGGATTTACAAGAATTGGGTATCCGACATGATCTTCTTCCCAAAATGCTTGCTAATGATAAAATTTATTTGCCTCCTGATGGATTTAGAAAAGATTGTGATAAATTTAGAAAAACACAGAATAGCGGTGTTATGGTAGAAGCTGATGGAAAGACTTATTATGGTGCACTTAAAGATATATACGAGTTAGATTACTACAAAATTTTTAAAGTCATATTATTTAGATGTGATTGGGTAGATATAAATTCGTCAAGGGATTTGAAAAAAGATGCAAATGGATTTACACTTGTAAACTTTACAAGGTTGATACATACTGGTGTCTTATTGAAGGATGATCCATTTATCTTTTCTTCTCAAGCTCGTCAAGTATTTTTCGTACAAGAAGCAAAGGACAAAGATTGGGCTACTGTTATTAAGACAAAATCTCGGGACTTATATGATATGGGAAAACAACTGGAAGATGATGAAGATGATGATACTTATACGCATTCTATGACATTCAATTTTGTACCAGTTGATGACGTACATGCTACAATACCCTTAGTTACGATAGAAGTTGAAGAAAATGCTAATGATTGATTCTTATTGGTATTAAATTTTATAATATTTATAATTTGTAGTAATTATTATGTTAAATTACTATTTATCTTCACTAATTCTGTCTCTGATATAAATGATAGGTGATACGATGCCTCGCGGGCGACGCTTTCTTGGGGTGCAGTTCCAGCACTCCCGGACAGAGGCTGGCAGTTCTTTTGGACAGCTTGCTGAGGCTAGTACTTTGGAGGATGTTCATGCCGGTCCTTCCTCTCCTTCCACACAGCATACTACTGCAGCTCCATCATCCTTGGGGCATCATGACCCTCCTGTCGATCCAGCATATGATGAGATACATATTCAGGATAATTTATTTCAATATCCTTGGTAACTTTAAATTTGATTACACTTTTTATTATAGCTTACTTTTATCTATTTCTGTGCAGATGAATCGGGGAGTGTCAAACGTAGGCGCGGGCCTACAGTAGTATGTGATGTTTGGCAGATGCCCGATGGTGAGAGGATATTGGTTGAGTGCAATGAGCTAGGGCAGCCAATTAAGAAAGCCGCCAGCTTATTGAGCTCTTTTCTGGGGATGGTTGCACGGAGGCATCAGCTTTGTCCACTTAGCTATGCTAAGTGGAATGATATGCTTCCGATGTATAAAGTAGAGATTCTTCGAGTTATACAGGTAAAAAGTTTGTATTAAATTATTTGTTATCTTGTATAGTTCAAATATTACTGTATATTTTATATTATTATTAATTATTTTGTTTTGTAGGGTAAGTTTGTACTTCCTCCATCCTCCCATGACTTTGTACTGAAATCTCTCAACCGGAAATGAAAAGAATATAAAGCCTAGTTGAAGACGAAGTACAAGTTGCCGGGTATGACAAAGGACCTGGTAGTTGGTACCTGTCCTCCTGATGTACCCCCTTATTAGTGGGTGGACTTGGTTTACTATTGATTTTTTGACAGGGGACGGGTATCTTCTAATTTATTTGAAGCAAGTTTATTAAAGAATATGGTATATTATATATATATATACATTACTTTCTTGATATGAGTTCTCTTTTTTGATTTTGCAGACATATTCTGATATTGGTAGAGCTGCACGAGCATCTCAGTCTGTTCCCCACACATCAGGATCGAAGAGTTATGCGCTAGTCAGGCAGGATTTCGTAAGTTTCTTAAACTATTTCCTTAATTTTTGTGATATAGATTAAGTAGTTCTTGTTAAGTCTTTACAGGATATTTCAAAATTGTGTCTTAGTCTTGTAACAGATCACTTGATGACAACATCAAGTTACCTAAATACTAGAATTTAGAGGTGCTAGGATAAGTTATTTCTTATAACGGTACATTTATGTATCGCGGTACATGTATATGTATCGCGGACGATGTATCGCGATACATATATATCTTGATACTTTAATAATTTTTAAAATAGTTTGAGTTATTTGCTTAAAATTATAATATTTCTTGTAGGCCGATGAGCATGGGAGGGAACTCGGTCAAGTGGAGTTTTATCGGATGACTCATACTCATCGTGACGGCACTTTTGTCAGAGATGAGTCAAGGGATATATATGTAAGTTATTAACATTTAATTCATCTAACGATTTAAATTGTAATTTGTTAATCTTTAAGACCCTACTAATTTGTCTAAATTAATACAGGAAAGAGCTACAGCTCTTATTGCTGAGCGTGTTGATGATTCTACAGCATCTACGCAGAGTAGTCGCATCGAGGCCGAGGTATTTACAGAGTTGATGGGCCCGGAGCGCTAAGGTCGAGTGAGGGGATATGGAGTTGGAGTCACCCCCACTCAGTTATCTGCGGTCAGTATATATACACGTCAGGCTGTAGATAGTGCTCAGGATGCACATGTTCGCAGACTCGAGGAGGAGATAGAGGATATGCGACGAAGCCATGCTGAGAAGATTCGACAGAGCCGTGCCGAGGTAGAGGAGATACGACAGAGAGCTGATGCCGATAGAGCAGCGATGGATAGTATGAGACAGCACATTGAGCGGCTTACATCTGTCATACAGATATTTGTTCCACATCAGGTACATATATATGATTTTAAATATATATTTTTATGTTAAATCAATAATTTATATAATATATTGTCATTAATAGTTTCGTAAATTAAATATTTTAAATATTTTTTATAGGTTTCTGGAGCATCAGATCCACATGGATCGGATGACGATCTACCTCCTGCAGATCATTGAACTCGACTTTTTTATTATTTCACTCTATATATTTTCATGTATTTTTTAATTTTGTTAAACAAACATGTGTAACAAATAAATATTAATTAGTGATGTATTATATTTTTTGATTTATATTTCGATTTATGTTTGGATGTATGATGAATGCCTGGAATGAAATTGAAATATGTCTTATTTATATACAGGTTAAAAAAATTGTATAGATTTCAAGTTTTGAAATAATTATTTATTTTTTTTCGAAAAATGAAATTTTCGATACTTTAAAGCATCGTGGATATCTTTATTCCGTCATTTATTATCGACTCTTTAAAGCATCGAGAATTATCATTATTACCGACATTTCAAAGCATCGATAATTACATTTTTAACGATACTTTAAAACGTCAAAAAAAATATATTGCCGACGTTTTTTAAAAGCATCGGAAATTCTTTTATTACCGACGCTTTAAAGCGTGGGCAATAACGGTAATTACCGACGCTTTAAAGCATCGAAAAAATGCCCGACGCTATTGCAATGCTTTTGCAAAGCATCGGAAAAAACTGACTCCACTCTTCGCTTTGCAACGCTTTTGCAAGCGTCGAAGATGTTTTTACCGACGCTTTAAAGCGTCGGTAAAGGTCAATTTAAGCGTCGGGATAGATCCTGTTCACTATAGTGGTATTTGTAATAGTCAAATTGATCTACATCGAGTTTGATGATTTTCCTCGATTAAAATTAAATACTTAAATTTTAAAATTCAATTTTCAACCCTTTTTTATGACCAAGTAAATGACAGCAATAGACTGGTTTATCATCGTTAAGATGGAAATCTTAATAATTTTAATAAAAAAATGAAGGGAAATCCAAATAATTTAAAAAGTTCAAAAGATCGTTATGTTCAATTGTCATACAATGCTAAGGCATTAAAATATCAATAAGTAAATTAAAGATGATTATTAGTAGTTCTTGATATTGAAATTGATTTGAAATGATTAAAAGACCCTTATCACGATAAAGAAGATGATATTAAATTATATTGACATATATTTCACTAATCCTTGACAATAATATTGTTTTTGTATCGATCAAGATAATATGAGAAGATTTATTGTAGATGTTTTATTGATAAGTATCTAGTCCAGCACATTCCTAGCGACGAAAAAATATTATGGTTAGATCGAAAATTAGACTATAGGATACCACTTAAAATATTATGTTGTTGATAAGCTCTGAGGTGTCAAACATGCCATGCATCAATACATTCAGTTTTCTTGGCTAAAAGGGCACTTTGAGTCAGTTTACAAAAGAGACCTTTCTTAGAAGATAGTAGGATATATGCATATATCTAAGTTCATAGCCTTGGTAGAACTTTTCAATCATACATCGAGAATTCGATGGTTCTTAACAAGCAAGAGTTGAAGTTAGAATCTGGACAAATATTAATTACTGCATTAAAACAGATGGTACAATATTCTTATCACAAGGTTATTAAACTCAAAATATTTTCTTAAGGGTGCATCTTTAGCTAGCTAGCAACATATACCATTTAAAATCATGTCGACAGCCTTTGATACGATTTAGTCATAAAAATGCTTCTAGATGAAGCTAAGTATTCAACAGGAAAAGAGCAAGCGTTTATTGAGAATTGACGGAGGTGAGGTATTGTTTTTAATGCGAATAACATGCACCGAAGCAACTACTTTTCCTACCATGCCTGCGAGCTTCGTGATAGCTTAAAAAAAAAAAAAAAAGGGGGTATTCGGCCCATAAATTCTCTGAATTCATGAAGAACTTCCCTTAGAGATCGATCTTCTAAATGTCGCATTTCAATACCGATATATACCAAATATTTAACAATTCTAAATTTATTCTTTTTTTGTGTCCGGCTCCGGTTCCATTATCACTGTGTAATACACCATTGATTAGATTGGATATATAAATTACATCACGAATACCAAAGCCAGATCTCAAAGTCCAAACGCAAGATATGGAAGAGTGGAAATGATGGTGGTAAATTCCTTTGACCGAAGAAACGTATGCGGTAAATTTCTAAAGCATGCAACAAGAAAAATCAATCGGAGCTGATGCACAGAAGGAACGGAGAATTTACATGGACGAGAACGACTAAACTAACCTACAATGTACTTCGAGGTTTCTTCGGAAATTTTTTTAGCACCTATTGAAGAAGTTTCCTAGCGTTTTCCACCGCACTTCGAATGTGCGTGAAACTAATCAGTACGCATGCTTCTTACGCGCGTCCCCCGGTGTACTCGTTGTGACTTGATTTACGAGGGTTCGCACCGGTAAATTAATGCAGGATTTACTCACCCCGTGTACAGCAGTTATGCCGGCCTGGAGATCGAAGACATTTCAACTCATTCGTTGTGACCTTGGCTTGCTGGGATTTCAAATTTCCTCATTCTATCTCGAGTAGTTGGCTGGTAACTAACTGTCCTCCAAAGCCATGCACATTCCTCCCTGTTGGCTTTTTTGCTTGATTGGTCTCCAAACCCCACCTTTCCTTAAAATTGCACTGATGGGTGCTTCACCGTTCAGCAATAGCATGTCTCTCCTTCCGAGAATGTACGGCCCTAGTTTAATAATAATAATCGTAATTTCTAGCACGAAGAATGTATAATTTTGTTGGATTTTTTTTTTTTCTTTTTTCTGAACCGCTAATAGCTGAGATTTCGGCTATTCATAAATCACATGGCTACCGTGTTTGGCGCCAAAAAAACCGGGTTTAACCCTGTTTTTGAAGAGATTCTTGGATAAAATACCAGCGTTGTTCTGGCATATTTGTTGTTAAATTCATGTTAAAAAAAATTTGTTGTTAAATTAAATACCACGGAGATTGGCATGAGAATTAAGTGCAATGAGCAAGTTCCGACCATCTTGATCTATACGGCGATCACCACGGTTAATGCAGTAGAGAGGAGTCCTATTTGCAAGGAAGAAGCCCGGTAACTTTTGAAATACAACTGGTTTTTAATCATTTGATATTTCATTTCAATTGGCCTTTAATTTTTGGATATTTCTAATTTGATCGCCAAGATCGCATACAATCCTTGTTCAGCTCCGTTATAGCGAGATCAACATTTACTTCTAAAGATATCACAGATCGAGACTCTAGTTTTGTTTTACGTTTCACGATGAGTGTCACGTCCCGAATTCAGCACCAGAATCGGCATGCGACCGGCCGTACAAATCTTAGATTTTATCCTAGAGATTATGCAAGACCTAGGTACACAAGAGTCACTTACTTCAAGAAAACCTCACTCATCATCAAGCCAAATATCTGCACGACTCTGTAAAAGAAGAAAGTAGGTTGTGAGCTCTACAGCCCAGTAAGGTCTCCATATGATCACTCCAAGTAATAATATAAATTTCTGAAACAATAAAATACCAGTATGTTATGTCACGCAATCAAATGATTTAGGCCTCATGTATTATACACCTTGAAAACTTTATATTTTTTCTTTAGAATTTTCATTATTGAACCTTTATCTTTAAGGTTCTGGACTAGCCACGGTCATGTACCAGCCCATGACTGGCAACCGCAAAGCGACAATGCATACTATGGTCGGTCTTGCTCACGTACTAAGCCCGTGACTCGGCTATCCCACGTACTATCCGCCCGTGGCCGGCTCCCACGTACAAAGCCCATGGCTCAGGCTGTATAACCACAATACTACCGTAGCATGGCTAGACCAAATACCATATTTACTTCATTATCACTTGTCAAAACATATCTTTTATGAACTCTCGATAACCGGTATCGTGGTCCAACCCACTCGATAACCGAGTCATGGTCCAACCCATTTTAATAACCGATATCGTGGTCCAACCCACTCGATATCCGGTTTCATGGTTCAACTTATTTAGCAATCCGGTATCATGGTCCAACCTATCCGGATATCAATTTCCTTTATAACATCATGCATGAAATACCGATAATAAAAAATGGTAAAACCATAATGTCTATATCAAGAAAACAACTATGCCATGTCATATAGTACCACACGTGCAAATACATAAAATATATATGCTAGATCAAACCAGACCATAATAAATTCAAGCATAAAGGAATGATCAGTACAAAATTCCTTACCTTAATACGCTATTCTTAGTATTTCCGATATTAGTCAGTACCCGAATTTTACGCGATATCTCCCCGCTCAGAAAACTGATTCCCTACATTAATAAATAATTTAATTAAAATCTAAATTCCCAAATTTCACGAATCTCGAAAAAATTCATTGATTCTCTCTCTTCTTCATCTCTTCTCTTCCTTCTCTCTCCTCCTTCTCTCTCTTCCTTCTCTCTCCTCTTTCTCTCTCTTCCTTCTTTCTCCTCCTTCTCTCTCTTCTTTTTTTTTTCTTCTTCTTCTCTCTCTCTTTTTTTTTTTCCTTTTTCTTTTTTTTCTTTTCTTTTTCTCTTTTTCTTTCCTTTTCCTCTCTCCTCTTCTTCTCCTCAATCTTTTTCCCTTCCCTTCTCCTCTCCTTCGTCTCCACCGATCAGGGTCTCCCCCTCTCACTTTTTTTTTTCTTTTCTTCTCTTTTCCCTTCTTCTCCTCTCCTCCTCTTCCCTCTCTTCTTCCTCTCCTTCATTCCCTCTCTTCTTCAAGGATCTCTCCCTCCTCCCGGTCGTCATCGCCAAGCTCCGATACTATAGAGGATGCCGTATCCGCCTCCGACACGGGAGGCAAGTTTCTTCCCCTCGTCCCTCTCCCGGCCGTGCTCGCTATGATGGCGGTGGCGTCCAATGACGGCGACGACATCGGAGAACCGAGATAAGGGTTTTCTCCTTTTTTTTTTTTTTCGAGATCGATCGAGGCACACGGAGGAATTTTTATAAGGATTAATCCCTCTCCCGCACGCCTCGATCTTCCCTCTCCCACACGCCTCTTCCCTCCGAGTCCTCCGGCGAAATCTTTGGCGAGCTCCCCCTCCTCTGTTCCGTCTCTTCTCCCCCTCCTCTATTCCGTCTCTTCTCCGTTCTTCTTCTTCTTTTTTTTTTTTTTTTAACTGGTTTGAGTTGAAGTCGGCTGAGCCTGCCGACTTCAGCCCAAGCTTGGGTATTACAGTGAGAGAGAGCTAACATATTGAAAATTTTTAAAGTGTTATTAGAGTGTAATCAAACTTTTACTCAATAATTTTTCTTATACAAATATTTTAAAAAATAGATAGATATTTTTTGATTATATCTTAGTACTTTGAACTTGAGCTACTAATTAATATTATATTAGACATTACATGGTTGTTTGCATTAAAATAAAAAAACCTCGTTTACATCAAAAAAAAAAAAAATCATACAAACCATGCATTATTATTCGGAGAAAGGAAATAATACAAGTTAAACTTAGATTTTTTTCTTGCTATCCGCCTTATGCGTATGTAACAAACAAGCCGTAAATGTTGATGTTGCGATAGAGTTTTCTTCATCCTCTCGAGAAGGATTGGACTTCGATAAAGTCGATCGAGTTAGTTTTGCTGGATCTACAAGCTATGGGCTTTGGTATTGGAAATGCACCTAAAAGTAATCCAACGTGACATTGGCTTAAATGTTTCAGGAGTAATTCTTTGTAAAAAAATCCAGCGTGGCCTGTACCGTACATTTTTATTGGTCCAAATATATGACATGATGATACAGGAAGAGGTGATTAGCATTAATTACTGTTCAACTTTTATTTGAAATTTTCGTCCAGACCAAAATATCCCTATAATATCCTAGTTCAAAAGCTACGACACCTCAGTTCAAAACCTACGATACCGTAGTTCAAAAAATGTTATGAAACAGTATTACGACATTTTAGTTCAAAATCTATGACATCATATTTCAAAACCTACAATACCCTGGTTCAAAAATGATCTAAAACGGTATTACGATATCCTATCAAAATCTACGACATCATAGTTCAAAACCTACAATATCCTAGTTTAAAAATGATCTGAAACAGTATTACGACATCCTAATTCAAAACCTACGACACCCTAATTCAAAATCTATGATATCCTAGTTCAAAAATGACCTGAAACAGTATTATAACATTATAGTTCAAAAGCTACGATATCCTAATTCAAAACCTACGACACCGATGCAGAAAATATAAATTAAAACCTGAAACAGTATTACGACATCCTAGTTCAAAACCCACGACATCCATATAGAAAATATAAATTAAAACTTGAAACAGTATTACGATACCTTACGATACCCTAGTTTAAAAGCTACGGCACTCTAATTCAAAATTTACGATATCCTAGTTCAAGGGACTGAAGAGAAGGGTATTTTGGTCTGGACGAAAATTTCAAATAAAAGCTGAATGATAATTAATACTAGCCACGCTCAGCTCCCATCCCGTTATGCTATAGTAAATATATTTAGACCAATAAAAATATGCGGTACAGGCTATGTTGAATTTACTGCACTGCACGGTGCACAAAGACTTTTCCAATGTTTCATATCCGATCACCGACACACGAAGCCTTTCAAGATCGGGCTTCCACCCGTTTAGTTTAAAGCTAGAGGTGATATATAGCCGTCTAGCACACCGGCCGAATGGGATTTAATTTAAGGATCAGGCGAGAGCTATAATAGAATTTAAAGATTGTCCAATCGTTTGAATGTTTTATCTTTTTATCTCGTACTTAAAGAGATGATATAGCTTCCAGCACACCAAATAGGATTGTCAATGTGGGCCACCAAATAGGCCTCTTAATGTGAACTGGCCCGGCCCGGCCCTACTCTACATGGGCCAAACCGGGCTAGGTCCACTTATACAAATGGGTCATGAAAATCTAGCCTGGACCAGTCCTATATGGGCTAGGGCTGGGCCAGTCCACATGTACTTCATTTTTTCAAACAATCCCTCCCTCCAATCAAAAGTCTCTTGTCTCTTTTCTGTCATGGAGATTGACGAGCCTGAACAAGCGATGGGATCCATCGCAGAGACGGTGGAACCACCAAGGATCCAGCGATTGGACGAGCCGGTGATGAACTGGATCGCAATAGGGAAAGTGATCTAGCGGCCTGCATTGATCATCAAGAAGCTAGTAAAAAAGTGAGAACAACCTCGATATATGTGTATAAAGAGAATGCTTGGATTTGATTTTTTTTTTAAATTTTTTGTTTTTGGATCTATGGTCTTGCTTGCGGAACACCAGTGCTATGATAAAATAGGGAAGAAAATATGTTCAGATTCCTCGCTACCGTATTGTTTAATATAAAAAAGAATTTTGAAAGTCAAACTTAAAAAAAAAAATACAATTCTACTATAAATACATTTATGGGAATTGTTGCCACCAAATCACCCGTGGTTGACGTTGGGCATCCCGCTCGCGCTTCTGATCCTGCTCCAAGGCACGGATTGGACACTTGCAAAAGATCCCGGACCGAATTTATGACGGGGGACATTTCGACGCTCAAGTCAGTGGATGGTCTAGGCATCAACAGAATGGTGAATTAAAGAATAACATAGATAGAAAAGGGAGTGAGTAGAGTGGAATGGCCTTAGACCTTGCTTACCCTTGGAGTGTCCCCTCTTACCCTATTTATAGAGGTTGTAATAACCAAATATAGTTGTAGTGGTTGTAACCGAATAATCGAATAATCGAATGTGGTTGTAACTGAATAACCAAATAATCGAATATGGTTGTAACCGAATAGCAGAATAACCGAAATGGTTGTAACCGAATAACCGAATAGTTGTAACCAGATAACTGAAGTGGTTGGCCTTAGTAGGCTTTGGGCCTTTACGGGCCT
This sequence comes from Areca catechu, assembly GCA_021397845.1. Taxonomy (NCBI): domain Eukaryota; kingdom Viridiplantae; phylum Streptophyta; class Magnoliopsida; order Arecales; family Arecaceae; genus Areca; species Areca catechu. The sequence continues at coordinate 1,238,242 of CM038049.1, read as the reverse complement.
TAATGGACCTTGGGCCTTTATCAAGACTGGATGAGAGGGATATAACATAGCCCCCCACTCCCGAGCTAAAAAATATTGCTAGTGAACCTCTCCGACTTTGACTTCATTTTCAGTGAAGGGGGTAATAAATAATAGCCTTTGCACTTTGTTAGTTGGCCAATTGGATCTGCCTTTGATTGATAGTGATAGAGAATAACATAGGCAGGTTATATCATCAATAAGTTGCAGAGTAATATATGTTGATTAAATGCACTTTGGTGCGTCATCGAATTTTGCCACAAGATAGACCATGTAGGTCATCCCTGAATAAAGATTGGGTCATTTTGGCACTTCATTAAATTTATAGTAGTGTAAACCATATGGATCATTTCTAAATTTTTGACAGAGAATAAGACAGGCTTATCAGGCCTATCTCGGTATTTCGTAAGGTAGATCATGTAGATCATCCTTATGCCTTTTGATTAAGATAGACTGTTCAGGCCCAGCTCGGCACTTCATAAGGCAGATCACGTAGATCATCCTTATGCCCTTTTGATTAAGATAGGTTATTCAGGCCCAGCTCAGCACTTCGTAAGGTAGATCACGTAGATCATCCTTATGCCTTTTGATTAAGATAGGCTGTTCAGGCCCAACTCGGTATTTCATAAGGTAGATTACGTAGATCATCCTTATGCCTTTTGATTAAGATAGGCTGTTCAGGCCCAACTCGGTACTTCGTAAGGTAGATCACGTATGCCTTTGATAGAGAATAAGATAGGCTTTAGTAGGTCTTTCATTGGACTTCAGTGGGCCCTGATAAGATAGGCTTTGGTGAGCCTTTCCATGGACTTCAGTGAATCTTGATAAGATAGGCTTTGGTGAGCCTTTCCATGGGCTTCAGTGACCCTGATAAGATAGGCTTTGGTGAGCCTTTTCATGGACTTTAGTGGACCATGATAAGATAGGCTTTGGTGAGCCTTTCCATGGGCTTCAGTAAATCCTGATAAGATAGGCTTTGGTGAGCCTTTTCATGGATTTCAGTGGACCCTGATAAGATAGGCTTTGGTGAGCCTTTCCATGGGCTTCAGTGGATCCTGACAAGATAGGCTTTGGTGAGCCTTTCCATGGGCTTCAGTGGACCCTGATAAGATAGACTTTGGTGAGCCTTTCCATGGGCTTCAGTGGACCCTGATAATATAGACTTTGGTGAGCCTTTCCATGGGCTTCAGTGGATCCTGATAAGATAGGCTTTGGTGAGCCTTTCCATGGGCTTCAGTGAGCCCTAATAAGATAGGCTTTGGTGAATAGACTCAGAGATATATCAGCATGCTCTGTGGATTTCCCTTCAGACACATGTAGGAAATGATTTTAAAAATTTCAGAAGTTGAGGAATCTCTTCTGAATTTATCCATAATCTCCTTTGAAGCCTACAATCTGCATCACCAAATGAAAGATTTATTTTTAAAAATATGTAAGGCAATGGTATACTCACAATTTTAGATGTGGCGTGGCCTTTTGGCTGGATTGTTGAGCTTCATGGGCCTTTATAGGTCTTAAAACCTTCGTGGGCCTTTGTGGTCAGATTGACCTTGATATCCTGGCAGCTGAGCCATAGATCACGGCCACGTGGCCTACCCCGGTGTGGACGACTTGGAGGGCGTCGTCAGTGGTGACCTCCATGAAGGGACCCTTCTTGGTAGGGCCGAGAATTTCTAGCTCAGGCGGTGGTGACGGCTTTCTCGAAGCTCCCCACGGGGAGGAGACGAGACGGAGACTGGCGGGTTTTCTCGATTATCGGGCTAGAGAAGAGGATTCGCCAAGCTTTTGGGATTATCGACCGTGGAGAAGAAGTCCACGAGTCGAACGAGGCTTCCAAGACCCTCCATGTCGCCTCCACCGCCGCCCCAAGAACCGTCACCATCGTCGGACCTGCGGTCAGGGAACCCCCCATGGGCACCGCCGCCAAGGCCCCCGCCGCAGTTCCGGAACCCACCGCCGAGGCGGCCATGCTCGGGCTCCTCCTGGCCATTGGGGAGACGGAGCATCTCGTCCGTGGTGAGTCCCCGGGACTCGATGATAGATTCGTTGTGGCCGCCAATGCCGGAGGTGTTGGCGAACTGAGCTAGGGGGATGGGGATGGACTTCTTCTTCAGGTCGGACTCCGCCGGAAGATTCCTTCGACTACACCGCCGACTGCTGCTGGCATCCTCCTCACCCGCAGCCTGGTTTCCGTCCGCATGGACCCCCACATGGAGCCCCCCACTGCCGCTTTCCGCTTCCTCCCGATCGATGTCATCGATCGCGGGCTCAAGGCGCTCGCTCGTGGCTACCTGGGCCTCCAGAAGCTCGCCCTTGTTTTAGCCGCCTCTGAGTCCACCCTCCTAAGGATCGTCGGTGAGTGCGCCACCTTCCAGGAGTTGGAGCTAGTGGCAGCATCATAGGAGAGACCGACTCAGGTCTGATTGCACTCTCGACCATGGAAGCACGAGACCATGAAGCGACCTTATGACCCTCCTCTTCCTCCTTGGCAATGGAGCTCTACTGATTCTCAAACTTCTCGTATGCAGGGCGAAACAACCCTTCAAAAAGCTGGAGGAACTGATCAGCGAGCTTATGCAGTTCATGGCCTTCTTTGTTGAGCTTAGATTTCACGGTATCAAGGTCCATGGGGAGCTTGATGATCTGGAAGTAGTCATGAAAGCCCAAGCCCACCACATCCACAGGGAAATTGAACAAGATGCTCTACTTGTGCTTCATCAGCCTCGTCAAGATCTGGCAACACTTCTTCATCATGGACGAGTGGAGCTTCTCTGAGGCTAGCACCACCGCCAGCCGCTTTGGCTCTCTAGGAGAGACCGTCGACAGCAGGGTCTTGTTACTGGAAATCTTCTTCTCCTTGGTCAGGAAGAGATCGGAGGAATTGGCAGCCGGTGAATCAGTAAGCTGTACGTGGTTCTGATGCGGATCTGGTGGAGGACTGGAACTCTCTAGATTCGATTCGGCTGCCCAGGCTCTGAACCTGCTCCAGCTCCAAAAACAAATGCCTCTTGATTTCCCTCAGCTCCCTCTTCGAGTATGTCGAGATATTGAACGTGACGTAGCCAGCCGAATCCTGCCGGTGGCTGAGGTTGATACATTTCTGGTTAAAGGACGAGGAGTCGTCCGACATCACGGCCGCGGACACCAGCACCTCCTCCGGCACTAGTGGGTGGAACTTGCCCGTATGGTCAGAAACATGATCTCTTTCATGGTCCCTGGCGCTACGGCGACCCTCAATCGGAGCTAAACCATCGGGTCCCGAATGATTTGGGGAGAATCACTGCGGTGCATGGCATCTGCGCTCGTGATCCATCACTAGATCTTCCGCCGGCTAGATCCGCCACTAGATCTGCCGCCGGCGAGATCTGCCATCAGATCCGGCGGTGAAAGTTTGCCATGGACTCTTACCTGATCCATCCGAGATCACTCCCATTTCTTCCCTTCCTGTTTTTTTTTTTTTGTTCCAGATCTTCCGTCGGCTAGATCCGCCACCAGATTTGCCGCCAGCGAGATCTGCCATCAGATCTGGCGGTGGGAGTTTGCCATGGACTCTCACCTGATCCATCCGAGGTCACTCCCATTTCTTCCCTTCCTGGTTTTTTTTTTTTTGAAATTCTCTTTCTCAAAGGGGATTGATCATCGTCCCCTACCTGGCACGCCAATCTGTTGCCGCCAAATCACCCGTGACTGACATCGGGCATCCCGCTCGCGCTTCTGATCCTGCTCCCGGGCATGGATTGGATACTTGCAAAAGATCTCGGACCGGATTTCCGGCGGGGGATACTCCGACGCTCAAGTCAGTGGGCGGTCTAGGCATCACCAGAATGGAGAATTCAAGAATAGCATAGATGAAAAAGGGAGTGAGTAGAGTGGAGTGGCCTTAGACCTTGCTTACCCTTAGAGTGTCCCCTCTTATACTATTTATAGAGGTTGTAATAACCAAATATGGTTGTAGTGGTTGTAATCGAATAACCAAATAACCGAATGTAATGTAACTGAATAACCAAATAACCGAATGTAGTTGTAATCGAATAACAGAATAACCGAATGGTTATAACCAGATAACCGAAGTGGTTGGCCTTAGTAGGCTTTGGGCCTTTACGGGCCTTAATAGGCCTTGGACCTTTAATGGGCCTTGGGCATTTATCAAGACCGGATGAGAGGAATATAACATGAATCAAAAAATAAAACATTCAAAAATTGAGACGATGGATAATGCCGTAGAATCCCATCATCCAATCTGCCATGTTATTAGTTTTTTTTTTTTTAAACATGAGTTGGTTTTAAAAAAAAAATTGTGAATAATCTTGTTGGGATATCCTGGTTCAAGCTACAAACCGAACTCCGGTTCGACTGGCCGAAGTTCTCTCTCTGGACTACGGACTTTGAACCAAGCCGGGGACAAGCCAATTGCAGGCGACCCAAGACCACATGCCGGATGGCAACATCCGAAGGCCGGTTTTTCAGGTGACGTCTTCGGCCTCGATCGAAGACTGAACTCCTCATTGACTTTCGAAGGCACGTACTTCGGATCCCACGTAGATACGAGCTCTGGCCTTGGGGAAATACCAAGTTTCAGCTCATGCAAGGGAAAACCCGAAGCTTGGATCACAATCTATTCAAAAAAGGTAACTATAACCAATGGTTACAATCGACACACATCATGCCATGATCATGGTGCGTGACTCTTGCAGCCACGCCTCCGATCTAGCCAGAATCGCTCATTAACAACCCACGATCGCCAATCATGGGAGAGATTGGCTCCCCATGATCACCGGAAAAAGAGCGGGCCGTAGCCGGGGGCCTTCTTTTAAATATGGATAAGAAGGGTAGCTCGAGAGGTACGCGAATAATCTTGCACATATACGCTTGTAATCTCCAAGAGCCTTTTCTCTTCCATTCTTTCTCGACACCTTTCCCATTCTGTGGCTGGAATCTGTCACTGACTTAGGCATCAGAGTGTCCCCAGCTGGAACAACTCTGGTAAGGGACCTATTTTGCAAGTAAACCAGGAAGCGATCCTGCGACACAGCAGCTCCGACCGGCCGATCCAGGGACTTCACGCCAACAGATTGGCGCGCCAGGTAGGGGGCGGCAGCATTAACGCTCTTTAAGCTCCCTCTCAGATAAGGAAAAGAAAAAAAATTTTGATGGCAAGAGGAAAAGCTCAAATTGCTTCTACAAGCCGGAGTCGTGCTCCGTCTCAAGGGGGTGCACCCCCATAGGAGAACGATGTTCCACCTCCCATAGTTGTTGTGGGAGCACAGCAGTTTGAAGCTCTTATAAACCAGGTCGCCAATCTAACTACCATGATTCAAGAATTTCAAGATAGAGCATTTCCAGTAGCAAACCCATTGGCTGTTTCTAGATATAGCTCTCAATCCCAAAGAAGGAGAGCTCTGCGGGAGGATTCCGCGCATCCCTCCCCCTGTTCTCGGCCTTCTCCTGAAGGCTGGACTTCAAGATTGCCTAGGTCCACCGATTCCCTGCAGAAAGGGAAAAGGTCTAGGTAAATCTCCTCCTCCTCCTCCAAAGACTCCACTTTAGTGGAAAGAGCGCCGAAGCAGACTCCCGATTATGATGGGAGGTTCAGAGCCATCGAGTCAGAGATGGCAAAGGCGCGAGAACAAAGAATGCGGGATCAGAGAGATCCCGATGACTTGATTGTGGGTGATCTACGCCCACCCTACACCGACCGCATCATGGTCGAGGTCACCCCTCGACACTTCAGGGTTCCCCAGATGGAGCCCTACGATGGCACCACCGACCCCCTCGATCATTTGGGTAGCTTCAAGGCCCATATGATGATTCAAGGAGCTTCGAACACGATGTATTGCTTGGCGTTCCCAGCTACCTTGAAGAAGTCCGCTCGGATGTGGTACTCGAGTCTGCGCCCAGGTACCATCGATTCCTTTTCCGAGTTAGAAAAAATATTTGTTTTGCATTTCAGGACCTATCGCAAGACTCCTCGGAATACGGACACATTATTCCTCCTTCACCAGAACGAAGGAGAAAGCCTGCGAGACTATATCTCCAGGTTTAATGCGGCCATGCTTGAGATCCCCGATCTCAACGAACACATGGCCATGTTAGCACTGAAGAAGGGGCTTCGTACCTCCAGGCTTACTTTCTCCCTGGATAAGAAGTTTCCAAAAAGCTATGCTGAGCTCCTGTCAAGGGCTCAGAAATACGTCGATACTGAAGAGCAGGTGGCGAATCGATGATTGATTGAAGGGAAACCCCCTTCAATGAAGAAGAAGAATATGGGACAAGGTCCCCAAACCTCCAACAATAACAGCGGCAAGTATACAGACCGCCGAAGAAGTCCTCCCCGGCCTAGAGCAATGGGAGGAAGATTCGACTCTTACACCCCCTTCAACCTCCCTCGAGAGAAGATCCTCATGGAGATAGAGAAAGAAAACTATCTCTAACGGCCCTGTCTCATGAAGGCCTCCTCTTCCGTAAGGAACAGGAATAAATTCTACCGATTCCACCGGGACCACGGCTACAATACAGAAGAATGCATCCAACTGAAGGATGCAATTGAGGATCTCATCAAGAGAGGATACCTGGGGCGGTATATCGGTCGCCAAGGCCCTCGATCGGAAGTAATTGTTCCCCAGCCATCTCCTGAAGAGGCCGAATTGCCAAATCAAAGGCCCACCAACGGAGGTGTAGGGATGATACACCGACCCACCAACTGGAGAAGGGATGAAGATGAAGCTTCACAGCGACTGAAGGATAACAACTCCATCCTCTTCTCCGACGATGACCTTGCGGGAGTTCGACTCCTGCACGATGATCCTCTTGTAATTTCAGCCATAGTGGCCAATTATGATGTACAGCGAATTCTTGTAGATAATGGAAGTTCGACTGATGTCTTGATGTACGATGCATTCTCTAAAATGTGTTTGCCTAGACATCAACTGCAAAGATCCCCCATACCGCTCTCTGATTTCGGGGGCAACCAAGTTTATGCCGAGGGGGAAATAGTGCTGCCTGTAATCCTTGGTACCGAGCCTCGATAAAAGACATTGTCGATCAACTTCACGGTGGTCCAGATCCCCTCAGCATACAACATTATTCTTGGGCAGCCTGCCTTGAACAGGTTCCGGACCGTGATCTCCTCTCACTACCTCTTGGTGCGCTTCCCCACCAGGAATGGTGTTGGAGAAGTTAGGGGGAACCAGAGGACGGCACGATAGTGCCTAATGATTGAAGACATGCATTTCAAGGATTCGACTACTCTAGATCAGCTGGATCTGAGGGATGCAACCACAAATCTTGGTGAGCTCATGGAGAGGACCATCCCGATACCTTTGAAAGAGGAAGATCCCTCCAGAGTTGTGCAGATTGGGAGCGCACTCGATGAGGAAACCAGAGTGGAGCTGATTCATTTCCTCAGGCACAATGCCGATGTCTTCGCCTGGTCGGCTTCAGACATGCCCGGGATTCCTTTCGAAGTAATCACTCATCGACTGGAAGTAATCCCTGGGTACAAGCCGGTGCAGCAAAAGAAGAGGAGCTTCACCCCCGAAAGGCAGCAAGCTGTAGATGAAGAGGTTGGCAAGCCCCTTAAGGCAGGGTTCATCAGAGAGGCCCGCTACCCCGAGTGGTTGGCCAATGTGGTGATGGTGAAGAAAGCTAGTGACAAGTGGAGGATTTGCATCGACTATACAGACCTCAATAAAGCTTGCCCAAAATATAGCTTCTCTCTTCCAAAGATTGATCAACTGGTCGACGCGACTGCTGGCCACCAGTTGCTGAGCTTCATGGACGCCTTCTCCGGCTACAATCAAATTAGAATGGATCCACAAGATGAGGAAAAGACGGCATTCATTACTGATAAGGGCCTCTACTGCTACAAGATGATGCCGTTTGGCCTCAAGAACGCCGGAGCAACATTTCAAAGACTCATCAATAAGGTGTTCGAAAAGCAACTGGGAAGAAATATTGAGGCCTATGTTGACGACATGATCGTTAAGAGCCTCCACCAGAGAGATCGCATCCATGACTTAGAGGAATAATTCAGCACTCTCCGGCACTACCATATGAAGCTAAACCTGGCAAAGTGTGCCTTTGGGGTCACTTCGGGCAAATTCTTGGGATTCCTTGTTACCAAACGAGGGATTGAGTCGAACCCTGAGAAGATTCAAGCCTTGAAAGATATGAGACATCCCTCCTGCAAAAAGGAAGTCCAACAGTTGACAGGGAGGATTGCCTCCCTAAGCATATTTATCTCTCGGTCAGCCGAGAAATGCCTTCCGTTCTTCAAGGTGCTCCGACAATAAAAGGGTTTCGAATGGTCCGAAGACTGTCGTGCTGCCTTCGAGGAACTGAAAAAGTATCTGGAGACCCCGCCATTACCCTCCAAGCCAAAAGAAGGCGAGGTTCTCTACCTGTATCTCTCTGTTTTAGATGAAGCAGTGAGTTCGGTTCTTATCCAGAAGGAAGAAGATGGGTCCCACAAGCTGATTTACTACATTAGCAAAGTCCTACATGACACAGAGACGCGGTATGCAAGGATGCAGAAGCTGATCTACTCCTTAGTGATTACGGCAAAGTGACTACGGACATACTTTCAGGCCCACGCTATCGTGGTGCTAACTGATCAACCTCTCAAGGTTGTTCTCCGATCTTCGGACACTTCTGGAAGGATATCCAAGTGGGCTATGAAGCTAAGCGAATTTGATATCAGCTTCCAGCCTCGAACGGCTATGAAGGCACAGGTGCTCTCCGATTTTTTGGCTGAATACACCTGGAAGTCCGAGGACGAAGCCTCTTCGGAAGAAGAAGAAGCCCTGAAGGAGACAAACTCCGTTTGGGTGCTTCGTGTGGACGGAGCTTCCAATGCTACTGGGTGCGGAGCTGGACTCATGTTGGCCGAACCTGACGGCCACACTATAGAGTACGCACTCCATTTCTCCTTCCATGCCTCCAATAATCAAGCCGAATATGAAGCCCTACTCGCCGGACTTTGGATCGTTAAAGATTTGGAAGTCCGGCAACTTCGAGCCTTCTCAGATTCCCAACTGGTTATGAATCAAGTCAACGGAGAATATGTAGCTAAAGACCCAACCATGGTGCAATACCTAGAGAAGGTACGGGCTTTGTCTTCCCAACTAGAACATTTTGAAATCATCCATGTTCCCCGATCAGAGAACTCCCAGGAGGATGCACTGTCTCGACTAGCAACTACAGCACCGGAGTCTCTCAGGCGCACCTTTGTTGAACATCTTGAAACTCCAAGCATTGCCGAAGAGTCTTCAGAGGTGCGCCACATTGATGCTGAGCCAAGCTGGATGGATCCCATCATCAGGTTCCTGAATGAAGAAAAACTACCGGAAGATAAGGTAGAGGCCAAGAAGATCCGATGGATGGCGTCTCAATACGTCATCTTAGACGGAGCCCTCTACAAGAGATCGTTCTCCTAGCTACTACTAAAATGCCTAGGACCCACTGATGCAGATTATGCTTTGAGAGAGGTCCACGAGGGCATATGCGGGGATCACTTGAGAGGCAGATCTCTAGCATACAAGATTATTCGACAGGGGTATTACTGGCCCTCCATCCAGAAGGACTTAACTGATTTCGTGCGGAAGTACGACCAATGCCAGAAATATGCCAATGTACAGAGACAACCTGCGAGTCACCTAACTCAGTTGGTAGCCCAATGGCCTTTTTCCCAGTGGGGGATGGACATTCTTGGCCCATTCCCACCAGCATCAGGGCAAAGGAAGTTTTTCCTAGTGGCCATCGACTATTTCACGAAGTGGGTGGAAGCCGAACCATTGGCCCAGATCACAGAAGGCAAGGTAGAAAATTTTATGAAAAATTTCATCATCTTTAGGTTCGGCATATCGCGTGTCATCATCACGGACAACGGGAGACAATTCGGCAATCCGAAGTTCAAGGACTTCTGTGCTCGGTACCATATCCAGCATCGGCTGACATCTGTTGCTCAACCACAGTCCAACGAAGAAGCCGAAGTCACCAACCGGACCATCCTCCATGGTCTGAAGACAAGGTTGAACGCCGCCAAGGGACTTTGGGCCGAAGAGCTAACCTCCGTTCTCTAGGCATACCGAACTATCTCGAGAATGGCCACCAGCGAATCTCCGTTCAACCTGGCCTACGGTACCGAAGTCGTGTTATCTATCGAAGTCTCCCTATAGTCCCTGAGAATTCCAATCACAGAAGAATTGATCTGGATTTGCTATCAAGCACTATGCTACAGGCCCAGATAAAAATGGTGGCATACCAGCAAAAGGTCGCCAAGTATTACAACTCAAGGGTGAAGGAGCAAACTTTCCGCATGGGGGACATGGTATTGCGAAGATCAGAAGTGTCCAGGCCAACGGAATAGGGTAAACTCTCCCCCAACTGGGAAGATCCATATCAAGTCGAAGAAGCCATTCGACCAGGAACATATCGACTTAGGACCCTGGAGGGGAAGGTCCTATCCCAGCCATAGAATGTACAAAACCTTCATAAATATTATAAATGAAAGAGTTCCTGAAATTTCTGTGCAAAGCTTCTCAACCCTACTCAACTTAGAATGGCTAGTTGCATCAACTGAACGACAATAGCCTGAATGACCCGATCTGAAAAATCGGTCAACTGCGCAAAGGAAAGTCTGATCCACTCACCTTATCGGTATGCACGACGAGCGCAATGGATGGTCTAATTAGGCCACCAAAAAGATTAAAGGCGTAGGGATGGTTCTCGCAACCTACCCTACGGTGAATCCGAACACGCGCCGAAGCGGGCCTAAACAACCTACATTAATCATGACAGAAAGTGCACAGGGATGGTGTAAACACCTTACCCTACGAAAAATCCAAATACGTGCCTAAAAAGACCACTGTTATCCTTTCTGTCAACAACAAACATTCTCAGAATGGTCTAATTGACCTCACTTCTTTCCTGTAGATCGAAAGTGGTCTACGGAGTCTACATTACACACAAATCATGATGCAATACATTGCAAAGAGTAAGCGGGAAGAGGTAACAGAAAAGATTTTCCTTTCTTTTCAAATTTTTATACAAAAAAAAAGAGAGAAAGGAAGAAACTTTCCTAAAGAGAGAGTGAGAAAAAAAAAAGAAACTCTCCTAAAGAGAGATATAAAAAAAAAGGAGCAGCAATAGCAGAATCTGGGAAATTTTCAATAACTCCCCGACGGGTTTTTTCCGTACCGTCGGGGAAAGACCTTATGGGACGACGAAGGGCCCCCGGGGTTCCCATCCGAACTCGAGTCCGACCCCTCATCGGAGTCAGAATCGAATTCGTGGCCGGGAAAGGGAACGGAGGGTTTGATATTGTCCAAGCCCTTCAAGTTGTAAAACTTGGAGGCTTTCCTCCGACAATCCCAAAACCCCTGGTGGAAGGAGTCCAGGGCCATCCCGGTGAGCTCATCCTTGAAGGCGGCAGAAGCTCTGAAGTTTGCGATGGTGTCCGCCGCCTCCCTCTTTGCCTCCTTCGTCGCCGTGGTCGCCACCATGACTTGAGCCCAGGCCTCCCTCAACTGAGCCTCCAGAAGGCGGACCTTCTTCTCGAGACGGTCCACCAGAGACTCCTCCTCTTCGCCTCCTGGCCCGGGTGACTCCGGAATTCGCTTCCTCTTGGGGTCGATAGCCCTCATCTTCGCCGCACGACAGACCTCAGAAGTGCTGAACCTCATTGTTAATGGAGGGAGAAAGCCTATGGGGATGATGGCCTTTGACAGCGGAGGGCAGGATCCTATTTATAGAAACCCTGCACCCACAACTAACTACAGGGAAGCATGCTCCACGTCCTTCCCAGCCATGTCAGAAAGAGCCACATGTCCGGGCGACGCTTCGAGAACCAGAAAATCTCTCGGAAGCCATCCCTAGGACAACAACTGCCATCGCTTCGAATCCAAAGAAACTCGCATCGTGCGACGGCATCATTAATGGTCTTTTTTTGGAAAAAAGAGACCCAACGGCTCATAAGGCACAGGAAATTATGACTGTGCAAATTTCGACATGCCACGTAGACAACGATGATCCTAATAAAATCTTCCTAATCACTGATTAGCAGGAAGATGACTTCTGTCTGCCCCAACGGACAAATTTAACATCCGAAGAAAGGTGGCAGTCTTCGGCAACGGAGTTCTGGACCATTCCAGGTTTCGTCCTCACCGATTGAATGGCCTTCGACCAAGACTGCTCAACCAAACAGAAAAAAGAACGGTAAAATCGGTTCTTATCGACTGAACGGCCTTCGGAGGCTATTGTTCTACTAGGCAAAAAAAGAAATGGTACAACCGTTTTAGGCTACATATGAGGCACAACAACGCATGTGCAAAGAAAGGAGAATTCATTTCAAAACCTAGAAAAGCTTCCATACAAAGTTCATTGGCAATACAAATAAGAAAGAAGGAAAATACATCCAGAGTGATCCAAGTCACTCAACGTCAGTAGGGGAAGGCTCCACACCACATGACTGGAGCAACTTGTTAATTTGCTCTGAGAGGACCTCACCAATCTGGGCCGGGATAGGAGAACCTTCAGCTTGGACTCCTCCAGCCCGAGTTACCTCCTGAGCCGGGATTAGAGCTGGGATCACCTCCGGACTTTCGACTAGGATAACAGCCTCCTCCTCCGGACATGGCGCCCCCTCGACCTCCACTACGGCTTCGGCCTCCTCCACTTCTTCTCCTTCCTCTCCAATTATGTTGTAGCAGGGAATGCTGGAAATGTCGATATAAGGGAAGGTCTCCTTTACCTTAGAGAGTCCATCGTTGAAGTCGTGCTGGTAGGCATATAATGATGCTTCATCAATCTCTGTCTGAAATTGTGAAGACATCTTGAAGTCAGCCACGGCACTGTCTATCCGCTTCCTTAAAGATTCAGACTCCCGCCTGGCAGCTTCGGACTCCCTCTTAGCGGCTTCGGATTCTAGGATCGCCTCTTCGGCCCTCCTAGAAGCCTCCTCCGCCACCTTGGACAAATTCTCCATCTTCTCCTGATCCTCCCTGGCAGCCTGCTCCAGGGACTCAACTTGCTTCCTGCTCCTCTTCCACCCTGCCTCTTGTCCCGCTATCCTCAAGTGGGCACCTTTCAGTTCACCTTTTAGTTCGTGAACTTCATCAGTTACCCGAACGAGACGGTCCTCCATGGACTGCTTCAGCTCTTCAGCTACTTCCCTGGCAGCCCTGGCGGTCTGAAGCTCCTCCTTGAGGTCATGGATGAGGCTGTCCACGTTCTCCAGGCCTTCCTCCATGAAGGTGAAGTCATAGACCAACTACATCAAAAAAGAGGAATCGAGGATCAGATAATTCTCGAGGCAAAGGAGGCGGTGATAGTCATACCTGTTGCAGGGCGGTGAAGCCAGAATCGGACACTTTGAGAAGGCTCCAATTCCGAAGAATTGCCAGGTTGTGGGGCAGTATCATACCCTTCAACACCTGCCTGGCTTCGGCCGGGACCAGTAGTCCCCCCATAGGCGGAAGCTCCGAGGAGTTCGTCGAACGGCCTCTGGTTGAAGAAGTCCCGTGAACGAACTGTCCTTCGACTTGCCATGCTTTGGTCCCCTTCGGGACCATCCCTTCGAGCTTTCTTCCAAACTGCAGACCTGGTGGAAAGGGCCTGTGCAACCCTGGAGCTGGGGACTGACTCCGGACCTACTATATCTCCGGTCCTCGAGGGCCCAATCATTTTCCCCTGACTCTCAACGGTCTCTTCCATGACAAAGGAATGAAGCAAGGGAGCGGAAAGAAGTTTCTACATGAGGAATAGACTGGTAGTCTAGAACAGTTCAAGCAGGGGATGGGACGAGGTTGAAGAAGCTTCCTTGGCCGGACCTTCACCCTTCTCCAAAAGAAAAACAAGGGTCTCTGGAGCCCCGCCGGGGGTTGGATTGACTCAAGGTTACCTTGGGAGATAACCCACTTGCGACTCACTGCCAGGATAAGGCATACCTTTCATCCAACGGACGAAGGAAGGCCACCGCAACTATCCAAATCTCAACCAAAAGATTGCCTCAACTACCATGCAACGGGAAAAAGAGAGGCGGCTCCAAGGCCACCCACTTTTTCCTTCCTCTCTAATCCAGGAGTTACAGCTGTCCACCATCTGATTCCCGGATCATGATGGACTATCCCGTTAAGGATTCTGTAATCATCCACCACACCGCCTCTCAGGAGGAAAATGACAAGGCACTAATACTCTCACTTCTCGAGGCAAATCTCCGCTTCGAGAACTGAGAGTAGGGGGCAACTGTTGGGATATCCTGGTTCAAGCTACAAACCGAACTCCGGTTTGACTGGCCGAAGTTCTCTCTCCGGACTATGGACTTCGAACCAAGCCGGGGACAAGCCGATTGCAGGCGACCCAAGACCACACGCCGGATGGCAACATCCGAAGGCCAGTTCTTCAGGTGACATCTTCGGCCTCGACCGAAGACTGAACTCCTCTTCAACTTCCGAAGGTACGTACTTCGGACCCCGCCGTAGACACGAGCTCTGGCCTTGGGGAAATACCAAGTCTTCGACTCACGCAAGGGGAAACCCGAAGCTTGGATCACAATCTATTCCAAAAAGGCAACTGTAACGAACGGTTACAATCGACACTCATCATGCCATGATCATGGCGCGCGACTCCTGCAGCCACGCCTCCGATCTGACCGGAACAGCTCATTGACAACCCACGATCGCCAATCATGGGAGAGATTGGCTCCCCATGATCACCGGAAAAAGAGCGGGCCACAGGCCGGAGGCCTTCTTTTAAATATGGATAAGAATGGTAGCTCGAGAGGTACGCGAATAATCTCGCACACATACGCTTGTAATCTCCAAGAGCCTTTTCTCTTCCACTCTTTCTCGACACCTTTCCCATTCTGTGGCTGGAATCCGCCACTGACTTAGGCATCGGAGTGTCCCCTGCCGGAACAACTCCGGTAAGAGACCTGTTTTGCAGGTGAACCAGGGAGCGGTCCTGCGACGTAGTGGCTCTGACCGACCGATCCAGTGAGTCCACGCCAACAAATCTCATAAAAAATGATAAGAGTCCGTTTCCGTAGAAGATGAATCTGGAAATAATCCCTTCTAATTAAATAAATAAAGTTTTTAGTATCAGAGTAACAAACATAAGCCACCCTATCGATAACCTTTCAAAATGAGTTAAGCACCCTCCCTCTAAACCGTTGTAGAGCTGTAACTCTCGAATACAAGATTCCTTGGAACTTTTTCCTTGCACCAAATGACTTTTTTGGAACGCTCTTGCTCTTTTCTTCCCATCCATTACAATGGATAAAAGAGCAACCCTTTCAGCATTCCCCTAAGCAGCACTATCACCATTCTCCCTGGACAGTGTTACGAGACCATGGAATCTCAAACCCTTTTTTTTTTTTCGGTGAAGAATCTAAAACCCTTTAGCAACGTTATTGGTTCACCTAAAAATAACTGGGCATGGCTTCTAAACTTGCAAACATCTGGTAAACTTCTCCACAAAGCATGCGAATGAACCACGAGATTGGCTCCCATCTACTCAAATATTCACGGGGACTTATCGATTGCATTTGATAATTATACTAGGCAATCCAATGTAGCCATATGATATCAAGCCTCTTTGATTGTCCTTGCTTTGGCTAGCAAGGTATTTTGGGATAGGACATCTCTAGCACTATCATCATGTGTAATGTATTATGGGTCCCACCGATGTGGTGGGACCCATCTTATTAAAAGGATGATTTAAGGCCTATGGAGATTCGGAGGGGGGGGGAGGGGGGCGGAGCGAACGTGCGACAGTAGAAAGAAACCAAGCGGCGCAGGGGAGAGAAACAAAAGAGGAAAAATATATTTTGATTTTTTCACGTCTTGATCGGACGGTAATTCAAAATCCGATCAAGATGAAATTTTAGTATGTTATTCATGATAGCGTGCTCTACAAAGTGAACGGTTCGGATCACTATGATTCCTCTTGTGTAATCGATAAATATTTGACTTTGGTGAGATCTTTCCTGTTTTCTTCCTATATTCCTCAGTAATATTTATATTTTATACTGAGATGATCATCATATACTATTTGGAGAGTCTCTAGTTTGTTAGAGAGAAAAACCTTCCTGTATCCATTATTTGATTATAGTGAAAGTTTGATCTGGTTCCATGCCCCGTGGTTTTTACCTTCATATTGAAGGATTTTTCACGTAAATCCAGTTTTCTTATAATTGGTTTGATTTGCTTTTGCTGGATTGATATTGTTGAGTTATTGCCTATTTCAATCAGCACACAAGGATTAAAATTTATCCTTGGTATAATTATTTGTGATCGTGCTTTAACCTCAACAACTGGTATCAAAGCCTGGTTAGGTAGTAATTGTGCTAATTAAAATAGAGGAGAAATCCAGTATAGTTAAATTAACTTCATCAAATTATTCCTTATGGAGGGTGATGATAGAAGATTTATTATATTGCCGAGATTTGTTTGAGCCAATTGAATTGCAGGGAATAATGCCAAACAATGTGAAAGCTGGTGGTGGAAAAGGTTGAACAGGAAAGCCATAGCTACGATCAGATAATGGATTGATGTGAGTATGATCCATGATGTTGCGACAGAAATGGATGCTTATCAGATTTGAAAGAAGCTAGAAGATTTATATCAACGAAAGAATGCATTGAATAAAGCCTACCTGATTAGAAGAATGGTGAACTTGAAGTATAAAGATGGGCAGAATGCTTCAGAGCACTTAAATAATTTTCAAGAGATCCTGAATTAGTTGGCTACAATGAAGTTGCTTCTTGATGACGAGGTGCATGCATTGATTTTGCTAAGTTCCATACCAGATAGTTGGGAGACGTTGGTGGTCACACTAAGTATTTATACTGCCAGTGATAAACTTATCCTAACTATGGTCAAGGATAGTATATTGAATGAAGCAAACAGACGAAAGGAACAGGGTTTGACATATACAAATTCTGAGGCACTGGTTACAGAGCAGAGGGGGAGAAGTAAAAATAGATCCTTCCATAGTAAAAGAGATGATGGGTCCTGTTGCCGACCTTACCGCGGTGACCTTGCATTTATAAATGGGCTAATGGTTCTGTGATTGTATTCCTTGTGCTGTATGTAGATGACATTCTTTTAATCGGGAATGACATCCCAGCACTACAAAGAATAAAGCTCTGGTTGTCATCTCAGTTCTCTATGAAGGACTTGGATGAAGCCTCTTACATACTGGGTATGAAGATCTATATAGATAGATCTAAGAGGCTTCTGGGACTGTCCCAGTCTACGTACATCGATACCGTACTAAAACGATTCAGCATGAAGAATTCCAAGAAGGGCTATCTCCCGATAGGCACTGAAATTGATCTTTCTAAAAGGAATTGTGCAACAACTCCTGAGAAAAAAGAGCGTATGAGTAGAATTTCATATACTTCGGCAATGGGTTCTATCATGTACGCCATGACATGTACTAGACCAGACGTGGCATACTCACTAGGCATAGTGAGCAGATACCAGTCTGACCCAGGTGAAGCTCATTAGAAAGTAGTAAAGATCATCCTTAAGTATTTATGAAATACTAAGGACCAATGACTAATTTATGGTGAATCTGACTTGAAACTTGTGGGGTATATTGACTCTAGTTTCCAGTCATATAAAGATGATAGCAAGAATGTGTCAGGTTTTATCTTTACCCTGAATGGAGGAGCTATCTGCTGGAAAAGTTCCAAGCAGCCTACTGTGGTGGACTCAGTATGCGAAGCAGAGTACATTGCAGCATCTAATGCAGCAAAGGAAGCTATGTGGTTGTGGAAGTTCCTTGGTGAGCTGGGAGTAGCACCTTCCCTGGATGGTCCTGTTCCGATGTACTGTGACAACACTGGAGCCATTGCTCAAGCCAAAGAGTCGAAGTCTCATCACCGCACAAAGCATATTCTATGGCGCTATCACCTTGTATGAGAGATCATGGAACGAGATGACATTGACCTTCAGAAGATCGATGGAAAGGAGAACCTGGCTGACCCCTTCACTAAAGCCGTCGAAGTTCAAGAGTTCGACTGTTATAAATGGAAAATGGGAATGAGATTCTGTACTGATTGGCTTTAGTCCAAGTGGGAGTTGTTGGGAATTATGTCCCAAAGCCAATCGTCTAAGCTGGAGATAATTATGTTATTTTGTATTTTGTATATGAATTCTTTAATAAATAAAAGTTATTTATTTTAGCTGTCCATCATATTTATTTTTTCTGTAAAGAACTCTTGTGTGATGGAGTCCTTAGAACTACATTGTTTGATATAGAGAGGATATATCAAGTAGTTCTTAAACCGGTTCACAACCAAAGGATACATTGTTATAGGACGACGATGTATCAAGTATAGGTTGTTGTATGTCGCATTTGTTGGTTGTCCTCTTAACCAAAGAGTGTGGAGACACTGGTGTGACATGCGAGTGAAATGTATGACATCTCACTGAACGTGACCATCTGCGGAGCTCCCTTCTGCCAAAGGGTTGCTCGCGAAGGGATATGGGTATATGTGTCCCTTAGACCTGAGGTCACCATGGCAGCTTGCAAGCAACTCACTATACTTTGGTACCGGACTATCTGGATTTCTAATCCAGTGACGGAAGGTTTCTGGGTATAGTCAAGTACTTGTGGAGCGGTGGTGGATCAAGATGGAATTGACCTCTCTAAATAGTTTTGAGTGAATGACTCACTATGTCTCAATTCAGCAAAACCTTGACCTGGGTAGTTCTTGTGAGGAGTCACATAACTTGTGAGGTTGAGACATGATCTAAATAGACCAAATTAGGGTTGGCAGTCGAATCCTAGGTCATCCTGAGCATTACAAGGTCAAAGGGATGAATTATGCGGCAACCATATGCTAGAGGTTCTTGTGAGGTGCTCTGCATCTTCGACCTATCCGGACATCGGGTATCATTGCTAGATGAGGACTTTGACTGGTACTGAAAATGTTCCAGTGCTACCGGCTTAGTGTTCGAACCTATGGGGTCACACACCATAAAGGATTTCTATCTGATCTTTTGGCTAATCGACGATTGAGAATCGTTTGATGTCATCGGAGGTCAATTTGATTGACCAGGTTCCAAGTGTCGATACTTGAAATTTTGTAGGTGTCGACACTTAGTGAAGTGTCGACACTTGGCATTTTTTGAGTGTCGACACTTCCTGTGATGAACAGAATTCTGGGAGAATTTCGTGGAGGATTTTTGGGTATGTTTTGACCTGGTTTGGATTTCGAATTCAAACCAGATTTGGCTCCAAGGTTATTTGGTATGAAGGTCATACTTACCTCTTTGGGTTGGACTCTTTTGGTATGACCTTGATCCTCTCCCTCATTCTCTCCCCTCATCTCTCCTCCTTCCTCTTTCTCCCTCTCCTTGCTGCCTCTACAAATGAGAGTCATTTCAGAGGCTGCCAATAGTTAATTCAGTTTTTGAGAGAAAAACTTTAAGAGAGGAAATAGAGAAGGGTTGTGAGAGGTTTTAGGATTGGGTGTGAGTTACCTAGCACTCTAGCTAGGTCTTGGGAAGAGAGGTTTTAGGAAGGGGTTCCTGCTCTCATCCTAGTCTTCCTGGAAGAAGAAGATCAGCCAAGGATCCCGAAGAGCTAGCACTCCGAGGGAGTTGATCAGAGTCGAGCCCAAGTGTGGACATCCTGTAAAGGCCAGACGCGTGTATGGCTCGAGCGCCCTCCTCCTTCTCACAGCTCTTCACTGCTTCTCTCCAGCACTTTCCGAGGTATAGAGGTATGACCTTTATATTTATGTTGCTTTCTTGTTTTTGATGTTACATGCATCTAGGTCTTTATACTAGTTCTTGTTGCGGGCAGATCGGTAGATCGTTTAGATCTATCTACCAAGCCTTCCACTTTGCATGTCTAAAAATATTTTAAAATGCATTTCTTCTGCCATCTTTTCTTGCATATTGTATGCTAGGTGTAGGTATTTTTCACCTTCAATGGTATCAGAGCAATAGGTTCCTTTTTGTAGTATAATGATGCTAGCATGCTAATAACATCTCCTTTCTTTCTTAAGTACTTGGATTGAGTGCTTTACCAGGCTGTCCGGTCATAGGAGAGAAGTAGGACTGCAAGACCCTCTCTTCCCATTCAATGGGATCTCCTATGGCACGTAGGGGTGCCACTATGATTGGCTCTTGAAAAAGAAAATAAAAAGAAAGAAAAATTTGTAGGTTAAAAATGTCTTAATCTAATGACATGATCATAAAATGACTTTAGATAAGATCTAAGAGTTATTTTTGATCAGTTTTGTTGAATGTTTGGAGAAACATTAAATTTGAAATCACTATTTTTTCGTTGTCTCAGGCTGTGAGTCGATACTTGGCCTTTGAAGTGTCGACTCATGCAAAAATTTCCTGCGATCTGGTTTCTATTTTTCTTCTGAGACAGGCTGAAGTGTCGATACTTGACTCTGAAGTGTCGACACTTGATCCTGAAGTATCGACACTTGACCTTTGAAGTGTCGATACTTGAGTGCGTGTTAGAAAACATGTTGTTATGTTTTTTGTTCCCCGTCTTAGGCCTTGAGTCGATACTTGCTCTTGAAGTGTCGACACTTGGCTATAGAAAATACTGAAAACAGTGAATTCAAATTTTGTTTTATTGTAAAATTATTTTACACTGATAAATTAAAATTATTTTAATTTATTTAAGGTTATTGAACTTAATTTTGAATTAAGATTGACTAAGAACTCTAGAAATATGATTCGAAGATCTTAAGTCATTTCAATAAGCCTTAAGGGTTATGGGTTAGCTTCTATTAGGTCCTTAATTGGGTTAAACCTAAGTTCAGATGCATTGGTCTAATTAGAGAACTAATCTAATCAAATGTTGAGTTAGGATTTCTTCTCTAGATCTATCTAATTGTTAGATTGATTAGTCCATAATCTAAATGGATATAATTTGTGGCTCAATAGAAAGCCCGAGTCTTTAGGCTAGTCTAATCGAGTTTGATGAATCGATTGGTGTCCCTCCCGGCTGAGGACTCCATCGTTCTCCTCGTTAGAGGATGACGTTCCCCTCGACATAGGAAGGCGGTTGCATCCGGGTAGAATAACCATTGGAAGCCCTAGGGTCCCTAGGATTCCTCCTGCTATCCTTGCTCCTCCCATCTCCGCCGTCGCCCCTTCGATGGCGGAGGCTCCTTCCAGTCCCTCCGATTTTATTTCGATGATGATCGGAGAAGATCTTTCCTGGATCTGGGACATGTATGGGGTTCCAGTTCCATCCAGCTCTTGCTCCCGTGCCCTGGAGAGCGAGTTACCTAGAGTGGCCCTAGCCGGGTTACTTTCTACGAGGACTTCCTTGCCGGGGGTCTTCGTTTTCTGCTCCATTCTTTCTTCCTTTCCTTTCTCGGCCACTTCCACCTCGTCCTGGCCCAGTTGGCTCCTAATGCCATTAGGGTCATCTTCGCCTTCATTGTCTTCTGTCACTTTCACGGGTTTGTTGCCCGTTTCTCGCTATTCAGGGCTCTCTTCACCCTGAAGCGTTATTCTACCGATGATGGTTCATGGTACCTCTTCTCCCGGCCTAGGTGTCTCCGGTTCGACCTCCCCACCTCCATCAAGGGGTGGAAGAATCGATTCTTCTTTGCCTCGGTCCGGGATGTTGATTGGGTCTGGAGCGAGCCAGATCGGTCCCCGAACCGGAACTTCCAAGTTGAGCCAGCTGACCGAGAGGTCCACTCCCAGTTGTTAGGTGATGTGGTTCCCTCCCTCGAAGTTCTGCTCTCGGAGCAGAATTTGTTCGAGGTGGGGGTTAGCCTGATCCGGACGATTGGTGAGGCTCCTCACCTCTTCCCTTCTTTCTTTCTTCTTCTATTTTTTTTTTTGAATCCCCTCTAACTTTTCTCTTTTTCCAGGGATGAAGTTCTTCGTGGATAGCCTGGTGGAGTCGGCCCGGAAGAGAAATGCTTCGGGCGGAGCCCAAGACACTCCACCGAAGAGGGCTCGAGTGGAGATGGATCAGGGGCCCAGGCCCACCCCAGCCTCTGAGCAGAGGGCGGTGGATGCGGCCCCTCGGCCACCTCAGCAGCAAACTCCCACCCCAGAGATCATCGACATTGACGAGAACGGGGAGGAGGAGCGACCGGTGCCTCCTCCGACGGTCGCGGCGACCAGTGCCCTGACGGTAGCCTTGACTGTGGTGGCAACCTCGTAGACCAAGTCTTCGCATGCCGAATGGACTCCTGGTCAGCCCTCCTCCGAGCCCCGCCTCGCACTGACAGGGCTTCATAGCAATGCCTCTGTCATCCGA
Organism: Areca catechu; assembly: GCA_021397845.1. NCBI lineage: Eukaryota > Viridiplantae > Streptophyta > Magnoliopsida > Arecales > Arecaceae > Areca > Areca catechu. The sequence goes on along the minus strand of CM038049.1, from coordinate 1,215,964 downwards.
GACCAGGGCCTAGCAGAAAAGATGATGGAGTATGCGACCCAGCCTCGGGACCGTCGCTTGAGGGGTGACCGGGACTACATGGCCGCACTGCTCGAGATCCTTCCCCAGCTCTTCACGGTGAGTATCCAGCACCTCCCCTTAATGTTCCAGTTGGATTGTTAAGGAGTCCTAAACTCATCTTTGATGCAGATCGAGATTGATGTGCTCCTTCTCCACGACTTCTTCACTTCTTCTGCAAGGAAAGAGGTCGAAAGGGAGAAGAAACTGGCCAAGCTCGCGACCGACATGGATGACCTGGTAGAGAAAGGTCATGAGCTGAGGGAGAGCAACCAGGCTCTCCGAGGGGACCTAGCCCGTGCTGAAGGGCGCATCAGGGACCTCGGGTCTCCCGGTCCGAGGAAAGGGTCTTGAATCAGCGCCGTGATAATGAGGACACGACGGAGATCTCTCATCTGGAGGGGCGATCCCGGTCATTGGAGAGTCGGGTCGATGAGGTCCTGGCAGAACTGATGGCGACCAAAAACAAAACCTCTTACATCTCAAGGCTACTGGAGGTCGCATAAAGGGAGGCCCAGGAGGCCGTGCCTAAGTTCTGGGCCTCCCAGGAGTTCAAGGATGAGATCCATGAGGCTGCTGTGGACTCCTTCTTGAAGGGCTTTGGGGTCTGCCAGGAGAAGGTGGCCTTCCTCTTTTCGGAGCTTGATCTGGCCGGAGTCATCCTTGGTAGCCCCAGGGGGCAGTCCGAGGAGTCGGCAGTGCCGGGAGTAGTTGACGAGGGGACCGCCGGGCAACCTGCTGGGGAGGCAACCGGCGACATGGAGGCTTCCCAACCTAGGACGGAACCAGTGATGGAGTGACCTCGGGTCCCTCATTTTGTGTCCTAGTGTAGGGTTTTTGTTTTGTTCCTTTGGGTCACCCGGCCTGTCGGGCCCCTTTCATTTGTATGAATCCTCCATACTTAGAAATGAAGCTCTTTTCCCTTTTTATAGCTTAGTGTTCTTGTCTTCAACTCTTTGTTTCGCTCCTTTGTTGATGGTGGGTCTGAACCCCCTATTTTTTCTTCCTCCTTTTCTTTTTTTTTTTGGTTGGAGCCAAGTCTGCAACTTTGATTTGAAGTTCGACTTTGCCTCTTGGCCAAAAATCAGGTTCAGGAGGCCTCCAGGCTTCAACGTGGGATTCCTGGAGCTTCCGACTCGTGTTTCATAAGTCTTTGATGCCGGGACTTTGTTTGCCGGAACTAAGTTTCGTGCCTTTGCACCAGAACTAGGTTCCGTGCCATCTTCCAGATTGATGGGACTTCATCCCGGAACAAGTTCCATGCGGTCTTCCGGACTGAACTCCAGGATTTCATGCCAGAACTGGGTTCCGTGCGATCTTCCAGACTGATCTCCAGGATTTCATGCCAGATTGGGTTCCGTGCAATCTTTCGGACTAAACTCTGGGATTTCATGCCAGAACTGGGTTCCGTGCTATCTTCCAGACTGAACTCTGGAATTTTATGCCGGAACTGGGTTCCGTGCGATCTTTTGGACTGAACTTCGAGATTTCATGCTGGAATTGGATTTCGTGCGATCTTCTAGACTGAACTCCGGGATTTCATGCCGGAACTGGGTTCCGTGCGATCTTCCGGACTGAACTCCGATATTTTATGCCAGAACTAGGTTCCATGCGATCTTCCGGACTGGACTCCAGGCTTTGTATTTCCCACGAACTGCTTGCGGGACTTTTGCCTCGCCTTTGCTCGCCAGACTTAAGGTCAGGCGACGATAGTCCTACGAGACAGAAACAAGCATTGCACTAAAGAGAACTTTATTATTAATGTTCAAGAAGTCTTACATCATTGGTAATACATCCTCAAGTTTGTGGCATTTCATGTCCGCGAAAATCGCACCCCATCGAGCTCGGCGAGGTAGTAGGCACCGTGAGGGAGCACTTCGACCACCCTATAAAGGCCTTCCCACTTTGGAGAGAGCTTACTGTATTCTCATGGTTGGGAGGCTTCGGCACGTCGCAACACCAGTTCTCCTGGGTGGAAGGACTTCAGTCTCACCCTGGAGTTATATTATCTGGCCACCCGTTGCCGGTAGGCCACCATTTGAACCCGAACCTTGTCCCTCGTTTCTTCAAGTAGATCCAGATTGAGCAGGAGCCGTGTTGGGTTCTCGGCTTCATCATATTGCTCTACATGCAATGTCGGCAGACTGAGTTCCACAGGAATCATTGCTTCTGCGCCGAAGATGAGGTTGAATGGAGTTTCATCCGTGGCCATCCTTGGCATTGTGTGATACATCCACAGGACACTGGAAAGTTCTTCGGCCCATCGACCTTTGGCCTGATCTAACATGGTTCGGAGCCCTTGAAGGATGGTCCGGTTGGTCACCTCGGCCTCCCCATTGGTCTAAGGGTGTGCTATCGAGGTGAAACGATGATGAATGTCGAGGTTGCTACACAACTTCTCGAACTCCCGATTGTCGAACTGTCGTCCGTTGTCGGTGATGATGGTGTGAGGGAGCCCGATATGACATACGATTGATTTCCAAAAGAATCTGCTGACATTTGCTTCCATGATCCGGGCTAGCAACTCAGCCTCGACCCACTTCGTGAAGTAGTCGATGGCGGCTATCAGGAACTTACACTGTCTGGATGCAGGAGGAAAGGGACCAAGGATATCCTGCCCCACTGGGAAAATGGCTAGGGGACAGAAAGCTGGGAGAGCGGCGCAGCCGATTGGCGTTGCACAATGGCGTGACGTTGACAGTGGTCACACCTCTTGACAAAGTTGGCTGCATCCTCTCTTATCATTTCCCAGAAGTATCCCTGGCGGAGGGCCTTGTATGCCAGAGTTTTGCCCTCCACATGATTTCCGCAGAGGCCTCCATGTATCTCCTGGAGCAAGACTGCTGCCTCCATGGATCTCAAATATTTGAGGAGTGGATAGGAGTAGGACCTTCGGTAGAGCAATCCATCCATCAGCACGAAGCGCGTGGCCTTCCTCTTGATGAGGCCGGCCTCTATCCGATCCTCTGGCAAAGTACCGTCCATGATGTATTTAACGTACTTGTCCATCCAGCTGGGCTCTTGGATAACCTGCTGGATCTCTCTGGGGGTTCATAGCTCGGGACCTGAAGATGCTCGATGTAGGCGCGACCCAATGATGCATCCGACAAGGTTGCTAGTCGGGAGAGGGCATCAGCACGAGTGTTTTCTCTGCGTGGAATGCGGGAGATGCTAAAGCGCTTAAAACCTGCCACACTTGCACGTACCAACTCCAGGTACTTCGACATTTGAGGGTCCCGGGCCTTGAAGTCGCCTGAGACCTGCCCGGCCACCAACTGTGAGTCGGTGAAGACCTTCAAGTTAGTCATGCCCAGTTCATGGGAAACTCTTTGTCCCACGAGGAGCGCTTCATACTTCGCCTGGTTATTAGTAGCGGCGAACTGGAGGCGAAACACGCACTCAGCGACGACCCCCTCGCTATTAGCGAGGATGAGTCCGGCTCCACTTTTGTCGGAGTTGGAGGCTCCGTCCACATATAGGACCCAGATGTCCTCCTCCGGTTCAGGTCCTGATTGTTGATTCTGGGGGCTCTCTTCCTGTCCCTCGCCCAGGCCTGCACACTCAACTAAAAAGTCAGCCAGTACCTGCACCTTCATGGACGACCTCGACCGGTAGGCGATGTCGAACTCGCTGAGCTTCAGGACCCACTTTGCTAGTCATCTGGACATATCGGGTCAGCTGAGCATGGCCTTTAGCGATTGATCCATCAGGACCGCGATCGGGTGCACTTCAAAGTAAGGCCTGAGATGTTGGACAGACATAATGAGCGCAAAAATTAACTTCTCGGATCGAGAATACCTGAGCTCGGCATCGCGAAGAAGCTTGCTTATATAGTATACAGGTCTCTGGATCCCTCCATCATCCGTTCGAACCAGGATCGAGCTGACAGCCTCCGGAGTAACCACCATATACAGGAGGAGCTCTTCTCCCTCTGGTCGGGAGAGCAGTGGTGGTGATGCTAGGGTCTTTTTTAGCTTCTCAAATGCCTCTTGGCACTCCTTCGTCCAGGCGAAGTCATGCATCTTCCTCAGCACCTTGAAGAAGGGCTGGCAATGATCGGCAGATCGTGAGATGAACCAGCTTAAGGTTGCTATCCGGCCGGTGAGTCGCTAGACTTGCTTCTTGGAGGTAGGCTGCTCCATGTCAAGGATCGCTCGGACCTTCTCTGGGTTGGCTTCGATTCCTCTTTGGTCACCATGAAACCAAGGAACTTCCCCGCTGCTACACCAAAAGCGCACTTCACCAGGTTCAACTTCATCTGGTGGAGGCGAAGGTTGTGGAAGGTCTCCATCAAGTTGTCGACATGGTCCGAGATCGGCTTACTCATCACGAGCATGTCATCCACGTACACCTGCATGTTGCGGCCAATTTGGTCTGTGAAGACCTTGTTTACCAACCGCTGGTATGTGGTGCCAGCGTTCTTCAAACTAAAGGGCATCATTTTGTAGCAGTATATCCCACGGTCCATGATGAAGGCGGTATGCTCCTTGTCCTCTAGATACATCCGAATCTGATTATACCCAGAGAATGCATCCATGAAGGAGAGGAGACGGTGCCCCGAAGTGGCGTCCATGAGCTGGTCGATCTTCGAGAGGGGGAAGCTATCTTCCGGGTAAGCATGGTTGAGGTCGGTGTAGTCCACACAGATCCTCCATTTTTTGTTGTTCTTCTTGACCATCACCACATTCGCCAGCCAGCTGGGTACTGCACCTCGCGGACGAAGCCAGCGGTGAGGAGCTTCTCCACCTCATCGTTGATTGCCTTTTACCTTTCTGTGGCAAAGCTCCTCTTCTTCTGCCAAACTGGACGCATTTCATATCAATCTTCAACTGATGGATGATGACATCCAGGGAGATACCGGCATATCTATCGCAGACCAGGCGAACACGTCTGCATTCGCCCGAAGGAAACTCAGCAAGCGAGCTCGCTCGTCTTCCGGGAGTTGGGCTCCTATCTGCACCGCTCTCAGTGGGTCCGAGCCAAGGGGGTACATCAGTAGGTGCTCAACGGGGCCACCCCTAGGGTCCTGTGCCCTTTGGTCAAGGTCGTCGATGTCAGAATCGAGCTCGGCACTCTGGGCTCCAGGTACAGCTTACAAACAATGCGGGATGGGCTGAGCTGCCCCCCTCATCTCTCCCACCCCGTAAGGGGTAGGGAACTGTACCAACAATCTTTTGGTGGAAATGACTGCATCGAGCTAGTTGAGCCCGGGATGGCCTAGGATTGCATTGTACGGTGACGGGAGTCTGACAAAAGTGAAAGTCATCATGACTGTGCTCTGTCAGGGTGGAGTCCCGGCGGTGATAGGGAGGGTGATTTCTCCCTCGACTCCCACAGAATCTCCGGTGAAACCTATGAGAGGGGTATGCATTGAACTTAGCCAATCATGAGACAAGTTCATCCGAGAGAAAGTATCGTAAAAAAGCACGTCCATGGAGCTCCTACTATCAATCATAATACGGTGTACAGGATGCTTGGCGATGGTCATCTCAACCATGATAGCATCATTGTTTATATTTTCTCCTTCACCTCCCTTCCCCTTCTCTAAAAGAAGTACATTTTCTAGATCTCCTCCCTCCCGGGCTCTCTTCGATGCGTGCCCTATTCCACAGGCTTCGCTGTGGGGCGGTTGTCGACTACAGGAACAGGGAGAAGGGCCGTAAGTGGTTGATCCTCCGTCAGAGCCTCATTTCTCATGAACTTCCTAAGATAGCCCCTCCTGATCAGGTCCTCGATCTTCCTCTTCAGATTATGGCACTTCTCAGTGTCATGGTCATGGTCATGATGGAACTAGCAGTACTTTATCTTGTCACGATCTCTGAGGGGGAGGTTGGCGAAGATAGCGCTCGCCCTCTATCTCCATAAGGATCTTTGTCCTTGGAGCTAGGAGGGGAGTGAAGGTTTGCTCGAGGATGGGACCATTCTTCGACTTCGGTCCCGATCGAAAGTCTGCAGGCAGCCCGGGCTTCCGTGTTCTGGGCACATCCCTCGGGATAGACTTCTTCGAAGGCTTCCAGTCCAGTTTTCTCTTGGTACGGTCAGCTTCCTCAGCGCGGATGTACTTATGGATGCGGAGGAGTTTTGGTGCGGGCACCAGACTCAGAAGAAGACTTCAGAGCTCCATTTGGATCTCTGATTGACATTGCCCGAGAAATTAGGGTTTGTAATAAAGGTTGACCTGGTCAACCAGTTTATTTATTTTATTTAGTCACCATTTAAATTTTGTTGAGTCATGTTGACTCAGTGCAAGTCCCAATGTGGTTTCAATTTGGTCCAAAATGGTGCCACATTTGTCTTCCAATCAAATCAAAGTTCAAGCAAGTGGAGGCCACACTCCAAGCCACACGCCCAGCCACACTCCGAGCACACGCCAGAGTCCAGGAGGCGCCACAGAGGCATCCCAGTGTCATGGTCCCCACATCCAAAGAAGAAAAAATCAAATTGGAGGCTACTTTAAAGGAGGCGCCCATACCTGCCTATTTTACCTAAGCAAAGAAGGAAGAAGACTTCTCTTGGAGAAGAAATCAAAGAAGGACATCCAACCTACTCCTAATTGAAGTTCAAATCAAAATCAAAGAGCTTAACTTGGAGTGGAAGAAAAGAAGAAATACCATAAGAAGAAGAGGACTCCAAATCCAAATCCAACTCCAAAGGAGGCACCAAAAAAAATTCAAAAAAAATTCCTTTATGGCTGTCCCAATTTTTTTTGAACTCTTGGTCGGCCAAGAGAGAAGATTTTCTACCTAATCTAGTGGTTGGAGGAGTTTAGTCCCACATGGGAATTTGTACAAGCTTGGAGAAAATTTTAGGTCTATATAATAGACCTCTCTTTGTAACTTTAAAAAAATCAATGAAGAAAATTATTTTTTGCTATTCTCTTGTGTTGAGTAACCTAGGTTTCTCTTCTTCCGCACTATTATAAGTGTTGAGCTCCGTGAGGGGGTAATCCGGGTTCCATTGGAGCCTTGAGGAGGTGAGAGATCTCCATCTTTATCCAAAACCCTAGGTTAGCCACTTGAAATTCCAAAACCCTAGCCGTCCTTCATTATTTTCAATCCATCAAACCCTAGCTCCATCCATCTCCCACGGCCTCTCTCTCTCTACAAGTCCAGGCCGTCCACCTTCATCCAGATCCAGTTCGGCAACTTCAGATCCAGAGCAAGTTCCAAGGAAAATCACATCAACATCCAGGAGAATCCAGTTTTCAGCAATTTCAATCTTCAAGTTCATCAACCTGGTAAATCTTTCCCTTGACTCTCTGATTCCATCAATTGTTTTTCTTCTCTTCCAGATCTTGAGTTCAGGAGAAGCCAACCGGCCAAAGGACCAGTATTGGAGGATCCATTACGAAGATATCTGAATCCGGGATCCAACAATCTGCTCGGGAGAGTTCCTCCACCAAAATCTGTGAAGATCATTGTCTGGTTAGATAAACCATCTCTTCTCGTTATTTCTGTTCTTTTGAAAGTTCGGAGCGAAACCCTAGGTCTGGGAGTTTCTCAACCCCTAGCGATCCGTTGCTTCTGAACTACTCTGATACTTTAGTTTCCTTAAAATTGTGCTTTCAATTATCATATTAGTATCTTTCAATGTTAGGTTAACTTTTCTTTGATTTGAAGCCAACTTCTACAAACATATAAAAACAACAAAAAAATTAGTTAATCTTAATTTACTTCCGCATCGCGTCCCTTTATTTGTTCTGCATCAAGTTTAGAGTACGTCTTGGGTGGCTTCTTGTCCAAGGAATATGTCAGACGGAAGGTCTTGAGCCCTTGCTTCAACGCCAGCATGGCAGCGGGCTCGTCTAGGTCGTAGATCTCCAAGGCAGCAGTCTTGAAACGGGTTACATAGTTTCGCAGGAGCTCATAGTCTTGCTGTCGAATGGAGAAGAGGCTATCCACCTCCCTTGGCACCTTTCGACAGGTGTCGAAGTGGGCCACAAACCTCTTCTTTAGATGCTGGAAGGAGTCAATGCTTTCAGGCTCGAGACGGGTGAACCAGACTCGAGCGGCCTTCTTGAGGGTAGCCGGAAAGATGATGCACAGGAGGGCGTCTGTCATCCCCTGGACTCTCATAAGGACTTTATAGCTCTCCAGGTGGTCCAGGAGGTCGGTGGTCCCATCGTAGGGATCCACCCGAGGCATGCGGAATCGACTCGGAATTAGTTCATCTTGGATTTTCCGGGAGAAGGGGGGTCGGGCGTTATAGCCCACTGGCTCATTTGGGGAGCCCTCCATGTTAGCTAAATGGCGGGAGAGCTCCGTCAGTTTGCACTCTTGCTCTTCTAGGCACATGATGGCCTCATCAGTGAAACCTTCCACTTAGGTCGCTGGAGAAGAAGGGGTTGACAAGTCATGGCAGGGGGCCTTGCCCCGGCGGCGCTTGCTGCGCTTGGCAGCATCATTGTCGTCCGTCGGGGATCGGCTCTTATGGTCCGCCAACCCAGTGTGATTCCTCTTTATGGGGGTCTGGTGACTCTCACGGGGGTTGGTTGTGGCCCGCAGATGGGATGGCTTGCCTTGAATGGAGCGTAGGCTTCCACGAGGGCCCACGGCTCGGGCCGTGAGGGTCCCTGGCTAAGCTCGAGTGGCCAGGGAGCGCTGTTGATGCTTCAACTACCTCATAGCCACTGTCAATGCTTGCATCTGTTGGACCAGTGCAGCATACTGACCGTCTATCGAGGGCAGCTGAGGAGTGGGAAGTTCCCTCTCCGAGATGCGAAGGCCCGGGGGAGAGGGGACTTCTCTCGCTCGACTGGTGGAAGCTTTACATCCGCGAGTCACCATCATGCTTAGAGTCGAGCTATTCTCAAGCTCGTGGGGGGCTTGTTCGTAAAAGGGCTTTCGCTCGTCCCTACCTGGTATGCCAATCTATTGCCGACTTTACCACGGTAGCCTGTAGGTGTGGGTCGGTATCGGAGGTCTGCCCCTTTACTCAGGAATCCTAGCATTCCCAGACCTGCAAAATAAGGTTAGAGACCCAGGCCGGGGATCCTGGCGGGGGCACTCCGACGATCAAGTCAACGAGCAGCAAAGTGGAATAGATCCACTAAGGCGGATCCCAAGTGGGTTTCCGTGCTTAAAGGAATTCTTGATGAAGGGATGAGTGAGAATGAGAGAGAATGAGAGTGGGTTAGCACTCCAGTTCTTGTGACTGGGCTTACAGGACTCGCTCCTGGGAGTCCCCTCGGAGCCTCTTCCTCTGGGTTGCTTGCTCTCTCCTTTCATGCATTTGCCCTCTTGACTGCTTACCTTCCTCTTCGCTTATGGGTGCCTTTTTAGATCGCCAGGTGCTTCGGTGCCTCGATTCTCTTGCTACAGGGGGATCTTGGAGGTCAACGGTGTTCGTTGGCCATTCTCTCGAGGTTGCTTCCCCTCACGGTTAGGATTTAAGTGGTGAGCTTGTCTCGTTCGCCGTGCTGTCATGAAGGGGGAACTAGGCAGGACCTCGATCGAGGCATAGGCGCCCTTGGGTCTAAGACATTGATCGCGGCCCTCTCCTTTGGGGGTTCCAGGTCACTGATCATAGGATTTGGTACCTCGATCGGGGTGTCCCTCCTAAACTGGTGCAAACGAGATTACACGCACTGTTACAGATCTGAGGGTGCCGTACTGGGCGTGCCACACCGCGTCGGCCTCAATAGCATCCTCGAAGTTGGCACCCTCGATCCTCCCGATGTTTCATGGAGAAGGCACGACTTCGACCGAGGTGGATCCATCTGGGGGCGCCACCTGGCGAGAGAGCAAAAGTGCCTAGCTTGACTTCGACCGAGGTGGACCCATCTATGGGTGCCACCCGGCGAAGGAGCATAGGTAAGCTCGACTTTGGTCGAGGTGGACCCATCTGGGGGGTGCCACCTGGCGAAGGAGCAGAGGTAGGCTCGACTTCGACCGAGGTGGACCCACCTGGGGGCGCCACCTAGCGAAGGAGCAGGAGTGCTTGACTCGATTATGGTCAAGGTGGACCCATTTGGGAGTGCCACCTAGCGAAGGAGCAGAGGCAGGCTCGACTTCGATCGAGGTGGACCCCACCTGGGGGCGCCACCTGCGAAGGAGCAGGAGTGCCTGGCTCGACTTCGGCCGAGGTGGATCCATCTGGGGGTGCCACCTGGCGAAGGAGCAAAGGCAGGCTCAACTTCGATCGAGGTGGACCCCACTTGGGGGCACCGCCTGGCGAAGGAGTAGGAGTGCCTAGCTCAACTTCGATCGAGGTAGACCCATCTGGGGGTGCCACCTGGCGAAGGAGCAGAGGTAGGCTCGACTTCGATCGAGGTGGACCCCACCTAGGGGTGCCACCTCGTGAAGGAGCAGGATTGCCTGGCTCGACTTTGATCGAGGTGAACCCATTTGGGGGTGCCACCTGGTGAAGGAGTAGAGGCAGGCTCGACTTCGATCGAGGTAGACCCTACCTAGGGCCACCACCTGGTGAAGGAGCAAAGGCAAGCTCAACTTTGGTCGAGGTGGACCCCACCTGGGGGTGCCACCTGGCGAAGGAGCGGAGGTAAACTCGACTTCGATCGAGATGGACTTGACTTGGGGGCACCACCTGGCGAAGGAGTCGGGTTGCCAAGCTCGACTTCGACCGAGGCGGACCCTACCTGGCGAAGGAGCGGAGGTGCCGAGCTCAACTCGAGATGGGCGTGACCGTTGATCAAGCCACTTGGCAGGGGAGCTCGGAAGGGAACATGGCGCGGCGCTGCTTGGCCGCTAGATGGGTCTGACGCGTGCTCCATGTCAGCGATCTTGCCATATCAGGTCCCATGATAAAAATAATCTTGAAAAATCCAGAGGCTGGTCAAAGTCCAGAAAGGATGTTACTTGCTACTACTGTAAAAGGCCAGGATATTTTCAGAGAGAGTGCAGAAAATACAAAAGGGATCAGGATAAAATTAATGGAAAGAAAGAAGAGACACAAAGTACGACTGCAGTTGCATTTGATGATGAGGTCATGATTGCATGTGATGATGCATGTATTAACCTCACATGTAAAGAATCCAATAGGATAATTGATTCAGCTGCCACATATCATGTTACATATTGGAGAGATTTCTTCTCGTCCTACTCCAAAGGTAATTTTGGGCATATTAGGATGGGAAATATTGCGGTAGCTAACATTATTGGCATGGAAGATGTTTGTTTGGAGACCAATACCGGGTGCAGATTGTTGTTAAGAAATGTAAGGTATGTTCCTGATATCCGATTGTATTTGATTTTTTTATGTGTCCTAGATGATGAGGACTACTCCAGTCACTTTGGTGAAGGAAAATGGAAGCTCACCAAAGATTCCCTGGTTGTAGCAAAAGGCAAGAAAGATGACTTTTACAGATTACAGGCTAAAGTACGCAGTGGAGTGATGAATGCAGTTGAAGAAACCTCCACAAATGTGTGGCATCGGTGGCTTGGTCATCTGAGTGAGAAGGGACTTGAGACTCTATCTAGGCACAACCTGCTGGATTTAAAAGGTACACACCTAAGACCTTGCACTCATTGTTTACATGGTCAGTATCATAAAGTTTCATTTCATAAGCTTCACTCTCATAAAAGATCGCATGTGCTAGATTTATTTCACACTGATGTATGCTTTATGACCACAAAGATACTTGGTGGTGTACTTTATTTTGTCACTTTTATTGATGACCATTCTCAAAAGTTATGGGCCTTTGCTTTGAGATCTAAAGACTAGGTAATAGATGTCTTTAAAGAATTCCATGCCAGTGTTGAAAGGGAGAAAAGAAGAAAATTGAAATGCATCCGAGCAGATAATGGTGGTGAATACCGGGGTCCGTTCGAGAGATACTGCTGACAACATGGCATTAGATTGGAGAAGACTATTTCCAAGAATCTCAACAAAATGGAGTGGCAGAGAGGATGAATCGCACCATTGTTGAAAGAATCCGGTGTATGCTTTCTCATTCAAAGTTACCTAGTTCCTTTTGGGGTGAAGCTATGAGGACTGCAGTTGATCTAATTAATCTTTCTCCTTCATATGTCCTTGATGGTAATATTCTTGAGAAGGTATTGTTGGCTCTATCCCATGATTTTGATGAATAACAAAATGTTGAGTACATATTTTGTACTAATGATTAAATTATAGTTTAGTTTTCAGGTTTCAAGCATCTCAAATTCTCAAAACTAGAGTATCATGGCACACTTTGGAAGCAAAGCATTTTTTATGATTTGAGAAGTCTTCTCCATTGAAAATGGATACAAACGGGTTCAATTATTATTTATATATGTTGTACTTAAGTTTCATTGAATATATTTATGTTTTTGGCATGTTTGGAACTTGTTTATGAAAATTTTAGAACCAAGTGTCGAGACCTGGAAGACCAAGTGTCGACACTTTAGCATTTGGCACGCAAAATTTTCTAGTGGCACATCAAGTATTGACACCCAGAACTCAAGTGTCGATACTTGAAACTCAAGTGTCAACACTTAAGTTCTCAAGGTCGACTCAAGGCCTGAGACTTTTTGAAAATACAGAACTTACCTCTGAAGAATTTTTGTATTAAGTGTCGACACCTGAGAATCAAGTGTCGACACTTGAAAGTTCAAGTGTCGACACTTGAAAGTTCAAGTGTCGACACTTGAAAGTTCAAGTGTCGACACCTAAAAACCAAGTGTCGACACCTGACAGCCAAGTGTCGACACCTGATAGCCAAGTGTTGACACTCGGGTTCTGACAGCTTCAACGGATCTATTTTCTGATAGCCTGAATTTGTGTTCTTCAGCTCCTAACGGCTAGTTCTTGATCCATAACAGTCTAAAACGGTTTTTTGGATGTTTTTCATGTATTTAAGCTTCACCAAACTCATTCATGAAGCAAGAGAAAAGAGAAAAGCAAGGAATTATTAAAGAGTGAAAGATCTTCTTCAAGAACTCCACTTCTAAAAGTTAAAAAGGAGAGATTCATTGAAAAAGCCTACATTCCTTTCATTTTATCTTTCCATAAGTGTTCTTGAGAAGATTCCAAGTCAAGTCACATCAAGCAATCATTCAAGAGCTTCAAAGATTCCTCATTCCACTCTAAGAAGAGAGTTTGCTTGTGTTTAAATTCTTGTATTATGAATTTATTATTGTTTTGACCTAGCTTTCAAGGTTCTTGAAAGTAGGTTGTAAGGATTGTTGGTGAGCCAAAGGTATAAAACCAACTAGGGTTTACTTGTGAGCCCGAAGCCAAAACAAGTTATAAGGTTTGTTGGTGAGTCTAGGTGACAAAACCAACTTAGGTTTTGACTTGTGAGCCTTGGAAAACAAGTTGGCTGTAATTTTTGAAGAGATTATAGTAGAAATTCTCAAGGGAAGCTTAGGAAGTGGATGTAGGTGCTTAGAGAGCACTAAACCACTATAAAACTTGGTGTTTGTGTGTGATTGTCTCTTTTTACTACTTGCACTTTAATTCCTGCACTCTATTTATTATTTTCCGCTACATATACTTTAGTGCATTAATCACATTGTTCACAATCACTACAAGGCCTGCACATTATTGTTTTAATTTTTAAAAGATCCAATTCACCCCCCCTCTTGGGCTCCATTTCTGGGCAACAAGTGGTATCAAAGCACCGGTACTCTCTTGTAGGTCCAAGGATCTTGAGTAAAAGATCATGGCAGCCCTAATAGGAATGGGTGTAGTTGAAGGTCAAGCATCAAACCGTCCCCCACTGTTAAATGGCACAAACTACACTTATTGAAAAACTTGCATGCGCATATTCATTCAAGCCATTGATTATAATTTTTGGATGACTATTGTCAAAGGTCTTCATCAGCGAACTATTTTAATTAATGGCATTCCCACTTCCAAAATGGAAGATGATTGGGATGAGAATGACATTAAGCAAATAGAGCTTAATGCTAAGGCTATAAATCTATTGTTTTGCTCCTTAGATCCGAGTGAGTTTAATAGAATCTCTAACTATCTCTCTACTAAAAAAATATGGGACACACTTGAGGTTATCCATAAGGGTACACACGAAGTGAAAACAACTAAAGTTAATATGCTCATTCACACATATGAAATGTTCAAAATAGAACCTATTGAATCTATAAGTGAAATATATACTAGGTTCACCAATATTGTGAATGGCATGAGAAGTTTAGAAAAGATTATATCTAATGGTGAACTTGTCAATAAACTCCTCAGGTCTCTTCCAGCTTTATGGGATGCAAAGGTGACTGCTATAGAAGAAACCAAGGATGTCAACACTCTTCCTCTCGAGCAATTGTTAGGATCATTGATAACATATGAGCTCTCATTAAAATAAAAGAATATGGATATTGACAAGAAGAAGAAAGTGATAGCTTTCAAGTCCATCACAAGAGAAGAGTCAAGCGATGAGTCCGAAGAAGAAGATGAAGAAGATGAGACGGCTCTCATGGCTAGAAAGTTTAGGAGGTTCATGCAAAAGAAGAAGTATATCTTCAAGAAGAAACCTCAAAATGGAGAGCATAGCAAAGAGAAGGAGAAAGAGAAAGAAAAGGAGCAACCCACATGTTTTGAATGCAAGAAACCGTGCCACTTCAAGATGGACTGCCCTTTACTTAAAAAGAGCAGAAGAAGACTAAGAAAGAAGGCTATGATGGTAACCTGGAGTGACAGCGAAGACTCCAGTTCCGAGGAAGAACAACAAGAAGTTGCAAACTTCTGTTTGATGGCCGATAATGATAAGGTATTGTCCGAAACCGAAAATAAATTTACTTTTGATGAATTGCATGAGATTTTTGATGAACTAGTTATTGAATTTCAAAAACTGAAATCAAAGTATAAATTACTAAAGAAGCAAAATCTGATTTTGGCAAAAACAAATGACAAGTATTTAATTGAAAATAATTGCTTGATTCAAGAAAATAAAAAGTTGAATGATAAAGTTTGTCTTCTTGAAAAAGAAAAGGAAGATTTGAAAATGAAAAATTCTCTTGTTTCAACTAATAAGTTTACAAAATAAAACAATGAGATTTTGCAAGAAAACAAAAAATATAAAGAGAAACTTGAAAAGTTAAAACCATTTGTTAAAAAATTTATATATAGTTCTGAAAAATTGAACATACTTTTAAACAATCAAAGAGCTGTTTTCAACAAAGCCGGTTTGGGTTACAAAATACAATCAAAACAAAATTTTTTCAAAAATTTCTTTGTGCCTGCTTCCTCTTCAATTACGTGTTATTCTTGTGGTAATGTAGGACATAAATCTTATTTATACAATAAAAGGAAAATTAGTAAAGGTAGAAAAGTTTGGGTTCCAAAAGGATCCATTACCATTAACCTGAAAGGACCCAAGATGACTTGGGTACCTAAAATTTCCACCTGATTTTTATTGTAGGTATGCTTTGCAACCAATAAAAGAAGAATGTGGTACCTCGACAGTGGTTGCTCAAGGCACATGACTGGAGATGTGGAGCAGTTCTCATCACTTGAATATCAGAATGGTGGTAATGTAAAATTTGGTGACAATAGAAAGGGCAAGATTATCATAATTGGTAAAGTCTATATCACCCCTTCTACTTACATTGATAATGTTTTGTATGTTGATGGTTTGAAATACAATTTACTTAGTATTAGTCAATTTTGTGACAAGGATTTTAAAGTTGTTTTCGAATCTTCAATGTGCATTGTTTCTAGTTTAAATGACAATGGCATCAAGTTCATTGATCATAGGCATGCCAATATTTATATGATTGATCTTGATGATCTTCCTGTTCAAAATGGTCAATGCCTAGTGGCAATGGAAGCCAAGATCAATGAAACTAGTTGGCTTTGGCATCATAGACTAGGACATGCTAGTATGCATTTGATTTCAAAACTTAGCAAAAAGGATTTGATAAAAGATTTGCCAAAACTTAGTTTTGAAAAAGACAAGATTTGTAGTACTTGCCAACTTGGAAAATAAACAAAATCATCTTTTAAACCAAAAGGAGTAGTCTTTACATCTAGACCCTTAGAGTTGCTTCATATAGACCTCTTTGGACGAACTAGAACATCTAGTTTGGGAGGTAAGAAGTATGGTCTAGTTATTGTAGATGATTTCTCATGTTTTACATTAGTCATATTTTTAGTACACAAAGATAAAACATTTTCTGCATTCATTAGATTTCATAAAATAGTTTCAAATGAAAAAAGGTGTTTCTATTGCATCTTTGAGAAGTGACCATGTAACCGAATTTAAAAATTCTGATTTTGATAAGTTTTGTAGTGAAAATAGCATTCATCATAATTTTTCTACACCTAGGACATCTCAACAAAATGGGGTGGTAGAAAGGAAAAATAGAACTCTTGAAGAAATGGCACGCACCATGCTTTACGAAAATTACCTACCTAGATATTTTTGGGGGGAGGCCATAAACACTGCATGCTATATTTTGAACCGTGTTTTAATCCGACCGATTTTAAAGAAAACACCTTATGAGCTTTGGAAGGGTATAAAACCTTCAATAAAATATTTTCGAGTTTTTAGATGCCGTTGTTTCATCTTAAACAATGGTAAAGATAATTTAAGCAAATTTGATGCTAAGTCAGATTAGTATGTCTTTCTAGGCTACTCTGCATCTAGTAAGGCATACATGGTCTTCAATAGAAGAACACTTATTATTGAAGAATCCATACATGTTGTATTTGATGAATCTAATCAGAAATCTTCTAGAAAAGAAGATGTGCTTTATGATGAAATAGGTACCAAAAGAATTGAAGAGGTGAACAATAATGAAGAACCTACCAAGGAACAAGAAGATGATCAAAATAATGAAAGAGGACAAGATCAAGAAAATAAAAATGCATCATTACCTGATCCTCTACCTAAAGAATGGAGGTATGCTCATGGACACCCCAAAGAACTTATCATTGGTGATCCATCAAAAGGTGTAAGTACTCGATCATCTCTTATAAATGTTTATGATTATTTAGTATTTGTATCTCAAATAGAGCCTAAAACTATTGAAGAAGTTGAAAATGATTGCAATTGGATTAATGCTATGCAAGATGAACTTAATCAATTTAAAAGAAATAATGTTTGGACTTTGGTAGATAGACCTTCAAATGTTTCAATAATTGGCACAAAATGAGTTTTTAGAAACAAACTTGATGAAAATGGAATTGTTACAAGAAATAAAGCTAGACTAGTTGCCAAAGGATACAATCAGGAGGAAGGGATTGATTTTGATGAAACCTTTGCTCCTGTTGCTAGACTTGAGGCAATTAGGATATTATTGGCTTTTGCTTGTTTTATAGATTTTAAATTATTTCAAATGGATGTCAAAAGTACCTTTTTGAATTGTTTTACCGAAGAAGAAGTTTATGTTGAACAACCATCCGGTTTTGAAAATCATGAATTTCCAAACCATGTTTTTAAACTTCATAAAACTTTGTATGGGTTGAACAAGCTCCAAGAGCTTGGTATGATCGTTTAAGTTTTTCTTGCTCAAAAATGATTTTACTAGAGGTAATTTGATACTACTTTATTTTTGAAAAAGAAGAATGATGATCTCTTAGTAGTACAAGTCTATGTGGATGATATCATATTCGGTGCTACTAACGAATCTCTTTGTCAAGAGTTTGCAAAGTTAATGCAGGGTGAGTTCGAGATGACCATGATGAGAGAACTTAACTTCTTCCTCGGATTCTAAATAAAGTAAATAAAAGAGGGGATCTTCATCAACCAAGCCAAGTACACAAAAGAAATACTAAAAAAGTTTGGGATTGAGAACACCAAGTCATTAGGTACACCAATGAGCTCCTCTTGTAAGCTTGACAAAGATGAATCAGGTAAGCCTATAGACCAAAAATTATATAGAGGAATGATTGGCTCATTGTTATATCTAACTGCTAGTAGGTCAGATATCATGTTCAGTATTTGTATGTGTGCAAGATATCAGTCTGCCCCTAAAGAGTCTCATCTTTTGGCTGTTAAATGCATACTTAGATATTTGTCTGGTATAATTAATATTGGTCTTTAGTACTCTAGAGATTCTTCATTTGAATTGATTACTTTTTCTGATGCTGATTTTGCTGGGTGTAAACTTGATAAAAAAAGTACTAGTAGAAGCTATCAGTTTCTTGGGATTAATTTGATCTCATGGAGTAGCAAGAAACAAAATTCAGTTACTCTATCTACGGTGAAAGCTGAATATATAGCAGCTGGAAGCTGTTGAGCTCAAATTCTATGGATCAAACAACAACTCGAAGATTTTGGCATAAAACTAATTAAGACACCCATAAGATGTGACAATACAAGTGCAATCAATCTAACTAAGAATCCTGTGCAACATTCAAAAAGTAAATATATTGAAATAAGACATCATTTCATAAGAGATCATGTACAAAACTCTAATGTGATACTTGAATTTGTATGTACTGATGATTAACTAGCTGATGTGTTTACCAAATTCTTGAGTGAAGAGAGATTTTGTATGATTAGAAGAGAGTTAGTAATCATTAACCCATTCTCTTAGAACTCTCTCAAATTCCACTCTACCCAATTTATTTTTGCTCAAAATCATTTTTATTGAGTCCCAAAACTTTTCAAAAATTTTCTTGATTTTTTACAAATTTTTCTAATTTTTCTTGGAAATTTCTTGGCTAAGTGCCGACACTTGAATTTTTGTGAAGTGTCAACACTGACCAAGTGTTGACACTTGAGAAAATCGAAGTGTCGACATTCGCAAAAATTTTAGAATTTTTAGGGCTTCACCGAATCATTTTTATTTGGATTTCTTTCCCTCCACTCGTGCCCTAGTGGTCCCCTTACTATCCGTGGAGCTTGGAACAGTGATTTTTCGTACTTGCCCTCCATTTTTTTCGATAAATCCCCTTACTTTCCACCATAGATTCATGTTTTCATGATTTTTTCACTATTTTTTCATGTTTTTTCATGATTTGCTCACTTTCCCATCGAAAATCCCCATTTCTCTTAGATTTGTGTTCGATTTCTTGGATTTCTCCTCTTTGGATTGTTTATACATTGTATTTTTTGGTTTATATCATATTTTACCCTTTGTTCCGCACGGTTTCACTATTGGATTGAAGTTTTTGGGCCAAAATCAACCACATTTGATGTTTTCCCTCTTTTAAATCGTTTCTCTACTAAATAGAAAGCAAGTTTTACCTGGCATTATCCTATTTCACTGATTTTAACTATTTTCTCCAACTTTTGCCTTCCGATTCCACTGTTTTATAGTTAATTCCAAACCTAAATCAACCTATCTGGTTTCTTTCCCCTTTAAACCAAACCCTAAGTGTTTTTCTTCAAATATTTGTTGACTTAAATCAAAACCAAGCCTTGATTTCTCTTTCTCTTAGTCACATTCTCGGTCGTTCCACTGTTTTTTTGACTTTATTTCCCCTATTTCCTCCTTAGACTGATCCCTATTCCTTAAGTTTATCCATTTCCTTGCTTCCCTCAGCTGGTAGAAATGGGTTTAAAGAAAAGGTTGGCCTCTAAAAGAAAATTTGGTTAGACCCTAGCAGAAAGAAGATCCAAGGCTAGGAATGACAGTGGTCAGACTGGTAGTTCAGCAGCCCCCAGTTCACCTCCTGCTAAGAGGATGTTTGGGAAGGTGGTGGCAGCAGGCAGACGAGTGGATCTCGATTTCTTCAATAGGCAAGGATTTCAGATCAGGTAGATTCTTCATGATGCGGGTTTAGTCCCTTTCTGTTCGATGATAGAGAGGTATTATCCCCATCTAATCCACGAGTTCTATGATAACTTGGATTGTAGCATACTCGCCTGGCATGCGACAGTTAGAGGTGTCATGATTCCAGTGGACGAGACAATCTTGAGCAGATTGTGGGAGATCCCACACCAAGGTATTGTAGCTTACAGCACTGAGGATCGTGAGGAGGCCTTCCGTTGTGTGCTTGAGAGAGATGATGTTCAGGGTGTGACAGTGGTCACCGTGAATCAGTTATCAGTAGAGATGAGGCTTCTTCACCACATCATTGCTCACATCCTACTCCCGAAGATTGGCAGATTCGATTTTATTACGGAGCGGGAGCTGATGTTTATGGTCTGCTTGTCTCAGAGGACTGCGGTTGATCTCCCAGCATTCATGCTACTTCAGATGAGAGACGCAGCCACCCAGAGGAGGCATTGCTTGCCATACGGTATGGCTCTGACACGTATCTTTCGAGCTTATGGTATACCTTTGGAGGGGTAGGCCTCCAAGGACATCCTATATACGGACGTTTATGATGAGAGATCACTTCACCATATGGAATACAGATTGATTTCTAGTTGCTAGGTTCGTAGGGAGTCTGGTCAGGAGCCAGACGAGGAGGACGAGATCAGATAGGCTGAGGTCGGGCCATCAGGGCCAGCTATTACACCTCCTCGAGTAGGACCTACTCAGAGCCTGAGCCAGTGACTCCTGTCCCTACTGTTTCGCCTTCTGCTCCTCCTCCATCTTTTACTGATACATCATTTGGGGAGCATGCACACCTCCAGTTCACTGAGCTTAGGAGAGAGATGATTGGACTAGGAGTCCGAACCACACAGCTCAGGAGTGAGATTGAGAGCCTTCGAGCTCATACTACAAAGGAGCATGTTGATATTCGCAGGACTATGGAGGCTGGTTTCACCCGCATTGAGGAGATGCTGAGAGCTCTATTGCCGTCAGGGACATCTGGTCCAGCTGATCCTCCACCTCCTTTACCACTTGCTGATGATGGTCATGATGATTCCCAGGGTGGTGATGGTGGTGATGGCGGCGATGATGATGGAGATAGAGGCATAGATATATCTAGTGATGGCAGTTTAGATAACAGTGTTGACCGAGCTGGGCAGTATGAGATGGTCAGCAGAGATACTCAGACAGCAGCTACTCTTGAGATCCCTTCTCTAGTTGATGAGATTGTTCCCACTCCTGATTTTGTGACACCAGCTAAGCTACTTCCTTCCCCGTCGACCAGATCATCAAGGGTTGTACCCGCTCATGGACCCTCTACCCCAACTAGGAGTCGTAGGATTTTAGAGCCACCTAAGACCCTAGTACCTAGGTTCAGGATCAGTGCCCCCATTAGCTTTGAGCTTCTATCTGATGAGGAGTAGCCTCACAGATGTCTATCTAGTTACTTGTTACTCTTTTATCAAGCTGTTGTATTAGCTTACATGCTTATATCACTGTACTTGTTTACTTTTATGTATCATGTATCATGTTTCAGGATTGCTGTATCACTAACAGCACTTTTTGTAACTGAAAACTTGATTATATATATATATATGTGTGTGTGTGTTTCAGTTTATGACTACTCTTGTATCAATTACGTGTTGTATTGAACTTTGTATTTACTTTGATACTCTCTACTCTATGCATTTGCTCTTATACTAGTTGAATTCCTTGATACCCTAATCTCATTTTCAGCTCTGATACCAACTTTATCATGGCCTAATGCATTGATTCAGGGAGAGTTTACTCCCTTTTATGTTGTATGTTGACAAAAAGGGAGAGTAGATATATTACTTAAAAGCATTTTTTCTCAATTTTTGAAATAGTTCATACTTTCACTTTCTTAGGGGGAGGTGGTGCGGGCACCAGACTCATAAGAAGACTTCAGAGCTCCATTTGGATCTCTGATTGACATTGCCCGAGAAATTAGGGTTTGTAATAAAGGTTGACCTGGTCAACCAGTTTATTTATTTTTATTTATTTCTTGAGTCACCATTTAAATTTTGTTGAATCATGTTGACTCGGTGCAAGTCCCGATGTGGTTTCAATTTTATCCAAAATGGTGCCGCAATTGTCTTCCAATCAAATCAAGGTCCAAAATGGTGCCACATTTGTCTTCCAATCAAATCAAGGTCCAAGCAAGTGGAGGCCACACTCCAAGCCACACGCCCAGCCACACTCCGAGCACACGCCAGGGTCCAGGAGGCGCCACAGAGGCATCCCAGTGTCATGGTCCCCACATCCAAAGAAGAAAAAAATCAAATTGGAAGCCAATTTAAAGGAGGCGCCCATACCTGCCAATTTTGTCTAAGCAAAGAAGGAAAGGGACTTCTCTTGGAGAAAAAATCAATGAAGAAAAAATTATTTTTGCTATTCTCTTGTGTTGAGTAACCTAGGTTTCACTTCTTCCACACTATTCTAAGTGTTGAGCTCCGTGAGGGGGTAATCCGGGTTCCATTGGAGCCTTGAGGAGGTGAGAGATCTCCATCTTTATCCAAAACCCTAGGTTAGCCACTTAAAAATCCAAAACCCTAGCCGCCCTTCATTATTTTCAATCCATCGAACCCTAGCTCCTTCCATCTCCCACTGCCTCTCTCTCTCTACAAGTCCAGGCCGTCCACCTTCATCCAGATCTAGTCCGGCTACTTCAGATCCAGAGCAAGTTCCAAGGAAAATCACATCAGCTTCCAGAAGAATCCAGTTTTCAGCAATTTCAATCTTCAAGTTCATCAACCTGGTAAATTTTTCCCTTGACTCTCTGATTCCATCAATTGTTTTTCTTCTCTTCTAGATCTTGAGTTCAGGAGAAGCCAACCCGCCAAAGGACCAGTATTGGAGGATCCATTGCGAAGATATCTGAATCCGAGGATCCAACAATCTGCTCGGGAGAGTTCTTCCATCAAAATTTGTGAAGATCATTGTCTGGTTAGGTAAACCATCTCTTCTCTTTATTTCTGTTCTGTTGAAAGTTCGGAGCGAAACCCTAGGTCTGGGAGTTTCTCAACCCCCAGCGATCCGTTGCTTCTGAACTACTCTGATAATTTAGTTTCCTTAAAATTGTGCTTTCAATTATCATATTAGTATCTTTCAATGTTAGGTTAACTTTTCTTTGATTTGAAGCCAACTTCTACAAACATATAAAAACAACAAAAAAATTAGTTAATCTTAATTTACTTCCGCATCGCATCCCTTTATTTGTTTTGCATCAGGAGGGATTGTTGATTTCAATATCTATTTGGCACATCTCCTCCATTGAATTGCATTGTATAAGTTTCAAGTTCATACTTATGGGATACAATGTTAAAATTGAATTTAAATGCTTATTTACTCAAGATTTTGTCATCATCAAAAAGGGGAAGATTGTTGGCTCTACCCCATGATTTTGATGAATAACAAAATGTTGAGTACATATTTTGTACTAATGGTTAAATTATAGTTATGAGTTTTCAGGTTTCAAGCATATCAAATTCTCAAAACTAGAGTATCATGGCATGCTTTGGAAGCAAAGCATTTTTCGTGATTTGAGAAGTCTTCTCCATTGAAAAAGGACACAAACGGGTTCAATTATTGTTTATATATGTTGTACTTAAGTTTCATTGAATATATTTATATTTTTGGCATGTTTGGTACTTGTTTGTGAAAATTTCAGAACCAAGTATCGACACCTGGAAGACTAAGTGTCAATACTTCAGCATTTGGCACGCAGAATTTTTCAATGTCATGTCAAGTGTCAACACCCAGAACTCAAGTGTCGATACCTGAAACTCAAGTGTCGATACTTAAGTTTCCAAGTATCAACTCAAGGCCTGAGACTTTTTAAAAATACATAACTCGTCTCTGGAGAATTTTTGTGTCAAGTGTCGACACTTGAGAATCAAGTGTCGACACCTAGAAACCAAGTGTCGATACTTGATAGCCAAGTGTCGATACCTAACAACCAAGTATCGACACTCGGGTTCTGACAGCTTCAACGGGTCTATTTTCTGATAGCCTGAATTTATGTTCTTCAGCTCCTAACGGCTAGTTCTTGATCCCTAACGATCTAAAATGATTTTTTGAATGTTTTTCATGTATTTAAGCTTCACCAAACTCATTCATGAAGTAAGAGAAAAGAGAAAAGCAAGGAATTATCCAAGAGTGAAAGACCTTCTTCAAGAACTCCACTTCCAAAAGCTAAAAAGGAGAGATTCTACTGAAAAAGCCTACATTCCTTTCATTTCATCTTTTCATAAGTGTTCTTGAAAAGATTCCAAGTCAAGTCACATCAAGTAATCATTCAAGAGCTTTAAAGATTCCTCATTCTACTCTAAGAAGAGAGTTTGCTTGTGTTTAAATTATTGTATTATGAATTTATTATTATTTTGACCGAGCTTTCAAGGTTCTTGAAAGTAGGTTGTAAGGGTTGTTGGTGAGCCAAAGGTACAAAACCAACCAGGATTTACTTGTGAGCCCGAAGCCAAAACAAATTATAAGGTTTGTTGGTGAGCCTAGGTGACAAAACCAACTTAGGTTTTGACTTGTGAGCCTTGGAAAACTAGTCGGTTGTAATCTTTGAAGAGATTATAATAGAAATTCCCAAGGGGAGCTCGGAGAGTGGACGTAGGTGCTTGGAGAGCACCGAACCACTATAAAACTTGGTGTTTGTGTGTGATTGTCTCTTTTTACTACTTGAACTTTAATTCCTGCACTCTATTTATTATTTTTCACTGCATATACTTTAGTGCATTAATCACATTGTTCACAAACACTACAAGACCTGTACATTATTGTTTTAATTTTTAAAAGACCCAATTCACCCTCCCTCTTGGGTACATGAAAATCAGTTTCTTATGATTATCTCAAAGTATTTGGATGCAGGGCCTTTGTTCATATCCCAAAAGATGAACGGTCAAAACTTGACAGCAAGTCAAAGGAGTATATTTTTCTTGGATATGGACATGAGCAGTTTGGATACAAGCTATGGGATCCAGTAGAGAAGAAGATGATTAGAAGCAGAGATGTAGTATTCTTTGAAGATCAAACCATTGAGGATGTGGAAAATAAAAATAAGCCAAAGTCTACTATAGAATTATTTGTTGACCCTTCTCCTATGTCTCAAGCCAGAGTAAATGATAATGGATAGGCTGCAGAGGATGGTGATGAGATGGATGATGAGCCTATACATGGTGACAATGCAACTGATGAGCATAGCGAGCAGGCTTCTACACAGCAAATGACATAATAGCAGTTGAGAAGGTCTACTAGAGAGCACCGGTCTTCTCAGAGATACCCTCCACATGAGTATGTAATGGTGATTGATGGAGGAGAGCCAGAATACATTCAGGAGGCTATGTCACATGCACAAAAAGAAAAGTGGTTTGAAGGCATGCAAGAAGAGATGAAATCCTTGTATGAGAACCACAATTTGATCTAGTAGAGCTGCCTAAGGGGAAGAGAGCACTGAAGAACAAATTGGTGTTTAGACTCAAGACAGAGGAGCACAGCTCACAACCAAGGTATAAAGCAAGACTGGTTGTGAAGGGCTTCAGTCAAAAGAAAGGTATTGACTTTGAAGAGATATTTTCACCTATGGTCAAGATGTCTTTGATCTGAGTTGTACTTAGCTTTGCAGCTAGTCTGAATTTGGAGATTGAGCAGCTTGATGTGAAGACAGCATTTCTTCATGGTGATCTTGAAGAGAAAATCTATATGGAGCAGCCAGAGGGGTTTATAGCTAAAGGCAAGGAAAACCTGGTATGCAGACTGAAGAAGAGCTTATATGGTTTGAAACAAGCTCCTCGATAGTGGTACAAGAAAATTGATTCTTTCATGGTAGATCATGGGTATGACAGAACCACTCTGACCATTGTGTTTTTGTAAAGATGTTTGGTGATGATGATTTTATTATTCTCCTATTATATGTTGATGACATGCTGATTGTTGGTCACGATGCCAAGATGATTCAAAACTTGAAGACTGAATTGAGCAAGTGCTTTGCTATGAAAGACTTGGGATCAGCGAAACAGATACTTGGTATGAGGATTGCTCGTGACAGGAAGAATAAGAAACTATGGCTATCCCAGGAGAAATACATAGAGAAGGTGTTAGAGCGGTTCTAGATGAGCAACTCCAAGCCGGTTAGCTCTCCACTTGCAGGTTACTTCAGATTGAGTTCCAAACAGTATCCTACTAGTGAGAAAGAAAAGTAAAAAATGCAGAACATTCCCTATGCATCCGTAGTTGGCAGTTTGATGTACGCCATGGTATGCACTAGACCGGATATTGCTCATGCTGTTGGTGTCATCAGTCGATTTTTCTCTAATCCTGGGAAGGAGCATTAGACTGCAGTGAAATGGATTCTCAGGTACCTCAGAGGAACTTCTAGAATATGTCTATGCTTTGGTATAGATTAACCTGTATTAGATGGATATACAGATGTAGACATGGCAGGTGATGTTGATTCTAGAAAATCCACATCGGGATATTTGATGATCTTTTCAAGGGGAGCTATCTCGTAGCAGTCCAGACTGCAGAAATGTGTTGCTCTGTCAAGTACAGAGGCAGAGTATATTGCAGTGACAGAAGGCAGCAATGAGCTATTGTGGATGAAAAAGTTTCTTGAAGAACTTGGTCTGAAGCAAGAAAGATTTATCCTATATTGTGACAGTTAGAGTGCAATTCATCTCAGCAAGAATTCGACTTTTCATTTGAAGTCGAAGCACATTGATGTGAGGTATCACTGTATACGAGACGCTTTGCAGATAAAGTTGCTATAATTGAAAAAGATTCATATAGATGATAATGCTTTAGATATGCTGCCTAAGCCATTACCTGTAGAGAAGCTAGCAGCCTGCAGAGCTAATGCTGGTTTGCTAGTCCTCCCCATATGGGCGTGAGTAGAAGAATTATTGTGGGTCCCGCTCATGTGGTGGGACCTGCCTTATTAAAAGGGCGATTTAAGACCTATGGAGACTCGGAAGGGGGGAGTGAGCGTGCGACAATGGAAAGAAATCGAGCGACGCCGAGAGAGAGAAACAAAAGAGGGAAAATATATTTTGATCATTCTAGGTCTTGATCGGATAGCAATTCAAAACCCGATCAAGATGAAGTTTTAATATGTTGTTCACGGCAGCGAGCTCTACAAAGTGGACGATTTGGATCAATGTGATTTCTCTTGTGTAATGGCAAATATTTGACTCTGGTGAGATCTTTCCCGTTTTCTTCCTATATTCCTCAATAATATATATATTTTATACTGAGATGATCATCATATGCTGTTTGGAGAGCCTCTAGTTTGTTAGAGAGAAAAATCTTCCTGTATCCATTATTTGATTATAGTGAAAGTTTGATCTGGTTCCAGGTCTCGTGGTTTTTACCTCCATATTGGAGGGTTTTCCACATAAATCCGGTTTTCTTGTGATTGGTTTGATTTGCTTTTGCTGGATTGATATTGTTGAGTTATTGCCTATTTCTATCAACACACAGGAGTTAAAATTTATCCTGGATATAATTATTTGTGATCGCACTTTAACCCCAACATAATGATATATTCAGCACCAATCATCAAAGGCAATAGATGGAAGGAGTCATGAGCATTGAACCTAGCTCATTCAATTAAGTTAGGTGCCTATCAGACCTGGCATTGGTTATTCTTGCAATCATTGATTGAAAGAGGACTTGGCTCTAACATTCTCTTTCTTTTCTTTGTTTCTTTTTCACTTTTCTTTCTTTCCATTTTTTTTTTTTTTTGAATAATAAGGAGCGAAGAAACTCCACTATAATCTCATGAAAGCAACTTCCCAGGCATCTGCTCTAATTAAAGCGGCAAGATTAGAAGGAAGAATATCATTCCAAACCTCCCAAGGAATTGTATGTAAGGATCTTTTATTGGCATCATGGCCCCACAAAATGCTTCTTATAGTTCTGTTAAACCAACTAACAAATCTTTTATGCAATGCAGCATTGGAGATCAATTGCATGGGCATGAACAAAGAATCGATCTTACCAAGATTAACTCTAGTAGCCTATGATAAGGTCCTCCATTTCCAAGTATCAAGTCTTTCATTTATCTTATCTATGATAACCTACAAATCTTTCATGGCCACTAATCTCCTTCCTCCTAAAGGAATAATCAAATCCTGATCCGGATCATCAACAAGTTTCACTCCCAAGTAATTAGTATATTCTACGACCAAGAAATAGGGGCATGGTGCTCTGAACTGGACCATGAATTTATCAAGGTTAACTAACTGACCAAACTGAGCACAATGTGATACAATCACTTTCTTAAAAGCTGTATAATCCCTTACAAAATGTGAGTGACTTACATGTGGACTTTTTCTACTTAATATTTTTTAATATAAAATAAATAAATATGATAAGGGATATCCTTGCAAAAAGGCTTATATTTGATTTGAAAAAAAATTTTAAGGTTGCATTTGGTATGTTGCCGGGCAATTTTATAAAATAATATAAATTGCCAGTAATGTATTACCAGCAATGTAGATTGCTCGTAATATGGATTATTATATTTGATACATGCAAGTAATGCTGCATAATATAAAATTAAAATTTTAAAATATTTCTAAATTAAATTTATATTTTATTTATATTTTATATTACAAAATACATAAATTATTTTTCTATATTTTATATAATAAAAAATAATCTTTTATATTAAATAAATTTAATATAAAAATTTTATATATTGAATAAATAATATATTAATTATAAATATATTAAATTAAATTAAATATATTATATTATTTTAATGTTATATTTTATATTATATTATATTATAAGAGGAAAGGAGAAAGAGATGAGTAATATTGTTCGAAAGATTATTTGAAAGTTGGTAGTCTAGATTATCATTCCTTTTAGACAATACCTGACTCTAAATTACTAGATAATTTAGGTAGTCATAAAAATATATACTAAATCCATATTATCTTTTAAAAAATAATCTAAATTACTAGATAATTTAGATAGTCATAAAAATATATACTAAATCCAGATTACCTTTTAAAAATAATCTAAATTACTAGATAATTTAGATAGTCGTATAAATATATACTAAATATAATAATATAATAAATTTATTTTAAATTATAATACGTATAAATTGCCTGCCATCAAACTGCTACATGTTGATTTACTTTGCAATAAAAGGTCCGTGGGTGATCCTCGATCCCCTGGGATATGTAACAAAACCCTAGCCGCTGACCGTCGCCCCTTCCCTCATTTCTGTTTCCCAAAACCCTGACTCTAGCAAAGAGGAGCCGCCATGCCGCCCAAGCTCGATCCGTCGCAGGTCGTCGACGTCTACGTCCGCGTCACTGGCGGTGAGGTCGGCGCGGCGAGCTCCCTTGCCCCTAAGATCGGCCCCCTGGGTCTCTCCCCCAAGAAGGTCGGGGAGGACATCGCCAAGGAGACGGCCAAGGAGTGGAAGGGCCTTCGCGTCACCGTCAAGCTCACCGTCCAGAACCGCCAGGCCAAGGTGTCGGTGGTGCCCTCCGCCGCCGCACTGGTGATCAAGGCCCTCAAGGAGCCGGAGCGCGACCGCAAAAAGACCAAGAACATCAAGCACAACGGCAACATCTCCCTCGACGACGTCATCGAGATCGCCCGGGTGATGCGGCCGAGATCCATGGCGAAGGACCTCGCCGGTACGGTCAAGGAGATCCTCGGCACCTGCGTCTCCGTCGGCTGCACCGTCGACGGCAAGGACCCCAAGGACCTGCAGCAGGAGATCACCGATGGCGACGTCGAGATCCCCTCCGAGTGAAAAACGGCCTCGCCTGAGCTTCGCTAGGGTTCGTGGTTTCGTCTGTTCTGTCTTAATTTGCCCGTTATTTATCGATCATAGGATTTTTTTTTTAAAAAAAAAATTTGAAGGGTTTTTGATATCTATCTCAAGCAATGTGAAGTGCAAGGTAAGGATATGGTTGCTTGGTTTCTAGATTGAAAAACTTTTCTCGATTTAATGTGATTTCTTCGCTGCGTTGGATTGTTGGTTTGGATGCTATAAGTAGCTCTGTTTTTTATATGGTTATGTTTTATCTTCTATGTGGTCAACAGTCATCTTTTCTGTTAGGTTCGATTGCACCTTTGGGACGCGACCGTAACGAATTGAATTTCTTTTAGGAGTTACGTAGGACAGTGATACGTGATTTTAGGAGACCTCTAACACGGTCTCTATGATGCGTGTTCCATAAATATGTGCTATGTGTTGTGTCTAGATTACTGTGAAGCTAAAGTTTGGATCGAATTTGTTGGAAATGAGTTCAGCAGGTTAATTTAGCTCTTCTTCATCGTCTGATAAAAGTCTTTATCAGCTGAATTGATCTTTCAATCCTGCAGATAAATTTTCTTACCGGGAGGGTTCCGGTGGAGAATCACTCCGACGTTCAAGTTAGTCACAGAGTCCAGACTAAAACAGATTAGATCTGAGAGAAAACTAGAGCAGAAGGTGGGTAGGAGTTTCTTTGTTTCGAATTTCCATAAATTTCTTATTCATTGGTATTTATAGGCTATGATCCTAACTGAATCCAACTAAAAAACCTGTAAACGGTTAGTTCGTTAGTAGACTAGCACGTACAGTGATCGTTATCTGTTATAGTCCTCATGGTTTACCTTCTTTGACCAATCCATCAAACTGATCAATATAGTATCAGGGTTGACTTATTAAATCATCCTTAAACATCAGTCGAGTGCATATTTAAGTCAGCCTAAATAATAAATTTTTTTTAGGCATTGGTCGGCTTTGTGCCTCTTGGACATTGATCGACCTTACGGCTCATTGATCGGTCTTACGTCCCTTGGACATTGATCAGCTTGGTGCCTCTTGGGCATTGGTCGGCTTTAGGCCTTTATTAATCGGCTTTGCTTTTCTTGGACGCCGATCTATTACTTATCAACCAAGTTCACTCCTCATCAAATCAACACAAGTAAATCAAATATGTCATATCCCAATACTAGTCTCCTAGCTTCTGAATTATTAAATGAATGTCAGAAGCTTCTTTTTTTTTTTTATTGCAAACTGACGCTCCTATTCTCGAGCAGCGCGTCTTAATGACGTGTCGATCTCCGATAGGAGTGGTTATAAAAAACTGATTGCCGTAGTCTGCTGTCATCATTACCATTTTCGAAATTTACGAAGGATATCGTCGAATAAATGTAAACATCTTTTCACCGATATGTCTGCCGTCGGATCATGAGTAGTCGTTTCGGTTTTCCGAAGAGACGTATTTTTTCATCGGATATCATGGACAGGTGGCATGATCAGAGCTAATCTCTTCGAGAAAAAAATCTTAATCGCTGAACACCACTATATAAGCATCATCTCTTCCAGGAAAATAGGTTTTCCGCCATTACGATTTCTTCACCTTAGGAACAAAAGAATCCCTTCAGGTCAACCTCCTCTTTTTCTCACCCTCTATTTCAAGTTAATCTTTCTTTTCTTCTTCCTTTCTCTATGGCTAGGATCTTATAAACCAATCATCCCAACGAACCCGAAGGTTCTACTTCTCAGAAGAAAAAGAACCAAGCCGAATCAGTTAGGATAGACACCATTAGGACTTCTTTAATAGAACATAGGGTCCTGGCATTGAAAAAATATTATAATATTTCGGATGATTTTGCAGTAGCTGTTCCAAATTTCGAAGAACAAATAGATCAACCTCCACCAAGTACTTCTCAGAAGAAGAAGAAGAACCAAGCCGAATCAGTCAGGATAGACACCATTAGGACTCTTTAATAGAACATAGGGTCCTGGCATTGAAAAAATATTATAATATTTCGGATGATTTTGCAGTAGTTCCAAATTTCGAACAAATAGATCAGCCTCCACCAGGTAGTCTAACGGTCTATGAAGAACATTTAAAAGCTGGACTTAGGTTTCCACTTCATCCTTTCTTCCTCAAGATTTTTAAGTTATACCATGTACTGCCGACTCAATTGACTCCCAATAGTATCCGAATAATCTGCGCCTTTCTGATTCTTTGTAAGGACGCAGATATAATTTCCAGAACTTCTCTCTTTACGGCCTTATTCGTATTGAAACGAGATTTTCATGGCCAAGGATGATGGGTGATCAACCCACGCCATGGTCGAAAATTCATCGTTGGGCTTCCTTCGACCATTCATGGCCGGAAGCCTTGCTTCTTTTATATAGTCTCTAAGATTTCTTGGGATTTTAGCATTAGTCATAAGGAACCCCGAACAACTCCAAACGATGGCAAAAAGATTCTGATGGCAGATAAGAAACACTATGAGAAGCTCACGGGGATGGAGATTCTCCCAATAAAAGAGCTTCTCAACGAGAGGACTATTTTCGACTGAAATTAGCCCCAACCCTTAGGTATCTTACAGCCGACGTTATTCTCTCATTCATTTCTTGATGATTAATTCTAACATCCGATTCTTCGGCTTATGTAGATACATCAGTCATGGTAGATGTTCAAAGGTTTCAACAGATGTTGAAGAAAAGGAAGGCTGTGGCCGCTTCATCCAACCAAAAGGAAAGAGAGGCCAAGAAATCCAGGAAGACAGCCGGTCGCTTCATCGGCTCCAGAATCTTGGATACTGATAGCCAGTGTATCGGACGACGATGAAGTACCTCTTTCTGCATCTCTTCAGTCTTCTTTGCAAGAGAGGCAATCAGTCGGAACTTCTACAGCTGGTACATCATTAATTTCCATCAACCAAGCCGACAAAGGAAAAGCCTCGATGATGGAAGAAGAGGAGAGATTCTCTGCTGAAGATATCATGATTGACTTCCATGTCTATGCAGATGAATCGGGTTTGGGCGACCCATCATTGGCCCGTCGCATTCTGAGGTCGACCATAATTCCAAAAGATTGGGAGATTACTAAGTCCCAGCAAATAGATGAGACGATCTTGTCACTTCATCTAACGATGCTTAAGGTATAAAACTAAATTTTGCTTCAAACGATTAAGTAAATGATCGTCTCTTTTTTCTTTCAAATCTGATCAAGTCAACTTATGAAAATATGCAAGCTTATCCACGGAATTACCATAATGGAGGAAAGCTTGAAAAGTTTTGATCAACTCCGCCAAGTTATGTGCAATGAAGTAAACATAACCAAGGCAGAAAAAGAGGTTGCTGAAGAACTAAAAATAGCTATTGAAAAGAAGCTATAAGAACAGGCAACCCAAATATCAGTCTTGGAAACGGAACTTAAAGCGGCTCCATCAAAAATAGCCGACATGTAATCAAAGCTGAAGAAAAAGAAGAAGAAGCTTCGATCGGTTATAATTAAGCTTGAAAAAGCCGAAAAGAAAATTGTGGCAGCAAAAAAGAAAACTGAACAAGCTGCCAAGGAAGCTGCCAAAGAAGCCATTAAAAACTACGAAGGATCATTGGCTTTCCAAGACAAACTTCATGAGGCTGGCATCGAAAGCTATGATTATGGCTATTCAGACTGTTTGAACAAAGTAAAAAGATGTTATCCTAATCTGGACATATCTAAAATCGAAGAAGAATCTAATGAAGAAGATCAGGCCGAAAAGCGAGTTGAACATCAGCATGAAGAGCCAATATTAGACATCTAGATTCAAAAAGAAGAGATGATAATAGCCTCCGTTCCAGAACAGATTGAAGAAGAAAATATAATTGGACAAGATGTAGAAAGTCAATATGTATAACCGATGTATGGACTTGTCCAATTTTTAATATGAAATGAAGAACCTTTTTTTAAAAAAAATAAAGACCGTCAAACTTTAAACAAAGCAAACATCTTTTTCAAAAGAAAATATAATAAATCACTCGATAAGTAACAAAGTTATAAGTAAAAGTTTAAACTTTCAAAAGTGAAAAATTTTCTAAGTATGGAACCATCGGATCATACAAAGAAATTTTTGAGAAAGATTAGTTCAAGTATGAAGTTATCCGAATAATACGAACGGTTATTCGATATCGTCAAATTATGAACATCGACAAAGCATTCAGAAAGATCCGATCGAATCAATTTCGAACAAATCCGATAAACCAAAGTTATTGATGAAAAAGGTCTATTGAAAAATATAATTGCCCATTTCTTTTAAAGAAGAGATTATCACTCATTGAACACTTAAGGGAGCAGATCTTTAAATCAATCGGTCCTTAGGTTAATCATAATGAGATGTTATTTAACTTTCCAGGCTTATCAGGGCTTATGATAATTCGATATTTCAGTCGGATTCGTCAAATATTTTTCTTTCCTCCCTCTATCTTTTAAGGAAAAGAATTATCATGAGATATTTTCAAGATTAACTCTGATACGCCATAATAAAATGGGCATATCATTTTTACCAAATTTCGCCTTCTTATTGGAAGGGTAGTTATTCTGCAGGTTGTAAAACCGTGCCGGTTAGTATTTCAGAAACCGTACATGATTCAAATTTAAATAAAATACTATCTTTTCTCTCCGTAACCGACTTTCTGAGAATTAGTAATGGCATATGAATTCCTACCAAATTAAGGTCATAGACATGTCGTAATCTCGAGGCATCTCGGAATTTGGATCATGAATCATGATCATCGATGCTCCCTATATAAAGAGATTTCGGGCCCGCTTCTTAGGCCAATTTTACTTTAAGTATTTTGGGCACTTTCTCCTTTGAACTTTGTTTCGAAAAAACTCGAAAGAGCCTTCATCATATCTTAGAGATGAAACCAGATAGCGAGAGACTTTGTCGAGCACTCAAGAAGAGAACTAAATCCACACGATTTAGAGAACAATGGTCGTGTGTAAAAAGAAGTCGCTTATCAAAAAGTACTTCCACAAAGCAAGAATCACTCAAATATATCACATCCTCGTCTGATGAAGAGGAATTACAGCTATCTGATCCTTTCTTAAGAGAACCAGAAAGTGGCCCGTCCATCAAACCTACTTCGACGGAGAAAGGTAAAGTCTTGATTGTCGAAGAATTATCCTATCCGGATGACGGCAAGGGCGTCCAGATGCTTGTCGCAGATGCAAGCTTTGATAATCCGAAGCTAGCAAAGATTATGTTGCAGTCCGCTATTCTTCGGAAAGATTGGGAGGCGACACACAGGTGCGGAGTAAAATATATTTTCTCCTCTATTTATCCAGGAATACTGAAGGTAAGTATAAATTCTCCCTTTAGAAAATCATCTATTCCTGTTTTAACAGCATCCTGACTCTTTTTTCTAGTTTATCAACGACATTTCCATGATCGAGGAAGACTGGCTCGACCAACTCTCAGGCAGATCTCCAAAACCAGTTAATATCGATCAAAGAAGAAAAAGACAAGGCTGATACCTGTCGAACAACCTTATAGTTAAAACTAGTTCGAGTAATCGGAGCAAACTTGTCGTTGAAAAGATAATTGAGAATGGTTGAAGATCAAGCCATGAAGCTTTTAGCCGATGCAAAGAAAAGGAGGAAAATACTCCAACAGGCGGATGTAGTCATAGAGGAAAAAAACTCGGGCTTATGAAGAGGTAATGAGCCAGAAATTTAGAATGGAAGAAAGAATGGCTTCCCTTGAACAAAAATTTGAACAAACCGAACGAAAGACTGCTTCGGCAATTCAACAGAGTCTTTGTGCAATTGAAGAATTTAAAAATTTCGAAGCTTTCAATAATGAAATAGACAAAGCAGGGGCAGAGGGTTATAAGATCGGCTTTGAAGATTACATCGAAAAGGTCAAAAAGTTATATCATAATCTTGACGTTTCCTCCATTTTCATAGATGAGGTAATGGAAGAAGATGAAGCGAAAAAGCCAATCAATGATTCGATATCTTTCCCAGTTGAAAAAGCACATGTTCAAGAGAAAACTGCCTTTCTCCAAATTAATCAAGAAAGAATTGAATAATACTTGTAATCATAAATTTTTGATGAATCAATGTTTTCTTTTAGTTGACTATCAATGAAATACTTTCTTTCTTTCTAATACTTCGTAGTTAGCATATTAAGCTAACTATAACAATCAGTTTAACATATTGGATCATCCTTCGAATGTCTTCGATATTTTAAGATAATAATGCTGATAGATTGGTAGATTAGATCAACTCTTTTTACCTAAATCGTGGTCGACGTATTAGGTCAACCTTTTAATTAATCGGTCATTCCGATATTAGTATACCGATGATATGACCTTCTGATATTGGTATACCGATGAGATGGTGGATCTGACCAACTTAGTTTGTCGGTTTGTGGTAAACGTATCAGGCCAGCCTTTTAATTGACCAGTTATTCTGATCATAAAATATCGATGAGATGGTGGGTCAGACCTACTCTATTTGTCGGAATGTGGTTAGCGTATCAGGCCAACCTTTTAAAAATATATCAACTTAATACTCTTCTTTCAGATAGAAAGAACAGAAGAGAGGAAATCCCTTTATTGATGATATTTACGAAGATTCTTTACATTATATGGTCTAGTCATCGGATAGCCATCCATGCTTTCAAGTCGATAGGTTCCAGGTCGCACAACTTCAGTGATGCGATAAGGACCTTCCCAGTTTGGAACAAGTTTGCCTTGATCAGTTGGTCGGGATATCGTCGTTCGGCGTATGACAAGATCTCCAGACCGAAAGGTTCGAGTCTTAACTCTTGAGTTATAATATCGAGCTACCCTTTATCGATATGCTGCCATTCTCAATTGTGCTTGTAATCTGGAGCTCTCAAGTAGATCTAGGTCAAGTCTTCTTTGATCAGCATTATCCGACCCTTCAAGGCAATCTGTTCTTCTAGAACGAAGAACAATTTCTATGGATAACATGGCTTCACTCCCATAGGCAAGGTTAAACGGAGATTCTCCTATTGTAGATCGGGGAGTTGTACGATAAGCCCATAGAACGGAATTGAGTTTATCAGTCCAAGATCCTTTAACTTCATTCAATCGGGTTTTCAATCCATGAAGGATAGTCAGATTGGTTATCTCCGCCTCTCCATTAGCTTGTGGATGTCCGACGAAAGTTAATTTGTGCAGGATGTGGAATTGGACGCAGAAATCACTAAATTTCTGATTGTCAAATTGCCTTTCATTATTAGTAATGATGGCGTGAGAAATTCCGAATCTATATATATAATGGCATTTCTAACGAACGCCTCGACTTGACTTTCCGAGATTTGGGCCAAAGGCTCAGCTTTCACCTATTTGGTAAAATAATCAATGGCAACAATTAAGAATTTCCGTTGTCCAGAAGCTGGGGGAAATGGACCAAGAATATCCATTCTCCATTAGGCAAATGACCATGGAGCAGTTAATTGTGTCAACTGACTAGCAGGACGTCTTTGTATATTTACATATCTTTGACAGGGGTCACATTTCCTTACAAAGCCCGCTGCATCCTTCTGTATAGTTGGCCAATAATATCCTTGTCTTATGATTTTATAAGCCAATGATCTGTCTCCCAAATAGTCACCATATATACCTTCATGAACTTCTTTGAGAGCATATTCAGCATCTGAAGGAGATAAACATTTTAATAATGGCCAGGAAAATGATTTTTTGTATAATAGTCCATCTAAAATGACGTATTGAGAAGCAATCTTTCGAAGCTGTTTGGCTTCTGCATTGTTTTCAGGTAATATTTCTTCGGTCAGATATCCGATTATAGGGTTTATCCGGTTCAATTATGGTTCTATTTGAAGGACCTTTCCTTGGTCATCCAGAGAAATACTTGAAGTTTCCAAATGCTCCATAAAAGTCCGACCCATTAAATCGGGTGCCGAAGTAGCTAGCCGAGATAATGAATCAGCTTGAGAAATTTCAGTTCTAGGGATATGACTGATGTCCCAAGAATCAAACAAAGCTCCAAGTTTTCGAACTTTTTCCAAATATAAAGTCAAAGTTGTGTCACGAACTTCGAAGTCTCCCTTTACCTGATTGACAACTAACTGAGAATCAGATAGTACTTTTAATCTCTGAACATCCAGTT
This sequence comes from Areca catechu, assembly GCA_021397845.1. Classification (NCBI taxonomy): domain Eukaryota; kingdom Viridiplantae; phylum Streptophyta; class Magnoliopsida; order Arecales; family Arecaceae; genus Areca; species Areca catechu. The sequence goes on along the minus strand of CM038049.1, from coordinate 1,178,367 downwards.
CTTTTGCAATTCTTAATCCAGCCAGAAGTGCCTCATATTCGGCTTGATTATTAGTTCTAAAGGAGAATCGGAGAGTATATTCCGTGACGTCCCCATTTGGACTAGATAAAATCAATCAAGCCCCACAACCTGAAGAATTTGAAGCTTCGTTTATATGGAGAACTCAAGGAGAATCAGTCTTCTCTGCTTCAACGGACACCTGAGTTTCATCTTCATTGTTATTCCAAGTACATTCGGCTATGAAGTCAGCCAATACTTGGGCCTTCATTACAGAACGAGGTTGATAGGTAATATCGCATTCACTTAGCTTTATTGCCCACTTTGCCATCCGACCGGAAGTATCAGGACATTGCAAAATAGTTCTTAAAGGTTGATTGGTCAATACGATGATGGGATGGGACTGAAAATACGGCCTGAGGCGCTTTGCTGATATTACCAAGGTGTAAATAATTTTCTGAAGTCTTGGATATCTTGTTTCAGCATCATGAAGGACCTTGCTGATGTAATAGATGGGTTTGTCTGACCCATCGGATTCTTTTCTTATCAATACTGAACTAACCGCTTTATCTGACGCAGCCAAATAGAAATATAGATTTTTCCTTTCTTCAGGTTTAGACAATATGATCGGATTCATTAGGTACTTTTTAAGTTTCTCAAATGCCAGCTGATAGTCGTCCGACCAAGCACCTTTTGGCTAAACGAGAAATAAATCGACTTAACGAAGCGATCCGTCCGGCCAATTGTTGAATCTCCTTATTCACAGGATGCTTGATGTCTAATATGTCTCGAATCTTTTCTAGATCAGCCTCAATCCCTCGCTTTGTAATCATGAAATCCAAAAATTTTTCAGAGGTTACGCCAAAAATACACTTAGTCGAATTTAATTTCATGTGATTTTTTCTTAGAATATCAAAGACTCTTTGTAGATTTTTAATATGATCATCGGCCTGATTATTTTTGACGATCATGTCGTCTACATATACTTCCATGATTTTACCAATCTGATCTTCAAAGATCTTATTCACTAACCTCTGATATGTAGCCCCGACATTTTTAAGACCAAAAGGCATTACTTTGTAGCAATATATCCCTCGGTCTGTAACAAAGGATATTTTTTTCTCATCTTCTGGATTCATTCGTATTTGATTATATCCAGAAAAAGCATCCATGAAACTCAAGAATTTATGTCCTGCTGTAGCATCAAGTTGATCGATTTTAGGTAAAGAAAAACTGTCTTTAGGACATGCCTTGTTAAGATCAGTATAATCTATGCATATCCTTCACTTTCTGTTAGCTTTCGTTACCATTACCACATTGGCAAGCCAGTCAGGGTAATGTACTTGATAAATATGGCATCAAGCAATTTGGCTACTTCCTCATTGATGACTTTTTGCCTTTCTGGGACAAAATTCCTCTTTTTTTGACGGATAGGCTGACTAAGTGGATCCACCTTAAGTTCATGCATGATCATTTCGGGAGGAATCCTCAGCATATCGGCGGTTGTCCATGTAAATATATCGGCATTCTTTTGTAAGAAGTCTATCAATTCTCTCCTTTGATCTTCATTGAGTGAATTTCCAATCTGAACAGTTTTAGTCGGATCATCTCTCGTCAAAGGGACATGGATAGTTCTTTCTACTGATGCGCTTGCTCCTTTAGTCTGATCACGCGGATCTATTTGCTCCGAAGTTGAGCTATCGATTGCTTGTTGGTTTTGAATCATTAAACATTGACGAGCCATCTGTTGATTTCGTTTTACTTCTCCAATCACATTTTGGGTCGGGAATCTCATTAGCAAGTGATATGTAGATACGATGGCCTGAAATTTATTCAAGGCGGGCCTTCCTAAAATTGCATTATATGCAGAAGAGGTCCGAACAACCATAAAGGTGAGAGGGAGAGTCCTTTGTTTTGGCATTGTTCCGAGGGTTACAAAAAGTATAATCTCTTTCTACTTCCATAGAATTTTCGCCAAATCCAGTCAACGACATACGAGTTCTTCGTAGCTTATCAATTGGCAAGTTCATTTGGACAAAAGCATCATAAAGCAAAACCTTAGTAGAACTTCCATTATCAATCAGAATTCTGCGTACATCATAATTTGCAATTATCGCAGAAATTATTACAGGGTCATCATGCGACATCTGAACATCTTGTAGATCATCGTCAGAAAAGCTAATGCTCCTTCGAAGTCTCTTTGCAATCAATTCATCTTCGTAACATGCTTGGTGATGGATCATTCCGACTAATCCGTCGGTTGGTTGTTGATTAGGGAGCTTTGTCCCATCAGTAATTATTCTCGGGGCCGTCGGTCTTGGTGTTGCTGCTTTAATTGGTCGATTCTGACTTTGGTTATCGACATACTTGCCCAGATAACCGTATTTGATTAGATCTTCAATCTCGTCCTTCAATTGGATACACTCTTCTATAGTGTGTCCATAATCGCGGTGGAATCGATAATATTTAGCTTTGTTGCATACAGCAGGCGGAGCTCGCATTGGCCTTGGCCTTTGGAGAAAATTCTCTTTTTTTATTTCTATCAGTATTTTTTCTCTTGGAAGAGTCAGGGGGTGTAAGCATCAAATCTGTTGGCGTAGCTCCTGCCGACTAAGTTCTTCGGCTTCTGAACTTGCCGTTGAATTGGTCGGACTCCAGGAGATCGAAGTCCATCTTCTTTAGAATTTTTCTTGCTTGGCACTGATTTTCTTTCTACTTGGCGTTGGCTCAGGGCTTGTTTTTTAGCCTGAGCATATTTTTGGGCACGGGGCAACAGTTCAAAATAGCTGGTCAGAAATTTCTTGTCTAAAGAGAATGTGAACTTGGAGGCTTGCAGTCCCTTCTTCATGGCTGACATTGTCACGTGTCCGTTGAGATCTGAGATCTCCAACGTGGCGGAATTGAATCTTGCTACATAGTCTCTTAAAGTTTTTTCTTATTGTTGCTGAATGAAGAACAAACTATCGAAGTTCCTTGGCATTCTTTTACTTGTTCTGAAGTGGGAGATGAATAGCCTTTCCAATTGCCCGAAAGAATGAATGGTGTATGGTTGGAGGCTAGAGTTCCACATTCTTGCTGCCTTTTTCAGGGTTGCTGGGAAAGCAAGGCAGTGAAGCGCGTCCGACACTCCTTGGATCAGCATGTGGGCTTTAAAACAGCCCAGATGGTCAAGAGGATCAGCCGATCCATCATACGGTTCTACTTGAGGGATTTTAAAATGGTGAGGAATCCTTTCCTTCATTATCTTCTTGGAAAAGGGAGGCAGGATGTCGTAGGTTGGAATTGCATCTTCCATCTTCCTCTGTTCGTCGAGTCTGGCGATCTGTAGTTTAAATTTTCTAAATTTCCTCTCAAAGTTATCAGTCCTTCCAAGATCTGGAGTCTGAGCACTGCCAGGGGCTGATTCACCGGAAGATGTCGAGTAAGATCGAGGTCGCTTTTCTTTATCCCGCCTCTTAACATGATGGTGAGACCAGGGGCGTTGCCTCAGGGGAGAGTACTGTCCTAAAGAATGTTGACAAGGTGAACGTCGACTTGGACCTGAGCATTTGCTTACATGGAGAGAAAATCGCCGGCTGCTCCTTGAAGCAACAGGTCGTGGTGGTCCACTTGCAGCTATTTCTTGAAGATTCTGGAATGCTGCAGTAAGTACCTCCATTTTATTCAAAAGGATATCCAGTTGTTCTTGATTCATATTACCAGCAGGAGTAACATCCATTCCATCCATAATAGGATCATTCTCTCTTGGAGAATGATGAACTTATTCGACAGGAAAATTCCGCATTCTATCCTTTACCATGTTTCGCTTCAGATACCTGAAAATTCTTTCGTCGAATTCCCTTTCCGGGCGCGCCAATCTGTTGCGTCCAGATTGCTGTGACGCTCAAGCGTGGATCGAATTTGTTGGAAATGAGTTTAGCAGGTTGATCTAGCTTTTCTTCATTGCCTGAACAAGTTTTTATCAGCCGAATTGATCTTCCAACCCTGCAAATAAATCCTCTTACCGGGAGGGTTCCGGTGGGAAATCACTTCGACGCTCAAGTTAGTCACAGAGTCCATACTAAAATAAATTAGATCTGAGAGAAAACTAGAGCAGAGGGTATGTAGGAGTTTTTGTTTCGAATCTCCCAAAAATCTCTTATTCACCGGTATTTATAGGCTACGATCCTAACCGAATCTAGCTAAGAAAACTGTAAATGGTTATTTCGTTAGTAGACTAGCACGTGCAGTAATCGTTATCTGTTATAGTCCTCATGGTTTACCTTCTTTGACCAATCCATCAGATTGGTCAACATAGCATCAGGGTTGACTTATTAAATCACCCTTAAACATCAGTCGACTGCATATTTAAGTCAGCCTAAATAATAAACTTCTTTTAGGCATTGGTCGGCTTTGTGCCCCTTGGACATTGATCGGCCTTACGGCTCATTGATCGGTCTTACACCCCTTGGGCATTGATCAGCTTGGTGCCTCTTGGGCATCGGTCGGCTTTAGGCCTTTATTAATTGGCTTTGCTTCTCTTGGGCGCCGATCTATTACTTGATCAACCAAGTTTACTCCTCATCAAATCAACACAAGTAAATCAAATCTGTCTTGATCAACCAAGTTCACTCCTCATCAAATCAACACAAGTAAATCAAATCTGTCATATTCCAACACTATGCAATTAGGATTTTCGTGCTTTCTTGCATAGATTATAGGTCAAGAAATTAGGGGCTATGATTCAATCGAACAAGTATACGATGAAACATTAGATCTAAAATGTAGCCATGAGGTTGAGGTATTCAATTTATTAAGCATTATCGATACAGTTCTTGTAATGTCCAAGTCGTCCTATGCTTTTTTTCTTTCATTACCATGCGGATTTGACTGACGTCTAACTAAGATCATCTTTGTAGCATGGTTTTGTTTCTTTATGGCCATTGCTTTTTCTTTGTTTTTTTTTTTATGTTGCCATGTAATTGCAACTTGTTGTCACATCCATCATGGTGTTCCTTTCTTCTCGTTTTTGCTCCCCCCCTTGCCCCCCCCTTCTCTTCCTTTCCTCTCTTAGCTCATCTTTATGCTTGCTTTGCTCTTCTCTGCCCATTGTTTTTGTTGCTTGTTTTCCATTGCATGAAACAATGTCGTTTTATTTTTATCTCTTTTACAAACGTTTTCATGCAAAGTCTTGAAGATGTTCAGTAATTCAGTAAAATCTGCTGAAGCTTCACTATTATCCTGACCGGATTGATCTATAACATTCACATCTATTTTTCCATCTCTCATGTTTAATAACTCTAATATGTTACGAACTCAAGCTATTCCTGCTGAATACTAAATTTTGGTCCAACTATTTTTTGAACAACTGTCTGTATAACTTAAGCTGTTGACTGGATTTAGATTTGGTCTCCCTCCTACTCTTCCCCATGAACAGACTAGGCTGTGTTTTCTTTTCTTTTTTTTTTTTGTGGGGGGTGGGGGGGGGTGCTATGTGTTTTTTTAGGTTCTCCTGGGATCGGCTCAGATAGCTCATCTCATCTCCAAAAAAGTAGTAGCATCTTCTGATTGGTCTTTATCCTTTTTTAGTATCCAATGGTGAATAGTTAGGTATTATTTAGATATCTTTGACTGACTTTTGAGTGCAAGGAGGAAGCTTATCTCCCTTTTTGAGTTCTAGTACCCATCCATCTGACTCAGAAGTCTGCAAGAATGGGATCTTGATCTCACGCTTTCCGCTGTGAGAAAGTAATGGGCACCATAGCGGTCTCGTGTGCAGAGGAATCCGAGTCAACGAGGGTGAGCATCATATGTGGCAGAAAGCATGTATCATGATTGAACAACGCTTATCCATAAGGTGGTCAAGGGACCTGCCAATGTAGGAATTGGTCTAAAGCTGGTTCGGAATAGGCCTCAAAATATAGGAAGTTTAATACCAACCCATGGGTTCAAGCTGTTCCTGGAAAAATAGTTTAAACTCACAACAATCCATTTTCAAACTGTTAGATGGAAGTTTTGATGCTGATTCAGAGGTCCATAAACTAAAGGCAGGATGAAGGTGAACCAGAGGCCTGGTTATGGAGGTGAGATTCAGAATTGTTTCATATTGACAATGTCTTGCGGTCTGGAGATTGATACATCAATCTGGTGTAGAATCTAGTAGTCATGAGATTACCTTTTTTGTATTTCTTCTCTCTGGCATTTTGAAGTGCTGGCTGACTTTGTCCCATCTCATTATTGAATTGTGGCCTGGGTTGTTTCAGAATGGCTATGGAAGTTGGTGGTTTTTGTTATTTAGGTTTCATTAATGGTTCTTTGAGCAATGAAATGTCAACAAATTCTTAGTGACTGATGAATGGATTTAAGCTTGTACCTGGGCTAGGTTTTTGTGGTTCCAAATCACTGTCCCGCATCTTCTACTGTGGTGGCAAGGTGTAAGCAACCAGAAATTCGGGAGCAGCTGAAGTTATCTTGGGAGAAAATATTGTTCCTGTTATTTGACTCTGGCTTTATCAGTCGTTCACAAGCTTGTGTTCAAGATGACCTCATTTCGCCACTACCTATCCCATTATGTCCACTATCTATTTAGGTTTGTTATGCATTCTGGATCCAATTACTTTATGCATTCTGGATCCAATTACCGATGTCAAACCTGAGTTCACATTGATCCACCATGACACATTCTTGTATTTTGTTTCAAACTTTGACTGATTGATCTCATCTGATGCTCTTCCTTATCACCGTCACTCTTCATGAGAGAAAAATGATGGTAGAGGATGGAGAGGCTCTTGTTCACCCGAGTCATTGTGATGCGGCTTTCTTTCACATTCAGGGTGTTGAGTTGTTATCAGCCCATGCCCATCATGGTCTTGGTATTATTGACATTGGTCCGCGCTTATGTGCATGCGCTGAAGTTTTACTTGTTTTGAAATTATTAGCAACACTGAGCTATAAATTTTTTTAGATTGGTATGGTGAATTACTTGCTTTACCGAACAGGACCTCGTTCATTGTTCCTTCCATCCTACAGCTTCGAAAGTATAAATTTTTGTTCTGAGCTTTGTATGATGGGCTTACTGAGCTTTAGCACCAGAGGGCAAGCAGGGGGCCTTAGGCCATAATTTCCAAGTGCGCCTAACCTAGACTACGAGCATAATTTTCTAGTGGTGTCCACTTTTTAAGAAGAGACGCGGATACGTTTGATTGGACGGCTTTTTTTTTTATTTTTTTGATAATCAAAAGGGATAGAGGGGATAAATTTCGATATAGCTATCTCCGTAAGTCTTTATCTTGTCAGGTAATGTCCAATACGGGAGGTTCAGATTCGCGTGGCCTCTTCTTATTTAATGATGAGTACGTGATCGAAAAAATGAAAAAATCCTGATCTCTCACTCACACCAACTATTGAGGGTTCCAAGATAATTCTAGATTTAATCGAGTCATTTATGGGATCATGCCTATCCCATGCCTTTTTAAGCTTTTTAGGGGTACCTATTTAACCAGTGGCGTCCACTCTATTTGTAATTAGACAGGCTTTTTAGGGGGCACCTATTTAACCGGTGGCGTCCACTCTAAGAAGATAAGGGAACGTGGAGTTCGACGGCCTCCTTTCCTCGACCTCTTCAATAATCCATTTACCCGGCCGAACATTGGGCCGTTTCGACGTCCTGGCCATGGTTTGGCAGGTCGATCCTGGGTTTAACGCATAAATCATAAATAAATTGGTTATCTAAAATTTTTATAATTATTTAAGTATAAAATTTTTAACCGAGAATCAAATAGAAATTTAAGTTATTAAACAGAAAGGTCTGATGACCTGTAGGAATCATACGTGTGATGCGATGTAAACGTGCGCTGCGTGGCTACCTATGATTTTTTTTAAAAAAATAATTTATTTAAAAAAAATATTAAACTAGGTGTTTAATAATTTATTTAACAAACTAGGTGTTGGCACTGACGTGGAGGTTAGGTAGGAACTGAAATTGTAAGTAGTATTCACGATTTCATGAAATCGCGGGTAGCAGAGAGGATTTCAGCCTGAAATCGTCTTTGCCGAAGATGGTTTTAGTTTTTTACAAAATTTTTTTACTCCCATTTAGATATATATTATTTAATTAATAAATAAAAATTAACATAATTCATAATTTTATATGTTACATTAAAATTATTATTATATGAAATTTAATATGTTAATTTTTGAGTTTTTAATTAATTATATTATTTTGAAATAATTTAATATATATTGTTATATTAATATTATGATATATCGTTCCAAGTTCGGGCATGCGGGGTCTTCACGTACCATGCCCATCACCCATGATAGGCCCTCGCACCTCACGAGCCTCGTGCCATGCTGTAGCATGATAAGCGACCGGCTGCGCTATGTTCCATGCCAATGCGCGATTGGCATCTTTCGGTAGACCATGCCTTGTCCCGTACCAACATACTCGACACCTCACGTTCAAAAATGCCATGCCTCACTGCCGCTCATGGCTCGTCCCCGGTCCTATTGTAGCCGGTACCCGTGCGTGCGGAATGCGTATCTCGACCGTCATGGCATGCTTCGACACCAGACACGTACATCGACCATTCTGACATTCTTTACTATATTAAAATATGTTATTCGATAATTATTAAATTATTATCAAAAACTCAGTATATATATATTTAAAGTTTTTTTTACAAAATGTAAATTATGAATTTTGTAAATATATGTTGTATGCATAATATATATAAAATATATATTATGAAATTTAAAAAATCAAAATTAATGTATTTAAATATATTAAGTATTTTAATGATAGGAATAATAAAATAATAATTAAATAATATTTATTTTATATTATGAATTTGATAAATTAATTATTAAATGATATTATTCGTATATAATCTAATATATATTATTATATATATAATATAATATCACTTAAAGTGTAGATAATTTATTATATAAAAATTATAATAAATAATTAATGTAAAGAAATTTTTCCATCCTCTTCCATCTCTTTAAGTAATTATAAAAAATATTTATATTAAATATAAATAAATTATAGAATATTTATCATAGTTGATGATTATTAAGTAATATATTGAATAGAAATCTATTAAAAATTATATTAATATTAACTAATATAATTAAAAATTATTAAAATTTAAAATATTAATATATTGAAATATATTATCTGATTTTGATTTAATTATTAAAAAAAAGTATATATTTAAGGTACATTTTTATTGAAAAATATAGATTATGAGTTTTGTAAATATTTTTTGTATGCTTAATTTAAAAAATATATTCTAAACTTAACAAATCAAATTTAATGGATTTAAGTATTTTATTGATCCTATTTTTATTTTATTTTCTAAAATATATATAGCATAACAAATCACATGTCATCGATGAAAATTTTAAGATAATTATCATTCAAGTTGTTAATAACAAATACTATAATTTAGAATAAAATTTTATAAATAAAATACATAAATAAAAAAATAAAGATCCTAAGTCTCATAAGATGGCTGTCTCCTCCTGTGTGTAAGCTGCTTTCAACGAGGCATTGGCTCAACTTCACTTAGTCCCTGATGCTCTGTCATATGCTCTACATCAGTGCATGCCTGCTGTGCGGATACCTGATGCGACGATTATCCCTCGCCATAGCACTGTCTTCCATGTCCTGAATAATCGTGATGCATCATGTAGTCCGGTATAGCGGTATAATTAAAATGTGCAGCCGCATCCTCAGTAGATGTGAATTGTCTTACATCATCATGAAGGTAACTGGGCGCGGACATGTATGATGTGAACTCGGGCATCGGATATGGAGAGATACTATATCGTCGAGTACCTCGTCTGTGCTGAGCTGGAGGAGGTGCTCTTGATGAAGTTGCATACGGGAAAGGCGAAGGAGTCTCATCCTCTTTGTCGATCTCTTGAGCAAATACATCTAACGGGATACGTGCATGCTCGCCAACAATATGAAGGACGGAATGACAAAGCTCCTATATAGTATGCGAGGTCGTCGATATGGAACCTGGACGAGCAAGATCATGTATCATCGTGATGCCAGTGCTCTGAAAGTTACAAAAAATTAATGAGTTTGAAGAAATAAAAAAAGTATATATTATGATTATTTAAAAAGTAAACATAAAATTTTGTACCGGGTAATCATATATTGCACCATCATGATTGATGAAATACCAAGTGATGCTACGGTACCACTGCATATAAGGATCGTGATAATCCATGATACCTATCAACTGGAGCACCATCTATAATATAATCATATCGGCTCATCCATAACTGAATATAATGCCAATGAGTGACTGACCAGTCCTGCTCGAATTATTCTCTGAGATCGATACGGTGCAGTGCAGAATCTGTATGACACTGCTCTGGTATGATATGTCGAATCCCAAACTGGCACATCACTCTATCAGCAAAGTGCCACTCTACTATATGAAAACATACAAGTGGCACTCGAGTACACCAGATATTCTAACCGTGCAGGCAGTAATCTAGTAGCTATACAAGAATAACGGCAGTACATGACTGCAATATCACATGTTTATAAAGAATACGAAGCATAATTCATTAAACAATAAAATATACGAATCATCAATTGTTTAAAAAAAGTAAGTTATAGTCATCACCTGCTCTGCTCTCAGGTGATCTAGTAAGTATCGATATGAAGAGACCACATGTGTAGGTACCTCCATCACAGATAAAACGTCTCTCCATCTGCAAAATAAATGAATTAAAGTAATTAAATAACTCAGTAAATATCGTTAGTCATAAAGTATGATATAAGCACAAAACTTACATCATCCCTAACGGACCTTGTGGTAAACTAGCTCTACCATCATCAAAATTGACCATATCTAGAGCCTGTCGTAGTAATCTGCGAGGTGCAAGGATTGGAAATCTACCCCATGCCCATAACTGTAGCAGTAACAAAGGACCGGCTATATCACCAGCATCTTTCATGCTCATCCTACATATCTCTTTATACAACCATGCGAGCCCTGCACTATCCCAACTATAGTGTTCAGCAATTTCCAAGTCTGTTAGTAGGGGTAGAAACATGAGATGCATCAGGCTTCCAGATTTATTCATGAATAAACACCCATCTATCAGTTGCAAATTATAAGCTCGAGCATAGCACTGTATGGCTACCTCGTCAACATCAAAAGCTAACTCATGAAACTGTTCAACTAACGTGACTAGGCTCAATCGTGATCCTTAGAGTCTACCATGCGGTGGGGTAACTCCTAATAAATCCTGACAAAGCTGTCTCCAGTATACCTGTGTAGTACCTGTTATCAGTAGACCATCAACTAGCAAACCTAGCTGAATAGTAATATCCTGAAGGGTGATGGTGCACTCTCTATGCAGAAAATGAAATGTATGTGTCTCTGGATGCTAGTGCTTGATAAGAGCGGTAATCAAATGCCAATCTAATTTAATAAATTTCATACAAGCAAGACCATAAAATTCAGACTGCATCAATAAAGGCAATATGCACCTATCGAGTTGTATCGATCTGTACATAACCATCTCTTGATGTCGACAGTACAAAATAATAGTATCCTGCCCATCCCATACTAAGCATGATCTATGTAAATTCTGATCGTAAAGTACACTACAATCTGAAGGACAGGGATCTATAACTGTGATATACAATAACTTAAAGAAAATCAATTAAGCACAAACTCCATTTAACAAACCACTTATTTCTTAAAAAGTTAATTAAAATATGTCAAACGATCAAATATAATACAGTCACGTGAAAACAGTCATACATGCAAAGATAGGAACAACAATACATCTCAAACCATACAATATAACTATAGTCTATCAATCATAATACAAAGTAATGACATCAACTATTAATATTTGATAGCACTCTCGAAGTGGCAACCAACTCCTATCATAACATTAATAAAATTTGAACAATGAAAACATATCTGTATAGTTGTTGTAATAATCAATAAATAAGCATCACATAAATAAGAGAATTAGCTGATGTACCTTAAAATACCCGTGAAATGTGACTTTTATAATGTAACTAATATGCTTGTAAAAGTTTTGGACATGACCATCTGTCATGCCCTTCCTTCTTATAGATTGTACACCTGCATTTGTTACAAGCTTCTCTGACATTTATATCGTTTTTAATCCTTGTGGAATGTGGCCTATCCTTTGGTCGCAACATATTTTGTCGGGCATAAGATACCATCTCCACTTTATGGGGACTAATATTCTTGGTATGGAATTGGTTGAAATTGTAATGCATAAGTTTGATGATGGTCATATAAAGTATAGCACCGATCAACATATCTATAAAAATCAATACCAACATGTGCACAAGCAACCATGACGTGAGAGCAAGGTAAATGATAACACTACCATTTTTGACATGTAAATGTCCACTGTGAAAGACGCACAACCTATAATTTCAAAACCCATAAATCAACATATACACAAATAATATATAGCATTTTTTTATTTTAATAGAGAAAGATACAGTCACTTGTGTTGTCATCTCTATTCATGTTTGGTCCACGCCTTGCGGTCTGGACTTGAAATAAGCCACTAGCTCTATCAAATCTTGTAATTACATGCGATGTAGCTTTGACTTACTTAGACATTATATGTCCCATAATAAAAGGAATAAATCTTTCATTCCTGTCAAGTGCATCATTTGCCTGGGTACGTCGACCTTCAAAATATGATACAAGTCGAAAGAAAGTCAACTACACCAATACAGTTATTGGCAGGAATCAAGTATTTTTTTAAAATTCTATTGAAACACTTGGATATATTTGTTATCATCATCCCATACCATCGTCCTTCATCATGTGAATATGTCTATTTCTCTAATGGGATATCATTCAGCCACTGAACAGTTTCTGGATTAAGTTTTTCAATGTTCCTCATATATTTCTGGAATTTTCTAGGTTATGTTTGCATTCCAGCTTTTTTCACGACATTCCTTAATTTTGGATTACGAAATCTTGAATTGAAATTACTTGCCACATGACATAGGCAATAAATATGATAAGCATTCTGTGGCTGCCAACCCAGATGCTCATTCTACAATACAGCAAGTATACCAGCATGTCGATCAGAAATTAGATAAATATCCAGACATGATGTAACAAATTTTTGATACAAGCTAAGAACCAACCCCATGTATCAGCTGATTCTTCATCGATAATACCAAATGTAAGTGAAAATATCTGATTATTCCTATCAACAGCAGTTGCAATCATCAACTTCTCCTTATACTTTCTATATAGAAAAGTAGCATCAATACTTATGACCGGTTGACAGTACTTAAACCCTTTAATAGAGGGTACAAAGGCCTAGAACACACGATCAAATTAAGTACAAGTTGGAATACCAGTTGGAGTACTCATTAATTTTACCTAAGAACTGGGATTAAATTCTTCTACAGCATACAATCATTTCGGCAATAATTGATATGACATATCCCCATTCCCGAACAACATGGCTATCGCCTTCTGCTTGGCATCTCATATTTTTTTATAACTGGGTATATAGTTGTATTTGTTGTTTATCATTGCACTAAGTCCAGCAATAGCAATTATAGGTTTACCAGGTCTCGTATTTTATTTGCAATTAATGTAGAGTCCAGCCAGAATGATCCTAAGATGTTATTGCGGATATGCATATACAGGGACTAGTATATCATGTGATCTCAAAATAATCATGACATTTAATAGCTCTCACCATTTACTGACATCTCGACTCTCTGTTCTTACATTTTACAAGCCATAGATTTGGATTTGACTCAATAACCTTGAATTCGTGCAATAGAACACTGCTTTACTATAGTTTGTAATTCTATCTTATCTATAAAGCAGAGTCTTTTACGTAATTTCTCATCTCTTTGCCATATAACATATTGTTCTTCAAATGTAGAATACATGGATACATTAGCAACATTCCAATCAACCTGAGTGAATGTTTCGGATGGAGCTTCTAATACAGAATAATTTAGAACAGTGGTGTCCTATGGACTTCATACAGATTCTGACATACCAGCTTTATTAGCTTCGTCGCCACATCATTTTTACTTTTATCATCATTTTCATGAAAAAGTTGATTATCTACATACACTGTATCATCAGTAGCTATATATACTGATGCTTTTCTAATATTACTTTCTAGCACAGTATTGTCTACCGTACGTAATAGGTCTGGTGTAAATCTTGAACAAGTATTTTTCATAATATTATTTATGATGTTCGAACTACAATATGAAATAACCTGTTCACTTACATGAGTTGTTGCTATATTTCGAACAGCTTCTTCATAATTATCCTGTTCGTAAATAAGTTCAGGAGCTTCAACGTTTGGATATCTATGTACAACTCTGTACCTGATATAAATGGATATGAACTGACAGTTGAAAATATTATCTCCATGTCTTTATCATCGGTTAGTAGAACAGGTTTATACTTTATAAATGTCGACTAGACAACTCGTGGATATCTATAAATAATCAATACTTTTTTTACAGTTCTATCTATATGAAAGACTCTACATATTTTGTTCTTCAACTCTATGAATGCCATACCATTTTTAATTTTAATTGCCTTTTTCGATCCCTGGTTGTACTCGGTACTATATTTTTTATTAATGATAGAATCATTAATATAACATAAAGCTATAATTATTTCCTGTATTTAATCCATGTTTAATAAACAAAATATATTTTGACATTATTTTCATGATATTTCTAATGACATCACTAATAAAAAAATTAAACAAAAATAATAATCCACCATTGAAATTATGAAAGCAATTATTCTATTAAGTACATAAATATAGATTACAATATATTTTTGAATTAATATCTACATATGGTGTTTTTAATGACTAAAATGAAAAATGCATCCTATCATCAACTACTAGGTCAAAAAAAAGATAGGTCCTATCTCATTCAGGAATTGCATTAATTTTACAGATTACTTTACAGTAAACAAATGATGTGCAATAGAGACCAAATAAAATTTTGACAGTATTTCTTCTTAGTTCTCCACACATAAATAATTATGTGCACGGAGAACTAAAGAAAAATACTGCACGAAATTTTATTCAATCTCCATTACACATCGTTTGCATACAGTAAAGTGATTTATAAAATTAATTATAATTTCCAAACTATCCATTTTGGACAATCAATTGATAAATGTGCATAGTTCTAAGATCCATATAAAATTAAAAATAATGTACGGATACTATAAATTATGTATATTAATCAATTGATGGGTATACGGTTCAATACAATACAAATTTTATCGAATTATATACAGAAAATTGGATTATTAACCTAGAACTTATTCCCAAAACATAATCTTGCCAATAATAATAATTTATACATATTAAACATTATAAATATGAATACAAAACATATACAAATTAAAAAAATAAAATCTCAAACATACAACCTACATATTTCTAATATTTTTGATCAAATAGATTTTTTAATACCATGATTACATTTCTTTGCAAAATAATTTTATAATATACTTAATGTAGCGTATAAGTTAATAATTTCATTCATAATTTAATAATTTATTTATGTACCATAATATACAATTTTTTATTTTTTAATTATAATATCTTCTAAATATTTATAAAATTTAATTAATTATTTTTTAAACTAAAGTATATTTAAATTTTCCAACATTTTTTATTTATATAGTATCTTTTATCATACAATTAATGTTTGTTAGTAATACATAAATTTACAAATTTGTTTAACATAACATATATATTACAACCTTATTTACAATTTAATCTATACCATAACATATTCATATTTAATAATAAAATTATTTATAACCTAAAAATTTTAATATGTTATAAGTATTTAGTAATCATACCATAATTTATTTATATCAACTAAATTCTATTATTTTTGTAATATATTCTATTTATAAATCTTTTTATTATATCATTATTATTTTTAATTAAATTTTTATAATTGACTTAACATAGCTAAAAATACGTAGACTACTTATATAGCACGACAAACTCATTTATACTAAATTAATTATTTACATCCTATAAATAATTATATATTTTATTTATTTATAGTAATAACATTATAATTTATTTATACAAAGTCAAATATATTATTCAAATACCAAAAACTATTGATTATATATAAATTCATATTTTATTTTTTACATCATTATATACTATTTTTTAATTAATTAATTATAAAATATTTCAAAATAATGAAATAAATTGAATCATTATTTCAAAACATAATAATTCAAAAATTCAATATATATTTTATTTCTTCACTAATTTTTTTATCTTTATAATTTCATCTACATATTTCATATTTAATTATTATTTATTTTAACATTAACAATGTATATTATTTCCTTTATTTTGATATAATAAATATTATATATATAAACCAAATAATTAACAAAGCTTCCTAATATTTCTCAATTTTCTCAATTACACAATCAAAAAAAAAAACTAATACATATCTATGTATCCATGTAATTTAATATAAATTCTATTATTCTTGTGACATTAACAAATTTAATTTTAATCAAATTTTAAAACACATAATTAAAATATAAGCACCAAAAATAAATATATTATGCAAACATTAAAAAAATAATTACAATTGCATCAAAAATAAAAATAGCATAACGTTGTAATATTAAATTTTTGAAATTAAATTACTAAATATAAAAAAATTATACCAAGTAAAAAACTGTAATAATAATATTCAAATAATTAGAACAACAAAAAAAAAAGAAAATTACCTGTAATGTCAGATGAAAAACAACAAATTTTTTATTTTTTTGGACCAAAAGACTATGGCTGCACTTGGGCCAGATCTTCACAATGGTACTGGAGATCAACTTGACCGGACCAGATTCCACTTGGGCCGGATCTAGAGACGAGAACAAGCCATTCTTGGGCCGGATCTAGAGACGAGAACAAGCCAACAAGAGGACCCAGACAAAACCAAGGGGCTATGGGGTATAGGAGAAGATAAAGTGGAAGGAAGATGGGGCCGGAGAGCTGGAGTGGGGTAGGGGGAACAAAAGATCAAGGGAAGAATGGGGCCGGGAGACGAGCCAGGCATAAATGGAAGAAAAAAAATAGGAAAGGGTGATAACTTGTTCGGCTGAGAAATTGTCTTTGCCAAAGATGATTTCTTAGTGAAATCATCTTTGCTAAAGACGATTTTGACCTGAAATCATCTTTAGCAAATGCGTTTTCAGTGGGGGAGGCCAAGTGTTCGATTGAAACTTCCACGTATCCATTTGGCTGTCGGGTATCAAAACAAAATTACCACATGGCTATTTGGCTACCGGGTGTCAAAACAAAATTGCCACATTTGCAAAGGAACACCTAGTTTGGTAAATAAACAACCAAACACCTAGTTTTGTAATTATTTTTTAAAATAATATTATTTTTAAAAGAAATTCACTGCTTGTTTGCTGTGCTGAAGTTGGGTACCTCCAAATCTGTGTTATTCATTATCTTTTAATCCTGCATGGTAGATAGACCTCGATCAATACCAGCACCTAGTGGGTTTATTAGGGCTAGAAGTGGGCCGGGACGGACCGGGCCACACCCCTACCAAAGCCCGACCCGAAAAAAATTTTGGGCTTCGGGCTAGGCTTAGGCCTGAAAGTTTTTTAAAACCTTAGACCCGAGCCCGACCTGAGCTTGATCGGGCTGGCCCGAATGCAAGCCCAATGACAAAAAAAAATGGTTCACTGACAGCGACCGACGATTGCTCGACTAGCTGGAGAGGCAGATTGGAGCTCGGGAGGGAGAGCTGCATGGTCGCGCTGGGAGCAATGGGTGTCAGGTGGGGCATCGGGGCCGGGAGAGGTAGATCGGAGCCAGAGATGGGCTGCGGGGTCGCATGGGAGGCGGGGTCGTCGGGTACAAGTGCCGAGGCTGAAGGAGGCAGATCGAAGCCAGGGAGGGGGCTGTGATGTCGCGCCAAGGGCAGTGGGCATCGAATGGGGTGCCAGGGTCGGGAGAGGCAAATCGGAGCCGAAGACGAGCTGCGGGGTCGCATGGGGGGCGGAGTCATTAGGTGCGGGCGCCAGGACTCGAGGAGGCAGCTCGCAGCCGAAGAGGGGCCGTGGGGTTGCATGGGGGGTTGGGAGCATTAAGGACGAGCTTCGGGGCTGTCAGGTGGGTGGCTTGGAAACGAAGAGGGCGCATCGGGTGCGAGGGGGCGTCGGCCATCGGATGCAAGGGGGCATCGACTATCGGGTGCGAGGGGGTGTCGGCCGTCAGGGGCTGACCGAGGGAGGGAGATGGAAACGAGAGAGAGAGAGACTGATAGAGAGAATGGAGAGAGAGGGAGACGGGAGACCGAAGAAATAGGAATTGGATCGGGCTTATTTTCCGGCCGGGTTTGGGCCAGATCGGGTCGGGCTAAAGGGATGCTCGAGCCCAGCCCGAAAATTGAATGGGCTCTATTTTAAAGCCCGAATCCCGACCTGGTTTGCTTAAAATTTAGCCCAAATCCTAATCTAATTTCGGGCCGGCCCGAAGCTCGACCTAATTTCGAGTCGGCCCGAAGCCCATTGGGCCGGCCTGGTCCAGTTCCAGCCGTAGTTTATATTGAGTCCTTTTTTTTGATGAGACAGTGCATTCATTTCACAGAGCGAGAGTGAATACAACCAAGAACGTCCGACAAAAGGATATCCCTAAACTGTACAGAAGCAGAATACCACTCCGTCCATAACACAGAATCAGAATGATAGGCAACGTAGGAGACCACTCAATCCGTAGCAAAGTTAGCCTCCCTGTACACATGCCTAATGGAGAGAAAGGCGTAGCCCTGCAAAAGCAAATCGATATCCCTAATGATGGGGTGAGCAGACGAACATCTTAGCATCTGTCTGATCCATGAGATGACAGTCGCTGAGTCCCCCTCAATGAACAGTTGGTCCAGATGCAGAGTCTGACGGGCATACCTAATACTTGCCCACGCCACATATAACTCCGTCGCAGGGATGGAGGAGTCAAGTAAAGGCAAACCCCCGGTAGCAAGGAAGCCAAGATTAGAATCACGAATAACAAAAGCAGCTCCACCCCAGCTGTCCCTAAGACTTTCGTCAAAGTTAATAGTGAAGAACTGCAGAGGAGGAGGTTCCCAGGAGATAAAGATCCGATGGGATGCTCGAAGAGCAGTAGTGGAACCCTAGGTCTCTGAAGACCTCACCATAGAACTCCGATAGTTGAGGGCAGCAGTCCTAGCTCTCTCAAGTAATATCCTGAGAGAATATCTAGCAGAGCAAAACACCAACTTGTTTCTAGATATCCAGATATGGTAAGCCAGATAGACCACAAAGGAGACAGAGAACGCCGTACCCGAGCTCAAGAGTATGAAAAAGGTCTCCTCGGTGTCATCTGCCTGAAGGGATAAAGCCTCAAAACCAGCCATCCGCCATAATAACGCCGCCCGGCTACAAAGAAATAGCACGTGGGCCTGCGTTTCACGATCAGAGTCACAGTAAGGGCATCCAGATGGAATGGAAATGCCTCTCAACAGCAGAAGATCTCGAGTAGGAAGACGGTGCCAAGCAAGTTTCCATAAAAATAAAGAAACCCTGGGGTGAACCGGTAAGGACCACAACCAACCATAACTCCGAGGCAAGGGTGGCTCGTGACTGCACATAGTCATCATATCCGACATCGACACACGGGCAGTCGCAGAACGCTTCCAAACTCTGGTATCAGGGCAAGGAAAGATGGGCAGGATAATAGACAAAACCCTGGGACCAAGGATATCTCCAAAAATAGAAAGCATAGCATCCCAATCCCACGTAGACTGGCCTGGAAGCATAAGATCGGAAACCAACATCGTCGACGGAGCATGCACCTAAATATATGTAGGCCACTTGATCAAAGGAATATCATAAATCCAGGGATCGAGCATGAATCTAATGGAAGAGCTGTCTCCCATAACCCAGGAAAGATAAGTGATGAGAGATGCCCTGGCCACATCTCCCTCCAAATTGCTGAAGTATGCCTAGGATACCTATAAGGAGTGTAAGTATCAGCAGGAATATCTCCATACCTGGCTCTCATAAAAAAAGATCACATACTATCTGGATACAGGAAGAATCTAGTAATATGTCTAGCCAGAAAGGTCTCCTGACGAGTCAGAAGAGAGAGAATTCTCAGGCCATCTTGATGAATCGGTCGACAGACAATCTTCCATCATATCAAGTAAATTCTCTTCTTGGTAGAAGAAGTCTCAAGAGAAATATCCGAAAAAATTACTCCGAATAAAAGGTATTGAATCCTTTCAAGTCTGGAACAGAGGTAATGCACGAACCAACATTTGAATCACGCAGTTATGCAGGCAGGTCCTGGACCAGAATTTTATTAAATTCATAAGGTTGGAGGTCGAAACCAATTTGTACGATCCGGGTGAAAACCGGAGTTGTCATGCAATACACGCTGTGGTTGAATATTGGGTTGCCAGCTATTATTAGTGGAGTCCAACTCCCTTGGGGAGGGTGCGTGCTATAAAGCATTATTTTAAATTTTACGGGCATGCTTGAGCCAAACCCAAAAGGCCGCTAGTTTAAACGTACGGGAGAAAATCTCGTGTTCTATTTGGGTAACAGTATTGTACGAGACCATTTTTGCTATACAAAATTAAATATTTTTTTATTCACAAAAATAATATAAAAAATACATCATTAAATATAATTAGATTATGCAAGGGTCACGTAAATTTTATTTTTTAATACATATTTAATACTTATAATTTTATTTTTATTAAAAAAATTAATTGATGAAAATATTTTTTTTAAAAAAAATTATATCTTTTTATGGCTTACGTTATGTTATTCCAATGTTTGAATTATAATACTCCTGTATCATAAGATTAAAGAATATTTTTATCATCAAAAAATTTAATTTTTTTTTAATGATGAAAAAATTTTCGACCTTATGATATCCTGTTCATGAAAAGACATCATAATAAAAGAGCATTTTTATCATTTAAAATTTTTAATAAAAAATAAATTATATGTATTAAATACATGTTTGAATGATAAAAATGTCATTTCTTTATAACACTCTTTATAAACAAGATTATAATATCCTGTTTATAAGATGCCGTAAGATCGATGATATTTTTGTTATCGAAAAGTTTTTAAAATTTTTTTCAATGATAAAAATATTTCTTTGTCTTATGATATATGAGTGTCAGAATGCGAGCCACGAATAAACCATGGAATGTTATAATTTTTTTTAAAAAAATATTTTTATCATTTAAAATTTTTAATGAAAAATTAAAATTATATATATTAAGTATTTCAAATAAGATTTATACGGTCCTGATGCGCCCGTTCGGCTAGTCTCCGGTCGGACCGGTCCTGGCATCCGGTTAGCTGGTCCCCGCGAAGGCCGACTCCCCGGTCAGCTTACCCGAGGAGCCGGCCCAGGGGGCTTTGAAGGCTGGCAGGCATCTTACTGCCCATGCGACGACCCCTCTGGATGCTCCGATCGGCTCCTGGAGATATCGCTGGGCGCCCCGGTTGGCTTCTGGAAAATCAGCCGACCCACTGCTGAAAGGTCGCTCGAAGTTTCCAGGGACCTCTTCTCTCCTGCAGCTCTGACATTCCGTTGTAACAAATTCCAGTGCGTGGCCACTGCTCTGACACACCTGACATGCCGCCACCCACGATCTCGCTGCCACGCCCATCCTCTTGGGGGTATATCCAGGCTTTCCTAGCCTGCTCTCCCAACAGAATTTGGCAGCGCTCTATGCCTATAAAACGCACCCGAGGGACCTCCGCGAAAGGTAACGTTCTTCTTCCCCATTGCTTACTTTCCTTTCGAACTTCTTCCCATTCTGTCGCTCCAACCCTCCTCTAAGTTAACCATCAGAGTATCCCCCGCCGGAGCCCCTCCGGCGCTCAGGGACTTTTTGCAGGTAGGCCGGTCGAGGAGCCCTCTAGCGCGCCCGTCGAACCCAGTCCTAGAGGAGTAGCAGCAACAGATTGGCGCTAGAGGGAGGGGCCTTTTGAACCTTTATCGTGCTCCTCCTCTAAAAGGGAAGATTGATAAGAAAGATACAGCAATGGTAAGAGGAAGAACCCGGAGTGTTTCTGCGAGGGGAGGACGCTCCCACCAGGGGCCTGGCGCACACCACGCCGAGAGCAATGCCGCCGCTACCGCTAAGCCCACCATCACCATAGGGCTGCAGCAGTTCCAGATGCTAGTAAACCGTATCGAAACACTTACCTCTGCGATCCAGCACTTCCAGGAGATGGCGGATCATCAGCAGCAACCACCGACAGCATCCTACGTCAATCACCAACCGGCGGCGGGCGACAGCCGACGGCCGGAGGCGCCTCCACCCCCATCCCATGCAATTCCAGAACCCCAGGGGTTTATGAGGGCCCGCGCTGAAGGAAAGAGGACGAGATCGGCCTCCCCCTCTTTCGCTGATTCTGTCCCTCTAGATGACCGGCGCCCTGCTGCAGACCCGCATGACTACGGAAGTAAGATTATGCGCATGGAGGAGCGCATCGCCGAGATAGCCGAACGGCAGAACAATGGAGGAAGGCCGACGCACGACACTCACCCGCCCTTCTCCGCAGAGATTCTGGGGGAGTCAATCCCCCAACACTTCAAGATCCCACAGGTGGACCCCTACGACGGTACCACCGACCCCTTGGATCATCTGGGCGCCTACAAAGCCCATATGATGGTGCAGGGCGTGTCTGACGCCCTCCACTGTATCACCTTCCCGGTGACTTTGAAGAAGGCTGTGCGGATGTGGTTCTCCGCCATCCACCCAGGTACGATCCATTCTTTTTCTCGGCTTGAGACCCTGTTTCTTTCTCGTTTCAGGACCTGCAGCCGGACTCCAAAGAACACCGACTGTCTTTTTTTCATTCAACAAACGGAGAGAGAGACCCTCCGAGAATACATGGCCCGCTTCAACTCGACCGCCCTGGAGATCCCTGACCTAAATGAAGCAGTGGCCATGTCAGCTTTTAAGAGGGGGCTTCGCTCGTCCAGACTTACATTTTCCCTGGACAAGAAGCTCCCCACAAGCTACACCGACCTGTTGGCCAAGGCACACAAATACGCCTTGGCGGAAGAGCTATCGGCGAGCCAGTGCCAGGCTGAGGGGAGGTCGGCCCCGAAGAAGCAGGATGATAAGGCCCCCGCAGCCTGACCTCCTGGTGACGATGGCCGATCTGCCCGGCGCCAGAGCCCCAAGCCGCGGGACTACCTTAAGCGGTTCAACAACTATGCGCCTCTCTCACTGCTGCAGGAGAAGATTTTGATGGAGATTAAAAACGAGGCCTTCTTCCAAAGACCTCGGCCGATGAGGGGACCCCCCGCCTCCAGAAACAAAAACAAATACTGCCGGTTTCACAGGGACCATGGGCATGACACGGAGGAATGCCTCTAGCTGAATGACACCATCGAGGACCTCATCCGCAGGGGGTACCTGAACAAGTACGTCCGACCTCGCCGGGATCGGGCCGGGACTTCAATTGCTAGAGATCCCCCAGGGGAAGCTGAGCTCCCCAACCAGCGCCCAACTGATGGAGGTGTTGGTATGCTGCACCGAAAGTCCGACTGGGGACGGAAGGAGGACCTAGACATTGTAAAGAAGCCCAAGGGATCTAATGTAATCAGCTTTTCTGATGAGGACCTCCTAGAGCCTCCTCTCCCTGGCGATGACCTAGTGGTTGTGTCGGCTGTCATCGCCAATTATGATGTAAAGCGCGTCCTTATCGATAATGGAAGTTATGCAGAGGTTTTGCTGTATGATGCTTTCACCCGAATGAACTTGTCTAGGTCCAGACTGCGAGAGTCCGTAGCACCACTCACTGGCTTTGGAGGAAACTCCGTCGGGGTCGAGGGTGAAATTGCCTTACCTGTTACTCTCGGGACGGAACCTTACCAGCGAACCTTCTCCGTCAATTTTGTGGTCGTCCGTACGACCTCGGCGTATAACGCAATCCTGGGACGGCCGGCTCTCAACAAGTTCCAAATTATCGTGTCCACTTACCATTTGTTGGCCAAGTTTTCGACCCGTGATGGAGTCGGAGAGCTGAGGGAAGACCGTAGAATGGCCCGGCAATGCCTTGCTATCCACGACAGGCAGTTGGACGAGCGCCCCACGCTCAAGCAACTGGATCCCAGGGTTGAATCCGATAGCCACGTTCGGCCCGTCGAGAAGATTGTCTTTGTACCCCTTAGGGAGGACGACCCCACGAGGGTCCTCCAAATAGGGAGCACCCTGAATGAGGGACCCAGGCGAGAGCTGGTCGGCTTCTTGAGGAAGAATGCAGATGTCTTCGCCTGGTCGGCATCCGACATGCCAAGCATCCCGGCGGATATTATCACTCATCAGCTCAGCTTGGATCCCACTTACAGGCCTATCCGGCAAAAGAAGAGGAGCTTCGCTGCCGAAAGGCAGAGGGCCATTGAGGAGGAAGTGAAGAAACTTCTTGATGCTGGCTTCATCAGGGAGTCTCACTACCTGGAGTGGCTGGCCAACGTCGTCATGGTGAAGAAGGCTAGTGGGAAGTGGAGGATCTGTGTAGACTACACAAACCTCAATTGGGCGTGCCCCAAAGACAGCTTCCCCTACCAAAAATTGACCAGCTGGTGGATGCGACGGCCGGCCACCAACTCTTGAGCTTCATAGATGCTTTCTCTGGGTATAACCAGATCAGGATGCATCTAGAAGATGAGAAGAGGACAGCCTTCGTCATTGACAGGGGGCTGTATTGCTACAAAATGATGCCTTTTGGCCTGAAGAATGCGGGCGCCACCTTCCAAAGGCTGATCAACCGGGTCTTCAAGGATCAGCTTGGGAGGAACATAAAGGCGTACGTCGATGACATGATAGTCAAAAGCCTCCATAAAGCCGACCACATCAAGGACCTGCAGGAGTCCTTTGATGCACTGAGGCGCCACAGGATGAAGCTGAATCCCGTCAAGTGCATTTTCGGGGTGACTTCCGAGAAGTTTCTCGGCTTCCTAGTCACTCAGAAAAGTATCGAAGTTAACCCCGAAAAGATTAAGGCCATCGTTGACATGACCCCTCCAACCACCAAGAAGCAGGTGCAGGAGCTTACGGGTCGTATTGCTTCTCTCAGTCGTTCAATCTCCCGGTCGGCTTAGAGGTCCCTCCCGTTCTTCAAGACTTTGAGCCGGTTGGACCGCTTCCAGTGGACTGATGAGTGCCGGTCGGCCTTCGAAGCCTTGAAGGACTACTTGAGGAACCCTCCGCTCCTAGCCAAGCCAGCGGAGGGGGAAGTATTGTACCTGTACCTGTCAGCTTCTAGTGAGGCTGTCAGCACCATCCTTGTGCGGATGGAGAAAGGTGGCCAATAGAGACCTGTTTACTACATCAGCAAGGTTCTCCATGATGTCGAGGTTAGATATCCTAAGGTGCAAAAGCTGGTGTACTCACTGGTTATAGCAGCGAAACGGCTCCGACCTTACTTCCAGGCGCATCCTATCGTCGTGCTGACAGACCAACCTCTTAAGGCGATTCTCCGAAGCCCCGATACTTCTGGACGGCTCGCCAAATGGGCCGTCAGATTGGGCGAGTTTGACATCTCCTTCCAGCCATGGTCGGCCTTGAAGGCCTA
Source organism: Areca catechu (assembly GCA_021397845.1). NCBI lineage: Eukaryota > Viridiplantae > Streptophyta > Magnoliopsida > Arecales > Arecaceae > Areca > Areca catechu. The sequence goes on along the minus strand of CM038049.1, from coordinate 1,152,712 downwards.
GGTGATAGCTGATTTCATTGCGGAATGCACCTGGGGGGCGGAGCCGCCCCCGACCACGGACAAGACGTCCGTGGCCGACCCTGCAGGAGAAGCCGGAGCCCGCCTAGACCTTACACGTAGATGGAGCTTCCAACCTCTCGGGGTGCGGTGCAGGCTTAATTCTTGCTGACCCTGATGGGCAATGTTTAGAGTATGCCCTGCATTTCGCGTTCCAGGTGTCGAACAACCAAGCGGAGTATGAAGCCCTGCTTGCGGGATTGAAGATAGCGAATGAATTGGGCATTAGTAGGGTCCGCGCCTTCTCTGATTCTCAGCTGGTGGTTAACCAGGTGAAGGGGGAGTTCGAAGCCAGGGACCCGTCTTTGGCCAAGTACTTAAACAAGGTACGAGACCTGGTGTCACAGCTTAAATTCTTTGAAATTCTTCATATACCCCGATAACAAAACTCCCAGGCAGATGCTTTGTCGCGGCTGGCCACCGCTGCGGTCGGCACTTCCGACCGAACCTTCGTGGAACATCTCCAGCATCCAAGTATTGCTGAGGAGCCGATAGAGATCCACCAGGTTGAGCAAGAGGCCTCGTAGATGGACCCAATCCGCGCATTCTTGGCGCAGGGGGCCCTCCCGGACGACCCGACGGAGGCCAGGCGCATTCGCTCAACGGCCTCTAAGTATGTCATCCTCGATGGGACCCTTTACAAGTGCTCATTTTCTCAACCATTGCTGAAATGCCTGGGGCCGGCTAATGCGGACTATGCACTCCGGGAGGTGCACGAGGGCATTTGCGGTGATCATCTCGGAGGAAGGTCCCTGGCTTACAAAATTATACGCTAGGGCTATTACTGACCCACAATTCAGAAGGACGGCTTGGACTTCGTACGGAGGTGCGATGCATGCCAGAGGTTCTCCAGTATTCAGAAGATGCCAGCCAGCCAGCTAACCCCGCTTACAGCGCCTTGGCCGTTCGCCCAATGGGGGATGGATATCCTGGGACCTTTTCCCCCAGCCTCCGGCCAGCGAAAATTCCTTCTTGTGGCCATTGATTACTTCACTAAATGGGTGGAGGCAGAGACATTGGCGCAAATAAACGAGGCCAAAGTGGAGAACTTCATCCGGAACTGCATTATCTTCCGGTTTGGGATTTCGAAAATGATCGTCACTGACAACGGAAGACAGTTCGACAACTCCCAGTTCCGGGACTTCTGTCAACAATACCACATCGCCCATCGGCTCATGTCAGTCGCCCACCCTCAGTCCAACAAGGAGGCCGAGGTCACCAATAGGACGATCCTGCATGGGCTGAAGACCCGGCTAAATGAAGCCAAGGGGCTCTGGGCGGAAGAGCTTCATTCAGTGCTCTGGGCATACCGGACGACCGCACGGTCAGCAACGGGAGAAACCCCGTTCAACCTGACCTATAGGAGTGAGGCTGTCATCCCCGTAGGGGTCTCTCTGCTGTCTCTGTGGATTGATCAATTCGCCGAGCCGGCCAACTCGGAGCAATGAAAGGCTGACCTAGATCTGCTGGACGAAACCCAACTCTGGGCAAGTATGAAGATGGTGACCTACCGTCAAAGGATGGCCAGGTATTACAACTTGCGGGTTAAAATGCGCACCTTCCAAGTTGGAGACCTGGTCCTGCGGAAGACGGAGGTCTCGAGGCCGACTGAACAGGGGAAGCTCTCCCCCAACTAGGAAGGTCCCTATCGGGCCATTGAGGTGGTCCGGGCCGAAACTTATCGCCTAGCACACTTGGACGGGTGACAGATAGCACGCCCATGGAATGTAGACAATCTTCGCAAATATTATCAATGAAGTCTACAAGTCTTTTCAAACTTCTTCGACTTCTTCCGACCCACTCCAAAAGTCCGACTCCAGTCAGCAGAGGCCCTAGGGCGGCCCACTCTGAAAGTCCGACTCCGGTCGGCAAAAGCCCTAGGGCGGCCCACCTCCAAAAGTCTGACTCCGGTCGGTAGAGGTCCTAGGGCGGCCCACCTCTGAAAGTCCGACTCCGGTCGGCAGAGGCCCTAGGGCGGCCCACCTCCGAAAGTCTGACTCTAGTCGGTAGAGGCTCTAGGGCGGCGCACTCCGAAAGTCCGACTCCGGTCGGCAGAGGCCCTAGGGCGGCCCACTCCGAAAGTCCGACTCCGATCGGCAGAGGCCCTAGGGCGGTCCACTCCGAAAGTCTGACTCCGGTCGGCAGAGGCCCTAGGGCGGTCCACTCCGAAAGTCTGACTCCGGTCGGCAGAGGCCCTAGGGCGGCCCACTCCGAAAGTCTGACTCCGGTCGGCAGAGGCTCTAGGGCAGCCCACTTCTGAAAGTCCGACTTCGATCGGCAGAGGCTTTAGGGTAGCCCACTTCCGAAAGTCCGACCCCAATCGGCAACAATCTCGAGACGACTCCCGCGGAACTACCGGGAGGACGGGCCGCAGTGCGAGCCGACGCGCGGATAGTTGCCAAGAGCAAGCACCCAGGTATTTGGCCCAAACCAAGTTATTGCTCTCAACTGCCTTGCCGGCTTCTGGCCCCGGTGGGCCGACCGGGGGTACTTAGAGAATTTTCAACCGAAAAACTTCAATGAGAAAGCACTTGCCTTGTGCCCGTCGGCCGCTTTGTGGGGAAGCCGTCACCCTGCGATGCGATAAAGCTGACCGGGGATACTTAGAAGAATTTTCAAGAAAAGGGAAAAGAGAGAAGTTTGCACAAGTGAAAACAAACAAAGTGCTTTTTCATTTCAAAAAGGCGATATTTACAAAAGAGGTGGGTCGGACCTTTACAAACCCCTCAGGTCCGACCCATGGGAGATGCTTCAGGGGCCACAACCTCGGCCCCGTCGGCTACAACTGGAAAGCCTACTGGGACTGCTCCGGCCGGGGCTTCCTCCAGAAGAGCCACCGTCTCCACGTCGACTGCCGCCGGAGCTCTGGCCCTGGTCGCTTCGGTTTTGCCTTCCGCTTGAGCCTCCGCTTCGGCCTCTTCTTCATTGGATGGGCCTTGCAACTCAGCGCCGGATAGGTCCAGTTTTGGGAACAGCTGACCTACCTTCTTTAGGGCATCGTCATAACCTTCCCTGTAGAAGTCGGCCGCCGCCTCTTCGACATCCTCTGTGAAGGCGCTGGAGGCCTTATATGCCTCCACAGCCTCCTGGACCTGCTTCGCGGCCAGCTCCTTGGAATCCTTGAGCTTGACCTCCAGCTATGCTGCTGCCACGCGTTCGACCCGCGCCCTCTTGTCGGCTTCAACAGACCGCTTCTCCTCCTCACCCAGCCGACATGTGAGGGAGCGGGCCTTCGCCTTCTTCTTCTTAAGGCGGGCCTCGCGGTCGGCCAGCCTGCTCTCGGCCTCCTTTAGGGTCGCCTTTGCAGACTTAGCATCCTCTCGGGCTGCCGCCAGGCCCTCCTCGGATGACCTAAGTGATGCCGCTGCCACCTCCTGGGCTGCCTCCAGCTCCTGGACCTGCTTGGTGGAGGTCTTGGCCGCTTGGACCACTTGGCAGATGGCGTCGTCCATGAGGGAAATACCGTGGAGAACCTGCAAACATACAACCCAGTCGGTGTTATGGGTTAGAAGAAAAAGATGAAACATAAAGAGTAAGATGGTTAGGCACTTACCCTCATAAAGTCGCGAAACGTTTCCACGGTTACGTCGGCCAGGTTGCGCTGGATCGACACCTCCCAGTCGGCGTCGGTCATTGCACCTCTCAGCACGCTCCGCGCCCTTCGGGGGTTGTCGAGCGCCCGCTAGTGTTGGAAGTCCTCCTGGTAGACTTCCTCGTCTGACTGTTCCGGCCCGCTGCCGGCCGTCCCCTCCACGGCCGGCCCCTTTCCCTTATCGGCCCTAGCCACTTCCTCTGGGCTAGCAGGCGTCGTGACCGTGGCAGACGTCCTCAGCCCCTTCTGCTCCTGTCGGGGGGCCGACTCTGCTGGCGGGGCTGGCGCCCCCGCCACGTTCCTTGCCTAGCACTCGGTGAGGGGGAGGTCGTCCCCGTCTGACTCAACCTCGACAATCGGGGTGGGCCGCTCCTCCTCCCACCTCTTCTTCTGTCGCTCGGCGGCTTTCGTAGGGGCCGGCTCCGGGGCAGCCCGTTTCCGCACCTCCCGTTGAATAACTTTGGATTTGTCCACCCGCTGCATTCTTCCTCCTGCCACCAGAAGTCCAAGGTTAGAGAGAGAATGAAGAAAAACAAGAGGAATTGTAAGAGGAGGGGGCGGCCTTTTGCCTAGAAATCTTTGGGGGCTGACCCCCGCCTGATGAAGGGCCTCCTCTCCCAGCAGCTCAAAGGCCGCCACCGGGCTGGCCCTCATGATTTCCGTGAAGGTGCTTAGGTCGGCCGCCGACACCGACCTCCCCTCGCGGACTCTCGCCCGGGCTCTCTCCACAATGGTTCGAACCCCCAGGGTTCGAGGCTGCTGACGAAGAAGAACTTGGCCTTCCACTCATGGACAGCCGACGGAAGGCACTTCAAGACCTTTCGGCCTTGGCGAGGGACAAACAAGACCCACTCTCTACTCCTCAAGTCCAACTTCACGTAAAAGAAACTACCGAAAAGGGACAGGCTGGGGTCGGACCTAACCCGGTGACACAACACTATGAAGAGCATATGGTCCGAATACTATTCGGGGTCAGCTATGCGAGGGTCACCCTATAGTAATTGAAGATGGCTATGAACAGTGGGTGCAAGGGGAACCTCAGGCAAGCCTTAAGATGGGACTCGTACATCGGGAGGGTCCCTGGACCTAGCGGGTTGTTTGCCCTTCCCTCTCGGCCCGAAAGGGTAAGGTGAAGGGTGGACGGAATCCTGTAGACGGCCCTAAGTTTCTCAACCCGCTCTCGGGTCATGGTCGAGGGTAACACACCCGGCCCTAGGTCCCTAGGCCTGTGGGACGGACCCCTACTGCTAGATGCCATGGGGAGGAAGGAGCGGAGAAGAAAGACGGACTAACCTGGATGGACGCTAGATGAAGGGACCCACGGAAAGAAGGGTTCAAGGTCGAAGGTGCGGTAGGGAAAGCTCCCCTGCTCCGCCTTCTCCCCCTTTTATAGGCTCCAGGGGAAGGAAGAGGAGTTATTGCCTGCCTCGGGCGCGTCTCCGCCGTCCTATCAAGAGCCACGACTGCCTGTGCTATGAAAATCGAAGCGGCTAAAACCCCCCCTCACGTAGATCGTGATCCGCGTGGGTGCCAGATCAACGGTGCGGGTCCGACCCAGAAGATAGCGCCAACCGGCCAGATGTTGCCGCATAGCACGACGATCCATCTCGCCTCGAAATGACATGGGACAGCCTGGCTCTCATCATGGCACCGGACTAACATTGATTGCCCCGCCTGCGCCCCAACGAGCGACTGACAGCTGTCCTAGGTGCTGTTTGAGGCGGATTCGAAGCAACCCGACGCCCGGAGTCTGCCGCAGGTGCGCGCGATCATGCTCCTGTCCTTTTGTGTCACGTGGCTCCTCGATACCCAGGAGCAGGGGGCAACTGATGCGCCCGTTCGGCTAGTCCCTAGTCGGACTGGCCTTGACGTTCGGTCGGCTGGTCCCCGTGAAGGCCGACTCCCCGATCGGCTTACCCAAGGAGCCGGTCCGGGGGGGGGAGGGGGCTTTGAAGGCTGGCAGGCATCTTACCGCCCATGCGACGGCCCCTCTAGATGCTCCGATCGGCTCCTGGAGATATCGCTGGGCGTCCCGGTCGGCTTCTGGGAAATCAGCAGACCCACTGCTGAAAGGTCGCTCGAAGTTTCCAGGGACCTCTTCTCTTCTGCAGCCCTGACATTCCGTTGTAACAAATTCCAGTGCGTGGCCACTGCTCTGACACACCTGACACGCCGCCATCCACGATCTCGCCGCCATGCCTATCCTCTTGGGGGTATATCCAGGCTTTCCCAGCCTGCTCTCCCAACAGAATTTGGCAGCGCTCTGTGCCTATAAAACGCACCCGGAGGACCTTCGCGAAAGGTAACGTTCTTCTTCCCCATTGTTTACTTTCCTTTCGAACTTTTTCCTGTTCTGTCGCTCCAATCCTCCTCTAACTTAACCATTAGAGTATCCCCCGCCGGAGCCCTTCCGGCGCTCAAGGACTTTTTGTAGGTAGGCCGGTCGAGGAGCCCTCCAGTGCGCCCGTCAAACCCGGTCCTAGAGGAGTAGCAGCAACAGGTCCAAACAAAAAAAAAAAATTATACGATCCACAAGAAATTGGTGGTCTAAAGCATCACTCTTGTACCGACCGTGAATGAAAAGTCTTCGACAGTAAGTTCAAAGCGTGCTGCGTTTTTCATCAATCGACCGTTATTATTCCTCTCTGATTGTCTTCTAATTCAAGGAACGTGGTCCTCACTTGTACCCAAAAAAGAAAGGGAACGTGCGTGGTCCTCCCGGTTGCTGTCAAAATATATTCAAATTTACCAAGTCTAACGTTCTTTTCTGGATGGGTCCGGAGACACAAAGATCTTATGGTTGATCTCTTGATTGTAATGGTGTCCGTCCTCTGCTTATGTTGATGTATTAATTGGAAATGGAATCTTTGCCAATATTACAAGGCCACGAAACATTAATTGACTCCACTTCGTATGCCAACACGATACTGGGGTGCGTTCTGGCATTTTTTTTTGAGATTTTATTTCACATATTTTTCACCCGGACGATATATGCTTTCAAGTGGTTCAAGTCTATTTCTCGTGCTGAATTGCATTCGAGTCTCATTAATGGTAGGTATAGAGAAATTAATTGAAGGTGCTAAGAAGATCATCATATTTTTTGGCTATGATCATCTGGGTCCATATTGGGTTACACCCTTTCCAAAATAGTCTCTATATTTGACAATAAATTGCGTGACTCGCAACAATCTCCTTTTGTCACATGGTTTAAGAACTATTCTTGTGCACTCCTTAGCGTTGTTCATAGTTTATACTTCAAGATTTGAGATTGGGCGGCAAACGTCCACGTGCTTTTATATTAAAATTATGTTCGTACCAAGTGGCACAATGAACAAGAAGAATAGGCAAACATTGACATCATTGTTCGAATAAGGTGAGGGGTCCCAATCCAGTGATGGTGGTTTGGCTTTTAGCTCTTCTAAGCGCCAGCAAGTTGCTAATTAGAATCCACCGGTGCTTGGATTGCATACATGGTATCGCTCGGCATCAATAACTTAATCGTATGATTTATGATGAATCGGGTACAACGCACGACTTTTAATTCTTTGGAGTTACATTGGATGTGACCTTAGCCGGTGATGATTGTAATGTAATGAGGAGGGACGTGACGCCTACGCGGCTCGACACCACCGACCATGGAACCGGGTGACCCACCATCTCCATCACCAAGAAGGCAAAATTCCAATTAGCTTTTCCCAGAGTCCGCAGCGTCGAGGGTCTTCCTTCCCACCGCCAGGCCACCTTGAGCCACTCGCACGATAATTTTTTTGGAATCCCTTCCCTCAAACAAGTGGGCTGTGCTCTCCCGCGTGGCAGATTTTTTAAATGGCACGACCACCACGCCGTCCAACGGGAGAAAAAGTTCCTACGCAACTACTTCCACGTCCTTCGACAGAGAAAGATGGATAGCTGACATTGGGGCGAACTTGCGACGTTGGTTTGGAATGCGGCATGCCTTGGTGGAATATCCAAGAAGAGAAATTAATGGAGCGTGATTTGGACCCCTAAAGATGTAGCGTCCAGCAATGGCCAGCTATTTGCTAGGGCGAGCTCGCTCATTGAATGTTTCCCGGCGAATTTTTACAATAAAAAGGTTTCGCTGCTAGATCTCTACATTTTGTAGCAAATCGTTTGCTATAGGATTCTTAATCAACCATGGAGATCTAGCAGTACTGAAATCTTTCATATTAAAGCAGCAGACATCTCATCACTTTCCGACGGAGACCGGCAGGAATTCGCAAAGCGTCGGCCATCATACATTTAATCCCTTCACTGGAGGGTAATGAAAGCACCAAGCACTGGTCTAATGCAAGTGTGTTGATGCCCCTTCAGTCTTGCATCTTGTATTTGGAATTGGTTTTAAGTTGTTCACGTCGCAAGTGCCTTATTCTCTTGACTCTTGAAGATCATGTCAATGATCCAAAACAAATGTTACCTTCAAGGCGTCCAGAAAAAGACCTTTTGAACCACCTGTGATAAATTTCACTGGATCACCTAGCCTTTATCTTGAAAATTGATCATGGTAATATACTACCAGGCCATTCAAACCAAGTCAAAGCCTAGGTCATGTCCAGTCCAAAATGGGCCATTCCAGCGAAAACCAGAAAAATGAAACTAATTCTTTTTTTCTGCCAAAAACTAGCTCGTGGAATCTTTGCCGAATTAATCCAATACCTTTTTCAAAAAAATAGAAAAAACAGAGAGAGAGAGAGAGGATATAGTTATAACTATGGGTAAACGGCGTTCAACATTTCACAAATTTGCTTGGTGGCTTCTGGTTGCCCCCAACAAGGACTAGCTTGAAGCGACGAGTGGTTGGTCGGTCTGTGACGGCAAGCTGTAGTCCCCACGTCTACACCGTCGAGACGCTCACCGTATCACCCCTACTCTCCGCCCCTGCTATAAATACCTTGTCTCTGCTCGCTGTTTACCCACTCGACTCCAGTAGCCATTCTTCCATCTGATTTCGATCTGAAAAAATTTTTAGGTGCCCCAGAGGATATATAGGCCGATATAGATGAGGAAAGACATGGAGACAGCTGGGACTGAGTTCACGGCGAAGGACTACACGGACCCGCCGCCGGCGCCGCTGATCGACGCGGAGGAACTGACCAAGTGGTCGCTGTACCGGGCGGTGATCGCTGAGTTCATAGCGACGCTGCTGTTCCTCTACATCACGGTGGCGACGGTGATCGGGTACAAGCACCAGTCCGACCCCAACGTGAACGGTGCCGATGAGCCCTGCAGCGGTGTCGGGATTCTGGGCATCGCCTGGGCTTTCGGTGGGATGATCTTTGTCCTCGTCTACTGCACCGCCGGCATCTCCGGTGGGTGTCACTCTCACCATTCAAAACATTTTGAAGAATTCTTAAGTTACAAAAATTAATGAAAGAAAATAAAATGTTTTCCTCGTTCGCGCTTAATCTTGATTATATATGTCTACTAGCCCATCCATCCTCGCATATGGTTCCATCGTTTTGGTAACGGCGGGGTATATTACGTACGTTCTTCTGTGCATGCAGGCGGTCACATAAACCCGGCGGTGACGTTCGGGCTGTTCCTGGCTCGTAAGGTCTCCCTGATCCGGGCCCTCCTCTACATGATCGCCCAGTGCCTGGGAGCCATCTGCGGCGTCGGGTTCGTCAAGGCCTTCCAAAAGGCATACTACAACCGCTACGGCGGCGGCGTCAACGAGCTCAGCCCCGGCTACTCCAAAGGGACGGGACTCGCGGCCGAGATCATCGGCACCTTCGTCCTCGTCTACACCGTTTTCTCCGCCACCGACCCCAAGCGCAGCGCCCGCGACTCCCACGTCCCGGTAAATTTACCCCTCCATTTGCGTCAAGCCCTTTTGGTTTTTCCCCCATGGATTTCGCATTTCGCACCAATTATCATGCTGCGTTATTCTTAGGGTACAGGTTAATTAGGTCAACCAAACCAAATTACCGGAACTTCCGTTTACTCTGAACGTGGATCCGAGTCCGATCTGGCCTAACTGGTGCCGACTACGTCACGGCCAAAATTTTAAGCCTAAGATTTAAATCCACGACACTAGGGTCTGTCTCGACTCTCATGGGTCTAAAATTTTTAAACCAGTTTCAGTTAAATTTTGTTCAATTTGACGGTATACATGTCCAGCCTCATTGCAGGCCGGATAGTATATAAGACCGGTCAAAGTAAGGATCAAAGAAACGAGATCATGCAAGCATTAGCCCCAACCGTGATGCCACGGATCCATGGATGCGGATACTCCTCGGCGTGGGATAGGCTGCAGCCTTGTCCTGTCTGGAGATGCAATCCGTGAGTAGGTTAAATTTATGTACGGTACACGCTTGACGGGTGCTCGGATTCGGTCTTCGTATTTTAATTGCCCCATTAAAAGTCTCCAGGAGTTAGTATTTGGTGAGGTTTTTCCTTACCGTATTAAATACAACTTGCTGCACAACTAGCCAAGGAATTGACGTAGCAAGAAAAGTTAATCACGGAGAATTAATTATTTCCACGGTTTTTCATTCTCTTGTCTGGCACAACACAAATTGGATGGTAATGGTACAGACCGTGTTGCATTGAATATAAAGTATTTTCTAAATTTTGGTGCAAAGGTGGAAGCATAATTTTCGGTTGAATGTTGCAGTCATCGTTACCACGATCCTTCATTTTGACAAATTAAATTGTTATATATGAATTGTTCTTAGATAATACAACAATAATTTTTTTGGATGTACCTTTGTTGATATCTATTGGTTTCAATTATCCAACCAGGTTTTGGCTCCACTTCCGATCGGTTTTGCGGTGTTCATGGTCCATCTAGCCACAATCCCGATCACCGGGACCGGCATCAACCCTGCAAGGAGTTTCGGACCTGCCGTAATCTATAATAATGAGAAGGCTTGGGATGACCAGGTACATTTGCTATATGGGCATTGCCTACTTGATCTTTTACCGTATCATCTTTACCGTATCATGAGGTAGGTAGATGATTCAGGAGAAAGATACTGCCATCCCAGAAATAGGCCGATTCAGCTCGACATAGACCCGGCAGCAAGCAGCCTCTCTGCCTTCTATTCCATACGTATTGCCATCTTTTAGAACCACTCCATGCTAAAAATGACTCCATCTTGGTGCCGAGATCCACAGTCCTGGTAGCTCTCACACTTGGATTACGTAATTAAGCTCATTCTACAGCCCAAAGTAGGCCGACCATTTCATTCTTTTTCACCCATGATCCCATACAGACTTCACACGCCTCTTTTTCCATACCACACCTTTTCTATAAAAATCGAATTGCAGTTGTTGAAAGCAACCTCCAGAGCTTATAGATGAATAGGCAATTGGAGTTTGCCAAATGTACGTAGAAGAGTAAGTGCGATCATTCAATGAACAAGCCAATCAGTTTAGTTTACTTGGCCTGGTTGTTTATTTCCAATACGATAAGCAGCAAACTGGTCGGAGAAGCAAGTGAAACTTACCGGATATTTTTTTTCTTCGTGTGTTTTTTGCAGTGGATTTTCTGGGTGGGTCCTTTCATTGGTGCCGCCATAGCCACAGCTTATCATCAGTATATCCTCAGAGCTGGTGCTGTCAAGGCTCTTGGGTCTTTTAGAAGCAATGCTTGATCCTGAATTCTGTTCTTGTCAAGCTTTGGTGGTCATTTATGGAATAAAGAAGAGTAGTAATGCATATCGAGTAAGATTTTAATGGGTCGGAACCATTTCAGTTTTTCGCTTATCAATTGTGCAAATCAACAAGGAGGCAGCTTTTTTTGTCATTGCCCCTGCGTCTCTTGAATATCTCCACCCTCTCTCTCTCTCTCTCTCTCTCTCTCTCTCTCTCTCTCTCTCTCTCTCTCTCTCTCTCTCTCTCTTATATATATATATATATATATATATATATATATATATATATATATATATATATATATATATATATATATATATATATATATATATATATACTCCCGGTGTTCATAGAAATGTAAGAAAAGTGTTTGGTCTGCTTCCTTGCTATGTGAGCACCCTTCCATGCATGCATGGTTGGCAATAACATAAACAAGAAATAAAATTATGTAGATTCTGAGAATTATGTGCTTTGGGTTGAGTTGATTCTGAGAAGTTTGTGGTTATGCAAAGTCTCGCATGGGGCATCATTGGGGAACACCTGTTCCGGACCCGATCTATTTAGAACCCATCCTGATACGCGCTAATATATCAGTGTGGACTTTTATTTATTTATTGATTTGAGTTATGTTTTAAGATAATTAAGGTCTGTGATAAGAATGGAAATAAGATTTTTCGTGTTTGTCATGGTGAGGGCCAAGTCCCCATTCTTCATCTTTGATGGGCGAGGGATTATTTAGCGGAAATCAAGCTGCTGCTCGTGGGTCCGAGGAGTGAGTTCGGTTCCTCCATTCTGCAGCAAGGTCTTGTCATAATAATGGCTTTATCATCCTAATGGCCCTATGAAAATTAATATATAAAACCTTCCAAACTCTGAGAATTACATATAGCGAGAGGTTTATGCCATGTATGGCGGGCGTCTTGTGAGTGGGAGTCTTTTATACCCCCCAACCTCTCCATAATTCAAGTATGGAATTGGAGAGATTGGGTCTTGCCATCACCAGAGTTCCTGAATTGCGCGATGGAACGGTCACCGAATTCCACAAAGGAATTTGTTTTATGCCTTCTTGGTATGCCGAGAGCAGGCTTTTCTCAGCTACTTATATGTTTATCATGGAGCAGATCCATGGATAAATTAATCAAGGAAAAAAATATTCAGCCGATGCACATTCTGAAACAGTATATATCTTAGACGCCAGACTGTTCCTGCCTCAACTTCCAAGCCTCAAGAAAACCTCAATCTTATCCTCAACATATAGTAATACGCATGGCCAGCTGCTTTCTATATTATATACTTCTTTGCTACCGAAGAAAAGGGGCTGCTTTGGTTTTTTGTTATGCCATCAGCATCTGTTTACATCAATGATTGGACAAGCAACGGCAACAGCGATTTTAAAAAACTCATGGATTCCATGTTTCAGGCTGATGTGGCACCTTTTTTTTTTTTTAAAGAAGAGGGAGGCATAGCAACCCGGCCTTTATTTAAAAAGAGTTTGCAGTGAAAATTTACGATGGGTTTGAAAGGAAGGAAAAGAAGAAATAGGGATCGGAATTTTTTTACAAAATACAATGTGTTGTCACGCTCATTCCTGGATTGGGCTCTGCTCGTTGTGCTGGAAAGCTCCTCGGCTGGCCAACCTGCAAAAGGTCCCCTGGACGCCGGAGATATTCCAGTAGGGGACACTCCGATGCTTAAGTTAGTAGGGATTTTGAAGCAACAGAGTGGAGAGAGGCAAAGAAAGAACGGAGAACGGAGAGGAAAGAGCCTCTTACCCCAGCGGAGGTCCCCTGTATCCTTTTTATGGGCATGGGATACTGCCAAAATTCGTTAGAAGACCGAGACGAAGTCCCTGATTTGCCCCTCAGAGGATCGAAGTAATGGCCAGGTGGCACAAAGTCATGGCCACGTCGAAGAATCCGTTGCAACAGAATTCCGGTACCAGCTGGAAAGAATCATCCGGAACCCTCAGGTGTTCTCCCGAATGTGGATCAAGTTGGCCGGCCTCTTGGTTGGTCGGCCCTTAGGTGGTCGGCCTCTGGTTGGTCGGCCTCCAATCGGTCGGCCTTTAGGTGGGCTCTAGAGTAATCGGCCCAATAATCAATCGGCTCATTGGACCTTCGGTAAGGATGCATCCGGGCCTCCGAGGGAGTCGATCGGTGGGGGCTTCAATCCGCCCCAACTGGCCGAATGCCTTGTCCGGCTCAATCTCGGGTCCAACTGGGCGTATATAACAGTTGCCCCCCTGCTGTTGAGCTTTGAGGAGGCACGTAACCTCGAAGTGCAGCAGCATAATTCTCAGTGTAGATCACGCCCGTACGGGCCTGATCCGGAATCGTCGCGATGGGATGCTTCAAATCTTCCCACGATCAGCCTCCTGAACAGATGTCAGCCCCTCATTGGGGGGGCTGAGGGTCGCAATTAATGGCGGAAGGATGTCATTACGAATGTCAGGCGTGCAGGGGCGCTGGCGAAAACGAGGAGACGCGCCGCGCCAGGTGGCTGCATCCGGGCAGTCGGCTTCAACTTCCGGACGGCTTCTTTACCATTGGTTCGGCTCGTACACGGATCGCCGCCTGCCATCAACCCGTTGCCTCAATTTCGGGAAACGTTGATGGACGCATCTCCTGACGGGGCGATTGAAACGCCCACTAAGAATGAAGCGATGCCCCCCCCCGGAGAACTATAAAAGGAGGGACGACATGCCCCGGGAAGGTTTGCTGGCTGTATCTGTGCTCTGCGAGAGAGAGCTCCTTCTTCCCCCATGAGACCTGGTTCTTAGAGGGTCGTCTTCAGGTTAGCTCATAAGTCTTTCTTCTTCTTCACTATTAATGGCGACCGCTAGTAGGGGCCCCGTCCAACGACCTAGGCAGCCAGGGCCGAGCGAGATCCCATCGTCCATGACCCGAGAGCGGGTCGAGAACCTTAGAGTAGTTTACGGGATCCCCACCACTCTGCACCTAACATTGCCAGGCCGAGAGGGTAGAGTGAACAACCCATTAGGACCGGAAACTTTACCGATGTACGAGTCCCACCTCAAGGCCGGACTCGAATTTGGATTACCCCTCTTCCGTAACTTTTTTCTCTTCAAAAGGACTTTAGGAGCCGGGAATGGTGGATGTTCAGTCCTCGTCCTGGCTGGAAAATCCTAAAGTGTCTTCCATCGGCCGTCCATGGGTGGAAGGCCCGATTTTTCTTTGTGAGTAGTCTTCAGCCTTGGGAGTTCGAGCCCTTGTAGAGGGAGCCGTGGGCGAGACTCCGAGAGGGGAGGTCGATCCTGATGGCCGACCAAGCCAGTTATAATGAACTCAATGGAGCTGATCCGACCGCGGCATTTGAGCTGCTGGGCAAAGACCGCCTTCACCGGGCAGGAATTAGCTCCCAGAGATTCTAGGCAAGGGTCAACCTCCTTTCTCACAATTCGCCCTCCTGTCTCCATCGTTGTTTTTTCCTCTTTGACTAACCCTGAATTTTTTTTCAACAGGAGGAAGGATGAGGAAAATAGATAAGGCCGAGGTCGTTCAGCGGGCGATACGAAAAAGGCCCGCCACAGAGTCGGCTCCAACATCGACGGCCGAAAGGCAGAAGAAGAGGCGAGAGGAGAGACCACTGGTACCCGTTGTGGAAGTGGGGTCCGACGAGGATGACACCCCTCTTAGCGAGGTGTTGGCCAGGAAGGTACCTGAGGCTCCGCCCACAGCTGGGGAGTCGGCCGCTCCACAGGAGCAGGATCGGTCGGATCTACCCGACGCTCCGGACGTGCCGGCCCCTGCGCCTGTCGTCTCGGACACAGCAGGGCCCTCAAGGGGCAAGGGAAAAGGAGTGGCGGTGGAAGAGGCCGGAGAAGGGGTGACCGAAGAGGAATCGGACAACGAGGTCCGCCAAGAGGAGTTCCAACACTGGAACGCTCTGGACCACCCCTGGAGAGCATGGAGCCTACTCAGAGGGGCGATGACCGACTTCGATTGGGAGCGGTCGATACAAAGAAATCTGAGTGATATGGCAGTAGAGTCCTACTGCAATCTCATGAGGGTAAGGCGCTTTACTTTACTCATTCGATTCTTTGCCCCACTTTCCCTTCTTTTTTTGGCTCTTAGTCTTGTGCCCGCAGCTCCTCCACGACATTTCTCTGATGGATGACGGTATCGGTCGAGTAATCCATTCGGCCAAAACCTTCACCAAAAGGGTGCAGGAGCTGGAGGCCACTCAGGCTGCCATGGAGGCGACTCAGGCCGCCCTGGAGGCGTCCTTGAAGTCGGCGGAGGAGAAGTCGTCGGCCGCTCAAGCAGAGGCCAAATCATCAAAGAAGGCCCTGAAAGAGGCAGAGGGCCGACTGGCCGACCGGAAGGCCAAACTAAAGAAGAGGAAGGTGAAAGTGTCCTCCCTCACGCACTAGCTGCAGGAAGAAGAGGGTCGGTTCTTCAAGGCCGACAAGAGAGCCCAGGCTGAAAGGGCCACGGTGGTGCGGCTGTCGGCCCAGCTTGAGGAAGCCAGGGAGCAGGCCGCAAGGCAGGTCCAAGAGGTGGTGACGGCGTATAAGGCCTCCTACAACTTCAACGAAGAGGTCGAAGAGGCGGTGTCGGACTTCTACCGGGAGGGCTACGACGACTGCATGAAGAAGGTGGGCCTCCTTTTTTCGGAGCTAGACCTGTCGGGTGCGGAGCTGAAAGGGCCTGCAAAAGAGGGAGAGCCCCAAGGCGACAGGGAGGCGAAGGAGGCCAGGGCCGAAGTGGAGATAGCGGGCATCCCGGTCGAGTCTTGTACTGCTGCAGTCCCAGCTGTCCCTCTGGTTGTAGCGGACGGGGCCGAAGTTGAGGCCCCCAATGCACCTTCTGTGGGTCCGACCTAGGGGTTTGTAAAGGTCCGACGCACCCTTTGTAAGCATCTGCTTTTGAACATAATGAAAGATGTCACCTTTGTCTTATGTATGTGTGTTGGGCTTGATGTTCTCTCCAAATTTTTCTAAGTCTTGTTAGTCGGCTTCTCTGTACCATAAGTTACTTTCCTTTTCTTCCAAAATTTTTTCAAGTATTTTCGGTCGGCTTTTCTGTGCCACGAGTCACTCACTTTTCCTCTAAAATTTTTCCAAGTGATCCCGGTCGGCTTTTCGAAGTCCGAAGCAGGAAGGTTGGCAACTTGTTTAGTTCGGATTCACAAACCAGGAGATTTGCTCCCAGTTTGCTTCGTCAGGTGGCTCAGGTTCGCCATCTGTTCATCGCATGATCCCACCTGGGCCATGTGCGGCGAGTGTCGATCGGAGTCGGACTCTCGGAATAGGCTGCCCTAGAGCCTCTGCCGACCGGAGTCGGACTCTCGGAATGGGCCGCCTTAGGGCCTCTGCCGACGGGAGTCGGACTTTTGGAATGGGCCGCCCTAGGGCCTCTACCGACCGGAGTCGGACTTTTGAAGTGGACCGCCCTAGGGCCTCTACCGACCGGAGTCGGACTTTCAGAGTGGGCCGGCCTA
Organism: Areca catechu; assembly: GCA_021397845.1. Lineage (NCBI taxonomy): Eukaryota > Viridiplantae > Streptophyta > Magnoliopsida > Arecales > Arecaceae > Areca > Areca catechu. Next base: position 1,135,983 of record CM038049.1, on the reverse strand, counting down.
GGGCCTCTGCCGATCGGAGTCGGACTTTTGGAGTGGGCCGCCCTAGGGCCTCTGCCAATCGGAGTCAGACTTTCAGAGTGGGCCACCCTAGGGCCTCTGCCGACCGGAGTCGGACTTTCGGAGTGGGCCGCCCTAGGGCCTCTGCCGACCGGAGTCGGACTTTCGGAGTGGCCCGCCCTAGGGCCTCTGCGGACCGGAGTCAGACTTTCGAAATGGGCCGCCCTAGGGCCTCTACCGACAGGGGTCGGACTTTCAGAATGGGCCGCCCTAGGGCCTCTGCCGATTGGAGTTAGACTTTCGGAGTGGGCCGCCCTAGGGCCTCTGCCGACCAGAGTCGGACTTTCGAAATGGGCCACCCTAGGGCCTCTGCCGACCGGGGTCGAACTTTCGGAATGGGCCACCCTAGGGCCTCTGCCGACCGGGGTCGGACTTTCGGAGTGGGCATGAAGGAAACTGTAGACTTTATTGATAATACTTGCGAAGATTGTCTACATTCCACGGGCATGATATTTGTTGCCCGTCCAACTGCTCAAGCCGGTAGGTCCCGGGCCTGATTACTTCACTGACTCGATAGGGGCCCTCCCAATTAGGAGAAAGCTTTCCTTGCTCGGTCGGTCTTGAAATCTCCGTCCTCCGCAAGACCAAGTCACCGACCTAGAAGGTTCGTGCCTTAACCCTCGAATTATAATATCGAGCCATCTTCTGCCGGTAAGCTGCCATCTTCATGCTTGCTCGTAGCCTGGTCTCCTCCAGCAAATCCAGATCGGCTCTTCGTTGCTCCGAGTTGGTCGGTTCGATGAGGTGGTCAACCCGCAGAGATTGCAAAGAGATTTCTACGGGGATGACCGCCTCACTCCCATAAGTCAAGTTGAATGGTGTTTCTCCTGTTGCCATCCGAGCGGTGGTCCGATATGCCCACAATACGGAATAAAGTTCTTCCATCCAAAGTCCTTTGGCTTCATTCAGCCGAGTCTTCAACCCATGCAAGATCATCCGGTTGGTGACCTCAGCTTCTCCGTTAGATTGCGGGTGGCCGACCGAGGTGAGCCGATGAGAAATGTGGTACTGCTGGCAAAAATCTCGAAACCTTGAGTTGTCAAATTACCTTCCATTATCTGTGACGATCATCCGTGGGATATCGAATATGAAGATAATGCAATTTCGGACAAAGTTCTCCACCTTGGTCTCCGTTATCTACGCCACTACTTCTGCCTCCACCCACTTGGTGAAGTAATCGATGGCCACGAGGAGAAATTTTCGCTGACCAGATGCTGGGGGAAAGGGTTTCAGGATGTCCATGCCCCATTGGACGAATGGCCACGGCGCTACAAGCGGGGTCAGCTGACTGGCGGGCCTCCTCTGGACCCCTGAGTACCTTTGACATGCGTCACACTTCTGCATGAAGTCTGACGTGTCCTTCTGAATTGTGGGCCAGTAATATCCCTGCCGGATAATTTTGTAGGCCAGGGATCTTCCTCCAAGGTGGTCACCGCAAATACCTTCATGGACCTCCCTGAGTGCATGGTTTGCATCGGTCGGCCCCAAGCACTTCAACAATGGCTGTGAGAATGACCGCTTGTAGAGAGTTCCATCAAGGATGATGTATTTGGAAGCCATCGAGCGTACACGCTTGGCTTCGACCGAGTCATCCGGAAGGGCGCCCTGGTCCAAGTAAGTACAGATCGGGTCCATCCACGATGCCTCCTGTCCAACTTGATGGATGTCGGCCGCCTCTTTCGCAATGCTTGGATGCCACAGATGCTCCACAAAGGTCCGGTCGGATGTGCCGACCACAGCCGTGGCTAGCCGTGACAGAGCATCCGCCCGGGAGTTCTGCAGCTGGGGGATGTGGAGAATCTCGAAAAACTTGAGCAAAGATGTAAAGCCTCGTACCTTGTTTAAGTACTTAGCCAGGGTAGGGTCCCTCGCTTCAAACTCGCCGTTCACTTGATTGACTACCAACTGGGAGTCAGAGAAGACCCGGATTCGGCTGATGCCCAACTCACCAGCTATCTTCAGCCCTGCGAGTAAAGCTTCGTACTCCGCCTGGTTGTTGGAGGCTTGAAATGCAAAGTGTAGGGCGTACTCCAGACACTGTCCGTCAGGGTCGGCTAAGATCAGGCCCGCCCCGCATCCGGTGAGGTTGGAGGCTCCGTCTACGTGGAGAGTCCAAGTGGGCTCGGACCCTCCTGCTGGATTAGTCCCAGGTACTTCAGCAATTGGAGGGGCAGCTTCTGGCCCCCAGGTGCATTATGCGATAAAATCAATAATTACTTGGGCCTTCAAGGCCGATCAGGATCGGAAGGAGATGTCGAACTCGCCCAGCCTGACGGCCCACTTAGCGAGCCGTCCAGAGGTGTCAGGACTCCGGAGGATCATCTTGAGGGGTTGATCAGTCAGCACGACAATTGGGTGCGCCTGGAAATAGGGCCGGAGGCACTTCGCCGCCGTAACCAACGAATAAACCAGCTTTTGGACTTTAGGGTACCTTGTCTCGGCGTTGTGGAGGACTTTATTGATGTAATAGACATATTTTTGTTGGCTGTCTTCTTCCCCCATCCGCACCAGAACGGCGCTAACGGCTTCGTTAGAGGTCGCCAGATATAGGTACAACACCTCCCCTTCCACGGGCTTGGCCAACAGTGGAGGGTTCTTTAAGTAATCTTTCAAGGCTTCGAAAGCTGACCGGCACTCGTCGGTCCACCGAAAATGGTCCGACCGACACAGGGTTTTGAAGAAGGGTAAGGACTTCTCTGCCGACCGGGAGATGAAACGACTGAGAGAGGCAATACGACCCGTAAGTTCTTGCACCTGCTTCTTGCTGGTCGGATGTTCCATGTCCACGATGGCCTTGATCTTCTCAGGGTTAACTTCAATCCCCCTTTGGGTGACCAGGAAACCAAGGAATTTCCCAGAGGTCACCCCAAAGATGTACTTGGCAGGGTTTAACTTCATCCGATGATGTCTAAGCGCGTCAAAGGACTTCTACAAGTCTCTGATGTGGTCGGCCCTTCGGAGGCTCTTAACAATCATGTCGTCAATGTAAGCCTCCATATTTCTTCCAAGTTGCGCTCTGAAGACTCGATTGATCAGCCATTGGAAGGTAGCGCCCGCATTTTTTATGCTGAAAGGCATCATCCTGTAACAATACAACCCCCTATCTATGATGAAGGCCGTCTTCTCTTCATCTTCGAGATGCATCCTGATCTAGTTGTACCCCGAGAACGCGTCCATGAAGCTCAATAGCTGGTGACCAACTATGGCATCTACCAGTTGGTCAATCTTTAGTAGGGGGAAGCTGTCCTTTGGGCAAGCTTTGTTGAGGTCCGTATATTCCACACAGATCCTCCACTTCCCACTGGCCTTCTTTACCATAACAACATTAGCGACCCATTATGGATAGTGGGATTCCCTGACAAACCCGGTGTCAAGGAGTTTTTTCACTTCTTCCTCGATGGCCTTCTGCCTTTCAACAGCAAAACTTCTTTTCCTCTGTCGGATAGGTCTGTATGTTGGATCCACATTTAGTTGGTGAGTAATAACGTCCGACGGGATGCCTGGCATGTCTGAGGCCGACCAGGCAGAGACATCAGCGTTGCTTCTTAAGAACCCTATCAGCTCCTGTCGGGCTTCTTCACTTAGTGCACTCCCAATTTGGAGTACCTTAGTGGGATCATCTTCTCTCAGTGGAACGAACACAACCTTTTCGACCGGCTGACCACAGTCATCAGCTTTGTCCCTGGGATCCAGTTGTTCGAGTGTGGGGCGCTCATTCAGCTGCTTATCATGTATGGCCAGACATTGTCTGGCCATCCTGCGGTCTCCCCTCAGTTCCCCTACCCCGTTACGAGTTGGGAACTTTGCCAGTAAGTGGTAAGTGGATACGATGGCGTGGAACTTGTTGAGAGCCGGTCAGCCCAAGATGGCATTGTATGCTGAGGTCGTACGGACGACCACAAAGTTGACGGGAAAAGTTCGTTGGCGAGGTTCTGTCCCCAGGGTTACGGGTAAGATAATTTCTCCTTCTACCCCAACGGAGTTTTCCCCAAAGCCAGTGAGTGGCATCAAAGAGTCCCGCAGCCTTGACCTAGGCAAATTCATCCGAATGAAGGCATCATACAGCAAAACCTCCGCACAGCTTCCATTGTCAATAAGGACATGTTTTACATCATAACTGGCAATGATTGCCGACACAACAACAGGGTCGTCCCCTGGGAGAGGTGGTTCCAACAGATCTTCATCAGAAAAACTGATTATATTAGAGCTCCTGGGCCTCTTCACAATGTCTTGGCTCCATCTGTATTCTTGGTCGGACCTTCGATGCAACATGCCTACACCTCCGCCCGTCGGACGCTGATTGGGGAGCTCGGCCTCTTCAGGTGGGTTTCTGTCAGTAGAAGCTTCAGCCCAATCCTGGCGGGGACGGACGTACTTGCTTAAGTACCCCCGCCTGTTTAAGTCTTCAATAGAATCCTTCAGTTGGATGCACTCCTCGGTGTCATGTCCGTGGTCCCTGTGGAACCGACAGTACTTGCTATTGTTTCTGGTAGCAGGGAGGCCCCTCATTGGTCGAGGTCTTTGGAAGTAAGCCTCATTTTCGATTTTCATGAGAATTTTTTCTCTTGGAAGGAAGAGGGGCGCAAAGGTCTCAAACTTCTTAAAGAGGTCTCTCAGCTTCGGGCTTCAGTGTCGAGTAGGTCGGCTGTCGTCGCCAGGAGGTCGGACTGTAGGAGCCTTGTCGCTCCACTTCTTAGTGGCTAATCTCCCCTCCGCTTAGCGACGGCTTGCAGATTGCTCCTTTGCTAGGGCGTATTTGTGGGCCCTGGCCAACAGCTCGGTGTAGTCCTTTGAAAACTTTTTGTCCAGGGAGAATGTAAGCCTGGACGACCGGAGGCCTCTCTTGAAGGCGGACATTTCTACCACCTCGTTCAAATCTGGGACTTCCATGGCTGTTGAGTTGAAGCGGGCCATGTAGTCCCGAAGAGTCTCCCCCTCCTTCTGGAGTATGAGGAAGAGGCAGTCGGTGTTCCTTGGAGCTCGACTGCATGTCCTGAAATGTGACAGAAAAAGAGTCTCAAGCTGGAAAAAAGTTCGGATCGTACCTGGTCAGAGGGCTGCGAACCACATCCGGGCGGCCTTTTTCAGGGTAGTTGGAAAGGCGATACATTGGAGGGTGTCGAAAGCGCCCTGTACCATCATATGGGCTTTGTAGGTGTCCAAATGATCCAGTGGATCGGTGGTGCCATCATAGGGGTCCACCTAGGGAATCTTGAAGTGTCGGGAAATGGACTCTCCCAAGATCTCGGCAGAAAAAGGCGGGCGGGTGTTATAGGCCTGCCCCCCTTCGACCTTCTGTCGTTCGATAATCTTCGCCATGCGCTCTTCCATGCGCATGATTTTACTACCGTAGTCATGCGGGTCTTCAGCAGGGCACCGATCGCTAAGGGGAGCAGAGTCGGCGAAAGATGGGGAAGCTGACCTTGCCCTCTTCCCACTAGCGTGAGCCCCCAAAGACCTCCGGGGCTCCAGTGCAGCATGGGAAAGAGGGGGCGGCTCCTCAGGCTGCTGGCTCCCCCTGGGAGCTAGGTGGTGGTTGATGCAGGACGCCGCGGGCGGCTGCCGTCGATCTTCAGCCACTTCCAGGAAACGCTGGACCGCTAAGGTAAGTGTTTCGATGCGGTTCACCAGCATTTGGAATTGCTGCAGCCCCAAAGTGATGGTGGGCTCAGCAGCAGCGACCGTGGTGTCCTCCTCGCGGAGTACTTCAGGCCTGTGGGGGGAGTGCCTCCCTCTAGCGGAGACACTCCGCATTCTTCCTCTCACCATCTGTAACTTTCTTCAGTCGATCTCTCCTTTTAGAACAGGGAGTGGAACGAAGGTTCAAGGGCCGCCCTCCTTCTAGTGCCAATCTGTTGCCGCGCTCACCCCTAGACCGGGCTCTGCTCGCTGTGCTAGAAAGCTCCTCGGTCGGCCAACCTGCAAAAGGTCCCCTGGGCGCCGGAGGTGTTTCGGCGGGGGACACTCCGATGCTTAAGTTAGTAGGGGTCTTGGAGCAACAGAGTGGAAAGAGGCAAAGAAAGAACAGAGAACGGAGAGGAAAGAGCCTCTTACCCCAGTGGAGGTCCCCTGGATCCTTTTTATGGGCATGGGATACTGCCAAAATTCGTTAGAGGACAGAGACGAAGTCCCTAATTTGCCCTTCAGAGGATCGAAGTAATGGCCAGGTGGCACAAAATCATGGCTACGTCGAAGAATCCGTTGCAACAAAATTCCGGTACCAGCTGGAGAGAATCTTCCGGAACCCTCAAGCGTTTTCCCGAACGTGGATCAAGTTGGTTGGCCTCTTGGTTGGTCGGCCCTTAGGTGGTCGGCCTCCGGTTGGTTGGCCTCCAATCGGTCGGCCTCTAGGTGGGCTCTAGAGTAATCTGCCAATAATCAATTGGCTCATTGGGCCTTCGGTGGGGATGCATCCGGGCCTTCGAGGGAGCCGACCGACGGGGGCTTCAATCCGCCCCAACTGACTGAATGCCTTGTTCGGCTCAATCTGGGGTCCGATCGGGCGTATATAACACAATGATAAGTAAGAAACACTAGAAAAACCATCTAACAACAGTCAAAAAATTTCCCAAGCACTCTGTACCCTCACGAGAATCAGCCTTCTTCTACTGAGGGAATCGATGTGTCCCGAGATGTAGTGCCAGAGATTCGAGGCTGTTCCAAAGTTTTGGATGAGGATTGAGCAACTTCAATGAACACAAATATTTCCAGCTGAAGAAAGTTGAATGAATTTTCTATAATACATGATGTTGCTGCAACTTTTCCTGGACCGGACTTGGTCGGCTATGCTGGAGCGCTCTTCTCCCGGTCGACCTACAACAAAGTTCCTAAGACACCGGTGGTGTTCCGGCGGGGAACACTCCGATGCTTAAGTTAGCAGGAGCTTGAGGGCAATAGAATGAAGGAATCAAAGGAACAACATCTGGAGAGGGAAGAGTGTACTTAGCTCAAAACGGAGTCCCCCGGGTATATTATATAGGCGTGGAACAGTCCAAAATTGGTTAGGGGAGAGGTCGGAAAAGATTGATCTGTCCCTAGGAGAATCTGGTGCGTGACCACATGGCGCCCGGATGGGGCTACATCATGGAGTAGTGGAGCAGTACTGCTGACATGGCAAGAGTCCGTTGTAACAGAAGAGGTTTCTGAAATTTTCTGGACCTCGAGGTGAGTTGGTCGGGCGCCGACTGGGAGGGCCAGTCGGTCGTCCGAAGAGGAGTGTCCGTCGGGTCTTCAGCAGGAAGGGGCCGTTCGGAACTCTGTTCCAGTGAGTCGGACTTTCGAAGGAGTATGGTGGGCCGGATGTCAGCTTCAGTGGTCCAGCCCTTCGAAGGAGAGGGGCCGTCGGACCCAGCAAGCCTAAAAAAAAGGGGGTGGTTCCATCGGAGTTCTGAGGAAGACCGCCTGTCGAACTTCGAACACATGGCCTGGTCGAACCTCCGCAAGGATGATGGTCCAGTTCGCTAGTGTGCTGGTTGGGTACAACAGTTGCCCCTCTTGCTCTTGGTCTTCGGGCGATTCTACATCTTCGAAGGACGAGAGCAATTAATGTGCCGGTCCTTTAACATGATCGCGAATTTGATCCGATGCACTGTGACCGACCATCTCCTGCCTCGACCACCCGCTCCTGGACAGGCGTCAACGCCGCATTGGCTATGGCAAAGGAAGTAGTAATTGCTGGTATGGCGCAATGATGGCTGCCTGCTTGAAATGCGTGTCCTTCGAACTCTTAACGCAGCATGGGCCATGTGGCGAGATCCGAGCGGTCGACATAAGATCCAGAGCGAGCCATCCGTTGTTGCTTCAGTGATTACGCGGATCCCGATCTGATATGATCCGGCACGTCCCATCGGGTTCCCGTCAAATCTTGGGGAGCATCGTCCATCGTTGGGTCGTGGCGCTCGAGGGGTGTTGGGAGGCGACCCCCCAGCGCCTATAAAAGGAAGGATGAACACCCTGAGGGGGTTTTCCGCTGCACCAGGGTTTGGGGAGAGAGAGCCTTCTTCTTCTGCTGCCCTCACCTTCCCTAGGAAACTCGCCCGTCTGGTCAGTTCAGTCTTCGTAGCCTTCCCTAGGATGGCCTCTGCTAGTAGGAGTTCCGCTCGTGGGAATAGGGAACCGGGTCCCCACAATATTCCCACAACCATGACCAGGGAAAGGGTAGAAAATCTTAGGGTCGTTTATAGCATACCGACCATATTGCATCTTACCGTTCCCAACAAGGAGGGGAGGGAGAACGGTCTGCTAAACCTAGGAGCCTTGCCCCTGTATGAAGATCATCTTAAGGCCGGCCTCCGATTTGCGCTCCATAGCTTTTTCGTCCGGGTCTTCAATAACTATAGGATCACTTCTTCATAACTGATCCCGAATAGCATCCAGGTCATCTATGGCTTCTTGGTCCTTTGCCAGGAAGCCAAATTCGAACCATGATTGTCCCTGTTCTCCAATTTTTTTTTCTTGAAACAGGACTTCCGAAGCAGGGAGTGGTGGATGTTTAGTCCCCGTCCCAGCCAGAAGATATTAGGGGGACTTCCGTCGGCCATCCATGAATGAAAGTCTCGATACTTCTATGTAGATAGCCTAGAGTGTGGGGGTTTGAGCCAGCATGGGGGAATCCTCGACCAAGGGCCGCCGACGGGAGGAGGATATCGAAGTCCGATGAGGTTGACTTTCACAAGCTAAACGACGAGGATCCGACATTTGTGCGCCCTTTGCTCCTCGAAGATAGTCTACATTAGGCTGGGATCAGCCGACATCGATGCATGGATAGGATAGACACCCACACTGAAGACTTTCCTTTTGTCGGGCTTCCCTGAGGTGATTAACTCTGTTTGTGCTTTTTGACAGGCGGCAAGATGAAGCTGGACTGATTAATCATTTTCGCGCTAGCTGCCCAAAGGAGGGCTGGTCAGACCGCGGGACCGGCGGCCTAGAAACCCAAGAGGAAACGGGTGGAAGAGCCGACGTCCGAGAGGCCGGTGAAGCCACGAACGAAGGAACAGACTACCACCGTCGTCTCCATCGAGTTCGATGCCGATGATGTGCCATTGTCGGACCGTCTGGCCCTGAAGTCGGTAGAGCGCTTGTCCTCGTTCGGGCAGTCGACTGCCCGAGTTGGAGAGGAGCAGCCACTGCCGTTCTACGAGGATACAGCTCCAATCTCACCACTTATCGAGCCGATGGAGGAGACTCCCCCAGTGGCCAAGGAAAAGCTGAAGGCCATGGGGAAGAGGGCCGTTGAGAGAGAAGTCATCGAAGTCAGCAACGATGCATGCCAAATGGAGTGCGCAATACAGGATGCTAAGCAGGTCCGGAGCCTGCTAGAGAGGGTCGTCGCAGGCATTGACTGGAATAGGTCAGGCTAGCGGTCGGTAAATGAAGCTGCGAGGAGCTACTTTCATCACATGATAGGGGTAAGTCATCCGAACCCGAACTTTTTGCCTTCGGTTATTTGATACAAACTTTATTATATCATGGACAGCTGCTCCAAGATATGCTACTGATCAACGATGGCTTGGGCGAGTTGCTGGACTTGAAGGAACACACTAGCCAGAAGATCGAGGTAGTTTAGGTGATGATGGACACCGCCGAAGTAGCGCTGGTAGCCACTAGGTCGGAGTTGTCCGTCCTACGTGCGGTCGCAGAAGAGCGCTCTACCCTATAGACTGAGGCAGAGGCTCATAAGAGCCAGACCACGGATCTGCTGACTCAGCGGGACAACTTGGGTTCTAAGCTGAAGAGCAAGAAGCGGCAAGCGAAGCTTCTGTCCCGCAAACTGGCCAGAGAGAAGGCATGTCTCTTCGAGTCTGAGAAGTGCTCGAGAGGGCACCAGGCCAAAGCTGAAAGATACAAGGGTTTGCTGAAGTCAACCCAAGAACTGATGAAATCGATGGCTGAACTGGCCGTGAAGAAGTACAATGCCTCTGAAGATTTTAAACAGGAGATGAACGAGGTCGGGTCGTATAGCTTCGACTTCGGATATGAAGAATGCCTGGAAAAGGTCAGCCTTGCCTTCCCGGAGCTTGACCTCTCTTTTCTTGAGCTGCCAAAGCGGGTAGAAGAGGAAGATGCCAAAGAAGAAGAGAGAGAGACCCATCCGACGAAGGGGTCGAACCCCACACCGAAGCCAACGCAGAGGAGGCCAGGTCGGACGTTCAGGCCAAAGTCGATGCGTGCACGGCAGGCATTCCAGCGAGTGCTCCGATGATGCCTGAAGGGACTGAAGCAGGGACCGAAGCCCCGACGTACTAACGGAGATCGAAGCAGACGTTGTCGATGTAACTCCGATAGGTCAGACCTAAGTTGGTTGTAAAGGTCTGATCTCCACTCTTTGTACTGATCTTCTCATATATAATAGAATTCTATTGTCGTACCTTCTTTGTCAGTGACTGTGCATGTGCTTCGGTTCATCTGTCCGAAGCTTTTTCTTTTAAAATTTTTCTAAGTGTTGGCGGTCGGCCAGGTAAGTCTGCAAGTAGTTGAATAGTAAGCCAAATAGTAGCCCAATGCAAGACACTAGAATTTTTTCATGTAGGTCTTTCGGCTTATCACATGGCACGGCTGGACCTTCCGACGGATAGTTGTTCGGGCCGGACCAATATACTTAGGATTTATTCCTTCCCAAGTATTAATCCATCGGCTCATTCGAATCCAATGATGGTTGAGGTGGGCGACGGACTGTAGCTCAGGCCGGATCAATGTACTTAGGTTTTTCCTCTCAAGTGTTGATCCGTCGGCTCGTCCGAACTCGGAGATGGTTGAGGTGGGCGGCGGACCGTAGCTCAGGCTGGATCAATGTACTTAGATTTTTCCTTCCAAGTGCTGATCCGTCGACTCGTCCGAACTTGGAGATGGTTGAGGCGAACGACGAACTGTAGCTCAGGCCGGATCAATGTACTTAGATTTTTCCTTCCAAGTGCTGATCTGTCAGCTCGTTCGAACTCGGAGCTGGTTGAGGCGGGCGGCGGACTGTAGCTCAGGCCGGATCGATATACTTAGGATTTTCCTCCCAAGTGTTGATCCATTGGCTTGTCCGAACCCGAAGATGGTGCCGACCGGAGTTGGACTTTTGGACTTTCAAAAGTGGGCTATGCTAGAGTCTTTGCCGACCGGAGTCAGACTTTCAAAAGTGGGCTGCCCTAGAGCCTTTATCGACCAGAATCGAACTTTTGGAAGTGGGCTACTCTAAAGCCTTTGCCGATCGGAGTCGAACTTTCGGAATTTGGCTGCCTTAGAGCCTTTGCCGACCGAAGTCGGACTTTCAGAAATGGGCTGCCCTAGAGCCTTTATCGATCGGAGTCAAACTTTTAGAAGTGGGCTATCCTAGAGCCTTTGCCGACCAGAGTCAGACTTTCGGAAGTGGTTCATAAGAGAAGTTGTAGACTTTATTGATAATACTTGCGAAGGTTGTCTATATTCCACGGGCGTGCTATCTGCCATTCATCCAAATGTTCGAGTCGGTAGGTTCTGGCTCGGATTACTTCAACGACTCGATAAGGTCCTTCCCAATTTGGGGAGAGCTTCCCTTGCTTGGTCAGTCTTGAAACATCCGCCTCCGTAAGACCAGATCTCCGACTCAGAAAGTTCGTGCTTTGACCCGCGAGTTGTAATATTTGGCCACCTACTGGCGGTAGGTTTTCATTTTCAAGCTTGTTCGGAGTCTGATTTTCTCGAGTAAGTCTAGATCGGCCCTCCGTTGCTCGAAGTTGGTTGGTTCTGCATAGTGGTCAATCCGTAGAGATTGCAAAGAGATCTCAACACGGATGATGGCTTCACTTCCGTAAGTCAGGTTGAATGAAGTCTCCCCGGTTGTCGTTCAGATGGTCGTCCGATACGCCCATAGTACTGAATGGAGCTCTTCTGCCCAAAGTCCTTTGGCATCATTTAGGTGGGTCTTCAGACCATGTAGGATTGTCTGATTTGTGACTTTGGCTTCTCCATTGGACTAGGGGTGGCCGATTGAGGTGAGCCGATGGGAGGTGATATTGCTGACAAAATTTTTGAAATTTTGGATTATCGAACTGCCTTCCATTATCGGTGATGATTGTCTGCCAGAGGTTGAATCGGAAGATGACGTAGTTCCGAACGAAGTTCTCCACATTGGCTTCTGTGATTTGCACCAGTGGTTCAGCCTCCACTCACTTGGTGAAGTAATCAATGGCCACAATGTAAAACTTACGCTGGCCGGATGCCGGAGGGAAGGGCCCTAGGATGTCCATCCCTCATTGTGCGAATGGCTAAGATGCAGTGATCGGAGTCAGCTAACTGGCTGGTCTTCTTTGAATATTTGAATACCTTCGACATGCGTCGCACTTTCGAACGAAATCCATCGCGTCCTTCTGAATTGTGGGCAAGTAGTATCCCTGTCGGATTATCTTATAAGCTAGGGACCTTCCTCTAAGGTGGTCACCATAGATGCCTTCATGGACTTCCCTGAGTCCGTAGTCTGCATCAGTCGACCCTAAGAACTTTAGCAGTGGTTGCGAGAAGGACCGCTTGTAGGGGGCGCCGTCAAGGGCACCGTACTTTGAAGCCATCCAGCATATTCGCTTAGCTTCAGTCAGATATTCTGGTAGGATTCCTTCGACAAGAAAAGTGAGGATCGGATCCATCCAAGAAGCCTCCTTTTCGACTTGGTGGACTACAGTCGGCTCTTCATCAATACTCGGACACTGCAGGTGCTCCACAAAAGTTCGGTCGGAGGTGTTGGTGACGGTCATTGCCAATCTTGACAGAGCATCTGCCTAGGATTTCTGCAACCAAGGTATATGGAGAATTTCGAAGAATTTAAGCCGAGAGACGAGGCTCTATACCTTATTTAAGTACTTGGCCAGGATCGGATCTCGTACTTCGAATTCGCCCTTCACCTGATTAGCCACCAGTAGAGAGTCGGAGAAGGCCCTGATTTGGCTGATGCCCAGCTCATTGGCAATTCGCAATCCTGCGAGAAGGGTTTCGTACTCCACCTAATTGTTTGATACCTGAAAGAAAAAGTGGAGAGCGTACTCTAAGCTTTCTCCGTCAGGATCGGCTAGGATTAGGCCAGCCCCGCAGCCTGCAAGTTTGGATGCTTCATCCACGTGGAGGGTCCAGGCAGATTCGGCTTCATCGACAGCATCGGCCCCAGGTGGTTTTGCTGCCTTTGAGGGTGTTCCTCGCTTCTAGGAGCATTCTGAATGAAGTCGGCAATTACTTGAGACTTCAATGCCGAACAGGATTGGAAAGAAATGTCGAGTTCGTCGAGTTTCATGGCCCACTTGGCGAGTTGACCAGAGGTGTCTGGACTTCGAAGGATCGCCTTAAGAGGTTGGTCGATCATTACGATGATTGAATGTGCCTGAAAATATGGTCGGAGCTGCTTGGCTGCTATGACCAAGGAATAGACCAGCTTCTGCATTTTAGGATACCTCATTTTGGCATCATGGAGGACTTTGCTAATATAGTAGATGGGCTTCTGCTAGTCATCATCATCGATCTGCATGAGGACGGAGCTAACTGTCTCGTCCGACGCCGACAGGTAGAGGTACAAAGGTTCCCCCTCCGTCAGCTTGGCCAACAACGGAGGGTTCTTCAGGTAATCTTTTAAAGCTTCAAAAGTCGATCGACACTCGTCGGTCCAAATGAAATGATCCGACCGATGCAGGGTCTTGAAAAATGGCAGGGATTTCTCAGCCGAACGGGAGATGAAACGGCTGAGAGAGGTGATTCGGCCAGTAATCTCTTACACTTGCTTCTTGTTGGTCAGATGTCCTATCTCTACAACAGCTCTGATCTTGTCGGGATTGACTTCAATTCCTCTCTGAGTGACTAAGAAGCCGAGGAACTTGCCAGAAGTTATCCCGAAAATATACTTGGTCGGATTCAGCTTCATCCGATGATGCCTGAGTGCATCAAAGGATTCCTGCAAGTCCTTGATGTGGTCAGCCCTATAGAGGCTCTTCACTATCATATCATCCATATACGCCTCCATGTTCCTTCTGAACTGCCCCTCGAAAATCCGGTTGATTAATCTTTGAAAAGTGGCACCGGTGTTCTTCAGTCCGAAGGGCATCATCTTGTAATAGTATAGGCCTTTGTCGGTGACAAAGGCCGTCTTCTCCTCATCCTCCGGGTGTATCCTAACTTGGTTGTAGCTGGAGAAGGCATCCATGAAACTTAGAAGCTGATGGCCGGTCATAGCATCCACCAACTGATCAATCTTAGCCACAGGAAAGCTGTCTTTCGGACAAGTCGTGTTGAGGTCGGTGTAATCCACGCAGATCCTCCACTTTCCATTGGCCTTCTTCACCATGATGACATTCGCCAGCCATTCAGGGTAATGAGCTTCCCTGATAAAACCAGCGTCAGAGAGCTTCTTCACTTCTTCATCAATGGCCTTTTGCCTTTCGGCAGCGAAGCTCCTCTTTTTCTGTCGGACAGGCCTGTAAGTCGGATCCACCTTAAGTTGGTGAGTGATGACCTCGGACGGGATACCTGGCATGTCCGACACCGACCAAGCAAAGACATCGGCATTACTCCTTAGGAAACCGATCAGCTCTGACTTGATGTCTTTGCTGAGAGAGCTTCCAATTTGAAGGACTTTGGTGGGGTCATCCTCTTGAAAGGGGATAAAAAGGATCTTCTCATCCGGCTGACCATGACTGTCGGCATCGGCCCTCGGATCGAGCTGCTCCAGAGTAGGACGACCATGCGACTGTTGGTCCAGAATAGTTAGTCATTGTCTAGCCATCCTACGTTCTCCCCTCATAACTCCGACCCCACTCCTGGTCGGAAACTTTGCCAACATGTGGTAAGTAGATACAATAACCCGAAACTTGTTAAGGACTGGTCAGCCCAAAATGGCATTGTAGGTCGAGGTCGTGCGTACGACCACAAAATTAATGGGAAAAGTTTTTTGAAAAGGCTCCGTCCCAATCATCACAGGTAGGGTGATTTCCCCCTTGACTCCGACAGAGTTTCCCCCAAAGCCCGTCAACAGTATGGGGGAATCTTGCATCATTGACCGGGACAGATTCATTCTTAGAAATGCATCATACAACAATACCTCCGTGAAGCTTCCATTATCTATAAGAATCCTTTTTACATTGTAGTTGGTAATCACTGTCGACACGACTACAGGATCATTTTCAAAGGCATGGGACTCCAGGAGGTCTTCGTCGGAGAAGGTGATTGCATTGGAACCCCTTGGCCTCTTGACTATGTCCAGGTCCTCTTCATGCCTCCGGTCGGACTGCTAATGCAGCATGCGACATCCTCTCCAGTCGAACGCTGGTTGGGAAGCTCCGCCTCCTTTAGAGGGTTCCTGGCAGTTGATGCTTCGACCCGATCCCGACGAGGTCGGACATATTTGTGCAGATACCCCCTTCGGATGTGGTCTTCAAAGGTGTCCTTCAGCTGGAGGCACTCTTCGGTGTTGTGCCCATGGTCCTTGTGGAACCAACAGTATTTGACTTTATTTCTAGATGCAGAGGAGCCCTTCATTGGACTAGGCCTTTGCAGGAAGGTCTCGTTCTCGATCTCCAAGAGGATCTTCTCCCTCGGAAGGAAGAGGGGCGCATAGATCTCGAACCTCCTAGGGAAGTCCTTCGGCTTCGGGCTTCGACGTTGGGCCGACCAGTTGCTGTCATTAGGGGGTCGGACTTTAGAAGCCTTGTCGCTCCACTTCTTGGAGGTCAGCCTCCCCTCCGCCTGGCGTCGGCTCGTCGCCTGCTCCTCTGCCAAGGCGTACTTCTATGCTCTAGCCAGTAACTAGGTGTAGTTCGTCGAAAACTTCTTATCCAGGAAAATTATGAGCCTGAACGAGCGGAGCCCTCTCTTGAAGGCTGACATAGCAACGTCTTCATTTAGGTCCGGGACCTCCATGGTCGCTGAGTTGAAACGGGCCATGTAATTCCGGAGAGTCTCTCCCTCCTTTTGCAGTAAAAGGAAGAGGTAGTCGGTGTTCGTCGGGGTCCGACTGCAAGTCCTGAATGGGAAAGAAAAAGGGTTTCGAGTTGGGGGAAAGAATGGATCGTACATGGCCAGATGGCAGAGAACCACATCCGGGTGGCCTTCTTGAGGGTGGCCGGGAAGGCAATGCAGTGGAGGGCATCGGACGCACCCTGCACCATCATGTGGGCCTTATAGGTGCCTACATGGTCCAGCGGGTCGGTGGTGCCATCGTATGATTCCACCTGAGAGATTTTGAAGTGGCGGGGAATCGTCTCCGCCAGAATCTCGTCGAAGAAAGGCAGGCGGGAGTCGTATACCTGCCCCCCTTCGGCTTTCTACCGATGAACAATCTCGGCGATGCACTTCTCCATGCGCAGAATCTTACTAGTGTAGTCTCTCGAGAGTTCGGCAGGAGGCCGAGCACCAGCAGGGACGGATTCAGCGCAAGAGGGTGAAGCAGACCTCGCCCTCTTGTCGTCGACGCGAGCCCCCAAGGATCTTCGGGGCTCTGCAATGGCGTGGGAGCAATGCTGAAGGACTTATGGCCTTTGGTTTCCCTCAGCAGCAGGTGGGTGATTAGTGCAGGAAGCAGCAGGCTATTGCTGTCGATTATCGGCTGCCTCCTGAAACGTTGAACAGCATTGGTGAGCGTTTCAATGTGGTTTATCAACATCTGGAACTGCTGCAGTCCCAGAGTGATGGTAGGCTCGGCGATGGCGGCGGCATTTTCCCTGGGAGGTCCTTCGGACCTAGATGGGGAAGGATCTCCTCGGGCAGAGATGTTCTGAGCTCTTTTCCTGGCCATCGCTTGGATGGGCAGGCGGATTCCTCCTTTTAGAGAAGGGTATGCAACGACCCAGCCCTTCCTCTAGTGCCAATTTGTTGCTACAACTTTTCCTGGACCGGGCTCGGTCAGCTGTGCTGAAGTGCTCTTTTCCTGGTCGACCTGCAACAAAGTCCCTAAGGCGCTGGTGGTGTTCCGGCAGAGGACACTCCGATGCTTAAGTTAGCAGGAACTTGAGGACAACAGAATGGAGGAATCAAAGGAACAGTGTCTGAAGAGGGAAGAGTGTACTTAGCTCAAAACGAGATCCCTCGGGTACATTATATCGACGCGGAACAGTCCAAAATTCGTTAGGAGAGAGGCCGAAAAAGACTGATCTACCCCTAGAAGAATCTGGTGCGTGGCCACGTGGCGCCTGGATGGGGCTGCATCGTGGAGTAGTGGAGCAGTACTACTGATGTGGCAGGAGTTCGTTGTAACAGAAGAGGTTTATGAAATTCTCTGGGCCTCGAGGTGAGTTGGTCGGGCATCGACTGGGAGGGCCAATCGGTCGTCCGAAGAGGAGTGTCCGTCGGGTCTTCAGTAGACCGGAACTAAGCAGGAAGGGGTCGTTCAAATCTCTGTTCCAGTGGGTCGGACTTCCGAAGGAGTATGGTGGGCTGGACGTCAACTTCAGTGGTCCGACCCTCCGAAGGAGAGGGGCCATTGGACCCAGCAAGCCTAAAAAAAAAGGGATGGTTTCGTCGGAGTTTTGAGGAAGACCGCTTGTCAGACTTCGGACATATGGCCCGGTCGAACCTTCGCAAGGATGACGGTCCGGTTTGCTAGTGTGCCGGTTGGGTACAATACACGATATACAGAAAATGATTTCCTTAAGAAAGTTCGATCATTTCGCTTCTTCCATAATTCTCAACAGATAGCTGCAATCAACTAGCTTGCTGCTCTTCTCGTTGGTTGCTGAAAAAACCTTTTTCTGCATTTGGTCCACAAAGCACGAGCGTTGGTAGGCCAATCTCTCAAGTTTAGCTGCACTTTACTTGCTGTTCCTACACTACGGGCAAAGAGACACCTAATCAGCATATGGGAAATTGTTTTTGATCTTCGTCCACGTACCACACATCCATCACAAATCTGCCCTCCTTTTTTAGCAAAAAATCTCACCTCTATACAGTTGATTCTTGAACGGAAGCCATATAAAACTTCTCAATTTTTCAGGCAAAGCCGCCTTCCACAAGATCTTATACAGAGGGCAGCAGATGCCACTATTATTGGGAAATTTGTAGAAGTAATTTACTGTAAAGCAACCTCCTTGGGAGAGTTTCCATAGGAAGACATTCCCAATTCGAGAGGACTGCTTCTCTAAGGGTATGCAATTAATCAACCTGCTGTCTTGTAAGGGATCCTCTTTAACTTTATAACAGAGTGTTCTCCATGACTACTGCAAGGCTAACCGTGCAAAACCTACTGAGGTGGCACTTGTCAATCAATGATTAGGACATTTACTGAATTTAGTTTTTATGAAATATCTTTGAATCACTCAAAAATGCCGACATGTCATGACTTTATTGGTCAATTTTTTAGGGTCATTGACCATGCAAATCTCTTTAATTCAGCCAAGAAAAATATCGTGGTCAATGGTTTAGTATTTTGCTCATTATCTGATCATCCAGCTTGCATCCTTCCCGGTTCTGGACATAATTGAATAGGCCATTAATCTATCCCTCAAGTTCTATTTAAGATGTTCTGACCGATCAACGGCCGGTCACTGTAAATTAAGGACATTAAATGGACAGTAGAGTGGCCCTGCATATCTAGTGATATTATTATGGAAGGGGTCTGCACTTCGTGTCACACATCCAATGCATGACATGCAGGATAAAAAAAATAAAGAAAATAAAAGAAGGTGGGGCGGGGAGGGGGTGGATGATATCATGATAATCCAACTTAGCTAGCAAGCCACCTGTACCTTAGCTGGTTGAGAGATTTGAAGCAACATATAGAAATTTTCGAGCTACATACAGTGCAAGAAAAAATATCTAAGTTGGAGTCCATATTTTATAATTAGCATGTATTTTATTTATTTTTTTTAATAACTTTTCTTTCTAGCTAGATTAAATTGTTTTTTTAGCCTAGCTATCGCTAAAATTAATTTTTTGTAATGAATTATGAGCGATCAATGTTAAGTTTTCACTCCCCAGTAAACTCCACTCATTATTTCATAATTTTAAGAATGATATTTTGCAAACAGTCGTGCACATGTTCATATCTGCAATATCTATCCTTTCATGTTATATTTTAAAGATTTTTTTTTAATTTTTTTAATCAAAAATGGCAAGATCTCATGTAATATGAGATACATGTTCAAGGACCAAAGCACATGTTCAAGGATCACTGGTGTGCAATGCAGTTGATTACCAACTGATAGAGATATGAGTCTTGTTTTGGATATATTTCGAATAAAAAATTAAAAAAAAATTAAAAAATAAAATAATTAATAAAATAATTTTGAAGTTTCTGTTGGTTTGTGGAATAAGGAATGGCTGAATGACCATGTCCGAGATCTAACTCTGTTCAATTAAAAAAAAAAAAAAAAAAAAAAAAAAAAAAAAAAAAAGAAAAAAAAAAAGAGTGTGCATCCAGATGTTCAGGCAATAATTTGTTTTTGGATGACGGTGCTGAAGTGGACGGAAGCGTTTGTGGCCTCACTCACGTCGTTCTCTCATTCTCTCTCCTTCTACTGTCATCGACGCATCGTCGTCATCCGGGCATCTCGATCCAGCAGGCGAAGTCCCCAGAGCCCCTCCCCTCCGGTGGGCCCCGTGCGTTCCTGTGGCTTCCTTTCTTGCCGCGCCATCCGTAGCCGCTCCTTCGTATACGTGTGTGGGTTTCCGAGTGGTTGGTCCCTTCCCTTCGCTTTTTTGGAATTCATGAGGTCCATATTCATCCACGTGGCAACTTATTCCTGCAATTTAGCTGCCGTAGCTTGAGGCCAACGGGGTCGAGACACGTTGTGCCCCTCGAAGCGCGACCCACATGTCACCTTACGTGGAGCGACATATGTTTGGCCCACCGCCTTGCATGATAATATATATATATATATATATATAAGATCTAAAAGTAGGATGACTTGTATTTATTTTTTTATAATAAAATAATGTATTCAAATTATAGAACGAAAATGAATACAACCAAGAAAATCAGATAAAATAATGTTCCTAAGCTGTACAGAAGTAAAAAGCCAATCAGGCCACAACACAGAACCCGAATGATTGGCGACATAGGAGATAATCCAATCTGTAGCAGAGTTAGCCTCTCTATAGATATGCCAAATCGAGGTATAGACACGGCCCTGCAATAGATAAACAATATCTCGGATAATAGGGTGAGCAGAAGGAGCTGTAGCTGTCTGAGCGATCCAAGATATCACAGTAGCTGAATCCCCCTCGATAATCAATCGATCAAGACGAAGAATCTGACGAGCATATCTGATCCCCACCCAGGCCACATACAACTCTACCGCAGGGACGAAAGAATCCAATAAAGAGAAGTCCCCCGCAGCAAGGAAACCCAGGCAAGAATCCCGTATAATGAAAGCAGTGCCACCCTGCCATGACAAAGACTACAGTCGAAGCTGACAATGAAAAAACAATGATGAGGGGGTTCCCATGAAATACCCACCCGACGGGTCGCTCGAGGAGTGGAAGGAGAACCCCAAATCTCCAAGTTCATCACTGTCAAACTACAGTACTCAATGGCGGAAGCCCTCGCTCTTTCCACGAACATCTTGGGGGAGCAAGTAGTCGAAGAAAAAACTCTATCATTCCTGGATAACCAGATATGGTACGCCAGGTAAGCAATGAAGAAGACATGGAAGGACGTGCCCATCCTCAAAGAGGCGAAAAAGGAGTACTCAATAACGTCAACCTGAGAGAAAAGGTCATGAACCCCCGCAATCTGCTAGACCAAAGCAGCCCAAGCATACAAAAAAATGGCATGAGCTTGCGTCTCACATACAAACTCACAGAGCGGGCAGTCGGAATCAATATGGAGGCCTCTCGAAACAAAGAACTCACGAGTGGGGAGGCGATGCCAAGCAAGTTTCCATATAAAAAGAGAAACCCTAGGATGAATCGGTAAAGACTAGATCCAATCCAATCTCCGAGGCTGAGGAGGCTCAGGACTGAACAACATCGTCATATTAGAGATCGAAACCCGAGCAGAGATGGAATGCCTCTGGACCCTAGCATCCGGAGAAGGATGAAAAGGCAAGATGATGGAAGAACTCGAGATCCAATGATGCCACCAAAAATGGAAAACACAGCATTCCGGTCCCAACAGGATTGACCTGGGAGCAGAATATTAGATATGGATATCGACGAGGGCGTATAAACCGAAATATAAGTCGGCCATCTGATCAAGGCAATGTCAGAAATCCAAGGGTCATCCATGAAACTGATAGAAGAACCATCTCCAATCACCTAGAATAAGTGGGGAATAATGATAGAAGCCCTACAATCATCTCCCTCCAGATAATCGAGCACCTTTTGGGAGGCCTGGGAGGTAGCATAGGGTCGATAGGAATATCACCTTACCTGGATCTCATAAAGGACGATCGTAGATTATGAGGACATAGAAAGAACCTGATGACGTGTCTAGACAAGAAAGCTTCCCGCCGAGCCAACAGAGATGGGATGCCCAGATCGCTTGCATGGATCGCCTGACAAACCCTATCCCATCCCAACAAATGGATCCTCCTGCGATTAGGAGACGAATTCTAGAGGAAAGCATGAATCATCTGCTCAACAGTGAGGACAACGTTCTTGGGAATAACAGCATTGGAGAGTAAATAAATAGGAACAGAAGAAAGGACCGAATGGATAAGGATAATTCTGCCCATAGCTGAAAGAGATCTACCCTACCATCCGTCAATCCTCTCCCTAATGGCTGTCAGAAGTGGAGCATATTCCAGTCTAGTTAGCCTGGTGCCCGAAATGGGAATACCCAAATAATACAGAGGTCCCTGGCATTCCGTAATACCCAAAATATCTCGGAACCTACTGCGAATTATGGTGGAGGTTTTAGGACTGAAGTAAATTCCGGATTTTCAAAGATTGACCCTCTGACCCGATGCATAGCAGTAATCCTCCATAACTCTCCGCAGATCCCGAGCATTAATGATTGAGGCCCGACCCCGGAGCAAGCGATCGTTAGCAAATAAAAGGTGCAAGATCGGAGTTCCCCCCGGAGCAGGGATATACGGTTGGATAATAGAATCCCTCACAACTGCAGACGGAGATCTGAAGAGAAAATCAGCACAAATAATGAAGAGAGAGAGAGAGAAAGAGGGCAACCTTGCCGAAAGCCTGAGTAAGTGGAAGAAATCCATAGGGGAGCCATTAACCAGAAGAGAAAAAGAGGGCTGGACAATGCAAGACATGATTCTAGAAATCCATAGTAGATGAAAGCCAAAATCCTGCAGAGCTCTGAAAAGGAAGTTTCAGTTGACACAATCATAAGCTCTTTCTATGTCTAGCTTGATAGCCATCAAGCTACGGCGCTGAGAGGCATGCCGGAGATCATACGTAAATTCTTGGGCAATAAGAATATTATCCGATATACTACGAGCACGAACAAAGGCACGCTGCTCAGAACTGATCAATTGCTGGAGAATGGTCTTAATTATGTTGGTCATCAGCCTGGCACAGACTTTGTAGAGGGTATTGCATAAGCTGATCGACCGGAAATGAGATGGTTCAGAAGCATCAATCCACTTGGGAATAAGAACAATATAAGTTTGCTTCCAATTCTGTGGCATTCTCCCAGAATAAAAGAACAGTTGAATGGCAGCAACCATGTCGATGCGGAGGATGTCCCAAAAGGTCCGAAAGAAAAAGGGAGGGAAGCCGTCAGGACCCGAAGCCTTATTTTCCCCCAGAGACTAGAGGGCAGACCTAACTTCTTTCTCGTGGACCTGAGTCAGGAGCATAGAATTTTGGAGAGCAGAGACAGAGACCACAGGAAAGTAAGAAGAGGAAGAAAATGAAATATGGGTGGGGGCCGTCCACCTGGATGTAAAGTACTAGAGTAGCTCATGTCTGATGTCTGCATCATCCTCCATCCAGCCAGCTTGATTAGAATGAAGAGCACGGATTCTGTTAGCGTGTCTTCTAATGATGTTGCACGATGGAAGAATCTGGTATTTCTATCCCTTTCCTGGAGCCATTGTACTCTGGATTTCTGCCTCCAGATTAGCTCATATCTCTGTAGAAGAGCATGATGGATTGATAGATGCTTCCAAAGAGACTCCATATCTTCATCGGATAAAGCCCCATTGGAATTTTCCTTGTCCTGCAAAGAATCAATAGAGTCTTCGACAGACTTAAGATGATTCTTGATGTTACCTACCTCCACCTTATTCCAATAGAGAAGTCATCTTCTTAAAAGATCCAACCTCCTCGAGATTCTATAAGCAGCATCATCCCGGATAGGCATCCTCCAGACCTCTCGGACAATATCGTTGGATTTGGGATAAGAGAGCCAAAATTTTTCAAATCTGAATGGCGTGGGTCCCCGAACCGAGTGGTCCATAGATAAGAGAATAGGGCGGTGATCCGAAGCAATGCACCTTAGATGACGCACGGTGTGATCCGGATAGAAAGAAAGCCAAGCCGGAGTAGCATGGTATCTGTCCAGCCTCTCCCAGACTCTAGCCGAACCAGACCGGTTGTTGTACCAAGTAAAACGAGGCCCAAGAAAGCCCAGGTCCACCCGCCCATTGTCTTCGATAAAGGCAGTGAACTCCCTGGAACCCACATCCTGGACAAAGGGTCTACCTTCCCGCTTATCCTCCAGTCGATCAATAGAATTGAAATTCCCGCAACGATAGCAGGAATATCCAGATTGATAAGCACCGAAGCCTCTTCCCAGACCATTTTTCTCTCTCTATAAGACATACTGGCATAGACGCCGCATAAGAGCCAGGACGGCCGGTTCAGTTCGGAGACAACAATAGCAACAAGTTGGGAGGATCGATGAAAAACACGGACCCTGAGCAAGGCCATATCCTAGGTGACAATGATGCCCCCAGCCAGACCTTGAGAAGGCATCGAGTAAAACCCCTAGTCCTGGGGAACATGATGACTGATAGAGTCCAGGGAAGGACCAGAAACCCTGGTCTCTAATATAATACAAATATAAGGGTTATAGAACTGCAGATACCTATGATAAGAAGATAAAAAAGAGAACTTTTTGATTTTCTAATATTCCATACAAATATCTTTGTAACAAAATCAAAGCATTGATTGACGAGACTCTTGTCCGGCCTCATCCCCAAACCCAACATTATTAGTGTTCTTCACTCCAGAACCCGTGAGACCACCCTGTTCATCAACAGACTCCTCCGGCATTATCTCTGAGATTCCTCCCACGGAGCAAAGGGCCCTTTCCACCTTTTCACAGGCCATCTCATGCTGCAGAGGAGCAATCGGCTTCACAGTACCATTGTCGGTGAAATATAATCTTCCAAGGCGACGGCTACTACGCGCAACATAATAAAAAATAATAGTAAACCAGGAAATTCGCATTACTGCCGGCAAAATCATCATTAATTTATAGCGTTTCCTACTGCTGTAACAATACTTGTAAGTAATTAATATTTGTTGTCGTGGAGAATCATTAATTGCCCGATAGATATGCATCGCTTGGTTTAGATTTTAGAACATACATTAATGAAATGACGAACACGCAGGTGTGAAAGAATTTTTCTCAAAAAAGCAGAGCTAAATTGCTTCTGTAGTATCGAGAGGTCTCGACCTTTCTAATGATTCCTCGATCTTGTGCGATCACAAACTTCTTCCCGAAATTGAAAAAATCTGGAGCAAAGTGAAGACCAGTCAGATGCATTGTTTCTGCCTTTATATGAAAAATTACAGATTGGGTCGAAGCTTTCCCTTGCTTGAATAGACATTAAGGATCGATGTACTCTAGAAAAGGATGTTTCTGAGCAAGGTACCGGGGCAGTTGTAACAATGAGACCATTTAGACGAGCCAGTCTTGGATGCTTAGTTAATTAACCTGTTGTTCGGCTAACGAAGTACAGTTTCTTGATATATCGTTCAGACCCACGATATTTTGGCCATCTCCCGAAGTCTGCTATTCCATTCAGCATCCAACAATCTAGCATCACAAGAATCAAATTTTCTATCTTCTTGTCTGAGTTCAGCTCCTCTACTCCTTTTAGTCCTTTTCATGTTGCTGTTGTATCCTGAGTCTATTCTTTGTTCACTGTAACAGCTCAATTGTAGAATTATACTGCCGATTTTATACCTCCCTTTAAGAGTGCCGTGTTACATATTCCATGGTCATGGTCACTGTTCCTCTTGTATCCTGAATCACCGTGGATTGGATCATGGAACGATGCTCTGTCGTAATTTTTCCTCGTTGATCTGAAAGAAAGGCTGGATGGCATTTTACTAGCTCCCGTACGTTACCTCTAAAAAAAAAAAAGGTGGCAGGCTGCTCATAATATTAGTGAGGCCACACCCAAAATAGGTGTTTATCCATTACTCGTTTTGATTTGGCATGCACCATTCTGTTCCACATATATACCTCCTAAATATTTTTAAGTAATTTTTGGCATTCCCTTGTGGCTTGCAAACCTAGAGAACTTGTTATAACAGGGATGCTAAACATGAGCTATATATATTTATGTCATCAACTCTGCAATCATGCTCTTCGCGGCTTCTTTCGTGTAGCTGATAGGGTTAGGATTGATCGAAAGAATAGGATATAACGTATTCGTTGCTTGTAGAATAGGGTTATACTTTTTTATGGCACCAATGAGTGCTATGTCGTAGGGTGAGTGATCCCAACTGCTCTTATATATCCTTTTAGTAGGTAACCAATAATGCCATAATGGCCAAGACAACAACCAAGATCGGGACGAACGATCCCACGGGTCCATCGATTTATCAAATTAATCATGTGAGCTACGTTGCCCTCCGTCCTGCATTCAAATATTTCGGGGACCCTGCCATCAATGCCATTGATTGCATCAGTGCCCCGCATCACTGCTACTGGTGCTGGACCAACCGGATCAAGAATGGAAATCCACTCAGAAAAAAAAAAAAAAGGGGGGAGAGAGAGAGAGAGAGAGAGAGAGAATAGTAATCCGCTCGCCTGCTATTTATTAAACTCACGAGGAAACCTGATGGAACCCGATGGACCATCTCCACCCTCAATTCATAGATCAGCCTCCACATTGGGACTGACAGCGACGCGGTGTGGGGTGGGCTGGTCTCAAGGTGAGGGATCGGTCGGTTGAGGGCGGCAAATCGAAGCTTTAAAAACAAGCTAAAGAAAGATAAAATAAATCATATAAAAACCGCACTTGCGCACTCCCCTTTGTCTCCGCTCGCCGCCGCGGTGAGATAAATAGACGCCTCATCCTCTCTTCGGTCCGCAACTAGGGACGATATCTCTCTAGCACAACCGGCTCACTCCCTCAAGCTCTTTTGTTTTGTTTTGTTTTGTTTTTTTTTTTTTCTTGCATTTTTTTCTTCTCTGAAGCGAGCAGTGTTGTAATTTTAATCAGCGGTTGATGGGGAAGGACGTGGAGGCCACGGCGGAGGGGATTGAGTTCAACGCGAAGGACTACACGGACCCGCCGCCGGCGGCGCTGATCGATGCGGAGGAGCTGACCAAGTGGTCGCTGTACCGGGCAGTGATCGCTGAGTTCATCGCGACGCTGCTGTTCCTCTACATCACCGTGGCCACGGTGATCGGGTACAAGCACCAGTCGGACCCCAACGTGGGTGGCACGGACGCGGCCTGCAGCGGTGTGGGGATCCTGGGCATAGCCTGGGCTTTCGGAGGGATGATCTTTATCCTCGTCTACTGCACCGCCGGCATCTCCGGTGGGTGTTCAGAATATTTTTTAAGGATATGTTCTTTAGTTCACCAAAAAAAAAAAAAAAGGAAAAATATATATATAACATCCGTTCCCCGTTCACGCGTATGGTTGCATTGCGCTGCTAATGGTGGGGGATGTGTGCTTCTGTGCACGCTTGCAGGCGGTCACATAAACCCGGCGGTGACGTTCGGGTTGTTCCTGGCACGCAAGGTGTCCCTGATCCGGGCCCTCCTCTACATGATCGCCCAGTGCCTGGGAGCCATGTGCGGCGTCGGGCTCGTCAAGGCCTTTCAGAAGGCCTATTACGACCGCTACGGCGGCGGCGCCAACGAGCTCAGCTCCGGCTACTCCGAGGGGACGGGACTCGCCGCCGAGATCATCGGTACCTTCGTCCTCGTCTACACCGTCTTCTCCGCCACCGACCCCAAGCGCAACGCCCGTGACTCCCACGTCCCGGTAATTACCTTTATTAATTAATAAATAACTATTTTTATGTAAGATTGGAAATGCTCTAACACTCAAATTAGTTCTTAATACTGTTATCGGATCCTAATATGAGAGTATCCTTGTAAAAATCTTTTTTTTTTAAAAAAAAAAATTAAGGATATAAAAATAGCGTTTTTTAAACCATAAATATGTAATATGATAGGGATATATATGAAAAAAAAAGAATCCTTATTATATTCACCACCACGTCGTTCCTTTTCTTTTAAATAGCAAGTTTATGCTTAGGCAGTCAATTAAATTACATGTATCTTCTTAAATTCTATCTTCGCGATGGATTATTTATTAATTTAATTGTTTATTAATTTATCTTCTTATCCACAGAGAATATGCAATAGAATCGTAATCTCTTTTGCCAGCCTCTGTATGCCAATTTTGGACCGAAAACATCGCTGTGAAAAAGTTAATAATTCTCTTTTTACCAAAATAATAATAATAATAATAATAATAATAATAATAATTCTGTGCCACCTATGGCTCGTAACCTGAGCCGTTGGTCCCGTATGGTGGGTGGGTGGGTGGACCCTGTTCGCTCCACCGGAATCCCACACCACAGCTGTTCTTGGCTGGATGCGAGGTCCGAACGTACGGTGCATGTGATTTGTTTCAAAAAAAAAAGGCAGATTATTTTTTATTAAAAAAAAAGATAGAGATTTAGATTGTTTGTAATTACTCGGATAAGTAAGTATATTTTCCGTTTTAGTTTTCAAATTCTTTTATAATCACGTAGATCATGGGTGTGCTGGAATATATATATATATATATATATACTTATTTATGATTAGATTAATGAGTTATTCTCCAACGTGATAGATTTTGTCAGAAAAAATAAATAATATGAATGTAAATACATAGAAAATAAAAAATTCAAAATCAATTAGGAAGAAGTGTTGAAGAATTTTCAAATATACATAGTTTAAATATTATCAGCTACATAACTTGCCATCCAATTTTCAGCCCTATAAGCTTCTTTGCAAGCTGTTTTAGTCTCATCAACAAGAACTCACAAGAGTAGGTGTTATGGTATCAAAAAAATTAAAATTACAATAGCAAATAACTTGATCATTTTGTTCCCTTGGAGAAAAATTTTCTATTGCTTATTCTAGTCCGTGTATCCATCATGCTCAACACCATCGCAATCTTCTAGATTGGCACGAAAGCTTGGACTGATCCCGTCCTTTTCAATTTTCCTTTTGATTACTTCTACAGGTCTTGGCTCCTCTCCCGATAGGATTTGCTGTCTTCATGGTCCACTTAGCAACAATTCCTATCACCGGGACTGGCATCAACCCTGCGAGGAGCCTAGGAGCTGCTGTGATCTACAACAAGGAAAAGGCCTGGGATGATCAGGTAATGTATCAATTTCTTTTGTCGTGCCCGACAATTATTGCTTGCGTGCTTTAGATTTGTTGATTTTAGTCTTAACAGTCAATATCATAGTCAATCTGAATCTTACGCTAAGTTCTACTAAAAGTCTTTTCAGGCATTGCATTAGGCACAACGCTATTGAGTAATTTTTTCAGAGGAAAGATACATACGGTGATGGTGAAACCATTATTTGGAAAATATAATTGCAAACAAGCAATCCTGATCATAACCTGTAATACAATTCTATTTTGGGGAGCGGGGATTGTTGTGTTCCCTTACCTTGATAAAGATTTGCTGTCTTGGCTCGCTATCATATATCCGTGAGAGAAGGACTGGGCTAAGAGCCTAACCAATATTATATAAGATAATGAAATGGCAAAGTTATCTGCCGGACAACTCCAGTAGACCGCACAGCTTTCAGCATCTCCCGGGATTATTACAACTTTATCCACTTTATCTGGGACTTAGAGCACGGAGCGCACTTATGTCATGTTACATATAAACTGCACGGCTTTAAGCATCTCCCGGGATTATTACAACTTTATCCACTTAATTTGGGACTCAGACAGAGCACGGAGCGCACTTATGTCATGTTATATATAAAATACTTTGCGCTTGCTAAATTAATTATACAAGTGTAAAAACAAACAAAACTAGTAGCTGCATATGAGCTCAGGCAAGGTCTATCCATATTTAACCACAGAAACAAACAAATCTTCTACCAACTATATATGCAGGCTCGGGCAAGGGTCCACAGATAGTTTATTCTAAAACAAGGGTCCATAGATACCTAACACTTTGGATTTTGGACCTAATTTCATGCTATCAAGGCTCTGCACATCACCTCATCATGCTTCTCCCGTTTCACTGAATGGTGGCTCTCCTTCATTTAATAATTCAAATGGATCCTCCAAAGCTCCAACCTCTAGTAAAACTTACGGTTATCACTCTTATATATAATTGATGGATCCATGGTGATCATCTAATAGCAAGTTAGCAATGATTTTTGCTATGGTTTGCAGTGGATCTTCTGGGCGGGGCCATTCATCGGTGCCGCAATTGCTGCAGCTTATCACCAATATGTCCTAAGAGCTTGTGCTGGGAAGGCTTTGGGATCCTTCCGTAGCGGCTAATCATCCATCCAACTCCGTTCTATTTCAATTACAAAGCAGTGGTGAAGCTTGAAATTATTGATAATATCCTTTAGTGGGGTGTCCGACTTTATTCAATTGTTCAGCACCACTAGGTTTCTTTTACCAATTTGTACAAGTGCGTCCGCGTGTCATCTTTCCTTGTATTTCCTGCTGCTCCCTCCTCACTTCTCTCTTTGCATCTGTAATTACTATGTAAGGCTATGAAGTTTCTATCCTTTGTCATCCTTTTTGTTAATATCTATAGTATTGGTAGTCTAAAGAAAGTGATCGACCGGCCACGATGCCTGAAAAAACAACAAGAGACCAGAATTCACCAAAGACCCAAAAAAAAAAAAAAAAAAAAAAAAAAAAACGGTGTTATGGAACCATTAGCGGTCAAACATATTAATGGTTGCTGGGACTGGTGCCAAGTACAAGTTACAGAATAACAAGCTCCGGTTAGGTTAGCTTTTGGGCCCTGCGAGATGGATCTAGCTGCATTTAAATTTTGTAGATTGACCGACAGGCTAACAGATTTTTTATTTTTTATTTTAACAGTAAAGGAGGCTGGAGGGTCGAGGGCCAGCCACCTTTTTAAAAAAAAAAGAAAGAAAGAAAGATAATTACACAGAGCAGCGAGGTAGTTACAGATTCAGGAAAGAGGAATTAATACATACAGATTGATTATAGCACCAGAAAGGCACAAGAAACAGAAATCCATAAATGCAATCGGTGGAAGGAGAAGGCATATACTGCCCAATACCTAACAAAGATCAAGAAAGATATCCCAAAGCAACGTGAAAGATTGCCAGTCAAAGCAGCAATCTAGAGACAATCCAGCTCCTAGAGTAATAATGCATCATCATTCGGCTCGTTAGGAACATTTCTAATGAGGTGCCATAATTTTACATGCTCACCAAGCATCTTCTACGAACAAAGATGGGGACCAAAACGAGAATGGATGGATGGCCCTCCGTTGGTACAAAACTCACGAATCATCTCTTATTCAAGAAAATGAGATTGTTTCGCTCCCTCCAACATAACCAAGTAATGACAGCAATCAATATCAAAAGAACACTCTATGCACCTTGAAATAAATTTCTCAACTTCCAATCCCGACACAATCCTTCAAAACTCCTATGTGCATGTGCAAGGCTCCGGTGACCGCAGAGAGCTTTCTCAAAATACACATCAAAAAAATACAGTCGAGAAGAAATGGTCCACTGATTCACATAACAAAACCACCCAGAGATTTTTCTCAAGATTCCTTCCTAGCAGATCTTTAGCCGTTTCCTCTAATAAAACCATATGAAACGTTTAATTTTCAAAAGAATATGAAAACTCCGTAATGAAGAAAAAGCAAACCGGCACTTTACCCCATAGGTGTCGATGAACTTGTAGCTGGAGTTTGAACTAAAGATTCCATTATTTTCCACCTTCCAAACAATCTTATCCTTCTCTGAATTAAGATTGACCTGGCCAAGCATGGCCAACAAGAATTGAAATTCTAATCCTCTGAGGCACGGGGGCCAAAATCTCCAAGAAAAGGTCCATTGCTTTATAATGATCAAAGACTGCCATTTTCCCACGGCGATCGAGCGCATAGACAAGGAAAGATAAGTTTTAGTGGCGCATCGCATAGCCAATCATTCTTCCAAAATGCCGTGTTGTGTCCATTCCCAATTCTAAACTGAATTTGGTTCCACAAAGCAAGTAGAATCTTGATAACATTTTTTCAAAAGTTAGAGCATTGCATTGGTGGCTTTCAAGACATAGACAACCTCACCTTCCTGTGGCAGGCAAACTCAATTTACCTCTGCCAAAACCCCGAGTTCTTCACCAAAGAATCTCCAACCCCACTTGGCTAATAATGCTCTATTCAACTGATCGAAATCCTTGACCCTAAGTCACCCTTCCTCCTTTTGTAAGCAAACCAAATTCCAATTGACTTTGCATGAAAAACCCATGGCCCAAAACTTGCTTATCCATAGAAAAGCTCTCCTACACCTATCAATCATTTTAATAACCCACAGAAGAAGTTTGAAGAGTGACCTGCAATAAAGCAGCAAGGATGTCACAATTGAATTGATCAAGAAAAGTCTATCGTCAAACGACAGGCAATTGCTCTTTCAAGGAGCCAATCTTTGTTCAATCCGATGAATCAACAGCATCCAATAAGATTTTGTGGGTTTTGACCTACTAAGAGGTAAGCCAAGGTACTTGATAAGAGTTGGAATCTCAGGACAGTTAAGCCATTACAGCAATCCTGACTATCATCACCTCTACGTCTGATAAAATAAATAGAGCTTTCATAAAAATTGATGGAGAGTCCCGAAGCGTCCTCAAAATGGTATAAAATGATTTTCAGAGCCACATAGTACTCTTGAGCACTAAATTTACTACTACATCTTCCGAAAAACCTGTGAAGAACCAAGCCTGCAACACCACCTGATGTATGCCCTCCATGCCAGGCTAGCTGCAGTCAAATCTGAACACTGATCTCCTGGAATGACCATTTCAGTCCTCCTGTAGACCATATGTATCGGTTGAGGCTCAAGAGTAGATAAAGAGGGTTTATTCTAATAAACACTCATGAGAATCGCAAAGGTATTAGTTTATTTTACCAAATGGTAGATGTTGCAATAGATATCGGCTCTGTAGTCAAAGAGGAGGTTGACTAGTTGGAGTCACCATTGGAGTGACATGCAAAAAAAGGTTCATAGTTGGAAAGAGCCCTGGCGATACTCCGATGCTCAAGTCGGTAATCTGAAACAGAAAGCAAAAAGTAAGCATGAGAAAAGATTGCCTTCCGGAGGTCCTTGAAAACTTTGATATTTATAGAAGAAAGATGAGCAGAATGGGTGATCCCGAGAATGTCGGGCTATAATCGCACTATTGCAAGACTATCACCACATTTTGCTCTATGGGATCACGAGTAAGGATGCGGTTTCTGGTAATGTCATTGTTGCTGACAGCTGTTCTCATGATTTAGACGGTAAGCTATTTAAAATCTCTAAGATTAACCATGCAGGGAGAAGCATGCATCTCAATACCTCGGACTTAAAGGGAGCCCTGCAGGACATACATCAATGCTTCATCCGGCATGCCTGGTGGGTTCTTAGGTGGGTCGGGATCCTAGGGTCTAGGCCTCTCAAGACAAGAGTAATAAAGGTCAGCGGATGTGTAAATCCTTGTAGGAATTGGACTTTGAGTCCATGAGATCTGTATCCAAGATATATGGAGTATATTCTCCTTTTCCCTAAGGTACAATCTGAGGTACTCGAGATATCCCTTAGCACATGCCTCCTATTTTCTAGTGTAAGCCAAAGTAGGTTAGACTATGAGAGTAAGATCAGAAAAATATCTCAAACACGAGAAGCTTTAGAAGTAGTACCCAGTAACTCAACTTTATTAAATGCTAATAGTACCAATGGCTACCCATTGCGAGAATCGAAGCAACCAGGTTTCTTCACTGTTGGAGAAGGGTAAATTGGGAATTTCACTATAACTAAAGCATCCCTTAGTCTTCGTTTTTTATTTAAGCCCGTCTCCTCTCCTTCCTTAGGGTTTATCCAAAAATTTCCTTGATGCAATTCCTTCTTCCACTCTTTTTGTAGTAAAATGAATCTTGAGAGTTTTGCAGTGTTAAGGGCACTTCGAAGGGACTGGGCAAATATGTCTACACCAGTGACCGCTACTCTGATGGTGCCACCCCCGATGCCAGTAGGTCCTTCGTTGTCATGCTCACAGCATCAACTTCGACGAAGGAGGATCTCACAATGCCTACCTTTCCGACATTTTGTCACGGAGTAGTGAAGGTGGCAGGCCCATAGTAGTTTCCATGAAGGTCACGGAGGTTTCCACACCACTAGATGAAGCTTTTGTGGTGGAAGCGATTGTGCCACCTACGAGCACTCCAGCAAAAGTTGGTGACACAACATTTCCATCGATGGGGCTTCAAATTAAGGTGGAAGGGCAGCCTTCCGAGCTTCCCACAGCTCGAAGGGAAAAAATCTCAAAAACCTCAACGGGACCCGGTGGGGTCACCGAGAGGATGATGGCCCTTCTCTTGCCCATGGAAGGATGAGAAATGGGGCAGATGCTTCAGCCTTTTGAAGCCTTAAAGGCGTACATGCTGGTAAGTGGTTCTTGTTTTTCATTATGCCATTCTTGATAATGTATCATCCAATTTGGGCTTTGACTAGCACTTTGTTTGATACTTATGTAGGCCCACTTTACGAGCTTGGCTTCAAGGATAGATTAGCTGGAGTACGAGCTGGAAAAAGAAAAGAGGGCCAACGTTAACCTATTGAGAGAGGTTGATATCTATGAGGATACCCTTAAAGAGGCCCAGGAGAAGGTCGACTGCCAAGATGAAATCATTAGGGGACTCGAGGAGTTATCCACCAAGGCAAAGACGGGATACTCCAATGCCTTGGAGGAAATAAAGCGATTGAAGGCAAAGTTGGAGGAGGAGAGGAGGAAGGGATAGGTTACGAACCCCACAGGGGTCCCCTTACCCTCGGGCTCCCAAGTGGAGGTCTCCCCCAGTGCAGTTGATTCGATTGCAATGGAGGCTCAGGCAGCCTTGGAGGTATTTAAGCTTCATCACCGACTTCATTCTTTCGACTCGAAGGCCAAGCGAGTGGAGGAGGTGCTGAGGAGTGAAGGGAAGGAAAGCTCATCCCTCTGCCACCGACTTGCCGATTAGGAGATATAGACTGACTCAATGAAGAAAAGGTCGGAAGAGCTTTCTTGCAGGCTTTGAACGATGCAAGTCCAAAGCAAGAGCCTCTCTTTTTTCCAGGCATTGAACTTTTTAAGGTCGATCCTTCGGATGATAACCTAAAGGCTAAGGTAAACAACCATGTCCAGTTGTTTACAAAGGGCCTCGATCTGCTACCTCTCCTCTTCCATGCCGACTGGGCCACTCAGACAAACCCTAAAGTATAGTTCGGGGAGAAGACAACTTCAGTGTCCCAGTGAATGCTTTCGTCATCAACTTATTTCTCATTTTGATGTATTCTTCTTTTTCTGATGTATCCACCTTGTCTTTGTAATTATATCTTGAACTTAAGATAAATAGGCTTTTTGTAAATCCTGAGATTATGTCGTATCTTTTGGTGTATTATCAAAATTCCGAGCTTGGCTATAGTGTCTAGATGATCTCTCTGCTATGTTTATGCAAATCCTTGCTAGGCCAAAGTATGTTTCCAGCCCTACTCCATCGAAAAGTAGATTAGGAGTCGATAATATCCTGTTAAGGTATCAACTCTAGATCTAAGATTAGATTTTGCAGAGAGACTATCCCGGACTAAATAATGCTCTTGACGAGATCGGCTCCACCTTACAGAATTTAGTTTGAAACTTTAATACATGCCATTCTGGATCAAGACTTAAGGTATAGCTAATCCTAGCATGGGGCTCAAGGATCTTGAGAGAGGTATATCATGGGAGCGGTCCTTTTGGGCTATGATCAGGGGCGAAGGTATGTTGGAATTTTAACTTCGAGCTCTAGTGATGTGGCTTTGCCGAGGTGCGCTTGTAGAGGGACTGCTTCACCTCATAATTTGACCTTCCAACGTGCTAGCAGAAGGTAGGAGAGTCAAACCCGAGCTAGGATTCGAAGTATTTCCAAGCTAGGGGCTGATTCGAGGATCGTCATGCTAATGTCCGAGCTAGGATATTGCTTCTTGGTATTTAAATCATCCCCACATGATTAGAGGTGGTATCGCCTTGGGCTCTGTGCGGGGCATGATATGCTTGCTACTACAAGAAACCATTAAATCTACCACAAAGTCTGTGCCTAGTGAGGGCATGCCTTGTGTCTTCTTTTTAAACACCATCTATCAAACTTTACCTTTTTGCCATCCGTGCATTATCCTGAGAGGAGATGCTTCGAAAGTCCGCAAGATTTTGGTTCTTATTTAAACCCCTTTTGCCAGTTTCGTGATATCCCCCTAGGGCTTCTCTATCATGTTTCTATCATGGGCTTTGCATCTACAACTTCTCTGGTCTTTTCCAGCTCCTATAATTTCTCAAACCTTTTTGATCCTGGCAACTCTTAAGATGAGTGCCCCTAAGGACCTTCGAGCCTTAGTTATGGTCAACCTGGAAGAGGAAGATGAGGAGAGGGATTTTGACCCGGTGAATATTCAGTCGAAAATCATGGAGATAGATTTGGTGAATCTTCATATCGATTTCTCAATTCCTCCAAAACTCTAACTAAAAGTTTTAGGGAGCAGGACCAGGCCTGCAAACCATCACCGAGCCAGCTATGCCTTTATAAGGAGAGTTTTAAGACCAGACTGAGACTTTTCCTTCATCCCTTCTTTATCACTTTGCTTAGGTCCTTCAGTGTGTCGCCATTGTGAGGGATATAGAGTGTAGAGGAGCGCGGCGAGATGAGCAAAAATGCAGTCATTTTTGCAAGAGGTGACATGACGACCATGGGCCCCGTCAAGATTTTTGCCTCAAGAGTAGGAGTTCTCCCACTTTGCTGGCTCCTCAAGGGCACTCGAGTAGGAGTGCCAAAGACACCACCTCTTCGCGGTCCCTAGTGGCTGAAAGGGTTGGTCTAGCTGTCATGTTTGCACTTCCGACCACTTCGCCATCCCCTCGAGGTGAAGCTGACAATGAAGAGTCTGAGGCTCAGGAGATTCATGGAGGCTCTCCAGCTCATCTAACTAGAGCTGAGTCAGAACTTTCTGTCCCCCGAGTCGGGGAAGAGTCAGTTCATGCCTTCCAGGATCGGGGCAAGAGAGTGGAGGAGGATGAGTCCGCTTCCGAGGACAAGCCCTTCACTCTTTGACCTCGGGAAGGTGCTTCTAGCACAGTCATAGCCCGCACCAAACTTGATGCCTCGGTGCTAGAGGACTACAAACTAGCGCATGAGATCTTCGGCGGGCTCATATTCCTTGCTAACGCAAACGTAATCCTGGAAGCTTCGTGGGTGAAGAGATGAAGGGATGTCATCAAAAGTTTCATTCGGGTGAGTCGATCCATTTGTAAATTCCTGTATTTACATCATTATAGATGTAGGTTATTAGTTGAGATTGTTCTGCTCCAAGGCTTTCGGGAGTTAAAATTGAGAAGGCTGGCCTAAGACTTATAGGTATTGAAATTGAGGCTTGGCCAAAGACTTTCGAGTGTTGGACATTAGGAAAATAGCTCTCCGACATTGTCACGGTCCAAGACTTTAGAGAGTTGAGATTGAAAGACCTGGCCTAAGGCTTATAGGTGTTAAAATTCAGGCTTGGCCAAAGCTTACATTATCCGCCATCTGGCTCGCTCAAATGACCTCTAGGCTAGCGTTCTCCACCTTCAAGCTGACATTCTCCATCGTGACCATATTTTAGGGCAGCCTCCATACTATTTGCCCTCTTAATAGCCTCGTTGATATCGGCATTTCTCTTGTCGAGCCTCTCCTTCAAAGTCTCGGCTATTGTCTTTCACTTCCAGGCGTCAATAGAGAAGTCCCTGTTATCCTTGAAAAACTTATGCATATACAGGGCTAGCTACAGATAAAGATATTGCCAGCAATTAATAACCTACATCTATAATGATGTAAACACAAGAATCTATAAATGGATTGGGGCTAGAAGTGGGCTGGGCCGGACCGGGCTACACTCCTACCCGAGCCCGGTCCAAAAAAGATTTCAGGCTTCAAATCGGGCTTAGGCCCGAAAAATTTTTAAAATATCATGTCCGAGCCCGGCTCGAGCCCGATGGGCCGACCCGAACCGAAGCTGGCCCCTTAGATCATCGGAATCCAAAAGCAAAACTCTAGCCTCTGGGCATCAATCGTCAGGTGCAGTCACCGGAGCTAGAAGAAGGAGATCGAAGCAAGGGGGCTCAGGGTTGCATGGGGGGCAGGGGCGTCCCGCGTTGGGTGTAGGCTTGTTGCAAAACTGCATGGGTTTGTATGTGAACACCTTCCACCACATCTACTAGAATTAAAGCTCCATCACTCAGCCGCGCGGCAGTGGAGACCTTCCTGCAGAAATCCATATGCCTAGGGGAGTCGATGAGGTTGATAGAGAAATCATTGTATCAGAGAGCAATGGAAGAGCTCTTCATCGTGATAGCTTGCCTCTGCTCCTCATCAAGGTAGTCCATGAATTGCAGCCGGCCAGGGAGCTTCAGGTGGAGGACCCTGCTGCGGCAGGCAGTGATGAGATGGTCAGTGAGGGTTGTCTTGCCATGATCCACATGGGCAAGGATGCAAATGTTTCGGATCTTCCGGCAGGCTGCTTCCCCCATCCTGCCCGATCAAAGTCAATGGAAAGAAAAAAACAAAAAATCTCACATTAATTAATGATAAGGTTTTAACCCAAAACTATCAGCTGATGGATGGTTTAGATACAATCTACTTCCAAGGCCTGGATTGACTGATCTTCAAGGATTTAACAGCATTAACAGCAACCCAAAACAAAAACTAAGAAAAGAGGAAGGGAGGGGGGAGAAAAAAATAGAAGGCAAGAGTCACCTTATTTTGTCTCTTCTGGCCGTTCTCAAGCCTCAATTGGAGGCTGGAGGAGGTGTGAGAAGCGATTAAGGGATTGGGAGAGAGAAGAGTAGAAGACGGCAGGATCGCAGGGTAGAGATTCGCCACCGGAGGACGCGGTGGAGTGGAGCAGCCATAGGATTTCGTGGGCTGGAGAGAGAGGAGAAACGAGGAAGAGTAAGGTAACATCTCCCTTTGTCAGTGGTGGCCAGTGCAAGCAACGACGGCACATGCCCTTGGAGTTGAATAGTGGGAGAAAAGGCCTTGTTGTAAAGCAAAAAGAGAAAAACAAATTTATCGATTGGAAAAAGGTCTTGCCTTTTAATTTTTCATGTTTTTTCTTTGTTTTCCTGGATTTTTCCTATTGTCCGTGCCCACACCCCCCCCCCCCCGGGCCGATTCATCCTCGAGAGTCTTAAGTGGGAAGCTTGGAGCAACGGGGAAAGGGAAGGCTTAGATGATGGGTTTCCGATGCCTTCCTCCACTTTCCTCCATTCCTTTCGGTCCTTGGGAGTCTCAAATCTCAATTGGGTGGCAAGCTTGGAGCAGAGGCCAAATAGGAAAGCTTATATAATGGCTATGGCCAGGGTTTTGGATTTTGCGTTAGTTACCATGTTCGAGGTTGCATTTCAAATGCGACAAGAGGCTGTTTTGGGGTTCCAAACTGTAACACCAAAATCACACAATGGAGCATTAGAGCAACCTTCTCATTAGATCAAGGCTCACTCTCATATCCAAAAATATATTAAAAAATACTAAATTTGATATGGTATTGATCCCTTAGCGTGCACAAGAACACCCAAAATCCATCCAATTGATTATATGCATACTACAATGATACCCGAATCGGTAATGCACCTAATACCAACTTTTAACAACTATTAATCAAACAACATAGGTTTCTTTTCTTTTCCTTTTCATTATTTTGAAAAATAACAACATAGATGTGCATCAATATTTGCCCTTGCAACTTGCTCCTGTTAATAATTAAATTTTTATCTGGTACATTCTTCCCAACCTTCTTTACCTTCAATGATATCCTCTATGTGTGTCCTTAGTGTTTGCTTTGACATCCTACCATTGTTGGGGCACTTCTCATTATCATTTCTACCTTATTTGAACCACTCTCTCAACAATTGAAAATCTATCACCAGTACATGGATTGCATCTAATTAAACATACATGTTAGCATGCTAGAATCTGTAAGCTTTCAGCCAACAAATCAAAACCTACAAAATATCAGAAATCATAATGTGGATAAAAAAAGTTAGTTATCATTTTAAGGGCATAAGCTTGTTTCCAGATGTTTGCTTGTTGATGTAAGACACATGAATGGTTGTCTAAAACTAAGGAATGGGTTAAGCATTATGTTGCAGCCTAGATCGCCGTGGCCTGCAGCTCTTGCGTGGCGTCGGTTGGTGGCCCTCCCACCTAGCATCCAACGCACGTGCCCGGTCCTGCAAAAGAAGTTAGACCCGGGCCAAGGATCCCGGCGGGGGCACTCCGATGGTAAAATCAGTGAACGATCAAGGAAAACAGATCCTCCTCGGTGGATCTCAAAGTGGTCTCCACTCTCAGAGATCTTAAAAAATGATGAAATGGGAGTTAGGGTCGAGAAGGAGGGCTTAAGCAATGGCAGCCATAGCCGTTGGAACTCTCCTGGAGAGTTCTGGTGTATTCTGGATGTGCTCCAAGTCTTGTTGAATTACCGCCCCTTCTCACTTACCTTGACCGGAGGCCCCTTTTGGTTTCTTATAGATGAGTGGCCCCTCCGATGGGATGCGGAGTTCTGGCTTAGCCTCCTCTAAACGCTTCTCCCGCGGGTGAGGCGTTGGCCTGCTCTCCTTCTCCCCTTTGGAGGAGGGAGAGGCCTGTCACTGACAATGATAGTGGAGCCTGGAGGAGTGCGCATCCCTTTTGTCGCAGGTACATAAGGTATGCTGTGGATCCTAACACTCCGACAGAATACTGCCCTTCTCTGGCATCGTCTTACCACGCTTGGGGAGACCTGGCAGAGCACCGGTTTGGAGGCAAACGCTACAAGGTCTGAATTTCCTGACGAGACCTTACTCTTTTGGGTGGCGCAGAGAGTGGGTAGAGGGGCGCAGTGCTCCAAGTGGAGTGCCCTTTCCCAGGTGATGCCGACAATGGGCCGAGGGGCCTGATGCTCCGACGGGACGCTCCTTCGCAAGCGGCGTACTCTGATGAAACGCCATCTCGCAGGGGTCACAGTCGGCGTGCCATGGCAGGGTGCCGTTCCTTCAGAGGTTCCAGGCGGCGTGCCATGACCTTTCAGGCGTGTCAGCCTCTCCACGCCGTGCCAGGGTTCTAGCGAGGGCGGTGGCGCCACCTGCCGACGTCACCCGCCCGTCTGCCTTAAGGGCGCTTGTGGAAGAGGCCGCGTTTACCTGAAAAATTCATACCTGACCCTGGAGAAGGGGTTGACTTTGATCGAGGGTCGACCTCGAGCGAGGGAGCCTGACTCCAACCGAGGCTCGACCTCAAAGGAGCCACTCCGGCCAAGGAGCTCGAAGAACGAGGGCACGACCTCGACCGAGACTCGACCACGGGGGAGCCACTCCGACCATGAGGCTTGAGAAGCGAGGCACGACCTTGATCAGGGCTCGACCACATGGGAGCCACTCTGGCCAGGGGGCTTGAGAAGCGAGGCACGACCTCGGCCGAGGCTCGACCATGGGAGAGCCACTCCGGCCAGGGGGCTCGCAAAGCGAGGCATGACCTCGACCGGGGCTCGACCACGGGGAGCCACTCCGGCCAAGGGGCTCAAGAAACGAGGCATAACCTCAACTGGGGCTCGACCACGGGTTAGCCACTCTAGTCAAGGGGCTCGAGAAACGAGGCACAACCTCGACCGAGGCTCGACCTCGAGGGAGCCGCTCC
Organism: Areca catechu; assembly: GCA_021397845.1. Taxonomy (NCBI): domain Eukaryota; kingdom Viridiplantae; phylum Streptophyta; class Magnoliopsida; order Arecales; family Arecaceae; genus Areca; species Areca catechu. Next base: position 1,094,893 of record CM038049.1, on the reverse strand, counting down.
AGCCAAGGGGCTCGAGAAGCCAGGCACAACCTTGGCCGGGGCTCGACCTCGAGGGAGCTGCTCTGGCCAAGGGTCTCGAGAAGCAAGGCACGATCTCGGTCGGGGCTCGACCTCGAAGAAGCCGCTCCGGCCAAGGGGCTCGAGAAGCAAGGCATAACCTCGGCCAGGGCTCGACCACCGGGGAGCCACTCCAGCCAAGAGGCTCGAGAAGCGAGGCACGACCTCGGCCGGGGCTCGACCTCGAGAAAGCCACTCCGGCCAAGGGGCTAGAGAAGCAAGGTACGACCTCGGCCGGAGCTCAACCTCGAGAGAGCCATTCCGGCCAAGGGGCTAGAGAAGCGAGGCACGACCTCGGCCAAGGCTCAACCTCGAGGAAGCCGCTCTAGCCAAGAGGCTCTCCAAACACAGCGTCCAATTAGCGTCTTCTACCAGCATGGCCGTCAGTTGGATCCGAGGGGCCTCCACGTCAGCGGTACTGCCATATCACATTATATATGGGTTTACAGGGACAATCACTGAACCTCCAGGGGGTTATCTTATCCTAAGATCTTGACTTTGTGATGGTTGATATGGATAAGGCTTTAGTGAAAGCAAATGATAAAATTTGCAAACATTATCCAGAATAGACATATCATTAAAGGCTAATTGCGAAGGACTTTATTTGGGACCGAAAAGGGTATGATTTCTTTGGTACCCAAGATCAAACCAAAGAAGGTAGTTCCCCGCAATAAAGTGCCTGATACTAACTAGATACTGACTTCTTCCTGATCCATGTAAAATATTTTGTTGGTCCTACGGGTGAGAGCGTCAAACTGTTGTAGTGATTGATCAGAGATTGAGGCTCAAGATAATCCAAATTTTACCAATTGGATGAGCAACAGAAGAGTTAGGTCCTGCTGATGATTGTTTTCTGAAAGGGAGCATATTATAAATGCATAAAGAATGGTCATTGCTTCAATTAGTGACTTATTTTATCCATTTCATTATCTTCATTCCATGTATTGGTGTTTCTGTCACTGCTAGTAAGGTGGATAGTGCATTGACATATGCACACAAAAATGTATAAAATTACTTTAATGTCCACAAGGAATAACCAACTCTATCATGCCCCAGAGTCAAATTGCATGACAAGTCATCCAAGAAAATGACCTGCGCAGTTCACCATGATCTATATTATGCTGAATGCCAGAAAATAAAAATTCAGTTTTGTTTGGAGAATCATTACATTTTCATCATGCGATAGCTAAATGAGTTTTGCTTCTCAAAAACACAACAAAAGTCAAAAGGTTTGTTTTGATCTATGACTTGAGACTGTCCAAATTACTCAAAGGTTAGCCTAAATTCTGTCGTGACAGATGGAAGATATAAAAGCATGATATTTTTACTACTTCGAATGTGAGTACTATTTTGACAACAAAACCATGGAACCCCTTTTGGTTAGGTTATGGCATGTTGTGGCCTCCTGCATCAAAGAATAAGCCATTGGTGTCTTCTCAGTCTTAAACAAGTCTTCCAAGTCACCAAATTTCTCCAAGACATTCAGTACTCCAACAAACTCAAAAACTTGAACTACCTATCAAGATTAACAAATGTTTTATGAAGAGACGGTAATGGTCGGGCACCGTTTCAACTTTAAATTTTACCGTCCCTCACTCTCGAAATAAAAGTTCCGCAATCGTCGACATCAACAAAGGAGAAGAAAAACTTCATCTATTCGAAGTCCGCATGATTTGAAATAAACATATAATGAAAATTTGGAGGAAAGGAAATTAGATAGCTGAATTCATGTGAAAAATTAAGGGAAACAAAAGGACACCATGGGGAATCAAATCAAATCTACCTCGTATCGATCGGATGTATTATCAGAAAGCGATCTGTATATCCCCTCCGCTGCTCAAGAACGAGTGCGCCCACGAAAACACTCCCCAAGGCCGCGCCAAGAACACGCTCCTAGAATCCATATCAGATCGGTAAAAAAAAAAAGCTTCTGGTTAAAAGGTTTTCGAGAATTACAAGAAATACTACAGCAAAGAATCGCTTCCCTTAATAATGGAACCAGCGGTCCAATTAAACGTCAATATCGATGAAATCACAAAATAATGTTCGATTCTAAATATCGAAATCGAAAAGTGAAATTTAGCTGAAAGCACGAAGGAATTGAGGTTCTCTAAAATTTGATTGTAGAAGGCGAGAAAAGGAAAAGAAATAATGTGAATGGCTTTCCGATTGGGAGGTACGAACCTGAACGACTGAACAAGGATGCTGATAATCGCCACCGACTCCTTTTAAGTGGAATAAATAAATAAATATATATATATATATAAATATATATTTCTGTCGTTCCTCTGGAGGAAGTAGCAAGCAACGGAGGGAGGAGGTCAGTTAGCCAGCCAAGGGTTGCGTTGCAGATGCCGCTTGTGCTTTTGTTACAGGTAGACGCCGCTTGTTCAAGGCGAAAAGTTTACCGCACTGGCTCCCCGAGGCCAGGACGCGCATGGGTTTAGACCGTCCCTCTGCGGCAACGGTGGCCCGGAAGCCCGTGCCAAAAAACTAGGGTAGAGGCACCTTCACGTATTGGATTATACCATATGCCGGAAACCTATTCTTTCTTTCTTTATTTCTTTGTTTTTTAAAAAAAAAAAAAGTTATTTTACTCCTCTATGACACTCATCAGATTTATTATTGCGTCTGCTCTGAATTGTAAATTTTTATGATTTTGATTCTCCGATGCTTGTTGGATGCAAAATTTTGATTCTCCGATGTCTGTTCGAAGGTTTGTAGCATAAAAAAATTAGGGTTTAATGCTAACCAGAACTCTTATATTAACCGATTGCATGATTAATCGGTATCTAGATTCTGTCCGTATCCTTGTATGTGGTTAAGGAAAGGATCTATAAGATTTGAGAAAATGGATGCGTCGATGCTGAATCACTCTCGGCCGGATGGAGTGGCTCGCCCGCTGGTTTGCTATCGTTCGGAACCTGCAAAATAGATTCATGATCGGAAACTTTCCGGCGGGGATACTTCGATGCCAAAGTCAGAAGGAACTCAGACAGTAGAATGGAGAGTCTGAAAGCAGAAAAGGAAAAGAGAATTTGAATTTCTGGAATGAGCTTCACCTTCCTCGAGTATCCCCTCTTACCAGTATTTATAGGCTCCAAGGTAACTACTTGCATACGCTCTAATGTAACTACTTACAGTCATGGAAGTTGGCGAGTGCAACATTCACATAGCGTAAGTAGTGGCTGTCAGAAAATCAGTTATCTTGGAGCTTATCTAATTTGAGGTTTTCGACCATGTAGGTGGTTGCAACAACCAAAACAGATTTCAACTGTTTCGGGGTTAAAGAAGCCCACATGTTTCATGATTCTCTCTTTTTCTAAAGTAGATCCGAAGTGAGCTTAACATTCTTTAGTAGCGTTCTTAAAGGGAATGTTAGCTATACACTTTAGAGGAGTTTCTTTGGAAATAATATAGAAAAAATAGATAAACACTTATAGTCCTGAATATAAAATAACACACTCTTCAGAGTATGCTGAAGGAATAAAGCCGAAGAAGTTTAATTGAAAGGCTTGGTCTTTGGACCAAGACAACAATACGAAGCCGCGGTTATAAGATTATTAGGTACGCTCTTTGGGCCAAGATAAAGATACGAAGTCGAAGAAGTTTAATTTCTAGTCAGGGATCTGTTTTGCAAGTTCCGGGCGATAACGAACTAGAAGGCGAGCCACTCCATCCAGTCGGCAGGGATTCAGCGTCAATAGATTGGCGCGCCAGGTAGGGCAAGAAATCTGTTTCCTCTGCTTATGAGAGTTTTGCTAAGACAGAAATGGCGAAAGGGAAGGTTCGGAATGTATCTACAAGCCAGGAGCAGCATGCTCCTCCAGCAAACAGTCCTCCAGTTGACGATCTTCCAGCAGATCAGAATTGCGGCCTCCTATGATAATGGTGGGGCATCAGCAATTTGAAAGCCTTGTGAACAGGGGTAGAAGCCTTGACGGCACTGGTTCAACATTTACATGAAGCTACAGCTCAAAAGCAATGTCCACCACCTGTTTCGCAACCCAACCGTCAACCAGAGGAAGAGGAAGATCGACATCAAGAATTCAATCCCAATTTCTCACAGATCCGATTATCTCGTGACCACTATGCCTCTCCACTAAATCGACGAACAAAGGATCATGGTGGAAAGAAAAGGATCTGACGCTCTCCTTCTATTTCTTCTAGAAGTTTTGTATCAGAAGGAGGTAGGCAAAGAGAGATCAACTATGAATTTGAGGAAAAATTCAAATCCATGCAAGCAAAAATAACCATAATCGTAGATCTGAAAAGAAATGATGAGGTTATTTCCTTCAACTCTCAGCCTCCATTTTCTGACCGTATTATGGATGAAGTTATCCCCAGGCACTTCAAAATCCCACAGCTAGAGTCTTATGATGGGACTTCTGATCCTCTCGACCATCTAGGGAGCTATAAGGCCAGGATTATGTTTTAACATTCATACCTCGCGAATTACAAAGAAATTAGATTTACTGCATTGCATGCAGTCCTGAGCCTCCTCATGACCGGACAGGAGCTGAGCGTGATTAACATTAATTATCATTCAGCTTTTATTTGAAATTTTTATTCAGATTAAAATATCATGAAACAATATTATGATATCCTAGTTCAAAAGCTATGACATCCTAGTTCAAAACCTACGACACCCTAGTTCAAAAATGACCTGAAACAGTATTACGATATCCTAGTTCAAAACCTACGATATCCTAGTTCAAAAATGACAACTATGCAGAAAATATGAAACGGTATTACGACACCCTAGTTCAAAAGCTACGACATCCTAGTTCAAAATCTACGACACTCTAATTCAAAACCTACGACATCCTAGTTCAAAAATGACCTGAAACAGTATTACGGCATCCTAGCTCAAAACCTACGACACCCTAATTCAAAAATGACAACCATACAGAAAATATGAAACAGTATTATGACATCCTGGTTCAAAAACTATCATATCCTAGTTCAAGCAATATGATGGAAAAAAAGGGGCCGGAGAGAAGGGTATTTTGGTCTGGACGAAAATTTTAAATAAAAGCTGAACGGTAATTAATGCTAGTCATGCTCAGCTCCCGTCCCGTCATGCCACTGCGGATACATTTAGACCAATAGAAAAATATGGTGCAGGCTATGATGGATTTACTGCACCGCACGCGGTGCACAAAAACTTTTCTTGAAGTTAAATTATGTTATTGTTAGCTAGCCCAATTTGGGGTGCTCGATATTTAAGTCAATTATAATTATTTTATTGGCATTTTTCAGTACATTTTAATGTCAAGTGCCTATCATTTTACATTTAAGCAAGTTTTAAACGTGATGTTTAAGTAGTTTTAAAATTTACAGGTTATTTTGAATCTATTCTTCTCACTTTCTCTTGCTTCATGGGCTAGATGATCCCAGTGATAATATTGATGAGGCACTAGAAGGCTCTATTCTCCTATTTGGTATAAATGATAGGCCGTAGAAATGATAGGCAGATATTATATCCATCTTTGTGAATGTTTGGTAAAATATAGATGAATTGATAAAATTCATTTCCTCCTTTGTTTGGTATTAAAGGAGTGGAAGAGAGAATGGATGATATTCATATGACATTTTTACTAAAATATCCTTTAATAAAAAATATTATTATTATTTATTTATAATATTTATTAAACTAAAAAAAGAATAAATATATATATATATATTTAAAATCTATATAATTTATAATTATATAAAATATAAATATTTAATATTAATTTTATTTAGTTTAATAGGTGATTTTATAAATTAATTTAATAATTAATTATATCTATTAATTATATAAATAATTAATTAATTTATAATTTAATTAAATATTTGTGAGGGTAGATAAGAGATGAAAATGCATGAACTTTAAAAAAAAATATTCATTTATGAAGGATAACTTGGTCATTATAATAATTTATTACTCACAAATCCTATCCATCTTTTCAAATCGGGAGGATGCAAATTTATGGGCATTGGTGGATGGACAATTCATCTTTTTCATCCATCATTTTAAACATTTTATGAACCAAACGATGTTCCATCCATCCTTCCAATTTCATTTATTTTCTAACTTTTTTTTGAACCAAACGATGGTTGGGGACTATCAATCCTTCCAATCCGATCCATTCTTCCTTCCACGATCCCAACCAAATACAACATTAGCCTTGAGATAAGATTGGCATCGTGACTCTTGGCAGTAGGCTTTTCAGTTGAACCCTTTTTCCTTTTTATTCATGCATTCCCCAGATTGTGGTTACCAACTATTCTTTATTCGATTGTTTTATTGACTAGGACCATTTTTGGTTAAGCTTTTAAAATACCAAAAAATATATTATAGTCATGTAAAAATATTTTTAAATAATATAGTGATGTTTAATAAAAAATTGAAAAATTATTTTAACTTTATCATAAAGATGAAAATATTTATTTTGAAAAAGCTTCATTTTAGAGCTTCCTTCCAGAAATACTTTTTGACCAATATCGAAAAGCTATCTTGATTTAAATAAAATATTTTCAATAACCAAAATATCCACAATAAATATCATAATTACATCTTATATCATATCATATTATATTATTATACTACAAAAAATATAATATAATATAATAATAAATTATAATTATGATATAATGTAAATATATATTATAATCTATTATTAGATTAAATTATAATTTATTATACTATATTACATTATAATTATAATAATATTATATTTTTAATATAATATATCATTATTTTATTACATTATACGATTCTAATATTATACACTATAATAATATTTTAAAATATAATAATATTTATATTATAAACATATAATATAATTTATTCTAGTATTAATATTATATTATATTATATTTATATATAATATTATATTATATTATTGATCATTGTATAACATTATTTAATATTTTTTATTAATATCTTATTGTATCAAAAGTTTTTTTTAGTTACCAAATATATATTAAAATTTTAAAATATTTTATAACTATAATTATCAAATTGTAAATATATATATATATATATATATTTATTTATTTAAAAATTTTATTTTTCAAAAATTTTAAAAACTTTACCATCAACAGCAATTCTAAATAGGGTATGAAACTTAGTTCCAAATGCAATTGCTCGAGTGCTAGAAGTGCAGTTGTTGGTTTTGCTCGATTATTTGTACATAATCATACCAATATATTGTGGACCGGTCAGATTTGACTAATCGTGTCCTTTTATTTTAACAATAACTGACACCGGTGAGCTGGGATTTTGGACCTTTGCAAGCATTGAGCATATTGCAACATCGGAGTTGACCAAAGATTACATACCCTACAAGCAATTTGCTTAAGAATGCAGGATCACATGGAACTTCACATGCAGTGATCCAGTATTTACCACTGCTTGCTTTGGAATTTGGAATATTTTCTCTCCATGAGGGTGACTAACCTTATTAAAAGGCCCACGCATGCCCGAATCTCCACCGCAATAGCTCGGACAAAACTTATTTTAACCTTTTTAGGAGTTGCTGATGCCTAGCTGATGTATCTTCTCTTCTTTTCTTTTCTTTTCTTTTTTTTCAAGATAAAAGAGATAGGAGAGATAAATCTCGGTATAGCTATTTCCGTAAGTTTCTATCCCGCTAGATAATATTCGATTCGAAATGTTCAAATTTTTGCAGTCTCTTCCCATCTAGATAAGAGAGATCTCCTGGTCTTCCACTCACATCAACAATTGTAGGTCCCAAAAAAATTTCTGGATTTAATCAAATCATCAACAAGATCATATCTCGAATCCGTGACCGATTGATAGTGAGACAAGTATTGGATCCTTAATTTAACATTGGGCTTATATGTAAATAATAATGCTTTGTGGGCTGTCATTGAAGGTTTGGCCCACTTAAAAATGATAAATTAAATTTTGAACTATTTGGAGCCTTAATATATCTAATAGGATGTGGGCCTTTTAATGTGTAAAGACTTAAGTGTAATTTCTATTTTTATGATAGGCAAAAATATAAATCATAATAATGTTGTTTTTATATAAAAGCGGTTATGGTCCCCATATTACACGGTGTTATTCCATTCAAATCAAGACACAACAAATCAAGACAATGTCGGAGAACCTCCCATTCAAGAAATTATTCCAGAAGAACAAACTCTAATACCTCAAGAACCTATGCCATTAAGAAGATCCACTAGATAGAGGAGAAGTGTAGTGCCAGATGATTTTATTGAATTTCTCCAAGAACATGAGATAGACATTGGAGTGATGGAAGATGATCCAATCAACTTTCGTCAAGCCATGGAAAGTTCTGACTCTCAAAAGTGGATTAATGCCATGAATGATGAGATAAAGTCAATGAAAGACAATGACGTATGAAATCTTATCTCATTGCCAAAAGGTACGAAACCCGTTGGTTGCAAATGGATATTTAAAACTAAAAGGGATTTGAACTGCAATGTGGAGAGGTACAAGGCTCGTCTTGTCGCAAAGGGCTTTACACAAAAAGAAGGCATCGATTATAAAGAGACTTTCTCTCCAGTTTCTTCGAAAGACTCTTTCAGGATTATAATGGCATTGGTGACGCATTTCAATCTTGAGTTACACTAGATGGATGTGAAGACAGCATTTCTCAATGGTGATATTGATGAGATAATTTATATGGTGCAACCAGAAAACTGTGTCGGGAGATCTAAAAAACATGGTTTACAAACTTAAGAAATCCATCTATGGAATCAAACAGGCATCTTGACAATGGTATTTCAAATTTCATCAGATGATCATCTCGTTCGGTTTTGAAATGAATTTGGTCGATGATTGTATATACTATAAGTTCTATGGGAGCAAATATATTTTCCTGGTTTTATATGTCGATGATATCTTGCTTGCCAGAAGCGATATAGGCTTAATGCACGAAACCAAGAGATTTCTAGCTAAGAATTTTGAGATGAAAGATCTTAGTGACGCCTCTTTTATATTAGGCATACAGATACACCGGGATCATTCTCGGGGTATTCTAGGATTATCACAAAAGAGCTATATCGAGAAGGTTCTAAAAAGATATGGCATGCAAAATTGCAAACCAGGAGATACCCCTATGGCTAAGGGAAACAAGTTTGGTCTATATCAGTGCCCTAAGAATAACTTGGAGAAAGAGGAAATGCAGAAGATTCCCTATGCATCAGTAGTAGGGAGTCTAATGTATGCTCAAGTTTGTACGCGTTCGGATATTGCGTATGTTACTAGGATGTTGGGCAGATATTTGAGCAATCCAGGAGTTGAGCATTGGAAAGCAGCTAAACGGGTCTTGCAGTACTTACAGAGAACAAAAGACTACATGCTCATGTATCGGAGGTCGAATCAGCTTGAGATCATTGGTTATACTGACTCCGATTTTGCTGGATGCCAAGATAGTATGAAATCTATATCGGGCTATATCTACCTGCTAGCCGGAGGTGCTATCTCTTGGAAGAGTGCTAAACAGTCGCTTATAGTCTCTTCTACCATGGCAGCAGAGTTCATAGCATGCTATGAGGCATCCAATCATGGAATATGGCTTCGAAATTTTGTCACGGGGTTGCACATAGTGGACGGTGTTGAAAGGCCACTCAAGTTATTTTGTAACAATAAGTCAGCAGTTTTATATTTTAATAACAACAAGAGCTCAACGAAATCAAAGCATATAGATATCAAGTTCCTAGTTATTAAAGAAAGAGTCCAAAGTGGAAAGTTATCTATTGAGCATATAGGTACAAACTCCATGGTTGCGGATCCGCTTACTAAAGGAGTGCCACCCAAGGTATTTCATTAGCACACTGCACATATGGGTGTCATGTCAGCAGAGGATATTTAGTTTTAGTGGAAGTTTGTATATTTTAGATGCTCTTGTAATACAGACATTTTTCAGTTATTTCAGTTATTTCAGTTTTTTACAGAAATAAAGTTTCGGCTTGTATATACTCTGGTTTTGTTTGATTTGATCTCACTGAGGTTTAAGGGTGGACCAGTTGGAAATAGGCATGTTAAGATCACATTGCATGAAATTTCCATGCTACACATCCACATCATAATCCATATCGTTCAATTGCATTGATATACGTGACCATTGATGGGTTGAGTTATGATAATGTAACAAAGGCCGTTTTAACCCTATGTTGGTGTAGTTGATGGACCGGATTGGTTATAGATACATTTTAATGAGGACAATAAAATAAAGTTGAGCTCATTCGGTTATTTTCGCAGAGCATGTTATAAGGTTATACATATAGTCCAAGTAGGAGATTGTTGGATCTTTAATCTAACATTGGGCTTATATGTAAATAATAATGCTTTGTGGGCTGTCATTTAAGGTTTGGCCTACTTAAAAGTAATCAATTAAGTTTTGAACTATTTGGGGCCTTAATATATCTAATAGGGTGTGGGCCTTTTAATGTGTAGAGACTTAAGGATAATTTATGGGCAAAAATAGAAATCATAATAATGCTGTTTTTATATAAAAGCGGTTATAATTTCCAGATTACACGGTGTTATTCCTTTCTTCTCGATATTCCATCATCGGAGAAGAAAATCCTAGAGAAGAAAGAAAATGCTCTTTAGAAAATCCGTGTGAATCTGGAAGGCTAGCCTTGTGACACAGGGATCGACCTTCAAATATGGATTGAAGTACGCTTTTGCTTATTATTTGGTTATTCTCAATGATATCAGATATTTATTTTCGGAATTTACTTTCAAATAGGTTTCAGGATAATTTTTAATAAGGGGAATAATTCCTAATAACAAGATCTCTACCAATCGGGTTACCGTCTTAGCGATGCTGATGTATCTTTAAGACCCCAAGCTTTTGATTCGGCCGACAATGGTTGAAGAAAGGAAAGCCAAGATGAGTTAGAGAGGACTCAGAAGTGACTCTTCGATTTTCCATTTTATAAAATAATTTTCATGAGGCGCAGATTTAAGAAAAAGAGGTTTTAAATTTGGTAATTAGTAGTAAACTAGTTCTATTTGATTTTATTTTTTGGATAGATTTTTCTTTATATAGGTTTTAATAAGAACAGTGAAAAGTTTGAAATCAAAGCCCGAATAATGAATGACAGTCCCAAGATAGATGTAAGCCCGTTCCTTGATCATAACCATCGTCGCATCCTAGAAGGCCTGTTATTACTAGAGGAGGATGGGACAAGAAGAGGATGCGGGGGATCTTCAAGATCGATAGAGGACTAAAAACTTGTTAAGAGTTGGGCAAGAGAGAACTATGCGATGCCAAGGATGAAGGCTTGTTGGTGTTGGGCAAGGCAAGCATGAAACCAAAGTTCATTCTTCGTGATACCCTATACATATTCTATAACATGATAGCTCTCTACTTAGTTTGGGATAGTTTTTAACGGTTCTTCCCTGATAAAATGCGTGATAAGCTGGATATATAAATTAAATGCATTGAGTAGAGACAAATCTCCAAAATTAGACATCTGTTGCTCAACTTTCAAATTAGTCTCCATCTAGTTTAATGATGAATTTCACGTTACGCAAGCATCAAAAGAGACATTTCCAAAGGGTCGCACAAGCCTGGTGCATCTTTGGCATGAATTTATGAAAAAGAACGTGATGGGCCACTTTGAACAGCGGCAGCTCAACTTTTCAAAAGAAAAAGAAAAAGAAAAAGTGCTGTTCGCGCATTTAGAGCTAGTAGAAAAGGTTTGAAGCGAGCTCTTCCTCCCGGTGTTGAAATAAGCGGATGGTCCAATTATTATACACCTTTTTTTTTTTTTTTTCTTTTTGGAGTCCAATTATTTTGTACTTATCAGCAACGAAGGAAGCCGATTACTTCGGATCACCACCCATTTTTCATTATTACTGATGGTACATGCTTATTCAGATTTTTTATTTTGCTTTGAAAAGTTTTAGACATTCTATCCAAGATCTTGAAAGCTGATTAAAGTAGTTTCGAGAGTGCCGATTCATAGGATGCGAGATACCTGTTGACCCGGTGATTGTAGCTTGCTAGGTACAGGCTTATTCAATGGAATCGGACTGAGATTGACAATATTTTCATAAGGATTAAGAAGATGGAGACTGACATTGCTGAGCTTTAGAGGTGAGAGGATCAGGAAGGAGGTCTCCAGGAGGTAGACCTAAGGAGGCTTTGTTGTTGCCTCTCGCTCCACCACACTTTACTGAGTCAGCAAAAGATTTTCTAGAGGCAGAAATCAAGGGTGAAATGGTTTAAGGGAACCGAAATACCAAATTCTTCCATCAAATCACGATGATTCGAAGGTCAGCCAATCAGATTAGATAGCTTAGGGAAGAGGATGGTTCCAAGATTACAAACAATTAGGAGATTAGCAAGTAGATTCTACAGTATTTCAGATCCAAGTGGATCCTTCCATTGGGAGAAGACATGCCTTCCCAGGGTTACTATCCGGTAGACCGAGTCTCTGATAAGGAGAACTTAGTCTTAACTCATCATGTGTTTTCTATTGAGGTGAGAGAAGCCCTTTGGTCCCTCGGGGAGGATAAATCTCCGGGTCTGGATGGTTTCCCTTCCTTGTTTTTTCACAGATACTGGACTATTATTGGGAGTGAGGTTGTTGACGCAGTTCAGGCATCTTTGTTGAGTGGAAGAAAACTCTGATTACTTTGATCCCCAAGAGATCTAATACTTATGCTCCTAGACATTTTAAACCGATCAGTCTCCGCACCACTCTCTACAAGATTTGTGCAATGGTCTTGGTCGGCCGGCTGCAGTCCAATGTGCCCTGTCTCATCAGCCCTGATCAGGGGACATTTATTAGTGGATGCTCCATCACCAATAATGTCCTTATTTTCCAGGAATTCATGCATGATCTTAGGTGTGCCCCATCTCGACAAAGTTTAATGGCAATCAAACTTGATATAGAGTGCGCCTATGATCAGATGAGCTGACATTTCCTTCGACGGACTCTTTTTCACTTCGGCTTTCACGAGAGGTGGATCGGGTGGACTATGGATTGTGTGGAGGATCCTTCTTTCACCATTCTGGTGAATGGTGCTCCAACTGAGTACTTTTCCTCTACGGTTGGGCTTCGACAAGATTGCTCTGTCCCCTAACCTGTTCATTTTATATGCTAATGCTCTATCCCGGACTCTGAGGGGCGCTATCCAAAGATCATTATTAGTTTCTTACTGGCCCGCCCCTGGAGCCTAGTTTCTCTTATCTCCTTTTCGCAAATAATTGTCTTTTCATTGGAAGGGCTTCATTCCATAAAGCAAGATGTTTCGTGTCCATTGTTAAGTCCTACTGCCGTGACTCAGGACAGCTGGTCAACTTGCAAAAGTCGATGGTCATCTTCAACCCCAAGATGAAAGCTTGGATGAAACACTCTATCCTGGCTATGCTGGGGATTTCTGAGCAGGTGGGGATCTTGACCTACTTGGGAGTGCCTATGACCGACAAGAGACTGAGGAGGTCGGAGTGTAGACCCATAGTACAGCGGGTTCGAGATCATCTAGAGGGATGGCAGGCTTCTACCTTGTCTATGATGGGCAGACTTACTCTCATCAGATTTGTTTTGAGCTCTATTCTTATTTATCTACTAGCAAATACTGTGCTGCCCATATCCTGCTTGAGGGAGATGATGCAACTTTTCCAAAATTTCCTATGAAATTCCAGGCAACATAGTCATGGAGTTCACTTGCTTTTTTGGGATACTGTTTGCCAGCCGGTTAAGGATGGTGGACTTGGGAATTCAATCCCTTCTAATCAGGAGGGAGGCACTTCTCGCTCGACATACAGTGAGATATCTTATTTAGTCTAATTATATGTGGAACAGGATGATGAGAGCCCGTTACGAGGCTTAGAGTCAAAGGTTCCAAATTTAGACCTCCCGCGATGGCTCTATTATCTAAAGAGAGATCTATGCCTGGGGTCCCATTGTGATGGCCCATACCAAGTAGGGCTGGAAATGGGCCGGCCCAAAGCTTATTGTCTGGAACTGGGCTGGGCCAGCTCAAAAAACTTTGGGCTAGCCTGGAGTTGGTTCAGGCTTTGGACCAAATTTTAAGCATATCGGACTAGTCTTCTGGCTGTAAAATAGAGTCCATTTAATTTTTGGGCCAAAGGGATGCCTGGATTCGGTCCAAAAATTTTTAAAATATAATCTTTGGGCCGGCCCATTTCCAGCCCTAATACCAAGTGTGTGATTGGTGATGGGTCCACTATTGATGTTGCTCAGGAAGTTTGGATCTTTTCTTTACCTCTGTCCAAGTGGCCGACGTTTGTTAGCACAGAGGCATTGGACAACCTTTGGATTTGTAACTTGATGACGGATGATGATAGGCCTTGGAAAGTCCAGGAGGTTACCAGACTTTTTGGGAGCCAGCTGGTGGATCGAATTCTTGCTATCCCGATTCCTAGTCAATGATGTCAGGACTGAGGGTGTGGGATCATTCTTGCTGGCCCAAGGTTCCTTCGAGCACCCTTTATGACTTGTGCAAGGGACCTTCGAACAGGAGGATGGCGGCGGATTGGATCTGGAGACTGTTTGTTCACCTGAGAGTGCGCCTCTTCCTTTGAAAGATGGCTTGGGATCGCCTTCTGACGAGAACCTTGTTTAGGCATGGAGGCATGGACATGCCCGTGTTTTGTCTGGTTTGTGGCCTACAGGACGAGTCTACCGAGCATGCCATTCTGAGCTGCTCTAGGACAAGGCTTATCTGGAGGCTTGCAAGGAGATGGCCCTAAGATGAGGACGACGGACCCTGGTTAAGCCCTTTCCTTGAGATACTTAGACAGTGCTCGGCCGAGGTTGGACGCTGTTGTGACTATATTGCTTATCACATTTGGTTGTCCCGAAATGCTGTGGTTTTCGAGGCTGTTACGACTCCGTCTCATCAAATTATTTAGAGAGCTATGTTCATGGCGATGAAGTTTCATTACTTTGGCACTGCTGCATCCTTTGCGACCGAACTCCCATGCAGTCTTGGCAATGACTCGAAGGGCTTTCTATATTTCATGGGAGCTCCCTCTTATGGGTTTTGTAAGGGTGAACTTTGATGGCCCGAGGTGCCTCTGATAGTGCAAGGTATGTTATCCGAGATGCTGAGGGCAAGCTTCTAACGATGGAGGGGTTCTTCCTCCATGAGCTTTCATCCTAGAAGCCGAGCTCAGTATAGTGTGGATAGATATCAGGAGAGTCATTCACGAGCTATATATAAAAAGGATCTTCATTGAGGGAGACTCTTATACTATTATGAGTTGGATTCAGGGTAGGATGGAGCATTGCGATGTCCATCCTCTCCTTCACGATATTTATAACTTTTTTCAGCCTCCTATAATAATTTTGATTAAACATGTCTACCGGAAAGTAAATAATGCAATCGACTGGGTTGCCTTTTTTATGGCACAGCATTTTGATGATTAGTCTTGGTACCATGACGGTTGTATTTCAAAATTTTTTTAATTTTTTTTTTAATATTTTGGGATGGTTCTTGCATCCATCTGATATGACCGTTCACTTGTACTTAAAAAAAAAAAACAAAAAATCCAATTGGGACCTATCGTCATGGATGTCTCAATTTTGAAGTTTGAATTTTGATTCGGATTCGAACTCTGCTATACGGAGTATAAAAGTCGGTGGATATACTTATTCGATACGCTCTCAGGTTCAACCCAAAAGACCGAAAACGCTAGTGCCTATGTGGACCGTCCATTGTACCGCATAAGGTCGAACTCCATTTTGTTTTTTTTGTTTTTTTTTTTGAAAGACGCGAGGAGTTCCACCGCTTTTTATTTTCTTAAAAAAATACGGTCGAACTCCACTAATATCAATTCCGCGCTGCCGCATTCTGGACACTAGGGCACCAAATGCCACGCGTCCATCCATTAGTCGTCAGAGTCTTCATCTCTACGTCAAGTGTCCAATCACTTTTCTCCACGAATTCAACCGGACGGGCACGTTGCGAGCTTCGACCCTAACTTGCACAGGGTCGATTTGCAAAGCCAACGAAAATTTGCCACGTACCTATTGTATCACTATACTAGATCCTGCACTTTGTGCCCGGTGCCCCCCACCCCCGTCCCTCATCCTCCCTCTAAATGCCCTGCTCTCACTCTTGTCTCTCGGTGAAAGGAAAGAAATGGCATCGTCACGGGCTTTTCTCCTTGCCCTGGCAATCACCGCTCTTATTTTCGTCCATGGCGTGTCCGCCAAAGGTGGCGCCGATCCTGACCTCGAGGAAGACCTCAGCTTCCTCGAGGAAGATGAGGACGATGTCGGCGGTCACGGCTTCCCCGGATCCGATGACGTTTTCCCGGAATATAGCGGAGACGAGGCCGACGATGATGAGGGGCTGGACCACGAGGGCTTCGCCGACTCGGACCATGATGGCCTGCCGGCGATCGACGAGACGGACGTTGTGGTGCTTACGGATGCCAATTTCAGCGACTTCGTCGGGAAGCGCCGGCACGTGATGGTGGAGTTCTACGCGCCGTGGTGCGGCCACTGCCAGGCCCTGGCGCCGGAGTACGCGGCCGCAGCGACGGCGCTCCGTGGGGAGGACGTGGCGCTTGCCAAGGTCGACGCCACTGAGGAGAACGAGCTGGCCCAGAAGTATGAGGTTCAGGGCTTCCCCACCGTGTTCTTCTTTGTTGACGGCCTCCACAAGGACTACCCCGGACAGCGGACCAAGTAAGAACGTCTTCTCTCCCTCGGATCTGAAGATCTCCTCTTTCTCGATCTGTTCTGATGGGATCTGATTTGATTTATTTTATATTTTAATTTTCATCTTCTAATTTTTTTTGTCCCTTCTTTCCTCCCTTTCCTTTTTTTTTTTTTTAGCCTCGAAAATGTTTTTTTTTTCTTTTTTCTAGGGTTTAGGGTTTTTTTGTGGAAATTTTGTGACTTCTGAATCTGGATTTGTAGCTTGAAAGAACTATTTAATTTTGTAGCAGGTTTTGTGGATTCGGGATCATAGATCTCTGGCTAAAAACGACGTTGTGTTACTTAGATTGCTTGCATTGTACCAAAAAGAGAAACCCTAATCTAAGACTTTCCGACAAAGGAGTGAAGGTTTTGAATGTCAATGATAATTTATCTACTGAGTGCTTCGTGTCTTATTTCCTTTTGTAGAGATGCTATTGTCACCTGGATCAAGAAGAAGATTGGACCTGGAATCCAGAACATAACAACGGTTGAAGAGGCAGAGCAGATTCTGAGTGCTGAGAATAAAGTTGTTTTGGGCTTTCTCAACTCCCTAGTGGTAATTGCTTGCTTTTTTTTCTGGCTTGCTGCAACTAATGACTTTTTATTGAACAAATTGAATAAATGAAGATTACTCTATTTGGAATTTTATAATTGAGGTTTGGTTCCTGTACCTTGAACTAAAAATTGTTAGGAAGATTAGATATATGTCTGCTGTCAGGAATTTTACATATCATAGCGCACCATATCATCTTGCTGGAATTAGTATAGCATCACAAAACATTGAATTTTAAATAGTCAGCTCTCTTCAAAGTCTAAGATTTGTGTTCATCTCCTTTGGATTACTGTAGGGTGCTGACAGTCAGGAGCTTGCTGCTGCTTCCAAACTTGAAGATGGTGTTAACTTTTACCAAACTGCTAGCCCTGATGTTGCAAAACTTTTTCATATCGATCCTGAAGCTAAACGCCCTTCTTTGGTGTTGCTGAAGAAGGAGGCGGAAAAGCTGTCCTACTTTGGTATAGTTATCATAATTGTTTCTGATTTCTGAAAGAGTAAATGTTGGAATGATGGCTAGAGCAGTTACTGGTTTTACTTTATGCAGATGGTCAGTTTACGAAGACTGCTATTGTTGATTTTGTTTTTGCGAACAAGCTTCCTCTGATTAACACATTTACCAGAGAAACTGCTCCACTTATTTTTGATAATCCAATTAAAAAACAGGTAGGTCATGCTGGCTTGATGCTGATGTGTTATCATCTAATAAAAATTTCCGTGTACCAAAATTCAAATTTCTGATGTCATTCTCGTCTCTCTCTTTATTTTGATAGATTTTGCTTTTTGCTGTGTCAAATGATACCGAGAAAGTCATGCCAACCTTTGAGGAGGCAGCAAAACTGTTCAAGGGAAAGGTACGTGTTAAATATTCCTGCATGGTGTTTTGTTTAAACTAGTTATCAGATAATTTTTTGGATGGTGAGCATTTATGTGCGTTAGTTTGGCGTATTTTCAATTCTCTTTTTGAGTTATCTATTGTGTTAATCCTTTTACTGGAGCTAAAGCTGTTTCTTACCTTAATTGGAGCATTTCTCTACTGCAAGGTTGGTACACACTGTTTTGTATATCTTAATATCTGGGAGGACACGTACAAAATCAATTTTGTGTAGTTAAACAGATATCTTGGTGGTAGGATGTAAGAGAAGCTTTTCTCTTAGAATTGGGTTTTCTTTCCTTTTTTATTTTCTAAGTTGCTTTTGGTGATGACGATCTATGCCTAGCTGATTGAGGTTTACTTTTCTCATGAGAACCTTTGTAAACTGAAATGAATGAAGTTCACATGCTCTGCAGTTTGCAGCATATAGTATTCCTTACTTTGCAGACTTATTTATTCATTTTTTCCAAATATAAGAAACAAACACCTGGCTCATTAGTTATATTTTTTTGTTGTCTATAATGTGTTTATGCATTCCTTCTCATCCTTTTAGGTTCAGTTAAGTTTTCCTCTTCTTTTGTTTGTGTTTATTGGGGAGAGGGCTTTGTTGCCTTTTTGTAGGATTGTTGTCTATGCCAAATGCTGTTTGTTCTATGGAACTTAGCCCTTAAACATTTCATACATTTGTTGCAGCTCATCTTTGTTTATGTGGAGAGGGATAATGAGGATGTCGGTAAACCAATTTCGGATTACTTTGGAGTGACTGGATATGGTCCAAAAGTAAGCCCCCCCCCCCTTTTTGTGTGTGTGTATGTCCCCTCTCTCAACTCTGCATGCATTATAGAATATAGATTACTGAAGGCATTGTCTTTGCTGAAAACTTTGTTCTTGTTGAAGAGATAAAGCCTAAACACTGTAATTGCAGACTTATCAATTCTGTAATTGTTCAATTTTGACAGGTTTTGGCATATACAGGAAATGAAGATGCTAAGAAATACATGCTTGATGGTGAAGTGACACTTGACAGTGTTAAGGTTTTGTTTCCCGTCACGCATCTCTAATATGCCCAAGTTCACCCATTAGATAATTCCATGCTCAAATCATGTTTATTTGATTTCTCAGCTGAAAATCATATATTTCGGATATTAATTTGGCTAGATGAAGTGTCTAGGTGCCTTATATACTGAATTCTTCTCTGCTCTTTTTATAAATTTGGAGTTCTTGGTCTTTCTGTCTCTGCCAAAGGAAGAAATATTACCAAAAGCAGGACATGCATCAGTATCAGAAATCACTTGTGTATTATTAAGATGCAGAGGATGTTATAGTATACAAGTTTGCACGTGCTCAAAAATCACGTTGACCCCATAGTAGTTGAATCAAGCTTTGTAGCTTATGTTTATGTTGTGCATGTTGACAATGCTAACAAATTATTGGGCTTGACACTTCAGTTGGTTACATTGCCTGAGTACATGCTTCGTTGATACCTTTCGTAACCCATGCTCTATTATTCTGTTCAGATGCCTCTTTGGTAGGATCAATTTTCTTCAAAAAAAAGATGGTAAAAGAAATGAAAAATTCCAGACTGAAGGTCTTTGGTGCGAATATGCTTCTTACTTTTGAGTTGCTTTTGGAAAAAGTTGGGGGGGGGGGGTGTTGGTTATGATTGTTCCCTTTCATTTTTGGTCACTTTCAGCTATAATTACTTTACTGAAGTAATTTTATGGATATAAGTAGAAAGTAGTCCTGAGCATTCTTATGTCTTGCATACTCTGTATCAATTTTTACACAGTGATAATGTGCATGGAGCCTTAGTATGATTTGCACAATCTATGTTGATTTTCTCACGATTACAATCTACATAAATTACTATTAATATTAGCAATCAGTTTTGCAAATTGTTCATGTTTTTTGAACTTTGAAGTAATATATCTTGAATTTTATCATCTGATATGCAATTCTTTTGTTTCAGAAATTTGCAGAGGGTTTCTTGGAAGATAAGCTGAAGCCCTTCTATAAATCAGACCCAATACCTGAAACTGTAAGTTCCAAAATTTTCTTTGTTTTTGCATATTTTCTCTTATATCTCTGATCTAAGTATAGGTTATGTATTTAAACAGAATGATGGGGATGTGAAAATTGTTGTTGGAAACAATTTTGATGACATAGTCTTGGATGAATCTAAGGATGTTCTTCTTGAGGTAAACGATGTTTCTGCAGTAACAAATTAAGCCATTCTGTATATGCAACATGATCTAATCTTCGGGTTTTGACCAGATCTATGCACCATGGTGTGGGCATTGCCAAGCACTAGAGCCAACTTATAACAAGCTTGCCAAACATCTACGTGGGATTGAGTCTCTAGTCATAGCAAAAATGGATGGAACCTTGAACGAACACCCTCGGGCCAAGGTCTTGTTTCTGATTAATATTTGCTATAATAAGCTGGATACTTTGATCAATTAGAAATTGTCTTTGAATTGCCATTTCTTAGCCCTGAAAGCAATATACTTATTCTAAGGTTGCTGGGTTGACTTGTTGCTAGTTTTTGGACCATCATTTAAATTTTGATTTCCTATTTCGTTGATTTATGTTAGCCCAATGAACTTTCTTGCTGTATTTCATTCATGGTCATGGTCAAATGATCTTTCTTTTCATGATTCAGAAACTGGACCCTGGCTTTTGAGCTGCGCCGAACTGTTTTGACTGTTCTAATCTATTTTGAGTTCACAAGCTGAGCTCTTTTTTTTTTTCTCTTTTTTGCGTTTGTGTTTCAGGCTGATGGTTTCCCTACGCTGCTCTTCTTTCCCGCAGGGAACAAGAGTTTTGATCCGGTTAGTGATGCATCTCCTTTGAATGTTGGATTCACATCCTTGTGTTTTTCAACTGTATTTTGGTATTTATTTTTCTTTTCTCTGGATTTGCATAGATCACTGTTGATACAGACCGAACAGTGGTGGCATTCTACAAATTCATCAAACAGCACGCTGCAATCCCTTTCAAGCTTCAGAGACCTGCCTCAGCAATAAAAACTGAGAGTGCTACTGATGCTTCTGCTCCTGCAAGTGAGAAGAGCGCCAGCACAGATGTGAAAGACGAATTGTAGAACCATGCATTTGTTTTAAACCTTTTGTTCTAATGCAGCAGATTGGTAGAGCTCATAATCCCATTTCAGGATAGGCATCACAGAAGCAGCATGGTGCATGAGTTTTGTTGACATAGAGTTTCCTTTAAATGTCCTGAGCATAAGAATACACCCCTGTAAGATTAGACTGCATCTCATAAGAATAAAAGTTTTATCTTGAACCAATGGCGGACTGGGTGCAACTTGATCTATCATGTTGTTCGCTAACCATCCATCAGTGTAGCTAGAACTTATCCTTTCACTCGGCGTTATGTTTTCCTTGAGGGGGGTGTCTGGCAGTAGAGTGGTCAATGGATCGGGTTCGGATCAAAATTTAAACATCCAGATCCGGACCCGGTCTTAACTATTAGATTCGGATTTGATCTTAGCTATTAGATTTGGATTTGAATATTCGGCAGGTCTAGTTTCGAAATATTAGATTTGAATTTGAATGGATCCTAGATATTCGGATCTGAATGGATTTGTTTTGACCTTCAGATCTGGATTCGTTTTTAATTATTAGATTCGAATTCGAATATTCGATGGATCTAGTTTTGAAATATCAGATCCAGATTAGAATGGATCCTAGATATTCGGATATGAATGGGTTTGTTTTGACCTTATGTCCTGTGGTCTTTATTTGTTATTTATATTATCTGTTAAATATTTTTTAAAATATTTTTTGAGAAAATGTAATGGATCTTTGTAGTTATTTTTCTAGATATTCATCACCCGCAGAGAATATACTTTTTTCTAGATATTCATCATCCACATAGAATATAAACAGCATGTTGAATATTGCAGAAAAGAAATACAAGAGAAGCACTTTTTGATAGAAAGAGGAGCAAACTCCTTGTGTTAAAACCTGAAACTTAAAACTGTTTATGAAACTTAAAACTGTTTATAAGAACCAGAAAATAATACAAGCTTCCAAAAAACAGCAACACTTATACACCCTCCGTAAATAAGGGGCAGCTAAGCTTATACATATAAATACCCAACAGTTTGGTATCAGACTAAAGTAAATAGGAGTAAAAGATAAGCATAACAGGAAGAGTAAAGGTGATTCAGTATGGAAACAGAATCTATAGTATTGGCCAAACTGGGAAATGTTCCGACTGTCATTATTGTAGTAAACAGAGATAAGTAGCCAGCTGTTGTGATAGTGATGCAATCTGGAGCCAATCAGTATATAGGTAAGAAAACATAAGCAGTTGAATTGATGTAAATCGGATTGATTTGCAGAAGCTTCCCATCTCCAAGACCTCTGTTGTATAAATGAATAGAGCATTACAATGTATGTTGGTTGGATAAAGTAGTAGAGATGATCTTGATATTTTTGCTCTTCCTTTGTAGTAGGATGAAAGCAGCAAAATAATATGAGAAGCAGCAGGACAAAAACATCCTGAAAAGAAGCAGTAGTAAATAAAGAATATGAGAGCTGATGATTCTGAGCCACATAAGCCTTCTAGTACTTAGGCATCCGAATATCATACCATAAGAAGCCTCCCATATAACAAGTACGCCAAGAAGTATGAACCATATAATCCATCCAGAGCATAATGAGGTGCAGAGCATAAAGGATATGCATCATTGATGGACTGCAGTGGAGAGTGGCTAATGTGATAACTCTCTTTTTAGCTTTGCACACAGTATGGCCGGTAGTAAATGTGCAGTTAATAAAAAGAGTGAAATTGATAATGCAATGTGGTGATGTGCCATTGGCACAAACAGTGGTAACCCAGATAACAAAACAGCTGCCTAGATGAAGTAAGACGCATAATGATGCTAGAACCCTGTAAATGTGGCCATCCGTAAACAAGGTACCTCCAGTTATAGATTGCTTAGAATTAAAGGAGAAAGCTGAATATGAACAGGATGAGATTGCAAAGACCCAATTCCATTGATGCAATTTGAAGTTAATTCCCTGGTTGGCAGCTTGAGCATGAACAAACCAAAAGAAAATTCATGTGCCTTGTCCAGTGATTTGATATAGCAATGGCAGTACTGGCAGTGATGTCCTACAATGACACTTCCAAAGTAGATAATGAAGAACCCGAACCCTAATACCAGTAATGCAAATTGAAATAAATTCCCTGGTTGGCTGCTTTAGCATAAACAGTCCGAAGGAGAATTCAATGCCTTGTCCTGTAATTTGAAAAATGAAAAGCTGTGCTGACAAAGATGTCCATCCATGAAACTTCAGCAGCAGATAATGCAGGAAGACATTCAGAATATCCCGACAACAATTAAACCTTTCCCAGCATGAATAAAACATTCCCTGTATCCCAGCAATGAAACATTTTGAAAATCCCAATTGTGGTAGTATATAATGATTCGGTAATATGTGACAAAGTGTAAAATATTGAGAGGAGTACCGAAAACATTATGTTGGAGCAGAAGAACAGCATGAAATGCAGCAAATGAAGTAACAGTATAATATTCCATCATTATAGCTAAAACACATATCCAAGAGAAAATAGGGAGTAAAAAAATGAGCATATGCGCCCGAGTACTGCCTAGACTAATGCAAAAGCTCAACCGGATCAGATATTCGCAGGGCATCAGTATGACCCTCGAACAAGGCAGCCTAGATGGCGAGCTTAGTATCACTATATTATAATGGGACATCAGGTGTCGATCAGTATAACTTGCCAAAAGAAACCCAGTCATAAAATCTGCAGCTTTCTGGAACAGCAGGTGGAAGAGAAGCAGCCACAGCCTCACAGAACTATGTAAGGCATAAGTTTTGTGATAAGGAACAATACAGCAGCCTATTTCCCAACAAAGAAAGCAGTAAAATAGGCAGCAGTGCTGGAGAATCTAGTACTTATGAAGAGTTGCAATAGATGCACAAAGATATGGAATGTAATTCGGTACTCTGAAATTGTTAGTAAGCAGCCTCAAAGTCATGCCAACAATTGGATGAATGATATGTGTATTCAATAATTGTTGATCCAAATTCAATGTTGTTGAACCAAACTTTCCAATGGCGCAGTTAAGAAACTCCTGCAAGAACAAAAGATTATTAGAAAACCATATTTCCCTCTTTTTTTCTTTTTTCTTTGAAATTTTTCTTTTTTTTTTTTTTTCTTTTTCCCATTGGTATCGAGATTCTTTCTTTTCTATAGCTGCAACCGTCAAAAATTTGTGTGCTCCTAATCGATATTCCCATCAGTCCTTTTGTAGTAATCAAAACAGTATCTTCTCTTTTAAGCACCTCATTACCATCCTTTGTAATAATGTAAGAATAATTGGACCAGCTCACGGTTTGTATAGAAATGGTAGTAGACCAATAATTTAGAAAGGTTGTAACATGAAAAACATGCTGATGTGAGATGAAATAATACAATAAATTCAGCAGCCGAGAAAGTTGTGGAAAAATAATCCTGACAGTCTTATGGGAATAAATCATAAAATCCTGTCCAGCACAGGCCTTAAGCGACAGCATAGTGGAGACATCTCTCTGAACCCGGGGCCGATTGCTATCATCCATTTGGAAAATATTGACCTCTAAAGTTGTCCCTCTGAATCTCAGATAAGAAGGCATCATGGATATGGTTACCTTGGTAGTAGGTAAAGTTTCCCTAACTACCATGCTTGGCAAGATAATGAGCCGTCTGATTAGCTTGGCACGGAATGTACCTCGCAGAGAAATTGGGATTTAAATTCTTCCAAGCAAGGATATCCAGCAAAATAGAGCTGAGCTTGTAATGATTATGATAGAACTTATCGATAAGCTTGATAACTAACTGACTATCACCTTCCAGAATCAGGTGATGATAAGTATCCTCGAAAAAGTTTTGAATCCCGTACCAGGCTGCACACAGTTCGGCATTAAGGAATAAAGTAGTGGGAATTTTCTTCCCAGCCGTCTTTAACATAGTGCCAACGGAATCTCTAATAATATAGGCTTCAGTAGCCTTCGGCTTAACTGAAGCATCAAAGTTAATTTTGATAGCTTCAGAGGGGGGGGAAGCCAACTAACCGGTTCAGGACCCCGACCTATGGAGCGGTGGGGATTTGGTTCTTCCCAGTACCTCAGGGGCTTGTCAGATTGCTTGTCCGCTGAGGAATATTTGGATGTTGCAAATGCGAAAACCATCCTTGATAGTTGAGTATGGATCATGAATTTGTTCTGAAATAACCTCTCATTATGCGCCTTCCAAACCTGCCAAAGAAAATAAGCAATGATGGAGTTAGTAGTTTGATTGAATTGAGTACTCGACATCATTGTTAGAAGATCGAAAATAGAATTAAATTGAAAATGAAAGTTATATATATGTTTGAATAGGTGCCAACAATCCTTCGCAAAGGGGCAATGGATAAATATATGATCGATATCCTCCTCCTGAGCAGGGCAAATATCACAATAAATATTGTCAGCCGGTAAAATACCTCTCTTGCAAAGAAACCGTTTAGACTGCAATTTATAATTTACCAACTTCCACCAAAAGGTTTTGACCCGCTAAGGAGTTTGGAGCTTCCAGATCCAATGGTAAGAGAAAAGAGTTACCTGTCTGGATTGAGCCATAAAAGGGAGCATATTTTTCTGATTAACCGTACTTTTAGCTGTTGGCTCCCAAATAATGGTATCTGGCCATTTACCTTTAGGAATAAGGATAGGAAGGATAGTCTGAACGAGATCATCGAAGAAAAGTCTGTTAAGAGTAGACATGTCCCATCCCTGCCTGGAGTAATTAGCCGACTGACATTCCAATCCTGGATCTTCATCTCCATATTTATAGTCGTAGGCCAGCGAGAAAGCGGAATGTGAGATATCCAAGGATCATTGTACACATTAACAATATCTCCAAAGCCAATAGAGCAAATAACCTTGGGACCCAACATATTTTCGAAGTCCGCAATGCGGCCCCACGTATGAGTAGAATTGCGAGGTTTTCTATAGTTGACCCAATAAGGGGATAGTCGATACTTGACTTTGACCGTTTGTGCCCATAAAGAATGAGGCTTCAACCAAACTTGGGCCGCTAGCTTAGCGAAAGAAGCCCTTTGCTTATAAAGAAGAGAGACGATCCCAAGGCCCCCCTCAACCTTCGGCTTGCATATGTTGTTCCAAGAAACCAGGTGGAGCCCTTTGCTATCGTTAGAGTGATCCCAAAGAAAAGCCCTGATGGTTTTTTCGATCTTCTTTATAACTCCATGTGGAATATAAAGAACCGCCATGGTATATTAAACAGGGAAGCTAATACGGAGGTAACAAGCATCACTCGGCCAGCAAAGGACAAAGTTTTCCATTTCCACACTTCGATCTTGGTGTTCACTGCATCCAACAAAAAATTAAAATCAGTAGGAAGCAGTTTATGGCCAGACACAGGAATGCCCAGGTATTTGATCGTTCCTTTTTTTCATTAATGTTAAAAATAGAGATGATTCAATTTTTGATGTTTTGATTGATTGAGGGGCTGAAGGAGATATGTGATTTCTCGGCATTGATCGTCTGACCAGAAAGATTGTTGTATGCATCAAGGATGGCTTTCAGGCATATGGCATCGGTAAGAGTGGCTCGAACAACTAAAAGCATATCATCCGCGAATAGCAAATGCGAAAGAAACAGCCCGTTGTTACCCACTTTGAACGGTCTAAGCAAATGATGGTTAACAGCATAGTTAAGCATATTGGAAAAGACATTGGAGCTTAAAATGAAAAGAGAAGGGGATAAGGGGCATCCCTGGCGAAAGTCTCTAGTAGGCTGCATCCAATTTGTAGGGGTTCCCAATTGACAAGAATAGCATAATCGTACCCAGTGACACATTGCTTGATCAATTGCATAAACTGTAGATGGAACCCAAGTTGCTGCATAACCTTTATAAGGAAAGACCAGAGCATTTTATCGTAAGCCTTCTCCATGTCCAATTTTACAGTCATCAAAGACTTCTTTTTAAGAGCCTTATGCATAGAGTGCATGATTTCCCGGGTCAGAAGAATATTCTCCGTAATACTTCTATCCAAAACAAAGGCACCCTGCTCCTCCGAAATAATGGAAGGAAGAATAATTTGTAGAAGATTTGCCAAAATTTTGGCCACTATCTTATAGATATTGTTACAAAGACTGATTTGGCGGTAGTCAGTAATATCCTCTGGCTTGCCTTTCTTGGGAATTAGGGCTATAAAGGTCCTTTTCCAGGTCGCCGGCAACTGACCTTCCTGGAAGATGTAAAGAATGGCATGAATGACCTCTACATGGATGATGTGCCAGAAGTTTTGGAAGAACAGGAGAGGGAAACCATCAGGTCCAGGCACCTTGTCCGACGGCATCTGCTTGATTACGTCCATGATTTCCTGCAAAGTGACTGGCTTAATTAGACAATCATTCTAGGACGTAGTAACTTTCGTATTTGCAGTAAACAGGGATTCATTATCTTCCGGCCTGTCCCTCTGCCATCTTTGCTTAAAATGGGCGTAGACCAGCTCCTGAATCCGTTGGTTCCCCGTAATCATATTTCCTTGTTGGTCCTTGAGGGAATGTATATTATTCTGTCTTCGATGCATTATTGTTG
Organism: Areca catechu; assembly: GCA_021397845.1. Taxonomy (NCBI): domain Eukaryota; kingdom Viridiplantae; phylum Streptophyta; class Magnoliopsida; order Arecales; family Arecaceae; genus Areca; species Areca catechu. Next base: position 1,067,090 of record CM038049.1, on the reverse strand, counting down.
ACTGGTGAAAGAACCTGAAGTTGAGATCCCCCTCCTTTAGCCACGCCACTTGAGATCTCTGGCGCCAAAACGTTTTCTATATCTGAAGGTTCTCATTAAACTGACGAATGAGTTTAAGAAGGTGCCTATGATCATCATCAGAGAAAGAATCAGAATGATATTCCTTAAATTGCAGATCGAAAATATTTTATTGAAGTTTGTTATCCTGCCAGAAAATGTTTCCCAAGCACTTCTTCCATTTTTTCAATGCTACCTTAGTTTTGTACAGAAGCTTAGATAATCTTACCGAAGGATTTTCGCTGACATATGCCTTCCAGGTCCGTGCTATGATGTGGTGAATCCCTTGGCAATGCAGCCATATTCTTTCAAACCTGAACGGAACTTTTGCATTCCGCATTTGTGTCTCAATAGATAGAAGGATCGGACAGTGATCCGAGGCAAACCTCATCAAGTGCTGCAGCGTGGACTCAGGATATGACTGAAGCCACGTAGGGGAAGCAAAGGCCCTATCCAGCCACTCCCACATCCTAGTGTTGCCCGATCTATTGTTACACCAGGTGAAGGAAGGGCCCGAATAGCCAATGTCAATGAGTCCAGCTTGAGCAATGCATTGGTTGAATTCTTTGACATCTCTCGTCATGCAAAACGAACATCCACCTCTTTTATCTTCCCTGTTTAAAATACAATTAAAGTCGCCTATAATTAGTAAAGGAATGTCAATAGAATTAACAGAGATAATTTGCTACCAAAGAAGTCTCCTATCAATGCCATTCGTGCTTGCATAAACCAAAGCAACCATCCAGGACTAAGCATTATTAGGCGTGATAATTCCAAAAGCACCCTGTCTGTTTGCATGCATAAAGTCCACTTGACCAATACTCAATTTCTAAGTGATTATGATGCCCCCAGACAGCCCCAAAGAAGGAATCAAATAGACTCCCCATTTGGGTCCCATTATCTGCTTAATCCTCTCTATGGCCTGGTCCGACATCCTAGTCTCAAGAAAACAACACATATCAGGTCTATAATTTTGTAACATATTTTTAACATAATTCACAAAAGGGGCCTTAGCCACACCCCTACAATTCCAAACTAATATTTTCATTGAACAGGGTTAGGTGGTTTCGCCCCTCCGAGCTTATCCACTTCAGCGCGCATGCTAGACATTGATTGAACAATATGAACATTAACTAAACAAGTATTAAGACAGTCAAGAGGCATTAGAGAATTAAGCTTTTTAGTAGATTTAACAATAGCAAAGGATAACTGAGCCAAATAGTCGTGATGCTTACCTTTGCCCTTTGTTTGTAGTACCTTAGAATCTTTCTGGACACTCTGCTGATCCAGATCGTTCTCCAACATTTGACTGTCAGAACTAGTCTTAGTCGCAGTAATAGGTCTCCAGACTTCCCTTACCTGATTCTCCTTCCTTCCTTGTTTGGGTCTATATAGGACCAGTTGAGAGTTAGCATCGTGAACCTCAGATTGTTCTTCCCGGATTATTACCTTGGTTAAGGAGGGAGAATCATTCGTCGACCCTCCTTTTGTCACCGTCTTGGCTGGAGATCTCTTTCTCTTCTCCTTGTTGGCCAGTTTGGCGAACGAATCCACTTTACCTGTGAAAAGGATTCCTTGCATGTCTGTGTTCTGCTCATCTGAGTCTTGGTATAACGTGGTAAATCTAGAACCCTTCATAGCATCCGAAGGATGAAAGACATTTTTAACCGGAGACTGTTTCCTAACGTGCCTGTTAATTTGGGTTCTTTGGCTGCTGTTATCTCTAGTATTAACAGCCGGGTTAGGCTTATCCTTGGAGGTTGACTATTGATCTTGCATCGAAACTCTCGCAGCCCTTATCCAGGGGCCGTACATCTGTTGATTTCTGAGTTGCTGTGGTAGTTCAGAACATTTACATAACTTAGAAAAATCAGATTGAATAAACCCACAAGTATAGCATATTTCCGGTAACTCTTCGTAGATAAATTCCTGCCACCAGTAGTCATCGTTTACTTGGATTTTTGTTCTCGGGCATATGGGCTTTGTAACATCGATAAGGGTGCAAACTCTAGCATAACCCACACGGGTTGAGTTTGCCGTCCAATCATCGAGGAACAGAGCCTTACCCGCCGCCGAGGCAACTTTAAGTATCTTTTCCTTGTCCCACAACTCTACCGGAAGATCTGGTAACCTAATCCAAACCCTTGCCTGGGTAATAACATCCCGGCTAGGTTTGAAATTAGGCCGCTAGGCCTCCAAGGCCAAGAGCTGTCCAACTAAGGACCAAGGTCCTTTTTCGAGTGCCCGAGTCCTGTCCTCTTCGGACTGAAATTGAAAGAGCAGAACACCCTCAGATAAGGAGGCAACAGTGAGGTTTTCTTTTAGACCCCACCGGAGCTTAAGCTCCTTCTGAACAAACTCCACAGGCAATCCCTTCCCCATAAACCGGTCAATTAGAGCTAATTTAAGGACAGTTTGAGCTTCCCTTACCTCCTCCGAAGAAAAAACCACCACTTTTGAAAACCTTTGTTCCAGTGCTTCAATGTCCGCCGGTGAAGCTCGAGATGATTCCCAGCAGAATTGCCTTATACCTTGGACCACCTGGGACCAAGAACGAATAGTGACAGGGACGACTCCCTCTGCCCTCTGGACTTTTGGCCTGGCTGCTTCCAAGAGATTTCCCGAACTCGACTCCAAGGCCGGCTCCGGCAGACTACTCCCCGCCCCTGATGAAGCCCGCGTTTCCTCCTGCGCCCGGGGGGAAGGATCTGCTCCACCCTTAGCCAAAGATGGACTCGTACGCAGATCGGAAACCCCCGCCTCCAAAGGGGCTTTCCTTTCCTCTTCGTGCATTCTCCCCTTCCCTTTTCCTAGCCTCGCGGCCTCCTCGTCCTGCCGAATGGCCCCGGACAAGGAAACCCTAACCCTTGTTTCCCCCTTCTCGCTCATAAAAATAAAATCGCCGGACTTTCTCTCACTAAACAGCCCTAACATGCTATGAAATTCATGCAAGAGAAGCACTTTAACTTCGATAGAATGGCTGTGCATGTTTTCGAACATAGCAGAAGATGAAAAATTTGTAACATGATAATTCTTTTATATCATGTTATGAAACATTTCACCTTATGTTAGCAAATGGATCCTTGGATTTATTTTTCTTGGTTGATCTATGGGATAGGGGTTTGGATCCGAGGAAGACAAAGCCGTGAGACGATATCGGGGCAGCAACATCCGGCAGTCGACAGTGGATGATGTTGGTGGCTGGCAGGACTTGGATCTGAGAAAGGGAGAGCCGGAGGGGTGGACCGGTGGGGGACGATCTCGAAGTAGTGATCCCCTATGACCAGGAGGAGATCGACGGTCGACCATCGAGGGGGAGGGACGGGAATGAGGGGAAGGCGTCGGTGATCCGTGATCGACCGTTAAGGGGGAGGGATGGGACCGAGGGAGATCGATTTGAACTCGAAAGGGAGGAGGCATCGACGGTCCACCGTCGAGGGGGAGGGACAAGATCGAGGGAGAGGCGTCGGCGGTGAGGCGGTCCGTCGTCGATCGTCGAGGAGGGACGAGACTGAGGCATCGACGGTGAGGCAGTCTATGGTCGGCTATCGAGGTACGAGACCAAGGGAGGATTAGGGATTCTGGGATTAAAAGGAAGATATTTGGATTTTAGGACTGGACTTTTATATGAAAACCACTATTGATTTTTAACCGTTAGACGGTTCATAATAATATTAATATAAATAAATAAAATAAAATATTATTTTATATAATCGGATTTCAGGTCTGATGGGTCTGGATATGTAATATCCAAATCCGGATGCATTTAATTATAGCTAAACTGGTCAGGATAAACGGGTCCAAATTTAATACCAAATCCCGACCCGATCCATTGACAACTCTATTTGGTAGCAGACAATCTAGCCAGATTGTTATCTATTTGAAGGGTTCTATCATATTATTATATGTTAAGAAATTTTAAACAATAATTCAAAGGTTATCTAGATTATTTTTTATAATCTAGATAATTATGAACAAAATAATTATTTAAATTATCATCTTTTTAATAATTTTATAATTAAAATTTTAAAATAAATTATTTTAAAAAAATCTTATATAAGTGTTTTAAATCTTTTTTAATCCTACAAATTCTGGTTACAAGAGTTTTGGTCTCGCATATTAATTATTTTTGCTGTCATTTTAGTCGCTGATGGTCTCCTTTTTTTTTTTTTTTTTTTGTAGCTAATAAGTTATTTTTCTTTTTCTTTTTTTTTTTCTATTTTTACTCGATAATCTTTGGAGAAAAGGGGGAGGTGGATGGGAGTTGCAAAGAAGCAGTCAATGTCATAAAGGAGCATTGTGTGAGGTGGCGGAGAAAATCATTAGAGGTCGGGGGTATAGGGGCATGGGCCCTTTATATCCTCAAGGCTACGTAGGATGGAACGAGGCAATGAAAGGAAGTAGATCCATCATCATTTTTATTACTTGAGAGCACATAAATATGTACCGTTGAATAATATATTATTTTATATAATAATATAGATCATATAATTGATATTTTTAATAAATTTATTTTAAATATATTTTTAAAAATTAATTTATTTTATTATTAATCTAATTATTATATTAAATAGGTCAACAAAAATTTCTAATAATTTGACTGTAAGACCATCTATTTGTATGAAATCTAGTAATCGTCATTATTAACCATCCATATTATTGGTAATCTATATTACCGATACACCAAATATAATCTAAAATAATTTTTTTTAGGGCTAGAAATGGATTTGGGTTAACTTGTGGCCCATCATAGCGGGTGAATTGTGGATTGGGTTAATTGTAGATTGGATTAGGTTTGAAAGATTTTAGGCGAGATTTGGATTTAAATATAAAATTTATTTATGTTTTGGGGCAAGCTTGGGTGTATTATTTGTTCGACTCTGTTCAGAACAGAGCTTGAATTTAGGTTCAAGAACCTAGCTATTATTGAATATTGCTGTTTTAGAGTTTTCATAGAATGTTTTGAAAGCATAATAGGTGGATGTGATCCAAGGACCAAGATGTATTAAAATGATCAAAATTTTAAATTATTAGTGAGAAAGTCAGTTGGACCTGGATCTTGGATTTGGATGTTCCAAAAACTTTTGGATATGAGCCCACCCTGGAATTTGTATGAAAGAATGGTAGGTCTTTTTTTTTGTTTAGCGTGGCATGCTCTAGGTAAATCTGAAAGCATTCTAAACTTTTTCATTTATTTGTTAGCATAAATCTCAAAAGCAACCGTTGCAAGATCTAATAATTGGTTGCATGATCTAATGCTTGATTTATACCTAGAAGGATGATTCCTTTCGCGAGAGATGCAATACCTGCAAGACTACAATTATAAAAGTCTTCTGAGTGGATGCTTTGTAGTTAAATCTGTCTACATGTGCATTCCTTGAAGAGGGGAGAGGTGGAATTCTGCACGATTGCTTCATGAGTCGTGATCAGTGCTGATTGCACTTAGCGAAAATGAGAGTTGTTGGGATATCCTGGTTCAAGCTACAAACCAAACTTCGATTCGACTAGCCGAAATTCTCTCTCCGGACTACGAATCTCGAACCAAGCCGGGGACAAGCCGATTGCAGGCGATCCAAGGCCACACGCCGGATGGCAACATCCGAATGCCAGTTCTTCAGGTGACGTCTTCGGCCTCGACCGAAGATTGAACTCCTCATCGACTTCCGAAGGCACGTACTTTGGACCCCGCCGTAGACACGAACTCCGGCCTCGGGGAAATACCAAGTCTTCGGCCCACGCAAGGGGAAACTCGAAGCTTGGATCACAATCTGTTCCAAAAAGGTAACTGTAACCAATGGTTACAATCGACACTCATCATGCCATGATCATGGCACGCGACTCCTGCAGCCACGCCTCCGATCTGGCCGGAACTGCTCATTGACAATCCACGATCGCCAATCATGGGAGAGATTGGCTCCCCATGATCACCGGAAAAAAAGCGGGCCGCGGGCCGGGGGCCTTCTTTTAAATATGGGTAAGAAGGATAGCTCGAGAGATACGCGAATAATCTCGCACTCATACTCTTGTAATCTCTAAGAGCCTTTTCTTTTCCACTCTTTCTCGATACCTTCCCCATTCTGTGGCTGGAATCCGCCACTGACTTAGGCATCGGAGTGTCCTCCGTCGGAACAACTCCGGTAAGGAACCTATTTTGCAGGTGAACCAGGGAGCGGTCCTGCGACGCAGCGGCTCCGATCGGCCGATCCAGGGACTCCACGCCAACAGATTGGCATGCCAGGTAGGGGGGCGGCAGCATTAACGCTCTTTAAGCTCCTTCTCAGACAAGGAGAAGAAAAAGTTTTTGATGGCATGAGGAAAAGCTCAAATTGCTTCTACAAGCTGGAGTCGTGCTTCGTCTCAAGGGGGTGCACCCCCGGAGGAGAACGATGTTCCACCTCCCATAGTTGTTGTGGGAGCACAGTAGTTTGAAGCTCTTATGAACCAGGTCGCCAACCTAACGGCCATGGTTCAAGAATTCCAAGACAGAGCCTTTCCGGTGGTAAACCCACCGGCTGTTTCTAGACATAGCTCTCGATCCCGAAGAAGGAGAGCTCCGCGGGAGGATTCCGCGCATCCCTCCCCCCATTCTCGGCCTTCTCCTGAAGGCCGGACTTCAAGATTGCCTAAGTCCGCCAATTCCCCGCAGAAAGGGAAAAGGCCTAGGCAAACCTCCTCCTCCTCCAAAGACTCCACTTCAGTGGAAAGAGCGCCAAAGCAGACTCCCGATTATGACGGGAGGTTCAGAGCCATCGAGTCAGAGATGGCAAAGGCACGAGAATAGAGAATGCGGGATCAGAGAGATCCCGATGACTTGATTATGGGTGATCTACGCTCACCCTACACTGACCGCATCATGGTCGAGGTCACCCCTCGGTACTTCAGGGTTCCCTAGATGGAGCCCTACGACGACACCACCGACCCCCTCGATCATTTGGGCAGCTTCAAGACCCATATGATGATTCAAGGAGCTTCGGACGCGATGTATTGCTTGGTATTCCTAGCTACCTTGAAGAAGTCCGCTCGGATGTGGTACTCGAGCCTGCGCCCAAGTATCATCGATTTCTTTTTCGAGTTAGAAAAACTATTTGTCTTGCATTTCAGGACCTGCCGCAAGACTTCTTGGAATACGGACATACTATTCCTCCTTCACCAGAACGAAGGAGAAAGCTTGCGAGACTATATCTCCAGGTTTAATGCGGCCACGCTTGAGATCCCCGATCTCAACGAACGCGTGGCCATGTCAGTACTGAAAAAGGGGCTTCGTACCTCTAGGCTTCCTTTCTTCCTGGATAAAAAGTTTCCTAAAAGCTACGTTGAGCTCCTGTCAAGGGCTCAGAAATACGCCGATGCTGAAGAGCGGGCGGCAAATCGACGATTGATTGAAGGGAAACCCCCTTCAAAGAAGAAGAATAATATGGGACAAGGTCCCCAAACCTCCAACAATAATGGCGGCAAGTATACAGACCGCCGAAGAAGTCCTCCCCGGCCGAGAGCAATGGGAGGAAGATTCGACTCTTACAGCCCCCTCAACCTCCCTTGAGAGAAGATCCTCATGGAGATAGAGAAAAAAACTATCTCCAACGGTCCCGTCCCATGAAGGCCTCCTCTTCCATAAGGAACAGGAATAAATTATGTCGATCCACCAGGACCACGGCCACAATACAGAAGAATGCATCTAACTGAAGGATACAATTGAGAATCTTATCAAGAGAGGATACCTGGGGCGGTATATTGGTCGCCAAGGCCCCCAGTCGGAAGCAACTATTCCCCAGCCACCTCCTGAAGAGGCCGAATTGCCAAATCAAAGGCCTACCAACGGAGGTGTAGGGATGATACACCGACCCACCAACTGGAGAAGGGATGAAGATGAAGCTTCAAAGCGACTGAAGGATAACAACTCCATCCTCTTCTCCGATGACGACCTTGTGGGAGTTCGACTCCCGCACGATGATCCTCTTGTAATTTCGGCCGTAGTGACCAATTATGATGTACAGCGAATTCTTGTAGATAATGGAAGTTTGACTGATGTCTTGATGTACGATGCATTCTTCTAAAATATGTTTACCTAGACATCGACTGCAAAGATCCCCCATACCGCTCTTTGGTTTTGGGGGCAACCAAGTTTATGCCGAGGGGAAAATAGTGCTACCTGTAACCCTTGGCACCGAGCCTCGACAAAAGACATTACCGATCAACTTCACGGTGGTCTAGATCCCCTCAGCATATAACATTATTCTTGGATGGCCTGCCTTGAACAGGTTCCGGACCGTGATCTCCTCTCACTACCTCTTGGTGCGCTTCCCCACCAGGAATGGTGTTGGAGAAATTAGGGGGAACCAGAGGACGGCACGGCAGTGCCTAATGATTGAAGACAGGCATTTCAAGGATTCGACTACTCCGGATCAGCTGGATTCGAGGGATGCAACCACAAATCTTGGTGAGCCCATGGAGAGGACCATCCTGATACCTTTGAAAGAGGAAGATCCATCCAGAGTTGTACAGATCGGGAGCGCGCTTGATGAGGAAACCAGAATGGAGTTGATCCGTTTCCTCAAGAACAACGCTGATGTCTTCACCTGGTCGGCTTCGAACATGCCCGGAATTCCTGCCGAAGTAATCACTCATCGGCTGGAAGTAACCCTTGGGTACAAACCGGTGCGGCAGAAAAAGAGGAGCTTCACCTCCGAAAGACAGCAAGCTATAGACGAAGAGGTTGGCAAGCTCCTTAAAGCAGGGTTCATCAGAGAGGCCCGCTATCCCGAGTGGCTGGCCAATGTGGTAATGGTGAAGAAAGCTAGCGGCAAGTGAAGGATCTGCATCGACTATACAGACCTCAACAAGGCTTGCCCAAAGGATAGCTTCCCTCTCCCAAAGATTGATCAACTGGTCGACGCTACCGCCGGCTACCAGTTGCTGAGCTTCATGGACGCCTTCTCCGGCTACAATCAAATCAGAATGGATCCGCAAGATGAGGAGAAGACTGCTTTCATCACTGATAAAGGTCTCTACTGCTACAAGATGATGCCGTTCGGCCTCAAGAACGTCGGAGTGACATTTCAGAGACTGATCAACAAGGTATTCGAAAAGTAACTGGAAAGAAATATGGAGGCCTATGTTGACGACATGATCGTCAAGAGCCTCCACCGAAGAGATCATATCCATGACTTGGAAGAATCGTTCGGCGCTCTCCGGCGCTACCATATGAAGCTAAACCCAGCAAAGTGTGTCTTTGGGGTCACTTCGAGCAAATTCTTGGGATTCCTTGTTACCAAATGAGGGATTGAGGCAAACCCTAAGAAGATTCAAGCCTTGAAAGATATGAGACATCCCTCCTGCAAAAAGGAAGTCCAACAGTTGACAGGGAAGATTGCCTCCCTAAGCAGATTTATCTATCGGTCAGCCAAGAAATGCCTTCCGTTCTTCAAGGTGCTCCGGCAATCAAAAGGCTTCGAATGGTCCGAAGACTGTCGTGCTGCCTTCGAGGAACTGAAGAAGTATTTGTAGACCCCGCCATTGCTCTTCAAGCCAAAAGAAGGAGATGTTCTCTACTTGTACATCTCTGCTTCAGATGAAGCAGTGAGTTAGGTTATTGTTCGGAACGAAGAAGATGGGTCCCACAAGCCGATTTACTACATCAGCAAAGTCCTGCATGATGCAGAGACGCGGTATGCAAGGATGCAGAAGCTGATCTACTCCTTAGTGATTACGGCAAAGCGACTACGGCCATACTTTCATGCCCACACTATCGTGGTGCTAACTGATCAACCTCTCAAGGCCGTTCTCCGATCTCCGGACACTTCTGGAAGGATAACCAAGTGGGCTGTGAAGCTAAGCGAATTTGATATCAGCTTCCAGTCCCGAGCGGCTATGAAGGCCCAGGTGCTCTCAGATTTTTTGGCTGAATGCACCTGGAAGTCCGAAGACGAAGCCTCTTCGGAAGAAGAAGAAGCCCTAAAGGAGACGAACTCCGTTTGGGTGCTTCATGTGGACGGAGCTTCCAATGCTATTGGGTGCGGGGCTAGACTTATGTTGGCCGAACATGACGGCCATACCATAGAGTATGCACTCCGTTTCTCCTTCCATGCCTCCAATAATCAGGCCGAATATGAAGCTCTACTCGCCGGACTTCGGATCGCCAAAGATTTGGGAGTCCGGCAATTTTGAGCCTTCTCAGATTCCCAACTGGTTGTGAATCAAGTCAACAGAGAATATGTAGCTAAAGATCCAACCATGGTGCAATACCTGGAGAAGGTACGGGCTTTGTCTTCCCAACTGAAATATTTTGAAATCATCCATGTTCCCCGATCAGAGAACTTCCGGGCGGATGCACTGTCTCGACTGGCAACTACAGCACCGGAGTCTCTCGGGCGCACCTTTGTTGAACATCTTGAAATTCCAAGCATTGCCGAATAGGCTGCAGAGGTGCGCTAGATTGACACTGAGCCAAGCTGGATGGATCCCATCGTCAGGTTCCTGAATGAAAGAAAACTACCAGAAGATAAGACAAAGGCCAAGAGGATCCGATGGATGGCATCTTAATACGTCATCTTAGATGGAGCCCTCTACAAGAGATCATTCTCCCAGCCATTGCTAAAATGCCTAGGACCCACCGTTGCAGATTATGCTTTGAGAGAGGTCCATGAGGGCATATACGGGGATCACTTGGGAGGCAGATCTCTAGCATACAGGATTATTCGACAGGGGTATTACTGGCCCTCCATCCAGAATGATCAGCTGATTTCATGCGGAAGTGTGACCAATGCCAGAGATATGCCAATGTGTAGAGACAACCTGCGAGTCACCTAACTCAGTTGGCAGCCCCATGACCTTTTGCCCAGTGGGGGATAGACATTCTTGGCCCATTCCCACCAGCATCAGGGCAAAGGAAGTTTCTCCTAGTGGCCATCGACTATTTTACGAAGTGGGTGGAAGCCAAACCATTGGCCCAGATCACAGAAGGCAAGGTGAAAAATTTTGTGAAAAATTTCATCATCTTCAGGTTCGGCATCCCACATGTCATCATCACGGACAACGGGAGATAATTCGATAATCCGAAGTTCAAGGACTTCTGTACTTGGTACCATATCCAGCATCGCCTGACATCCGTTGCTCATCTACAGTCCAACGGAGAAGTCGAAGTCACCAACCGGACCATCCTCCATGGTCTGAAGATGAGGTTGAACACCGCCAAGGGACTTTGGGCCGAAGAGCTGACCTCCATTCTCTGGGCATGCCGAACTATCCCGAGAACGGCCACCAACGAATCTCCGTTCAACCTGGCCTATGGTACCGAAGCCATGTTACCTATCGAAGTCTCCCTACAGTCCCTGAGAATTGATAACTATGAAGAGCTTGAGAATTTCGACCGTAGAAGAATTGATCTGGATTTGCTATCAAGCACCAGGCTGCATGCCCAGATAAGAATGGCGGCATACCAGCAAAAGGTCGCCAAGTATTACAACTCAAGGGTGAAGGAGCAAACTTTTCGCATGGGGGACATGGTATTATGAAGAGCAGAAGTGTCCAGGCCAACGGAACAGGGTAAACTCTCTCCCAACTGGGAAGGTCCATATCAAGTTGGAGAAGTCATTCGACCAGGGACATATCGCCTTAGGACCCTGGAGGGGAAGGTCCTATCCTGGCCATGAAATGTACAAAACCTTCGCAAATATTATCAATGAAAGAGTTCCTGAAATTCCTGTGCAAAACTTCTCAACCCTACTCAACTCAGAACAACTAGTTGCATCGACTGAACGACAATAGCCTGAATGACCCGATCTGAAAAATCGGTCAACTACGCAAAGGAGAGTCTGATCCACTCACCTTATCGGTATGCCTGACGAGCGCAATGGATGGTCTAACCAGGCCACCAAAAAGATCAAAGGCGCAGGGATGGTTCTCGCAACCTACCCTACGGTGAATCCGAACATGCGCCGAGGCGGGCCTGAACAGTCTACCTTAATTATGACAGAAAGTGCGCAGGGATGGTGTAAACACCTTATCCTACAGAAAATCCGAACACGTGCCTAAAAGGACCACTGTTGTCATTTCTACCAACAACAAACATTCTCAGAATGGTCCAATTGACCTCACTTCTTTCCTGTAGATCAAAAGTGGTCTACGGAGTCTACATTACAGACAAATCATGATGCAACACATTACAAAGAGTACGCGGGAAGAGGTTACAGAAAAGATTTTCCTTTCTTTTCAAATTTTTACACAAAAAAAGAAAAGAGAAAGGAAGAAACTCTCCTAAAGAGAGAGTGAGAAAAAGGAAAAGAAACTCTCCTAAAGATAGATATAAAAAAAAAGGATGAGCAGCAGCAGAATCTGGAAATTTTCAATAACTCCTCGACGGGTTTTTCCCGTACCGTCAGAGAGAGACCTGATGGGATGACGAAGGGCTCCCGGGGTTCCCGTCCGAACTCGAGTCCGACCCCTCATTGGAGTCAGAATCGAATTCGTGGCCGGGGAAGGGAACGGAGGGTTTGATATTGTCCAAGCCCTTCAAGTTGTAAAACTTGGAGGCTTTCCTCCGACACTCCCAAAACCCCTGGTGGAAGGAGTCTAGGACCACCCCGGTGAGCTCATCCTTGAAGGCGGTAGAAGCTCTGAAGTTTGCGATGGCGTCCGCCGCCTCCCTCTTTGCCTCCTCCACTGCCGTGGTCGCCACCATGACATGAGCCCAGGCCTCCCTCGACCGAGCCTCCAGAAGGCAGACCTTCTTCTCGAGACGGTCCACCAGAGGCTCATCCTCTTCGCCTCCTGGCCCGGGTGACTCTGGACTTCGTTTCCTCTTGGGGTCAATAGCCCTCCTCTTCGCCGCACGACGAAGCTCAGAAGTGCTGAACCTCATTGTTAATGGAGGGAGAAAGCCTATGGGGATGATGGCCTTTGATAGCGGAGGGTAGGGTCCTATTTATAGAAACCCTGCACCCACGACCAACTACAGGGAAGCATGCTCCACGTCTTTCCCAGCCACATCAGAAAGCGCCACGTGTCCGAGCGATGCTTCGAGAACCAGAAGTCTCTCGGAAGCCATCCCCAGGACAGCAACTGCCATCGCTTCGAATCCAGAGAAACCCGCATCGTGCGACAGCATCATTAATGGTCTCTTTTCGGAAAAAAGAGACCGGCAGCTCATAAGGCGCAAGAAATTACGACTGTGCAAATTTCGACGTGCCACGTGGACAACGATGATCCTAATCAAATCTCCCTAATCACTGATTGGCGAGAAGATGACTTCTGTCCACCCCAACGAACAAATTTAACATCCGAAGAAAGGTGGCAGTCTTCGACAATGGAGTTCTGGACCATTCCAAGTTTCATCCTCACCGATTGAACGGCCTTCGGCCAAGACTGCTCAACCAAACAAAAAAGAGAATGGTAAAACCAATTCTTATCAACTGAACTGCCTTCGGAGGCTATTATTCTACTAGGCAAAAGAAGAAATGGTAAAACCATTTCAGGCTGCACATGAGGCACAACAACGCATGTGCAAAGAAAGGATAATTCATTTCAAAATCTAGAAAAGCTGCCATACAAAGTTCATTGGCAATACAAGTAAGAAAGAAGGAAAATACATCCAGAGTGATCCAAGTCACTCAACGTCAGCAGGGGAAGGCTCCACACCACAGGACTGGAGCAACTTGTCAATTTGCTCTGAGAGGACCTCACCAATCTGGGCCGGGACAAGAGAACCTTCAGCTTGGACTCCTCCAGCCCGAGTTACCTCCTGAGCCGGGATCAAAGCTGGGATCACCTCCGGACTTTCAACTGGGACAACAGCCTCCTCTTCCGGACATGGCGCCCCCTCGACCTCCACTGCGGCTTCGGCCTCCTCCACTTCTTCTCCTTCCTCTCCAATTATGTTGTAGGAGGGAATGCTGGAAAGGTCGATGTGAGGGAAGGTCTCCTTTACCTTGGAGAGTCCATCGTTGAAGCCATGCTGGTAGGCATATAATGATGCTTCATCAATCTCTGTCTGGAATTGTGAAGACATCTTGAAGTCAGCCACGACACTGTCTATCCGCTTCCTCAAAGATTTAGACTCCCGCCTGGCAGCTTCGGACTCCCTCTTAGCGGCTTCGAATTCCAGGATCGCCTCTTCGGCCCTCCTAGAAGCCTCCGCCGCCACCTTGGACAAATTCTCCATCTTCTCCTGCTCCTCCCTGGTAGCCTGCTCCAGGGACTCGACTTGCTTCCTGCTCCTCTTCCACCCTGCCTCTTGTCCCGCTATCCTCAAGTGGGCACCTTTCAGTTCATCTTTTAGTTTACGAACTTCATCAGTTACCCGAACGAGATGGTCCTCCATGGACTGCTTCAGCTCTTCGACTACTTTCCTGGCAGCCCTGGCGGTCTGAAGCTCCTCCTTGAGGTCATGGATGAGGCTGTCCACGTTCCCCAGGCCTTCCTCCATGAAGGTGAAGTCATAGACCAACTACATCAAAAAAGAGGAATCGAGAATCAAATAATTCTCGAGGCAAAGGAGGCGATGATAGTCATACCTGTTGCAGGGCGGCGAAGCCAAAATCGGACACTTTGAGAAGGCTCCGATTCCGGAGAATTGCCAGGTTGTGGGGCAGTATCGTACCCTTCAATGCCTGCCTAGCTTCGGCCGGGACCAGCAGTCCCCCCATAGGCGGAAGCTCCGATGAGTTCGTCGAACGGCCTCCGACTGAAGAAGTCCTGTGGACGAACTCTCCTTCGACTTGCCACGCTTTGCCCCTATCAGCGACGGGGGGCAAACCAGCGGCACATCCATCGCTTGAGATGGGCTCCCCGTTGTGTCGACTGGGGAGGCGACCGCCGGTAGAGTTACGACTGGACAGGGTCTCGCCGGAGGCCCTTCCGCAGCCGCTACATCTTCCCCCAGGGTGCCCCGGGAGGACGAAGTGCTTTGGTCCCCTTCGAGACCATCCCTTCAAGCTTTCTTCCGAACTGCAGACCTGGTGGAAGGGACCTGTGCAACCCTCTTCTCCGAAGTTTGGCGAAGCCAGCTCAAATCGCTCTTCATCCCACCACCTGCAGGCAAAGGGGCTCACATCAGTTAAATGAGCTACAATAAAACCTGAAGTGGAGGGGCAGAAATTTTCATCGCTATACCTAATGAGGAAAATTTACTAATTCCCGTCTGATGGAGATTCCTCTCCTCCAACATCTCCCGGATGGGGGAAACTTCGGAGTTAACCAGAAGATCATAATCTGACTGATCGGCCGCCAAGACTTTCTTTCTGTCATTGGCGGTCAGGCGAGGCTTCTTCCATACAGTATCGAAGCCCCATGGATCAAAAAACAACACAAATACGAAGACGGGTTTCCACCTGTGGATGGTGCTGGGCATGTCCTTGATAACCCTGCGACCTGATCTAGGGCCAATCACCCATCATCCGTTGCTGTGGAAGTCCCTCTTGAGAACGAAAAGGGCCGTGAACAAGTTGGTCATAGGTTATACATTGGCAATGCTGCACATAACTAGGAACCGGCAAATGTTCCTGATGCTGTTTGGGGTCAACTGTGCTGGCACCACTTGGTACAAGCGAAAAATCTTAACAAAGAATGGGTGTAGGAGAAACCGAAGACCATCCTTCAGGTGATCTTCGTATACAGCTAGGCACCTAGGGGGAGCTTCGTTCATCCGCTCCTCGGGTGCAGGGAGGACAAAGGGAAACTCCTCAGGAATGCGATAGCGTTCCCAAAGAAGGGCTACCTTATCCTGAAAAACCGAGCTGGGGATCGACTTGGGACCTACTATATCTCCGGCCCCCGAGGGCCCAACCTTTTTCCCCTGACTCTCAATGGTCTCTTCCATGACAAAGGAATGAAGCAAGGGAGCGGAAAGAAGTTTCTACCCGAAGAATAGACTGGTAGTCTAAAACAGTTTGAGCAGGAGATGAGACGAGGTTGAAGAAGCTTCCTAGGCTAGACCTTCACCCTTCTCCAAAAGAAAAACAAGGATCTCTGGAGCCCCGCCGGAGGTTGGATTGACTCGGGGTTACCTTGGGGGATAACCCACTTGCGACTGACCGCCAGGATAAGGCATACCTTTCATCCAACGGACGGAGAAAGGCCACCGCAACCATCCAAATCCCAACCAAAAGATTGCCTCAACTAACGTGCAACGAGAAAAGGAGAGGCGGCTCCAGGGCCACCCACTTTTCCCTTCCTCTCTAATCCAGGAGTTACAGCTATCACCATCTGATTCCCGGATCATGATGAACAATCCCGTCAAGGATTCTGTAATCATCCACCACACCACCTCTCGGGAGGAAAACGACAAGGCACTAATACTCTCACTTCTCGAGGCAAATCTCCACTTCAAGAACTGAGAGTACGGGGGCAACTATTGGGATATCCTGGTTCAAGCTACAAACCGAACTCTGGTTCGACTGGCCGAAGTTCTCTATCCGGACTACGGACTTCGAACCAAACCAGGGACAAGCCGATTGCAGGCGACCCAAGGCCACATGCCGGATGGCAACATCCGAAGGCCAGTTCTTCAGGTGACGTTTTCGACCTCGATCGAAGACTGAACTCCTCATCGACTTTCGAAGGCACGTACTTCGGACTTCGCCGTAGACACGAACTCCGGCCTCGGGGAAATACCAAGTCTTCGGCCCACGCAAGGGGAAACTCAAAGCTTGGATCACAATCTGTCCAAAAAGGCAACTGTAACCAATGGTTACAATCGACACTCATCATGCCATGATCATCGCGCGCGACTCCTGTAGCCACGCCTTTGATCTGGCCGGAACCGCTCATTGACAACCCACAATCGCCAATCATGGAAGAGATTGGCTCCCCATGATCACCGGAAAAAGAGCGGGCCGCAGGCCGGGGGCTTTCTTTTAAATATGGGTAAGAAGGATAGCTCGAGAGATACGCGAATAATCTCGCACTCATACTCTTGTAATCTCCAAGAGCCTTTTCTCTTCCACTCTTTCTCGACACCTTTTCCATTCTATGACTGGAATCCGCCACTGACTTAGGCATCGGAGTGTCCCCCGCCGGAACAACTCCGGCAAGGGATCTATTTTGCAGGTGAACGAGGGAACGGTCCTGCGATGCAGCGACTCCGACCGGCCGATCAGGGACTCTACGCCAACGGTAGTTAAAGAGTTTGTAATTTTTTTCAATACTTATATAAAACCAGTGATAAGCGCTTTAAATTCATTGTTCACCTTTTTTTTTTTAAAAAAAAAATCATTGATTTTTTTTAATAAAAAAAATGGAGATCTCTTATGCATATGGACATAATTAGTTGTTCTTAATGGAATTTGAATGCAAAATTCAGACACATATAATTCAAGTCTAATTAATGGTGGAATGGGTCCATTTATGCCCCCATGGTAAAGCGAAAAAGAAAAAAAAAGAAGAAAAAAACAGGATGTTTGGACCATGTCGGCTACCAAAAGAGTTTTTTTATAAGCCAAAAAAAAAAAAAAAAAAAAAAAAAGGGATAAAGAGGTAATCTTAGTATAGCTACTTCTAGAAGCAGCCTTTCAACCAGAGAAATATTTAATAGGAAATGCTGAATTTATATAATTTTTTTATTCGAAGATAAGTACATCTATTGTAAGCTAAATAGTACGGAAGATAAGAAAAGTGACAACGTGTTTTTGGAATTAGTATTGGGTGTGCGTGAGAAGGATAATATTTAACTCCTATTAACGGCTCCATTATCTGAAGCGCGCGGTTGAGGGTCGTAGGTCGAGCCATCTAGGTATCCTCGCCCGATTCTCACGAGATCCCATAACTTACATTTCTTATTATTACAAATAAAAATCATTGGCAATTCAATCCACTTCCGCAGTCCCCGGTCCCAGGCTGGATATCAAACGGCTCCACGCTCCACTGCAACATTTCAATTTCGGACCGGACTTTAAAATAAAATAATGATTAATATATAGCGGGCATTGGTGCCTGCTACATGCCCTATCGCGGGATTTGTTGATATTCATGTTGTTATACCCGGTAGGTTTTTTTTTGAGATCCATCTGATGTATTTCATCGAAAGTCCATTCGATCCCTTTCATCGAAAGTCCAATCAACCCACTCCGGCAGAGGTTCGTCCGACCCACTGTAGTATAGATCCATCCAACCCATTTCAGCAGTGATCCGAACGATCCGTTATAGTAGAGGTCCGTCCGACCCATCTTCAGCAAGGATCCGACCGATCCACTCCAGAAAGATCCGAACGACCCGCTGTAGCAGAGATCTGTCTGACCCACTTCATCGAAGGTCCGTCCGACCCACTTCATCAGAGTTCGATCGATCCACTCCGGCAGAGGTCCGAACGACCCGCTGTAGCAGAGGTCCGTCCGACCCACCTTCAGCAGGACCTAGCTTGAAGGCTCCAGAAACCTCTTCTAGCTGGTACCAGAATTTTGTTACAACAGACCTTATGACGTGGCCGCATCCTGATGCCACCTGGCCACTACCCTAATTCTTCTAGGAGCAAATCGGACATTTCCAGCTCAACCTCTAACAGAATTTGGCAGTATTCCGTGCCTATATAAGATAAACGGGGGACTTCGAATAAGGGGAAGCACTCTCTTCCTACTTCATAAGTTTATCTCGTTTGATTCCTCCATTCTGTTGCCCTCAAACTTTCGCTAACTTAAGCATCATAGTGTCCCCCGCAGGAACACCACCAGTCTTTGAAAACTTTTTGCAGAAATCGAAAGAGGAGCGCTCCATCCAAGATTAACCGAACCCGGTTCAGAAGAAATTACAGCAATACACGTATTACCATAGGAACCGAGATTCAAATTTGATTTAAAGTTTAAAAAAGGGTTAAAAATTCTGGAGTGATATACGCACGTGCATTAATCGGGAAAATAGTATTCAATTATGTTGTATTAGTGATATATCCAATATGGTGATACCAAAATAAACCTATGTCAACCTTGACCTAACCCCAAGCTACAGCTCCTTTATGTTAAAAAGCTCCTGATAGCATCCGAATCGTTCATCATTTTAAATTGTCGGCTTGACAAATTAATTTTGCCTTATTTTGTACTTTTTATTAAATTAATAAATAATTTGGTCAGAGAGATTCTACTATTATAGTTATATATTTTTCTTTGTATGTTGGCAAATATTTCTTATGCCAAAGATATGGTGATAGGAGTGAAAATGGGTCGATCGGATTAGGTTACGATCGGTCCTAATCTAACCTGATTTTTTTGATTGAATTCTATTATTAAACCTAGATCCAATTCGATAATAGAGTGAGTATACGATCAAAATCTTCAATCCAATAATTCATTCAGCTTGAATCAGGTTCATATATAACCAAGTTACAATCTAAAAAACTCGAATCTACATTAAATATAGGTAATTATATTTTAATTATTATATAGCTAACTATTATAAGTCACACAAACTATACAAGAAACAATATTTTTAAAATAAATTAAAATATAAAAATAATTATAAATATATTTTTATGTTAAAAATATGATCAATATATGTCTTAAATCATAATTTAAAGGTCCAAATAAGTTTGGATTATAATAGTATTATCAAGTTCGAATCGGATTGGATAGAATCATATCCAAATTTATTAAATCTAGATCCGATCCAATAAAGAAATGGATTTAATTTTAGGACCTAATTCGGATCCATGGATCCTTACAAAATGGACCGGATTGGATTTATATGGGTTGGGTTGGGTCGGGTCATAGATCAACCCAATCCATTTGCTGCTCTATATGATGTTTTCAAAACTACATATTTCTCGAAGGAAATCAAGGAAATCAAGCTGTAGATTATTTTTCTAAATAAATTATACAGAAAAATTTAATATTTTATCTAGATGATTCTTTGTCTGCCCGATTGGCTCATATTCGGCAGTTTCATATCCCAAGGTAATTGTCCCTTGCCGTTAGATAGGAAGTGTTGTGGTAGATCTATTTCTCTGTATTTATTTATTATTAATATATATATGATGGTGGTGGGGGAGAGGGAAGATAAATTTTGATATAGCTATTCTTACTGAATTTCAATCTTGTTAGGTTAGAATCGATTAGAATCGTAACTCTTTTATGTATCCTTTTTATCTTTGATGAATATGTCGGCCGGAAACCGCTACTCTGTTTGCCTTATTAAACATGTGCAACTGTACTTAAAAAAAAAAAAAAAATCGGCCCCGCTCGGCGGGCCATTGAACACGGTCGAAGAGAGGTCTGCACGACTCCACCTCCGTTTAGGTGGCGATGCTATCCGCCTTGGCACCAGCTGTCACCCATAAAAGGCAGTGAGCGGACGACGTATCCCCCACACCCCCCCTGCTTACCTCTCCTATTTGTTGCGCCCTGCGCATTCCTCTTTTCTCCAGTTCAGAGTCCACAGAGATCCGGATCTGGTCTGCACCTTCTCCAACTGCATCTTCCAGATCTAGCCTCGTAGATCCGGCCATGGCGGCGCGACCGGCATTGCTTTTCCTCCTCCTCCTCCTCCTCTTAATCTCCGCAAAAGCGGATCTCCCGTCTTCCCACATCCCTCCCTCGCCGGTCCCCGGAGGACCCATCCCGGCCCCGACATCGCCCACCCCGTCGCTGGCACCGTCTTCCGACATCCCACCCTCGCCGGTCCTCGGAGGACCCATCCCGGCCCCGACATCGCCCACCCCGTCGCTGGCACTGTTGCCGGCTCCCGCGATCGCCCCGGCCGCCCCATCGCCATCATTTTCGCCTCCGGCGCCGCCGATGCCTCCTGCGTCCTCCCCATCCCCGACGACTCCATCCAAGCTGTCCCCGGCGCCGGCCATGGAGCCCGTCCTGGGCGACGAAAAGAGCAACGAGCAGGCCGGGGTGGAGGGCAGCTCCGGCGGGATGAGCGGGGTGAAGAAGGCCGGGATCACGGTGGGGGTTTTGGCGGCGGCGGCCGCGGTGGGATTGGGGGCGATGGTCTGCAAGAAGCGACGGGAGAACATCCGGCGGTCCGGTTACGGGTACGCCACCCGCAGGGAGATGCTCTGAAAACCGTTCATCATCATCATAATTCTTATTATTAGAAAAAAAAAAGAAGAAATGCTTTATTTAGTTTATCTTTCTTCTCTTTTTTTTTTTTTTTTTCAATTATTAAGATATATTTTGGTTGATAATATTTATTTGATCGTTAATCTGCCATTGTGCTGTGTTTGGAGTTTAGATTAATCGCCATGATTTCATTTTATTTTTTTCCCGCCACAATATCGGTATAGTCAATTAATTAATTAATTTGCAAAGAAAGTGTCTCTGGGTATGTTTATAATTAATTCCAAATCTATATCGATAATTTAGATAATATTTTAATAGATTTGTATCTTATCGGTGGGACAGTAATCCGTTTAGTAAAAGTTTTGCTTCACTACTAACTAACGGTTGGGTATAATTTTGTGGATGACCTGATTAAATTCAGAATTTTTCTAGAATTCTCGACATGCATGAGTCAAAAATCAAGATCTCTTTTTTTGTTCCTGATCTACTAATCGATATCTTAGTGATATTAGGTTGACAGATTTATTTATAAAATAAATAAATAAATAAATTGTATCTTTATTTAACAGAATTTTTAATGTGACATTTTTCCGTCCTATTATGCCAAATATATATATACGTACCTGCTGGGTTGGGCTGTCCGGCTCATAAAACAACAGGCCGAGCTCGTTCAATTTTAATTCTGGTCCAAAGTTTGCAACTTGAGATCAGTTAGTCCAGCAAAGATGTTGGCTCCACTTTCTTATAACGCAGGCACGCACTAACATGCATCCCTGGGGCGAAGCGGTGATTGTGGGAAAGATAATTGAAACCAACCAGTCTTAATCCGCTTGAAAAAACTCGGTTTGGCTGAGGATTGTTTTATTTAGTTGGATATGAATTAGCTAATGTCAACTGTTTTAAATAGGTTAGATATTGAGTTTTGAGAAATTTTTTTAAAGAGAATAGGGATTAACTAATTTAAAATAAAGTAATATTATTAAAAGAGAATAAGGATAGTCTTTTCCTTCATTTTGTACCTTTTCACTTTATTTGGATCCAAAGTAAAATAAATATCTCGAGTACAGAGTTATACTTTTCAATCCGATCATAAATGCGTTGTGAATGAGTTCAGACTTTCTCAACCGACTTGAATCCTCTCTAGTCCTCGCCCTCTTGAATTTTAAAGGTCATGATATAACGGTCATAATTTTATGGGCTCATGGAATCATCTAATCCCATTCCAACCCGACCAAAATTTAACCTATACCGGATTTTAGATTTTATTCTCATGGTGGGTGGAGCGTGTTTTGAGCATAAAGATGCGAGTGAGATATGCCACCCTTCTCAACATATTGTAGGCTATGAAGTTGTTATGATTCGACGAGTCTCTGACCATAACTGGACGCAACCTTACAACAAACCAATTAAGATGTTACAAATATCTTAAGCTAGCATTCAAGTTTTCCGGTCGGAATCATGTTGGCTTGCAATTGTCAGTTAATCAGATTGGTAGTCATGCAAACAAGGAAGTGATAAGGATGTGCTAGCGGCAAATTCATCCTCTAAAGCAAGAAGTTTTGATCATGAAGGTACAATATCAACCGCTTTGCTTCAATTATGATCTTTTTTTTTTTTTTAACGTACCATTTTACTTACTATACTTGGTATAGCATCATACACATTGATATCAATTATATCTTCATACGATTTTGATTATTAATATAAAAATATTATATGCATAAGGTAAGAATGTCTGGAATAAAAATGTTATGTTGAGATTGATGTATGATAATACAAGAAAAAATAGAATAAGAAATAAAAATATTTATAAAAAAAAGCAGTTGCAACAATTATGGATAAAATGAAAGCACAATTTAGATAATTGAATAATGTATTGGTATGATTTGATATATGTAGAAAGAAAAAGGTTTAAACTTTAAAGTAAGCCCAAAATCACATGCAATACAATAGCAAGAAAAAACTTGGAAAATATGACTGTTACGTGGAGCATATGGAGGAAAAGGATTAATATAACCAACTCCCACTGGTTAATGATTAACACTTAGTTGAGCTAAGTTGAGGATTCTCATCGTCGGGATAAATTTTATTTCATGTTTAAGTTAGATTAGTTTGAGACCTTTTTTTTTTAAAAAAAAAAAAATTGATAACAGCAAATGCTGAACATTCCGTCTTAAAGCATAAACATAAAAATAAGAACAAACTCTCATGACAAACATAATACAGGACATATATCATCAACAAAAAATAAATTTGTTACTGTTATGATATCCCTATTTTATTCCAATTAATTATGTATTCTTTATTTTATTTTATTAGTTCTATCAGATGGCAAAAGGAGTCTTCGGCTTCACGCTGTTGTCTTCTCGTTATTAATCCTGAGTCTTCGGCTTCGTATCATTATCTCAATCCGAAGACTATGCCTAAGATCTACGGTTTTGTAAAAAGGATGTCTCTATGCCTAATATTTATGGCTGTATATTCATTTCGGGAGATGTCAGCTCTGGGTCTTCGGCTTCGTATTATTGTCTTAGTCCGAAGACCATACCTAACTCTCTGGGAAGCAAGCTTTGTTTATTATCTTCGGCTTCGTGCATCCATCTTGATCCGAAAACTTGACCTCTTAGGCAAGTGTCTTTGGCTTTATTTCCCCAGCATAATCCGATAACTGTAAGTATTTATTTTGGCTATATTTAAAAGAATCTAAAGTGCTAACATTCCCTTCAGGAGCGCTACTAAAGAGAATGTAAAGTTCACTTAGGATTCACCCTTAAAAAGAAAGAGGGCTCTGGAGCAGGTGGGTTTCTTGGACAAACAGTTATTTTGTTTTGGGTTGTTATAACCACCCACATGGTCCGAGGCCTCAGATTAAACAAATCCCGAGTATAACGATTTTTCCGACAGCCACTACTTACAGTTATGAAGTGGTTACGTCTGTCAACCTCCATAACTGCAAGTAATTACGTTGGAGCCTATAAATGCTGGTAAGAGGGGATACTCAGGAGACTTTTCTTTCTTTTTTCTTTCTTGCTCTCCAAATTCTCCATTCTGCTGTTGCCTGGACTTTTTCTGACTTAGGTATCGGAGTGTCCCCCGCCGGAAAACCTCCGATCAGGGACTTCTTGCAGGTACCGATCGACGGCGATCTGGCGGAAGAACGACTCCATCCGGTCTATTTGGTCCAGCATCAACAGATTGGCGTGCCAGGAAGGAGAACAAATTTGATTCTTCTACTTTGAAGGAGATTTCTACTGGGCAAGAATGGTAAAAGGGAAAGGTAAAAATATTTCCACGAGCCAGGAGCAACAGGCCCCTCCATCAAATGGACCTCCGGTCAATTCTTATCCAGCGGTTCAGGGATCACCGCCCCCCATGATCTTGGTGGAGAAACAGCAATTTGAGAGTCTGGTGAATAAGGTAGAAGCCTTGACAGCGCTGGTGCAGCACTTGCACAAAGCCGCAGCTCAGAAACAAGGCCCTCCATCTGTTCTACAAGCTGATTGTCCATGTGAGAGGGAGCAAGATCAACATCGAGAGATCACCCCCAGCTTCTCACAGATTCGGTCATCTCATGGCCGCCGCATCTCTCCGCCAAATCGACAGGCAGCGGGTCGTGCTGAAAGAAAGAGGGTCCGGCGGTCTCCCTCTGTTTCTTCAAGAAGTTATGTGCCAAAAAATTTAAGGCAGAAGGAGATCAATCAAGAAGTGCAGGAGAAATTCAAGGCCATGCAGGCACAGATAGCAAGAATTTCAGATTTGAGAAGAAATGATGAGGTTGTGACCTTCAACTCTCAACCCCCTTTTTCTGATGACATCATGGATGAAATTATCCCTAGGCACTTCAAGATCCCATAATTGGAAGCCTATGATAGGACTTCGGACCCCCTCGACTATCTAGGGAGTTACAAGGCACACATGATGGTGCAGGGAGCAATTGACACTCTCTACTGTATTGCATTTCCTGCAACCTTGAAGAAATCCGCTCGAATATGGTATTCGAGCTTGCCTCCAAATTCAATTCATTCTTTTGCTGAGTTGGAGCGGCAATTCGTCTCGCACTTCAGGACATGCCAGAGATGCCGTGTAACACAGACAGTTTATTTCTTCTTCAACAACAAGAAGGGAAAAGTTTGAAAGGTTTCGTCCACCGTTTCAATTCAGCTACTTTGGAAATACCTAACTTGAATGAGCATGTGGCCATGTCTGCCTTAAAGAAAGGTTTAAAATTGTTCAGGTTCATTTTTTCCCTGGACAAAATATTCCCAACGAGCTATGCTAAACTGCTGACAAGAGCTCAGAAGTATGCTGCCGCTGAGGAGCAAGCGACAGAGGGGAGACCCCCTCTCAAAAAGAAGAGCACCAGAGAACTAAATGCACCGACATCCTCTAACAATGCTTCGGCTTCCAGGCGCAGCCCCAGGCCTCGACAACAGAACAGCCGATTCGACGCCTATACGCCTCTCAACTTACCCAGGAAAAAGATTCTACTGGAGATAGAGAAAGAGAAATATTTCCAGAGGCCACGTCCCCTAAAGACACCAGCAAAAGCCAGGGACAAAAGCAAGTACTGCCGGTATCATCGAGACCATGGCCATAATACTGAAGAATGCTTCCAGCTTCGGGATGCCATTGAGGATTTAATAAAAAGAGGATATCTGAGAAAATACATCAACCGCCCAGAGTCTCATGCCGAAGCAACTGCCCTCCCAAGAATATTCGAAGAAGCTGATTTGCCTCACCAGAAACCAACCGGAGGAGATGTTGGGATGCTTCACCGGTCTTTGGCATGGAATAAAGAAGCCGAAGAGAATGTGCCGAAGAGGCTCAAAGAAAATAACTCTATTACTTTTACTGATGAAGACATTCAAGATGTACAGCTTCCGCATGATGACCCTGTAGTGGTCTTTGCAGTAATTGCCAAATTTGATGTAAAAAGAATATTAATTGATAATGGAAGCTCAGTTGATGTGTTGCTCTATGATGCTTTTCTTCGGATGAGATTGCTTGGACATGAATTACGAAGATCCCTCGTTCCAATAACTGGTTTTGGTGGAAATCAGGTTGGAGTTGAAGGCAATATGGTCTTGCCCGTGACCTTTGGGTCCGAACCATTTCAAAGGACCCTTCCAATCAATTTTATTGTGGCCAGAACATCTTCAGCTTATAATGCAATCTTGGGACATCCGGCATTGAATACGTTCAGAGCTATAGTTTCGACCTACCATCTGTTGGTCCGTTTTCCTACCAGGACAGGCATAGGAGAAATGAGGGGGGACCAAAGGATCGCTCGCCAATGTCTCATGATTCGGGACAAGCAAATATCCAAATTCGTGGCACTTGACCAACTCGATCTAAGAGATGAATTCGAAGACTCTAGAGAGCCATTGGAAAAGACACTCTCTATACCGTTATCCGAAGACGAGCCAACCAAGCTTCTGCAAATTGGCAGTTTGCTCGATGAAGAGTCAAAGGTAAGGTTGATTTCTTTTCTTCGTGATAACGCTGACATTTTTATTTGGACAGCTTCGGACATGCCCGGAATCCCGCCTGAAGTGATTACCCATCGCTTGGAAGTATCCTCCAATTATAAGCCAGTACGGCAGAAGAAGAGAAATTTTACTCCCGAAAGGCAAAAGGTAATTGATGAAGAGGTTAACAAACTCCTTGAAGCAAACTTCATAAAAGAGGTCCAATATTCGAAATGGCTAGCAAACGTAGTTATGGTGAAGAAATCAAATGGCAAGTGGAGGATTTGTATAGATTATACGGATCTCAACAAAGCATGCCCAAAGGACAGCTTTCCTTTGCCAAAAATCGATCAGCTGGTTGATGCTACGGCTGGTCATCAAATGCTGAGTTTTATGGATGCCTTTTCAGGCTATAATCAGATCCGAATGGATCTTGAAGATGAAGAAATGACTGCTTTCATTACAGAGAAATGACTCTATTGTTATAAGATGATGTCGTTTGGATTAAAGAATGCTGGGGCAACTTTTCAAAGGCTTATCAACAAAGTCTTCAAAAACCAGATTGGAAGAAACATGGAAGCTTATGTTGATGATATGATTGTGAAGAGTTTGCATAAGTCTGATCACATCACAGATCTGAAGGAATCCTTCGATGCTCTCAGACATCATCGGATGAGGTTGAACCCAACCAAATACGTTTTTGGAGTAACCTCTAGGAAATTCCTAGGATACTTGGTTACCAAGCGGGGAATAGAGCTAATCCAAAAAAAATACAAGCTCTTCGAACCATGAGGCAACCTACTTGCAAGAAAGAAGTGCAAAAGCTAACTGGGAGAATAGCCTCTTTGAGCCATTTCATTTCCCGCTCTACAGAATGGTGTTTACCCTTCTTCAAGGCTCTTCGTCAAACTCAAGACTTTGAATGGACAGAAGACTGCCGAATTGCTTTCGACAAGTTGAAGGGATATTTAGAAAACCCACCATTGCTCTCTAAATCCCATGAAGGAGAAATGCTTTATCTATATTTATCAGCCACAGATGAAGTGCTCAGTTCGGTTCTGGTACGAAAAGATGCCAATCATTCACAGAAACCGATTTATTACATTAGCAAGGTGTTACATGAAGCTGAAGTCCGATATCCTAAAGTACAAAAGATCATTTTCTCTCTAGTGGTTGCGGCGAAACGATTTCGGCCTTATTTTCAAGCCCACTCTATTATGGTTCTAACGGATCAACCCTTAAAGGCCATACTTCATTGTCCTGATACTTCGAGGAGAATTGCTAAGTGGGCTGTTAAGTTAGGATAATTTGATATTGAATATCAACCCAGATCGTCAATGCAAGCACAAATTTTGGCTGATTTTATAGCTGAGTGCATATGGGGATCTGAAGAAGACCAATCAAAGGTCGAAAGGGAAAAAGCCGAAGACGATCCAAAGTTTATTTGGATGTTGCATGTTGACGGTGCTTCAAATGCCAATGGATGCGGTGCGGGTTTAATTCTTGCTGGACCCAATGGGCAGGTTATTGAATATGATCTTCGGTTTTCTTTTCAAGCATCAAACAATCAAGCAGAATATGAAGCACTCATTGCTGGACTTAGAATCTCCTAGAAGTTGGAGATCAAGAGGGTCAAAGTTTTTTCTGATTCGCAGCTAGTAGTAAATCAAGTAAAAGGTGATTTCGAAGCTCGAAATCCAAGTATGATCCAGTATCTAGAAAAGGTCTGAAGCCTGGCATCTGGTTTGGAATACTTTGAAATTGTTCATGTGCCAAGAATAGAGAATTCTCGGGCTAATGCTCTTTCAAGACTTGCAACCACCGTACCAGATTCTCTTGGAAGAACTTATGTGGAATATCTTGAAGATCCCAGCATATCGGAATCCCCGGCTGAAATCTGTCAAGTTGAACATGAACTTTCATGGATGGATCCAATTCTCAAATTCTTGAGAAAAGATTTTTTGCCTGAAGATAAGTTGGAGGCTAAACAGCTTCGGTGGGCAGCCTCTTAGTATGTAGTCTTGGACGGAACTCTGTATAAGAGGTCTTTCATGCAACCTTTGCTGAAATGCCTAGGCCCATCCGATGCAAATTATGCGCTCAGGGAAGTGCATGAAGGGATATGCGGAGACCATCTGGGGGAAGATCTTTGGCATACAAAATAATCCGTCAATGTTACTATTGGCCAACTATCCAAAAAGACTCTACGGAATTTGTTCGAAAATGTGATCATTGTCAAAGATATGCCAACGTGCAAAGATGACCTGCCAACCAACTGACTCCATTAACGGCCCCCTGGCCTTTTGCACAATGGGGAATGGATATTCTAGGTCCATTTCCTCCAGCTTCCGGACAACGAAAATTTCTCATCGTGGCCATCGACTATTTCACTAAGTGGGTTGAAGCTAAAGCATTAGCATAAATTACTGAGGCCAAGGTTGAAGGTTTTGTAAGAAATTTCATCATCTTTCATTTCGGGATTCCGTATTCTATTATAACTGACAATGGGAGACAGTTTGACAATCCGAAGTTCAAAAATTTTTGCACCCAGTATCACATTCTGCACAAACTTACTTCGGTAGGGCATCCTCAGTGTAACGGAGAGGCCGAAGTGACCAACAAAACTATCCTGCATGGTTTGAAAACCAGGTTAAATGATGCTAAGGGATCATGGGCTAATGAGCTGAATTCGGTTCTTTGGGCATATCGAACTACTCCCAGAACAGCCACTGGTGAATCTCCATTTCATCTTTCTTATGGCACTGAAGCAGTCCTTCCTGTAGAGGTATCTTTGTACTCTCTTCGGATTGATCACTATGAGGAACCTGAGAACTCTGAACGCCGAAGAGTTGACCTGGACTTATTACAAGGCACACGACTCCAGGCACAATTGAAGATAGCTATATACCAGCAAAAAGTTACAGGATACTACAATACTCGTGTAAAAGAACGGGTCTTTCTCCCTAGAGATCTAGTTCTACGAAAGTTTGAAGTGTCAAAGCCGACAGAACAAGATAAACTCTCTCCTACATGAGAAGGACCATACCGGGTCAAAGAGGTCGTTCGGCCTGGAACTTATCGACTAGAAACTTTGGAAGAGGTTTTGTTACCTCGACCATGGAATATACAAAACCTTCGAAAATATTATCAATAAAGGCTTCATTCAAGGTCATTAATACAGATTCAATCTGTTTCTCTTCACTCAGATTGAACAAATCCCGAGTGTAACGACTTTTCCGACAACCACTACTTACAGTTATGAAGTGGTTACGTCCGTCAACCTTCATAACTGCAAGTAGTTTCGTTGGAGCCTATAAATGCTGGTAAGAGAGGACACTCGGGGGACTTTTCTCTTTTTTTTCTTTTTTGCTCTCGAAATTCTCCATTCTGCTGTTGCCTGGACTTTTTCTGACTTAGGCATCGGAGTGTCCCCGCCGGAAAACCTCCGGTCAGGAACTTCTTGCAGGTACCGGTCGACGGCGATCCGGCGGAAGAACGACTCCATCCGGTCTATTTGGTCCAACATCAACAGTTACAAACAGAAAATAAGCATAAATAAAGAATAAGCATATACCAAGCAAACCAATATACAAAAATATATAATAGACATAAACATAGCATTAAGTTGGCAACACCAACAAAATAGTTGAGAGACAAGGAAACTAGGTGGCCTCTAACCCAGGTGCTGCAACATTTGTATAAAAAATGCTTTGACATTGAGATGATCAGATGATCTGTCCATGAAAGCCCAATCTGAAAATTTGGGATTTTGAGTTCCCCTGTTTCTTCCTTCCTTCATGCTGCAAGCATAGCTTTGTCCCCCTTGTAGCCCACTCCACCCCAATCACCTGCAGAATAGCAACAAAATATTGGTGGATATCATCATCGGGTGTCCAAGAAATATCACCATGCATTGCCAGTTTGGCAATGAAGTCAGTGCTTAATTGGCTTCTTGCAAAATGCAAGAACAATGGATGTTAGTACAATTAGCCTTCCATTATAGGATATCTATGATGCACGTTGTTGTTATTACAATTTTTGCCTGTAAGAGAATATTTAACATAAACATAATCTCCCTCTATAAATATATTAGCATAATTGAATTAAAGCACGATGGCTTTGATCCCCATCCAGGCAGCCATTAATTCAGTCTGATGCATAGAGACTTTGCACCCTTTTTCCAACTGCAGAAATGAATTGAGCATTTGAATTAGCAACAGAGACATTATACTTTATAAATGCTACATTAAAATTAACTTTAATGCTTTCATAGGAAGCAAGTAATTAAGTAATTAAAGAAGACATACCTCTATCCAAAGTGGACAGAGTAGAGTTATCCCAATGCCTTGATGAAGAATTAAAGTTATCAGAATTGCTCAATGTATCATGTTCTACCCTTCTTATTAGTTGTCTTGGAGATTGAGTTAGATATTGAAAAACTCTCTCATTATGCCCCATTTAGAGTAGCCAAGCACCGATTGCTAATAGGGCTTGCTTCCTCTTATTGCTTCCTGTGTCGGATAAAATATCTATAAATGTAGTTAAAGAGTTAGGGACTAGGTCCATAGAATATATATTTGATAGTTGACACCAATAATCTTGAGCATAAGCGCATTGCAGCAAAATATGATTACCATCTTCCAGGGCACTTGAACTTAAATCGCAGTAAGGAGAGGATAAAGGAATAATTTCTCTTTGAGCTAGGAGGGCCTTACAAGGAAGCTTGTGCAAAGAAGTTTGAGGCCTTATTATTATAGGAATAAACCTTGGGTGGCAGGTAGTGCATATGGAGTGTTTATTTGGCCCACATTATATTGGCTTGGCAACCTAGCATTTAATTGTCTCCCGTTTATGGAATAACTTTTCTGAGTTATTCTAATCTCCCAGTCCCACATGAAGGATTTTTCGTGTGTATGAAATTGTTACCCCATAGTCTATAGTATCATTTGTAGTATCATAAATGAGGTCCTTGGTTGAATGGGGCCAATATAGAGATGACAAAATATGCCTTGATCAGTCAATCCACCTTATATTCACTCCATCTTAAATAAATTTAGATTTGGATTAAATAGGTCGAATCGTAAACGGGCCAACTTATTTAACTTATTTAAATATTTAGATTGGATTCAGGTTTTAATCTTTTAATCTGTTTAACTCATTTATTATATGGATTGGATCAGGTCTATCCATTTAAACATTCAGCTAGTTTTCACTTAAAAAGAAGTGGCTATTTAAAATTCAAATGTGAGCTTGTAGACTAGCTATTCATTTTCGTAAGATCACATCAACTTTAGATCAATTATCACATGATCTAATGTCTCTCTTCCAGCCTTCCAAGTTTCGATCCCTCCTATTTAGCCATTTGGGGATTCTAGACCGTTTTGAAGCCTTTGCATTTCTAATTCCTATCAAGCATTGATAAGAGCTAGGTTGCCAGAGGCTATGGAGATCGTCCGAGCCATCAAAGTCCATAGGCAATGAAGGTGGTGGAGCATTGATTCAAGATCCAAAGAGATGGAGGTTTGGGGCCCTCCCCTCTTCTCTCGCCACCCTCAAGGCTCAAAATCTTCTTGTCACGCCCTGATCTGATGCCTGAGCCAGGCATGCATCAGACGGCTACATATCCTTAGGATTAAATTCTATCGAATATGCAAGGCCTATCCTTCAATATAACATCAGGGCAATGATAAAAAATGGATTCACTAAATTTTTATTTATTTTTATAGCATTTCAATCCAAACTAACAGATGAACGAAACTTGACTAAAAATCCAAGATACAATGTAAGTATAGTTTAACTAAAATTTAAAATAAAACATGAACTAAAAAACTAAACTTCTAAATCCTAACTCCTTACTAAGTGGTCTCAAAGCCCGATTGATCTTCCGGATCTGTAACAAAAATAATAGAAATATGAAGTGAGCTTTACAGGCTCAGTAAGTTATCATCACCTCCAATATATGTATAAATATATCAATCAATAATTTGCAAACATAACAAATCATACATAACAGAATAACCAGTTTAAGACAAAATAAAATACAACATCATGCTGATATGTATATTTAATTACCAAACAATACAACCATGGATGACCAACCATTTTTACTTTACTCTCCTAGTCCCTCTAACTATGGCCACGATCGGTTTACGGCTAATCTCGAAAAAGACTAGATCCTGACTATACATATCGTCTACATGTCATGTACCAGTGATCGTCCCATTAGAGGCCCGGAAGGAAACTAGCTCTGATATCATACAAGAAATCATGCATCCTCAGCATGTGCCAGCGATCACCCTACATGACTAAAATCAAAAGAAAATTAGCTCCTGATTACACATACCATCCACCGGTCATGTATCAGTGATCGCCCCATTGGAAGCCCAAAAGAAGATTAGGTCCTCGTGTGATCATAGTCAGACTAAAGAACGATAACATCAACACATAATAATTTATGCAATTCAATGTAGATTAATTTATGCTATACATATTTAACATTTCATAATATTCACAACATACCATAGAGCATATTTAGCATATAATACTAGAGGTCAAGGTAACTTGAAAAAACTCTATCAATATATTACCTATTCAAGTCTGAACTTTAATACTGCTCTATCGACTAGAAAGATGAAAGCACTGGCAAGATTAATCATGTAATTAATTTTCTATCTAAAATAAACTAGCATAGGAAAAATGGTTCTTAGTCCAATATGGATCTCAGCTTAAATCACTAAAAAATTGGTTCAAATTTTATTATTATTTTTGACATTTTGTTCCTTCTCTCTCCTCTTTCTCTCTCCTCTTCCTCTCTCTTCTCTCTTTTCTCTTTCCTCTCTACTCTTTCTATCTCCTCTCTCTTTCTTCTCATCTTTCTCTCTCCTCTTTTTTTCTTTTCTCTCTCTTCTCTCCTGTCTCTCTTCCCTCTCTTCTTCTTTCTCTCTCCTCTCTCTTTTTTTCTTCTTTCTTTTCTTTTTCTTTCCTTCTTCCTTCTTTTCTTCCCCTAGCTCCCTTCTTAGTCTAGCCTGAGCAAGCCTTCCATGCTCTGGCAAGCCGGAAGGGGGCGGCGGCCACCAGAGGTTAATCAGATGAAGCAGGAATGGGGGTCGGCGGGCACATCCATAGCCATCTTGGACACCGACAGAAAATTGAAAGAGGAACGAGAAGAAATCTATCCCATGCCACCCGAAAAGCTATAAATCAAGAGTTGAGGGAAAAGAAAATTTACTGGTGACAGTTCAGGAGCGGTTGGCCACCGGAGAGGGAAGAAGATCGATGGAAATCTCGGTGATGAGGGAGGATTTTAAAGAAAAAATCGATAGGATTTTTCTCGTTATACAGGGAAGAACCTCGATTGATCGGAAGCCTGCCCTTCCACAATGCTCCACCGGTCAACTCCAACTCCCCCATGGCCTCCCTTTTGAGTTCTCCGGTGAGCTCATCGATGCGATAAATAGGGGCTCTGTCCCCTGCTTTTTTTCTATTTTTTGAATTGAAGTCGGCAGCCTTTGCCGACTTTAGCCCAGGCAGCCCAATTACAAGTTAGGCTTCACATTCTCCCCTCCTATAAAAAAAATCTCGGCCTTGAAATTTAACATACCTAATTCATGAAATAGCTGAGGATATTTGGCATGCATAGACTCTTCAAGTTCTCAAGTCGCTTCTCGCTCTGAATTGTTGCTCCACTATACTTTGACATAAGAAATTATATGTCGTCATAAAACATGTTCCTTCCCGTCTACAATTCTCACTAGTTACTCTTCATAGGATAGATCTCTTAGTTGAAGTGGTCCAACCTCAAGCACGTGATTAGAATCATGTACGTATTTTCTTAGCATGAATACATGAAATACATTATGAACTCAGTCAGTGATGGTGGTAAGGCAAGACAGTAAGATACTGCCTCAACCTTCTCCAAGATTTCAAAAGGTCTCACATACCGAGAGCTTAATTTACCTTGCATCCCAAATCTCATCACTTCTTTAGTAGGAGATACTTTGATAAACATGTGATCTGCTACTTGAAATTTCAATTCTTTTCTTCTATTATCTGCATAGCTCTTTTGTCAGCTCTGAGCTGAAAGAAGCCGCTTCCTAATAAGCTAAATTTTCTTTGTTATTTGCTGAATAATTTCTGGTCCTATGAGTTTTATTTCACCAACATCATCCCAACAAACAGGAGTCCTACACCGTCTTCCATAGAGAGCTTCAAAGGGAGCTATTTGAATAGAAGCTTGATAACTGTTATTATATGCAAACTCCACCAATGGTAAATATTCCTTCCAAGATCCCTTGAGGTCCAATATGCACGCTCTTAACATATCTTCTAGGGTTTGAATAGTTCTTTTTGATTAGCCATCCGTCTGGAGATGAAAAGCTGTACTAAATTCCAACTTGGTCTTCATGGTTTGATATAAAGTTTTCTAAAATTATGATACAAATCTTATATCCCGATCAGATACAATTGATACTGGGATACCATGGAGTCAGATAATTTCATCTATAGATAGCTTAGCTAACCTCTCCTAGGAAAAAAATTAACTTTGATGGGCAGGAAGTGTACTAACTTAGTCAATCGATTCACAATCACCAAGATGGCATCAAATTCTTTAAAAGTTCTTGGCAAACTAGAAATAAAGTCCATCGTGATATGTTCCCACTTCCATATTAGAATGGTAAGGGGCTGCAATGGTCCTGCAGGCCTTTGATGTTCAGCTTTTACTTTTTGATAGTTAAGTATTGGACAACATATAATGCTATCTCTCTTTTCATACCACTCTACCATAAGTTATCTCGAAGGTTCCTATACATTTTTGTACTTCCTGGATGCATAGTATAGGTAGAATTATAAGCTTCTCTCAATATTACTTTTTCAAGCTTGCATCATTCGAAACACACAATCTATTTCCAAACCTTAAGGATCCATCATCATGAATTCTAAATTTTGTTGCCACTCTTGATTGTATCTTCTCTCTAATTCTTTGTAATTCTAGGTCACTTGTTTGAGATATTTTAATTTTATCAATCAAAGTAGGTTGTACATTTAGAGCATAGAGCTATATTTTAGAATTCTGCAACCGTATTTCGATATTTAATTTTCCAAGATCTTGAAGAATATTCTTTTGCGAAGTGATCAAAGCTGCTATATTACCTCCAGACTTTCTACTTAAAGCATCAACCACCATATTTTCTTTTCCTGGATGGTAGTTAATTGTTAAATCATAACCTTTATAAGCTCCAATCATCTTCTTTGCCTCAAATTTAATTCCTTTTGAGAAAATGGATATTTAAGACTCTTATGATCCATAAATATTTCACAAGGTACTCCATATAAATAGTATCTCCAAATTTTTAATACTAATACTACTGCTACTAACTCCAAATCATAGGTAGGATAATTCTACTCATGGAATTTCAACTGTCGGGAGGCATATGCTACTACTTTTCCATTTTGCATAAGGACACATCCTAATCCCTTTTTAGATGCATCACTAAAAATAATGAAATCTCTACTTCCAGATGGTATGGTAAGGATAAGAGCCGGTACTAAACACTTTTTTAGTTCTTAGAAATTCTCGGGCCATTCAAATTTTGTTCCTTTATGAGTTAACTGAGTTAAAGGTACTACAATGCGAGAGAATCCCTTTACAAATCTTTAGTAATATCCAACTAACCCAAGAAAATTACAAACCTTTGTCACATTGTTTGGTTGATCTCAATTCACAATTGTTTCTATCTTTATCGAATCAATAGCTATGCCATTTTTAGATATTATATGTCTAAGAGAAGAGATGCTCTCAAGTCAAAATTGACATTTCTTTAATTTTGCATATAATTTTTGTTCTCTTAATATCTGTAATATTATCTTCAAATGTTCATCATGTTCTTTATGATTTTAGGAATATACTAAACTATCGTCTATAAATACAACTATACACTGATCCAAATAAATCTTGAATATTTTTTTCATCATATCCATAAAAGCTGCGGGAGCATTTGTTAATCTAAATGGCATGACTAAAAATTCATAATGTCCATATGTAGTCCAAAAGGTTGTCTTAGAAATATCATCAGTCTTGATTTTTAATTGGTGATATACGGATCGTAAATCAATTTTTGAAAATACTTGAGCACCTTGCATCTGATCAAAAAGATCATCAATTCTTGTAAAGGATACTTATTTCAAATTGTCAACTTGTTCAACTCTCTATAGTCAATACAAAATCTCAAGTTTTCATCCTTCTTCTTGACAAAGAGTACTGGAGCACCCCACGGTGAGACATTATGCTAGATAAAATCCTTATCAAGTAGTTCCTGGAGTTGCTTCTTAAGCTCCTTTAATTCAGCTGGAGCTATTCGATAAGGAGTTTTAGAGATAGGTTTTGTGCCAGGTAAGATCAATCGCAAATTTTATTTTTCTATCAGAAGGTAATCCTGGCAATTCTTCTAGAAATACATCAGGGAACTCCTTCACCATCGAATATTCTCCAACTTTATTTCTCTTTGCTGAGAATCTATTGCACTAGCTAAAAAATCCATGCAACCCTTTCTCAACATCCGACAAGCTTGCATAACATAAATAATTTTGGTAGAAACATTCGCTCAACTGCTAATGAAGTTAAAAGATTCTTGTCCTGGAATCTGAAAGATTACTTTCTTTTCGAAACAGTCCGTCATGGCATGATAAGAAGAAAGCCAATCCATTTCTAGAATGATATCAAATTCTTTCATCTCTAGTACCATTAGTCGGATACAAGATCATGATCTCCGATGCTTAGAGTGCAAGATGGACAAATCATATTCACCATAATAATACCCCCATTTGGAGTAGTCACACATTTCATAATTTAATTTTTCAGGCATAATATTAACCTTCTTAGCAAATCTAAATGAAATAAAAGAATGTATCATCCCAGAGTCAATTAAGATAAAAGCATATATAGGTGCCATCTTAACAATACCTATCACTATAGCATTCGATGCCTGAGCATCCTGCTGGGTCTGGCATAAACACAGGCTTGTATCTTCGATTTTGGACATCCTCCATACCCCTGCTTTGAGGGTTGGCCTTGATAAAAAGCTGATGCATGCTGGATAGTCTGAGCAGGTGGTCCAGATACATTCAAAAAAGATTACTAATAATCAGTGTTCTGACAGAGTAGTGATGCGGGACAGTTAAACGAATAATAAAAACGGGAATTAATATTTTTTTTTATATATTTTTAGATTTTAGAAAGAGAGCTCAAAGGAAATAGTAAAGGAAACTAACAAGTCCATTACTTGCACTAGTAAACCTATAAAGCAATTAAAAAAAACATGACCTGGTGGTTGAGAAACCATCATAAACTAGGATTTATTCAACGATTCAGAATTTATGAGAATGAAAAGGTTCGGTGTTACCAACATAGATCGCTCTCTCGATGTAGATTCTACATGGCTCTCAAGATTGTAGAGTTGGGAGTTCAAGATCTTGCTTTCGGGCTCCGATTTTTCACACGATGCCGGTTCTGAGGCAAGAATACTAGATCTGGATTGTTGGTCACCTGCAAAATACTCAGCAAAGGAATTCAAGTTAGAAATCAACAATGAA
This sequence comes from Areca catechu, assembly GCA_021397845.1. Taxonomy (NCBI): domain Eukaryota; kingdom Viridiplantae; phylum Streptophyta; class Magnoliopsida; order Arecales; family Arecaceae; genus Areca; species Areca catechu. Next base: position 1,028,992 of record CM038049.1, on the reverse strand, counting down.
AAGGAAAGAAGGAAAAGAAAGGGTTCGAAGCGATGGTTGAGTCTTCTTTTTGGCTGGATAAGTAGGGCATCACACCTCGCAATGCTCCAAAGAAATAAAGGAAGGGCCTCACACCCCGCGATGCATACAGCAAAGGAAGATTTCGACATAATGTCTTTGTATTTCAAAATAATTTCATGAATTACAAGGGGGGCTGGTGGGGTATTTATAGATCCCAACCAGTGAAGTAAGGGACTCAAACAACATAACCATGGATGGCCAATCATTTGTACTTTACTCTCCTAGTCCCTTTGACTATGACCACGATCGATCCGTGGCTAACTCCGAAAGAGACTAGATCCTGACTACACATACTGTCTACCAGTCATGTGCTAGTGATCGCCTCACTAGAGGTTCGGAAGGAAACTAGCTCTAATATCATATGAGAAATCATGCATCCTTAATATGTGCCAGCGATCATCCCGCATGGCTAAAATTAAAATAAAACTAGCTCCTGACTACATATACCGTCCACCGATCATGTACTGGTGATCGTAGTCGGACTAGAGAGCGATAACATCAATACAATAATTTATGTAATTCAATGCAGATTAATTTATGCTATACATATTTAACATTTCATAATATTCACAACATACCATATAGCATATTTAACATATAATACTAGAGATCAAGATAACTTACTTAAAAGAACCCTATCAATATATTGCCTATTCGACTCTCAACTTTAATATTACTCTATCGACAAGAAAGATGAAAGTCCTGGCAAGATTAATCATATAATTAATTTTCTATCTAAAATAAACTAGTAAAAAAATGGCTCTTAGTTCAACCTGGATCTCGATCTAAATCATTAAAAAAACCGGTTCAAATTTTATTATCATTTTGACATTTTTTTCTTCTCTCTCCTATTTCTCTGTCCTCTTTTTCTCTTCTTTCTCTCTCCTCTCCCTCTCTCTTCTCTCTTTCTCTCTCCTCTCTCTTTCTTCTCTCCTTTCTCTCTCCTCTTCCTCTATCTTCTCTATTTCTCTCTCCTCTCTCTTCCTCTCTTCTTTCTCTCTCCTCTCTTTTTTTTCTTCTTACTTCTTTTCTACTTTTTATTTCCTTCTTCCTTTCTTTTCTTCCCCCGACTCCCTTCTTGGTTTGGCAAGAGCAAGCCTTCTATGCTCTAGCGACCCGGAAGGGGGCGGCGATCCATCGAAGGCTAATCGGATGTAGTAGGGATGGGGGTCGACCGGTGCATTCATGGCCGTCCCGGCCACCAGTAGAAAACCGAAAGAGGAATGATAAGAGATCTATCCGATGCCACCCGGAAAGCTATAAATCAAGAGTTGAGGGTGAAGAAAACTTACCGGCGACTATCCTGGACTAGTCGGTCATCGGAGAGGGAAGAAGATTGATGGAAATCTCGGTGATGAGGGGGCTTTTTTAAAGAGAAAATTGATAAGATTTTTCTCGCCGTACGGAGAAGAACCTCGATCAATCGAAAGCCTGCCCCTCTATGATGCTCCACCGGTCGACTCCAACTCTCCACGGCCTCCCTTCCGAGTTCTCCGGCGAGCTCATCGATGAGATAAACAGGGGCTCTGTCTCCTATTTTTTTCTGTTTTTCGAATTGAAGTCGGCAGCCTTTACCAACTTTGGCCCAAGCAGCCCAAATGCAAGATGGGCTTCACAACTCTACTTCCCTATTCTCTTTCTTCTTCAGTATCTCTCTTTTTTCTTGGCTAGGGCAACAATATCGAGACCGAACCAGAGATGAGAGAAACTAGGGAGTGGAGAAGCAAGGGTCGGTGGTCGAGAGCGTAGTCGAGGGTGGAGCTAAAGGTGGTGAGAGAATGGGTCAGGCAGAGTTGGAGGCAGCAAGAGAGAGGGCTAGAGAGGGTGAAGATTCGCATAGGTCAAGCAGAGCTGGAGGTGGCTAAAGCACGAGTCACGTAGATTCTGAGGTGGCCCGAGTGAAGGCCAGAAAGGACAAATATTTGGCTAAGAGCAAAGGCAAGAGAGATTCAGAGGTAGGGTTTTTTTATTTTTCTTTATTTTTCTAAAAATATGTCATAAACGAGATAGAATTTTTTTAATAAATTAGGTCATTTATAATAAATTGGATCAGGTAATCTATTTATTAAACAAGATATGTTCAAGTTTTAAAACATGATATGTTTAATAAATAGATCGAATTTAGATTTTTTTTTTTTTTTTTTTTGAACTCGATCCATATCTGATCTGGTTGGTTTATACAAAACCCAGATCTATCCTGGTTGCCATCCCTGGGCCAATAGATTTTCTGTCTTTTTGTTGGCATCCCCCTCTAAAAAGGTTGCTCAAGTGGGAGGTCTGAACTTGTAATGAAATCTCCAGTAACATGAAAATATTCACGAGGATTCTTGCCAGCACCGCCACCGTAACCGTCCAAAAACGAGCGCAGCAACGAGCAAACAAATTAATGCTAGTTCACGTGGAAGAAATAAGTCCAACGTGATCGAGAAGACCCGCAACTTGCTGTACGAGAATGTTACAACCTAAAAAAACCCATGTAACCTTTTTGACACGTTGGCTTCAATCTCGTCCCATCCGTCGCCCCGACCAGGCTAGATCGAGTAACAGCAGCAGCAAACAAGTCCGAGTTTTCCCACATATTTAACACATTGGACCTGCTTTGCTCGTGGCTCATTCATGATCTAACAGTTAATTTTAGTTAATGTAACACAATTTCATGCCGAATGAATTTGGACAGGAATCTATCCAACATCTCCAAGCATTAAAGATAAAAAAATTTATTAAGAAAAACCCGGAGTCGTAGAATTTATTCTGCTCTAAACAATGTATTGTAATGGTACAATAATCATAAAATATATTATCCTGATAGATATGCTTTAAAGGCTGACAAGTAGATCGATATTTCAAGACATGGTGGCTCCAAAAATATTCAGTCTTTGTTAACCAGAAAAAAACTTTCACAATCTTCTGGCCGAAAGTAAAATTACATATAATTCCATCAGGTAAGCAATGTTTATAAATATATTCACTGCAACAACATATGTATTACTCTTTCTAAGTATTATTAAATTTGATCTGTTTAGTATTCAAAAAGATTAGAGGCGAATTAAAACTGTTAGATCAAGCAAGATTTGCACTATCACCAACCCACAAGAAAATAATCCTACCCCAACTAATAGAGGCTTAGCATTAGATAATAGCATTCGTCGATAATCACCTTCGAAAGTTTTATCTTCATGGAAGTCAGCATCACCATCAGATAATCCAAAATGCATCGCCCATGCCATTGTTGGTGGAAGGACTCCGTACAATATTATCATGCAATAACCACCCTTAGAAGCAATAAATCATGATATTGTTCTAAAAAAACAAAAAACAAAACAACAACAGCAGCAACAAAACGATATATGCCGAGTGACAACTTTGAAAAAGATAAAGCAATACAAAGAAGACAAATAAATACAGAGCATACAAACAATTATGCAAAATGGTTATTGAACTAAACTCGTAATGACTTATGCAATCACAAAAGAGGAAACAATTAAAACATTATAACATCTAGTCATTTCATTAAATGTGTCAAAACTGATGATATTATCAGATCCATGTGTACGCCATATCTTTCTAGAACTGGCTAATTAATCTGTTGATCTTGATTTTGATCCATTGACTGTGGAGATTGCATTCATTGACTTTTATCTAATTATGAAGGCTCCTTTTTTAATCATGGATGGTTTTTCCCCCTTCAATTTCTTGAAAAGCGTACAATCAAAAGATCTGACACTTCAAAATTCTTAATCATGCAAAATAGCAGTTGTCCTATCAGATGAACGGTTCCTGATGAAGAAGGAACTCTAAGTCATTAGAATGAAACCATGCACTAGGTCACTTATATCGTGATTACTAATATCAGTTCGATGTAGGAAGCACAAAAAATATGGATTCTGCTTCATTCTTCTTCTTCTTCTTCTTTTTTGAGTGGAAAGGGAAGCAGGAGAACTGCCAATGCTTCATTCTTGATACATGCTATGACATTGTGGTCAACAGGAATTATACGGCAAGAATATATTATGGAGGATATGCCTAAAACATGAAGGAAAAAATATCAAACGACAAGGAATCATGACATGTATATTGTCGATAATGCATGTAAATTTGGGGGAGATTAATCATTGTTGCAAGTTTAAGAATTCATATAGGCTACAGAATTAAATTGCTTCACCAATATTGGTACTTCAAGAGCACTTACTGCAATGTCTGTCGCTACTGAAAATGCATCCGGCACTGTTGTGGAGATGAGCATGGATGGGAAAATCACTAGCGAGGTTGCCAAAAGGCCAAGCTTGCCATCCTCCCACCGTTCTCTTGCATTACAGTCTCCAGTCCTAGCACCTTCTAGCTTATCCTAACACCATGAATGCCAACAAACTTTATCAAAGAAGAGCTATAAGTGCGCAAAATCTTTGAAGGTCGCTCTGAAATGTTCTTTGCAAGCTTGAAAACATGCTATCACATTTCTCTATAAATGAATAGGCAAAAAGCACAAAAATGGGAATTTGCTCATGAAATCATGAATAGAACTATAGAGTTTTGGATAAATGCAAAACATCATAAACATTCAAAAAGTCATTTGGATGATTTAGCAACCGCCAACAAGTGTTTGTAATCTTATGATGCCCCTGGGTTTAAAGAATACTATTGTTTTTAAAGTTTTTATGACAACCTATCTATCCAATCAATTCATAGTTTGGCCAAAAAAAGAAAGAAAGAAAGAAACGTTCAACTTACTTCTTTTTGAGCTGAAGTGAAAACAGAGAGATTGATGAGTTGCTCGATAAAGAATTGAGAGAATCCAAGGAGAGTGCCAATTAGTGATGTCCCAACTGCAAGAAGTGAGAATGCCTCTACCATAGGCAACATGCTGCTCCATCTTCCAATAGAATAATTTTTTACTTTTAGTGTCTCCAAGTATTAAGCACCAAAGAAATAGATGCCAACTACATGTCACTTTTAAAATTACATACCTACTGGTGAAATGCTCTAGTTGTTGATAAAAAGTTGATAAAGTTTGCACATTCTAGAACGTTGAAATCTCATTTTTTTGGCTTTTTCCTGACTACCAATGCAGCGCCAACATATAATATCTTATGCATTGAAAGCATAGCAATTAGATCATGTTAAATTTTAGGGTAAGTCACTCAATATTTTATGCAATAATAGACCAGAGAATGGAACAAGTCAGTCATGCTCGAGCTCCCTAGTATTTTTCTTTTGACTCAAGCAAGCCCACTTAGTCCCTCAGACAAGTCATGTATTTTTCTGAATAAGTAAAAGAACTCTAATATCAAAAGACAGAATGGACGAAAAAAGTTAAAATTAGTAAGAAAAATTATAAGTTCTAGAAATTTGTCCATAAGTAGAAGCTTAAATATAGCTCGTGATCTGACATACTTGTTTCAATCCTTCATGCTAGCAGAACTTTTTGATGATTAGAGGTGGATGTGTTTTAATCAACAACTAGATGTTTAAATACTTCCCTAGCTAGAAGTATTCAACTAAAAAGCACTTGTCCAACTTAAAACTATCTCATCAAATTCAAGAGCATATTATTTAATTACGTTAAGAATAACAAGTAAAAAAAATAGCAAACTACCTTACATAAATAATGACAACCATACCTCAAAGGGAGGATAATGTTTTGAACAGACAAAGATAGTTTTGTAGAAATTTATCTTTTGCACGTATGATTTCTTTATTCTAATACCGATATAATATTGAAGCATAGTAAATAAAATTTACTTAGATGATGCGTGCCATGTAATTTGCATATGCCATGTATTTTTTGTAAGGTAAGTCCTTGTGTGAATTGTTGTAAATTTGTTATAAATCAATTAAGATCGAGCCTATGGGTTGCCTTAACATGGCTTCACTCAAATTGGTCATCATTTTGGTCACTTTTCATATTTTGTTCTGCTGTAGCTTTTATTTTTATTTTTTTTTTTTTTAAAAAAAGGCTATTACTACCTTATAAATATAGAACACAAATAAACAAGCTATTACTATCTTATAGATTTTGTATTTTGTTTTTATGTTTTGATAGGAGGTCTTCTTCTTCTTCTTTTTCCTTTCTTTTTTTTTTTTTCCTTCCCATGAAATTTGGGCTGGCCCACTCCAAAGCTATCATCATTTTTTTTTATGAATATAGACCTAGACCAATCTGCAAATTCATAATTTTGTTGATTGTACCAGCCCAATTTACAAATTCAATTGGATTTTTAGCCTAATCATCCAAATAGGTTTCTAAGATTTGTGATGATTGAAAAGTCCAGTCCAGCTGTTCTGACAAATATTTTCTTATGAGATAGCAAGATGTGATAGCCGTCGAGTATTCAGATCGAGGGAGGAATTGGCTCCAAAATGGCCTCGATCATTTATTTTTTAGGTTTTTCATGCAATCTGTGGATCTCATTAATGGGCACAAATGAAGAAAAATGGTTACTACCTTGTAAGCAAGTCGAGGGGGTCAGCACCATCAAAATGTGAGGAGAGACCGAGCGCAATATCATCCCAAACAAGCATAGAGAGCAACGGAACGAGACTGCCTAATATTATGGAGAACCTTACTCGCGGAAGATCACCACCAAGATATGCACAAATAACTGCGGAATCAAAAGTTACCACTGGCTCCATGTACATGCCGTCGCTAGCTACTTCATGTTTAAACCATTTCAGTTACCAGGTGCGATGTCATGATACACGAGTGAGAAGATGATCACCGGGATTGTTGTTGGAACCTTCTCCCAGTTGGATATCGCCATTGGATATGATCCACCACCAAACGAGATGGCCACAAACTCGATGGTCGCCAATAAACCTGTAAACATAAGAATGAATGAATGAATGAATAGATCTTTTATCGAGAAGGTGGGGGAGAGGGGAGGGGGAACCCAAAAATATTGTAGGCAAACCTATCATGGAAGCTGTCAACCAACGATTTACTTGATCCGTTATCCGATTCCCCTCGAGTAATACGAGGAGTGCCATGAGGAGAGTGAAAAGGTTGCCCGAGAGGGAAGCAGGGAGGTCGACCAAGCGGGAAAGGACTTCCCCTGACTTGGACGTGTAGGCCACCATGGAAGTATTAAGCCAAGAAAAGGTAGGTGATCGTGGCCAAGTTCCCTCCCCACTCTCCCAGGGTGTCTTGGGCCATCGTCCTAAGAGACAGGACCTCCAGATCACCCCCTTGCCCCTCGTCTTTCCTCTCCTTCTTCCTCAATTGGATGTTTATTTCGGCTAGAAGCAGGGCCTCGATCACCAGAAAGTCCCAGCATACGATCATGGATACCGCACCGGGAATGAAACCCTGCATCATATTGGCGTTCGATTTCAGAATTTGACCGCACCGAGCTAATTTAGGCTATAGAGTTTATAAATAGAATACATTTCTTCAAGGAACGAGAGAAGAAAAACAAAGAAAAAAGGGTTCCTGATCAATCTCGATCGTTGATCGATCATTTTTTGTTTTCGTAGGTGGGGTGAAAACCTCTGATCATGATCCGTTTCAAAAATCTCTTAGACACACATTATTCTTTTTAATATAAATTTCATTTTTGGATATATTATACAAGGAATATAATCAAATAAAATTACTTAGATTGTCTAAATCGAAATCCAGTTGGGTAATTATATGTTATCGTACATGTCTTGATGGCAAAAAAGGGGGGGAAAAAAAAAAAGCAATAATATTCCTGTCATATACAAGAGAGAACGGAGAGAGAGAGATTACGGCAGGAGAGGTTTTCTGAGGGAGAGCAAGGATTCCTGAGCCAATGCTGGTTCCGACGATCAACGACACTGCACCAACGATGGTTCCCTTCCTTTCCGAGCTTTTGGCACTCGATGTCTCCGGGGGATCATCCGAGGTTGCTTCGGCTTTTGCTATCAACAGCTTTCTCTTAGTCATGACCGTCAAATTCTCGCTACGAAGCTTGATCATCGAGCAGACGCAGTAGCTGCCAAAAAAGAGCAGCTCGTATACCAGATGCCATCGATATATAGAGACTGGAGGAAGTTAAATGCAGGGGGAAATGGGAACATACTGCTTCATGTCGATGTACGTTGCTGTGCTTTGCCGGTTAATTGGAGTCCTAAATGCCCTTGGGTTGGAGAAGATTTGATAGCTCTTCCAATAGGAGGAAGTCATGGATCCGATGCCCATAAGGACCATCAGAGAAGAAAGGGAGGGAGGCGAGGGGGATATTCATAAGAGATTCTGTCATGTATGGGACTTGGAGAATCGCCGATAGATAAATATCTAGGGAGGTGGGTCCCCAAAAAAAAAAAAAAGGGGTGCGTGGTCATAGAAATTTTTGGGAAGAAAAGATATATTTATTAAATATTTCTTTTGAAGCGATAAGATATAGGATGGGAAGCTTATGGATATGTATCTTTAATTTCCGCTCCTCTTTATATAGCTTTTCTTATATTTATCATAGCTTTCGTTTCCTTCGCCTCGATTTATTCAAGATGTTTAACCATGATTTCCTTTTTTTAAAAAAAGGAAAATTTCGTTTGAGACGTTTAATGAATTCCTTATAACTTATTTTTACAGTGATATTCGGATGCCTAGCGAATAGATTTAACTGAATTGTGGAGCATCTACGAGGACTCAAAGATGGAAGTGTTTTTAATCAAAAAAAAAGAGATGGAAGTGTTCGATTGTGCAAATACTTCAACATCGGGATTTAAAAAGCGTTTGATGTCCAAATAACCTTTTCTCAAAACAAAAAAAAGGGGTAAAAAACCGTTTCTGACAGCACCACAACTGGAGAGGATGGCTCGGAGATTTCAACAGACTACAATCCAAACTTGGCACGGTGTCACGAGAGACATCGTTCAAACCATCAATTCCGCGGCAGCTGTCCAGGACTGCTTAAAACTCCCGTAGGATGTTTCATGTCCGAAGAGCAGCACATTGTTCTATAAACATTCCAAAAATGAAATATCTCTGAATGGCAATGTAGAGATAAAATAATTGCAAATACGCTATCACACCAGGTAAGATAGATGAATGAAGAAAAATTACACGAGAGCACAGGAGTCGATCCACTCAGAAACAGTATAATAGGAGAACGAGCAAGGTTTAGAGAGAGGAGAAGATTTGAGTAGGGGACCGTACGGAAAAACGCATGCATTTATTGTAAAATGTTTAGAAAACAACGGCGGACCGCAGCAACGAAAATAATTCAATCCTACCGGTAGCATGCTTCCAACATACAGTTGACGTATCAGCACAAGGCTACTAGAAAATTGTTTTGGTATATTGGAGAACAAAACCAACGACAGATCGCAAGAACAAATGCAGTTCAATCCTGCTGGTAAAATACTCACAATATACAGCTGAATGAGGCATCAACACAGGTCCCAGGTATTAACTTCCTAAAACAGCAGTCCACCAACAATGGCATTTTAAAAAACAGTCAAAAAGAAGCAGACCAAATTGAAATCGATCGAGTTGATTTTTTTTTTTTTTTTGCCCCAAAAAACAGACGACCATCTGGTCATTTACAGTTAAGAATTCCCAATGCCTGCCGCGTCTCAGGCCCCAGACATGACTGGAATTTCAATATCAACTCCATCCTGTTCAGAAGTTGGAGATGGATGATTGGAGGTTGTCGCTGGTCGAGTTGTTGGCAGCGTCCCTTGAGATCTACGATGGTTTTCTGACCCAACCAGCAATCTTCTCCTCCATCTCAATAACTCAACAACAATAGAACTCCCACTCATTGCAACACCAAATCCAGCAAATGTCGCAAGGATGATAGATATGACACTTTGCATATGTAACTGCACTTGCCAATGCTAAATGGATTGTAAAAGATCCAAATCAATCATATGGATTTAACTAAGAGCATATTGGCAGATTCTCCCACTTACATATTTGTAGAAAAGATGAGCAAAGAAAACGACCAGCAGAAACTGAACTGCTGCATAGACCCAAATATATCGTTTCATCACTGCATATTCCAATCATAAAAGAAACCGTCAGAACGTATATGGCAATTTTCTGTCTGTTACTGCAGAAGCATGGTAATTTTCTAGTGAATTATAGTTTTGCTTAGTACCCATTGTGGATGAAGTCAGAGATGCAAATAGACCCAAGATGCAAGAAAAAGGCAGAGAGATGGCTAAAGCAGCAGCAGCACCACTGTCTGCAACCTGCCAACAACAGTAGTCATGATAATGCTAGTTTAACAGAATAAAGAAGCCTAACAAGTTATACATCTTACCAACAGTTGTTCGAGGAAGCAAAAGTAGGCAAGCATGCTTACAATTACAAGGATAGGCATGTCATGCCAGAACCTAACAACAAAAAGCAGAATAAATCATTACAAACATACACCAGAGCAATTTGTGGAACAAGGATTGCTGAGTTTAATTAATTTCATAATGAATCCTTGTGAAATTATGGTTGATAGTAGAGAACTATCTTCTCATGATGCTCGAACTAGAGTGACATTAAGGTTAACTAATTTAGAAATTTGATGAGCTTATTGAATGCAAGATTTTTTAAGCAATTATCATAAGGGAGTCATCTGGAAAAGAAAGTACAAATCTCATGACTTATTAAATTGTTAGGTCTCACATGGTTTTAAAAATTTTACTAGTCCGCTAGAGGAAAAGCACTCTGGAAACACAAAATTGAGAGTTGAGATTGTGACCTTATCTTCAACCAGATGACAATTGCTACAAAATGACGAAGAAAGCAACACCAGATAGCCATACAGCATCAATTAACACCACTGTTACTTAATATATTGAAGTTAGCAACACTGAAGCACTAGTTCTCATTAAACAGAATATTGGTGGAGATTGCAAGTACATAGACTAAAGAACACATTATAGGCTTTATGAACTCATGGAAACACTCTTATAATACATATAGTAGCAAGATTTTCATCTCGACTGAGATGTCGATATGTATTGGTATTAGGCAACCACTGATACAATCAACCTTGTTATATCAGTCGACATAAACAAATATAACATAAGACATCAGCCAATAAGATGTCGATATATCCACTTAGATTCTCCGATCACTTTTTTGACCACTTAAATAGGCCTTTGAATCAATAATCTCAAAATTAATGACTAAAAGCAGTTTATAATATCAATTTAACATACCTGCTGAGATCTAGCAAAATATTGACCTAGAGAGAGAGAGAGAGAGAGAGAGAGAGAGAGAATATGTGGGCATCCACACAACAGTCCCAAAAGGGTCAGTCCTGACCAGAATCAAACCCCTTCTTGCTTGTTCAAAATCAAGGTTGATGTCATTTGTGGTGGTCATATGCACAATTTTTTTTATGAAAATTTGAAGATTTTAGATGTGAAGCCTATTTGAAACATGAACCTGAATTGCTAGATGACATTCAAGAAATATCTTTTACCAAATGGAGGTACTCCCATCATAAAGTTACATACAATGATAATAAGGGAGACCAATAATTAACTTGAGATTTCTTTTATTCACGCCGCTAAATTTACCATCATATTTTGATTGTGCTTCCACTGGCATATAATTCATATATTCACATTTTATCTTGCTAAACAATATCTTTTTTCCCAGAGATGCACTCAAAACCTTCAAAGCTTTTGCTTTCCTTAAAACTCTTTTATATGTAAGGCCCAGAAGGTTCCTTAAATGACAGGCCATAAGGGCCCCCTTGGATGCCCGGTAGGCTATCCCCCAAATACACCATTTATGGTGATGGCTTGGGACTAGTTTATCTAGAGCAGGAGGGGGTTTATCCAATTATGGGAACTTTGGCCATGGATCTAAATAATAAGATAGATTACCTTTTAAGATCAATAGGTTGTCCAAGAAAAACAGGAACTAGTTACCGACATCAGCTCCCCTTTTACTGTTCCAATCTCATTCAACAACTTTGTTTCAACTGCATCTCTAAGAGGAAGCCTTGCTGGAAGATCTTCCAGGACTGATAAAATCTTCCAGAATCCAAGCAGGAAGTAAAAATAATCATATGTTTTAAGATTTCTATCTTAAAATTAAGGTCCTGAATTTTCCTAAAAATGAAAGAATTTTCCAAATACTAAGAGTTTAAACTTCCAAAGATAAGGTTTCTAGACTCCCAAATGACAACACTTCATTAATGCTTTAAGGTGTTACAGAATTCTTAGCAAACATCTAACATTTACAATGCCAAATTAAGTGCCACGATCAGCAATTTCAGGGCCAGAATTATTAGTTCATGGAAAAATGAAGAACCACATATTGATTATGATGTATGTTAATAAAAAAGAATACTCGTTTCTCCAATACATAGTTTAGTTATAACAGCATCCTCAACTAGCATGTTTCTGTGTAAAGAAAAGAAAACTTATATACATCCTAATAAGGAAATGCAACAAGTTTGCAATCACTTGCCTGTATCTATATACTGTTGTTTGATTGGAGGTATTACCAGTGTGTGTAGCAGATGTCTGACCACTTCTTATCCATAACAGGGTAACAGGTAGGTTCTGAACCTCTTGCTTACAAACTTCACAATTTCTGTTACCCTTGATGCTAAACCACTTCATAGCACATTCTTGATGGGCTAGGGCAAGGTCACCTTTGCAGTTACATTCCAATTTAAGAGTATCTCTTCCTTCACTCAGCTCAATCATACAAATTCGACAAACAGCCTCCTCCTCAGGTATATCCTCACCATCATCACCAATCTCTGTATTATGAAACTAGACAAAACATAGGTTGGTTATCGATGATAAAGAGCAACTATTACAATGAAAAGCAAATGAACCAAGAAACTATGCAAAAAAATCATCAGTGTTTCCATCTTTTTCAATTTGCTGGTAGTTTAAAACTATAGGCCGAGAGCAACTGCAAGAGGATTTAAATCTAATAATGCTTGTTAGAAACGTCCAGAGAACCATAATATTTTCTTCTTTAGATATTGTTACCATGATGAATATTTCAATGTCACATATTATGACAAATAGAATGTGTGACATACCACAATCTACAGCAGTGATGACATCTGACATTGCAGAACTGGTGCCCACTAATTGTGGCGTAGAAGGAATTACTCGAAGTACACCACCTAAAGAATCCATCCTTTTAATACTCCTTGTTTTGATACTTTTAGCATTTGAGGGTACCGAAAGTGAACGAGACATATGCCATTGAAATTCTTTTTTCTGTCAAGGTGAAAAGGTTCTGTCAATGTTCAATAAATAACATTCAGTATGTGCATGCATTCCAAACAATCCTCAGGTTTGTGTGTCTTGGCATGCTCAGATGCATAAACATCTATGCCAAGGTGACTCACATGCAGATGTATGTGTGCATTTTAAAAGATACTGATGTATCATATTTAATGTTGATATGTTCTTTAAACATGTATTATACTCATATGCAAGGATTCAAGTGCCCATGCATAATGTATTGTTTATTTGCAGTTATTTGGCATTTTTTTTCCTTCCTATATTTGCTCAAGTTGATTTCTTTCAGTCATCAAATCAAGAATCAAGCTGAATCATTCCCCTGCCTATTTTCCCTTTTGCAGCCAGTAAATGGCCTTTCTACACGCTTGTTGCTTGGACCTTGCTTCTTTCAGGAGTCAGTCTAATGGTGTTGGCCAACATGGAGTCTCAATTGCTCTTCTTTGTTTCATGAACAGCCCAATCTCCAAGTACATCAGCTATTTCTCATTGTACACAAGAATAATACGTACACTAAATAAGGTACTTTACATTGTAGACAAGAAGAATTAATGCCCATACAATAGTTTTTTTTATGACATGGTTCCTGAATAAAAGCTACATTGTCCTTTCTCATACCCAATTTAGTTTTATATTTCCCACTGGACAGCATGCAGAATAAAATCTTTAAAGAATTCAACCTATTTGAAATATGTAAGCAGGCCAAGCCTGAGTAATTTTAGAGCAAATAAAGAGAGTGTGGTGATTTCTCATAAACAGTGCCTCAATGAGAAAAACTAAACAAAAAGAAAAAGATAATGTGCATGCACAAACATAGAAGTACTCAAGCACAAATGCACATTGCATAATATAACTTGTCAGATTTCATTCAAAATGCAGAAATTTGTATAACAAAGAGCATGATCCCCATGGGTGGGAAATGACTTACTTCCAAGGAGATGCTATCATTTGCACTAGCTTCATGGAAAGTATTGTCATGTAGAACTCTGGTTGGGTCGGTTGGCAGGGATGATGTTCTTCTTACAGTAGGGCTGAATATCTTTGTAAAGGAAAATGACCTCAAGACAGAAGGTTTCTCCCGCCTTCCTCCAGATGATGCCTCCAGAACTTGAACATCATCTTTCTCAATTTCTGAAGCTGAATTGCGAAACTTGAAGCTTAATCCTGGGAGGAGATTTTTTATGGAGGATCTAGCTTTAGATGAAGATGGACATGGTGAAGCCCGTATTCTTGTAGATGAAGGACTGCATGTGGGGAGATTATTCACTCTAGTGGAAACAGAACCAGGTGTTGGAGGCATATTTTTTCTCACTAAATTCATAGAGGAAATCCCCATACTTCTTGGGGGTATCTCAATGGAAAGGCTAGGTCGTTTTCCTTGGTGAACAGATGTAAGATCTTCAATTACTCCACTCATTCCACCATCACCCTGGAAAAGAAGAAGAAGAAGAACAGAAAGAAAAGGATATAAGTATCCTCCTCCTACAGTAGTACTACAAGAACATAATTCCCAGAAAAAGGATATCTTTACATACATTATACATACTGCAAATTTCCAGAGGAAAAAAAAAATGACAGAGGCAACTTCTACATGAAGTTGCAGAAACTTTTAGCAGTGAGTTTGAAAGGATCCAATAAATCATTAGAACTACAAAAATTGGCAGTCATTTTTTTAATTAAAAGAAGAAGAAGAAGAAGAAGAAGAAGAAGAAACCATTTCACATAATCCGAAGATATACGCTGATTTATCAATATTAGAGATGCAATGGTAAAACACACCAAAAAAACTTTATTAGATATTAAGGAAGGAGAGATGCAAAGTGAGAGGGAGGAGAGAGAATCAGAAAGAGTGACTATCCTAATGGTACATGAAATCCAAGTTTCCTCAAACTCTTCCTCACAACTGGATCCTGTTTTATTTCACACTGTTCACAAATCATAACTTGATTCATTTTATTTCATGCATATGTCATCAATAACAATGTGAAAGGTAAAGGACTGAAACATGAAACGAATTAAGGTAAAAGAATTAGCTGATATTACTCAAGGGTGGATATATAATTCTGAAAGTCCTATAATCAAAGGATGGGAAAGAAAGGACGAAATTGATCAGATTACCAGGTGTGAGGTGGCCCCACCCTGAAACAGAGGTATACATACACAGAGAGACTGAGTATGTCAGTCTCCTTCCCTTCTTTAGTGAAAAGAGGCTGGGAAACTGAAGGCTCTAGCAGAAGCCATGCATACACTTTGAGAAATCGCCAACCATGATGGTAGAGTGAGGTTCCATCCAACAAAGGCCTAAGGACAAAAGAGCAAGGGAGTGTTTTAGCAGCACATATTACCACCATTGGTTCGGGCTACAAGATTCAGTTGATTCTATCCCTCTCGGTCATTCCTCTAGCATAAACAGGGCAAATTTTGTTCTTCTGCCCCCAATAGAACAACATTTGCGAAAATGATTATTGCAAGAAGAAATGATATTATTGATATTAAAAGCAATAGTATGACAAAAGGTAAGTATGTATGTATGTATGTGTGTGTGTGTGTGTGTGTGTTTTGTAAGGAAGATGGGAGGAAAAACCACTATACAAAGCTCTGGTATAAGTATAACTAAAAGCATCAGCATCTACTAGATGGGTAGGCTGAGTAGGATTGCCATTATATAGCTTCCAACTGCTTCCCAACTCCACTATATGATTGCGGATCTCTTATATAATGGTAGTATTCTGAGAAGATTCAAACGTCCTCAAAGATGCAAGACTACTCAAGATGGTGAAAAGTAAAGAAAGTTCTAATAATATTGTTCCATATAAAACCTGTATAGGTTTATATCGGTTCTATACACATTGTTATAATCCAAAATTCACCCATGCAGACCAACATGGATGATACAGAGGCATGCATTAATCCTGTATCATGGAACTAACCTGCTGACATGGTGCTTAACGCAGACAGGTACTTAAAATCATCGAGTGCTGTTGGCGTGGAGTCCCTGGATCGGCCGGTCGGAGCCGCTGCATCGCAGGACCGCTCCCTAGTTCACCTGCAAAACAGGTCTCTTGCCAGAGTTGTTCCGGCGGAGGACACTCCGATGCCTAAGTCAGTGACGGATTCCAGCCACAGAATGGGGAAGATGTCGAGAGTGGAAGAGAAAAAGAGCTCTTGGAGATTGAGAATGTGTAATGTGCGAGATTATTCACGCGTACCTCTCGAGCCATCCTCCTTACCCATATTTAAAAGATGGCCTCCGGTATGTGGCCCGCTCTTTTCCCGGAGATCATGGGGAGCCATTCACTCCCATGATAGTCGATCGTGGGTTGTCAATGAGCAGTTCTGGCTAGATCGGAGGCGTGGCTGCAGGAATTGCGCACCATGATCATGGCATGATGAGTGTCGACTATAACCGTTGGTTACAGTTTCCTTTTTTGAATAGATTGTAGTTCAGCCTTCGGGTTTCTCCTTGCGTGGGCCGAAAGCTTGATATTCCCCAAGACCGGAGATCATGTCTACGGCGGGGACCGAAATTTGTGTCTTCGGAAGTCGGTGAGTTGTTCAGACTCCGGCCGGGGCCGAAGGTGCTATCCGAAGGGCTGGCCTTTGAATGTTGTAGTTCGGTGCGAAGCCTTGAGTTGCTTACAGTTAGCCTTCGCTTAGTCCGAAGCCCGTAGCCCGAAGAACTGGGGCATCGATAAGTCGAACCGGAGCCTGGTCCGTAGCTGAACCAAGATATCCCAACAGTTGCCCCCTACTCTCAGTTGTCGAAACGAAGATCTGCCTCGAGAAGTGAGAGTATTATTGCATTGTTGCTTTCTTCCTGAGAGACGGCGCAGAAAATGATTACGGGACCTCTATTGAGCTGTCCATCACGATCTGAGAATCAGATAGTGGACAGGTGCCATTCCCTGATTGGGGAAGAGTAGGTGGCCCTGAGGCTATCTCTCCTCGTCCCATTGCACAGTGGTTGAGGCAATCTTTTAGTTGGGATTTGGATAGTTGTGGTGGCTGTTCTCCGTCCGTTGGACGAAGGATAGATCTTATCCTGGCGGTCAGTCGTAAGTGGGTTACCTCCCAGGGTAACCTTGAGTCAAATTAACCCTCTGCGGGGATCCAGAGACCCTTACTTTTCTTTTGGGAAAGAGTAAAGGTCTGGGCAAGGAAGCTTTTTCAACCTCATCTCATTCTCCGCCCAAACCGTTCTGGAGTATCAGTCTATTCTTCAGGTAGAATCCTCTTTCCCCCCCTTTGCTTCATTCCTTTGTTATGGAAGAGACCGTAGAGAGTCAAGAGAAGCAGGTTGGGCCCTCGGGGGCAGGAGATATGTAGGTCCAGAGTCGGTCCCCAGTTTGGTTTCTCAGAGCAAAGCAACCCTTCTCTGGGAACGCTACCGCATTCCTGAGAAATTTCCCTTCGTCCTCCCCGCGCGCGAGGAGCGGACGAACGAAACTCCCCCTGGGTGCCTAGCTGTGTACGAAGATCACCTGAAGGCTGGTCCTCGGTTCCCCCTGCACCCCTTCTTTGTGAAGATTTTTTGCTTGTACCAAGTGGTGCCAGCGCAGCTAACCCCAAACAACATCAGGAACATCTGCGGGTTCCTGGTCATGTGCAGCATCGCCAATGTAGAGCCTAGGACCAACTTGTTCTCGGCCCTTTTCGTCCTCAAGAGGGACATCTACAGCAACGGATGGTAGGTGATCGGTCCCAGATCGGGCCGCAGGGTGATTAAGGATATGCCCAGCGCCATCCACGGGTGGAAACCCGTCTTTGTTTTTGTGTTGTCCTTCAACCCATGGAGCTTCGACACTGAGTGGAAGAAGCCTCACCTGACCGCCAATGATGGAAAGAAAGTCTTGGCGCCCGATCAGTCGAACTATGATCTTCTGACCAACTCGGAAGTTGCTCCTATCCGGGAGTTGTTGGAGGAGAGGAACCTCCATCGAGCGGGAATCAGTAAATTTTCCTCATTAGGTATAGCAGTGGAAATTTCTGCTCTTCTTCTTTAGATTCCATTATAGCTCATTTAACTGAGGTGATCCTCTTTGCCTGCAGGTGGCGGGATGAAGCGCAATCTGAGCTGGCTTCGCCAGATTTCGGAGAGGAGGGTGGCACAAGCCCCTTCCACCAGGTCTGCAACTCGGAAGAGAGCTCGGAGAGATGGTCCCGAAGGGGACCAAAGCGCTCCATCCTCCCAAGGCATCTTGGGGAAAAATGCAGCGACCGCGGAAGAGGTTCCAGCGAGGCCCTGCCCAGTCGAGATTCCAGCAGCGGTTGCCTCCCCAGTTGACACGACGGGGGGCCCACCTCAAGGAGTGGATGTGCCGCCGATTTGCCCATCTGCCGCTGATAGGGGCAAGGCGCGGCAAGTCGAAGGAGAGTCCGTCTACGGAGCTTCTTCAGCCGAAGGTCGCCCGACGAACTCTTCGGAGCTCCCGCCTATGGGAGAGCTGCTGGTCCCGGAGGAGGCCAGACAGGTGTTGAAGGGCATGATTCAGCCCCGCAACCTGGCAATTCTCCGGAACTGAAGCTTTCACGAAGTGTCCGATTCTGGCTTTGCCGTCCTGCAACAGGTATGATTATCACCGCCTCCCTTGCCTTGAGAGTTACCTGACCCTCAACTCTTCTTTTTTGATGTAGTTGGTCTATGACTTCACCTTCATGGAGGAAGGCTTGGGGAACGTGGATAGCCTCATCTACGACCTCAAGGAGGAGCTTCAGGCTGCTAGAGCTGCCAGGGAAGTAGCCGAGGAGCTGAAGCAATCCATGGAGGACCATCTTGTCCGGGTGACCGATGAAGTTCGCGATCTGAAGCACGAACTGAAAAGCGCCCACTCGAGGATAGCGGGACAAGAGACGGGGTGGAACAGGAGCAGGAGGCAAGTTGAATCCCTGGAACGGACTGCCAGGGAGAACCAGGAGAGGATGGAGAGCCTGTCCAAGGTGGCGGAGGAGGCTTCTAAGAGGGCCGAAGAGGCGATCCTAGAATCCGAAGCTGCCAAGAGAGAGGCCGAAGCTGACAAGAGGGAGTCCGAAGCCTTGAGGAAGCATATGGACAATGTCGTGGCTGACTTCAAGATGTCTTCGCAATTTCAGACAAAAATTGACGAAGCATCACTGTATGCCTACCAGCACGGCTTCAATGATGTGCTTTCCAAGGTGAAAGAGACCCTCCCTCACCTCGACCTTTCGGAGATCCCCTCCTTCAACATAATTGGAGAGGAAGGAGAAGAAGCGGAGAAGGCCGAAGCCGTAGAGGGAGTCGAGGAGCCACCATGTCCGGCGGAGGAGGCTGCTACCTCAGTAGAAAATCCGGAGGTGATCCCAGCTGTGACCTCGGCCCAGGAGGCGACTCAGGCTGGAGGAGTCCAGGCTTAAGGTTCTCCCGTCCCGGCCCAGATTGATGAGACCTTCTCCGATCAAGTAGATAGGTTGCTCCAGTCCTGTTGATGTTGAGTGACCTGGATCACTCTGAATGTATTTTCTTCTTCTTTTTTTTTTTACTTGTATTGCCAATGAACTTTGTATTACAAATTTCCCAGATTTTGGAATGAATTCTCCTTTCTTTGCATATGCATTGTCGTGCCTCATGTATTAATGTGTAGTCTGAAACGGTTCTACCGTTTCTCCTTTGGCCTAGTCGAATGATAGCCTTCGAAGGCCATTCAGTTGATAGGAGCCGGTTTTACCGGTCTCCTTTCCGCTTAGTCGAATAGTCGTGGCCGAAGGCCGTTCAGTCGGTAAGGACGAACCCTTGAACGGACCAGAACTCCGTTGCACTGCCTTCCTTCGGACGATTAGCTTGTCCGTTGGGGCGGACATGAGTCATCTCCCCGCCAATCAATAATTAGGGGGATTTGATTAGGATCACCGCTGTCCATGTGGCACGTCGAAATTTGTACAGTCGCGATCTCTTGCACCTTATGAGCCGCCGGGTCTCTTTTTTGCCGTTGCATGACGCGGATTTCTCCGGATTCGAAGCGATGGCGGTTGCGATCCTGGGGATGGCTTCCGAGAGATGTTCTGGTTCTCGAAGCGTCACCCAGACACGTGGTGCCTTCTCAATTGGTCGGGAAGGACGTGGGACGCGCCTCCCCGCAGTCGATTATGGGCGCAGGGCTTCTATAAATAGGACCCTGCCCCCTGCTGTCGAAGGCCATCATTTCTGTTGGTATCTCCCTTCTTTCAGCCATGAGGTTCAGCACTTCCGAACTTTGTCGTGCCGCGAAGAGGAGGGCTATCGACCCTGAGAGGAGGTGAAGTCCGGGGCCACCTGGGCCCGTTGGCGAAGAGGAGGAGCCTCTGGTTGACCGTCTCGAGAAGAAGGTCTACCTTCTGGAGGCTCAGTTGAGGGAGGCCCGGGCCCAAGTCACGGCGGCGACCACGGCGGCGGAGAAGGCGAAGAAGGAGGTGGCGGAGGCCGTCGCCAACTTCAGAACTTCTGCTTCATTCAAGGATGAGGTCGCCAGGATGGCCCTGGACTCCTTCCACCAGGGGTTTCGGGAGTGTCGGAGGAAAGCCTCCAAGTTTTATGACCTGAAGGGCTTGGATAATATCAAACCCTCCGTTCCCTTCCCCAGCCACGAATTCGATTCTGACTCCGACGAGGGGTCAGACTCGAGTTCGGACGGGAACCCCGGGGGCCCTTCATCGTCCCATCTGGTCTCTCCCCGACGGTATGGGAAAAATCCGTCAGGGAGTTAATGTAAATTTTCCAACCTGCTGTTGCTGTTGCTGCTTTTTTTTTTTTTCGTATCTCTCTTTTAGAGAGTTTTTCTCTTTTCTTACTCTCTTTATAGGAGAGTTTCTTTCTTTTTTCTTTCTTTTTTTTCTTTTATGTAAGAAAAAATGAAAGAAATGAAAGATCTTTTGTGTTACCTCTTCCCGTGTATTTTCTGCGATGTGTTGCATCACGATTTGTCCATAATGTAGACTTCATAAACCACTTGCGGTTTGTAGGGAAGTAGGGTCCGTTGGACCATTCTGAGAGTGTTTGTTGTTGACAGAAAGGACGACAATGGTCCTGTTAGGCACGTGTTCGGATTTACCATAGGGTAGGTTACGAAAACCATCCCTGTGCACTTTTTGTCGTGATTAAGGTAGGCTGTTCAGGCCCGCCTCGGCGCGTGTTCGGATTCACCGTATGGTAGGTTACGAAAACTATCCCTGCACCTTTGATCTTTTGGTGGCCTAGTTAGGCCATCCATTGCGCTCATCGGGCATACCGATAAGGTGAGTGGATCAGGCTCTCCTTTGCGCGCTGACCGATTTTTCAGATCGGGTCATTTGGGCTGTTGTCGTTCAGTCGATGCAACTAGCCGTTCTGAGTCGAGTAGGGTTGAGGAGCTTTGCACAGGAGTTTTTTGGAACTTTTTCATTGATAATATTTGTGAAAGTTTTGTACATTCCATGGCCAAGATAGGATCTTCCCCTCCAGGATCTTGAGTCGATATGTCCCTGGCCAAATGACTTCTTCGACTTGATATGGGCCTTCCCAGTTAGGGGAGAGTTTACCCTGTTCCGTTGGCCTGGATACTTCTGCTCTTCGCAATACCATGTCCCCCGTGCGAAAAGTTTGCTCCTCTACCCTTGCATTGTAGTACTTGACGACCTTTTGCTGGTATACCGCCATTCTTATCTGGGCATGTAGCCTGGTGCTTGATAGCAGATCCAGATCGATCCTTCTGCGATCGGAATTCTCAGGCTCTTCATAGTTATTAATTCTCAGAGACTGTAGGGAGACTTCGATAGGTAGCACGGCTTCGGTATCGTAGGCTAGGTTGAACGGAGATTTGCCGGTGGCTGTTTTTGGGATAGTTCGGTACGCCCAAAGAACATATGTCAGTTCTTCAGCCCAAAGCCCTTTGGCGGCGTTCAACCTTGTCTTCAGACCATGAAGGATGGTCCGGTTGGTAACTTCGGCTTCTCCATTGGACTGTGGATGTGCAACGGATGTCAGCCGATGCTGGATATGGTACCGAGCACAGAAGTCCTTGAACTTCGGATTGTCGAATTCTCTTATTGTCCGTGATGATGACGTGTGGGATACCGAACCTAAAGATGATGGAGTTTTTCACAAAACTCTCCACCTTGCCCTCTGTGATTTGGGCCAATGGTTCGGCTTCCACCCATTTCGTGAAATAGTCAATTGCCACTGGGAGAAACTTCCTTTGCCCTGATGCTGGTGGGAACGGGCCAAGAATGTCCATCCCCCACTGGGCAAAGGGCCATGGGGCTGCCAACTGTGTCAGGTGACTCGCAGGTTGTCTCTGCATATTGGCATACCTCTGGCATTGGTCGCACTTCCGCACGAAATCAGCTGAGTCCTTCTTGATGGAGGGCCAGTAATACCCTTGTCGAATGATCTTGTATGCCAGAGATTTGCCTCCCAAGTGATCCCCATATATGCCCTCGTGGACCTCTCTCAATGCATAATCTGCATCGATGGGTCCAAGGCATTTCAGCAGTGGTTGGGAGAACGATCTCTTGTAGAGGGTTCCGTCTAAGATGACGTACTGAGATGCCATCCAGCGAATCTTCTTGGCCTCTGCCTTGTCTTCAGGCAGTTCTCCTTCATTCAGGAATCTGATGATGGGATCCATCCAGCTTGGCTTAGCATCAATCTGGCACACTGCAGCCTCTTTGGCAATGCTTGGAGTTTCAAGATATTCAACAAAGGTGCGCCCGAGAGACTCCGGTGCTGTAGTCGCCAGTCGAGACAGTGCATCTGCCCGGGAGTTCTCTGATCGGGGAACATGAATAATTTCAAAATGTTCTAGTTGAGAGGATAAAGTCTGAACCTTCTCCAGGTATTGCACCATGGTTGAATCTTTGGCTGCGTACTCTCCATTAACTTGATTCACAACCAGTTGAAAGTCGGAGAAGGCTCGGAGTTGCTGGACTCCCAGATCTTTGGCGATCCGAAGTCCAGCGAGTACGGCCTCATATTCGGCCTGATTATTGGAGGCGTGGAAGGAGAAACGGAGTGCATACTCTATAATCTGGTCATCAGGTTCGGCCAACATGAGTCCAGCTCCGCACCCGGTAGCATTGGAAGCTCCGTCCACATGAAGCACCCAGACGGACTTCATCCCCTTCGAGGCTTCTTTTTCATCCGAAGAGGCTTTATCTTCGGACTTCCAGGTGCACTCGGCCAGAAAATCAGAGAGCACCTGGGCCTTCATAGCCGCTCGGGACTGGAAGCTAATGTCAAATTCGCTTAGCTTCACAGCCCACTTGGCTATCCTTCCGGAAGTGTCCGGAGATCGGAGAACGGCCTTGAGAGGTTGATCAGTCAGCACCACGATAGCGTGGGCCTGGAAATATGGCCGTAGCCGCTTTGCCGCAATCACTAAAAAGTAGATCAGCTTCTGCATCCTTGCATACCGCGTTTCTGCATCATGCAGGATCTTGCTGATGTAGTAGATCGGCTTGTGGGACCCGTCTTCCTCCTTCCAGACAAGAACCGAGCTCACTGCTTCGTCTGAAGCAGAGAGGTACAGGTAGAGGACCTCGCCTTCTTTTGGTTTGGAAAGCAATGGCAGGATCTCCAAATACTTCTTCAATTCTTCAAAGGCAGCGCGACAGTCTTCGGACCATTCGAAGCCCTTTGATTGTCGGAGTACCTTGAAGAACGGAAGACATTTCTCGACGGACCAAGAGATAAATCTGCTTAGGGAGGCAATCCTTCCTGTCAACTGTTGGACTTCATTTTTACAGGAGGGATGTCGCATATCCTTCAAGGCCTGGATCTTCTCAGGGTTGGCCTCAATCCCTCGTTTGGTGACAAGGAAACCCAGGAATTTATTCGACGTGACCCCGAAGGCGCACTTCGCCGGGTTTAACTTCATTCTGTAGCACCGGAGAACGCTGAATGACTCCTCCAAGTCGCGAATGTGGTCTCTCCGATGGAGACTCTTGACGATCATGTCATCAACATAGGCCTTCACATTCCTTCCCAGTTGCTTTTCAAACACCTTATTGATGAGTCTTTGAAATGTTGCTCCGGCGTTCTTGAGGCCGAACGGCATCATCTTGTAGTAGTAAAGACCTTTGTCAGTGATGAATGATGTCTTCTCCTCATCTTGCGGATCCATTCTGATATGGTTGTAGCCAAAGAAGGCGTCCATAAAGCTCAGCAACTGGTGGCCGACGGTAGCGTCGACCAGTAGATCAATCTTTGGGAGAGGGAAGCTATCTTTTAGGCAAACCTTGTTGAGGTCTGTATAGTCGATGCAGATCCTCCACTTGCTGCTAGCTTTCTTCACCATTACCACATTGGCCAGCCACTCGGGGTAGCGGGCTTCTCTGATGAACCCTGCTTTGAGGAGCTTGCCAACCTCTTTATCAACAGCTTGCTGTCTTTCGGGGGCGAAGCTCCTCTTCTTCTGCCGCACCGGCTTGTACCCAGGGGTTACTTCCAGCCGATGAGTAATCACCTCGGCGGGAATCCCGGGCATATCCGAAGCCGACCAGGCGAAGACATCGGCGCTGTCCCTGAGGAAACGGATCAGCCTCGTTCTGGTTTCCTCGTAAAGGGCGCTCCCGATCTGCACAACTCTAGAGGGATCTTCCTCTTTCAAAGGTATCAGGATGGTCCTCTCCATGGATTCACCAAGTTTTGTGGTTGAATCCCTCGGATCCAGCTGATCCGGGGTAGTCGAATCTTTGAAGTGCCTGTCTTCAATCATTAGACATTGTCGTGCCGTCCTCTAGTTCCCTCTAACTTCTCCAACATTCCTGGTGGGGAAGCGTACTAAAAGGTAGTGAGAGGAGATCACGGTCCGGAACCTGTTCAAGGCGGGCCTTCCTAGAATAATGTTGTATGCAGAGGGGATCTGGACCACCGTGAAGTTGATCGGCAATGTCTTTTGTCGAGGCTTGGAACCGAGGGTTACAGGCAACACTATCTCCCCTTCGGCATAAACTTGGTTACCCCCGAAACCGGAGAGTAGTATGGGGGATCTCTGTAGTTGATGTCTAGGCAAACACATTTTGGAGAATGCATCGTATATCAAGATATCAGTCGAACTTCCATTATCAATAAGAACTCTTTGTACATCATAATTGGCCACTACGGCCGAAATTACAAGAGGGTCGTCGTGCGGGAGCCGGACTCCTTCAAGGTCGTCGTCGGAGAAGATGATGGAGTTGTTATCCTTCAGTCGCTTTGAAGCTTCATCTTCATCCCTTCTCCAGTTGGCGGGTCGGTGTATCATCCCTACACCTCCATTGGTGGGCCTTTGGTTTGGCAATTCGGCCTCTTCGGGAGGTGGCCGGGGAACAGTTGCTTCCGATCGGGGCCCCTGGCGACCGATGTACCGCCCCAGGTACCCCCTCTTGATGAGATCCTCGATTGTATCTCTCAACTGGATGCATTCTTCTGTGTTGTGACCGTGGTCCCGGTGGAATCGGCAGAATTTGTTCCTGTTCCTTGCAGAAGAGGAGGCCTTCATTAGACGGGGCCGTTGGAGATAGTTTTCTTTTTCTATCTCCATGAGGATCTTTTCTCGAGGGAGGTTGAGGGGGGTGTATGAGTCGAATCTTCCTCCCAATGCTCTCTGGGCTTGGGAGGGCTTCTCCGGTGGTCTGCATATTTGCCGCCGTTGTTATTGAAAGTTTGGGGGTTGCCCCCTGTTATTCTTTTTCTTTGAAGGGGGTTTCCCTTCAATCACATGTCGATTCGCCGCCTGCTCTTCAGCATCGGCATATTTCTGAGCCTTTGATAGGAGCTCAGCGTAGCTTTTGGGAAACTTCTTGTCCAGGAAAAAAATAAGCCTGGAGGTTCGAAGCCCCTTCTTCAGAGCTGACATGGCCACGTGCTCGTTGAGATCGGGGATCTCAAGTGTGGCCACATTGAACCTGGAGAAGTAATCTCTCAGGTTCTCTCCTTCATTCTGGTGGAGGAAGAGTGTGTCCGTATTCTGAGGAGTCTTGCGGCAGGTCCTAAAATGTAAGACAAACAATTTTTCTAACTCGGAAAAGGAATCGATGGTACCTGGGCGCAGGCTCGAGTACCACAACCGAGCAGACTTCTTCAAGGTAGCCGGGAACGCTAAACAGTACGTTGCGTCCGAAGCTCCTTGAATCATCATATGAACTTTGAAACTGCCCAAATGGTTGAAGGGGTCGGTGGTGCCGTCATAGGGTTCCATCTGGGGAACCCTGAAGTGCCGAGAAATGTCCTCAGCCATGATGCGGTCGGTGTAGGGTGGGCGTAGATCACCTATAATCAGGTCCTCGGGATCCCTCTGATCCCGCATTCTCTGCTCTCGCGCCCTTGCCATCTCTGATTCGATGGCTCGGAACCTCCCGTCATAATCGGGAGTCTGCTTGGACGCTCTCTCCACCGGAGTGGAGTCTTCGGAGGAGGAGGAAGTTTGTCTAGGCCTTTTCCCTTTTTGTGGAGAATCGACGGACCTAGGCAGTCTCGAAGCTCGGCCTTCGGGAAAGGGCCGAGAATGGGGGGAGGGATGCGCTGAATTCTCCCGTGGTGCTCTCCTTCTTCGGGATCGAGAGCTAGTCTAGAAACAGCCAGTGGGTTTGCCACCGGGAAGGCTCTGTCTTGAAACTCTTGAACCATGGCCGTCAGGTTGACGACCTGGTTCAAAAGAGCTTCGAACTGCTGTGCTCCTACAGTAACCGTGGGAGGTGGGACATCGTTCACCTCCGGGGGTGCAGCCTTCTGAGACGGAGCACGACTCCGACTTGTAGAAGCATTTTGGGCTTTTCCTCTTGCCATCAGAAAATTTTTTATTTCTTCCCCTTGTCAGGGAGGGAGCTTAACAAATGTGAGTAAAACTCTCCTTCCCCTACCTGGCGTGCCAATCTGTTGGCGTGGAGTCCCTGGATTGACCGGTCGGAGCCGCTGCGTCGCAGGACCGCTCCCTGGTTCACCTGCAAAACAGGTCTCTTGCCGGAGTTGTTCCGGCGGAGGACATTCCGATGCCTAAGTCAGTGACGGATTCCAGCCACAGAATGGGGAAGATGTCGAGAGTGGAAGAGAAAAAGAGCTCTTGGAGATTGAGAATGTGTAATGTGCAAGATTATTCACGCGTACCTCTCGAGCCATCCTCCTTATCCATATTTAAAAGATGGCCTCCGGTCTGTGGCCCGCTCTTTTTCCAGAGATCATGGGAAGCCATTCACTCCCATGATAGTCAATCGTGGGTTGTCAATGAGCGGTTCCGGCCAGATCGGAGGCGTGGCTGCAGGAATTGCGCGCCATAATCATGGCATGATGAGTGTCGACTATAACTGTTGGTTACAGTTTCCTTTTTGGAACAGATTGTAGTTCAGCCTTCGGGTTTTCCCTTGCATGGGCCGAAGGCTTGATATTCCCCAAGGCCGGAGATCATGTCTACGGCAGAGACCGAAGTTTGTGTCTTCGGAAGTCAGTGAGTAGTTCAAACTCCGGCCGGGGCCGAAGGTGCTATCTGAAGGGTTGGCCTGGCTCTGAACCTCCCGTTATAATCGGGAGTCTGCTTGAACGCTCTCTCTACCGGAGTAGAGTCTTCGGAGGAGGAGGAGGAGGAAGTTTGCCTAGGCCTTTTCCTTTTTTGTGGGGAATCGGCGGACCTAGGCAGTCTCGAAGCTCGGCCTTCGAGAGAGGGCCGAGAATGGGGGAAGGGATGCGCTGAATCCTCTCGTTGTGCTTTCCTTCTTCGAGATCGAGAGCTATATCTAGAAATAACCGGTGGGTTTGCCATCGGGAAGGCTCTGTCTTGAAACTCTTGAACCATGACCGTCGGGTTGGCGACCTGGTTCAAAAGAGCTTCAAACTGCTGTGCTCCTACGGTAACCGTGGGAGGTGGGACATCGTTCACCTCCGGGGGTGCAACCCCCTGAGACGGAGCACGACTCCGACTTGTAGAAACATTTTGGGCTCTTCCTCTTGCCATCAGAGAATTCTTTGTTTCTTCCCCTTGTCTGGGAGGGAGCTTAACAAATGTGAGTAAAACTCTCCTTCCCCTACCTGGCACGCCAATCTGTTGGCGTGGAGTCCCTGGATCAACCGGTCGGAGCCGCTGCGTCGCAGGACCGCTCTCTGGTTCACCTGCAAAACAGGTCCCTTGCCGGAGTTGTTCCGGTGGAGGACACTCCGATGCCTAAGTCAGTGGCAGATTCCAGCCATAGAATGGGAAAGATGTCGAGAGTGGAAGAGAAAAAGAGCTCTTGGAGATTGAGAATGTATAATGTGCGAGATTATTCACGCGTACCTCTCGAGCCATCCTCCTTACCCATATTTAAAAGATGGCCTCCGGTCTGTGGCCCGCTCTTTTCCCGGAGATCATGGGGAGCCATTCACTCCCATGATAGTCGATCGTGGGTTGTCAATGAGCGGTTCCGGTCAGATCGGAAGCGTGGCTGCAGGAATTGCGCGCCATGATCATGGCATGATAAGTGTCGACTATAACCGTTGGTTACAGTTTCATTTTTGGAACATATTGTAGTTCAGCCTTCGGGTTTTTCCTTGCGTGGGCCGAAGGCTTGATATTCCCCAAGGCCAGAGAACATGTCTACGGCGGGGACCGAAGTTTGTGTATTCGGAAGTCGGTGAGTAGTTCAGACTCCGACCGGGACCGAAGGTGCTATCCGAAAGACTGACCTTCGAATGTTGTAGTTCGGTGCGAAGCCTTGAATTGCTTACGGTTAGCCTTCGCTTAGTCCGAAGCCCGTAGCCCGAAAAAACCGGGGCTTCGATAAGTCGAACCGAAGCCCGGTCTGTAGCTGAACCAGGATATCCCAACAAGTGCATTCAAATAAATCATGATATATCAGTGTCTCTCAACAATTACATTTAAGAAAAGCTCGTATATGTCGCCCAAGGATCCAGGATAACACGTAGCACAAAGTTTTCACCCATTTAATTAAGTTCTTGTAGAAAACTACTAATTAAAGTACAAAATAACTTGATTCGAACATGTCTACGTGGCACTTTTGTAACCATTTGGGATCGACAGAGAAGCACGGGATAAGCTGAGCAGACTATGAAGACCCAGTTATCTTGGGGGCGATTTATTATCAGTCTATATTAATCGAACATCAACTTCAATTGATATCGCACTGGCTGCCGTTGGTAAGGGAGAGGGGCATGAACTAACACATGCGATCGAATTATTTTTTAATTATAATATATATATATATATATATTCCTGAATTACTGATTCCAAAGATACCCAGCTCCCTAAAGGATCGAGTCGTCCTAAAAATATATCAAGAAAATTAAACAGTAAGAAAGGAAAAGCAACATTGTCTAAATAAAGTACACGAACAACACAAAAAAGAAGAAGAAGAAAAGAAAAGAAATTGAAAATTATAATTGAAGAGAGCTCCAGGAAACCCTACTCTTCGCATATCTCAAAATCATGTTGTCCATGTCCAGAGGGAAAAGAAGAAGGTAAAATATCTCCAGAGGGATTCCATGCCGGAAAAGTGAAAGAACACTGATGGAACAAAAAAAAGAAGACAGCAAAATAGAGCACTTCTTCATCATAATTACCTGTTCTCGGGAACCCATGGAAATCAAGAAACCCAGCGTCCGACGAGATTAAATAGCAGCCGCCAAGAACCAGAACCGATTAGAATAGAGGTCCGATGAGTTCTCTCAGAAGACGAAGATCGTGACTGACATTTCAAGTGCCACCATCCCCCATTCCCTGTCTCTCTCTCTCTCTCTCTCTCTCTCTCTCCCTCCCTCCCCTTCCCGGCGCGCTGGCCGCTTAGCAGCGTGATAATCGATGGTGCGATGAAAAAGCTGTGAGTGTCAGCTATCAAAAAAAGAAAGCGGTCCGGTGTGCAAGGGAAAAGGAAAAGGACAGGAGGTTGACGGGTGGCCGTCAGCCCTGTCTTTCAGAACGGTTGGCAATTTGGATATTTTGCAGTGAGACCTGCACAGCGTTACGGTGGCCGTCACATCAATTGCGGGCCCTCTTGATGATGTTACGGGCACAAATATCTCGCACGGTACACATAACGGGGATTCGGATTTAACGATGCCCGATTATTTACCTCTCATCGCATATCGATAGCGATATCATATGCATGTCAAGGAGAATGGTTATTTCTTCTTTTTCCCTGTTCCTGTAACTGACAACAATCTTTACACAAGTCATTATTTATTTATATTATCAAAATTTTCGCTCGAATGGTTTGCTAAGCAAATAACGGTCCCTAATTCTTTAATAATGTTAGATACGGGTTTTCAACCGGGATCCATTATTTGGCGATATCGTCACTAATTCAACGTTTAAGTCCTCACCGATGTGAAGGAATTTCTTTGAAAAAAAGAAGTGCAAAGGGGTTTCATGATCAAATCACGTATGCACATCGTTCAACCATAGCTCCACGTCTAAATTTCGCTTTCATTTGAATTCAATCCACTTTTTTTTCTCTGAAATGCAGTCGTGATTGTGATCGAACGAATTAACTTAAAATTTGAAGATTCATATAGTCCTCGCAACATTTTAAATTTACAACCGATGGCATCATATTTTGCTTGGTGATGTTTTTATGTCTCTTCTCTCACAACTTGGGATCGCTGAAGAGGTTTACTAAAACAGGTGGTTACCTTGCGAAGTCACGTGAAGGGTCTCCTTAGCTTAGCATCGTCCGTTGCATCATACGCGTTTTCGGATGCACGAGCCATAAGCCTTTTAAATTAAATTTAACAAAGTGGAAAATTTGGGTGGGTTTCTACGCTAGCTAGCCTTTCGTTCAAAAAATAAATAAATGAATAAATAAATAAAATAACGACGGTGTTAAATCTCCCTGTTACTGACATTCCAAACACTTGCATTTGATATATGCTATTGGAAAAAGAATTGCCAGCATCCTTGAGAGTGACAAAATTTCTCGTCCAAATATTTAAGGAATTCCTTCAAAATTTTAAATCCTGCAGAACAGAATTATATATCCTGGCACACGAAATGGTATCCAGTATTGCGTCCCACCAAAATCTAAATTCTTAGTTTCTCCACCTGTTGGTATATATACTGAAACTTGGATTCTTTATTTTGTGCCATTGCTAATGACCAAAACCATGAACAAGATAATTTAATTTAGTCTCTCGGTTGTACCGTACAAAGCGGACTTTGACATGGTTAAAATCTACGTGATTGCTTGCCGGAAATCATGCAGCTAACTTCATCCCATTCATCATAAAATTGGTAGTGGATGGTATGCAAGTTCAGCTTTCCGACCAGTCTGAACGGGTTAAAAAAACGATGATAAGCTGGTAAATATAGGCACGGAGCAAGCTTCACTTTTTTAAAACCAGGCGATGATCTTAACCTCTCAACAACCGAAGCTCCGGATCATTTAAAATCAGATAAGAAATTCCAGAATCTACAGCAAGAAGGTTATGTCACCAAGAACTACTGAAAAACCAGACATGGGACAAACTGGCATGAATATTGAACCATACATAAGGACTGGATCTTTTATGTTCCGGAAGGAGGTGAGAAGAACTCTGTTTACAAGCGAAAGAAAGAGATGGGTTATGACTTCCAAGTACCGAGCACTCGTTATCACGCTTTGAATGGGACGATATTGAGTATCCCCAAAATTCCTTCGTAGACCAAACGCACTATAATGTGTTATCGCATCCCTTCAGGAAACACGGGAGCCAAAGATTGTGGAGCCACAAACTTCTATCAAAAGCGTAAAGGAGAATATCTTCTAAAGTCTGCTTTAATGATTAATAATGCCTTCCACGTCAAATGCAAGATGGGGTTTCATGCAGACCATCCATAGTGGTAATACGCGGATCTCCCACTTATTAAAAGTGGAGGGTGCCGTAAGCTTTACGAAACTCTCGCACTTTTGAAAAAATATTTTTAATAAATATTTATTAAAATAAAATTATTTATAATATATTTATAAAAATATAGGTGTTTGGCTGATTGGGATGCTAAATATTTATAAAAATATAGGTGTGTGGCTCGATTTTAAATAAAATTCCAAGTACAACATGCAACTTCGAATTCCAAAATAAAATTTTTAAAAAATATTTAAAATATTATAATAAAATAAATAATTTTGAAAAATATAAATAAATAAAATCATAAATCATACATGTAGCTCCACCTTAAATATTATAATATTATGATATATTTATAATAATATATATTAATATATTTTATATTTAATTTAATAAAATATTGACAAATATAAATGATTAATTATATATTTTATTATTTTATATTTAAATAAGATAATAAATAAATAAAATGAATCATAAATAAAAATTATTAAATAAATAAATTATTAAAATATATAAAAGAATAAGAGAGAACGATAATAAGAGGGAGAGGAAGCGTCGGATATCATCGTCGTGCTGGACGATTGTTGCTGTCGCATGATCTTCATCAGTTTTGCAGCATCAATGGATATCGCATCGACGAATATCAAAGGCGATGGAGCTACACGCCAGCTAGCGACCAAATTCAACGTGCAGCATGATTAGATCTCGAGATGCACAGGCGGGCTGATATCGTTGTGCCCTGGGCTTGCACTGATATCGTGCTAGCACCCCGTCGCCTCCTACCCCACCACTCAACGGATGCCACATTTCATCATGTCGCACCAGCGACACTGGGCACGATGCCGCTGCCACCATATATGGTGCACGCACATCATAACATTATATTATAATATATATTTTAATATATTATAATATATTAATTATTTTTTAAAATATAAAATATTCATTATAATAGAGTTATAACCTTAATATTATTATAAAATATTAATATTATAAAATAAAAAAATATTGTAATATATAATAAATATTATAAATATTATAATAAATATATTAAATATATTAAACTCCCTAACAATGGCAAGGCATAGGCAAAGTCCATAAACATGACATCAATGTTTCCAATTTACTACAATCATAATTGCCAAATCTGCATTATTAATGCTTCAGGAGATTCCTCAAAGTCATGGACAGCAAGATTCCTTGAATATTTTGACAAGGGTATGGATTTTAAAGCACTACTCTCTGGCACATGCAGCGCAAACCACATAAAAAGTGTGAATTTGAATTATAAAAAAAAAACCTTTTAATAAATATAAAATGTCAGTATAACCTGATAGAGTGTCCAATGATTTTTCAGTTATACAAAGACATGGTGTTGCGCCCCAATCCCAAGACCTGAGCCAGAAGTGCGACAGACGGCCATATATTCTGGGGTTCAACCTTCCCAGTGACATACCAGGCCTGTACCAATCATTTCTTAAATAAAATAAATAACCAGGTAATTAAACCATAAAAAGTAAATCTAGGCAAGTAGATTCAAATGTTCATAAAGCCAACCGTCACACATTTAACATAATCAAATTTCAGACAATAAATAAAAATAAAAAAAAATGATAGTGTCCACTGGATCCTAAGCCTCACTGATTGAATCCCTGGCCCATGTATTCCTCTGATCCTGAAAATAAATGCAAGGGAAAGGAATGAGTTTCCCCTAAACTCAGTAAGTCATCATATGTCACAAATATAAATTTACCATGAATCTGGAATAACTCCATGCATGTGAGCAACCATAATATATAAGCCATTTCTCATTATTAACCTTCTTATTTATTTTTCTGACATCATACAAATTTTAGGATGGCCATGTATACACTCACTTAGTCTCTCATACTATGGCCATGATCGGCCCGTGGCTCGGCCCAAAAGAGTCTAGATCCTATGTCACATACCGCACATCGGTCATGTGCCAGCGATAGCCCCGCTGGAGGCCCAAAAGAAGTCTAGCTCTGAGTATCACACGAGAAACATGCTTCCCAGCATGTGCTAGAATAAAACAACTAACTCCTGTGTCACATACCGCTCATCGATCATGTGCCAGCGATAGCCCCGCTGGAGGTCCAAAAGGAGTCTAGATCCTCGTGTGATCATAGTCGGACTAGAAAGCAGCTAAATTCAACTCAACCCATAACTCTTAATCTTAGTCTTTGTTTACTTTTCATAACACATCGAGATGCATGTATGCAGTATAAATATAAACCGTAAAAATTAACTAAGAGTCAAATAATTATGCATAGTAAAAGTTATATCGGTGAGTGATAACTTACAATTTCACCAACTAAGCATTAAACCCGATTTTCCAGGGATGATGACGATCCTGTATCACAAATTATTTCGTTTATAATTTGATATAATTAATTCCTATAAAAAGAAATTAAACATAAATTAAATTCCTTGAGACATTCCCAGACAATTTCTTTCCTCCCTTCCTCCACCTTCCTTTTTCTTTTAATTATTATTTTTATTTATTTTCCTAATGGTGCCTTTATTGGGTCGGCCCATCCAAGATAATAGGCCCAGCCCAACAGGGCATGGCTCAACCGAGCCCGGCCCAACAAGGCCTAGCCCAACCAAGCCCGGCCCAGCCAAGCCCTGATTAATTCGAGCCCAGGCCAAACTCTCCCGGCCACTGTACCGTCCCGACTTCACGGAAGAACCAGGGAGGATCGATGGCGATCCTCCAGTCCGACCACCAAGGAGAACTCGCCAGAGGAAAGGAAAGGGTCCGGAGATCCCTACGGCGGCCGTCCGACCGTCAGCCGGTGAGCACCGAACCAAAACCCACCTAACAGAGACATCCCTCTCTGTTAACAGGCCGATCGTTATCCCCTCCCCCCCCCCCGCAAGCAAGCGGAGGAACGGCGGCGATCCCTGTGATCGGCCGCCCAGAATGTTTGCCGGAAGGAGAGGAGGAATCCGGCGGCGACCTCCCATCGCCGGCCACTACCCTCGGTTCCAACGGAGAAGAAGAATCGACCGGATTCTTCCTTCCTCCCTGCCAAACAACCCTACACCAAGCATTTCCCGAGGAAGAAGAACTTACCGGCGAGATTGGTTCCGTTCGCAGCGACCACCGGTGGAGAGCACTCCAGCGAGGGCTGGGACACACGGAATCGTCGGCGTCCACCGATAGGGAGGTATTTCCGGATCAACAGAGGCACCCGATGCCCCTAAAAAACCCGAGGAAGAACCTTATCCCCCCCACCTCCGGCGGCGTCGACGGGCTTCTCCGAAACTCCCACCGAAAAATCCGAACTTCCGAACCAGTATGAATTTGAACTGAAGTCGGCAAGGGCCGCCGACTTCAGCCCAAATCCAGCCCAATCAGAACTGGGCCTCACATTCTCCCCACCTAAAAAAAAATTTCGCCCTCGAAATTTACATACCTGGGTTCTGGAAAAGTTGATGATATTTAACTTTCATAATTTCTTCTAACTCCCAAGTGGCTTCTCGTTCTGAATGATTACTCCACTGGACTTTAACATAAGGGATGATGCGTCGTCTCAAGACTTGTTCCTTTCTATCCACCACCTTCACTGGTTGTTCCTCATAAGACAAATCTTCCCTGAATTGAAGTGGTCCCAATTCAACTACATGATTTGGATCAGGTACATACTTTCTCGGCATAGAAACATGAAAAACATTATGTACACCAGCAAGAAAAGGTGGCAAAGCAAGCCGATAAGCCACAGCTCCAATTTTCTCTAAGATCTCAAAAGGACCCACATACCGAGGGCTTAGCTTCCATCGCACCCCAAATCTCATAACTCCTTTAGTAGGGGACACTTTAAGAAGTACATGATCTCCCACCTGAAATTCCAGTTCTCTTCTTTGATTATCTGCATAACTCTTTTGTCGACTTTGAGCTGTAAGCAGTCGCTTCCTAATAAGTTGAATTTTATCTGTGGTCTGCAGCACAATCTGGTCCCAAAAGTTTTCTCTCGCCAACATCATCCCAACATACCGGGATCCTACATCTCCTCCCATACAGAGCTTCAAAAGGTGCCATCTTAATGGTTGCTTGATAACTATTGTTATATGCAAATTCTATCAGTGACAAATGTTCATCCCAAGACCCCTTCAAATCAAGAACACATGCTCTCAACATATCCTCTAATGTCTGAATCGTTCTCTCTGACTATCCATCTGTTTGAGGATAAAAGGCTATACTAAACTCCAGCTTGGTTTTCATAGCTTGATGCAAACTCCTCCAGAATTGAGAAACAAATCTAGTATCCCTATCAGATACAATTGATACAGGAATACCATGCAATCTAACAATCTCATCAATATATAATTTAGCCAGCCTTTCAATGGAGAAATTGACCTTGATAGGTAAGAAATGAGCTGACTTTGTCAATCGATCTACAACAACCCAAATAGCATCAAATCCTCTGAGAGTCCTCGGCAATCCTGTAACAAAGTCCATTGTGACATTCTCCCATTTCCATACAGGAATAGCTAGGGGTTATAGTGGTCCCGCTGGTCTCTGATGCTCAGCCTTTATTTGTTGACAAGTTAAGCATTAAGCCACAAACATGGCTATTTCCCTTTTCATACCCCTCCACCAAAAGTTCTCTTTAAGATCTCTATACATTTTTGTACTCCCAGGGTGAATAGTGTAAATAGAGTTGTGGGCATCAATCAAGATTTCCTTCTTTAGACTTGCATCCTTTGGAACACACAATCTGTTTCCAAACCTTAAGGATCCATACTCATGAATTCGAAATTCTGAGATTATCCCAGATTGCATCTTCTCTCTGATCTTTTGCAATTCTGAATCACTCTTCTGAGATGCCTTAATTCTATCAATCAGGGTAGATTGTATCTTAAGAGTAGCAAGTGAGAATTTAGAGTTATGCAACTGGATCTCCAAATTCAGCTTTCCAAAATCTTGAAGAATTTCTCCTTGAGAAGTGATTAAGGTTGCTAAGTTACCTCCGGCCTTTCTGCTCAATGCATCAGCCACTACATTTGCTTTTCCCGGATGATAACTTATTTTCATATCATAGTCTTTGATCAGCTCCAACCATCTCCTTTGCCTCAAATTTAACTCTTTCTGGGTAAATAAATATTTAAGACTTTTATGATCAGTAAAATTTCACAAGATACTCCATACAGATAATGTCTCCAAATTTTCAAGGCAAAGACTACAGCAGCTAACTCCAAATCATGTGTAGGGTAGTTCAATTCATGTATTTTAAGCTGCCTAGATGCGTAGGCCACCACCTTCTCCTTTTGCATAAGAACACATCCTAACCCTTTTCTGGAGGCATCACTGTAAATAGTAAAACCCTCACTTCCAGATGGTAGGGTAAGGATAGGAGCTGACACCAAGCACTTCTTCAACTCTTGGAAGCTTTTCTCACAATCATCAGACCAAACAAATTTAATCCCTTTATGAGTTAGCTGGGTCAGTGGCAAGGCTACACAGAAAAATCCCTCCACAAACCTTCGGTAATAACCAGCTAGTCCCAGAAAACTACGGACTTCAGTCACATTAGTTGGTCTATTCCATTCAACAATTGCTTCAATCTTTGCTGGATCAACAAATATTCCTTCTTTAGAGACTGTGTGGCCAAGAAAAGAAATATTATCAAGCCAGAATTGACATTTCTTCAGTTTTGCATACAACCTCTGCTCCTTTAGTATCTGTAAGATTCTCCTCAAATGTTCTTCATGCTCTTCCGGGTTCTTGGAATATACCAAAATGTCATCAATAAATACTACTATATACTGATCCAAATATGATTTGAATATCCTATTCATCATGTCCATGAAAGCTGCCGGAGCATTTGTCAGTCCGAAAGGCATCACCAGAAATTCATAGTGCCCATATCTGGTCCGGAAAGCTGTTTTGGATATGTCCTCATTCTTAATTTTCAACTGATAATATCTGGACCGCAGATCAATTTTTGAAAACACCTGAGCACCTTGCAACTGGTCAAAAAGATCATCAATTCTGGGAAGGGGGTACTTATTTCGGATTGTCAACTTGTTCAATTCTCAATAATCAATACACAACCTCAAGCTTCCATCTTTCTTCCTGACAAAAAGTACCGGAGCACCCCACGGTGAAACACTCGGTCTGATAAATCCCTTATCGAGCAGATCCTGGAGTTGTTCTTTAAGTTCTTTCAATTCAGCTGGTGCCATCCTATAGGGAGCTTTAGACACAGGTTCTGCACTGGGTATGAGATCAATAGAAAATTCCACCTCTCTATCAGGAGGCAATCCCGGTAATTCATCTAGAATACATCCGGAAATTCCTTCACAATCGGAATGTTTTCCAACTTCTTTTCTTCTTGCTAGAGATCCATAACATTGACCAAATATCCTGTACAGCCTTGCCTCAGCATCCTGTTAGCTTGCATAGCTGTAACCATTCTAATAGGGGCCTTCCCTTCACTGCCAGAGAAACCAAAAGGTTCCTGACCTGGAGAGTGGAAAACTACTCTCTTCTTGAAACAATCTACAGTGGCATGATAAGAGGCTAGCCAATCCATTCCCAAAATAATATCAAACTCCTCAATTTTCAAAACCATTAGATCGGATGAAAAATCATGATTTTCAATGCTTAGAGTGTAGGATGGATAAATCATGTTGACCATGATAATGCTCCCATTTGGAATGGACACTCCGATCTCAAAATTCAGAGGTACTGGTTTCATACCAGCCTTCTTAGTAAATTCGGTTGAGATAAAAGAGTGTGTTGCTCCGGAATCAAATAAAATACGGACATAAGAAGAGACTACTTTGATGGTACCTACCAGATAATTAAATTCTAACTTATGATTATATGAACTCAATTTAACCATCTAAAAAAAAAAAAATCTGTGAAATTACCTGTCACCACAGCATTCGATGCCTGAGCATCTTGCTGAGTCAGAGCATACACACGAGCCTGGGTCTTCTGCTTCTGGCGCTCACCAGATCCATAAGCTAAAGGTTGTCCTTGGATAAAAGCTGGTACATTTGAAGGAGGAGGTGCAGGCGGTCGCTGTGCATTCTGGAAGGTATGTTGATACCCAGGATTCTGAGGACGAGGGCAATCCATAGCTTTGTGGCCCTGCTGACCACAATTAAAACAAGCCCTACAAAACCAACGACAATCCTGCTCCAAATGAAAACCTTGACATCTCCTGCAACGAGGACCATTACCCTGCTGAGGACCTGGATCCTGCCTTTGATTTCCCTTCTGTCTAGGTTGTTTGCCAGAGTGTTGGTTCCCTCGCTGCCCATCAGGTCTAGATCTCTTGCTCAACTGTCGTTCCCTCTCCTGCTGCATATTATCAACCTCCTGCTCCACAAGTTTTGCTTTACTAACGACATCCCGGTACGAGGCCAGCTGCATGGGTCTTACTCCAGCACGAATCCTGGGTTTAAGCCCTTTCTCAAATCTCCGAGCCTTGATATAATCCGTGGCCACCAACTCCGGAGCAAAGCGGGACAGTTCTATAAACTTGGCTCATATTGTGCCACTGTCAAGCTTCCTTGTATCAATCTGGTAAATTCA
Organism: Areca catechu; assembly: GCA_021397845.1. Taxonomy (NCBI): domain Eukaryota; kingdom Viridiplantae; phylum Streptophyta; class Magnoliopsida; order Arecales; family Arecaceae; genus Areca; species Areca catechu. The sequence continues at coordinate 989,417 of CM038049.1, read as the reverse complement.
CTCTCCTTCTCAAATCTGAGACTTTTAGGAAAATGTATATCCAAAAACTCTTGGCGAAAAATGTCCCAAGTTATTATCTCTTCATTACCATATTGTCTCCTGACAGCATCCCACCATTCCGAAGCTTCGCCTTATAATTGGTAAGCTCCAAAGCGAACCTTTTCTCGATCTGTACAGTCCATGCTGGCAAAGACCTTCTCCATTTCCTTCAACCATTTCAAAGATTCAGTAGGTTCAGTAGAACCCTCAAAAATAGGAGGCGCCAACTTCTTAAATTCAGTGATCCCCCGATCCATCTTAAAAGACTGACCACCCCTACTTCCCTGCTACCTCATTTCCTGCACAAGTCCAGTTAGAGCCTGGATAAGACCTACCACCTGACCATCAGAATTGGCTGTCCTCATATCATGCTGCAGAGGAGGAGGACTAACTGCTCGGCTCTCGCCCTGATCAGGTGATGGGCTATGAGTCATGAAGGCGCCAACCGCCCGAGATGGACCCGCTGTCTGCGAAGTATCATGAGCTCGAGAAGCATGATCATTTTGATTTGATATCCTCATGGATCGGGTCCGAACCATTAAACCTATGTCACAAAAGTTAGCCAGTTAAATAATATAACCTTACTTGTACTTTTATTAATTTAAACTTGTCCTAATTATCTCTACCCCGCTCTCACTATCTACAACATCTTGATTTTTAAGACAAACCTGGCTCTGATACTACTAAATCTGTCGTGCCCCAATCCCAAGACCTGGACCAGAAGTGCGACAGATGGCCGTATGTTCTGGGGTTCAACCTTCCCAGTGACATACCAGGCCTGTACCAACCATTTCTTAAATAAAATGAATAACCAGGCAATTAAACCATAAAAAATAAATCTAGGCAAGTAGATTCAAATGTTCATAAAACCAACCGTCACATATTTAACATAATCAAATTTCAGACAATAAATAAAAATTAAAAAAAAAATGATAGTGTCCACTAGATCCTAAGCCTCACTGATTGAATCCCTGGCCCATATGTTCCTCTGATCCTGAAAAAAAATGCAAGGGAAAGGAATGAGTTTCTCCTAAACTCAGTAAGTCATCATATGTCACAAATATAAATTTATCATGAATCTGGAGTAACTCCATGCATGTGAACAACCATAATATATATGTCATTTCTTATTATTAACCTTCTTATTTATTTTTCTGACATCATACAAATTTTAGGATGGCCATCCATACACACTCACTTAGTCCCTCATACTATGGCCACGATCGGCCCGTGGCTCGCCCCAAAAGAGTCTAGATCCTGTGTCACATACCGCACATCGGTCATGTGCCAGCGATAGCCCCGCTGGAGGCCCAAAAGGAGTCTAGCTCTGAATATCACACAAGAAACATGCTTCCCAGCATGTGCTAGAATAAAACAACTAACTCTTGTGTCACATACCGCTCATCGGTCATGTGCCAGCGATAGCCCCGCTGGAGGTCCAAAAGGAGTCTAGATCCTCGTGTGATCATAGTCGGACTAGAGAGCAGCTAAATTCAACTCAACCCATAACTCTTAATCTTAGTCTTTGTTTACTTTTCATAACACATCGAGATGCATGTATGCAGTATAAATATAAGCCGTAAAAATTAACTAAGAGTCAAATAATCATGCATGGTAAAAGTTATATCGGTGAGTGATAACTTACAATTTCACCAACTAAGCACTAAACCCGATTTTCCAGGGACGATGACGATCCTGTATCACAAATTATTTTGTTTATAATTTGATATAATTAATTCCTATAAAAAGAAATTAAACATAAATTAAATTCCTTGAGATATCCCCAGACAATTTCTTTCCTCCCTCCACCTTCCTTTTTCTTTTAATTATTATTTTTATTTATTTTCCTAATGGTGCCTTTACTGGGTCGGTCCATCCAAGATAATAGGCCCAGCCCAACATGGCATGGCTCAATCGAGCCCGGCCCAACAAGGCCTAAACCAGCCAAGCCCTGATTAATTCGAGCCCAGGCCAAACTCTCCCGGCCACTGTACCATCCCAACTTCACGGAAGAACCAGGGAGGATCGACGGCGATCCTCCCGTCCGACCACCAAGGAGCACTCGCCAGAGGAAAGGAAAGGGTCCGGAGATCCCTACGGCGACCGTCCGACCATCAGCCGGTGAGCACCGAGCCAAAACCCACCCCTGTTAACAGAGACATCCCTCTCTGTTAACAGGCCGATCATTATCCCCTCCCCCCCCCCCAAGCAAGCGAAGGAACGGCGGCGATCCCTGTGATCGGCCGCCCAGAACGTTTGCCGGAAGGAGAGGAGGAATCCGGCGGCGACCTCCCATCGCCGGCCACTACCCTCGGTTCCAACGGAGAAGAAGAATCGACCGGATTCTTCCTTCCTCCCTGCCAAACAACCCTACACCAAGCATTTCCCGAGAAAGAAGAACTTACCGGCAAGATTGGTTCCGTTCACAGCGACCACCGGTGGAGAGCACTCCGGCGAGGGCTGGGACACACGAAGGAGCCGTCGGCGTCCACCGATAGGGAGGTATTTCTAGATCAACAGAGGCACCCGATGCCTCTAAAAAACCCGAGGAAGAACCTTATCCCCTCCTCCTCCGACGGCGTCGACGGGCTTCTCCAAAACTCCCGCCGGAAAATCCGAACTTCCGAACCAGTATGAATTTGAACTGAAATCGGCAAGGGCCGCCGACTTCAGTCCAAATCCAGCCCAATCAGAACTGGGCCTCACACATGGAGCAGCAGTGCTTGAATAATCATACCATAAGATTCATCAACAGAAGACTTGGAGAACACCCAAAAAAAAAAAAAATCAATTCATATCCTTCATAATTGTTAGCTACAATCAATTCCTGCGACTTCATTTTTAGGAGGCAAACTTAAGCATGTAATGCTTAAGAAATCTTTTAACACAAGAACTAATTATTTTCTTGGTGTTGATCAAGGCTAGAGTGCGTAACATCATAGACATCCAACAATTGTTTCCTACCACTACTACCGCAATTGATTCCAGCTGTGATTTCCTCGAATTAATTTATAAGCTTAGATGCAGATCAGTCTCTGAATATATTAGCTTATTGTTCATAACCACATAGATATTAATAAATCATTTTTTGAAAGACAAAAAAAATCACCTCTCAAAAAGCATCACCATCTCACAATGTGGAGTGTGTGGAAATAAATCAACTGCCATTGCCCTGACTGGTCGGAATGGCTCAGAGTTGGGCATGGATTTTACTCGATGCCTTGCTAGACCAGCACTACTCATGTTTCTCCAACCTCTATTGCCTTTTCCTTTCTCTGGCTTATCAGTAGTTGGGGTGCAAAGCTCAATTGCATTAGCCACTAGGCTTTCTGGATTGCAAGAAATGTAGCTGATAGAAGACAAGAAATAACTGCATAAATAAATAAATAAATGAATATATATATATATATATATATATATATATATATATATATAGAGAGAGAGAGAGAGAGAGAGAGAGAGAGAGAGAGAGAGAGAGAGAAGTAAGGTAAAGGAGAATTGTGTTGGGAAACAGCCTATACACAAGCATAGAAATATTACAGGTTAAGAAAGATGGATGGAGGACTTACACAAGACGCTGTATACGTGGATGAGTTCTTAAAGATTTAATCACCTGCAAGGCATACAAAGCATCAGATCAGTCACATTTTGATGGTTAGAAGAAAACGAAGACCAGTGGCAAAAAATCATGTAGGTATTAGGTAGTCACATGAACATGGTTCACAGGTTCAGGGAAATGGTTAAAAAGCCTGCAGTTTTTCACAATTCAGTTGATTCACATTATTCAAAAAAATAACATAACACTTTGCTCTCATGGATTCGTTGTGAGAAAGAATTGCAAGATATGAAAGAATTCACAGTGAAAACAAAACTTCAGAATTAGACTAAGCTGGGCAGATTAAATATCGCACCTTTGATCAGACAATTGACTGGGCAGTGCAAGTCCAAAAGGACTGAACGGGCGGCTTTGAGAAATATTCTAATTACATAAAGGGATGTTTGCCAGTCTCTAACAAGGCTGTTTCAAATTTAATCACTACATTCCATACAAAGAAAGAGGACTCCAACATAACAGTGCACAGAGGAGTGTTACTTACAATTGGATGAAGGCCAACCCGTGGCGGATCAACAATAGCAACTACATTCGTAAATTGATGCATAGAAGCCTCTGCTACTCCTTTCTTTGATTCAGAGATGCAGTTACTCTGAACTATTTCAATGCATGCTCGATTTTCATGAGTTGTCTCTTCGCACCCTGCAGTGCAATTCTCCAGAGTTCCCGCGTCCTTGGCACCATTGTTTAAAGCCTCATTTGCCAGTGACCCATGACCATTGTCTTTGTCATGATCTACACAAGTTTCTTCATGGTTGGTATTTCCATCAAAATTCTGCTCAGGAGCCACCAAGGTTTCCAACTTTCCATCAGTTCTCTCTTCTGGCAATATCAAGATCTCCTTAGCACTTGCATTAGCTAGAAGATCATCAGCTGCTGTACTTGTGTCAGACCGGAGAGTTAATCCATCACTGTTGTCATTTTTTACATTATCATCCTGTTCTGCGCCCTTGCTTTCCAAGAAATCAGAGACTGTACCATGCTGCTGAGGCATGTCAAGATACTGCTTAAGTAGAGACCCCATCACATCCTCTGCCTGTCACCTCCCAAATAGGAAGGTACAAATAATTACAAAGAGCGTTGCTGATTTGAAAAAAATCAAAAATGCAATCAAGAACCAAAAAACAGTTATAGTTTTTAACATAAGAAACTTTACATTGCCGTGAACAGCAAGAAGTCCTTTAGGCATAACAAGTCATCAGAGAACCTCCTCCCTATTTTCTAAAAGCATTTATCTTTTAATTTCATATGATGGATTAATTACGTAAAACATCCTGAACCATTTAGAGGTTTTCAATTTTGTCTTGAACTTTAATTTAGTATAATCAGGTCATTAAACTTTTAGAACCATTCAATTCCTGCCATGGATACTAATTCCGTCTAGGTACCGTTAGGAAAGGTTAACATGGCTCACGTGAGGGTTACATGTGAAAAAAAATGGAGCTGACATGGCAACACTCTTTTTCCTTATTATTTCTTTTCGGCGACTGGAACAGCCATTATGCGGTCGAGAGCGGTCCACACAAGCCATCTTGGCGGCGTGGCTGTCCCACGAGCGATCCGGCGGGCAGCGGAGTCGGTCACAAGGAGTTCTTTCTCCTCCCACCGGTGATTTTTAGATATTTAAAAAAAATCAATGAACCCCGATCTCCCTCTGATCTGGCAAGCAACAGAGTCAGTCGCAAGGCCTTCTTCCTCTCCTGCCGATGAACCTTTACGAAATCAAATCACACATTAAAAAAAAATGGGAACCACCAAATTCCATTTCTACTAGTGGTTTGACCCCTTAATTGCCGGGAAATCGGCAGGTGGCCTTGAGAGATGGCGGTGGTCCGCTGATTGGGCCTTTTCTGATGATTGCCGGCCATGTTTTGGACTCCAATTTAATAGAAAAAAATTGGGAAGAGAGAGGACCGTCGGCTTTCTCTCCCTTAGTCACCGGCAAGCCAATGTCAAGGGGCTTGGAGATGGCCACCGGATTTTGGAGGGCCAGTGACCCTCTGATGGGGGTTTTAGAGGGAAGTCACCATTAATGGCTTCCCTCTTTCTCTTAAATGTTAAACAGTAAACCAAGGGAAGAGATGAACTTGGTGGATGGAAGATGGGAATTGGGTTCGGGTTTTGGATTTTGTGTTTTGACCCAAAACGCGAATCCATTAATTTAAATCTAACTAATTGGTTGAACTAAACTAGACCACATAAGCAGGTTGAATTGGCTTTGAGGGGCTTTTGCAATTTAGTCCCTTGAGAATTTATAATTACATATAGATTCCTATAAAAATAAAATTACAGTTAGGTCCCTGTAATAAAGTTTGTTGCATGAAGAGCCCTGGATCTTTATGAAGAGCCCTGGATCCTCGTAATAAGCTTTTATTACATAAAGATCTAGGGCTCTTCAACAAACTTTATTATAGGGACCTAACTGTAATTTTATTTTTATAGGAATCTATATGTAGTTATACATTCTCCAAGGATCAAATTGCAAAAGCCCCTCAAACCCAATTCAACCTACTTATATGGTATAGTTTAGTTCAGCTCAAGATTCCAAGTATCGGTATCGGGATCATTATTGGTGGACCAAAATAGTATGGTACCGGTACCGTACTATGTCAGTATGGTGTGGCATACTGGTTCAAACTAGCATACCAATTTGTTTTATTTTTTTAGTTTTCTTTAATATCAAAATAGTTTTTTATGATTTTTTTTGTTGTTTTGATATCCAAATAGATGTATTGTCATGACTAATCACCAAAAACCACTATGAAATGTTATCTAGCCTCCAACTACTTTATAATATATTTTAAAAAAGAAAAACAAGATTACCAATAATTAATTGAAAAGAAAAGAAATATAAATATGGTTACATACTGATATTTAAAATCAGGTTGAGTATCAATGTTCATAAATATTGGGATCATTAATGTACTCAGTAGGAAGATCAGTAAATCCCTTTAGCCATGCAGCATGGTAATCCTGTACACTCATCCCAGGAGGTATGCATGATGGATCATAACTCATCGTAAATCCCTCACTAAGATCCTAACTTTGAAAGGTATCCAGAAACTGATAATATGGTTGTGAAGGGGCCCATTCAAATATGATGACAGCAAAATCAGATCCGTAAGATGCCTGCATGGAATAATAGTCACTAAAAAATGATATCTCGGATGCACCATATCCATATTCATATCCATATGAATTATAAGTTACCGAAACCTGTGAGTAATAAGATTCAGAATACGATGATAAGTCTAATACATCCATGGATCCTATTCCACGTGCAAAATCTGCAACTGTATCGTGCCCTGAATGACCTCGCGGAGCCCGTTGCCTGTATGGAATCATATCGCTACAGGCTCTACCGGCTGGTGCACTATAGTTCGTATCCTGTGTCACGTAAATAAACTGTAACTCACCAATAAATCAAAGACCAATAGCTGGCTGCGTCTCCTATCCTTTGATCCTTTCCTAATCACTAGATTCCAATCATCAGAAGAATCACTAGTACTGCTCTCCCTAGTATCTGAATCAACCAAGTACTCTAGTGGAGATGCAACTGTCTTTCCTTTTTCTGACTTTAAAATGAATAGATGATAATCCATTTTTCTAATTCCTTATTATTGTCAAGAAACTGACCATAAATATTTCTCGATCTAGAAGGATCTATATTTATACAAGTAGCCTGTATAGATGCAATAGCAAAGCGATAATATGGATTGTATGCTGTGTGCACTAGGATATGACTAAAGTAAAACCAGGATCTGAAAGCCCGTCACATATTCTTTTTCTTATCCTTTTTCAATATAGTATCAATGATCTGTTACTTGAATCTCTGTTAAAAAAGATATATAGATCGATATCGTGAATAGTGGCTTCTATAGAATATTCTCGGATGACTACTTTCTACTATCAAATGCTTCAAACATGGATACAATATGACTGGTGCCTCTCCTGACGGACTTTGACTGAGGAGGTTCTCCTAAATTATGTCAGACTCTCATACAATACTTCCAGAGCCCAATCCTAACTCAAAAGCTAAGGATCCAAATCACTCCCTATACCTAGCCACCTCTAGCTCCCTCTTTTCATACAAGCTTGCCTGAATGACATCCTCGATCTGTGCCTCCTCATTAAAAGGAATAAATGCTCCCTCTGACTTCCTGGAGTGATAAAAAGGTTCTGCGGCTCAACGGTCCACCTCTACCTTCTTCAATATTTTTTTTATGCTTTAAAATCAGAAAGTGCTTCATCAACCAACGAACCTCCTGTAGATATTGTTGGCACACGGATACATCAAGATAGCCACCAGCCAAGTACTACTTCAACCTTGTTACCCCATTATCCTTGAATTCTATATTGCATCATTTACATCCCTAATAATACCGACCTGAGAGTATTTCTCCATGCACTCCACCAATATCATATTCCGGATTCTTCTTTCTCGATAGATCCATTTTTAAAAATTGAAAAAAAAGCACATAAGCTCAATAATTATCTAAGATTAATTAATATTTTAATGACCTATTTTTATTTTTTAAATTAATTATATATATATATTTAAAAAATAGAATAAAAAATATAAAAAATATAATATTATAAAAAATTAATTTGATCTTAAATTCATATATGATCCTATTATTGATGCTATTTTTTTTTTTTTTAAGATAGTAAGCATGCATGAAATGCCACTTTTCTTCAAAATTAGGCCTAGGACACTATTCACACGGCACATCAAAACTTGGATAAATCGACATGAAATTTATGATGAAAGTGACTTACAAAAAATTTATGATAAAAATAGTGTACAAGCCCTAGAACATAAATCTATTTTTATAATTTTTTTAATAATTTATTTTATTTTTTATTAATTTTTTAATTTTAAATATTATTTACCTAAAAAATAATGATCTTAGTATCAATGTATAGATCTTTTATAGATCTACAACATATTCTAAAATCATGCCAAAATAAAAAAAATAATAAAGTTTTATTTTTCATTTTTCATGAACTTTTTTAAAAAAAGGGAAGAGAGAGAAAGAGAGAAAATGATTGATCTACGTACCTCTAATCGATATTTTTTTCTTGATTTCTGATGTTTGGATCGACTAGAATCATCAAACAAGCTTCAAAAGAGATTTCTCGAGAGTTTTTTTAGAGCCCGAGAGGTCAAACAAGATTCAAAATGGATTTTTCGAGAGTTTTCTGAGAGCCTAAGAGTTTAGGCTCTCTATTAACTTAAAAATACCCCACCCCCATGTGCTATAGTAAAAAAAACATGGTTCTGACCCAAACAAGGCCAAATCGTGCCATTTTGGATGGTTCAAGAGGGGTTTGGGATGGACCAGGCGACTGTGCCTTTTTACACAGCCAAATTGTACCGATCATGGCTGGTTCAATTTGGTATGCCTCGAACCGACCAATTCAACACGATTCAAGGAACCATGGTTCAGCCAATTAATTGGACTTAAATTAATGGATCCGGGTTTTGGGTCAAAATACAATCCAAAACCTGAACCCAATTCCCATCTTTTTCCTCGTACCGAGTTCACCTCTTCCGTTGGTTTACTACTTAACATTTAATAGAGAGAGGGAAGCCATTAATGGCGACTTCCCTCCTCTATCACTCCCCACTAAAGGGTCACCGGCCCTCCAAAATCCAGCAGCCATCTCCAAGCCCCTCAATATCAGCTTGCGGGTAACTAAGAGAGAGAAAACCGACAGCCCTCTCTTCCCATTTTTTTTTGGTTAAATCGGAGCCCAAAACCTAGGCGGCGGTCACCGAAAAAGGCCTAATTGGTGGACTGCCGACGTCTCCCAAGGCCACTTGTCGGCTTGCCAACAATCAAGGGGTTGAACTGCCGATAGAAACGAAATTTGGCGGGTTCCTTTATTTTGTGATTTGATCTCTTAAAGGTTCACAGATGGGAGAGGAAGAAGGCCTTGCGACCGACTCCGCCACTAGCCGGATCGGAGAGGGAGATGAGGGTCCATCGATTTTTTTTAAATGTCTAAACATCACCAGCGAAAGGAGAAAGAACTCCTTGCAATCGACTTTGCCACCCACCAGATCGCCTGCGGGACAGCCATGCCGCCAAGATGGCTTACATGGACCGCTCTCGACCGCATCACGACCGTTCTAGTCGCCGAAAAGAAATAATGGGGAAAAAGAGTATTGCCACATCAATCCTGTTTTCCCTCACATGTGACCCTTATATGACCCATGTTAACCTTTTCTAATGGCACCTAGATGGAATTAGTAACCAAGATCAGAATTAAATAGTTCTTAAAGTTTAATGACCTGTAATAAATTGAAGTTCAGGATGAAATTGAAAACTTTCAAATAGTTCAGGATTTTTTACGTGTTTAATCCGTCATATGATTAACATTTTCAAAGAAAAGGTAAAAGAAATTGGTTCTGACATCCTTACATTATGGTGAATATAATCAACGAGAAAATAATCTAAAGTCAGAATCTGAGGCGAAAAAAAATACCAGACCAAAGCAGCAAGTGTTAAAAAAATAAAAATAAATAAAAATCAGCCGAACAGAAGCACCATTCATAAAGGATTAAAATGAAAAAAAAAGAAGAAGAGCTATTTGGTGAAAACTGAAAAGTTCAGTTTCAGACATTACAAGTGAGCAAAAGTAATTGAAAAATATAAAAATTTTACAAATATTAAAATTTAAAGCAAATGAGGGTATAAAGTGATCCCTCACTTTCAGGAGTGGTAAACACGATTGAGGATCATCTATCCAAGATAACTTCATGCAGTTAACAAATACTAAAAAATGGCCTGTTCAGGTAAAAGGTACAGATCCGCAATATTTTCTCATTTTGGTTTTTATTTGTGGATGCTCTTAAAGGGTATTTCAATCTCTTTGCCAGATTAATTCTGCAGTAGCAGTAGCGCAATGGCACATGCAAATTTATGGACCATATTAAAATAAAGCATCTGGCTATGTGCACATGGGAGATGTTAGATTCGCTCGGCTTCACTCTGGCACATGACTTGGATCACTTATATAATCCGATAAAAGAGAATACACATAATGTAGAATTGCTGATTGACTATTGGTTCCTGATTAGTGTTACCTAGTTGGTACAGGTGTCAAGTGTCCAAGTGTCAGACATGGCAACCTCGAAAAATCTACATACCTAGTTGGTACAGGTGTCAAGTGTCAGACATGGCAACCTTGAAAAATCTAGGCACAGGTGTGCATGCATGTGTGTGAACATATATATATATGTGTGTGTATGTGTGTGTACATATATATGTGTGTGTGCGCGCGTGCGTGCATGCATGCAAACATGTATGTGATAGCGCATGGGAGTCCAATATCCCACAGAACAAAGAAGGGTTAGAAGCAAGAAGAGACATGGATTTGGACTTGAACATGGACAAGGTGGTAATTGATGCAACTATGATTAAGGAAACCCACAATTCCATGGGTTCTTCACAAGATTCTAGTCCCAGTGCAACAAGAAGTCCAAGAACAGATGGGAGACCAAGAAGGAATGTCAGAGTGCTTGCTCAAGACAATGACTAGAACTATTTATTTTAATTTCTTAACTTTTTGCACATAAGTCCCACTAGAACTAGTCTATAGTAATATTCTTTTAGTTATCTTATTCTAAACAGTTCATGATTACTGTCTCTAAGTTTTGGATATAAATACTTGTGATGGAGACAGAACAGAGCTATATATTTTATTACTCTGAAGTGAGATTTTGTATAAAGAAACATTGGCCTATTCTTTGGCTTGGGCCGATTCTTCCATGGTTGCTTGTAATTGCTTCTTTGTTCAATCTCGTGCCACGAGTGAAACTGAGTGTTGAGTTTCCATTGATTTGGTGTTAGAGCGGATTCCCTTCCTTGGAAGTTTTATGAAGCTGCAAAGATTTCATGGTGGGCACTCGAAGGAAGAAGAAATCAACCCTAGAGCTCCACGGAGAGAGGGGGAAACGCGCATCATCAGCAGGCTGAGCATGTAGATTATCACCTTATGAATGTTGACCTAATGGTTAATATTCCAAACCTTGAAAGACACATTAGGCCCGAACAGTTTATTGTTTGTAGGTTGTTTAACGAAATAAAGACACAATTGGTCTAAGAAAATACAATTGATGCTAGCTTATCTCCTTAAGGGATTTGTCTTTCCCTACTCAAGTTTTAAACTTCCCATAGGTTGTACATGCAACCTTAATGCCTTGTGAAAGGCTTAATGTTTATATGTGCCTGTAGGGATATTAGATCCCACAATGATATCAAAGCAATACGGAGATTAAACCTTCCAGAACATATTAGGAATAACAAACTCATGGAACTCATATTAGTTATTTTTTAAAGAAAATTTCTTTTACAAATGAGACAATATCAATTATATCAACTTACTTGAAAATTTTGGAATATAAAAAGATCAGGATGCAAGCAGATTAATATATACACATAACAGAATAAATACTTGACGAGCAAACTTTTTTAGTTGCATAGATCATGGGTTTGTAACATCCAGAATAAGTTCTTAATGATACTGATACTGCATAGGTCTCAGATCATCTTTAATGCCTTTTTCTTTTCATATTCCATGTTCATTTCCCCCCTCATCAGCAAAATAGTGCTAATATAACAAGAATATGCTAATATAACCTTGCCAGCACAGAAATATTTGACACACTGTGAAGATTGTACAAATCCCAACACTAGTTTAATCCGTATACATGGAACACGGAAATCAGAAATGACAGACAATTCTGTCAATACATTTTTCAAATGCTTTGGCACATCCAATGCAGTAGCATTGATAAGATGTGCAAATAGTGGTGACTCCATTTTCAGATCCATCAACAACAAATATTGGACATTTGGAAGTATAGATAGACAGAATTATCCAAGTAAAACTCACCTTTCCACAGACAAACCTGCAATTTTTTATGCCATTAATAACTACATTTCTCTGAGCATCTGAAACTGCAGACTCATTCATTTCAATGCCAACAACCTGGAAAATTTAAAAGTCAAAATAAGAAACAAAAAAGTCAAGAGCAAGTAAATGGTGAGAACAAATGAAACAAGATCTTGCAACCTTTTTTAAGTCCACATCTTGAGAGCGGACACATATTGAATTATCTGGAAATAAACTGTAAAAATAATTTATACCAAGTAAATCGAAATAGTCAACAGTTGCCATCTCAAATATGTGAAAATTAGTGCCAGCTTATATAGCCAAGGCTAGTTCAATGTGCTTAGATATAATACCAAGCAAGTATAAGGCGTTAAACATGTGGTACCAGCAAAGACTATAGGTCCGGAAAGAGCCTCTCCACATGCAGGGGTAAGGCAGAGTGCATCTGACCCTCCCTAGCCCCTATACATTGGCAGAGCCTCATGCATTTAGCCACCCTTTTTTACCAACAAAGATAGAAATACTGCCATGTTTTTAAATTAAAATGCAAGAGACAATATAGACATTTCTACATTGTAAGCAGTCAACCACTACTTAGAACATTCTTGAAAAGCTTAAATTAGGAAGAACATAAGTCCACTAGAGGAAATCTAAAAATCACAAAGTTCAGAAGCTGCACAAGTAAATTAAAGTCGAAAAGAACAAGTGGTAAAATAATAACAGAGATAGTATTATAATGTAGACAAATGTCAAAGAACAAACCAGCAAGAAGAAACACTTGGATTTGCTATAATCTATGAAAGAGAGTTAATATCTTCTGATGGGATTTATGTGATAGAATTTGGGAACCATGTTTTAACAGAGTCTTATAGATCACATTAGAAACAAGTGGCAAAGAAGGACCCACAAAGCCATTCCAAAATACTGCAACGAATTATACTGGTTATGGCTATGTTTTGTGGTAGCTTTAAACAGATTTAAGAATTCAGAAACTTTCAACATGGGAATTGGACAAGAAATTTAATTTTTTTGTAAATTACCATGCCAACGCGATGTGCTAAAGTGAGGCCAATTGTTCCTGTCCCACAACAAATGTCAAAAAGTAATGTATCTGAATTTAGATCTGCCCAATCACCAGCAAGGGAGAACAACCTCTCTGCAGCAAGAGTGTTAACCTGTAATCTCATGAACCATAAACAAAGTAAACATTGTAAACAAGAAGGGTGAAAAGGTAAACAACAATTGAGATTCTAACCTGGAAAAATGCTGTTGGTGATATGGAGAAGCGAAGATTGCTTATATAGTCATGAATTCTTGCTTCACTGACATATAGCTTTTCCAAACCGGATTGCTCTTCCACCTTTGGTAATACGAGCGGGAGCAATGGACAATCAGCTGGCGCAGCATTTGATATTCCCTTATGATCCTGCTTAAACTCATTTCTTTTAATAAGTGAGGAACATATAAAACACAAAAAAGAAACGGGGTATATGTTGTGCTGGCAGGACCAGGCCACAGATCATCCAGGACTTCACCTGCATGGCTGAAGCCTCAGTCCAAGCTCAGCCTGCCTGTCTTTGGCGAACATATCACAGCCCAGGCACAAGACAACAATGTGTGAGTTGAGCTCAAACTGGCCAAAGTAATAGACTGAGTGGGCCGAGCTTCAGCAAAAAACCAACCCAAAACAGTTCAAATTTGAGATGGCCAATTTGCAAATTTAAATTATTTTTGAAAAATGATATACGAGCAAACAAATAGTCACATAACTGCTCTTTTATTCACCAAAATACAAAATTCAAACCATCACATTCTTCTTTTACTATGACCTCTGTTTGCCAAGCACATACAAGATATTTGCACATGAGAACACATGCCATGCCATATTTAGGCAAACCCAGGTTACCAAGTTCACAAACTAAAGTCAAACAAGAAATTTTCGAGCCCATGTCAGTCCAAAACCAATGTATATTGCTGATAGTTTACATAAGCCTACCCATTACTCAACAAATAGTATGACCGAAGAGCAAAAAGGATGATAAAAAAGAATAACTTTGTTTTCTCTAGAACAGCAAACTCTAGGTTGAAATCAATAGCACCAACAATTAAATTGTCATATTTTCCATAATGCTGAAATATTTCCTTTAAAATCTGTTTTGAAGAAGTTAAGAAGCCAGATGATCTACTCTCAAAAATGTCAAAAGAAAAATGGACTGAAGTCACGTGACATCAAAGTAACAGAGATATGTGGCTGCTGATCTACTTCATAACAGAGATGAATGGATTTGAAAGCATAGGACGGACTTGGTAACAATGAGAAAAATTTAGTCATTCATATAATTATAAATTTCTTTGTAAGCAAGCAGAAGAGACAAGTGATCCTAAAGCTCGAAAACTTACCTGCACTACTATTGTTGTGAGAGGTAGTAGGGGCGAACATGCAGCTGCTCCTTGTGTCAGAACCTGAGTCATCCTCCTGAATTCATTTTTCATCAGTTCTTCATCAACACCTGATGAGCAAACCTGCAGATCAGGTTATCAACTTAACATTAAGCCTAGCTTGATAAAGAGACATGTTGAATCAATGGAAAAAGTTTGATTGAGCACATTGTACATGCTAAGTAATCGATCAAATATTTTCTTAATTAGCAAGGAATAGAGAGAGATAAACTAATGTTGCATGGATAAGGATCACTCTTCAAGGCTTAATTGATCAAGTATTGACAAAAGTTAGCATGTGGAATATTTTTCTCCACGTGAAAGGCGTGCATGTGAATGCACAAGTTAACAGGCTTTATGATAAAAAATAAAGCAATATATTCCCAAAGATGTATGAATGAGTTTTAAGAGAAGCAAACCTGGACAATAAGCATTACTTCTGCAATTTGATTAACTAGATTTTCAGCTGCAGCTTGACTTGGGCATCTTCCCTCTCGGACCTAGCATAAATGTCAAAAGTATAATTTCATCCATATTCTGTTGACAAGCACTAAATGATTGCATATATGCAACAAAATCTAGAGTGATATTAATATTTAAAGCTATGAACATATCCTGTAAAATGCTAGCAAGACAAAAATGGTAATTTACATTAAGTGTCAAAAGTGAATGATGCAAATGGTTTGTGCCTTGAAAATTACAAGATACATAATCAAAATTACTAAGAGTGGTACCGTGAATTGACGCCAAAACCCAGTGTTATTAATTCTGTTCCACACAGGTAAGACTGAAGCTTGGAGGAAATCTTGAAAGATTGAAGCATATTTACAGGAGATTCTAGAGACATTTGGACAGTTGACAGGTTCCTCAACTGCCGTGATGCCCTCCCTGATATCTCAAGATTTAAAGCACCTTTAATAACATGAAAATTTTTCAGTTCACAAAGACATCATCCAACGAACTGACCTGAAGTTCCCAAGCATGAACCCCACAGTTCGTTTTCCCTGTAGTGAACAGCCCACAGAAAACTCACATTTGTTCCGATAACCATGGATTACTGGTGACTCTAATACGCCTTCAAGTTTGCATGGAAGACCACCTACATGTAATGAATAGGAAGGTCATTCTGATGCATTATCAGCAACACAAAAAAATAAAAAGAACAATTAAACAATATTAATAATACAATATGAAGCCACAAATTGGGCCCTTGTGTGAGATATGTTTCAACATGGAAAGGAAGCTTAATGTCTCTGAAAATGTCAACAT
Organism: Areca catechu; assembly: GCA_021397845.1. NCBI lineage: Eukaryota > Viridiplantae > Streptophyta > Magnoliopsida > Arecales > Arecaceae > Areca > Areca catechu. Next base: position 973,153 of record CM038049.1, on the reverse strand, counting down.
GCTGCTAAACAAGGAGTTACTCTGTCAAGCTGTCTTGCTCACCATGGTACAGTATTTCTGTGTACACGAGTCCTAGAAGTTGATTCAATCAAGCATCTATCCACTTACAAAACAGGTGGCAGCTGGACACTGAGCTGGTCCAGCTCACTTGAACCAGCTCATCAGGGGGCAAAACCTGGACTGAGCTTGTGAACCCACTAATCCCAACTCCCCAAATCCCCACAGCACACAGCCCCAAAGAGCAAGACATACAATACAAGATTGTAATCCACACATTTATGTGCTTCTTTTGGCCAGTTTCAGGCTGAAATCAAGCTTGGCCCACCAAATTAGAACACTGCCAGGTCAAAAATTGGATAAAGCAGCTTGATGAATTGTAGGAGGAGATCTTGCTAAAATAGCCTGGACAAGGCCCATGGGTCAATTAGGATGAGCCCAGCCCCCCAAATCTGCACCCTAAAAACAAGTCATATCCTTGCTATCCATTTTATCCTACAGGCCTTGTCATTAACTGGAAAAAGATAGGGTGGATTGAAACAAAAGGTCCCAGTGTCCTGTGAGGTCCCATGACTATTCAATCTTATGATCTGACTAATAGGAAAGTGAAGGAACAGGAGAAAGGTTGGGGATATACAGGCAAAGAATCTATCAATTGTAAGATATTATGATGGGAAGAGGGCTCTTTTTAAGTACCAAACTCATAGATATGCTTATATCAAGATAAACCATTTTATATTGAAAGACAACAGGAAATCTAGGCTTTAGCAAAATATTTCTTGAACACAAATTATGCCCAAGCTTATAGTAAGCAAAAATATTACCTATTTCCCTTGATGCATTAATCCACTCTGGAAGTGGAACAGCATCGGGACAAGCCTTGCGTGCATTCCGAGTCTACAATGAGAAGAGCTGACACTCAATAAGACACAAAATGCAACATTAAATTTTCTAAGAGAAACTAGACAAAATTGCTGACCACAACCAGTTTTGGATTAAGGCTTATTTGAGTTGATATTAGACAAAAATGATGGATAATCCCTGAGAAAATAAGCTAAGATATGGTACCAGTAAACAGTATATTATCAAAAGAACATATGGACATTACAAGTCGTTTTAATATTTGCAGGAGTGAGCACTTCTTGTGTTCCAACTGATCATTGTAGGGCATATGAGCAAGTGGAGTGACCACATCACGAGCATTTCTTGTCTTTGAAACCAAACCCTCCACTACAGATGTGTCCTTTCCAACAGCATCACCATCCTCAATCAAAGTCAATGATGTTGAAAGAGTGGGATCATCACTGCCTGGGTGACTTTCAGTATTTTGCTCTTTACTTTGATCAGAAGAAATATCAACTAAAGGTTTCTTCTCATGAAGTCTACGAACAGCATCTGCAACCTTTATTTGCTTCCCACCAGCAGAATTTTCATTTAAAACCTGTCAGTTTGAGAACTGTTAGTAGAAAGATTGAAGGCTGTTGTCAGTAAATGAACTGCTGAAAGTATCACTTCATATTGGGATTACCTCAATAGCATTTTTAACCTGTCCAATATTCTCAAAATCCACAAAACCTACAGACATACCCCTCTTTTTTTTCGCTGTTTTATAGAGGATACCCTGAAAATGAAATAAATTTATAAGTTCACACAACTGAGCAAATATTCTACCTCAATGTTATTATGTTAAAGGAGGGGGGAGGGGAGGGGAATCTTCATACGTAAAGCAGTGAAAGTGAAGAAGGAGCAGAAAATTTGAATGAAGAGACTTAAGACCAACAAGCATTTAAAAAATAGAGCATCCAACAGCCTTGACAAATTTAAAGATTTAAACCAAAATTGTACTGATGATAGGCTATGCAGGATACCAAAGAGTTGGCATCCAGAACTTCAGCACAGCATAATGTTCACTTTGAGCTCCTCTCCATACATAACTAACATATGCATGCATACTAACAAGAATCCAGAAAAGGAAAAATCATCAATTAGACAAAACTAACAAGTGTGCATCAACAAGATTTACAAGCATTGGGAAGGGCTAAACAATTTTTAGTGATAACAAAAGAAACAAGTCAATACATCTAATGTGCAATAGATGATAAGAAAGAAAACAAAGAGAGAAAGATCAACAATCAGTTCTTTCAAATTGAGCTGAAAACTCAAAAACTTTGCCTGCAGCAACATGATTACCTTATCACTTATCTAAAAAAAGCATCAATCCCTTAGAGTAACTAAGGCTGCCAGCATAGTTACCTTACATATTATTTTTAACTCGCAACTCAGATGCTTGGTCATTTACAATTTTACACATTCACCATTCTAGATCATAATGATAGACTTTCTTTCTACGATGACAAGATGATAAAACCTTTTAGCAAAGTTTAGCATGTCCTTGTAATTCACACAAAGACATCTAATCCGTCAATCCCTTAGAGTAACTAAGGCTGCCAGCATAGTTACCTTACATATTATTTTTAACTCGCAACTCAGATGCTTGGTCATTTACAATTTTACACATTCACCATTCTAGATCATAATGATAGACTTTCTTTCTACGATGACAAGATGATAAAACCTTTTAGCAAAGTTTAGCATGTCCTTGTAATTCACACAAAGACATCTAATCCGATTGCATGAGCAGAGTTTATCAGTTATGGAGACAATTACTTTGCAGCCTATACATTTAAGGTTGCCACAGAAACCATCTGGAACAGCTCTGCGGCAAAAGTTGAGATACGGCACTATTTCCTGAAGTGTTGACCTTTCATTTCCAAATGCATCATCTCTGCCAGATATAAAGCCATGGTAAAGCTAAAACTATCCAACTTGTCTCCAAGCTTAAAATACATATACTAAACCATGCATCCATTTTACTCGTCTAAGTGCATGATCCACCTCCAAGGCCATTGCTTGGTGCAATGTAAAGGTTTAGGCTGACAAGTGCAATGTCGCGGGTTCAAGACCCAGGGCAGCTATTTCGTGCCAAAAAAGGTCAGACATTAGGTCTCTCCTGGTCCGCTCCTCCCTCCGGGACCTTGGATTGCTGAGACCATTATTGGAAAATTGCCTTTTCTAAGTGTATGATCAATCTCCTCAACTTTCTAAACTGCAAGATTCTCTAAGGAAGAAAAATCCTAATCGTCCTGATCTTAACCTTCACAACCAGATATCCTAAACTACAAGGTGGGCAGCCTAGTTTCCAAAATCCTGGTATCCTCATTAAATTAGACTTTGGTTCCTAACTCATTCTAATATTTGTATCAAGTTATTCTCTAAAAACCACCAAACTTCTCAATTCTAAAAGTTCTATGAGAAAACATATTAAAAACAAAAATCTTTGAGACTCTTGATTCCCTATTCAACTTGGATCACATCACGACTCCTTCATTGTACACTTAAAAAAGCCAAGTAGAACTCATTTTCTCATTTGAAAAGTTGCTCATTTTTCAAAGCCAAACATTGAGAGTTGAGAAAGTATAGGGAAAGGAACCCCGCACCTACAGAAGTTGGTCTAGTGAAATAAGAATGCTCACGAGAACATTTGAGTTCCCAGCCAGTATTCCAGGCACAATTTTTATTAGACGCATCAACATCAGAAGAATCACAGCTTTATGCCTTTAGTCAAGTTACTCTTGCACTGGCACTCGTTGTTTAGCTTTCTTTACCATTAGCATCGAACAGCACTTCTTGTCCTTTTGCCCTATGACCAGTTGATAACCTCCTCCAAATAAAAATCTTGAACGACAAATGGGTAAGGAGCCACATAGAAATCCATTCTTACCATCTTCCACACGAGTCCTAGAACTCCAGAAGAGTCATCTCATAGATTTCTTCCACTAGTTTTTCTTGAAAAGCTTTTGCAGGCTACAACTCAGTTTATGGGATATGGCAACCAAGATCACTAGAAAGAATTCAAGAACGCAAACGGTAGAATTTTTCTAATTGAAAAAGATAGCAATATTAATCGTCAAGAACCGTCAAAGAATGGCACTTGCCCGAGCGTCGAGGAAGCTCTTTAAGTTGTCGGACGTCCACTTCCTCGGGAGGCCGATGAGGCACTTGTCGAGCGAGGTAGCGTCGACGGACACCGGCGGCGAGTCCTCCTCCTCGGCCGCCAAAGCTTCGGACTTGAGGTGCTTCTTGGCCCGTTGGGAGGTGGGGTCCCACGTGTTGTCTGGGCGGGGACGGAGCTCCGCCTCCCCATGGGCGTAGCGACATGAGTGGCCGTGGCTGCAGCCCCCGCCGCCCGCTTGCCGCCGGTAGTAGGAACACAGGCTCGTCTTCCACAGCTCGTTCCGTCTCTCTCCTTCCTCCCCATCCTCCCTCCTGCGCTTCTCGGCGGCGCCGTCTCTGACCTCCTCCTCTACGGATCGGAGATCCAATGGCTGGAATTCTTCGTTGCTGGTAGGGCTGACGTCCATATTCATCTCCCTCTCCCTCTCCCCCTCCATGGCTGCCGTCGACCCTCGGCAAACCGACTTGGGAAACGAAACCTAAAACCCTTGTTCCTCACCGAGTCGAGCAAGGATCGGTTCCTATAATCTCATGGAGCCTAATTTAGAAATCGGCCCGAAGCTACCAATTGACCCAACCCAAGCCATCTAGTCGAACAATCCAGGAGAAGACTCTTACCATAGTAACATGGGCCAGGCTTGAACTCTGCTTCATAACAATTTGGAAGTTTTTGATTTTATCCATTTCTGATCAGATCTCTCCCGGAGAAATTCTCCGTACAAAGCCCCCGGCAGGAAAAAAAATAAAACAGCACTTACCTAATCAGGCCACGTAACCTTTAATTTTCAACATTCATTTAATATTTATAGTACTGTTTTTTTAATTAAAATTTTTAATAATAAAAATATCCCTTCTTTCTAATAAATTATAATATCTTGTAATTAATTTATGATATCATATGATCAAATTATATTTTTTTATAAATAAAATATAATAATATTTTTTTTTCAAAAATCAAGAAAAAATGTTATTTTTATTATTAAAAATTTTAAATAAAAAAATAAAAGCCATGATTATTAAATGTATGTTAAAAAATGGAGTCTATCAAACCCACGGGTTCTCTCTCTCTCTCTCTCTCTCGGTCAAGATGGTGTACAAAGAATTTTCCATCCATCCATGCTGGTTGCCAACCTTATATGTTGTCTCGACAAGCAAACCAAAGAAGATACCAGACCAGAGATAATTCATATATTCAAATCATACAAACGTTCTCGGGCCGCGCACTTACAGTGCGTGGCGTTCACGGTAGGCCTTGATCAGTGGACCGGCCCACTACCACCACTATAGTCCAATCTCGGAACGGAGGCGGAGAGAGGATCCCGCGACGATCATGTTTCTCGTGGTTGGGACATGACTTGTATTTAAAAGCTGAAGAAGAAAATCTATGCAATGGCATGGTATTTTAATTCTTTCAGATAATAATCCACGAGGCTAACAAGGATCGGTGCATGCCTCGCGATGGATGCGATTATTATTGCAGGTAGCATCCGGCATCATTCCAGGTTGATATCATTCTTCATGATCCTGCTGACTTATCAAGAACGCGCAAAAATGTACGTCTTCCTTGCTGGGACACGTAATTCCATCGGTCACGCTATTGTCTCCCTTGTTCATGAAACCCAGGGTCCTATAGCATAAATTAATCTATTAACCGGGTTCCGATTTTGATTGCAATGTCGGGATCTTGATAAAAAAATTTTTTTTTTAGGTTACTCTAGCACCGACCAATCTCTTTTTTGATTTTAAAGTCAGTATGTACGGTCCGTAACATAATCGATATATCAAATATATGTTAACCGCCGAACTTGATGCAGATTAACCCGTCATCGTTTCACTCATCAATTTTTTAATTTCGAATACTAGTTTACGAAGGATCGATCACCATCCTCTTCATCTTTTAAATCACGGATAAACGTTAGAATATAAAAGAAGAAGAAGTAGAAGAAAGAAAGAAGAAGAAGATAAGAATAGGGGGGGGGGGGGGGGGGCAACCACCCGTGCACTTCTCGCGTGCAAGGGAGACATGCGTGGTTGGCATGTTTTTCCGTGATAAACTGCCCAAGAGTCAGGTGCAGCGTGGTATCGGTAGCTCGAAAAACACCGCCCACGGGTCATTTTCTACTACACATGTTGTGATCGAGCAATAATTGTCGATGTGGTTCTTGTCTTTGTACGCGCTCTGAATCATCCTCCCTCGTCGCACCCTCCGACTGTCTCTGCCGCCACCGGCAGCCTGGCCCGTACGATCGAACCAACAAATAGACCGCCCACCGCATCAAATTATAGAGATGGTCATTACACGAGCATGCATTCCGCTGTTTCGCTTATTTGCCTTGCCCGGCTAAAATTATGTTGAAATAAAAGGGATATAATAGCATGCTTAATCGTACGGTAACATGTTCACGGGCTAGACTTTGTGTTTGGCCGTCAATACGGATCCTCCAGCTCAAATGAACTCCACTAAATTCCACGAATTATAATAATTTAATTGCCATCATGATGTTATAACAACCATTAAAACAGTTTTGGTGGGTTTTTTTTTTTTTTTTTTTTTTTTTTTCCCACTGCTCGTTACATATCTGCGTGTGTATATATATATATATATATATATTTATCAATGAATGGACGGTCGTCATTATAGCTAAAATGGATATTATAGCTGTCGATTTTTTTTGTTTGATAAAAAAATAATAACTTGGCTAGGTTAAAAAAAGGTTTTCTTTTTATTTGAAAAAAATAGAGTCATACGGGACTGACCATGTTCATGAATATACTATAATTATTTTTATCATAAATGACAATTTTAGAAGGAAGCGGTTGGTTTCGTACTTCTATCTTAATAAAAGTGGTTATAGCATGGAGGAATTCTTCGGATAATTAGAGTAAGTTAGGAATAGTTAAATATCCAAAATGTTATACAGATTCCTCGGTTCGAAACCCTATTTTCTTTGCCACATGTAGATTATTCTACAAGATATAAGCAGGGGCCTCGAGGTATCATGCAATTGCAATTTTTTTAATTAGGCAATAATGAGAATATAAGATTTTAGGAATATACCTGGATAGGTAATGCTCTTTATGCATATGTTTTCTTGTTTTTTTTTTTTTTTTTTTGATGAGACGATGTATTCAAAAAATAAGTCTAGAATGAATATAGTTTAAAGAGTCAGAAAGTAAAACATCCCGGGAAGGCCTCGGGGCATCTCCATGTAGGACCAAAAGACATCATCTAAATTGTGAGCAATAAAGGAGGCAACCCAAATAGCCGCTGAGTTAGCCTCTTAAAAGACATGTCTAACTATTAAGGCTGAGCATCTCTGCAAAAAAAAGACAATATCATGCAAGAGAGGATGCATCGGGGGTATTCTGAAGGCCTTATGAATTCAAGAAATGATAGTAGCAGAATTGCCCTCGATAATAAGATGCTACGCTCGCAAGATCATCCTGGCATACAAAATCTCAGTCCATGCTCCCCGAAGCTCCACAACCGGCACAGATGGCACAAAGAGATGGCACCCTCCCGCCGCCACCAAATGAAGGCCCGGGCTCGAATAACAAACTAGCTCCGCCATGGTCATCCATGACATTTCCATCAAAGTTGACTTTGAAAAATCTCGGAGGTGGGAGCTTCCAAGAGATGAAAACCCGGCGAGGCGCTCAAGGAGCAGAATAGAAGCCCCAAGTCTCAGAGATGATCGCAGTCAACGAGAGAAAGTCCTAAGAGTGGATACGTGTCCTCTCCAAAACAAGTATGGCTGAAGGTTCCCAGAGTCAAATACAAAGGTATTCCTGGTAAGCCACAAATGATATGCTAAGTATGCAATGAAGGTGCGGCAGGGATGAGCAGAAGCCGACCAAATAAGGTTAAGAAAGGCATCAACATAATCCATCATGTGAGTAAAAAGGATATCGAAACCAACTAGCCTCCAAACCTAAGACGCCCGATAACATGAAAATAGAGCATGCTTCATCGTCTCACCCTCCTCCCCACACACCGGGTAGACAGAAGGCACATGCACTCCTTTAGAGATGAGAACAAATAAGGTGGGCAACCATCTCCATACCACTTTCCACATGAATAAAGTGACTCTTAGGTAGACCTCCAACCTCCAGAGCCATCCCAAGTTAAGAGTCCTATGAGAAGTTGGAGTGTATAGGGGGGTAAAGATCGGACATAATCACTCTAAGAATGGAAGAAGATCTCCAAACTCTGACATCAGCAAAGGCATGAACCGGAAGTGGAATAGACAACACCCGTGCACCAAGAATATCCCTAAAATAATGAGCAACCAAATCTCGGTTCCACCTGGAGCCGGTGAAAGTGAGAAGATCAGGAATAGTGAGAGAGTCCGGAATGTCAGTGGAGATGAAAGTTGGCTACTTGGCCAAAAGAAGATCAGCAATCCAGGGATCCAACATGAGGCTGATAGATCGGCCATTACCCAGTAACCATCTCATGTGTAGAAGGACATCAAGGACTCTAGCCACCATCTCTCTCCATAGGCGGAACAGTTCCAACCAGCCCGCACAACCTCCCCATGAGCAATCAGGCCATACTTAGCTTTTATCATAGAAGACCATAAGCTATCAGGGCATAGAAGGTATCTGGCAACATGTTTGGCGAGCATAGCCTCCCGCTTAACAACTAGAGAGTGGATGCCAAGACTGCCATCTCCAACCAGCTGGCACACCACCTACCAACTGAGGAGGTGAACTCCCCGAGCTCCATAAGTAGATTCCCAAAAGAAGGCACAAATAATTTGGTCCAGCTTGCGATCACAAATATAGGAATGATTGCATTAGAGAGCATGTAGATTGGTAAGGATGAAAAGATCGACCTGATCAGAGTAACCCTCCCCATAAGGGAGAGGGTTCTTCCCTGCCATCTCTCAATCCTCTCCTGCATAGCATGAACCATCCAGTCACATTCAGGCCTGAGTAGCCTACCTCCCATAATCGAAACCCCTAGATACTGAAGAGCACGCCTCCATGCTTCGCGAAGCCAAGGATATCCCGAATAAGGTGCCGGAGCCGGGCTGAGATCTTTGGACTAAAATGAACATTCGATTTAAAGAAGTTGACTCTCTGGCCTAAAGATAAGCAGTATGCCTCCAGAATCCTCCTAAACCCTAGGGCAGTAGCAGTAGTGGCTCTCCCCATGAGCAAATAATTATCTATAAATATTAGATGCGAGATAGGAGGCTCCAGGCGAAGGGATGTATGGAATAATCTCCATCCCCTGAGTCGCAACCCACAATGCACGAGACAAAACATCAGCACATATAATGAATAAGTAAGGGGAGAGAGGACAACCTTGACAAAGGCTAACATTAAAGTAGAAGAACTCCGTAGGCATGCCATTGATAAGAATTGCATAAGAGGGCCTAACCACACAAGCCAAGATCAAGAAATCCACCAAGGGTAAAAGCCAAAATCCCTTGAGGCCTTCTCCAAGAAAGATCACTGCATACGATCCTTCTCCTAGAGAGAGGGCAACCTTGACGAAGGCTAACATTAAAGTAGAAGAACTCCGTAGGCGTGCCATTGATAAGAATTGCATAAGAGGGCCTAACCACACAAGCCAAGATCAAGAAATCCACCAAGGGTGAAAGCCAAAATCCCTTAAGGCCTTCTCCAAGAAGGATCACTGCATACAATCATAAGCATGTTCCATATCCAGTTTAATAGCTGTCAGACTACACTGGATAGAAGCTTTCTAAAGATCATGCATTAACTCCTGTGCAATAAGAACATTATCAGAAATGGACCGCCCCCCACAAAGGCACCCTATTCCGGAGAAATAATACAAGGAAGAATAGGCTTTATTCTATTGACCATGAGCTTGGCACAGATTTTGTATAAAATGTTGCACAAGCTGATTGGCCTAAAGTGGGCTGGCTCACAAGCTTTCTACCTCTTAGTAAATAAGAGTGATAAAAATCTGTTTCCAAGAATCAGGCATCTGAGCGAAAGCAAAAAACTCCAGCACCTCCGCAATAACATCCGCCCGAATGGTATACCATAAGCACCTAAAAAAGACATGAGAGAATCCATTAGGACTTAGGGCTTTGTCTTCAACCAGGGACCATAGAACACTCCGAACCTCTTCATCTGAGATGGACTTTATAAGCTATTAGTTGTGAGGGATAGACACCAAGTAGGGAGGCGGAGGGAAACTAAAGGAGGTAGGGTCAATGGGGGAAGCCATTAATCTAGACCTAAAATAGTTAGTGATGTTGATGATGCTGGAGTTGATGATTCAATAATACATCATTCCTTAGGTTCAATATAGTAGAAGACACACCTATCAATGACTAACTTCACCATTTCCAAGAATATCTTAGAAAACTCCAAGCCAATAGAGACAAATTCTCTGAATAATTTAAGGTCTCCATTCTTCTAGATAAAATGCCTCCTTCTTGGAATGGCTTTGTCAAAAGCCAGCTCCGAAAGCAAGGAGAGCTAACTCTAGCTTAACTTCTAAACTCAATCAGGATAGAAGATCAACATAGGTCTAAAATCCAATAAACTAAAATTTCTAGTATCCAAGCTAATCTAACCCAACAATATCAAACCAATAACAATACTAAACCAAAATCAAGGCCTAAATTTCAACCGAACCACCAATACCAATTAAACCAACCCTACCATCATAACCCAAACAAGTTCAAATCCAAGGATAAAACCTTTAAGGCTTATAACATTAAATCCAGTAAGCCTGTCTAAGATCTAAGTAAAAGATTCTGCTTCATATATGGGAGGACAAATCATTTTGTAAGAGACTGCTTTCATCGAAAAAAGAGCCTCTTCGCAAACCTTCTACTTCCTTTGGACCGCAAGCTCATATAGTTGAAAGTCTAGAAGACTCCTTCTTTATATCAGTAAGCTTGAATCTTGAAATTAATGTTATTTCTTTTAACCTTGATTGGTTGTTGGATTCAGGAGCTAATGTTCATATTTATTTTAATCGTTCCTGGTTCACTACTTTTCATGACTCAATGAGAGAATGTATGACCTTAGAAAATAACACAGTCGCCAAGATCGTGGGATAAGGTCGAGTCAACTTGAAGATGATATCAGAAAAAGTTCTCATCCTAACGGATATGCTGTATATTCCATATCTTAGAAAGAACCTTGTTAGCGGGTCTCGGCTGGTTTAGAGAGGATACAAAATTATGCTTGATTATAATAAAATTGTAATAACTAAAAATAATGCTTTCATAGAAAAATGGTATGTAAGTGAAGGCTTATTCAAACTGAATGTAATAAATTCTTTTATCAATAAAGTTGAAAATCAAATTATCATGTAAATGAGTCTAAATAAAATCTATGGCATGACAGGTTGGGTCATGTACACATAGAAAAGGTTAAACACATGATGGAATTGAAACTGATTCCTAAATTAAATCTAGATTCATCTAAATGCGAGATATGTGCTGAATCCAAACATTCAAGAAAATCATTCAAATCAGTTAAAAAAATTTCTCAATTTTGGAGTTAATATATAGTGATGTATGTGACTCTACCAAAACTGTAACCCATGATGGTAATAGGTACATAGTGATATTTATAGATAATTTTTTTAGATATTGTTATTGTTACCTAATTAAATCTAAAAATAAAATATTCAATAAATTTAAAATTTATAAGAGTGAAGTAGAAAATTAACAAGAAATAAAGATTAAAATTCTTAGATCTGATAGAGGAAAGAAGTATACCTCGAATGAATTCTTCCAGTAATGTCAAGAATATTGTATAATTCATAAAATGGCTGCCCCTTCCTCTCCACAATCCAATGGTGAAGCTGAGCGTAAAAATCGTATCCTCATGGATATGGTAAATGCTATGCTCATCAGTTCTGGCTTATCTGAGAGCTTATGGGAGAAGCTCTTCCATCTTCTTGCTTTATCCTAAATAGAATACCTACTAAGGATAGTGGCAAAATTTCTTATGAATTTTGGAAAGGAGGGACTCCTAACCTAGAATTTCTCAAAATATGGGGGTGCTTAGCTAAGGTTAATATCCATGAACTCAAAAAGAGAAAACTATGATCCAAGACCATAGATGTTGTATTTATAGGCTACACCCAAAATAATAATGCCTATAGATTCTTAGTAATAAAATCAGAGATTAGTGATATAGCTGATAACTTAATCTTAAAAGCTAGAGATGCTTCTTTCTTTGAAACCATATTTCCTTTCAAGACTATAATCATTAGATCCCTAGAATGTGAACCATCTTCCTCTAGAGCCACAGAACCAGAATTAGAAACTAAACCTGAACTAAGAAGAAGAAAAAAAAAGAGTTGAAAAAATTTTTTGATGAAGACTTCTTCACATTTTTAGTAGAAGGTGAACTTTCTATATATGATGAGATGATGCCATCATCAAAATTATTATATTAGAAGGAAGCCATAGATAGTAAAATTCAATTAATCTTAGAAAATAAAACTTGGATTTTAACTGATTTACCTCCTAGAAACAAATCAATAGGAATAAAATAAATTTTTAAAAGAAAATTAAGGCCAGATGGAATAATAGAAATGTATAAAACTAGGTTAGTAGTAAAAGGATTTAATCAAAAGGAAGATATAAATTACTTTGATACCTATGCCCCTGTAGTGAGAATAACTATCCTAAGAACTTTAATAACCTTAATCTCAATTTATAAATTAATAATTTATCAAATGGATGAAAAAATGGCATTCTTAAATAAAATATTAAAAGAAAAAATCTACATAAACCAACCTCAAGGATTTGAAGTAAAAGGACAAGAACATAAAATATGTATACTAATCAAATCTTTTTATGGTTTAAAATAAGCTCTTAGACAATGGTACATTAAGTTTGATGAAATTATCTTAAATAATAACGTAAAATAAATGAATATGATAAATGTGTATATTATAAAAGACAGGATACTTATTACATACTAATATGCCTATATGTAGATAATATATTACTGTTTGGAATATTAATAAAAATAATCCAAGAAACTAAAAGCTACTTATCAAATAATTTTAATATGAAAGACTTAGGAGAAGCTGATGTAATTCTAGGAATGAAGTTTGAAAGAATAGATAGTGGAATAGCAATAAGCCTAGCATATTCAATAGAAAAAATGCTTAAAAAATTTGAATATTTTGATTTAAATCCTATCTCTATCTCCTATGATTGTAGCTCTCACTTAATTAAAAATTTAGAAGAACCTACTGATCAATTAGGATATTCTCAAAGGATAGAGTCTCTATTATATATTTCAAATAGAACCCGTTTGGATATAGCTTATGCAATAGGCAGACTAAGTAGGTATACTAGCAATCATAGTACAGAACATTAAAAAGCCTTAAAAAGAATCTTTAGATACCTTAAGGGAACCTTAGATTACTCTCTAGTATACTTTAGTTATCCAGAAGTACTTGAAAGATTTAGTGATGCCGCCAATTGGGTAACAGATAAATTAGATGTTAAGTCCACCATAGTATATTTCTTCTTATTAGGAGGAGTTGCAGTATCTTGGGGCTCTTATAAATAAATAATAATCACCCGAAGCATATTAGAATCTGAGCTGACAGCTCTTGACACTGCATCTACTGAAGCACAATGTCTAAAAGATTTAATAAATGATATAGAAATCCTTTCATCCAAAATTTTAAAAATTTCTTTAAACTGTGATTGTAAAGCTCTGATTAATCTGTTAAATCAACAGACAACTAATAAAAAGATGAATAATAATATCTTGATCAGGTATAAAATTTTAAGAAATAAAATGAAATATGTCATATCACTGCAGTTTATAAGATCGAAATATAATTTGGCAGATCTTTTAACCAAAGGCCTTTCAAAAGCTACAGTATCTGAGACATCAAGGGGGTTGGGGCTTAAACCCATATATTAGTCACCAGAGTTGACCCTTTCCATCATGGCAACCCCATGGTTAAGGTTCAAAGGAAAATGATCTCTGAGGTGACGTCTATGAGCACCATTTTTAGGAGTCTATTTCCATCCCATCTCTATAGTGTGGGCTCTATTATAACGATTAGGTTGAACATGGCCTTAATAGATCCAAGGCTATGAATTCAGCAAGGTATGATTTCGTTGTGCGTACCTTTGGAGGATCTATCTTAGTGAAAGTAGTCATGAGACCGCGACTATGGGATCAGGGCGAATCTCTGGTAACTCTCATGAAAATCAAAACAAGCACATGACCTAGATAGTGCTACTCCGCATTTTGATCAGCTCATCTTCATACTATATATTTTATACTAAATGCAAGTTCAAATCTAGAAAGTACTTGCACTAAGCACGGTAAAAGTCCAAAAATTTTATATTATTTATCAAGTTTTATAATATTGAGACTTTTAAATCAATTTTATTTTAGTTTTTTTGTGGGGGATTATTGTCGTTGTTGAGAAAAGGGGAAAAAATAAAATACCTCCCCCTGCATGCGTTTCGAGCGCGCTTCCACGAGCGATCTTCGCGAGCACTCCGTGAGGGTGTTTCGCATGAGCGGTGGGTGCTCCGTGTGGACGAACATCCCATGACATTTTTTTTTTGTTTATTTGACTGTTTTCCATTTTAATTTTTAAATTTAATTCTTGTAATAACTATAATGGCTAGTTTGAGGGTATTTTGGTGATTTTTTCTAGGATTTTGAGCCTTTAAATAGGTTTCTACCCCGGTCCTTCAAAGCATCCAAGATCTCAAGCTCTCCCTCTCACCCTCTTTGATATTCCTCCAATCCTAAAATATTTCTCTCTTTACAATCATTTTCTGCTTTAAATTTTTGGACTGAAGACGAGCTGATCGACGTCTGTTCAAGATCATGCCACCAACAGGCGCTGGAGTTCTGACTTCCGGGTTATATCTTGGAGGACAGCGTGTGGTCTAATTAGTCTTCGCACGAGGAGAGGACCAAATCTTTTTTGGGACTGTGGTTCTATCCGCCTTTCAGGTTAGATTCCTAACCTTATATTATAGTATTTGTAAATTATTTTATCACACTAAATTTATTCTGCCATACACCACTAAATTAATTTTCAAATATTTCAAATATATATATATTCTTGCTATAAACATTATCAGAGGCTTAAAAAAAGATTAAAATATTCATGTAATTGGCTTTGAAAAATGAATTACTTATGAGAAAGATTTTAATATGAAAGGTTGGGGTGCTATTTCATATTGCCCGATACATGGCAATAATGCATAAACAATTATGCACCTATTCTTAAAATACCCCTTTATCAAAAATCTCTAGTTTACCTTGAATATGAAGCTCAAGATTAAAGGATAGCCTTCGAATATTCATGATTCTTGAGTTGTTGGTGTCGGAGGAAAATCAAATCCAAGTTGTGAAGAACATGGGATCGATTTATAATGACTTGTTATTGGAATATTTGATTAAAGGGGAACTCTAGAATCTTTTTTTTTGAAAGAAAATGTACTGTTAATACAACCCTCTCCAACACATTGCATGTACTTTTTCAAAGCCAGGGAATTTGGTATCGCGGAAAAGCAATGAAAAGTCATCAGGCTCTGAATTTTTTTCCCTATTCATTGTTGCAAATGTTTGGTCTCTAGTCTTTTTAACTTCTTTCCATCTTTATTTTATAAAATTATACTTTATTCAATAAAATCGATGAGAAAGTCGATTGCTTCTCCATCACATGGTTAATATATATATATATATATATATATATATATATATATATATATTGATAAACGAAATGGATTTTGTGGTGGTTTTAAACCGAAGATTCCCTTTTCTTCGACATACAAGACTATTCCATGGACAAGCCGCTTGGGAACACAAAAAGGCCTG
The DNA here is from genome assembly GCA_021397845.1 of Areca catechu. NCBI lineage: Eukaryota > Viridiplantae > Streptophyta > Magnoliopsida > Arecales > Arecaceae > Areca > Areca catechu. The sequence goes on along the minus strand of CM038049.1, from coordinate 957,319 downwards.
TACATATTTATCAGCATCGATCAGTCCATTGACAGGGAGCATAACTTTGGAAAATCAGGAGTATATTGCTTTTTCGCACGCACAGTTTAGTAATTACATGCGTTGCTGGCCACTCAATTAATTAATCATCGATTTTCGTGTCAGACCGGTGAATTGAGAGGTGATCTGATCGCTGATCTTTAGCATCTTCCTTAAATCTATATATTTCAGGATGCTGGACCATGTACGTCCAAAATAGATTTGCAAGACTCGGACCTAAGGTCTACCCTTGGCCACTTCGAGGTGCGCCATGTCGATCTCGCTGACATGGTTAAAATCGGAGCGATCTGTCAGTCCGTAATTATGAAGAAGTAATATATATATATATATATATAAAATCTCGTTTATTCATTTGTTATCGGTGGCAGTCAAATTTATGTATTCACTTTCGGATAAGAAATGACCGTAAAAAGTAATATATTTTGTATATCAAATATTTTTTGATTGGGATGAGGACTGTCTGGAAGCAGCCATACCTTGGATCTTATCCCTCCCCCCTTTTTTTATAAAAAAAAAAAAGAAGCCGGAGCGATCAAAATGGGCTATCAAATCCGGCACTGATCTTGATGTTGTAGATTCACCATCACCCCTTCCTCCTGCGGTCCGATCCTCCTCCACATCACAGCGTCTTCAATCAGGTCCTAAAAGCATAAGCTCAAAGCACAGACAAGCTCAACCCGACCCTACAAACAACTAGAAGTCCATTTTACCAAAAAAAAAAAAAAAAAACACCGGACGTCCATCAAACTCATAATTTATGATTCAGTATTTTACAGGAGGCAAAAATCCCAAGCCAGGTTGCCGAAGAAAGGCGCTTTCAAGCTGCAGCTGCTCCTCTCTCTCTCTCTCCTTCTTCTTCTTTATATAAAATAATATATTTAATTAAGAGGACGAGAATGAATATAATTCACAAAATTAAAAAAAAAAAAAATTTAAACTATATATGAGCTAAATATCAATCAGACCATAAAACAGGATCGATATGATAAATAACATAGAAGGCAACTCAAGCTTTTCATCCATGAACGGAAGACCATGCATGGCCCATGCATAAAAATTAAAAATATTAAAAATTATTTTAAAATTAATATTTTTTAATAAATATTCATAAAAATAATTTTTTAAATTATGTTCATGAAACCAACTTAGCCTCGCATGAATGCCAAACTCTAAACCCTTCAATTTAAATGACTTGCATCTACAAATTTCAAAATAAAAATAAAAAATAATTAAAATAATATAATAAATTAAAAAAAAAAATTAAGAGAAGTTGCAAGTTATACTTATGGCTTCACTTTAAATAAAGTGCAAGCCGCTTCGTTTTATTCCCGTATCTTCTTTTTAAAAAAATTAAAAATTTTAAAAATTTTTAAAAATTTTAAAAATTTTAAAAATATATAAATAAAATCAAAATTTATTATTTTACTAATATTATAAAATTTAATATTATAAAATAAAATTTATTATAATATATAATATATTTATTATAATAAATATATTATAATATATTAAAATATATATTATATTATAAAAATAATAAATATTTTATAATATAATATAAAAATTTATAATTTAGCCGGTACCAGTATCGTCGCCAGTTTAGTACCAATCCAATCGCTAGTCCACTCGCTAGGCTAATGCCAATCTGACCACCAAGTCACTGTCAGTCCAGCCATTAGCCCGGTGCTAGTCCAGCCGCTAAAGACCCAATCCAGTCTTGCCGCCAGCCTAGCTACCAGACTAATGCCAGTCCGATCATTAGTTCGGTTGCAAGCCAGTACCAGTCTAGCCACTAGGTTAGTACCAGTCGGGTCGCCAGTCCTGCTGCAAGGCCGGTACCAGTCCGGGCACTAGCTTGATGCTAGTCCAGTCGCTAGTCCGGTCGCCAAAGACCTATCTGATCTTGTCGTCAGGCCGATGCTAATCCGATCATCAATGCAGCTGCCAAGCATGTGCCAGCCTGGTCACCAGTCCGGCTACTAAGCCAGTACTAGTCCGATCGCCAGGCCGTCAGCAATCTGATCGCTGGGCTAGTACTAGTCTAGTCGCCAGTCTGATCGCCGAACTAGCAATCGAATTGGCATTAGCTTAGTGGTTAGACTAGTGGTAGGATCGGGGATAGCCTAGTGACCAGACTAGTACTTACCTAATGACCAGTTGATGATCGAATTGGCACTGGCCTGGCGACCGGATTGACGGCAAGACTGGATCGAGTCTCTGGCTATAGGATTGGCAACTCGACTTGCCTGACATAGCAGCCAAACTAGCGACTGACTAGTACCGGGTTGATGGCCAAACCGGCACCAGCTTGTAGCTAGACCAACGACCGTACTGGCACAGACTAAATTATAAATTATATAATAAAATATTTATCATATTTTATAATATAATATACAATATGTAATTTAATAATTATAATATATTTATTATATTTGTTATAATATTTATATTATTTATTATATATTATATATTTTTTTATAATATATTTTATAATATTATTAAGGTAACACCTTATTATTTTATTTATATATTTTTAATTTTTTTAATTTAAAAAATAAAGGAATAAGGTGAAGCGGTAGGTTGTGCCTACGGTTTCATTTAAGATAAAGCTATAAATACAACCCGTAACTTCTCTTATTTTTTATTTTTTATTTTAGTATATTATTTTAATTATTTTTTATATTTTTATTTTAGAATTTGCCTCATTTAAAATGGAGCCCCCTCCGCTCTCCTTTTTTTTTTTTTTTTTCTTATCAAAAAAAAAAAAAAAATGGAGCCACGCGTCGAACCTATGGAGTTGGCATTCACGCGCGCGGAACTATGTTTGTTTCTTAAATATAATTCAAAGAACCTTATTTTTATAAAAATTCATTTAAAAAATATTATTTTAAAAAAACCCAAGTGATTGGATTGGTTGATGATTAATGATCCCTAGCCACGCAATTATGATGCTCAATTATTCGGCTTCCAAAAAGCCGCATCAACGATGCCCGCCAGGTGTGTCGCCCGGTCCTCCTCTCTTTTCTTCCAGGTCTCTCTCTCTATATACCCCTGCTGATCGATGACTTGACGCTGGTGATGGATGGGCCACAAATACCCGTCAAAATTGAAACGGGCCCACCAACTAACAGTTAGGAAAAGAAATTGGGTTTCAGGTAACGATAACTTTTAAAATCATATCAGTTTTTGACTTCCGGCTAGCGATGAAAATTAGGTCGACTGCTTGTAGGATTTGGTGCGAGTCTGACTCCCGTGGCAGAGGCATGAGAGCCAAATAGCCATCCACTGACCATAACTTTTGCGAGTCCTGCTTCAGCTTCGTCAACCTATCTATCAGTCCTCCCACCCAAATACAAAAATTAAAAATAAAAAATAAAAAATAAAAAATAAAAAATAAAAAATAAAAATAGGGTTGCGAATCGAGAAACGGTCGCACCATGCGTGGAAAGTAGTATATCATTATCCACGATAATCTTCCCACCTTTCAAATGATGGACGGAGAGGTCAGGGACCCGAACATATATCGGGTGCGCTGGCGGGTGCGATCGTTTTCTCCTGCATTCCTTTACCCTTCCCAACCGGTGAATAAAAACTTGATTGGAAATGTGCGTGAATGTGGGTTGGGCGGGAACGTGGGAGAGATCGTTTATAAATTAATTAATGGAGACTATAAGCTATTGATATCCATCCATGGTCATTGTTGCGGGTCGATGGTATGACCGCAGGGGGGAGGCAGCGGATCATACGGACACGGGAACGTGGGTTCTTAAAATCCCTAAAGATAGGGAGAGATGTTGGTCAAGTCACCGTTTATTACTCCTCATCTCTTCTAGCTTATTGGGGATAGCACATCTATTAAATTTATGCTTGATCTTTGGATTTCTGATCTTTCTTTGATCCAAGTGACCTACTTTTATCTCTATCGACATGTCCCTGATATTTTTTATCTCTGATCTCATGGTCCTGGGTCGGTCGCTATGGGACCATGATGTTGTCTTCTTCATTTTTGGATATATTATGGGTAACCGGGTCTTATCTGTTGGCGTGGAGTTCATATATCGGCCGGTCGAAGCTGCTGCATCGCAGGACCGCTTCCTAGTTTACCTGCAAAACAGGTTCCTTGTCGGAGTTGTTCCGGCGGGGGACACTCCAATGTCTAAGTCAGTAACAGATCCTAGCCACAAAATGGTGAAGAGGGTCGAGAGTATAAGGAAAAGGCTCTTAGAGTATTTGGGAGGAGCATGGAGCTCCTCCTTGAGGCCATGAATGAGGCCATCAACATTTCCCAGGCCCTCCTCCATAAAGATAAAGTCATAGACCAACTGCATCAAAAACGTGGAGTTATGGAACGAACAGTTCTCAAAACAAAGGAGATGGCAAGAATCATACCCGTTGCAGGATGAAAAAGGCAAAATCGGACACCCTGGAAAGGTTCTGATTCCGAAGAACTGCCAAGTCATGAGGTAGCAGCGTACCCTTCAACGCCTGCCTGGCTATGGCGGGGACCAGCAGACCCCGTGTAGGTGAAAGCTCCGAAGAGTTCGCCGAACGGCTTCCAGCTGGGGAGGCCCCGCGAACGAACTCTCCCTCGACTTGCCGCGCTTTGCCCCTATCAACCGCAGGGAGGCAAAACGATGGCACGTCCACCGCCTCAGGCGGACTCCCCATTGTGCGAACCGGGGAAGTAGCCGCCGGTGGAGTTTCGAATGGACAAGGTCTCGACGGGGCCTCTTCTGCGGGTGCCACGTCTTCCCTTGAGATTCCCCGGGAAGACAAAGTGCTCCAGTCCCCCTCAGGACCGTCCCTTCGAGCCCTTTTCCGAATCACCAACCTTGTGAGAAGGGCTTGTGCTACCCTCTTCTCAGAGGTCTGACGGAGCCAGCTCACACCGGGTTTCATCCCGCCACCTACAAGTAAAAGAGTTTATTTCAGTCGACTGAGCTATAACAAAACCGGGGGAAGGGGAGCAGAAATTTCCATAACTATACCTAATATGGGAAATTTGCTAATTCTCGCGAGATAGAGATTTCTCTCCTCCAACAACTCCCGAATAGGGGCAACTTTCGAATCGACCAAGAGATTGTAATCCAACTGATCAGCTGCCAAGACCTTCTTCCCGTCATTGGCGGTTAAACGAGGCTTCTTCCAAACAGTGTCGAAGCCCCATGGATCAAAATACAATACAAACACAAAAATGAGTTTCCACCCGTGGATGGCACTGGGCATGTCCTTGATAACCTTGCAGCCTGACCGAGAGCCAATCACCCACCATCCATTGCCGTGGAAATCCTTCTTGAGTACGAAGTGGGTCGTGAATAAATTGGTCCTAGGTTCTATGTTTGCAATGCTGCATAAGACCAGGAACTCGCAGATGTTCCGGATGCTGTTTAGGGTCAACTGTGCCGGCACCACTTGGTACAGACGGAAGATCTTGACGAAGAAGGGGTGCAGGGAAAACCGAAGACCAGCTTTCAGATGATCTTCATATACAGCTAGACACCCAGGGGATGTTTGTTCACCCGTTCCTCGGGTGTGGGGACAACGAAAGGGAACTCTTCGGGAATGCGATAGTGTTCCCAAAGAAGGGTAGCCTTTCCCTGAGAAACTGAACTGGGATCGACTCCAGACCTACTACATCGTCGGCCCCTGAGGGCCCAACTTTTTCTCCCTGACTTTCTACGTTTTCTTCCATGATAAAAGAATAAAGCAAGGGGGCAGAAGGAAGTTCTACCTGCGGAATAGACTGATAGTCCAGAACATGGAAAGCTAGACGAAGGATGAAGACGAGGTTGAAGAAGCTTCCTTAGCCGGACCTTCTCCCTTTTCCAAGAGAAAAACAGGGGTCTCTGAAGCCCTACCAAGTTGATTTGACCCAAGGTTACCCAGGGAGGTAACCCGACTTCAACTAACCACCAAGATGAGGCACATCCATCATCCAATGGACGGAGAAAAGCCACCACAATCATCCAAATCTCAACCGAAGGATTGGCTGAACCATCGTGCAACGAGAAAAAGAAAGACGGTCCCAGGGCCGCCCGCTTTTTCCTTCTCCCCCAACCTGAGAGTGATAGCTGTCCACCACCTGATTCCCAGATCAACCAGCAATCATGATGGATAGTCCAATCGAAGATCCCATAATCATCCACTACACTATCTCCTGGGAGGAAAACGACAAAGCATTAATACTCTTACTTCTCGAGGCAAACCTCTGCTTCGAAAACTGAGAGTAGGGGGCAACTGTTGGGATATCCCGGTTCAGCTACGAACCGAATACTGGTTCAGCTGGCCGAAGCCCTTTTCTCCGAATCGCGGACTTCGAACCAAGGAAAGGTCAGGTCAACTGCAGGCGACCCAAGGCTTCTCACCGATCCACAACATCCGAAGGTCAGAGCTTCGGATGACGTCTTCGGTCTTAACCGAAGGCCAGGCTCCTCATCAACTTCCGAAGACATACTCTTCGGCTTCTGCCAGAAACATGATCTCCGGCCCTGGATAGACTCTAAGTCTCTGGCCCATGCAGAGGGCTAAGTCTCCGATCGAGAATCTCCCTAAACAGGAAAAATCCAAAGATGGGACCACAATCTGGCCCAGATAGGCAATTGTAACCAACGGTTACAATCAACAATCTCCATGCCACGATCATGGCACGCAATTCCAACTGCCACGCCTCCGGTCTGGCCGGAACCGTTCAATGACAACCCACGATTGCCAATCATAGGAAGAAATTGACTCCCCATAATCACCGAAAAAAGGGCGGGCCATAGGCCGGATGCCTCCTCTTAAATAGTGGTAAGAATAATGGCTCGAGAGAGGTATGCGCAGACACACATATTCATACACTCGCATATACTCTAAGAGCCTTTCCTTTATACTCTCGTTGCTCTTCCCCATTCTGTGGCTGGGATCCGCCACTGACTTAGGCATCGGAGTGTCCCCCGTCGGAACAACTCCGGCAAGGGACCTGTTTTGCAGGTGAACCAGGGAGCGGTCCTGCGGTGCAGCAGCTCCAACCGGCCGATACAGGGACTCCACGCCAACATTATCTATTATGCTTCATATTATTCCTTGCCCGGATACTAGAGTCTAGAGACATTCTACAGCAACTCGGGTGCCATTGTCTACGATGATGACTATTGTTTGCTCGCAGCCTCCTATCACTCGCAGCTTTGCTTGGATTTGGTCATTGCCTTTCATCCGAGGATTTCCTTGTTTGTTTGGAAACTTGCCCGGCACCATCTCTCCATGCGAGTTCTTGTCGAGAGGCCTTTCCATACCATCTGCTTGTTCTATTTGCAGGTCTGAGCATGAGACTTTAGCCCATGCTCTATTTCGGTGCAAACAGGCATTGTCTGTGTGGTGGCTGACAGGGGTTGACTCTTTTCTCCTGCAGGAGCTAGATGTGCTGGAGGCCCTCTTGTCATCCTTGAGTTCGGGATTGGCCTCCTCTTCTACATCCTTTTATGCTTATATTGCTTATCATCTCTAGCTATCTAGAAATGAGTTACTGTTCAATTCCGTCAGATGCTCCCCCAGGATGATTGTCGAGAGAGTCAAGGCTTGCTCTCTTGAGTTCCAGACCATGGCGGTGAGGTTTTTGGAGATCTGAGATTCCTCTTCTACTCCTCGAGCGTCCTAGCGGGTCTTCGTCTCTTGGGAATCCCCATCTCCGGACTTCTTCACCACATCTTCAACGGGAGCCTTCGAGGTAGGCAGGGAGGTTTTGCCTTTGTTATCTATGATTATCGTTTGGATTTCATGGCAGTGGGAGGCCTCCCTTCTATTGTGTCCTCGGTCCCGGGCATGGAGTTGTTCGCTGCATGGGGGGGAATTCGGTATGCCCGCCAGATTTTGCACCTGAACCACCTGATCATCGAGGGAGACTCATTGATGGTTGTTTCTTGGATACAGTAGTCATTGAGATATTCGTTGGCCCATCCCGTTATTCGAGATATTGGCTATCTTCTGCAGGGCTGTGCATACGTTGCGATTCATCGTGTTTATAGGAAAGCTAACTCGGTAGCTGATTGAATTACTTTCTATGTTGCTTATCATACCGGTCCTGTTTTGTGATCTAATTGGTATTTAGCTCCTGTATAGCTTAAGGACTTTCTCCTCTTTGACTTTTTTGATTGTATTCATTCTCATTCTCTTAATTAAATACATCATTTTATCAAAAAAAAAAAAAATTTTCAGCTACATAACAACAGATGGCTGGTGGTCGTGGACCGGTAACGCATCTGAATTGCCGAACGTGAACTTGGGCGGGGGGCTACAAAGTTGCAAACAAAAAAACCCTTACTTTTTTGGTATAAATAAATAGGCCTCTAGCCCCTTTATATATCTATATATATTGTATAAACAAAATGGCCCGTATTACGATTGGAATACCGGCTTCGTTGTGTATGTTTTGGCGAGTGTGAACATCCCAGACACGTGGCGAGGTTATTTGTATAAAAAGGAATTTTCTAAAACTAGGTCACGTGAAGTTGGCTTGGCTCCTAAAAATTTAAAAAAATTTCTGTAGAAAGGTTCTACTTGCACATTTTAAATCAGTCGCGTGTATTGATGGTGACAAAGACTAACAATACCAACTTAAGGGATTGAGTTCATTTAAAAAAAAATATATATTTAAAAAATTCTTTCAAAATTTTATATTATCTACACTATATTGTGAAATAAATAAATAAATATATAATTTTAAATTATATTGAATATTGTGAGTTAAATATTTTACTTTTATTTGCCAATGATATAAGATTAAGAAGTTAAACATATAATTATTAATTTATTTCCTCTATTTTCTATCCACACTATTTTCCTAACAAATCTTAAATTACTTGAACCATGTTTTTATTTTTTTAAAAAACTATTAGTTTCTTACCCATATCCTTCATTTGGACTCTTTTTAAAATTTTAAAATAGATTAAATTTTTGATAATGCTCATTTAATTGATTTCATCTTTAATTAATTATTGACAAATAATAGATGATTAAAATAATAAGCAGTAGTCTAATCTAATAATCTAACAATTATTTTATTAACCATCGAGCGCTTGCTCTTTTAGCTCGTAATGAAATAGGCACGCACCTATATCCTGACAAGTGGAAATTTGAGTTACGCCAAGAAGAATAAAATAAAATAAAAACCGGGTGAGAGGAATGGCAAGCTGTAAGTGGACGCGACCTTTTCCTTTGGACTGGACTGATGCCGACTTTGCCTTTTTTTTTTTCTTTTTTTTCTTTTTGTTTGTTTTTTTTTTTTTGTAAAAGAGTTTGGCAGATTGAGGCACGCCATGACCAGACCGGTGCGATGTCACAAGCATCCTTTCACGAGATGAGGCAAATATTTTATACTAAATAGACCAATGCAATTATAAGAAAAACTTTCATCAGAAGGATCGTGGGATGGCATGATAGGATCCTCTCATCCATAAAAAAGATTATTTTAATCTACTCGATCTTGATCTCTTTCCGATCTATCTCCCCTTTAATGCCATTGTCCCTAAATTTATTATCATGTCTATGGAACAGTTGATACGGGCTTTTCTTTGAAATTTCTCTCCAAATCATCGCAAAATTCATCTCGTTAGCTGGTAGTCTGTCTGCAGGTCGACCGACCAGGATAGGCTGGGTATCTCCTCCCTACTCAGCAGGCGTGGGGCTTTGCTCCGTAGGCACCTGGCCAAGTTCTTCCTCTGTCCTGACAGCATGTGGTCGACGATGCTTTCTGCCCGTTATGGGGATTATTCTTCTGTCTTCGACGGTTCTCATTTCCCTCCGAGATGTTGTTCGGCTATCTGGAGGGAGATGATGCTCAGAGCCTCTCTTATTACCCCCCACCTATCTTGGATTATTGGGGATGGCAGAGTTATGACGGAGCCATGGATTTATGATACCCCATGTGTAGATGGCCTACCTTTATCTCGGTCGACATACCTCTCTCTATGCCTATTACTGACCTCATTGTTCTGAGGGAGTCCCGATGGGATAGCTAGTTGGTGCTGTCCCTATTCGAGAATATCCTGGGTCCTCAAGTTCTCTCCATCATTCTGCCGGTGGTCTCTGTCCCTGATGTCAGAGTCTGGAGGCACTCCTCTTCCGCCCGGGTTCCCATGTCATATCTACTTTCCATATTCTCTCCGACTGCGTCGATGGACTCATCCTTCCGTTGGATCTGGACTATTCCAGTCCATCCAAGGGTATCCTACTTTATCTGGAAGTTTGTCCGAAATTGCCCGCCGACCAGGTCTTTATTGGCTTCCAGAGGTATTCACATGCCTCTGGGCTGTCCCATATGTGGATTGGAGGATGAAACCCAGGCCCATGCCCTATTCTTATGTCACGGGCCTCCAGGATCTGGCACCTTGCTGGCGTTGCTGGGTTTATCTCCCGGTCTCAGGATGTTGTTCACTCTTTCCTTTCTACCCTGAGATATGCTACGGAGTTCCCCCAGGTTAGTATCATGGCTTATCTTGCGTATTATATTTGGATTGCCAGGAATGAGCGGGTCTTTGCCTCGGTCACCTGCTCTCCCCGGGCGCTGGTCACAGGGTTACCGCTTCGGCTTACGAGTTTTTATGCTCGACTGGGAGGTCTTTGGAGATCTGGGGTCCCTTCTCTGCTCCTCGAGCATCCCGGGTGGTTTATGTCTCCTGGGCACCCCTCCTCCTTCGCACTTCACGGTCAGCTTCGACGGGAGCCTCCGTCATAGATCCGGAGGCACTGCTTTTGTCATTCGGGATGCCCATCTCGGTTTCCTGGCGGCGGGCGGCTTGCCTCTCCTTGATTCTTCCATCCCTAGGATGGAGTTGTATGCTGCCTAGGCCGGCATTAGGTATGCCCGCCAGATTCTTCACCTGGACCGGCTCATCATCGAGGGGGATTCCTTTACTGTCATAGCCTGAATTCGGTGATCTTTGATGGCTCCCCCTGCCCACCCCATCCTGAGGGACATCCACTTCCTTTTACGGGATTGCGTGTCCATCCAGGTTCGTCATATTTTTAGGGAGGCTAACTCGGCCACTGACTGAGTAGCCTCCTTCGTCGCCCACCATTCTGTTTCGTCGGTCTGGACCGATTGGCATGTTGCCCTTGTATAATTTAGGGACATTATTCTCTCTGACTTTTTGGGTTGTATCCACTCTCGTTCGTTTTAATGAATACCCCATTTCATCAAAAAAAAAATAAAGCACACCCATTTATAAATAAAGCAAAACAAAATATGGTTCGTGTTGCTGCTGAATCTCCCGAACTGGATTCCTAGAGCTGGCTAGAGTATGCGTATCCGGATTCTTGCAAGAAAGTTCTACGGACTAGTGATGTTCCGATGGGGGACACTTCGATGGCTAAGTTAGTGGGAGTTGTGGAGCAACAGAATGGAGGAATCAAAGAAGATAAGCTTGTTGAGAAAGAAAAGCTCTCTTACCGCTCGGAGTCCCCCGTTTTACCTTAAATAGGCGCAGAACCTCGCCAGAATATGTTAGGGACTAAACGGGAAACGACCGGTTTGCCCCTAGAAGAATCTGGATAGTGGCCATGTGGTACCAGGAAAGGGTGGCGTCGTGGGGTTCGCAAAGTAGTGGCGCTGATATGTCAAGATTCTGTTACAATAGAATTCTGGTACCAGCGGGAAGGGGCTTCTAGAGCCCTCAGGCCATCCTTGGAATGACTCACCTTGGACCAATACGGGCCTTGCTAAAGAGGGTCGGTCGGACCTTTGCTGGAGTGGGCCAGCTGGACCTCTGCTGAAGTGGGTCGGTCGGACCTCTACTGGAGTGGATCGGTCGGACCATTACTGGAGTGGTCATTCGGACCACTGATGAAGTAGGTCGGTCGGACCTCTACTGAAGTGGTCGTTCGGACCACTGATGAAGCGGGTCGATCGGATCTTCACTGGAATGGTCGTTCAGACCATTGATGAAGTGGGTCGGTCGAACCTCTGCTGAAGTGGGTTGGTCGGACCTTCACTGGAGTGGTCATTCGGATCACTGATGAAGCGATCGGTCGGACCTCTAGTTTGACCAGGTCGCAGGACCGTCGGTGCAAGTACGGTTCGAGGGTAAGCCGATTAGGTATAATAGTTCGTCTTTACATTGCAAATTGATAAATGTTCATCATGTTTCGAGGTTGTTGGTCTTACCATTTTTTTTAAAAAATATTTATTGGATAGACTCGAGTGAGAGTAGGTTTCATGCCATGCCCAGGAAAGACAATCCAACCTGGCCGGATCAATATAGATGAGATTTGAACTTAAATAGATAAAAAAAAAAGATTAAAATTTGATCCATTTATTAAACATGTATTTTAATACCGTTCATTATTAACCGAGCGAGTTTAAAATATGATCTATGGGAAACTCGGTTAAATTTAAAAATTTTTTGATTGAAAAAAAATATCTTGAATCTAATATTACCTGATAGGATGGATAGCTATACTGAAATTTTTTTCTCATATTTTTTGTTTTAAATATATATATATATATATATATTTTTTAATCCGGTTTACATAATCTATTTACTAAATAAATTAAATAACTTAAATAAATTAAATAAGTTATTAATAATTAGATATAATTATATAGATTAAAAAAGTTGAATGGGTTGGGTTACTGCTGCTCCCACCCTCGCCAATGAATCACGGAAAGCAAAGTTGCTTTTGTTCCATCCGACAGTCGTCCCCATAAACGAAGCATGCTCATGCCTACGATGTCCCACCCACGGTACGAAGTAGCCTACTTGCTGACATGTTATATTATTACCATGAGGCCGGAATGACGATATAAGGAGATGGTGTATCATGTGACCTTGGTGCCTGTACTTCTTTTGCGGGTATAATAATAAAAATACACGGACAAAATAACTTCGTTAAAATAATAACAATATTATTTACTCCACAACCGTTACAATAACGCTATTATTTTTAAGACCATGGTCGCAAGACATTGCTTTGGAAGGGACTCTTCTCTCGGTTCCGTGGAAGCCGGGCTTTTGAGTCCATGCAGAATGTTTTGCTCCGTGTTTCGATGCGGAACAGCGAAACTATCCTGTACCGAATGTTTTTTTTTTAAATAAAAAAAAATTAGGGAGAATAACTCCTAGCTTTTTCATCGTGGGGTCTCCAAGATCATTATTCGATATGGATATAAATTTTTTATGTACTGTTTTTATCGATTGACGAGTATATCAATCTAATTTTATTACGAAATTAGAAAATCAATCGTCTCATCTTCCAAAGTCATATACATCCAAAAATATAAATATTAATTAAATAATATAAAAAAATTATATTTTTAATTTATAAATTAAAAAAAAAAAAATCGTGTTTTTATCGACCGCGCTGCGACCGGAGCGTGGTGTACCGAATGGCTCTTTTGATCGAAGTTTTCTCCCGCAACCACCAAACCGTTCCTTTTGTAATGTTAGACAGCAGGCAAACCCTTGAAAAAATCATAAAGAAACAAAATCAGCATCCAAGAAAATTGCGTTTCCCTGCTAGGAGGTACTTGTCTGATCCTAGTGACACTTTCTGTGGGCCCGGTCAATGTCATGTTAGAATCTTGGCAGTATTAGCCGACGGAACAGGGCCCACCTCCTTTTATCGTGGTTACTCTGACAACAGCTAGCCACTGCTCTCGCCGCTTTAAACCGCTCCCCTCGTTGCCAAGATATTCTTAATTTCTTATTGGCCGGCATTCCTGCTAAACCCGTATCAAAATTGGATACTCTCAGGACCACTTGGCTGATGCAAATGGATGTCTCGGGTTATTGGTCCAGGCTTTCTTTTCTATTTTTGTGATCGGTCTATGCTTGCTTTTCTATTTTTTTATATAAAAGCTGATGTGATATTAATATATTTGCTAACACTTATATATATATATATACATATATATATATATATAAAAGCTGATGTGATATTAATATATTTACTAAACTTTTGTATAGATGCTTTTATTTCCTGCAATACGCTTTTCATTTTAATTGTTAATTCAAGTATTATCATATGAGTTCATGGTGTATTAAGCGAGATATAGAAAATGTTTTTGGCCCCTTTAAAATTTTTTCCAACGTTCATTTTTATCAAGCTAAACCGAGACCTGGGTCGTCCTCCTCTTGGTCATCTACCAGAACAAGGAACGTCATTATTATTATTATTATTATTATTATTATTTTGGTGTTTCTTTCTTTTTTTTCTCCTTCTTCTCCTTTTTCTTTTCTACCTCTCTTTTTTAATTTATAATAAAATAAATATTTTTTAAAAATTAATATAATTAATTTAGAGTTTTAGAATGAATATATATAAAAAAATTCAGAAATGATGATATCATAAAATAGCTTTGAGACATCTTTCAGGTCGATTCATAGCACTGGACCAGAATGATTCGCAATAAAAGAGGCTGTTGATGCTGGACCAAATAGACCGGATGGAGTGATTCTTCTGTCGAATCGCCGTTAACCGGTACCTGCAAGAAGTCCCTGACCGGAGATTTTCCGGCAAGGGACACTCCGATGTTTAAGTCAGAGAGAGCCCAAGCAACAATAGAATGGAGAGTTTCAAGAGCGAGAAGAAAAAAAAGGAAAGAATCAAGAAAATGCCAGTCCAAAAAAAGATCCCCTGAGTATCCCCTCTTACCAGTATTTATAGGCTCCAACGCAACTGCTTACGGTTATGGAGGTTGACGGATGTAACCACTTCATAACTGTAAGTAGTGGCTATCGGAAAAGCCGTTACACTCGGGGTTTGTTCAATCTGAAGTTTCGGACCATGTGGGTAGTTGTAACGACCCAAACATATTAACTGTTTGTCCAAGAAACCCACATGCTCCGGAACTTTCTAGCACTTCGGGTTCTTTTAGATATAGTAAAGATAAATACTTACGGTCTTTGGAATATATTGAGGAAGTAAAGCCGAAGATATTTGTCTAGGAGGTCAAGTCTTCGGATCAAGGTGGATGTACGAAGTTGAAGACAGTAAACAAAACTTGCTTCCCAGAAAGTTAGGTATTATGGTCTTCGGATCGAGATAATAATACGAAATCGAAGACCCGGAGTTGACACCTTTCAGAATGAACATAAAGCCATAAATACTAGGCATAGTCTTCGGAGTAAAGTGAGTGTACGAAGCCGAAGACTTAAGGTGGATAACATCCTTTAGGACAGTTAAAGCTATAAATAGAGCATGGTCTTCGGACCAATTTAATAATATGAAGCCGAAGAC
This sequence comes from Areca catechu, assembly GCA_021397845.1. Taxonomy (NCBI): domain Eukaryota; kingdom Viridiplantae; phylum Streptophyta; class Magnoliopsida; order Arecales; family Arecaceae; genus Areca; species Areca catechu. The sequence goes on along the minus strand of CM038049.1, from coordinate 942,067 downwards.
ATAGAGAAACATCCTGGATCATAGATACGAAACCGTAGATCTAGGCATAGTCTTCGGAGTAAAGTGAGTTAATAATGAGAAGACAGTAATACGAAACCGAAGACCCCTTTTGCAAGCTGATGCAAACGATAAAATAAAAGAATAAATAATTAAATTTTTGGAATAAAATCGGGATATCATAACAGAGGCTATCCAATCTATCGTGGAGTTAGCCTCCTGATAAACATGTCTAACTATGCTGATTGAGGAATCCTGAAAAAGGAGAGCAATATCGTGAAGAAGAGGATGCATCGCCCTGGAACTCCTAGCCTCATGAATCTAAGCAATAATAGTAGCAAAGTCATCCTCGATAATATGATGGTCGCTCTATAAGATCCTTCGAGCATAGATAATACCGGTCTAGGCATCCCGCAGCTCTGCTCCCGGGATTGTAGGCTCAGGGAGGTAGTGACCATTAGCAACCAAAATACCAAAGCCTGGACCTCGAATAATAAAGCCCTCCGTGATGACCCCTGACACTCCCATCAAAATTGATTATGACAAACCTCGGAGGTGGGATCTTCCAAGAAATGAAAACCTGGCTAGGCGCTCGAGGAACATGATAGAATCCCCAGGTCTTTAAAGTCACCATGGTCGACATCAGATACTCTGAGTCTAAATGCGAGCTCTCTCTACGACTACTCTAGAAGAATAAGTGAAAGAGTTGAAGACAATGTCATTCCTGATTAACCAGGTATGGTATGCTATATATGCAATAAAGGTACCATGAGAATGGCCATGTCCAGGTCAGAGTAATCAAGAAAGTAATCCATATAATCAGCAACATGCATAAAAAGAACTTCAAACCCAGCAATCTTCCAAACCTGGACAGCCCGCCGGTATAGGAAAAGAGAATGGATCAAAGTCTCCTCCTCACACACTGAGCAGCTCATGGGCACATTAAGGCCTCTATTGTTGAGAAAAGGTATAGTAGGAAGGTGACCACATGCCACTTTTCACAAAAATAAACTAATCCTTGGGTGAACTGAATCATTCAAATCCAACCAATACTAAGAGACCGCTAGGGTCCATGGTAGAATAAGGGGTATAGATCTGTCATGGCGACTCTCGAAAGGGAAGATGTTCTCTACACCCTAACATCAGAGCATGCATGAATCGACAGAGCTATCAATAAAACATGTGCCCCAAGAATATCACTGAAGACACGAGTAACAAGCCTGGAATTCCACTGTAAGCCATCCATCAACAATAAGTTTGAAATAGAAAGAGAATGAATGATATCCATGACAATGAATGTAGGCCACCGAGATATGGTAGATCCGCTATCCAAGGGTCTGACATAGTGCTAATAGGCATACCATCATCCATAATCCATCTAATATAAGGGAGGACTACATGAGCTATCGCCACCATTGCTTTCCAAATAGCTAAGCAACTACGACCAGGCCGATAATTTTCTCCCGGCCAGTCAGAGCCATATCTACTTTTCATCATCAAAGTCCACAAGCTATCGGGGTATAGAAGGAGCCTGGTAACATGTCTAGCGAACAGAGCTTCCCGTCTTGTAATGAGGGAGTGAAGACCAAGACCCCCCTCGCGCAGAGGTTGGCACACTACATGCCAACTAAGAAGGTGAACACCCCTTGAACTAGATGTGGAGCCCCATAGGAAGGACCAAATGAATTGCTTCATCTTAAGAATCACAGATTTGGGCAAAACAACATTGGAGAGCATATAAACATGTAGGGATATGAGAACCGACCTGATGAATGTGATCCTCCCGAGAAGTGAAAGAGCTCTTCCTTGCTAGCCCTTCACCCTGTCATGAATTATCTTGACCAAGCAGTTGCAATCAGCCTTTAATAGTCTACTTCCAGTAATCGGAACTCCAAGATAGTGAAATGCATCCCATGCTCACCAATCCCGAGGATTTGCTGAATGGAATGCTGTAAAAGGATCGAAGTCTTTAGACTGAAATGAATCTCAGATTTAATCATATTGACTCTCTGGCCAGAAGATAAATAGTAGTCCTCTATGACCCTCATGAAGCCCTGAACATATAGAACAATAGCACGGCCCAGCAGCAAACGATCATCTACAAAAAAAGATGCGAGATATGGTTGGCGGCAGAGGCTAGGACATACGGCTAAAGACCAGACCCCTAGGCAGCCTCTTGCATAGCCCGCGAGAGAGCATCAACATAAATAATGAATAAGTACGGGGATAAGGGACAACCTTGCCGAAGGTCGACATTAAAAAAGAAGAAGTCCGAGGGAGTGCCATTAATAAGAATTGAAAAGGAGGGGTGGACAATACAAGCCATGATCTGGGATATCCATAAAGAGTAAAAACCAAAGTCTATCAGGACCTTCTCCAGAAAATATCAAAGTATATAATCATACGCCCGCTCCATATCCAGCTTGATGGCCATCAGACTATGGCGGGCCGGGGCTCTCCAGAGGTCGTGCATAAATTCCTATGCAATAAGAACATTATCAGAAATGGACCAGTCCTCAACAAAAGCACCCTGCTTCGGGCTAATCAAATGCGAGAGGATCGACTTCATCCTATTGACCATTAACTTGGCATAAATTTTATACAAAATATTGCACAAACTGATAGGCCTAAAGTGGCTAGGCTCAAAAGCATCATGACGTTTAGGAATGAGAGTAATAAAAGTCTGCTTCCAAGAATCCGGTATCCTAGCAAAATAGAAAAATTCTTGAATGGCAGCAACCACCTCATCTCAGAGTATAGTCTAGAAGGACCTAAAAAAGAGTGGAGAGAACCCATCAAGCCCCAGGACTTTATCTTCGACCATAGACCATAAAGCATTTAGCACTTCATCCTAAGAGATATGAGTGATAAGGCCTCGATTCTTCCAGTTCGACACCATAACTAACGGGAGGGGAGGATCAAAGGTAGCAGGATCAATAATAGGAACATTCCATTTGTATTTAAAGAAGTGAATGATCTCCAGTATGATATCACCATCATCCTCCACCCAGAGACCCTCATGAGTTCGAAGAGCTTTAATGCGGTTCATATGCCTCCTCACAGCAGTGGCCTAGTGGAAGAACCTGGTATTCCTGTCTTTTTTCTTGATCCATTGAACTTTAGATTCATGTCTCCAGAAAGTCTCCTGCTGAATAAGAAGAGACTGATGGGCAGATAAACGACTCCTTAAGGAGGCCAAATCATGCTCCGGTAAACCCCCATCCCTTACTCCTCTCTCCTGGAGCTCAAGGATGGACCTCTCAGTTTCTTTCAATCTGGTGAATATGTTATCCACTTCCACCCTATTCCAATACCTAAGCCTTCTTTTGACAAGCTCTAGTCTGTTAGAGATTCAGTATCTGGCATCCCTCGAATAGGCATCTACCATATCTCCCTCACAATCTCCCATGATCTAGGATAGACCAACCAAAACTTCTCAAATCTGAATGGGGGGTGACAGGAAATGGTCGAATCAGTAGTAAGAAATAAAGGGCAATGATCTGACCTAATTCTAGGCAAATGCCTAACAAGATGAGCAGGATGCAATTGAATCCAACTAGGAGTCACTAAAATTTTATCAATTCTCTCCCACACCCTGGTGTTGCCAGAGCAGTTGTTGCACCAGGTGAAATGGGGGCCAACAAAGCTAAGATCAATTAAACCATTGTGATTCAAGAAGTGCTCAAATTCTCTAGAGCCAATATCCTCCACAAACGGTATGCCTCATCTCTTATCTTCTGGTCGATGAACACAGTTAAAATCCTCCACAACCGTCATGGAGATGCCCTGGTCCACCAAAGCCGTAATATCCTCCCAGAGTGTCCTCCTCTTCTTATTATCAGTATTGGCATGTACCTCTGATAAAAGTCAAGTCTACCTATTGGATTCAATCACCATAATAGGCATATGCCAAGATGAATGATTGAACATTTCAGTTTTGGCTACCGCTAGGTCCCATACAACTATAATCCCACTAGACAAATCCTAAGATTCAATGGCATAAAAGCCCTAGCTGGCCGAAAAGCGATGACGAATGCATTCAAGACTCGAACCAGCAAGTCTAGTTTCAAGGAAAATACACAAAGAAGGATGATAAAGTTGCCCCAACTGATAAAATGAATATTGAAATGATATTTATCTTAACTACTTATATATGATGTTTTGTATCGACAGCAGGGATGGTAACGGGTCGAGTCATCCAAAATGTATACCCATCTCGCTAAAAAATTTCCTGTCCCATATCTGTCTCGGGTCGGATATAAAAAAAATTATATTTGGATTGAATCGGGTTGGATATATCCAGTCTCATAAAATATATTTTACTTAAAATCTAAATGAATCGGATCGGATTGGATATATCAATCATATTTCTAGTTTACCTAAATATTTTATAAATATATTTTTTTTATATATCAATAGATCGGATTTGGATCAGAACGTACTAATATCCATACATGATTTGAATCGAAATCAAAATTTTTTATAATTTATATCTATTGATAAATTAGATAAATCGGGCTATATCCATTCTATTAGAATTAGATCATAGATACCTATAGAATGAGTAAAAATTATCATTTCTAATCGACGGTAGCCCCACTTCGTAAATCTCCACAGGCGCGTGGCTATTAAGATCCTTAGCTGGCTTGTCACTGGAACAGGATTGAGATATGCTATTGATCGGTCGATTCAAGACTAATAAATTGATATCTGACGACATAAACTAATTTCTTATGATGTCAAATAATTCTCAAGCAAGTCGGATAAGTAAAGGAAGCTAATATACTATATTAATATTCCATTTTTTAATACTAAAACTGATGATGATTTGCCTGCAATATTTTGTTCATCCAAGGAAGTCTAACTGCGGCCGAGAGTCTGGACATGACAGGCTAGGGAATTGATTCGGATCCCGCCGTTTTGATAGCAATTAAAATTATGGCAATTATTGGAGGGATGGAATAAAATCAAAAGCCTCTTTGTTTATTTCATGAGCATGAGATATAAAAGGGAGTTGGATTTCATCCAATCTGCCTCATTTATCACTTAGAGGGAAAGTCGTAGTGGCCACGATCTATGATCCAGACCGCTCGGAGTACTGGACGCGGATGGTAACAACAATATAAAAACGACAATTAGTTTTGACTCGTCCAATCTTGGGCTGAATGCTGAGGCAACACAGCAGGATTAAATCTAGACCCCATTTGCCGAAGTACGGCGACTAGATGATGGCCGTTATAACGGTCAGCACACAACGTTATATAGCAGCCGCGTTCCCAAGCTTGCTTGGAGCAAGATGGCCCGTGACGTATCGGATCCAGTGTTTTGCAGCATCATATATAGCACGAGCCTTGTTCTCGGTACGCAGACTATTAAACTCGGGGGATCGAAGCATCGAGTTCGGACTCCAAATTTTAGAGGATCCGATCTCCTCGGAGGGGTCTGTACCTTTATCGTACGGAGCCATTTGTGGGTCGAGTTTGGATCCTCTATAACTTGAACGTGTACATATGATCCCGTGACTCCGTTCCCGTATGGGGAGAAATCGATCGAATCGATGAACCCCTAACTCCATACAGCCCAACCGTGTCTAAGTTAGGTAGAGTCAGATATTTTTTAAATTTTTTTTTTTAAAAAAAACCATATTAATTACTAAAAAAAAAAAAAAAAAAACTTTTTGGATTCAAGACGAGTCACGTACAGGTTTGAATTTTGACTTGATTCAGCCAGCTGGTGCGGGGTGTTTTCTAGATTGTTCAAGTTAGGACAAGTCATTTTGGTCGTTGACCACGGCTTATATTGATAATTTTATCATTAATTATTTAATTTCAATAAATTAAAATTTGGATTAAATAGATTGGTTCGGGCTATAATTAATAATAGTTCATGTCAGGATAGAGCAGGATTCCCGCATTTTAAATATTCTAGAAGATAATTAGGCAAGAGACGGGGACTCGATCCTGACTGGCTAGGGGATGGGGTGTGTGCATAAAACGTAGGAGGAGGGGCAAGACGTTGAATCCGCGATTCTTATTTTTAACGAAACGCCCAGGTGACTGCTTCGCTGCCACAAACGACACTGGTGAATCGTGACTCATGATTATTGGTGCTGTTACATGGGATGTTTTCAAAGCCTCGAGGATCCGAGATATTTTTATGCCAAACTTTATATCATGTTCATCAATGATCACCATTTCATCTCCATCCTATCTTCCTTGGAGCATCTCCCTTTTTGGAAAAAGCCTGTTCTCTCTGGAAGCTTCATCTCCTCCATCTCATCTCCTTACCACCATCTTCTCTACCCATGGGAGCTCGCTGGCCTTCATCTTCTTCCCAAGGAAAATCATCGGAAGCCATCAGCCTCCGTCTCCTCTTCATTGGAAGCTCGAGTCGCAGCAACAATTGTCAAAAAATCCATCCGTATGTGCCAAGGGAAGAGAGTTTCCAGCATCTTGCCCGGCATGCCTCGAGGACCCCTTCTTCCCGAAGTGCATTGAGCAAAAGCTCATGAGTACCCTAGCATGCCTTCGTCTCAGGTCTCTCTTCTGCCATCGCCGGGTTCGCTATTGGTCAGCCCAGCCTCTCCTTCGACATCGTTCCCAGCCTCCTCCGAGCTAGCCATGCATCTTCCGCCTCCGGACTAATTTTCAACCTCAACAACCTTCTCTGCAAATCCCTTGGCACTAGAAAACCTCTCATACTTTGGCTCTATTCCGGCAAGATTGGTGCCCGCCTTGACCTCCTTCGGCTCATCCTAAATGCATTGGCACCCACCTTGGACCTCTCCTCTGGCATCAATGCCCCGTTCCCTTGCTTCATTTGGATCACCGCAGGCCGCATGAAGATGGAGGCCTACTGTGCCGCCCATAAGGAGTTGTATAAGCTTGGGTTCGAAGCTTGTGGGTGTGCCATTGGGGGGTTCTTAGGGAGGACGAGCAATGGAACGAGAGCCTACTTCAGTTGTTTGTCTCATTGCTTCTTCGAGGTAGTTGCTAAGACATCTTTATCATGAGAAAGTTCTCGCTGCACACCATCCCATGTTGCTCCTCTTAGCATCCTTTTAGAGAGAGAAGAGAGTGTGGGAGTAGGGAAAGGTCCTACACTGTTGACCTTAGAATTGATTTTGATGATTACAAAATATTGATGCATGATTATGTTACTAATTATCCTTGTAAAGATTATTTTTGTAGAGTATCATAGGTTTAGAAAATGTTTGAAGTAATTTGGAAGATGTTGGAAGAAGTTTGGAGAAGTTTGAAAGTTTTTAGATAAAATTCAGATGAGCCGACTTAAATCCTAGCATGGCACAGTACAAGTAAGAAGTTCTGCAGATTGAGCTGACTCGTTTGCTCGAGTCGACTCAGATGAAATGAGCTGACTCGAACAGAAATCTATTTTTTCTGTACCGTGACATCGAAGCCGACTCAAGATCTGCAAGCCATTTCTGCCAGAATTCATTTTGACTTCGAGTCGACTCGGATGGCTCGAGCCGACTCGAGTTCTGCACTTTCAAATAGTAACGACTAGTTTTTTGTAACAAGTTTTTTCTTCTCCAATAGCCATAAATGGCTAGATTTCACTTTCCAAGGCATTCCAGCTGCCAAATTCACTAAGGAACATCTCAAGGAGTATAAAATGAAGATCCAAACTCAAGAGGAAAAATGTTTTTTGAGGAATGGAATAGTTTTGGAGTTAGAGAAGAAAAAGTGAGCTTCAAAGGAAAATCTTTTAGGGAATCAAGTGAGCTTCATCTTCCACACTTAAGAGAGATTTAAGATCATTCTACTACAACACTTGAGGCATCTTGTGAAGAAGATAAAGAGGTTTGAAGAACTACATTCAATGGGCTAAAGCTGCAACTTTCACTCTCAAGGAGTTTGTATAAGTTGCATTGTTTACTTGTTAGTTTTCCTTGTTTTTTTAGTGGGTTTTTTGGTGATCCCGTGAAAACCAAGTTTGGATTCTTGGTAAGCCCATTGTAAAACCAAGAGTGGATTTTTGGTGAGCCCGTGAAAATCAAAGGTTGGGTTCTTGATGATCCAGGTGTAAAACCAAGATTGGGTTTAGATTTGTGAGCCCGGTGTAAAACAAACCGATTGTATTCATTGGTGAATATAGTGGTAAATCCAAGTGATACCTTGGATAGTAGATGTAGGAGCCGTGGATTTTTCTGAACCACTATACATTGTTGTGTTTGTGTGATTTCTATTTATTTTGTGCATTTACTTGCTTCCATTACACACACAACACAAGGCTCACAATACATATATTGTAATTATTTAAAAAAGGCACATACTTGTTCAAAAAGTTTTCAAACCCAATTTAACCCTCCTCTTGGGTTTGCCAACTGGGCAACATATATCGGCCTGCATCCTTGTGGTCGCCCTTAGCTTCACCACGTTTGGCAGGAACTCCATCGACGTCTGCTCATGGGTGTCACAAGTGTATGTGCTTTGGCAAACCATTAACTCCTAGTGGAAGTCAAGCTTGGTCAATTGTACATGTTGCCCCATCATGTGAATGAAACATGAAGATTCAGAGTCTCAACAATGGGATTTTAGTAGAGTTGGATGGGTGCATGAGTGGAAGTTGATACTAAAATGCCCAGCGACGCCTCTACTTCGGCTGCTCATCCTTGATCTTGTCTTTTCGAACCACGCCATCAACTTCACTCTTGCCACTGACCTCAGCCTTCATCTTGTCCATGATAATCTTGGTTGGATTGAGGAGGCAGGCAGTGCCATCATGGCCTTCTTCCTCGTTGGACCCACCTCGCATGCCATGTATCCTTGGCCTCCTCCGTCGCCCTAGTAGTGAAAAAAATCTTATCATGTCATTGCCTCAGCTTCACCTTTGGCTTAATCCTGGTTGCATCAATGACCACCTTGGCTCGTAGCTCCACCTCCTTTCTGGAGGTCTTCATCGACTCCAGTGTCCTCCTCGGCTATGTCTCCAGCTCCATCTTTCCTAGACTGCTGTATCACACTAACTGGCACACTATGCTTTGTGTCGGTATCAGGTGGAGAACATGGCCTTCATCAAACTATAGGAAGGACCCCAATTTGGAGGAATGCTTGGGCAAAGACCGGGTGGTCTTATTGCATCCTAAATATGTAAGAATTTAAACAAATATCTATTAATGCTATTTTATTTTTTCTCAATAAAAGATGTAGGGGTTCCCAAGCAAGTGCCTTTTCTACTAGATCACTTAGGTTGCATCCTTTGGTTCAGCGACCGCCCCAGTGACATCATCAGCGGGGCAGCCCTTCTTCAGTTGGATCGGTGACTGCCTCAGCCACCAAGTTGTTATAGATGGAGCTCGATTTCGATTGCACTAATAATGGCTTCGGCTCCACCATGCTTCAGCTCCACCGTCTTTGCCGCACCTCAGCAAGCCAGCTATTCTCTGGATGGACCGGCGATAGCCTTGCCCAACGAGCAACAACAACCAAGGGGATGCCCTACGGCACTTCGATAAGATTACTAGAACTCACGATCTCTCTTCATCAACAACATTTGAATTGAAGGTGATGCTACAGGCCATGCACGTAAGCTTTTCACTAGCTGATCCTTAATACCAGTTCATGCTTCTCCCATAATTATGTTCACTCACTACCTTCGGCATCCTCAGTCTACAGCTTTCTTGGTCTCCGCCTCTACCTTGCCTTCCTCGCTCGTGTTCTTGTAGGCACTAGCCTCCATATGGATAGATATAGGGCATGATCGTGACCCTTTGTCACCTTACTACAAGGACTTTATCTTTCTCCTCTAGGCTATCTTCAACCTCAGTGGCGTCATCAGCAATCCCTTTAGCCATAGAAGGCCTATCTTGGCTCAATATTATCTAGTTCAGCAACTGCCTCGACCGTAGAAAGCTTTCCTTGGATCAAATCTAGAGGAATCGGTGATCACCCTGGCTATGCCACTTGTGCTGCCTCCTTCCTTTCAACCTCAATGGCATCATCGCACCACCACTTCAATCTCAGAAGGCCTCTTTTAGCTTGTTTTTGGCTGCATCAATGACCGCCTCAGTGCAAAGTCACCAAGGTCAAAGCTTAATCTTGGCTACATTGATGAGTATCTCAATAGAAAAGTCATTGAGATTGGGATCCTCGGTCGCCCCCTCACCAACTTCTCCCTTGGCCTGGGTGATCCTCAATCAATTGATCCTCATCTTGGCCGATCCTCAGTCTCAACCTGGTTTAGATCTATAAACCTATTAAAAGCTATGGAGAACCAACCTGTAGCATGTTGTTGGGGGGTAGTTTGGTAGTGAATCCAGAAGCTAGGCATGCATACCCTCTCCCACGTTGAAGGCCTTCACATAGAGATGGCAACAAAACTCAAGCCCGACCCGATTGGGCGGGTGGTCAATGCATTGATTGGGTTTGGGCTGGGTTTGGATAAAACCCAAATGCTTAACTTTGCATTTGGATTGGAACTGAATAGATATGCACCCGACCCGAATCCCGGTCTAAATTATTTTACTATTTAAATATATATAATTAATATATATTATATTAAATATATTTATTAATTATTAATTATTAGTTATTAAATTTTAAAATATTTAAACCCTTTACCTTAATCATTATTTTTCAAAAAAAGGGAATTATAATTTATAATCGGCTAATCCCTGATTAATCATTGTTAATCTCTTGATTGTTTCACCGATTCCATTCAACCCTCGATTCTCCATCCTTCCAGGCTCCAGTTTTCCTCTTCGGCTCTTCCTCCTCTCAGATCAGTGAAGAAGCGGCAACGACGACAAGCATGTTGGTGATGGCAGTGGCAATGGCAGCAACATGCTTCTTCCTGCCTCGGACTTCCGATCGCAATTCAGGTGAGTTGTTGAGTCAATTTTACTTTTTTTTTTAGATTTTTGTTGTTGTCGACGAGGAGGGTGGTGTTGAAGGGGAGGGCAGAGTGGCATATCCGGGGGCAATGGGGAAGATGTCGACGAAGAGGCGATGGGCAAGGAAGAGGGGGAACATATAGGAGGGCAGGGCGGTGAGGATAAACCGATCAAGGAGGGAGCAGGAGGAGATGGTGTGAGAGACTAAGAGTGGAGCTGGGCTGCGATGGAGGGGAGGGAGAGGGCACTGTCAAAGAGGAGGGCAGTAGGGAGGGTTGAAGCATTGAGCGGGCCTGGTAGGGGGTTGGGTGGAAGCATCAAGCGAGGGGTTGGGTGGGTGGAAGCATCAAGCAAGGAGTTGGGTGGTCGGAACATGTGGCGGTCAGCGGATGAGGGAGAGGAGGAATAGAAGGGAGGGAAGGGCGGTGAGGATAAACCGATCAGGTAGGGAGCAGGAGGAGATGGCGTGAGAGACTGAGAGTGGAGTTGGGTGGCGGTGGAGGGGAGGGAGAGGGCACCATCAACGAGTAGGGCGATGGGGAGGGCGGAAGCGTCGGGTGGGCTCGACGGGGGGTTGGGTGGAAGCATCGAGCGAGGGGTTGGGTGGGCAGAACGTGTGGCGGTCATGATGCGGCAAGCATATGATTAATGATTTGATTAGTGTATGTAGAGCAATGAAACCTAATTACATTAGCATTGTACTCATCATAATAAGTCTTAAGGATTACATAAAAAGGGACTTTTACTTGATTAGACACAATCCTAAATTAAGAAGGAAGAAGATCTAGATAATAGGGGCTAATGATTGTGGACTTACCGTGATGAGCTTTCCAATCTTCTTTTGATTCATACATTGAAACTACCAACGCTCAGAACTGAAGAAGCTTGGATAACAGAGATCAGAACCCTAGACTTGGGCTTCAGCTTGTTGGTTCCTTGTCAAGGAAGACCCTGCTTGCAACTCGAAAACCTCGAAGGACCCTGCACATAAAGAATAAGAGTTAAGGAAGAAGAAAGGCATGCATATGGAAGGGATGGAGAATTTGTGAGCAAAGAAAGAGATTTGAGATGGCTTGGCCGACTCCAAGGCCTTCTTCTTGACTTGGGCGTTGGATGCTTGGAAGAGAGAATAGTTTGGTGTGGAAGAGGGGCTTAGAGATAATCACTCAAAACATAAAACTTCAATTCAACTTCAACTTTCATTAATCTCCAAAAATCAAATCCCTTTTTCAATGGGGCATCCAAGGCTTTTTAATAGCCTTACAAAACTTTTAAAATTTGAAAACTCCCCAAATTGTAGAGGATTACAAGGGAGGTTGGAGGATATGGGGCCTTGTTACATGGGATAAGGAGAAATTCATGGAGATTCTCCCCAAATTGTGGAGGATTACAAGGGGGGTTGGAGGATTTGGTGGAGAGTTTGGACGGATGGGGGGTGTTGGAGGATTTGGTGGAGGACTTGGAGGGGTGCGGCCAACCTCCTTGAATTTGAATCTTCCTTGTTGGCACCAAAGAGTGATGAGGTGGCTAGTGAGGTGGCGCCTGATGATGTGGCATGATGAGATGGTCTTCTACTTGGATAAGGAATGGCATGTGGTGCCAAGTGGTCCTAGTTGATGGTCCTTTTCTCTTGCTTGGTTGATGTGTCTTCTCTTTTTCATGTGGTCAAATTCTGGGGTCCAGAATTTGAGTCTTGTTGCTGGCTTTCATTGCTTTAAGACTTGATTAACTTGAAATAGACTTAACTCAACTGAACTGACTTGACTGATCTAAACTTTAAAACTTGAAACGGACTTACAGGAAATGAAATTTTTTTTAAAAGTAATTACAGGACTCAATAAACACTCTTGATCATTTACAGGACTCTTGAAAAAGAAATGGCTCTTGAAAATAAAATATTTTTGAACTAAAGAATACAAGGTAACCTAATTATCTTCGATCCAAATTGGGATAAGGCTAACATTGTTGGAGTGAAGTTTCTTTCGGTTTCTGGTGTCCACACCAATTCTCCTGGGGTGGGCAAAACTCGACCTAGTCGAGTATGGTTCAGTTTTGCCCTGGTAATGCTCGAACAAGTCTGGGTTAAGTCTTTGCAGGTCCTCTCGAGTAATCCAAGAGTTGTCGGACTCAGGTCGACCTTGCCATTGAACCAGGTATCGCTAATACTCCTTATTCCTGGTAGTAATGGTCTTGTCATCCAGGATTCTCTCAATCCTCTCTCTCCGCTTAGGTAGGGTTGGTGGTGGACACTCAGAAATATGTTCACTCTCAATGAAAGTTTCTGGCCCAAAAGGCTCACTAGGTATTAGTACTGGTTCTTTGTATTCTACTAGGTCTGAAACATTAAATGTTGAACTGATACCCATATCAGGTGGAAGTTCCAAAACATATGCATTACGCCCTATTTTCTTTAAGATCTTGAAAGGTCCCGCTCCGCGGGCATGCAGCTTCTTTATGGTTCCAGAGAACCGTTCAGGGTTGAGGCTAATCATCGCATAATCCCCTTCACAGAATTCTTTAGCCCTCTTATGTGAGTCAGCTAAGTGTTTATAAGTTTCATTGCTCAGGTTGATCTTATTACTAATTTCTTTATATAGATTTGTGACATGTTGTGCAAAAGACTCAGCAGACTTAGAAACTTATACAAGCACTTACGAAATGCAGACTGAACTAGGCATCCTTATTGAGAGGAATTTTATTGGACTCTCTAGGGCCTAAACCTAACAGATTAATGACTCTCTAGGTTTGACCCTGGTCTGGCATGCACATGAGAATTTACCATGGGTTCCTAGCAAATGCCATAAGGTTTTCCAAAAATATGTAGCAAAAGGAATATGCCTTAAAAGCTCATGCATCCTAGTAATCTCATCAAAATGAAACTTAATGGCTCTAAAATTATGATAGGAATCCGAGACTTGGGGTAATTTAGGAGAATCTTGAAACAGACCTTGGTTACTCATGATGACCTTAAGATTAGAATTTTGATCTATAGGCGGGATGCTTCTAGGTAGTTGAAGGTCATTAGGAAAGTCTTCTAGAATAATGATTGGGTTCTTCTCAGGTACCTGAAGGAGTTCTTGTGTCGAAGCTAAAGTATTGGGTTCTTCCTGAGGGCATTGTCTTACGGGAACCAAGTCCTCACTAAATTTTGGTTGTTCTGATGTTTCAGGACTAGGCTCAATAATCTTTTCTTTACCAAAGGTTTCCTCATGTAAGGTACTAAAGTTGTTCTCTTCACAGTCTTCCCCTTCATTTTCATCTATTAAACTTATGTCGGTCTCATACATATATTTACTAGGTTCAAATTTGCCTTCTTCCTTTCCTAGCCCTTCAGTTTGAGGTTACCCTAAGTCTTGAGTATTCATGAACTCAACTTGTACTTCAAGGTTCCTACTCCTATCATTCATATGAGCTAATGGGAAAGTAGGAGTTGGTTGGTCTAAGGAAAATTGTTTAGCCAGCATTTGGTTCAATTGGGCCATTAGATCATTTAGGTCTTTCAGCATGATTTCAAGATTCGGGTCCATGGCTACACTGGACTGGGCTTGGATTGGTGAATATGGTGTCCCTGCTCTAGTTGTCATGCATGCAAATGGACTCAAGCTCGAGCTAAGGTTTCGTAGACCTAGAGCACAAATTAGAGGTCTAATTAAGTGAACCAACTAGCTAGTAGTACTTATGGGACTTAGCCAGGTAGGTGGTGAGGAATGAAGGTCCCTGATTGCCAATCTTAGACACCAATCTGAGATTAGCCAGGTAGGTGGACCAAATCATAAGCCCTGATGCACCAATCCTAGACACCAAGCCAGTAAGCACACACCAATTAGCTGACACAGTTAACTTGACCATAACCTGAACCCAATTTGTTGGTGTCCCTAACCCACTAGGTTAATTAACGTTCTACTCAATTTTAATTAATGGTCCGGGATCGATATGCTGGTTGGTTATTTTTGGGCTAGGGACAGGTGATGAAATCCTGACCCTATGTCAAATTGATGCCCTTAATTTGATTTCTCATGAGATGAATGAAATGCAAAGGTGCTGCAGAAGTGTGTTGCAGTTTGAAAGTGGTGTGGAAAACGTGATGAAAAAAATGTTCAAAAATTCTGAAAAATTCACAGAGGATTCCTAACTTATATGTTTCAATGCAGGTGAAAGGAACTTTAAAACTAAAATTTGTACTACTCTAAGCAGATCCTACCATTGAAGCTAAATAAAAAGGACAGAACAGAACCCTAATGATAGTGTCGAACTGCAGAAATTTTCATTTTTTTTATAATTTTTTTTTGATAATGAAATTTAATATGATAATAACTGACTTAAAAAGGAACAAGAAAAAAATATTTTAATAAAAAACTAGTGACTTTCCTTTGGAGCTGTAGACGGATTACAGTAAACAGATGCAAATTTTCAGAAAACAGAACCTAATCAAACAAGTGCAATGGCTTACCCAAACTTCAATCTAAAAAACTCACGTCCAGCCAGGAGCTCATTATTCCCATGGGTCGTGACAGTGTACTAGAGTACACCCGCTCAGGAGGCGTGAATTTTAGATCTTGCTTGGATTTAAAGAAAACTATTCTACCCTAATGCAACCATGCTCTGATACCAATTTGATGCGGCAATCATATGATTAATGATTTGATTAGTGTATGTAGAGCAATGAAACCTAATTACATTAGCATTGTACTCATCATAATAAGTCTTAAGGATTACATGAAAAGGGACTTTTACTTGATTAGACACAATCCTAAATTAAGAAGGAAGAAGATCTAGATAATAGGGGCTAATGATTGTGGACTTACCGTGATGAGCTTTCCAACCTTCTTTTGATTCATACCTTGAAACTACCAACGCTCAGAACTGAAGAACCTTGGATAACAGAGATCAGAACCCTAGACTTGGGCTTCAGCTTGTTGGTTCCTTGTCAAGGAAGACCCTGCTTGCAACTCGAAAACCTCGAAGGACCCTGCACATAAAGAATAAGAGTTAAGGAAGAAGAAAGGCATGCATATGGAAGGGATGGAAAATTTGTGAGCAAAGAAAGAGATTTGAGATGGCTTGGCCGACTCCAAGGCCTTCTTCTTGACTTGGGCGTTGGATGCTTGGAAGAGAGAATAGTTTGGTGTGGAAGAGGGGCTTAGAGACAATCACTCAAAACATAAAACTTCAATTCAACTTCAACTTTCATTAATCTCCAAAAATCAAATCCCTTTTTCAATGGGGCATCCAAGGCTTTTTAATAGCCTTACAAAATTTTTAAAATTTGAAAACTCCCCAAATTGTAGAGGATTACAAGGGAGGTTGGAGGATATGGGGCCTTGTTACATTGGATAAGGAGAAATTCATGGAGATTCTCCCCAAATTGTGGAGGATTACAAGGGGGGTTGGAGGATTTGGTGGAGAGTTTGGAGGGATGGGGGGCGTTGGAGGATTTGGTGGAGGACTTGGAGGGGTGCGGCCAACCTCCTTGAATTTGAATCTTCCTTGTTGGCACCAAAGAGTGATGAGGTGGCTAGTGAGGTGGCGCTTGATGACGTGGCATGATGAGATGGTCTTCTACTTAGATAAGGAATGACATGTGGCACCAAGTGGTCCTAGTTGATGGTCCTTTTCTCTTGCTTGGTTGATGTGTCTTCTCTTCTTCATGTGGTCAAATTCTGGGATCCAGAATTTGAGTCTTGTTGCTGGCTTTCATTGCTTTAAGATTTGATTAACTTGAAATAGACTTAACTCAACTGAACTGACTTGACTGACCTAAACTTTAAAACTTGAAACGGACTTACAGGAAATGAAATTTTTTTTAAAAGTAATTACAGGACTCAATAAACACTCTTGATCATTTACAGTACTCTTGAAAAAGAAATGGCACTTGAAAATAAAATATTTTTGAACTAAAGAATACAAGGTAACCTAATTATCTTCGATCCAAATTGGGATAAGGCTAACCTTGTTGGAGTGAAGTTTCTTTCGGTTTCTGGTGTCCACACCAGGTCAGCAGACGAGGGTGAGGGCCTCGCCGTGGTGGGTCGGGCCAGGTAAATCTGAATTATCTGATACCTGATTGAGATGGGCTTGGGTAATAAACACCAGTCTCGATAGTGTTTGGGCCTAGTTTGAGTAGTTTATTGAGTATTCGAATTTGGATTTGGATAGTTATGCACCAGGCCCAAACCCGGTCCATTGCCATCCCTACGTTCACATAGGACTCAATATACTCGCTTTTCAAGATATCCTTTTCCATCGACTCATTATTCAAACTCCTATATAAATTTATTTTTTTCAGAGAACTCCTATCTGTCCATTCTTGCAGGTCCCATCTGTTGATCCTTATCCTAGCTAACCTTCAACCTGGAGGACCCTTGACTTGATTCATTTGCTCAGCCTAGTTGATCTTCATCCTGGCTGACCTTCGACCTGGAGAATCTTCGACCTAATTCATCTGCTCAACCCAGTTGAACTTTGTGTTGACTGACCTTCGACCTGGAGGATCCTCGGCTTAATTTATCTACACAGCCCAGTTGGTCTTCATCCTGGCTAACCCTCGGCCTCAGCCTAGCCAAGGTCCGTAGAATTATAAAAGGCCACGAAGAACCAAATAAGATCCATGATGGCAAATATCATCACCAAAGTGTGGCTCAATGAAAAACCCAAAAACTTATAGAACTTGGGACTCTCAATGATAAGACCAATGCCTGAAAGCCTTTGATTTCTCTATCTTGGCCACAAAGTCTCCATGGTCAAGCCTTGATATTGGATACTAAAAAATTCATTCAGCCCTAGCACAGCATCCTCCTTCATGGCTGACGTGGCCACAAGCTTCACGAGTATCTCCAAGTCTCCCATTAAAAGAAGATAGTGGGTCTATTTCTTCTAAGGGGGAGATCGGCCCTTGCGGCGACCAGGTCGGCACCTCGGCCGGCCCACTTTGGCAATCCACCTCGGCCAGCCCACTTCGGCACCTCGGCCGGCCCACCTCAGCCATGCACTTCGGCACTTCGACCAGCCCACTTCGGCACCTCGGCCAGCCCACTTCGGCCATGCATTTCAGCTAGCCCACTTCGGTCATGCACCCCAAGTTCGGCTCCGCCCGCTTGGGGTCTAGCTCCAGCTCCGAGGCAGAGCTCTCTTGTCCGGCCACGCCCATATAGGTGTGGCACAGCTCAGCCCCAGTCTGGCACCTCGCCCATGGCGCATCTGTGCCCGTCCGGAGGCACGTCTGCAGCATGTTCGCATGGCCATGTCAGCTCCCAATCTGGCACCTCGCCCGTGGTGCGTCCGTGCCCGTCCGGAGGCCGTCCGCGGCTTACCTGCATGGCCACAGCGGCTCCCAGTCCAGCACCTCGCCCATGGCACGTCCGTGCCCGTCTAGAGGCGCGTCCGTGGCATGCATGCATGGCCACGATGGCTCCCGGTCCGGCTCCTCGCCCGCGGCATGTCTGCGCGCCCGCACCTGAACGGCATGCCCGTGCCCTGGGTCCGACCTCACCCGGCACGCGGACAGGTTGGTCGAGCTCTGTCCCATCACGGCTTCGACAGCGTGAAGGCCGGCCCAGTCCAGCGCGCCCCAGCACGGAGTCCTCCCGGCGTCTTCTCCTCCGACTCCGCCTAGTCTGGCGTGCTCCAGCGTGGAGTCCTCCTAGCGTCCTCTCATCCAGCTCTGCCCAGTTCGGCATGCCTCCGCCCGGTCCAGCACCGTCAGGCACGCCTCCGCCCAGTCCAGCATGACTCTGCTCGATCCGGCGCTCTCCAGCATGCAGTCCTCCCGGCATCCTCTCCAGTCTGGAATGCCCGTGCCCAGTCCGGCATGCCTCCGTCCAGTCCGTCACATCCCATCTTCGATCGCCCGCGTGGAATCCTGCTCTGTCCGAAGCTCCGCGCCCCGGTTCGCCACCTTGGTAAGCCCAGCTCCGACAGGGAACGCGCCTCGTGTTCAAACGCTCTGGTCGACTCCTCCCATATGGAGTCCGGCTCCAACCCCGGTCCAGCTCCGCACACCTCGGCACGCTGGGGAGCGGAGCGACTCCTCGCACTTTGATCCGGCGCACCCTGCGTTCGGCTCCACCAGTTGGGAGCAGCGCGACACCAAGTCCGACGTGGAGTCCTGCCCCGGGTCGTGCCGTAGCGACAGAGGAGGAGCATCTAGACTAGGCCAGCTTCGGCTCCGTGAATGCTCGGGAATGTCCCATTCGGCTCGCCTTGGGGCAGTGCGCGCTACAGCAGTCCCGCTCCAGTTCAGTTCCGCCTGGCATCCGTTGGGGGCAACCTAGTGCCCCGCTCCAACCTAGTGCCCCGCTCCAGTGGGGTTTCACACGCATGCAAAGACTCTGCATGCCGCGCCTCGATTCGTGCACGTGGAGGACTCTGCGTGCCTCGCCTCGATCTGTGCATAGAGAGACTTTGCGTGCATCACCTTGGTCTGTATGCACAAAGAGCCTCCGCCTGCCTCATCTCGATTCGCATGCTACGGTCTGTCTGACTCCATTCCAGGTATGCTTTTCAAAGCACAGGTACGAAAAAGCTTGGATGACAGTCCCGACACGTTAAATCACCGTCCATGCCAGACTTGCTACAAGTCCTGTAGCGCGTTGCCTGCAAGGAGGGCTATATTAAAGCCCCCAGGTCACAGTTTACACCAATCAGGAAGGAGTGCCCCACCCAAGGCACTGTGCTCCTTCACCAACCTCCTGAACCATCTAGAAGAAGAATATTCACCAACCTATCCTAGCTTCCTAGGCTTGCAGAAGCCTCATAGGCTTATGTCAAGAAGAGCATGCCTCCCCAGATGACAGGAGTCACTCGTCTACATAAAACTAGAGCTATCAATATGGGCTGGCCTAGCCCAGCCCGGCCCTAACCCATATAGGCTTGCATTTTGTGGGCCGGGCCGGGCTAGGCCCACTTGTACAAATGGGCCAAAAAAATCCAACCTGGCCCGGCCCTATGTGGGCCGTGGGCTAGGGCTGGGCCAGCCCCCTATGTGGGTCGTGGGCTAGGACCGTGGGCTAGGGATCGACGTGCTGAAAATATCAAGTAGGAAAAAAATGAATCAATTTATACTATTCATTTTTGTAGATTTTGGGACTGGAAATATGTGCTAATATTATGGTAGGAGATGCAATGATAAGAGGCATCTTTGGAGGACAAAAGAAGCATGTTACAACAGATAAATCTAACAAGAAAAAGAAGAGGCTGGACTAGAAGTCGAAAACTATCAATCATAAGCCGGAATAGTCGCACGGAGGAGGTCTCCCAATCCCGAAGGCCGAAACGATGGCCGGTGGTCGGTGGGAGCCAGGAAGCAGGGGAAACCCGGAGATCAAACTTTTTCCTCTCCAATCTACACTATTTTCGATGATGGATCAACACGACATCGGGGAAAGCCTATGAGCCCTCACGGCAGGTCGGCACGACGATGATGGCACCCCCCGACCCCGAGCCCCCTTGGACTGTGCCTCACTAGTCACTGCCTCTAATGATTCGTTGAGAGAAATCAAAAAAAAAAGATGGAAGAATGATGAGTCCTCATCGCCGAACGATCGAAGTCTTGGGTTTCGGCTGGCATCACGGTCTCGCGGAAGAAGAACGGCGGCCGTGGGGTGGGGTTCTTCGTTCTCCTGTCTCCGGTTCTCCCAACAGCCAAACTTGAGACTTCGTTCTCCGGCAGCTCTCCGTGAATCACTCACGGACTCACTAGTTCTCTCCGACGGAGGGCGGCGGCTTTGACCTAACCTTAACCGAGGGTCTTGAGTCTTGACTCCCGGTCTCCCGTCGTCGTCGAGTAAATAAAATCCATAATGCCTTCAGTTTTCACCCTGTAAGTAGTAATTAGCAAGTCCTAAACCAGTAAACCATAGGAACGTAGCTAAGTTGACTAACAGTAACAGATTAAGTGAGTCCTGACCCGTAAGGCTAAGTTTATTATTATTATTATTATATCATGGCCCATGGGTTGGCCCGGCCCTAACCCTGTTAAGCCCATGGGCTACAGGGGTCGAGCCAAAAAGCCCACTTACATAAATGGACCAATTTTTTTCAGCCCGGCCCGGCCCATTTATAGGGCCAAATGGGCTGGCCCATAGGCTCTATCCCATTTTGACATGTCTACATAAAACCAGCATGAAAAGGTAAGGGGAGGTAAGAGACGACAGACTCTCTTCAGTCCTATATTATGTTCCATTCTTATCACCCTCTGGGAGTGGAGAGTCCCCCAAGCTCTCCGTCTTAGAGGTCTTCTGTTCCCCTCGATCGTCCCATTGATTTGATCGTCGGAGTGTCTTCGCTGAAATCCCCGACCCAGGTCTCCCCTATTTTACAGGTCCGCCCGACGGAGAGAGCCGATTCACGAGACCGGAGGCCAAGCGCCCGGCGGGAGGGACCCGATGCACAAGAGCTACGGATCACGACGATCCAGGTGGCAACAGATACATATGCGTGTGCCTCAGCAGCAAAGTTACTATGATCGGAACCCTTGGCCTGGATGATCTTCAGCCAATTGATCTTCATCATGGCTAATCCTTGGCTTGGAGGGCCTCAATAGCAAAGTCACTATATTTGGAATCTTCGGTAGCTCTCTCGCTAACTCCTTTGATAGCTCCTTTGTGTTCTAGCTCCTCAGTGGCCTCTTCGCCAACTCCTCCCTAGGTTTGGGTGATCTTCAGCCAGTTGATCTTCATCCTGGCTAATCCCTGTCCTAGAGGACCTAGGTTTGGGTGATCTTCAGCCAATTGATCTTCATCCTGGCTGATCCCTATTGTAGAGGACCTTCAACCTAGTTGATCTCTTCAGCCTAGTTGGTGTTCATCCTAGTTGACTTTTGACCTTAGCCTGCCTAATATGGGGGTCGATCTCCCAGAGCCAACCTCCTAACAATCCACAAGATTACAAATGGCCACGGAGAACCAAATAAGATCGAGGATGGTGAATATCGTTACTGGGGGTGGTTTAGTAGTATATTAAAAGTTTATATAAAATTTTTAATATAATATAAGATCCATTTTTATTAGTAATGATGCTAACGGACCATGAAGCATTATCTAGCCTCTTGAAAGGCACCAATGCTCTCCTATCTCTCGGTATCCAAGCTGTGCTGGTACTAAGCTTGGGATATGAAGCTTATGTTACCTGTCAAGGTTGTAATTCAGTTAGATAGAATTTTACTTCACATTCAATTGATACGAGTTTGAGAAAGGATATCGTAACAGATTTGATTAAATTTAAGATTAATCTCTGGGCTTCATCGGATAAGATAGATGAGAGACAATTTTTTTTTTATATTTCCTATAGTATCTTAGTAGTGTTACTCACGTTCAGGTAAAGAGAGGCATTTTATATTGAATATTTTTTGATAAGATTTTGAGAGTAGTTACATTGTATTTACTCTCTATTCTTTTTTGCATTATATTTTTTTTAAAATAATAAATAAAGTGAGACAGGGAAAGTCGCTAATCAATTTTGCAAGAATTAAATATATTGAAAAAAACTCTGAACCAAAGAATTTTCACTTATTTTAGCTCTTTTTGTGAAACGTGGATGCTTTAGTTGGAAACTTGCAAGTTTGAGACATGATTCTGCAGCATACTCGATTAAAATCAAAAATTATTTTCTAGATTTTATGATGGCTGAACGAGTAAGGGATCGAAATTTTGTTTTTCTTATTTTGATAGGATGATATTTTGATAGTATTGTATTGTTATATTTATTATAATACAAAAAATTATAAAAAATATGTACCTTAAATTAAATATTAAATATAAGTTATAAAAAAAAAAAAAAAAGAAAAGAAAAGAAAAGAAAAGAAGGGAGGAGGAACGAGAAACTGTCGACTGTGGCACCCCTTTCGTCTGCGTTGGCGCGTCCCTCACAATTCCGTTACATTAGAAAAAAAAAAAAAATCTAACGGCCCAAAAGGTGGGGCCCACAAAGGGCCTGCAGTCCTGGCCGTCGATCCCGCCGAGGGAGCCGCGCACGAACGCGCGATCCGCACCGTCCGACGGGCGGCATTGGGACCCGGGTTTGACCCGGCAACCGTCACTTGCGCTCGATTACTGTCTTTGCGCATCGCGTGGTCCAGGCAACTGCTGCGAAATACGTCATGCCGGAAGGATAAACACGAATCCTGAAGTTGAAGGTGTATCGACCTCATCCGTGCGGCGGTGAAAGTATTCTTGCACTGCGCTGCTCATTGTCCTTAATTTCCTCGTCCTGTACACCGTAGTAAAACAATTTTATTATCATGATTGCCTACAGTAAATTAAATGACTTGGAATGAACCCAACAGTAATGGAACCTCGAGATCAGCGAGGAGGAGAGAGACTCTCCGTCAGTCAAGGAGCAAGAAGAAGGCATAATGCCCTCAGTCCGCCTGTGTCCTTTCACTTTCCCCCCACCCCAACATCTTTCTCCTCTTCTATCTCCTCCCTTCTTTCCTCGCGTGCTCTGTAAGGGTTAAAGGGCTACAAAGAACCATTCCAGTCGCAGCACAGCGGTATCCGCTCTCTCCCCGGCTGGCTGCGACTATTAGAGATCTCTCTGTTCCCAGAATCATCCAAAATAAAAGGAAAGGGAACCCAAGAGCAGATAAATCAAAAAGAAAGGGGGGGGGGGGGGGGTGGGGGGGGGGGGTGTGCGGTGCTCGAAATAGAGGAGTTTAGCCGTTGTGGCAGTTACCAGGCTGCACTTTTCTGAGCGCACACTCCCATCCCCGTTTAGAAAGGATAAAAATGCCTCCTCTCCCCAACCTATCTACATGTAATCTATCCATCCATCTAAATCTCTAATCTAATCTTAGAGAGAGATGAGGTCGATGGATTATTAGGGAAAATAAAGTGGGAGTTTTGCAACGCGGCAGCGCTTATAGGAAAGCCTTAAATTAAAACAAGCCAAACCCAACCGGGCCCTGTTCACTTGTGAGAGGAGAGAAAATAGAGAAGAGAGGAGAAGAAGAGGATTCGAGGACGGGGAGGAAAAAAGAAAAAAAAAAAAGAGAAAGGAAAAAGGAGAGGGGGTTTCTTTAGCAACGCAGCACCGTGTCCAGGGTAGGGGATGGAGGCGGCGGAGGAGATGCTGGTGGCGATGCATCAGGGGAAGAAAGAAGGGGAGGAAGAACCGAGCATTGACACGGACAAGCTGAGCTACGAGATATTCTCCATTCTCGAGAGCAAGTTCCTCTTCGGCTACGACGACCACAAGCTCTGGGTCCCCAAGCCCTCCGACACCGACGCCGCAGCCACGGCGATCAAGAACCAGAGGGGCAAGGTCTGCGTCCTCTGCATCGACGGTGGCGGGGGAGGCGGCATGCGGGGCATCCTCCCGGGGAAGGCCCTGGCGTATTTGGAGCAAGCGCTCCAGGCCAAGTCCGGCGACACCAACGCCCGCATCTCCGACTATTTCGACGTCGTCGCCGGCACTGGCGTCGGCGGGGTCTTCGCCGCCATGCTTGTCTCCACCCGCGATGGCGCTCGCCCCCAGTTCCGCGCCGACGACACCTGGCTGTTCCTCGCCGACCAGGGAAAGCGTTTCTTCCGCAAGCCCAGATCGTCGTCTTCTTCCTCCTCCTCCTCCTCCTCTGGCGGCTTCCTCCGGCGCGTGTTCCAAGGAGGGGGAGGGGGAGGGTCCTCGGCGACGGCGACGGCGGCGGTGGAAAAAGCGTTGAAGGAGGCGTTCGGGGAGAGAACCACGCTGCGGGACACGATGAAGCCGGTGCTGATCCCGTGCTACGACCTGCGGAGCTCGGCCCCGCTGGTCTTCTCTCGCGCCGACGCCCTGGAGAGCGAGAGCTACGACTTCCGGTTGTGGGAGGTTTGCCGGGCGACTTGGGCGGAGCCGGGGCGGTTCGCGCCTGCGGAGATGCGGTCGGTGGACCGGCGGACGGCGTGCTTGGGCGTGGATGGGGGTCTGGCAATGAGCAACCCGGCTGCGGCGGCCATCACCCACGTCCTCCACAACAAGCAGGAGTTCCCCTTCGTCCGCGGGGTGGAGGACCTGCTGGTACTCTCCCTCGGATGCGGGTCCGGCGGAGCCGCCGCCGTGCCGGAGGAGGAGCACCCGCGGCTCCGGCGGTGGGGCCCCCGGGAGTGGGCCCGTCCCATCGCCCGCATCGCCTCCGACGGAGCCGCCGACCTCGTCGACCATGCGGTCGCCCTCGCCTTCGGTCAGTGCCGGAGCTCCAGCTACGTCCGCATCCAGGTACAACCCATTGCTAACGTGCGCCGCTCACCTAGGAAGCATGTGTCCCCGCCCCGGCCTCCGTTGTGATGCCTCGCGGGCGTGGTTCAGATTTTCTCTGAATCTTTCCCTTTTTTTTTTTTTTTTTTTTTTTGCCCCGGGGTTCCTTTTTCAGGGTTAAACGCGGTTTGTCTCCACCCTGACCGTGGGGAAGGATAGGGGATGAGTTGGCTCTCTGTACTAGCTGTTGGAGAACAGCAGAGGAGGGGAGGGCATTTGGATTCTAATGGAGAGTTTCGCATTTGTTAAGGGGGCTCCCGGTCACCTTTTGCTCTGTCTGCTTCTTTCATTACACTGCTTCGTTGTCTTCGATGTGTAGCTACTCGGAGCACCATTTAACTGTCCGTATTTTCTTCTTTTCTCCGAGAACCTAATTGCTTTTATTTCAGAAAACCTCCCTTGTTCCCTCCATTTTTTTTGTATCAAGGACTATCATCGTGTTTGGATATGGAACGCAGGCCTGTTATCCGTAGGATCAGGGAAAGGATCGAGTTGTCGTTTATTGGTTTAATCACCGCAGTCCTTCCATTTTCTTCCAGTTCCCTTTTCTTTTGTCAAATGAGCATGCCTCATTGGAGAACGTTTTCACTATTTTGGTTTTCCGACCTGCTTCTTAGCAACCTTCCCCTTTCATCCCGTCGATGGGGTGCAGTTTGGGGGCCTTTTTCAATCAAGATGGGATTGGATTTAACGAAGCACAGGTTTATTTTATAGAATCGAGTAACTCGGTGGAGTCGAATCTTGCTTCTTTTATCAATGAGATGAGCGTGGAAAGGGTGCGTAGCTTAGACTGGTACCTTTCAATTTTTTTTCATGTTCCTAGCGCCAATTTTAGCAAATTTCCTCTTTTGAAATCGTTTTTTGATCAAATGACTGAAAGTTGGTTCGATGTGGCACCGACGATGAATTGCGATAGAGTCGAATCTTGCTCCTTTTTTTTTTTTTTAACCTTAATTTGGTCCACTTTGTTTTCGATCAGATGAGTACAACAGAAAGGATGAGTAGCTTAGATAAGCACGCTTCATTATTTCACGTTTCTGGGGCCAATTTTAGCAAATATCCTCCGATCGTCATTTTTCATCAAATGATCGAGTTCGAGCGGGTTGGTGGCACGACCCGACTATTTTTGAGATCAAGGGAGTGTAATATTGGAAGGTTAGTTCGGTGTAGCACCGATGATGAATCGTGACGGTGATGGTAAACAGCCCGAGATGTTCGAATGCGCGGAGGAGGGTTGAGGGTTCCCCGTGCATGCATGGAGAGGAGAGGGTAAGGAAGAATTGCATGGTGTTGGAGAGATGGTTCGAAGCAACATTCTTTGTCTGTAATTAAGACCACTTCATTTTGCTAGTTTGGGATGGTGGTGTGGGTTAGAACTGGTTGTCATTAATTCATGCTCTGCAAGTGTTCGTTGCTTCTGAGCTTGACCTTTATTTCATACGAAAAATTAAGATTGATTTGAGTTACTAATGATGGTTGTATGCATGCTAAGAGCAGGCTAATTGTACGAGCATGGGGAAGTGCGGAGTTAATGTGGATTCGGACCCAAGCGCAGGGAACGTGAAGGCATTGTTGGGGGCAGCAGAGGAGATGCTGAAGCAGAAGAGCGTAGAGTCGGTGATGTTCGGGGGAAAGAGGATAGGAGAGGAGACGAATATGGAGAAGCTGGACTGGTTTGCTGGGGAACTCGTGCTGGAGCACCAGAGGAGGTGCTGTCGGATAGCTCCCACGGTTGCCTTCAAGCAAGCAGCTCCCAAGCCCACCTAGACTATCCAGTTATCGAGTAAGCACCACTCATCTCTTTTTCCACCTCTTATTTCCCTGTCCCTGGATCCTGCTGTTTTTTTTCACATAGCAGTGGTGTAGTAGCATTTTCCTCCTTAGAATTGGAGGAAGGGGAAAAGGTGAAATGTTTCGATGATTCTCTTGTGGCTACTCTTAAGTTGTCTCTCTCAACTATAAAAAAATTGTTTCAGTACGAATTGCAATTTCAATTTTTTTTTTTTTTTATATTTATAAAAAAGATCATTATCAAGGAAGAAGATGATATATATATATATATATATATATTTTTATTTTTCTCAAGGTCTATATTTTGTAACAAAGTCCTTCAGGGCTCCTCCATACAA
The DNA here is from genome assembly GCA_021397845.1 of Areca catechu. Lineage (NCBI taxonomy): Eukaryota > Viridiplantae > Streptophyta > Magnoliopsida > Arecales > Arecaceae > Areca > Areca catechu. The sequence continues at coordinate 914,860 of CM038049.1, read as the reverse complement.
AGCTCTCGTGAACATGTTAGCCAAACCTAGTGACCGGTTGTCGTAGTTACTCCAAGTGGCTGGCTTCTGTATGAGTTGCAGCAATGATGCACCTGCATGAATGGCACTTGTTTTGATCGCCTCTTTTCCAAGCATAAACATCCTTTGCTTCATGGACCCATGATCATTTTAAAATTCTGCTCTTGCTATTGCAGAATATTCACCCATCTTGGAAATGATTTTTTTCGACTTGTAATTTTCTTCGCACTCTTTAATCGCTCGGTGGCTATGCTGTTTGAAATTTTTTGTCATCTGTCAGATATCACATGCTTTTGATCAATAGAGCTCTTGATCATGAAAGATTTAACAGGTTCTAGTATTTCTTGGGCTTCTGTGATGTACGTAATTCCTACCAATTGACTCATGCATCTTAATCTAAGAGCTTAGCCTGCTTGAGCGAGCAGCTATTCGACATCCTAACGTGCATCTTATTATTATTAGCTGCTTTATAAAGTTATTTATTTTTCATCGGTGCCCGTATGTAACTCTAGTCTTTTTGCCGCATCTATATGCTTTTCTGCACTACAACCAAAGAAAAAAAAGCGTCGGATAACTCTCATGGAAAAGAGACGGTGGCTTCGCATGAGTCAGGCCACCGTGACTGCTGGTCTCTTCCCGATATCATGTAATTGGTCCACTTGCTTTATCCGAAATCCTTTATTTGTATACTTTGCGAGCATTGGAAACTTGTTAGTGGCAATTATAGCACAATCTTTTTTAAAATTCTAGTAGGTTCTCTTATTCCACGGTCGATTTCATCAACGGTGAAGTTTTTTACCCTATCGGATCGGTGAAGAGCGGCGGCGGTATTTGTTCCATTCTCAGAGTTCATTGCGACGTCGCCTTTTCCTGATTTGGTGGCAGCGGTCAGCGCGGCCGCGCCCGATACCGGGCGCTACAGGTCCTCTCGGCCTTTTCTTTTTATATTCTTCGACCCGAGACTTGATCTTTGGCAAATGTGTAAATAAAATCGATAAACAGAAGCCACTTTAGTTAGCTCTTTTGACCGCCTGTACCCAAGACTCCCCGCCATACCGTCCTAGAGAATTTTTGTACCATAATCTCTCTTAGCTTCTGCTTTCCAGCTAATTATCTTTTCAAAAGTAAGGAAGAATCTGCATTAAGCTTGGGTGCGCCGCAATTTTGGATTATGAAAAGGTGATTATACTCTGATAGACCAGCACCGAAACTGCTAAAGACGGATTGCCGCGCACGGTCCAACATCTTTGCTAGAGCTCGCATCCACTAAATCACAAACAGGCATATTTGATGCTATACATTGTATTACTGTCTTTAATTAGTGGAACTCCAATGTGGTGTGATGTGGATCGGACATGGTTGCTTTGTGCGGGAGGAATGATTTTGGAACTTACGGAGAGTCTGACGGGTAAGCGAATCTTATAGAATAGATCATGCTATGATCAAGGTTACCGTAATTGTCCATTATTCCGTTTTTTAACTTGTTGACAGCCAACAAAGCAGTCTAATTGCTCTGCTACAAAAAGTCAACAATCCAGCAAGAGGCCGAATGGGCAAACCATTCCCGCGATATCCTAACAGCCAAAGAATTTAGGTAGTTTCTTCTTTAGGTAGTTTTGGATGGCTTATAAGACAATGACTCAAGAGGATCCTTTTATAATTATAAAATTTGATTATTTAAATTTTTATCGATTTATTAAAGTAAATTCAATAGTCAAATAATTAAAATTTAATAGTTCAAGGAACGCTGATTTGAATTATGTATATATTGAAAGCACTGATAGCTGCAGCTACTTAACTGATTTGCCAGATAAAATATTTGTACACCTTGGTCTCTTTTGCGATATGCGTTCATGCTACCGTAGAATGCATCATCTTTGGTTTTAATCATTACAATATCCTTACAGGCAACAAACCAGCCACCAAGCAAGGCTGATTCCCCCCTCGAAGGCACTCCTCTACCAGTGTCATTATTTTTCTATAGATAAATTTGATGAAGAGCTGGACTGGCAACCAAAGCTCGAGCGCGTTCAAATTGTTTCGAGTGCGCGAGACATGGGATGCACGAGCTTGGTTGGGAGGAGCACACCTAGTTTAAAGTTGAAGTGTTGAAGAGCTTGGCTTTGTCCAGAAGGCACCAAGGTTTCAGGATCCAAATTCGGAACATTAACCCGAAGCCTGATCACACCTAGTTTAAAGTTGAAGTGTTGAAGAGCTTGGCTTTGTCCAGAAGGCACCAAGGTTTCAGGATCCAAATTCGGAACATTAACCCGAAGCCTGATGGAAAGTGCAGTTCCTGCTTCAGATGCGTGTAACACGCGAGACTAAATAGTAAAAAGCCATCGAGCCACAGATTTTTACAGTTATCAATTCAGAAGGACGATACACGGACAGGTAGGGTTCCCATTCTCAACAAAATATAGACAATCTCAGCATATTGAATGTAAGAAATTCCTACCAAGTTCCAGATCATTCACGCTCACTGTATAAACTGATGTTTATTCAACCACCACGTAACTAAAAGCATTACAGAATCGCAGCCAATCATGCAAACCAGCAACCCTTTTCCTTGATCCACATAATACGTGCAGTGATACGACGAATAATGATCAAACACCAAACCAGCTGCCGCATGAACAGTCTTGTTGTAAAGAAAGAGGAAATAAAAAGAAAATTGTTCTCGGATGAAATAAATTACGGTGCATGTTTTGGCGTCAACAAGGGTGGGTGTCCATCGAGGGCTGGACTAACTGGCTGCTGCAGGACCGCGTTCACTGGAAACATCTCGCATTGAGCTAGGTGTGCCATCAGTTGATCCAATAGCACCAAAGCTACCATTGCTTCCACCATCGGAACAGCTGCCATAGAAGACCAAATGCCAAGGAAGCAATCAAAAAAGACAAGCACAGTTTGAGAAGGGTCATTAAAGAACTGTTTCCTGTTTTTTAATGGAAACAAATGTGGAACAAAGTTGTACCTCTAGGGACCACACAGGGATCATGGCGGCCCCTTGCTATAAGCTCAGTCTCCTGCCGATCTCTGGTTACCGTATTCTGTTTCTTCTGCACGAATCAATTACATACTGAATCGGACAGTATACAAGTCCACCAATGCAGCAACAGAGTATAAGCAAAACATAAACCCTGAATTTTCTTTATATTAAAGTTGTTATACAGTCGCTACAACTACAAGCATGTGTTTGAATATCATTTTATTACCCTAAATCATCAGATGGACAAGCAAACTTTTAGTAGGGAAATGAGCTGGTTATTTTTTCTACACACCTGGAGAATCCCAACAACTTTATCATAATAATAATTGACATGAGCAACACGAGGAACCACTTATTGTGTAAAACCTTTCCACACTTCAGGAAAGAAAATGGTGCTGACAACAACATATACGTATGTGGAGAGAACCCGCTTACCCCAATGGTAGAGGTTGGTTTAAAAGCTATTCTCATGTAGATGGTTTCTCCATTGGATATCCCTCCCTGTACACATACATCTTCAAATCTTAGGACAATAATTCTAATCCATGAAGGCATAAACTTGCAGTTTCAGCAAGCAACTACAGGAATAAAACAGCAAAGAAACAAACCTGTATACCGCCTGATCGATTTGTTCTTGTTCGTATGTTTCCGTTCTTATCTGTATAGAACTCATCATTATGCTCGCTTCCAGTCAAAAAAGTACCTACACAGATTGGTATAAGCTACAGTTATGACACCACCAATGAAGTTAACAGGACAATATGTTGGCTTTGTTTCCATAAAGGATCAAACTAACCACGTCCAATTGGATCATAGAACCCACGCATTGGCGCATCGGTTGAGCCAACAAAAAAGCTTAGATAAAATTTTGCAGTATTACCGGTTTACATTCACCAACCTGCAAATCCACTGCCGAACTCAAATCCCTTGGTTGCTGGCAGAGACAGTACAGCTTTTGCCAAATCAGCTTCAAGTTTATCGAAGACTGGACAACCTAGCCCCTGACACAATATGGTGATAGCAGTTATGTAACTAATCTTGAAGGAAGCTATAAAACATTTTTGGAAAGAGCTAGACCGACAGCAAAACTACAGAAAAATTATCGAGGAAAAAGAATAAATAAATGAATATTTTTACTACAACTCCTATGGTATAAAGGCAGGATAAATGGTGTAATGCTCGGGAAGGGCTTCAGGGTTATGATGCTGAGAAATGCTTACACGTGGAACATTTCTTGCAATGCAGGTCACAACACCACCAACGGAGTCCCCTTTCACTCGTATAGTATCAATGGCATCGATCATCTTCTGCGCATATTTTGGATCTGGACACCTAACTATGTTGCTCTCTATCTGGTAAAAATTCACACAAATTTAGCACAACACAGAGAAGTTTTGTAACTCTTAAAGCGATCGAGCAACTACAAACCTGCTCGAAGGTCACAGTGTCATTATCAACCACCCCTTCTGGAAGTACAACTTTATGCACTTGAGAAACATATGCCAGAATCTGGGGGGAAAAGGGAGATTTTAACAGAAGGAAAAGCTATTTGTTGCAGCATGAAAAGCATGTAGTATTCATAACTCAAAACTAGTAGTTTTAGTAAGTGATGCACAAGTTAACAATAGTGACAAACACATTTTTTGCACAAATATAATTGCATCCACCAGATAAGTTCTTTCTTTTTCATGTTTTATCCTTGTGAGCGTAGCTCCGAACAAAGATAGTTCAACAGGGAAATCAAGACTGTACATAAGTTTATGCCATTAGATATTACTAGGATACAAGCACATGTCAAGTCTATCATCAGATAAATATCAGGAATACATATCCAACCTAAAACAATTGTATGTTCTTAAGTTCAATGGATCTTAGAGCAAAGACAGCGCCACAGGGAGACTGAAAGTGCATCAGAGCTTGTCAACTATATCCAGAGGACATGCAATAATCCCTCATTGCTGAAAGAGAAATGAACCACATACTTCAGAAATTATCAAAAACAATTCGATACACAAACAGACCTCAGTTCCTGCTTTCATTTTCAGAATCTTTTTTGCAACAGCTCCAGCAGCAACTCTCCCAATTGTTTCTCTTGCTGATGATCTGCCACCTCCCTACAGTCCCATTTCAGAAAATCATAAACCACGGACATTTAAAATTTATGTTCGACCAAGCATCCCTTGACTGTCAGTGAACATTAATCTCTTGAGCCTGTGGCAAAACTATAATCTAGAGATTCGATTCAAAGATTTCTCATCAGGAAAATACCATGTGTCCCCGAAGAAGTTGCCAAAAGGCGGTAAACCATGTTCTTTTAAAACATTGCTAAAGCAAAAAAACAGAGATTTTGGCCCCAAATTTACAGCTGAACCACTGATTATCACACAAAAAAAGTTGGGTACAGCATATCTGAGGGCAATTTGGGAAGGTATCAGCACTGTTCTCATGATAAGGTAGCATCTGACAGGAATATAGGTTACCTGCACTGATCTTAAACCATATTTAAAATCATATGTTGCGTCTGCATGAGAAGGCCTATATGCTATTGACATTTCACTGTAGTCCTGCAAGAATCCAAGGGTTGAACAATTACAAGTTGAATAAATAAAACAATATAAAAATAATAATCAAAGAGCTGCTCCCATTTTTGTTTAATGCTTACATGTCCTCTCTGATCCGTATTTGGTACAAAAACATGGATTGGAGTTCCAGTAGTCATTCCTGCAATACATGTTGTGCATCAATCAACTTGATCAAAAATGTCAGGGCATGCTGACTGGAGTCCTGGATTTGTCTGGTGGCACCTAAATATGAGTACTGTAAAGCAAGGAGGAACAAATCTTTCACCTTCCGAGATTCCAGAAAAAATTTGACAAGTATCAGTCTCCTTCCTTGGTGTAGTTATTCTGCTTTGACCTGGCCTCCTGGGTACCATAATCATTTAAGTGAGGCTAAATGAAAGCATGCCTTAAAACTTTTGCCATCATATAGGGTGAAAATAAACAGGAGGTTTAGAAAACTGTATGGCAGCAGAGAGTGAATTATGTAAAATGAAAATATGGGGTCTGTTTGGAAAGCGCATGAAACCTTCTATCAAGTTCTACTTGCATATCAGCTTCAGAAATAGGAATTCTTGGAGGGCATCCACTGATGATGCATCCAACACCACCACCATGAGATTCTCCATAAGTTGCCACTTTAAAGTAATTTCCAAATACATTTCCAATTGCCTGCACCTCTGCTCTTTCAAAAGAGATAATATAAACTTAGATTTTGAACATTCAGGACCAAGCCTATAAAAATGGCAGATGATCATAATATACAAACATATGGGACAAAAAAATGCCCATCTAAAAGAGTGATAAACAATACAACAGATACAAAGTTGAATATTTTTTATGAGAAGTGGCACAAAGGGAAAGCATGAAAAAAGAACCTAGACATGGATGTCTTTATATGAAACTTGGTGATCATCAAACTCTGAATATGACTTCTGAACTATTGGATTGATATTACCCGCAGTCTCAATGGCCTGTGACGTGGTTAACATTCTAGCATGAACATGACAGAACAACTGCCAAATGAATGGAAGAACCTTAGAAGACACTAAAAAAATATATTAAGATGAAAACATATGGTATTTATATGAACGGAGTGGAAGGAAATCATTGTCCAGAACTAAAACTCTCATTGTAGTGAAAAAGCAAGGGTATTACTCAAAGAAAACATATTTGACACTAGATTGTGGAATCTGGATGAAGAATCAAACATTTTAAATTCCAGGAACACGAGCTCATTTGAATTTGAAAAAGAAACAAGAAATGACAAATTGTCAAGATTGCCGGGACAGAAACAACCAGACTAGCAGAAGAGACATGCAGCTGAGAATTTTAGTAAAATGACTGCAAAAAGCAGTTTTTTTTTTTTTTTTTTGGGGGGGGGTGAAGGGGGGGGGGGTTGGGTGGGGTGCGGGTGCGCAGTATGTTCACTGGATAAGTAAATAAACAAACAATGGCAGCGGAAAAGCTATGGCAGAATTTTTTTATGTACAAATGAAGAGAAAAAGTGATAAACAAAATGGTCTAACGTTACCATGAAACTAATTACTGCTTTGCATACTTTCATGAAACATTTAATCCTGTCTTGGAGTATTTTATATTAAACAAGAGCATAGAACCGACTCCTTCATCTAAAACCACTTGCTCTACAATTTTTGAAACACTTATTTTCCAGAAATAATCAAGTCGTCTGATTTCTTTTCTTTTCTTTTCTTTTTTTTTCCTTTTGAGTCCTTTTATTCTCCTTTCACCCAGCGCATCATTCTTCTTTTCTTTCTTTGATCTCGTCAATAACCAAACGATGCTTTACACCGGGGTTCTTGTCTAACGTGGTAGAACATCCTTGTGCTATGTACGTACTTATCTTAACGCATTGATATGAATCTCTTTCTGTTATGTGCTCACTTTCAATCACCAGGTATTAATTTCAAGAAAGCAAGACGAGATCTTTTATCTTTTCCTCAATTTGTTTCCTACGCCACAAACTCCATTCTAAAAATAAGCTATGTGCTTCCCTATTCTATCATATTACCCATGATTATTATTTTTTTTTCCAAACTCCCTTATTCTTCCTTTATTTTTTTTCAAAAAAATGAATTTTATATAACGGCATGAGGAACATCATCATCGCCATCAGAAACCAGATAAAAAAAAAAGTAAAAAGAAAAAGCAATCAGGCATTCGGTGTAATAGATCGGCATAAAAAGGTGAACAAAAAGGGTCTCCGGCAGACCTAGCCTTCGAGGAGGGCAGCTCCGCCGTCGGATCGCGACCTGAACGGACAGCCTGCGGAGATCAGAAGGCCGAAAACCGAGCCCAGTGACGCCGTCAGCTCGGAGTCCCTCCACAAAAGGTTTCGAAGTGAGCGTAGACGCCATCGCTCCTTCTCTCTCTCTCTCTCTCTCCCCGCTCCCCTTCCTTCTATCGTTGGCTTTTAAGAAGAAGAAGAAGAAGAGAGTTTGGTGGCGGTCGAGGAGGAGGAGGAACACGACCTAACCCCAAACAATTGTAGACGCCACCACCAGCCCACCAACCCCCGAAGTTGGACCGCTTCGGTTTTCGCACCTTGCTTTTTACCTCGACCCGGACTGCGGCAGAATAAAAGGTCTTCCCCATCCGAGCTAGCCCAGTTTCCCGATGAAACCACCGATCACAGCTTTTCCAACAATCATAATAATAAATAAAGAAAAAAAAAAAAAAACATGAAAAAGGCCTGATTGGATAAATACATATTCATAATTATTGATTATATGAGGAGAACATTTTTAGGAGTTAATCACATTAATTGAAACTATACATTGACATGGTTTTTAAAATGTTTACAATTTACTAATTAAAATTGTTGCAATAAATTAACGAATGATTCTTTATATTCTACATGTATATATCAAATACTTAAAAAATATTACCTAGATACTATTTTATTATTATATATAGAGAGAAGAAGAACCCACTATTATTTTTATAGATTATTAAATAGTTTTTTATATTATATTTTAATCAAAAATATATAGAGATATTAATCTAAAAGGATATATAGTAATATATAGGTAAATAATGAATGACTACGTCCCTATTTTTTGTTATTATCTTATTTTAAAGTATCCTTGTTAAAAATTAAAAAATATATATTATATAATATATATAAATTTATTAAATTTTGTTGTCGTAGTTTTAATTTTAATTTGAGAATTATACTAAATTATTTAGTTAGGAGGAGTTAGATATTTGATATACGGATGGAAATAAATGACTTTCATTTCATGGATCTTTTTTAAATTATATTTCTATTTAATTAATTCTTTAAAAAATATTTTAAATTTATCTTGATACAAATATATAAAAAAGTATGATTATTTTAAATTAAATTTTAATTACGAACCAAAAGTATCATGATGATGGCACCATTTGGCCATCTGAGCTAGCTGATGGTTGAGCAAAAACAAAAGTAAGCAAACCTAAGCGGTCTGCTGTGGACCCCGATCCATATTAGGGGACCGGCCGCGTTGACCGACTTGGTGGCCCTGGGCTTTTTCTTTTCGTTCCCCTCCGAGCCGATCCTGCGCCGCCCAGCCACCTACCACACCTTGTCTACCAATTCCTTTAGACGTTTCACGTTTCCAGAGATTTACTTGCGAGGGATCTCGATCAACGGCAGATATGATGAAACGTCGTCACCTGGCTTTCCGATCGCAACGTTTCCTCATTCATTTTAAATTTCCTTTCTTTTTTTTATTTCGGGTTTAAGGTTACTTCATTGCATCAAATCCTTAGTCGACATGCTATTTATTGGACCACAAGCTGACCTAAGAAAGTGAAGCTGGCTCGGGAGGAGCAAGCTGCGAGCCTAGTAATTCATTCACGTATATTGCTTTGAATGGAAATTTTTTTTTTTGGTTATTTTTCTTAATAAAAATTTTTATTATATTCGGACTAATATTAATTATTATTTTATAATTTATTAAAATCAGATTAATTTTATGATCCATATTGATAAACGTATGTTGAGTCCAATATTATGTGATCATTGTTTAGGCTAGTATGAGCATCTCATGTGAGTTAGTATGGTTGAGACGGTACGATATAGATTTTGGTCAAACAAAATTAACCCGTGATGGGAGAGCTTGTTAGAGTTTATTTATCAAATAACAGGTTAGGTCCCTCTCCACTCGTTATGATATTATTTTTATGTGAGATTTGTTCTCACAACTTGCCTCATCATGAGCCGCAAGAGAAAGATTTTGCTTTTGATATTCATATGAGCGTCTCTTATAGGTTTGGGATTAACAGTGAATACATGTATATATCATAAACTCCTTTTTAACAAATAGTATGAGATCCGTTATCAAACAAATCAGATCTAAATATTTTGTATTCCAATTTTCTCGTGATCAAGATTAATGAAAATTTTTCCTATATTTCGTATCAAAATCTTGATATTTTGGTAGAAGATTGGAACATCATTTATTTTCCTATTCAAATTTAGATGATTAGTTCAAAAAAAGAACCTAACGATATGATATATTGATATATTTTTTCATCATATTTAGAACTGTTTTATGTATATAATGCTTTTTTATGATATCCGATTTTTTTAATTTATTAAACATCCCTTTTCCTTTCCATCCCACCGATTATCACTATCTGTGATCTACTCGTGCATGTCCATGTCGGCATCGAGGGTGGTTGGTAGCAGTGTGCATATAGCCATGGATAGCCCTGGCAGCATGTGGTGGTCTCGGCCTCCTAGATACCTAAAACAAGTGATCTTCCTCATCTATCCCCAAACTCTAATGATGGTGGCCTTTTGTTAGTCCGATCTGTGATTGGTGGTAGGAGTGATAATTATGGTGGAAGAGGTGGTCCTTATGGTAGTAGTCAAAGTAGAGATGGAGATGATTCTACTTATGTTCATGTTTCCTAACCCACTCTGGCTTCGTATGTTGGTGGCCTTATGGAAAGTTACCCACTTCCTGCAAACTCCTATGGAGAGAATGATGCAGAACATGTTTCACCACCTATTAACTATGGTGGGCCCCTTCTTGTCCCTCTTCGTATGGTGCTCCACCTCCTAATCCCTATGGAGCCCCACCAGTTGATTATGATGGGGGCATGCTGGTCATTCAATCCGTGGCCATGATGGCGTTGCTCCTCTACACTATGGAGATGGTAAGCAGAGATGGTAGGCAGAGATGATTCTGCTTATGTTCCTATGGAGCCCCTGTATCACCATCAATGGCAAGCACCATAGCCTCGCTCACAGCCTGGAGATGGCAGCGGGATGCCATCTACCGCATGGCTCACAGCGGGGCAAACCAACGAGAGATGGGGCCTGATCTCGGGGGGCAGCTTGCCAATAAAGAATAGCGTGCTACTGCAACCTCCGTAAAAGGACCCTAGCGAGGAGGTTGAAGCCTAGCTGGGCAGAGCTTACTACCTCGCTGGTCCCGGTGCCTCCTGATGCTTGCGAACTTGGAGCACGAGCAATTTAAGAGAGCGCTACCGGGACATCTCCGTCCGACTCAAAGTCTGACGAACACAAGCCGAGCCCCCCAGCAGGCCTGCACTCCTCGTTGTGCTCACGGTCCGGAGGTGGCGGCAGGGCAACCCGCCATCTATCGCTTGACTCACAGTGCAGCACTCTCAAGCCGAGCCCCCTAGCAGGCATGCACTCCTCACCGTGCTCACAATCCGGAGGTGGCACCAAGATGCTGTCTACCGCATGACTCATAGCATGGCAAACCTATAAGCTCGGCACCCCACAGCCTAATGGCCCCACTCATAGCCCAGAGGTGGCAGATGCTATCTACCGCGTGACTGACAGCATGGCAAATCGAGAAGCTCGGCCCCTCCAGCTGCACTCATAGCCCGGAGGGGGTAGCGGGATGCCTTCTACTGCGTGACTCACAACGTGGTAACTCCTCATCAATAAGCTGGGCCCACTCCATCAGGCTCGCACTCCTCGTCGTGCTCACAGTCCGGAGGTGGCGGCAGGACAACCTGCCATCTACCGCTTGACTCACAATGCGGAACTCTCAAGCCGGACCCCCCAGCAGGCCTGCACTCCTAGCCGTGCTCAAAGCCTGGAGGCGGCAGCGGGATGCCATCTACCGCGTGACTCACAGCATGGCAACACCTCATCAATAAACTGGGCCCACTCTGTTAGGCCCGCACTCCTCGCCGTGCTCACAATCCATAGGTGGTGGCAGGGCAACCCGCCATCTACCGCTTGACTCACAGTACGGCACCCTCAAGCCGGGCCCCCCAGCAGGTCCACACTTCTCACAGCCTGGAGGCGGCACCAAGATGCCATATACCGCATGACTCACAACATGGTAAACCCATAAGCTCGATGCCCCACAGCCTCATGGCCATGCTTACAGCCCAGAGGTAGCACCAAGATGCCATCTACCGTGTGACTCGCAGCATGGTGAATCGAGAAGCTCAGCACCCCCAGCCGTGCTCACTGCCTGGAGGTGGCAGCGAGATGCCGTCTACCTCATGACTCGCAGCGTGGCAACTCCTCATCAATAAGCCAGGCCCACTCTATCAGGCCCATACTCCTTGTTGTGCCACAGTCCATAGGTGGCGGTAGGGCAACCCGCCATCTACCGCTTGACGCACAGTGCGACACCCTCAAGCCGAGTCCCCCAGTAGGCCCGCACTTCTCACCGTGCTCACAACCCATAGGTGGAACGAAGATGTCGTCTATCGCATGACTCACAGCATGGCAAGCCCATAAGCTCGGTGCCCCACAGCCTCATGGTCGCGCTCACAGCCCGGAGCAGGCACCAAGATGCTATCTACCGCGTGGCTCATAATGTGGCGAATTGAGAAGATTGGCACCCCCAGCCACGCTCACAGCCCAGAGGTGACAGCAAGATGCCTTCTATCGCATGACTCACAGCATGGCAATTCCTCATCAATAAGCTGAGCCCTCTCCATCAAGCCTGAACTCCTCACCGTGCTCACAGTCCGGAGGTGGTGGCAGGGCAACCCGCCATCTGTCGCTTGACTCATAGTTCGGCACTCTCAAGCCGAGCACATTCCATTAGGCCCGCACTTTTTAGCCGAGCTCACAATCTTGAGGCGGCGACAGGGCAACTCGCCATCTACCACGAGGCCCGTAGCTAGGCAATCTTGAAGTTGGGTCCCTCCGACAGACCCGTGCTCAGTTGCCCCACTCACAGTCTTGAGGTGCAGTTGGGGATTCCTGGAACCCCATCATTTACCGAATAACTCATAGTTTGGCACTTATAAGCCGGGAAACTTATGAAGCCTCGCACCCACTACTTTATTCACAGTCCGAAGATGTCCGCCAGGAAACTCCAGAAGTTCCACCATCTGTTGCTTGACTCACAACATGGCAAACTAAGCCGGGATATTCTTGAAGCCCTGCATCCAGTTGCCTTGCTCACGGCTCGGGATGTCGATGGAAAATCCTAGAACTTCCACCGTCGATCGCCTGACTCACGGCTTGGCAAACTGAGAAGATTCTGAAGGTGAAACATAGTCGACATAAATAATGTATTTTAAAACTATTTTAAAATGAACACAGCAGAAGGCTTGGTAGATCGATCAAAACGATCTACCAATTTACCAGCAACAGGATCTAGTAAGATAATGCAGTATACAATATACATCATGTTGCTGCCAAGATCGTTGTGGCCCGTAGCTGTTGTCGATGCCGGAGTGCGCTCCCTTTGCCGGCTGGAGGTCCCCTGCTCCCGGACCTGCGAAACAGGGGTTAGTGACCCGGGCCGGGGTTTCCGGTTGGGGCACTCCGACGGTTAAGTCAGTGATGATCCAGGAGAACATATCCTCCTGGTCGGGCCCCTCTTGATGGACTCCGCACTAGGAGTAAAGGATGTGAGTGAAGGCGAAAACATAGCAGGGGGAGAATAATAGTGGGGACATAGGGATTCCCTGTTCCTCCGCCTCTCCTTGTTTTCCTCGTTTTTCTCTTGTTGTGGTGGTGGTGATGGTGGTGCTTCGCCCTCTTGATCGAGCTTGCACTTGTGTTAGTAGTAGGTTTTCTGTTGTTGTTGTTGTTACCTCCCCCTTTCGGGGGTGCCGATCGTTCTTTGTAGTTGAAAGATGGCCGTTAGATGCTTGCCTCGGGATCTATACTAGGCTGGCAGGCGTGTGTGGTAGGATTCTGTGCCGTGGACGAGACATCTTTCTTGACATGTGGTAGGGAAAGCTTCCATCTCCGGTTGCCCCATTCTTGGCAGTGCCTCGATCCGGGAGCCGCCGTCCTGGGGGTCCATGCTTTCTGGCTGGCCCATCCCCCTAGAGGTACGGACAGACATGTAGTTATGGCGGTATGGGGGGTGCCGTTCCGTAGTCCTCAAGTGGCTCGTCGACGTCCCGGGATGGCAGGGCTTGCTCCGGCCTGGAGGCTCCGACCTCGTGCGGTCACCTTGATAGAGGAGGGAAGAGTGCGGGCCCGGTCCAGAGGGCACGCACTCGGAGAGGCTCCACGTTGGCGGGTGAGCGCTGAGCTCGACTCCGACCATAGGGATCAAACCTTTGAGGGTCTCACTTTGGAGGGCTGAGGGCAGACCCAGTCCAGAGGGTGCACGCTCGAAGAGGCTCCACATTGGTGGGTGAGCGCTGAGCTCGACTCCGACCACAGGGCTCAAACCTTCAAGGGTCTCGCTCTGGAGGGCAGAGGGCAGACCTGGTCCAGAGGGCGCGCGCTCGGAGAGGCTCCACATAGGCGAGTGATTGCTGAGCTCGACTCTGACCACAGGGCTCAAACCTCCGAGGGTCTCCTTTGGAGGGCAAAGGGCGGACCTGGTCCAAAGGGTGCATGCTCGGAGAGGCTCCATATTGGCGGGTGAGCGCTGAGCTCGACTCCGACCACAGGGCTCAAACCTCTGAGGATCTCGCTCTGGAGGGCAGAGTGTGGACCCGGTCCAGAGGGCGCGCGCTCGGAGAGGCTCCACATTGACGGGTGAGCGCTGAGCTCGACTCCGACTACAGGGCTCAAACCTCGAGGGTCTCACTCTGGAGGGCAGAGGGCATACCCGGTCCAGAGGGCGCATGCTCGGAGAGGCTCCACATTGGCAGGTGAGCGCTGAGCTCGACTCCGGCCATAGGGCTCAAACCTCCGAGGGTCTCGCTCTGGAGGGCAGAAGGCGGCTCCAGCCTAGGCGTCCCGAGCTATAAGGCCTGACCTGGCAGAGGACAGAGCTCGACTTGCTATCTCGAGAGAGCTTAGCTCAGCTCGGCAAAGCAGTCTGGGCTGAAGTGTTGCCTTGGTGCCCGACGGGGTGGTTTCTTTTGACATGGCGCCAGTCAGACCTCCACGTCAGCAATCTCGCCACATCACATCAAGAGCAAGAAAATAATCAAAGATATAAAGATACCTTACCGTTATACCTTCGATGGATGTAGTGGCGGTGCTCCAAGGACGGTGCTCTTGAGCTACACACGTGTATGGCCTCTATAGATAGTTCACATCGGGGCTTGACTCTGATCAACTCCCTCGGAGTGCTAGCTCCTTGGGATCCTTCGGGCCAATCTTCTTCTCGGAAGACAAGGAGGAGAGGTGGAACCCTTCCTAACTAGCTCTCTTTCCAAGACGTAGCTTGAGTGCTAGATATTCTCACACCCAATCCCAAATCCTCACAAACTCCCTTTTTCTTTCTAGTTCTTCAACCAACTAGCTGCCCCTAAAATAACCTTTATTTATAGGGGCAACCAAGAGAGGGAGAAAGAGAAAGGAGGAGTGATTGGGGGAGAAGGTCAAGGACCATACCAAATGGGTCCAAGCTAAAAAAGCAAGTATGACCATCATACCATGAAAGCTTGGAGCCAAAAATGCCCATAATTCGAAATTTGAATTCAAAATTCGAAATCAAAACCTTCCTAGAAAACTTTCCAGAATTTTTGCTTGTCAGTCAAGTGTCAACACTTTACATTTTATCAAGTGTCGACACTTTAAACATGGTCAATCATATTGACCTCCAGTGATGGCAAAACAATTCTCAATCGCCGATCAACCTTTAAATTAGATAGAAACCCCCATGGTATGTGACCTCATAGGTTCGAACACTAAGCCAGTAGCACTAGAACACTTCTAATACCGATCAAAGTCCTCATCTAGCAATGATATCCAATATCCAGATAGGTCGAAGATGCAGAGCACCTCTCTAGAACCTTTGGCATATGGTTACCGCATAATTCATCTCTTTGACCTCATAATGCTCAGGATGACCTAGGATTCGATTACCAATCCTAATTTGATTTATTCAGATCATGTCTCAACTTTACAAGTTCTGTGACTCCTCACAAGAACTACCTTGGCCAAGGATTTGCTAAATTGAGACATAATGAGTCATTCACTCTAAACTATTTGGAGAGATCAATTCCATCTTGATCCACCACCTTTCCATAAGTACTTGATTGCATGTAGAAACTTTCCATCACTGGATTAGAAATCCAGATGGTCCGGTATCAAAGTACAATGAGTTGCTTGCAAGCTGTCATGGTGACCTCAGGTCTGAGGGACACATATATCCATATCCCTTCGCGAGCAACCCTTTGGTAGAAAGGAGCTCCGCAGATGGTCACGTTCAGTGAAATGTCACACATTTCACCTACATCTCCCACCAGTGTTTCCACACTCCTTGATTAAGAGGACAACCAATAAATGTGACATACAACAACCTACACTTAATACATTATTATCCTATAACAATGTATCATGTGGTTGTGAACCAATTTAAGAACTAATTGATATATCCTCTTTATATCAAATAATATAGTTCTAAGGACTCCATCATACAAGAGTTCATTTCAAGAAAATGTAAACATGATGAACAGTCAAAAGAATAACTTTTATTCATTAAAAATTCATAGACAATTATAAAATGGCACAACCATCTACAGCCTAGACGATTGGCTTTGGGACACAATTCCTAATAACTCCCACTTGGACTAAAGACAATCGATACAGAATCTCATTCTCATTTTCTATTTACAATTATCGAACTCTTGAATTCTGACAGCTTTAGTGAAGGGGTCAACCGGGTTCTTTTTTTTATCGATCTTTTGAAGGTCAATGTCACCTTGTTCCACGATCTCTGGCACAAGATAATAGCGCCACAGAATGTGCTTTGTATGGTGATGAGACTTCGGCTCTTTGGCTTGAGCAATGGCTCTAGTGCCGTCATAATACACCGGAAGAGGACCATCCAGGGAAGGTGCCACTCCCAGCTCATCAAGGAACTTTCGCAACCACACTGCTTCCTTTGCTGCATTCGATGCTGTAATGTACTCTGCTTCGCACACTGAGTCCGCCACAGTAGGCTGCTTGGAACTTTTACAGCAGATCGCTCCTCCATTAAGGATAAAGATAAATTTTGACATACTCTTGCTGTCATCCTTATTTGACTGGAAACTGGAGTCGTATACCCCACAAGTTTCAAGTTAGGTTCTTAATAAATCAGCCATTGGTCCTTAGTATTTCGTAAATACTTAAGGATGGTCTTTACCACTTTCGAATGAGCTTCACCTGGGTCAAACTGGTATCTGCTCACTACACTTAGTGAGTATGCTATGTTTGGTCTAGTACATGTCGTAGCATACATGATGGAACCCATAACCGAAGCATATGGAATTCTGCTCATATGCTCTCTCTCCTCAAGAGTTATCGCATAATCCTTTTTAGAGAGAGTAATTTCAATGCCTATCGAGAGATAGCCTTTCTTGGAATTTTCCATACTGAATCGCTTCAGCACAATGTCAATGTACATAGACTAGGATAATCCCAAAAGCCTTTTAGATCTATCTCTATAGATCTTCATACCCAGTATGTAAGAGGCTTCACCCAAGTCCTTCATAGAGAACTAAGATGACAACCAGATATTTATTCCTTGTAGTGTTGGGATGTCATTCCCGATTAAGAGAATATCATCCACATACAATACAAGGAACACAATCACAGAACCATTAGCCCACTTGTAAATGAAAGGTTCTTCTTCGTTCCTAACAAAGCCATACGATTTGATACACTTATCAAATCGCATGTTCCAACTCCGTGATGCTTGTTTTAGTCCATAGATGGACCTTTGAAGCTTTCACACCTTTGACTCGTCTATGGATGTGAACCCTTCAAGTTGTATCATATACACCTTCTTTTCTAGCTCACAATTTAGGAAAGCTGTTCGGACATCCATTTGTCAGATTTCATAGTCAAAGTATGTCGCTAAAGCAAGCATGATCTGAATGGACTTGAGCATTGCCATAGGAGAGAACATCTCGTCATAGTCAATACCATAATGTTGACGATATCCTTTAGCAACCAGACGAGCTTTATAGGTCTCCACCTGCCCGTCTATGCCCCTTTTTCTCTTGAAATCCATTTATGGGTTTTATCTCTTTAAGCGAATCAACCAATGTCCATACATTGTTGATTTTCATGGATTCCATTTTAGATTGCATGGCTCCTAGCCATTTCTCAGAGTCAGACCTCTGCATTGCATCCATATATGTAGGTGATTGGATCCTCATTGTTCTCATCGAGTTCAATGGGATCACCATCCCGGACCAAGAAACCGTAGTATATGTCTGTTCGACTCGGTACCCTACCGGATCTCCTTAATGGTTCCTGTATGGGCTCTGGGAGTGATCTAATCACAACCGATTCTATGTTGTCCCTTAAGTGTGTCGGTTCTTCTACTTGTTGAACTTCATTAATTCAATCTTAGCAGCTACAGTTCCTTCACCAAGGAACTCCTTTTCCAAAAAGATAGCCCTAAGATTGACAAACAATTTTTGTTCCTCAGCCAAGTAAAAGTAATATCCCTTAGACTCTTTTGGATATCTAACAAATAGGCACCGGTCAGACCTCGATCCAAGTTTATTCATTTTCAAATGTTTAACATAAGCCGGGCAACCCTAGACCCGAAGCTGTGAGAGTGTCGGCTTACATCCAGTTCATATCTCATATGGGATTTTGTTAACGGATTTACTTGGAGCCCTATTTAAAAGGTAAGAGGCTGATTTCAAAGCATATCCCCAAAAGGATATTGACAGAGAAGCAAAGCCCATCATGGACTGAACCATGTATAACAGGATTCGATTTCTCCTTTTAGACACTTTATTTAACTAAGGTGTCCCTAGTGGTAGGGACACCAGGATTAGACACAGATTCTTGGATCCTATATGGTTTAATTAGTTATGTATCAAAGTTTTGAAAATTTTATAATCAATTAAGATCGAGTCCTGTAATAAGTTGAGGTTAGTTGATTTGTCTCAACCCTCAACTTAGTCAGTATTTTGAGTTATGCACATCAATTATGAGTCCAGTATGAGCCCAAATTTTATACAAGAGAGAAGGTCACCCTATTTTGGAGTTCTACCAGGCCACATCCAAGAGTCAGAGGCCGCTACATCAGTCCATTGGATCTTGTGTGACAACTCAGGATCCAAGATGCTTCCAGAAACCCTGATTCTTTCCAGATGTCCTCCAGATGCCTAGATTCTAGTCTAGATGTCAGAGCATATTCTCAAACCAGGGCATTCATGATTCCAAAGGTCTCTCTACATCCTAGCCCAAAGAAATCAAGTCCAAGTGCCAAGCCCAAGCCCTAAAGAAGCAAGATTCCATTGAATATTCCTGCAACCAGGCTACCAGGCCACCCCAGCTTCCAGAGGCCCAAACCCATGCACCCAAGCCCCTTTGGGCCGGTCCCTTGCTTCCCCTAGAATCCCAACATGCTCTCCTAGGCATCCTTGAAGTGTTGACCAAGTCCAAGAGGTGTCATTGAGTGGAATAGTCAAAGCATGAAGGAAAAAGAAGAAGACTAGGTCAATTCCTAACCTAATGGGGATTTGTTTTTCTAACCTAGCTAGGAAAGGACTTGTATTCCAATTTGGAAGAGGACTTGTAATCCAAGTGTGTAACCCTAGTTAGAGGGCATGGAAACTCTATAAATACCCCACCCCTCTCCCTCTTGTAAGCAACTTTTATTCATGATATCAAAACCCTGGTGAATTTATTTTGAGCTTGCGAGCTTGTGTTACTTTGTTTTTTTGGTTCTTTGGTTTGTGTTTGTGTTTCCTTGCTGCCCTAGCATCCTTCCATGCTCTATCTCATTGCCATCCAATCCTTCACACATCCAAGAAAAAGTGCCCTAGGCCACCAAGCAGGGAGATCTTCAACAAGCTTCACACAGCCTAGCTTCTAATCCCTAACCTGATTCCTTCTAAACCTAGTTTCCTTTTCTTTTCTTACTTGCTGTTTTAATTGACCCTTGACATTTTGCAGGATCCCTGAGGTGTTTCACCTCCCTAGAGGAGGCTTTCCTTGTATCCGGAACCATCCAAATCAGCCATCTAATCAAGAAAACCGAACTTCATCATCCAGACTCTAATCAGAGTGCTGTGTGATCTCTTCATCGGAAGTCATTCAAATCACTAATTGGTAACATCTTTTCCTTCTTTTAATTTTTGATTTGATGAAGATAAGCTATCATAATCTAGGAGTTTCTCAATTCTCGGGTCGTGGAATTTATTATTTTGCATGAATTTTCCTACGATACGATGATTCTATGCATTGCTCTTATTCTTATTAGTTCTTACTTTTATTTGGGAATTTAGCTTACAAATTAAATTATAAAAATCACAAAAAAATTATTTTACTATTTTTCCTGCATGTTTAGCAATCTTAGAGTTATCCCGTATCACCTGGAGTTGTCCACTGAGAGAGAATCTCATTCTCCTCGAGATATGTCAGAAACTCTCCGAAAAGATATTTACTACCTCAATCTGATCGAAGGGTTTTGATAAATCTTCCAGTTTATTTTTCTACTTCATTACGATATCATTTGAATATTTCAAACGACTCAGATTTATGTCTCATCAAGAAGACATAATCGTACTTCGAAAGGTCATCTGTAAATATAATGAAATAACTATACCCATCTCTGGCACTAATATTCATGAATCCGCATACATCAGTATGTACCAGACTTAGAATTTCTTTAGCTCGTTCACCTTTTTCAGTAAAAATTGATTTTGTCATCTTTCCAAGAAGATAGGACTCATAGATTGGAAGTGAACCGCTTTCACTAAAGTTGAGGAGACCCTTGCACTTCAACTTGTTTATCCTGTTCTTGTTAATATGATCTAGCCTACAATGCCATAGGTACGCATTGCTGACATTATCTATCCTAGGGCGTTTGCTAGACATGTACACTACACTAACAGGTCGCGATAGTACATAAATGCCATTATTCATATATCCATCCATTATAACAGAACCATTCCAAATGAATTTGCAAATGTCATTCTTTATTGATAGTTCATAACCATACATGGCCAATTGGCCTACATAAATGATATTTAAAATAAAAGATGGACAATAATGACACTCATTCAAAATGATTGTACAAGACTTGAAAACTAGTTTAAGGACTCCCAACGCCAGGACTAGAACTTGGCTTCCATTTTTCACGTTCAAGAATCTCTTGCCATCCTCGAATCTTCTACTAACTTGAAGTTCCTGCAAATAATTGCAAATGTGAATTGGACTTTCTGTATCCAATACCCAGCTAGTAGTATTGCAAATAAAGAAACTACAAGGTGTTATCATATAAATACCTTGTCCAGCACCTTCTGGCTGCTTCCTCTTCTTGGACCTATTCGGGTCAAGGGATGCAATGTAAAGAGGATAGTTCTTCTTCCAATGTCCCCGCTTCTTGCAGAAGAAATACTTCGCTTGGCTCTTATCAGCCTTCTCCTTCTTGGCCTGACTGGGTCCAAAAGCATTTTGCACCTGTTTCCCTTTACCTTTCTTTTTCCCTTTCTTAAAGGGACGACGTCCTGCCGAAGATCCTCCCACAAGATTTACCATCCCTTCGTTCAAATGGTGGTCTTTCTCATAAGTCTGCAGCAACCCCAACAGATCGTGGTAGTTAACTGTAGGCTTATTCATTCTATAATGATTAAAAAAATCTAGATAGGAAGAGGGCAGGGAATTTAGAATCGCATCCTTCTCGAGCTGTCATGCAAGGGACATTTGAGCTTGCCTAGGCGCTCAATCATCTCGATCATGTATAATACATGATTAGTGACTAAGGCCCCATCACGCATCCGCATGTTGTAGATAGCACAGGAGACACGATACCTCTCAACGTTATCTGGTGTACCAAAAGACTCCTTCAACCTTTGAAGGATTTCTTCCGGCTGAGCTTCCTCGAACTTGCGATTGAACTCATCATTCATCGCTGCTAACATAATACATCGGATAGTAGTCCTGTTAGAGAGCCACTTCTGATAAGTGTCTCTGACCGAACCCCGAGCATTGGGAGCAGGGGTTTTAGGTACCGGATCCAATATCACATTCAAGATCCATTCATGCTCCAGGACAATCCTGAGCCTTCGATACCAGCTATCAAAGTTGGGTCCCTTAAGCTTCTCGTTATCGAGAAGAGACCGGAGCGACAGGTTGGAAGACATCTGAAAGGAAAACCAAAACTAATCAGTGTATATGAATTATTATCCTATAGACATGGACTTTAGTCTAAAGGTCCTCCCACTCTTTTGTTCAGATTGGTAGCCTCTACCTCCAATCCGAGGAATCACTTTGATTCCTAAGTGGGTACTAGAGTCCAATAGACAACACATGAGCCTGACTTTGGCCGGCCCACCCATGCACGTCTAAAGGTAGGTTCTTCAATCGATTACTTCTCCAAGTAACCTCTAGTATTTAGGTTTTGTGCCAAGGTGCACTTCAATCAACCTTTGAACCTCCTATTGAAGGTCCCGGTTAGGTCCAACTATTAACATGATAAAATTCGATGCTTCTAACTAACGAATAGTCAAGCCTGACTTTGGCTAGCCCACTTGACTACCGTTAAGAGAGTTGCACTGAGCCATCATATTAGGAACAACAATTCCAATAGCCCGATGAATACCCGATCTTTGGATCTGCCGATGAATACCCTGTTAGGATTGTGTCCCAAAGCCAATCGCCTAGGCTGTAGGGGTTGAGCTGAGTATTATACTCTTTGTATGAATTAATAAATATTATTTTGGTAGCTCATCACATTCTAATATTTTCCTGTAATGAACTCTTTTCATGTAATAAAGTCCTTAGGACTACACTGACTTCGATATAGAGAGGATATATCGAGTGGTCCTTAAATCAGGTTCATAACCAAAGGATACATTGCACGGATGGCAATGTATCAAGTGTAGGTTGTTGTGGTTCACATCGTTTGGTTGTCCTCTTGACCAAAGGAGTGTGGTGACACTGATATGATCTGCAAGTGGGATATATGATATCTCATTGAACGTGACTCCGTGAAGCCCTTTTCTGTCAAAGGGATACTCATGATTGGATATGGGTATATATGTCCCTCCGACCTGAGGTCATCATGATAGCTTGCAAGCAACTTCCTGTGCTTTGCTGCCGGACTACTCGGATTTCTAATCCTGTGATGGAAGGTTTCTGGGTATAGGCAAGTAATTGTGGAACAGTGGTGGACCAAGATGAAATTGACCTGTCCAAATAGTTTGGATTGAATGTCTCGTAGTATCTCAATTTAGCAAATCCTCGACCAGGGTAGTCCTAGTGAGGAGTCACTGGACTTGCGAGGTTGAGACATGTTGTGGATTGACTCAACTAGGATTGGCAGTTTGACCGTACGTCATCCTGAGCATTGGAGGTCAAAGGGATGAATTATACGGTAACCATATGCCAGAGGTTCGATTGATTGCTCTCGCATCTTCGACCTATCCGGACGCCGGGATCCATTGCTAGATGGTATCTTGTGCTGGTACTAGAATTGTTCCAGTGCTACCACCTAGATTCGAACCTATGAGGTCACGCACCATAGAGGATCTCTTCCTGATCCAGGTACCGATTTATGATTAGGAATCATTTCGGTAACGGTTTGATTCGTTTGATTGAGCACCCTTTGGATTGATCCAGTTTTGGGTCAATCAGTTTTTGTTCGGGTCCATCAATAATTGTTTCTGGATGACCAGGACTTGACCAAGCTATTTATATATTAGATTTTAATCTAATAGTGTTATGAACCGGTTTAGAACCGATTTGGGATTTTTTGAACCGGTTGTGAACCGGATTGGACCCATCTACACGATAATTATAGCTTCGGCGAACAGGGTATTCAAAGCATTTTTTCCTCTGGTTTTGGCTGAATTAAATCACCACGTATTGGCCTTCATTGCTTCATTGAAGTACAAATTTGATTCGATCTCTTTTATGGTGGCCAAACGTATTCCCAACTGGTCTTCTCACCTCCCCAAAAACATCTGTTTCATTGTTCACGTCATAAATTCTAGGCGGTGTAAAAGAAAGTGGCTGAAAAACGTTGAAGAGTCTTCTTCCCTTTGAGAGCTCCTACCTTTCTTTCCACTGGGATTTTGGGGCTGCTGTTTAAGTAAGAGATTGGGAGTGGAATAGTCCCTTGATTCCCTGTTCTTGCTAGTGCTCATTGGAAGGAAGAAACGTTGTTTTGTAGAAAACAAAATTCAGAACAGAGTATTCTATTTGTCTTCCTTCCTCCGTTTCATGGTCTTCCGGTGACTAGCATCGTGCAAGAGCCGGATCTGAGGAGCTCTAGGTGTGTCCCTCCTCTAGAGGGTGTTCCTTTGAACACCTGAGAGCCGGATCGGCCTTTCAAAGCTGCTGGTTTTGTTTTGTTTGCTGCTGTTTTGGTTGCAAGAATTTCTGTTGTTGCAGCAAAGGAGGAAGAGAACCATCCATCCAAAGGCTCACTTTGAAGAAACTTCTACCTCTCCATTGAAGCAAGAAGATACCTTGCTGTTGGAGCCTGAGGAGAGACCAAGGTGTTGGCAATTTTGCTTTGGGCTTTGCTGCTTTTGGAGAGGAAGAAAAACAACATTTCAAAGGCTGCTCGAAGAAGAAGACAGGAATAAACTTATTCCTGGTATTCCAGCAATTCCAGAATTATCCCTGAGTTATTTCAAGCAGGAATAAGATAAAGTTTCTGCTTTTTATTTTCATGCAAATCTAGGTTTATAAATTTGTTTATAAATATTACATGCTATTTCATGCCTTGCTTTATGTCTGTACATATATCTTGAACATGTTAGATCTTATGCGTAGCAGGTTTTTTCGCTGTTATTTTAAAATAGTTTTAAAATACACTACTCCCTGTGTGTTGCATGCTTAGTACAGGCACTTGCAACCCTGTATTTTTCTTTCACACCCAACTATTAGGCCCATTACCATCCTACTTAATAGGAGGTTAAGACTCTGTTATCCCCATAACTTCATCTTTTTATGGACCTAATAATTTAGAGGGTTTAATCTTATTGTGACAGAAGAAGAGATGAGAAGACATGGATCAACCTCTCACTGACCATATCAGCAATCAAGGAAGGTTACTTATAACTAATGATCCATAGACACCTAAAATCAGTCAAGACTGATTAACCTTGGGTGATATGGGTTAACACGAGTTAGTGAGCTATCTAATCAATTCTGATCGACCTTATTGGCTAGGTAAGTGAGATCATGGATTGGGTTTCGCCAAACCATCTTGCCTTAGACACCAACCTAATTGGCCAAGTAAGAGATAGCCCCAAAGAACCATGATTGGACTGCCAAACTTACCTAGACACCAATTAGTTCATCAAAGTCGATTAGACCAACCTAAAGACTCAGGCTAACCACTGAACCACAAATTAGGTCCATTTAGATCTATGGACTAATCAATCTAACTATTAGAGAGATCTATAGAGAAGAGGTCTTGACTCAACATTTGATTAGAATGATTCTCTACATAGTCCAATGCATCTAAACTTAGGTCTAACCCAATTAAGGACATAATAGAAGCTAAGCCATGACCCTTAAGGCTTATTGAAATGACTTAAAATCTTTTAATCATATTCTTAGAGTTCTTAGTCATTCAAAGTGACTTTATTCTTAATTAAGTTCAATAGCCTTAATAAATTAAAATAATTTTAATTTATAAATGTAAAATAATTTTATAATAATAAAAAATTTGAATTCACCATTTTTGTAACTTTTTATGTCAAGTGTCGACTCACCAGGGACAAGTGTCGATACTAGGTGTCGACACTTGAGTTGACTTAAGGCCTGAGATAGGAAGAAAACAGAACACTATATTTTCTGGGAAGCGCTCATGAGTCGACACCTTCAAGACAAAGTGTCGACTAACGAGCCCAAGTGTCGACTCACGAGCCCAAGTGTCGACACTTCCTGGTCAGGTGCTGACACTTCAACCTTCATGAGTCGACTCAAGGCCTGTCACAGGGCAATAATAGTGAATTCAAATCCAAAGTTTCACCAAACTTTCAATTAAATCCGAACAAAACAAAACTCTTAGATCTTATCTAAAATTGTTTTAAGATCATAATACATGATTAAAACATTTTTAATTTACATTTTCTTTTATCTTTCCTTTTCATGAGTCAATCACAAGTGTCACCCCTACATGCCATAGGAGATCCCATTAAATGGAAAGAGAGGGTCTTGCAGCCCTACTTCTCTCCTATGACCGGATGGCCATGGTGAAGCACTCATTCCAAGTACTTTAAAAGAAAAACATGATGTTAAAGCATGCTAACATTATTATACTATGATGAACCTGGCTCTGATATCATTGAAGGTGAAACATAGCCGGTAGAAATAATGTATTTTAAAACTATTTTAAAATGAACACAGTGGAAGGCTTGGTAGATCGATCAAAATGATCTACCAATCTGCCAGCAACAAGATCTAGTAAGATAATGCAGCATACAATATATATCAAGAGCAAGAAAATAATCAAAGATATAAAGATACCTTATCATTATAACTTTGATGGATGCATTGGCGGTGCTCCAAGGATGGTGCTCTTGAGCTACACACGTGTTTGGCCTCTACAGGTAGTTTACACCGGGGCTCGACTCTGATCAACTCCCTCGGAGTGCTAGCTTCTTGGGATCCTTCGGGCCAATCTTCTTCTTCTTGGAAGACAAAGAGGAGATGTGGAACCCTTAATAACTAGCTCTCTTCCCAAGACCTAGCTTGAGCACTAGGTATTCTCACACCCAATCCCAAATCCTTACAAACCCCCTTTTTCTTTCTAGTTCTTCAACCAACTAGCAGCCCCTAAAATAATCTTTATTTATAGGGATAGCTAGGAGAGGGAGAAAGAGGAAGGAGGAGTGATTGGGGGTGAAGGTCAAGGGCCATACCAAATGGATCCAAGCTAAAAAGGCAAGTATGACCATCATACCATAAAAGCCTGGAGCCAAAAATATCCAGAATTCAAAATTCGAAGTCAAAACTTTCCCAGAATTTTTGCTTGTCAGTCAAGTGTCGACACTTCACATTTTACCAAGTGTTGACACTTGCAAGTGTCGACATTTCGAATATGGTCAATCACATTGACCTCCAGTGATGGCAAAATGATTCTCAATCATCGATCAGCCTTTAGACCAGATAGAAACCCCTATGGTGTGTGGCCCCATGGTGTGTGGCCCCATAGATTCGAATACTAAGCCGGTAGCACTGGAACACTTTCAGTATCTGTCAAAGTTTTCATCTAGCAATGATACCCAACGTCCGGATAAGTCAAAGATGCATAGCACCTCTTTAGAACCTCTGGCATATGGTTACCGCATAATTCATCCCTTTGACCTCATAATGCTCAGGATGATCTAGGGTTCGATTGCCAATCCTAATTTGGTTTATCTAGATCGTGTCTCAACTTTACAAGTTCTGTGACTCATCACAAGAACTACACTGGCCAAGAATTTGCTAAATTGAGAAACAATGAATCATTCACTCTAAACTATTTGGAGGGGTCAATTCCATCTTGATCTATCATCGCTCCACAAGTACTTGACTGCACCCAGAAACCTTCCATCATTGGATTAGAAATCCAGGTAGTATGGTACCAAAGTACAGTGAGTTGCTTGCAAGCTACCATGGTGACTTCAGGTCTGAGGGACACATATATCCATATCCCTTCGCGAGCAACCCTTTGGCAGAAGGGAGCTCTGCAAATGGTCATGTTCAGTGAGATGTCACACATTTCACTTGCATGTCATACCAGTGTCTCCATACTCCTTGGTTAAGAAGATAACCAACAAATGTGACATACAACAACCTACACTTGATACATTATCGTCCTGCAACAATGTATCATTTGGTTGTGAACCAGTTTAAGAACTACTTGATATATCCTCTCTATATCAAATAATGTAGTTCTAAGGACTCCATCATACAAGAGTTCATTTTGAAAAAATGTAAATATGATGAACAGCCAAAAGAATAACTTTTTTCATTAAAAATTCATATACAATTATAAAATGGTACAACCATCTACAGCCTAGATGATTGGCTTTGGGAAACAATTCCCAACAGATTTCCCAGAAGCAATCCAAGCCGAGGAAAAGAAAAACAGCAAGCAAAGTGGAGAGAGGCCCCTAGCAGCCAGGGAGGCCGTACAGCAGATTCAAGCTCAAACAAAAAGGAAAAGGAAGAGAGAATAACATTTATAAAGGGATACCTTCATTGATCAAAAGTCTCTTATATCCTATGGAGATCCCCGACAGGTCGGGAGGCCTCCTGAAATCCTAAGTTACAAAGTGAGAAGAGACAGGCTCAGGCCTCCCTTGCCATCCCTCGCCCAACTAACGAGCTAGTACTTCGGCTCTAGACTTCACCCTCGGGACTGGGCGGAGCATTCCAATCCTTTCTACTCCAGGAGGTGGGTATCATTCCTTAAGCGAGCCTGCTGGGAAGGAGAACAACAATGCATCCACCTCTACCACGCCGTCCTCCTTGGAATTCACCGATCTCGTGATTCCAAGGGCAGCTGCAGCAGCTCTGTGTCAGGATCTCCTGTCAGCTCCACAACGACCGTGGCCCTTTTTGCAGCGACCATGACTGGGGCCACCACCTCCTCCTGTAAGATCTCCGGTCTTGTGAACCGGGAGGTGTCTCCAGACGCCCCCTGTCTTTGAGGGAGCCTCTTTCTCTATCCTAGTTGCATGACCGGAGGCTCTCCCCCTTCACATCCTTGGGGGAAGCTCGAGCTTGACGGATTTCTATTCCAAACCAGATGCCCTCGCCTTGACGCTGGCCGGTCACTCCTGGAGAGCCTTCATTTGGCCCTCCGAGTCTCGGGCTGAAATCCTGAAATCTACAAAGAGCCCTCCCTCAGCACAGGCCGAAGGAGAGGGATTGAAGAAGGAGAACATGGAGGTCGATGCTGGAACGAGAAATGAGCTGAAGGAGGAAGGAAGCTTTGCGGAACCCTGGCTGCCTGCACCCAAAGGCCCTTTAAAAGCTCCGTAGCCAACCGGAGGCCACCACGTGTCGGCACTAGGTGCCCCCCGATGCTTCGATTCATGGAATGGACACCTTGATCTAGTTTGGGCATTGATGATCCCTTCGTTGGAAAACTGAGCGCAGTGCCCCATTAATGCAAAGGTGCGGTCTTCGGGGCATGTCCAGTCGAAGCATTGATGGTACAGAAGGCGCGTCCCTCCTGTCAGCATGGTTGTTACTCCCATCGCCTCGAGCGATGCTTGATTCTCTGGGCTCAGGAGTGGGGGGCATCTGAAATAACAACATCCGCTGACATGGAACCTGCACAGCCGCTAGCCGACATCCGCACGGGTGGGGACTGCCACCTGGATGCGGCCCCCGGGTGGAAGGCTAAGGTGAGCCCTCTTACCGAGGTCAGCTCTCGATCGGGGTCGAGCTCATAGGGTGAGGTCAGCTCCTGGACAGGATCGTGCACATGCTGTCGAAGCGAGCCCTCTTATCGAGGTCAGCTCCCAGCTGAGGTCATGCTCATAAGGTGAGCCTTCCATCTGAGGTCAACTCTCGACCGGGGCCATGCTCATGCACCCGAAGGCGGACCTCCGTCCTTTCCTGCCATACGAAGGCTAGAATTCCCGCCAGCGATAAAGAAGAGAAAGATCAACAAGAATTCAAACCACGGCATGGAGATTCCTGTCTACCTATAACCCCCGGGAAGTGGCGCATGCTCTGCCACCAATGCCAGTTCTGCGACACGTCGCCCGCATGCTCTGCACAAGGTAAGCCCTATTAGACCCAGGGTCTTGTAACATGCCTTCACGTCTACTACCATGCTACCATGTTTCAAATATATATATATTTATATATATTTGAATTTGCGGGTTAAATAAGAAGCATATGGACGTTGAAGATTAAAGCAAGTGCAAATCCGTTAATGTATCAAAAAAAATAATACACATTATTAAAAATATCTATATATATATATTGTTGTAAATTATTTAAAATATTTATGGATTTCAATGGAACATATTCGTGCTTTGTATATCATTAACCCTCCAAGTTACAATGTTTGTTACAATGTTTTCTTTTGTTTTTTTTTTTTTCGAATATGAATGCTGCCGCGCAGCACAGGTTCAGCGCTGGTAATTCATTGATAGACGACAAAGTATTCTGAAGAGAGTTAAAACGTATAATGGTATGGGATCCATAGGAGGAAAGAAGGGAACCTGCAAGATTGTCCGGGGGAATCTGGGAACAACAATAAATTCCCCAACAACTAACCTTCCCATTTCGCTCACATTCCTGAGCATTAGATTCCAAACTGATTAAAATTATCTCCATTCACCGAAAACCCAGAACCAAAGATCTTTCTTTACCAAACATGCATCACGCATCAGAAGTTCATCCTAGGCCTTATACTTCAGCCAATATCACCATCGATGGAGTCAGCTGAATTTGTAGAATCAACACAAAACATATGATAATAACATCTGAGTAAGCTGATGCATGACATTGCAAACATCCAGAACTAGTAATATTGTAGAGAAGTATATACTTTGCGCATTACGAGGTCATCTTCACAACAGTTTCCCCCAAACTAACGGATGTGCAGGATATACAACACTGACAGCTTGCAACATTGCCCGAAGTCGCGAACCATCATTAAGTCCTCAGATAATCACGAAACCCCATTTCGTACGTTGCCACCTCCGGCTTATTGGAAGTCGCCATTGAAAGGATAAGGCTTCGAGGTGCAGACCGAGCAGATCATCACTGTGACTCATGTTGCTCCTCGGATCTATTGTTGACCTTTATCTCCAACAAACGCTCTACTGGCTGCCTGCATATCGGGCAGCGGTTCGTTTGGAACCTTAGAATCTTTGCACATGCACTGCACATGCACTGCAAATAAAGTAAAATAGACATGTATTAGTAGTTATAGAATTTAGATTTGTTCATGCAGAGTTGATGCATGACATGTTTGATGCTTCAATATTTCATAATTTGTGACATCATTGTTTTGATAGAATCATAAAAACATACAGGGTCATGCTCTGCATGGTCACACTCATCTGCAGTTTGGAGGATATTCCAAGTTCAGGTCCTGGGAAATGCATCCCCAAGAATTTAAACCTGGGTAGCATACATCAGGCAGGCAAATCCCCCGCCCCCCCCCCCGCCCCCATGAAAAACCAAAACCTCCACACACAAAAAAAAAAAAAAAAAAAGAAAAGAAAAGAAAAAGAAACGAAAGAAAGAAAATCTCCCTCCTGCAAAACAAGAAAAACAAACGTAGGAAGCATTGAAGCATAGGAATCTTGAGGGATGTCACAATGTGAAGCAACACCGTAGACTTTTGAATGTTGAAGCAGATGGCTAAACAGATATAAATTTCGAAGGCTATCATGTAGATTCAAGAGCAATTGAACCTGCCTCACAGCCAAGCAAACTTGAGATTAAGAATGAGCTGGTACCATATGCCAAGCGTCCTTTGGACTTGGAATGTCAAGTATTGCAGAAGAAAGAACCAGTTTTTTCCCACATAAAATATATGAGTAAACCATGATGCAGCTGAAAGCATCAATTGGGGAGATTGTTTGGTGGAGAAATATAGAAGAATAACAAAGAAAAAGAAAAGGGAAGAAGGAAAGAAAACATAAAGTGATAAAACTTATATGACTGATTGGCTCTTAACATATGTAATACCCAAATTTTCTGCTGGCTTCGAGGACCAAGCAACTTTGGGAAAACAATAGGCATGCCATAAGGCTTAAGGTCTAATGCAATTTATGCTCAAGCCACCAGAAAGCAACACTCCAAGGTTCCCCTATTTTGGAAATATTCTAGATGTGGAATTGAATCCATTTCGAAGTCACAAACTAGAAGCCAAGGAACTAAATTCAATGCACTAAGACATTGCTTGCTGTTCTGCTGATCTATTTTCCTTTTGTCAAGAATTACATAGAATAACTGCTATTTGGAGGAGATCTAGTGCCAGTTGGAGCTTTTCTAGGGGTCAAACCTAGAAAGTAGAGAGTTGAAGTCCTGATTTAGGGGAATAATACTACAAACGCCACATGAGCTAATTATGTTCCCGGCAAACCAGGGTCCTGGGAAGGGAGAACCGGAGATCATCGCAACCTTTTTTTTAATAAAACGAAGTGGCTGCCCCAGCACTTGAACCCATGCCATTACACTTTCAGCCAAAACCTTTACCATTATGTCAAGCAATGGCCCCTGATGGAATAATACTACAACAATGAATAAAAATCGAGTCACTTGACAAACTAAAGATCCTAGTTGAAGTCCAATCACTTCTGTTGTTAGAGTTCAAATTTAGAATAGGGAAGAGCGAGCCCTAAATAAAGTACACATGCATGCATGCAAATCAACTAGCAACTATTTGATTTTTTTTTTTAAAAAAAAAACTTATCTGGCCCTTCAAAGCTACATGGTTCCATAGCATTTTTCCTGTTTGGCAATTCCTCCATACTTCCTCCATCAAGTCTTTTTTAATTCCTCCTTATTGAATGAACTTACATTGACATGTTAAAAAGCTAAAGTTCGACGAACAAGTCAACAGCCATAGCAGTAAGGTAGAACTGAAACAGTTCCTAGCCTCTAGCATGTGCAGCCTTTGACCAGAGCAGGAAGAAAAAAGAGCCAGGAACATAGCCACCAGAAATGATACCTCACATGCTCAACAACTTATGTATCATGACCTGAGTCACCTGACACCCCTAAACCAATGTGGAAGCAAGTGGCTCAGCATATAGCAGGGAAGTAAAACATTGAAGGACTAACAATTCAAGAAATCCAATGTACTGTGATATTAAAATAAAGTAACTAACTTTTAAGTTGACAAACCAACCGCATGGAAAGAATGAGATCTATCAAGTGTGCCTCGTGTAGCCAAAAACATGCACAAATGTCAAATAGCATTTTATGTATCACAAAGAAAAAGCTCTTTGTTGTATGCATGCAAAAGAGGGCTGTACAAAGTTGCACTGAGATCCTCACTCCAAATAAATAATATGGAATTCATTATAACATGATTAATTAGCAGCAATATGGCCATTCATCAAAATTACCAAATTTATGTGATGCAGAAAAGTGCCTGGAAAATTTTGGAGACCAAGAATCAAGCAAGAAAGGTCAAGAAAAAAAGATTTAAATATAACTAAACAAATGTATGAGCTAGACTTACCATATGTCTGCAGGGAAGAACAGTTGTGTCTCGTGGTTCTGACAGACAAATCACGCATTCTTTACCGGGATCATTCCCATCAAAGTCACCATCAACTGAGTTTCCTATTCCATAGATCTCTTGCAGCTCATATCTAGTTCCATTCACCCACAAGACTTGCTTCACCACGCGCACTTGATATTCACCATTCTCTTTCTTCTCAAACACAGCCTGTGTAATCTGTGAGTTTGAAGTTCCAATCTTCCGACTTTCACCTACAGGCCCTTGATTTTTGGATGGAGATGACTCTGCTTTTACTGCTAGGGGATACACCTCCATATCTCCCTCTTTGATCAACTCTGCTTCCTCAAACATTGAGAAGTCAATTCCAGTTCCAGATGGCTGTCGAAACTTCTGTCCCAGACCTTGTTGGAAAGATACTGTGACTGGTTCAAGCAAGTTCTCCTTTGTTGTCGCCAGGTCACAGTTAAATCCTTCTTTTGCAAAGAAATAAATTACAATGCTGTTTACAGAAGGAAAAGAAGGAGAGACTTTTACCATATCTTTTACCATAACTCACATTAAGAGTGTTAACAGTATATTTTTACCATAAATCACTTGAGTGTTGACAAATAACGTTAGAATATTTGATTGGGAACATATAAAGCACAAAATGCAACTAATGTAAGCTGTTACAATGCTAAAACTAAAACTTTAACCAGATGGCCAAAGAGAGGTCCATAATGTTAACCAGGTGATAACCAGCACTCTGATACAAAACAGGAGCACAGATGTCTAGGTATACAAGGACACGATAATTTCAAATGCCTTGAGCTAACAAGAAGCCCACACAAATGTATAGTGTAACACATTAGCAAGACATAACTTTTAGATCAACTCCTGTTTACAAGTCAAACTGAATAGGGGGGTATTTAATTGTGAATATGGAGTAGCTTGATGTCCATTGCTACAATATAGCACATGGTGGTATTTAATTGTTCAGTTGAGCAGAATCATGCAACATCAGGCAAATTTATTGATTGTTTTGTCACTTCATGGTACCAAGCATGATGTTTCACAAGCAATTGAAATCACTTGCAAACATTAGCTTTAGCATACCAGTTGAATTAGCTTTTCTGTTCTAAATTAGGTATTTGGTGATGAAACTACAGGCTATATATTTTAAAAAGTAACAAAAGCATGAGCATGAGAAGAAGTCACACATTGACATCAACTTTCATATCCTCTCACAAACACACGCAGCACACTTTCTTTAGACAAATGAAAGTACTGCAACGAAATAACTGTAGAACATGAAGAAAATAAACCTACAGCTTACCACAGCAAGAGATTTTTGGAAACTACAACCCTCTAATTCTAGACTAATGCAATGCACATTCTATACGAAATTCATAGTAACTGTCTCCAACCCTCTCTCTCTCAGCACTCTAATCAATTATAGTTGGACAGTTTGGCACTAGCTAGTAGCTATGTTGAGCATCTGACAAAGGTGATAGACATTAATCAATGGCATCATTTGCTAAAAAGATATTTCACATTTAAAGAAAATATTGAAAATGAGAAATGCATGAGATTTAACAAGCCACAAGAAACTTTTACATGTTTCAGATAAAAGCGCACTGCTCATGTAAATGTAGAGAGATAACTTGCCCATGCTTGACACTGTCTAAGCACCTGCAACTGAGCATTACACAAGTATGGTATTTATTTTTGACTAGATAGGACAATCATGTTGTATGAAGTCCAAAAAGCTAAGAAGCTTTTAAGGACTCGATACCTTTGTTTTCAAGGAAATTAATATTGAAATACCCCTCTCTCTCTCTCTCTCTCTGTGAAATGAAGATGGGTAAGAACAAACAAAAGAGAAAGATGAAATGAAGATGGGTGAGAAAACAAGCTTCAGCATACTGTCCAAAAGGAAGGGTTCATACAGTCTCATTGACTTCATCACTTAGCCTATGTTAGTGAAACTCCTAAATTCCTATCTATATCCAACCCTATTCTTTCTAGTTTTGATACACATCCACCTAATATTCTCACCAATAAAATGGGCATGGGCATAAGCTTTAACCCCTTTTTGACTGCTCACCATTTTGGAACATCATTGATGGCCTTGTTACCATATTGATGGCTTTGGTTAGTTTTACATGATCCTTGTAATGCGAGGTGATAAAGGTTCTAGGAACATTAAGAGCATAGGAAGGTCAGATAACACTTGAAAGAGCAAGGTATGAATTGAAGATGCTGTTCATTTTGTGGTTGATGGTGGATGGGATCGACAGATAAACAGGACATACAGAGACATGTGGATATGCATTTGTATTGAAATGCAAAGGCTATGCATATAAACTTTTTTTCTTTTATTGAACAGAGATTTTCTCGTCAAGAAACATGACACAAGTAGGCAATGAGTTACTCAAGAAATGAAAATTAACCAAGAAGAAAAATATCTTTATTACAATGATTGAGTTAACCGAGAGCTTGAAATCAAGATAACAATATGTTCTCGAAGAATAAAAAGATTCAGAACAATAGTACAAGAATGAGCAAACTTATTTATGTACGCTACAAAAAATTTGTAGGAATTTGCAGAAAAGGTTATGTCACTCTGAAAGAAAAGCTTGTGGTTTTAAATGCAAATGTTTATTGTCATTAAGAAAGCAGGTCTCTATCCATGATTATATTAGTTAATGCAATTCTTAGTCACCTTCCCTAAGTTATGAATATATGAAGCAGACTGAGGGTGTTTGCAATTGAGCGAGGGACTCCAGGTTTCAAGTTTAAGAGTAAATAAATGGTGCTCCTTTGAGAAAGTGAAGAACACTGGGATGGAAGTATAGCAATGGTAAGGTAGCATACATAGAGCTTGAATTAAAAAAAAAAAAAAAATGCAGTCTATTCATAATTGATACAAAAACATGTTAACATGAATTTTGCATGAGTCCTTTAGCAGCACGAATGGATATGATTTTTTGAAAGCTTTTTTGCTATAAAACCTTAAGGGGGAAAAACAAGAACTAGTCATATGGGGATGTGACCAGGCACCAGCATGCATTCCACCCTAATTGATTGAAAGAATAAAATATAAATCAATGATAATTTAGAGACTGTGCCACTCAAGGAATAGACCTTCCCCCAAAAGCGATGCTAGCCGGTCTAGTTATGTGATGAAAGAATTCTAATGCATCTCTTTTTGCGAACGGTTCTAATAAAGCATGTTAATTTTTCATATCCTTCTCAGGTGGAAAGAGCAACTTGTCGATGAATAACAAGTCAATCTTTTTTTCCTCAAAAAAAAAAAAAAAAATAGAAAAGTCAGGCTTTTCCATAGAATCTTCAAAAGGAAAGATTCGTACTCAAACAAGAGAAGTGTAGTTATTATCTGATAAGATCCTGGCCTAATTGAAGTCAACAATTGATCAGATCAAGGCACCTAACTTCAAAAAAAAAATTTGTCCCTGCCGAAGAAATCTTATAAAATTCTAAGCAGTCAAAACAACGTCAAACAATCTCAAAACATCCAGGCACATCAGAGTCAATTATTTCTTGTTGATTTTGCAAAGAACGCAAAAAGAGTAATCTATTAGCAGCGAATGATAAGGTATCTTCGTGACCATGCTCTGAAATTCTAGTCCTTATAAGCAAACCGGAAATTTCACCGTACGAAATCTGATGTGAACCCAGCTATACTTCAAGCCAACAGCCCAACACCCACAAAAAGCATAACCGCACAAAAAGAAGCCCCATGCGCGAAAGGGGAAAGATTAGGAAATTCGAAAATGTTGAAGGAGATCTAACTAAGCAATTCATACCAGGCAATCACAAACAAAATAACATAAGCACCGGTCGGAAAAGAAAGCAAGAAGACAGAAAGGAAAGATTACCTCCCAGCGACCGTAGCATCGAACGTGAAAGCAACAACAAATCGGCCGGGGTTCTGCTCATCGGGTTCGACCCTCAAAGTCTCCTTCCTGAGATTGACGTCATTCCGGATGGTGACAGCCCTCTGATGCTCGACGTAGGGAGCCGGCACCGGGGGAAGTGGGGGGCAGGGAAACCTCGCAGCGCCAACCCAGGTTGCGTGCGGGGCGGAGTAGTCCCCGTGGGGCCCCCCGCCGCCGCCGCGGTGGTGGTGGTCGAAGGGGGCGGGAAGGGGGACGGGCATCGCCGGCGGCGGAGGGGGGTAGTACCCGTACTGGTAGTACTGCGGCGGGTTGGGATTTGGGTACTGGGGCGGGTACGGGGTCGCGGCAGCGAACACGTAGCGGTTCGCCGCGACCTCCGGCTGCTGCGGCGCCGGTGGCCCGAAAGGAGATGGAGGAGGCTGCTGGTGGTGGTGGTGCGAATTCCTCCGTCGGCCATTACCACCGCCGCCTCCCGTGCTCCCAATGTTGCCCATTCCTCCCCCTAAGATGATCCGGCCGCCGGGGTTTTGCGATCTTCTGGAAAGAAAATTGAAGAGATTGCGGAGGGGAAGGAGGCGAAAAGATCCGATCTTAGGAGGTAATTTTGAAGGGAGAGGAGTTAACCCGATGGGCTTTGATGATGATGATGATCGAGGGAAAGGAGGACGGGGAGGATGAGAAGGAGGAATCTCCCTTTTTGCGCTGGCATAATGGAGGGTTGCGTAAAGCTCCACCCACGGAAGGGAACCAAAAAAAAAAAATAAAAGCACCGGTCTGGTTACCATCGCTTTCTAAATAGTTCGATGATCCTGTTTTTAGAAAATCAAAAGGGTTTTGGCATTTTGCAAAACAAAAGTTGAGATTATTTTAACATATCCTTTTTTTTTTTATCATCTGTTATATCAACTAGCATCATCTCTCCAACCGAACCACTTCTCTACGGATAGGTCCATATTATGATTCCCAAAATGAACCATCAACTCGTGATGTTTGGTACCAACAATCGGAGTTTGCAGCTATTCAAATGTGGTTATTATTGGATTGATGTAGCAGCATTCATTTTTATTGCCTCCATTGGAATGGGATATCAAATCGAGCAAGTAGCTCAAAATTTTTTCGAGAATTGTATCCGATTGATCTAAATTTATTTATTATTTATTTCAGTATCTATTGAAAAAAATTTAGACTGTGTTTAGAAAGAGAATAGGAGGTGGAAAAAGCCCTTATCCCTCTTATTCTGCCA
Source organism: Areca catechu (assembly GCA_021397845.1). Lineage (NCBI taxonomy): Eukaryota > Viridiplantae > Streptophyta > Magnoliopsida > Arecales > Arecaceae > Areca > Areca catechu. The sequence goes on along the minus strand of CM038049.1, from coordinate 876,647 downwards.
AACAGCGCAAAAGCCGACGGAGAATAAGGGGAATATGTTATTCTGGTCAACGTAGCTAATTCCTGAATAGCAATTCCACGGGGACCCGTGGAATTACGATATTCCTCTTTCTGGGATTCCAGGGGCAGCGAGGTCTTTGTTGATGATTTTATCGAGTCGCTCCTTTCTCCCCTCCCGACGCATACCCTCTAATTTTGGAATCCATTTCTCACCTCCGTTCTCCGGCCTCTGCTCTCGCCGTCGACAATCATTCGAAGTACCAAAGGCGGTGTCAAGTGAGTCCACTTCCATTACAGGGATTTGTTTCATGCATGGTTTTCATTTTTATCGTCTCGTTCTATTGGGGACCCATGGTTGTCGGTGCCGATGTTTCATGTCGTTCCTCAGGTCTGGCTGCCATCGGGATTTCGGATGAGCTAAATTATCCTAAAACCTCCTTTTTCCTAATTTTCCATGGTATTAGAAAAGGCTGCCTTTCGGAGGATGTTTTAGGGTTAGGGTTTAAGAACTTGATTCGGTGGATTTTGGTTTGAGATTTCAGTGGGTTTCGACGATTCCAAGGTCAGCACGGTCGACGGTGACCCTTTTCCTTATCTTCTCCTCTCCCCGACTCATACCCTCTAACCCTCGAATCAATTTCTCACCTTCGATCTACGGCCTCTGCCCTCACCGTCGATGACCATTCTAAGTACCAAGGGCGTCACAGGTGAGTCCGATCGACTACACGGGTTTGTTTCTCTAATTGATAACATTGTTTTTGAGCTATACATCATCCCAAAGTCCTCTTCAAATGCATCGTATAGTCAAATAAAAAGAAATTGATAGCAATAAATGGATTTTTCTATTGTAAAAGAATTAAGTTTCCATTTAGAGTCATTTCTAGCTCCTTAAATTTATTGCAGTGCAAATGTGAAATTTATATCTAGTGGTCAAGTTGTTGGTACAGTTTCTTGAATATGTTTAGGATCATAGTCTGCTACATATCAGGTGTGCTACCACTAGTAGAAATCACATGGATTGTCTAGTCAAAAGGTGAGCTCAATCAATGTTTTATTTTGTTGTGTTGCTATCATTTTTACACCACTTTAGATTAGATACATCTGTTTTTATTATCTTTCCAGTGTCTAGAGATAGTGTATCATGCTGTACTCTTTGTTATACAAGGTGCATATTGAATGTATTAAATTTATTTCTAGTTTCATTCCATACGTTGCTTTATTGGAAGATTTTTGTTTTTCCTTTCTTTATTAGTCCTTTATGAAAATTTTTAGATTTTGCAACTTTCTCAATGTCCAACTTATGTCTAATGACTTCGATTCTACTACATTATGTTTGTTGCTATAGAATTAAAATGTGCTTATAATGAATTTTTGAATCATTTTATCTTGTATTTTTTCTTCAAAATATAATACATAAGTCAATTGTTAATTAGCAAGATCTATACAAATATTACTGCAATCTCTAAAACTAAATAGTAAACCTCAATTTTTTCATGGAACTCAATAATCTTTCAATATTTACGTTACTTTGGGGCAACTTTACTGACCTGTTAACTATGCTCCCAATTGCATATATAGTTTATTGTGGGTCCAGAAAGTTGGGTACTTCCCTGTTGATATCTTCTATGGTACAACAATGGTTTCAAAATATTTGGCAGCCCTCGATGATGGTTAAGATTCTTATTATTTTCTTTTTTTTTAGCTTCCAGCATATAATTTATCTTCTAGTTTCATATTTAATTACTTTAAGTTGACATGAATATTCATTACTTTTACAACATATGTTTATTGGATTAAAGTTACATTTGTTTCTAAAATGTCTAAATCACGTGATAAGAATGAACAAGATGTAGAAGGTTCTTCACGTCGAAAGGCATCTAAATGGACGGATTTCCTTGATATGATCATGATTGCCTTAATGCGGAAAGAATATGATGAAGGTAACTGTATAAATGGAACATTCACAAAGGAAACTTGGAAAAAGATGACCTTAGTTTTTAATCAACAAATAAGGAAAAGTTTCACATACCCCAACCTGAAGAACAGGCTGAAGGTCCTCAAAAAAAGCTTCAATCTATATTTTAACTTGGCTAATCGATTAGGTTGGGGCTGGGATCCTGTACTGAAGGTGCCTACCCCTGGTGATGAACAGATATGGGAGGAGATCATTATGGTGAGTGCTTTGTAGCTATTACCATTCTAGCTATGAAGCATATCAATTTATCTAGTTAACACATACACCTATATGACATATAGGTGAACAAAGCTTATGCCCGCATTAAGGATAAGCCTTTCCCTGCCTATGAAGATCTAGAGATCTTGTTCTCTAAAAGCACAGCCACCGGTAGGTGCGGGGCCACATCTGTTTTACCGGAAGGTGTATCAGATAATTCAACATCCAATGATGAAGGACAAACGACAAACTTTGATACCTTGAATATCAGGCAGTCCTCACAAAATACTGACCGCGTATCTGCTGCTTCATTATATCGTTTGGAAGATTTTGATGAAAGCAGGTCAGATGCAGCACCCAATAGCCCGTCCGTATGTACCTCGACACCCATAACTGCACCAATTTCTGAAGGACGGCTTTCCTCTTCTAGCAAAAAGAGTAGGAGGTCAATTTTCTAGACCGGTAGGTCATGTCGATCTCGGATTAGTAGTGATGCATTACAAGAGATCGCTGAACAAGGAATAAGAAGATTGGAAATTGCAAACGAGCTTCTACGTAGGGAGAAGCTTGGTAGGCCAAATATTTATTCTATTGCTCAATGCATGGCTAAGTTGGAGAGTTTACTTGGAATTACACCTGAATGCATAATAGATGCATTCGAAATTATCAAAAATGAGGACAATCGATGGTTCTTTATGAACTATGATGAGCATGTTTTGGATGCATGGCTTCAAAAATAACTGTCAAAATTTAATCAAGGCCCTAGATTGATGCAAGCTCCTCCTGCATCAAATGTCTTTATCCCAAACGTTTACACTCCCAATCCCATGCATGATGTCCACAGAGCTGTCCCAAATTTTTTTATGAATCCGTCTGTGAATCCAAACATTCAATCTGCACCACATATGTTTACTTCGACTTCTATGCAATCAGGAATTCAAGGTGGTACACCATCATTCATGGACCAAGTTTTTAGGGCTAGCACTAGAGGTAGCCCAAGTGCAGCTCATTCAACATCTCCTGAACATAGCTCACATTTTTTCGGTATAAGCTCTTCTGTACCACGAAATCAGTCCGATGACACTTACAGACATGGTTGAGGGATGACATAATGTGTTTCTATGTCTGCTGAAGTCATGATACACACTTTTGTCATCCCTTAGTTTAGTGAAGTTAACATTTTCCTTAACAATATTTGTTACGTATGCTTGAATGATGTATTATTATAAGTGCTTTTTGTTCATATTGCTATGTTTATGTTGCATTAAATGTTCTAAATTTGTGTATGCTGTTATGTCATCTTCATAGGATATATGTATGTGTATCTTTTTGGTTTTAATATCAATGAAATATTACTTAAATCTCTCGTATCGTAATTCTATATTTGTTTGTTTATAATTTTTTTCTGGCAATCCAAATTGTTCTATCAGTTTTAATGCTTACGGATTGATGATAAAAATTATAAAGGAAGTATATTTTATATTTGCATTTCTAATCCCAAAAATCTTATTTAGATGTCTCTCCTGAATCAGCTATTGCAATTCATTATTGATGAGGAAGATTTTTGGGATGATGTAGTTATGACATTGTTAAGTACTGTAATTATTCAGTTGGAGAATTATAACTGTTGCCGATCTCACCGTGGTGGCCTGTAGCTTGTGAGCTGGCGCCGGTTTTCGGACTCTCTCACCTCGAGATCTCCAAGCTTCCGGACCTGCAAAATAAAGTCAGAGACCTGGACCGGGGATCCCGGTGGGGGCACTCCGATGGTCAAGTAAGAGAGCGGCAAGATGGAACAGGACCTCTAAGGCAGGTTCCCGAAGGATTCCTGTGCTTAGAGGAGATGTAAATGAAAAAAGTGTGGGGAAGAGGGGAGTTGGAGCCCCGCTCCTTGTGCTGGGTTCACCGAGCTCTCGCCTGAGGACTTTTTGGGGTCCCCCGGGTCGTTCCCTTGATGTTCTCTCCCTTTTTCTGACTTACCTTTCCGTCCGCTTTCTTCGCCCTTTTTATACCACCAGATCGTCTTCGGCCCATGTCCCCCTCCTGGAGGCTTCCCGAGGTCCCCAGATCCTCCCCCTCTCTTTCAAGTCCGGGAGTTAAGTGGCCGGCACGTCTCGTCCGCCATGCATCATGAAAAGGGGAAGACTGGTGAGGCCTTGGGCCGAGCACGGGAGCTCTCCTTTCGAGACGTTGACGATGGGCTTCTAGCCATTTCAGGCCCCTGCCCGCAAGGATTCTGTTCCTCGATTATGGGACCCCGCTTAACTGATGTAAACAAGGTTTTGCGTATCACTGCAGACCGTACTGGCGCCCCCTATGGGGCGCGGTGCGCGCCGGCTCTAGTGGTGACCTCGCGACCTGTGTCTCTGCCTCTTCGAGGCTTTGTAGAGTAGGGCTAACTCCGATCGAAGTGGAATCGTCAGGGGGCATCACTCTACGATGGAGCAGGGGCTGCCAGCTTCGGCCGAGGTGGACTCCTCCTGGGTGGACACTTGGCAGAGTGGCAGAGAGAGGCTCGACTTCGGCCGAGGTGGACCCGTCTTGGGGTGCCACCTGGCGAAGGAGCAGGAGGGCCCGGCTCGGCCTCGGTAGAGGTTTACCCATCTTGGGGTGTTGCCTGGCGAGGGAGCGAGGGGCCGCCAGCTTCGACCGAGGTGGATCCCTCTTGGGTGGACACCTAGTGGAGTGGCAGAGAGAGGCTCGACTTCGGCCGAGGTGGACCCGTCTTGGAGTGCCACATGGTGAAGGAGCAAGAGGGCCCAGCTCGACCTCGACAGAGGTGGACCCGTCTTGGGGTGCCGCCTGGCGAGGGAGCGAGGGGCCGCCAGCTTCGGCCGAGGTGGACCCCTTCTGGGTGGACACCTGGTGGAGTGGCAGAGAGAGGCTCGACTTCGGCCGAGGTGGACCCGTCTTGGGGTGCCACTTGGCGAAGGAGCAGAAGGGCCCAGCTCGACCTCGGTAGAGGTGGACCCATCTTGGGATGCCACCTGGCGAGGGAGCGAGGGGCCGCCAGCTTCGGCCGAGGTGGACCCCTCCTGGGTGGACACCTGGTAGAGTGGCAGAGAGAGGCTCGGCTTCGACCGAGGTGGATCCGTCTTGGGGTGCCACCTAGCAAAGGATCAGGATGGCCCGGCTCGACCTCGGTAGAGGTGGACCCGTCTTGGGGTGCCGCCTGGCGAGGGAGCAAGGGCCCGCCAGCTTCGGCAGAGGTGGACCCCTCTTGGGTGGACACCTGGCAGAGTGGCAGAGAGAGGCTTGACTTCGGTTGAGGTGGACCCGTCTTGGGGTGCCACCTGGCGAAGGAGCAGGAAGGCCTGGCTCGACCTCGGTAGAGGTGGACCCATCTTGGGGTGCCACCTAGCGAGGGAGCGAGGGGCCGCCAGCTTCGGTTGAGGTGGACCCCTCCTGGGTGGACACCTGGCGGAGTGGCAGAGAGAGGCTTGACTTCGACCTAGATGGACCCGTCTTGGGGTGCCACCTGGCGAAGGAGCAGGAGGGCCCGGCTCGACCTCGACAAAGGTGGACCCATCTTGGGATGCCGCCTGGAGAGGGAACGAGGGGCCGCCAGCTTCGGCCGAGGTGGACCCCTCCTAGGTGGACACCTGGCGAAGTGGTAGAGAGAGGCTCGACTTCGACCGAGGTGGACCCATCTTGGGGTGCCACCTGGCGAAGGAGCAGGAGGGCCCGGCTCGACCTCGACAGAGGTGGACTCGTCTTGGAGTGCCGCCTGGCAAGGGAGCGAGGGGCCGCCAGCTTCAGTCAAGGTGGATCCCTCCTGGATGGACACCTGGCGGAGTGGCAGAGAGAGGCTCGACTTTGGCCGAGGTGGATCCGTCTTGGGGTGCCACCTGGCGAATGAGCAGGAGGGCCCAGCTCGACCTTGGCAGAGGTGGACCTGGCTTGGGGTGCCACCTAGCGAGGGAGCGAGGGGCCGCCAGCTTCGGCGAAGGTGGACCCCTCCTGGGTGGACACCTGGCGGAGTGGCAGAGAGAGGCTCAACTTCGACCGAGGTGGACCTGTCTTGGGGTGCCACCCGGCGAAGGAGCAGGAGCACTTCTTCCCGAACGGGAGATCTTTTGAAAGAAAAAATTCACGTGGTACTGACCATGTCCAGCTAGACCTGACACACGCTCCATGTCAGCGATGTAGCCATATTTACAAGAGACCTTGTCAAACTCGTCCATTTTTAGGTCACAATCTGATTACAGACATTATGCGTGGTCATCCTGACAGGGGTTACTCTCATTTTCGAATGATAAATAATATGTTCCAACAACTAGAACGGCTGCTTATCTCACGAGGAGTTATAAGTAGCACTCGAAACGTATCCTCTACCGAACATTGTCTTTCTTTTTATACTACACAGGGTATGGGGTCAGCAATTGAGTTTTGTCCGAAACTTTCCAACATTCAGGTGAGACGATATCAAGATACTTTAACAAAGTACTTAAAGGGATTTGTTTCGTAAAGCATGATTTTATAGTTCAACCATCTGATGATGTGGGTGTGCATCCATGAATACACGAGAACAACCTCTTCTATCCATACTTCATGGTATAATTTAAATCTTTATCTAATTAGTATTGCTATGTTATATTCGTGATTTGATTTACTTTGGATATGTGTCATCAAAGAATGTTATAGGTGCTGTTGATGGTACACACATACCTACTCTAATAAAGAAGAGCAAACAACCTCGATTCAAGAATCGCAAGGGAACACTTTCTCAAAATGTTATGGCAGCTGCTTTATTTGATCATACTTTTCTTTTCATCTATACTGGCTGGGAGGGCTCTGCAGCTGACATGCGTATTTTGCGTTGGTATGTGGAGTCCGGTGGTTTCATGGTCCTAGAAGGTATCGAATGCCTTACAAATAATTAATTTCATGGGATATCGTTGACACTGTCATTGAGTTTATATAAACGAATTATACATTTCAAGAAAATATTACCTTGTTGACTCTGGATATGTGAATACCGATAAGTTCCTGGCTCCTTATCGGGGAAATAGGTACCACCTGAGTACATTCAACAATCCTCGAACTCGTTGATATTCAAATAATCAAGATCTATACAACCATAGACATGCACAATTATACAATTATGTAGAGAAGGCCTTTGGGATTTTGAAGAAACGTTTTAAGATTTTGAGGACTGCTATACCGTTTCTATTCAAGGTACAAAAGCGGATAGTAATGGCTTGTTGCATTATTCATAATTTCATAAGACGCAACCAGGGTAATGACAAGTACTTCAACATGTCATTAGCACCAATGCCTCCTGACCATGACAAGGATGACATAGATCCTTTGATAATTGTCGGTGATGATGAATGTCATAGAGGGGAAGATCTACGTAATTCCATATCAAATAGGCTATGGGTTGATCATCTACACCGGGGTATGTGCAAATGAATAGAAAGAAAATGACATACCTTTTTATCCCTAAACATTGGGATTTATTTCATAAATTGTTTGGTAAAAATTGTTGTTAATTTACATTACTACACTACGTATAAAGTGATGTTATTTTTTTGTTATACATGAAGGCGAGGTCCTCGTTAACTACCTCCAGTAATGTTATCTGAAAAGTATTATGTGGTTTTTAAGGATCGCTGAAGGGGAGTTTATGACTCATGGGCTGATTGTCAACGTGAAGTTTCTGGTTACAACCATGCGTTATATAAAAAGTTTAGGACACAATCAGAGGCATTCGATGTATTTGACAGATATGTATGAGGTTTCAACAATCCTACTCCACATGAATATGCTATCAATGAGGTTGAGGCAGACAACATTATTCATGACAGGGGCAATAATGGTCACTCGAGATGTGTCCTAATGTTTGTTGTAGTACTTGCCATCCTCATAGGCTATGTGCTGGGTTTGTTGACATGTAGTGCTAAATAAAACTAGGATGTTAGGATTTATTAATACTATATTATTAAGATGTGTTAATGTATGTCGTATGTTGCATTTTGTTGTGTGCATAAAGTATTGCTATGTTTTTGTTGCGTGCCAATCATGTTTGAATGGTTCCATGTGAGTCCAATACATTATTTTGAAGTTTCTGGTTTTATGAAAGGCAAAGATGTGGGGCTGCATATTGATGGAGCATGGCCTGGAGACAATAGTTGACCCTAATATTGGTTATTTGTAAATACTATTGTAGCCGCGATGCTCTAAGTCATATCAATTTTGAATCTACCGAGCCATCTTTTCCAATCCACATACTTCTTGGTTTTTACAATTTATAATTTGTTATTTTATATTCGTTTGATTTTTGGAATGTGGCAATGATGATGGGCTGTCTATGGATGGAGCAATGCTAGGAGACAATAGTGATACCATGTATCGAGGTTCGTTATTATTATAGCCGCAATGCTCCATTGACGAGGATTCCGTATTTTGCTGAGCTATAAATTCAATTTGCCAATGTAAGGCATTACTAAAGTGGCAGCCCTTAAAGTCCTGGTATATTGAGCTTCCTTGTATTGTTTGATTGTAAATATGTACATGGTATTTTAAATAAGGCAATGATGATGGGCTGCCTATTGATTGATTGAGCATTGCTGGGAGGCAGGAGTGGAATTACACATTTGTTGTTTCCACATATCTTGTAGCCGTGATGCTCGATTGAGATTACATTCGTTGTCCTGAGCCATTTTTCTTAAATTTATATTTGTACTAGTAGTAATAATAGCAGCTTTCACATTGCTATACTTATATTCAGGGCAGCCCTTATCGTTTCAGGATTTTGAAGTTTTATATGGATTATAGATTTGTTTGGAGTTTTATACCTTTTCTTCATGCTTTCATAATTTTGGTAGTTTCTTGCAACAACATTATATGCATTTCCACAATACTATGCTCAAGCAACTTATAATAACATATGTTGAGAATTGAAATAAGTTTTTGCACTTTACCATGCAAGTAAAGAATCTTTTTAGACTCGCATGCCTTTCTGTCCCAATTATGCCATGTTTAGAAATGATATGGCATAATATGCATACCCTATCACCTTTGACTTACATAGACTCAATAGAGGATACTTTAATCCAAGGATTAAAATATTGAGTGTCCTGGCTTATATCAACTGATAGGTATTGTATCAGTCTGGAACTTGTATCTTTTTAGGACAGATTTGGGTGTGAATCACCTTGAATCGGCCTAGAATTGGCAATGTACAACTTGATACCAAGATTAAAGGTGTTCCTATAGCTCACCCAGTATGATGTGGTATAGCTCTTGTATTGATAGAGGGTTGGGAAGACCTTTTGTCATGCCCTTCATGGTTCTACTCAAAACTGGAAAAACCCATTTGGTTCCATTTGGTACAGGCTGGTTCGACCCCTGTGCTGTATCAGCACCTTATTGATACAGTATAATATGCTTGATATAGGGCAGTGCATTTCAGAGTGGTGAACTATGATCTAGATCCTCTACCTTTAACATTTGCTGAGGAAAGTGGTACCAACCAGTAGACCATAGTCTTGTTGGCAGTTAGAATGAGGATTGGCTACTTAATCTTAAACTCTAGGATATCTTACTAGTGCTTAGCATGAATGTCCTCTCCATATTGTGCTTCCATGTTTTTAGTTGGATGATTAATAATAAGCTCTTCGCTCGTAAATCTTTAACTGAATAACCATCACCTGCTCAATTTTCAAGATTAGGATTTTTTCATTAATGCTCAGTGGAACCCATCCCAAGATTGCATATATCTGTGAACATTCTCAGGATACATCCAAAAGGTTTTTATGTTGTAACTGGGACTGTCTTAATTATTTCACATGCTGCCCATACTTGTATCACATGCTGCCAATGGTAAGTGATATCCCTCTCGCTATTAACAGTTATGATACTTGTAATTGAGCTATTTTGCAGTGGAAATATATATGATTCTGATGGAAGGTTGATCGATTGAGATAAGTATTGATTTCTTTATGTTTTTGGTTTTTCTTAACTATTGAAGATGATTGCTTTCAGTGGATTGAGTGAGATGAGTATTGATTTTATAATAAGTTCTTATAAAATGTTTCCATCTGTATTTTCAGCTCTTGTAAATGTTTTTCAAGTTTTTCTAACACAGCTTCTTCATGTTGTGTGACGAGGTATGTTCATATGCATTATTTGGGGTGTTTTGCATTGGTTTTGGTGATGATTATGGTCTGCCTGTTGATTGAGCATTGCTGGGTGGCAGGAGTGGAACTTCATATTTGTTGTTTTCCTCTTGTAGCCGTGATTATCAAGTGACAATACTTTTGCTTTCTTGAGCCAAGATTTGTAACTATATATTGTAACAACTACTTAAGGCAGCTGTAAAGTACTTTGTTTATACTGTTGGCAGCCCTTATTGTTTCAGTATGTTGACCATCGTATGTGTTGCCGCCAAGATCGTCGTGGCCCGTAGCTGCTGTCGGCGTCGGATCGCCTCTCGTCTCCTCGGTGGTGTCCTGCTCGTTGGGACCTGCAAAACAAGGGTTAGTGACCCGGGCCGGGAATTCCGGTGGGGGCACTCCGATGGTCAAGTCAGTGACGATCCAGGAAAACAGATCCTCTTGGTCGAGCCCCTCTTGATGGACTCTACACTAGGAATAAAAGTGATGTGTGTAGAGTGAGAGTGGGGGGTGCAAGTGAGTTGGGATAAGTGGTGGCCGAGGTGGATCGGTCCTCTTGTGTGGCCTCCTCTCTCTCGCTTGCTTGGATGCTTGTTGTTTAGCTTGAGTTACCCTTTGCCGAGAGTGTCGAATGTTCTTTTAAGTCTGGGTGTTTGTTGAATGCGTGCCTTGGGATTTTTTCCATACTGTCAAGCACATGCGGTGGCGTTCGATGTCATGGATTTAAACGGAAGCATTCCACAATCGGTGGTTTTTACTATCATTGCTGGTTGCTATCAGAAAATGGACTAGATTTGTGATTTGTAATTTAGAAAATGCTAAATATAATCGTTCCCTCCATCCATGATCTAAACGAATGTAAATGTGGAGTTCGAACGGTGGTCCAATTATTTCTAAGCCCAATCCAGTATATTTGCTTGCCATCTGCGTATTGCATCGATCTCTAACAATAAAATAGATGAATGATCCAACATCACCCGTAATTTTCTTTTCAACTCACTCGTATTTTTCTTTTTAACTCGAGTTGTATGGGCATTTAATAGGAACGAGGTCAGGGATTAAATTTGAACTCGATAAGCTGAATACTAAGGAAACAATAGATCAAGATTTCTTTTTTTTTTCTATTTTTAGAATTGAAGTATCGGGATATGTGAAAAGTACCTAATCCTGAAACATTTTTAGAATTTTTTTCTAAAAAAAAAAGAAAGAAAAAACACTTGTCTCGCCTGGACATTTAAACGAAGCTGATGGGCACGATTATTTCCCTGGGAGGTCATAAAAAAAAAAAACACGCACGCACGCACGCACGCACGCAAACAAGGTAATCCCAAGCCATTTACACCACCGACGGATGTCAGACAAGGCTTCACCGAGCAAAACCTAATGAACGCCTTCTCAAGCTTGGCCCAGCTGAAAGGTTCCAAGGCTTCACCGAGCAAAACCTAATGAACGCCTTCTCAAGCTTGGCCCAGCTGAAAGGTTCCAAGGCTTCACCGAGCAAAACCTAATGAACGCCGCTCTTTAGCTAGGGAGGTTCTCAAGCTTGGCCCAGCTGAAAGGTCGGTCAATCGATGTCCTGCGGTTGGAAAGCACCACAGGAACAGCACAAAGCAAGCAAGCTGAAGAATATCGTCATTAAGAATTATTATTATTATTATTATTTAAAGATTAAATGTACGATGATGATCCAATTTTTTTTTTCTGGAGGAACGATGATGATCCAACTTAGTTAGTAGTTGCAGTGCATTAATTATTCTAAATCGATATCTTATTCAAGCAGCGTTCATGAAAACTAACAAGGTGGAAGGAACGACAAAATTACTGCTACCAGCACGGGTAATCAACCCTTGATCATGGTCCCGGCTCCCTCGTCGGTGAGAATTTCGAGGAGCAGGGAGTGGGGGACGCGGCCGTCGATTATGCTGGCGGTGCGGACCCCCTGGGCGAGCGACCTGACGCAGCAGTTCACCTTGGGGATCATCCCCCCGGCGACCTTCCCCTTCTCCACCATCCTCCTCACCCCGCCGATGTCGATCTCCTTCACCAGGCTCCCCGGGTCGTTCCGCTCCTCCAGGATCCCCGCCACGTCCGTCAGCAGGATCAGCTTCTCCGCCCCCACAGCGGCCGCGATCTCCCCCGCCGCCGTGTCCGCGTTCACGTTGTACCCCTGCCCGCCCTCGTCAGCCGCTACCGAGGCGATCACCGGGATGTGCCCGTCCGCCAGGATGGGCCGCAGGATGCTGGGGTCCACGCTGGCCACCTCGCCCACGAAGCCCAGGGCCGCGGCGTCGGGCGCGGGGCGGGCGGTGAGGAGCCGGGCATCCTTGCCGCACAGGCCCACGGCGGTGGCGCCGGCGACGTTGATGAGGGAGACCAGGGACTTGTTCACCTTGCCGACGAGGACCATCTCGACCACCTCCATGGTAAGGGCGTCCGTGACGCGGAGGCCGTTGTGGAATTGGGGCTGGTGGCCCAGGCGGAGGAGCCACGAGTTGATCTCCGGGCCGCCGCCGTGGACAAGGACGGGGCGGAGGCCGACGCAGGAAAGGAGGACGAGGTCGTTGATGACGGAGGACTGGAGGGCCGGGGACTTCATGGCGGCGCCGCCATACTTGACCACGATCGTCTTCCCGCGGAACCGCTGGATGAAGGGAAGCGACTCCGAGAGGATGTCCACGCGCGTTTGGGCCGGTGTCTGGAGAGGCGGCGCAGCCGCGGTACTGCTGCTGAGCGGGGTGGACTTGAGGGAAGAAAGGAGGCGGGAGACCCTGGCCGATCGGAAGCTGAGACCAGGATTAGGGTTCGAGTTAGGGATCTGGAGGGTCTTCGACGGGAGGAGGGGGCGTTGGTAGTGCGGAGTAGTCGCCCTCGCGGCAAGCATCTTTGCTTCCCGTTAGCAATGCTCTGCTTTGGACCGACCGTCCCTCTGCGTCAACCCTTCCCCAGTGTTTGACCGAATTCCTAATAGAAGGACGTGGGAGGCGGAGGCTTGGAACGACCGTGATCAACGCCGCTCTTGTTTGGGTTATCCTTCGGAGAAGGGATATCGGGGCTGGCAGGTCCGAGGCGTGAGCGCTCTCAACCCGACCGAGTCTCGTGGCTCTTGAGACATGGGCCTCATCCAACAACCGACAAAATCGGGTTTTTAGGAAATTATTGTAGACCCAACTTGAATCTAGGTCATGTATCGCCCGCATCCAATCCAAAATATTTGGCTCCAGGTTGAGACTAAATCAGGTTTGTTGTTTGGATCTATCTAAAAATTAGTAAGTAAAATCTTTTGCATGAATTGTTTAAAGATTAAAGCATGGAAGAGGTAGGTCCCAAAAAGCCTGAATGCATTAGTTTAGTGGATAGTTACCACCACCAACATAATTATGATATCACCAAATAACTAGTAATCACAATAATTATAGTTATCAAATTAAATTTAGACCATGAATATGATAAAGCCTACTCTCTCTCTCTAACACATATATATTGTTGAGGGCACCGCACCTTTTAAGCACCGCCATGAATCTCGTCACCCTCTAGAATAAGGATGCAATGATGATCTAAAAACAAAAAGGAAAAAAAACAAAAAAAAAGAGAAAGGAGGATCTAAAATTGAAAGGGAGGCTTGAAAGGTAGAAATTTTAGAAGGAAGAGAAGAGGTCGGAGGGAGAGAGAGAGAGAGAGAGAGAGAGAGAGAGAGAGAGAGTCGAAGTGTTGTTGCTTGATGATCTGAGTGCATTAATGTACAAGCCTACTGTTTGAAGTACATTAATGCACAACCCAACTGCAAAATCATCAACGAAGAAGTTGAGGATAGGGAGGGGATTATAGAGAGATTAGTATGTCAATAATCATGGAGGAGACCAACATCATTGCATGGTTGAGCCGAGGTGAAAGGAGGACATGAGGATGCTAAATTTAAGAAGGTTTGGATGGTAGCCAAGTAGAGATCAAATCATGGATGAGGCCGACAACACCAAATGGCTGGTTCAACGCGAGAGGAAGATGTGAGGATTTAGGAGGATAACTTGGACAAGAGTTTTAAGATTAGGAATAGGGAAAGTTGGAAGAGGATTAGGGTCTTGCAGGTTGTTGAACATGGAGGGGTTTAATTATTTTTTTGAAATGTGCGTTGACTCAGGTTTGGTTCGTTAAGTTCTATCTAGGCCCAAGTAGTTTACGAATTAAGTCATATCAAGTCTGATCGAAATGTATACAACCCATTCCCAACCCACTATCTTCATGAATGGGCCCAACTAGGCCCCACAAGTCTTCATGAATGGGCCGGACTGGGTTATAAGCTAATATGATCCATTTTGTAGCCCTAAGAAAGAAGAGGTAGGTGATGACATAAGGTGATTCTATTGTGATTCACCACGAGATGCTATTGGTACGACCTAATAAATTTGTTATCATGAGTGAAAGCGGACAAGATAATATGTATATGTATCCATCTAAATATTTTATTTTTTTTAAGACATCTATTATATACAACTAAAATAATTACTATTTGAATTTAATGATAGTTAAAGTATCAATTTTTTTTAACCCTTTTTTTTACTAAAACTTATAACATTTATATAATAATAAAATACAAGATAAAAATTAATTAATATAAATTTTTATTGAAAATAGTTATAACTCATTTTAGCTGAAGCAAAGCAACCAAACAAATGGCCCATGCCCCCATCATATATCTAACTTTCATCTTGGGAAGAGGGGATATCTGCTTATATTTCATATGGCTGATATATTTTGTTCCACTTGTATTATGTCTTCTACTTTGAAAATGCTTGCATTCTTGGATCTTTTGGATTATCTTAATATAGTTTCGGCTTCTCCATTTACCCCCAAAAAAATAAAATTATTTTTTATAATATAACTTATTTTTACTTTATATTTAAGATTAAAAAAATAATGTCATATAATCCATGCATTGCATGGGTACAAATCTAGTTGATACAAATTTGAGTATCCGACTAATATCCTTATTTCTATTTATATCTATCAAAGAAAAATATATACATATATAGATGCATAACTATCTAACCATGTTTGGTTCTATTTTATAATTTTTATTTAATCTCATGTGACACATAAATTTTTAGAAAAAAATAAATGAATATATTAACATATTATTAAATTAATTTATCTATTATTTTGTTAAAATGGTTAAGCTCATACTTCTATTGCATTCATTTACAAATATATATAATACACCAAAAACTCATGATCGTGGGAAACAAATAAATGGGGGACAAAATTTCATGATTGTGGAAAGTAGATAAGGAAAGGCAAAATCCCATAATTGATTCCCGACCAAAAATGGGATTGAAGAAATGAAAGGGAATCAAAGAGTGGCCCAGCAACATTTGATGATTCAAGACAAATAGTCAGTCGACAAAATGACTCTACAGCAACTAGATCAGAGGGATCAGATAGAAGGATGTGACAAATCGATGGAAAGGACTATCTCTATACTAGTTGTAAGCGAGGATCCAACAAAGGTTATGCAGATCAGAAATATGCTGAATGAAGAAATGAAGTCAAAGCTGATTGACTTCTTATAAAGCAGCGTCGATGTTTTTGCATGGTCGGTTAATGATATGTTAAAAATTCTCCCAGAAGTCATCACTCACCAATTGAAGGTGGATTCAGAATGTAGGCCAGTTCAATAGAATAAGAGAAATTTCGTTCTTGGAAGATAAAAGGTCATTGATGAAGAAGTAACCAAGCTTCTTGATGCAGGATTCATAAGAGAGATTCATTACCCGGATTGGCTTGTCAATGTGATAATGATAAAGAAGGCTAATGGTAAATAAAGAATTTGTATTGATTATACTGACCTCAATAAAGCTGTCCGAAGGATAGTTTTTGTTTACTGAAGATAGATCAGCTAGTTGACGTCACTACTAAGGCTGCAAATGGGTCGGGTCGATCCGTGACCCAACCCGACCCAACCCGATTAGATCCGATCCAGACCCATTTAAAAGATCCATGGATCTGGATCGGATTTAAAAATTAGATCCATTCATTTTTTTGGATCGGGTCTGGATTTATTGAATTCAAACCCGACTTGATCTATAAAAGTTTTTGGATTAATTTAGATCTTCAGATATATGACTCGATCCAATCCAACCCGACCTGAACCCATATATAGGACCCG
Organism: Areca catechu; assembly: GCA_021397845.1. Lineage (NCBI taxonomy): Eukaryota > Viridiplantae > Streptophyta > Magnoliopsida > Arecales > Arecaceae > Areca > Areca catechu. The sequence goes on along the minus strand of CM038049.1, from coordinate 860,195 downwards.
AATCTTTTTTAAATATATTATTTATAATATATTGGATAAACGGTTAAACACTCAATAGTAAATTGTAATGGGTTACGGGCCTAATGGCTACTGCTTACTGGGTTTCTGGCTTGGGCCAAACCTACGCCCATTCAGGCCCACCGCCCACCTTGACTCCGCGTTAGATGGTAAGACTTAAGAGGCGCCGAGCTTCTGCCTTCTGTTCTGCCCTTCTCGATTCATTTCAACCCTAATCCCATTTTCTACTCGGCCACTCCGCCTCCACATCTCCCTTAGTCTCCCTCCCTCCTCCGGTCCTCCCATCGCCGGATCTCCCCTTTCATCCGATTGATCTCAGTCCGGTAGTAGGTGAAAAGAACTCCTTCTCAAGGCTCGGTGCTCGGTGAGAAGAACTTCGATGACGAAACCCTACAAAAGAAAGCCCCAAAGCGTTCACCATTCGATCAGGTGAGTTCTCCTTCCGATCTTTTTTCCATAATTTTTTAGCCCCCATGATTTCTTTTTCCAGAGGTTTTACTCCTCAAATTCCGAGTTTCAGGGTTTTGTCCATTATTCTCCATCACGGGAGCAATAGAAGGCCTTCTTCTCGGGGAAAAAGTGAAGGTAGGAACGGAGGCAAAGGTTCCAAATTCTAAATTTTTTCTTCTCTTTCCAAATCTTTTGACCAAAGAGGGAAACATATTATATTAGATCATTGCAGAGAGCATGCCAACAATGGTTCATGAATTTCAAAGTTCATGCCTGCAATGTTATGCTTTAATTTTCTATTTAAAAAAAAGGCATCATGCTTTCTCCCAACAAAAGCAAAATGTTCGTATTAGAAATAGGAAAAAAGTACTTAAGATGAGAATAAGGAGTGCCAGCCCCTTGACTTACTACATGTTAGGTATGGTCGCATGGAAACATATTAGATTATATCACATGAGAATGGTCACCTTGTACTTAGTTTGTATTGAAGTAAGAAGAAGTTTGGGATATATTTGATTAGGATTTAGGAGTTAGATTCTAAAATAAGAATGGGAATGTAAATAAATGGCTTCTACTTTAGCTGTTTAATTTGAAGAGTCCAGAGTCTTATTTCCATTTCAGAGAAGAATGGAAAAGTCATACTTTTCTAAAAAATAAAAACCAGTTCTGACTTTTCTACCAAATTCTTCAATTTTATTTAAAAGAATTGATTTCCTAAAAATATTTTCTGTTTGGATTTATTCATTATTTTGGATTTTTTTTCTGTATGATCTCTGTTGTTACAGTGTTTGTTTATATTTTATTAATGCTATGAGAGTCATAGGATAACTTCTTGTACTCATCTGGCCATCTTCTATTTGAGACTAAATAAGGAATTGAAAATTACATCTTGGCAAATTATAAAGTGCACCAAAAAATCATTCTTGTACTGTCTAAGTTGATTAAGAAACACATTATAACCTTTGTGAATGTGAAAACTTTCTTGGATAAATTGTTTAGATTATGTTATCCTTTGATCAAATTATGCACATTAATTCATGAATAGTCACAATGTTGAGATATGAGAGTTTTTATAACATAGTATTAGTACATGTGTGCATGCACTAATGCACATATATTTGAACAATGGAGCAATTGTCTGCATCTACTCATGAAAGTTTCCTTTATGACTTCCTTTATAGTGTAGAAAATTAGAAATAGAGTCGATGTACTTAAAAAATAAAAATACAATGAAGTGGAAAGTATGTTAAGAAGATGATTTTAAATGATAAAATTGGATGAAATAGATGGAAAATATAGTCCTAAATTCTAATGCTCGGATGAAATAGATGAAAAAGATGATTTAATGTTTGCAGGCTGCAATCATTTTTTATAATTTTATAATTTATAGATTTATTTGAATTTATATTTCTATCTTATTTAGTTGTAATTAATGCTTATATTTTTTATTTAATTTGATATGAAATAGGTTTATGTCCGTGATGGATAGTAATGAAAATACAGTAGAAGTTTCAAGTGCACTGGGTTGTAGTAGTTCGCAGCTGGTAGAGCCTTCTAATACAGATAGCTCTAAGTTAAGCAAGAAAAGGAGATCAGAGATATGGAATCATTATTCTAAGATAGAAAATCAAAAAGATAAAGCTAAATGCAATTATTGTCATGCAGTTTTTTCAGTTGATCCTAAAAATGGGACAAGTCATCTTCACAAACATACAAAAAATTGTAAGTCAAAAAAAAGTCTTGATAAGAGACAGAAATAATTAATTGGTAATGTAACATCCAAAGATAGTGTTGCATTAAATGAGTTAGCTCCCAATTCATTTGATAAAGAGAAAAGCCGTGAAGACCTTGCAAGGATGATAATTCTACAAGAGATGCCATTTACAACAGTTGAACATCCAGCTTTTCGGATATTTGTTAGAAATCTTAGACTTGAATTTTATGTTATTTCAAGGACAAAAGGGAGAAAAGAAGACTGCATGAGTTGTTTAATGCAAACTGTGGAAGAATTAGCTTAACATCTGACATGCGGACATCAAATCAAATATTGGGATACATGTGTCTCACTGCACATTACATCACTAATGATTGGGAACTTAAAAAGCATATTATCAATTTTAAGATGGTGCCTTCACCACATACAAGCTTAGTCATTAGTGATTGTATTGCAAACTGCATTTCATCTTGGAATATTGAAAGAAGGTTAGGTTCAATCATCCTTGATAATTTGTCAACAAATACAGTTGTGGCTACGGACCTTCAAAGGTAATTTAGAAGAGACTTACTTTTGGATGGTAGTTTTTTTCATGTGTGTTGTTGCGCGCACACATCTTAATTTGATTGTGAAGGATGGCTTGAAGGCAGTGGAAGGTGCTATTGTTAGAATTCAGGAGGCTGTTAAATTTATAAAGTCATCTCAAGCAAGATTGGAAACATTTATGGGAATTGTTAGACAATTAAGAATGAATAGTAAGAAAAGGATATGCATAGATGTACCTACTCGTTGGAATCTACATATCTCATGTTAAATGATGCTATACAATTCAAGGATGTGTTTGTACGACTTGAGGCTCGGGATCCTAATTTTGAAAATGCCCCAACCGAGGAAGATTGGTCTCAAGGTACCATTATTTGCAACTTTTTAAAGGTTTTCCATCATATAACTGAATTATTTTCACAAACAAAAAGCACAACTTCAAATTTATTTTTCTATGAAATCTGGAGAATACAAATGCTTCTCATTCAAGAATCTCGAAGCTCAAATGTAGTTGTGATGATGATGGCCTTAAAAATGCAAGAAATATTTGATAAGTATTGGAAAGATTGCTCTCACATTCTTGTCATAGGGGTTATTGTTGATCCAAGACATAAGATGAAGCTTATTAAGTATTGCTTTCAGAAAATCTATAATAACGGTGATCGTGCTTCAATTGAGATCAATAAGGTACATGATGTTATTCAAAGTCTTTATGATCATTATACAATTTTATATGGTGCATATGGCTCTCATATTCAAGCGGAGGAGATGGGGTCTACATCTCAAGGTCAGAGGAGATGAGAGTTTTTCATGCAAGATTATGAAGAATTTATCCAAGAAGAAGAAGTTGCGCAACCATCTAAGTCAGAATTAGAGATCTATTTAGAAGAGAAGGTACTTTATGATCTTTAATTTATATATATGCATTAAAATATAGCTCAATTTTGGTTGTAAAATAACTTGCAATATATTTTATTTTTTAAACAGGTTTGTCCTTTAGGGGATCAAAATTTTGACATTCTAGACTATTGGAGAATTAATGAATCAAAATATCCAATATTGTCTAGGATGGTACGTGATATATTAGCAATTCCAGTGTCTACCGTTGCATCTAAGTCTGCCTTCAGCACTACCGGAAGGGTTTTGGATGATTTTCGTAGCAGTCTATCTCCTGATAGGGTTGAGGCACTAATATGCACCCAAGATTGGCTTCGAGATACCTTGCCTCATCTTGCAGGTTTAATTTTTAGAACATTCATAAATTTTATTATATACCAGACTACCAGAGCATTCTAGAGTTTATAATTTTTTTATTTTTTTATATGTAGATGGCCCACATTCTCATATGAACTACAAGATTGAAGATTATGAAATGGCTATTGTTATTGATATTGATGGTTAGTTTATCTTGATAATAATATTTTTTTTATTATATTTACATTATTTACTTTTATATTATCGTTATTGATATCGAGGACTCTTTTGCAGTTACCTTGCTTTTTGCATTGCCACTACGGTTTATATTTGGTTTTTATGATGCTAGGAGAAAAGCATATGGTAAGCTCCTCTCCCTCGAGATGCCACCATGCTCTTTTGCTCCATCTACAAATTTAGATGTAACTCTAGAACGATCAATTGCAGTTTCTGAATTTTTCATGATGCCACCATGCTATTTTGCATGACTACTTATCCAAAGACACTAAGACAGAGAGCTCTTTGTTGCTTTGCCTCGTCATAATTTATACATACAAATTACAATGCTTTTTTTAACATTTTTTTAACCCACAACAATGTCGGAGCTCTGGTGTAATCATCGTAGAACATTAATTATGATGCCTTTAGCCCAGTCTTAGAACACGATCGTTGGATGTATTTCACCACAAAGTTAGCAAGGAGGTAATAACACCATGTGTCAGCTTCTAGTACCCATAATCTTATCATTGTTCAGTTCATGCAAACTTTTCTTAAACTTCTGAGAAACACTTCAGAAATTTAGTAAAGTTTTCAGCCTCTATTCGAGCCTTCTCTGTAAGCGCCGCTTAACGATCAGGTTCCTGGCACTTGCACTTAGCGATCCCAAGATTTTGACCCATATTGCTCAACTAATTGACCTTCACATCGATCATGTGCACATGCTGTGAATAGAAGGCAAAGTGTGGCTCAGAAACACTACCTACAGAGCTTCCTTGTATGCCTCCTACTGTAAAATCCAATTAAACTGCTTCATTCAACTTTCCACTGTCTTATGAAATCTAAGCTTCTCTCCTAAGTGGGCCATTTTAAGTCTTAGATGCACATGACCTTAGCATCGTATTTGGCCTTTCATCAAATTTATTTTCAAAATAAGAATTCATGTATCTCCAGAAGTTTAATCAAACATTAAACCGAGGTGCAAGCATTCTAATGATTGTTCGAGGAATATCTCTTAGATCCTATATATGCATGGTGCATGCAATATAGAATTACAACATTTAACACATCTTTGAGCCTTCCTGCAGCTTTTTATTTGTTCATGCTAAAATTTAATTCTTTTTTTATATCCTTTAAAGAGAGTCTAAACATTTTCCTTGCAATGCAGCCCAGAAATTGGTGCTTGCGACGGTGGAGAAGGAGCTAGCTTGGGTGGGTGCCTAATCACGCATTTAATTACCTTAAATATTTCTTTCAGTTTGTCTAGGCAGTGAAGCATGACTGGAAATTGAGTGAGAAGCATAGCTTCTGCTTTGAAACAATTTGGGATGTAGGTGTATATTTGGGTATGGAGAAATATTTTAAAGTCAGCTATTATTGTTATTTATTGACTTTGTGATCTTTCCAATAGTTCAACACGATGTGCTTTTCTAAAGTTTTGTTGGCCATGGAATTAAACTTGTAGCATGATTATCACAAGTCATGACCTAACTAAATGTTATGTGGTTTAGAGACGCATGGCTTAATCTTGAAGCCCAACATATAGAAGTTTCAATTCTAATATTACTTGACGGCTAAAACTTTCATTGGAAACATTGGATATGATGTTTAGCTTTTGCTCAATTATTTATTTAAGTGTCATTAGCATTGCTACATCAGCCTTCGTGACACTAACAGGTACGCATTCAATGTGCTGTTTTGATACTCATATCTGCTGTAGATGGTTGTATATGCTTCTATGTATAGGGTTTGATCTGTATTGTGGCTTGGCAAAGCGCCTGTACGAGTACAAACACAGCAGAGAAGCCAGCAAATAGATTAGGAAGTTGGCATGCATTGTGTTTTACTGTTTCCATTATTAATTCAAGTAAAATTTTATGAATGGAACCATGACTCGACCCGACCCGAACCAGACCCGTATATTATGGATTGGGGTTGGGTTATATATGGACCTGACCCGACCCGACCCGATTTTTAATTGGATTGGATTTGGATCCAATATCAAGACCCGATCAAGAAACCGGGTCAGGTTGGGATCAAGCATAACCCAGTCCGACCCGACCCATTTGTAGCCCTAGCCACTACTGGATACAAGCTCTTAAGCTTCATATGGATGCCTTCTCGAACTATAATCAAATCCGAATGGATCTTAGGGATGAGGAAAAGATGGCCTTCATAACTGAGAAAGGATTATATTGTTATAAAGTGATGCCGTTTAGCTTGAAAAATGCTGGAGCAACATATCAGCAGTTAGTCAATAGAATCTTTGAAAAGTAACTAGAAAGAATCATAGAAGCATACGTCGATGATATGATAGTAAAAAGCATCCAAGCAACTGACCACATCAGGGATCTAAAAGAAGCCTTCAGTGTATTACGAAGATATCGGATAAAGTTGAATCCGATCAAGTGTGTCTTTGGAATAATCTCAGGAAAGTTTTTTAGTTTTCTTGTTACTAATCAAGGGATAGAAGCCAACCTCGAGAAAATCCAAGCAATCATTGACATGAGACATCCATCAAACAAGGAGATACAATAGCTAACTAGGCAAATTGCTTCATTAAACCGATTCATCTCTCGGTCGGTAGAAAGATGCCTCTCTTTTTTTAAAGCTCTACGACAAGTAAGAAGCTTCGAGTGGTCAAAAAGTTACCAACGGGCCTTTGAGGAGCTGCAAAAATATTTAATTAATCTATCATTACTTTCAAAACTTGAAGAAGGGGAGGTTTTATATTTCTATCATTTCGCTTCAAATAAGGCTGTCAGCTCGGTGCTTGTCAAGAAGGAGTCTAACAATATTAGTTAGCCAATATACTATACTAGCAAGGTGCTGCATGATAACGAAGTGAGAAACCCCAAGGCATAGAAGCTAATTTATGCTTTAATAATAGTAGTGAAGTGCCTGAGACCTTATTTCTAGTCCTATTCAATCGTTGTATTAATGGATCAGTTGTAAAAAGCTAACATCCGATGCCCTAACACATCAGGAAGGATAGCTAAATAGACCATCAAATTAGAAGAGTTTGACATCACATACCAGCCATGGCCGGCGATGAAGGCACAGGTACTGGCTGATTTTATTGCTGAATGCACCTGAGATGATGAAGCAGATCATGAAATGATTGATGAAAGATCTAAGGAAGATCCCCATCCTACATGGATACTTCACGTAGACGGAGCATCTAATTCCTCTGGTTGTGGTATAGGATTGATATTAGCTAATCCTGAAGGAGATATTGTTGAGTATGCTCTTCACTTCTCTTTCCAGGCATTGAATAATCAGGTAGAATATGAAGTCCTTCTAGCGGGACTTAGAATAGCCAAAGAACTGGATATTTGGAAGATAAGGGTCTTCTTAGATTCCCAATTGGTTGTGAATCAAGTCAAGGAAGAATTTGAAGCCCGCGATGCTGCCATGATAAAATACTTAGAAAAGGTACGGAATTTTATTTCTGAATTCAATTTCTTTGAGATATCTCGTGTTCCATGAACTGAGAACTCTCGAGCTAATGCACTTTCTTGACTGGCTACCATAACTCCTGACTTCCTTGGTCAGACATTCATCGAGTACTTTTAAGTTCCCAGTATTATGGATGAGAGCTTGAAAATATACCAAGTGGAGCAAGAGCCTTGCTGTATGGATCCGATTATCACATATTTGAATGTAAGAAAATTGCCAAAAACACTGCTGAAGCCAAATGGATGTGGTGGATAGCTTCGTAGTATGTCACCTTTGAAGGTATTCTTTATAAGAGATCCTTTACACAACCTTTGTTAAAATACTTAGGACCCTCAGATGCCGAGTACGCCCTAAGAGAAGTTCATGAAGGTATATGCGGTGATCATCAGGGGGCAAATCTTTAGCTTATAAAATTATATGCCAAGGATACTATTGGTTAACCATCCAGAAAGATACTGCCGATTTTGTGAGAAGATGTGATCAGTATTAGAGGTATTCCAATATCCAAAGATGCCCAGCAAGTCAGCTGATTCAGCTAATCATCCTTTGGCCATTTGCCTGGTGGGAAATGGAGATCCTTGGCCCTTTCCCTCCAACTTCTAGTCAGAAAAAATTTATAATCATAGTCATCGATTACTTTACTAAATGGATCGAACCTGAACCTTTAGCCCATATCACTAAAGGAGAAGTTGAGAGCTTCGTTAGAAACTCTATAATCTATCGATTCAAAATTTTCTATGCAATCATCATCGATAATGGAAGGTAGTTTGACAATCAGAAGTTCAAAGATTTGTGTGTCCAATACCATTCTTTTCATAAGCTGACCTCTGTCGGACACCCTCAATTAAATGATAAAGCCGAGGTAACGAATCGGATAATTCTTCATGGCCTGAAAACTAGGCTAAATAAAATGAAAGGATTGTGGGCTGAAGAATTAAATTCATTTCTATGGATGTATCGGACTACTCCCCGACGATGCGGGATAGACTCTGATCAATATTTATTCTAGGAGATCAGACCGTTGGTCGTTAAGAAATGATCCTAGGCTAGGTGAACCAATCCCAAGTTATTCAAATAATAAAACAAGCAATTTTTTTGTCAATCCCAAATAAATAAATCAATTTTAAGCCAAATAAATCCCATGCTTTGAGATCTGTGTTATATTCTGATATGCTTGGTGGGTGATCGCTTTGGAATCCATGTAGCTTTAATAAGCATGCAGAACTTGAAATTGGCAAGAGGGAGGGGGATTGCTTTCACGTTCGTGCGATCCCTCCTCTTCTTCTTCGCGGATTGAAACCAGGGAACAGGGGACTTGCGGGGAAGCTTCCGGTAGGCTTTGTCGGCAACAGTGATGAGAACGATGGCAACATGGGGAAGAAGATGGCCGGCATGAACAGGGTTCTGGCAACTGGCGGCAGAGGGAGGAACTTGGTGGATATGGTGATGGTGATGGCGATTGCGGGGCATCGGCCTCTGGTTTCGGTGCCTTCTTTGCCGGCTCCTGCTGGGGCTTTGCTGGCTCTGGTTTTGGGAAGTCCCTCTCCATCTCATTGGTGGACGCCCTCATCTTCACATTGAGTAGGACACCGAGCACCTGCATCATCCTCTGATCTGAGAGATACAAGTTGATGTTGTTAAGGTTTTTCTGCACGTCTTGGATCATCCTGACGAAATCCAGCTACTGGAGGTACCCCCTGGTGGTCGGCTCCGTGATCAGCTTGGTCCATAGATCTGGCCCCTGGAAAATCTTGACAAAGGGCGAGGCCCCCGGTGGCTTGGCGCGGCTGCGAGCAGCTGCTGCACGGGCGTCGGCGAGGCTGAACTTGAGGACCTCGTTGGAGGGATCAAGCCCGAGGCCCCTCTCATAGGCGGCCACAGCGAGGGCGATGGCACGATCATCGGGTTGGTGGCAGGGGGCAGGGAGGATGGGATGGCTCCGGTTGGTGATCGTCGATTTGCCGACGGGGGTGGCGAGGAGGACGGGAAACGAAAATCTTGGGTGGAGGGGTTTTCCGTTCGCTGGTGTGGCTTGCTCACGGACGGAAGAGGGTAGGCACGAAGATGGATTTTCACGGGAAACATGGGATGGAGATGTTGAGGGAATCAGGTGGCTCAGTGCTGTGGAGGCTCTCCGGTGTTTGGCAGAAGTGAGATCTGGAAGATTGATGGTTCGGTGTTTGTTTTGAGGTGTGAAGGAAAAGGAAACAGAGAGAAGAAAGGAGAAATAACGTAGATGACGAAGAAAGACAGAATGAAAATTTAGGAAGAAAAAAGAAAAAATGATGGTTGGGTTACCTACCCAGGTTTCAATGCTCACTCTTAACAGAGCGACCATGTAGGGCATCAACACCCTCCTTAACCAGGAGTGATGCACCATCTTCTTAACCAGGAGTTTCTATTTTTCTCTTCTTAAATATTCGTCATCTGGTTTTATTTGATCGATAAAACAATAAATAGGCTACTTTGAGATATCCGATATCCTAATATCTCAACCTTAATCCTAATACATTCAAACTATTAAAGTAAATTAGTCCAACTAAATCCTAAAAATAACTTTCAAACAATCGAGATAAATCCTAAAAAAATATTCTAATATCCCAATCACTTGTACACCCATAAAAAAATTACATTATCTTCATTTGGCTGTGCTCAGGGATTCATGCTACTCCGGGATCCATGCTGCTCCAAGATATGTGCTACATCAACTGAGGCTTCAGGGTTTGGACTGGGCTGGCTTCAGGTTCTGGGCTGGTCGATGTCCCCATCATTCCCTTGAGGTAGGAAGAACTCGACTCTGTCGAGTTAAGCTTCAGTAATCTTCTGACTCCAGGATGCACGTGATTTGCAGATTGAAATTTTTTTTATATACAAATAGTGCAATTAAAATGAAAATGACTAACCTAACCCTTCCTCTGATACCAAAAAATTGATGTGGAACAGACCTCGATCAATATTTATTTTATGAGATCGGACCGTTGGTCGTTAAGAAATGATCATAGGCTAGGTGAACCAATCCCAAGTTATTCAAATAAAAAAACAAGCAATTTTTTTGTCAATCCCAAATAAATAAATCAATTTTAAGCCAAATAAATCCCATGCTTTGAGATCTGTGTTATATTCTGATCTGCCTGGTCGGTGACCGCTTTGGAATCCATGCAGCTCTAATAAGTGTGCAAAACTTGAAATCGACAAGAGGGAGGGGGATTGCTTTCATGTTCATGCGATCTCTCGTCTTCTTCTTCATGGATTGAAACCAGGGAACATGGGACTTGTGGGGAGGCTTCCGACGGGCTTCGTCGGCAACAGCGATAAGAACGACAGCAACATGGGGAAGAGGATGGCCGGCATGAACGGGGTTCTAGCAACTGGCAGTAGAGGGAGGAACTTGGTGGTACTGGCAATGGTGATGGCGGTTGCTGGGCGTCGGCCTCTGGTTCCAGTGCCTTCTTTGCTGGCTCTTGCTGGGGCTTTGCTGGCTCTGGTTCCGGGAAGTCCCTCTCCATCTCATTGGTGGACGCCCTCATCTTCACATCGAGTAGGACACCGAGCACCTGCATCAACCTTTGATCTAAGAGATACAAGTTGATGTTGTTAAAGGTTTTTCTGCACGTCTTGGATCATCCTGATGAAATCCGGCTATTGGAGGTAGCCCCTGGTGGTCGGATCTGTGGTCAGCTTGGCCCACTGATCCGGCCCCTAGAAAATCTTGCCAAAGGGCGAGGCCCCTGGTGGCTTGGCGCGGTTGCGAGCAAGTGCTGCCCGGGCATCGGCGAGGCTGGACTTGAGGACCTCGTTGGAGGGATCAAGCCCGAGGCCCCTCTGTAAGTGGCCATAGCGAGGGCGATGGCACGATCGTCGGGTTGGTGGCAGGGAGCAGGAATGTTAGGATGGCTCTGGTCGGTGATCGTTGATTTGTCGGTAGGGGTGGAGAGGAGGATGGGGAATGAAGATCTTGGGCGGAGGGGTTTTGTTTTCGCTGGTGCGGCTTGCTTATGGACGGAAGAGGGTATGTGCGGAGATGGGATTTTCATGGGAAACAGGGGATGAAGATATTGAGGTAATTGAGTGGCTCGGCATCGTGGAGGCTCTCCGGTGTTTGGCGGAAGCGAGATCCGGATGATTGATGGTTCGGTGTTTGTTTTGAGGTTTGAAGGAAAAGGAAATAGAGAGAAGAAAGGGAAAATAATGTAGATGACGAAGAAAAATAGAATGGAAATTTAGGAAGAAAAAATAAAAAATGATGGTTGGGTTACCCACCTAGGCTTCAACGCCCATTTTTAACCAGAGCGACCATGTAGGGCATCAGCACCCTCCTTAACCAGGGGTGATGCACCCTCTCCTTAACCAGGAGTTTCCATTTTTCTCTTCTCAAATATTCATCGTCTGGTTTTATTTGATCGATAAAACAATAAATAGGCTACTTTAAGATATCCGATATCCTGATACCTCAACCTTAATCCTAATACATTCAAACTATTAAAATAAACTATTCCAACTAAATCCTAAAAACAACTTTCAAACAATTGAGATAAATCCTAAAAAAATATCCTAATATCCCAATCCCTCATACACCCATAAAAAATCTACATTATCTTCATTTGGATGTGCTCTGAGATTCGTACTGCTCCGGGATCCATGCTGCTCCGGGATATGTGCTGCATCGATTGAGGCTTGAGGGTTCTGACTAGGCTAGGCTTCAGGTTCTGGGCTAGGCTAGGCTTCAGGTTCTGGGCTGGCTTCTGGGCTGGGCTGGTCGATGTCCCCATCACCCGATCTACTACTAGAGAATCACCATTCAACCTAATATTCAGAAGCGAAGCAGTGATACCAGTGGAAGTCACTCTCCGATCTAGGAGGATGGACCACTTCAAGGAACTAAAAAATTCAGAACAAAGAAAAGTCGATCTGGACCTGCTTGAAGGTGCAAGACTCCAAGCCCAACGAAGAATGGCCATGTGCTGATAGAAGGTCACCCAGTATTATAATTCATAGGTGAAAGCCAGGGTCTTTCAAGTTGGAGACTTGGTTCTGTGAAGATCTGAAGTTTCCAAACCAATATAATAGGAAAAGCTTGCACCTAATTGGGAGGGACCTTATCGGGTCGCTGAAGTAGTACGATCCAAAACTTAACGGATCGAAAGCCTGGATGGGTACCAGATTGCTCAACCATAGAATGTAGAAAATTTATGCAAATATTATCAATGAAAAGCTTCTTTTTTTGTATCTTCTTTTCAGAGGAAACATTCTGTTATGAATAAAAAGTTGGTTTAATCCACCAACTCAAACCCGACGAAACAAGGGTTGGCCTAAATAACTATCCCAATCGGTATACTTAACATGGAGTTAGTTTGATCCGCTAACTCAATCGGTATCTTCGATAGATAGTCGGTCCAGCCCATTGATTCACACCCGATAAAGTAAGGGTTGGTCTAATCAATCGACTCAATCGGTGTATCTAACCAAACGAAGAAGTTGGTATATTTAGCCAACTCAACTGGTGTACTCAACAAAGCTACCAAGGGCTTAATACCAAAGTCTGTCTACATATTACTTTAGACATCGACTTCAGTAGAACTTCATTGCTAATCCATCGAAGAGCAGGTACTTAGCAAAAAATGACATCATAGGAAAAGCACTTAAAGTGTAATGTCGAAGAACTGGTACTTAGAAATTTTTTTCGTATACACACAAGAGCAAAGAAAGCATCCAAGAAGTTCAAAGGCGGAGAAGACATTTGGAAAAAGAAGTCTTTCATTCATATTTCAAAAGTTGGTACATTTACATGTATCGTTCAAAAACAAAAAGAAGATGAAAGTTACAATTGTTCTTGGCCCTCAACAACATTTCCTTCTAGATGATCCTCAGCTTGGTCAGCTACCTTCGAAAGGTCGACGACTTTGGGTTCTTCGATCGCTTGTTGGTCATCATCATCATCTTCTTCCTCTATAGCAAGATGACCCCCGAGAAATCTAAGTCAGGATAAAGCTTGGCGACTTTATCTAGACAATTTTTAAAGCCCGTTTGGTAGCTCACTATCCCTGCCTCAATTATCTCATCATCAAAGAGATCAGACTTCTTGTACTCTTCAACGGCCTGGTGGACCTTCTCTTATGCTTACTAGATTCTCTCTTCTGCCAGGGCCGTCTTTTCTTAGCCTCCACCTTTTGGGCCATAGCCTCATCAAATTTTTGTAAGGTTTCTTTAATCAGTACTTTCGACAAGTGAAGCTTCTTCTTCTTCTTCAATTTGGCTCCAGCTCAGCCATTTTAACTTGGGATGTCTTCAACTATTTCTCTAACGAAAGGCTGGTGGCGACATTTTGTTCCAGTTTATTTTGGAGGGCTTGCTTGAGCTCCTCGACCACTTCCTTTTCTACTTTTGCTAACTCTAGTTGATCTCGAAGACTTCATCTCAAATCGGTGAATCCAGCGATGCTTTCTTCAATTAGAGAGATTTCATGGATAAACTGCAATATAATAACAACAAGTCAGTAATGTCCATTATATTATTATGTTCAATGAGATATATTACCTTAAGAAGGCTCAGGTACATGGATGGAACAATGTCATCCAATCGCCAAGTCTTGGTACCTTCCAGTCCTTCAGGAGGATGACGGCCTTTAGCAACCATTGGGCTAATTCGAGGTTGTCCAACCCCGTTTCATTAGCATAGATGTTGAAATCCATGAACTGATCTTCTTCGAGCTGATGGCCCTCCTGGACTCTGCCTCCACCTGAGGAGCCTTGCCTTTGTCTGACTGGTAAGGATGGGACGAAGAAGTGCCGACATCTGAAGATGCAATCGGCTGTTCCAAAGGTTGCACGACTAGGGCAACTCTTGGGCAGAGTTCCATCAGGGGGATGTCGTTGTCATCGGATGTGGTTCTCACCATGATCGATGTATTCCCCCTAGCTGGAGCCTCTAGGGGAGTAGCGGTCATCTTGACCCTCTTTATGCCTTCCGACTCTGCAGGAGGAGCTATTGATTATCTCTTCCTGACCACTTGATGGAGTTTTCTAGCATTAGATTTCATTTTTGCATCCGCAAGAAAGCAAGACATTAGGTAGTTACCAAAAAGTAAAAGGAAGAAAAAATAATAAAGTAATTGTTTGACAGTATATACCTAAAGAGGGAGACATGCTAATCTGAGCGAGGTAGAAACTCTACTCACTTAGCAATTCCTTCATTGGAGGAACTTCAACTCCTAAAAGCATTTCGTAGTCCTCCTTGTCGGCTACTAAGACCTTCTTCCCATTGTTTAGGGTTAGACGGGGCTCCCTCCACTCGGTCCTGAAGTCCCATGGATGGATAGAAGCAAGGAAAAAGAAGCAGGGCTTCCATCCATGAATGATCGACAGAAGCCCTGAGATAAATCTACGATCGGGATGGGAGCCGATGACCCATCACCCTCGTCATGGAAGTCCTTCTTCAAGATGAAGAAAGAGTAAAATAAAGAAGTCCTAGGCTCTATCTGAAGGTCATAACAGAGGACTAGAAAAGCACAGATGATCTGAATACTATTCAGAGTCAACTATGCAGGAACTATATAGTACAAGTTGAAGATTTGAACAAAAAAAGGATGGAGTGAAAAATGAAGACCTGCCTTCAGGTGGTCTTCTTATACTACTATACTTCTGGCAGGAGACCTATCTAATCTCTCTCCAAAATGAGGGACTATTGTAATAAAATCCTACAGAATTTTGTAATAATTTTGTAGGACAGTAACCCTAGACTCACTAAGGTTGCTCCTAATGGACTCAAGCCCGGGTTCTTCTCTATAAGGACCCCTTCCCCTCGGAAGACTGGGACTACCGGAAGACTTATCTCCTTCCCTACCAGTTGAAGGCCTACTGATGGTGAGAACTCCTAAGGATCTAACCATGGTAAGCGGGGGAAGGGGATCTCACCTGAGAGGAGGAAGGACTCGAAAGAAGAAGGAAAGATGGAGACGAAGGATTCCCTAAGGCTGCTGGAACCTAAGAATGGCGTAAAGCTCTGGCCTCAAGGGGAAAGAACCCTTTGTTACCCAGAAATGGAGCCCAAGAGGGGGGGTGAATTGGGTCTTTTAAAAAATTGAAGCAATAATGTGAGGATCTAGTGGTGTTTGTGAGTAATAAATTCAATGTACTAGATTAAATGCAGCGAAAAGCAATAAATGGATTACAATAAACAAAGAGCAAGAAAGAGAGAAGGCAATCACATACAAACACAAAGTTTATAGTGGTTCGGTACAAACCTAGCACCTACATCCACTCCCCAAGCCATCCTTGGAAATTCTACTATAATCTAACCAAGATTACATCCGACTTGTTTTTCAAAAGGCTCACAAGTCAAAACCTATATTGGTTTTATCACCTAGGTTCACCAACAAACTTTTACACTTGTTTTGTCTTCGGGCTCACAAGTTAACCCTAGTTAGTTTTATCCCCTTGGCTCACCAACAAACCACAACAACCTTCTTTCAAGACATCCTTGAAAACAAGGTCAAATCACAAGATAAAAGTAAATATACAATTTCAAAAATAAGGCAAACTCTCTTCAAGAGTAGAATAGAGGCTTTGAAGCTCAAGTTGATGCTTTGTCTTGTCTCCTCCTTGGAATATTCTTCAAACTCCTCTTTTGAAATGATGTAAGGATGGGCTTGTAAGCTTTTTCAGGGAATCAAACTTTAAAAGGCTCTTGAAGTGAAGTTCTTGAGAGAATCTTGGCTTTTTGACTTTCAATGGACTTCAATACACTTCAATGCCTTTAGAATGAAGTTGGTGAAGCTTAAATACTGATAAAAACTTTCAAAAAATGGTTTGTGACCGTTTGAGCATCGACTCTAGCCATTGGGAGCTTGAAAAGATATTCTGTAAGTCAAAAAAATAGATCCGTTAGGGCTATCAGAACCCGAGTGTCGACACTTGGCTGTCAGGTGTCGATACTTGAAAAAGTGTCGACATTTTATTCACAGGTATCGACACTTGACACAAAAACACTCCAATGGCCATGTTCTGGATTTTCAAAAAGTCTCAGGCCTTAAGTCGACACTTGGGAACTTAAGTGTCGACATTTGAGTTTCAGGTGTCGACACATGAATCCTAGATGTCGATACTTGGCATGCCAAGGAGTTTTTCTGCGTGCCAAATGCTGAAGTGTCGATACTTGACTTCCCAGGTGTCAACACTTGGTTCTGAAAAATTCATAATCAAGTACAAATAAAGTCCAAAACACAAGCATCAATTTTGAAACTTAAATGGAACATAAATAACCAATAATTGAACATATAAAAGCCCTTTTTGCATAAAGAATATATCTTGAATTACGAAAAATGCTCAGTGCCATGGCGTGCCATGATACTTAAATTTTCGAGAATTTGAGGTGCTTGCTTTCTGAAAACTCATAACTGAAAGTAAACATTAGTATACAATATGTACTCAAGATTTTGGTATTTATCAAAATCACTAGGAGAGCCAACAATCTTTCCCTTTTTGATGATGACAAAACCTTGAGTAAATCAACATTAATTTTCAAATTTCAGATATGATATTTCATGAATATGATTGTAAGTTCATATAAGCCACAATTTGCATAGTTAGGAAGAATAAGTCTCCCCCTTAATTAGACAATTATAATCAGAACAAGCAATATGTAATTCTGGGTATCAGATCAAATTGGAAAATTGCAAACACAAACAATTAATATGCCATACTCCCCCTTTTTGTCAATCATTAGAAAATGGATTAACTCCCCCTCAAAACAAGCATGGAGAAAAAAAGTAACGGAGTAATGGAGATAAAATTTAATCACAGCTCAACTTATCAGAGCTCAAGAGCATTAAACTACGATTCCAAAGTTAAAATTATCAGGTATCAGAGCCAAAAAAAATGATAAGAGTATCATATTAATTCAAGCTTATCAATCATAGTGAGACAATCAAGAAAACAATGTAAGTATCAAAGAGTCATACATATATATGTGATATGAAGTTTTCAGTTACAAAATTTGCTGACTCATCAACAATACTAAAACATACAATGATACCAAGATACATCAACAGTCAAGATATAACAAACATCATAAATCATCTATGAGGCTAGTCCTCATCAAATGGAATCTCAAGAGTCAGAGGAGCACTAATCCTAGATCTAGTAGCTAAAGCCTTGGGAGGTCCCTGGGCTAAAGCCCGGCGACTCCTAGTGCAGCCAGAAGGTCCTAGAACGGGTACAACCCTAGATGATCTAGTAGAAGGGGGTGAAAGAAGATCAGCAGGTGTGATAAAGTCTGGCATGGAATCAACCAAGTCAGCTGGTGGAAGATCTGCAGGGGTAGCTAGAGGATCACGACTGACAACCTCATATATGTCAGTGCCATCATCACTATCACTGTCATTATCTCTGTCAATAATATCAGTGGCTTTGTCCTGACTCCCCTCAGCATGGTCACTACCATCACCAGTACCATCACCACCACCATCATGTCCATCATCATGACCGTCATGACCATCATGCCTATCATCACCGCCATCATCATCTGCTGGTGAAGCTACAGGGCCTGCAAAAGATCTGAAAAGCTCCTCCATACGTGCAAACCCAGTCTCCACCAATCGCCGCAGCTCAGTGAGCTCAGAAGTAGTGTGGGCTCTAAGGCCCTCTAGCTCGATTCGCATCTGAGTCTACCGAACTCCAAGACCAATAAGCTCACCTCGAACCTCCGTGAACTGCTGACGAGAATACTTCTCAAAAGATAAACTAGACGATGAAGGAGGAGGTGCCGAAGGAGTAGCAGAAGGTGTCACTAGCTCTGCCACAAATGCTGGAATGTCCTGAGGAGGTGTGCTAGCTGGCTCAAATGGCCCAGCCTCAGCCTCTCGTATCTCATCCTCCTCATCTGGCTCCTAGCCAGACTCCCTTCATACCCATCGGCCTGCTACCAGTCTGTAACTCATGCGATGAGTGACCTCTCATCGTACACATCCGTGTGCAAGATCTCCTTAGGGATCTCCTCCTCCAAGGATACTCCACACGCTCTAAAGAGTCAGGTCAACCCCATACCATATGGCAGATAATGATGCTTCTGGGTTGTAGCGTCATGCATCTGTACAAGCATCAAGGATGGCAAATCAATTTGTCTCCTCTATATCAGGCTGGTCATCACCATCAACTCTCTCTCTGTAATAAAATCGAATCTCCTTGTCTTTGGTAAAAGAATGCATGCGGTGATGTAGTGTAACAGGTGCATCTTCAATGATAACTGGTTCGCGTGACTACCGTCACACTACGAACATCCTCCCGCTTGAGGATACATCTGAACGCAGCCTCTCTATCCTCTATAGCAAATACACTGACTCCTCGATGGGGGATCTCCCAGACCTTGCTCAACAACTCCTCTGTCAAAGATATCTGAACTCCACGCACAGTAGTGGTCCAAAGAAGTCATCGACAATCCATGGCACCGTAAAACTCCCTCACAAGATCAGGGTAGTACTTCTCCTGCATAGTGAAGAAGGATACTAGACCTGCATCTGTGAGTACCTGACATATAGGAAAATGGTGCCGATCAAAGAATGCAAGGTCGACTCTCCTCCCGGAAGCCACTGCCTTCCTTGCCATCCTCTCTACAGGGGAAAAAATTGGTGCCGCTGAACTGCTAGCCTGCCCAGTGTCCTGTCTAGCCTTGGATCTCCTCTCTGCACCCTGACTAGGTCTCTCCCTAACTGCAAGTCTTTTCCTTGGACCCATCACAGCAACTGACCAAGAAGGGTTGAAGAAGTGTAAACTAGAGGGACATATTTAACTAGGCTGAGAACTAGATAGGCTGAAGGAAACTTATGCTTTCTAAACTAGGGATTCTAGTTTTAAAATATGCTAACATAAGTTTTGAAAAACTGGGACTAAAAACGAATTTAGGTTTGTAAAAATTTTTAATACGAAGGATCAGGGGTAAAATACTCTTAATAGTTTGAAAAGTGGACAGGTTACAAAATACATTTAGGTCAAAGGACGTTAATCCAAAATGTATAAAGTACTTTTAGGTTTCGAAAGTCATATACAAATTGTAGAAAATACAATTCATAAGACTTAGAGAACCAAGTTTTAGCTAAACAAGTGGGATTTGGGTTAAAACAAATTAGGGTTTTGGATTAAGCAATAAAGTAGTGAAAATGAGGATTAAATGACATGAAAACATCACTAATATTCTTCCCAAAATAGTAAAAATGCTATAAATAGATTAGAAAAATTAATTTTAGATGAAAATCAAAAACATTTTCGGCCAAAAATTCAATCCAACAGTGATTTTTGAGAAACTGACGGAATGAGTTGAAAAATTGGCCAAAAATCGTGGGAAATCCAAGAAAAATACCTTTAATCAAGATTCCCTAAAAATGGAGTCTTAGAAACCCATCAAAACTCGTGAAAATCCGATTAAAATACTTAAAAAGTTCGGAAAAACCTAAACCTAGGGTTTCACGGTTTGGAAATAGCAAAAATGAGAGGAAAAACTACCTGTTTTTGTTGAGAAAAATGGAAAAAGGGATGATTTGGAAGTTGGTGGAGCTTGGGGGATCACTGGAGCTTGAGAGAGACGGGGGGAAAATGAGACAAAAAATCATTCGGTTTGCCCTAAAAAATAAAAAAATCTCACGAGTGTCGACACTTGGGATTTGTCAAGTGTCGACACTTGGTCAGGTGTCGACACTTCGCAAAATACAAGTGTCGACATTTGGCCAAGAAAATTTCAAAAAAAATCAAAAAATTCTCAAAAAATTTAAGGAAGTTTTTAAGTGCTTTTGGGTCTAAACGCAAGTGATTTTTGAGTAAAATACCTTGGGTAAGATGAAGTTTGAGAGAGTTCTAGGAGAATGGATCAATGATACCTAACTCTTTTCTAATCATGCAAAATCTCTTTTCACTCAAAGGTTTGGTAAACACATCAGCTAATTGGTCATCAGTACACATAATTTCAAGTTTCACATTAGAATTTTGTACATGATCTCTTATAAAATGATGTCTTACTTCAATGTGTTTACTTCTTGAATGTTGCACAAGATTCTTAGTTAGATTGATTGCACTAGTATTGTCACATCTTATGGGTGTCTTAATTAGTTTAATGCCAAAATCTTCGAGTTGTTGTTTGATCCAAAGGATTTTAGCTCAACATCTTCCAGCTGCTATATATTCAGCTTCCACTGTAGATAGAGCAACTGAATTCTATTTCTTGCTGCTCCAAGAGATCAAATTTACTCCAAGAAACTGACAGGTTTCATTAGTACTTTTACGATCAAGTTTGCACCCAGCAAAGTCAGCATCAGAATAAGCAATCAATTTAAATAAAGAATCTCCAGAGTACCACAAACCAATTTCAATTGAGCCAGATAGATATCTAAGTATGCATTTAACAGCCAAAATATGAGACTCTTTAGGATTAGACTGATATCTAGCACACATACATACACTAAACATGATATCTAGCCTACTGACAGTAAGATATAGTAATGAACCGATCATGCCACGATATAATTTTTGATCAATAGATTTACTTGATTCATCATTGTCAAGTCTACAAGAAGAGCTCATAGGGGTACCTAAAGGCTTGGTGTTCTCCATCCCAAACTTCTTGAGTATTTCTTTTGTGTACTTTGCTTGGTTGATGAAGATTTTCTCTTTAGTTTGCTTTATTTGGAGTCCGAGAAAGAAATTCAATTCTCCTATCATGCTCATCTCGAACTCACCCTGCATTAACTTTGCAAATTCTTGACAAAGAGATTCGTTAGTAGAACCAAATATGATATCATCTACATAGATTTGCACTACTAAGAGATCATTATTCTTTTTCTTCAAAAATAAAGTTTTGTCTACATTACCTCTAGAAAGTTATTTTTGAGCAGGAAAGAACTTAAACGATCATACCAAGCTCTAGGAGTTTGTTTCAAACCATACAAAGCTTTATGAAGTTTGAAAACATGATTTGGAAATTCAGAATTTTCAAAACTAGGCAGTTGTTCAACATAAACCTCTTTTTCAATAAAACCATTTAAAAAGACACTTTTAACATCCATTTGAAATAATTTAAAATTCATAAAGCAAGCAAAAGCCAACAATAGCCTAATTACCTTAAGTCTAGCCACAGGAGCAAAGGTTTCATCAAAATCGATCCCTTCCTCCTGATTATATCCTTTGGCAACTAGTCTAGCCTTATTTCTTGTAACAATATCATTTTCATCAAGTTTATTTCTGAAAACCCATTTTGTGCCAATAATTGAAGTATTTGAAGGCCTATCTACTAATGTCCAAACATTGTTCCTTTTGAATTGGTTAAGTTCATTTTGTATAGCATTTATCCAATTATTATCATTTTCAGCTTCCTCAATAGTTTTAGGTTCAATTTGGGAAATAAATGCTAAATAATCATAAATATTTCTAAGGGATGATCGAGTACTTACACCTTTAGATGGATTACCAATAATTAGTTCTTTTGGGTATCCATGAACATACCTCCATTCATTTGGTAGTGGATCAACAGTAGATGTGTTTTCATCACCTTGTACTTGATCTCCTTCGGTATTTTGATCATCGTCTTGTTCCTTGATAGGCTCTTCATTTGTGTTCATTTTTTTAGTTCTTTTAGTACCTATTTCATCAGAATGCACATCTTCTTTTCTAGAAGATTTCAGGTCAGACTCATCAAATACTATATGTATGGATTCTTCAATAATAAGTGTTCTTCTTTGAAGATCCTGTATGCCTTACTAGATGTAGAGTAGCCTAGAAAGATACTCTCATCTGACTTGGCATCAAATTTACTCAAATTGTCTTTACCATTGTTTAAGATGAAACAACGGCATCCAAAAATATGAAAAAAATGAATTGAAGGTTTTCTACCCTTCCAAAGCTCATATGGTGTTTTCATTAAAATTGGTCGGATTAAAACTCGATTTAAAATATAGCATGTAGTATTTATGTCTTCCGTCCAAAAATATCTAGGTAGGTCATTTTCACAAAGCATGGTGCATGCCATTTTTTCAAGAGTTCTATTTTTCCTTTCTACCACCCCATTTTGTTGAGGTGTCCTAGGTGCTGAAAAATTATGATGAATGTCATTTTCAATACAAAATTTATCAAAATTAGCATTTCCAAATTCGGTTCCATGATCACTTCTCAAGGATATGATTGAAACACCTTTTTCATTTGAAACACGTTTATAAAATCTAATGGATTCTGAAAACGTTTCATCTGTGTGCTAAGAACATAACCCATGTAAATCATGAGAAATATCTACAATAACTAGACCGTACTTCTTACCTCCCAAACTAGATGTTCTAGTTGGCCCAAAGAGGTCCATGTGAAGCAACTCTAAGGGTCTAGATGTAGAGATTACTTCTTTTGGTTTGAAAGAGGATTTGGTTTGTTTTCCAAGCTGACATGCACTGCAAATCTTGTCTTTTTCAAAACTCAGTTTTGGCAAATCTTTTATCAAATTCTTTTTGCTAAGTTTTGAAATTAAATGCATACTAGCATGCCCTAGTCTACGATGCTAAAGCCAACTAGTTTCATTGATCTTGGCTTCCATTGCCACTAGGCATTGACCATTTTGAACAGGAAGATCATCAAGATCAACCATATAAATATTGCCATGCCTATGACCAATGAACTTGATGCCATTGTCATCTAAACTAGAAACAATGCACATAGAAGATTCGAAAACAACTTTAAAATTCTTGTCGCAAAATTGACTAATTCTAAGCAAGTTATGTTTCAAACCATCAACATATAAGACATTATCAATGTAAGTAGAGGAGGTGATATGGACTTTACTAATATCGACAATTTTGCCCTTTCCATTATCACCAAATGTCACATTGCCACCATTTTGATACTCGAGTGATGAGAACTGCTTCACATCTCCGGTAATATACCTTGAGCAACCGCTCATCATGATCTGCTATCAGACAGAAGTTTGCAACTTCTTGATGTTCTTCCTCAGAGCTGGAGTCTTCGCTGTCACTCCAGGTTGCCATCATAGCCTTCTTTCTTAATTTTCTTCTACTTTTCTTAAGTAAGGGGCAGTCTACCTTGAAGTGGCCCAGTTTTTACATTCGAAGCACGTGGGCTGCTCCTTGTCCTTCTCTTTATCTTTCTCTTTACTTGGTTCACCTTTCAGGGATTTCTTTTTGAAGTTGAACTTCTTCTTCCTCATGAACCTTCTGAATTTTCTTGCCAATAAAGCCATCTCATCTTCTTCATCATCTTCTTCAGAGTCATCGCTTGATTCTTCTTTTGCAGTGGATTTGAAAGCGATTACTTTCTTCTTTTTATCAACTTCCACATTCTTTTGCTTAAGGGAGAGCTCATAAGTCATCAGTGAGCCCAATAATTGCTCAAGTGGAAGAGTGTTGACATCCTTGTCTTCTTCAATAACTGTCATCTTTGCATCCCAAGAAGCCGGTAGAGACCTGAGAAGTTTGTTTACAAGTTCACCATTAGAGACAATTTTTCCTAGGCTTCTCATGCCATTCACAATATTTGTGAACCTAGTATACATCTCACTAATAGACTCAGTAGGTTCCATTTTAAACATTTCGTAAGTATGAATGAGCATGTTAACCTTAGTTGTTTTCACTTGGTGGTACCCTCATGGGTAATCTCAAGTGTGTCCCAAATCTCCTTAGCAAAGAGATAATTAGATATTCTATTGAATTCACTTGGATCAAGAGAGCAATACAATAAATTCATAGCCTTAGCATTAAGCTCTATTTGCTTAATGTCATTCTTATCCCAATCATCTTCCATTTTTAAAGTGAGAATGCCATTAACCATCATAGTAGACTGATGAGGACCTTTTATGATTGTCCTTCAAAGATTATAATCCAATGCTTGAATGAATATGCGCATGCGAGTTTTCCAATAAGTGTAATTTATGCCATTAAAAAATGAGGGAAGATTTGAAGCTTGACCTTCAACAACACCCATTCTCATTACGGCTACCATGATCTTTTACTCAAGATCCTTGGACCTATAAGAGAGTACCAGAGCTCTGATACCATTTGTTGCCCAGAAATGGAGCCCAAAAAGGGGGTGAATTGGGTCTTTTAAAAAATTGAAGCAATAATGTGAGGATCTAGTGGTGTTTGTGAGTAATAAATTCAATGTACTAGATTAAATGCAGCGGAAAGTAATAAATGGATTGCAATAAACAAAGAGCAAAAAAGGGAGAAGGCAATCATGCACAAATACAAAGTTTATAGTGGTTCGGTGCAAACTTAGCACCTACATCCACTCCCCAAGCCATCCTTGAGAATTCCACTATATTCCAACCAAGATTACAGCCGACTTATTTTTCAAAAGGCTCACAAGTCAAAACCTATGTTGGTTTTATCACCTAGGTTCACCAACAAACCTTTACACTTATTTTGTCTTCGAGCTCACAAGTTAACCCTAGTTGGTTTTATCTCCTTGGCTCACCAACAAACCACAACAACCTTCTTTCAAGACATCCTTAAAAGCAAGGTCAAATCACAAGATAAATGCAGATATACAATTTCAAAAATAAGACAAACTCTCTTCAAGAATAGAATAGAGACTTTGAAGCTCAAGTTGATGCTTTGTCGTCTCATCCTTGGAATATTCTTCAAACTCCTTTTTTGGAATGATGTAAGGATGGGCTTGTAAGCTTTTTCAAGGAATCAAACTTTAAAAGGCTCTTGAAGTGAAGTTCTTGAGAGAATCTTGGATTTTTGGCTTTCAATGGATTTCAATACACTTCAATACCTTTAGAATGAAGTTGGTGAAGCTTAAATATAGATAAAAACTTTCAAAAAATAGTTTGTAACCATTTGAGCACGAATCTAGCCGTTGGAAGCTTGAAAAGATATTTTTGCAAGTAAAAAAAATAGATCCGTTAAAGCTGTCAGAACTCGAGTGTCGACACTTGGCTATCAGGTGTCGACACTTGACTTCCAGGTGTCGACACTTGAACTTTCAAGTATCGACACTTGATTCACAGGTGTCGACACTTGACACAAAAATCTCCAATGACCATGTTCTGGATTTTCAAAAAGTCTCAGGCCTTGAGTCGACACTTGGAAACTTAAGTATCGATACTTGAGTTTCAGGTATCGATACTTGAATCCTGGGTGTCGACACTTGGCATGCCAAGGAGTTTTTCTGCGTGCCAAATGCTGAAAAATTCATAATCAAGTGCAAATAAAGCCCAAAACACAAGCATCAATTTTGAAACTTAAATGAAACATAAATAACCAATAATTGAATACATAAAAGCCCTTTTTGCATGAAGAATATTTTTTGATTATGAAAATTGCTCCGTGCCATGGCGTGCCATGATACTTAAATTTTCGAGAATTTGAGATGCTTGCTTCCTGAAAACTCATAACTAAAAGTAAACATTAGTATACAATATGTACTCAAGATTTTGGTATTTATCAAAATCATTAGAAGAGCCAACACCCTTTATATAGGCGACCACAATGGCCATGATTTCTTCCTCGAATAGTGTAAGTGCTTCTGATCATGCCACGTATAAGGTATTGGGAATTGTGTCCCAAAGCCAATCATTTAGGCTGTAAACGGTTGTGCTATCTTATATTTTATATATGAATTCTTTAATAAATAAAAGTTATTTTTGGCTGTTCATCATATTTGCATTTTCTTGAAATAAACTTTTGTATGATGGAGTCCTTAGAACTACATTGTTTGATATAGAGAGGATATATCAAGTAGTTCTTAAACTGGTTCACAACCAAATGATACATTGTTATAGGATGACGATGTATCAAGTATAGGTTGTTGTATGTCACATTTGTTGGTTGTCCTCTTAACCAAGGAGTGTGAAGACACTGGTGTGACATGCAAGTGAAATGTGTGACATTTCACTGAATGTGACCATCTGCGGTGCTCCCTTCTGTCGAAGAGACCTCTCACCTCTAAGGTATTACACCCTCCTCGATACTTGGAGGGCTAGGATGGATCTCAAAGGCCACGAGGGGATAGAGAAGATAAAATGGGAAGGGAGATAACTGGGCATGACCTCACATTATGTCTTGGGTTGGGCCTCACACCCTTTCCTCATGGAGGTAGAAGAATCACCCTTCTCTAAACAAAAATTTCATTACTCAATTATTGTTACAAGAAGGATTGGAGCCTATTTTATAGACACCAAGCCATTTTTTTTTTTGAAATTCAAATAATTACAAAGTGAGGGGAGAAAATGGTGGGCATTTCCATAAAGAGCGGCGGCATTTATGAAGGAAAATGTGGACCCATTCAAATTTGAATTCAAATTTGAATTCAAATTCCTCCCTATTATGAGATCTGTGCAGATTATTCCTGCTCTGAGATTCATGCAGGAAACTCCATGTGATCGTGGAACAGGGGGCATGGCGGACGGATGGGGAAGAGCGGCTCCAGGGTGGCTTTGCCGGCTTCAATGCTGGGGTAGGCGGCGGCACGGCCGAGATGGCAGACATGGCGAAGACGGTGGCAGGGAGGGAGGCGGCCATGGGGTGGATGGGGGCGGATGCTCTGTGATTGAACAAAATTATTCCCACTCTTGATGCTCACATGCCTGGTTCCATGGGAAGGGACCGTGAACCATCAACTCACATTGCCTTGTCCATGGGAAGGAGTGAACCCATCCGCTTCTCTTACCTTGACTTTGGAAGGGACGGTGAACCATGGGCTAGTTTTTTTTCTTGTGAAGGATCCTACAGTCGGTCGCCGGAGGCACGGCAGATCGGACGGTTGGAATGGCCGGGCAGCGGTAGACGGCAGCACGGGGGAGAGGGGTGCGTGGGCGCAACCACAGGGGTGGATGGCCATGGGAGGAGCTGCAGGGGCGCACGGCCGTGGGTGGTTCCGTGGGATTTGTCGGCGTTCCCACGAGGAGATCGATGCCGAGGGGGAGGTGGATGGCTGTTGGGGTCGCCGGTGGTCGGGCGTGGCAGATCCAAGTCGAACGGGAAGAAAAAATGAAGAAAAATAGAGTTTCTCGGAGGTTTTGGGAGGTTGAAGATGACTGGAATAGCAGAGGGATAAAATGGGGATAAGTTTGGAATAAAGATAGAATAATATGAATACATGGAATAGCTGGGATAAAAACTTAAACTAAAATAAAAAAATCTGAAAAAAGAAAAGGAAAACTCGGATGGGTTTTGATGTCCCCATCATTTCCCTGAGATGGGGAAAACTCGACTCCGTCGAGTCAGGCTCGCTCCATTTTTTTTCTCTCTCTCTTTTTTTCTCTTTCTTTTTTTTTCTATCTTCTTTTTTTCTCTGATCCTAATCTTCTCCTGCTCTAATACCAAGATGATGAGGGACAGTTATGAGATGATGCAATTCATATCAAATCAGTAATAAGCAAATGAATAATGAAGTAAATAAACGTAGCAATTCAAGTAATGAAATAGGAATTTAAAGATAGGAATCTAAATATTAAACTTAACTAGAAACGAGACCGATCAAAGAAATTAAGAGGACCTTCGTGGTTAAGAAATCACTCAGATTAGGGTTTAGTATTCTAATAATTGTAGATCTGAAAAAATATCAAAGAGGGTTATCCGGCAATTAATAGTTGTTATGACTTTAGCACTGGGAACACTCAAAGAAGAACATCTGGGATGACAAGGAGATTCCTTAGATTGCAGGGTTTTTTGTATCCGGTTCCTTGGCACGGGAGACCTTCTTCTTCGGAGTCTGGAAATCCGGGGATCTTGCAACAAAAGAAAGATGTAGGGGAAGGTTAAAGGGAAAGGTTGAGATGGAGAAGTGATGGAAAAAGTGAAAGGAAGCTCGGAGTAGTCTTGTTGAATATCTTCTTTGGCTTCAATTGGATGACGACTCTCGGCAGGAACTTGGGAGAACTCCTTGGATGATTGATTTCATCAAAGAGGTGGAAGAGATGTGGACTCTTGAAAGCTCCTTGTGTTGGCCGAATAGACTAAGAGGGAGGGGGGGAGATAGGTTTGAAGAGGGAAGTTGGAAAAAGAAGAGCACTCTAGGCCTCACGCCCACCCTCTCACAGGGGACCAAGCATTCAAGCAAGAAAATTTTCTTTCAAGAAAACTCTTATCTTATTCATTTAATTTTCAGCATTCTTACAAGAAGGTTTGGATCCTTTATTTTATAGACTTCCAAGCCTTTTGAAATTCAACATTTGAATTACACCTAAATGAAGGAGAGAATGATGGACGATTTCTTGATGAGAGGCACTGAATGTGGAGGAGAATGAGGCTTCATTTGAATTTTGAAATCTTTATTCCCTTGGCGACCATCAAAGGTGAGGTGTTTAGGTGATGTGGCGAAGTGGAGTGATGACGTGGCCTCCAAGTTGGTGATCCTATGGTCCATGCGCCCACTTTTCTTATTTGGACTTGATGTGCTTGAAATCAGAGTGGACTTGTTGTGCTGAAACTAGATTAGACTCGGACTGAACTACTCTTGACTCAATTGCAACAATATTGCAGGATTCAGACTCTTAATCTTCCATTTATAAGGAGTCTAGCTTTATCTGTACTGGTTGAAGTCTCTTCTTGAGCCTGGTGCCCACACCAATTTTTTCCGGGTGGGAGAAACTCGACCCTGTCGAGTATGGATTGGCCTGATTGTGATATTTTTCTAGAAGGTCCGGGTCAATTTGCTGCAGATCCTCTTGGGTAATCCAGGAGTCCTCGAAATTTGGTCGACCTTGCCAATGAACCAGATAGCGTTGATAACCCTTATTTCTAGTGGTGATCACCTGGTCATCCCAGATGAGCGACTCTTATCATTTGGGGAGGCGTGCTGGTCTTGGTATAGATATGTGAGGCTTTGTAGGCTTGAGAAGTTTCGATAGGTTGGTGAACCTTCTTCTTCTGGGCGGTTCAAGAGGTTGGTGAAGGAGCACAGTGCCTCAGGTGGGGCACTCCTTCTTGATTGGTATAAAAAGTGATCTGGGAGGCTTTAATATAACCTCCCCTCTGCGGGCGGTGCGTTACAGGGCCTATAGCAGGTTTGGTAGGGATGGTGATTTTACGCGTCGGGGCTGCCATCTAGATCTCTTCCGTGCCTGCACTTTGAAAAGCATACCTAGGATGGTGTCAGATGGGCCATGGTATATGGATCGAGATGAGGCAGATGAAGGCTCCTCGTGCACAAGGTCCGAGATGCGCGGCACGAGGCATGCAGAGTCTCTCCACGCGCGCGGATAGGGGCGCGGCACTCAGAGTCCCTCTACGTGCGCGGATCAAGGCGCAGCATGCAGAGTCTCTCCATGCGCGCGGAACCTCACTGAAGCAGGGCACTGGGAGCGCCGAGGTCATGCCGGACTGGGCAGAGGCGAGCCGGACTGGGCGCCATGTATGCCAGGCGTGCCGGACTGGGCGTGTTGAACTGGGCACGCTGGCATGCCGAACTGGAGCTAAACAGTGCCACGCCTCTGCGAGTGTGGCCGGACAGAACGGAGGTGCGTCGGATGAAGTTGAGTGTGCCAGACCAGATGGAGTCGCCGGCAAATCTGGATGCGGTCGTGCCGAATTGGGAGCCACCGTGGCGAGGTCGCGCCGGACTTGGGGCGGACCGGAGCTGAACCAGGCGCGGGCACGTCAGGTGCGGTCAGACTGGACGGAGGCGCATCGGACGGAGCCGGGTGTGCTGGACCGGACCGGACGGAGGCGCGGGTTGATCTGAACGGAGCCGAAGTAGACCAGGCACGGGCAGAGGCGAAGAGCAGGCATCCCACGGGCGGACTGAGTGCCGAAGCGGGTGAAGCCAAGGTGCGGGCCTCCCGCGGGCGGACTGGATGCCGAAGAGGGCGGAGCAGAGGGTGGCCTCCCACGGGCGGACCTGGGTTGGAGCATGCGGAGTGAGCAAGGCGTGCGGGCTTGCCGAGCTAGACTGGAGTTGTGCCGGACTGGTGCGGGTTTGCACTGGATTGGGTGGAGGCGAGGCGCCCTGGCGCGGGCGTGCCACGGGTGTGACCCTGGCGCGGACTTGCCGCGGGCGAGACCTTGGTGCGGGCTTGCCCTGGGGGAGACGTGCCGCGGGTGTGACCCTGGCCCGGGCTTGGCGGAGAGATCTGGGTGCATGCACCTCCCAAGCATGCGAACCGAGGATGGG
Organism: Areca catechu; assembly: GCA_021397845.1. Classification (NCBI taxonomy): domain Eukaryota; kingdom Viridiplantae; phylum Streptophyta; class Magnoliopsida; order Arecales; family Arecaceae; genus Areca; species Areca catechu. The sequence continues at coordinate 829,508 of CM038049.1, read as the reverse complement.
CATACCGCGGATGAGGTACCAAGGTGCATGGTCGAGGTGGAGCCGAGGTGTCGAGGTGCATGGCTGAGGTGGGGCCGAGGTACCGAGCTGAACTGAACTACCACGAAGCTGGACTTCGCGCATGACCGAAGTGAGGTGCCGACCTTGCCGCCATAGGGGCCGATCGCCTATTAGAACAAGTGGACCCGTCGTCTTCTTTTGATGGGAGGCTTGGAGATACCAGTAAAGCATGTGGCCACGTCAGTCATTAAGATGGATGCTGTGTCAGGATCGAATGGATTTTTATACTATTGTAACACCAACGATTCCAGACAGGCCAGAATCAATTGGCAACAACTTATGGTTATACGTGGGGTAAAGTTAATCAACCCCGTCCTAACCATAGGTGGGTGAGCCTAACTATACACTAGCACGGCAACTATAAATACTGGTAAGAGGGGATACTCAAGGTACTCTATGCAAGCCTGGAAAAGTGAATACATTCACCATCTCTCTTTTTTTTCAGAAATTCTCCATTCTGTTGCTGGAACCTCCCTCTCTAACTTAGGCATCGAAGTGTCCCCCATCAAAAAAAATCCGGTCAAGGACCTATTTTGTAGATATCCAGAAAAGTGAATCGACAATCCAGCGACTCTGTCCGAACGATAAAAATTTCACATCAACAATATATATATAGAGAGAGCTGCAAGAGATATGGAAGGACAGGCTGCACAAAGACCACATGCTTCAATGGAGGTTGGAAAGCGGCCATCCATTCCCCCACTCTGAAGAATTTGTTCCCCTTGGGGCCCAACGGTCAGCTTGGTGTCCGGCAAAAGCATTATATGCTTGTTATGGTGGGGAAAGATAATTAAGTGGTCTAAGCGAAGTATGGGATCATATAAAACTTTGTTAGAGAGAGAATTTTACAGCTCATATTTGCACAAAGTCCGATCGAGGTTTCCCACAAGAAAGAATCTTAGGCTGTTTTGTTCTTCAAATCGATAACAGACGGGAATAAAGTAGAGAATTTCATGGGAATTATTGACATGAAAATATTCTCTGAATTATTATTTTTCTGGAATTCCTTTACTATTGTATCAGCCAACAAATTCACCAAATATTTAGTACTGAATAGTTTGATAGGTCTTTTCAATAATTCAAAATTTCTGTGCATGCTATATATCTATCTCATAGACACAAGATGGCCAATTTATCAAGCATCGACATCGATCACAAGGTTGTCGTACATACTGATATCATTTTGTCTTTGTTACATTATTCTCTTATCAAACAAATTAAGTACAGGCAAACTGTTATATATGAGGAATTGATTTTTTTGAATAATTTATTTTCTCAAAAAAAAAACTTTTTAAAAAAACATATAAATATATCACGAATTTTTTTTTTTTTTTTTTTTTACATGTTACTCTTGAATTGCTTGCATGCATGAAAGACTTGCATGTCATGAAGTAATGGATGCCATTTCTGCGGTGACATCATGCTATTCATAATTAATGCCGGTCTCCTTGGCGACATTAATTAAACTATTCTCTTCGGCTTCTTCGAAGAAAAGGCACTAACATATAGATCATCCTTAACAGCTTCACAATTGTTATTAAATTATTGATGGTATATATTTGTGTTGTTATTCTTCCTGGTGTTTGCTTTTCTTTTTTTCTTTTTTTGTATGGCTTCTTTGAAAGTTTACCAAAACAAATTTCTTTCTTTTTTCTAGAAAGATTCTTAGGCGCTTCATATTTTATTCCGTAAAACAATCATTTAGTTAGTGCTCTTCACAAGCTTCAAATCGGTGGGAGAATAAGTAAATGGATGGGAATAAAGGAGAGTAATCCACCATTTTTACAGGCATATGCCTCCCAGCATGTGGAAGCATACCTGTCATTCTCCTCCGTCAGCTATGAATTATTAAAGTCTGTCTCCTCGAGTCCACATTTCTTTATCCATGGTGACACGTTATTAAATTACCATAGTGTTTATGAAATATTAAAAATTAGATCAGCATTCACAAAATGTACTCGATGAATTAATACTTCGTATTGTCATTCCTTTTAGTTCTAATTACAATCTGCCGGAGTCCATTAGCCGAGACCATGCCTTTCGTTCTTCTTTGAAATCTTGCAATCATCTCACAATTAGTATGTCACGTCCTGAATTTAGCATCGAAATCGACTACGCGATCGGTCGTATAAATCTTAGATTTTATCTTAGAGATCATGCAAGGCCTAGGTACACAAAAATCATTTATCTCAAAAAAAAATCTCATTCATCATCAAGTCCGAGTATCTCCACAACTCTATGAAAAAAAAAGTACGGTTGTGAGCTTTACAGCCAAGTAAAGTTTCCAAACAATCACCAGTAATAATATGTATATTCTTGGAAATAGCAAAAACGTACTAGAATATCACATCATGCAGTCAAACAATTCAACATCATATATGACAAAACCTATTATCAAATCATGTTTTTCTCTTTATACTTTCAATTTAATTATCCTTCTTCTTTAGGATTATGGATTAGCCATGGTCATGCTCTAGCCCATGACTAGCAGCATCATTGTCCATGCTTATAATTGGCAATATTTGTCACGATTTCGTCTGTGACCAGCAATGTCATTGTCCATGCATGTGAAAGGTAATATTTGTCACGATTCCGCCTGTGACCGGCAATATCATTGTCCATGCCTGTAAAAGGCAATATTTGTCACGATTATGCCTGTGACCGGCAATCTCATTGTCCATGCCTGTAAGAGGTAATATTTGTCACGATTATGCATGTGATCGGCAATCTCATTGTCCATGCCTGCAAGAGGCAATATTTATCACGATTACGTTTGTGACCGGCACATTAAGAAACCACGGTACCGCCATGGCATGGCTAGTCCAAATACCGTTTTCACGTAACGCTTTATCATTTCATCTCATATATCCAAAACATGTTACCTTTCAACGATCGATATCACGATCCAACCCATTCAAAGATCACTTGATAAACATGGTATATTAAATAAAACACAAACAACAATAACAACAAACTCATTCTGTACCTCGAGAAATCAAATCATGCTATCCAAAAACAACAATGCATGTAAATATATATATATATATATATATATATATATATATATATATATATATATATATATATATATATATATATATATATTTATATATGCTCGGATCAAATCAGGCAACGTAAAATAATGTATAGAATCGATTATCATGTCTAGAATCCTTACTTTCAATCGCTAATCCCAGATATCTGGTATCAATCTATATCCGAAATTCATCCAAATCCTTCCTGCTCAAAAGATTGATATCCTATAATAATAAATAAATTCATTCAAACCAAATCATAGTTTCACAAATTTTCAGAAAGGTCTCCCTGATTTTCTCTTTCCTTATTTGCTCTCTCCTTCCTCTTCTTCCAAACCAAGATCCCTTTCCTCTCCCCTTCCCTCTTCTCTTCTTTATTTTTCTTTCTTCCTCTCTCCTCTTTTTCCTTTCTCTTTCTCCCTCTTCTGGCTCTCTGCAGGCTCTTCCCTGCTTTCTGTCGACGTCCCTGATTAAAAAGAAAAGCAAAACCAATCCGAAACCACCTTAAACATTGGCTGAGAAGTCCAAAACCATCAAGAAATTTTCTCGGTTATCAGATCTAAGATCGACGCCTCAAACCGCATCAAATTCCGAATCCAAAAGTCTTTGATCAAGCCTAAATTCCTTTGGAAACCTTGGGAAAATGCCTGTGAAATGGTGGGGAAACGCCCTCAGCAGTGCGCTTGCGACTGGGCCGAGCCCACGCGCCCGCGCACGTGGGCCTGGGCCGCACATCGCGCCCGTCCGCAATGGGTCGAGCCGTGCCTCGCGCGCCCGCCCGCACGTCACCCACGCGTCGCCCGCATCCCGCCCCATGCTTGCGCCGCGTGTCGCCCTCCCGCGATCGCCCGCCAGCACTCGTCCGCACTGCACCCGCCTGAGGCTCCCCTCACTGCACCCTCTGCATCATGCCTGGCCCGTGTGCTGGTCCACCCAAGCATGGGTCTGGACCGGGCCGACAACAATTATTTTTCTTTTTTTTTCTGAGGTGTTACATTCTCCCCCCCTTAAAATAATTTTGTCCTCGAAATTAGCTTGATTGATATCTTGAATCAGTGCTCCCATCATAATACTTCTAAATCACTACGCTTCCATTGCACACTCTGATATAATTTACAAATAAATCCTTCCAAAATTTTCTGTCACAATTCTTGTCATATCCTAATAACCATCATGTCATTATTATTATTATCCATTTGTATCACCATCCCAAATGATCATAACCTAAGCTCTATACTATTCTTGTCATATCCTAATAATCATCATATCTTTATCATTTTAACCACTCGTATTACCATCCCAAATGATCATAACCTAAGTTCTGATACCACTCTATCACGCCCCGAATCCAGCACCAAAATCGGTTACTCCACCGGCCGCACAAATCCTAGGTTTTATCCTAGAGATCATGCAAGGCCTAGGTACACAAGAGTCACCTAAAAAAAAATCTCATTTATCACCAAGCACGAGTATCTGCACAATTTTGTGAAAAAAGAAAATACGGTTGTGAGCTTTATAGCCCAGTAAAGTCTCCAAACAGTCGCCAGTAATAATATGTATATTCTTAGAAATAGCAAAAACGTACTAGAATATCACATCATGCAGTCAAACAATTCAACATCATATATGACAAAACCTATTATCAAATCATGTTTTTCTCTTTATACTTTTAATTTAATTATCCTTCTTCTTTAGGATTCTGGACTAGCCATGGTCATGCTCTAGCCCATGACTAGCAACATCATTGTCCATGTCTATAATTGGCAATATTTGTCACGATTCCGCCTGTGACCAGCAATGTCATTGTCCATGCATGTGAAAGGCAATATTTGTCACGATTCCACCTGTGACCAGTAATATCATTGTCCATGCCTGTAAAAGGCAATATTTGTCACGATTACGCCTGTGACCGGCAATCTCATTGTCCATGCCTACAAGAGGCAATATTTGTCATGATTATGCCTGTGACCGGCAATTTCATTGTCCATGCCTGCAAAAGGCAATATTTGTCATGATTACGCCTGTGACCGGCACACTAAGAAACCATGGTACCTCCGTGGCATGGCTAGTCCAAACACCGTTTTCACGTAATGCTTTATCATTTCATCTCATATAGCCAAAACATGTCACCTTTCAACGATCGATATCACGATCCAACCCATTCAAAGATCACTTGATAAACATGGTATATTAAATAAAACACAAACAACAATAACAACAAACTTATTCTGTATCTCGGGAAATTAAATCATGCTATCCAAAAACAACCATGCATGTAAATATATATATATACATGTATGCTCGGATCAAATCAGGTAACGTAAAATAATATATAGAACTGATGATCATGTTTAGAATTCTTACCTTCAATCGCTAATCCCAGATATCCGGTATCAATCTATACTCGAAATTTATCCAAATCCTTCCTACTCAAAAGATTGATCTCCTACAATAATAAATAAATTCATTCAAACCAAATCCTAGTTTCACAAATTTTGAGGAAGAAGATTGGTGCGGGCACCAGACTCAGAAGAAGACTTCAGAGCTCCATTTGGATCTCTGATTGACATTGCCCGAGAAATTAGGGTTTGTAATAAAGGTTGACATGGTCAACCAGTTTATTTATTTTATTTATTTCTTGAATCACCATTTAAATTTTGTTGAGTCATGTTGACTCGGTGCAAGTCCCAATGTGGTTTCAATTTGGTCCAAAATGGTGCCACATTTCTCTTCCAATCAACTCAAGGTTCAAGCAAGTGGAGGCCACACTCCAAGCCACACGCCCAGCCACACTCCGAGCACACGCCAGAGTCCAGGAGGCGCCATAGAGGCATCCCAGTGTCATGGTCCCCACATCCAAAGAAGAAAAAATCAAATTGGAGGCTAAATTAAAGGAGGCGCCCACACCTGCCTAATTTACCTAAGCAAAGAAGGAAGAAAACTTCTCTTGGAGAAGAAATCAAAGAAGGACATCCAACCTACTCCTAATTGAAGTTCAAATCAAAATCAAAGAGCTTAACTTGGAGTGGAAGAAAAGAAGAAATACCTTAAGAAGAAGAGGACTCCAAATCCAAATCCAACTCCAAAGGAGGTGCCATAAAAGTTCCAAAACAATTCCTTTATGGCCGTCCCAATTTTTTTTGGACTCTTGGTCGGCCAAGGGAGAGGATTTTCTACCTAATCTAGGGGTTGGAAGAGTTTAGTCCCACATGGGAATTTGTACAAGCTAGGAGAAAATTTTAGGTCTATATAATAGACCTCTCTTTGTAACTTTGAAAATCAATGAAGAAAAATTATTTTTGCTATTCTCTTGTGTTGAGTGACCTAGGTTTCTCTTCTTCCGCACTATTCTAAGTGTTGAGCTCCGTGAGGGGGTAATCCGGGTTCCATTGGAGCCTTGAGGAGGTGAGAGATCTCCATCTTTATCCAAAACCCTAGGTTAGCCACTTGAAATTCCAAAACCCTAGCCACCTTTCATTATTTTCCATCCACCAAACCCTAGATCCATCCATCTCCCACGGCCTCTCTCTCTCTACAAGTCCAGGCCGTCCACCTTCATCCAGATCCAGTCCGGCTACTTCAGATCCAGAGCAAGTTCCAAGGAAAATCACATCAGCCTCCAGGAGAATCCAGTTTTCAGCAATTTCGATCTTCAAGTTCATCAACCTGGTAAATCTTTCCCTTGACTCTCTGATTCCATCAATTGTTTTTCTTCTCTTCCAGATCTTGAGTTCAGGAGAAGCCAACCTGCCAAAGGACCGGTATTGGAGGATCCATTGCGAAGATACCTGAATCCGAGGATCCAACAATCTGCTTGGGAGAGTTCTTCCACCAAAATCTGTGAAGATCATTGTCTGGTTAGGTAAACCATCTCTTCTCTTTATTTCTGATCTGTTGAAATTTTGGAGCGAAACCCTAGGTCTGGGAGTTTCTCAACCCCCAGCGATCCGTTGCTTCTGAACTACTCTGATAATTTAGTTTCCTTAAAATTGTGCTTTCAATTATCCTATTAGTATCTTTCAATGTTAGGTTAACTTTTCTTTGATTTGAAGCCAACTTCTACAAACATATAAAAACAACAAAAAAATTAGTTAATCTTAATTTACTTCCGCATCACATTCCTTTATTTGTTCTGCATCATTTTTGGTATCAGAGCCCAGTCTAGGGTTTCTGATTTGCTTGCTTGCTTGTTTTGATTGTTTTCTCTTTTTATTTTGTCTGCTCGAAGTAGACTCCCCAGGACGTCCGGTCCTAGGAACTAAGCGAGGTGCAAGCCTCCTCCTCCCATTCCACGGGATGTTCCTAGGGCGTGTAGGGGATCCATTGGGTTATAACTTCGTAGCAGGGATTATAAACGGGGAAGACAATCTAGTTGCAGCCCGTAATTGCCCTGTTGTCTGAATTATTTCTCCCTGCATAAAACTCCGAATTGCATGATTTTTACTTCGTTGAAACCAGTATAATTAAACCTATTTTCCATAGTTTTTCTGTGATTTAGTGGTTTCGGTAAAAATTCTGAGAATTAAAATACAACAACTCTGTTTTTTGTGTTCTGCAATTCAATTCTTTTTGGAGTGATCATCTCATAATTTACTTAAGGGCAGTTGAGCATCTAAGATAAGGGGAGGAGTTGATTACCTCTCCTTAGCCCAAAACCACCATCCAATCATTCGAACCTAGACCTAATTTAAAATCAGTTAGACCTAATTTGCCTTAGTGGGCTAGGGACACCAATTGGTCGGGTCTAGGCTAGTGTTGAGTCAGTTTGCCGAGTTATTCTGTGTGTGCTTAGCACTCAGTGTCTAGAACGGTGGTTTAGGGACTACGTCCCGAAGGGCTTGTGTGCTGGTCCGCCTACCTGGCCAATCACTGATTGGTGTCTAGGATTGGCAATCAAGGACCTAACACTCCCCTTACACCTGCCTGGCTGAGTCCTGAGTTACTACAGGCTAGCTTGCCACTCTGATTGGGCATCTAGTTTGGACTCTAGGTCTAGTGATCCAGTAGTTGATTTAGTCTAGTCTCATTTTGTGTGCTTGCTTGAATCATCATGTCTACCAGAAACGGAGTGCCATATCAACCTGGTCAAACCCAACCTGATTTAGAGGCCATGGTTAGAAATCTTACTGAGAGTATGAACAAACTGAGTCAGGATTTGACTGCTACTGTTACCCAGTGTAAAGAACAAGTCCATGAGAGTTTTTCCCAGTTTAGGGATCGAGTCCAAGTACTTGAGAAACGTAGACATCAAAATTGGACCCCTGATCCAAAATTTAATAGGCCCCAACCTCACCCATGCCAGGAACCTAGGAGGACCTTATACCGTGATCCCGAGCATAACCTTAGGAAGCCTAACCATGATATCTATAGTGTGGATCGTGTCTATGAGAGGTCCTTACAATATTCTAGACCAGTCACTCAACAACCCAAGTCTTCTAGATCAAACCATTTAGATCCACACCCATGCCCAAGTAAGGTCTCTACTAGCTTGAAACCCAGTGTGACCCAGGTTCCTATATCTCAAGAATGTTTGTTTTGTGGAGAAAGAGACCATAAATCTAGTCAGTGCCCATGCATAGGACTGGCTTGTGCATAGCTAAGTGGTAAGAATCCTAAGGATGACATTAATGAGGGAGAACCCAAGCCTACCAATGAGGAAGAACGGTTAGGTATGACAAGCCTAGAATCAGTTGACCCGATTACCACTGACCCGAAACCCATTGAAGATGGCATCGAGGAAGTATATGATGCTGGCTTGAGTCTAGTTGATGAATGTGAGGGGGAAGAACTTGAAGAATGTGACATTGATACTATTGGTTCCCTACCTGAGGAGACCTTGGAAAGCAACCAACTGATAAGACCTAGTTCAGAAATTCAAGAGATTTGTGAGAACCGGGTTCCTTTAGTCAAATACCCCCAGGAAGAACTCATATTGTTAGCCCGAGCTATTAGTTCGTACCCTCTAATGACAGTCATTCCCCAAGTACCAATTGAAGATCTTTGCACTGAACTGTTTAAGTTTGCCCACCCTATGGTAGATCCTCTCCTTAGGATGACTGAATCAAGCCTCTTACAATTGGACCTTGTCCCATGCCCAGCCACTAAGGTCTCTCCCGTAATCTCAGTTGAACATCCTTGTCTTGAGCGGATTGGTTCACCCAGTCCTGTAGAAGTCCTCCTTATGGCCCCAGACCCCTTCCTTTGCATGACTGACCTACCCTTCTATAGAGTATACCTTTCGACACCCATAGGTCAAATTTCAAGTCTTGAGGTCATCATCCATAGGCCCTTCCATGAATCATTCTTCAATCCAGTTCTTAAGAAAATGGATCATTATTTGCTTAGAGAACAAACTTTAACTATTGCAATCACATGTCCTAGGCTGCTTCCCGAACCATCTCTTGATCCATTCCTGGGAGTAGCAAACTTTTCCTTTCGAAAGGATGACCAGTTGACACTCATAGATCACCATTCAAACCTTCAGGTCACCACCTTTAGTCAGCAGGTAATTCGTGACTCCACCTCATATTTCCTTCCTTTCTCTAGGACTTCCAATGCTTCTTACACCACCCAAATTTACTTTGTCAAAGTCTTTAGAGTGAACCACGTGTCAGAACCTATTAGGTTTGCCACCTACTTCAAGAAGACCTTATGGCACCTACTAGGCACCCATGATAAGTTTTCATGCTCTGCATGCCATCCTCCGACCCAAGGTCAAACCTAGAGAGCCTTAGTTTGTTAGGTTTAGACCTAGGGTTCCTTTGGAATAAAGTCCATTCTTTAGGAATGCGTCGTCAGTCTAGTTTAGTTTTTCTTGACCCTTTACTAGGCTTTGGCTCAGATTTTGGTTTGATTGAGAACACCAGGAATTGGGGTTTGTATTTTGTCCAGGGCTGAAATTGCATTCAATGTTTCGATCAATAGGTCTATAGGCTAGAGTCCCTTTGAAATTGTACATGGGTACAAACCTCACACACCTCTTGACTTAGTCCCTTTACCTGTCCACACTCGAGTCTCCGAATCTGCTGAGAATTTTGCACAGCATATAAAAGACTTGCATAAAGAAATTCATGCCAAAATAAATTTAAGTAATGAAACTTATAAGAAGTTGGCTGATACTCAAAGACAAGTCAAATCTTTTGTTGAGGGAGACTATGTGATGATTAGGTTAAGGCCTGAACGGTTTCCTCCTGGAACCGTTAGAAAGTTACATGCTAGGGGAGCTGGACCATTTAGAGTGGTAAAGAGAGTAGGATCCAATGCCTATGTGCTCGAGTTGCCTCCAGAACTAGGCATTAGCTCTACTTTCAACATTACAGACTTAGTAGAGTACAGGGAGCCAGCTATGATTCCTAGTGAGCCTTTTGAGCCTAACCCTATCATTGAGAGTGATCCCGACCCTGTGTGTCCACCAACAAACTGGCCTGTGAGGAAAGAGCAGATTGAAAAGATCCTGGATGATCAGGTTATCTCTACTCGTAATCGAGGATACCAAAGGTACCTGGTCCGCTGGCAAGGAAGGCCAGATTCTGATGACTCTTGGATCTCCCGAGAAGAATTACAAGAATTGGACCCAGACCTCTTGGAGAGATACCAGAGCCAACTTGAGCCTTACTCGACAGGGTCGAGTTCCTCCCACCCTGGGAGAATTGGTGCGGGCACCAGACTCAGAAGAAGACTTCAGAGCTCCATTTGGATCTCTGATTGACATTGCCCGAGAAATTAGGGTTTGTAATAAAGGTTGACCTGGTCAACCAGTTTATTTATTTTATTTATTTCTTGAATCACCATTTAAATTTTGTTGAGTCATGTTGACTCGGTGCAAGTCCCAATGTGGTTTCAATTTGGTCCAAAATGGTGCCACATTTCTCTTCCAATCAACTCAAGGTTCAAGCAAGTGGAGGCCACACTCCAAGCCACACGCCCAGCCACACTCCGAGCACACGCCAGAGTCCAGGAGGCGCCATAGAGGCATCCCAGTGTCATGGTCCCCACATCCAAAGAAGAAAAAATCAAATTGGAGGCTAAATTAAAGGAGGCGCCCACACCTGCCTAATTTACCTAAGCAAAGAAGGAAGAAAACTTCTCTTGGAGAAGAAATCAAAGAAGGACATCCAACCTACTCCTAATTGAAGTTCAAATCAAAATCAAAGAGCTTAACTTGGAGTGGAAGAAAAGAAGAAATACCTTAAGAAGAAGAGGACTCCAAATCCAAATCCAACTCCAAAGGAGGTGCCATAAAAGTTCCAAAACAATTCCTTTATGGCCGTCCCAATTTTTTTGGACTCTTGGTCGGCCAAGGGAGAGGATTTTCTACCTAATCTAGGGGTTGGAAGAGTTTAGTCCCACATGGGAATTTGTACAAGCTAGGAGAAAATTTTAGGTCTATATAATAGACCTCTCTTTGTAACTTTGAAAATCAATGAAGAAAAATTATTTTTGCTATTCTCTTGTGTTGAGTGACCTAGGTTTCTCTTCTTCCGCACTATTCTAAGTGTTGAGCTCCGTGAGGGGGTAATCCGGGTTCCATTGGAGCCTTGAGGAGGTGAGAGATCTCCATCTTTATCCAAAACCCTAGGTTAGCCACTTGAAATTCCAAAACCCTAGCCACCTTTCATTATTTTCCATCCACCAAACCCTAGATCCATCCATCTCCCACGGCCTCTCTCTCTCTACAAGTCCAGGCCGTCCACCTTCATCCAGATCCAGTCCGGCTACTTCAGATCCAGAGCAAGTTCCAAGGAAAATCACATCAGCCTCCAGGAGAATCCAGTTTTCAGCAATTTCGATCTTCAAGTTCATCAACCTGGTAAATCTTTCCCTTGACTCTCTGATTCCATCAATTGTTTTTCTTCTCTTCCAGATCTTGAGTTCAGGAGAAGCCAACCTGCCAAAGGACCGGTATTGGAGGATCCATTGCGAAGATACCTGAATCCGAGGATCCAACAATCTGCTTGGGAGAGTTCTTCCACCAAAATCTGTGAAGATCATTGTCTGGTTAGGTAAACCATCTCTTCTCTTTATTTCTGATCTGTTGAAATTTTGGAGCGAAACCCTAGGTCTGGGAGTTTCTCAACCCCCAGCGATCCGTTGCTTCTGAACTACTCTGATAATTTAGTTTCCTTAAAATTGTGCTTTCAATTATCCTATTAGTATCTTTCAATGTTAGGTTAACTTTTCTTTGATTTGAAGCCAACTTCTACAAACATATAAAAACAACAAAAAAATTAGTTAATCTTAATTTACTTCCGCATCACATTCCTTTATTTGTTCTGCATCAAAGATCCCTTGATTTTCTCTTTCCTCATCTGCTCTCTCATTCCTCTTCTTCCAAACCAAGATCCCTTTCCTCTCCCCTTCTCTCTTCTCTTCTTTATTTTTCTTTCTTCCTCTCTCCTCTTTTTCCTTTCTCTTTCTCTCTCTTCTGGCTCTCTGCAGGCTCTTCCCTGCTTTCCGTCGACGTCCCTGATTAAAAAGAGGAGCAAAACCAATCCAAAACCATCTTAAACATCGCTTGAGAAGTCCATAACCATCAAGAAATCTTCCCGGCCGTCAGATCTGAGATCGACGCCTCAAACCGCATCAAAATCCGAATCCAAAAGCCTTTGATCAAGCCTAAACTCCTTCGGACTCATCCCACCCGTTCGATCGGACGATCGGACAGTCCAGATCGATCAAAAGCCCCATGGACCGCGGTGGACCGCGAGAAACCTTGGGGAAATGCCTATGAAACAGTGGGGAAACGCCCTCAGCAGCGTCACTTGTGGCTGGGCCGAGCCCATGCGCCCGCGCGCGTGGGCCTGGGCCACGCATCGCGCACGCCCGCAACGGGCCGGGCCGTGCCTCGCGCGCTCGCCTGCGCGTCGCCCACGTCCCACCCCATGCTCGTGCCGCATGTCGCCCGCCTGCCAGCGCTCGTCCGCGCTGCGCCCGCCTGACGCGCCCTTTGCATCATGCCTGGCTCGCATGCTGGTGCACCCAAGCATGGGTCTGGGCCAGGCTGACAACAAATTTTTTTTTTTTTTTGTTGGGGTGTTACATGGTACTCAAATCCTCCCCTTCCCTGTTGATCGGTGCACTGTCGACATTCTAACCATTTCGTTGACGACAACTGCTCATGCCTCACGTCTCTTGTTTTCGCATGCCCTGGCCACAATAACTATCAATTTTTGATATTTTGATTTTATTATATAATTCCTTTATACTCATTTTGAATTAAGATTTCCGCCAATTGAATTTATATTTCAATTTTCTTCGAAAAAGATGGGATCAAAAACCATGAGCAACTAAAACAGAACAAAGTACTGCATGCATAAATTATCGGAGGAAAAAAAGATTAAAAGAAATGGTTTCCGGATGCTTTCCAGTAACTTGCCTGCCAACCATAGGGGTCCACCTTCCGATTCAACCGGCCAGTTTCTCTTTATTCTCTCGACCAAGGAAAACAAGTCAGCACCAATCTACAGTCCTTTCTTCTCTCACCAAAAAAATCTAAAATCCCTCTGGGACCCTTTTTTTTTTTTTGCTTGTGTTAAGAAACGAAGAGAGGGCACGAGAGGGCACATGGTAGATAAAAATATGCCGGCGAGTATCTTGGCGGTTTGTGAAAGAAATCGGGCTCAGTTCGGATTGAGGAGTTGTGGTCTCCAACTCCAGGGATACGAGTCTTGTGCGCCGAGAAAATTAAGGGGACTGAGAGAGAGAGAGAGAGAGAGAGAGAGAGAACCGGATCGATCGGCTTATACGCACCATGGCAATCATCCTTCACACCCACACACCCAAGAAAATAATAATAATTAAAAAAAACAAGTACAAGGCAACGAATCCAACGACGTTATTCCGCATTAAAGTTAACAAATGGCATGGTTGGGGTTTGAATGATTGACTGGTGGGGTTTGGGGCCACCGGGCACAGAGGTGTATGCAGGGGAGGTGGGGTTGGTGAGGATTAGTGATGGATGGAGTCGTTACCGGCTCCTACCGAAAAGGCCCCTCTCATCTCTAGCTGAGAGGGGCCATAAAAAAAAAAAAAAGCCAAATTTGGACTCTGACGAAGGAGCTTGGAGGACTCCCGGTTCATTTCCGCTCCACCGGCATTACCCCACCAATACACGACAAGTCCATCCTTCACGTGCAAGCACATGGATGTTGCCGAGTGGCCATTAGTTACCAAAAAAAAAAAAAAAAACATGACTCTGCCAGCGAGCGATGCAGATATATATATATATATATATATATAAGCTCTCCCTCTTTCTCAGGGATAAACTCTCTTTTATTTATCATGAGTATCCTTTCTTATCATCATTTATAGTGATGGCCATGTCTGATTTTATTAGAATCAAAGTTGTGGCCACGTTGTTAGTTATAGCAACTGTGCCCACGTTTGGAGATTTGTGGCCAGCTGAAGATTTTGTTGGAGAAAGAGTTCATAGTCATATTGTTGGTTATAACAACTGCGTCCACATCTGGAAATTCGTGGCCAGCTGGAGATTCGTTTTAGAGGCATTCTTTCAGCGAGGGCCGTAGTCGAGTTGGTTGATGATCCGTTCCTAACCTCTTCGGAGTAGGCCGAAGACACCTCAACCATCTGCAATGGAGCTACCTTCTTCGGAATCTCCCTGGAGTAGGCCGAAGACATCTCGACCACTCGCATCGGAGCTACATTCTTTGGAGCGGGCTAGGTTGCTTGCTTCGTACTTGCCTTCTTTGGAATAATTGGAGAAATAAAGTAATCGTCTTCTTCAGACTGACCTTCTTCGGATTCACCTTATTTGGACTAGTCTTCTTCGAATTAACCGATCACGGAGGTGAGCAACTGAAAGATGAGCTTCAAGGGCAATATCTTCGGCCTAGGCCGAAGATTGACCCTGGAAGGGTATCCCAATGTGGTTGGGTCATCTCCGATTCTTCTGGCATGGATGCATGGTCCAAGAGAGACCCGACCGGACCTCTGAACTAGGGATTAGCCTTAGTTGAGCTGGCGTACTCCAACAGTTGTCCCCCACTTCCAGTTAACGAAGCAATTATCCGCTTCGAGAAGTGGGAGTGTTAATGATTTGTCATTTGCTGGCAAAAAAGGCACGACTAATGACGGCAAATCTTTGGGTCAGTTATTTGCCATAATTGCCCCCCTGATTCGATAGTTGTGCGAAGGACAGGTGTCATCCTGTCATTGGCGCCCGAAAGGAAGACGGCGAGTCAACGTGCATGCGCTTCCCATTATTAATGCCGAAGGTGCCGACCTTTGGATGGCACCACCTTCATGCTGCCTGGGAATTGCCAACTTCTCTTTTCTCGAAGATGGTCATTGATTCTGCATCAACTTCAAAGCTGTTGCTCCGGGTTCAAAGCGTCACTTTAACATGTGGCGTTTCTCAGTTGGCTGGAAGTGAGATGTGGGACACGTCCTCTATGAGCACGAACGATAAGGCTTCGGGCCGTTAAATAGGGTTCATCCTTCTTGCCTCTGGAAGATCGTTAAGCAGTAGAAAAGCGATCCCTTCGCTTCGGAGTTGCTCTTCCCCTTCCTCTTCTTCATTCCGTAGAGATGAAATTCAGCCTTAAAGATCTCCGAGAAATGTCTTGAAAGAGGGTCGCCGTCACGGGACCGGAGGGGGAGCCAAGCGCCAGGTCGGCGAGGGCGTCGACGATTCTTTCTGGGCCAAAGAAATGGCCTGCTTGGAAAGGAGAGTACAAGTCCTCGAGACCCAGCTGGAAGAGGCAAACGCTCGAGCCACAGCTGCGGTTGCGGTGACGAAATTGGCCAAGAGGGAGGCGGTGGAGGCCATCTCCAAGTTCCTGGCATCACAGGCCTTCAAAGATGAGGTTGCCGAGGCCATCTTGGACTCTTACCACCGTGAGTTTTGGGAGCATAAGGACAAGGCCTCCTCTTCTACCATCTGAAGGGGCTAGATAATATAAGGCCTTCTGTTCCATACCCCGGGGAAGAGGACGAGCCTGGTTTCGATGAGGGGTCAGAGTCAGAGGAGGCGACGGGAGAATTCGAAGCCTCTTCGAGTGCTCCATGGAGGCCTGATATCACCCGTCGGTCTAGAAAGGGGCCGGCGGCTGATCTTTAAATCTTCCTTTCTTGTTATCCCTTTTTTTTTGTGTAACTCAGCTTATTGGGATATTAATGAAAATACATCTTCCCTTCCTTTCGTCTGAGTTTTTTCTATGCATGAAGTCTTTGGATGGGCCATGTCTTTAGAGAGAGACTTCTTTATGCACGGATGATTTTTTGAAGTAGGAATCCTCAAGTCTAGCCTTAATGATACCATTAGCCTTGAAAACGAAGTAATTGCTCTGGCCTCTGATCAGATCACCCTCTTCCTATTCACGGGTAAGGTTCCTTAGTATTCAAATCCGTGATTAAAGAATCTCGAGGTATTAATCCACCCATCAAGGCGTCGCTTTGTTCCTGCCGGTTATCCAATTATCGTTGGTGGAGCAGTTATTGCCCAAATCATGGGACTATAACCCTCAAGGTCATTAAGGCTGCATATGTCTAGAATCAGGTCAATTGCCACTTTTGGGTCTTTTGGGTCCAACTTTTCATGGACTTAGGGGTTTATCATCCAGGATAGGTGCACGTGGCACAATTAGGGGATAGCTCGGATCACGGGCAATCAATTTGGGCCATTAGTAATCTATATATAATAGATTTGGTACCTTTGAAGGTGGAACTCTTTTGAGACTTTGGCGCTGTTGCCTCCCTGAGCGATTTTCCTCCTCTATCCTCCTCCAGTCAGTTCTCGCAGTTCTTTCAAACCATGAGGGCGAATGCTGCAAAATCCCAACGGGCAGCAAAAAAGGATGGAGCGTCAAGTGCTCCAGTGAGGCAATCCGACTAGAGGGGAACCTATATCTTGGCAGTCCCACGAGTCTCGGCCGGAAGCAAGGCTCCAATTGACGTAGAATCTTCCCCGGAGGGGGCTCAGGCCTTTCCTCCCGGGAATCCGGCAATGCCTGCTGCAGCAGGGTTGTTTGGGGAGGGAGCCCTCAGGCCAAGGGTAAGACTCCCCTTGTAGATGAGGACCCTAAACCTGAACATCGGGTCTCCAAGAGAAAGGAGGTGAGGGACAGCAATGTCCCTGCCATCGGCACGGGCCCCGATGGCATGGGGCTGAGAGGGTCTTCGGCCGCCCTCAAAGGGACAGGGAGGAGATCGTGGTGCAAGGGTCGAGGGATCCCTTCTCCTTCATCCTCCCTAGGGTTCTGCAAGCAAGTATCGGCATAAGTGTCGCATGCATATCAACTACAATTGAACCGATTTCATGTGTGATTGCATCTACCAGGTTGCTAAGGACGTCTCTCTGTTAGAGGAGGGCGTCCGCGAGTCAATCATCTTTGACGAAAGCCTTCGGGAAAGGCAAACAAAAAAGGTAAACGAAGCTGTCGCCATAAATAATTTCTTGGAAAGGGAACTGAGAACACTTGAGGGGTACGCAGCCGAAGTACCGTCGGAGCTGCAGAAGAAGAGAAAGAAGGTTATCTCTGAAGAACTGTTGTTAAAAGATAGTCTTCGAAGAGTCAAAGAAGTAGCGGCCCAAAAGGCCGAATTGATAAATAAAGTTGCCCAGCTAGAGGCGGATATCCTATCGATTCATCAGAGAGCGGAGCGGGTGGAGAGGAATACTCTTCAGGCTGTTGAGTCTACAAGAAATCCCAAGCCTTCAAAGATGAGATGCACAAGGCTGGGGTGGATGGTTATCTCGTCAGCCACCAAGATTACCTAGAGGAGATCAGGAAGGCCCATCCAAATTTGAACCTTCCTTCAGCTAACGAATCGGTGGGTTCAGCAGAAGAATCACCAGCCCTTTTGGAGGTCTCCCTTTCTACTTTCACTGATGGGCTGCTGATGAGAAATGACTTGTTACTTATATGTTCTTATTTTCCCCTCTTTTTTTGTATACAATTTTTCTAATAATGAATGAAGATTTTCTTTGGTTGGACTGACACAATCCAAAAGGGTGTTAAGTGTGAACTCTTCGGCATAGTAGGAGGTAGAAAGGTCCATCCGTTCACTTGGGTCGGATTTGTTGCTGGGGTAGGCCGATTGGATCGTCCCTGTGGCATCCGTTGATAATAGAGTGAGTTGTTTGGACCCATGGCGGCACGTCTGCGGACTTACCATAGGGCAGGTCACTTAGATCATCCCTGTACCTTCAATTGATGTTAAGGCAAGTTGATTAGGCCCACCTCAGTGTATCTGTGGATTTACCGTAGGATAGGTTACGTAAACGATCCCTGCACCTTTGATTATTGATCGTAAGGTGCTTTGGTTGGACCATCCTTTGCACTCGTCGGACATACCGATAAGGCAGGTGGATCGGATCCACCTTTGCGCTTTTGTCTGATGTTAAGGCAGGCTGATTAAGCCTACCTTGGCGCGTCTACGGATTTACCATAGGGTAGGTTACGTAAGCCATCCCTGTATCTTTGATTGTTGATCGTAAGATGCCTTGGTTGGACTATCCTTTGCGCTCGTCGGACAAACCGATAAGGCAGGTAGATCGAACCCACCTTTGCACTTTTGTTGGTTTCATTGGATGACTTACTAAGGCCCTCCTTATATCGTCGATTGGTAATAAGACAGGCTGACCATACCCATTTTCAATCAAAAATTCCTTTTTTTTGAAATCTTCCTTGGCAGAAATTTTTATTAATAGTACTTACGGAGATTTTCTACATTCCAAGGCTAAGGTAGCACAACACCAACTAGGGTCTCAAGCCGATACATCCTTGGACATATGACTTCCTTGATTCGATAGGGGCCTTCCCAATTAGGAGAGAGCTTGCCCTGTTCCGCTGGCCTGGACACTTCGGACTTCTGCAGTACGAGATCTTCAGGTCGGAAAACTCATTCCCTTACCCTAGAGTTGTAATATTTGGTGACTCTCTACTGATACGCCGCCATCTTCATCCGAGTGGAAAGCTCGGTACCTTGTAGCAAGTCCAGATCTATTCTTCGGTGCTCCGAGATCTCAGGCTCCTCGTATTGGTCGATCCTTAAGGATCGCAAGGTAACCTTCACAGGAAGAACTGCTTCTGTCCCATAAGCCAAATGGAAGGGAGATTTGCCAGTTGCCATTCTAGGAGTGGTCTGATATGCCTAGAGAACTGAATTCAGCTCTTCGGCCCATAGCCCTTTGGCATCTTTCAATCGAGTCTTCAAACCGTGGAGGATGGTTCGATTCGTGACTTCGGCTTCTCCATTGGCTTGAGGATGGCCAACAGAGGTCAATCTATGGAGTATGTGGTACTGGGCACAGAAATCTTTGAACTTGGGATTATCGAATTATCTCTCGTTGTCAATGATTATGGCATGTGGAATCCCAAATCAAAAAATAATGGAGTTCCTGACAAAACCTCAATTTTTCCTTCAGTGATATGCGCTAGGGCTTCAGCCTCGACCCATTTTGTGAAGTAGTCGATGGCTACGACGAGGAATTTCCATTGCCCAGACGCCGGCGGAAATGGGCCAAGGATGTTTATGCCACATTGAGCGAAGGGCCATGGTGCCGTTAACTGGGTGAGCTGGCTCGCGGGCTGTCTTTGAAGTTGGCGTACCTTTGGCACTGATCACATCTTCGGACAAAATCTGTAGAATCCTTTTGAATCATTGGCCAGTAATATCCTTGACATATAATTTTATATGCTAGGGATCTTCCTCCCAAGTGATCTCCATATATACCCTCGTGCGCTTCCCTCAGGGCATAGTGGCGTCTGTGGGCCCCAGGCACTTCAATAGAGGTTAAGTGAAGGATCTCTTATACAATGTTCCATTCAAGACGATGTATTGGGATGCCATCCAACGAACTTGCTTGGCCTCGGTCTTATCTTCGGGCAGGGTGCCCTCATTCAGGAATTTAAGAATAGGATCCATCCAACTTAGTTCGTGCTCAACCTGGTGCACCCCTTGCTCTTCTTTCGTTATGCTTGGAGCTTCAAGGTACTCTATGAAAGTGCGACCGAGGAAATCTGGGATGGTGGTGGCAAGTCTGGATAGGGTGTCAGCTCGGGAGTTCTCTGTCCGTGGGACATGGGCGATTTCAAAGGAATCAAGCTGTAACGCCAAGTCCCGCACTTTCTCCAGATACCGGATCATGGCTAGATCTCGTGCTTCAAACTCATCCTTGGTTTACCACCAGCTGGGAGTCTGAAAAAATTTGGATCTTCTGAACCCCTAAGTTCTTGGTGATTCGGAGTCCAGCAAGAAGGGCTTCATATTCGGCCTGGTTATTGGTAGCATGGAAAGAAAAGCGCAGGACGCATTCCACAGTGGGCCCTTCTAGGCCAGCCAATATGAGGCCCACTCCACATCTTGGTCGAGTTTGAAGCCATGTCCACGTTGAGTAACCACATAGACTCCGAATCACTTCAGATGGCCTCATCTTCTTCGATTTGTTGCAAGTCACTTTGTGGGCCCCACGTGCATTCGGCTATAAAGTCAGCCAGCACTTGTGCTTTCACCGCCGTCCTAGGCTGGAAGCTGATGTCGAACTCTCTAAGTTTCACGGCCCACTTAGCTATCCTTCCTGAAATGTTTGGACTTTGGAGGACAGCCTTTAAGGGCTGGTCTGTCAAGACGATGACTGAGTGAGACTGAAAGTACAGTCGCAATCATTTCGTTGCAACCACTAGGGAGTACACAAGCTTTTGCATTTTGGGATATCTCACTTCTGCATCATGCAGGACCTTGCTAATGTAGTAGATCCGCCTTTGAAGGCCATTGTCTCCCTTTCGAACAAGGATCGAACTGATCGCTTCGTCCGAGGCAGCGAGGTACAAGTAAAGAGCTTCTCCCTCCTGAGGCTTTGAAAGTAAAGGAGGGCACTCTAAGTACTTCTTCAGCTCCTCGAAGGTGAGGCAATAGTCTTCGGACCAGTCAAAGTTTTGGGATTGGTGAAGGACTTTAAAGAAGGGGAGACACCTTTCGGCCGATCAAAAAATGAATCGGCTTAAAGAAGCTATTCTCCCAGTTAATTGCTGCACCTCCTTCTTATATGAGGGGTGTCTCATGCTTCGGAGTGCTTGTATCTTTTCAGGATTGGCTTCTATCCCACGTTTGGTAACAAGGAATCCTAGGAACTTGCCAGAGGTCACCCCGAAAAGGCATTTGGCTGGGTTCAGCTTCATCCGGTGGCATCGTAGGGCATCGAAAGATTCTCTAAGTCTCCGAAGTGATCTTCTTTGAGAAGGCTCTTCACGATCATGTCATCAACATATGTCTCAATATTTTTTTTTTAGTTGCTTCTTGAACACCTTGTTGACCAGTCTTTGAAATATAGCCCCGGTGTTCTTCAGACCAAATGGCATTATCCTATAGCAATACAACCCCTTCTCCATTATGAAGGAAGTCTTATCTTTATCCTCAGGATTCATTTGTATCTGGTTGTAGCCAGAAAAGGCATCCATGAAGCTTAGCAATTGATGGTCGGTAGTGGCATCGACCAATTGGTCTATTTTTGACAGGAAAAAGTTATCCTTCGGGCAGGCTTTGTTGAGATTCGTGTAATCGACATAGATCCTTCACTTGCCGTTGGCCTTCCTTACCATCATGACATTAGCCAGCCATTCAGGATAATGTACCTCTCTAATGATCCGGCTTTGAGGAGCTTATCTACCTTTCTTCTATTGTCCTTTGCCTTTCAGGGATAAAGCTCCTCTTCTTCTGTCAAACCGGTTTGTAGCCAGGAGCAACTTCCAGCCGATGAGTGATTACTTCGGCAGGAATCTCTGGCATGTCGGAAGCCAACCAGGCGAAGACATCAGCGTTACTTCAGAGGAATTGAATCAGTGCCACCTTCGTTCCTTCATCAAGCAGGCTTCCGATCTGCACTATTTTGGTAGGGTCGTCTTCGGTCAAGGGCACCGAGACAGTCCTCTCTAATGGTTCCCCTGAATTCTCAGTCAGGTCTCTTGGGTCCAGTTGATCCAAGGTTATGAGATCAGCCGCCTGCTTGTCCTGTATCATTAGGCATTGACGGGCGGCCCTTTAATCTCCTCTCGCTTCCCCAATCCCATTTCTAGTGGGAAAACATACCAAGAGATGATATGTGGAGACTGCGGCCTTGAACTTGTTCAAGATAGGATGTCCCATGATTGCATTGTAAGCCGATGGGGTTCGAACCACGACAAAATTGATGGGGAACATCTTCTAACGGGGCTCCGTGCCGAAGGTTACCTTCGACTCTGACTTGGTTTCCTCCGAATCCAGTCAGAGGTACAAGAGATCTTTGGAGCTTATTTTTAGACAGACTCTTTCTGGAGAATGCATCATACAGTAAAACGTCCGCGGCGTTCCCATTATCTATTAAAATTCTTTTTAC
Organism: Areca catechu; assembly: GCA_021397845.1. Taxonomy (NCBI): domain Eukaryota; kingdom Viridiplantae; phylum Streptophyta; class Magnoliopsida; order Arecales; family Arecaceae; genus Areca; species Areca catechu. The sequence continues at coordinate 807,080 of CM038049.1, read as the reverse complement.
ATCATAATTGACCACAACAGTCGAGATTACAATGGGGTCATCATGGAGGAACTGAACTCCTTGGAGGTCATCGTCGGAGAAGTATACAGAGTTGTTGTTCCTGAGCCTTTTAGAAGTATCTTCTTCAGCTCTCCTCCAGTTGGTCGGTCGGTGTAGCATGCCCACTCTTTTGTCGGTGGGCCTTTGATGAGAGAGTTCAGCTTCCTCTATAGCCCGTTAAGGGGCGGCAGCTTCAAGTCAAGATTCTGGATGTCCGACATACCTCCCCAGGTACCCCCTCTTGATGAGGTCCTCTATTGCATCCTTCAATTGGATGCAATCTTCAGTATTATGGCCGTGATCTCTGTGAAACCAGCAATACTTGCTCCTATTTCTTGCAGAAGAGGACGATCTCATAGGGCGTAGTTGCTAGAGATAGTTCTCTTATTCTATCTTCATCAGGATCCTTTCCCTTGGAAGGTTCACGGGAGTGTATGAATCAAACTTTCTGCCTAGTGTTTTGGGCCTGGGGCTTTGTTGTTGAGTAGAATCGCCATTACTGGGGGAGCAGAAGAATTTGGCCCTTTGACGTTCTTCTTCTTGGTGACAGGTCTCCCTTCGGTCAGACGCCGATTAGCTGCTTGTTCTTCAGCGTTGGCATACTTCTGAGCCCTTGTTAGGAGCTCAGCGTAGCTTGTAGGAAACCTTTTGTCCAGAGAGAACGTGAGCCTGGATGATCGGAGTCCCTTCTTCAGAGCGGACATGGCCACATGCTCGTTGAGATCTGGAATCTTGAGGGTAGCCGAGTTGAATCTCGTGATGTAGTCCTTGAGGCTCTCTCCCTCATTTTGGTGAAGGAGGAATAAGCTGTCAGTATTCTTGGGTATCTTCCGGCAAGTCCTGAAATGTAAGACAAACAATTTTTCTAACTTAGAGAATGAGTCGATGGTACCTGGACGGTTGCTCGAGTACCACATTCGAGTTGCCTTCTTCACGGCGGCAGGAAAATCAAATAGTACAATGCATCGGTGGTTCCTTGGATCATCATATGGGCTTTGAAACTGTCGAGATGATCCAGGGGGTCAGTAGTCCCATAGTAAGGTTCCATCTGAGAAACCATAAAATATCGTGGGACGATTTCCTCCGTTATCCTGGAGGTGAACGGAGGCCGCGAGTCATAGGTTGCGCGCTCGCCATCTCTCTACAGATCGTGGAGCCTCGCAATCTGTGCCTCGAGTATCTTAAATTTTTTCTCATAATTGTGATGGGCCTCTCTTTGCCCCACATCTTGAGGAGTAGAATCCTTAGACGAGTCAGAGAGAGATCGTCTGGATCTCTTCCTTGCTCGTCGGTCATCAGACTATTTCGAATGCCGCGAGCTTTGGCCTTCGTGGGAAGGTCGATCCCGAAGAGAGTGTCGGGTGGAACTACGGTGGTGGTCCCCCTTTTCCCAGTTCGGTAGCTATGTCGAGAGATGGCTGGCGGGTGCTCCGCCTGGAGAGCAATCTCCTAAAAGTTATGAACCAAGGTTGTGAGAGCATCGACCCGGTCCAGAAGGGCTTCAACCTGGTACTGTCTCATGACCAAAGTTGGAGGTAGGACATCGTTCTCCACTGGGGGGTCGTTCCTCTGGGAGGGAGGATGCCCCCTGTTTGTCGAGATATTCTGAGCTTTACCTCTCATAATGGTAGTTGTTGTTTCTTCTTAGAACTCTCCTTTGTGAGAGAGGATCTAGCAGTTCCTGGTGCTCAAGGTACTGTGCTAGCCCCCTACCTGGCACGCCAGTCTGTTGACGTCGAACCCCCGTGGACCGGATGGAGCGATAGGACCTTCGGTGCACCTTCTTCGAACCCTGCAAAATAGGTCCCTGACCGAAATTTCTTTGGTGAGGGACACTCCGATGCCTAAGTCAGTGAGGGCTCTTAGCAACAGAACGGAGAGTTCTCTTGGAGCAAAGAATGAGAAGTCGCTTAGAGATGAGCTCTCTCTCTCTTACTTACCATGAGTGTCCCCTCTTATCATCATTTATAGTGGTGGCCATGTCTGATTCCGTTGGAGCCAAAGTTCGTGGCCACGTTGTTGGTTATAACAACTGCACCCATGTCTGGAGATTCATGGCCAGCTAGAGATTTTGTTGAAGCAGGAGTTCATGGTCACGTTGTTGGTTATAACAACTGCGCCACGTCTGGAAATTCGTGGCCAGCTGGAGATTCGCTTTAGAGGCATTCCTTTAGCGAGGGCCGAAGTCGAGCTAATTGATGATCCCATACCTAACCTCTTCGAAGTAGACCGAAGACACCCTAACCATTCGCAACGGAGCTACCTTCTTCAGAATCTCCTTGGAGTAAGTCGAAGACATCTCAACCACTTGCATCAGAGCTTCCTTCTTCGGAGTTTCTTTGGAGTAGGCCGAAGACATCTCGACCACTAGCATCGGAGCTTCCTTCTTCGGAGTCTCTTTGGAGTAGGCCAAAGACATCTCGACCACTCGCATCGGAGCTACATTCTTTGGAGTGGGCTGGGTTACTTGCTTCGTACTTGCCTTCTTTGGAACAATTGGAGGAATAAAGTGATCGTCTTCTTTAGACTGACTTTCTTCGGACCGGTCTTCTTCAGATCAACCGATCATGGAGGTGAGCAACTAAAAGATGAGCTTCGAAAACAGTATCTTCGGCCTAGGCCGAAGATTGATCCTGGAAGGGTGCCCCAATGTGGTTGGGTCATTTCCGATTCTTCTAGCACGGATGCCTGATCCAAGAAAGACCCGATCGAATCTCTGAACCGGGGGTTAGTCTTAGTTGAGCCGGTGTACTCCAACAGGTCGCATGAAGAACCGAGTGGATGGAGAAATTATTTTTTGAGTAAGATTGCCGATCTTTGCTTTCATGCTAAACCTGACAACAAAAAGTAGAAAGATGCTGATCCCAATCTCTCCTAATCGATGGCTGAAATTTTTTTGCCATCCCCATTTTTCCCAAAGAGCATGAAGGTTAGGGGACGATCCTATCAAATTCAACAGACATCTAATCTTAACAAATAAGTGAGATGGTTTCTACGTTGGATCCACAAAGAGGGCAGGACTCACCATCTATCCTTTTTTTTGGTAAGGATCTCACTTGTCTGTAATTTGTTTTTATATAAAAACACTTTGTCACTTTCTCGGATGGCCTATGTCCAAATTATTTTATGCCAATGTTAATGAATTTATAATAAAAGTCAATTGAGAAGAATTCCATTTTAAGCCTGCTTCCAAATTAAAATATTACTTATCTGAAAAAAAAAAAAAAAATCCTGTAGTCTTTCTATTTTGAGCGAGCTTTCAAATATGAATATTAGTTCCATTTCCCAACTTAAAGGAGGTACAATTCCTGGATATCGACTTGGATAATATTGTGGGACATTTTGACTTCTGATTTTCTTGGATGTACTCCCATCAAACAAGTGCGAGCAACCACCGCAGGAAAAAAAAAAGAAGTATAATTCCGATATACTTTTAAATCCTTACTAATAGGCATTATTAATATGTTTCTAAAAAAAATTAAGCATTCAAATGTTTATTAATTTCCAAACCTGCTTCGCTAAAAGAGCAAGATTTAACAGCCCGATGTTTGTTTTTTCAAGCCTCCTTCTTCTTGGAGTAGAAAATATTGTCCCGATAAATTACTTCACTCGATCAACTCTATTCTCTACCCATCTTAGTAATCGAAAGATTGACATGGAGTAGAAAGATAAGACCGTCAAAACTGCATTGATCAACATTACTTTGTCACTCTAAGATAGAAGTTTCTCCTTTCATGAAGCTAATTTTGAATTGATCTTCTCCAAAAGAGGCATCCAAAATTATTTAGGATCCTTTTTCACTCAAAAACAAACTAAGGTAAGTAAGAGGAAGGGTTCCATTTTTATAATTCATCATGGAGGCAACGTAAAAAGCCTCCCCCGACCCCTCCTTGCATATTAATGCACAAGATGGAGCTCTAATGGAAGTTAATCTTCAACTTGAAGTGTTTATAAATACAAAAACAGTAGCTTTAGTAGTCATCATACTTCTCTCTTGCTAGCATAGCTAAAAAATGTCATTTACAAAATATAAGGTGTCTCATTAACAAAATGTAAACTTTTGACTCGATTAAGATAGTTATTCCTTCTAATATGTCTTCAATAAATTCAATTGCCCAAGACTATTTAAGGAGCTTAGATAGAACATCAATGACCAAGATTTTAAAAAATGATAAAAGAAGGTCACCTTGTCAACCTTGTCTTGACCCCTCTCCCCCCCCCCCCCCAACATTTTTTTTCATTTAATCCCTTTTTATTTTTTTTGGCACCCCATTCAGGCCATTAGGCCTTGGGTCCATGCAGACAAAACAACATGCCTAGTTTTGTTTAGAGTGAAACCCTCCTCTAGTGCACCATGATCTGCCGGTGCACATCCATAGAGTAAGTTGTAATTAATGGTGATGATAAGAAAGCCTGAGAATTTGACTAACATTTTGAAGCAGGAATGCAGCTTGTGGGTGATGTCTTCTTGGCTAGTCAACTCAAAACCCTCGTCAATAATAGAGGGCAATATAATTTTGTCTATTCCTACCAAAGGTAACTTTATAAAAATAAGAAGTATCGTTATCCCCCTCATGAGTTTTGAACTTTGATGCCAATAGAGTTCCTCTTCTCATGCAACTCCTATGATTTATTTATTTATTTATTTTTGTGAATTCTCCTTGTGTTAAACTCCGGTAGAAAGAGGTCCATAATCCCCTCTTTCTTGACAAGGATCTCTACATCATGCAACAGCTTTTCCTTTTTAACTCTCTACTAGCAATTATTTTGAAGGAGGTATGGGATTCAAGTGTAGAATAGAGCCTTTTGTAATTATCTACCCCTGAGATTGATGGATCGGGACAGCTTTTGATTTTGTCCAATTTCCTATCACAATGTCATCTAGATCTGTCTCCTTGGTCCATCAAGATTCAATCTTGAAAATTTTTCGGCCTTGAAATTTGAGATTACAATAAAGGCAGTCGGGGTGTGATATGAACTTATGCTAGAAGACAGCATTTCCTACGTCTGACCATTCTACCATTAAAGATCGACGTGTAGGAGTGGCTTGAGAGTCGTGCCGTCTCCTTCTTGCTTTGCGAGTTGTGGGTTTGAGGGAGTTTTAGGATTCCAGTTCTTAGTGTTGCTATCTCTAATAGCTAAAGAAGGTTCCGATCGGCGTGTGGGAGTCTCTGATTCGGATGGTAAGGGCTCATCGGATCGTTCGTGGGCGGAGATGCTTCTCGGCCAGCCACGAGCTCCGATTTTGTCTCCGTACGAGCTCTCGAAGGATGAGATCGGTCACCTCCAGCGGAGCTACTCCAAGATGTTGGTCATGCCCGGCTTAGTCCTCGATGAGGCTCGCCAGAAGTGGGAAGGTTTGGCAATCATTTTCAGGAGTCTTGACCGTAGGGTTTAGGCGGCAAGGATGGCAAGGGACGTTCAGTTGAAGCTTCAGCTGCCATCTGAACCGGAAGTATTTTCAGTGGGGGAGGACCACTTCGTTCTTCGGGTGGGTTCCAGGGATGATTGTGACAGGGTCTTGGCAGGAGGTTCATGGTTCGTCGCAGGCCAGCTGATGGCCTGGGCTTCATGGCATTCCGATTTTCTCCCCGGAAGAACGTCGATCAGCCGCACGGTGGTCTGGATGCGCTTGCTGGAGCTCCCTTCGGAGTATTGGGAGCCTTCCACGATCATGGCGGTTGCAGGGGAAGCAGGGACTCCTCTCTCCCTGGATAACTTCACTGACTTGATGAAGAAGACCGGCTTTGCTCGTGTTCGGGTGGAGTTAGACGCCTCAAAGCCGCTTTTGCCGGGAGTGCTTATACAAGGAAGGGAGGCAGTGTTCTGGCAACAGTTTGTCTATGAAAGCTTCCCCTCTATTTGCTTTCAGTATGGAAGAATAGGCCACACGATGGAGGAATGTGGGTTTCTAGAGGACAACTCAGTTAAAGCCTCATCGTCATCTGGTCTCACGCAACAGAACTTCGTGGAGGATCAACCGGAGGCGGGGGTGAGGAAGCAGGGTCCTAAGGGTGCTGGGTCTGGGTCCTCTAATACCAGAAGAAATCTCATCTTTGGGTCATGGCTGGTGATAGCCAGAATCTAGCAGCAGTGGCCGGGGGGAGCCTCGGTGTCGGGCGGTTCAGCATCTGATAAGGGGAAGGCCCCGGCATCCTCCTCTGAACCTCCCTCCTCCACCCCCTCTCGAACATCCCCCATTGTTCTATCCTCCTCCCCTGGATTGCTGCCTGACTCGGAGGGCTGGCAAAAGCCGACGAAGGTGGCCAGGCATCGATCGCCGGAGGCTTCTAGGTCTGACCTTTCGGAGGGCGGCGCTTAGAAAGGGGGGTACTTCACCCCAATTGCTGATTGCATGGAGATGATCCCTTCGAAGGTTAACTAGAAGGTTTTGCATATGGTTGACTACGGCTCCATCTCCTTGAAGCAGAGCAAAAGCCTATCGAGGTCCTCCTCCCTTTCATCTTCTAAATCTATTCCTCCTCAGCTGGATCAGGTTAGTCCCTCTGCACCCCCTGTGATTGCTAATAAGGGTGGTTTAGTGTCTGTACCGGTGTTGTCTGTTTCTCCGGAGTTCTTGGGGAAGAAGGGTGAATTGAGAAAGGAATGGAGGAGGGTGGAGGCCAAAGGTTCAGAGGCTAGGATGGTGGCACCGAAACATAGAGTGCTGATGGCCTCTCCCTTAGGGGAAGGGATGGGGTATGTGGATTCTAGGTTTGATGGGGGGGGTTCCGGAGGAAAGATAGTGGTTTTGAAGGGCTCTGGGCCAGAGGGGGGTAATGCTAGGGGGAAGACTGTGTTGGTGGCTACCTCAGCTCAACCTGTGACCGGACTGAGGGGGGCTGAGGGGAGGCAGGGAGGTGCGTCGGGTAGTTCTGGCGGGGCAGGGGTTCAGTGCTAGATTGAGGGGGTTGTTGGGAGTCCAGGAGGTGATCCAAGGGAGGTAGGTTCGCTGGGTGGTGAGGGTTTGCTTGGGGTACCTGGGTCATCTCCTCTTATTCCTAAAGTGAGAGCAGGGAAACTGGGTCTGGGAGGTATCTCTATTACTTTGGGGAGCCTTGGTAAATCATCTTCGCATATCTCTGACAGTGCTGGGGAGTTGGTGTCGTCTGGGGTGGAACTTCATCCTGGCTCAGGGAAAGGGGGGGCTATCCAAGCATGCCGAAGCTGTAAGGGGGTTAAGCTCTAAGGCCTCTGCTCCCTCTAAGGTCACTGTAGAAGGGCATGAGGTTATTTGTAAGAAGGTTAAATTAGCTCTCTGTTCGGTGGTGCAACAATTTGAGAAGGAGGGGATGCTGTCTGCTGAAGCAGGTGCTCAGGCAACTGGTTCGGTTAAGCAAGTTACTAAGAAGCCAGGATGTGTGGCAGAGGCTAGACAGGGGTCTTCGTTCCTGTGTCTTAACTTTTTTATTATGAAGCTTTTTGTTTGGAATGTCAAGGGGGCTAATAAGCCCTCCTTTATATCAACTTGTCTTATATTTCTGCAACTTTATAATCCTTATATTTGTATGTTGCTAGAGACCAGGCTGTCATGACCTAGTGTGGATGTTATGAAGTACCGTGTTCCTCGTGATTGAGGGTGCTATGTTGTGCCATCCCAGGGCTTGGCTAGGGGTATTATTGTTACTTGGAACACGACTATTGCCAAAGTCAACGTCTTTCACTGGTCTTCATAGCTTGTGGCCATTGTGGTTTTGGAACCCAAGTACCCTCTTGGCTTTTGTGTGGCATCTACGCCAGCACTTCCTATCGAGAAAGAAGGACAGTTTGGGAAGAGGCCTCGGTCCTCATTAGTCAGGGGATTCCGATTGTGCTGGCTGGTGATTTTAACTCCATTGACCGGGCTGAGGACAAGCGGGAAGGTAGACCCTTTGTCCAAGATATTGGATCCAGGAAATTCACCAGTTTCATCCAGCACAATGGACTAATTGATATGGGCTTTGTGGGGCCCCGGTTCACTTGGTATAATAACCGGTCAGGTATGACCAGAATCTAGGAATGATTGGATAGGTATTATGCCACACCTGCTTGGCTTTCTCTCTATCCAGATTATGTGGTCCGTCACCTTTGATGTATCATTTCTGATCACTGCCCCATTCTCCTATCCATGGATCATCATGCTCGGGGTCCGTCCCCTTTCAGATTTGAAAAATTCTGTTTATCTTACCCTAAGTCTAGGGATATTGTTCGGGAGGTCTGGCGGACACCGGTCAGGGGTGATGCGGCTTACAAGATCTCCAGGAAATTGGACCTTCTTAGGAGATGCTTTCTTCGATGGAACAAGATTGAAGTAGGTAATCTCCAAAACCATCTTAAGTCTGTTGAAGCATCTATTGATGCCTTGCAGGTTAAAGAGGACTCCAATGGTTCTTTATCGGATGAGGACATGCAGTCTCTCAGGGGGCATCTCTCTTTTCATTATGATTTGTTAAGGAAATAGGAGATCCTCTGGAGACAGAAGTCCAGAGTCCAGTGGCTGTGGGAGGGTGATAGAAATACCCGATTCTTTCATTAGGCCACCATAATAAGAAGAAATGCTAATAGAATCCGGGCTCTCAATACTAATCAAAACGGATGGGTGGAGGATGAAGCTGATATCAGAAGGGAACTGCTCCAGTATTTCTCCTCCAGGTGGTCGGCTTCCACCTCTATTCCCCTCTCTCTCTTCTTATCCTTCAGAGGTTTTCGTGTCTCCTTTCCAAAATTCTTTACTTCTGACACAGGTTCTGGAGGAGGAAGTCAAAGCCACTCTTTGGTTTCTGGGAGAAGATAAAGCTCCGGGACCTGATAGATTTCTCCCCTTCTTCTTCAGAACTTTCTGGGATATTCTTCATGTTGACTTGGTTGCTGCTGTTCAGACTTTCTTTGATACTGAGAGGATGCCTCTTTCTTGAAAGCAAACTTATATTGCTCTTATTCCTCAACGACCTGATGCTGCTGCGCCCTGCTATTTCTGCCCGATAAGCTTATGCAATACTCTCTATAAAGTCTGCGCTAAGCTATTGGCCAATAGGATAAAGACTATTCTCCCGCAACTCATCAGCTCAGAGCAGGGTGTTTTTGTAACCGGCCGTTGTATATCTGATAATATTCTTATTGCTTATGAGTTCATGCATGATCTTCATCGAGTTCCTCAGCGGCGTAGCTTGATGGCTGTTAGCTAGACATGGAGAGAGCCTATGATTGTGTTAGTTGGGATTTTCTCTTCAAAGCTATGTCGAACTTTGGTTTTCATACTCTTTGGGTTGCTAAAATTAGATCTTGCATTACTTATCCATCATTCTCTATCCTGGTTAATGGCTCTCCGACGAACTTCTTTCAATCTACTATGGGCCTTAGGCAAGGTTGCCCCCTCTCTCCCTATCTCTTTATTATTTCTGCTGACTTTCTCTCCAGCTCTCTCTCTGCAGCTGTAAGGAGTGGGATTATTCAGCCTTACATCCCCTATCAGGGAGTTTCTCTGATCTCTCACTTATTATTCGCAGACGACTGTCTTCTCCTGGGTCGGGCTTCCATTATCAATGCTCGTGGTCTATGGCGGGTCATGGAGGATTATTGCCTCTCTTCAAGTCAGAGGATTAATCTCCACAAATATGGTATCTATTTTAGTCCCAAGACCTCCATCTCTCTGTATCGAAAAATTCGAGATATACTGGTATCTCTGACTGCCACGACCCCTTACACTATCTGGGTGTTCCTATCTCTGGCTCCAGACTCATCACTATGGAGTGTGCTCCGCTCTTGTCGACTATTCGGCAGAGAATTGATGGATGACAGGGCAGGATTCTTTCTTTTATGGGCAGGATTATTCTCATCCGTTCGATCCTTTCCTCCATTCCCATCTATTTGCTATCTAATGCAGTCATCCCGAAGAGGGTTATCCAGGATGTTGAGCAGTCTATTCGGGCTTTTCTCTAGGGATCTTCACCTATACATAGGAGGATCTATTTGATGAGATGGGAAATGGTCTGCCAGCCGACGGAGATGGGAGGCTTGGGTATTCCTTCCCTTCTGGCACGTAAGGAGGCTTTTCTTTCTAGACATGCAGCCATATATTTTCTTTGCCTTGATAGTCTTTGGTCTTCTCTGATGAGGGCCAAGTATGGTCCTATTCATGCTGACTTTATTTCCCAGTTCAAGCCTCCTAAGATATGTTTTATCATTTGGAGAGAGACGGTCATTCGAGCCACGAGTATCATTCCTCACTTGTCCTGGATGATTGGGGACGGTTTATCTATCAAATTCATGCTAGACCCCTGGATCTCGGATATCCTATTGATTTGGTGGCCTACCTTTATCTCTGTGCATACACCGATGACCATATCCATCTTCGACATTATTATGCCGGATCAGGCCCGTTGGGAGCAACATGCAGTTCTATCCATCTTTGGAAAGATTCTAGGTCTCCGGGTTCTCTCCATCATCTTGCCCAGTCAGCCTTGCACGAATATTAGACTCTGGAAGCACTCTACCTCCTCGCGTGCTCCAATTCCTGACCTGGTGTCGCTTTTCAATTCAGATCCCCCTGCTCCTCGTGCCCTTGGATGGATTTGGTCTATTCCGGTGCATCCTAGAGTTTCTTTATTCATATGGAAACTCACTTGGCACCGACTCCTGACCTGTGAGTTCCTGTCATTAAGGGGGCTGTCTATCCCCTCGACCTGTCCTTTTTGTGGCGCTGGGAGTGAGACACAGGCTCATGCTATCTTTACTTATTCCTGAGCCGAGAGGGTTTGACGGCTGGCGGGCTTCACTGATCTTTTCTCCCCAACTGGCCAGGTTGAGGATCGCTTTCTTCTCTCCTTGAGATTAGGTGATATCCCCCTGGATTCCTTTAGAGCGTACCTTGCTTATCACATCTGGTTATCCAAGAATGACATGGTTTTCTCCTCTACCAGATGCTCTATTAGGATGGTGGTGGAGAGAGCCAGGGTTGCTGCTACAGAGTATTATAGATCGACGGTGTCGACTTTGGAGTCCTGGGGTTCCCTGTCTTCTCCTCGAGCGACCGTCCGAGTGTGTGTCTCTTGGGAACCCTCTCCTTCATCTTTCTGTTAGTTTTGATGGCAGTCTTCGTCAGGGGATTGGTGCGGCGGTCTTTGTCATCCAGGACTCCATACTGGGCCTCCTGGCAGCTGGGGGTTTCCCTATGCTCGATACCTCTGCCCTGGTGCGGAGTTGTACGTGGCCTGGGCAGTGATCAGATATGCTCGTCAGATCCTTCATCTTGATCGCCTTTTTATTGAGGGAGACTCAGCCATCGTCATCTCATGGATAAAGGGGGCGACCCGAGATTCTTCTCCTCACCTCTTCATCCGTGATATTATTCATCTGCTTCGGGCTGCGTTTTTATCTTCATTTGCCATGTCATAGGGAGGTGAACTCGGCTGCTGACTGGGTCATCTCTTTGTTGCTAGCCATTCGGTTCTGTATTATGGTCTGACTGGCGTACTTCTCCCGTACAGTTTAGGGATATCGTTTTGTCTGACTTTTTTGGTTATATTCATTTTCGTTCCATGAATTAAATACACCGGTTTCAACAAAAAAAAAAAAAAAAAAAACTTATGCTAGAAAGATATCCTCCCCAATGACGAAAAAAAAGAGTGATCAAGCCGAGTTAAAGAGAGATGCTGCCAAATTAACCAAGGAGATGAAATTTATGAAGGTCAGATTGCCCAAAACAACACGTTAAGGATTTCCTTTTCTGCCATCGATTGATTTTGTAATGTCAAAAGTTCTCTTTAATTAATCGAGGCTCTAGGAAGTCATTCATCGTATCAAATAGTTGTTGAAAGGAGGTACTTTGAGATCTCTTATTGGGACCGTACACATCATCATCGACGAGGCTTCTCTTCGAGCTTTGGCGAGGTAGTTCAATAGTGAAGGAGTAAGATTTTGGAAGACCTTTTGACTAAGAAGAGACATGAGTTCCACCCAAATCATAATATCCCTTGAGGTGCCATTCGCGTCGGTGCGTGCCCATTCTTCAATCCCGTCTCCACCAATATGGCGGTACGGCCACTTTCTATTCTTGTGACAAGATCTATGATGGCAAGTGCCCCGATCCTCTTACATTTTAAGATACTATATATAATCATGACTTAGATCTCGACCTCAAAATCAAATGAGAATGAAAAGCCCGTGGTAAGAAACACCTGCACGGGAATCGGTTACCCGGATCTTGGGTAATAACTAAGCTACATTTATGAATTTATATTTTCAATTTCTCAGCATTCATAAATAGAAATTCATGCATAAACTAGGACCAAGATGTTTTTGATATGGTGACATGCCATTCTCTATCGCTTTCTAGTGCGGAAATACAGGACAATGCAGTCCAAGACTAAGATTTTGATTAGAGAGCTACGTTGCTTGTTATTTTCAGTCACTCAAAAACACTCGCATGTTCATTCTCGTAACGTAAACCGATATCCATTTAAAGACGTTGAACGTCCTAAGGTAGTAGGTTGGTTGTCTGTACATTAGCGGATGACAAGCCCGTATGCGGGTCCATCACCGGTATCGTGGAATCCATGGGTGGGCTGTTTTTATTTATATTATTTATTTATTTTTTATGCTCGTGTGCGCGTTTGCTTGGATACCTGCATTTTTTTTTTTTTTAAAAAAAAATTTATAGATGGACGATCACACTAATTAATCTAGTGCGAAAGCAATCCAGACAATCAAAATAAAGCAAGCTTCGCAAGGATTAAGAGATACAAAACGTCCTGGTGCTAGGATTAAGTAGCAAAGTGCCCAATCATGGTGCGTGCGCTTTTTGAGAATGCGGTCATTTGCGTATCACTTTGTAATTACATGCAGTTATAAAGGTTTTCCCCCTTCCTTCTTGTGAAATGTGAATGCAGACTGTATCATATCATGCAAATATGAATCATCTCAAGCATTCAACAACCACCCCACTATAATTCTCGGCAGTGTGGCCGTACCGCCATATTAAAACATCATTCAATTATTCAATATTAAAACACCAGCGCCGAGCACGGACAATGCACGTGCATGCATGCACGCTTCTGCGATTGACCTTAATTTTTCTTAGAGAACCGGAGATCCTCCATGCTTATTCCTTGATCGGAAAAGACTGCGATCTTCATATGAAAAATATATATATATATATATTTAAAAAATAATATAATTATATTATTAATTTTATGTATCGCTCTCTTTCTAATTATAATATATTAGTTTTAGCTACGAAGAGTTTTAAATATAAAAATTTTAACTAAAGAAGGAATTAATACAAAGTTATGTAGTATTCTAGTACCTTGAGAGAAATATTTTTTCTTGAACGTTGGAGCCATTATTTGCATGCAACAAAAAAAAAAAAAAAAATCTCATCAAGATGCAACGATTACGTACAATCTCCCGTAATCTGAATTTTAAAATAAAATTTATGATACCGATCGATACTTATGCAAACCGAAGGTGCTGTATATATATATATATAACTGATATATGGTACAGGAGAATGTACTGATATTAAATCAGCTTACATGCTGGGTACACTGAAATAATAATAAAACAAAATTAGTACGGAATTCAATATTAGGACGGTGAACCTTTCTTCGAATATTATAGCATTAATTCTATATTAACTGGATAGGATATTTATGGGTCCTTCTTATTACCTCGTCCGATCCTATAATATTTTTGCACCGTCATTACAAGTAGTGGTGATGCAAGTACTGCGACGGACATGCTATGCCCATGTTTGCGATGCCTCCCCATCCCTGGCTCCTTGATCAAGCAAAATCATGATGCTAGAGCGCCCCACCTTCCGAAAAAGAAAGAGTCAACAGAATAATTCTCCTCTCCGAAGAAACCGTTACTCTTGTTCGATTCCAAGATATTATGACCCAAGCTATTTGAGCTAATGAATCATAAACTAGACTAATCATAATATATACAGCGTACTGTTTGAAGAACTACTTGATCTGGTCCATCATCATTGAAACTTTCTCGCAACCGATGTCTAAAGCCATGTTATTCACAATGCTTTGGGAAACTTTTAGGCTTCGGAGCTACATTTCAAAAACTTCTAACCGTGAGCCACCTGTAAAACCCGCATGAGCAAACAGTAGAAACAATAAGCGATCACTCTCAATCTGGAATCAAGTCTTCGAAGAGAGAGATCGATGCTTAATTTGTTCCCAGAAGTCTAGCTAGCATGTTTCAGTGTCACCGCAGTCTATATTTAACCTCATCGGATAATAGATTTATAAAGTATCATTGCTTGGTTCCATGGTGAAATTAAAAGCATGGATTGACCAACGTAATGAGTGGAACGACCACTTAATGAAATAAAATAAAATAAAATAAAAAACCAGTCCTTTTCTCTATCATGATAATAGACTTGACTGCTAACAAGTCTCTACCATTTAGAGGATTACACATAGAAACCATGTTAGATCAAGCAAGTTTTCGAATGCCCAATTCTTCACTTTGTCACTTCTAAATATGGGGAAAGATAAGAGTTGGAAACCAAACCCATGCTCCACTACAAGATTTGGGAGGCAACCTCATTAAACAATGCTAAGATTGTCTCCTCTCATGCCCTCCCCTCTTTTCTTCCAACACACACGAGCCCCCATATTTTATCCAGTCCTAAAAACGTCTGTCCTCTTATCCCTCGCAAAGGACATCGTGCAAGATGGAAAAGGAAAGGCCTTTGGATATCGGTTCCTTTAGCCAAAGGAAGGCACGATGACACCTAGCTTAGCTTTCATGCAAACCCCCTCCGAAACTGCTAAAATTACTACGAGTGACCAAATGATTCGGAGTAAATGAGAAGCATTCACTCCCTTGGATGGGTGAGGTGTCTCTATCACCTGGCCTGGACCATGGGACCCATTTAATAAACTTGCACCAAACACTGCAAGGGTCCATGATTGCTTCAAATACCACCAGTAATTTTTACTTCTGCGGCAAATTTACTGCTTTGCAAGAGTTCCACTAAAAGGAGAGTCGTCTGCTTTGGGTAAGTTGAAAGACCTCACCATATAGATGTCTTCGGTTTGGGACTTGGATTCTCTTATTGCACTTCTGGACTGATTTGTCGAGCTTTACAAGTGTCTAATTAATAAAAAATGTTGGTCTCAAAGTTCACCACACCCATGGGTTTTGAAATGGGAGTGATGGTATGGGTATCACTAAAACCATCTTCAAATGCACCGCATAACAAAAGATTTAAGGATTCAAGTAAGTTGGAGAGAAAATTCACCAAAAATTCTGAAGGACTAGGGAATAAAAATTTAAACGGAAAAAGAAAATCAGGAAAGGATTTGGAGAGTACACGATATGTGGTGAATGACCGATCTATGAATGCTAATTAATACATACATATATATATATATGAATGGTATGAAGCACAAAAAATCAATGTTCAGCATGCAGCATTGTACAATTGATTGATCGGTGAATCCACGACGAGCCACTTGAAAATCTTAATAGCTTAGTCATGTTTGAGATCGGTCAGCCGATGAAGTAATTAATAGTGAAAACCAAAACTTGTGCGAAGAATCTCTGAAGAATAAATAATGTACGTACCTATGATTTGTGGTGCTTCCGTCTAAACCAGCCACGGACGAAGCTATGGACCTTGACAATCGACAAACCCAAACATGATTGGGATCAGATGGTTCAATCAAGCAAATGATTTGGCATCCATTGGAAAATGAGTTCATCAATCAAGCAACTTATCTAATCCAGTCAAAGAAATCTTTAACCGTGACTTGCTCGTAAAGTGATCTGGTGGAACAAAATCTACTGTCAGTCAAGTGTCAACCCATGTATCATCTACCTATTAATTGGTGTAACAAAATCTGGTTAACCCATGCTTAAATTAAAAGAAGGCAGGCATGACAAACTATGAATTAGTTCTAAAACTAACTCTCTCTCTCTCTCTCTCTCTCTCTCTCTCTCTGTTTTTATTTTTATTTTTATTTTTTATTTTTTATTTAATGGAAAAAGAAGGATTAGAAAAGCTCATCTCGGAGAACCCACCATGCGGTAAAAACGGAACGAAAGCAAAAGCATGGAAACCTCCCCACCGGCTTATATTCCTTCTCTTTTTTCCATTTACAAAGAATCACATACATCCCTATAATCTTTTCTTGGTGCTTTCCTTTTTCCTTGTTGGGCAGTGCCAGGTCATGGGAGGATATATATATATATATATATATATATTTATATATAGGCATTGGATCCCCATTTGTTTAGGGTAGTGGGTGCCGCTGCCGGCGCATTATACAGATATCAACCAAGCGCACACCGAAGAGAGCAGAGTGAGAGAGGGTGCATCTCCACGAGAACCAAGGTCCTTTCCATCATATTATAATCATCTCTGCTCCAATATTATTTGTTTCTTTCTTTGTTTTGCAGTGCAGAGGTAAACACTAGACAAACATCTCCCAATGGAATGCTTCCTTCCCCTCGTCCTCTCTCCATCTGTGTAGATAAAGATGGATGTCCATGTACAACAATCAAAATACTGAACCATAGAGGCTCTCAAATCTTAAGATTAGATCATAGATAGGTTATAACCTCTGGAGAGAAAGGAAGAGGGGCAAAAAAGCGAAAAACAAAAAAAAACAAAAAAAAAAAAAAATAAATAAATTTGAAAATGAAGCGGATGTCTTCTGCCGAAACATGAAGATATAGAAAGAGATGTCGCTGCTGGTCGACGCAATCGAATCCTTTCGACGATGGGTCCCCATCACAGCGGCGACAGCAGCGCCCACCACCACAATTACAGCAGGCGGCGGCGCACGTTGGATGGAGATGATGAGAATAATGATGGTGGTGGTAACGGAGGCAGCAATGGCGTTTCCGACGGCAGGCAAGGCAAGAGATGGTCGTCGTCTCTGTTGATTCCTGGCCTTCCGGACGACATCGCGCTCAGCTGCCTGGCCCTGGCTCGGCGATCGGATCACGCGTCTCTGGCATGCCTCAACGCGCGATTCCGCTCGCTGATCGAGAGCGGCTACCTCTACGGACTGCGGCGGTGGATGGGCGTGGCGGAGCACTGGGTGTTCCTGGTGTGCGACCCCCGGGGGTGGGAGGCCTTCGACCCGCGCGCCAACCGCTGGATGCGCCTCCCCCGGATCCCCTGCGACGACTGCTTCAACAACGCCGACAAGGAGTCCCTCGCCATCGGCCCCCACCTCCTTGTCTTCGGCCGCGAGCTCCGGGACTTCGCCGTCTGGACCTACTGCAGCGTCGGTCTCGGTCGGGGCTGGTCCCGGTGCAGCCCCATGAACCGCCCCCGCTGCCTCTTCGCCTCCGCGAGCTCCGGTTCCATCGCCATCGTCGCCGGGGGCAGCGACAAGACCGGGACCGTCCTGAATTCCGCGGAGCTCTACGACGCCGAGACGGGCCGGTGGGAGCTCCTCCCGGCCATGAGCGCCCCGCGCAAGCTCTGCTCGGGCTTCTTCATGCGCGGCAAGTTCTACGTGATCGGTGGAATGTTGGGGACGACGGCGCTGACGTACGGGGAGGAGTACGATCTGCAGTCCCGGGAGTGGAGGCGGATCGAGGGGATGTACCCGACGGCAAGCGACGCGGCCGGGGCGCCGCCGCTCGTGGCGGTGGTCGATGACCAGCTCTATGCGGTGGAATACCGCACCAACAGGCTGAAGAGGTACGATATGGAGCACCAAAGCTGGGCGGTCGTCGGAAGGCTGCCGGTCCGGGCCGACACCTCCAACGGATGGGGGCTGGCCTTCAAGGCTTGCGGCCGGGAGCTGCTGGTGGTGGGAGGGCAGAGGGGCCCCGAAGGGGAGAGCATTGTGCTCAGCTCGTGGCGCCCCGGCGGAGGAGGAGCTGCTCCGGAGTGGAGGGTACTCGGCGTCAAGGAGCACGCCGGCATCTTCGTCTATAATTGCGCCATCATGGGCTGCTGATGCTGGACCGACCGATGAGAATCTTTGCAGCTACTACTACTGCCACCCATCCATTCTGCACATATATATATATATATATATATATATATATATATCTACATCCGATTCCCCATAGCTCTGAATTTTGTAGTTTTTCTCTTCCACTTATTCCAATTCCATAACGCTGAAAATTCGTGAAAGATACTCTTTTCTTCCCCTATATATGTCATGGAAAACACTCTTGCGATTACCTATCATCAAGAATCAGAAAAATAACGATCCAGGGAATCTGCAGAAATTTGTAATTGCAGCTCTGCTTATTGATCATCATCCTCATCATCGAGAGGGAAAAAAAAAAAAAAACTCGGCCCGTATCTGTCGCTGTGGACAAATTAAAAGGTATCGCCAACTGTATGTAGCAGTGGACGAACCAAACAATGAAATGAAGTTGATGAGGTGTGCCTTCCTGTCTTCTACCTGTGATAAAAAGAGAAATAACCACCAACCGTCCTGTCTACCACTACTACCACTACTCCATGGTATCGATAGTCTGCCATTCTAAATTTTTTTGAACACCAAATCATTCCTATGATACTTGTAAGCACTTGGACTCATGAGGAGCGGAAGTCCCATTATATAATTTGCTCGACCAACTGTTTAGGAAACCACGATTATGATTTATTTTTCGTCTATAAATCACACCATTTGACATGGTAAATAACAAATTAAAACATGGATATCGTACATGCGGTCATTTGGTTTCATCGTCTTAAAATTTTTTTAAAAAAGCCAAATTATATTTTTACAGCTGCATATATATATATATATATATATATATATATATATATATATTCCAGTTACGTTGGTTAACGTATTTCTCATGCTTTATTTAAATAAAAGTGCGTCCATTCTATATATTGTTTTACCAGTAGATGATAGCCCTTGCTTTCCTTTCACCTCCCCCAAAAAAACAAAAAAAAACCTTTAACCTTCTCGTTGTCCGATGATGTTGATAACTGATTATCTTGAAAATCCTTACAAAAAATTACACCTAAATATTCAGTTAGATGCTTGCAGTAAGCTCTGCAGCTCTGTTTGTTGTCAGGATGAATA
Source organism: Areca catechu (assembly GCA_021397845.1). NCBI lineage: Eukaryota > Viridiplantae > Streptophyta > Magnoliopsida > Arecales > Arecaceae > Areca > Areca catechu. Next base: position 788,031 of record CM038049.1, on the reverse strand, counting down.
GTATGGATAACGATTCTACTCCCACTCTCTCCTCTGGTCATTTCATGCTGTTGGCTCACCTGCACAACCGTATCAATTTCGCTTAAATGGAGTGCAAAATTTACTTTCGGCCACTGTAAGGCAAGAAACCGATTCTGGTGGATATAACTGATAAGCTCTCTGTCATAATTAGCCAAAGCAGAGCATCGACCATGATGTAGTTAAATTTTTTATCTTTTATTTTAAAAAAAATCATGGTATGCTTAAATCCCAGGTACTACGGTTCCGGTGAGAAATTAGATCTAATAACTTTCCTCCCTCTGATTGAGACCATAAGGATCTTGCTTTTACTGAAAAATGTTCAATACAGGACGGCAACAAAGATGGCTTAATACTTCTTCATCAACTGATGAATACATCATCCCAACCCCAATCTAAGTATAGGAGAAAAGTTCATATCTAGAAATTTCCTAGCAATTTTACACCTCTACAACTAGGTCTCAAAAATTAACCTAAAATCTATTCGAATCAACCATAATATTATATCTCAGATTTTAAAGATATGAGATATGTGACAATATCCCTTTCCACCTGGATGGTAACTCAAGACCATGTTGAAACATGGTTATTTGTACGAGAAAGTAGCTTTAATTTGGATCTAGAGAAAACTATTTAATGAGAAATTAAAATTTGCATCAGGTGTACCATGCTTTCATGGGAACGTGCCACCATGTCAACAGTGTACCATGTCAATCAGATTTTTTTTTGTTTTTGTAAACTTTATTCATCATATAGCTCATCATGTATAATTTCTATAGTTTGATGTTATCAAACTTGAACCTCTCAAGCATTTCTAAAATAATGACGTTGTTGGTGTTAAAATCTATCAAACACTGGAGATGTTGGAACTGATGATGAAAGAGAATCTCCGAAAGATGAGATCTACAAAAAGTTTTTAAAGAATTTCAGTCTAATAGTATGAGAAATGTAAGGCAGAGTTTTTTTTGGCATATCTTGGAATCCTCGTTTGAGCCTCCTTTTATAGACAGAGATCGTGGTTATAGTAGGGCAAGTGGTTGGACATGATCTCGCCAGATCTAGACGAGATGAGTGTAGCGTATCATGCTAAAACCATTGCATGGGATTCTTGGAATGTGGTGGTCATGATTACCTTATCTATTTTGTGGTGATTGCAAGCTAGCTGGCACACTACAGTGAATCTGGGCTTTAGCGACGCTTTTTTTGACCTTTCCCGATGCTTTTAAGCGTCGGTAAATAATCTCCCGACGTTTTGTAAAGTGTCGCTAAAGCGTCGCCTATGCAAGCGTTGGGACGCAACCTGCCGACGCTTGAAAAAAGCGTCGGCATTTGCCGACGCTTTAAAGCGTCACTAAATTTTTATTTACTGATGCTTTAAAGCATCGCCAGTTCCAGTTTTAGCGATGCTTTAAAGCGCCGCCAGTTTCAGTTATAGCGACGCTTTAAAGCGTCGCTAGACTAAACCCTAGCGACGCTTTAAAGCGTCGCCAATTCCAGTTATAGCGACGCTTTAAAGCGTTGCTACCTAAACCCTAGCGACGCTTTAAAGCGTCGCCAGTTTCAGGTATAGCGACGCTTTAAAGCGTCGCCAGGTCCAAACCTAGCGACGCTTTAAAGCGTCGGTACATTTTTTTTAAAAAAAGAAATAATAAACAACCATATATACAAACCCATAACCTGTATACATTATGAAAATGAAACATTCAAACCTGTATCACATCCAACATACACAAACAAATAAAAATATTCAAACCTGTATCACATATCACATCCAACATACACAAACATAAATACAAACCAAATATAAAAAGTTTTATATATATATATATAAACATATCAATCCAAGTTCAAATAAACAAAAAGACATACATAAATAATAAAAAAATCATCTGGCATCACTGATCCATGGAAGGCTGGTCGTCGTTAGGTCTGCGGCTCGCAGATGCACTAGGAACCTGCAAGATATACATCAGGAATTATAATATATACATTATATATATTCTAAATTATTAGATACATACAAAATTAATAAATAATTACTTACCTGAGATGACATGAACATATGCAGCACAGATGTAACATGCTCTAGCTGAGACCTAATGGTCTGCATCTCTGCTCTGTCTGCATCACGTGTTTGTCGGAGCTCTGCTATCTCCTCCTGGAGCTGACGAACATGTAACTGATAATGACTCTCTCTAGTATCCCGAATATATCTACTCACCTCAGATAACTGAGTAGGGATAACTCCAATCCCATAACCCCTCACTCGTCCAGGATGCTCTGGTCCCATCAACTCCGAGAATACCTCGGCCTCGATGCAACTGCTCTGTATAGATGATGAACCCTCGCCAGCACGCTCGGATATCATAGAGGTAGCCCTATTCTATATTTTACAAAAAACACATATATTAATACTTAATAAAAATAAAAATATAAATCATAATATAACATAAATAAAAAAATACATATATATCTCTGGACTCGTCCCGAACAAAACTGCCATCCTGGTGAACGTGAGTCATCCGATAGAAATCCACCTCACCAGGCTCCCTCCCCTGCTGATCAGCCTATATAAAGAATAAATATTACAAAAAAATTCAAAATAACACATCTTATATCCCCGTACTATTATACATGGTACATGCATGATACATGATGATACATGATGTTAAAACTAAAAGTATACTAAAAGTATTATGGGATGAGAAACATACAAACTCATGCCTGAGCCGTGCATAACTCTTGGACCCCGCTGTGTGAGGAACAGACTGAGTAGCTTGTGCAGCTCAACCAATATCAGAATACGTCTGCAAAATAAAATTAAAACAATGTTATATATTGTATAAATATAATTATAACAAGTGAAAATTAATAAATTTCGAAGTGTTTGATGATGCTACACAACCTGTGCCATCTCGGAGAACCAATAGTGCACCAGCTCCATCTACTGATGAGGGTGAACAACAGGAGGACAGGTAGCTACAACCAGCTCCTCTGTCCTACCCTCTAGCTTGTAGTCTCTCTTCAACTTTGTCCTATATTCTTTCCACTTGTGATTGAGAGACTTAAGCACAAAATCAGATGAATCTGAAGGAAGAACGAACTTGCTCTACAATTTAATTAAACAATAAAATAAATATTAAATAAAATAAGCAACTCAATTGTTAAACCTAAGATATAAAATAATATATTAATTTTTTTACCTGCACAACTCGTAGCATTTCTATTTTATATGCAGGAAGCATGTCGTTCCACTTCGAATAATTCAGGGGACATAGCTGACCACGGCGTGCTACTGTCCCCAGAAAGCTAGTCAACAAGTTAGTAGCTTTCTTAATAGGCTGCCCTAGCTTGTTGCACTCTATCACTATCCTCTCACCCTCAGGTAACTGCCACATATCACAGACTAATGTGGGTCCTCGCCTATGCCTGAGTCTCCCGGATCCATCTACAAAAAAAAATACAGAACATTGTATATCAAAATTGTTGCCCAGAAATGGTACCCAAGAGGGAGGGGGTGAATTGGATATTTTAAAAATTAAAGCAATATATGTGCTATCAAGTTCAAAGGTGAAGAGTGATAGTGCTCAAGTAATTGTGCAACGGAAGCAATGAAATAAAACAACAATTAAAGAGCAAAAGAAGAAAAAGAGTAAAGTAATGCAAACACACAAGAAGTATAGTGGTTCGGTGCACCTAGCACCTACATCCACTCCCCAAGCTCCACTTGGGAATTTCCACTATAATCTTTAGATTACAGCCGACTTGTTTTACCAGGCTCACAAGTCAAAACCTTACATACTTGTTTTGGCTTCGGGCTTACAAGCAACCCTAGTTGGTTTTATCAATTGGCTCACCAACAAACCTCACTCACTTGTTTTGGCTTCGGGCTAACAAGCAACCCTAGTTGGTTTTATCAATTGGCTCACCAACAAACCTCACACACTTGTTTTGGCTTCGGGCTTACAAGCAACCCTAGTTGGTTTTATCAATTGGCTCACCAACAAACCTCACACTAGTTTCAAATTTCCTTGAAACTAGCCTACCACAAATAGAATTTGAATACAATGAATAAAAACAATACAAACTCCTTTTTGAGCAATAAGAAATTCGTTGAAGCTCTTGATGGAGACTCTTCAAGCATTTTCTCTTGGAATCTTTGACCTCACTAAATGCCAAACTCTTGAAAGTTGGATTCCTCAAAGATGGAAAGCTTTTGGCTAAGGAATCTCTTGGATTTCTCACTCTTTTTGGCTTGGAATTGCTTGAAGGCTTTTTACTTTCACTCTAATCCTTTTCACCTTGTCTCCATGTCTTTTTTGAAGTTTGGTGGAGGTTAAATACTTCATTCAAGCTGAAACAACTCCACAAGACCGTTAGAATCAAAAATATGGCCGTTTATGGCCGTTAGAAATCAAATCAAAAGTTCAGAAAAACTAGCCGTTATGCCATGAGTCGACCTCCGGATCAAGTGTCGACCTTATGAGTCGACCTCCAGTTTATCTTAGGCAAAAATCCAGAAAACCATAGTTCTGCCCAGTTTGAATTCTCAGGCTATGAGTCGTCCTCTGGTGTCGACCTCTGGACAGGTGTTGACCTCTGGTGGTCGATCTCTGGAGCGTGCCACTGAAATTTTGCCGTGCCGGCCTTGCTGAACTTTTCTTTTCTTCATGAGTCGACCTCTGGTGGTCGACCTTTGACAAGGTGTCGACCTCTGGTGGTCGACCTCTGAAGCATGCCACTGAAATTCAAGCATTTCTTCTTTCAACATGATTGAGTACTAAGATCTGAGAGATACACTTAAAACATAATTAGTACTCATATATACTTAAACATTTTGTCAATCATCAAAATCAAGACTAGAGTCAACAATCTCCCCCTTTTTGATGATGACAAAACCTTTAAGTATATGAATAGGGTAAGCTTAAAAAGATTAACAATAAGATAAACATGTAAGCTCAAAACAATAAGCACCAAGCTCCCCCTCAAAATATGATCAAAAAAATCTTCAAAAATATTTTTTTAAAATATGCAAAAGAAAAATTTAAAATTTTCAAAATTTTCAAAATTTCTTCTTCTTACTAATTCTTTCCTCTAGATAAAAACATTTTACATTCTTCTCTCCCTTTTGCACTTTCTTTCATTTCTCAAAAGATTTTTCATGTTTATCCAATCTTCCCCTTTTCATACTTAACAATTTTCTCCCCCTTTTTGACATCATGAAAAAGGGTGAAAGGCAATACAAAGTGGGAATGAAGTTGGAAAGAATAGCAAGTAGGTCATCAAAATCAATGCATGAAATCAAATATTTATGATATCAATTGAATATGATATAAATTGAACAAGATACCAAAGAATGTAAGCACATGCAAGAAATGATTTGATGTATATTATCCATTCGCCTTACTTGTTCATGGGATAAGGTCACAGTGGCACCCCTACACGTCATAAGAGAGCCCGTTGAATGGGAAGAGAGGGTCTTTAAGCCCTACTTATCTTCTATGACCGGACGGCCATGGTGACTAACCCAATCCGAAGCGGTTACTAGAAATTCTTAAAAAAATTTTTTTTGATGCCAATAGAATATGATACCATTTGAATGTAACTCCTCCAAAGAATTAGATTTGAAAACAAGAAGAGTACTAGAGCAATATAAGCAAAGCATGATATCAACAAGATATTCAAAGCATCAAATATGATAACAAATCTTTGGATGCTCCCCCTGAATGTTATTCCTTCTTTAAAAATATGCATTTATTTCAGGAATAAAACATGAAAGCTTATGCATCAAGATTTGAAAATTTTCAAGATATTCATGATTTTCAAAATACAAAACATTTATATCGCATAAAAATGTTTAGCATTATTTCAAATTCATTTTAAGATGATTTGATATCCATACAAATGCTAGAAGTAATATGATATCAAGTCTAGCTATTAGAGCAAGGGTTTGTCAATAAGCATACCTTCTTCTTAAAAGTAACCCTTAACTACTAGTTCTATACTTGATCCAAATCATTTCTAGATTATGCATAGATGCCAAAAATAAAAACATATAAATCATAGCATTTCACTTGAAATAATTTAGAAACTATATTAATCAAAATCAAGTGAAGATCTAATAATCACAAGTTTGACCATGAGAGCTTGAAATCCATCAACATCAAAATGGTCATGATCACAACAAATGATTATTAGTCTAAGCTTGATTCTAATCAATCAATTAAAACATTTTTCAAATCAATATACATCTTTAAAAGTATTTTTCATGAAATACATTAATCAAAATCAAGTGAAGGTCTTACAATCATAAATTTAATCATGATAGCATGAAATTCATCAACACCAAAAAGTTCATGATCATAGCCAATGATGATAAGTCCAAACTTGATTCTAATTAACTATTTAAAACAATTTTTCAAAGTAATTGATGCAATAAAAATTAATCTACAATTTTAATTATGGAAGGCGATGTTTAGAATTTACCAATATACATAATCCTTCCTTTTACCATTTAGTCCAAAAAATAGCTTGTCCACTTCTTTAAATTGTCTTGTACAACCTCTTTTCAAGAACTTCCTTTCTTCATGTTGGGTTGCAAGACATTCCTGCAAAACAAGTTAAGTGGACATTTTTGGTACCCAAACTTTCTTGGGTCCTTTATGATTAGTAATTATGGTTCCTTTTGGAACCCAAACTTTTCTAGAAGGATAAGTATTGAAACCACATTTATAAGAAGAGTTGAAAGAAGCAGGAATATTGAAGTTCTTCAAGAGTTTTTGCTTCTTTTCCTCAATCAAAATATTTTTCACATTAAAAACTTTTTCACATAAATCTTTTGAAATAACATTTTCTTTTTCTAAAAATTTTTTTTCTTTAGAAAAATTATTCTTTTCATTTTTAAAAATATCAATCTTGGCATTTAAATCATCATTTTTATTTGCAAGATTGGTGTTGTCAAGAGAAAATGAATCTACATGCCTATTTAATTTCTTGTGCTCAATTTTTAGCAATCTGTATTCATGCACAAGATCACTAGGTGCATTATGTGATTCTTTAAAGGTAAAATCATAATTATTTTTAGCACATACCTTTTTCTCATTTGCCATGAAACAAAGATGGGCAACTTCATCATCCGTATTTGAATCTTCGCTATCGCTCCAAGTTGCCATCATTGCCTTGAATTTCTTTTTGGCCTTGAGAGCTATTATTTTCTTTTCTGTATCAGCTTCCACTATCCTTTGCCATAAGTTCAACTCATAGGTCATGAGTGAACCGATAAGCTCCTCCAAAGGTAAGGTTTCTACATCTTTAGCTTCTTGGATCGCCGTCATCTTTGGATCCCATGATTTTGGCAAGGATCTAAGAATTTTGTTCACCAAATCAGCATTAGTATAGATTTTGCCAAGACTTTTTAATTCATTAATAATAGTCATAAATCTTGAAAACATATCAGATATAGATTCATAGTGCATCATTTCAAAAGTTTCAAAAGAATGTATAAGCAAATTAATTTTAGTGTTCTTCATTTGAAGAGTACCCTCATGAGTAACTTCAAGTGTGTCCCATATTTCCTTCGCAGATGTGCATGTAGAAACTCTATTAAATTCATTTAAGTCCAATGCACAATAAAGCAAGTTCATTGCTTTAGCATTGAGTTCAATTTGTTTAATGTCATATTCATTCCAATCCTCTTCGAGCTTTGGAATGGAAATGCCATTAACCAAAATGGAAGGAATATGAGGACCACTAATAATGGTTTTCCAAAGATGATAACTAATAGATTGAATATGGATGCGCATGCGAGTTTTCCAAAAAGTGTAATTTATGCCATTGAAAAATGGTGGTCTAACACTAATACCTACAAGGGTCACCATGAACTTTAGCTCAAAATTGTTAGATTTTCAATCAGAGCACCGAGCTCTGATACCACTTGTTGCCCAGAAATGGTACCCAAGAGGGGGGTGAATTGGATATTTTAAAAATTAAAGCAATATATGTGCTATCAAGTTCAAAGGTGAAGAGTGATAGTGCTCAAGTAATTGTGCAACAGAAGCAATGAAATAAAACAACAATTAAAGAGCAAAAGAAGAAAAAGAGTAAAGCAATGCAAACACACAAGAAGTATAGTGGTTCAGTGCACCTAGCACCTACATCCACTCCCCAAGCTCCACTTGGAAATTTCCACTTTAATCTTTAGATTACAGCCGACTTGTTTTACCAGGCTCACAAGTCAAAACCTTACACACTTGTTTTGGCTTCGGGCTTACAAGCAACCCTAGTTGGTTTTATCAATTGGCTCACCAACAAACCTCACTCACTTGTTTTGGCTTCGGGCTAACAAGCAACCCTAGTTGGTTTTATCAATTGGCTCACCAACAAACCTCACACACTTGTTTTGGCTTCGGGCTTACAAGCAACCCTAGTTGGTTTTATCAATTGGCTCACCAACAAACCTCACACTAGTTTCAAATTCCCTTGAAACTAGCCTACCACAAATAGAATTTGAATACAATGAATAAAAACAATACAAACTCCTTTTTGAGCAATAAGAAATTCGTTGAAGCTCTTGATGGAGACTCTTCAAGCCTTTTCCCTTGGAATCTTTGACCTCACTAAATGCCAAACTCTTGAAAGTTGGATTCCTCAAAGATGGAAAGCTTTTGGCTAAGGAATCTCTTGGATTTCTCACTCTTTTTGGCTTGGAATTGCTTGAAGGCTTTTTACTTTCACTCTAATCCTTTTCACCTTGTCTCCATGTCTTTTTTGAAGTTTGGTGGAGGTTAAGTACTTTATTCAAGCTGAAACAACTCCACAAGACCGTTATAATCAAAAATATGGCCGTTTATGGCTGTTAGAAATCAAATCAAAAGTTCAGAAAAACTAGCCGTTATGCCACGAGTCGACCTCATGAGTCGACCTCTGGATCAAGTGTCGACCTCATGAGTCGACCTCCAATTTATCTTAGGCAAAAATCCAGAAAACCATAGTTCTGCCCAGTTTGAATTCTCAGGCTATAAGTCGACCTCTGGTGTCGACCTCTGGACAGGTGTTGACCTCTGGTGGTCGACCTCTGGAGCGTGCCACTGAAATTTTGCCGTGCCGGCCTTGCTGAACTTTTCTTTTCTTCATGAGTCGACCTTTGGTGGTCGACCTTTGACAAGGTGTCGACCTCTGGTGGTCGACCTCTGAAGCGTGCCACTGAAATTCAAGCATTTCTTCTTTCAACATGATTGAGTACTAAGATCTGAGAGATACACTTAAAACATAATTAGTACTCATATATACTTAAACATTTTGTCAATAATCAAAATCAAGACTAGAGTCAACAAAAATTATTGCATATGCATGAATTGAAATGAGATAGAATTATTAAATTATGTACCCTGTATCTGTATATCATCGACGATAGGCTCGTCATCAGGATGATCCATAAAAGGATCGTGATGTGCAGACTCGGAGGGAATAACATCGTCCTGAGGTGTAGAGATAGTAGCATCGACCTAATGTGCAGAAATAAAGGGACTGCCATCAGACCGATGTGAAACTGATCGACTGCCCTCGGGTTGCTGTGATGAAGAAGTACCAGCCTCGGTCTGGGAAAACTGAAACTGTACATCTACTAATCGCTTTCTTCGAGGCATGGTGTACCTAACCTGCATTATTTAAAAACAAGTCAGTCAACATTATAATCAAATTATAACGGAAATGAATTACAATTTAAAATATAACATAATCATTAATGCAAAAAATGTAAACCATCTTACGAACTACTTACTTGTCATAATCAACCAGTTGTACCTTTCTCGGAATCCAACCTAACCAAAATGGTTGTATCATTTATATGATCATCCGGTACAATATTATAAGGTATACACTGAGTGTAAGTATCATCATCTTCTTCTTCCACCCTTTTTCCCATGTCATACAAGTCTCTGGGTTTTGTCTTAATAACAGTAGCCCATTCTTTATCTTTCGAGTCTTGTACATAAAAAACTTGTCGAGCTTGAGATGAAAAGATAAATGGATCATCCTTCAATAACACACCCATATGGATCAATCTTGAAAAATTGACAAGTATGAATTCGTTTGAGTCCTTTTTCAAATCTCTCGGTGTATTTATATCCACCCAATCGCATCGAAATAATACAACTTTAAAATTTTCATAATAATCCAACTCCAAAATATCTTTAAGTATACCATAATAAGATTTTCCATCTGCTTCAACCATAATACCACTGTTCTGAGTTTTCCTAAGTTTCTCGCGCTCCTTGGTATGAAATTTAAAGCCATTTATAATAAAACCATTATATTTGTTCACAATATAATTTGGACATCTGGCAAGTGCAATTAATTCTGCTGAACTATTTTTCTCCATCAATACCGGTACCTAAAAAATATAATATCAATTATCGATCATTTATTCGATGTTAAAAATATATAAAATTATTATACGACTTATATATACTAACTTGATTGGCAAGCCAATTAGGGAATAACTCAACCAACCATCTTTGTTCAATCCTTGGATTAGGATGAGTGGAATGATTGGCTTGTCGTTGTACAAATAAAAATTCACTGCATGACAATCAAATATAAGTTTGACAACAACATGTCTAATATTTAGTATTATCCATGTGTAGATAGACTAACCTGCGATAGTCAGATATTATGTCACTATGTAGCAATACATAACGGTGTGCTTGTGACATGGATTTATGGTCAAGAACAATATTTCAGTTTTTTCTATAAATCTTCCGGATGATGCAAATTTGTATATATCTGTATTCTCCATAGTATCACCATGACGTTGAGGTCGATTGAATACAGTCTCAACACCTTCGAGATATCTTAAACAAAATGTTAAACACTCTTCAGCAATATATCCCTCTACTATTGAGCCCTCAGGATGGGCTTTGTTTCGTACATAATCCTTCAAACGTACAAGATACCTTCAAAAAGTATGATATTTATATCATATTAAATAATGAAAAAGTTATATAAATTATAAAATTTAAGTTTTACAGCATTACCTCTCGATAGAGTACATCCATCTATAATGTACCGGTCCACCAAGTTTAGCTTTCGAAGCTAGGTGAATGAGTAGATGAACCATAATCGTAAAAAATCCAGGAGGAAAAATCTTTTCCATCCGACATAATGTAAGTACGACTTGAGACTGCAACTGATCAAGCTCCTGAGGATTAAGAACCTTAGAACATAATGCCTTGAAGAATGATGATAACTGAAAAACAACCGTAATAACTTGTTTTGGCATTGACGACCTTAAAGCCAATGGAAGAAAATCTTGCATTAATATATGTCCATCATGACTTTTAATATTTGAAATTTTGCGCTCTTTCAGATTCACACATCGTGAAATATTTGAGGCATATCTATCAGGAACTTTGATATTCTTTAAAACTATCAGGAAGAGATCTTTTTCTCGACTAGATATTGTATAACATGCATGAGGGATATAAGTTCTATCATTTGCAAGCACTTGTGGATGAAGTTCATGTCGGATGCCCATTTCTTTTAAATCAAGACGCGCCTTCATGTTATCTTTAGTCTTTCCATCAAGATTTAATATTGTTCCAATCAAATTATCACAGACATTCTTTTCTATATGCATAACATCAAGATTATGCCGGAGTATATTATGCTCCCAATAAGGTAAGTCAAAGAATATGCTTCTTTTATTCCATAATTATTTAGTATGCTGATGGGTAGTTGCTGTGATTATATCATCATCATTTTCAACTTCAAAGAAATTATCCGGATCCTCGAACACTGCCGTATCTAAGGTACAAATATTGACTTCCTCCGATACTTCTTTTTGTACCGAAGTCTCAACATCATCTCTTCCTCGCTTTTTAGAGAACTTTGTCATCTTGCCATAACTGTGTCTGATACCAAGCATTTGTCAACGAATATCAGAACCAGAAGGTAGAATTGGAGCAGATCCCAACTCTATGGTACCATCAAATAAATCCTTCTGAAATTGAAATAGATGATTTGCCTCCAACCATCGACGATGTCCCATATAACAGAACTTTCCTCCATGTTTTAACCAAATTGAATGGATTGATTCACCACAAGAAGGACATGCAACTCGTCCCTTAGTGCTCCAACCAGATAAATTAGCATATGCAAAAAAATCGTTAACAGTCCATAATAGAGATGCTCGTAGATTGAATGTCTGGCCATTCGAAGCATCAATTGCACTGATACCCTTCCACAGTTGTTTCAATTCATCTATTAAAGGTTGTAAGAAAACATCAATATCATTGCCTGGACCCTTATCACCTGGAATGACCATTGATAAAATAAGTGAAGACTGTTTCATGCATATCCATGGTGGCAAATTATAAGGAATCAGTACAACTGGCCAAATGCTATAGACAGAACTTATGGTCCGAAATGGATTGAACCCATCACTGGCTAAACCCAGCCTGACATTACGAGCATCAGATACAAAATCAGGATGTATGTCATCAAATGCTTTCCATGCTAAACTATCCGCTGGGTGTCTCAGCATTCCATCTTTTGTACGGCTTTCATCATGCCATCTCATTGATGAAGCTGTCTTTGATGATGCATAGATCCTTTTCAATCTAGGTACAAGAGGAAAAAAGCGTAATACCTTCGCCGGCTTTTGTTTAATGTATGTTGCATCCAATTCATCTAATCCCTCACTCTCATTTTCTTTTTGCTTCGTCCATCATGAACATCCACACACATGGCACGACTCTTGATCGGCATGTTCTCCCCGATATAATATACAATCATTTGGACAGCTATGAATCTTTTCGTATCCAAGATCCAATTCCTTTACTAATTTTTTGGCTTCATAACAAGATGTTGGTAAACTAGTACCATCAGGAAATGCATCCTTTAACAACTTGAGCAGCATAGTAAAACTCTTGCCAGACCATCCATTCAAGTATTTTATATGAAACAAATGCACAAGAAAAGAAAATTTTGAAAAGTTCTTGAAACCGGCATATAATTCTTGATCTGCATCTCTTATCAGCTTCTGATAACGATCTGTTCCAACATTAGTTGGGGGTATCGGCTCTCCATCATGTATAGATTCAGTAAATATAGGATCCTCAAGTAACCCAGCTGCTACTTGTCCTTCACTGTAATCTCCAGGATGTTGAGCACCATATTCAAAAGCATCTCTGAGCAAACCCCTGATATCATCATCTCTTGCAAGATTTTTCTGTTGGTTACTGGATCCAAAATCAGGTATATGTTCCATGTTAGAGGTTTGGTTACATGTAGATTGTAACATTGACTCTCCATGAAAAAACCACTCAGTATAACCTCTTAAAAAACTATTCCATACTAAATGTTCTTCAACAATATTTGGATATAGAGAACTGGAATTTATACATTTTCGGCATGGACATAAAATCTTCCCACTGATACTACTTCTCTCCATACCAAATTTAATAAAATTCTGTACTCCATCCAGATATTCTTTGCTATTCCTCGGTTTAGTTATCCAACTCTTATCCATTGTAAGAAAAAGCTAACTGAAATAAATAAATATTTATAAGAACAGAACAAATTTAAAATAAGTTTATTCAATAGATCAATTACAGTATTATTAAATGCACCCTATCATCAACTAATAGGTAAAGAGGTCCTATCCCATTCAAGAATTGCATTAATTATATAGGTCATTTACAGTAACCAAAGGATACGCAATAGAAGTTCCAGAAAAATTTCGACAGCATTTTTCCTTAGTTCTCCCCATACAAATAAATATGTATGAGGATAACTAAAAGAAAATGATATCCGAAATATATCTGGAACTCTATCCATACCGTTTGATTACTGTAAGCACCTATAAAATTATTTACAATTATCAAACTGTATAAACTGGACATTCAATTGACCACTGTACATATTTCTGCCATCCGTACAAAAATTAAATAATTATACGGATCATGTAGAATATGTACTTTAATCAATTGACGGGTCTATGTTTCAATGCAATGCAAGTTTTTTAAAAAAATATATAAAAAATCATAATTGATCGTAACAAAACTACAGATGGTATTGAAATATATAAAAATGGAGTTATTCATAGACAACTTATCGGACATGTTGCAGTAGATTTCGATATCGAAGTAATCATCACTGAAGTGATCTATAAACAAAGTTTTTAGCCGGAGTTAGCTCTGGCAAGGATCTTCCAACATTCAAGCTAGACATCTATAATAGATAGAAAGTAAGTAATGGACATAAAAAAGAGTTATTTATCTTGAGATCCTTAAGGTCTTGGTTATTTATAAAAGATGACTGAGAAAATAGGTAAATCCGAGAGTATCGGACTATTGATCGTGCCATTACCGTATTATAGTCCTTATTCGCTTCCATGGATGGAGAAGACTGTTACTGGTGATATTATCAGCATGAGATAACTATTTCTGTAATTTAGGTAATTGGCTATTTGAAATCTCAGAAACAGACCATGTAAGAAGGAGCACGTCGAAGGACCGTACTTGATAACAACTAAGTAAAGCTGCTTCAGTATTAAGTTCAATATGACTGATAGATGGGTAAGTGAATTGACAGACGGGGCCATAATAAGCTCTAGTCGACGGAAAACAGTTGCAAGTACCCTGTTTTGCTGTAGTGTGCAGAATTATATTTGCTGATAGCCATTTATATATACGAGCTTTGGGTTGGGTTGATCAAGGCTTTTAACTTGAATTTAACCTAATCGAACTTAGGTCAAATTGATAGTTTCCAATGCAAGCACAAACCATGTTAGCTTCATTTTATGCCAACCAAGTGCAAGCTATGGATTGGATTGATCCGGCCTATATTCATGTTATTCTAGCTTGAGTCTAGCTGCACTTGCCACTTTGATGTCCAAAAAATAAAATAAAAAAAAAAAACTCAAATTCATAAATTATTAAACAAAATAATCTAAAATATTATAATCAAAACTAAATATTATATACTTGTCACTATAAACCATATCCTCAAGCCAAGAAAACTACCTGATTTCCGTTGTTTCATCATTGTTTTTAACAATTAATATGGACATCTGTCATCCCTAAAGCAATCATGTGATTAATACTCAGGAGAAGCACCACCCCTTTGGCTTTTTTGAAATGACTTCAGAGGAAAGAAATAACAGATCCTAGTTCATACAAAGCAAAGCCATGGCATGAAACCATGTTCCCCGCCTAAGCCCTAGGACTGCAAGACCCCTCCAAAATAACTAACATGCTCATCTACAAGAATAAATGTAAATCCCTCCAAAATAAAATGAAATACTTCAAAATAAAAACAAACTCTACAGCAATAAATCAAAATAGACATTTTCTTCATGAATAAATAAATAATAAAATATTCATATTTAAAAAAAAAATTAATACCACATAGGAACTACCGGCCGGCCGGAGGAGGAGGAAGGGGAGGTTCGGCGCTCGCACGGGTGCTGCGTCGGCGGATCGAGTGGAGGAGGAGGAGGAGGAGTAGGAGGAGGAGGAGGGGGGGTTCGGCGGCGCCTCGATCGATCGGGAGATCTTGGATGGCTGCTGCGTCGGCGGACCGAGCAGGGAGATCTTGGAGGAGGAGGGGGGGGGAGGAGGAGGAGGAGGAGGAGGGGGGTTCGGCGGCGGCTCGATCGACCAGGAGATCATGGATGGCTGCTGCGTCGGCGGACCGAGCGGAGGAGGAGGAGGAGGAGGGGGGAGGAGGAGGAGGAGGAGTTGGGGGGGTGGGGTTCGGCGGCAGATAGGAGATCTAGGGCTCGGGAAGGGAGGGTTTGGGGTTTTGGGGGTCCTGGGAGTCCGGCGACGCTTATAAGCGTCGGCAAAAGTCCAGGACTCCGGCGATGCTTATAAGCATCGTCAAATGTCCTGGGAAGGGAGTCCGGCGACGCTTATAAGCATCGGCAAAGGTCCTGGACTTCGGCGACGCTTATAAGCATCGGCAAATGTCCCATGATGCCGACGCTTTCCAAAAGCGTCGACGGATTTGAGCGGTGGGGAGTCCGGCGATGCTTATAAGCGTCGGCAAAGGTCCCTGGACTCCGCGACGCTTATAAGCGTCGGCAAATGTCCCGAGTCTGGCGATGCTTATAAGCGTCGGCAAAGGTCCCGGACTCCGGTGACGCTTATAAGCGTCGGCAAATGTCCCAGATTTCAGCGGGGTGGTCCGGCGATGTTTAAAAGCGTCGGTAAAACTCAGGGGTAATTTCCGACGCTTAAAACGTCGGCGGACTTTGGGTTATTGCCGATGCTTTCAAAAAGTGTCGGCGGGTTCTGGGTCTTCCCGACGCTTCCATGAAGCGTCGGCGAAAAATGGTCGGGTTAACCCTAACCTGCTGTGGTGGCACTAAAATTTGAATAAAAAAATAGATTGCTATGTCAAGGTTTGCTCGGCCAGAAAATACTTGTTCGGGCTATACTAGTTGAAGGCAAGCATATGCTAAGAGCCTTTAAAAAATCATTTGATGTTAAGACATCGATCATTGTTGAGACTAGATTGGGCAAGGGTAATTAGCGAGCGGTACTTGGCTGAATCTAGTTGGTTGGGAGCTGTGAGAGTTTCTTCCATAAGAAGTCGGTCAATTAGAAGAGGAACCAGGTTTTTCGATAAAAAATCGATTAATCGGGATAGATACCAGTTTCTTTGATAAGAAATCAATCAATTGGTATGATCCAATTATATACCGAGCATATGATCGTGTCATAAATGTCCAATAATATCGAAGCTGAGAAAATTATTAATTGATCAAAGATTTAATTTGATGAATGATCGACGAGCATGTAATAGGATTGGTCGTCAAGGCTTCTTAACTTGGAATTCATATCTTTGGTGTAAACAAAATTTTTCTTAACAGAAGCATAAGCCAATTTAGGAGCAGACCTAACTATCATGGGAGCGGGTTATATTTTTGTGTGAATAAATGATTAATCTCCTTTCACGGCACTTATTTGATAGCGCCAAAATTATTTTAAAATTTATGTATGAGAAGATGCTACGGTGCTTTGGCTATGGGAATGGATCAAGCATGCTGTCTTCATAGTTCATAATTTTTCTTTAATAATTCAGAAAATATTTTAGTGGAGCTTAGCGAAAGTATGGTTGCGTTGATACGTTGATGGTAAGTCGTTGGCATATTCGTAAGCCTCGCTGGTTCTGCGGCGGAGATCGGAGCGAGGGGCTGTCCCACTCTCTTCGGCCGCCGTGCGTCGAAGACGTTCAGCACCTAGCGGCGTCGGCCAGCGGTCTGCAGCTCAACCCCATTCTTCGTTCGACGAACAGGTGATCTCCTTGCCCAAAACTTTCCCTTTTTGCGACACCGGTGTAAGCTAGGGCATATAAATAGGAAAAAAATATAAATAAGCCTTTATTCCCTTCCCTTCATTCACCTCCGAACCCATGCTCTGGATCCGTGAGTTGGCCTCCCCCCACGCCGTTGTTTACGTCTTCATCGGTTTGGTCGGTCGAATGACCGTTCAGTCGATTCTATCAGCCCAGGTTGCGACTGCAGGACGGGCTTGGAGATGCCACATCCTTGTCGTGTCCAACCGATGGATCCGAGCAAGAATCAAGTTTGCCGATAATTTTATCCTTTCCGATTTGCTCTTCATAGAAATGCAGAAACAGTTTGAACAGCTGCTCTCTGTGGAGGAAAAGCAAATGTGCTGTGAATTCTCTCCACCACGGGGATTTGTACTGCTTCGGAGATGTCGCAAGGAAATATGGCGTTTTCTCGAGTTTGACCTAGGTTTGGTTTTGGACAGGTGCGATATTCTTGTTGCGGTGCTCAGGAGGATGCCCACGTTGGAATTACCATCTCCTTTTCACGAATGCGCACATGTTCTTGATGGGAAAATCCGGGAAGCTAGGGTGCCGTTGCCTTCTTTTTTTTTCCCCCAGGCCTCGAGGTAATTTCAGGAATACTAGCTTTCTGAGGTGAATTTTTATTACCGATTCAGCGTGTAAAATAGGCGTGCAGAAGTTGGTTCTTTCTTACATGTTTTTCTAGTGACGGACAAGTAATTGTTTGATATTGTTGAAAGAAAAGGATTTCATTCAGACAAGACTTTTTTTTTTTTTTTTTTTTTTAAAAAAAAAAAAAAAATGTTGTAGGGGTGTCTATTGTCTGACCCGCATGGGAGATCTGTACAGATTCAAAGGATCAAAAGTAATTGTAATTTGTACAGATGATGCTTTTGCCTTAGCAAAATTAATTTCACATGGGATGATGCAATCATCATGCGCATTGCTGGGGATGTTTACAGTGTGTATTGGAGGAATTAGATACATACATTTGTACATGTATGTCCATGCACAATCATTCATCTGTATGTTTCCTAGATGCCTATCAGTTTTAAAACACTTGTGATGTACATCATCGATGTTTTTTTGGTGCATCGCCAACTTGAGAAGCATTTTACGGTGACAGATTATGTTTCTGCTACAAGAGATGAGCTGTTTGGATCTCATGGCACTAATGGTGATATTGCCCTTCTAGAGTTTGTTTCTAGTCATTTTCTTCTAACATGCAATTATGAATGGACGTTTAACAGATTCATTTATTCACTTTCCTGGACAAGTGAGATTGATAATGTGATTCCAGAAGTATGTGCTCCAAGCCTATCTGATTTATTGGCTTCTAGGTGCATTGGTATTCAAGGCCAACAGATATCAAATCAGATGATGAAGTGATGAGCCATTACATTAATGTGTTCAAACCATATGTCAAGCTTTATGCAGATTACATGTCTGTGTTAGATATGATCGAAAATTTTGTTGGAGGTGTGTGTCTATCACATTGTTGTGCTGAGAAGCCTTTTGATTTTTGTGTCTGTTCGGTCACCTACAATAAGCTTAAATGTCAGATTGACAAGTTGTTTGATTTTCTCCACTCACACTCTAAGGGCATGCTCTCTGGAGCTAAAGCAGACATTGTAAGCAATTCTGTTGCTCAGATCAGCGGGAGCCAACATGTTGTAGATGAAATATGCTGGGATCGGACTTGTTTAATTCTAAATTATATGACACCGGGCATTCTTCATGGGGAAATTGACAAACACACAAAATAATGGATGGGACAAAATTCAGCAAGAGACATACTCTCTTGCTTGTCTACTGAAATTAATGAGTTATGCACTTTTGCAAATTTTATGAGGTTTGCAAAATGGGTGCCCAAGTACATGAAAACATTAAGATTATACTATTTGCGAGGCATACAATTTTATATCAAGCATTATAAGTTGTTTTAGAAAGTATGGTAGAAATCAGCTTGTACAAAAGAAATTGTGTTGACTCTAGTCTTGATTTTGATTATTGACAAAATATGTAAGTATATATGAGTACTAATTGTGTATTTTAGTATGCTCATCGGATCTTATTACTCATCCATGTTGAATGAAGAAATACATGTTTTCAGTTGAAGAATGTTCTTAAATTAATGGAAAATCAAGTACATGGACTTTGGAATTGATATGAAAGAACTTGAAGAGGTTAAAAATCAATTTTGGAGAAGTTTCAGTATTGGCACGCCAAGTGTTAACACCTGAAAATTCAAGTGCTGATACCTGAAATTCAAGTGCCGACACTTGAAATCCAAGTGCTGACACCTGAAATCCAAGTGCTGACACCTGGAAACCAAGTGTCGACACCTAGAGGTCAAGTGTCGACACTTGCTGTAACGACTAGTTTTCTAAAAACTGCAGAACTTCTCCAACTTGCTTCAAATGACTAGTTTTTCATCCCCAACGGTCATAAACGGTTATCTATGATTTGAAGAGTTATATGAATATCAAAAGTCAAATGGGGAAACAATCCTTTGGTAAGATCATTGAATATCCTTCAAGGATTCAAGAGTTGAGTGGTTCAAGCCTTCAAGCTTCCAAAGATAAGAGAGTACATCCAAGTTCACATCATCAAGTTGCAATCAAAAACTTCAACAACTTGAAGACAAGATCTTTATCGATATTCAAAGAGCTTCAAAGAGATATTTGCTTTATTTTAGAAAGCTTTTATTGTATTCTTTTCATATTGTTCTTACATTGCTTATTAAGGTTTTTGGTGAGCCTTGGAAAATCAAAGAGGTTTTTGGTATGCCTTGGAAAACCAAAGAGATTTTTGGTGAGCCTTGGAAAATCAATTAGGCTCTTGGTTAGCCCGTAAAATCAAGGGAGGTTGTTGGTGAGCCAAAGGTATAAAACCAACTAGGGTTTAACTTGTGAGCCCGAAAACAAAACAAGTTATAAAGATT
The DNA here is from genome assembly GCA_021397845.1 of Areca catechu. Lineage (NCBI taxonomy): Eukaryota > Viridiplantae > Streptophyta > Magnoliopsida > Arecales > Arecaceae > Areca > Areca catechu. The sequence continues at coordinate 767,747 of CM038049.1, read as the reverse complement.
GTTGGTGACCCTAGGTGACAAAACTAACTTGGGTTTTGATTAATGAGCCCGAAAAACTAATCAACTGTAATCTTGGTGATTATAGTGAAATTTCCAAGAAAAACTTAGGAAATAGATGTAGGTACCTTGGAGTGCACCGAACCACTATACATTCTTGTATTTGTGCTTGCTTCTTTATTGCTTATTTACTCTTGTGCATTTACTTTATTAATTCTGTTGCATATTATTTTGAAGCACACAAATACTTTGGCAAAACACAAGTACTTGAATTGAATTAGCACATACTTATTTAATTTATTGCAAATAATTTTGAAAGACCAAATTCATCCCCCATCTTGGGTTGCACCATTTCTGGGCAACAAGTGGTATCAGAACCCGGAATCCAAAATTGTTGGTATCTAAACCTTGTGCTTTGCAAAGAATCCAACGGTTTTAAGTTAAAAGATCATGGCAACCCTTGTAGATATTAGTGTTAAACCACCATTTTTCAATGGCACAAATTATACATTTTGGAAAACTTGCATGCGCATCTATATTCAATCTATTAGTTATTATTTTTGAAAAATTATAGTTAATGGTCCTCATATTCCTTCTATTTTGGTTAATGGCATTTTCATTCCAAAGTTCGAAGAGGATTGAAATGAATATGACATTAAGCAATCTGAATTTAATGTTAAAACAATGAACTTGCTTTATTGTGCATTAGACTTTAATGAATTTAATAGGATCTCCACATGCACATCGGCGAAGAAAATATGGAATACACTTGAGATTATTCATGAGGATACTCTTCAAGTGAAGAATACTAAAATTAATTTGCTCGTACATTCTTTTGAAATCTTTGAAATGATGCACTATGAATCTATATCTGATATGTATACTAGATTTATGACTATTATTAATGAATTGAAAAGTCTTGGCAAAGTCTATACTAATGCTGATTTGGTTAATAAAATTCTTAGATCTTTGCCAATATCATGGGATCCAAAGATGACGGCGATCCAAGAAGCTAAAGATGTAGAAACCTTATCTTTGGAGGAGCTTATTGGTTCACTCATGACCCATGAGTTAAATTTATGGCAAAAGGAAGTAGTTGCTAATCAAGAAAAGAAGAAGATAATAGCCCTCAAGGCCAAAAAAAAATTTAAGACAATGATGGTAACTTGGAGCGATAGCAAATATTCAAGTTCGGATGATGAACAAGAAATTGCCCATCTTTGCTTCATGGCAAATGAGGAAGAGGTATGTTTTGAAAATGATTATGATTTTACCTTAGATGAATTACATAATGCATTTAATGATCTTATGCATGAATACGAATTGCTAAAAATTGAGCACAAGAAATTAAAAAGGCATGTTGACTCTTTCTCTTGAGAACACCAATCTTGCTAATGAAAATCATGATTTAAATGTAAAGATTGATGTTTTAGAAATTGATAAGAATAATCTTTCTAAAGAAAAAGAAATTTTAGAAAAAAATAATTTTGATTTGAAAGAATTATGCAATATGTGTTCAAATGAGAAAAATATTTTATTAAATGAAATAGAAATTTTAAAAATATCTAAGATTTTTATATCAAATGATGAGCTTTTAAAGAAAAACAAAAATCTTAAGTTAAAGAATAAGAATTTTCTTGTTACTACTTTCAATATTGCATGCTTTAATTATGAAAAATTTGGATTTAATGTATATTATTATAGATTAAGAAAAGTTTGGATTCCAAAAGGAACCATATTTACTAACCCTAAAGGATCCAAGAAAGTTTGGGTACCAAAATTGTCCACTTAGTATATTTTGCAGGAATGTCTTGCAGCCCAACATAAAGAAAGAAAGTTTTTGAAAAGTGGACGTATAAGACAATTTAAAGAAGTGGACCTACTATATTTTGGACTAAATGGTAAAGGAAGAATTATATATATTGGTAAATTCTAAATATTTCCTTCCATAATTGAAAATGTAGTTGAATAATTGTTATAAATGTTGCATTAATTACTTTGAAAAATTATTTTTAAATAATTAAATTAGAATCAAGTTTAGACTTATAGTCATTGGTGTAATCATGAACTTTTTAATGTTGATGAATTTCATGCTATCATGATTAAACTTGTGATTATGAGACCTTCACTTGATTTTGATTAATATATCTTAAATTACTTCATGAAAAATACTTTTAAAGATGCATATTGCTTTGAAAATTATTTCAATTGATTAATTATAATCAAGTTTAGACTAATAGTCATTTGTTGTGATCATGAACTTTTTGATGTTGATGGATTTCATGCTCTTATGATTAAACTTGTGATTATTAAACTCTCACTTGATTTTGATTAATATAGCTTTAAACTATTTCAAGTGAAATGTTATGGTTTGTGTATTTTTATTTTTAACATCTATGCTTAAGTTAGAAATAATTTGGATCAAGTATAAAACTGGTAGTTAAGGGTTACATTTAAGAAGAAGGTATGCATATTGATAAACTCTCAATCCAGTAGCTAGACTTGATATCATATTATTTCTAGTATTTGTATGGATATCAAATCATTTCAAATAAATTTGAAATCATGCTAAAAATTTTTAAATGATCAATCACTTTTTTTTGAAAATCTTGTATATCTTAAAAATTTAAATCTTTGATTTCAGACTTAGTATTTATATTCATATCTCAAATTATTTGAAATTATGATGCTTGTACTTTCATGTTTTATTCCTCAATGAATGCATATTTTTAAGGGAGAATAATATTTAGGGAGAGCATCCAAAGATTTGTTGTTATGTATGATGCTTTGAATATTTTCTTGATATCATACTTTATTTATATTGCTCTGATATTCTTTCTCCTTGTTTTCAAATCCAATTCTTTGAGGGGAGTTACATTCAATTGGTATCAAGATTTATTAAGAATCTTAAAGAAGAAGAGCTCCTAGTAACTGCTTCGGATTAGGTTAGTCACCATGGCCATCCGGTCATAGGAGCTAAGTAGGGTTTAAAGACCCTCTCTTCCCATTTACTGGGGTCTTTTATGACGTATTGAGGTGCCGCTGTGGTCTTATTTCATGAACAAGTAAGGTGAATGGATAATATACATATTAGAGCTAATATATATTGAATTATTTCTTGCATGTGCATGTCATTTTTGTGGTATCATGTTCAATTAGTATCATATTTAATTGGTATCATGATAAATTGATTTCATGTATCGATTTTGATGATTACTTACTATTCTTTCCACCTTCATTTCCATTTTGTATTACCTTTCACCCTTTTTCATGATGACAAAAAGTAGAAGAAAAATATTAAGTATGAAAAGGAGAAAGATATGATAAACATGAAAAATCATATAAGAAATGAAAGAAAGTGTAAAAGGGGGAGAAGAAAACAAAATATTATAATCTTGAGGGAAGAATTAGTAAGGGGGAGAAAATTTAAAAATTTTGCATACTTTGAAAAATGTTTTGGATCATATTTTGAGGGGGAGCTTGATACTTATTGATTTTGAGCTTACATGTTTATCTTATTGTTAATCTTTTTAAGCTTATCCTATTTATATACTTAAATGTTTTGTCATCATCAAAAAGGGGGAGATTGTTGACTATAGTCTTGATTTTGATGATTGACAAAATATTTAAGTATATATGAGTATTAATTGTATGTTTTAGTATGTTCATCAGATCTTAGTACTCATCCATGTTGAATGAAGAAATACATATTTTTAGTTGAAGAATGTCATTAAATTAATGGAAAATCAAGTACATGGACTTTGGAATTGATATAGAAGAATTTGAATAGGCTAAAAATCAATTTTGGAGAAGTTTCAGCACTGGCACGCCAAGTGTTGATACCTGAAAATCCAAGTGCTGACACCTGAAATTCAAGTATTGACATCTGAAATCCAAGTGCTGACACCTGAAATTAAAGTGTCGATACTTGGTTCCCAAGTCCAAGTGCTGACACCTGAAATCCAAGTGCTGATACCTGAAATCCAAGTGTCGATACTTGGTTCCACACTTGGGAACCAAGTGTTGACACCTGGAGGTCAAGTGTCGACACTTGCTATAACGGCTAGTTTTCTAAAAGCTGCAGAACTTCTTCAACTTGCTTCAAATGGCTAGTTTTTCATCCCCAACGGTCATAAACGATCATCTATGATTTGAAGAGCTATATAAATATCAAAAATTAAATGGAGAAGTAATCCTTTGGTCAGATCATTGAATATCCTTCAAGGATTCAAGAGTTGAGTGGTTCAAGCCTTCAAGCTTCCAAAAATAAGAGAGTGCATCCAAGTTCACATCATTAAGCTGCAATCAAAGGCTTCAATAACTTGAAGGCAAGATCTTCATCGACATTCAAAAAGATTCAAAGAGATATTTGCTTTATTTTAGAAATCTTTTATTGTACTCTTTTTATATTGTTCTTACATTGCTTATTAAGGTTTTTGGTGTGCCTTGGAAAATCAAAGAGATTTTTGGTGAGCCTTGGAAAATCAATTAGGTTCTTGGTTAGCCCGCAAAACCAAGGAAGGTTATTGGTGAGCCAAAGGTATAAAACCAACTAGGATTTAACTTGTGAGCCCGAAGACAAAACAAGTTGTAAAGGCTGTTGGTGAGCCTAGGTGATAAAACCAACTTGGGTTTTGATTAGTGAGCCCGGAAAACCAATCAACTGTAATCTTGGTGATTATAGTGGAATCCCAAGAAAAATCTGGAGAGTGGATGTAGGTGCCTTTGAGTGCACCGAACCACTATATATTCTTGTGTTTGTGCTTGCTTATTTATTGCTTATTTATTCTTATGCATTTACTTTATTAATTTTATTGTATATTATTTTGAAGCATACAAACACTTTGGCAAAACACAAGTACTTGAATTGAATTAGCATATACTTATTTAGTTTATTGCAAATAATTTTGAAAGATTCAATTTACCCCCCCTCTTGGGTTGCATCATCTCTGGGCAACAAATTTGCTTGATGCGATGGAAACACGTCCTGTAGAGCATGAGTTGACAATGATGTTGGTGCAGCTTGCAAGCTTGTAATTTTATGGTTTCTATATAAGGCTTGAATTTTTATGGAATGGTTGCATTTTTATGATTATGACTGAGATTTGCTGCACTGCCCCATACTGCCCGGTAGAGGATGCACTATATTGTACCGATATGGCATACCACCCTATATCAATACTACCATACCGTATTGAACTACGTATCAATATAGTAATAGGATTGTACCAATACGGGGTTTGGTACCAGGACAATGAACCTTAATTATGATAGTAGTGAATCTTCTCCTTTTGAAGAGGGTAGTTTAGACACATTTCAGCCATTGCTGGGCAACATGAAGGATGCTGCATTACCTTGCAGCCTTATACTTGGAAAATCTTCCAAGGGATTATGCTCCTTCGCTGAAATATATATATATATATATATATATATGTATGTATATATTGCTGTATATTTCACTGTTTTTGTGATTCTGGTCTTGATTACAAACAAAGAAACTGCTTTGCACAGCTTGCTTCATAGAAGGTCAGGTGTGATAATTGCATTGAGCTTACAAAATTTGCAGGCACTCTATCTGAGGGATCAAGCCTGATGTCTCACATATGAAAATCAAAGGTATTTCATGCAATCTTTGCTAATTTTTCTTGTAACTGGTTCACACACCTGGTTGTGATATACTATATCTACATTGATTTTGAGCTGTCCTCATTGTAATTTGTATATGAATTTACGTTGATACACTCACATGCACATGTATTTGATATCAGTTATTGGCACAAGGTTTTAGATTTCCATTCATCAAAATATTTGTAGACATGTCTAGATATAAGCTTTATTTGGATGTTTATCGAAATATCAAGGGAAGCAAGAAATAGATATTCAACACAAGTCAAGACAGCAAAACACCAAACTGTATTATTGTGGGAAGTAGAGGAGGCAGTTAAATCTGAAATGTTGGTATTTAGGTTTTTTGTTGTGTAGCTTCCTTCATAATCAAGGTGTTGTAAGGAAACTCTTATGTAAAAGAGGAAACAATGCTAAGCCTGGATGATTCCATAGAATAATCAACCAAGAAGTGTAGGAATCTAAAAACCTAGTTTTGAACAAATATATGAATGTCTGTCTTAACATGTGAAAAACATCAACTTCTTATGCACTTTTCGTATTTGCATAGAAAACCATCTCAATGTTGCTCTACCAGATTGATCCATGCACTGGTTCATGCCTCTTCATCACCATTTTATACTGCTGAAATCAAAAACATCTTGCCTGCCACAAGCCATTCCTTCATTCTTTGACATGCACAGAACATGCATGATGGTGTACCTTGATCTTCACCACCAAAATGCATCCAACCTTCATGGCATCTGGCCATAAGGATCAAGGTATGCGCCATTAATTTTGGACTAAGTTAATGACTGTTCCTCAATCTGGCATCAATTATCTAAGTTGGCGTCAAAATTATTCTCCTTAAACTCCATCATTTTGACATCTTTTTCAAAAAAATACGAAGTAAATGATTAACTCTCCTTGGTGTTTCTGTAATGTATGATATTGATGTGAACAAGTCTCATGTCTTTAATCTCCATCTTTTGTTTTAATGCAATTTGACAAGCTTGAGAAGTAGTGCTTAGTCCTTCTTGTTGTCTTTGACACTCTCAATGTCTTATTTTCATTTTTGGTCACCTTTCCAGCACATTACCATAATAATCTCTAAATAGATGACCAATTCATCATGTCAAAAACATTCAGGTATAAAACTATTTGATTTTGACATGAAGTCGTTGCTATCTTTTCCTATTCTTTAACCATATGAATAAGCAATTGTAGTATAACTTTGTTCAAAGGAAAGGAGGGGCCTTCCCTAGTCTATTATCAAAATGTAGGTGGGAAAAGACTTCTCCATAGAACATAGAAATTCAGCAATAAAAACATGCTGCAAACCATGGGAAAAAAAGAAACCCACAAGAAGAGGGTGAATTATGAGAATGAGCATGTACATCAATCATTTGGAGTTTCTTTCAGAATGCCAAAACAGATATTGAAACATTTTGGTCCATGACAAAACCACCCTAAGCAGGGGTTGATTTTGTTGTTTCAACTGAAACTAATGTATGGGATCAAATTTGCTGTACATACATGCAAACAAATGCTGATATGCCTATTCCCAAATTGATGAAATTTCATCCATAATGGGTCAAAGGCATTTTTATGAAAAGCAACTACTGGACTTCTCTGATTTTGGCATATTATATTCCAGCATGGTATGCATTTTATTTTTATCTTGTGTTTTTTTCCTAATTTATGCAGATGTAGATATTTATATAATCTTAAATAAATTTTAACTTGTGAAACTACGTACATCTGACGGTTCCAAACTGTATATAATATTCTGTAACATGACATAAAAAACACTTCTTTATTTAGTAATTTTGTCCTTTTTGGATGGTCTGAAACTTCAAATCTTTGATACGAATTATTGAGCTAACTACAACTGTTGAAAATGGAATTCAATATGCCCTGATAAGATTGAGATCTTTAACATTTTTAGTTAAATCAATTAATTCAAGTGGTAATCTACTCAAAGACTATGGATGCAGTTCTCTGTTTCATTTGTATGACTGCTAGTTAATGATTCACGATGACAAAACTGTCATTATCGAGCTGTTGAACGTGGATTTATTTTGTCAATAGCTTCGATATGTCCATTCATTAAGGTGCAGAACAGGATTTTGTTCTAGGAATTTCATCAACCTGAGGAGAAAAGGATATTAACATCACATCAAGGTGTACGAAACAACTATCTTTTATTTTTATTTGCCTATACCAACATTAACTATTACAAAGCTATATGGATCCATGCATACGAGTGTTTAAATGCATCGTTATATCCTTTTCAATCTCAAGCTTCACTTCAAGTCTGCATTTTGCTTCCTAACATGTACTAAGGATCACTTCCTTTTTGACTTCTACAGGCTTGATAATGGGGAAAGCAACTTAGGTGAAGCACTAGATGGTCAATCGTGTCTCAAGTATTGCAAGGAGGTGTTATTAGAGATGGGCATTGGGCCAGGCCATGCAGGCCCATCGGGCCAGATTAAATGGATTGTACCCGGCACCACCCGTTTAGTAAATGGGCTATGCTAGGCATGGCACGTTTAATCTGAATCCTTGGCTCGGGGGTGGTGGGCCGTGCCTGGCATGGCTTGTTAGCCCGTTAAGCCTGCAGGCAAGCATGGCCCCATTAGGCTTGTGGATTCTTTTATTTTTTTTTAAATACTGGCATGGCTCGGCTTGGTCGTTTTGGGGCCATTATGAGCTGGGTCTGGCATAACTCGATTGGCCCATAATAGTCATAAATGGTTAGTTCTCCATGTTTCTGAGAGAGAAGAAACCAATTTTTCTATTATCTCTAAAATTAGTGAAAGTTAAATCTCTTATGGTAAGAGGACTAGTACTGTATGAGATGATTTCGAGAGAGTTATAGTTGATAAAGTTTTAAAAGCAAAATGTAAAAAATATATCGAATTATATAATTGTGCTAGTAGCAGGGGAATTGGCCATTTGAAGAGGCATCAAGAGAGTTATAGGATGAATGATTCTCGTTTTCAAAGCATCTTTAATGTACAAGGAATAATCTTGTAGGTAATTTTGTATATAATTATGAAAATAAAAAAAAGAATCTATAAAATGGATAGTTAAGGATGAATTATTTTTTAACTTATGTGAATCTTTTAATTTTGAAAAATATGTTGAATTAACCTTACAACCTACTTATAAAAGAACTAGTATATGTATATTTAGAAGAATAATCATAACTAATTTTTTAGCAATAAAACAAAGTTTAATTAAAACTTTCTATCCTAAATGTAAAACTTTCATTAACTTTTAATATTTGATCGGTATCTATTAGTAGTAATTATTTTATTATTATTACTGATCATTACATTGATAATGATTGGTAATTAAATAAATATATTATTGCTTTCATATTTTTGATTTTTCATATTCTGGACAACAAATCTCAAATGCTATTTATCAAATTAAATGTTCATATAGTATTAATGATAAAATTGTGTCTATTATTTTTGACAATACATCTAATAATAATTTTGTTTTCACATTATTGAATGATTCATTGCATCCTATTTTAAATAAAAATTTATTATATATTAGATGTGTATGCCATATCTTAATTTTTTTTATTCAAGTTGGTACGGATATAATTCAAGATGTAATTATATAAATTAGAAATATAATTTTTTTTATTCATGCTTTAAAGTAAAACTTCAAGAATTTAAGCAATTGTGTGTATACATTTTAAAAAATTTAAACATGATGTAGTTATTCATTAGAACTTGATATATAGCATGATATACTATACATATCCATATAGAAACTTATTAAGTGCATATATTAATGACCATGGTTTTACATTGACTAAAAATAATTAAAATAAAAATAAAATTTCATAAGATTTTTTATTTATTTTTTATAATGCTATTAATATTTTTTTTGGTATTTATTATTCAACTTCATGTTCATATTTACAACAAACATATATGATTAGTCAAAAATTTGTAGAATATAGATTTGATGATATTTTTATATCTATCATTGAACAAATAAAATTTAAATGGAATGAGTATTGGGACAATATATGCCATATGCATAACTTATTTACTATACTTAATTCATGAGTTAAATTAAGCAGTGTGCTGATGTTATTGAATTATATAGTGAAAACATATTTCAAGATCCTGAACTAGTTAAAGCTGAGGTAACCATACTTTTTTATGATATTTATATTTTATATGATTAAAAAATTATTGAATCTAGATTATCCACATCATCTATACAAAGTTCCATCTTTTCTTTTAGTAGTTCTCATTCATTATCTATTTTTTTATTCACATCAGAAACATGCACAAATTTATCTACATCTTCATCTTTAAGTAATGAACTTGAACTTTATTTACGAAATGACCTTTAATATGCGTACGATGAAAATCAAATAGTCTTGATGTATTAGCCTGATGGAAATGTATTAAAAATTAATATTTTGTTATGTCTATCATTGCACACGATATTTTAGTTATGCTAATATCCGTAGTAACATCGAAATTCATTTTTAGTGCAAGTCACTATGTTCTTGATAAAAAGAAAAGAAGGATGATTGATGACATAATTGAGATGCTCTTCTGCGTCAAGAATTGGTTGAATGCCGATGTAAGACTTTAAAATAAAGTTGAACATGATATAATATCTTCTGATGGTGACATAAACAATATAAAAATTTAATAAAATTTTTATCGTTTATTTTCAATTCATAATTTTTTTATAATTATATTTTTTATTTTTTAATTATTAAGGTAAATTATCTTTATTTCTTTTTCTCTGTCATTATATTCTAGAGGTTAGACCTCATCCCATTCTTCTTTGTGTTATTTTGATTTTTATTAATAAATCGATAGGGGTTCATACCAAACCTTCCACCGTTCAATGTGACTCTATATTTATTCCCTAGTCCCTAACTTTATTATAATTAATTTTAAAAAATATTTTTTATAATTTTTAAAAAATTCAAATGGATCATGCCGGGCATGATCTATTTTAAGAGATCAAGCTAGCATGCAGGTCGTATCGCATTATGTCTGGCTTGCAGATTATGCTAGCCCAAGTCCTTGTAGGCCATGCCAGGCCTGGATTGTGGACCGCAAACCCCCATTCTAGCCTGGCACGATTCATTATTGTAGTTAGCGGGCCATGCTAGATGCTAGGTGAAGCTCAAGTCGTGACAGGCTTGGTCATGGGTGGTTCAGTCCAATGGCCATATCTAGGCATTATCCCTCTATAACCATGAAGTTGATACTTGCAATGGAGAGGCTTTTATTTGAGTGCTTACGAGGCTGTCACAGAAATCCCTCAAGAGTGGGATGATTTGGTTGGCTTCATTGAATGCAAGCGTGGCAAAATTATTCAAATTGGTTGAAGAAGAGCAAAGAATTCAGGCCATGGCAGGATGAAGAAAAAAATTCATAAAAGAAGTGGAATCAGGTGTTTTGTGTATGGAGGTGCTGCTTGTTTGTTTTCTTTGATATCCTGATAGGCTTAAGGTGACAATTCTAGTTGACATTTGAAATGAAGCTTTATGGCGGTAACTTAGGCTCCTTTTATTTACTTTTATTTATTTATTTATTTATTTATTTTCATATTTTCATATTTTATTTTATTTTATTTTGATAAATAAAAAAAAAGGGGATAAATTTCATCATAGCTAATCTCGTTGGATCCCCTTTTTTTTTTTTTTTTTTTGTCATATTATGTTCGATACATATTTTTTATTTATCCATTTTATCATAGATGGGTACTCACAAAGTTGGTGGGGTGGTGCGCTCTTTTCCGATTCCAGTGATCCAGGAGGCATCCACCAATGCGTATGATTTTTTTTATTTTTTTAATCAGTTATGTAGATTACACTGATGTGATGTTGACATGATGATTTTGGTGATTGCTTTTCATTTCCTATTTTACTTTCTTTTTTTCTTTGTTATACCGGGCATCGATGCATTTTCACTCGGCCACCACGGCATTGGTGACAAGGCAAAACCGAGCTCGGTTTGTTTAAAGAACGGACTCAAACATCTTACGCAGTTTGGTCTATCGCGGATACCGCCCGTATCTCTGTTCACGCCACGCCACCTTGCTAGAGCACCAAAAAAAAAAAAAAAAAAAAAAAAAAAAGCGCTGCGGCAGCGGCCAGGTCCGAGAAGCTCCGCCTATAGACTAGCGCCGCGGTGGGCATATCTGGGAGAAGAGGAGAATTATTTGCTCTTGAAAAAGAAAAAAAAAAAAAAAATTAGACGGAAACAACGTCCTGCGTGCCTTCGGTCGGAAGAAGAGAGATCTGAACGGCCGGGCTTGCTGGAAGAAGGAAAAAGATGATGACCAGCAGCGCTTCTTCTTCTTCCTCCTCCTCCCCTGCCGGAGTGAGTAAGCGATCTCTTTCTTCTTAAACCCCCTTCCGACTCTTTCTTTGGATACGGACTTGATTAGGGTTTACGGGGATCTTTAATTCCGGATCTGGATCGATTTCTTGCCCTTCAAATTGTCTTTTCTTTTTTTTTTTTTTTTTTTTCCAGAAACAAAAATTATGATCTTGTTGTTCTTCTTCTGATGTCTGTCACCCAATTTTGATGTCTTTCCGTCTCGTGCGTGCTTGTCCGTCGATCTCCTGTTATTTCGCATTGCATCTGAGGAACCATCTTTTGTTTAATCTGATTGTGATCGTTGGTGGCAATGCGTGTGAGGTTGTGGGTTACGATGGATTAGGAACGTGTAGAAACTAGTAAAGCAAGCCCATGGACTAATTTGCTGTGGTATATGAGAATTCTTGGGAATTGACAGCGTCCTTCACGGTGTCGGCCTTTTAGGTACTTGTTCCCGTGGCCATGACAGTTAGATGCGCCTGATATTAGAACGGGAAGATGTATTTTAGCTTATGTGTTGAAACAAGAATCCTGACGATTTTGATTCTCGAGCGATGCACTTCTTGTAGCAATACCAGAAGTTATCCTCATGCATATGTGACTTCTATTGCATCATGATCGTTTCCATGATGCCATTTTGGGATAATGTTTGGCTTTTCTTGGAAAATTATATGCCTGTATGCACGGAAGACTAGACGCACATGGGCAGCTGCAGGATTGGCTGTGCACCCTGTGAATGGCCTCTGTGTGGCCAAGCACAAGATCTTATGCAAGTATAGGTATAGCAGTGCTGCTCATGTTGCATAACTGTAGGCGTTGTTGCATTTTATTTTTTATTTTTTGGCTCGTATTCTGACTCTCACTTACCAGAAAACTCATTTATTTATTTTTATGAATTTTGACTTTTGTTACAAATGACATAAAGTCCATTGGCCTACTATGGATGCTTCCTTCTAAAAAAGGGGAGTAGGATCCAACTCACAACAAGGTGTCAAATGTCCCTTACAAAGCTGAACTGGTAAAGAGCAAGAAATCAATAATTCTATAACTATCAAATCATCGATTATAAGTTGAGGGAAAAAAATGACAGGGTTATCCTATGGAGAAATATGTCTTGTAGGTCAATTGTTTCATTAGCATTCCAGTGCTTTATTATCAATGATGACTGTAGAACTGGTTGAGGCTGGTGTGGTATTGATTGGTGTGCTGGTCAATTGCTTTCAATTGGATTTGAGTGTAGTGAAAGAATCATAAATTATGGATTTTTTAAAAAAAAACCTAGAAATTTAAGAGTCTTAGGAACAATAAAAAGTTATGAACATGGAAAAGCAATAAACTTCTGGTGAAAAATACCTCACTATTGAAGTTTTCTTGACAAGAACGCTCATAGTTAATGATCCTAGCACTATGAAGTGGGCAATATCCATGAGTATGTGCTTGTCATTCTTATGCATGCATGTGACATCACTATTTTAAAATTCTTTAACAAATCTGATAGATGGCAATCCACCAATTTTAGCAATGGACCTTTTGCATCCTTCATTAGCTGTTTCCAGACTAGAAGAGCTCTATTATCTTTCAAACTCATCTTTGGAGCTCAGTTTCATGAAAAATCTGCTTATTTCAATTAAAATACAAGTAGTGGAAGAGAGTTCTTTGGAAACGAGTTCATTGGAATTGAGCTCCATTTACAAGCATTTGGCATAATGGAGGTCGTTTGTCATATGAATTTCTTGATTACATTTTAATCATTTTGTTTACAGTTTTTTAATTGGATTAAAGAGGTTCCATGAAGTGGGATGGGAAAGAGGGATTGCTAATGTAATGTGACGAGTGACTTCAAATCATTTTAGGAGGCCACTACTTGGAAGCTGCTGGTAGTTATGCAAGTGGGATTCATGGATTGCAAGAGTTTTCTGGTTAACCAGACTTCTGGAAGTTGATTATTCTCTTGAGCTGCACCGCCCTAGCCCATAAGTTTTAGTGTGACCTATAAGCTTGATCGTGAAGTTGTTGGTGCAGTTCTGCATATATAAATTCATCCTTTTCTGTTCTTTTATTTTTGAGCTCTTTTATTTTTTGGTTTATAGGAACCTTTGGATCTCTAACCATTCTGCTTTTAAGTCTGAACCAATATACCTCCGCTATCATTGGTGTTTTCCTTGGAATTATGTGACAATTGAGTAGTTATTGTGTGTTGTTAGTTTACAATAAAGTGTTTCTTGAGTAAATGGTTAGGTTCGAGAAACATTGCGGTGATTAGTATTCTTTTAGTACTTAAATATTAGGAGTGAGTGAAGTGTAGAATTTTATGGCGATGTTAGACTAGGCATTTTAGAATTCAGCTGTTGCTACTATAGTATCCTCTCCTTTGATCATGATGATCTAAAGAATTTTTTGTTAATTCTTTGCATTGGTATTGTTATCATGATGATCCAAAGAGTTTTTTGTTAATTCTTTGCATCAGCATTGTTAGTTTTTGTTGCATTTTGAAGTTAGCTGTTGCTACTATAGTATCCTCTCCTTTGATCATGATATTCTAAACAATTTTTTTTTAATTCTTTGCATCCAATATTGTTAGTTTATGTTTTTAAGATGTGTGCATGTATGGATACACGTTTCTTAGGTTTTCCAGTTTGTACATTGAAATCTTTTTGTGATTTTTGGATGGGCGATACACTTGTGATCTTGTGATATCAACTCAGGTATGCTATGGTTTTCTTGCAGGGCAGCAGCTTTTTCACAGGATTTACCCGGTTGTGCAAAGGCCTTGCTGTGATACTTGTTGGGGGATATGTCTTACTGCAAGTCTTTCCTTCAGCTGTCACCTATGTTGCACTTATTCCTGCAAGGTAACTGTTGAAATTTCACTGTCAGAGTTACTTGCTCATATTATTTTGCATAACTCTCCTCACTTGTTGTGAGGGACTATGCTTGTTATAATTGTATTAAACTTTTGCCATATCATGAGTCTATTGCATTATAATCTTGCAATTTTACTGTACCAAGTTTTATAGTATTGAAGATTGGATATGTGCTCAATGATTTCGTAGGGCTCTTTCTGAGCGGGTTTATGGGTGATTAGAGCATCATTAATCCACCATCACTATAAGATGTAATGATTATAGACAAATGCAACACCATCTTTGCCAAACTTTGTCATTACCCCCTTTGAGTTCGACCACAAATTGTTAATCAGCCAGCCAATGCTGGAACTGCTAAAATTAAACTGGAGCTTGTGCATACACCTGCCAAAAATATGTAACTTTCATATATGCCCCTCTGGAATCTGAAAATTTTACGCACCCTTTATGCTGGAACTGCTAAAGTTAAACTGGAGCTTGCACATACACCTGCCAAAAATATGTCACTTTCGTATATGCCCCTCTGGAATCTGAAGATTGCATGCACCCTTTATGCTCAAACTGGAGGTTTCACATACACCTGCCAAAAATATGTAACTTTCATATATGCCTCTCTGGAATCTGAAAATTGCACACACCCTTTATATCACTTAATAGCTACCATTTTGTCCCTTCAAGGATTTTAGCACATATACTCTATGATAAGTGCTTGATTATTTAATTCACATGTCAAAAGGTGGAAGGGACAAGTAAATTTTAAGTCCAAAATTTTGGATAATTGCCTTAAAATTCCAAATACAATGTCGTGGATGTGATTGCAACACATTCAACAGCCTAAGTTTTCTGACTTCATGTTCCTTAGTTGCGACCTTAAATTGGAATTACTATGGTTAAAATTTATTTGGAGTCCAATGACGACCAATTAAGGTTGTGCCGCAGTATTGTTAAATCCCAATTTTAGGTATAAAAGGAGTCCAAGGAGGTCAGTAATGTGGTTGATTACTGATCACATTAATGTAGAATGAATAGTGACACTGCACTGCCCACAGGTTGCTAGGAGTCAATAAGTACCTGTAGCCTGTCTTGGGAATTTTATGAAGGATTTGTTTTTATTTTTAGAGAGAATCCTAAAAGGACTCAAACTAAATAACTCATGGGTCAAGCTTGGGAATCTTTATAAAGAGGGTCAAGACTGTTTTTCTGGTGAAAGAAATCAAAGGTTTTCGGTCAAGCTCGACCATCTCCCCCCTCTCCTTGCAATTATCTTCAACTTATATCTTCCTTTTTGTGCACTATTTAAAAAATGGTTGATGTGGACATATATTCAGAGGTGGCTCCTGAAGTGCACTGCACAGGCCATATGCTGTCTCTTGATTCGTTGGGCTGCATAGCCACATATGCCTGGGTGGGCACGTATTCTCCTACATACATTAAGTAGTAGTGTTCTGCCACTTGTATTTATGAACTATGTAATTAAAAGTTTACTTTGTTCGAGACCCATCTTTTGTCTTTTTCTTATGAAGTTTGTATTTCAAAGTTTAAACTTTGTTATAGACTTCTAACAGCGCTTTGTTGCAACCTATACTTTACTCTTTGTTGCAAATTTGAACAGGGATTATACTTCATAGGATTATATTGCCATTTTACATTTCATTAGGTTAACATTCCATGTTATGGTAGAACTTAGATTATATGCTCAAAAGTCTTAAAAAGTCTTATGAATTTATTTGATTTATTACTAATTCTTAACCATTTATATTTGTGTATTTTGTTAATTTTTAAATATTTAGAAAAACATGATCTGCATATGTGGCTATATATTTGCTTGCATATGCAGTGATTTGATGGCACTTGTATCACTTTTGCTTTTTTAAAACATCATTTTTTCTTCTTGTAGATCAATGTGATGATGTTTTCTGCGTCTTGCATCAAATTTATGCATGGTTTCTTTATAGTGACTTGAAATACTATCACAAGTCAACTATTGGCACACACCAATCATCTGGTCAACCAATTTTCATTTACATATGACTTATAATACTCACAGAAACCTTAAACAAAAAAACTTTGACTCTTGTGATCTTCATATTCGCCAATAGAAGCCCATTCTGCCTTTTTTTTGGAATAGGACAGCCACTTCTTCCTCCGAACTCTAATTTTCCTGACCCGGTAGGTCCACGTACAAATACGCAGGCCATCCCCATTTAGTCCTGCATCAGACTTGCCATGGGACAAGCTAAAATAGTTTTGCTTCTAGCCAGACTATGGTAGAGTGTTAAAAATGAAAATGAAATGATGGGAATGCATAAAATGTAGATTGTCGAATTTTGGTGGGGCATATTGTATGCTCAGCTGGACTAGGAAATTAATCGTCTCACATTCAAAATCAATGGTAATTAATCCAAATTCAAGATCCAAACTATTAAACATGATTTATGTTATAAAAAGGGCGTGGAAACCAAATTCATTCGTTCTGATAGTCTCTAACCAATCATCGAGTAGGTGTCAAAAGATGGTTTTAATAGCATGATAGTATGTTTTACTATAATCTAATCATCAAAACCTGATGAATTTAAATCTACTGACTTGATGCATATGTTAGAGACCATCAAAATATATGTATTTTAGTTTTTAGGCATTTTTTGTAGTGAAGTTTGGATCTTGAATATGGATGACCTATCATTGATTTCGATGATGACTATGCTGATTTTCCAGTCCGCTGATCACACAAGATCATCTCTTTCTCTCTGTGTGTGTGTGTGTGTGTGTGTGTGTGTGTGTGTATTTGGTAGATGGAGGGGTGTGCATTCACTATCTACTTTTTGAGGGATAATTGAGAAAATAAGATCTTTTTAAGAGGTATACATGTGTAAATTCCAGAATTAATATTTTTGATTTCCTTGGTGTTAAACAACTGAAACAATATACTTTAAGGGTGAGAAGATATGATAACTCTAAACAGGTTTCTGATCTATTTTTGACTTGTATTTATTCATTTTAAAAAAGGTTTGTTTTGATTTTTTCAGATAACTTTCAACTGAAACTCACAAAATGTCAGAGGAAATCACCGTAACTACTAAAAAGAAAGGTCTTGTTGAATCGACAAGAAGACTGAAATCCAATTTTCAAACCTTCAGCATGAATCAGTTAATTGTGCCCTCTTTAACCCCTGTTTCTAGGGCTGAAAAAATCTAAAAGTTAATGATGATTTGTTCTTGTTTAATTCTTGAAGCAACAAGGTGGGCATTGAACTGTATTTATACTTCGATTGGAAAACCTGAATGGAGTACATTTTGATCATATGAACACTGAATAGAGCCATAATCACCTCCTTATGTAAGCCTTCTGTTCTTCAATGGTGGAGTGAGTGTACATTCCTCTGGACATCTTTGATTGTTACTTAATAATATGAACTCAGTATCTTCTCAAAGAAAAAAAAGGGAAAAAAAAGGAACATGAACCCACTAGCTGATGATAAAATTCACAAGCTTGGAACTTTGCCAAGATTTTCATCCATGTCGTATATTCTTTTATTAATATTGGTAACTGGAAGGTGGAAACTGAATTCCAGGCTGCCGACTTTCTTTCTAATAACTGTTTATCGTGGAATTAAGCTAATCTTTCTTGTAGCTATTAATCAGTTGCATGCAAGGGAAAAAACAAGCTCAGTTCTTGTCTAATACCATGCATTTAAATACAAATGCAACCCTCTTTCTAGGGTCTTTTTCTAGATTTCTTGGCTAACAGTCTAGTATCTTTCTCTTTCTTATACTTTTCATTCATGTACGAAACAGAGTGCTTTTCTAATCTATGATAGCAAATCTCTAAATCCTCGTTAACTATAGAAAAAACTAGTGTTCCTTTAGTTGCATGCTGCTGACTTTCATGGCACTAATGATTAGTAACTGCTGGACGTGCAAATGAGCTCAGGTACAAATTTTATTATAAGTTACTTACTTCCAAGGAGTTGTGAATTTTGTAGGACAATTCCATTTGCATGGAACCTCATCACTGCTGGCTACATTGAGCAATCACTTCCTGGGGTACATCCTTTTTTCTCCCTTTGCATTTAATGTGCACCGTCTTGAGTATCATATTTTTCACAAAATATTTTTTCTCATAAAAATATTACTTATGCCAATCTTTGCCCTGTGGGTTTAGATTTAGTCAGTGGTGTTATTATCTACAGGTGTTTGTTTTATCTTGTGCCCAATATTTTCACTGTTCTTTTGTGATGGGAAAGTGAAAAGCCAGGTTATGAAACTCACTAGAAGCTTTAAATGTTGATGGTACTTTATAATCTTTATTAAATGTTGGTCATAGCGATATTGTTTAGTAAGGACTTACTAGGGAGACATCTCATATTGGTTATCTTTAATATGAACATCAGATAAATAGTAATCTAATAATGTCAAATTTATAGTCTTTTTTTTTTTTTTAAAGACTAATCCTACGCACACTTATGTGTAGCCCATTTTGCTTGCAAAAGCTATACACCATTTTATGCAGAAGTTGAAAAATTGATAAGCATTTGTTTTGTGGGTTGTGTAGTGTTTGCAGGCATTAGCTTTTTTTCTTGTTTCATTTGTTCTCATCATTCAATAAAGAGAGTACTAGAAATCCAGCAATTTCTTGGAGGATTGTACATGTTATGCGAGGACTACTTGTGACCTCCTAATTTTTCTGGCTACCAATGAGAAAGGCTGATTATATAGTAAAAATACTATGTAATTATAAAACATAGTTTTTGATCTTTATTAGATGCATTTTTATTTGATCAAAAGCATCCTAAAGCAGGTGTTGATACATGCACGTCTTTACAGAATTGCCATGGTGTAAAAAGCTGGGGTGGAAGCATCTAGGAAGTGCAAAGTGCCTATATGAATCTATATGAAGAGAATTTATCCTTCTATTATATAATCATTTCTTATTTATTGTAGAATGGATTTCAAACAGTGTATTTGTTAAAAAAATAGTGTATATAGTCAGCAATCTAGCATCATCGATTCCAGCACCGAAAAAAACTAAAATAAATTCACAACTCAGTTTTCCCATGTTCACAGTCATGAAACTGCAGTAGTCTGCTTGGTAGCACCTTTTCCTTTCATTTTTTTAAATAAAAATTTATGCTCTTTTTAATATGCTCACCTAAGCCATCCTAAAATTAATAGTATTAAATGCTATTAATTACCTACTTAGGTGCCTTTTGAACGTGTTAGGAGGGATGGTATGATTTATAGGGATAGACAACAGTGCATGAGTGGTTGCACAATTCATGGAAAGTCACAATAACTCCATGTAGTGTTGACCTCCTGCTTTTACTCTCCCTCATTGTCTTCATTTCTTATCTTCATGATTGCAGGCCTAGCAATTTCTCTTTCATTCTCTCTCTTATCCCACATATCATCCTCTTAAAAATTATGCTACTAGACCCTCTCACAGTCTTCTGTAATGTTGCTAGCCCTGTCTAAGTTGTCTCCTTCTAGGTTTTCAACAATCCCACTTCTGACTTGAGGCCCTTTTGATTGCCTTCCTATTGTGATTTCTCCATTGACTTTGTTCTCTCCCTCTTTAGCCTTTATGGAGAAGCCTGCAATTGATCTAAGAAGATCGCCATACTCGATATCGACCATTTTGGCCACTACAAGTAGGACTAGACAAGGTTTAGGAGCGAGATCCATTACATCATGAAGTTGAATCATGCCAAATTTCCGAAGGCCATAACTTGGTCATACAAAGCTTGATTGAGATGTTCTGTTTTTTTTTAAAAAAAGGGAGCAACTTTTCAAGATCTATGACATAATGCCACCTTTAAGAGGTTGGGGGGGGGGGGGGGGTTGTGTCCCTAGCAATCAAGCTTAGATTGTATTATTTGGATTCGAAAATGGCCTAGTTAAATTGAAGTTTTCTTTTTAAGAAAAATCTTGACTAGGAGCATCTCCCAATTCAGGAAGAATTTGGTGAGCAACAGAAGGTAAAGTTAATGTAAGAGTTGAAATCTATGATTTTAGTTTTTTCATGTTTATTTCTACTAGTCTATTTTGGGAAAACTAGTCCTCTTCGAACTATAAGATAGGAATCCGATTTGTATAAGAACAGATCTCACTATTATAAATAGAGACTGAGTATCTTAGTTTTGATTCATTAATCATCAATAAAAGAAAAGGGGACCTGAACTTTCACCAATTTTTCATCTTTTTTTTTAAAAAAAAATTCTTTTAAGAGTTTCGAGTTGAGCCGGGTTGAGAGAATTCTTCTTTCTCCCCTATCGAATTATCAATGATGGCCTCAATTGCAGCATCTTTGGATGGTCGGAATTGTGTTTCTGATGTATACATGGTTCTAAACTTCCAATTCGTGCTTTCAGATTGCGAGCACCAAAGGATTTGCATGTTTTCTTCATTAAATTTTATTTGCCAAAAAGGATCTTGATTTATGTGAAGTTAGCTATGTACCAATACTATATTATTGTTCATTGATGAGTAAAATCCTTGATACAAGAATTTTTGATTTCTTGATACATAGAAGCTCTTGTACATATCAAGGATTAAACTATTGCTTATGTGCGTATGCTCAACAGATGTCTAGTGGGTAGGCTATTATATAATCTACTTTTGCTTGGCATGCAGTGGCATAAAATGATATACACATTTGGAAAATGATTCTCATCTAGCATGCTAAGATCTACTACTTTATTGAATTTTTAAAATGCACGTCCATGTTAATTGCTTTATCCTAGTCTAAAGTCATGTTTTAATAAGCAATCAAGCTATATCCTGAAGAAAGTAGGGGAACTAAAACCTACACGTGCTCAAGTTAGTGGTGAACTAGAATGATGTTTGCTGAAAGAAGAATATGTACCATACAATTATTTTGCCTGATTCACTTGATTCAAAGCCATAAGTGTTTGTGTGCATGTGCCTCAAAGTTAGAGAAGCAGTGGATAAGGACTCACCTACATGTGTCAAAGTTATTCACTCGTACAGGTACTTGGATTGCCTGTATGAATCATTGTTTAAGTATTATACCATGGGTGGCTGACTCTGATATTACTACAAGCTTTTTTAAATCTTTTCTCACCATTCATCTATCATAGCCTAGGCCCTCACCTTCATTTTCCTGAAGAGTTAATAACTCAAGAGCCTCCATTTACCATGCTTTTCTCAATTGTTTCTCAATTGCTTTGCCGAGACTCTTACTAGCCTTAACCTTCTCTAATATGCTCATTCCTCTATTATATCTTCCATGTTTTACTAGACATGCTTCTTGTTTATCTCATCTTTTCTCCATGATATGTATTTTTGCTTGAGCCTTTTTCCCAACATCTTGAACTGTAACAGATCATAGGTCTTACCATCTTCCACAATTTTTTCTTCAAATTGCTGAGGCAAACATTTATTGCAATATCACTCTGACGAAGCACTTCACCTTCGTTCCCAAAGTGCTGATGTAGTTGCATTTCTTATTTTTCATTGTAGCTTTTAACCATTATATGGTAATGATTGCTTAGTTCTGCTAGTTCTATGTTTTACATGAAATATATTAGATGATAACAACCATACATTTGCAGGTGGTGATCAGCACATTTGGTCTTCTTTTATCTGGGAAATTGCTGGAACCCCTCTGGGGTTCCAAGGAGTTCTTGAAGTTTATTATTGTGGTGAATTTTTTAACTTCCATCTGCATCTTTGTTACTGCCATTATGTTATACTACATTACGAGGCAGGAAAGCTACCTGTAAGTTTCAGCATACTTTAGAAGCTATCTATTTATTATTGCAGCATATTCTGTTCCTCCTCAAGACTGCAAATTTTCATTGCCTGTTTTTTATTTTTCATTAATTATCTGGTGCATATTAGAATTTGACATTTCTTTTCTAAAGTTTCGAGAAACATGAAACGGATAACCGAATATCCATATGATAAGAATCACTTGTTTCACTGGATCATGATCTATGGCTGCGGCAAGGACATGATGGTTCTACTGATATGAAAAGGACACTTTCTATATTTTGGTGAAGTCTGGTTTAGTGTGTGCTTTATTATGCACTGGTAAAAGTCATATTTGGAAGAACACCTACAACATGCAGACATTAACTATCAATGTTCTACATGAATGTATTGGCTTTTTAATCATCTATTGTAGTGGTTGCTTTGCATCATATGGTGGCATGGTATTTTGCTGGAAGAATGCTTGCAGCAGGGTAATATTAGCAATTAGTGTGCTCATCCTGGTTTGACAATTTTTTGATTGCAATTTGATACCATTAGAGTCTGTTTTGCTTTTGTAATAATTCTTGTATTTTGTGCATTTGCATGATATTTATTAACCTCCATGACCACTGAGCTTACTTTTTCACATTCTTTGTTACAGTTATACACCTCTTTCTGGCTTCCATGGGGTTCTCTCGGGATTTCTAGTAGGCATTAAGCAAATTATACCAGATCAGGAGTTGAGTCTATTTTTTTTGTTGAAGATCAAAGCAAAGGTTTGTTTTCCTTTGAAGTAAATAAACATTTTTGGTACTTTAATAATGTTTCCTGGGGATTTGGCTGATTCAGTATTTGTCATTGCTTTTCTTACATTCCCCAGTGGGTGCCACCTATTGTCGCATTGATCTCGGTGGCTATGAGTTTTTTTACAGCAGAATCTGTATCATATCTACCAACTATACTGTTTGGCATTTATATGAGTTGGATTTACCTGCGTTACTTCCAAAAGAAACCTGAAACAGGCCTTAAAGGGGATCCAAGTGATGAGTTTTCTTTCTCCAGTTTTTTTCCTGAATTTTTGCGGTAAGATTCACTT
Source organism: Areca catechu (assembly GCA_021397845.1). NCBI lineage: Eukaryota > Viridiplantae > Streptophyta > Magnoliopsida > Arecales > Arecaceae > Areca > Areca catechu. The sequence continues at coordinate 744,088 of CM038049.1, read as the reverse complement.
CTCATCATTAAGTCTCGTTGAATATCTTTGAGCCGATATTTTCTTATTGTGCTTTGTGTAATTAAACTTGCAGGCCAATTTTGGACCCCATTGCTTCATTATTTGATCGGGCTCTTTGTGGAAAATCGGAAACTTATTCTGAAGTGAGAGGTCATACATTGGGTGTGACCCCATTGCCTGGTTCAGATCCTATTGAGGCATCTAGGAGAAGGTGTGTTTCTGTCCCCTTTTATTTTTCAGTTCATTTTCATTTCCTTTATCTATTGATTTTTGATACTTCAGAATTGAAGGTGTGTCTCTCTTTCTTTTTTTCTTTTTTTTGTTACTTCATTTTCATTTTCATCTTTATCTATTAATTTTTGATACTTTAGAATTGCATGATAATCAGAAAGGCATTGCTTCTCTTCATCTGATCTTCATATGTTCTAGCATTTTGCATTGGACTTGCAGCTCGAAAACTGTAACATACAGATCCTTTGCAACACTAATAAAATTCAAACTGGGGTAAAACTGAAGGAGAGCAAAATGGTTCTTAAAGTTGCTCATCTCTTCTTTTTTTTTTTCCATGTGTATTCAAAGTTTTCAAGCATTCATTTGAGAGTTTTATGTTGAGTTTCCCAGAGCTGTTCACCTAATGAGAATTGAGACCATTCCCGCCCCCCCCCCCCCCCCCTCCTCTTTTTTTTTTTTTTGGCTCAATGCTGCAGAGAACGGGGAGCAAGGGCACTGGAACAAAGATTAGCTGCTGAGAAAGAGAAACTAGCTGTTACGGGGAGCACGGATGCTATATCGCATGGAAATGCTGCTGAAAATGTTTGAGAGCTCGTCGAGGAATCTGATAAATTCACCGCTGCTGTATGTCTTTGCTAACAAGTTCTCTTGGGAAGTGCATAATTTTGCTGGTGCAATTGGTTTGCAATGAATCTTTTGTATTTTTCTTACTATTTTATGGCAAGATCTAAAGGATGATCTTATCTTTTCAAATATGATGTAGGTATGTACGGAACAGCATTTTGATAGCACGGTTAGCTTTTTCTTTTCCTATGATTGATCAAATCTTTGTCAGTGTTGAAGGGGCGTGTGGGATGTCAACCTTGGAGTCAAAACTCCAACACCGCCCCGTCGCCTTCGCTGCCGCGCTGGCTTCGCCCCACCTTCATATCCTTGTCATCCTGGTCGAAGAGCGTGGGGAGATCAAACCTCTCCGACAGCGAGATCAGATAGGCCCCTCCATCTTTCCCCTTCCAGGCGGGCTTCCGATAACCAACGGAAGCTCCATTTGAGATTACGCTTCAAGATGCAAAAACGTCCTTGCGGTGGCATGTTCTAGAGGTAAGGCTGGGACTGGGCCAGGCTGGCCTGATGGGTTTCGGGCCGGCCCAAATATGGATTGGGCTTCGGGTCAAATTGTTAATAATTCGGATCGGGTTTCGGGTCTTATAACAAAGTCCATTCATTTTTGGTCCGGGCTCGGGTTTTCCTTTAGCCTGGCTCGATCTGGTCCGAGCCTGGCCCAAAAGAGGCCTGTCCAAAAGAGACCTCTGGGCTCTGGACTGCTGCTGCTGGAGCAATGTGCGGACTTGGACATCAAGTCATTAAAGAAACAGGGAACTGCACCGCAAAGACCTAATCCTCTCTCTCTCTCTTGGAGGCGAGCGACGAGCGGTCCGCACCTAACAAAGCCATAATCCTCTCTATCTTTCTTTGGGAGGCGAGCGGCGAGCGAGATGGCGGTTGGCAAGTAGATGGTGCTGTAGTTCTTCCTGTCGTCGACGAGTTTGAGCACGAGAGTCCACCCCGTGGTCCTATTCAACATTTGCGACTGCTACGTGCGGCGCCCCCACCGGCGACCAGGTCGATTGAGTCATTGGCACCCTCGGCTTCCTCTCACCCGATAGCATTGTCAACATCAAGAACTCCTACGTTGTCCCCCACAACGAGTTCGTTGATCAGGTAATCCTTTTTCTTTTTCCCTGTCTTTCTTCTTCCTCTTTCTTTAAGGGTTTTGATGTTGTAGGATGCCACAAAGTTTGCCGACTCCAATTTACTTCTCTTGGCTTCGGCGACCACACCCGACGCCTAGTCATTTCCTTTTTTTTCGTGTTTCGATGATCGTGGGCCAGTTCGGTTGGGGCCGACCCGTCGAGCATGGATCGGGCTTGAGCTCGAGCCTGGTGTTTTAAAAAAATTTCGAGTCTAAACCAGGCGTGAAGCCTGAAATTTTTTTTCGAGCCAGGCTTGTGTAGGGATATAGCCTGGCCCAATTCTAGCCCTATCTGGAGGCTCTGCTATCCTTTTATGATATCAATGCCTGCTCCATTCGCTGGTTGTCGGGTGTTTTCGGTTGGACGAGACGAACCTCCCGGAGGTGCCTCCATGACAACATCTCCATTTCTGCTATGTTTTGCTGCAAGGATTTTTTTTTAAAAAATAATATCTTTTAAAAAAAATTATCAAAGTGTCATAACCGTAAAAGTTTTATCAAACTAACGTTCTTTTGACACGTGTTAAAGGGTTTACCAAACTAACGTTCTCTTAACACGTGTTTGGTGGTCGGAGTGACTTGGGATCTGTGCCATCTTCTCCCATTGCTTTGAGGTATAAAGTTCTGGGTTTTGGGGTTTCCTTAGGGTTCCGTTTCTTTGGTTGGGTGTCTCAATGGCGGAAGGAGTCGATCGAGGTGCTGCTGCGCCTGCCTTTGAGGTGAAACGTATTGCTGAGCGATCATGGGCGAAGGTGGTGCACGGTTCGCCCGGAGCATCAGTTTGGTCCCTATACAAGCTCTCTGAGGAGGAACTCGAGCGCCTTCAACAGAGTTTCTCCAAAGTCCTTGTGCTGCCGGGATCGGTCCTTGACGATGCTCGTCGGAAATGGGAGGGCTTGGCTATCATCTTCCGTAGCTTGGGTCACCGGGTTCAGCCTACTCAGGTGGCGAAGGACGTCCGGCAGAGGTTGCAGCTGCCATCTAAGCTGGAGGTGTTTCTGGTAGGAGAAGTTCATATAGTCTTGAGAGTGGGTTCTAAGGAGGACTGTGTTTGGGTTCTTGCTGGGGGACCGTGGTATGTGGCTGGCCAACTGATGGCCTTTGTTCCATGGCACTCGGACTTCCTCCTGGGAAGAAGACCAGTTAATAGGATGGTTGTCTTGATGCGTTTGCTGGAGCTCCCGTTGGAGTATTGGGAACCAGCGGCGATAATGGTGGTCACAAGGAAAGCAGGTATCCCTCTCTCCCTTGACAACTTTACAGATCTGATGAAGAAAACTGGATTTGCCCGTGTTCGACTAGAGATCGATGCTTCCAAACCTCTGCTTATGGGTGTCCTTATTCACGGGGAGGATATTCTGGCAACAGTTTGTGTTTGAAAGCCTCCATCCTGTCTGCTTCCTCTGTGGTCACATCGGACATACTGTGGGTGAATGTAGTTTCTTGGAAAACAATCTCAGTGGCGCCTCTATGTCTTCCGGTCTCTCCCATGAGAATTTTGTGGGGGATCAGATGAAGAGTGCAGACCTGAAAAAAGCCACTGATGGCTCTGGTTCCAGTTCCTCGGCCGTAGAGGGGAAACTCACATTTGGTCCTTGGTTGGTCACCGCTAAGGTTCGTCAACCTCGTCCTGTGGCTGCCCCTTTGAAGGGTGGGCTGAGTTCGAAGAAGGGGAAGGCTCCGGTGTCATCCTCTGAGACCCCATCCTCTTCTCCCTTCCATTCTTCTCCAACTAGGCTGTCCTCCACCCCAAGTTCCCCTCCTGACTTTAAGGGCTGGCAAAAGCCCTCTAAGGTGGCCCGGAGGCGCTCCCCTGACGCTTTAGGGGCGGACCAATCGAAGGGAGGTGGAGGTCTTAAGGCTGGGGGCGGAGTCTTTGCTCTCATTGCTGATTGTATGGAACTGATCCCGGCTGAAGGTGGGCACAAGGACCAGCTGATGATCGACTATGGGATGGTCTTGTTGAAGAGGAGCAGGAGCCCTTCAAGGTCAACTTCTCCTTCCTCCTCTAAGTCTGTTCATTCACTCCTAGATCAGGTTAGCCCTCCTTTCCCTTCCATGGATATTGAGAAACCTCTTAAATCTTCTCTGATTCGGTTGTTTGGCTCCCCTGTGGCTCTGGGAAAGAAAGGGGATAAGAAATTGGAGTGGAGGAGGGTGGAGGGGAAGAGTGGTGTAGCCTGGGAGTCATTGGCCAAGGTGGGGGGGACCCCTGGCTCAGTGAAGCCATCCTCTAGGCAGGTCAGGAGGGAGGGTAATCCTTTGCCTGGTTTGGTTAAGTCATCCTCCGGGCAGGTCGGGGAGGAGGGGTCGCCATTGGTGGTTTCTGGGAGCCCCCTGGCTTCTATGGATCAGGGGAGTGTTGAAGGAGGGGCTTGGCGTTTGGGGGGTCCGAGGGTCGTCGAGGATGGTCTTGGGGGGACAAGTCAGTCCATGAGTGGTGGGTTGCTTGGGGGAGTGGGGACTCAGGGGAGCATGGTGATTGGGGTTTTGAAGGGTGTAGTGGCCACTTAGGGGCTCTCTGGGAAGCTTGGCTAGTATGTAATTGATGCCTCTGAGTCAAGGTCCTCTGTTCAATCTGGGGCGATTACTGGTGTGATGGTCTCTGGGGGGTTTGCCATTATTTTTGGGGTGTCAGGGAAGTCAGAGGGTGGTGGGTCTTCTACTTCGACTGGGAGGGCAATTGGGCATGAGGCGGTCTGTGAGACTGTTATGAAGGTTCTGTGTCCAGCGAGAGGGATCGTGGAGAATGCTGGAGATATGTCTGCTGCTGAATGAGCCTTGGAAAGTGATGATGGGAAAAAGAAAGTTTTGTGTGAAGGGAAGGGGGTGGTGGATCGGTAGGGGTCCGATTCACCTATGCTTTAACTCTGTAATGAAGATATTTGTATGGAATGTGAGGGGGGCCAAAAAGCCCTCCTTTGTTTCTACCTATCATACATATATGCAACTCTATAATCCTATTATTTGTGTTTGGTTGGAGACTAGGGTGTCTGGCTCCAGTGTGGATGTTATCAGACATCATGTCCCCCGGGAGTGGGGTTTTTATTCTGTGCCTTCCCAGGGATTGGCTGGGGGCATTATTGTCACTTGGAACAGGGGACTTGTTAAAGTGAATGTTTTTCACATATCCCCCAACTTGTTGCTATTGTGGTCTCAGAACCCAATCTGCCCACTTGGCTCCTATGTGGCATCTATGCTAGTACGTCATATAGAAAGAGAAGAATGGCCTAGAAAGAGGCTTCGGTGTTGATTAATCAGGGAATTCCTACTGTCGTTGCTGGTGACTTTAATTCCATTGATCAGCCAGAGGATAAGTGGGGCGGCATACCCTTTGTTCAAGATGCTGGCTCTAGAGAATTCACCAGCTTCATTCAGGATAATGGTTTGGTTGATTTGGGATTTCTCGGGCCTCGTTACACGGTGTAATAACCGCGTTGGTCCGGCCAGAGTTTGGGAAATGCTAGACAGATTCTATGCCACATCAACCTGGCTTTCTCTTTAGCCCGATCACATGGTGCGTTATCTCCGGCGTATTGCCTTTGATCATTGCCCCATTCTGTTAACCATGGATCAAATTGTCCGGGGACCGACACCCTTTAGATTTGAAAAATTCTGGCTTTCTTATCCCAAGTACAAAGACATTATTCGGGAGGTCTGGAGGATGCCGATTAGAGGTAATGTTACATACAGGATTTCTCAGAGATTGGATATGCTCAAGCGTCGGTCGCTTTGGTAGAACAGGGTGGAGGTGGGCAATATTCATAGTCAGCTAAAGTCTGTTGAAGCCTTTATTGATTCATTGCGAGGGAAGACTCCGACGGCCTTCTATCTGTTGATGATATAGAGTCCCTTCGCAATTGCCTATCTCTACATCATTCTCTATTAATGAGATAGGAGGTCCTCTGGAGGCAAAAATCCAGAGTGCAATGGTTGCAGGAGGGAGACAGAAATACCAGGTTCTTTCGTTATGCAACTATCATTCGAAGGCACACCAATAGAACTCGAGCTCTTTTTTCTAATCAAGATGGGTGGATTATGGATGAAGCTGGCATCAAAAGGGAATTGTTCCACTTTTTCTCTTCCAGGTGGACTGTCCCCACTCCTACTTCCTTTTCTACCTCTTCTTTGTCTCCTGAGGTTCCTGTTACTGCTTTTCAAAATTCTTTGCTTTTGACTCAGGTCCTCGAAGAGGAAGTTAAATCTGCTCTCTGGTCTCTGGGGGAAGATAAAGCTCCGGGTCCTGATGGGTTCCCTCCCTTTTTCTTTTGATCTTGTTGGGATATTCTGTGCATTGATATGGTCGCTGCTATCCAATCATTCTTTGTTACTGGGAGGATGCCGCAATCTTGGAAGCAAACTTTTATTGTTCTCGTTCCTAAGCACCCAGATGCAACAGAGCCTTCTCATTTTCGGTCGATTAGTTTATGCACTACTTTCTATAAAGTTTGTGCTAAGCTTTTAGCAAACATGATGAGGTCTATTCTCTCGCAATTGATTAGCCTAGAGCATGGGGCTTTTGTTGGTGCCCAAAGTATATCAGATAATGTCCTCATTGTACATGAATTCATGCATGATCTCCGGTGTGCCCCTCAGTGCCGCAACTTAATGGCAATTAAACTGGATATGGAAAGAGCTTATGACCGGGTCAGCTGGACCTTTTTAATCAGGGCTTTGGAGGACTTTGGTTTTCATCCTGCTTGGATCTCCAAAATTATGTCATGTATTTCTCGGCCCTCATTTTCTATTCTGGTTAATGGCTCTCCCACGGAGTTCTTCCACTCTTCTATGGGCCTTCGTCAAGGTTGCCCCTGCTCTTCCTCTCTTTTTATTATTTTTGCTGATTACCTCTCCAGATCTTTATCTACAGCTGTGCAGAGTGCGGTTGTTCAACTGTATCTCCCTTCTCCTGGATCCTCGTCGATATCTCATTTATTGTTTGCTGATGATTGCTTACTTCTCGGCCGGGCTTCTCTTATTAATTCTTGGGGTCTTTGGAGAGTCATGGAGGAGGGTCAGAGAGTTAATTTGCAAAAGTCTGGGATTTACTTTAGTCCCAAAACCTCCACCAGAACTCGACGAAGAGTGGGAGATATTTTGGGGATTGCTGAGCGTCAGGGGCCTTTGCATTATTTGGATATCCCTATTTCTGGAGCCAGACTCACTAGGGCGGAGTGTGTCCCACTTCTTGCAGTTGTCCGGTAGAGGATTGATGGCTGGCAGGGTAGAGCTCTCTCCGAAATGGGCACGATTACTCTCATTCGTTCGGTGCTTTCTTCTCTACCCATATATATGTTGTCTAATGCTATTATCCCGAACTGGGTTGTTGTCGCCAAGATCGCTGTGGCTCGTAGCTGAGGTCGAGTTTGGAATGCGCTCCTGTCACTCGGGATCCTGATCGGGCGCCCGGACTTGCAAAACAGAGTTAGAGACCCGGGCCGGGGATTCTGGCGGGGCACTTCGACGGTCAAGTCAGTAATGATCCAGGGAAAAAGATCCTCCCGGTCGAGCCCTGAGTGTGGACTCCACACTAGGAGGAGAATTGGTTAGATGAGAGAGGGCGAGCGGGCTGAGCACAGAGTGTGGGAATGGTAGCAAAGGAGAGCTGGAACTGAGCGGATGTGTCCGTCTAGACCCCTTCTAGGGGTTTCACGATAGCCTCGAGCATTGTCTTCCTATGCACTGCCCCCTTCTTGTTTGTTGGACCTCACTCCCCTGAATCTTAGCTTGAGTTTTTAGCTTTAGCTTCTTACCTTATTTGAATCTGGGAGACCCTTTTTGCCGGGGGAGTTGCACGCCGCTTACCTCAGGATCTTCCCCATGCCTATGGGCGCATGCGAAAGTGTTTCATGCCGTGGACGGGTTGCCTTTCCATTCTGGTGGTATGGAGCTACCGTTCACTCTAACATTCCTTCCGGTCGTTCCCTTTTAGGTAGCTTAGCAGGGCCTCGATCGACGAGCCACCGTCTCCTGGATCCGGATCTGCTGGTTGACTTCCTCTTTTGGAGGGTGCAGACGGTTGGTGGAGAATGTAGAGCCTCAATCGGAGGATTCCTTCTATTCTGGTATAAGTGGCAGCTGGGACCATCATTGTGGCCTAGCAAGCATCTTTTCATGGCCCTCGGGCATCGAGCCACCGTCTAGGAAGAACGGCGACTTACTTCGACCGCAGGCCTCCTCGCCCGAGGTGAAGCCGATCTGGCGAGGCGGAGCTCGACTTTGGCCCCAGCATCTCGACCCGAAGGGAGCGTGGCCGGATGAAGGAGAGGCGGAGCTCGACTTCGGTCCCGACGTCTCGACCCAAGGGGAGTGTGGCCGGGCGAAGGAGAGGCGGAGCACGATTTCGACCCGACGTCTCGATCCAAAGGGAGCACGGCTGGGTGAAGGAGAGGCGAAGCTCGACTTCGATCCCGGCATCTCGACCCGAGGGGAGCGCGGCCGGGCAAAGGAGAGGCGGAGCTCGACTTTGGCCCCGACGTCTTCACCCGAAGGGAGCGCGGCCAGGCGAAGGAGAGGCGGAGCTCGACTTCGGTCCCGATGTCTCGACCCGGAGGGAGCGCGGCTGAGCGAAGGAGTTCGGGTAGAGGCATCCCACATGGTAGCTTCATCCGATGCGGTGTCTGACAGGGGTCCCACGTCAGCGATCCAGCCACATCATTTGCCCCCCACTCCCGAGGCCCGTTGGCACGCGGCGCTCGGGGCGAAGGGAGTAAATGCGGTGCTGACATGAAAAGGCAGAAATCTGGTGCAATGATGACCATGATCGCCGGCACTTCATGTGGCAGTTCTCTAAGCCAGTGCGGAGAAGCCATGTGGACATATCCGATGAGCAGTTATTACTAGCACGGAATTCAAAGTAGCTACGGTCGAAGCGAGGCGCCCCGTTCGTCGATGGGTGACACATGGTGCAGATCTATCGATGGAGATGCTATAACGGTACGGTTAGGTATCTGGTCATTTTGAAAGGAAAGGAAATTTTTCCCAAAACATTATCTCTTTCAAATCTCGAGTGCCTGTCATCGTACCAAACTTCCTCCTCTCCCTCGGCTGTCCTAGACTCCCCCAATTAGCCAGGTTTGTTTCTTTCCTTCTCCATCTTCCAGTAGGATAGGATTTCTCCTTAAGGTCAGGGTCTTCTCGGACGTAGTCTGTCCTCATCTTCTTCTCTTCAAGCCTTCATCTCCCCCATCTCTGAGATGTTTCGTTTCGGCCCCAACTTCCGTCCCTCAACCAATCAGGCTGAGGTGGGGCCTTCTCGGCCGAGGCTGCCTTCTTCCTCTAATGAGGCGGAAGAGACATGCTTCGAGTTAAGAAGGAGGCACCCTCCCACCGGGATCATCATTAGGGAGCCTAGAGCTAGCCCCCCTCCTCCTCCACCTAAACTCGCCCCCGAACCTCCTCGGTCAACAGGTCCTAGCAGGGTTGTTTCGACAATCTCTGCTGAGGAACTAGCGACCATTCGGGATGTCTATGGCATCCCGCACTCTGTCCGGCTCTCAGTCCCTCGATTGGGGGAACGGGTCACTTCCAGTGGCCCGGGCCAGATAGCCCTCTACGAGGAGACTCTCGCAAGGGGACTTCGATTTCCCTTCCATCCATTCTTCCTTTCCGTGCTAAGCAATTTTCGTCTCGTCCCTACTCAGCTCATCCCGAATACTGTGAAGACCATCTTCTGCTTCATAGTACTCTGTCACTTTCATGGGATTGTAGCCCGTTTTTTCTTGTTCAGGATCTTTTTTACCCTGACGCGCCACCCTTTTGAGGAGGGGTGGTGGTCCATTTCTTCTCGCCCGAGGGTTATTAAATTCGAACTCCCTTCTTCCATCAAAGGATGGAAGAACAAGTACTTTTTTGCATCGGTCGAGGGGGTCGACTGGGTTTGGAGCGACCCAGATCGGTCCCCTAACCGAGACTCCACGGTCGAAGTAGCTAATCGAGAGGTCTTCGAGCAGCTCCGCACCATCCAGATTCCTTCCCTCGAGGTTTTGCTATCAGAACAGAACCTCTTCGAGATGGGGGTCGACTCAACGAGAGAGTTGGGTGAGTTCGGCTCGAACTTTTCTCCTTGTGCTTTTCCTTTTATCTTTTTGAGCTTGAAGTTGACATTCTTTCTTTTGTGTGCAGGTATGAAGTTTTCACTGGATGACCTGCTCTCGATCACCAAGAAGAGGGGTCCTCCAGCAGCGGTCGGTGAGTCCTCCTTGAAGAGGGCTCGCGATGGAGGTGGCGTGGTGATTGTTTCCGCCATGCCGACTGAGCCGAGTAGAGGAGAAGCCGAGACCGCCCCTGAGCAAGGAAGGAGGGCGGTCGAGGTAAAGCTCGAGTTGGGCCAGAGGGCTACTGAGCCCTCACCAGAGCAGCCGAGGCGGCGAGAGCTCATCCCGGCCCTAGAGTCTGAGGTGGTCGTCCGGGCCAGGGCCGCTACCGTAGCTGCTGCCGTAGCTGCTGCCGCGATGTCTCCTCTTCCCCCGGATATCGTCGTCGTCGAGGAGGAGCAATGAGGAACGGAGCCGGTGCCAGGGGTGCCATTCGAGGAGGTGCCAAGCTCCCACCACGCCCCCAAAGCTTCTTCTGCCAGCAGAGCGGGCGACTTCACATCCGAGGCGAGCAGGAGGGAGAGGGACTACCATCAAGTCCCCTTCAAACTGGCACCAAACGTTTCCCTGGTCCGGGACCAGGGTCTGGCGGAGCACATGATGGATTTTGCAATCCAGTCATGCGACTAGCGGGAGAAGGCCAGAAAATTACTGGGGGATGCGATCAGCAGCACATTCCCCCATCTCTTCTCGGTAAGCAACTTCATCCGCTTTGTTTCTTCCTGTTCTCTTCTGCATTGGTTGCTAACTCCTTCTTTGGTGCAGCTCGGTGTTGAGCTCCTTCTGATCAGGGACTGTTGCAAGAATTGGTTGAAGAAGGACAGGTAGCGGGCATTGAAGCTCGAGTCTGTGAAGACCAAGCTAAGACAGAAACTGACGATGCCTAGGAGGCGAGTCAAAAGAACAAGGAGCTCCGAGGGGAGCTCATAAGTGCCGAGAGGCACTTGAAGGAGCTTCAGGAGAGTCTTGACCGGGAACGGAGCCGGTCAAAGAGCAAGGCAGAGGAGCTCAAGGCCACTGAGTCGAGGCTGAGCGAGTCCAATGCCGAAGCTGTTCGATAGAAGGGGCATGCCCAATCTCTCCAGGCCAAGTTGGAGGCGGCCAAGGAGAGATTGATTTCTGCTGAGAGGAGGGTCATCACCGTTGAGAAGGAGGCAGCTACGACGGTTGAGTCGGTGGAGGCGACAAAGAAGGAGGCCGCCGAGGCGGTCGGCCAGGCCGAGGATGCTAAGAATGGAGCCACAGAGGCCGTGGCGAGGTACAGGGCTTCGGAGGAGTTCGCCGCCGAGTTCCATGAGACGGCGTCAGACTCCTGACATGTCGAGGCCCAGCGACACTTGTATTAGGCTGTCTGTTTTCAATGAAGAATCTTGTTCAGTCATCCCTGGTGTGAAACTTCTTCTTTCTTTCCCTTCCCTCTCTTTTCTTCATCTTCTCTTTTTTTTTTTGAGTCCCGAACATGCGATGGAGTTAGAGAGAAGTTCTTCAACTTGCCGAGTCGCTTCCACTTTGTGTGTGAAGTGGATGAACGTTTCTGAATGCTTTGTTTGATAAGATACTTTCGGTCTCACCAAGATTAGCTCTAGGTGCGCACGGCTAGGGCGAGCTCAGAGGTTGCATTCGTTGGAAACACCAGGTGATTGCGGGGCTCCGGTCTTTAGGAGTTTCCGGGCCTGAGGTGCCGGGTTGGCCGGTCTTTGGTGCCGAAGAGCTGGACTTCGGGCTTTGGTGCCGGGCTGACCGATCTATGGTGCCGGGGTTTCTAGTCTTTGGTGCCCGGGAGCTAGGCTCCGGGCTTTGGTGCCGGGCTGACCGGTCTCTGGTGCCAGGGTTTCTGATCTTTGGTGCCGGGGTTTCCGATCTTTGGTGCTTGGGAGCTAGGCTCCGGGCTTTGGTGCCGGGCTGACCGGTCTTTGGTGCCAGGGTTTCTGGTCTTTGGTGCCCGGGAGCTAGGCTTCGGGCTTTGGTGCCGAGCTGACCGGTCTTTGGTGCCAGGGTTTTCGATCTTTGGTGACGGGGTTTTCGGTCTTTGGTGCTCGGGAGCTAGGCTCCGGGCTTTGGTGCCGAGCTGACCGATCTTTGGTGCCGGAGTTTCCGGTCTTTGGTGCCCGGGAGCTAGGCTCCGGGCTTTGGTTGCCGGAGAGCTGGGCTCCGGGCTTGGTGTTGAAGAGCTGGGCTCCGGGCTTGGTTGCCCGAAGGCTGGACTCCGGGCTTCATCGCTGGAGAGCTGGACTCCGGGCTTGGTGCCGGAGAGCTGGGCTCCGAACTTCGTACCGGAGAGCTGAGCTCCGGGCTTCGTCATCGGAGAGCTGGACTCCGGTCCTTGTTGCCGGAGAGCTGGACTCTGGGCTTGGTGCCGGAGAGCTGGGCCCCGAGCTCGGCACAGAAATCTTCGAACTCCTGGTTGTCGAATTGCCGTCCGTCATAGGTGATGATGTTGTGGGGAAGTCCAAAGTGGTAGATGATCGACTTCCAGAAGAACTGGTAGACCTTGGCTTCCGTGATCCATGCCAGTGGCTCTGCTTCTATCCACTTGGTGAAGTAGTCGATGGCCACTATTAAAAACTTTCGTTGCCCGGATGCAGGGGAAATGGACCTAGAATGTCCATTCCCCACTGGACGAACAGCCATGAGGCGGAGAGCTAAGAGAGCGGTGCCGCTGGCTGACGCTGTATGTGGGCATGGCACTGGCACCAGTCATACCTCTTCATGAAATTAGCAGCGTCCTCTCTCATGGTCTCCCAGTAGTATCCCTGTTGGAGGGCCTTGTACGCAAGAGTCCTCCCCCTGACGTGATTTCCGCAAAGGCCTTCGTGTATCTCCTGATGCACGAAGGTTGCCTCTGAAGGTCTCAGGCATTTCAGGAGCGGATAGGAGTAGGATCGGCGGTATAGCTGTCTTTCCATGAGGATGAACCATGAGGCCTTTTTCTTGATAAGGCCGGCCTCTGCACGGTCTTTAGGCAGGGTGCCATCGATGATATATCTGATGTACCTATCTATCAGCTCGGCTCTGGGGTGACTTGCTGCACCTCTACAGGAGCTTCGTTGCTTGGATTTTTGAGGTACTCGATGTGGGCGCGCCCCAGTGACGAGTCCAACAAGGTCGCGAGTCTTGACAGTGTATCAGCATGAGCATTCTCATCTCGGGGGATGTGAGAGATGCTGAAGCATCGAAAACCTGTCGTGCTCGAGCGGACCCACTCTAAGTACTTCATCATCTGGGGATCTCTGGCTTCATACTCTCCAGAGACTTGTCCGGCCACCAGTTAGGAGTCGGTGACGACCTTCAGGCCTCGTACACCCAGCTCGTGGGAGACCCTGAGGCCCGCGTGAGTGCCTTGTTCTCCGCTTGGTTATTTGTTACGGCGAACTTGAAGCGGAGTGCGCATTCAACTACAACTCCATCACTGTTAGCGAGGATGAGACCTGCTCCGCTTCCTCCTACGTTGGACGCACCGTCGACATGGAGGATCCAGGACTCCTCCTCGGCACCAGGCTCTACTTGTTGCTCCGGCATTGTCTGCTCTAGCTCTTCGGCAAGTCCCGCGCACTCGTCCAGGAAGTCGGATAGCACCTGGGCCTTCTGGGATGACCTCGGTCTGTACGCGATATCGAACTCGCTAAGATTTAGTGCCTATTTGGCCAAACATCTGGATGTATCTGGATGACTAAGCACATGTCACGCCCCGAATCCAGCACCAGAATCGGCACGCGACCGACCGTACAAACCCTAGGTTTTATCCTAGAGATCATGCAAGGCCTAATTACACCAGAGTCAACATATCAAAAGAAAACTTATATCATATAATTAATCAGGTGGCATCCATTTATTAAATCAGTCAACTATTGATCTACTGATTATAACAAGCATCAGTAATCGTAACTAAACTCTAACTCTAACTAACTCAGCATGTATAGGTCTTCGTCTCACGCCAGCCCAAAACTTGTCACGTGTCCTGAATCTCTGAAAATTTAAAAGGATAGAAAGTGAGCTATACAGCCCAGTAAGGCATCTATATGATCACTCCAAATAATAATATAATTTTCTGAAACAATAAAATATCAATATGATATGTCAATGCAATCAAATGATTTCAGCCTCATGTATTACAAACTTTGATAACTTTGCATTTTTCCTTCAATATTCTCATTATTTCACCTTTATCTTTAGGGTTCTGGTCTAGCCACGGTCATGTACCAGCCCATGACTAGCAACCACAAAGCGACCATGCATACTATGGTCGGTCCTGCTCACGTACTAAGCCTGTGGCTCGGCTGTCCCACGTACTATCCGCCCGTGGCCGGCTCCCACGTACAAAGCCCATGGCTCAGGCTGTATAACCATGGTGCAACCGTAGCATAGCTAGACCAAATACCGTTTTTACTTCATTAACACTTGTCAAAACATCTTTTATGACCTCTCGACAATCGGTATCGTGGTCCAACCCACTCGATAACCGATGTCATGGTTCAACACATTGTATTAACCGATATCGTGGTCCAACCCACTCGATATCCGGTTTCATGATTCAACTTGTTTAGCAATCCGGTATCATGGTCCAACCCATCAGGATATCAATTTTCTCTATAACATCATGCATGGAATACCGACGATAATAATGTTTTAAAAAATACATTATCTATCACAAGAAAACAACTATGCCACATAATATATATTATACGTGTAAATGCATATATAAACTCATGCATAAAAGAATGATCAATACAGAATTTCCTTACCTTATCGCCAATCCTAATATATTGGACACTAGTTAGTACCCGAATTTTTGCTCGATGCCTCCCTGCTCAGAACACTGATTTCCTACATAAATAAATAATTTAATTAAAATCTAAATTCCCGAATTTCATGAATTTCGAGAAAATCCCTGGATTCTCTTTTCTTCCTCTCTCTCTTCCTTCTCTCTCCTCTTTCTCTCTTCCTTCTCTCTCCTCTTCTCTCTCTCTTCCCTCTCTCTCCTCTTTCTCTCTCTTCCTTCTCTCTCCTCTTTCTCTCTCCTCTTTCTCTCTCTTCCTTCTCTCTCCTCTTTCTCTCTCTTCCTTCTCTCTTATTATTTATTTATTTATTTATTTATTTATTTATTTTTATTTATTATTTTTTTCTTCTTCTGGACCGAACCAATATATATATATATTTATTTATATATATACACATATATATATATATATATATATTATTATATATTTTTTTTCTTTTCTTTTCCTTTCTCCCGAACCCAAAACCAAACCCCCCCCCCCTTTTTTTTTTTCTTCTTCTTCCTCTTTTTCTTCCTTCTTCTTTCTTCTTTCTCCCGAACGGCTCCTTCCCCCCTTGCCTCCCTTCGGATCAATCGATCCAGTTTCCCCCCCCCCGGCTACCGGTGACCCAGGAGGAGAGTCTCTGGGAAGACAACTCGGCAGACGATGGACGGCGATGGCGAAACCACTCGTAGATCCACAGTCCCCAACCGGAAAACAGGTTCGCCCCCCCCCCCTCTTTTCTTAAAAAAAAAACTCATAAAAACCCTTACCTGACTTCGCCCGACTCCTGGATGCTCGCCGGAGAGGAAGAAACACCACGGAGATCCCTCGAGAGGCGACGGTGTGGGGAAAATTTAAAGAGAATCCATCGATGAACTTCTCGTCGTTTGGGAAAAAACCAATCGGCCGGAGTCCCGTCCAACCTTACTACGGCTCCGTCGAACCTCCCTCTCCCCCCTCCAACTCCTCCCTCGAAGTCCCCGGCGAAAAAGCTGGCCGGATAAGGGTGAGAAAACCTCCCCTGTTCCGGCTCCATCTCTCCCTCGTTCTCCCGTCTTTTTTTTTTATTATTTGGCTGGGTCGAAGTCGGCTGGGCCTGCCGACTTCGGCCCAAAGTCTAAGTATTACAGCACAGCCCTCAAGGGCTGGTCCGTCAGGATCACGATCGGGTGCACTTGGAAGTATGGCCTGAGACGCTGAGCAGACATGAAAAGAGCAAAAATTAGTTTTTTGGATCGGGTGTACCTGATCTCGGCATCCCGGAGGATCTTGCTAGCATAGTACACCGGCTTCTAGGATCCATCCTGATCTGTGCGGACCAGTATCGAACTGACGGCTCCAGGGGTAACCGCCAGGTACAGCAAGAGCTCCTCTCCTGTCTCCAGCCTGGAGAGCAGTGGTGGTGATGCTAGGATGTCTTTAAGCTCCTCGAAGGTCGTCTTGCACTCCTCCATCCAAGTGAAGTCGTTCATCTTACGCATCACCTTGAAAGAAAGGGTCTGCCGACCTCGAGATGAACTGGCTCGGCACGGCGATCTGACCTGTCAGGCGTTGCACCTGCTTCTTTGAGGTCGAATGCTCCATGATGATGATCGCCTGAACCTTCTCCGGGTTCACCTCGATTCCTCTTTGGGTCACCATAAAGCCAAGGAACTTTCCTGCTGCTTCTCCGAAAGCACATTTTGCTGGGTTCAGCTTCATCTTATGCTCCCGGAGGTTTTGGAAAGCCTCCACGAGGTCAGCGACATGGTCCGACTTTGGCTTGCTCATGACGAGCATGTCGTCTACATAGACTTGCATGTTCCTGTCGATCTGGTCCTTGAAGACCCGATTGACTAAGCGCTGGTATGTGATGCCAACATTCTTCAAGCCGAACGGCATCATCTGGTAGCAGTACGTCCCTCGATCGGTGACAAAGGCAGTGTACTCCTCGTCCTCAAGGTGCATTCAGATCTGGTTGTATCCGGAGAATGCATCCATAAAGGAGAGCAAGCGATGCCCCGAGGTGGTGTCCACTAACTGGTCAATTTTTGACAGGGGGAAGCTGTCCTTCGGGTATGCCCAGTTAAGGTCGGTGTAGTCCACACACATCCTCCACTTTCCATTATTCTTCTATATCATAACCACATTTTCCAGCCAACTCGGATAATGCACTTCTCGAACAAAGCCGGTTGCGAGGAGTTTGTCCACCTCCTCATTGATCGTCCTTTGCCTCTTCGATGTGAAACTTCTTTTCTTTTGCCACACAGGATGATACTTTGGGTCGATGCTCAGCTTGTGGGTTATGATCTCAGGTGGGATTCCAGGCATGTCGGCCGTCGTCTAAGCGAACACGTCAAAGTTCGCCCGGAGAAAATCCAACTGGTGGGCTCGCTCATCATCTTGCAGCTGCGCCCCAATTTACACTGTCTTCGCCGGGTCGGTTCTGAGAGGATACGACAACAGGCGCTCGACCGGGCCACCTATGGGGTCCTGTGCCCTTTGGTTGAGGTTGTTTGCGCTGGAGTCATCCTCGGCAACCTTGGCCCCGGGGACGGTTTGGAGGCAATGTTGGATTGGCTGAGGTGCCCCCCTCATCTCCCCGACACCGTAGGGAGTTGAAAACTGCACCAACGGCCGCTTTGTGGAGATGATCGTGTCGAGCAGGTTGAGCCCAGGTCGGCCAAGGATTACATTGTAGGCTGAGGGGAGTCTAACAACCGTGAAGGTTATCATTATAGTACTCTGCCGATATGGCGTCCCGGCAATAACGAGTAGAATGATCTCCCCCTCGACTCCCACAGAGTCACCTGTGAAACCAACAAGAGGTGTGTGCACAGGTCTGAGCTGAGCAGAGGATAGATTCATCTTGGAGAAAGCGTCGTAAAAAAGCACATCTATGGCGCTCCCACTATCAACCGTGATGCGTTTTACAGGATGCTTTGCGATCGTCATCTCGATGACCACAGCATCATTGTTTATATTTTTGTTTTCAACCCCCCTCTCTCTCACAAAGAAAAGTACATTCTCAAAATCCTCTCCCCCCTAGGGTTTCTTGGGAGCACGCTCGGCTCCCCAGCATATCTTTCCCACTGGCTTTTCGGTAGGGCGGTTATCGACTGCAGGGACTGGAAGGAGAGCGGCGAGCGCCTGAGGTTCCGTTGGGGGTCTGCCCCCCACAAACCTTCCGAGGTAGCCCCTCTTTATGAGTTCTTCAATCTCCTTCTTGAGATGCCAGCTTTCCTTGGTGTCGTGGCCATGGTCGCAATGGAACTGGCAGTACTTCGTCCTGTTGCGACTGGTAGATGGCTTCAGCAGAGGTGGGCGCCTCAGATAGCGTTCACCCTCGATCTCCATGAGGATCTTCGCCCTTGGAGCGAGAAGAGGTGTGAAACTCTCTTTCGGGATGGGATCTCTCCTCAGCTTCGACCTCTAGCGGAAGTTCAGTGTGGATGGTCCGGGCTTTCACATCCCGGGGGCCTCCTCGGAAGCTGGCTTCTTCAGAGGCCTTCCGTCCAGCTCCCTCCTCATGCGATTCACTTCCTCGGTGCAGATGTACTTCTAGACTCGGAGGAGAAGCTCAGAGTAAGTTTTAGGAGGTTTCTTGTCGAGAGAGTAGGTCAGGCGGGAAGTCCTGAGCCCTCTATTCGTGCCAGCATAGCGACTGGCTTATCAAGGTTGTAAATCTCCAGTGCAGCAACCTTGAAGCGAGCCATGTAGTCCCGTAGGAGCTCGTGGTCCTGTTGCTTGATGGAGAAGAGGCTGTCCGTCTCTCATGGCACCTTCCGGCATGCATCGAAGTGAGCCACGAACTTTCGCTTCAGTTGAGTGAAGCAACTGATACTCTCCGGCTTGAGGTGGGTGAACCATACCCGAGCTGCCTTCCAAAGAGTAGCAAAAAAGGTGACACAGAGAAGGGCATCGATCATGCCCTAGACTCTCATGAGGGCCTTGTAGCTCTCAAGATGATCCAAGGGGTCGGTGGTCCCGTCGTAGGGATCTACCTGCGGCATGCAGATCCGGCTCCTCTTGGACTTCTCGGGAGAAAGGGGGATGGGCATCATAGCCCGCCGGCTCGCTAGTGGAGCCCTGCAAATTTGCAAACTAGCAGGATAGCTTCACCAGCTTACACTCCTGCTCCTCCAAGCTCTTATCTGCCATGCGCCTGATGGCCTCATTGGTTGAACCCTCCGCGAAGGCCGACTGGAGCGGAGAAGGTGACATGTGAGAGGTGTAACGACAGGGAATCTTGCCTCTTCGACCATGGTGGGGTTTAGTAGCTGAAAGGAACCGTTCCTAGGGGGAATGCATGTGTTTTAAAACTTTTCTAAGAGCATGCTGTAGTGGAAAGCGATAAAACTATTTTATCAAGATGTTAATCTAATTAACATAATCCCTTTTAGCAGAATCTAGATGCATTTAGAGTAATATACATATGAAATCATGCAACCAAAGTATAAAATATGGAACTATTCACATAACTATACAATGATGCGGTATGGACAATTTTGTCATACATAAAACAAGTGCATACCTCGATGACGTTCACCGGGAAGAACTGGAAGTTGCAGAAATGGCTGCTACTGATTCGCAATCCTAGGGATCACACCGACTAGTAAAACAAATCCGGCTCTGCAAGTAGCATGCTTGCACTACCTCTACGGGTAGTTCACACCATGTAGTGCGATTCCTTCTTCCTTTTGAGGTGCTCGCCTCTACGGAAGCTTTGTCGGGTGGACTCTTTCTTCTTCAACACCTTGAAGAGAGAGACTCCTTCAACCCCTTGAAGTGCTAGTTTCTGTAGCAGTGCTGGAACTGAACAAGGACTCTCCCAGTTCCCTCTATCCCAAACCTTCAATAGAAGGTATGCACTCAAAGATCTCACCTAAAACTCACTCTATCCTAAAGATCCAATCTTTCAATCTCTCAAGGATCAATCAAGATCTCTAACCAAAGAATATGGCAGAGTCTCAACCTTGATCCAGATTTCTGGGTATAGAATATGAGAAGTGAACTATTCACTTTCTGCAGCCCAGCAGTTATATAATAGCAGCAGCCCTCAAAACAATTAAGAAGGATTAATAAGAGATTATTGGGGAGTTATGGGGTCTCTTGAGATTCCTAGGGCCTTTGGAATTTAGCAACCACCCAGCATAAAAACCAGAAACTCCCCATTAAATTCGATAACAATTGCAGCAATTAATGAAGCAATTTCAGTTTTTGCTGGATTCCGTCATTCGAGTCGACTCGGCTCGAGTCGACTCGTTCAAGGAGAGTCGGCTCGATCAGAAGTTTGACAATACCTTGTCAGATGACTCGAGTCGACTCGTTCAAGAAGGATCAGCTCGAACAGAACATTTGATAACACTTTGTCAAACGAGTCCGGAACGATTTTCAATCGTTCGCATACCAACAAAACAAGAAGAAACCCTCGGTGTGCAACCCCATAGGTTCAAACACTAAACGGTAGCACTAGAACATTTCCAGTACTAGCCAAAGTTGCTATCTAGCAATGACACCCGGCGTCCGGATAGGTTAAAGGTTGCAGAGCAATATGAACCTGTCGAATATGGAGTAGCATTGAACTTATTCCTTGAACCTCCTAATGCTCCGGATGGCAAAGGGTTAAACTGTCCAACCCTAAGCAATCTATCTGAATATGTCTCAAAGAATCCCTGCAACTCCTTACAAGGAATGCCCAGGCCAAGGTCTTACACAATTGAGGCATATAAAGCATTCAATCCAAATCATTCGGAGAGGTCGATCCTATCTTGATCCTACTACCGCTACACAAGTACTTGACTGCACCCAGCAACCTTTCATCACTGGATTAGAAATTTGGGTAGTCCGGCACCAAAGCACAGTGAGTTGCTTGCAAGCTGTCATAGTGATCTCAAGTCAAAGGAATAAATCAAGTTCACATTCTAATGCACGACTTGTCTTCGGTAGCAAGACAATCTCACATGAGAGTCACATTCAGTGAAGTATCAAACACAACACCCGATGTCATATTAGCATCTCCATGCTACTTGGTTAAGAGGACAACCAACAAACATGACATCAACGACCTACTCTCGATACACCATCATCTCGTAATAGCATATCATTTGGTCGCGAACTAATTTATGAACTACATGATGCATCCTCTCTACATCACATACAAGGTAGCTCAAAGGATATCATCACAAAAGAGTTTAAATTAAGAAAAATGAATCTGTGATGAACAGTCAAAAGATAACTTTTATTTATATCAAAATTCATATACAAATAGCACAACCGTCTACAGCCTAGACGATTGGCTTTGGGACACAATTCCCAACAACAGTGACCCACTCCAAGGCCGGGGATTGGCTTTCCCGATCGGTAGATCCGGCCCGTTGCCTCTTCATCGGTGTCTGGTGGCTTTCCCGGCGGTCAGTGGTGGCCCACGGCTGCGAAGGCCTTCCTTGAAAGGAGCGCAAGCTGTCGCAGGGTGCTGCAGCATGAGCCGTGGGAGTCCCTGGCTGCTGGTGAGTGGCTAAGGACCGATGCTGGTGCTGGAGGTGGCATACTGCTACAGTGAGAATCTGCATCTGCTGGGCGAGTGCGGCCAGTTGAGTGTCCATTGGAGGTGGTTAAGCTGGAGCAAGGGGCTCCCCTTCTAGACTATGTGGGAAGGGGATCCCCCGCACAGCTGGTGGAGGCTTCTCTCACTCGCGTCATCACCATCCTCCCGGTGGGCTGCTTACAAGGGGACTGGGTTGGATCAAGATGTGTCCTACTCCCCCTTCCTGGTATACCAATTTGTTGCCGCCAAGATCGCTGTGGCCCGTAGCTAAGGTCGAGCTCGGAATGCACTCCTGTCACTCGGGATCCTGCTCGGGCGCCTGGACCTGCAAAACAGAGTTTGAGACCCGGACCGGGAATTCCGGCGGGGGCACTTCGACGGTCAAGTCAATAGCGATCCAAGGGAACAGATCCTCTCGGTCGAGCCCCAAGTGTAGACTCCATGTTAGGAGGAGAATTGGTGAGATGAGAGAGGGCGAGCGGGCTGAGAATAGAGTGTGGGAATGGCAGCAGAGAAGAGCTTGAACTGAGCGGTTGTATCCATCTAGACCCGTCCTAGGGGTTTCGCGATAGCCTCGAGCATTGTCTTCCTGTGCGCTGCCCCCTTCTTGCTCGTTGGACCCCACTCCCCTGAATCTTAGCTTGAGTTTTTAGCTTTAGCTTCTTACCTTGTTTGAATCTGGAAGACCCTTTTTGCTGGGGGCATTACACGTCGCTTACCTTGGGATCTTCCCTATGCTTATGGGCACGTGCGAAGGTGTTTCGTGCTGTGGACGGGTTGCCTTTCCATTCTGGTGGTATGGAAGCTACCGTTCGCTCTGACATTCTTTCCGATCGCTCCCTTTTGGATAGCTTAGAAGGGCCTCGATCGACGGGCCGTCGCCTCCTGGATCCGGATCTGCTGGTTGACTTCCTCTTTTGGAGGGTGCAAACAGTTGGTGGAGAATGCAGAGCCTCGATCGGAGGATTCCTTCCATTCTGGTGTAAGTGGCAGCTGGGACCATCATCGCGGCCTGGCAGGCATCTTTTCGTGGCCCTCGGGCATCGAGCCACCATCCAGGAAGAACGGCGACTTACTTCGACCGTAGGCCTCCTCGCCCGAGATGGAGCCGATCTGGAGAGGCAGAGCTCGACTTCGGCCTCGGCATCTCGACCCGGAGGGAGCACGGCCGGGTGAAGGAGAGGCGGAGCTCGACTTCGGCCCCGGCATCTCGACCCGGAGCGAGCGCGGCCAGGCGAAGGAGAGGCGGAGCTCGACTTCAGCCCCGGCATCTCGACCCGAAGGAAGCGCAGCCGGGCGAAGGAGACGCGGAGCTCGACTTCGGCCTCGGCATCTCGACCCGGAGGGAGCACGGCCGGGCGAAGGAGAGGTGGAGCTCGACTTTGGCCCCAGCATCTCGACCCGGAGGGAGTGCGGCCGGGCGAAGGAGAGGCGGAGCTCGACTTTGGCCCCGGCGTCTCGACTCGGAGGGAGCGCGGCCGGGCGAAGGAGAGGTGGAGCTCGACTTCGGCCTCGGCATCTCGACCCGGAGGGAGCGCGGCCGGGCGAAGGAGAGGCGGAGCTCGACTTCGGCCCCGACGTCTCGACCCGAAGGGAGCGCCGCCGGGCGAAGGAGAGGCGGAGCTCGACTTCGGCCCCGACGTCTCGACCCGAGAGGAGCGCGACCAGGTGAAGGAGAGGCGGAGCTCGACTTCGGTCTTGGTGTCTCGACCCGAAGGGAATGTGACCGGGCAAAGGAGAGGCAAAGCTCGACTTCGGCCCCGGCGTCTTGACTTGAAGGGAGCGCGGCCGAGCGAAGGAAAGGTGGAGCTCGACTTCAGCCCCAGCGTCTCGACCCGAGGGGAGTGCGGCCAGGCCAAGGAGAGGCGAAGCTCGACTTCGACCCCAGCGTCTCGACCCGGAGGGAGCGCAACTGGGTGAAGGAGTCCGGGCAGAGGCATCCCACGTGGCAGCTTCGTTCGACACGGCGTCTGACAGGGGTCCTACGTCAGAGATCCAGCCATATCACGGGTCATTCTTGACATTAAGCAAATGATGCGGTCCTTCCTTTGGGACTCTTCGCCTGCTCGACGTAGGATTCATCTATTGCAATGGGATATAGTTTGCCAGCCTAGAGTTGGGGGTGGCCTTGGTATCCCATCCCTCTTTGCTCACCGGGAGGCTTTCCTGTCCAGGCATGCAGTCAGATTTTTTCTTTGCCCAGATGGTCTGTGGTCCTCCTTTATGAAGTCTAAGTATGGTGATATCCCAGCTGATTTCATTGCCTCCTTCAGGCCTCCCATGAATTGCTCCATTATCTGGAGGGAGATGATCACCAGGGCCCCGATGGTCATTCCACATTTATTCTGGGTCATTGGGGATGGCTCTTCTATCAGATTTATGGCTGACCCTCGGATCTCGAATATTCCGCTCATTTGGTGGCCTACCTTTATTTCGAGTGCATACTTTGATCACTATTTCTATCCCTGACATCTTGTCTCTTGATCTTTCCAATTAGGATTGGCAGGCAATGCTCTTTATTTTCAGTGAGATCCTTGGTCTTCGGGTCCTCGCTATCGCTCTACCAGTTCACCCTTGCCCGAATACCAGGTTGTAGAGGCACTCTGCCTCCATGCGTGCACCGATTTTGGACCTCAGGAGGATTTTTGCTCCTCTGACTCCTTCACCGCATACTTTTGGTTGGATCTGGTCCTTACTGGTTCTTCCCAGGATTTCTCTGTTCATATGGAAGCTCTCCTGGCATCGGCTTCCAACCTGGCACCTCCTTTCCCCAGGGGTCTCTCCATTCCTTTGGACTGCCCTATTTGTGCCTTTGAAAGCGAGACTCAGGCTCATACTATTTTTGGTTGTGATAGAGCGGCGTCTATTTGGAGATTGGTGGGATACCTCAAGTTGCCTGTTCAGGCTAATGATGTTGATCAATCTTTCTTGCTCTCTTTGCAACGGGTCTCTTCCTTCCATATCTCCTTTATGGCTTACCTGGCTTACCACATTTGGTTGTCCAGAAATAATCGGATTTTCTCCTCTACTAGATGCTCTCCCATGATGCTGGTGAAGAGAGCCAGGGCAACAGCTACCGAGTATTGGGGATCAACAGTCTCAAATTCGGAGACCTGGGATTCTCTCTTTGCTCCTCGAGCGACCCATCGGGTGTTTATGGCTTGGGAACCCCCTCCTCCGACTTTCTTTACTGTCAGCTTTGATGGTAGCCTCCGCCAGGGCAGAGGAGCTGCAGCCTTCATCATTCGGGACTCCACTGTTGGTTTCCTGGTGGTGGGGGGCTTCCCGCTTTGGGACCCCTCTATCCCTCAGACCGAGTTGCTGGCGGCATGGGCTGGGATCAGATATGCTCGTCAGATCCTTCATCTTGACCGCTTATTCATCGAGGGAGACTCCACCACTATTATCTCTTAGATTGCTCGGAAGTCGGTAGCTCCTGCTTCCCATCCCATTATCAGAGATATCGCCTATCTTTTGCAGGGCTGTGTGTTTACTTCGGTCAGGCATGTGTATAGAGCGACGAACTCAGCTACTGACTGGGTCACCTCTTATGTTGCCAATCACTCTAGTCTGGTCTTACAGACCGATTGGCATTTTGCTCCACTTTAGCTCCGTGACCTCCTCTTGTCTGATTACCTTGGTTGTATTCACTTTCGAACATGAATAGAATACACCGGTTTATAAAAAAAAGGGTTTAAAAATCTTTTACCACTATCTTCTCAATGAAATATATATATATATATATACACACACGCACACACACACCTGAAGATGCAGGTAGAACCTATTTCTTTTAAACCCATAAAAAAATAAAAAAATACTGAAAATGTAAGTAAAACCTACATCAGCTAAAAAACAAAACAAAATAAAAAATACCATCAAGATGCAAGTTCTACCCGTGTCTTCTAAACGAATTGAATAAAAAAAATAAAATATGGTTTAAAGATTCTACCGACATTTTTTAAACTAATCAAAAAAAAATCAAAGATATATTGAAGAAAAAATTAAGATTCTATCCACTAATCCGATCACCGGTCCGACTAAAAAAAATGCTTGCCTGCATCTTGTAAACCAAAAAAATATTATATAGAATTTATAATTTAGTCGGACCGGTGGTCGGAATAGCGATCAGTCCCATGGTCGGACTGGTGGCAGGACCGACGGTCGGACTCCTGGTGGGACCAGCGATCGAACCGGTGGCAGGACCGATGGCCGGGCCGGTAGCAAGACAGCATCTGGACTGGTGGCAAAATCGGTGGCTAGATTGGTGGCTGGGCCGATGACCGAACCTGCTACCAGATCCCTGGTCGAATCAACGGCCGGACCGGTGGCAAGACCAATGTCTGGACCGGTGGTAGGATTGATGGCCGGATCAGTGGCAAAACCGGTGGCCAGATTGGCAATGATCTTGCCACCGGACAGGACCGGCATTCAAATTGGTGGCAGGATTGACGACCAGATTGGTGGCCGGACTAGTGACTGGACCAATGGCCAAACCGGTTGCCGAACTGATGGCCAGATCGGTGCCTAGACCCCTAATCAACCGATGGTAAAACCGGTGGCAGGACTTGTCGGTCCGCCAGATCGGTGGCATCACCGGTGGCTAGACTGGTGACAGGACTGGTGGCAGGACCTATCGCCGGACGGGTGATCGGACAGATGACCGGATCCGATCGCCGATCCAATCCAATCACCAGTCCAATCACCGACCCAATTGCCAGTCTGAGCTCCAATCCGATCACCGATCTGATTACCGGAATGTTTCAATTTTTAAATTTTTTATTTTAAAATTTGAGGTGCATGAATAAAATGAAGTCGCAAGTGCGGCCTACGGCTTCACTTTACCTGTAGCTTCTTTTAATTTTTTTTTAAATTTTAAATTTTATTATATTATTTTAAATATTTTTAATTTTAATATTTTTAATTTTTAATATTTTATATTTTAAAATAATATAATAAAATTTAAGATTTAAAAAAATTAAAAGAAGCTGCAGGTAAGGTGAAGCCACAGGTCGCACCTGCGATTTTATCTTATTCTTGCACCTCAATTTTAAAATAAAAAATTAAAAAATTGAAACATTCTAGCAATCGAATCGGTGGCCGGACCGGCAATCGGATCTATAGTCGAACTGGCGACTGCATTGGATCGATGATCAGATCCAATCGCCATTTCGGTTGCTGGTCCGGTCACCCGTCTGGCCATCGGTCCGGTGACAGTTCCTACCACCGGTCCTGCCGCCATTCCTGCCACTAGTCCGGCCACCGATGCTGCCACCGATCCGGTGGACCGACAAGTCCTGCCACCGGATGCCGGTCCTGCCACTGGTCCGACCAAGGGTCCGGCCACTGATCCTGCCACCGGTCTGGATGCCGATCTGATCAGGGGTCTGGTCACCAGTCCTGTCGCCATTCCGGCCTCCGGTCCGACTAGTGGTTTGGCTCCCAGTCCGGTCACCGGTCTTACCACCAATTCGGTCACCGGTTCAGTCGCTGGTTCGACTAGGGGTCCGGCCACCGATCCGACAGTCGATCCGGCCACCTATCCGGCAACCGGTCTGACCACCGATCCTGCCATTTGTCCGGTCGCCTATCTGACCAGGGGTCCATTCATTGGTCCTGCCCCCAGTCTGACTGCCGATCCGACCAGTGGTCCGGTCGTCGATCTAGTCGCCAATCTGGCTACCGATCTGACTAAATTATAAATTTTATATAATATTTTTTTCAGTTTACAAAATATAGGTAAGCATTTTTTTAGTCGGACCGATGGTTGGATTGGTCGGTAGAACATTTATTTTTTCTTCAAGATATCTTAATTTTTTTTGATTGATTTAGAAGATGCGGATAAGATCTTTAAACTAGATTTTATTTTTTTTGTTCAGTTTATTTAGAAGATGCAGGTAAAATCTGTCTATATAATTTATTTTAATTTAGAAAATATAGATAGTGATTTTTTTTTTTTTTTAATGGATTTAGGAGATGCAAGTTTTACATGTATTTTTATTTTTAATTTTGATTTGGAAAGACAGGTGGTAGAATTTTTTTAAACCCTTTAACATGTGGTTGAGAGAACGTTAGTTTGATAAAATTGTTTAAAGTTATGGTATTTTGGTAATTTCCATTTTAAAAGATATTATTTTTAAAAAAAGCCTTTGCTGCAACCGCACGAGAACATGACTTGCTTCGAAATGCGGTCCACTTAGCGATGCCGACCACCCCTGAACGGCTTGAGTGCCTGCCACCCCACACCCTGGAGGGAAGAGCAACTTTGCAACGTTATATATTATTAACATGTTTTATACCAGTAAACCGAATAAGTTATTGCATCCGACCATCCGAGTCTCCCCTAAAAAATATACACGTGGCGCAGCTGATCGTGAATTTTTTCTCACAAACATGTTGCAGAAATTTGAATGTCGATAAAATAATTTTTGATAAAAATTTAAAAATAAAATATAAAAATAAAATAAAATAAAAATTAATAAAATAATTTTTTGAGAAATATATATAATAAATCTTGTTTTTATGCTTGTGATAATCAGATTAATGTACTCGTCTTTGGATAGAAAATGATCGTGAAAAAATTAATATGTGCCATGTTCCGAATATTTCCTGATTGAAGTTGGGAAGAGGATAACTATGCATAGGGTCTAACTCCCTCCTTTTACATTTAACCAAAAAAAAAAAAAAGAATACGCACGTAAGCCAAGCCATGAATATGCATAATTCTCAGCAGAAAATGTGTGGGAAAAAAAAAAATTTGCAACCATTAACTTATAAGCATTGTGAAATATGATATTTTCTTTTCATCTTTAATGATTTGATCATTTTCAATTATCATTCAACACATTCATTCCCTTTCTGGTGTGCGCACGTTCAAGAGAAGCTTTGCTCGCTCCATTTGGTTTAGCGCCCATCAGCAGCATTCCTATCAAGAGCATGCAACTTCAACTGCAAGGCTCTTAGTAATTCCTCTACACGGATCCCCAAACATCTTTGTCGAGACTCCGATACTGCACCTGTTGGACCCGATGCAAGCCTGCTCACAAATATCAAGACTAAGCAAAGGTTCCTAAATTATGGTTAACATCTACTATAATGAAGAGCATGGTGTCGTGCTGGATACCTGCTGAACAACAGCAAGGGCACTATCACTGCTGCAATTGCCATGGTTATAACTTCCACATAAGCCATGTGGAGTCCCAAAACTTGCAAACTTGATCAAAGATATAACCTGATTGGGATATGGACATTCCAAGTGGACTACCGGTCCCAATTTCCCTACCTTCTGCTGTGAAGAGATCCAGGCATCTATGGGTGATGGATGTGATTCTGATACATGCGCACATAAGCTTTCAGTCTGCCTTGCAGCAAATGATATTTGAGTTGGATCTCCACCCATCTCCTCAAAAAGAACCAGAGTATTACCGTCTGGTTGGATGAATGAACGAGGAACGTGATACCTGCTTGCATGAGCACAATATTCAAATGATCTGAAGTTTCTTGGAGGCAGCAAACCAAGTGACTGCAATTCTTACATAAGCTGAGATGGCTTTCCACAATTCTTTAGACATTTGTCCGAACTGTAACGACCTACATAGTTGCATGATGCGGCACAGCCATTAGGTGAAGAGATATATGTTGGCCAATAGCGCCCAATGCTCTGCCCGTTCACCCATGCCTCACCCTTCCCCATTCCAGTGAAGTCTATTGCGATCGGATCATTCCCCTCTGGAGCATCAAAGTTTGTCTGCATTAGAAATGTGACAAGCAGTTAGACGTAGAGCTCGAACACCATAAGACTAGATTTTATGTGAATTAAGAACAATACCAAAAGTCATGAACTGCATGTCACCTAGAGAACATGGTATACCATCTATTTTTTTGATCTGAACAACTATGAACTTAGAAAGGGGAAAAAGAAATCAAATTTGATTTCTGTAACTAATTTTATGAGAGATGCAGGTTATGGCCCCATGCAAAATTAAGAACCACGGCACAATTATGTTAGATAACCAATCATTTTATTTTTATTTTATTTCTTCCATTTTATTTGTCATAAATGATGAATATGATATTAAAAGTGAACAGAGCGGTAAAAGAGAGACACGATCAGATTATCAAAAGACTAAAAAGAGGTGGGAAAATTACTGGGGCAGATGCAAATAGCAACAGCATCAGCTGCATATGTGAATTTCCAGATCCAATAGAAAAATACTTGGATTTCTTGGTTTCATTGCATCTCAAATCTGCATGAGGATCTCAATCTCAGAAGTGGGTATTATACCTTTTTGTGTTTTCTTAGGTAAGAATTTGGTGGAATTCCTACATGGTCAAGCATCAAGGTTTTCCTTTATAAGGTTGTAAAGATAGAGTATTTCTGATGTTTACAGAGACGAAGCTTAACTATTTTACTTTATCTCCCTCCCCCCTCCTAGAATCTCTTCCACATTTCTTTAGATCCCTTTTCTATGTTATTATACTAATTATGATGGCCTACCCAGAGAATATTGGATGAACTAAAGCAAGTAATCTACTTTTCTCCACCAAATCTAAAATCTGGATCTTTTCACAGAAACACAACACACGTATGACAGAACTTCTTTATTTTCCGAAAGGATTTCCGAAAATAAAACTTCTTAATTCACAAGATTTTATTAAATTTGGTGATCTTTTGGTCACAAGTTGGAGTTTTTAAGGGTTTTGGCAATGGGTCGTAAAACAAAAGACATTACAGATGCCTGACATAATTTTATAGATGCTGCTGGTGATGACATAAAATTTCCAGGAAAAACCCCCAACTTATGAAGATGCCACAGAAATGCTATGCTTGTATGGATCAACAAATTATGGCTCATAAGGCAACTACATCTAAATTCAATTCATGAACAGCAACAAGACTTCTAAGCATCCAAAAGGTTACAACATAGCCAATGGGTAGCTAGTTTAAAAGGTTTAATATACCAAAAGAATTTTGTTGTGTGATTGGATGCATGTTTATTTACAAATGTGCATGTATGTACAATAACTTATCAACTTGTAAAACATAAGAGCCATGATACAAGATAAAAGTACGTGATTAAGTGGATGGAGCTTTTTCTTGGTATAAGATTAAGCATATGAGGATTATTGTGTTGTATATATCTAGAAAATTCAAAAATCAGATAGTCTGACCATCCAAGGATGGGTCAAAATAGATGTTCTACAATTTGTGCTACAGAACCAATATAGGTTTATTTAATGCTAAGCATGAATGTCAAGAGGTATGTGTTATATATATATATATATATATATATATATATATATATATATATATATATATATATATATATATATATATAATGTTATAAAGTGTAGGAATTGCATAAGACAAAGTGACAGAAAATCATTTGGGTATAATTGTATAACAAAGATGAGGGAGCTTGAATAATTTCTTTGATCCGTAAAAACCTTCTGCAACAAAGAAGTTGAGACAACGCACCAACAAATGAGAAAACTGACCTTGTACCATATTAATGGTTGACCCTTTGGCAAGGTAGGTTGTGAGACCCATTGCGATGAATCCTTAGAGTTATCATACAATGCCAACTCTTCCCCTTTAAGTCCAATCTGAACCAGCAAAATCCAAGATTCAGCTATGCAAAGATCTCATTTACTTCATAATTGGAAACATGCGTTGGCTTTCCTTAATTTATTAACCTTGGGAATAGAAATATTCATGATATGGCAACAAAATAATATGGCACAACAACAGAAAAATCTCAATTCATTTTCTAGAATATAGATTCAAGATGGGACAAAAATACTGAGGTTGCAGATTCAGCCACATATGACTGGCCAATATTCAGGTTATAGGTTAGTTGAACAAACAAACCTGTTGCAACATGGATAAGTTGTATCCAACTAAGCAACAGCTGTTAATGTCTAAGTTCAAAGATGTCTAAGGTACACCTTGCAGATTGCTATCATCTGCTCATGAAAAAATAAATTAATAGGACTTTTCAAACATATCATGCAATCACAATAAGATTAAAAAGACCTGGTATGTCCATTCATCTGAAGATAGATCTTTTGTGCCATCTTGGCCCTTCAGCTTCACAGGACCAGTAATTCCAGCACCCCATAAATCAAAAAATGCACCATAGTTCTGGAAAAAAACAAATGAAGGAAAAAAGGAATAAAATAAGATCACAAACACTATGAATATAAATCAATTGAAAATATGTTGTACAAATAGACTGAAAGTTTAGCACTAGAGATAACAGAAATTAGATGCAGCACATTAACAGAGACAGCACCCAATGTCACTAGTATAGGCCACAGTTCTTTAGAGTGATCTTATCAACCCATTCAGCAATTGAAAAATTGAAAATTAATGGAATATCTTGGCTTTGGATTGGTACAACCTGTAGGCCAACAGTTGCACTCAAAAGATCGATTGTGTTCTTTCCTTTTACAAGTGTGATAAGCTTCTCCAATGTGACCTTTGCATTGCCACTATTGCCCATCCCACTTCCTGTAAAAATATCAAAATAAATAAATAAATAATAAGCACACAGAATTTGATCATTAGTTCCACTTATCATGATTATATTCCTCATAAAACCAAATGGAGAAAAGCAAGTTCACTAAATGATAAGCTGTTATTTTCCCGAATCAAGCTTAGATTTCAGGATGCATGGACATATGTCACCTGATAGTTTCCCATTGACAAATGCATGAACAACATGGCCAAGTGATTCCACATGAAGATTAGATTGGGTACCATTCAAAAGGAACTGTTCGTCACCTTTGATCTCAATGCTGCAAAAACAATAAATAAACCATAAACAAAAAATCGAGGGCATCACCTGCATAACAACATAATGAGACACCAGATACTGTATTGGATAATTTTTCTCCTCACCTTATTGAGTACCACAGATAATCACTAACATCAGCAGTAGTATTTATCTGCTCCAGCAATCCACTTTTTGTGAAAGCGTTGCTCTTTGAGATACCAACAGGTTCGATGGCAAAACTCCAGTCTGATTGAGATGCTTTAGAGGAATCAATGGTTTGATCTGAAGCTTGACTACTGGAGGTTAGATATCTCATCTCCAAATGAGCAGCTTGAGAGTTAATCTGTCAGAGAAATAATATTACATCAGATCAAGGGATCCAAAGAGCTTCTTCTGACACAAAAAAATGCAGTCCATGTATATATCATTTGACAACCTGGTCATGAGCAACAAAATATAGCCAAAATATTAAGAAAGGGAGACACATGGAGAGAGAAGCCAATAAAAGACATGTTGCAATTGAGAAAGTGTACTAGTCATTGCTGATGCTGGTGCTTATACAACAATAGGTATAAGCACAGAAAGCCCAAAAATGGCAACATATGGGAAACTATATACGTATGCATGTACAAACAGAAATTAAGGCAGCAAACAGGTAGATTGACTGCCACCAGCATGAACGAAATCTTGATCTTACTATGACTTTTCCAGGTTACAGTGCAGGTCCAGCTAATACAAAATTTAAGCAAACATGACCTGCACCATCAATTCCAAGACTGCTGCCTGGACCCTTTTCTCCTCTCTTTCATAGCAAATTAAACAGAATTTTGTGTAGTATTTGGGACGCTAATAAACACAAACCAATGCAACAAGATGCATAAGTATGCAAAACAAATACCAACTCCCAGCCACATCTAACCAGAAAGATCCGCATATCCCA
The DNA here is from genome assembly GCA_021397845.1 of Areca catechu. NCBI lineage: Eukaryota > Viridiplantae > Streptophyta > Magnoliopsida > Arecales > Arecaceae > Areca > Areca catechu. Next base: position 711,004 of record CM038049.1, on the reverse strand, counting down.
GACTACTCTAGCACATTATCCTTAGTATTACCCTCTGAAAGTATGCAAAGCAAATAACAATTCCCAGCCACATCTTACAAGAAAGATCCACATATCCCTGACTACTCTAGAACATTATCCCTAGTATTACCCTCTCCTTCAAACTATCCACAAGCTTATCAAGAAGAAAAAAAACTATTCAGAAATTAGATCAGGCTTTCAAGAGATGTATTGCATTTTTTTCAAAATCTTCATAAAGGTGGTTAGAGAGTTGAAGAACCAGATTGTTAGATGAAATTATGACTGAAAAGGAGCTCTATGTAATGATGATCCATTAAAAGGCTGTTCATGGATGGGGAGAATGGCTAGTTAGACTAATTTCAAGTTTGAGGAGTTGTCCCAAATGGGCACTGGGAAATGGGGAAAAGTTAAGGTTAACTAACAATCAGCAGTAGGGCAAACCAATGGTAATCCAAAGGGTGGAGAAAGAGCTGAGACTTAATACTTCTGTGCTATAGAAATGAATTGCAGTGTTGAAAATTTCAAGAATCTTACATATTAAAAAAAGTGACATGGATTGTCTATTTCAGCACTTAAGGATGAACGTGAGGCATGTTATATGTGATGCATAACTGGAGAGTGCGTGCCTGTACATATATCAGTCAGCTATTTAGATTAGGACACATATGGAGCTATGGGAAAGTATCAAGGAAAATAAGCCAAAATTAGGAAATTGCTATGGAAGATTTTGCAAAATAAAATGCCAATTCTAGCATTGTGGAAGACATCTCCATTTTTAGATAGAAGTTATATTGGGTTCAGAATATTTGATGAAGATGCTTCACATATTCCATGGAGATGCATCAATGTGAAAAGGTTTGAATAGCACACTACAAGAATTTGGTGAAGATCCTGAACATATTATATGGAGAGTAGATAATATAAAAGGTCAAAATACCACCATATTATAAAGTGTTGACTTCCAGAAAAAAAGCAGACATGGATCTTTGCATGAATTGGTTGAGTAAATACGATAAGTAGATTGCTAGAAGGCCATGACTTTATCATTGTTTATTGAATTAAAGACTAGAAAGGAATCAGGCTATATTTTAGGGGAGCATGCAAGAGAGTAGAAATTTGTTTGAACTTTGAATAATCACTACAAATACAAGATCACTCTCGCAAACTGAAAGACCTGCGTGGGATGAGAAGAACAGAGGAAATGCATTGGTCAGACAGGAGAAGATAAATTTTGGTTCTTGTTTTGGGAATGACAGAGACCATGTGGTTGTGATCTTTATTTACAAAGATAAATGGGTAGACCCTGTTAGGCAGTTGCCGAACCAATTTTTGATGCAAGACATGCCGACCTTGGAGTTGTATGGAATCAGGATAGATATGGACATGGCTAATAAAATAGACTTTAAATTTTTAGGTAGACTCTGATGCTAATACCGTAGTTGGTTTTCAAATAGGAGGTTTTAAAGGCCTCTCTTCACCCTTCTCAAAAAGATACAGGTACATTGCTGAAAATTCTGGCATCAAATGAGTTGCTCATATCCACAGGGAAGCCAATGGGACAGCATTTTCATTAGCAAGTCTGGGTAAAAAGAAGAAAAGGACCCTCTAAAACATATATTTACTTTGAGAACTTCCTGGAGTTTGTAGGTTCGAATTAGACTGTATGTTGACTTAAAGAGAAAAAGCAAGCAAGAACCAAGAATTATCATTTCACCAAAGTCTATGCAAATATAAGTTTTTCATACTATGCACTGTAAATGAATTGTACATCAAGAAAATCTTCTTATGTTGGCTAAGAGAATAACAGATTCTTCAGAAGTTGTTGAAAACATACCTGAGCAGTATTAAAGACAACATTCCGGCAATCAGGCAAGATGCTCACTGACCATGCAGGTAAATGATATGACTTGCCATTAAAAGTAACAGTTGCATCAGACTGGGTGCCAATATTGGCAAGAAATGCTGCACAGACCCCTGACCCTCCCTGGTACACATGGGCCTGAAGCAGAAAAAGGTCAGACATGATCATCTAAAAAACCTAATCTTGCAAATGTCTTATTGTTTAAGAGGTGGGGGCAAAAAAAAAATAAAAAAAGAACCAATAGCAGAAACACGACACTATCATTGCACAAATCCAACAAGCACTTGAGTAGCACACTAGCACCAGTTAGTGCTGCTATCATTAAGTTAGTATATTTTAACATGGACAATTTGAATGGTAGTTTCCTAACTGCCAACACACAAATAGCATTTATGTTTAGTGTTATCTTCATTTTCTGCAAAGCATGAATATGATTTCTTACTGTCTACAGTCAAGAAGGTTTGTTGTACTGGTTGGTACCATATTAAACCAGTACACAATCTTGTACCATATCGATACTTGATATGCTTCGCCATCTCATACCATACCATGTACCGACACTACAATAGGACAGTAACAGCATAGGATCTGGTATTGAGATGGCAAATCTTGGTCAAGAGATATATTTTATTAATGGTAACAAAGTAGAAAAGCGTGCAATATTGATCTTCAACATAAAGACATGGTTACATGGCACAAATATTAGAAAAAGTACACTGACCTCCAAATTTGGACCTAGAGAAGTGTATGTTGGATCTGTTGCTATCAATGCTGCTTCACAAAGCTTTATTGCTTTGTGTAGATCTCTTAGGTGACCCCATTTTGGTTGCCTAATAATTCCTGTTATGTATGTAAAGAAAATACAATGAGAAATTCCCCAAAAAAGCTGAAGATGTTTTAATCTGGTTTCCATATATCAAAAAGCATGTGATATTTAGAAAATATAAAACTAAAGTTTATTTATGTATATTTAAACTGCATAAAGATAAAATGACCGGTAGAAAGTTTATTTATGTATTTTTAAAATAATCTAACAAAATCAATGATACTGAACCCTTTTTTTTTATGTTATTATCTGCTAACAAAGAGGGCATCACTTATACATCTCTGGAGTAATCGATAATCAACAGTCCAGTCCCAATTATCTGGAGTCAGCTTTATGAACCTCCTTAACCATTTGAACAGAGCACTGCATCCTCCATCACTTCAAAATAATTATATGTCCCCTCTGAGTATCATCTACCTTTCCTTTCCCCAACCAGTCGTTCTCAACACTTGATCACCAAAATAAGTTGTTGGCCTCAACATGACATCCCTAAAATCTTAATGGAACAAGCTCATACTATCACAGCAGTCCTAATTAAAACCTCTCCACCAGGTCAATCTCAATCAGTGTAAACTTGTATGCAATCATGTCAGTTCATTCCTTGCAAGATACTAAAATTAAAAGAATCTAGGATGAAAGCAAGTCCCTGAAAACTGAATTTCTTATAGAACAGGGAGTTTAAAGATCACGAATTTACCGTACTCATCAATTGGAGCATCATAGTCATAGCTTGTGGCAATAAATGGTCCTCCAGATGTGCGTCCAAAGTTGGTTCCTCCATGATACTGATAAAAAATTTTTAAAAAAATACGAGAAAGGCAAGGAGAGAAGATATATCAACATAATAATCTAGCAGGCTTCGAATCGATACATGTTTGAAAATTCAAGTCCAAATAATTACCATGTAGTAGTTTTGGAAGGTACCACCACGTTGGAAAAAACGGGCAACAGCAAATGCAAGGTCCTCAACCGGTCGATATGGCACTCTACCACCAAAAGAAAGGAACCTGGCAAGTAAAATACTTAGAAGGGTGAGAGCAAAATAAAAAGACATATTAATGATAATGCCAGAAGATAAGCATAGCGGGAATTAGAAGAAGTTGTTAGAAAGGCCTCTCTTCCAAAGGACAGGAATCAAGCAATGCACATGCATCATATGCTGGAGGTTGGAGAAAGCTTGGTAGAGACTGAGAGAGTGAAACGGTTCGAAAGGCCTTACCATCCGCTCCAGTCCTCCGTCCAAATCTTGGGCTTCTTGTTGGAGTTGGGAGTGAATGAATCACAGTAAAACCCATTGCAGGTGTTGATCTGCAAAACAGATTTTGATATAGCCAATGATGATCAGAAAACTGCTGTCGAATATTTACGTATCACGGAAAAAGAGTGGCGTAGGGAGAGTTGAAGACCGGCATGGTTCCACTTACTATAGGGTCAGGGGCATCGGATTGCTGGCACATCACCCAGGGCACGCCCGTGTCTAGTGAGGTAGCCATGGATGCGGCCCAATTGATGTAAACCTTCGCTGCCGAACCATACGCTGCATCGATATTCCCATACTCGTTCTCGATCTGCCAACCAAAACAAAAAAAAAAAAAAATTCTCAACCTATACATGTCAAGGCATAGCAGGAAAGCTACGGAGGGTGTGGGGGTACCTGAGATAAGATGATGGGTCCACCTTGGGATGCATACAGGTTCTCCTGCTTCATCATATCGACAATCTTCGCCGTGAAGCGCCGCATCTCTCTCTAGGAAACGCAAGGGGATTGTATCAAAAAATAAAAATAAATTAACAATCAGAACCAGAAGGCGCCGAGGATCGGATGGGTACCTCGAAGGGCTCGTTGTCGGTCCTGAATTTGATCCCGGGGATGAAATGCAACCAGAGCGGGAATCCCCTGGCATCAGAATTCCAAAGTCATTGCAGTCAAATCACCAAAATTTAAAAGCAAGAACTTGAGAGAGAGAGAGAGAGAGAGCAAGACAAATCCGTGCCCACCCGTAATTCCACTCGGCACAGACATAAGGCCCAATCCGGAGATGAACGTAAAGGCCGGCCTCCGCGACCGTCTTCACAAACCTCACCAGGTCCTTCCTCCCTTCGAAATCATACTATTTTTTACCAACAAAAGAAGAACCTTGTTTTACAAGGAAAATGAAAATCAAAAAAAAAAAAAAAGAAAGCCATAACAGAGTTCAGCATGAGACTGAATGGAAGTAAAAGATGAAATTGCCAAACTTTTTTTTTTTTTAAAAAAAATATATTTAAAAAAAAAGACCCAAATGGATAGGGCAGATTCAAGAACGTACTCCATTTTGCATAGCGTTATGCGTACCGGAAGGATGATTTTTTTTTTTTTTAAAAAAAAAAGGGAAAAATCAAGAACTCCTTTAACAACGTAATGGAAATAAACTATACATAATATTAAAAAAAAAAAAAAAAAAAAAAAAAAAAAAAAAAAAAAAAAAAAAAAAAAAAAAAACTCGTTGGCCTGAAAAGATTGACTAAAGAATTGGAATCAAGAAGGCCATCGACGAGGAGGGAATGGAAAAGGAGAACGGGTAAAAATGGTTGCCTGGTTCTGGAGGGGTTCGTGGAGGTTCCAGAAGATGTAGGTCTCGATGACGTCCAGCCCGCCGTTCTTGGCATTGTCGATCAGACCCGCCCACATCTGCATCAATTCCAACAATTCCAGCATCACCCCCGCATCTCTTCAGCACTGACCAACAATGAATCAAGGAAAGCAGCAAGAAACCAAACCTCACCTCGGGGGTGCTGCGGGGGTAATGGATGGAGCCGGAGATGAGCACCCGGCGAGTTCCATCGATCACCAGCGCCCGGTGGTCGTACGTCACATCAGCCGTCGAGCACAATGGAAAGAGAAGAACAAGGAAAAGGAAAGGCTTCCGCCAAGCTGCTGCCCTTCCCATTGATGCGTGAGTGCGAGCGCGTGCGTCTTGGAAAAGGGAGGAGAAAAGCAAAAGAAACAAGGAAGGAATGTCACGAGAGAGTACGTTCCTTTCACTATTGTTTGTTTGTTTATATAATAATACAAGGATGGGGGATCGGTCTCTTTCTTTTTAATGTGCGTTCGAGCAGCAGTCGCTTGCTGGGGGGAGCGAGAGAGAGCAAAAGATTCCCGTGACTTGGTGTGGTGGCATCAATCACTCATCCTCTCGTTTCACAACTCAGCAATCCATCTCCACAACTTATTCCGTCTTTCTTATCTTCTCATGTGAATTTTTGCATCATTGCTTTCTTTGGTCTCTTGCCTTACAATGCTGCGCTGAGGAGGAGAAAGGAACTCGTATTTTTTTTTTTTGATAGAAAAGGAACTTGTACTTTGAGAGGTCAAGAAGGAAGAAGAAGATAAAGGAGGGAAAATATATCCCGATTTATCACCGTGATTTTGGTAGCATCAAGAACTCGCACTCTGTCTGCCTACCGGAAAAACGCCACGGACGGAACGTACCTGGCAGCGGCGGAAAAGTGTAAAGAGTTGAGCGGCGTGCCGTATCTGGCAACGGTACCTCCCTACTAGAAATAGGCTAATAATAGCAATAGATCGCACGTGAGAAAGCAGGAGAAAGGAGTTGCTACGCATAAAGTTCATGTGCGGGCGGGGCAGCTAGGATGAGTCGAGTATCATTGGATCTTTGGATACCGCGTGTACACTTTATGCGTACGCTACCTGTCGGTAGTTCGAGAATCGAGAGGGACACGCCGCGTGGTATTTTGTGGGAGGAAGCCCGTCTGGTTTCGTCGTTGCTCCTCGGCGTCTTTATTGCCTGCCATCTGCAATCCAGGTTCGGCTGTCTTTGTCCGACCAGCAAACAGCATTTCACCAACGACGTGGCTCGCACAACAAAATCAAAGTTTTTTTATAACAAAAAAAAAAAAAAAATCCTTCTCAATCATGAGCCGTTGTTTACCGCCATAATAGATTTCACCTGTTGATGCAAAAATCCGATATGGTATGGTAGATTTTTTCGAGAATCTAAATATCACCATGGAGAATGCTCTATCTTGAAAGCATGGATTTGTGCACCAGGAAAAAAAAAAAAAAAAAAACCTGATCAAATTTGCCGCAATCAAGCCCTTCGATACTTAAATTAGATTAGATATTAAAATAATACAAAATATAATACAAAATAATAGAATGATATTATTATGTTTTGGTCGGTATTTGACCAAGCTGAAGATGGTGAGCATCAAGCTAATATGAAAATCGTCAATGTTGGTGTTGAAATCCATTGAACACTTAAGAATGCTTGAGCTGGTAGTATAGGAAGGCCTTCGAGAGACAAAACCTGCAAAAAAAGTTCTGGCCGGTTGAAGGGTATTTTGACATGGGCCTTCCAATGAATGGTCGATGAATGCGTAGCTCAATGTACATAATTGCCCAATAACATCCAGGCAGGAAAATTTGATGTCCAAGGATCAGGCCCGATGAGTAGTCAGTGGCGTACACCGGGGATGTCCGACAAGTTTGTCGGATTATCTGATTATGCTAGGCCAAGAGGAAATCCTTTGCTGATCAGGGCTTTAATCCGACAAATGATCGAAGGATGTGCAATCGGGCCATCCGATTGGGCTTATTGATCTGGGCATCATATCCTTGGTGGCGAGTGATCAATGGTCATATAGCAAGGCCAACTGACTAGGCCCATTAGCTTGGACTTTATATTCCTGGGACAAAGCAGGATTTCCCCTAATAGTTGACATCTAGCCGATTAGGAGATGATCAACATCTGGCTAATCTAGAGATGATATATAGTTGATCTAGAAATGGTCGGCCTTAATCGATGTTTGACTGATCTGGAGATGGTTATCCTGCTCGATCTAGAGATGATATCTAGCCAATCTAGAGATGATCTCTAGCCAATCTAGAGATAGCTGGCCTTGCTTGATCTGGAGATGATATCTATCCAATTTGGAGATGATTGGTCTTGGATAGTGATACGGCGGAAGGCTGACATGTGACCCGCAACAAGTGCCATGCCAGGAAAACCGCCACGGTGGACACCCCGCCTCGGATTCCTTCGCCGAGCCGGACTCTCCTGATCCGTCGGAGCCGAGCTCTGTCCTCCACTAGGTCGGCGCCCACGAGCTCGGGTCGCCTAGGCCGGAGCCACGCGACCCCCTTCACCAGAGCGAGCCCCTTCAAGGTCGAGCCCTCTAGGCAGGGGTCACGTGCTGACCTCCTCCGCCAGTTCAGCTCCCGTGAGCTCGGGTCGTCTAGGCTAGAGCCTAGCGACCCCCTTCACCAGAGCGGGCCCCTCCCAAGTCGTGCTCTCCGAGCAGGAGTCGAGCCTTCCTCCTTCGGCCCAAGCTTTTTCGAAGTCAAGGCCGGGCCCCCTCCGGGCCGGAGCCAAGTTCCAGCTCTCCAGCTCGGTGAACGCCTCGAACATCACTGCTGGTCTCCAAAAGAGCAGAGCCACCGCCCCAGGGCACCGGCGGGCCACCCGAGGGCCATGAAGAAGCACCCGTCAAATTATAATAACTGCTTGCGGATTCTGCTTACACCAGGATAGGGAGGAGTTCCCCCTAATTAAGTCACTGCCAGGCTTCCCGGAATGGAACAACCGGAAGGAATGTCAGAATGCAGAGAAGTTTCCTGACCACCAACCAGGAAAGACGTTCCATCCATGGCACGGAATGCCACCACACACTCCTGATAGTACGCATTGGGAGAGACGTCCCATCCACAGCATGGAGTGCCGCCGCACGTGCCCGACAGTACAGGGGAGATCCCGAGGTAGGTGCCCAGCGATGCCCCAACTAGAAAGAACATTCGACATGCTCGGAGAAAAGGGGGGTAACAATCACAACCACTATCTTAACACAAAAAAAAATCCTCAAGCAAGTAGCGGAGGAGAAGGCCACGCAGAGAAATCCCTCTAGCTCAGCTACCATCCTCCCGACACGCTTGCACCCCATTTTCACACTACTCACTCCTTCTAGCAAGAGCCCATCGAGAGGGGCTCGATCAGGAGGATATGTTCCCCTGGATCATTACTGACTTGACCGTCGGAGTGCCCCCGCCGGAACCCCCGGCCCGGGTCACTAACCCTATTTTTGCAGGTTTGAGGGAGCTGGACATCCTAAGAGCTCAAGAGGGATGATCCAACCTTGACAGCAGCTACAGGCCACGACGATCCTGGCAGCAACAGATTGGCATGCCAGGTAGGGGGACGGAGCGATCTTTGATCCAGCTTGAGCACCCTATAAGCAGCTCGAAGGAAGGATGGTGACGACGTGGGCAAGAGAGGTCTCCACCAGTCGTGTGGGAGACTCCCCTTCCCGGGAAAACCTGCATAACCTAGAGGTGGAACCACCCACTTCAGCTCAACCACCTCCAGTGGAATCCCAGCTGGCTGCACTCACCCAATAGGTGTAGATCCTTGCCATGGCAGTGCACCAGCTCCAGCATCAACACCGGTCCTTGGCTACTCACCAGCAGCCAGGGACCCCCGTGGCCCATGCCGTGGCATCCCGCGATAGCTTACGTTCATTCCAAGGAAGGCCTTCGCAGCCATGGGCCATCATTGGCAACCGGAGTAGCTAGCAAACTTCGACGAAAAGACAACAAACTAGGTCTGTCGACAGGGAGAGCCGCTCACCAAACCTTAAGTGAGTAGTGTCCAAACCCTGTGAGGCAGAAAGAGCAAGACCCCCTGCTACGAACATCACGCACCCATGCCACCTTCTCCATCTCCTTCGATGGAGGGGTCCACTGACGAAGCCATCAGGCGCATGGCAGAGAAGCGCCTGGAGGAGCATGACCGCAAGCTGGCGGAGCTATCCCACCAGTTTGTCGATCTACCGAGCTCCATTAGCGAGCTGACAAGCTACAACGCCCATCCCCCTTTCTCCCGAGAAGTCCAAGAAGAGCCGATCCCAGATCGGTTCCGCATGCCACAGGTGTAACCTTATGATGGTACCACAGACCCCCTGTACCACCTGAAAAGCTATAGGGCCCTCATGAGGGTCCAGGGAGCCACCGACGCTCTTCTCTGCGTCACCTTTCTTACCACTCTTCGGAAGGCAGCTCGGGTGTGGTTTACCCATCTGGAACCGGAGAGCATCAACTCCTTCGTCCAGCTGGGGCAGAAGTTCGTGGCCCATTTTGACGCATGTCGAAAGGTGCCACGAGAGACAGACAGCCTCTTCTCCATCAGGCAGTAGGACCGCGAACCCCTACGGGACTACGTGGCCCGTTTTAAGGCTACCGCATTGGAGATCTACAATCTCGACGAGCCTGTCGCTATGTTGGCTCTGAAGCGATGACTCAGGACCTTCCGCCTGACTTACTCGCTGGACAAGAAGCCCCCAAAGAGCTACTCCGAGCTCCTCCTCCGAGCTTAGAAGTACATCTAAGCCAAAGAGGCAGATCGTACGAGGCAGGAGCTCGACAGGAATCCAATGAAGAAATCAACTCCCACCGAGGTGTCTGGCATGCGGAAGCCGGGGCCTCCAACTCCAAGCTTCCGACAAGGAACAAGGACGAGAAGCGCTCCCGTTACTGAGGGGAGTTACACCCCCCTCCTCGCCTCAAGGACGAATATCCTCATGGAGATCGAAGGTGAGCCCTACTTGAAGCACCCACCTCCGATGAAGCTGTCCGCTGGCCATGATAAAATGAAGTATTGTCATTTTCACCATGACCACGGCCATGACATCAAGGAATGCCGTAACCTCAAATGAAAAATCGAAGAACTCATTAGGAGGGGTTACCTCAAAAGGTTTGTGGGGAGCAGACTTCAAGCAGAACCTTAGGCGCTCGTTGCTCTCCCGCCAGCTCCAGCGGTCGATAATACCCCTACCGAGAAGCGGGTTGGGATGATATGCTAGGGGGCCGAGCGCGCATCCAAGAAGGCTCTGGGGGCAAGGCATTCTGGGAATGTACTCTCATTTATGAGGGAGGAAGGAGATCGGGGGAAAAATGTAAATAATGATGCCATGGTCGTCGAGATGACGATTGTGAAACATCCTATAAAATGCATCATGGTTGATAGTGGAAGCTCCATAGATGTACTTTTCTACGATGCTTTCTCTAGAATGAACCTTTCCACAACTTAGCTCAGACCTGTGCATACCTCCCTTATCGGTTTCATGGGTGACTATATAAGGGTGGAGGGAGAAATTACTCTCCCAGTCACCACCGGGACCCCACCTCGGGTAAGCACCATCATGATGACCTTCACGGTTGTCAGGATCCCTTCAGCCTACAACGTGGTCCTTGGCCGACCCGGGCTCAACCTGCTCGATGCCATCGTCTCCACCAAGAGACTGCTTGTACAGTTCCCAACTACTTACAGCATCGGGGAGATGAGGGGAACACCCCAGCTGGTACAGCACTGCTTCCAAACCCTCCTTGGGGCTAAGGCCCCTGGGGACGATCCCAGGGTGGATGAGCTCGACCAAAGGGCCCAAGAACCCAGAGAAGGTCCGGCTGAATGGCTGCTCTCCTACCTAATCGGAGACGATCCAGCAAAGACGGTGCAAATCGGGGCCCAGCTGCAGGATGAGGAGAGGGCACACCTTTTGGAGTTCCTACGGACGAATGCAGATGTGTTCGCCTGGATAGCGACGAACATGCCGGGCATCCCCCCGACATCGTCACCTACAAGCTGAGCATTACCCAAAGCACCGATCGATTTGGCAAAAGAAGAGAAGCTTTATCCTGGAGAGGCAGGCGGCCATCAATGAGGAAGTGGACAAACTCCTTTCCACCGGTTTCGTTCAGGAGGTTCAATATCCAAGCTGGCTGGCGAACATGGTGATGGTAAAGAAGAGCAATGGCAGATGGAGGATATGTGTGGACTACATCGACCTCAACAAGGCATGCCCGAAGGATAGCTTCTCCTTACCGAAGATCGACCAGTTGGTGGACGCCACCTCAGGGCACAGGCTCCTCTCTTTCATGGATGCATTCTCCAGATACAATCAGATCCGGATGCACCCAGAAGACGAGGAGCACACCACCTTCATCACAGACCAAGGAACATACTGCTATAGGATGATGCCCTTTGGTCTGAAGAATGCCGGGGCCACGTATCAGCGTCTGGTCAACAGAGTCTTTAAGAACCAGATTAGCCGGAATATGCAGGTATACGTGGGCGACATGCTTGTCATGAGCAAGCTGAGCTCGGACCATGTCGCTGACCTCATCGAAGCCTTTCATAACCTTCGAAAGTACCAGATGAAGCTGAACACGACGAAGTGCACCTTTGGAGTAGCGGCGAGAAAGTTCCTTGGCTTTATGGTCACTCAAAGGGGGATTGAAGCCAACCCAGAGAAGGTCCAGGCGATCGTAGACATGGAACACCCGGTATCCAAGAAGCAGGTCCAGTGCTTGATGGGGCGGATCGTAGCGCTGAACCGGTTCATCTCGAGGTCGGCCGATCGCTGCCTCCCTTTCTTCAAGGCGCTGCGCAAGATGCACGACTTCACCTGGACGGAGGAGTGCAGAACGGCCTTCAAAGGTTTGAATGAGTTCCTAGCCTCTCCTCCACTGCTCTCCAAACCGGAGGGTGGAGAGGAGCTCCTGCTTTATCTGGTGGCCACACCCGGAGCAGTTAGCTTGGTCCTCATCTGCACAGACAAGGACAGGTCCCAGAAGCCGGTGTATTATACCAGCAAAATCCTTCGTGATGCGGAGGTCAGGTATGCTCGCTTCGCAAAGCTTATTTTTGTACTAATAATGTCTGCTAAGCATCTCATGCCCTACTTTCAAGCACACCCTATCGTGGTCGTGACAGACCAGCCACTAAGGATCATCCTTAGCCGCCCCGAGACCTTCGAGAGATTGGCCAAGTTGTCCCTGCTCCTAAGCGAGTTCGACATAGCATATCGACCGAGGTCTTCGCAAAAGGTCCAAGTCCTAGCCAACTTCTTGGTCGAATGCACAGGGCTCACCGAGGAGCTAGAGCAAACAATGACGGAGCCCCAAACGAAGCTCGAACCCGAGGAGGAGCCCTGGATCCTCCACGTGGATGGCGCATCCAATTCCGGCGGAGCGGAGCAGGCCTCATCCTCGCCAACAACGACGGGGTGGTGGCGGAGTGTGCTCTCCGCTTCAAGTTCGCCATGAAAAACAACCAGGTAGAGTACGAGGCGCTCCTCGTGGGTTTAAAAGTCTCCCGTGAGTTGGGCATGCAGAGCTTGAAAGTCTTCACCGACTCCCAACTGGTTGCCGGGCAAGTATCCAGAGAATATGAGGCCAGAGATCCCCAGATGATGAATTACTTGGAACGAGTCCGCACAGACGTGACAAGCTTCCGGCGCTTCAGCATTTTTCACATCCCCCGGGGGGAGAATGCACGCGCAGATGCACTGTCAAGGCTCGCAACCTTGCCAGACTCATCACTAGGACGCGCCTACATTGAGTACCTCGAGAATCCAAGCTACGAAGACCCAGAGGAGGTGCAACAAGTCACCCCGGAGCCGAGCTGGATGGACAGGGACGTCAGGTACATCACTGATGGCACTTTGCCAGAGGACCGCATGAAAGCCGATCTCATCAAGAAGAAGGCCTCCCGGTTCGTTTTGATGGAAGGCCAACTCTACCGTCGATCTCACTCCTACCCGCTCCTGGGGTGCCTCAGACCCATGGAGGTAGCCTTCGTACTCGAGAAATATACGAAGGCCTCTATGGGAACCATGTGGGAGGGAGAACACTAGTATACAAAGCTCTTCGCTAGGGATACTATTGGGAGACCATGAGGGAGGATGCCGCCGACTTCATCAAGAAGTGTGACAAGTGCCAGCGCCATGCCCAAATACAGTGTGAGCCAGCGGCGCCGATCTCCCAGCTCTCATCTCCTTGGCCCTTTGCTCAGTGGGGAATGGACATCCTGGGGTTATTCCCCCCTGCACTGAGACAACGAAGGTTCCTGCTAGTGGCAATTGACTACTTCACCAAGTGGGTTGAAGCATACCGCTAGCTCGGATCATCGAAGCCAATATCCGCCAATTCTTCTAGAAAGCAATTATCTGCCGCTTTGGGCTCCCCCGCTGTATCGTCACCGATAACGGGCGACAATTTGACAACCGGGAGTTCGAAGGATTCTACACTGAGCACGGCATCCAGCACCGCTTTACCTCGGTAGCCCACCCCCTAACAAATAGGGAGGCCGAGGTGACTAATCGAACCATCCTCCAAGGACTCAGAACCAGACTAGACCTTGCCAAGGGTAGATGGGCAGAAAAACTCTCAAGTGTTCTGTGGGCCTACCACACAACGCCAAGAACGCCAACTGACGAAATGCCCTTCAACCTTGTCTTCGGCGCCAAGGCAGTTATCCCAATTAAGCTTGGCATGCCCACGCTACAAGTACAGCAGTACGACAAAGCGCAAAACTCGGCGCACCTTCTGCTCAACTTGGACCTCCTCGAAGAAACAAGGGACAAAGCTCGGCTCCAGATGGCGGCATACTAGCAATGGATGGCCCGGTACTACAATGCATGGGTAAGGCCGAAAGTCTTTAGACCTGGAGATATGATGCTGCACCGAGCTGAAGCATCTAAATCTCGAGAGTGCAGCAAGCTCTCGCCAAACTGGGAAGACCCCTACAAAGTGGTCGAAGCCCTCTCACATGGGGCCTACTACCTCGAGGATCTCGACAGTGTCAAGTTCCCTCGAACATGGAATGCCTGCAATCTGAGAAGATACTATCAGTAGTGTAAGGCTTTCTCCCATTAATAATAAAGATTTTCTTTTGCACGAAGGGTTACTCGCCTTGCAGGAATATCACCGCCTGATACAAGACCTGAGCCCAGCTCTCAAGCAATCAAGTCCCGGAGCCCCTCTCTCCGGTCAACAAGACCTGAGCCTAGCTCTCAGGCAATCAAGTCCCGAAGCCCAACTCTTCGGCTAATAAGACCAGAGCCCAGCTCTCAAGCAATCATGTCCCGGAGCCCAGCTCTCTGGCCAACAAGACCTGAGCCAAGCTCTCAGTCAATCAAGTCTCGGAGCCCAGCTCTCCAGCCAATAAGACCTGAGCCCAGCTCTCGGGCAATCAACTCCCAGAGCCCAGCTATCCGGACAACAAGTCTTCGAGCCTAGTTCTAAGACAACAAGACCTGGGCCTAGCTCTCAAGCAATCAAGTCCCAGAGCCTAGCCCTCCGGACAATAAGTCTTCGAGCCTAGCTCCAAGACACCAAGACCTGAGCCCAGCTCTCAGGCAATCAAGTCCTGGAGCCCAGCTCTCCGGACAACAGGTTTTTAAGCCCAGTTCCAAGACAATAAGACCTGGGCCCAGCTCTCAGGCAATCAAGTCCCGGAGCCCAGCCCTCCAAGCAACAGGTCTTCGAGCCCAGCTCCAAGACAATAAGACCTGAGCCCAGCTCTCAGGCAATCAAGTCCCGGAGCCCAGCCCTTCGGATAATAAGTCTTCGAGCCTAGCTCCAAGATACCAAGACCTGAGCCCAGCTCTCAGGCAATCAATTCCCGGAGCCCAGCCCTCCGGACAATAAGTCTTCGAGCCCAGCTCCAAGACATCAAGGCTTGAACCCACCTCTCAGGCAATCAACTTCCAGAGCCCAGCTCTCCGGACAATAGGTCTTCAAGCCCAGCTCCAAGACAACAAGGCCTGAGCCCAGCTCTCAAGCAATCAACTCCCGGAGCCCAGCTCTTCGGACAACAGGTCTTCGAGCCCAGCTCCAAGACAACAAGACCTGAGCCCAGCTTTCAAGCAATCAAGTCCCGGAGCCCAGCCCTCTGGACAATAAGTCTTCGATCCCTGCTCCAAGACACCAAGGCCTGAGCCCAGCTCTTAGGCAATCAACTCCCGAAGCCCAGCTCTCCGGACAACAGGTCTTCGAGCCCAGCTCCAAGATAATAAGAACTGAGCCCAGCTTTCAGGCAATCAAGTCTCGGATCCTAGCCCTCCGAACAATCAGTCTTCGAGCCTAGCTCCAAGACACCAAGACCTGAGCCCAGCTCTCAGGCAATCAAGTCCCAGAGCCTAGCCCTCCGGATAATAAATCTTCGAGCCCAGCTCCAAGACACCAAGGCCTGAGCCCAGCTCTCAGGCAATCAAGTCCCGAAGCCCAATCCTCCGAACAATAAGTCTTCGAGCCCAGCTCCAAGACATCAAGACCTGAGCCCAGCTCTCAGGCAATCAAGTCCCGAAGCCCAACCCTCTGGACAATAAGTCTTCGAGCCTGGCTCCAAGACACCAAGACCTGAGCCCAGCTCTCAGGAAATCAAAACTCGGGGCCCAGCTCTCCGGACAACAGATCTTCGAGCCCAGCTCCAAGACACAAAGATCTGAGCCCAGCTCTCAGGCAATCAAGCCCGAAGTTCAGCTCCCTGGCCAACGGGTCCCTGAGCCCGAGAGTTTAGCTTTCCAGCTACCAAGTCCTGGGCACCAAGAAATGAAAGAGGAGTCTTCCCTTTGATCTTGTCACATACACAAAAAGAAAGAAAAAGAAGGAAAGATAATCTGATAAAATGTATTTTCATTACTCAATAAAAAGAGAGTTACAATGCTTCCGGGGCCCGACATGCCAGGCAGCCCAGAGAGGAAAACAGCATAAGGCAACGACCGAGAAAGAGACCCTACTCTACTCCGCCGGTGCCTTCCTAAGGTGGCATGCCACTGAAGCTCCGCTGCCCTCGACCTCCGAAGCCGAGGCCCCTCCTTCGGTCACCGCCACCAGCGATGATGGTTCGATTGATGTCGCCGGTGGAGCCGGTTCGTCCGCCGTCGCATGCGGGGTCGGTTCTGTTGCTGTTACTCGAGAAGCCGGCACGACCACAGTAGGACACTCTTCCACTATAACTGGTGCAGGTTCTGGGCCCTTCGCACCCTTGGAGCCCGGGAGTCGGAGGGCGGCCATCCTCTCTTCCGAGAGGATGCCGCACAGTTGCGATTGACAGTAAGCGAACCCCTTAAAAAAGGAGTCCGTCACTGCCTCCTTGAAGTCCAGTTTGAACTCCTCAGAGGCCTTATAATCCGCAATCGCCTCTACCGCCCTCCTGTCCGCATCCCCAGCTTTGCGGACGACCTCGGCAGCCTCTTTCTTCGTGGCCTTGGCTAAACAAATGGCGGTTAAGGACCTTATCTCCGCCTAAGCGACCTTCTGGTCGGTGGTCGCGGCCTTCTTCTCAGAGGAGGTGGCCCATCCTTTCACTGCCTCCAGCTCGGACTGAAGCTCCTTCAGCTGGGCACTCTTTGATTTGAGCTCTTCCTTGAGCTCCCTCAAGCATCGCCCGGTGCTGGCGGCTTCACCCCGGAGGTTCTTGATCGTCATGTTAGCCTCCCAGAGGTCGTCGCTTTTTCATCTCAGTTCGGTTTTCGAAGACTCGAACTCCAACGCGCACTCCTTATCCCTCCTAACCCAGTTGCAGCAGTAATCCCGGATCAGCAGGAGTTCAGCGCCTTGCTGCATTAAGAATGATGTCGGTCAAAAAGAAAATAAGAGAAAGAGAGAACAAGGCGTGACATAAATAGACTAACAGTGTAAAGGCTGGAGAAGAACGCGTTGATGGTGTCGGTCAAGTACTTCCCGCTCCTCCCCCGCTGGTCACAGGACTGGACTAAAAAGTCCATCATCCGCTCAGCAAGCTCCAAGTCCTCCGTGAGAGAGACGTTGGGCCCCAATCTGAAGGGGACCTAACGGTAGTCTATGTCTCTCTTGCCCGTCATCGATTCGGGACCACCTGCCCCATCGGCAGTGGAAGCTATTGGTATGGGCTGAGAGCTTGGCACCACCTCAGACGGAACCACAGAGGTCAGCCCCGCACCCCCCAGCTCCTTGTCCTCTTCGACCTCGACGATCTCTGGAGGAGGTGACACCATCGCGGTAGCAGCGGTGGTAGATCTCGCCCGAACTACCACCTCGGGCTCCGACACGGGAGCCAAACTGTGCCACCTCGGAGGCTCGGGGGCTCGGGGGTGGGTTCAGCAGCCCTCCTACTCCTCGGCTTGGGAATGGGCTCAGCCGGTACTGCGCTCGTCCTGATATCTACCCAAGCTCTCTTCGGAGTGGGCTCGCTGGTGCCCTCTGCCTGATTCCTCTCCTCAGAGAACGAGAGAAGTTCCTCTACGAAAAACTTCATGGCTGCACCAAGTTAGAAGATGTCAGTTAAAAAAAAAAAGAAAGAAGAAAAAGAAAAGAAAGAAGAAAAAGGAAGAGGATAAAAAGATTGTTAAATCGAACTCACCCAACTCTTGTATTGGGCCAATCCTGGCCTCATGGAGATTCTGCTCCGATAGCAGCACCTCGAGTGAAGGGGCCTCAGTAGAGCAGAGCTGGTCATACACCTCCGAATCGGCTACGTCGACCATGGAGTCCCGGTTGGAGGACCGATCTGGGTCGCTCCAGGCCTAGTCGACCCCCTCGATCGAAGCAAAAAAGTACCTACTCTTCCATCCTTTGATGGAAGAGGGAAGCTCAAACTTAATCCCTCTAGGGTAGGAGGAAAGAGACCACCACCCCTCCTCGGTGGGATGGCGTTTCAAGGTGAAGAAAGCCCTGAATAAGGAAAAGCGGGCAACAATCTTGTGGAAGTGACACAAGACAATGAAGGAAAAGATGGTCCTGATAGCATTCGAGACAAGTTGGACAGGGACAAGACGATAATGGCTCAGGACGGAAATGAAGAAAGGGTAGAACGGAAATCGGAGGCCACCCGCGAAGGTTTTCTCGTAGAAAGCTATCCGACGTGGGCCACTGGAGGTGACCCGCTCCCTCGATCGAGGAACCAAGAGCCGGATGCCGTCTAGGATACCATAAGTGTCCCGGATGGTCGCGAGGTCCACGGTCATGATCACCGAAGCGATCCCCCCGGGACCCGTTGACCGAGAAGGCTCGGGAGCAGGCGCGGAAGGCAAAAGAAGAGGACGAGGTGGGGGAGAAGACGCAGGCTCCCTCATCACTATTCCCCCAGGTGCAGGCCTTCGGCTAATTTCAAAGCGCGCCACATCTTCCTCCTCATCGGAAGAAGAAGAAGGCGGCCTCGGCCTTGAAGGCCTGGCCTCATCTTGGTCAGTGGTGGGACGAAAATTCGATCCGAAACGGGACATGAAAGCCAAGAGCCGGAAAGAGCAGAAAGAGGGAGGAGGTAGACGATGATTCGAAAAGGGGAACCTAACCCTAAGGGAGTCCCTACCCGACCAGTGCAAGAAAGGAGACTGACCTGCTCGGAACTCGGGAAAGCAGAAGTGGCCGGGAGGACGAAGGAAAGACCTGGCACCAAGGCGGGCATGCAAAGTTTGAAAGAAGGTACAGTTCAGGAAGGGTCACTTTTCCTTTCGAAGTGACGAGCGTTCGACCGCACCGTTATGGCTCCCCACCATTGGATCCGTGCCACGTGTCGACCATCAACAGGGCTGGCATCTGATTTCAGCTGCGGCCATCCAGGATTCTACACCCGCAATAACCACTCCTCGGACATGCCCATGTGGCTCTATCAGATAGGCCGAAGAAACCGCTCCCCAAAGCACCGGCGATCATGGCCATCATTGCACTAGATTCTTGTCTATCCACGTCAGCACAGCATTTACTCCCTTCACCCCAAGCGCTTCGCGCCAACGAGACTCGGGAGTAGGGGGCAAATGATATGACGAAAGGCTGACATGTGACCCGCAATAAGTGCCATGCCAGGAAAATCGCCATGGTGGACACCTCACCTCGGATTTCTTCGCCGAGCCGGGCTCTCCTGATTCGTTGGAGCCGAGCTCCGTCCTCCGCTAGGTCGGCGCCTGCGAGCTCGGGTCGCCTAGGCCGGAGCCACACGACCCCCTTCACCAGAGCAAGCCCCTTCGAGGTCGAGCCTCTGGGCAGGGGTCACGTGCTGACCTCCTCTGCCAGTTCAACGCCCGCGAGCTCAGGTCGCCTAGGCCAGAGCCTAGTGACCCCCTTCACTAAAGCGGGCCCCTCCCAGGTCGCGCTCTCCGAGCAGGAGTCGAGCCTTCCTCCTTCGGCCCAAGCTTCTCCGAAGTCGAGGTCGGGCCCCCTCCGGGCCAGAGTCGAGTTCTAGCTCTCCAGCTCGGCGAACGTCTGGAACAGCGCTGTTGGTCTCCAAGAGAGCGGAGCCACCTCCCCGGGGCACCGGCGGGCCACCCGAGGGCCATGAAGAAGCACCCGTCAAATCATAATAACTGCCTGTGGGTTCCACTTACACCAGGAGAGGGAGGAGTTCTCCCTAATTAAGTCACTGCCATGCTTCCCGGAATGGAACAACTGGAAGGAAAGTCAAAACGCATAGCAGTTTCCTTACCACCAACCAGGAAAGACGTTCCGTCCATGACATGGAATGCCACCACACGCTCCTGACAGTATGCATCGGGAGAGACATCCCATCCGTAGTATGGAGCACCACCACACGCACCCGATAGTACAGGAGAGATCCCGAGGTAGGTGCCCAGCGACTGCCCCAACTAGAAAGAACCTTCAACACGCTCGGAGAAAAGGGGGGTAACAATCATAGCCACTATCTCAACACCAAACAAAACCCTCAAGCAAGTAGCGGAGGAGAAGGCCACGCAGAGAATCCCTCTAGCTCGGCTACCATCCTCCTAACACGCTTGCACCCCATTTTCTCACTACTCACTCCTCCTAGCGTGGAGCCCATCGAGAGGGGCTCGACCAGGAGGATCTGTTTCCCTGGATCGTTACTGACTTGACCGTCAGAGTGCCCCTGCCGGAACCCCCGACCAAGGTCACTAACCCTGTTTTTGCAGGTTTGAGAGAGCTAGACATCCTAAGAGCTCAAGAGGGATGATCCGACCTCGACAGCAGCTACAGGCCACGACGATCCTGGTGGCAATAGTAAGTATCTCGCCGATCTGATCTAATTAGTATATGGCTAATATGAAGATGATATGTAACTAATCTAGAGATAGTTCTTCTTGGATGGTGTTTAGCCGATCTAATCTATTCAGTTTCTAGCTATTCTAGAGATGGTCAATCATGATTGGCGTCCAGCTAATCTGATCTAGCTATTTGTAGAGCACAGAATAAAATATATAATGGTAAGTCTAGACGTATACGTCGCAAACATAATATCATTAAGCAATTACTTGAAAATGGAGTTATCTCTATTGACTATATTCAGTCAAAGAAAAATCTTGCGAATCCATTGACAAAAGGTTTACCGAGAGATCAAGTAAATTGTTTATCGAGGGGAATGAGCTTAAAGCCTATAACAATGTAATCTTCATAGTGGATACCCAACCTAGTTGACTGGAGATCCCAAGATCTAGGTTCAAAAGGGACAACTAAATTATGAAGATGTCAACGAAGCACTATGTAAAATCCTATTCATTCCTATGATAATCAGTGCTACCTGCTAATGGTATTAAGATAAGCATAGCTTTTAATGATTCTTATGACATGAATATCATGTGGGGTATAGCAGGATACTCTTAATAAGAATCACCTATGTGAGTGTGGACTGGGCCAATTCTATGAGAATTTTAAAGACTTTAATTCTCTAAAGCATTCATGAGAGCAGGAGTTGTTCAGGACCAAAATGTACACAACTATGAGAACCAAAAGGAATGCTCGGAAAGAAGTTGTGTGATTGTTATTGTTGCCGCTCTCGCCGCCGCGCCCGTGCCACGGATCGGCCGATCCTTCCTGACCGCCTGGCGAGGGTGCCTCCCTTCCCGTGGAAAACCTGCAACAAAGGGGTTAGAGGGCCCTGGCCGGGGATCCCGGCGAGGGAGCTCCGACAGTCAAGTCAGTAGACGACGAGATGGAACAGACTCTCCAGCTGGACCCTCTAAAGGGTTCCAGACTTAGAGAGTTAACTGGTGAAGGAAACGCTCTGGGGACCAGGATCTCGGCTGGGCCTCCTTGCCGAGCTCGCGCCCAGTCTTCCCCTCTAGGGATTTCTGGCTTCTCTCTCGATGCAAGGCCTTGTGCCGGTGCTTCCCCCTTGTCCCCAGGCTCATTCGCTTACCTCGTCGTCCCCAGATCCTTCCTTCTTTATCCACTTCCGTCGCGCATTTATCTTTTTCCGCCTCGGAAACCCCCCTCCCCCGTCCACTTCTCTTTTTCCCTTTTCGGTGAAGGGTGCCAGGCGGCTTTCCGACCTCGTCCGCCGGGCCCAGCATGGGAAAGGCAAGGACAGAAGAGAAAGAGGGGAGGGCGGCGCTGGCAGGGCGGCCGGTCAGGCCTCGGGCCCGGTGAGAGCGCCCTCTTCCCCAAGCGTGGGCGCCATCTATCTATGGGGCTTAAAGCGTCAGGGTTGCGTCCCTCGGCTGCAGGACCTGTCGGGCCGATGCTAGTGATGTTCCGCGTGCCGCCGCCCTCCGTACAGGACGCCGTCTGGGATTCGTACGGCCCGAGGGATGGCCTCGGGTCCCGTCTCTCCCCCCAGGGCCCTCGTCGTGCGATCGGTCTGACCTCGGCTGAGCTGGGCCCGTCTCTGGGGGCCACCTGGCGAAGGGCAAAGGATCAGCCGACCTCGGCTTAGGTGGAACCCCTCCTGGGTGGACACCCGGTGAGGTGGCAGGAGGTCACCTGGCTTCGACCGAGGTGGGCCCGTCTCCGGGTGGCCACCTGGCGAAGGGCGAAGGATCAGCCCACCCCGGCTTAGGTGGACCCCTCCTGGGTGGACACCTGGCGAGGTGGCAGGAGGTCGCCTGGCTTCGGCCGAGGTGGGCCCGTCTCCGGGCGGCCACCTGGCGAAGGGCGAAGGATCAGCCGACCTCGGCTTAGGTGGACCCCTCCTGGGTGGACACCGGGCGAGGTGGCAGGAGGTCGCCTGGCTTCGACCGAGGTGGGCCCGTCTCCGGGCGGTCACCTGACGAAGGGCGAAGGATCAGCCGACCTCGGCTTAGGCGGACCCCTCCTGGGTGGACACCTGGCGAGGTGGCAGGAGGTCGCCTGGCTTCGGCCGAGGTGGGCCCGTCTCCGGTCGGTCACCTGGCGAAGGGCGAAGGATCAGCCGACCTCGGCTTAGGCGGACCCCTCCTGGGTGGACACCTGGCGAGGTGGCAGGAGGTCGCCCGACCTTGGCCGACCTCACTTAAGCGGACCCCTCCGGGCCCGGGTGCCAATGAGGTGGTAGAGGAACTCCGAGCCGAGCTCGACCTCGGCGAGGGCGGTTCGCCTTAGTCGTCGGGCGGTGTAGTCTCGCCGATCCTGGCTTTGAGGACATGGCGCTGACTCCGCCGGGGAAGCCTACACGTGGCTTGCTCGTATTTGGCGATACATGAGCCTGGCCACGTCACTGTCACGACTGTAACAGTTGGCCCCCAGCCCGTCGTTCCGTCGAGGCATCGTAGAACGGAACGTCGGGATTAAATACGGACATGACGTGGAGAGGCGAAGATCTTGCATCATAATTGCCACGATCCTCGTTGTTGTGGCTCGATGCGGCTGAAGACCTACGGGGAGCCGCCACGCGTCGCCCACTTGCCCACAATCAATGCGTCGCTTCGAGGCAGAGGCCGTTACTCTGCTAACGAGGCGTCGGTGTCGGGCGTGCGCCCACGTGGCGACCATCCAGTGGCCTGAGGCGGAATGACGGGTACGGCCGCTGTCGGTTGAGTTTGAAATGGAGGGGACTTTCCAGAATGAGGCCTTTTCCCTTGCTTCGTGGGCGGTTCGCTGCAGGCTAACAACTCCTGTTGCTCGCGCTCGTCTGTGCATTTTCGGTGAGTGCCTCCTTCTTCTCTAGCTCCCCCCCCTCCTTCCTTCTCATTTCCTTTCTGATCTTCCTGTCCTTTTCTTTCCTATGGCGCGCCGTCGCCATGTCTCTTCCAACCCGGACGAGGCCGGTCCATCCCGGCCGAGGACTCCGTCTTCTTCCTCCTCGGATGAGGAGGTAATTCCAGAGGAGGTCCGCCGGTGCTTGCAACCCGGGGGTGTCACCATTGGCATCCCCAGGGGGATCCGGTCCCCTCCGGTTGCACCTGCCGTGCTCCTCCGTTCCCTTCCTGCTTTGCCTTCTCTTCCTGCTCCGCCGTCTCTTCCCGCCGGTCCCTCCGGTCATGCTTCTACCATGACCGAAGGTGACCTTTCTCTGCTCCGGGATGCCTATGGCATCCCGGGGTCTATTCGTCTGTATGCTCCGCGGTCCGGGGAGCGCGTCACCATGAGTGGCCCCGGCCGCATAGCTTTCTACGAAGACTTCCTCCTTGGGGGTCTTCGGTTTCCTTTGCATCCTTTCTTTCTTTCCTTCCTCAGCCACTTTCGGCTCGTCCCGGCCCAGCTGGCTCCTAATGCCATCCGGGTCATCTTCTCCTTCATCGTTTTCTGCCACTTCCATGGGTTCGTTGCCCGTTTTTCTCTCTTCAGGGCCTTGTTCACCCTGAAGAAGTGCTCCACCGATGACGGCTGGTGGTACATTTCACCCTGGCCTAGGTATCTCCGGTTCGACCTCCCTTCCTTGGTCAAGGGATGGAAGAGCCATTTTTTCTTCGCCTCGGTCGACGATGTCGACTGGGCCTGGAGTGAGCCGGACCGGTCCCCGAACCGGAATTCCCGAGTCGAGCCGGCGGACCAGGAGTCCTATACCCAGCTCCTGGGCGACGAGGTCCCGACGCTCGAGGTTCTGCTTTCTGAGCAGAATCTTTTCGAGGCCGGTATCAGTCCCATCCGCGAGACCGGTGAGATTTGGCCCCTCATTGACCTCTGCCCCCCCCCCTTTATTCATAACTGAGGCAGCTGACTTTCTGTCTCTTTTGTCTTGCAGGGATGAAGTTTTCACTGGAGAACCTCTTGGAGGGGGCGGCCCAGCGGGACGTCGTGGAGGTAGACGAGCCCGCAGCGAAGAGGGCTCGCATGGAGACGAGCCGGGAGGTCGTGGCGGCGACCGTGCCCTGCCCTGTTGCCGTCATCTCCCCGCCCCGGCCACCTCAGGGCGAGGCCACTGGTACTTCGGCCGCGCGACCTGGTGGCGCTGCAGAGAGGGCTCCAGCGCCTGCCGCTCCGCCCATCGCTGGGCCCGTTATCGCTGCCAGCCCGACAGCACCACCTGTGGCGACCGCCGGTCCGTCGGTTGCGGCTTCGGCTGAGGGGGCAGCTGCCGCAGGGGCCGGCCCGAAGGCCCCGACGCCGGTGATCACCCACCGGGACTCGGTCATCCTCGACAGGGGGCTGGCGGAGAAGATGATGGAGTACGCCTCCACCGCCCGGGACCGCCGAGCTCGGGGCGGCCGGGACTACGCGGACGCGCTGCTCGGCATCCTTCCGCAGCTCTTCACGGTAAGTCCGGGCTTCTTCCTTTTCCATTTTCCTATCTTGAAACTTACCTGCCTTTGCTCTGACCTGTGTTGCTTTTGCCATTGCAGATCGGGAACGACGTCCTCCTACTGAGGAATTTCCTCGTAGGGAACGCCAAGAGGGACTCCGAGCGGGAGCAAAAGCTCGGCAAGCTTGTGGCTGACTTCAAGGATTTAATGGAGAAGGGCGCCGAGCTACGAGCCGAGAAGCAAGCCCTCCAGTCCGACCTGGCGCATTCCGAGGAGCGGAACAAGGAGTTGGAGGCCTCCTTGTCGGAGGAGCGGACCTCTAACCAGCGCCAAACTGAAGAGGAGGCGGCGGAGAAGGCCCGCCTGCAGGCCCACTCCCAATGGCTGGAGCGCCAGCTAGAGGAGGCCCGGTGAGACGCGGCCGCGGCGAAGGACCGGAGCGCCTACGTCAACGGGCTCCTGGAGGCGGCCAAGCGGGAAGCGCAAGAGGCCGTCCCCAAGTTCCGGGCCTCCGACGAGTATACGTCGGAGGTCCGGGAGGCCGCCGTGGACTCCTTCCTGAAGGGGTTCCGGATGTGCCGGGAGAAGGTGGGGGCCTTCTTCCCCCAGCTGGACCTGAGCGGGGTCGTAGTCGGTGGCAAGAGGCCAGGAGGTGAGAGCAGGGCTTCCGGCACAGCCGAAGCGACACCTGCGGCGCCGTCGTCCAGTGATGCCACGGCCCCGGAGCAGCCCCAGGAGCTGGCCGCTGTAGAAGTCGAAGACGCAGCGCCCGCGCCTCCGGCAGATGGCTCCGAACCCGCAGCCCAGTGATCCCGGCACTGTCTTTTTGCTTTATTTCTGCTGTTTTTGTTTTTTGGGGAGTCCCGGCCTGTCGGGGCTCCCAGCTTGTACTGACTGCTTATGCTAATGAAGATCTAAGCTTTTACCGAAACCTTGTTCGTTGTCTCATTTTACTTTTCTCTTCTTTTCTTTCTGAGATGTCGGTCTGGAACACTTGAAGTGACTGCAGGCCTGGTCCTCCCATTGTTCAAATCGAAGGATGGGGCCTGCAGAGTCGCGTCGCAGCAGGGCAAGCCTTAGGCGGGCCCGACTTTGGGTCACCTTCATGCTTGCGCAGACAACACGATTTCTGCACCGTCTTCCGGGCCGAAGCCCGGGACCTCCGGACGGAGCTCGGCGCTGCAGGCTTTCTCAAGCCTCGTGCGGCTCACTGAGCTGTGCTCCGGGCTTGCGTGGACGAACTGGGTTCGGCGCCACCTTCCAGGCCGAGGCCCAGGATCTTCCGGACTGAGCTCGATGTCGCAGGCTTTCTCAAGCCTTGTGCGGCTTGCTGAGCTGTGCTCCGGGCTTGCATGGGCGAACTGGGTTCGACGCCACCTTCCAGGCCGAAGCCCAGGATCTTCCGGACTGAGCTCGATGCCGCAGGCTTTCTCAAGCCTTGTGCGACTTGCTGAGCTGTGCTCCGGGCTTGCGTGGGCGAACTGGGTTCGGCGCCACCTTCCAGGCCGAAGCCCAGGATCTTCCGGACTGAGCTCGATGCCGCAGGCCTTCTCAAGCCTTGCGCGGCTTACTGAGCTGTGCTCCGGGCTTGCGTGGGCGAACTGGGTTTGGCGCCACCTTCCAGGCCGAAGCCCAGGATCTTCCGAACTGAGCTCGATGCCGCAGGCTTTCTCAAGCCTTGCGCGGCTTGCTGAGCTGTGCTCCGGGCTTGTGTGGGCGAACTGGGTTCGGCACCACCTTCCAGGCCGAAGCCCAGGATCTTCTGGATTGAGCTCGATGCCGCAGGCCTTCTTGTTGAAGTTAGAAGGGAGTGTTTGAAGTGGGGAAGCTTTGTTACAGAAACTGGGAGCCTTACATCACTGGTAGTACATTCTCAGGTTCGAGGAGTTCTATGTCCGGGGGAACCTGGCACCTCCCAATTCTTCCAAGTAATATGCTCCATGAGGGAGGGCTTCTGCCACCCGATACAGGCCTTCCTAGTTGGGCGATAGCTTGCCGCATTCCCGGGGTTGGGATGCTTCGGCGCGCCGGAGGATCAAGTCTCCGGGACGAAAAGCCTTAGGCCGCACCCGGGAGTTGTAATATCTGGCTACACGTTGCCGGTACGCCGCCATTCAGATTCGGGCCCTGTCCCTGGTTTTCTCGAGAAGGTCTAGGTTGAGCATCATCCTGGCCGGGTTTTCTGTCTCGTCGTATTGCTCCACGCGCAGCGTGGGTAGGCTGAGCTCGATCGGGATGACTGCCTCGGCTCCGAAGACGAGGTTGAATGGAGTTTCGTCGGTAGCCGTCCTTGGGGTGGTGTGGTATGCCCAAAGGATGCTGGGAAGCTCATCGGCCCACCTGCCCTTGGCCTGGTCCAGCCGCGTGCGGAGGCCCTGAAGAATGGTCCTGTTCGTGACTTCGGCCTCCCCGTTGGTCTGAGGGTGCGCCACCGAGGTAAAGCGATGTCTGATGCCGAGGTCGCTGCAGAATTCTTCGAATTCCCGGCAATCGAACTGGCGTCCGTTATCGGTGACCACAATGTGGGGGAGGCCGAAGCGGCAGACGATGGACTTCCAGAGGAACTTGGCGACGTTTGCTTCGGTAATCCTTGCTAAGGGTTCGGCCTCGACCCACTTCGTGAAGTAGTCGATAGCCACTATCAAGAACTTTCGCTGGCCCGACGCCGGCGGGAATGGGCCCAGGAGGTCCATCCCCCACTGGGCGAACGGCCAGGGGGCTGAGAGCTGAGAGATTGGGTTGGAGGGTTGCCGCTGCACCGTGGCGTGACGCTGGCACCGGTCGCACTTCTTCACGAAGTCGGCGGCGTCTTCCTTCATTGTTTTCCAGAAGTAGCCCTGACGGAGGGCCTTGTACGCCAATGCCCTGCCCCCCACGTGGTTCCCGCAGATGCCTTCGTGAATCTCCTGGAGCACAAGCTTGGCTTCTGCGGGTCCTACGCACTTGAGGAGGGGATAAGAGTAGGATCTCCGATACAGCTGCCCGTCCATCAGGACAAACCGCACGGCCTTCTTCCTGATGAGGCGAGCCGCCTGTCGGTCCTCCGGCAGGGTGCCGCTGGCGATGTAGGCAGCGTACTTGTCCATCCAGCCAGGCTCCTGGCTGACCTGATGGACCTCCATCGGTGCTTCGAGGCTTGGGACCTCAAGGCGCTCCACATGAGAGCGTCCCAGCATCGCGTCCGGCAGGGTCGCCAGCCGGGAGAGGGCGTCCGCACGGGCGTTCTCCCCGCGAGGGATGTGGGAGATGTTGAAGCGGCGGAATTTGGACGCGCCCGCCTTGACGAGCTCCAAGTACTTCGCCATTTGGGGGTCGTGCGCGACGAACTCTCCGGACACCTGCCCCGCTACGAGCTAGGAGTCGGTGAAAGCTCTGAGGTTGGTCACGCCCAGCTCGCGGGAGACTCTCAGTCCGGCAAGAAGTGCCTCGTACTCCGCCTGGTTGTTTGTTGCGGGGAACTGGAAACGGAGTGCGCACTCGGCGACGACCCCGTCACCGTTGGCAAGGATGAGCCCGGCCCCGCTCCCGCCGGAGTTCGAGGCTCCGTCCACATGGAGGATCCAGACGTCCTCTCCGGGCTCATCGGCGCCAACCTCCATCGGCTGGGCTGGGGGATCTTCCTCGGGCTCCTTGCCCAAGCCTGCACACTCGACCAAAAAATCGGCCAGCACCTGTGCCTTCATGGCCGACCTTGGCCTGTATGCAATGTCGAACTCGCTGAGTTTCAGTGCCCACTTGGCCAACCGTCCCGAAGTATCAGGTCGGCTGAGCACCGCCTTCAGCGGTTGGTCCGTCAAGACGGCGATGGAGTGCGCTTGGAAATAGGGCCTGAGATGCTGGGCAGACACTATTAGCGCAAAAATAAGTTTCTCGGGCCGGGAATACCTGAGCTCCGCGTCTCGGAGGAGTTTACTGGTATAGTACACCGGCCGCTGGAGCCCCTGGTCGTCGGTTCGGACCAAGACAGAGCTAACGGCCTCCGGGATAACCGCCAAGTAGAGGGCAAGCTCCTCCCCCTCCTCGGGCCTAGAAAGTAAAGGTGGCGATGCGAGCGCCTTCTTCAGCTCCTCGAAGGCCCGCTGACATTCCTCGATCCAAGCAAAGCCATTCATCTTCCTCAGCACCTTGAAGAAGGGACGGCAGCGGTCCGCCGACCTGGAAATAAAACGGCTGAGGACTGCGACTCGACCGGTCAGTCGTTGCACCTGCTTCTTGGAGGCGGGCTGCTCCATGTCCAGGATGGCCTGGACCTTCTCCGGGTTGGCCTCGATCCCTATTTGAGTCACCATAAACCCTAAGAACTTACCGGCGGAGACGCCGAAAGCGCACTTCGCCGGGTTCAGCTTCATCTGATGGCGCCGGAGGTTGCCGAACGTCTCCGTCAAGTCAGCCACGTGGTCCGAATCAAGTTTACTCATCACCAGCATGTCGTCCACGTACACCTGCATGTTGCGGCCTATCTGGTCTTTGAAGATTTTACTGACCAGACGTTGATACGTCGCACCCGCATTCTTGAGGCCGAAAGGCATCATCCTGTAGCAAAAAGTCCCGCGGTCAGTTATGAAGGCAGTGTGCTCTTCATCCTCCGGGTTCATCCGGATCTGGTTGTATCCGGAGAAGGCATCCATGAACGACAAAAGGCGATGCCCCGAGGTGGTGTCGACCAGCTGGTCGATCTTTGGAAGAGGGAAACTATCCTTTGGGCAAGCTCGGTTGAGGTCGGTGTAGTCCACACAGATCCTTCACTTACCGCTACTCTTTTTTACCATGACCACGTTTGCCAGCCAGCTAGGGTATTGGACCTCTCGGACGAAACCGGCGGCGAGAAGCTTCTCTACTTCCTCGTTGATCGCCTTCTGCCTCTCCATGGTGAAGCTTCTCTTCTTCTGGCGGACCGGGCGGCAACCTGGGTCCACGTTCAGGCTGTGCATGATAACCTTGGGCGGGATGCCGGGCATGTCGGCTGCTGACCAGGCAAACACGTCAGCGTTGGCGCGGAGGAACTCCAGCAAGCGGGTTCGCTCTTCCTCAGGGAGCTGGGCCCTGATTTGCACCATCTTCAGGGGATCCGAGCCAAAGGAAAAAGTCAGCAGGTGCTCTACGGGTCCTCCCCTGGGTTCCCTCTCTCTCAGATTGAGGTCGTCGATATCACGGGCAAGCTCCGCGCCCCTAGTGCCTGGGACCGTCTGGAGGCAAAGCGGGACTGGCTGGATCGTCCCCTTCATCTCTCCGAGCCCGGAAGGTGTGGGGAACTGCACCAACAGCCTCCTCGTGGAGATGGTGGCGTCCAGTTGGTTGAGTTCAGGACGCCCGAGGATGGCGTTGTAAGGCGAGGGGAGCCTGACGACGGTGAATGTTATTAGGACGGTCGCTTGCCGGGGCGGGGATCCGGCGGTGACCGGGAGAGTGATCTCCCCCTCGACCCCCACCGAGTCCCCTGTAAAACCTACCAGGGGGGTGTGCACTGGCTTCAGCTGTTCGGGGGACAAATTCATCCGAGAGAATGCATCGTAAAAAAGTACGTCAGCTGAGCTTCCACTATCCACCATGATCCGATGTACAGGATGCTTTGCGATGGTCATCTCGACCACCACGGCATCGTTGTTTACATTATCATTAATTTCCTCTCCTTTGGGAGGGATTACATTCTCCGGGACTTCCCGGGCTCTCTTCATTGCTCGGCCGGGCCCGCGCGAGATCATGCCCACGGGCTTCTCCGTTGGCCGGTTGTCGATCGCAGGGACAGGCGGTAGGGCCGCGAGCGGCTGCCCTTCAGAGGGGGCCTCGCTCTTGATGAACTTCCTGAGGTAACCCCTGCTGATGAGCTCCTCAATCTCCCGCTTCAGATGGCGACACTCCTCCGTGTCATGCCCGTGTTCGCGATGGAACTGGCAGTACTTCGATTTGTCTCGGGCGGCTCTCGGGTTCTGAGGAGGAGGTCGGCGGAGGTAGCGCTCGCCCTCGATTTCCATGAGGATCTTCGTTCGAGGTGCGAGGAGAGGGGTGTACCTCCGCTCTGGAGTGGCTTCGCCCCTCGGCTTTGGATTTGGGCGGAGGTCGGCAGATGGCCCGGGCCTCCGACCTCCCGGGATGTCCCTCGGGAGCGGTTTCTTTGGAGTCTTCCCGTCCAGCTCTCGACGGGTGCGGTCGGCCTCCTCCGCTCGGATATACTTGTAGGCACGGAGGAGGAGCTCGGAATACGTCCTGGGTGGCTTCTTGTCCAGGGAATAGGTTAGGCGGGACGTCTTGAGTCCGCGCTTTAAGGCCAGCATGGCGACGGGCTCGTCCAAGCTGTAGATCTCCAGTGCTGCGGTCTTAAATCGGGTGATGTAGTCCCGGAGCAGCTCCTGGTCCTGCTGGCGGATGGAAAAGAGGCTGTCCACCTCTCTTGGCACCTTTCGACAAGCGTCGAGATGCGCCACAAACTTTCCTTCCAACTGATGGAAGGAGCAAATGGACCCGGGCTCGAGGCGGGCGAACCAGACTCGAGCGGCCTTTCGAAGGGTTGCCGGGAAGGCGATGCATAGAAGGGCGTCGGTGGCCCCCTGGACCCTCATAAGAGCCTTATAGCTCTCCAAATGATCCAGGGGGTCGGTGGTTCCGTCGTAGGGATCCACCTGCGGCATGCGGAACCGTTTCGGGATTGGTTCCGCCTGGATTTCTTCAGAGAAAGGGGGGCGGGAGTCATAGCCCGCCGGGTCCACCGACGAGTTCTGCAGGTCGGCGATTCGGCGAGCGAACTCCGCCAGTTTGCGCTCATGCTCCTCCAGGCGCCTCTCGGCTTGGCGCCTGATGGCTTCATCGGTGGAGTCTTCCAACGAGGCTGCGGGTGAAAGGGGCGCCGATCGGTCTCGGCGCGAGGTCTGGCCTCGGCGTCGCTTGCTGCGGTGTGCCGTTTCGGCCCCGTCGGCCGGGGATCGACTCTCGTGATCCTCCGAACCGGAATAGTTTCTCTTTGCGGGAGCTTGGTGGCTCCCCCGGGGGTTGGAGATGGCCCTTGGATGGGATGGCCTGCCCTGGATGGAGCGCAGGCTCCCACGCTGCCCCGCGGCTCGGGCCGCGGGGGTCCCTGGCTGCGGCTGAGTGGCCAGGGACCGTTGCTGATGCTGAAGCTGTCGGACCGCTGAGGTCAAGGTCTGCAGCTGCTGGACGATGGCCGCGAGGGATCCATCCACCGGGGCAGGCTGTTGTGGAAGAGGAGGGGGAGCCGGAAGCTCCCTTTCGGGGCTGTGGCCCCCCAGAGGGGAGTGGACATCCCCCACGCGGCTGGTGGACGCCTCGCGACCACGAGTGACCACCATTGCTTGGAGAGCGCGACACCTGCAGAAAGCCGGTTTCCACTAGGGGTTAGTGTCCTGTCCCCCTACCTGGCGCACCAATCTGTTGCCGCTCTCGCCGCCGCGCCCGTGCCACGGATCGGCCGATCCTTCCTGACCGCCTGGCGAGGGTGCCTCCCTTCCCGCGGAAAACCTGCAACAAAGGGGTTAGAGGGCCCTGGCCGGGGATCCCGGCGAGGGAGCTCCGACGGTCAAGTCAGTAGACGACGAGATGGAACAGACTCTCCAGCCGGACCCTCTAAAGGGTTCCAGACTTAGAGAGTTAACTGGTGAAGGAAACGCTCTGGGGACCAGGATCTCGGCTGGGCCTCCTTGCCGAGCTCACGCCCAGTCTTCCCCTCTAGGGATTTCTGGCTTCTCTCTCGACGCAAGGCCTTGTGCCGGTGCTTCCCCCTTGTCCCCAGGCTCATTCGCTTACCTCGTCGTCCCCAGATCCTTCCTTCTTTATCCCCTTCCGTCACGCATTTGTCTTTTTCCTCCTCGGAAACCCCCCTCCCCCGTCCACTTCTCTTTTTCCCTTTTCGATGAAGGGTGCCAGGCGGCTTTCCGACCTCGTCCGCCGGGCCCAGCATGGGAAAGGCAAGGACAGAAGAGAAAGAGGGGAGGGCGGCGCTGGCAGGGCGGCCGGTCAGGCCTCGGGCCCGGTGAGAGCGCCCTCTTCCCCAAGCGTGGGCGCCATCTATCTATGGGGCCTGAGGCGTCAGGGTTGCGTCCCTCGGCTGCAGGACCTGTCGGGCCGATGCTAGTGATGTTCCGCGTGCCGCCGCCCTCCGTACAGGATGCCGTCTGGGATTCGTACGGCCCGAGGGATGGCCTCGGGTCCCGTCTCTTCCCCCAGGGCCCTCGTCGTGCGATCGGTCTGACCTCGGCTGAGCTGGGCCCGTCTCTGGGGGCCACCTGGCGAAGGGCAAAGGATCAGCCGACCTCGGCTTAGGTGGAACCCCTCCTGGGTGGACACCCGGCGAGGTGGCAGGAGGTCGCCTGGCTTCGACCGAGGTGGGCCCATCTCCGGGTGGCCACCTGGCGAAGGGCGAAGGATCAGCCCACCCCGGCTTAGGTGGACCCCTCCTGGGTGGACACCTGGCGAGGTGGCAGGAGGTCGCCTGGCTTCGGCCGAGGTGGGCCCATCTCCGGGTGGCCACCTGGCGAAGGGCGAAGGATCAGCCGACCTCGGCTTAGGTGGACCCCTCCTGGGTGGACACCTGGCAAGGTGGCAGGAGGTCGCCTGGCTTCGGCCGTGGTGGGCCCGTCTCCGGGCGGTCACCTGGCGAAGGGCGAAGGATCAGCCGACCTCGGCTTAGGCGGACCCCTCCTGGGTGGACACCTGGCGAGGTGGCAGGAGGTCGCCTGGCTTCGGCCGAGGTGGGCCCGTCTCCGGGCGGTCACCTGGCGAAGGGCGAAGGATCAGCCGACCTCGGCTTAGGCGGACCCCTCCTGGGTGGACACCTGGCGAGGTGGCAGGAGGTCGCCCGACCTTGGCCGACCTCACTTAAGCGGACCCCTCCGGGCCCGGGCGCCAATGGGGTGGTAGAGGAACTCCGAGCCGAGCTCGACCTCGGCGAGGGCAGTTCGCCTTAGTCGTCGGGCGGTGTAGTCTCGCCGATCCTGGCTTTGAGGACGTGGCGCTGACTCCGCCGGGGAAGCCTACACGTGGCTTGCTCGTATTTGGCGATACCTTAGCCTGGCCATGTCACTGTCACGGCTGTAACAGTTATTATCTTAGTTTATATCAAACGCTAAAAGTTCAAGACATCATGTTCACTTTTAGCAAGTAAACTCGATAACAAAACACTAAGGAAGGTTCAAAGCCACAAGCTACCTATCCTAATGCAACTTCATTCCACTTCTCTCTTTGAGTGTCTGCATATTCATTTGCATTTATAATCCATGTTTGTGGGGGATCACCTTTACTGATCTTTGATCTTGGTCCAAAATTTCATTCATGTGGGGGATTGTTGGAAAAAGTGAATAGGAATTTTTATTCCAAAATTATCCTGTGGGATGGAAAACTATCCTGTGAGATGGAAAACCATCCTGTGGGATGGAAACTATCCTGTGGGATGGAAACTTTTAGTCCCACATGGAAAGATTGAAAAAAGAGAAGGCTCTTTATAAGAAAACCTTTTTCCAAGCTCTTACTTCTAGGCTCATCATAGGTGGAGAGCTTAAGGGTGATGCTTCGCGTGTGCGACGGGCGACAATGGCACAATGGGCGCTTTGTAGGTGCACTTTGCACTTCGCACGTATGCATCGTCTTGAGGAGCCTTTAAATTTTTCCTGATCAAATAGATCAGATGATCGAGATTGATTGGCACCAGATCAAGGTTGCAAGGAGACGAGTCGGCTTGCTTCTGATAGGAGCTGACTCGGATGATTGGCCTGGTCGACTCGAGTGGTTTGAGTCGACTCGGATGACTAAGAGTCGACTCGGATTCGCAGAATGGGAATACACGGTCTGGACGAGTCGACTCGAGTGGTTCGAGTTGGCTCAGATCCATATAACAGTATCATGCGGTCTGGACGAGTCGACTCGAGGAAATCGAGCCGACTCGATCAGGATGCTCTCTGAGCAAGGAGCCGACTCAAATGACGGGATTTCAGAATCGCGAAACAACGGATCACGCGTTCGGAGGCGTAATCACACGTCCGTTCACGGATCAACGTTTCTTCTGAGATCAGGGGTGCTATCGGATCGTGAAACGATGAATTGAGAAGCATGCTGATCGCGTGATCTAGAGATCACGGTACGAGTCAGCATATCATGGCGTCTGATCGCGATTGAAGAAACGTATCGATCGCGTAAAGGCATATCTCACTACGAAAAGACATCGAAAACTTCCTCCGATGAAATCAGAAGGTTGCTTCCAAGGGGCACCTTAAGGCTATAAATAGCTCCCCATTCTTCATTCATTTTATGGCATTCAATCCAGTTTTTCCTTCCTTCTCTTAGGCATTTGCATACTCTGAATAACAGAGTATAGCTATAGTACATCGTAAGTCTCTTAGGTATTTGCATATTCTGAAAACAGAGTATAGCTATAGTGCATACAAAGAGAGAAGAGCATTTCTGGTTCGAATTTCTGGTGAATTGTAGTGCTGCTTTTATCAGAAGAAGACCGTTATATCTTGGGAAACAATCGTCATAAAATCGTAAGCACCATTACGGGACGAAATTGTCTTGAGGACATAAAATATAACTATAAACTCGGTCTTGTCAATTAGGTAGCCATTGTTCATATACATCCACCAATAAATTATGCCATGTATTATTTGCGAGATGCAAACAGAAAATATGATCCAAATTGCTGATACTAACTTATGATGGGATTTTTCTCACAAATATAATAATGATATATTTTTTTAGTAGCAAACGATCTTTTATTAGATAAGTATAAAAAAAAAAAAAAAATTGTTATGTAAGTCTATAACTTTTTTGAAATTAGATTAATTGGCAATTCCAACCAATACCAAAAGATAAACAGAACCGCCGGTAAGAAGTGTGAATGGGCATCTAGCGAAACGCGAGGCTGGAAAACCATCATGCAACGGCCATCAGTTTTAATCATACCACGACTGCAGTGGATGGAGGGCTGGTTGCTGTTCAGGAAGGGAGAGCCGACTGGCGGGTTGCTTTCAGAGGTTCGTACGCGTGCCGACGCTGCACGACTTATTTGTCTTGTTGGAGCCTTTATTATTATTATTATTATTATTTTTATTTTTTTACTTTTCTTTTAGTGGGTGCCATTGTGCCAGGGGCGGAGGTGATTGTTTGTTGCGCCCGCTCCAGTGGATTGACAGAAATCGATGATGATGCGGTGCTTGTCCTAAGCGAAACGTTTGGGACAGTTGTACCCTTTAAATGAATAAATTATTGCGTGCATTGCCGATACGCTGGATGAGTGAAACCGCGCGGCGATTGGTGGTGTGCAACAGCGATAACCTCTCCGTTACATGGCTTCCATCTGTGTCCTCCTCTCTCTTTTTTATTTTATTTTATTTTTTATTAATCTCAATCTCTGCTACCATGACGCATGTCTAGGCTGCACGCAGCCGCCACATCCGCCCCAGAACGCTGGATCTACTGTTGATGATAAAATACATCCGCACAAGTCTCGATGGATGCCATATACAAAATGCTGTGCCGATGAAGTGCCAGACGCCTTCATGCACATGTAGCTTCCTGCACGCGTGCTTGTAGATCGAATGAATTGAAGGAGCAACCGGCCTTACGGCCACCATGAACTAGGTGTTGCTATTTGCACGCCAGCGAGTGCGTCCGGATTACTTATCAAGTATGGTTTATCATGAAAAGCCAGAATTCGTACAAATATATATTTAATAATATATTGATTATATATTTAAATATTTAAATATTTATATAAGAGTAAAAAATTTAAATAGTTAAGTCTATCTGGTTGCAGTCTGAATTAATCTCACATAAAGAACTGTTTTATTTGACAATTTATGTAAACCCAAAAACGAAGGATGTGATACTATGTCACATGTCATATCACCGGTCATTGTGATCACGACTTGATGCATAATTCGACAAGGATTTCCAAGCCTTCTTGTTGGGGCATTCCCTTCGCTGCAAGGGGCTTCAATTTTTTTTTTTTCGAGATATATTTACTTGCCAAAAGAGCAGACTTGGTCATTGACGAGGGATGCAGTTAGTTGCAGGATTTTTATAATAACCAATTAGATGGAATTCGAATTTTAATTTAGATATATTTTAATAAGAATGTTCAGAAATAAAATAAATAATAAAAAAATAATTTAAAAATAAAATTAAAAAAAGAAAAAAAATTAATAGAATAATTCTGGAATAGTTCAGAAATAAAATAAAAAATAAAAAAATAGTTCAAAAATAAAATCAAAAAAAAATTAATAAAATAATTCTGGAGTCCTTGTTGACCGGTGGTAGTGAAAAAGTTAGGAACCGTCTGGGGATGGCCACGTCCGGGGTCTAACTCCTCCCACCATTTTTATTCCAGTAAAAAAAAAAAAAAAAAAGAGCAAAGTTAGGAACCATCTGGGGGTGGCCACGCCCGGGGTCTAACTCCTCCCACCCTTTTTGTTCCAGTAAAAAAAAAAAAAAAGCAAACTTGGGATGCGTGTTCCAGCAATAAAAAAAAAAAAAAAAAAAAGCAAACTTGGGATGCAATCCCTACACGCTAGAAGACAAGCACTACAATGTAAACTTGCAGCTAGTACTTCAACTAAACTCCTTATGGACCAAAGTAGCGAGGATCAGCTATCAATTTCAAAATTCCTAACATAATTCTAAATAACTAAGACTACAAATGAACAAGGTAAATCATAACTCAACTTGATCCAATCTAATCTATTTTGATCCGTTCCAACCCACATTAAAAGTATGTGAGATCGGATCGAATTCTAAAATTGAATCCATTATTTTTCGGATCAGATCTATATTTATTAAATTCAAACCCGATCTCATCAGGTTTAATTTTATGGATTGATTTGAAACTTTTGTTTTAATGACCCGATCTAACCCGAACTAAATACTGGACCCGAATAAATCCTCTATTTGGATAATTCGCGGCTTTCATCATCAGCAAGAGATATAGAAATTTGACTTTTTAAGGCTTTTTTTTCTTTCAAAATTTAGAAAAGGTCCAATAACTAGCCAAATATTTATTACATTAATATCTAACCAATATATGTACCATAGGCATGTTGTACCTGGAGTAGGGCTTGCTTCATGTAAGATTTGCCATAAAACCATGCTGCCACCAGGATCGTCATGGCATGTAGCTGCTGTCGGCACCGGAGTGCGCTTTCTTCACTGTCTGGCAGTCCTGTGGTTCCGAACTTGCAAAACAGGGGTTAGTGACCCAGGCCGGGAATTCCAGTTGGGGCACTCCGACGGTCAAGTCAGTGACGATCCAGGAGAACAGATCCTCCTGGTCGAGCCCCTTTTGATGGACTCCACACTAGGATGAGTAAGTAGTGTGAAAGTGAGGTGCAAGTGCGTCAGGAGAATGGTGGTTGAGCTAGAAGGATTCTCTATGTGGCCTTTCCTTATTCCCTTGCTTGGGTTTTTTGATGGTGCCTTGCCCTCTGGTTGAGCTTGCACTTGTGTTTGTGTTTGCATACCTCCCACCCTCTGGAGGTGTCGAACGTTCTTTGTAACCAAGGTGGTCGTTGGGCGCCTGCCTTAGGACCTTTGCTAGGCTGTCAGGCGCATGCGGCGGTGTCCCGTGCCATGGACGGGACGTCTTTCCTGATTCGTGCTAAGGGAAGCTATCATGTGTTCTATCATTTCTCCTTATCGTCCCGTTCCGGGAAGCCTGGCAGTGCCTCGATCGAGGGGCCGCCATCCCCGGGATTTGAATCTCTTGGTTGACTTCCTCTTCTGGGTGGTTCAGATGGTTGGTGAAGAGGTGGTGCCTCGATCGGAGTGCTCCTCCCCTTTCTAGTGCAAGTGGGAGCCGCAGGCAGTTATTCCGGCCTGGTGGGTGTCCTGCTGTAATCTTCGGGTGGCTTGCTGGTGTCCTAGGGTGATGGTGCTGTCTCTCTGCTCACCGGTGTCTTTGCTCGAGCTGGAGGCCGAGCAGAGGAGGCAGGGCTCAATCTGGCGGAGGGCGGAGCGCGGCCCCGGCCCAGAGGGCTCGACCTCGGAGAGACTCCACGTGGTGAAGGAGGGCTGAGCTCGACTCCGAACCACAGGGCTCGATCTCGAGGGGCTCGATTTGGCGGAGGGCAGAGCGCAACCCCGGCCCAGAGGACTCGACCTCGGAGAGACTCCACGTGGCGGAGGAGGGCTGAGCTCGACTCCAGACCGCAGGGCTCGATCTCGAGGGGCTCGATTTGGCAGAGGGCAGAGCGCGGCCCCGGCCCAGAGGGCTCGACCTCGGAGAGACTCCACGTGCCGGAGGAGGGCTAAGCTCGACTCCGGACCACAGGGCTCAATCTCGAGGGACTCGATCTGGGGGATGCCGCTCGGCTCCGGCCTAAGCATCCCGGGCTCGTGGGCCCGACCTGGCGGAGGATGGACTCGGCTTCGACGGGCAGCCCCATTTTCTTGAGGGAGCTTAGCCTGGTAAAGGAGCCCGAGTAGAGTATTCGATGTGGCATCTTTTTCTGACGCGACATCTGACAGTTATTCCATGTCAGCGATTGTGCCACATCATTTGCCCCCCACTCCCGAGGCTCGTTAGTGCATGGCGCTCAGGTCGAAGGGAGTAATTGCGTTGCTGACATGGAAATGTGAAGATCTAGTGCAATTATGACCATGATCGCCGGCGCTTCGCGAGACAGTTTCCCAGGCCATTGCAGGGGCGCCATGTGGCCACATCCGAGGAGTAGTTAATCCTAAGTGACCAAGATGCCTTTCTCACCGATGGCTGGCACAAGATGTGAATCCTTTGGCAAAGAGGTTGTAACGGTACGGATGCGTCGGGTCGCTTCGAAATGAAAAGAAGTTTTTGCCCAAAACATCTATTCTTTTGAATTCTTCGTGCCCACTGCAGTACTCAGGCTTCCCCTTCTTCCTGATTGCCTCAATCCCCCTAAGGAACCAGGTTAGTCTTTCTTCTCTTCTTCTTCTTCTTCCCATCACAGTAGGGTTCCTTTTCTGAGTCTAGGGCTTTCCTCCAGCCGAGTCCATCCCTTCTGCTCCTTGGGTTCCTTGCATCTTCTTCTTTTGAAGATGTCTCATTTTGGTCCAGGCTTCCGTCCTTCCACCAATCCGAATGAAGCTGGTCCTTCTAAGCCGAGGACACCATCTTCTTCCTCTAATGAGGAGGGGGATGGGGCGCGCTTCGAGTTCAGTAGGAGGCATCCCCCTAGCCCCATATCTATTAGAGAGCCAGGGGCTGGTCCTTCCTATCCTTCTCGTCTTCCTCCCCCATACAAACCCGTCTCCGAGTCAGTCCGGTCAACAGGTCCTAGTGGGATCGCTTCGACGATTTTTTCTATGAAACCGGGGACCATCCGGGATGTCTACGACATCCTGCACTCTGTTCGGCTTCTGATCCCCCGACCAGGGGACAGGGTCACTTCGAGTAGCCCAGGGCGGATCACCTTTTATGAGGAGACCTTTTCAGGAGGGCTCTGGTTCCCCTTTCATCTCTTCTTCATGTCTGTGCTAAGCAACTACCGTCTGGTTCCCGCTCAGCTAGTCCTGAATGCCATCAGGACCATCTTCTTTTTCATCGTACTCTACCACTCCCATGGGTTCATTGCCCGATTTTCCTTGTTCAGGGCATTCTTCATCCTGAAGCGCCACCCCACCGAGGATGGGTGGTGGTCCTTGTCTTCTCGCCCGAAGGGCATTAAATTTGAGCTCCCCTCGTCCATCAAGGGATGGAAGAGCAAATTCTTCTTTGCCACAGTCGAGGGGGTTGACTGGGTCTAGAGTGATTCGAACCAGTCCCCCAATCGAATCTCTACGGTCGATGCGACTAACCAGGATAACTACAAGAAGCTCCGTATCGCTCAGATTCCTTTCCTTGAGGTCCTGTTGTTAGAGTAGAACCTTTTTGATGCTAGGTCGACCCAACGAGAGGGTTGGGTGAGTCCGGCTCAGGTCTTTCTTTCCTTTGTGCATTTATACTGACCTTTCTGAGCTCTAACCATTGTGTGATCTGTGTGCAGGAATGATCTTCACGGAGAGTGACTTGCTGGCGATCACCAGAAAGAGGCTGCCAGCCGGGCTAGCCGATGAGCCTCCGCCGAGATAGGTCCGGGGGGAGAGCGCGTCGGCGGCCGCTCCCGCCATGCCGGTCGCCCCGAGTAGGAGGGAGGCCGAAGCTGCCCCTGCACTAGTGGAGAGGACGACGTCCGTGGTGCCAGGGCCAAGTCAGCGGGCAGTCTGGGAAGTCCTTGAGTGGCCCAAGCAACAGGGAACGGCCCCCACCCCGGAGCCTGAAGTGGTCGTTCGGACCAGGGCCACAGCTACTGCCGCCGCCGCTGTGTCCCCCAGCTCCACGAACCCAGCTATAATTGAGGTCGAGGAGGAGGAAGTTCTAGCTGGGGCGGGGCTTGTAACCGAGGCGTCACCCGAGAAGGTGCCGGATCCACGGCCCACTCCTGGGGGCTCCGCTGCTAGTGGAGCGAACAACCCTACTCCCGGGGAGAGCAGGAGGGAGGAGGCACGGCGCCGGCTTCTGTTCAAGCTGGGACCGGAGAGCACTCTGCTCCGGAACCATGTATTGGTCGAGCGTATGATGGATTTCTCGATCCAGCCATGCGATCGACAGGGGATGGCTGGTCAGCGGCTAGGAGATGTGATCAGCAGCATCTTTCCCCAGCTCTTCTCGATGAGCGATCCCACCCCCTTTACTTTTTTTTTTTTTGACTAATCTTTTGCATGATGCAGATCGGTGCCGAGGTCCTCTTCATAAAGGACTGCTTCCGGAACTAGTAGAAGGATGACCAGCAGTGGGAAGCTGAGGTCGAGTCGCTGAAGGCCGATCTGAAGGAGAGGACCGACACAAACGGGGTGCTCGGTCAGAAGGCCAAGGACCTCGATAAGAAGCTCGCCGATTCAGAGGGACGAGCAAAGGAGCTCCAGGAGGGTCTTGATGCAGAACAAATAAAGGGATGCGATGCGGAAGTAAATTAAGATTAACTAATTTTTTTTTGTTGTTTTTATATGTTTGTAGAAGTTGGCTTCAAATCAAAGAAAAGTTAACCTAACATTGAAAGATACTAATATGATAATTGAAAGCACAATTTTAAGGAAACTAAATTATCAGAGTAGTTTAGAAGCAACGGATCGCTGGGGGTTGAGAAACTCCCAGACCTAGGGTTTCGCTTCGAACTTTCAACAGAACAGAAATAAAGAGAAGAGATGGTTTATCTAACCAGACAATGATCTTCACAGATTTTGGTGGAAGAACTCTCCCGAGCAGATTGTTGGATCCTCGGATTCAGATATCTTCGTAATGGATCCTCCAATACTGGTCCTTTGGCGGGTTGGCTTCTCCTGAACTCAAGATCTGGAAGAGAAGAAAAATAATTGATGGAATCAGAGAGTCAAGGAAAAGATTTACCAGGTTGATGAACTTGAAGATTGAAATTGCTGAAAACTGGATTCTCCTAGATGTTGATGTGATTTTCCTTGAAACTTGCTCTGGATCTGAAGTAGCCGGACTGGATCTGGATGAAGGTGGACGGCCTGGACTTGTAGAGAGAGAGAGGCCGTGGGAGATGGATGGAGCTAGGGTTTGATGGATTGAAAATAATGAAGGGCGGCTAGGGTTTTGGAATTTCAAGTGGCTAACCTAGGGTTTTGGATAAAGATGGAGATCTCTCACCTCCTCAAGGCTCCAATGGAACCCGGATTACCCCCTCACGGAGCTCAACACTTAGAATAGTGCGGAAGAAGAGAAACCTAGGTCACTCAACACAAGAGAATAGCAAAAATAATTTTTCTTCATTGATTTCTTAAAGTTACAAAGATGGGTCTATTATATAGACCTAAAATTTTCTCCAAGCTTGTACAAATTTCCATGTGGGACTAAACTCCTCCAACCTCTAGATTAGGTAGAAAATCTCCTCTCTTGGCCGACCAAGAGTTCAAAAAAATTTGGGACGGCCATAAAGGAATTTTTTTTGGAATTTTTTATGGCGCCTCCTTTGGAGTTGGATTTGGATTTGGAGTCCTCTTCTTCTTATGGCATTTCTTCTTTTCTTCCACTCCAAGTTAAGCTCTTTGATTTTGATTTGAACTTCAATTGGATGTCCTTCTTTGATTTTTTCTCCAAGAGAAGTCTTTTCCTTCTTTGCTTAGACAAAATTGGCAGGTATGGGCGCCTCCTTTAAATTAGCTTCCAATTTGATTTTTTTCTTCTTTGGATGTGGGGACCATGACACTGGGATGCCTCTGTGGCGCCTCCTGGACTCTGGCATGTGCTCGGAGTGTGGCTGGGCGTGTGGCTTGGAGTGTGGCCTCCACTTGCTTGAACCTTGATTTGATTGGAAGACAAATGTGGCACCATTTTGGACCAAATTGAAACCACATCGGGACTTGCATCGAGTCAACATGACTCAACAAAATTTAAATGGTGACTCAAGAAATAAATAAACTGGTTGACCAGGTCAACCTTTATTACAAACCCTAATTTCTCGGGCAATGTCAATCAGAGATCCAAATGGAGCTCTGAAGTCTTCTTCTAAGTCTGGTGCCCGCACCAATTCTCCCAGGGTGGGAGGAACTCGACCCTATCGAGTAAGGCTCAAGTTGGCTCTGGTATCTCTCCAAGAGGTCTGGGTCCAATTCTTGTAATTCTTCTCGGGAGATCCAAGAGTCATCAGAATCTGGCCTTCCTTGCCAGCGGACCAGGTACCTTTGGTATCCTCGATTACGAGTAGAGATAACCTGATCATCTAGGATCTTTTCAATCTGCTCTTTCCTCACAGGCCAGTTTGTTGGTGGACACACAGGGTCGGGATCACTCTCAATGATAGGGTTAGGCTCAAAAGGCTCACTAGGAATCACAGCTGGCTCCCTGTACTCTACTAAGTCTGTAATGTTGAAAGTAGAGCTAATGCCTAGTTCTGGAGGCAACTCGAGCACATAGGCATTGGATCCTACTCTCTTTACCACTCTAAATGGTCCAGCTCCCCTAGCATGTAACTTTCTAACGGTTCCAGGAGGAAACCGTTCAGGCCTTAACCTAATCATCACATAGTCTCCCTCAACAAAAGATTTGACTCGCCTTTGAGTATCAGCCAACTTCTTATATGTTTCATTACTTAAATTTATTTTGG
Organism: Areca catechu; assembly: GCA_021397845.1. NCBI lineage: Eukaryota > Viridiplantae > Streptophyta > Magnoliopsida > Arecales > Arecaceae > Areca > Areca catechu. Next base: position 667,077 of record CM038049.1, on the reverse strand, counting down.
CATGAATTTCTTTATGCAAGTCTTTTACATGCTGTGCAAAATTCTCAGCAGATTCGGAGACTCGAGTGTGGACAGGTAAAGGGACTAGGTCAAGAGGTGTGTGAGGTTTGTACCCATGTACAATTTCAAATGGACTCTTACCCGTAGACCTATTGACCGAGTCATTGTACGCAAACTCTGCCCTTGGTAGGTATAAATCCCAATTTCTGGTGTTTTCACCAACAAGACATCTCAGCAGATTTCCTAGGCTACGGTTCACTACTTCAGTTTGGCCATCAGTTTGGGGATGATAGGCAGTTGAAAACTTAAGTTTTGTCCCTAACTTATGCCAAAGGGTCTTCCAAAAGTAACTGGTGAACCGGACATCCCTATCTGAAACGATTGTCTTAGGTAGGCCATGGAGTCTAACTATCTCATTGAAGAAAAGTGTGGCTACCTTAGACGCATCAAAGGTTTGGGAACAAGGTAAGAAGTGGGCCATTTTAGAGAATCGGTCGACTACGACACAGATAGAATCATGTCTCCTCTGGGTCTTAGGTAAACCTAACACAAAATCCATACTCACATCTTGCCAAGGACGATCTGGGACAGGGAGTGGGGTATAAAGGCCAGTGTTTTGTTTTCGCTGTTTGGCAACAGCGCAGGTTCGACATCTAGCTACAATATTAGCTACATCCCTTTTCAAGCTAGGCCAGAAAAAGTGGTCTTCAATAGCTAGAATGGTCTTGTCTTTTCCAAAATGGCCGGCTAAACCTCCAGCATGGATTTCCCAAATCAAAAATTCCCTAAGAGAAGTTCTAGGGATGCAAAGCCTATTTTTGAAGAACAAAAAACCATCTACAAGGGTATAGTCCTGGTGATTACTAGATGGTCCTTGAACTAGATCCTGATACACAGTTGTGAAATCCGGACAAGACTCATATTCCTCTTTGATTTGCTCAAACCCTATGACCTCAGTTCTAACAGAAGTTAATAACAGAGATCGACGACTAAGGGCATCAGCTACCTTATTCTCAACTCCAGCCTTATGTTTCAGGACAAAAGTATAGGACTGGATATATTCTACCCACTTAGCATGCCTAGGGTTAAGCTTCTTTTGGGAGTTCAGAAATCTAAGAGCCTCATGGTCCGAAAATAGTACAAATTCCTGCGGTAGCAAATAATGTCTCCAGTAACGCAAAGCTTGCACCACCGCATAAAATTCCTTATCATAGGTAGAATACCTAAGCTTAGCATCATTAAGTTTTTCACTAAAGAATGCTATGGGATGATTCTCTTGGCTTAGGACTCCACCTATTCCTACACCTGAAGCATCACAGGCAACCTCAAATACTTTAGAAAAATCGGGTAATCTCAGAATGGGTGTCTGGATCATTTTATCCTTAAGATCTAGGAAGGCTTTATGGGCTGACTTAGTCCAATGAAATTCTCCCTTCCTAATACAATCAGTGATAGGAGCAGCTAAAGTACTAAACCCCTTGATGAATTGCCTATAGAAGGTAGCCAAGCCGTGGAAACTTCTAACTTCATGCACATTGGTTGGCTCTGGCCAGTCTACTATGGACCTAATTTTCTCAGGATCGGCCGCCACGCCGACAGGGGTTACTATAAAACCAAGAAAGATAACTCTACTAGTCATGAATTCACACTTCTTAAGATTACCGTAGAGTCTCTCATTCCTCAAAACTTGGTAGACTGCTCTAAGGTGGCCTAGGTGATCTGCTGGGGTCTTACTATAGATCAGGATGTCATCAAAATAGACCACCACAAATTTTCCTATGAAAGCTCTAAGTACCTGGGTCATAATTCTCATGAAGGTACTAGGAGCATTGGACAACCCAAAAGGCATAACAACCCATTCATAAAGACCATCCTTAGTTTTGAAAGCAGTTTTCCATTCATCCCCGGGTCTAATCCTAACCTGATGATAGCCGCTTTTGAGATCAATCTTAGAAAAAACCATTGCACCAGCCATCATATCAAGCATCTCATCTAGTCTAGGGATGGGAAACCTATATTTGATTGTAATTTTATTGATGGCACGACTGTCAACACACATCCTCCACGTGCCATCTTTCTTTGGGGTTAGTAAGGCTGGGACTGCACAAGGGCTAAGACTTTCTCTAATAAACCCCTTCCTCAATAATTCTCCAACCTGCTTTTGCAGTTCTTCATGCTCAGATGGATTCATCCTGTAATGGGGCAAGTTGGGCAAAGTCGCTCCTGGGATTAGATCTATGGCATGCTGGATATCCCTAAGAGGTGGAAGGTGGTCTGGCAAATCCTCGGGAAAGACATCCTCAAATTCTTTTAACACAGGTTTAACTTCTTGAGGAGGCTCTGAGGGTTCCGAAGTTCTAAGTTCCTTAGCAGTCAACATCCAGATGGGTGAACCACTATGAATTTCTTGTTCTAGATCCTCAGCACTGATTAGGTTCACTCCAGTTTTCATCTCCTTAACCTTACCGGCTCCTTTAGTTACCTTGTCCTTAGGGGGAACGGAATGGATCGTAATCTTCTTCCCATTGAAACTAAAGACACAGGTATTGGATTTTCCTAAGAGGGTGGCATCATGATCATACAACCAAGGTCTTCCGAGAATTATACTGCTCACCCCCATGGGTAAAACATCGCACCAAATCTTTTCGTGATAAGATTGCATTTGGATTTGGACTTGACATCTAGACTGGATGGGTATGGAGGTAGAATCTACCCAAGAAACCTTATAGGGGTTGGGATGGGGAACTGGGATTAAGCCTAACATCTTGACAGTGCTAGTAGAGATGGCATTTACACAGCTCCCACTATCTATGATGATCTTACATACCTTATCCCCTAATTTAAGAAAAGTCTGTAGGATGTTAGTCCTACGCCAATCCTCTTGAACTAGATTCTGGGATAGGATGCATCTTACAACTCCTAATTGATCAGATTCATTGGGTTCCTCCTCTCTTTCATACTCCTCAACCAAATTCATTCCGACCTCATAAACTTCTTCTTCAAATTCCTCACTGGGCTCGGAATTATCATTCTCTCCCTCTTCTATGTAAAGGGATCTCCGTGGGCACTGGCTAGCAACATGACCTACCTTATGACACTTGAAACAGGCTATGGCAGTACACTGACTGGAAATGTGACCTGGTTTCTGACACTTAAAACAGGTGATATTTGAACTAGGGGTTCTCTGGGTGTCAGGTGCCTTACCTTTGTCCATGGGCCTAGGGGTAGAAGTACCCTGAAAAGGTTTACTAGGGATAACTTGGCTAGGTCCATTCCTTGGGATTGGGGTACTAACCCTAGAAGGTATAGGTCCTCTCTGAAATTTTTCAGTGTTCAGTGCAATCTGGTAGGCTTGGTCTAGATCCGTAACCTCTCTCAGAAATAGTTCTCTCTTGATATCTTCCCTCAGTCCAGCCCTAAATCTAGACAAAGTGACTTCGTGGGCTTCACTCACATCACATCTCATTAGGTATTCATCAAAAGTAGCTATGTAGTCCGAGACAGATCGGTTTCCTTGTTTCAGGTTTTGCCATTGGTCTAACAGGTTTTGCTGGTATGAAATGGGTAGGTATTTATCTCTCAGTTTTTCTTTCATACCCTGCCAAGTGGTTATGGGCTCAACATTCCGTCTCCTAGTGGTTAGCTCAATGTTCCCCCAGTATAACCTAGCTTGACGCACTAACTTCATCTTGGCAAACTTGTATTTCCTCTCCTCAGACATAGCATACCACTCAAAGTATTGATCCATCTCACCCTCCCAATCAGAATACACCTTAGGGTTCAGACTACCATCAAAAGTGGGTGCATCTAATTTGATGTTCCTGATGAACCTATCATCTCTATCTTCAGGCTCTGAGTCAGGCCTCCTATGATTAGGTTCAGGATCTCTATATAAAGGCCTTCTAGGCTCCTGATGTGGGTGAGGTTGAGGCACATTAAAATCGGGGTCAGGAGTCCAATTCCGATGTCTAGGTTCTTCAAGTACTTGGACTCGGTCCCTAAGTTGGGTAAGATCCTCATGAATTTGTGCGCTAAACTGGGCCACAGTGTTTGTCATATCCTGATTCATTTTAGCCATACTTTCAGTAAGAGTTCTGATCATGGCCTCTAAATCAGGTTGGGTTTGACCAGGTTGATATGGCACTCCATTTCTGGTAGACATGATGATTCAAGCAAGCACACAAAATGAGACTAGACTAAATCGACTACTGGATCACTAGACCTAGAGTCCAAACTAGATGCCCAATCAGAGTGGCAAGCTAGCCTGTAGTAACTCAGGACTCAGCCAGGCAGGTGTAAGGGGAGTGTTAGGTCCCTGATTGCCAATCCTAGACACCAATCAGTGATTGGCCAGGTAGGCGGACCAGCACACAAGCCCTTCGGGAATGGATCCCTGAACCACCGTTCTAGACACTGAGTGCTAAGCACACACAGAATAACTCGGCAAACTGACTCAACACTAGCCTAGACCCGACCAATTGGTGTCCCTAGCCCACTAGGGCAAATTAGGTCTAACTGATTTTAAATTAGGTCTAGGTTCGAATGATTGGATGGTGGTTTTGGGCTAAGGAGAGGTAATCAACTCCTCCCCTTATCTTAGATGCTCAATTGCCCTTAAGTAAATTATGAGATGATCACTCCAAAAAGAATTGAATTGCAGAACACAAAAAACAGAGTTGCTGTATTTTAATGCTCAGAATTTTTACCGAAACCAATAAATCACAGAAAAATTATGGAAAATAGGTTCAATTATACTGGCTTCAACGAAGTAAGAATCATGTAATTCGGAGTTTTATGCAGGGAGAAATAATTCAGACAACAGGAAAATTACGGGCTGCAACTAGATTGTCTTCCCCGTTTATAATCCCTGCTACGAAGTTATAACCCAATGGATCCCCTACACGCCCTAGGAACACCCCGTGGAATGGGAGGAGGAGGCTTGCGCCTCGCTTAGTTCCTAGGACCGGACGTCCTAGGGAGTCTACTTCGAGCAGACAAAATAAAAAGAGAACAATCAAAGCAAGCAAGCAAGTCAGAAACCCTAGACTGGGCTCTGATACCAAAAATGATGCAGAACAAATAAAGGGATGCGATGCGGAAGTAAATTAAGATTAACTAATTTTTTTTTGTTATTTTTATATGTTTGTAGAAGTTGGCTTCAAATCAAAGAAAAGTTAACCTAACATTGAAAGATACTAATATGATAATTGAAAGCACAATTTTAAGGAAACTAAATTATCAGAGTAGTTCAGAAGCAACGGATCGCTGGGGGTTGAGAAACTCCCAGACCTAGGGTTTCGCTCCGAACTTTCAACAGAACAGAAATAAAGAGAAGAGATGGTTTATCTAACCAGACAATGATCTTCACAGATTTTGGTGGAAGAACTCTCCCGAGCAGATTGTTGGATCCTCAGATTCAGATATCTTCGTAATGGATCCTCCAATACTGGTCCTTTGGCGGGTTGGCTTCTCCTGAACTCAAGATCTGGAAGAGAAGAAAAATAATTGATGGAATCAGAGAGTCAAGGGAAAGATTTACCAGGTTGATGAACTTGAAGATTGAAATTGCTGAAAACTGGATTCTCCTGGATGTTGATGTGATTTTCCTTGGAACTTGCTCTGGATCTGAAGTAGCCGGACTGGATCTGGATGAAGGTGGACGGCCTGGACTTGTAGAGAGAGAGAGGCCGTGGGAGATGGATGGAGCTAGGGTTTGATGGATTGAAAATAATGAAGGGCAGCTAGGGTTTTGGAATTTCAAGTGGCTAACCTAGGGTTTTGGATAAAGATGGAGATCTCTCACCTCCTCAAGGCTCCAATGGAACCCGGATTACCCCCTCACGGAGCTCAACACTTAGAATAGTGCGAAAGAAGAGAAACCTAGGTCACTCAACACAAGAGAATGGCAAAAATAATTTTTCTTCATTGATTTCTTAAAGTTACAAAGAGGGGTCTATTATATAGACCTAAAATTTTCTCCAAGCTTGTACAAATTTCCATGTGGGACTAAACTCCTCCAACCTCTAGATTAGGTAGAAAATCTCCTCTCTTGGCCGACCAAGAGTTCAAAAAAATTTGGTACGGCCATAAAGGAATTTTTTTTGGGATTTTTTATGGCGCCTCCTTTGGAGTTGGATTTGGATTTGGAGTCCTCTTCTTCTTATGGCATTTCTTCTTTTCTTCCACTCCAAGTTAAGCTCTTTGATTTTGATTTGAACTTCAATTGGATGTCCTTCTTTGATTTTTTCTCCAAGAGAAGTCTTTTCCTTCTTTGCTTAGACAAAATTGGCAGGTATGGGCGCCTCCTTTAAATTAGCTTCCAATTTGATTTTTTTCTTCTTTGGATGTGGGGACCATGACACTGGGATGCCTCTGTGGCGCCTCCTGGACTCTGGCGTGTGCTCGGAGTGTGGCTGGGCGTGTGGCTTGGAGTGTGGCCTCCACTTGCTTGAACCTTGATTTGATTGGAAGACAAATGTGGCACCATTTTGGACCAAATTGAAACCACATCGGGACTTGCATCGAGTCAACATGACTCAACAAAATTTAAATGGTGACTCAAGAAATAAATAAACTGGTTGACCAGGTCAACCTTTATTACAAACCCTAATTTCTCGGGCAATGTCAATCAGAGATCCAAATGGAGCTCTGAAGTCTTCTTCTGAGTCTGGTGCCCGCACCAGGTCTCGACCATGAGCGGGGCCGGTCGAAGAAGAAGGTCGAGGAGCTCGCTAACACCGAAAGGAGGCTGGGGTTGTTCAATGCCGAGGCAGTCTGGTAGAGGGAGATTGCTCGATCCTTTCATGCCGAACTGGCGGTGGCGAAGGAAAAATTAGCCACGGCTAAGAGGGCGGCAAAGGAGTTGGCCAAATTGACAGAGGCGGCCAGGGGGGAAGCCGCCGAGGCAAGGAAGGATGCTAAAGAGGCTGTGGCCAGGTACAGAGCCTCAGAGGAGTTCATCGTTAAGATCCATCAAATGGTGTTGGACTCCTTCTTCAAAGGCTTCATGTACCTACACGGCCAAGTCGAGGGCTTCATTCCTGACGAGGGTTGCAGCCGCCTTAGTTACCCTCACACCTCGGACATCGAGTCGGGCCCGAAGGCGGACATCGAGGAAGCGGCTACTCCCAAAACTTCTCCGCCAACCGAAGCCGGAGCTGGGCCACCCGAGGCTGGAGCTGCCCAATCGGAGGTCCTCGAGAATGAGACCTCGCAGCCTCACGGCCCTTCTGGAGGTCCAACCAGAGCGGAGTAGTCTTCCATCTTGCTTTTTCCCTTTCTGTATTTGATCTGGGTCGCCTAGTATGTCGGGGGCCTAAATATGCTTGTAAACAACTCTTATTAATGAAGTGGAAACTTTCTTACTATATGTTCCCGAGCATTACTTGACTCTTCCCTCTTTTCTCTCTTCTTTCTCCTTTTTCTCTCTTTCCTTCTTTTTTTTCTTTTTTTTTTTGAAGTACGCAGCGAGATCAGAGAGAAGGGTTTCGCCTTGTCTGGGGCTTGGTCTTCAGTCTCCAATGTTGGTGAAGCGAGCTCAGGACTTTGGCAGTTTGGGAGCAATTGGGCTCCAAGATTTGCTGGCCGGAGAGCTGAGCCCCGGTCTAGGTTGCCCGAGAGCTGGGCTTAGGTCTTGGTGTCTTGGAGCTAGGCTCGAAGACTTCTTGGCTGGAGAGCTAGGCCTCGGTCCAAGAGCTGCCTGAGAGCTGGGCTCAAGTCTTGGTGTCTTAGAGCTAGGCTCGAAGACTTCTTGGCCGGAGAGCTGGGCCCCGGTCCAAGGGTTGCCTGAGAGCTGGGCTCAGGTCTTGTCTTGGAGCTAGGCTCGAAGACTTGCCATCCAGAGAGTTGGGCCCCGGGTCTTGTTCTCCTGAGAGCTAGGCTCATGTCTTGGTGTATTGGAATTGGGCTCGAAGACTTGTTGGTCGGAGAGCTGGGCTCCGGTTTTGGTATCTTGGACCTGGGCTTGAAGACTTGTTGATTGGAGAGCTGGACTCCGGAGTTGGTGTCTTGGAGCTGGGCTCGAAGACTTGTTGGCCGGAGAGCTGGGCTCCAGAATTTATGGTGTCTCAGAGCTGGGCTCGAAGACATATTAGCCGGAGAGCTGGGCCCCGGGTCTTGTTCTCCTGAGAGCTGGGCTCAAGAGTTGGTGTCTTGGATCTGGGCTCGAAGACTTGTTGGAGATTTTCCTGCAGGCAGACAGCAACTTGTGCAAAAGAAAATCTTTATCATTATTGGAAGAAAGCCTTACATTATTGATAGTATCTTCTCAGATTGCAGGCATTCCACATTCGAAGGAACTTGACACTGTCGAGATCCTCGAGGTAGTAGGCCCCATGTGAGAGGGCCTCAGCCACTCTGTAGGGGCCCTCCCAGTTCGACGAGAGCTTGCCGCACTCCCAAGGTTGAGATGCTTCGGTGCGGTATAGCACCAAGTCCCCTAGCCTGAAGACTTTTGGCCTCACACATGCATTGTAGTACCGGGCCACCCGTTGCCGATATGCCGCCATTCGGAGCCAGACTTTGTCCCTTGTTTCTTTGAGAAGATCTAAGTTGAGCAATAGGTGTGCCGAGTTTTGCACCTCGTCATATTACTGTACTCGTAGCATGGGCACGTCGAGCTCAATCGGGATGACTGCCTCAGCCTCGAAGACAAGGTTGAAGGGCGTCTCATCAATTGCCGTCCTGGGCGTTGTGTGGTAGGCCCACAGAATGCTCGGAAGTTCTTCCGTCCATCTGCCTTTGGCTTGATCCAACCTGGTTCTGATCCCTTGGATGATGGTTCGATTGGTCACCTCGGTCTCCCCATTTGTCTAGGGATGAGCTATTGAGGTGAAGCAGTGTTGAATGCCGTTCTCCGCACAGAAACCTTCAAACTCTCGATTATCGAATTGTCGCCCATTATCGGTGATGATGCAGTGAGGGAGTCCGAAATGGCAGATAATGGACTTCCAGAAGAATTGGCGGACATTGGCTTCAGTGATCCGAGCTAGCGATTCTGCTTCGACCTACTTGGTGAAGTAGTCAATCGCCACTAGGAGGAATCTTCGCTGTCCAGGTGCAGGGGGGAATGGTCCTAAGATGTCCATCCCCCACTGAGCAAAGGGCCAAGGGGATGAGAGCTGGGAGATCAGCGCTGCCGGCTGGTGCTGTATGTGGGCGTGGCGCTGGCATTTGTCTCACCTTTTAATGAAGTCGGCATCGTCCTCCCTCATGGTTTCCCAGAAGTACCCCTGGCGAAGGGCTTTGTAAGCCAGTGTTCTTCCTCCCACATGATTCCCACAGAGGCCTTTCGTGTATCTCCTGGAGTACGAAGGTTGCCACTGCGGGCCTGAGGCATCTCAGGAGCGGGTAGGAATGAGACCGGCGATAAAGCTGGCCTTCCATCAAAATGAACCAGGAGGCCTTCTTCTTGATGAGGTCTGCTTCCACACGGTTCTTTGGCAAGGTGCCATCAGTGGTGTACCTGACATACCTGTCCATCCAGCTCAGCTCGGGGGTGACCTGGTGCACCTCCTCTGAGTTTTCGTAACTTGGATTATCGAGGTACTCGATGTAGGCGCGCCCCAGTGATGAGTCCGGAAGGGTCGCGAGCCTCGACAGTGCATCCGCGCGCGCGTTCTCCCCTCAGGGAATATGAGAGATGCTAAATCCTCGGAAGCCTGCCATGCTGGAGCGGACCCGATCTAGGTACTTCATCATCTGGGGATCCCTGGCCTCATATTCTCCAGATACTTGCCGAGCAACTAGTTGGGAGTCGGTAAAGACTTTCAAGTTTTGCATGCCCAGCTCGCGGAAGACTTTCAGACCCACGAAGAGCGCCTCATACTCTGCTTGGTTGCTTGTTACAGCAAACTTGAAGCGGAGGGCACACTCTGCTGCCACCCCATCGCTATGGGCGAGGATGAGGCCTGCTCCGCTCCCACCATAATTGGATGCGCCGTCCACATGGAGGATCCAAGAATCCTCCTCTGGTCCGGGCTCTGTTTGGAGCTCCGTTATTATCTGCTCTGGCTCCCCCGCAAGCCCGGTGCATTCGACCACGAAGTCGGCTAGGACTTGGGCCTTCTGCGAAGACCTCGATCGATACGCTATGTCGAACTCACTGAGGAGCAGGGACCACTTTGCCAGTCTCCCAGAGGTCTCACGGTGGCTAAGTATGGCCCTCAGCGGCTAATCCGTCATGACCACGATAGGGTATGCTTGGAAATAGGGCCTGAGGTGCTTAGCAAACATTATTAGTGCAAAAATAAGTTTCTCGGAGCGAGTATACCTGATCTGCGTGTTGCAGAGGATTTTACTGGTATAGTACACCGGCTTCTGGGATCCGTCCTCGTCCGTGCGGATGAGAACCAAGCTGACAGCTCCAGGTGTGACCACCAGATAGAGTAGGAGCTCATCCCCTTCTTCCTATCTGGAGAGCAGCAGGGGAGAAGCCAGGAACTCCTTCAGCTCCTCAAAGGCTGTCCTGTACTCCTGAGTCCATGTGAAGTTGTGCATCTTGCGCATCGCCTTGAAGAAGGGAAGGCAGTGATCGGCCGACCTTGAGATAAGTTGGCTCAGGGCGGCAATACGCCCTGTCAAGCGCTGGACCTACTACTTGGACATCGGGTGCTCCATGTCGACGATCGCCTGGACCTGCTCCGGGTTCGCTTCAATGCCCCTCTGAGTGACCATGAAGCCGAGGAACTTTCCTGCTGCCACTCCGAAGGTGCATTTTGCCGGGTTCAGCTTTATCTGATGCTCTCGAAGGTTGTGGAAGGCTTCGACGATGTCGGCAACATGGTCCGAACTCGGCTTACTCATGACAAGCATGTCATCCACGTATACCTGCATATTACGGTCGATCTGGTCTTTGAAGACCTTATTGACTAGGTGCTGGTACATGGCGCCAGCGTTCTTCAGACCAAAGGGCATCATCCTGTAGCAGTAAGTCCCTTGGTCAGTGACGAAGGCGGTGTGCTCCTCGTCCTCAGGATGCATCCGGATCTGATTGTATCCGAAGAATGCATGCATAAACGAAAGCAGCCTATGCCCCGAGGTGGCGTCCACCAACTGATTGATCTTCGGTAGGGGGAAGCTATCCTTTGGGCATGCCTTGTCGAGGTCGGTGTAGTCTACACAGATCCTCCATTTGCCATTGTTCTTCTTCACCATCACCACATTCGCCAGCCAACTCGGGTATTGCACCTCCCGAACGAAACTGGTGGGGAGGAGTTTGTCCACTTCCTCGTTGATAGCCGCCTGTCTCTCCGAGACGAAGCTCCTCTTCTTCTGATGAATCGGCCTGTGCTTCGGGTCAATACTCAACTTATGGGTGATGATGTCGGGGGAAATACCTGGTATGTCCATCGCTGTCCAGGCAAACATATCTGCATTTATCTGCAGGAACTCCAACAGCTGAGCCCTCTCCTCCTCGGGTAGCTGGGCTCCAATCTGCACCGTCTTCGCAGGGTTATCCCCGAGTGGGTAAGAGAGTAAGCGCTCGACCGGGCCTCCCCTGGGATCTTGAGCTTTTTGGTCGAGGTCATCCACCTTGGGGTCGCCCTCAGGGGTCTTGGCCCCAGGAAGGGTTTGGAAAAAGTACTGCGCCGGCTGGGGTGCTCCCCTCATTTCCTCGACACCGTAAGGAGTTGGGAACTGTACAAGTAGCCTCATGGTGGAGACGACGGTGTCGAGCAGGTTGAGTCCGGCTCAACCCAGAATCACATTATAGGCTGAAGGAAGCCTGACAACCGTGAAGGTCATCATGATGATGCTCTGCCAAGGTGGGATCCCGGCAGTGACTGGGAGAGTAACTTCTCCCTCCACCCTTACAAAATCACCTATAAAATCCACAAGGGGTGTGTGCATAGGTTTAAGTTGAACATGAGAAATATTCATCCTAGAGAAAGCATCGTAGAAAAGCACATCATGGAGCTTCCACTATCAACCATGATGCGTTTTACAAGATGCTTCGCGATCATCATCTCGACGACTATGGCATCATTATTTATATTTTTCTCCCCGTCTTTCCCTTCTCTCGTAAAGGAGAGTACATTTTCAGAATGCCCTGCCCCCCGAGCTCTCTTGGGTGCACATCCGGCTCCCCAGCATATCATCCCTACCGGCTTCTCGGTAGGGTGGTTGTCAACTGCTGGAACTGGCGGGAGAGCAATGAGTGCCTGGGGTTCTGCTCGAGGTCTGCCCCCCACAAACCTTCCGAGGTAGCCCTTCTTGATGAGCTCTTCGATTTCTCACTTGAGGTTGTGGCATTCCTCGATGTCGTGGCCATGGTCGCGATGAAAGCGACAGTACTTTGTTTTGTCATGGCCAGAGGACGGCTTCATCGAAGGCGGGCATCTCAGATATTTCTCGTCATCAATTTCCATGAGGATCTTTGTCCTCGAGACGAGGAGAGAGGTGTAGCTCTCTTCAAAAATGAAAGCGCCTTTCGACCTTGGTCCTTGCTGGGAGCTTAGAGCTGAAGGCCCCGGCCTCCGCGTCCCGAACGCTTCGACGGGGGTTGGCTTCTTTAGTGGCCTCCCATCGAGCTCCCGCCTCGTACGATCCGCCTCCTCGGCGTGGATGTACTTCTGAGCTTGGAGGAGGAGCTCGGAGTAGGTCTTCGGGGGCTTCTTGTCGAGCGAGTAGGTCAGGCGGGAGGTCCTGAGTCCTCGCTTCAGAGCTAGTATTGCAACCGGCTTCTCAAGATTATAGATCTCCAACGCGGTAGCCTTGAGACGGGCCACGTAGTCCCATAGTGGCTCGCGGTCCTGCTACCTGATGGAGAAGAGGCTGTCTGCCTCTTGTGGCATCTTTCGACAGACATCGAAGTGGGCCACAAACTCCTACCCCAGCTAGGCGAAGGAATTGATGCTCTCCGACTCTAGGCAGGTGAACCACACCCAGGCTGCCTTCTGGAGAGTAGCAGGAAAGGCAACGCAAAGGAGTGCATCGGTGGACCCCTGACCTTCATGAGGGCCTGGTAGCTTTTCAGGTGGTCCAGGGGATCGGTGGTCCCGTCGTAAGGATCCACCTGTGGCATACGGAACCGACCTGGGATTGGCTCTTCTTGGATTTCCTGGGAGAAAGGAGGGCGGGCATCATAGCCTGTTGGCTCGCTGGTAGAGCCCGGTAGATTGGCAAACCGACAGGATAATTTCACCAGCTTGCGGTCATGCTCCTCCAGGTGCTTTTCCGCCATGCGCCTGATGGCTTCGTCAGTAGACCCGTCCGCCGAAGGAGATGAAGAAGGCGACATAGGTGCATGGCACCCGTGGCGGGGGGTCATACTTTTCCTACCTTGATGGGGTTTGGACACCACTCGCTCAAGGTTCGGTGAGCGGCTCTCCCTGTCGGCATACCCAGCTCGTTGTCTTTTCGTCGGAGTTTGGTGGCTACCCCGGTTATCAGTGATGGCCCGCGGCTGTGAAGGCCTTCTTTGGAAGGAATGCAGGCTGTCGCGGGGTGCTGTGGCATGGGCCACGGGAGTCCCTGGCTGCTGATGAGTGGCCAAGGACCGGCGTTGATGCTGAAGCTGGCACACTGCTGTGGCAAGGATCTACATCTGTTGGGTGAGTGCAGCCAGCTGGGATTCTGGTGGAGGTGGTTGAGCTGGAGCAGACAGCTCCACCTCTGAGTTGTGTGGGTTTTCCCGGGGAGGGGAGTCCCCCATACGACTGGTGGAGACCTCTCTCGTCCTTATCGTCACCATCCTTCCGTCAGACTGCTTGTAAAAGGGGGTTAAAGGATGATCAAAGATTGCCTCTCATCCTCCCCCTACCTGATGCGCCAATCTGTTGCCACCATGATCATCATGGCCTGTAGTTGTTGTCGATGCCAGAGTGCGCTTCCTCCACTGCCCGGCGGTCCTGTGGTTCCGAACCTGCAAAACAGGGATTAGTGCCCAGGCCGGGGATTCCGATGGGGGCACTCCGACGGTCAAGTCAGTGACGATCCAGGGGAACAGATCCTCCTGGTCGAGCCCCTCTTGATGGACTCCACACTAGGAGGAGTAAGTGGTGTGAGAGTGGGGTGCAAGTGTGTAAGGAGAACGGTGGGCGAGCTAGAGGGATTCTCTGTGTGGCCTTTCCTCCTTCCCTTGCTTGGATTTTTTGATGGTGCCTTGCCTTCTGGTTGAGCTTGCACTTGTGTTTGTGTTTGCATACCTCCCCCCTCCGGGGGTGTCGACCGTTCTTTGTAGCCAAGGTGGTCGTTGGGCGCCTGCCTTGGGATCTTCGCTGGGTTGTCAGGTGCGTGCAGCGGTGTCTCGTGCTGTGGACGGGATGTCTTTCTTGATTCATGCTAAGGAAAGTTGTCATGTGTTCTGGCATTCCTTCTTGTCGCCCCGTTCCGGGAAGCCTAGCAGTGCCTCGTTCGGGGGGTCGCCGCCTCCGGGATTCGAATCTCCTGGTTGACTTTCTCTTTTGGATGGTTCAGGTGATTGGTGAAGAGCGTGGCGCCTCGATCGGAGGGCTCCTCCCCTTTCTGGTGCAAGTGGGAGCTGCAGGCAGTTATTGCGGCCTGGTGGGCATCCTGCTGCAATCTTCGGGCGGCTCGCCGGTGTCCTAGGATGATGGTGCTGTCTCTCTGCTCGCCGATATCTTTGCTCGAGCTGGAGGCCAAGCAGAGGAGGCAGGGCTCGATCTGGCGGAGGGCGGAGCGCGGCCCCGGTCCAAAGGGCTCGACCTCGGAGAGACTCCACGTGGCGAAGGAGGGCTGAGCTCGACTCCGAACCACAGGGCTCAATCTCGAGGGGCTCGATCTGGCAGAGGGCAGAGCGCGGCCCCGACTGATGGGGACATCAGCCTGCATGAATCTCGGAGCAGCATGAATTTTGGAGCAGCAAATAAATTTGAAGAATAAATTTAGGATTTATCTTATATTTGAAATTTAAATTAGGATTTTGTTGGTTAGGATTGAGATATGGATAGGCTTATCTTATCCTATCTTATATTTGAATTTGATTCGTTCTTATCTTTTTATCTTGTATTCAAATTCAAATGAGGGTTGGAAAATCTATAAATATCACCCTCAGCCTTTTGTAATAGGAGGATGGATGAATAAAATTTTTATTGTTCTGTGTGAAGGATCTGTGTGATCATAGGGTATCTATGTGATCCCTTCTTCATCTTCCCAGGGTTTCTCTGTGATCCCTGATTTTGGGCATCTGTGTGAGCCCAGGGCATCTATGTGAGCCCCTTTGCTATGTGCTTGTTCTTCTAGGGCATCTGTGTGAGCCCCTTTGCTATGTGCTTGTTCTTCTTGGGGAATCTATGTGAACCCCAGTATTTTTTCTTTACCCTGCACCCTCTTCTTTCCTCCTTTGCAAATCCTAATCTCTGGTGACTTTCATGCTCGCCAGCGATCCAGTCCAATCTCTGTCCTGCATCAAATGGTATCAGAGCTAAAGGATTAGGATTTTTCTGCTTCATCACCAGCCCACTATTCTCTTTCTTCCCTGTTTCAAATCTCGTCCACGGATCCTTTCCCAACATCGACGTCGGATCATTCTCCCCCCAGCCGTCCTCAACCCCAGCTCCCAGCCACTCCGTGAAAGACTCTGGTCCGCCGACCTCATCGGAGGGATCACCTCCGAGCTCACCGGCGGTTGTCTTCTTCTCTCCATCAATGACATCTCCCCTGCCTACAGTCGGCGAGCCCCAACACCTGATTCATCGTCGCCCTCAAGCTTCAGATCGAATGCTCCACCGGATCGCCTCAGTGCTCTCCGTTGGCTAGCCGCGTTCCTCCGCCATGGCCGCCACCATCATCAACCTCGCTCAGCATCGGAGTCCTTTTTGATTGGTTTCAGTTCCATTAACCTCGCTCAGCCTGATTCGACGGAGTTGAGTTCATCCCACCGCAGGAGAATGATGGGGACATCAGCCTGCATGAATCTCGGAGCAGCATGAATTTCGGAGCAGCAAATAAATTTGAAGAATAAATTTAGGATTTATCTTATATTTGAAATTTAAATTAGGATTTTGTTGGTTAGGATTGAGATATGGATAGGCTTATCTTATCCTATCTTATATTTGAATTTGATTCGTTCTTATCTTTTTATCTTGTATTCAAATTCAAATGAGGGTTGGAAAATCTATAAATATCACCCTCAGCCTTTTGTAATAGGAGGATGGATGAATAAAATTTTTATTGTTCTGTGTGAAGGATCTGTGTGATCATAGGGTATCTATGTGATCCCTTCTTCATCTTCCCAGGGTTTCTCTGTGATCCCTGATTTTGGGCATCTGTGTGAGCCCAGGGCATCTATGTGAGCCCCTTTGCTATGTGCTTGTTCTTCTAGGGCATCTGTGTGAGCCCCTTTGCTATGTGCTTGTTTTTCTTGGGGAATCTATGTGAACCCCAGTATTTTTTCTTTACCCTGCACCCTCTTCTTTCCTCCTTTGCAAATCCTAATCTCTGGTGACTTTCATGCTCGCCAGCGATCCAGTCCAATCTCTGTCATGCATCACCGACCTAAAGGGCTCGACCTCGGAGAGACTCCACGTGGCGGAGGAGGGCTGAGCTCGACTCCGGACCACAGGGCTCGATCTGGTGGAGGGCAGAGCACGGCCCCAGCCCAGAGGGCTCGACCTCGGAGAGACTTCACGTGGCGAAGGAGGGCTGAGTTCGATTTCGGACCACAGGGCTCGATCTGGGGGATGCCGCTTGGCTCCGGCCTAAGCATCCCGAGCTCGCGGGCCCGACCTAGCGGAGGATGGAGCTCGGCTTCGACGGGCAGCCCCGTTTTCCTGAGAGAGCTCAGCCTGGCAAAGGAGCCCGAGTCGAGTATCCGACGTGGCGACTTTTTCTGATGCGGCATCTAACAGTTATTCCACGTCAGCAATTGTACTACATCAAACCATATTATATTGTTTCAAGCTTAGGCGCAACAAATTAAAGTTGGATTGAAAAAAAATGAGAGAAGGCATTTAACAAGAAATCTTCTTCCAATTAAATAAAAAAGATTAGAGAAAAAAAAAATAAAGTTCAGTAAAAAGAAGCAGATATAATTATAGATCATTAATTTTTATATGAAATAGGCGTGGTAATATTTTGAGATTATACATTCAAGCTCAAATTGGACTTGAATTTTTCAGGTTAGGGCCTGATTATATAGACCCAATCCAATCCAAATGATATATTGGGATAAAATTTTTATCCATGGACCTAACATGACTCGATCTTCTATTGGATTGGATTAAGATTCAACATTAAAACCCGATCAAGGAATTGGGTCAGGTCGAAAGTCACTAATGACCTGATCCAACTCGACTCATTTGCATCCCTACAAAAAAAAACTGCAATACTGTTCCTCTATTTGAAATAGAATTTGCATGGAGGTCCTGCAATGCGGTACCACTTCTTATGGTCAAGTTGGACTATTTTTTTTATCGGCACACTTCAAGACTCTTGATTTTCCATCATTTCCTTGATTCCCTAACCTACCTATGTTAATATGAATATTGATCATCAAATATGTAAGTTGAGACTCTCATAACTCTTAATATATGATGTGGGACACGGAGCAGTTGGCTTTACCATTTTTATTTGAAACTATAATTAAATTTGTAGCATTCCCCCTGCGCAAGGACTCTAGGCTGATCGGCAATGCAAGGCTAAATGTAAAGTCAATCAGGTCTCCATGAAGTAGATGTATTACCTACTGGACCAGCCACATTCCATGGTAAGTACCATTTCAATTTTTAATGGATCTGGAAATAAATGTGCTGACGAGGGTAAAAGCATTCTAATATGGAGAATGCTGCCCCTAAGAGTGTTCTCTATACAAGGTGCATTCTCAGTTCCATGTAATGTTTACATGGTGGAAAATATTGCGAGCATGTAATTATATCCTATTAATGTGCAACTGATCACGGGCAACAGCTGTGTACTGTCTTTATCCTCATTCTTTGGCGATCCTAATGGAATAACTTTCCACTGCCATGGTAGAAAAAGGGTATCGATCTATTCTCACTCATATTGCATGGTTCATTTGGATAGCTCGTAATGAAAGAAAATTTCAAGCTTCCACAATCTCTCATCGTCAAGTGTTTAGGTGTATATATTTTTTCTTTGTTGATATCACGAAGCAGCAGGTGGATCTCTTTGTCAATAACTGGTCCTGGCACTCAGGGGTGTCTCTTAGCTGGCTGCAAAATCAAAATCAGCTTAATGCCTAAATTGTCTTTGCTACCCCTGGAGTATTAAAAGTCAATTTCAACGGTATATATATATAGTAATAGTTAATAAAGCAGCTAGCTGATTGTTTCATTGTTAGGAATAATTATGGGTAGCGGTTAAGAGCTTTATAACAAATTACCGCCACCCTCTTCGATGCCCTATTATACTCAACCGGTGGTTGTCTGGCTAGGTTTATATGTCGCTCTCTCTTGTTTTTAGGTACGACGTGTCTTGTTGGCAGATATGTTAGCAGGCACATAAATGCTCTCTTGCTGAAGGATATTATGTTGGAAATCTACTAGACAAGTTTTTATTGCAACACGCATCTACCACGAGATGAACAAGGCGGCAAATGTACTTCTTGGCAACTTGAGTATTGGAAAGGCGAAGAGCTTCAACATGATCTCGCTCGCATCTTTCAGGAATCAGGCTGGCTGTTTTTATGTAACGTTTCTTGGAAGATGATTTCAGCATACATGGGTTGCTATAATGTTCTCGGTCGGACTGTTAAAATGGTTTGGCGCTCAGCTCTTCCATGTACTATAATAATAATAATAATAATAAATAGATAAATAAATAAATAATTCTTGGCCATTCTTCAATCTGGCCCGGAAATCAGGCATTCTACGTTCGGCGGAGCTCGCTTGACAGCCGACGCAAAAAAATGAAACCAGAACTTTCTTTTCTCCAAACAACCTGAAAACCTAGCTACGGAATATAATGTAGAAAGCATCTTTTGAACCTCCGGTGAACCAGAGAAACCAGTTCCACCCAAAATGAAACGCAGGAAATGAACCGCTCTACTACCGAAATGGAAAAGTTCTATTCGTTATTTCTTCCATGTCGATGGTACGCAAGCTATCCATGGCAAAGGAAACTGGAGGCCAATCAACCATTGCAGATTCCGTTACCCTTTCTTCTACCTACAAATCTCCGTTTTGCTCACTCACCCCTGCTTATTTGCTTGTACTTCCTTCTCCGAAGCCGTGAAAGCCTTTGCCATCACCACTCCAATTTCCTACCATTTTGTAAATATCACCCCTTTTTTTTTTTAGTAGAAATATCACCTGTTTCTATCTCGCATTTTCCATTAAAAAAAAAGATTTAACTTGTAGAGGGGGAAAAAAAAAACAGACTTTTTTTTTTTTTTGTTGCAGAACGATTCATGAATTTAGTTTCGCTCGGACCGCCCACAACTCCCATCTTCTTCATCATGATCACAGTTCCCCACAACCAAGCCTGTGAATCCAGCAACGTGCGCCACCACAATCAAGCCGTCGGAGCTGGTAATTAGCATCTTTAATTAAATCCAGGAGAAAGGATGGGATCTTGGAGGGATATTTGGGGGTTTTGATGGTGTTGCCGTGGAGCTTGATCACGGAGAGAGTGAAAATATCAAGATCGCGGGAGGAGAGAGAAGGGTGGGCGAGGGCCGCGGGCAACGTTAGTAGCGAAGCCAGCGATGGTACCGAAGCGGCAACTAAAGGCGAGGTCAAAGGAGGGATATTTGGGAGTTTTGATGGTGTTGCCGTGGAGCTTGATCACGGAGAGAGTGAAAATATCAAGATCGCGGGAGGAGAGAGAAGGGTGGGCGAGGACCGTGGGCAACGTTGGTATCGAAGCCAGCAATGGTACCGAAGCGGCAACTAAAGGCGAGGTTAAAGGAGGGATATCTGGGGGGTTTTGATGGTGTTGCCGTGGAGCTTGATCACGGAAAGAGTGAAAATATCAAGATCGAGGGAGGAGAGAGAAGGGTGGGCGAGGACCGTGGGCAACGTTAGTATCGAAGCCAGCAATGGTACCGAAGCGGCAACTAAAGGCGAGGTTAAAGGAGGGATATCTGGGGGTTTTGATGGTGTTGCCGTGGAGCTTGATCATGGAGAGAGTGAAAATATCAAGATCGCGGGAGGAGAGAGAAGGGTGGGCGAGGACCGTGGGCAACGTTAGTATCGAAGCCAGCAATGGTACCGAAGCCGCAACTAAAGGCGAGGTTAAAGAAGGGGAATGAGGAGTGACTGGAGCATCGGGAGTGCAGGGGGGGCAAAGAAGATAAGTAAATTGGAGGGAGCAGGAGCTGAGAAAGGAGGCATGGAAACGGTTCGCAACATTTGCATTGTAACGTCACACCATCGTTCACCATGCCGGTACACACTTTCTCTCTCTCTCTCTCGATCTCTCGAATGCACACCTTATAAAGTAGTGATATATTCTTTACAACCGTTGATCGAGAATGTATCGGTCCTTTTACTAATACATTAATCAGACGTGTTACATACGCTATATTCAACCATGTCGATGTATACCATATGCAACAACCTATATTTATTTTCCGCATCCTGAAATATATATATATTTCAATAACTGAAATTGCACAAGAGTCCAAAAAAGGGTATATGCTCGATGTTCTACCATGTTTTGTCGGTTAGATGGCGTTCAAGTAATTAAGATGAAAGGAGCTCCACCACCTATAAAATTCTATAATATTCTTGCTAATATCTAGTAAGAACCTGACCGGAAAGAAAAGCAAAGATCTTGGGCTCTGTGCCAAGGTAAAACAAGAGGATATGTCAGTAATTATCAAACTAGAGATCAACCGAGGAATGCTCATGGCTTGAAACTAATGGCTGGTTTTGACTGATATGTAAAGTATTTTTTCAAAATGTGTACATCAATTTCCATGTTGGCTTCAAACTTGCATGGTTAATTTGTTATGTGTATTGATTTTAAAATACGTTCGCCTTTCATTGCCAATATGTACCCAAAAATCCTATTGTTTATCAAAATGAAATGGCTTTAAAATATGTCGGCCGGTCTCGCTTTGCCAATATGTTCGTGAGCTCTATAATAAAATCTGACGAAGACGAAAAAAAACTCGAGTTGATAGGCTGCCAGTACTTGAGCGCACCGCTTTCCCTTCACCTTCCCCGAAAAGTAAGAAACAAAAGGTTGATGGTGCGATGGATGTCTTCCACCTATGTACATGTAGTGGCTCATCCGTCTCCTAAGCTTATTTGCGAGCATACGTAGATGACCGACGCGATTATTGGGTCAGGGTCGAACGAGATCTGCTAAGGTTGCAATCAATCAACGTATTTATGTGAGCCAACCCAAATCACGGTCGTCCTCGCAAACAGGAACGGCTGTACTTGATAGACAGACCTCCCTCTTGAGAAAAACATTGCTGTGCTGCATGATAATAGGACCGACGGGCATCTTTTCTTGGAAACTGGTGGTTTGGGACTCCATGCCTCGATGACTTCACGTCCCCCCCCCTAATCGGGATGTGATGTCCGCGTCGCGAGTAAGTTATATGATAGATAGGGTGACTGATTCCATACGCAAAATTTTTACCTCAACTAAAAACAATAACATAATTGTGATAAAGAAAAAAACAACGATAACAATACATATTTTATTATTTTGAAGGGACAACGCTGGCAGATTTTGATCGGATCAGGACGGAACATAGGCACCTAATCGTCGTGTCTACCTACCCATCGGAACTCGTCAGTCCACGCCCACGTGCGCCACTCCATCCAGATTAAACTTCAACCTCAGGATTTAGTTGAACGAACGCTCTGCCACATCAGACCCGTACAACAATTGGTTCACCAAACATGATCCAAATCCAGGTCAATGGAAAAAAAAAACCCCTTTTAACAAACGCCAGGTTAGATTGGTTTCGACGTAACCGATTACCAATTCAGGGTGACTGAGAAACGGTACAAATCTTGTGGCAGAAATAATCCCATTTTGACACCAACGATTCCAAGCTAATTCAGTCGACAGGAGGACTTACATGCAGCTATTCAACTTATTAAATCTTGTCCGTTCCTAACTCCAATTCAAACCCTGGTTGCATTGAAAGATATTGCGCTGGATCCACATTTGGTTTGGCTACCTCCACGAAAGGCAACGGTCCCCACTCCCCACTAAGAATGTTGATTGAGTTTGAGTTGGGAGGAGATGGGAGCAACCACTCTCGCCAAAACCTGTTGCACAACCCAGACGGCGCCAAATAATGCATGGAAATCAGCATTACCAAACCCCATAACATTAATGGATTTGCTATGCTGTCAAATAATGAACCACGATACTCTAGCTAGAAAGACATCATGGCAATGTCCTATTGCCCTCTCACCTACTTACAATTGATATGTTGACTTGGTGGTGCCAATGATAGTTCAACTTATCCATTTTAGAAATGAATGGCGCACCACTCGCGAATGAAGGTTGTCTCGAGGATCCCATTGATGTCAGCCACGGTGCAGGTATGAGAGAGAAGACACCAAACAACCAGCCGCAGAAGCAAAAATAGCAGCAGTTACCAGCGAGCCTTTGAAGCAGCAGCCATGAACAATTTTTAGGAGTTACATGTCATCCAATGGTTCATGTTGATTCAGCGCTTTGAGTATATTTTGGAGAATCATGCAACCGATGATAAGGTTTTTTCTTTCCAAGAAAAAGTTTTAAAAAACAGTAAGTTTTCAACGTTGTATATGGTATCTGTTTGACAAGAAACTTGCAGGAGTTTTATGAGGGACCAGCTGGATGTTAGGAACCAACCGCACCTGCCGACGGCACGATACCATCCCCTTGGACAGCAAAGTTTTCACCCGATGGGGCGGTAAGTTAGGAGGAGGGCATCACCTTGCTGCATCCGCATCGAACGTAGAATCGGTTCATTTTTTTATTTTTATTTTTATTTTTATAAGTCCAAAGGGATAGGGGAGGGAGGTAAATTTAATGTAGCTACTTCGAACGTTCCGTCTCACCGAAAAATGTTTAACACGATATATTAAATTTTTATAATTTTTTTTTCAAAATAAAATGGATACATCAATTCCACGTCACCAAAATATCAACCAAATAAAATAAAAAAAATCCTGACATCTCACTCATCTCAATTATGACACCACCAAAATACTAGCTAAATCAAACGAAAAACAAAAAAAATCCTGAAATCTCACTCATCTCAATTATGTCAGGATTTAATCCTTCATGAAATCATGTCTCAAACATGTACCGGCTGAAAGTGAGATAGATTTAATCCACTATCGTCCTGACGATAATTTTTATTGTTTCCGGCAAAGAAAGAAAACAAAATACAAAAATGACATAAAGAGGACAAACTAAGCATTATTTAGAAAAAAAAAAAAATCAATATCTTAGAAAACGCGCCTTCCAACAATTTGTTTCCGACAATAAAAAACAAAATCTAACGGAGCGTATCTCAACCAGTACGCTCTTAAGACAACTGATGTATGGTTTGTCAGCTGTTGAGTCAAGGCCTGTGACAACAAAAGCCCATCTCAAGTTCCTTGAAAGCAACTAAATGAAGATAGCAGAACCTCCGGGTGGCAGCAATTGTTTCCCGATCTTTGACGGCGTAAAATATCTACTGGTTGAGACCAACGATTATCAAGAAAACAAAACCAATTGGATACCGGCAACCATGGAGTTTAAAACAGATAAACACGGATATAGGAACACTGGTCCACCGTATTCTGATTGCAAGCTTCCATACCAAGAAGCAAATATTAGGTTATTTCTATAACCCACGAAAAAGAGGGAAAAAAAAAAAAGAAGAAGAAAACAAGTCATCAGATTAAGAAACCAATCGTGCGTTTTACCAGGACAAGATGCAATGCATCTTCTAATTCAAAATTTCAAATTATCGATCCCATAGGGAAAGATTACATGGTGACAAGATGCCTCATACAAGACAAATTTATCAGCATACTTGTTTCTCGTTGCTGATGCACTTGCAGCTTCTAATATGATTATGTTTCCACCAATGCCTTCGCCTTCAAGGCATCTTCAGCTCTAACCTTCTCAGGGATGAAATCTGAGTAACACAAGAGGGGCAGATGAGACATCTAGCTGGCACTAAAATATGCATGCAATCATCATGAATGTGATGATCTGATTATATAATTACCAGATAGGAACTCATATCTCTTCCCACTGGAAACAGTTGATGCTGAAACAAAAAAGGGTTAACCATCAGAACTAACATACCGATGTATCTAATGTTCTAGTTTAGCCTGTCAATATGCTCTTGGAATCAATGATACAAGCACAGTACAGAAAAAGAACTAATGGAGCAGCTTTCTGATTGTAGTAATGCAATGCTTTGGATAGTGTTTTTTTCATGTCATGAAACAAAATGTACCAAGATCTAAAAGAGTACACCAGAAAATACATCCAAATCCTGTTTATGGGTTTCCTTGAGCATCATGCAACTGCCACAAATTCGGGAACCGAACTCTTCTCATAGAGGAGGATCCATGAGACCAACAAGATTGTCCTCTTGACTTATCCCATGTCCCAATAAGAGGTAAAGGAAATCAAAGTTTACCAAAATAATAGAAATCTTCGATGTTTACCACGTGCCTAATTTAGAAAGCAATATTCTTAGCATAGGGCAAAACTCCTTGACAAGGGGTACATATCACTTCTTTTAAATGCATGAAGTCTACTTATTCCATAAGCAAAGATGGCAAAGGACCACATGCTTCCAGTCTACCTCAACACAAGTTTGGAGAAATTCTTCCTTGGTATCATAGAGAATGGTCACAGAAGTGGTATCTGCATTTGGGGGTTCTCGAGTTTAATGGATTACAGTTACCATCCAGAGAAGGCACGATGAAAGCACTGCCAACTATAAAACTACCAAAGCATGCATCTGATGCATGCAGACTTAGTAAGATGCAGACACTTCCTTTTAGATAAACAGATCAGCAGCTGTGCTGCACAAATATCAGTAAATTGTTAATCCCAATCCAACTAGAACGTAATAATTGTTTACTTACTTTTGTTGAAGACTATGAATGGAAGTTTTGGGTTTAGTTACTTGCAGAAAACTCTGTTGCTTTTTACGCTTTTAGACATTTGAATGCTCTCATATGAACAGAGAATTTATATTATATAAAATTCTCTTTAATCTAATCAAGATGGCAAGTAAACCTCAAATATATTCAGAGAAATTGCAGGCAACAAAGAATTTGATCCCAGATAGCAGAAAGAATCACACCATCGTCCAGATGTCAAGGACAATGTTCAAAGGGAAAGTGCTACCAAAGCACTTCTAGGCAAAAGATGTAGCCCTCGCAGTCTATCTACTCCTATGTTACTCTACAAGAAGTGCAACATACATGACATCCCAGGAAACATATAGAAGCAACAAAACCTCATACATCATATCCAAAGGGTGGGCTGCATATGCACAAGTTTTGGAAGCCAAAAGAAAGAACCTGCCCAATCATACATAGCAGCACAAAGCTTCTATCCAGGGAGTTGAACCTCCTTCAGGATCTCAAAAGAAACTTGTTCTGCATATTTTTAGAAGATCCACTTCCCTGTGGCCACATCCAGATTTGCACCCACTTTGGGTAAACAAGAACTGTACAGAGAACTTCATCTTAATCAGTTATTGTGAGGACTCGAGATCATGAGCTATACAATTCGCTGCCAAATAAAGTTGATGGGAGCAGTTTGCAAGTGCAAATGAACATGAAGCATGGAAATGGAATAAGGGAGAGTCAAGCATTGTAGATTTTCAAGAAGAAGCAGAAGCAGAGGGGCATAACCATGGACTGGACAACAAATTGAATCGGCATTGGCATGATAGTCAATCTCAACTGCAATGGCAAGAACTTTCTCAGGACCAAGAGAATCAGTAGCAGACCTCAATCATCAGCCAACACTCCCACATCAACAGGCCCAATCAAAATGAGAAGTTTGAGGGAGATGTTCCAGATATAAGAGCAAACTGAAAATAAACCATCCTAGTACATATAAATGCTGCATTTGAATCTAACAAACAGAAAAGAGACCAATCACCTATGCCTAAATGCTGGATGTGAGTCTATTGCAATAAAATAAGACAATGCAAACTGCCAAGTTTATGTTAAAGTACTGTAATATTGAAGAAAAAGGGCTAACATGTTCACAAAGGCTCTTGGCTCTCCCAACTAACATTTTTTGCAAAGGCTCACCCCTTGAACATTCAAGAGTCTAACATCAATGATCGCAACGAAGCCAGGTGAGGTCTGAGGGAATGTCCTGGGGTTACAAGTTTCAACTTCAAACCTGAAGCTTAACTAAAACATTATAGCAGTTTTTATAACTTCATTAAATTTGAAAGACATATTCCTTTCAACTGAAGTTAGAGCCTAGACAGAATATAGTTTCAGGTCTATAAGCCTCAAACAACTACAGATTTTATGTTGTAAGTAGACAGGGGTTTTATAGCTTAAGTTACTCTTAATTTGGAAGTTGAATGCATGTTGTAGCAGCCCTTTGTTGGCCAATAAAAGGGAGAATAGCCGAGGATTTGTAAGTGAAGTCGAGAATAAGAGAGTTTTGTTTTTCCTCTCTGAGAGACAGCAATCTTTTGCTTATACCATGTTGAGCTTGACTGAATTGGGCTGTAATATCTCACCACTTGGGTGGCAGTTAGCACGCTACCATCCTAAGTACATTTGATCCAAAATAACAACTCACCACCATCCATGTCCAACATCCAGCACAACCAATAAAATTGGTATCGCAAGGTGCCTAGGATAACCCTACTTCCTCCCACTTGGTATTTTAAACATACGACCAAGGAAAAAGTATATTCAGGAAAATTATCCTCGTTGATGAATTCAGAAGCCTAACTCTGAAACCTTTAAAATATTAAACTTAATTCATCTAACCTCATATACGAGGTTCATCATTTATAATTATCGGGTTCTGATCTTGGTTGAATAGAGTGAGTTTTGATAAAAGAGATGATTCAAAACATCTCATTGTGCTCTTCTCAAATGAGAAACCACAAGACTCTTCTTGCTCTACTTCACATCAAAGACATGCATACAGGATTAAAACTTTAAATGATCATAGCCAAATTGTTGCTGATAGAAAACCAATCTAGCAAATTCACCAGTAAACTGCAGAATCTATAGAAGGAAATGCTTTACGTAGAAGATAAGTTTTGGAAATTTCATGACCAAGGTCAAGACAAAAAAACTAGTAACCATATGCGAGAGAGAACTATCAACAATCAGATGATGTAAGAGTTCGAGAGATCCAGTTCAAAGTTAACATCAGCTCAGGGACTGCAATAACAGGTTTTTTCACAATATCTCCTAGCAATGCCAACTTCAAGTTCAAGTACACTGCAAAAATCCAGGTTGAAGATTAAAATTTGGAGGATCAACAGTCACTTAAAGGCTGCTGACATACAAGTATCAAAGGAGAATACGCAGAACATTCTTGTAATGAATAATCTGTTGCATGATATTGTGGATGTTGAAAGGGTGAGATCTTAGAAATTGTTAAAGTGATGAAAGTGGAAAATAACCAAGACAAATGGTCTCTTCTCCACTCCCTTTCTCTCCCTCCCTCCCTCTCTGTCAAGTTATATTTGTTATCTGTAACGATGCCTGTCAAATTTTAAAGAACTTTGTAGTATGGGGGACTGCAAATGGTCCAGGTATTTTCTAAACAAAACAGATAACACCGGTCTGATTGCAATTGCCACAACAATTTCTTCACTGTTTCCATCTTAATTTCTTATATGACAGCTTGGGGAATTTCCATGAGCTTCATTTTTGCATGTTAAATTCCTGCTTATATTCACTGGACCGGTTATGCTCCTGATCTGATTGGATAGAGAAAATGGTTATACTGTTACATCAGAGGATACCAAGGATAGTCAATCTCCAATGAGATTGCTATGAAATCTTGGTGAGAATAGAACAATGATACCTATAATCTTTTGCCCCAAAGTAGCAAAAAATATCTAGTCAAATAATGTTTGAGACACCCCTCCTCAATATCTTTGAGGACCTCAATCATGTGTTATTAACAAACCTGCACCAGGTGTACGCATGATAGGGAAACACAACCAACCAACATGAATAGCAAGTTCAGGCAGTAGAAATTTAATCTGGAATCTCTAGAAAAGCAAAGTGATGATTTGCATTTTCAAGGAAAAAAGGTGCAAATTAAATTTTTGAGCAATCTACTTGTTTCAGTGGAATACCTCTTGTGGATTAGGCTTTCAGATGTATGACCTGTTTTGATACCAATCAGTTCTGTCTTAGAAAGGTTAGGAAAGAAAAGGGCACATCATGAAACAAAATAGCTAGCAGGTGGCCAGGAAGATCATGTAAATTGTGCATTATGCAGTTTAAGCTCTTTTTGATTTTTTAAGAAATATTTTCATATTTGAAAAATTGGATGTTAGCATTCAAGATTTAGTACATTTTAGCAGAAGCACACAAAAAAAAAAAAAAAAAAAAGTCAAATGATTTTGCCTAAGGTTGAGCCAAAATGTGATCCCAGACCTAAATGACAGATTTCGGTTACCATATCCCCTCCGACCCCTGTCTTCTTTAGCAGGAAGAAAAACAAGAAGAAGAAGAAGAAGAAGAAAAGAAGAATGAAGCTTGAAAAGATCAAATTGGAACAACCTAGAATTTGGACCATGCAAACAGGCAGATAAGGTCACATAACATCCACCTTATCCCATAGGCATTCCATGGACCAGAGTAGGATCTTTGAAAGGTTCGCCATTGACTAATTCCATGCTCTTAAAACTGTATCGAGAGATTCATAATGAGTCCAAATGCACACAAAAAGAAAAAAAAGACCTCGAGAAACGAAAGGGACGAAGTGCCATCGAAACTGTCTGCAAATATCCCGAGAAAAGAACAGGTAGAATCGTCAAATTCTGTTCATCATATATCCTATGAGAAGAGCAACTTACAGAGGTGTTTGTAGGCAATAGACTTTTTGCGTTCCTGCCCGGCAGTGGCATAAGCATCCTCAGCAAATTTTTCTAGAAACATCTCCTGCAATCAATAAACAACACCACAATGTTAGCAGTCAACCAAGAAGAGGTCATCGTGATGCAAAAAAACCTAATCTTGAAAGCACGGCAACATGCAAGATTCTAGTTTCTAGAGTCCCAAACCAATTTCTTGTGAATAATAAAAATAATAATAATAACCCCTAATCCAATATATTGTGAAGAAGTAATAAACCCGGAGGGGGAAGAAAGCCCTAGCAAAGGACAATCGTAAAGATAGATCGATAGAGCATACGGAGGCCTTGTTGATGAGGAAGACAGCATCGGGGGTGGTGCGGGTATTCGTGGCGGCGGCGCCCTCGCTCCGGACGAGGCGCCACACTCGGCTCATCGGGAAGCAGCACGAGGCGTCCATCTTCCTCTCCTTGTCGTCCTCCTTGTTCTTCTTCTTCCGCTTCCTCTGCTCGGGCGCCTCCTCCTCATCTCCTTCTGTACTCCTCCCCTCCCCCATTTTCTTCTTATTCTTCTTATTCTCCTTCTCCTCCTTTATCCCGGCCTTTTTGTGCTTTTTCTTGGTAGGAATAGGAGGAGAGGGATCAGTAGCCTCTTTCCCTCCTCCCTTTCGTATCACTCTTTCTTCTCCTCCTCCGTCCTCGGACGAAGAAGAGGAGGAAAGGATAATAGGGGCATTCTCGTCCTTATCCTTGGCTGTTGTCGCTCCCGCCATCCGCTGCTCCGTCATCATCATCATCATCCCCCGTGCTTCTTTGCTCCCGCTGCCGCCGATAAATCTTCTTCTATCCCTTCCGCCCCGTCGCACAAGAAGAAGAGGCGGTGAACCGACTGGATTCAACTTGTAGCTTGGGACCGGACGGTCTTAACTAAAGTTGGTTTTATTGGATTGTTTCAAGCCAATTTGGTCGCAGATTGAGACATGCATTGCTTCAACCAATTTGGATTTGGATTATATTACACATCAATTTGATTATACGCCAGATTGTGCATGAGATACTTGGCTTTGTCGAGCCAAAGACTCTTCTACTGTTTCCAGATCTTGGCCTATTCTACTGTTGAACCCACCAGAGAAGATTCATCGTCGTGGAGAAAAGATAAGGCCTCAAAACTTGATCAACTCCCCAGTTTGTTCGGGTAAATCTTCTTCTCTCCCTTCCGCCCCGTCGCACAAGAAGAAGAGGCGGTGAACCGACTCGATTCAACTTGTTGCTTGGGGCCGGACGGTCTTATAACTAAAGTTGGTTTTATTGGATTGTTTACATGCCAATTTGGTCGCAGATTGGGACATGCATTGCTTCAACCAATTTGGATTTGGATTAATTACACATCAATTTGATTATACGCCAGATTATGCAGGAGATACTTGGCCTTGTCGAGCCAAAGACTCTTCTACTGTTTCCAGATCTTGGCCTATTCTACTGTTGAACCCACCAGAGAAGATTCATCGTCGTGGAGAAAAGATAAGGCTTCAAAACTCGATCAACAACTCCCCAGTTTGTTCAGGTAAAGCATCCCCGATTCAGGATGATGGTGGATTGCACGCACATTGATATGGGTACGGAGCATACATGGATATGGGTGTGGAACATTGATGGTAGACCCGCAAACGATATCCAACGATCTGGCATGCTTCAGCCGGGGCTCTCTCCCTTTTTATTTGATTTCAGAAAAAAAAAAAAAAAAAATTCCACTCCCCTTCCCCGGAGAATTTTAGGTGCCTAACCGCTATATTTATTTATTTTTATATCGGACTTCATCTTCATGGCCAAGATGAAATACATGTTCCTGATCGACTTCATTAACATTTTTCATTATGAGTGATAACTTGCATCACATATCACGTCCCGACCTAATATCCAGGCGTGTAACAGATAGCGTATATCCTCTAGGTTCAACCCGTCAAATACACAAAGCTTAACTTTACAAATTACTATTTAGACAATGATAAAAATAAAATCACTAAGCTTTATTATTATTTTCTTATTTGAGCATTTCAATCTAACTAATAGATGAAATTTCATAAAAATTTTAAATACAATATAAACATAGTTCAACTAAATTTTGAAATAACATGAATTAAGAACTAAAATCCTAAATCCTAACTTCTCACTAACTAGTCCCAAAACTTCTTGATCAAGATAATAAAAAAAAAAAACAGGATGTGAGCTTAACAGGCTCAGTAAGTTATCATCACCTCCAATATACATGCATAAATATGCTAATAACAAACAACAAGCATAAACACATCATACAAACAAGAAATCCAGTATCATAATAATATATTTAGCAACATTATGCAAATGTGTATACTTAATTGCAACCATTTACTTTACTCTCCTAGTCCCTCTGACTATGGCCATGATTGGCCCGTGACTAGCCTTGAACGGCCCGTGGCTAGTCCCAAAAGAAACTAGAATCTTGACTACACATACCGCACATCGATCATATACTCGCCCCACTGGAGACCCAGAAAGAAACTAACTCTGATATCACACGAGAAAATATACATCCTCGGCGTGTGCCAACAATAGCCATGCATGGCTAAAAACAAGAAAAATGCAACTAGCTCCCGACTATACATATCGCATGCCGGTCATGTACTAGTGATCACCCCACTGGAGGCCCGGAAAGAGACTAGGTCCTCGTGTGATCATAGTCGGACTATAGAGCATCCACACCAACACAATGCATGCAACCCAATGCAATATACTACATATATTTAATATTTCATAAATACATAACATATTTGGTACATATACTAAAGGTCAAGATAACTTACCTGAAAAATTCTATAATGCCTATTCGAATCAACTCTGATACTGCTCTTTCGACAGACCAGATAAAATTCCTGACAAGATTAATTATATAATCAATTTTCTATCTAAGATAAACTAGCATAGAAAAATAGTTCTTAGTCCAGTACAGGTCTAGGCCTAAATTCCAAAAAAAAACAGTTCAGATTTTATTATTATTTCTGGCAACAATTTTTTCCTCTCTCTATTTTGCATTTTCTCTCTCTTCTTTCACTCTTTTTCTTAATTCTTATTTATTTATTTATTTTTCGATCCTCTTCCCTCTTTTTTTTCTTTCTTTCTTTCCCGATCCTCTTCTCCTCTCGGCCCGTGCTCACCTTCTTTGCTCCGATGAGCCGGAGCAAAGATGGCGGCCCACCGAGATTTTCTGGACGGCGTTGTGACAGGGTCGGCCGACGCATCCTCAACCATCCTGGCCATGGCAGAAGAATCAGAATAGAAAAGAAAAATCTCTCAATCCCCTGAGTTGACCTAGAATTAAAACCTAGGGTGAAGAGGACTTACCGACGACGGTCCAGGAACGTCCGGCCACCGAAGAAGAGGGAGGAGATTCAGTGAAACCTCTCGACAGAGTGAGGTTTTAAAGAGAAAATGAAGTTTTTATGTGCCGTACAGGGAACGAAAACTCGACCGATCGAGTTCCCCTTCCCTCCATGACTCTCACCAGCCATCCCCCACCTCTCCAAGGCCCTCCTTTCGATTCCTCCGGTGATCGCAGTGGTCAGATAAATAGGAGTTCTTTCCCTTGTTTTTCATGCTGTAATTTTTTTTCGGTTTCGATCTGAAGTTGGCAAGGGCGACCAACTTCAGCCCACTTAGCCCAAAATAACTGGGCCTCACATTCTCCTCTCCTAAAAAAAAAATTCGATCTCAAAATTTAACATACATGACTCTTGAAATAGCTGAGGGTATTTGGTTTGTATAGACTCTTCAAGTTTCCAAGTCGCTTCTCACTCTGAATGGTTGCTCCATTGTACTTTGACATAAGAAATTATACGTTGTCTTAAGGCCTGTTCTTTCCTGTCTACAATTTTCGTCGGTTGCTCTTTATAGGATAAATCTTCTCTTAGTTGAAGTGGTCCAATCTCAAGCACATGATTAGGATATAATACATATTTTCTCAGCATGGATACATGAAATACGTTATGAACTCCAGCCAGTGATGGAGGTAAAGCAAGTCGATAAGCTACCGCCCCAATCTTGTCTAAAATTTCAAAAGGTCACACATACTAAGGGCTTAATGTACTTTGCATTCCGAATCTCATAACTCCTTTGGTAGGAGATACTTTGAGAAATACGTGTTCTCCTTCTTGGAATTCCAATTCTCTTCTTCTATTATCTGCATAGCTCTTTTGTCGACTCTGCACCGAAAGAAGCCATTTCCTGATAAGTTGAATTTTCTCCGTTGTTTGTTGAATAATTTCTGGTCCCAAGAGTTTTCTTTACCAACATCATCCCAACATACAGGAGTTCTACACCGTCTTCCATAGAGAGCTTCAAAGGAAGCCATTCGGATAGAAGCCTGATAACTGTTATATGCAAACTCTACCAATGATAAATGTTCATCCCAAGACCCCTTAAGGTCCAATATACACACTCTTAACATATCTTCCAGGGTTTGAATAGTTCTTTCCAATTGGCCGTCCGTTTGGGGATGAAAAGCTATACTAAATTCCAACTTGATCTTCATAAACTGATGTAAACTTTTTCAAAATTGCGATACAAACCTTGTGTCTCGATCGGATACTATTGATACTGGGATACCATGGAGTCTGACAATTTCATCTATATATAATTTAGCTAACCTCTCCAAGGCATAATTAACTTTGATGGGTAGAAAATATGCTGACTTTGTTAATCGATCCACAATCACCCAAATAGTATCAAATCCTTTAAGAGTTCTTGGCAAACCAGTAACAAAATTCATTGTGATATGCTCCCACTTCCACACCGGAATGATAAGGGGCTGCAACGATCCTGCAGGCTTTTGATGTTCAGCTTTCACTTGTTAATAGTTTAAACATTGGGCAACATATAATGCTATTTCTCTTTTCATACCACTCCACCAGAAATTATCTCGAAAATCTCTATACATTTTTGTACTTCCTGGATGCATAGTATAGATAGATTTATGAGCTTCTTTCAAGATTTTTCTTTTCAAGCCTGCATTATTCGGAACACACAATCTGTTTCCAAACCTTAAGGATCCATCATCATGAATTCTGAGCTTTGTTGCCACCCTTGATTGTATCTTCTCTCTAATCCTTTGTAATTCAGGATCATTTAATTGAGATATCTTAATTCTATCAATCAAAGTAGGTTTTACAGTTAAAGCGGAGTACTGGATTTCAGAATTTTGAAATCGCACTTCGATATTTAAATTCCCAAGATCTCAAAGAATATCCTTTTGTAAAGTGATCAAGGTTGCTATACTACTTCCAAATTTTCTACTTAAAGCATCGGCTACCACATTTGCTCTTCTCGGATGATAGCTAATTGTTAAATCATAATCCTTTATGAGCTCCAACCATCTTCTTTGCCTCAAATTTAATTCCTTTTGAGAAAATAGATATTTAAGACTCTTATGGTCCATAAATATTTCATAAGATACTCCATATAAATAAAGTCCCCAAATCTTTAGTGCAAATACTACTGCTGCCAGCTCCAGATCATGGGTAGGATAATTCTGCTCATGTGACTTTAATTGTCGGGAAGCATAGGCTACTCCATTTCTATTTTGCATAAGAACACACCCCAAACCCTTTTTAGATGCATCACTAAAGATAGTGAAACCTCTATTTCTATATGGTATGGTAAGAATAGGGACCGATACCAAACACTTCTTTAGTTCATTAAAACTTCTTTCGCATTCCCTAGTCCATTCAATTTTTGTTCCTTTATGAGTTATCTGAGTTAAAGGGATTGCAATACGAGAGAATCCTTCTACAAATCTTCCATAATATCCTGCTAATCCAAGAAAACTACGGACTTCTGTCACATTGGTTGGTTGATCCAAATTCATAATTGCTTCAATTTTCATCGAATCAACAAATATACCATCCTTATAGATTATTTGTCCAAGAAAAGAGATGCTCTCGAGCCAAAATTGACATTTCTTTAACTTTGCATATAATTTTTATTTTCTTAGTATCTGTAATACTATCATCAAGTGTTCTTCATGTTCTTTGTGATTCCTGAAATATATTAAAATATCATCTATGAATACAACTACACAGTGATCCAAATAAGTCCTGAATACTCTGTTCATCATATCCATAAAAGCTGCAGGAGCATTTGTTAATCCAAATAGCATAACCAAGAATTCATAATGACCATATCTAGTCTGGAAAGCTATCTTAGAAATATCATCAGCCTTGATTTTTAATTGGTGATATCCCGATCATAAATCAATTTTTGAAAACACCTGAGCACCCTGCAGCTGATCAAAAAGATCATCAATTCCTAGTAAAGGGTATTTATTTCTGACAGTCAACTTGTTCAACTCTCTATAGTCAATACATAATCTCAAACTTTCATCATTCTTCTTGATAAAAAGTACTGGAGCACCCCACGGTGAGACACTGGATCTAATAAAGCCCTTATCAAGTAGTTCCTAGAGTTGCTCTTTAAGTTCCTTTAATTTAGCTAGAGCCATCTGGTAAGGAGTTTTGGAGACAGGTTTTAAGCCAGGTATAAGATCAATAACAAATTCTATCTTCCTATTAGGAGGTAATCCTAGCAAATCTTCCATAAATACATCAAGAAACTCTCTTACCATAGAAATATTCTTCAACTTCACTTCTCTTTGCTGAGAATCTGTTATGCTAGCCAAAAAACTGATGTGGCATGAGATGAATGATTTCTAATTTAGTGAATGATTTAATTTGTTGAGCAATGATCCCTACGAACATAAACTTAATTCAATCAAAAAATGGCAAAGAGTCATATGAAGGAAAAACTAAATAAGGGATAACTCAAACTAGGGTTACATGTTCATCCATGAAGATTGGACCTAAGGCTTGTGAAACCATCCTATCTAGGGTGTAGACCATTCAAAGATTCTAACCTAAGAAATAAGGAAGGTTTTCTTACTAATATTGATGTCTCATGCCATTGGTGGGGATTCAATTTCAGCACTCTCGAATTGAGATTGGTACTAGAAACTATCACTCCAAGAGATGTAGACCTCTGGCTTGAAAGGTTCCAAGGGCAAGGCCAACTTCCTTTTCAACTTGTGATCTTGGGGAACCCTAGAAAGAAAAGGGATTAAAGACTTGAGATGACAAGAAAAATGAAAGTTACTAAAACTTCAAGGAAGAATAATATGATGGAGTTGGAGGAGATCAAGTGGCTTCATCAGTGTCTAGAGTGTAATCTCCTTGGACTCCTTGAACTGCAATTGGAGTTGGCGTCCCATGATAGTAAGGAATAGTGTCCAAAATCTTCTGTAGAAGCCTCTTTGAAGATTGGAATTGGCGACCTTGAAGAGAGGAAATGGTAAAAAAGCCTTGGTTGGAATTTGGAAGAACGTCTTTGGATGGTGGTGGGGCGTCTTCTAGCTAGAATATTGGTGGGTTTAGGGGAATACTAGGATGGCTAAAGGATGATGTTTTGGGTCTCTCACCCATTCCCTCTTGGAGGACACATTGCATATAACAAATGGAAGAAAAGCTCTTTTGATTTCATTCATGAATAATGATTACAAGAAGAGTTTGGAGAGCTTTTTATAAGCCTCCACTATAATTTTGAAATTTCGAAATACAAGGAAAGAATCATGGGGAGTTCCTTGCTATGTGGGAGGAGAGTTGAAGCCACCTTGATCCTTGCTTGGAATAAGGAGAGAATAATGGTCGGCTAGCTTGTTTTGAATTCAAATTTGGCCTCCCAAGAGAGGTGAGGTGGCAGCTTTGGTGTCCTTCCATGTGGCCTTTGGAGATGACTTGGCGTCCACTTGCATGTGATGATGTGGCATCCTTCATGTCAAGGTTGGTTGAAATGATTTGTTGCACCCATTCTCCAAGTCTTCTTGCTTTGATTTGAACCCAATGTAAACCCTTCTTTGACCAACTTAGGGAATTAACTAATTACAAAGTCAAATTGCACCCAATTTGACTTAAAAGATCAAATTAACATAGACTAGTCATATTTACAGGACTCAAACTCAAATAAAGAAATAAACTATCCTATTTACAGGACTCATAATCAAAAAAAGTAAAATTGAAACCAAAAATAGACTAAATTTATTCCACTAAAATCCATATTGAATCTGACTTGATTAAACTGGATTGAATTCTCTTCTGAGCTATGGTGCCCGCACCAATTCTCCCGGAGTGGGAATGCCTCGACCCTGTCAAGTATGGGTCTCTCTGACTCTGATAATATTCTAGTAAATCCGGGTTGATTCGTTCTAGGTCCTCTCGAGTGATCCATGAGTTATCAGATTTTGGTCGACCTTGCCATTACACCAAATAGTGTTAATAGTCTTTATTTCTAGTAGTGATAGTTTTGTCATCCAGGATTCTCTCAATTCGGTCTCGCCGCTCTGGTATAGAGGTTGGTGGACACTCAGGGATAGGGTCACTCTCAACGGTAGGTTCAGGCCCAAAAGGCTCATTAGGTATCAATATTGGCTCCTTGTATTCTACTAAGTCCGAAACATTAAAGGTCAAGCTGATACCTAGGTCAGATGATAGTTCCAATACATACGCATTAGGTCCAATCTTCTTTAGGATTTTGAATGGCCCTGCACCGCGGTCATGTAATTTTTTCATAGTTCCAGGTAAAAACCGTTCGGGTTTGAGTCTAACCATTACATAGTCTCCTTCAGAGAACTCTTTGATTTTCTTATGTGAATTAACCATACGCCTATAGGATTCATTGCTCATATTGATTTTTTTATTAATTTCTTTATGCAAGTCCTTAATATGCTGTACGTATGACTCAGCAGACTTAGAGACTCGTGCATGTGTGGATAAAGGGATAAGATCTAAGGTGTTGCCGCCAAGATCGTCGTGGCCCGTAACTGCTATCGACAACGGAGTGCGCTCATTTCACTGTCCGGCCGTTCGGTGGTCCTGAGCTTGCAAAACAGGGATTAGTGATCCGGGCCGGGGTTTCCGATGGGGGCACTCCGACGGTCAAGTCAGTGACGATCCAGGAGAACAGATCCTCCTGGTCGAGCCCCTCTTGATGGACTCCATGCTAGGAGGAGTAAGTAGTGTGAGAGTGGGATGCAAGTGTGTCGGGGGAAGAGTGGCCTGGCTAGAGGGATTCTCTATGTGGCCTCTCTGCCCGCCCTTGCTTGGATTTGCTTGTGGTGCAGTGCTCTTTGGTTGAGCTTGCACTTGTATTTTTGGTGGTATTGCATGTGTTACCTCCTTTGTCTTGCTTTCGTCGAGCTTTGTAGTCTAGGTTACCATTGGGCACTCGTCTTGGGATCTTCGCCGGGCTGTCAGGCACGTACGGCGGTGTCCCGAGACACCTTTCCCGATCATGATAAGGGAAGCTGTCATGTATTCTGACATTCCCTCTGATTGCCTCATTCCAGGAAACCTGGCAGTACCTTGATTGGTGGGCTGCCGCCCCTGGGATTTGAATCTCCGGGTTGACTCCCTCTTTTAGGTGGTTCAGGTGGTTGGTGAGGAGCGTGGTGCCTCGATCAGTGGGCCTCTTCCCTTTCTGGTATAATCGGTGGCCGCAGGTGGTCACTGCGGTTTGATGGATGTCTCAATGCAATCCTCGGATGACTCGCCGGTGTCCTGGGACGACGGTGCTTATGTCTGATCCAGGGGCTGAGCTAGGAAGGCAGGGCTCGACTCCGACCTAGGCATCCCGAGCTTGCGGGATCGCCTCGGTGGAGGAGGGCAGAACGCGGGCCCGGTCCAGAGGGCTCGGCCTCGGAGAGGCTCCACATGGCGGAGGAGGGCGGAGCTCGACTCCGACCACGGGGCTCGATCTTCGAGGGGCTCGCTCTGGAGGGTGGAGTGCGGGCCCGGTCCAAAGGGCTCGACCTCGAAGAGGCTCCATGTGGTGGAGGAGGGCTGAGCTCGACTCCGACCACGGGGCTTGATCTCCAAGGGGCTCGCTCTGGAGGGCGCCGCTCGGCTCCGGCCTAGGCATCCCGGGCTCGCGGGTTTGACCTGGCGGAGGACAGAGCTCGGCTTCGATGGGCGGTCCCGTGTCCTGGGGGAGCTCAGCCCGGCGAAGGAGTCCGAGCAAGGAAGTTGACGCGGCGTCCGACGCGGTGACTTTCCTTGACGTGGCACCTGTCAGCTGCCCCACATCAGCGATCTTGCCACATCATAAGGGTTTCCTTGGTTGGTAACCATGGACCACCTCAAAAGGACTCTTCCCAGTAGATCTATTAAATGAGATGTTACAAGCAAATTCAGCATGAGGGAGTAAGAGGTCCCAATTTTCCATACTGTCACCAACTAAACATCTCAGAAGATTTCGTAGACTCCGATTGACTACTTTAGTTTGGCAATCAGTCTGAGGATGATAGGTAGTAGAAATTTTCAGCTTGGTTCCTAGCATATGCCAAAGGGTCTTCAAAAAATAGCTAGTAAACCTAACATCTCTATCTGAAACAATGGTTTTGGGTAAACCATGTAATCTAACTACCTCGTCAAGGAAAAGTTTGGCCATTCTTGAAGCATCTAAGGTTTGGGAATATGGGATGAAGTGAGCCATCTTAGAAAATCGATCGACTATAACGAAGATAGAATCGTGTCTCCTAGAGGTCTTTGGGAGTCCTAGTACAAAGTCCATACTAAGATCCTGTCATGGACAATCAGGGACTGCTAGAGGAGTGTACAACCCAGTGTTATGCTTTTGCTGTTTGGCAACAGCACATGTTCGACATTGCGCTACAACTTGGGCTACATTCCTCTTAAGACTAGGCCAAAAAAATTGATCTTTTAACGCTAGGATGGTCTTATTTTTTTCAAAATCGCCGGCTAGGCCTCCAGCATGAACTTCCCAGATCAAAAATTCTCTAATAGAAGTTCGGGGAACACATGGTTGATTTCCTTTGAAAAAAAATCCATCTAGGAGAGTATAGTCACTATGTACACTAGATGGTCATTGTTGGAAGGATTGATAGATCTCACTAAAGTCTGGACACTTAGGGTATTCCTCTTTCAGTCTATCAAACCCTACAACCTCGGTGCTAACTGAAGTCAAAAGCATGGATCTCCGGCTTAATGCATCTGCAACCCTATTCTCAGTGCCGACACGGTGTTTCAGGACAAAGGTATATGCTTGGATTAATTCTACCCATTTCCCGTGCCTAGGGTTTAGTTTCTTTTGAGAACTAAGGAATCGTAAGGCTTTGTGATCAGAATAAAGAATGAATTCTTGTGGTAGTAAGTAGTGTCTCCAATACCTCAAGGTTAGCACTACTGCATACAATTCCCTATCATATGTCAAGTATCTCATTCTCATCTCATTCAACTTTTCACTAAAGAATGCCACTGGATGACCTTCTTGACTCAAAACTCCTCCAATTCCTATCCCAGAGGTATCACAAGCAACCTCAAATACCTTTGAAAAATCGGGTAACCTCAAAATAAGTGTTTGTGTCATTTTCTTCTTTATTTCTAGGAAGGCTCTATCGATGGGTTTTGTCCATTTAAAGGTTCCCTTCCTAGTGCAGTCAGTAATGGGTGCCACTATTATGCTCAATCATCGAATGAATCTCCTATAGAAGGTGGCTAAACCATGGAAACTATGAACATTATGGATGCTCTTGGATACGGGCCACTCGACTATGGACTTAACCTTTTCGGGGTCGGCAGACACCTCTTTAGTGGTGACAACGAATCCTAGAAAGATAACTCTATGGATGCTCTTGGATACGGGCTACTCGACTATGGACTTAACCTTTTCGGGGTTGGCAGACATCTCTTTAGTGGTGACAACGAATCCTAGAAAGATAACTCTATGGATCATGAATTCACATTTCTTGTGGTTGGCATAGAGACTATCTTATTTAAGGGCTTGGTAAACTTGCCTAAGATGGTCCAACTGGTCTTCCTTTGTTCTACTGTAGATGAGAATGTCATCAAAGTAGATCACTACGAATTTTCCTATGAATGTCCTTAAAATCTGGGTCATGATTCTCATGAAAGTACTATGTGCATTGGACAGACCGAAAGGCATTACTACCCACTCATATAGGCCATCTTTGGTTATGAAAGCAGTCTTCCATTCATCCCCGGGCCTAATTCTTACTTGATGATAGCTACTCTTAAGATCAATTTTGGAGAAAATCTTGGCTCCGGCCAACATATCCAACATGTCGTCTAAACGGGGAATAGGAAAACGATACTCAATGATGATCTTATTTATGGCCCTACTATCTACACACATTCTCCATGTACCATCTTTCTTAGGGGTCAGAAGGGCTGGTACTGCACAGGGCTAGGCTCTCTCTAATGAATCCCTTTTGGAGAAGTTCTCCAACTTGACATTGTAACTCAGAGTGTTTTATAAGGTTCATTCTATGATAGGAAAGGTTCGGTAACGTGGATCCTAGGATCAAATCTATGGCATGTTGAATGTCTCTCAAGGGTGGAAGGTGATTAGGAAGGTCCTCTAGAAATATGTCTTGAAACTCCTCTAGAAACCTTAACACTTCCTGGGGTTGTTCCTTATGGGGTTGGTCCTGGGTTTCCTTAGTTATCAAAATCCACACGGGGGAACGACCACTAATCTCCTGCTCCAATTTCTTAGCACTAATCAGGTTTACTCCTTATTTCTTATCTTTCAAGTGACTTGATCCTCTCTTAATTTGGTCCTTAGGTGGTGAAGAATTGATTACAATCTTCTTCCCATTATAAGTAAAAGAACAAGAATTAAAGCGACCATAGAGTATAGCATCATGGTCATACAACCATGGTCGTCCTAATATGATGCTACTTACTCCTATGGGAAGAACATCACACCAAACCTTTTCTTGGTAGAACTGGATTCGGATTGTGACTTTGCACCTAAATTTGATAAGAATCGAGGTCGAATCTATCCAGGATACCTTATATGGGTTGGGATGGGGCACGTTGGGCAATCCTAAGTTCTTGACCATATCGGTTGATATAGCGTTGATACAACTTTCACTATCTAAGATGATTTTGCAGATCTTTTCCTCTATCTTAACAAAAGTTTGTAGGATGTTGGTCCTACGCCAATCTTCATGTTCCTTACCCTGGGTCAAGATACATCTCACAACTCCCAGGAATTCAGATGAGTCTATGATCTCTTCATTCCCTTCATACTCATCAGCTAGGTTCTCACCGGCCTCATATATCTCTTCCTCATAATCTTCTATGGATTCAGGGATGTCCTTATATATTTCTCCTATGTGTAACACTCTGGTGGGACATTGGCTTGCAATATGACCTTCCTGACGACACCTAAAACAATGGACACTACCTCCTCTTCGAACTTCAGGGCTTTTTTCTTTGTCATCTCTATGGGCTACTGGAGTAGTAGGATTGGGTCTGTTGGATGGGCTTGGGTTTGGGCTGGGCCTACTTCCAAGGGGAATAATCCTAGTGGGCTTAGGTCAGCGAAATAAAGGTCTTCTCTGGAATCTCTCACAATCCCTAGCAACTTGGTAGGCTTGGTCTAGGTCGTGGACTTCTCTCAAAAATAGTTCTCTCTGGATCTCCTTATGTAGACCTACTCTAAACCTAGACAAGGTTGCTGCCTCAGACTCGACCATGTTACATCTCATCACGAACTCATCAAACTTGGCAATATATTCGGATACTATCTTATTCTCTTGAGTTAATCATTGCCATTGATCTAAGAGTCTTTGTTCATAGGACATTGGTAAATACTTCTCCCTAAGTTTCACCTTCATAGCTCTCCAAGTGGCTATGGGTATGTCACCCCTTTGTCGACTCATGCGCTCAACGTTATTCCAATACAATCTAGCTTGACGGACCAATCTAAGTTTGGCAAACTTAAATTTCCTATCTTCTGACATTTCATACCAATCAAAATATTGGTCCATATCACCCTCCCAGTTTATATACACCTTAGGATCCAAGTTTCCATCAAATATGGGTGCATCTAGACGAATGTTTCTAAGGGCCCTCTCGTCTTGGTCAACATAATCATGGTAAACTCTCCTTGGATGTGGGTCAGGAGTAAATTCCTGGCATTGGACTCTAGGATGGACAGGTGGCAATCTAGGTGATTGTGGCTCAATAGGGGTCAAATGGGTCACTTCAAGGATTCCTATCCTCTCTTCCATTTGATCAAACCTAGTGTTTAATTGCTTGAACTGCTCAGTCATAGTTCTCATCAGGGTTTCTAGATTGGGATC
Source organism: Areca catechu (assembly GCA_021397845.1). NCBI lineage: Eukaryota > Viridiplantae > Streptophyta > Magnoliopsida > Arecales > Arecaceae > Areca > Areca catechu. The sequence goes on along the minus strand of CM038049.1, from coordinate 623,951 downwards.
CATGGAAGAACTGGGATGGTCAAGTGAATGTTGATAGGGAGTTCCTGATCTAGTAGTCATTCAATACAAAATTCGATATAAGGTTTGCTAGACCTAAAAGTCCAATGTAGTATGAATTGACTTAGTATAGACCAAGACTACAAATACCCTTTTAAATGGCTAGGTGAGAGGTGGGATTGTGGGAGGCCCCCCCCTCGCTTTCGCGAGGACCCAATTAAAGAACCACAAATCCTCTTAAGGCATTTGCCTTTGGACCCCTAGCTTTAGACACCACTTTCTAGGAGTAGATGAAGCAATGATTTACACTAGTCTCAACACACTAATTGAGCTTGACTTGTTGGTATCTCTAATTCTAATTAGATTGCTACTCAATTTTAATTAAAAGGTTTGGATTCGATGCAACATGGGGTTGGTTATTTTTGGGCTAAGGAAAGGTAATGACCTCCTTCCCTTATCTTATGATATTGTTGCCCTTAAATAGTTTAAAATGAATGTAATTGCTTTTTGTGTTTTATGAAGTGACAAGTTTGAATTTTAGTTGATTAATAACCAAACAAAATGGCTTGGGATTGGGTTTGGAAGTGATTATAATTTCAGTTCAACAGCACATACAGAATTTTCAGCAGGCCTGTTTTGTTTACAGAAGTTTTTTATTTTTTTTGAATTTATAAAATCATGCAAAAATAACTAAAATTAAGAGGACTAATCAGAGAATAAACAATACAAAAATTAGACAAAAATAGTAGAGATTGATTGGTGAATCAGAATTAAGTTCAGACTATCAATGCAGAATTACCAGACAGAAACTTAGCTAGGGTTAATTTCTTAGACAGATATCACTCCATTTTTGAATCAGTAAAATCTCAGAAAAATTATAGTAAATAGTGGATTAAGTGGAGATTAACTGATGCAAAAATAAGGTCAAAATAGTGAAAGCTTGATGGAAAAATAGTCCTAGGTATCAGTCCCTAACACAAAATTCAGCAAACAGAAAATAAACATGCAATGGAATTCAAATACCAAAACTTCAACCTAAGGATTCACGTCCGGCCATGGCTCATTATTCCCATGGGTCGTGATAGTGTGCTGGTGTACACCCACTCAGGAGGCATGAACCTTAGATCCAGATTGGATTTAAAAGAAAAAAACACATAGCAAGTATGAAGACTATGCTACTAATGCAACCATGCTCTGATACCAGATTTGATGTGGCATGAGATGAATGATTTCTAATTTAGTGGATGATTTAATTTGTTGAGCAATGATCCCTATGAATATAAACTTAATTCAATCACAAAATGGCAAAGAGTCATATGAAGGGAAAACTAAATAAGGGATAACTCAAACTAGGGCTGCATGTTCATCCATGAAGATTGGACCTAAGGTTTGTGAAACCATCCTATCTAGGGCATAAACCATTCAAAGATTCAGACCTAAGAATAAGGAGGGTTTTCTTACCAATATTGATGTCTCACGCCATTGGTGGGGATTCAATTTCAGCACTCTCGAATTGAGATTGGTACTATAAACTATCACTCCAAGAGATGCAGACCTCTGGCTTGAAAGGTTCAAAGGGCAAGGCCAACTTCCTCTTCAACTTGTGATCTTGGGGAACCCTAGAAAGAAAAGGGATTAAAGACTTGAGATAACAAGAAAGATGAAGTTACTAAAACTTCAAGGAAGAATAATATGATGGAGTTGGAGGAGATCAAGTGGCTTCATTCAGTGTCAGGAATGTAATCTCCTTGGACTCTTTGAACTGCAACTGGAGTTGGTGTCCCATGATAGTAAGGAATGGCATCCAAAATTTGTTGTAGAAGCCTCTTTGAAGATTGTAGTTGGCGACCTTGAAGAGAGGAAATGGTGAAGAAGCCTTGGTTGGAATTTGGAAGAACTTCTTTGGATGGTGGTGGGGCATCTTCTAGCTAGAATATTGGTGGGTTTAGGGGAATACTAAGATGGCTAAAGGATGATGTTTTGGGTCTCTCACCTACTCCCTCTCGGAGGACACATTGCATATAACAAGTGGAAGAAAAGCTCTTTTGATTTCATTCATGAATAATGCTTACAAGAAGGGTTTGGAGAGCTTTTTATAAGCCTCCACTATAATTTTGAAATTTCAAAATACAAGGAGAGAATCATGGGGAGTTCCTTACTATGTAGGAGGAGAGTTGAAGCCACCTTGATCCTTGCTTGGAATAAGGAGAGAACAGTGGTCGGCTAGCTTGTTTTGAATTCAAATTGGGCCGCCCAAAAGAGGTGAGGTGGCAGCTTAGGTGTCCTTCCATGTGGCCTTTGGAGATGTCTTGGCATCCACTTGTATGTGATGATGTGGCATCCTCCATGTCAAGGTTGGTTGAAGTGATTTGTTGCACCCATTCTCGAAGTCTTCTTGCTTTGATTTGAATCCAATGTAAACTATTCTTGGACCAACTTAGAAAATTAACTAATTACAAAGTCAAATTGCACCCAATTTGACTTAAAAGATCAAATTAACATAGACCTAGTCCTATTTACAGGACTCAAACTCAAATAAAAAAATAAACTATCCTATTTACAGGACTCATAATCAAAAGAAGTAAAATTGAAACCAAAAGCAGACTAAATTTATTCCACTGAAATCCATATTGAATCTGGCTTGATTAAACTGGATTGAATTCTCTTCTGAGCTATGGTGCCTGCACCAGAAACCTTTACAACCCTTTCTTAACATTCTACTAGCTTGCATAATAGAAATATTTTTTGTAGAAACATTTGCTTCACTGCCAATAAAGTAAAAAGGGTCTTGTCCCGGGATCCGGAAGACCACTTTCTTTCTGAAACAATCCACCGTAGCATGATAAGAAGCAAGCCAATCCATTCCCAGAATTATGTCAAAGTCCATTTTTATTACCATTAGATCGGATACAAGATCATGATCCCCGATGCTCAAAGGGCAAGATGGACAAATCATATTTACTAAAATAATATCTCCATTAGGAGTAGCCACACACACTTCATAATCCATTTTTCAGGTACAATATTAACTTTCTTAATAAATCTCAATGAAATAAAAGAATGTGTTGCTCCAGAGTCAATCAAAGTAAAAGCATATGCAGATGCCACCTTAATCAAACTTGTCACTATGGCATTCGATGCCTGAGCATCCTACTGAGTCTTTGCCTAAACACGGGCTTGGATCTTCGATTTTGGATGTCCTCCATATCCTTTCTCCAAAGGTTGGCCTTGATAAGAAGTCGGTGCATGCTAGATAGTCTGAGCAGGTGGTCCAGATACATTTGGATAAGATTGCTAATAACCAGTATCTCGACGGACTGGGCAATCCACATCCTTGTGACCCTGCTATCCACAATCAAAATATGCTCCAAAAAACCAGTGACAATCTTGTACCAAATGAAAACCCCGACACCTTGTACAACGAGGTCCATTATTCTGTTGAGGTCCTTTACTTTGTCCAAGTGCATTTCGTGGTTTTGATTGATTGCCAGAAGGTCGACCACCTTGTTGCCTATCAGTCCTCAAGCTTTTCTTCTGTTGACGCTCTCTTTCTTGTTGCATATTGTTAACCTCTTGCTCAATAATTTTGGCCTTATTAACTACATCTCGATAAGAGTTCAATTGTATTGGCCTCACTCTAGCATGAATTCTCGGTACCAGCCCTTTTTCAAATCTTCGAGCTTTGATGCCATCAATAGTCACCAAATCCGGAGCAAAGCGAGATAACTCAGTAAACTTGATTTCATACTGGGTCACTATCATATTTTCTTGAATCAGCCTTATAAATTTACTCTCTTTTTCAAATCTGAGGCTCTCAGAAAAATACATATCCATAAATTCCTGTCGAAACATTTCCCAAGTGATTGGCATGACGTAACCTTGTTGTTTCTTGGCAGCTTCCCACCATTCAAAAGCTTCACCCTGCAACTGATAAGTAGCAAAATATACTTTTTCACTATCAGTGCAATCCATGCTAGCAAAAGCTTTTTCCATCTTCTTTAGCCATTTCAGTGATTCAATGGGTTCAGTGGAGCCTTCAAAAATAGATGGTGCTAACTTCTTGAATTCGCCAATTCCCCGATCCATCTTGGAAGACTAACCACCTCTATTTTCTTGCTAATGCATCTCCTGAACAAACTCAGCTAAATCTTGTATGAGATTTGCTACTTGACCATCAGAGCTAGTAATCTCCTGATTGTTGGACATATCATACTGCTGACGAATAGGACTAGTTGCTCGACTCTCATGATGATCTGGCGATGGACTACGAGCTGCCCTAGGAGTATTTTCAGCTCGAGCTATTCCTGCTGCTCTAGAAGTATTGCCCTTAATTTGAGAAGCTCCATTTGTTGGGGAGATGTCCCTAGTCCACGAGGCACCACGGGTTCGAGAGGTGCGATGCATATTAACAGCTTGAGAATTATCTACAGCAATGGATATCCTCATGGATCGAGTTTGAACCATTTCCACCTGGTTCGCAAAAATATTAGATTCAATTAAATGTAATCCACATATACTTTAAAATTATCCAATCATATCCTAATCAATTCTACCCCACTCTCACTATCTATTCTAATCTATAGGATCTTTGAACCATGTTATGATGCCACTAAATTTGTCATGCCCCGACCTGATACCCGGTTAGGTGTGTAACAGATAGCCGCATATCCTCAAGGTTCAACCCCGTCGAATACACAAGGCTTAACTTTACAAATTACCATTTAGACAATGATAAAAATAAAATCACTAAGCTTTATTATTATTTTCTTATTTGAGCATTTCAATCCAACTGACAGATGAAATCTCACAAAAATCCAAGATACAATATGAACATAGTTTAACTAAATTTTGAAATAACATGAATTAAGAACTAAAATCCTAAATCCTAACTTCTCACTGATTAATCCCAAAGCTCGATGGATCTTCCTGATCTGTAACAAAGATAATAAAAAAAAATAGGGTGTGAGCTTAACAGGCTCAGTAAGTTATCATCACCTCCAATATATATACATAAATATGCCAAAAACAAACAGTAAGCATAAACACATCATACAAACAAGATATCCAGCATCATAATAATATATCCAGCAATATTATGTAAATGTGTACAATTAATTACAACCGACATGACTATGGATGGCCAACCATTTACTGTACTCTCCTAGTCCCTCTGACTATGCCACGATCGGCCCGTGGCTAGCCCCGAAAGAGACTAGAATCCTAACTACACATATCGTACATCAGTCATGTGCTACTGATCGCTCCACTGGAGGTCCAGAAGAAAACTAACTCTGATATCATACGAGAAAATATGCATCCTTAGCATGTGCCAACAACTACCATGCATGGCTAAGAACAAGAAAAAGGCAACTAGCTCCTGACTACACATACCGCATGTCAGTCATGTACCAATGATCACCCCATTAGAGGCCTAGAAGAAGACTAGATCCTCGTGTGATCATAGTCGGACTAGAGAGCATCCACACCAACACAATGTATGCAACCCAATGCAATATACTACATATATTTAATATTTCATAAATATATAATATATTTGGTACATGATACCAGAGGTCAAGATAACTTACCTGAAAAATTCTATAATGCCTATTCGAATCAACTCTGATATTGCTTTTCGACAGGCCAGATAAAATCCCTGACAAGATCAATTATATAATCAATTTCCTATTTAAGATAAACTAGCATAGAAAAATAGTTCTTAGTCTGGTCTGGGTCTTGGCCTAAATCCCAAAAAAAAAATAGTTCGAATTTTATTATTATTTCTGACAACAATTTTTTCCTCTCTCTATTTTTCCCTTTTCTTTCTCTTCTTTCACTCTTTTTTTAATTCTTATTTATTTATTTATTTATTTATTTATTTATTTATTGATCCTCTTCTCTCTTTTTTTTCTCTTTCTTTCTTTCCCGATCCTCTTCTCCTCTCGGCCTATGCTCACCTTCTTTGCTCCGATGAGATGGAACAAAGATGGTAGCCCACCAAGATTTTCTGGATGGTGCTGTGACAGGGTCGGTCGGCACATCCTCGACCATCCCGGCCATGGTAGAAGAATCAGAACAAAAAAGAAAAACACCTCAATCCCCTGAGTTGACCTGGAATTAAAACCTAGGGTGAAGAGGACTTACCGACGATGATCCAGGAACGTCCGGCCACTAAAGAAGAGGGAGGAGATTCGGTGAAACCTCTCGATGAAGGAGTGGGGTTTTACAGAAAAAACAAGATTTTTTTGTGCCATACGGGGAACAAAAACTCGATCGATCGAGTTCTCCTTCCCTCCATGACTCTCGCCGGCCGTCCCCCACCTCTCCATGGCCCTCCTTCTGATTCCTTTGGCGATCGCAATGGTCAAATAAACAGGGGTTCTATCCCCTGTTTTCCATGCTGTAATTCTTTTTTTTGATTTTGATCTGAAGTCGGCGAGGGTGGCCGACTTCAGCCCACTTAGCCCAAAATAATTGGGCCTCACATCATAATAGAATGATTTTTTTTCCTATTTATGGTGGAAGTCGTTCGAAGTTATGATTCACCCTCTACTGAAAAAAACATGGGTTGACAAAAAACTGAGAGAGGGGGAAAGAATGTCTGCGAAAGTTAAAATCAAGTGGTTATGTTTCTCCAGTACTAGCTCCAAAGGTGACAAGGTGTGTGCCCCAAAAGATGGTATTGATCTTGATTATCATGAAATTTCCAAAGGAATGCAGCAATTAACTCAAAGTTCTCCATCAGCCTGTCCATAGCTTGCCGATTGCATTAACATCTTACCTTCCCATCTATTCATTGACAGTTATTTTTTTCTTTTTTTTTGGATGAGAAACAGATGGGTTACCTGAGAAATTATATCCTGCACCGTATTTATCAATGAGGCTGTGCACCATGCCAATCATCCCGGTTTATTCCTGTGGTAGTGTTTGGATGTCTAAAATTTATTTCAGGAGTAGGAATACGAATTCTCGAAGAATAATTTATTATCCTTGTTATTTTAGATTTCTCTTTGGTTTGAAATCTGGACTTTATTCTAGTGTAATTAATACAGTGTTATTCCAAATGATATTTGGATGACATAGGAATAAGCATGTATTTCATTAGGAATAGATGAAGAATTTTGTAAAAAATCCAAAAATACCCCTGAACAAAGATAATAAGAAATTTGATTTATTAATTTATTTATTATAGATTTATTTATTTATTTATTTATTTATTTATTTATTTATTGTGATGATCTAGTATAATTTTGCATATTATGTACATATATTAGTAAAGGTAGCAGGAAAAAAGTGATTACACCATTGCCAATTTTCAGATGACATAGTATAAATAGAGCACAATTCCATATTTAACAAATACATGAAATACAAGAATTCATGTTACAACAAATTATTTGATCCCTTATAAATCAAACAGAAGTACAATAAGGCCCGATATACAAGCAAAGATATTAAATTAGAACCATTGAAATAAGAATGTGGAGGCAAAAAGATGTTGCAAGTTATAAGAAAAATGAATAAATTAATATTAATTAATATTTTTTTCAAATATTCATACAAGAGCAACGGTTGATACAAAAATAATAAGACAACATACATGCTTAGACAATAAAACATAAAAACTGAGTTCCAAAAATAAAACAAAATATACTATTACATTATCAAATTTAGAAACTGTAATAAGTTCCACCCGTTGTACAGCAATCCTTAACCATTAGCACCAACTCCTAACAATATAGTTGAGAAGACTATTCTTCTAGACCATGGAGATCTAACATAGCCCCTGCAAGTAAAAAAGAATAAGTACCTATAATAGTAACAACTTGCCAGTAGTCCAAAATCTTCGATATTTATAAAATTCTTGAACTCAGAATATTTGGATTTAACTTTCATCATATGAATTATACTAATACCTATGTATCCAAAAATCACTCATAAGAAGCAGCTGTCAAAACATTGGCATGTATGATCCGAAATGAAGTTATAAAACCTATCTACTAGTGGCCTAAAAGCAATCAATGTTCAAACAAGAAGACCTTATAATCTTTTTAAAACATAAATCTATATAAGTGAACATCTGTCACTCTACATATTACATAAAAAAATATAGTTAGTTACTGATTACAGTGATACCTAGCTACTTGCTTATTATAAATTTAAACTAAAATTTTCAGTGACATGTAATAAAATTTCAAAAAATACAAACAATTTTCAAAAACCTATAAATGACTTCCACATAATATATGTGAAATAAGCTTTATAATTTTTTTAACAGAGAAAGTAAGATATGGTATCATATAGAGGTCAACAATAATAAATATCTTGAACAGTGAAATATCATATCTATCAACATATGAAAGCATACTATCAATGAATTCGCCATGAACATGTATCCTGAACATATCTTAACACAATGTTACAAAATATACTCCAATCCACCAATCAAAAAGTAGATATGATAAAATTGTCATTAATATGAGAAAGCTGCCAACTTTATAATGGACGATAAATTTTAAATCCAATATCATCATTGTTCAGGTTTACTATTCACAGAAATATATCTTCAGCCCTACAAATAATCAAATGCATCTAACCTATAAAATATACCACCTGAAACCTGTCTAATAAACAAAATAAAACCGCTCCCAATAAAAGCAGCATATAGAATGTAACAGTTACAAATATAAGTTCGAAGTTGCAGTTTGGATGGCAAGTACTATAATAGATAGATAAATTAAATTTTAAACCTGTCCAAGTCAACTTTATCATTTCTTTGAAAAATAATATGCAAAATTACAAGGCAACATATCAGTCTTGGTTACAAGATGAAGAAGTGAAATCCAGGCAATTAGATCAAAAAGCCAGTTTCGTATCACTATCCATAAGGGAGGTGAACATCTTGGAACATGAAGGGCTGCCAATATTTTAAACATAGCATACAACAGCTATCATAACTAGTAATATAAATATATATTTACAAAATATGGCTTAAAACCTGCGAAGATAATATCAGTTGAGCATCACGACAACAAGAGCAAAAAAATTAATGTTATAGTTCAACTCTTGCCTTACAGCATTGCTCAGTCAATAGGTAGCCCATCATCATTACCACACCTATAAATATCTCATACCAAAGCATACAAGATATAAATTCCTATCTCCATTAAAATTTCTGAACTCAGAATAATTGGATTTAATTTTTATAAAAATCCTGAACTCAGAATATTTGGATTTAACTTTCATCATATGAGTAATACTAATATCCATGCATCCAAAAATCACCCATAAGAGGTAGCAGTCAAAACATTAGCTTGTTTGCTCCTATATAAAGTTATAAAATCAAAGTAAATGAACATAACAAGCAGACCTACCCTAACATCCAACAGTCACTCCAATTTAAGATTTGTGATGCAATAGTATAAATGAGTTCAACATGAATGTGTACCCTGAACATATCTCAACACAATGTTATAAGATATAGACCAATCCACCAATCATACCGGATATGAAAAAATTATCATTAATACGAGAAAGCTGCCATCTCTGTAATGGATGATAAATTTTAAATCCTATTTCATCATTATTCAAGTTTAGTACCCACAAAATATATATTGGGCCCTACAAAAAATCAAATACATCTTATAAAATATACCACCTGGACTTGTCTACTAAACAAAAAAAAACTACTCCAAGCATATAAATTGCATATAAAATGTAACAAATACAAATATGATGCAGAAGTTGCAGTTCAAGTGGTAACTATATAATAGATAGATATATCAAATTTCAAACCTGAGCAGGTGAACTTCATAATTTCTTTGAAAAAAATAACCTGAAATTTGACACGACAACATATAAGCCTTAGTTAGAAGATAAAGAAGTAGAAATCCAGGCAACTGGATAAAAATATCAGTTTTGTATCCTAGACCATAAGGAGGTCAATATCCTGGAACATGAAGGTCTGCCAACATTTTAAACATAGCACAGAATAGCTGCCATAAGTACTAATATAGATATATATTTATAGAATATGGCTCATGACATGCGAAGAATGTCAGTAAAGCATCATGGCAATAAGAGAAAAAAAATTAATGTTATAGTTCAACTCTTGCCTCCCAACAATGCTCAATCAATAGGTTGCCCATCATTATTGCCACACATGTAATATATCTCATACCAAATCAAATAAGATATAAATTTCTATCTCCATTAAAATTTCTGAACTCAAAATAATTGGATATGACTTTCATCATGTGCATAATAATAAGACCTATCCATCCATAAATCATTCATAAGCAACATATAAAAAGAAAATAAATGAACATAACAAGTATACCCTAAATAGTAAAATATATTTAAAAATAAATAAATATCCTATACAAAAAAATATCAAAGTTATCAACATCGGAAACCATAGTATTAAGGAGTCCAACATGAACCTGTAACCCCAACCATCTTAACATAATGGTACAATAGTTACTTCCTTCTACCATCAAAAAACCAGATAAGAGACAAGTGCCATCAATATGATAAATCTACAAATCCTGTAGAAGGTGATCAGTTGTAAATCCAAGTACCATCAATGTCATCATCATTCAGGATTAATATCAATAGATATATATATATATATATATATGACACAATCTTAAAAATCATTAATCAAAGAACAGTTAAATTATAGGATTTTGAAAAGTATCGAGAACCATGTACTTATATAAATTTATACAATATTTTTAAGTTGTAACCACAAATAACCTGTAACCACAATCAATTAAATCAAAGCATTCATCACTTTACAATATCAGTATATGTCATAACATATTTCGAAAATAAGGAATTGTTAACTAAAACAACAAACAATTCCATCAAGATAATCTGTGATAAATGATATTTATACATTTTATATGAATGGAGCAGCACCTCATCATATTACATTTGCGAGGAATTCCTACCTATCATAGAGTTATACGTAGCATACAATGGGGTTGCCAACAACATAAGCATTATAGCATATTAGAGGCTTCCAAATTGAGATACAAGTCCACATACTACACAAAAGGCTGCCAAGAAATAGTGCTCAACCCATTGTTATACATTTTCCAAATATGAATATAAACATGGCCTCTTAAAATCATTAGTATGAATAAAAGGCACAATAAAAGTTGAATAAGATACAATGATAGCCTCGAAATGGGCTGCCAAGAAATTAAACATATTTTAGATTAAGCGGGCAACAAGATAATGGCTATATATATGGGTCGGCCACCAAGATAACATTAGCAGTAATGACTTAATACAGAATTGAAGCAGTTGTAACATTTCCATAAGTATAACAAGATAACCAAAGAGTATATACATTATGAAGTAATAACATGGAATGAGAAGCAGCATATGCGGATCATTATGGAAAATAGAAATACCTTAAAGTCCATCATTGTTTTACAAACCTTGCAACCTCGACATTAAGAACATATAATACTCATAACAATTAAAAGTTATAACTGAATATGTCCAACCTGAAATCCAAGTACAAAGCCTATAAGAAAGGCAAGTAATATCGACAACAATGTATTAAAAAGGCAAGTAAAATTGACAATAATGTATTAAAAAGTGCACCCACATTCATGGGGCAGCGAATAAGGTTTTTTCTCACTTTAAACTTAATATCATAAAATTTTTTGAGGGAGCGATTATATGGAGGTTGAACATATCTCTCAAATGCAACAAATGCCTCTTGTCTAGTTTTAAACTTCTTATATAAGGCATGCTTAAATCCGGTAACTTCACGCTGACACTCTAGCCAGAATTCATAGATCCCTCATCTACGCCCCTAAAAAACTACATAGAAACTTTCAGAATACATCACTATAACTCAATTGAATGCACCTTGTTTTTTTATATTTATGTGCAACCAAAATAAAACTCAATATGCATAATAACATGTACTATTCAAAAATTATTTATGTTAAATGTACTAACTTATGATATAGTTAGAAAAAAATGAACTTAATAAAAGGATCCGATTAAATGTACTTCGCATGTTACGAGCAACCCATAGCCTATTAGTTATCGAATTGTGTAGTTCTTCATCTTTATGGGATTCATCGTCCCCTATAATCAAATAAGGGTTAATATCATCCTCATCGTGGTCAGTATGCAAGAATTCCACTAACATGTTGAAATATTTATCATTTCTTAGCCGCATCGTATGAAGTTGTGAATGATGCAGTAAGTTATTAAAATACGTTTCTACACCTTGAAGGGGTATGGGATGTGACTTCTAATAATCTTATATCGCTTTTTCAGAATTTCAAAGGCTTTCTCTATATAATTTCGGAGTTGTGCATGTCGATGATTGTATAAGTCTCAATAATTATAATATCGTCATGCTTGAGGATTGTTAAAGGTACTTAGGTGGTACCTGTTGCCCCAAAATGGATCAAGAAACTGGTCTGTGTTGACATATCCTGAATCAACAAAATAATTTCCTGTATCCGACCATGCAATTCATAAATGAACATGAAATTCATTAAAACATAAAAAAATTTAAATGTCAGAGTATGTGGATACCTTCTAGCACAATAAAGCCTCCTAACTCGACACACTAACGAAGAACTCTCATGTCGGTAATAGATCCTTCCCATCCAGTACAAACAAAAAGGAAAGAGTGATCAAATGAAACTGCAGTCATAACATTTTACAAAATGGTACCTTTCTGATTACGAAAGCGGGGTTATTTTCTTTTCTTGATTAAGGTAGGTATGTGCATACCATCAACCCCGCCAATAGCATTCTATGATGCAACCTACTATGTTAAAGACATAAGTTAAGAAGATGGTAATTAAGTACCAAGGTTTTGTAAGTTTGGAGGTACCATGAAGTAAGGATGGAAATGGTTGTTATCATAGATGTGTGGGCACACACAAATATCCTTACCAGGTTGGACTATAAAATTTTGCTTCAATAAACAAATTACTTTCAATACACTGTTAAAATGTTATGATATTGTCTCCCCTGAGTATTGAAAAGTTTCAACCAAAACTCTATTAGTGACACCATAACCTATACAGTACAGAAAATATGCTAGTTACTCCTATATCGTTACATTGCATGTGCTAGCTATTAGGCCATGTAATACAAGCAACTCTTATAGCTTTAAGAATATAGTATTTGTCATTCTAAAGTAATCATAACCTCTATCTAGATGGCCACTTAATATGTCTATTATGAGTTCATGACCCGAGAATGGACGAGATCGACATGGCACCTTCCAAATTATATTACAATCATAGATATTAATGATGCCACTACTTATCAGTGTAATTATCACGTTCTGCCAATAATTATCCTCGTCTATCAAAAACTCCATTAGCTTATGCAAGGTATCCATCTATTAAAAAAAGAGAGTAGTTACATAACTATTTGTTGACAACCAATAATGATAAATAAGAAAGTGTATTAACATACATTAAAGTATATTAACAAACCCGCTCATATTCACAACAAATTTTGCGATAACAATTACATATATGAATTAATATAGATTATAGATACAAAAGACATGTATCACAACATAACAGTCCATAAAACATAGAATACCATAATATGTTAAGGCCAACCATGACCACAAAACTCATTTTGATGGGTTGGAGATGCAGATGTGCTATGCATGAATATCTCGGGACTACCATGAGGAGACAAGGTACTATCTTGAGAAGTCATATCATGACTGCTTGGCTTGAATGACTGCTCCATGAATGGAATATGCCCACCTGGAGTAGCAGCATGAAGGGAGGCGGCATAAATATATATGGGTCACCTTGATTGACACCATGCATTGGAGGAGGCATTAAAACATTTGGGGCATGAGCATAAGTTCTAGAAGGGGCTACCATTGGAGGTGGTACACGGTAAAACTCAACCATTTATCTTTTCAGCCAAGCTTCCAGTAGTGGCCCTTCGTAATGCATAAAGAACCACTGATTTATCTCATTCTTAAAAGTCTCCCCTACAGCAAGAATGAATTCAGCTGTAATCCGAAGGAGACTCTCCAACTTTCTCATACACTCATCAATGAAATACATCGTAGGACGTGCAAGCTTATCTTTCATGGGGATTTCATTGGTAATTTCTAATCTCTTTCTATCTTGATCCACCAAATCTAAGAAAGCATCAGTTGCATCAGTATTTATCCTAGTCCTACGTGCTGTAGGAGTAATGGAGTTTGACTTTGTAGGATCGACGTCCTAACCAACTATCCAAAAGAAATGTTCCTATTTAGAAGTGACGATTTATCTTTCTTAAAGCAAGCAGCGCAGCAACCCCGGGGTGCATGAGTCAACCCCCCCACCGAGCACCACAGCACCAACCCAGCATAATATCACCGAGCCGGCTCCCACCTTGGGACGAGCATCGCAGCACCATCCAAGGGGTGTTGATGTGGTACCAGCATCACCTTAATAGTGGCACCCACATACCCTGGGCCTAGACCCCCGCACCTCGAGAGTGTGAGCTGGCCCACCCAACAATCCCCCTAGTGAAAAATCCCTCGAGAATTCTCCCTACGGGAATTTGAACCGTGACCTTGGCTCTAATACCAACTGTAGGATCGATGTCCCAACCAATCTTACAAAAGGAAGCTCCCTATTTATAAGTGATAGTTTATCTTTCTTAAGTAGACAGCGCAGCAAACCCAGGGCGCATGAGTCGACCCCCCTACCGAGCACCGCAGTACCAACCCAGCGTACTATTTCCGAGCCGACTCCCGCCTGGGGACGAGCACTGCAGCACCATCCAAGGAATGTTGACGTGGCACCAGCCTCACCTTAACAGTGGCACCTACATACCCTGGGCCCAGACCCCCGCACCTCGAGGGTGTGAGCTAGCCCACCCAACAGACCTAGTTCTCTTTCCAATATTAGAGGACAGACGTGTATCAAAAAAAGATTCCGTAGGTAGGGTCGAGGCACAGGTCATCGAGCTGTTTGGAGATACATCGTCAAATAGTTCAAAAGGACCAGATGATGAGAAAGAGAGTCCACCACTTTATTGTGATGGTTGCCCAATATTGATATCATCTAAGTTAATCCGATCCACCTCATCATCCAAGGTATCATTATTCAAAACCCCCTTAAGAATAGCTGATGTATCCCCGCGGCTACCAATGATCGTATTTTTTGAGAAAAGGATGTCTATATCATCATATGCAGGAAATGGCTTACCCTTAATCATAGCATACTCCTTGTTTACCTATTAAGAATATTAAAAAATAATTATTATAATGTGATGAAAAGCATGGTACCTAAATATCAACAGCAATCTACCACTCACCAAGATGACCTCCTCCCACATCTATTCATCACCATATGTGGGCACTTTCAGTATAGGATCCCATCCCTAGCCAGACCAATTTGCTAAGTTATAATATAAGTTAAAGGTCTTCTTTAGTACCTTCAATCGATTCTTGAGATTTCTTTAAGGACTTATTTGTTCACGCGTTGAAGGTATTTGTCATCTTCTTCCAAATTTCTTGCGAGTATGATCCGTTGTTACAATTAGCTTCATCATTTTCTTGCCTCATCAAGGCAAGCATTATCATATCAGGGACATCTATCTAATTTGGTGCTCTACTACGAGATGATCCTATCCTTGCATATTCAATTTGATTATCTTTTTGGATTTAGACATGTTAGCTATATGACCGCAAATATTACATATATTAGAATACAGCACTATTGATTGCAACAATTAGCTTCATAATGATGTATACAAAATACAAAGACATATCCTAGATGAAGAAAATATTCATAATTATTTTTAAAAAATCAAAAAGATTAATGTCTCAGGACAACTAAAGTGAAAGTCAATCGAGCATCGCACCTATAAGCATTGTCAAAACATATTATGAGAAATACATTTAGAAACATAACTTAGATACTAAATAGCAACGTCACACTAAGAATGAATATGAAGAAGCTATTAAACTCATTAAATTATATAATGTCTCTTGGAGTTTAACATATATTTAAATGATTCATCCAAAATAATAACAAGGCTGCCAACAAAATATGTATCTACGAGATATGTAATTGTAGTAAAAATATTAAAATTTGAAGATATATAAAATAAATATGCCTCGGGATAACAAAGGTTAAAGATAGTGGAGCATCACAGCTACAAGATAGAATAACTAGTTATATAGTTAAACCCTTGTCTCCTAATCATGGTTATTCTTAAGGCAACCTATCATTATTGGCAAAACATAATATAAAAGATACATTATCAAACATAATATAAATAGGAAATATGTAAATTTAAAAAAAAAAAGTTGAATATCAACTAATTATTGAAACCATTAACTTCAACAATATCTCTAGAACATTTAAATAGCTGCCAAACATATATTCATCTAGCAACATATGTAATTGGAGGCCGGTTGTACAAAGATATGAATTACACAAAAATTTTACTTGTGCCTCAAGATATGAAAGGTTAAAATCAGTGGAGCAACACGGCTCCAAGATAGGATAAGTACTAATGTTCTTAAACCTTTGTCTCCAAGCCATGCTCATTCATAAGGCAGCCTATAATCATTGGAAAGTTTTTGAGATATCAGGAATACATTATCAAAGATAAGATAGATATTGAAATAGGGACATGACACTAAATATGAATATGAGGATGTATTTAAGAACCATGGAGTTGAAGGATGACTCCAAATTTTTAACATGGCTGCCAATATAATATGTATCCAGCTCCAAATGTAATAGGATAAAAAAATGAAATTATTAGAAAGATATTAAATCATTATTATGGAAGATTAAAGGTTATTAATAGAAAAACAAGTATATAGACTGCATATTCAGATATATATATATATACGGGATTTAAAGCAGAGGCCTAAACAGAGGAACAATCAAATATGAAATCTAAATTAAAGGATTGCTTCTTCCTGTACAGATAATAAAATAAATACATCAAAGAATATACCAAAACCAAACAGAGAGGAACATCACCAACCAATGTGAGAACCCTCAGCCACCGATGAGATCCATATTTAAAAGGCAGGCAAAACAAAGTAACACTCCTCTGGCACCTAGAACCAATTTTTTTTTCATGAAACCTAGAAAAAAATCTTAAATATTAAGGAACCATTAGAACCACAAATATGAACCAAAAAAGAGAGAAAGATAAAAAATTTAGGAAATAAAACTATATTGAAACCATATTGCAACTCAAATCGAAATCCGAAAGAAATTATTGGCTGCCTTTAGATAGGAAAAATAAGCATTTCATATCCATTGAAAAGATCTGACCTCTGCTTTCCTAGGACAGACAAAACAAAGCAACACTCCACCGGCACCTAGAACTGGATTTTTTTCATGAAACCTAGAAAAAAATCTCAAATATTAAGGAGCCATTAGAACCACAAATATGTACAAAAAAAGGAGAGAAAGATAAAAAAATTAAAAAATAAAACTATATTGAAACCATATTGCAACTTAAGTCAGAATCTGAAAGAAATTATTGGCTGCCTTTGAATAGAAAAAATAAGCATTTCATATCCATCGAAAAGATCCGACCTCTACTTTCCTAGGACAGACAAGTCTATTTTGATCGTCAAGCGAATCGAGAAGGCATCGATGAAGATAAAGTCATAGATGAAGAAACCCTATCTTCGGGGAAGACGGCATGCAAAGCATCGTAAACCATAAATACATTCAAAAAAAATAGAGAACGATGACAAATTAAAATGAAATAAAACTCTATTGCAACCATATTGCAAGTAAAAGCAAAATCCGAGATCAAAATTAATGGTTACCTTTATATAAGAAAAATAAGCATTTCAGATCCATCATAAAGATCTCACCTTTGCTTCCCCGGGACAGAGAACTATTTTTTTTTATTGTCAAGCGGATCAAGGAGGCGTCGAAGAAGATCAACAACCGGTTATTGAAAACCCTATCATCAGAGAAGACAAAATGGGATGCGTCGGGATGATCTAGGGCAAGGCTATCGAAGAAGGGATATTTTGTATGAATCCCATCGAATGTCCCTGGAATAAGAAAAATAGGAATAGGCAATTCCATGGTGAAACATGAAATTGCTATTCTAGAATCCAATCGGGTTGATTGGAATAGCTAAACCTAGCTAGCCCACTACCAAATTTTGCAGCATTTGGGGGAATATGAAGGAATAAAGCTCTATTCCAACCATGAATAGGGCAACCAAACACAACCATAGGTACATCATTAAAATGAGCACATGATAAATGAAGCATACAAGAACAAATGAAAGTGATTAACATACTGTATGTCCACATGGTACATGCGGTACATGATATAAAGTTTTACTCATTAGCATGTTAACAATGACACTGGTGAACCAAAACCTCTCTTTGCAGGGTTTTTTTTTTTTGTTGCCTTTTTTTATTATACAAGATAGTAAGGCAAGGACGGAAGACATAATAGAGGACCTATTAAGGGTGCTTCTTTGCCTTTTTTTTATTATACAAGATAGTAAGGCAAGGATATAAGACATAATAGAGGACCTATTAAGGGTGCTCGAAGATATTGTTATTAGCAATATTTACCTCTCAAGATTAGGAAGGATGGCACCTAGGTATTAGCTGGAAGACATAAATCCTAGATTAGGGGTTTAGAGTAATGGTGTCACTTCCCAAAATTTTGACCGTCTCATTGGAGGATTTTTGTTGACTAAAAGTCTTAATCCTACAGGGCATTTTTCTGGGCTCTTTGCTCCGGATTGGTTACTATCAGAAAGAAGATCTCTTGGTACTCCTATTATAATTTTTTTTAAAATTATAGGCATCCTTTAAACTTAGGATCAATTTGAAACACACCCTCTTGATTTTAAAAACTTTCAAGCAGGTCCCCCAAGTTTTCAAATTATTCCAAGCCAATCCTTCAGCTCTCCAATCAACAAATAGTCTTAACCTGACATTTCAATTGAAAAAAATACTCTCTTTCTCGTTTAACCTATTCAAATATATTTCTTAGATTTGTGTAGATAGATGAATAATCTAGATCATCCACTAATCATTTTGAGATATATACATGTGGATGGATATCAAGATCATCCATGGTTTGCATTAAGATCTATGCAGAAGGATGAATATTTGGACCATCCATGTGGTAACTTTGAGATCTATGCAAGCATGATCCTCGACCACAAGAACTAAGGCTCAAATCGACCTCCTCAATCTCTTGGACAGAGACTTCAAATTTCATCTCTTTCAAGCTTAATCGTTGCCCCTATCTAGCTGGAATTCCACCGGTGATTCCTTTTTTGAGGATCATGACGTTGGAATCTCTGATAACTGAAGCCTCCTGACCTAGAACAATGTCTTCAATGATGGGATTCTAAATTGCCCATCCTGGCTCCAAGATCTACATGGAACGGATGAATAATCCCAATCATCCACAAAACTATTTTTAGATCTATACATATAGATGAATAATCTTGATTATTCACTAATCACTTTGAGATTCATGCAAGTTGATGAATAAGCATTCGAGATACTTTGAGATTTGTGCAACAAATGATCCTTAATTATGGCCATGCACTAAGCTTGCTTTAAGACGTGTTGGAGGATGAATGGAGGTTAGGTATGCTTTAAGAGCCATGCAATAAATTTTCATTATAGTTCATATATTGAGGATACTTTAAAATCATTGCAGATATATAATAAAAGGATTTGGAGTGCTTTGAGATCATGGTGGATAATTCCTAACCATGGACCATATAATAAAGATGCTTTGAAATCTATTCAAATAGATGGATGAAAGTATTTGGAGTATTTTGAGATCTGTGCTGTGGATGATCCTTGACAGTGTATCATATATTTAAAATGCTTTGAAATCTATGCAGGTAAATGAATTAAGGCGTTTGAAAGTTCTAGATGATTCTTAACTATAAATCATATACTGAATTCTTTAAGATTTGTGCAAGAAGTTCCCCTAGCAAGCAACCGATGTGAAGGGCATTTTGGTTGTAATAAAATTTTATACTCATCATCATTTTGCTAATGAAGACAAATGGCATTTTAAGTCAAAGGGACATCTCTAATTTTAATGCAAAACCTCTTAAGAAACTATTCATAAAAATTTCCCCCCTAAATCTTACAGGCACTTGTGGCTAGATGTCAGACCAGGTTTCCATGTAACATTTGACATAGAGATTAACGGCTCGAACAATGCCTGAATGGCATCTAATCTCCAACTATGATCTGGCGAGGAAGATATTTTCCAGCTATTCTGTCGTATCTTCTCCCCTCTGAGGTTTGAACTTCACGGTACATACGTTGCCTTCTCTTTTAGCTCCTGTGACACGCGAGGTGATATGCTTGCTTAAGGCCTTCTCTCTCCCACGCGCACATACACACATAAACGTTAGGTTAATATCATAAAACCTCGTAACAAAGAGACAGCAGTTTAATTCCCAGCTTCAAATATTACAAACACGATAGCTGTGGGACTTGCAGAGTCGCAGACATCGGTCATCGGCCCTAGATGTCTTTCAACGACACACTGATCAATATTCAATCAAGCCATACCCTACTACACTTTTGCACCCCAGTTTTTTTTTCTTGCAAAAATGCTTCGCATATACAGTTCACATGGAACCCAGATGACAGCAAAACCCATTGCCATCAGTTAACCTCTATTGGATTAGCCTTTTATAAATCAATATTTTATCTTTTGGTAATGTTATATGCTACATAAAGCCTTCGTGCAAGTTTCCAAGTCCTGTCAGAACTTCCGGGTTGTATGCTATTAGAGCTCGGATCCTTGCAGGTCCATTCAGGAACAGGAAAGATCCAGTCATAGATCACAGCCAACTTCAATTTTACTCTTTCCATCTAAAATCTACGTGCTACGGATTGGCTGATTGTTCCATTTAATGTCAACCCTGAAAGTCCACCCTCTTGAAAAGCTGATATACAGACCAATCAATTGAATAAATAGTCAAAAAAAAAATCAGGTTGCCACAGTTTAGATATTTTGCAGCTGAAGGTTGGATCCTGTATCAGAATACAGTTTGCTCCCCACAGATGATTCTTTGCACAATTTCATGATGCCGTCCTGCAAGAAATTCCGACCAGTAAAACCTCGCATACAAACTTCATGAAAAGAAACAGAAAAGGAACATCATATGCACATGCTATATGGTTATAGATCTGGAAATGGTACAATATCTAATCAAACTAACCCTCTTGATTAGCCCAACCAGTTTATGTGCAATTCATATAATGGAAAACTCTCTCTCTCTCTCTCTCTCTCTCTCTCTCTCTCTCTCTCTCATATCAAATGTCTCACCTACTATCCAGTTCACAAAGCAATTGACAAAACCAACATAGAAATTCTAATGCAGCCAGTTGAAGGTTTTACAGCAAGTAGATGGTCTCCAAAATGGTTTGCTTAGCTTTTCTAAACAATTTGGCCAACAGATCTTACATTCAAAAAAACTGAAGTTAGCTAAAGTATGCTGTTCATGATTATCTATTGCTTGTCTGTCATTGAATGTATGGGAGTTGCTTTCAGCTCAAGATAATCATTCCAACATACTGAATATGTATGATTAAGGAATAATGGCCTTTAATTAATGTAATGACCACAGAAATATGCACTATATTACCAGTTATTTCCAGAACTAAAAATACCTCGTGTAGAATTCCAATGTCGTAAAACAATTCTATGAGCTTCAGCAACATCTATTGCATATGATTTGGCATATCTGCTCAGCTTTATCTTAAAGTCATGACACAATTACCTATTCTTTATGGTGGTATGCAGTCCATCTTATCACAAAACATGACCAACCTTGTATCTCTTGAAACCTTACTGCTGTGTATTAACCAAAATTTGTGATATGCAGGGTAGCAATCAATATTGCTTGGAATTTAAATTCTTAACAGATCCAAAGAGTTGGCTCTTTCGGTAATAGAGTTTATACTGGTGAAAAAAACATTTTTAACATACTTATAGGGAGATATACTTGGTTATTAGATTATGAATAGATATATATGATGGGCTTAAACAGTAAATATATCAAGCTGTCAAAAAAAATCTAACAATCTACATCATAGATTTTAAATATTTACTCATGTCATACTGTGCATATGATAACCTGCTTTGCAGGAGAGAAGGTTACCCGACATGATAAATGGGTCCATATACCCTATGTTGACTGCTGACCATATTGATAAATAATGGTTTGCATGAGGCTGTACTGCATGGCAAGGTTTTATGCCTTGGTACCAGGTCTTATTGCCAGTACCTTACCAGTATGGCATGACAAAGCATGATAAGCCCCCATCTTGACACGTTGTAAAGGTTCTGTACTGCATAGCAAGGCTTTGCCTTGGTACCAGGTCCTATTGCCAGTGCCTCACCAGAACAGTACGACAAAGCATGATAAGCCCCCATGTTGACACATGGTAAAGGTGCCAAGTCGGAGGAGCACCTATGTTGGGATAGCATATATGCCATGTGTCAGTTACCAGTTCCCAACCAGTAGCATGGACTGGGACCGTGTGGTAGTAAAACCTTGCTTCATAGCATATTGCAACAACAAAATCGGTTACTTAACATAGTATATTTACAATGGTACCATCCATCCCCTAAACATAGTTTTAATCAATATAATTCTATATAAAGTTGACTTTTTGATATCATTTGTTATTCAAACATATTTTTACATGCCAATGTGTAGCAATATGAAATAGCAACACAATCCAAAGATACACACACCTATTAACCAACTGGCCCCATATGTATCTTGACTACAATACCATAGAGATTGGCCCTTCAATCCTTGGCCATATTTTGATGAACTTTGCTGGTGGGGATAAAAAAGGACAGATCTGAGAAGTTGCCAGTGATGGAAAAAGGCCCCACTTCATTTGATGGCGCTTCCTTTTTTGCTCAGCCACTAAATGTTTCCTACATTGATGCCTTAAATGTGCCCATTTCAGAAAACTCCTAACTGATGGTGTGTTATTCTATTATGACTGTTTCATGAAAACTATTGATGTAGCATGAACCTATTTCTCTTAACCATACGCTAGTTGGCATCTTGTCGGATTCTTATTGTTTCCTATTCCAAATCAGATTAGATTAGTTTTTTAATCTCCTTCTGCAATATCTTAATTGCACACCTGAACTGAGTAACACTAATGAATCCTCTTTGTTTTTTAGTTGCACAGGCTTTTCCGAGAAAGGTAAGTGTTTAAAGAAAAAAGATAATATTTTGTCAAAGAATACATATTATCTTTTTGCTATATGTTATGGAGGGATATTTTTGGAACCTTGGACCTATAATGGTTGAGGCATCTTCATCCCGGGCTGAGGCATAGTGGTTGAGGCATCTTCGTATAAGTCTCAGATTGTGTTGGCTAACCTATATGAACTAAGACTTTTCATGCCAAGCTACCAGGTTCTACTTAAACCTTATCACCCATGTGGCCCACTCTAAAACCTCTATTAATGGCCTCCTGACATATATAGCAATCATTGCAGAAGAGGTCAAAAATGATAAATACCCCCACGTGGAAAGCATATAAAGGCTAAAATCCTGTGCTTGTTGTCACTAGTAATGGCCTCCTTTCGCGGGAACAGCTATCAGCTTCAATGACACTGCCTGAAACTGCATCCTCCTCACAATCCTTGAGAACGGATCGCAGTGATAATCCTGCAATGGCGCAATCGTAGCCCGACATTTCTGAGATCGTCCGTTCTGCTCAGCTCTCTCTTATAAAGCCTCCAGGCCCCGAAGACCTCCGGTTAGCAATCTTTTCCCATGCTCATTACTTCCCATCCGTTCCAAATCGCTAACTTGAACATCGGGATATCCGCACCAGGACCCCTCCCTACTATAGACCAAGAATCGTTGAACCGATACCGGGACCTATACTGGTCAGCAACCGGTACGGTACCGTACCATACCATACTATATCGATACGGTATGATACCGCACCGTACCATATCAAACCGGTACATGGTGAATTGAGAAAAAAAACTATCTTCCCTCTCTCAAGCAAGGATCGCTGAACCGGACCTGAACCATACTGAACCAAGCTGTACCGACCCGTACTGTACCGAACCGACTCGTACCGGTCCAATTCAAGTCAATTTTTACGGTTTGGATCCCGAACCATTTTTTAGAGCTAAATCGTACCGATTCTTGGCCAGTACGATACGGTACATGCCACACCGGGTGGTTCGGGACAGAACCGAAAACCTTGCTATAGACCTTTTTACAAATTATTTCAGCAACGACTCCAGCCAATCAACTTATTCTCCGATCTCAGAGCAAAGTATCAGCAGCAAAAGATTGGTACCATCTCCGGAGAAATGGCGAAATCGCTATGGAGTTTTACCAAGTCCACCTCTGCAATCTCCGACTGAATGGTTACCGAATCGAAACCCCCCTCCTCTTCTCCCTCCTCTGAATTGACTATCACTAAAGCTTGACGGTCCTCGAAGGCACTCATCTTGAGAATCAATAAAACCAAGAAGGTCCCACGGGAGCAGAAAGAAACCAGAAAAGTTGAAGACGCGAAGCCCATGACAGAAGGATGATAGAGAATCCCTAACCTGGTAGGAGTTTAAATAAGTGCCAAAACCATCACGATTTTTCAAAGCATTTCCTTCGGAGATAATTAATGCACGGATTTCTTGTAGCAGCAGATCCAACAGTTTCTTGCGGCAGCAGATGGATCGTGCCGGCACAGAGTCCCAGGCGAATACCATCTCTAATCATGTAAGGATGACTCAAATGCCAAGGAGCTGTATCACAGCCTGGGTATCAGTGCAGTGATCCTTGGATCAATCCCTAGCTCAGAAACGGCTCGTATCCTAGCTCGAGTCCGACCTCCAACCTTCAGCCGATGCAAGAAGGAATCAAAAGATGAAGCGAAGCAGTCCCTCTATAAGCTCACCTCGGCAAAACCGCGCTCCAGCAACTTGAAGCCAAAACTCCAGCATACCTGCTCCCCGGGTCATAACCAAGTGGCCGGTATCAAAGTTCTGAACCAAACCCTATAAGGCGAACCCTACCTTGCTAAAAGCATTGTCAAGTTTGGAATGGCCTCTTCGAAGAGCCTAATCCTAGATCCGAAGTTTGTGCCTTAACATAATATTATTGATTTCTAATCCGCTACTAAATAGCATAAGGTTGGAAAAATACTTCGCCCTAACAGGGATTCGACACAAGCATAACAAGAAGATTATCCAGAAATTACAACCAAAGTTAGAACCCGGACAACACATTGAAAAATCTGGCACAATCTCAGAAATTTTGCAAAAAAATTTATTATATTAAGTTCGATAAACGATTACAAGGATAAGGTGAATATATCAACAAAGAAAAAAGAAACAAAGCCGACGATGAAGGCGTTCGCTGAGGCGTTGAAGCCGTCCCCTCCTCGAACTGCACCTCAGGGTCTATCTGAGTGGCCTACCAGCATGGAAAAGGGATAGCAGTAGATTGAGGCCCTTTGTAAACATCTGAACATGATTGTTTACCTCGGCTCTCAGACTGTCATCTACAAGATTGACCTCAGGAAGTTCGGCGCCAAGGAAAAAAATATGATCTCAAACCTTGGATTTGCATTGTTCGAAGCCTGCAAAAAAGCTCATCCGACAAGTCGCAGAAATGATATCGGCCACAGACCTCTCTAACTTTTCTACCCTTTTCTTCGCCGAGTTGGTCAACTTCT
The DNA here is from genome assembly GCA_021397845.1 of Areca catechu. NCBI lineage: Eukaryota > Viridiplantae > Streptophyta > Magnoliopsida > Arecales > Arecaceae > Areca > Areca catechu. Next base: position 598,210 of record CM038049.1, on the reverse strand, counting down.
CCTGATCGACGAGCCGATGATGAAGGGATGACCTTTTTTCCCCTTCACTTCTCAGCACCTCCTCCACTTGCTTGGCCTTCGAGTCAAACGAACGACGCCAGAGACAAAGCTTGGATATCTCCAAGGCCACTTAAGCCTCCATCGTTGCCAAATCAACCCTGCTAGGGAAGGCCTCTGCTTGGGAGCTTGAAGGCAAATCGACCACCACAGGAGCAATAGCCAGTCCCTTCTCCTCCAGCTCTGCTCTTAGTCGTTTTATTTCCTCCAGGGCATCGAAGTGCCCCCTCTCAGCCACAGCAGACCGCTCCTCGAGTGCCTTGATCACCCCATCATGGTGATCGACCTTCTCTTGGGCCTCGTGGAGCGCATCCTTGCAGCTATCAAACTCCCTTGTGAGGTTAGCATTGGCCCTCCTTTCTTGTTCCAGTTCATATTCCAGCTAGTCTACCCTTGATGCTAGGCTCGCGAAGTGGGTCAAACGATGACCCAACATTACAAACGCCCTGAAGGCATCACAAGCTTGGAGCATCTGCCCCATTTCCCACCATTCCATGGGCGGAACTTCGCCCCGGGCTGCGGGAAGCTCGGAAGGCTGTCCCTCCACTAAAGCCCCAATCGAGACTCCAGCTTCCCTCGCTCTGAGTGTCCGTCGAGTGACATCTCTCGCTTCCGGAGCCCTGATTTAAGCTCCAGCTTCCTTCGCCCCGAGTGTGCGCAGAGCGACATCTCTCGCGTCTTGACTCTTAAGCCCCAATTTTGGCTCCAGCTTCCTTCGCTGGGAGTGCATAACGCTCACCCACCGACTGACCAAATATTATGCCAATCAAACCACCATGCCAATCTACCATCGACGAGCTCATCGCACCGAATGCCTCTGCATGAGGATCGGGGGTCAACGCAATGCCCGTGTTTGGCTCGTCTATCGGTAAAGGTGGCAGAGTTGCATCACCAACCTTTGCTAGAGTGCTTGAGGGCGGTGCGGCCATTTCCATTGCCAATGTTTCGTCTAGTGGTGAGGAAACCTCAATAACTTCCATGGGAATTACCGCGACCCTCCCACCTCTACTATCCGGTGATGGGGTAGCTAGGAGGTCAGGCATTGCAACACCTTCGTCAAAGCCGGTACTGCGAGCATGGTAATTGAAGACCTGGCTAGGACCGGGGGTAGCACCATTGGAGCAGCAATCATTGATGCAGGTATTTTTGCTCGGTCCCTTTGAAATGCCCTTTGCAATACCACGAAACTCCTATGATTCATCTTGATAAGGAAAGAGCGAAAAGAGGAATTATGCTGAAGGAATTTTCAGATGAACTCTAACGGAAGGGAGGAAATGGGTTTATATAAAAAAGAAGACCAAGGGATGCTTTGGCTATAGAGAAATTCCTGAATTACCCTCCAATGGCAAGGGGGTGGCGGCACTTCGATTCCCGCAATGGGCAACTATTGGAACCATCAGCATTTAACAAAGTTGACTCACTAAGCACTACTTCCAAAGCTCATGGTCTCCAAGTCATTTTTTCTAGTCTTACTCCCATAGTTTAATCTGCTCCGGCTTACACCAGGAAGTAGGAGGCATGTGTTACAGGATACCTTAGGTACCTCAGATTATGCCTCGAAGGAAAGGAGGATGTGTTCTGTATACCTCGGATACGAACCCCTATGGACTCAGAGTCCTATCCACGTAAAGATCTATACACTTGCCGACTTTCGCACCTTACTGATAGATTGGTTTACTTTCCCTGGGATGTTCCCATTTTTCGAGGCTCAAATCCTGAAACCTCGGCCCACCTCAGACCCTCCGAGCTACCTGGACGAGGCTTCGAGGTGTATTCCGTAGAGCTCTTGTTAAGTTCGAGGTATCGAGATGCTCACTCCTCTCTATGTGATTAGTTCTGAAGGTTTTGAGTATCCTACTGCTCGAATCACGAAAACAGCTATCAACAATGATAGAATTACAAATCGCATCCTCGCTCATAATCCTCAAGAGCGGATCGTGGCAATGACCCTATAATAGTGCAATCATTGCTTAATGCTCTCGAGATCGCCCGTTCTGCTCAGCTCTCCTATAAAGTCCCCAGGTCCCAAAGACCTCCGATAAGCAATCTTTTCCATGCTCACTACTTCCCTTCTACTCTAGATCACTGACTTGAGCATCGGAGTGTCTGCGCTGGGGTCCCTCCCGGTCGTGAACCTTTTTGCAGGTCATTCCAGGACGACCCTAGCCAATCAACCTCTTCTCCAACCTTAGAGCTGGAATCTGCCATAACAGATTGGCACTAAATGCCTAACACTCGAAAACCTTGGGCTGGGACAACATCGAAGAGCTACATGCCCGACATCCAATGCTCAAAAGTCTTGAACCGAGCCATAATTTTAACTCCCAAAAGCCTTGAGCCAGGACAATATCGAAGAGCTACGCGCCTAATATCCAACGCTCGAAAGCCTTGGACCGAGCCATAATTTCAAATCCCAAAAGCCTTGAGCCGGGACAATATCGGAGAGCTACGCACCTAATGTCCAACACTCGAAAGCCTTGGACCAAGCCATAATTTCAACTCCCAAAAGCCTTGAACCGGGACAATATCGGATAGCTACACGCCTGAGATCTACGCTCGAAAGCCTTAGGCTAAGCCATAATTTCAACTTTCAAAAGTTTTGGACTGGGATAATGTTGAAGAGCTACGCGTCCGGCGTCCGACGTCCAACGCTTGAAAGTCTTGGACCAAGCTATAACTTCAACTCCCGAAAGCCTTGAACCAGGATTTCGGGCCGTAATTTCAATACCCGAAAGTCTTGAGCCGGGATAACGTCGGAGAGCTATGTGCCGAACATTGAATGCCCGAAAGCTTTGGACCAAGCCATAACTTCAACTTCCAAAAGCCTTGCACCGGGACAACATTGTAGAGCTATGCACCCGACATCCAATGCTCGAAAGCCTTGGACCGAGCAATAACTTCAACTCCCGAAAGCCTTGGACCAAGACAACGTTGGAGAGCCACGCACCCGACGTCCAACACTCGAAAGCCTTAGGCCAAGCCATAACTTCAACTTTGAAAGCCTTGGACCAGGACAACGTCGGAGAGCTACACGCCCGACATTCAATACTCAAAAGCCTTGAACTAAGCCATAACTTCAACTCCCAAAAGCCTTGGACCAAGACAACGTCGAAGAGCTATACATCCAACGTCCAACGTTCAAAAGCCTTTGGCCGAGCCTCAATTTTAATGCCAAAACCCTTGGGTCAGGCCTCTCAATTTCAACTCCCGAAAGCCTTGGACCAAGACAATGTTAGAGAGCTACGCGCTCGACATCCAATACTTGAGAGCCTTAGACCGAGCCATAATTTCAACTCCCGAAAGTCTTGGACCGAAACAACATCAAAGAGCTACACGCCCGATATCCAACGCTCGAAAGCCTTGGGCCAACCCTCAATTCCAATGCCTGTAAGCCTTCGACCAGGGCTCCCAACATCAACTTCTGAAAGCCTTATGCTGCGACAGTACTTCACTATGTCAAGCGATCCCCAAATTGCAGAACACTTTGGGTCAACCAAATGGCTGCACTTTGAAATCCATCAACACCCATCTGACGTATGATACAGCAGCAATTGGATCCCACCCTAGGTGGCACCTTAATTCAGTCTATTTACCCACAACAAAATTCAAAACCAACAATGAGGGGAGAATAAGATAATGGTCGAAATTCAAAATTTTTCATTCATTTAAAGTAAAAGTTTCTACATCAGCTCCTCAAAAGCCGAAAAGTAATTTACAAAGAAAGATAAATAAAAGAAAGAAAATATAAAAGTCCCAGTGAAAGTGCGGCCATCCTAGAGAGTATTCACCCCAAGGTCAGCCTCTTCGAGTCCAGAAGCTCGTCCAAGCTCGAGTCTACTCCGGGGCAACAAGTCGCAACCTTGTCCTTGGCGACCTTGATAGCTTCCTTAAAAGCCACAACTGCAAAGTCGGCTTTCTCATCCTCGAATTTTGTCGAAGCCCGAAATTCTTCTATGGCTTTGGCGATAGCTACAGTCTTCTTAGCCAAAAATTCGTCGAAGGCTCAGAAATCCTTGACGGCCTTTGAGGCAATGGCCCTAGCCCTGCCCTCATCTGCCTCTCATTTCCTCCTCCATCGCCTTGTGGGCAACCTTTAGCTTCCATATCTCCACTGCTTGGCTCGTCCTAATGGCCTCAAGGTTGGTGTTCTCCGCCTTTAAGCTAACATTTTTTGTCGTGATCTTCTTTAGGACAGCCTCCGCACCGCCAGCTCTCATGAAAGCCCCATCGACCTTAGTGTTTCTTTTATCGAGCTTCTCTTTCAAGATCTCGACCGCGGTCTTCCACCTCCAAGCATCGACAAAATAGTCCCTATTGTCTTCAAAAAATTTGTTCATTTGCAGGGCCATCTACAGACGAAGAAATCGCCAGCAATTAATAAGTTACATTCATGATGAAGTAAATGCAACATTTTATGGACAAACCGACTCACCTGAATGAAGCTCTTGATGGCATCTCTCCATCTCCCCACCTACGAATCTGCCAAGACCGCATTGGCATCAACAGGGAATATAAGCTCGCTGAAGACCTCATGCACTAGTTTGTAATCTTTTAGCGCTGAGGTATCAAGCCTCATGCGGGTTATGGCCATGTCAGAAATGCCTTCTGGAGATCGGAGAGGTAAAGACTCGCTTGAGGAAGCGGACTCGTCCTCCTCCACTCTCTAGCCCCGGTCTTGGGAGGCAAAGGCCGACCCTTCCATGGTCTAGGGGGAGAGCTTGGCTTGGCTCTAGCTGGATAAACTGGAGAACCCCTGAAAACCTCTCGAGCCTCAAACTCTATCGCCTGCTTCACCTCCGGTGGATGGAGATCCGATCTGATCTGCTAAAGCGACCATCAGGGTGGGGCATTCGTAGGCCAAGCGGCGAGTTGGCTGCTCTTGTCTTGATTGCTCACGAGAAGCCGGCAAAGGAGAACCCCTACTAGGGCGAACTCTTCGGTGGGGCCTATGGTCATTGTGTTGCCTCCTCTTACAAGGGTGATCGTGTCCCCACTCTTCCCGCTGTGCTCCTCCACGATCCAGAGCCCCTGCGCCTTGGTGCTCCAATCCCTCCGCATCATTGCCCACGCTTGCAACAAAGATGATCCGAGGTCAATATAAGCTTATTAAATCAAGCATGCAGGAAGCAAGAGTTCATATCCATGCACACCATGAGGGCTGGCTGGGCTAATTTCAATGTTGTACAGCATCTTCTCTATAAGGAATCCCATTACGTTTGACACCTGGAAGCTGCACAAAGTGAGGAACTCCTCCCTTCGATGCTAGTTCAAACCGGGCACCCGAAGATCCGACTTCCAAGGCTCACCCCAGTTAGCAAATCCCCAAGCCTTGCAAGATGTCTTCGAGACGAAGAACTGCTCTTTCCAATGATGGATGGTGGATGGAGTCCCCGAAATCAACCGGTGAATGTCTTTCTGAGACGAAGTATGCCACCATACAGCATTCTCGAGATGCTTCTTGAAGGTGTAGAAGGAACGAAAGAGAGACGTTAGGGGTGACTCCAGCAAGAAAACATATCGTGGTAAACCCATCGATGTACCGTCATGAATTTGGAGAAAACGTGCAGGACGACATGCCAAAGAATCGAAGCAAAGCGACGAAAAATGGATGGAGAGGAAGCCTTAGCCCAGCCTCGAAACTCTCGTAAAGGCATAGTCGGCTCGACGGTGGCCCGCATGCCCGATCCTGCTCTCTTGGCACTTCCAGTAGCATATCGCGAGGGATGTGATTTTTAGCAGTGTCATTAAAACTGATAGCTATTCCCGCGAAACGAGGCCATTAATGATGACAGCAAGCATAAGATTTTAGCCTTTATATGCTCCCCACGTGGGGATATTTATCATTTTTGGCATCTTCTGCATGGTTGCCAAATGTGTCAGGAGGCCATTAATAGAGGTGTCAGAGCGGGCCACGTGGGTGATAAGGCTCAAGTGGAACCTGGCAGCTTGGCATGAAAAGGTCTTAGTTCTGCATACATGTCAGCCAACCCAATCTAAAACTTATATGAAGATGCCTCAACCAGTATGCCTCAACTTAATGCCTCATCCCGGCATGAAGATGCCTCAACCACTATAGATCCGAGACTCCAAAAATATCCCCTCGTAACACTATAGATATTGGTAGTAGTCTTAAAATTACAAGTGATCAATGCTTGAATTGGGTGCTACTTTAGAAAATGCAATTCCACTTGTTTTATGCATCTTTTGTTAAGTAAAAGATCCGAAATACCATATATATCATGGATGTACATCAAAACAATTTTTACCATATTTTGAATTAAGGTTTTAAATATTGTGGGACAAGGGTGTCCCATTTCTTTATGGAATGAGGCACCCCCCTGTCCCACCTTATCTAGGTCGAGAGTCTTATGGGTACCCTCCTCTCTCCCCTTCTTTCCACTCCTTTCTCTTTTCCTTTCTTTTTCTTTTCTTTTCTTTCTTTTTTCTTCCTTTCCTTTTCCATCTTCTTTCTTTTTCTTGTTCCTTCCTTTGCTTCTTTCTTTATCTTTCCTTTCTTCCTTCTTTTCTTTCTTCCTTCCTTTCTTTCCTTTTTCTTCTTCTTTCCTTTCACTTTTCCTTTCTTCATCTTTCATTCCTTTTCTTTCTTTACCCACATGAATGAGTTTTAAAGTCCCAACCCTGGCCAAGTCCCATTTTCTCATAGGAACAGGATGGCAGGGACGCCCTCCATCACACCAGGACTTAAAATCTTATTGTGAACTATGATTTTCAAATATAAAATTTTATTAACTTGACTTGGCTCCTGAGGGATAAATCCTATCTTTAAACTTGGAATAGGGTATTAAAAAGGAAAGCCACACATCTTATACCTTCGGACATGCTAGTGAGAGAACGGAGTTGGTTTTTGCTTGTCAGATTTAATCTAGTAATAAAAAATTTGAAGAAATTGTGTGAGTATGCATTAATCCACTAATAAAGGATTGTAGACTAATTTATACAACTACCATAGTTTATACCCCTTATGAGTATGTATCATGTATACATGACACACGGATAGATAATATATGAAAAGATACAACCATTTGCAAGCCCTCACCTATGATATCCACTATATACCCACTACTCACCACCTACCAGAGGCTAGATCAGGGTTTTCCGAACCGTGCCGAACCTGCCGGTTCGGAGCGTAACGAACCGGACCGATGGCCAGCCGGCACGGTTTGGCCTTAAAAAATGGCACAGCCTAATTAAAAAACCAAAAAAAAAAATACTTACCGCACCGAACTGGATCAGAACCACACCCGAACCGGGGCGAACCGGTCCTAAACCGGTCGAAATGGGCCCAAACCGAACGGTTCAGCCCGGCTCGGGTCAGTACGGCTGGGAGGGGGCAGGTGGGGAAATTTTTTTTTGATTTGTCACATGGCTACTATAGCTATGTGACTTTTTGGAAAGGGGGGAGGGCTGCCTTGCTTTTTAAGTAATGAAGAGGCAGAGAGCTCACAGAGCCGTGGAAGGAAAAACCAAAAAAAAATTCATCGATCATTTTCAATCCAATCCAACCTACAAAAGTCGAAAAGGAAGGTCGAATCAAGGTACGTATACCTTTCTTTTTTCGTATTTTCATCTTTCGTATCGTTATTTTTTGTTAAAATCCATACAAAATAGAAAATTAAGAAGAAATGCTGTCAAAATTTATTTGTTGGCTATGATTTTAGAGTATATGATAGATCTAGGATAGATCTACACAATGATACTAAAATCTTATTTTTTTTTTAAGTATATAATTTTTTAAATTAAAAATTAATTTTGGATTAATAAATTAATTAAAAAATAATAATTAGAAAAAAAAATTATAATTATAAATTATTAATCTAGGGCTCGTAAGCTACTCTCACTATAAATTTCATATCGATTTATTCAAGTTTTGTGCATCTCATGAATAGTACCCGTAAATCTTAAATTGAAAAAAAATTGATTTTTAATGCATTTCTAGGATCTTAAAAAAATATATATAACATGTATGATGGAATCCTACATGAATCTAAAATTTAAATTTTTTTTATTTTTCTTTATTTTTTGAATTTTTTAAATAAAAAAATAAATTAAATAAATTAAATTTTAAAAATTCGGTTAATAAACTGTTAATTAATAAACATTATTATTGACCTTATATGTAATTTAAATATTCAGGTATTGATCCATCAAGGAGGAAGAAGGATCCGGAATGGGACATTGGCTGGTCACATAGAGAGATGATCTCGGGTCGGCATCACTGGAGGTGTAAATGGTGCAATACGGAATTCAAAGATGGGGGGTAACAAAATTGAAGGAGCACTTGGTTGGCGGCTATTCTGATGTATCTGCATGCCGACAGTGTCCACAGGAGGTCCGTCAGCTGATGAAGAAACACTTTGCTGATTTTAAAGCTGGGAAGGAAAGAAAAGCAAAGAAGAAGGCAAAGATGGACCGCAGAGCAGTAGAACCACCTTCTTATTACTCCAGGGAGTCAGAGGGAGCATCTATTCCTTCTGACGATGAGGCATAGATGGAGGCTGCTATTCAGGCGAGCTTGTATGAGTATAGGCAGCAGGAAGAGGCAACCAGGCATAGACAACGATTCGGGCCATCAGCTTTTGAGTCAGGATCGGGATCCGCTTCTACTAGTGCTCCAGGAGAGTCTGAGACAGTTTATGAGGACCTCCTCAGTCAGAGAGCCCGTCAGGAGAGGCACCGGCCGTATTGCATCCATGTTGGGAGCATTTGACAATAGGAGGAAGTCTTCCAAGGACATTCCAGAGGGAGCCACTATCCATGATATCAATCCACATGCATTTTCCAATAGAGATTCCAAGCAACAGAGAATTGACACAATGCTGAAAAAGGATAAGAAGAAGGATATGTGGCGGGCCATCTCCTGGTTTCATTTCAGTCATATCCCAGCCCATGCAGCAGACAATCCATATTATCGCTCTGCTATTTCATCTATACAGGCTGCTGGTGCAGGTGTAGATCCTCCATCATCGAGGAATATCTATGATTATCTTCTGGACAGCAATAAGGAGCTAGAAAGATGGATATCCTCATATCAGAGCAAGTGGCCCATGTATGAATTGACGGTGATGTGTGATGATTGGATTGGTCCTACTAGACGAAGCATCATCAATATTTTGACTTATTGTGATGGGAAGACTTTTTTCCAGAAATCTATTGATGCTTCAGATCAGGTGCACGATGCTAGTTACATCCTCAGATTGATGGAGGAAGTAATTGATCAGGTGGGAGAGCATAATGTTGTGCAGGTCATCATTGAAAATGGACCACAGTACAGGGCCGCAGGACAGATCTTGATGGAGCGGCGGCCGCATATTTTCTAGACCCCTTGTGCTGCACATTGTATAGACCTCATGTTGATGGATATTGAAAAACTTCGCAGGATGCAAAAGATTGTTGAGCTAGCACAGTCTATCACCAGGTGGATCTTATCATTGATGAGGAGCTTTACAGGAAAAAAATATTGAGACCGGGAGTCACACGGTTTGCTACTAATTATATTGTACTTGATAATTTTCTTGGCAAGAAAGTAGAGCTGCATCAGATGTTTGTCAGTCAGGACTGCAGCAGAGCAGATATGCTAGGACAAATACTAAAGGAAGCAATATAAAAAATTTAGTAACGAGACAAACATGCTGGCAGCGAGCTGAGGGTAGTGGAGGCTATCAAGCCTCTATATGAGGTACTTCGTGCAGTGAACTCTGAGAAATATGCTCACATGGGCTTCTTATATTTCATGATGCAAAAGGGCAAAGGAAAAAATCTAGGAAACAGATCCATCACATGCATCTGAGTATATCTGGATCATTGATAAACGGTGGAGTTATCAAATGAGTTCGGATTTGCATCTAGCAAGTATGTAATAATTTATGAAGTCCCTAAAAATTAAGTTTCAATTAAATTAATACAAGTACGCTTGACTAATTCTAAAAATATATATATAGCTTACTATCTAAACCTGAGATTTCAGTACTCCATACCGGACATTGCCATGGATGAGGATCTTATGTCTGCCCTACGCAATATTATATATAAGATGGAGTCCGATCCAGATATCATTGCTATGTGCCTTGAAGAAGTTAGATTGAAATTATTGAATGATTTTTAAGAGCATTAATTTCAACAAGCTAACAAATTTTTTTCTGACAGACGAAATTTTTTAGGGAGGGCACAGATTCATTTGGATCCACTATAGCGGTCAGAAGTAAATCAAAGATAAATCCTGGTAGGTACTACTAAGGAGTAAGTTTAATATTACATCCGGATTAAATTTTTTATTTTGCCAAATCTAAAATTTTAAATGATATAATGTCTTTTGCAGCTGAATGGTGGGTACATTTTGATGGATCTGCTAAAAATTTGAAGGTTTTTGCAGTGAAGATCCTCTCCCAGACGGTGTCATCCAGTGGATATGAGCACAACTAGTCTACATTTGGTCTTATCCACTCCAAGCAGAGGAACCGTCTGAAACAGAAATGCCTCAACCATCTTGTGTATGTACACTATAATTTTAGGTTGAGGCTAAAATGTATTCAGGAAGAAATAGAATTGAAATATCCCGATCCCACTGCAAGTTCATATGTTGATGAGAATAAAGATCCAATGATTGATGGGTCATGGATCAGCAACAGATGCCAGAGCTTGATGAGCCAGGATCGCCTCCTCGACCAGCCAGTTTTGTAGCTAGTGAGACGGGTGGATGCTGGACAATGGGAACAAGTCATATTCCTCATAGGGCTCCAGCAGATACAGCGCATCGTCCGTCCCTACCATCTAGTAGACTTAGAGACAGAGGAAAAGGAAAGGCAGTTGCACCTCCATCGAAGCACAGTCCACTCAGATTCAGATACAGAGACAGTGATGATAGTGCTTCAAATAGTGGAGGATCTAGTGATCAGGGAGGGACAGGAGGACAGGAATCGCAGCCACCTATTCCTATTCGATTCACTGGGGAGTCGCAGTTTTGCCATGCCACGCAGGATACAGATCATGGAGTACCATCTGATAGATCCCGTGGTGATACGATTCCATATAGGCAACGGACTCCGCGTGGTCGTTCGGGACACGATATAGCTGCAGCTCTTGCACTTGGAGTAGGATCCATGGATGTATCTGGATCATCCTCATATTCAGGATCCTCTTATCCGTAGCTACCGGCAGCTTCTGATCCATATGATCCATATGGTGCATCTGAGATGTCAGCATCCAGTGATTTTTATCCCATGCAGCCCGGAGCATCTTATGCATCTGATTTTGCTGCTGGTATATTTGGATGGGCCCCTGCATTACCATATCATCAGTCTTTGGACAGCTCTCAGAGTCGGGATATCAGAGAGGGATCTGCGATTAGTTATGATCCATCACGCATACCTCCTGGGATGAGCTTAGAGGAGTATCATGCTGCCTGACAGGAGGGACATGCCGAATTTCCTACAGAGTATATACATGATCCCTATATTTATGGACATCGTCACTCTACCCGATTCTAGACATTGGTATGTAATTATATATTTATGCTGCATTTTACTTTCATTAATTGCTGATAATCTTAATTTAATTATCATTTTTTATTTTATTTCAATTGAAAATAATCATAAATATTAGTATTTAGTCCTAAACCCTAAACCGGTACGCCACCATAAACCCTAAACCCTAGGGCCTAAACCCTAAACACTAAATTCTCCCTAAATCCTAAACGGGTACGCCACCCTAAACTCTAGGGTCTAAATCCTAAACCCTAAACCCTAAACACTAAATTCTCCCTAAACCCTAAACCCTAAACCCTTAAAAAATAAAATAAAACCTTAAAATTACAAAAAAACAACAAAAAAAATCAAAAAAAAATTGGGAGTTTGGAACCGGTACGCCACGCCGTACCGTGTGTCGGCACCGTACCGATACCGGCCGGCCACCAGTACGACTCCCGGTACCGGTAGCCGGAACCTTGGGCTAGATAGTTCCCAAATCTTAATATCAACTTCAATGGGGTATCACAGCCTTGAATAACTAATTAGATTCATGAACTATAAATCCTAGTCAAGACTCAAGACAACACTTGGACACAATTGATATCCAAAATAACACATGGTCATGGAGCTAGTTTACTTACAAAATCAAGATACAAGGATTGGGATCTAGAGCAAAAGCAACAAGAAAACAAGCAAATCATTTATCCCAAGCACATTATCATGCAATCACTTTCCAATTTAACATGATTCTCTCAAGTTGTGGAAACTACTACATCAAATTTTGACTATAAGCCATCCATGTTAAATAATAGCTCATTAAATCTCTCGAGAGCATCAAGTTTTTATTTACCTGAAATTTCATTTTGGTTGGGTAAGCAACGATGGATGTTGACCAATGCAAAGAATGTATATTGCCAATCATGGCCTATTGGAAGTAACAAAATGATAGTACTCCTCTTCCCCATATATTGCCCTAAAATATCATTGAAATGCTTAGTGCTTCAAAAGGGCCAATCAATTGGTCACGAGAATCATCACTATAAAGGTAAGAATACAGAAACAAAAATGTTGCATAAATAAAATGAGATGCATATATATATCTTGACTATCTAAATAAAGATGAACCATTTTAAAATGAAAGAATTAAGCAAATGAAATGATGAATATAGGCATAAAAGCATCAGCTTCTATATTTTAAAATAAAACAAGAAATTAATGGTTTATGTTAGAGGCAAGGTTAGCCATCTCGGTATCGAACTCTATATCAGTACCATCATATTATCGTGTCAATACATGGTACAGTACAAGATAGCAAGGTATACCAAGTATCAGTATTCGGTACAGTATGTAACAACATACCAGTTCGGTATCAATGCGGTACGATATGCCCAATATGGTATGGTACCGATTGTTATGACTTATGAGCTTATAGCAAACCTTAACTAAAGGTAATATCGATCTCAGAGAGAGAGAGAGAGAGAGAGAGAGAGAGAGAGAGAGAGAGAGAGAGAGAGAGATACGTGTCCAATATGGTATGGTACCGATTGTTATGACTTATGAGCTTATAGCAAACCTTAACTAAAGGTAATATCGATCTCAGAGAGAGAGAGAGAGAGAGAGATACGTGTCACTTTATTTTAGAAACATGTCAAAATCTAAAAAGGGTATAAGAAGTCGCTGAAAGTTTTCCAGATAAATGTTTGAATCAGATTGTTTTGTATTCAATAATAATAGATTTGTTTATTTGAAGAAGTAAATGTTACATATCAAGGTGCCACAAGGAAAAAAGTTAAGATTGCAAGACACCCTACAAACACCATTCTTTTCCCACTAATTAATAGTCAATGCAATTTGGTAACCCATGTTCAGATATTCACTTAAAAAAATCAATTATTTAGTTTCCCTGATCATAAGGTTAAGATAGTGTATGGTAAGCTTTATACCTTTTGACCCTTTTATATGCCAAATATCTTCCTAATGTTGTTTCAGCCAGTGAACTTAATTATAATTCCCATTAACTAAACCTATCCTACAACTAGCAAAATTGCCTATCATTCTTTAATTTATATGCAGAAAGCCCTCTCCACAAGTGGCATCATCATCATCAAAGTTGTAATACTAGAACCATGTGCCAAGCAAAATGAACCTGCTTTTCCATTGGCCTTATACTTATTGGAAAAATGACTCTACCGCACCATCATTCAAAACCAATATTGCATATCTTCCTAAGAAAATCCATTTCTAATTAACACATTTTCAATATACCCAATTATTTTATCAAGGACGTCTCAGAAGCCAACTTAAATTATAAATCTTTCTCAAGCAAGATATAGGTTGCTTCCCAAGTTGTCTCACCTTCCTTTAGACAATGAGATTCCTAGTATCCATATTTACATCAAAACTTTAAAGCAGCAAACGTCTCTATTTGCAAACAAGGTAGTAGCAAAGATCTCTAATTATCTTTGCTGGCAAACTAACATTTGCTTTACAACTAGATGTCCATGCACATGCACAAATAATTTAATTTTCTCAAAAAAATGTATTTTATTGGGAATTCTAATTTTTTCTAATAATCACTGCTTTTCATGAAATAATAGACATCCTGTTTCCTGTACTGTTTATATGGAGTCTCTTATTGTAGCAAAGCTTATGGTTTGGAATTGCTCATCATGAATTTGATCCCCAGTCACTCATTCAGTCATCTGCTTAAATGAACTACAACTTCCCAGCATAATTGGGGTCATCTTTGGTGTCACTCAGGTGTGCAAGCATAGACTCACATGCACAAACACACAAATATACACAATTTTTATTCAAAAATAAAAAATTATTGATTGTTATAAGAATATGTAGGACGGTAAAGGGAAGTAATCTTATTAGAGTTCAGGATGAAATAAAAATTACAAGGATTTGCTGGAATTCAGTTCAGACTTGAGTTCTAATCAAAACTGCCTTATAAAGATTACCATTGGACGCACAAACGACAATGGAACTGAGCATGTTTGTAGGGACTATGGAACAAAGATTTGTTTATTAAATTAAAGGGTTCACACATGCCAGAATTAAATTAAATACCTTGCTGTCCATTCAGTTTGCATTTTTTTCCACTCCAAATCAAATGAATTGACAATGTGGGGTTTTTGAAGAACGAAGACACCAAAAAGAATCCATCATAAAGTTCTGGTATTTAGGGTTTAGACATGAACTATCATAGACTACAAAATAAGAATCTGGAATGATTGTTTGATAGCAAATCTGTGCAATGGACATTAAGGTTTAACAGGAGGATTGATAGTAATGAAGTGACATTGATGCTAGGTAGAGAAACAAAACAAAACAGATCAAATATAGAAAAATTAAAGAAGTAAAGAAGAAACACAGAAAAACAAAATGAAGACTAGCTGATAAATAAAGGATAAAAAAATAGAAAGAACTGAACTGACTCTGCGGACCTAGGAATCACACCTAGGGATTGGTCTCACACCAGGTCTATGCCACTTGCAAAAAATCAATGCTAACAGAAAACAAATTCTATGAGAAGGAGAATGTCTTTATTCAATCTTCCAAAACATCCGAGGCTGTTACATAAAAACTCCAAAACCCAGATTTATAAGAAAAGGAAACCATAGCAATCGATTGTAACCACAAAACTACCCTCCATAAAGCATGGTTATTATTCACAGTTCAGTAGAATAAATAGCAATATTTCAATTTTTTTCTAATACTAATCAAAGGGCAAATGAAGAGAGAATTTTCAAATCTCTCTCTTATGGAGGGGGGAGGGGTGGGGGGCAGGGTAGGCTGGCAATGGCCCCCTCCGCAACCCCCACCCCAAAGGACTATTCATTATTTGTGGATTACTAGGCACTAAGCCAGACTATTTCCTCATTGTGCATGTCTGTCATGATTCTAGGAGGGAGATGAAATGTGGGTAAACCAGCATTGCTGTAAATGTATGCTGACACTCCATCCACCAGCCTAGACACATCTGTTATAAAAAACATCCCTGATCAAGTATAACAAGGTAAAGGGCATTCTGCATTTTGATTCCTAAACTACTGTGTTTCTCAAAATGTATGAAATGAACTCAAGATATTTATACAACGAAATGCTTCATATATAACTAGTAACGCATTGTCTGATATAGAAGTTAATGCAAAAGAAGGGAGCTTGTCAAGCTTAAAAATAAACGAATATTAACAACCAAAATCTTTCAACTTCAACATGCATGAACACATGGATAATACTGCATATAACAAAACTCTTGCCAAAATTACAGATAATAACTGGAAAACTAATTTCCCAAGGAGAAAAATAATGGAGTAAAACTTACGCCAAGTCTGCTGTAGTCTCAGAATTAATTACAGCTTTTCCTTCGGAGAGTTCGAGGGAAGAGTAATGAATTATCATCTCCTTCAAAGTGTGCTTTGTGCTTTTAATATCATTGTCCCACAAGATGCACTGTTTGTCAGAATATTTTAAGTTGGTATGGTCTCTTAACTAATTTGATTAAGAACAGAACTAATATAATATTTAAATTTAAGGCAAAAAAAAGTCTATCATGTCTTAAAAAGAGAAATGTCTCTTAACTAATTAGATTAAAAACAGAACTAGTATAATATTTAAGGCAAAAAAAAAGTCTATCATGTCACAGAAAGAGGAATCTGGGAATTAAAGGGGGGAAAAAATCACTGACATAGAAAAAAAATAACAATTTAGGGTAATAAGGTGAACACCTTTCTTACATACTCTCTCTTGACATCTTCCCAGGATGATTCGCCTTTGGCACAGAAAATTGATGCATTCCACAGTGCACCTCTAGCCACCATCACTGATGAGGCACCTAAGATATATGTTGGGTATACATCAAATAAGCAAAACCCTGCAGTTTCTCTTTTAAAATATATGAGGGAGAAAAAATATCTACATCAGACAATACAATTATGTGGTCCATGTTCTAATTTTCAGATTGAGAATTGCTGCCAAACAGAAAGAAAGAGAGAACCACACGTCAACTACCAATACTTGACTGGCATCAATCTACATGACTAAAACTGTTCCTCCTACTGCTGAAGATTTTGTCTCATTTACTGTTTTGATCAGAGCTCTCTCATAAAAATAATATGACATATGATAAGATGACAGCGGAAGATGTATACTGGACCTATACAACCCAGTCGCTAATCAATCCATAATGTTTAGCCTTTCGAACAAAAAGAGAGGAAGGAAAAATCCCAGTTGTGACAAGATACCGCTAGAAACATTTGATAACTGAGCAATACAAGAATATAATTTTCATGCATAGAATTCTGCAATAATAGGACTTTGAAGGGGCAACCACATAAGCAGAAAAAAATGTATACCATTACCGTATACAATTCCTGGCAGCAGATGTAAGGAACGATGGAAGACTTTGATTTTTTTTTTTTTTTTTTTTTTTTTTTTTTTGAGGGGCAGAAATTTTAATAAGGTAATTCAGTTTGCTACTTCAAAAAGGAATTCAATAACTGCTTTTGCACGAAATAAAGAAAAGGTGACTCATTAAAAATATTGCCATTGTATAAGATTATTCTTGATGAGATCAAAGATAGGATCATTCACACTACTCCCAAGCATTATGAAGGGAGTGTATGATTAATTGTCGAGGCAAGATTCTTCCCAGAAATCTGGCCAGAATTATTGGTTTGGCACCCTGGGGCCTGGGCTTTTCTCTCTGTGATTTTCTCTCTCGATGGTACCATGCACTTACTTCTATAAAGAAAACTTTATACATGAATTAACTGATCAATCATTTGCTCTTCTACCTGTAGCATCTTTAATCCGTCCAAAATCTTCATACTCAAAGACGTCACCATTAGCTATAACAGGTATAGATAATGATGCTACAACATCAGCAATCTCATTCCACTTTGCAGGATCCCTTGGTCTATCCTTAACTCTTCTGCATTTCATCATAAAAGAAAATTGATGTTAACTATCAAAGAAACAACTTAAGAAGTTACTAAAACTGAAGTGAAAAGATTAAGAAAATAATTAAGATAATCTTGCAACACTTAATCTAACCCTCTGATGAACTAAATTTACTGCCCCATGCTTTTTGAACATTCTAAAAGTATAACTTGGGTTAAAGCTAGCAGATTTCCATAATCTGGTTTTTAACAACTCATTGAGATTTTAAAATAGTATGGCATATTAATTAAATAAAAAAGAGTTTTTCAGAGGAAGTTTTCTTATATAACTCAAAAAGACAGTGATGCTGTAAATCATGCATTTCTAAAAAGAAGTAATGTCGATAACTTAATCTGTGCAACAAGTACTGTTTCCAACTTAAAACAATAATATAGTTTTGGTAGCAAAGTTAGGCACCAAAGGAAGTGTGAACTCATCATGACACTAAACATGGCTTATGTCCCAGCTAAAATGAAATCAGATATTTGGTCCCAGGAAATGGCTCTGGTTTTCTATTCTAAAACCAAAATCATGAATGCTGAGAACCAATTATCCAGTAAAAGTAACCTGAGTTCTAATTCAGGTAAGGAGGTATTAAAGAGGCAATACCTTCCATGAATGGCCAGAGCTGAAACACCAGTCTTTTCAATTCGCCGTGCTAATTCTACTGTATCTTGAGATGAATTGAGAAGACGAATCTTACATGTTACTTCAGTGTCCAAATTCCTCCTTAATGTAGTCAAAATCTGCATGAAGAAAAGCCATTAGAAAGAGTCATTGTGCAAACCTGAAGTCTTTGTGCAAATTCTACTATATCTTCAGGTAACAAATGGAGTACATCATGAATAAGTTCTGGATTAGAGAGTAATGCAGCACCCATTCCTCCGCTGATAGAGAAGGACTTGGGGCAACCCATGTTGATGTCTATAGCTGCAACATCTTTGCACCTGAAAGAGGAACAACAACCTGAGTATATACAGCAAGAAAAGATGGAAATAAGCAGCTCTAGTGGAATATGAGTTTTCATCACATTCATATAGAAGGAAGAAAAATGAGCTATATACTACACATAAAGTGGGAAACAAAGTTCACAATAGGCCAGAAAGAGTTTAACTAAAGTAGGAAAACTGCGCTACATACTAACAGATAAAGTGGCAAATTGAATTCGAGTTCAACTAATCAAGAATGCAGATAAATGGTTTAATCAATCTCTGGTGGGAAGATATATACTACAGATAAAGTGGCAAATAGGATTGGATTTTAACAGATGAAGCATGCAGAAAGCTGAGTTTATCTACCTGTGGTAGGAGTAGTCAGCACATAAACTACAAATAAAGAGAAGCCAGCATCCTTGGTAATGAAAGTAAGCAGATGCACAATATTATTACGCTTCAGTGTCTTTCCCTTCTTTTTTCTTTCTTTCTTTCTTGTTAGGGGTGGGAAGAGAAGGCAGTGATAAAGGCTCCAATATTCAATAATCCAAAGACAATAAAATTAATAGCTTAATTGTGTCAAAATATCATTGGGGCTGGGTTACCTTTGAGGAGCATGTTAAAGTAAACGCTTTTAGCAGAACAGGATGACCAAGCATATAAAATCAGAAAGTTGATTCCCCTATGCTTCCTAGTTCCACTCGACACGTCTTCTCTGAAAAATAGTACTGGGAAAAAGTAGTGAAGTTAAACATCCAGCCTCCTTACACGCTTATTTGATGATAAGCATGCCATGTTGGTCTTTCTCACACAGATTGTTTCCACAGTCATGTGGCAAGGCAAATCCATTCTCAGGTCTAGTGAAGCTTCAAATCTGGCTGAAGCGCCATGAAATTGGATCAAAGTTTGATTTAATTGGTTCAGGGAACTTCAGTCCCAGGTCTCCGTCATGATTTGCACAGTCTATATATTGACCCTGGCAAACAGCAACCTGGTTCATTTACATCTCTAAACAAAAGGAAAATAACCAAAGATAGAGCTGAAAATGAACCTCCCATATTATGGAACTCAGAGGACCACTAACACAAATATGCATACTTGAAGAACAATCTACTTTCAAATTTCAATAATTTTAAGTGATGCCAAATTAATTTAGCAAAACATTATGGAACCTATAATACTATTTGAAACCTACACTAGAAGGTATTTCTGTCAGTGTCATTAACTTCTTTCTACAAAGAAGTATTGATGTAACCCCTATATATTGTTACCTGTTAATCAAGATCAAGCCATTCATAAACTAAGATTAAGCCATCTCTCTGGTGAATAAATTGGGATTCACAAGTTCATAAGTTGGTGAATCTAGGTTAAATAAGATCTGCTTGCTGATCAAGTAATTTAAATTGATATGTGAATGCTACAGTATGTGGGCAATCATTCCAATCAAAATGTGATCCATTTGATGACTACAGGGGGAAGAAAGACAAATGAAAGAAAATGACATTTTAATAGTCTTCAATACTTAGTGCAGTGAATTTAGATAAATCTAACTAAGATCATAAAAAGCTTCATAAGTTAACATATAATCTCTAGCTGTGGCTAATAATCATTAAAATGGTAATGCAGGTTCCTGTGTGCTTACACTATTTGAGCAGCAGTCAGAGCCCTCACGGCATTTGCAGTGCCCACCTGAAATACAACCCTGTCCTTTTCCTCACAACAAGTTCTGAAAACAACATTGTTTGTTCCTCTCTCTACAAAATCAATGGCTCCAAGAGACTCTGACACAATAAAGGTTACGATCAAATATTTGAAGCAGGGTTCCCGGAACCGTCCCGTACCACCCGGTACGGGGCGTTCCATACCGTACCGGCAGGTAGCCGGTACGGTTCAAGCCAATTAAACGGTCCGGCATCCGGACCGTTAAAAAAATAAAAAAAATTGATTTCCGTACCGGTACGAACCGATCCTGTTTTGCCCGGTACAGACTCGGTTTGGCCCGGTTCAGGTTTATTTTATGTTTTAAATACTTTGAGAGGGGAAAAAAGAATATTTTTATAATAAAAAAATGGCCGGTATGCCTGCCGATACGGTACAGTACGGACTGTACCGTACCGTACCGGCCACCTGCCGATACGGCTCCTGGTACCGATACCGAGAACCCTGATTTGAAGTTTCTCAATGATACTTCCTTTTAATTATTTCAAATAAAATCACACTTGCAAGAAATGAGACATTCTGATATCACATAAAACTACGAAAT
The DNA here is from genome assembly GCA_021397845.1 of Areca catechu. NCBI lineage: Eukaryota > Viridiplantae > Streptophyta > Magnoliopsida > Arecales > Arecaceae > Areca > Areca catechu. The sequence goes on along the minus strand of CM038049.1, from coordinate 577,526 downwards.
CTGTCTCGCCACAAAGCAAATCCAGCAAGCTGAATTACAAACCAAAAATGTTATACAACTAAACAACATCAACAAACATTTTGTTCTTCAATTGTTTTTAAAATCGAAACAAGTCAAATAAAGAAAGAGAATTATATGATAAACATGAAGAATATATGTTCAAACCAAGAAAATAGCACATGAATTTCAACTAATTACCCACCATCTTATTTGTTACTATGAAGTCCTAGGCTTCCTCTAGTGTACATGCATCCATCTCTATAATCACACATAAAAATCTCAGCATCCATCACCCCAACATTTACCATATTTATGCTGGCATGAATCTTTATTGAGTTTCTTTGGCATTAAGTAACAGAGAAACACTTGAGAAACAATTCTACCTGAATCTAAACTTTGGGTGTCTCTGTCAACTGTTCACTGTCCTAAAAAACTATCATCTACAACAGAGGCCTCTACTTTATTTGCTTTTCTGCTGAGGTTGCATTTAGTATCTCATTATTCTGTTTATCTTTAGACCCTCACCTTCCCCCCTCCAATGATAACATGTTTAACATTGATGCATGGTTTGGCCTGATATTTAAATTAAAAAATTCACAAGAAAAACAAAAACCATGGGCCTTCTCCAGATTTACAATAGTCAACAAATGCTTGACTAGAAAAAAAGAGATAAGAACCTCCAGCAAAAGCCCTAAAAGATGCAAGTTACAGATAAAACCCAGCATTTGAACACCATGCCATTCAGTAATCTTGGTAGGAATCTTCGATATATGTTTCTGCCTTAGCACTCGGCCACTAAAAGTAACCTTCTACAACACTATCAATTTGTTTCTAGAAGTTAACAAATAAAGGCTTAATTATGCCAAAAACCCCGAACTTTTGAGGGGTTTTCATTTTTATCCTAAGCTTTGATTCGTTGCAATCGGGTCATCCAACATTGAAAATGTCACAATTACTTCCTTAGCTATTGCTTCCATTTAATGGCCATGATGGAAATCATCATATGTTATCACATGACACCTATTGGATGCTAATGTGGCAAGGAACTAATTGATGTGGAAAAGGTTTCCCTAAACTTCTTCTTCCCCCTTTTTCCTTCTGTTGGCTAGGGTTTCTACTTCCCATTTTCCTCCATTCCCCTCCTCCAAAACCTCCACCATCAACTCCAAAGCCCACACCATGCCCACCACTACCACCAAGATTGCCTCCCCTGCCAGCGGTGGAGGTTTCGAAGGAGGTAGTGGCGGAAGAAAATGAAGGGAAATGGAAAGTAGGAACCCTAATTAAAAGAGGTGAAAAAGGGAGAGAAGAAGTTTGGGAAACTTTTTCCACCTAGTTCTGTGCCACATTAGCATCTATTAGGTATCACATGATAGCACATGACCATTTCCATCACAACCATCAGACAGAAGTAACAACTAAGTGATTGCAATATTTTAAATGTTGGATGACCAGATTGCAATGAATTGAAGTTCAGGATAAAAATGATAAACCCCAAAATGTTCAGGGTTTTTTGGCATAATTAAGCCAAAAATAGAAATTCCATGAAATATATTGTCATAAAAGACAATGCCTAAGAAAGAGATGGCATCAACTAATGATCTTAAAGGAAATACCCAATTATATAAGGCCTAACAGAATTTAAGTTTAAATAATCTCTTTTTTTCTTTTTTGCTACGTCAAAATAAATGGGATGCTAAAATTTCTTGAGAATTAAGAAATACTGATTACTGTAAAATCTAAATATATAACTCAAAGAAAAAAAGAAGATTCTTCAATCATGCTTGCCTCTGCCTCCATAAATAATTATCTATATACTATACCAGAGCAACAAACAAATGCAAAAGCATTGTGGGTTTTTCATCATAAATTTCTGAACATCGTAACCAGCAGCAGTTCAGCAAGCAGTGTCTATATAGTTGAGTACCATTTACGTGGCGTTGACACTTCACCATTTTATGATCTATTATTTCTTCCCCATAAGTTATATCTGCACCATATTGAGCAGCCAGTAACCTAAATGGCAGAGTACCCTACACAAAAAATACTTCAAAAGTTCAGGGAACATGTAGCAAATGTAAACAAGCAGATCATACCATACTGCCCAAAGAATAAAATAGTCATGCAGTCAATCCAAGGGCACTACTGAAGTAAAAGCATTTATTACAAGCAGAAGATACTAATTTTATCAAACATAATACCACAATCTTTCAATACATGCCATAATTCCTGAAACCAATGCATTAAAAACAGTCCAGCTAATTGTGTTAGTAAATTGAGAGGGGAAAATTGATGCAAAGAAAGTGAGACAAGAATATTTTTAAACTTTAAAAATAACCAAGAGTTTGTGCCGCCTAATAATTTAAACCTTCAAGCCTTATTTCAATCATTCTCTTTATGCCAATCTTTCCTATCAAGGGTTATATAGGCTGCTAATGTAACATTTTGTTTCCAAGCCTGTTATCTTAGGTCATCTCCACCTCATTGTTGACCTCTTTAAAAAAACAAAAATGGTCCATCCTTATACCTTAAAAGAGGGGGGGAAAATTGAGCATTGATGACTAAGAAGATTATTGTATATGTTATGTTGACTAATAAGTGAAAATCATATAAAATTTATTCCAATAATAGCTAAGTGCTTCTGATTGTGCCATGATTTTTTTCTTTTTTATTTTAAAATGTTGGGAAAAAAATATACTGGAGTTGGAAAAGGTGCCAATTGGAAGACAAGGCTGCACTGGTTGATGTGAAAAGTTTAAAAAAAGGGTTGATGCATGAAACGAATTACAACATGAAAGAAAAGCAAAATGAGTCCAACCACTTTGCTACACATATTGGAAAGGACAACAGTGAAAATTTGCATCAGTGAAAGGAAAAAAAAGAGCAGTCATGAAACATCTCAGCATTTATCAAGAAGCTGCTTGGATTCCCAAGATTGGCCTCTAAAGATTCTCTTATAAATGTGAAAAAAAAAAAAAAAAAATCTAAGGGAGGACTTTCCCCTATTTCTTTTTCACTTCTTTCAGTTTATTTTATGTAGCTACAGGAATAGGACGAAAGAATAAGGGAAACAAAAGAGAAACTAAATACTCAACTTCAAGACCCAGAAACTGATCTGAAATTTTTACACTACATCACGGTAGCACGCAATGTCAATGAATGCGAACCTAGTTGCATACAGCCATACACCCAATGTGATTCTTGTCATTCATTTGCAGATTATTCATATTGTTATGGTGCAAGTAGTTTTGTGCAGTGCTAGTTTGTATGACAACCTCCCAGAAACTATTGAACGTTCAATGTCAGCGAAACAGCTATCAACGCAGACATCTAAGGTGACTTACTGGCCTAAACTATTACCTAGCTGTGAAGAAATGAGATGATTTATCAGCACCTACTTCTATATTGAAGTTTCTGTTAGGAATACGTGTATTGTAATACCGTATCCCACTGAAATCTGATTGTGATTCAAAGAAACTAACAATAAAAAGATTATCAAATCAATATATATAAAACTTACAAAACAGGGAATGTAGTTAACCAGAGGCGTGCAACGCACTGTCCTAAAATGATTCCCGACCTTCATCTCAAGATACAATCGGTATCTTTTCTGCGGGCACGACCGTAGAGAGGATAACAGAGCTTCAACTCAGTAGATAAGATGTGGAAACTTTTAATAGAAAAAAATTAAGAAAAAAGGAAGAGAACCAAAATAAAACTAAGAGAAAATCTTGAAAGGGAAAAGAGGGAAGAAGAGATTGCTAATTTTCTGATACCTCAGCCCCTTTACGATGGGCTTTATTTATAGACCAAGACCTAGCCGTTTGGGCTAATCCAACAGCAGAATTAATCAGTATTTGACAACAAATTAATTGGTAATTAACTAGGAATTAGCCTTTGGATAATTAATCTCTTAATGGCAGTAACTTAATTCGGCGATTAGGCTCTCAATGACTAGGAAGAAATACATTAATCAATGGTCAATTTAAGTTATATAGGATAATGGTTAATTAAATAAGAGAACAGTCCAGTGATTAAATCATAACGGTTCAAATTTAATTATAAGATAACGGTCCGGTAATTAAATCATAACGGTTCAAATTTAATTATAAGAGAACGGTCCGATGATTAAATCATAATGGTTCAAATTTAATTAAAAGAAGACAAAAGCTAAAAGAGGAGATTTAAAATAAATAAAATAAAAAATTACACCACACCATGCCACAGCCATGGGCACGGGCATGGTGCGATCGCATGCGTGCGAGCTGAGCCGGGCCATGCACGCATGGGAATGGGTTAAAACATGACAAAGCCCAAGAAGTAAGGTTTCAATATAAACTAATGTATAGTTTTATTCATTTCCAATATAGAACTAAAAGGAGACAAGGTTCTGATTGAGTGAGGAAAAAAGAGAATGTTTATAGAGGGAATTTTGAGTTTTCCCTCCAAAAACATCAACAATCCCCCTCAAAACTTAAAATTCATGAAATAATCAAAAATTAATAAATAATATAAAATAATTTTCTCCTAAGTGTATATATTGTGCAGTAGGTAAAGTATCTTTTATGACTTCACTTAATATCAATAGTATTACCTGAAAGAAGCGAAATGAACCAGGTCGTGAACTACGTGTTCCTTTAATTTAGATTTCGATTATTGTACACATAATATAGAAGCTCGTGTTGCGTGTCTGCACATTAATGGCCGTGTGCAAGAATCTTGATTATTTCATAAGAGTTTTCTAGAGATTGCCTATGTCTCTAGCCATGGCCATATACGGATACTCTCGTATGGATGAGCAGCCCTTTAAGGATGTGTGTAGTATCACATCTCAAAAAATGTCTCTTGGATCTTATTCAAAAATAATCTCTTCCTAACCATTACATAGGAGTACTAATCATCATAGAAATGGGATGAAGTCTATGACTCCTATATCAAATAAATCACATGTGCTCCCTGACTAACCAATCAACTTGTTATTACTACATTGAATCTCGTTCAAGGGATCTCCTATCATAGATGTGGGTTTCCATTACTAGATGGTCTTTTATAAGTTAAGCCCCATCCCCCTCAATGACATCAGGATTTTAGTCATGTTTAAGCCTTTTATAAAGCAATCAGCAAAATTAAGATCTGTAGAAATATGATTTATTAAAATAATTTATTTTTTTCTTTTTACAGACTTTTGTCATAGTTTGATATGTCTACTAATTTTAGTATTCATTAATTTTTTGTTACAAAAATCTATTGCAACTCTAGAGTTACATTAAATAGATATAGGAGAAATAGGAGAAGGCATTGAAAGAATCTCAAATAAAAGTTCATTTAGCCATTCAACTCCAGAACAAGCTAAATCAAGAGCAACTAGTTCGGCTTCCATAGTACTTCTAGCTAAAATAGTTTGTTTAGATGATTGCCAAGAAATAGCACTACCCTCAAAAAGAATGATATATCTAGAAATAGATTTAAAGTCTAGTGTATCATAAATCCAGTTTGAATCACTATAACCCTCAAGGATATTTGGATAACAAAGTGCAAGAAAAATCACTGGTACCTTTAAGATATCTAAATCCTCTCTCTAAAGCAGTTCAATGGGTTATATTAAGGTTAGTAGTATATCTACTAAGTCCTGAAATAGCATAGGCAATATCTGGTTTGGTTCGGTTAGATACATATGATAAAGAATCTATGATATGAACATATTTCTCTTGATTCACAAATATTCCAATATTTTTTAGGAAATGGATGGATGGATCATAGGGAGCAATCACAGAAGAATAATCAAAATATCCAAACTTGTCAATAAATTTTTGAGTATAGTGAGATTGAGATAAACAAATTAAGTCGGACTTTCGGATAATTTTCATTCCAAGAATTAGATCAGCTTCACCTAAATCTTTCATGTCAAAATGATGGAATAACAAATTCTTTATATCGTTGATTAAGTCCAGATCCGAAGCAAGAATCAAAATGCCATCAACATATAGACACAGAAGAATGAATCAATCATCCATTTATTTTTGATAAAGGCAGTTATTTGATTCATTAATTTGAAATCCATAAGATAAAATCACTTGATCAAATTTTTCGTACCATTGATTAGGAGCTTGTTTCAATCTATAGAAGGATCTAACAAGTCTACAAACTTTGTTCTCTTGGCTTGGCACAGAAAAATCTTTTGATTGATGCATATAGATCACTTCTTCAAGATCTACATGTAAGAAGGCAGTCTTAACATCCATTTGATGATTAAAGAGTTTATGAATGGAAGCTAAAACTAGAAGAACTAAGATTATGGTAATATAAGCTATAAGTGAATATATATCAAAGAAATCAATACCAATCTTTTGTCCAAAACCTTAAACAATGAGCCTAGCTTTAAATTTTTTTATAGTCCCGTCAGTTCTCATCTTCTTTTTGAAGATCCACTTACAACCTAATGATTTGTTTTCAAGAGGTAAATCAGTAAGAATCCAAGTATTATTTTCAATAATGGATTCAATTTCACTATTCATTGTTTCTTTCCAAAAAGGAGCATCGGGTGAAGGCATGACTTCTTAGTAAGAAGTTAGAGTGTTTTCTATAAGGAAAATAAGAAAGTCTTCACCAAAATTCTTTTCAATTCTATTTCTTTTGCTTCTTCTCAGTTCAAGGGTTAGTTCTGCTAAGGAGGGAATAGAAGAAGATGATGGCAAATCAGATGAAGATGGACAATCAACAATCGATCTAGAGATTTAATTTTAAAAAAATATATATTATCAAAAAATGTTACATCTCTAGCTCGATGATGATATTATTCGATACTGAAGGTATTTCGGAGTTGACAATAAGAAATCTATAGGTGTTACTGTCAAGAGACTAGCCAACAAAAATAGCATCCATAATTTTAAATTTTATTTTAATTCATTTTAGTTCAGGAATTCCAACTTTAGCCAAGCATCCCCAAACTCGAAAATAACTAAGCCTAGATGGATGACCTTTCCAAAGTTCATAAGAAGTCTTATCTCTATCTTTAGCAGGTATTCTATTAGCAATGTAGTTAGTAGATAAAAGAGCATTTTCCAAAGATTTTTTGGAACACCCGAATATATGATCATAGCATTTATCATATCTAATAAAGTTTGATTTTTTCGTTCAGTTATACCATTAGATTGAAATAAATACAAAGCAGTGACTTCATGAATTATCTCATTTTATTCACAATATAAGGTTATTTCATTTGAAGTGTACTCGCCTCCTCGATCAGACCTTAGTATTTTAATCTTTTTTCAAGTTGATTTTCAGCTTCTACTTTATAAACTTTAAACTTGTTAAGTACTTCATCTTTGGTCTTTAAAAGGTATGTGTAACAAAACCTAAAGAAGTCATCAATAAAAGTTACAAAACAATGACTCCCTCTGCGGGTCGGTATTCTATTAGAATCACAGACATCACTATGAATGAGTTCAAGAATTTGAGTATCTCTAAACACTATTAGTTTGAAAGGTTTTCTATGTTATTTTGATTAAACACAAATATCACATTTAGAATCATGTTTGATATTGAATTTTGAAATTAAATTAAGATCAAACATTTTCTTGATTGATCTGAGGTTAACATGATTCAATCTTCTATGTTATGTTTCACTAAATTCAAAATTTAATACAAAAGATTCGGGAGAAGTAACTAAACTTTTATTGAGATTGATAGGAGAAATTATATTTAATTTAAAAAGACCATTTGACACATAGCCTTTAACAATAAAAAACATCTCCTTTAGAAATTATAATTTTGTTGGACTCTAAAACAATTTTGAACCCTAATTGAACAAGTAATGAGCCACTTAACAAATTTCTTCTAATTGCATGTACATGTTGTACGCTACGAAGAATCAATTGCTTTCCAGAAGTAAACTTCAAGTTAACAGTTCCTAATCCTAATACTTTGATAATTGTACCATCTTCCATGGTCACACTTCCTCCACTTGATCCCTGGTACGAGAAAAACCAAGACATATCAGTACAAACATGGATGTTGGCTCCAATATCTAACCACTTGAGTCTAAATAGGTTAAATTGATTGAAAGAGTAAAAGAAGATGGTTCACCTTCGACCATATTAACTTGAGCTCTAGGTTGGTGTTGATTCTTTGTACTATTCTTCTTGTAAATAACTTTCTATTTTTTCTGAAAAAATACTTAGGTGCGAGATGGTTGTCCCGATCGCAGATAAAGCAGAATCTCTCACCATTTTATTCCTTAGATCTTTAGACTTGGTTGTTTAGTCTATACTTTTGATTTTGATACTTGGACTTACTCTTTCCTTTATAATTTTAGCCTTTGGATCTAAAATTTAGATTACGATTTCTAAAATTTTATCCCTTAAAATTTATATTTGGATTTTGAAACTCAATAATACTGACCTTGGCTTTAAGTTGATTTTCTTGAATTTTTCTAAGTCTGAATTGTTCTATCCTAATGAATTGAAGAACAAACCTAAGAGTTAGAGAAATTTGGGTTCTCCTAAGAGATCACAGGCAAATTGAGACCAAGAGAAAGGAAGTTTATCTATCAAGCTTGAGTATAATCCCCCTCTATGAATCTCTTGGACTAATTTTGGAATTTATGGATCTAGTCATTTATGTATATGTTATCTACCATTTTAAAATTATGAAACTCTGAAATGGTAAACCTTATAGCCCCCTCATTATCTTGGTTATAAGTTTCTTCTAAGATTTTTCAGAATTTTTAAAGATTTGACACTTCCTATAAGTTTTATATAGTTCATCTGAAAGATAACTTAGTTTTCTAAATCAACAGTGATAGTCAATTATTTCAGGAGATTTAGAAATTGGCTCTATATCTGAGGAAGAAGTTTTAAAAGGAAGAGATTTTTCTAGGACAGAAATCAAACCAAAAAAGATTAACCATGCTTCTAATTATTTTTGCCTTCTAGGAAATCCTTTTTCATTGAAATGATCAAGTTTGAGGCTAGAAGAATCCTCTAAACCAATGGAAAGATATCTTAAGGAAAGACTAAGGAATAAGACTAAGAGAGATGAGAGAGCTACATAGAAATTACATAGAATTCCTTTAGTAATTTTATAATTTGCAAATCTATTTTCATCTTAATCTTGCTTGATTTAATATATATATATTTAAAGTGGGAATTTAAGAGTTTAACTTAAGGACTAATGATCGAACTATAGCAAAATATTAAATTGAGTAGACTAACATGCAAAGATAAGTGCTATAGTTATCAAGATATAATTGCACATAAACTAAATAAAAATTCTTTATGTTAAACTATGATGTCATGGTTCTATATTGTTAGTATCTGAATCATAATCGGACAGGATTTTCATCTTGGATTGTTAGGAATACGTGTATTGTAATACCGTATCCCACTAAAATCCAACTGTGATTCAAAGAAACTAACAATAAAAAGATTATTAAATCAATATATATAAATACTTACAAAACAGGGAACATAGTTTTTTTTTTTTTTTTTTGATAGAACAAAAGGGTGAGGGGAGGGGGACAATCCCCCTCGGTGTAGCTCCCTGCTCGGGCCCCAACCCGTTAGACCTTTGTTCGATTCGGACCGTAATTTTTCGCGTGCCCTCCTTATCAACTGGGTGAGTATGTCAGCCTAACCCCACTACGGCGCCGGAGTTTCGGCCGCTCAGCCCCCCAGTCACGTGCTCCATAATTAATCTAGAATTTAATCGAATCACCCGCGAAATCATTCCTCAAACCCGTGACTAGTGGATTATATACAAGAACTGAGCCGCGCCTTAACCAACCGCGCTACCACCGTAGTGGTAACAGGGAACATAGTTAACCAGAGATGTGCAGCGCACTATCCTAACATAATTTCCGACCTTCATGTAGGATTAGTCTTAAGAACTCTATCCCAAGATACAACCGGTACCTTTCTTGTTAGCATGATAATGAAGAGAATAACAGAGCTTCAACCCAGTAGATAAGATGTGAAAAATTTTGATGGAAGAAAATTAAGAAAAAAGAAGAGAACTAAAATAAAACTAAGAGGGAATCTTTAAAGGGAAAAGAGGGAAGAAGAGATTGCTAATTTTCTGATACCTCGGTCCCTTTATGATGGGCTCTATTTATAGACCAAGACCTAGCCATTTCGACTAATCCAACGGCAAAATTAATTATAATTATGATGACTTATCAATAATTAACCAGGAATTAGTCATTGGATAATTAATCTCTTAACGGCAATAACTTAATTTGACTATTAGGCTCTCAACAGATAGGAAGAAATATATTAATCAACAGTTAATTTAAGTCAAGGTTTTAAATCTCATGGGACAGGGATGTCCCGATTTTTTCCTGGAACGGCACACGTCGGCGTCTCGCCCTATCCCGACACTCGGGACAGGGAATGTTCCAAGGTGTCCCGATTGGGATACTGGGATGTTGATGAAATGTCCTGCCCAACACATGGGATAATACCCAGTACCGGTATCCCACGGGATGTCTCGCTGGGACCTGAATCCTTGATTTAAGTTACATAAGATAATGGTTAATTAAATAAGAGATGGGATGTCTCGCTGGGACCTGAATCTTTGATTTAAGTTACATAAGATAATGGTTAATTAAATAAGAGAACAATCCAGTGATTAAATCATAATGGTTCAAATTTAATTATAAAAGAATGGCCCGATGATTAAATCATAACGGTTCAAATTTAATTATAAGAGAATGGTCCAGTGATTAAATCATAATGGTTCAATTTTAATTAAAAGAGGACAATGGCTAAAAGAGGAGATTTAAAACAAGTGAAATAAAAATTACACCATACCATGCCACAATTGCAAGTGCGGGCATGATGCAATCGTGTGCATGCAAGCCAAGCCAAGCCAATCCATGCATAGGAATGGGTTAAAACATGACAAAGCCCAAGAAGTAAAGTTTCAATATAAATTAATGTATAGTTTTATTCCTTTCCAATATGGGACTAAAAGAAGACAAGGTTTTGATTGAGGAAAGAAGAGAATGTTAACAGAGGGAATTTTGAGTTTTCCCTCCAATAACATCAACAGTTTCACCAGGAAAATACAGCACCAAGTTGTGGATGGGAGAGGGTTTAGACCCCGCTGGTTTTGATGTAAAGTTTCGGCTTTAGTTGGGATGTGTTTAACCCTAAAGAGCACAGCGGATGTTATGTGTGGTGATAAATCTGGAAGAATGAGGCGACGAAGGATTAATTCCACATAGGAGTTCAGGGCCATGATTCGCAGAAGAGCATATTAACTGTTTGGTCTTCACACGAGGAAGCGATCACCAATTCTTGAAATTAGATGAGATGCTAAAATCAAATCAAATTAACCCTTTTTTTTTTTCTTTTCCACATAACCATCGTGCAAAGAAATAAAAAAAGAACAACAAAATCAGTGGAGAAAAATGCGAAAGAAAAAAATTAGCATACGGCATTCTTGTCAATCTTGGGTCAAGAACCTCTCAGGAAAAGCATCGTTATTCAAGAGGGATGCATCCAACGCAACGCCAAAGAGGTATACTCAATCTACGTAAATAGTAACCCTGAATGTATTCTGAACTAGGAAAGAAATTCTGCCAAGAAAGCCATCATTATCCAGTATCGGAATCGAAAGAAACTAATAGGCGAGGAAAAAAATTGCAAGTATAAGATTAGAGAGATCGAAATCCAACTGACCACCCGAACCATAGGGGCAAGAACAAGCTTGTTTCGGTAGTCCATGACCTTGCCCTTGCTCTACCCTGCGGTGGATTTTTTTTTTTTTCCCTCTTTTTTCCCTTCTGCCGTGTCGCGGCGGCTTCCAAAAGGCCGTGTTCTCAAGCGGTTCTTGAAGGCGGCGTCGCTAAGAAGTGTCGTGGTCGGAGACTCGGAGTCGGAGGTGCGCGGATTTTAGCTCCGTCCACATGCGATCATCTGGCATTCAACGGTGCGGAGGCGGCAATTCATCATCGGATCCAACGGTCCTTCTGAGCAGCGCTGTGTCAGATCGATTTGCCTTAGATTGCGTTTGCCAGCAATGACAATTTAATAAGCTTTACCATATTACTATATTTATTATATTTTTTTAATAATAATCTATCTTATCAGGTTAAATTATTTTTTAAAAAATAATCTGAATTATTTCTGAAAAGGATGATAGTCTAAATTATCACTTTCTAGGTAATCTAAATTATCAAATTATCCTTCCCTTTTTTCTTTTTCTTTCTTTCTATATATTATATTATATTATATTATATTATATATATATTATATATAATTAATATATTATATATCATAATATTATATTAATATATTATAATATAAATTATTATATTATATAATATAAATTTCATTATATTATATCATATCATATCATATTGTATTAATATATTATATTATTTTATATTTTATATTATATAATATATATCATATTATATTATATTATATATAAATTGAATATATTATTTAATATATTTAAGTAATATATTAAATATATCTTCTATTTAATATATAAGATTTTATATTAATTTATTTAATATAAAAATATTACTTATTTTTATATAAAAATTTTAAATATTTTTTATATATAGATAAAATATTAAAAATATAATTTATAAATAAAATATAGATTTGATTTAGGAGTATTTTGAAATTTTGATTTTATATTATGTAATGTTATCAGTACCAAACACAGTAATCTACATTACTTGCAATCAATATTGTTGGCAATTAATATTACCTTCCAAGATTATCCGGTAATGCACAAAATATAATTGAAAGATAATATGGATTGCTAATAATATTGATTATAGATAACGTGGATTATTATATTTGGTATATATAGCTAATATTGCATGATGTAAAATTAAATTTTTAAAATATTTTTAAATTAAATATATATATTTTATCCATTTATTAAAAATATATTTTTATATTATACATTAAAAAATATAAAATTATATTTTTATTTTTATTTTTTATATAAAAATAAAAAATTTTATTATATTACATAAAATTAATATAAAAAATATATATTAAATAGATGGTGTATTTAATGTATTACTTAAATATGTTAAATAATATATTAAATTTATATATATATTAAAATATAATATTTTATATTTTATATTATAAAATATAAAATAATATATTATATCAATATAATATTATATTATGTTACTATAATATATTATATTATATTATATCAATATAAAATTAAATAAAGTAAATTAAATATATTATATATTATTTAATATATATTAAATAATTAAATTTAAAATATATAATATATTAATATTATATAATATTTTATAATATATTATATTTTATAATTTTATATTATAATATATTATATATTTATATATTTATATTATATTATATTATAAAATATAATGTGATGTGGCGTAACCGTTGATGTGTAGCCCGTGTCTGACCCAACTGGCAGTCGAGCTGGTAGAAGGCACCACCTGATACTGTCACCAGATAAGCACTGAGGTCGAGCTCCCATCTGAGATCTAGCTCCTGTCCGAAGTTGAGCTCCCATCTGAGATCAAGCTCCTAGTTGAAGTCGAGCTCTCGGGCGACCGCGGGAGCGGCTAGGATAGCGACCCTGGTAGGTGGTGTCACCATCTCCGTCGAAGCCCTTGTGTTACTCAAAGAAGCAGCACCTTCTGCGGAGAGACACCCTGCCAAGGCACGTCGCTTGCACCTTCTGTGGAGGAATGCTCCACCAGGGCATGCTATCTGCACCCTTTGCGGAGAGACGCTCCGCCAGGGCACACCGCCTGCATCTCCTGCGGAGAGGCATTCCGCCGAAGCACTGGGGCCTATAGCACACTATCGGCACCTTTTTTGGAAAGGCGCTCCACCCCGAGCGTCGCACCCTGTAATTCACTACCTGCACCACCCGAAAAAGGAATGTTTTATCAAGAGTCTCAGACCCTATAGCATCTTCTACCATGTTAGTTCTCCGCCAGGCCCTAGGCATGGTAGCATGATGCCTGTCAGAGAAAGTGTCTTGTCAAGGTGTCGGACCCCGTGGCATGCCACTCGCATTCATCGCCATAGGACGTGTACTTCATAGTGCATTCATGGCATAATCTTCCTTTAAGGATTTCGGACCCTGTCCCCCTCCTCTTAGGGGAGACATAGACAAACTTGCGCTCCACCCATGTGAGACACACCAAGAGAGCACCATACTGAGGTTCTAAGCCCCACCAGATGAAACATGCTTCTATAAGAAGCCCAAAGGAGCCTTCGGCGAAGGTATGTACAAGCAAGCAAAAAGGAGCCAAGGCAAGGGCAGGAGGAACATCCGAAGACTTCCCCGAAAACTCCCACTGCTCTAGTTCTACTCTATCTTTTAAAAATTCTATGAATGTAGAGGCCACTATGGGCTCTATGAAGGATGATCTGTTTTTCTTGATCGCCCACTGATCTGATCGTTGGAGTGCACCCACTGGGATCCCCGACCCGGGTCTCCTCTTTTTTGCAGGACCGGCCGCACTCGAAGGTCTCCAAGCGAGAAGTCCACTCGTAAAATTTTAAATATAATATATTATATGGAAGGGAAGAGGAAGGGAGAAGGGAAGGATAATTTGGTGATCTAGATTATCTAAAAGGTGGTAATCTGGATTATCAATCATCTAGAGATAATCCAAATTATCTTTTAAAAGGTAATTCAGATTATTATATATGATATATTGTTATTTAGAAAAACATATCATACAAAGTAATGTGGTGGGCCCCATTAAATTACTGGTAATCTGGATGGATTGCCTGCTAGCAAACAACCTAAATCCTGATAACTTGGATTACCTATCTACGTGATTTAAAATTTTTAACAAATCACACAAATATATATATATATATATAATCATTTTATCATTTTCGATGATCAAAAAATATTCTCAAAATGTTGGATAAATATTTTTATAAAAAACATGTTTCTAGTAATAATTTCAATAAACATTCAAAAATAATTATTCTATTTTTTCTTTCTCTTTGTGAATAATATAAATTATTATTTATTGATCCCACAACTATTTTATATTTAATCTACTTTAGGATTATCCTCTCTCAGAATCCCAAATATGTCATTATTATGGGCTGATTTGTTTAATTGTATTTCAACTCATTTGCGAATCCAAATGACTAGAATATGGTTTGTTACCATTTATTACTACTATAATGAGATGTAACTGCTTGAGTTACAAAATTGAAACAATTCTTAGGCTGCTATCCGTATTGTCTACTTTTTTAAAACAAAATAGAAATAGAAAATCTATTTTTTTAGATTTCGTATGATAGAAAATATACTTAGTTCCCTATCTCTATTTTTTAATAATAAAAGCCAATTCTTTGGTGAATTTATATTATTATATTTATTATATTATTATATTTATTATATTATATTATATTATATATAACTTTGAAAATCTACCTAAAATTATTGTCATAATTAGAAAATTAAAGAAATATTTCACTTATGATTTTGAATATTATTATAATTATTATTATATTATACATTATTATATAATAATAACAATATTGTATAATATTATATACACTAATAATTGTTTAATATTATAATTAATGATTATAATATAACAATTATATTATAATATTGCACATTGATGCAATGATATTATATATTAATATGTAATTATTAGAATAATATAATAAGTAACTATAATATTATATATGAATACGATATTATATTATAATATTATATATTATTTGATATAATTATAGTTGATGTGGCAAGACTGCTGACGTGGAGTAGCTGTCAGAAGCCACGTCATAAGAAATCGCCGTGCCAAGCATCGTGTCGGATTCCCAGCTCGGACTCCTTCGCCGGGCTGAGCTCCCCGGGAACAACGGGACCGCCTGTCGAAGCCGAGCTCCGTCCTCCACCAGGTTGGCCCCGTGAGCCCGGGATGCCTAGGCCGGAGCTGAACGGCGCCCTCCAGAGCGAGCCCCTTGGAGATCGAGCCCCGTGGTCAGAGTCGAGCCCAGCCCTCCTCCGCCGCGTGTAGCCTCTTCGAGGTCGAGCCCTCTGGACCGAGCCCGCACTCTGCCCTCTAGAGCGAGCCCCTCAAAGATCGAGCCTCGTGGTCGGAGTCGAGCCCAGCCCTCCTTCGCCACATGGAGCCTCTTCGAGGTCGACCCCTCTAGACCGGGTCCGTACTCTGCCCTCCAGAGCGAGCCCCTCGGAGATCAAGCCCCGTGGTCGGAGTCGAGCTCAGCCCTCCTCCGCCACATGGAGCCTCTTTGAGGTCGAGCCCTCTGGATCGAGCCCACACTCTACCCTCCTTCACCGAGGTGCGCTCGCGAGCTCGGACGTTTAGGTCGGAGTCCAGCCCTGCCTTTCCAGCTCAACCCCCAGCTCAGGCGTAAACACCGGAGAACCAAGGGACAGCACTGCCATCCCAAGATGCCGGCGAGCTGCCTGAGAATTGCACTGGGACACCCACCAAGCCGCAATGACCACCTGTAGCCGCCGGTTACACCAGAAAGGGGAGAGGCCCATTGATCGAGGTGCCACGCTCCTCACCAACCACCTGAACCACCCAAAAGAGGAAGTCAACCAAGGAGATTCGAATCCCGGGGATGGTGGCCCACCGATCGAGGTACTGTCAGGTTTCTCAGAATGAGGCCACTAGAAGGAATGTCAGAACACATGACATCTTTTCTTATCATGAATCGGGAAAGGCGCCTCAGAACACTGCCGCACATGCCTGACAGCCCAGCGGAGATCCCAAGGTGGGCGCCCAACGATAACCTAGACTACAAAGCTCGAAGGAAGCAAGACAAAGGAGGTAACATGCAATACCATTCAAACACAAGTGCAAGCTCAAACAGAGAGCACGGCACCACAAGCAAGTCCAGGCAAGGTGATGCGGGACTAATATGCATGCAATTCTTTTTGTATGTTTTATATGTGGGGTTAGGTGATTAATTCCCGAATTTCAGATCAAAGTTAGTTGTAGGAATTTTATATAAATTTTTGAAGCCAAGCATGCAGATTAGAACTAGAAAAGTACTAAAGAAGGATCGCCGGGGCTGAGAAGCCTCGGTTAGGGCAAGTTCTCCTACAATATAAAGACTGAACGTAGAGGGGGTGTACCTGATAATGTCTGAAGTGCCCGGTGAAGATCGCAGCGAAGGGATCTCTCGTTTCTCGATGGATGCGGCCTGGAAAACCGAGCCAAAGACCCGCGAATACCCGGCTTTCTGCTCGATGGTCCGATTGAGGCTTGGCTGGAGTCGTTGTATTCGTAGGAACTCTGGGACCTGCAAACGACCTGTCAGGGGTTAGAAAACTCAAAGGAGATCAAGAAAATAAAGGAAAACAGCAAAGGGAAGAAAGTTTTGGAGGGGGCTGGAAGGATGGTTGGCGACAGGAAGATGGTTGCAAACATCGGGAAGAAGAACTCTCAAACCCCTTTATGCACACAACAGGGTAATCACTCAAAGCAATAGAAGAACTCAAGGTTTATTTCATATATCAAAATCTCCCTTCATACAAGAGGCTAGGGTCCTTTAAATAGGCCCTTAACCTTGGGCTCCAAGTAAGGGCACATAAGTCTTTACATAATAATCATTTTCCCTCTCAAACCCTAGCTAGAAAATAATGAAACATTAGGTAGAAAAATCCCTAAAAATTATCTTGACTTGGCCAACACTCCAAGGACACCTAGGGGGGCATGTTGGACTTCTAGGAGCAGCAAGAGGCCGGCCCAAAGGGACTCGGGCGCATGGGTTTGGGCCTCTGGAAGCTGGGTGGCCTGGTAGCCAGGTAGCAGGAATATTCTCTGGTATCTTGCTTCTTAGGGGCTTGGGCTTGACGCCTGGGCTTGATTTCTTTGGGCTAGGATGCAGATGGACCTCTAAAATCATGGATGCCTTGGTATATGAATATATTTTGGCATCTAGAAGGGAATCTTGGCATTGAAGGGCATCTGCAAGGAATCAGGATTTTCTGAATTTTTTTTCCTGGGGTCTTCAAATCTTCAAGCTGGGTTGGACTTGGGCTATACTTTCATGTCTTCAATCTGGTTGGACTTGATCTTAACTTGTATGATGTGGTCTTGATTCTTCAATATGGTTGAATAGGACTCAAAAAAATAAAATTAGCTCGACATGAGCTAACTAACACTGGACTGAACTGGGTCAACATGAGCTGACTAGTACATAAATGAAACTCAAAAGACTCAAATAATAACTAAAATAAACTTAGATGGGCTAAGCCCTTATTACAGATGGACTCATAAATTATTGATCAATTCATAGAGGGTTGAAAAGTCTCTATCTTATTCTGGTGCCTCCGGTGTCCCCACCAATTCTCCCGGGATGGGAGGAACTCGACCTTGTCGAGTGAAGATCAAGCTGGCTCACATATCTCTCGAGGAGGTCTAGGTTGAGGTGCTGCAAGTCCTCTCAAGAAATTCATGAATCGTCCGACTCTGGACGGCTTTGCCATCGGACCAGGAAGCGTTGATAGTCACGGCCCTGGGTCGTGATGGCTTGATCGTCCAGGATACGCTCGATCCGTTCTTCTCTCTCAGGCTAATTTGTTAGTGGACACTCTGGGTTAGGATCACTCACAATGAAAAGGAACAGGTCCAAAGGCCTCACTAGGTATCGCTGCCGGTTCCCTATACTCAACCAGGTCTATAATATTGAAGGTAGAACTAATGCCCAAATCCGAAGGCAAGTCTAACACCTAGGCATTTGATCCAACCTTCTCTATCACTTTAAAAAGGTCCGGCTCTGCGAGCATGAAGCTTCTTTTAGGCCTAAGCCTAACCAAGATAGAATTCACTACATCAAATTCTTTGACCCTTCTTCGGGAATTAGCAGTTGTTTTAACATTAGTGCGGGTGGTGAATATGCTAGGCACATGCAGACTCCTAACAAGATGATGCAAAGGACTCAAACCTACACCTAACAGACTCGACTAAAGAGGTTTATTAGGTCTTAACTACCACTTGGGCATGGGGGCATGAGTCGTGGTTGATGGATGATATGCAGAAGAAAATTTGTTAGTAACTCCTAATAAGTGCCAGAGGGTCTGCCAAAAGTAGGTAGCAAATGGGATGGGCTCTATGGATCCTTGCAACCTAGTAACCTCAACAAAATGTAACCTAATAGTTCTAGATACATGAGAAAACTCAGGAAAGGGTAGGAAATAGGAAGTGGGTTCAGAATTACTCTGGTAGGGTGGATAAAAAGGTTCCGGGTTAGTTGGATAAAGTAGAATAAAAGAAGGCATGCCAGGGACTAATCCTAGACTAATGAGGTTAACCTTACGGGGTTGCGATATATCTACGGGGTTTGTATAATGGAAGGATGGGTTATTGATCTCAGGGAAGAGGTCCTTAATGGGAACTATAGGAGGAGGCTCATCTTGAGGGTACTGATTCAAAGAGATCAGGTCCTTAATAAATTCTCCAGGTTCTTGTATTTTAGGACTGGACTCTATAATTTGGCTCTCCTCTATGGTTTCCTCAGGTAAGGCTCTAACAGCAGTACCTAGGTTCTCTTCCTCTATTTGTTCTTCCACTATAGCTTTTGGTTGGATGTGGTTAGGGTCAACTACCTCTAGGTTGGCTTCTACCTAGGTATTTACTAGGCCAACTATTTCTAGGTCATCTATAGGTGTCTCATCTTCTCCCTCATACTCATCCACTAGGCTCGCATCAGCTTCATACACTTCCGCATTAATATAAGCCTTGTCAATCTCAGGAATGGTTGGAGAAGGTCGGCTAGGAGAAAATTGGCTAGGTCCTGGTTTCTGATTACGGACACTAATCCTAGTATGTTCAAGTTGCCTAAGGGATAGTGGCTCACTATTGGGCTCATATTTAGGGGTACTAATCCTATGGGGTTCAAGTTGACTAAGGAAAACCTGACTAGTACTAGATTGATACTTAGGGGTTATGGGTTCTCTGGGCTCATAGGACAAGGGTGCAGATCTATGGATCATGGGATTATAGGATCTGGGGTCATAGGATTTTGGGTCAGCTCTATGGTCAGGTTCTAAGGATGGATCATGGTATGGGGTCCTCCTAAGGTTGGGCTCCCTATATGGGTCAGGATATTGGGTTCTCCTAGAGTTGGACTTCCTATATGGGTCAGAATATTGGGTTCTCCTAGGGTTGGGCTCTCTATATGGGTCAGAGTATTGGGTTCTCCTAGGATTGGACTCCCTATATGGGTCAGAGTATTGGGTTCTCCTAGGATTGGACTCCCTATATGGGTCAGAGTATTGGGTTTTCCTGGGTTCAGTATCATAATAAGGGTCATGGTAAGGGGTTCTTCTAGGTTCAGTATTATAGTATGGGTCAGGCTGAGGGGCTCTCCTAGGTTCAACCTCTCGGTATGGATCAGGATTTGGGGTCCTCCTAGGTTGAGGATTATAGTACGGGTCAGGATAAGGGGCTCTCCTAGGTTCGACCTCATGGTATAGGTCAGGATTTGGGGTCCTCCTAGGTTGAGGGGACTCGGGATCTGGCTCAGACTGTGACCCATGGGTTCTTTGTATGATCCCTACACGGCCTTCTAACTGGTCAAACCTATTGGCAAGATGGTCAATTCTATTATTGGTTTGGGTACCAGACCGAGTTAACTGGGTAGTCAACTGGGCCATGGATTGGGTTAGATGCTCAGTGAGTGCTTTTATTTGGGCTTGCAAATTTTCCATGGGTTCTGACATTTGTGAAGGAGGTGGGTGATATGAAACCCCTGATCTAGTGCTCATGCAAGACTTGATCAGACCGACTACAGCTGACTAGACCTAGAGTCTAAACTAGATGCTCAATCAGGGTGGCAAACTAGCCTATAGTAACCCTGTACTCGGCCAGGCAGGTGTAAGTGGAGTGTTAGGTCCCTGATTGCCAATCCTAGACACCAATCAGAGATTGGCCAGGTAGGTGGACCAGTACACAAGCCCTTCGGGATTGAATCCCTAAACCACCGTTCTAGACACTGAGCATAAGGCACACACAGGTTAACTTGACACAGTGATCTAACACTAGCCCGGACCCGACTAGTTGGTGTCCCTAGCCCACTAGGACAAATTAAGTCTAGTTAATTTTAGGTTAAGGCTTGGGACCGAATGCAAGGGATGTGGTTTTGGGCTAAGGAGAGGTTATCAACTCCTCCCCTTATCTGATATAGCAAGAGTGCCCTTAAAAGTAAATTATGCAATGATGGCAGGCAGATGAGGATGCAAATTAGGGTTTAGATGTTTTTGGTATTTTTTGAGAATATGTAATTTTTTTTGGTATTTTTTTAAAAAACTTGCAAATTATGGCCTAATATGCAGGAAATATACTAAAATTAAAAGATATGCAAAAAATGCTAAACAAAACCCTAAAACTTCCAAACTTGTCTTGTTGAAAAAAAATAGAGCCAAAAATTTGCATGTTGTATTTCGGCTTGCAGAAAATTCACAGGCTATAATAAAATCTAAAAAAATTTTGAACATTACTGTGAATTATGATTAATCCATCAAAATAAATTTTAGAATTTTTGGAGTTTTTATCAGGAAGAAATAATTTAAATAACAGAGCATATACGGACTGAGAAATTGCAGAAAACAAGCCCTAATCTAAGCTCTGATACCAAATGATGCGGGACTAATATGCATGCAATTATT
Source organism: Areca catechu (assembly GCA_021397845.1). Lineage (NCBI taxonomy): Eukaryota > Viridiplantae > Streptophyta > Magnoliopsida > Arecales > Arecaceae > Areca > Areca catechu. Next base: position 555,878 of record CM038049.1, on the reverse strand, counting down.
TTTGTATGTTTTATATGTGGGGTTAGGTGATTAATTCCCAAATTTCAGATCAAAGTTAGTTGTAGGAAATTTTATATGAATTTTTGAAGCCAAGCATGCAGATTAGAACCTAGAAAAGTACTAAACAAGGATCGCCGGGGCTGAGAAGCCTCGGTTAGGGCAAGTTCTCCTACAATATAAAGACTGGACGTAGAGGGGGTGTACCTGACAATGTCTGAAGTTCCCGGTGAAGATCACAGCGAAGGGATCTCTCGTTCCTTGATGGATGCGGCCTGGAAAATCGAGCTAAAGACCCGCGGATACCCGGCTTTATGCTCGGTGGTCCGATTAAGGCTTGGCTGGAGTCGTTGGATTCGTAGGAACTCTGGGACCTGCAAACGACATGTCAGGGGTTAGAAAACTCAAAGGAGATCAAGAAAATAAAGGAAAATAGCAAAGGAAAGAAAGTTTTGGAGGGGGCTGGAAGGATGGTTGGCGGCAGGAAGATGGTTGCAAACAACGGGAAGAAGAACTCTCAAACCCCTTTATGCACACAGCAGGGTAATCACTCAAAGCAATAGAAGAACTCAAGGTTTATTTCATATATCAAAATCTCCCTTCATATAAGAGGCTAGGGTCCTTTAAATAGGCCCTTAACCTTGGGCTCCAAGTAAGGGCACATAAGTCTTTACATAGGAATCATTTTCCCTCTCAAACCCTAGCTAGAAAATAAGGAAACATTAGGTAGAAAAATCCTAAAAATTCTCTTGACTTGGCCAACACTCCAAGGATGCCTAGGGGGACGTTGGGCTTCTAGGAGCAGCAAGAGGCTGGCCCAAAGGGGCTCAGGCACATGGGTTTGGGCCTCTGGAAGCTGGGGTGGCCTGGTAGCCAGGTAGCAGGAATATTCTCTGGTATCTTGCTTCTTAGGGGCTTGGGCTTGGCGCCTGGGCTTGATTTCTTTTTGATGTAGATGGACCTCTAAAATCATGGATGCCTTGGTATATGAATATATTTTGGCATCTGGAAGGGAATCTGGGCATCTGGAGGGCATCTGCAAGGAATCAGGGTTTTCTGAATTTTTCCTCCTGGGGTCTTCAAATCTTCAAGCTGAGTTGGACTTGGGCTATACTTCCATGTCTTCAATCTGGTTGGACTTGGTCTTCACTTGTATGATGTGGTCTTGAGTCTTCAATATGGTTGAATAGGACTCAAAAAAATAAAATTAGCTCGACATGAGCTGACTAACATTGGACTGAACTAGCTCAACATGAGCTGACTAGTACAGAACTGAAACTCAAAAGACTCAAATAACAACTAAAATGGACTCAGATGGGCTAAGCCCTTATTACAGATGGACTCATAAATTATTGATCAATTCATAGAGGGTTGAAAAGCCTCTATCTTATTCTGGTGCCTCCGGTGTTCCCACCATAAGGGCAGGCGGAAAGGCCACACAGAGAATCCCTCTAGCTAGGCCGCTCTTCCCCCGATACACTTGCATCCCACTCTCAGACCATTCACTCCTCCTAGTGTGGAGTCCATCAAGAGGGACTCGACCAGGAGGATCTGTTCTCCTGGATCGTCACTGACTTGACCGTCGGAGTGCCCCACCGGAAACCCCGGCCCGGGTCACTAACCCTTGTTTTGCAGGTCCCAGACCACCAGACGGCCAGACAGCGAAAGGAGCGCACTCCGGTGCCAACAGTAGCTACGGGCCACGATAATCTTGCTGGCAACAGATTGGCGCGCCAGGTAGGGAGGACTGTGAACAGTCTTTGACCTAGCCCCTACCCTTTTTTTTTCACAAGCAAGTTCCACGAGAAGATGGTGACGACACGAGCACGAGAGGCCTCCACCAGTCATGCAGGGGACTCCCCCTCCTGGGGGAATCCACACAACCCAGAGACGGGGCCATCCGCTCCGGTTCAACCACCTCCGGCGGAGTCTCAGCTGGCTACACTCGCCCAGCAAATGTAGATCTTTACCACAGCAGTGCGCCAGCTTCAGCACCAGCACCGATCCTTGGCTACCCACCAGCAGCCAGGGACACCCGCGGCCCATGCCGTGGCCTCCCGCGATAGCCTGCAATCCTTCCAAGGAAGGCTTTCGCAGCCACGGGCCATTACTGACAACCGGGGTAGCCATCAAACTCTGGCGAAAAGACAACAAGCCGGGTCTACCGACAGGGAGAGCCGCTCACCAAACCTCAGATGGGCAGTATCCAAGCCCCACAGGGATAGAAAAAGTAAGACCCCTCGCCACGGGTACCATGCACCCATGTCACCTTTTCCGTCTCCTTCGATGGAGGGGTCCACTGACGAAGCCATCAGGTACACGACGGAGAAGCGCCTAGAGGAGCATGATCGCAAGTTGGTTGAGTTATCCTGCCGATTTGTCAATCTACCAAGCTTAGCTAGCGAGTCGGCGAGCTACAATGCCTGTCCCCCTTTCTCCCAAGAAATCCAAGGAGAGCCAATTCCGAGTCGGTTTCGTATACTGCAGGTGGATCCTTACGACGGGACCACCGACCCCCTGGACCACTTGGAAAGCTACCGGGCCCTCATGAGGGTCCAGGGGGCCACCGACTCTCTCCTCTGCATCGCCTTTCCTACCACTCTCCGGAAGGCAGCCCTGGTGTGGTTCGCCCGCTTAGAGCCGGAGAGCATCAACTCTGTCACCCAGTTAGAGCAGAAGTTCGTGGCCCACTTCGACGCCTATCAAAAGTTTCCACGAGAGGCAGACATCATCTTCTCTATCCGGCAGTAGGACGGCGAGCCACTGCGGGACTACGTGACCCGTTTCAAGGCTGCCGCATTAGAGATCTACAACCTTGATGAGCCAGTTGCCATGCTGGCACTAAAGTGTAGCGCCCCAACCCCAAGACCTGGGCCAGATGTGCAATAGATGGTCGTATATTCTGGGGTTCAACCTTTCCAGGGACATACGAGGCCTGTACCAACATTTCTCAAATAAAATGAGTAACCAAGAAATCACATGATTTTTTTTTTTTTTATTAGGCAGGCATAAAATTTACACCTAGGCAAGTAGATTCAAATGTTCATAAAGCCAACAGTCACACATTTAACATTATCAAATATCAAGCAATAAAAGTAATAATGTCCACTAGATCCTAAGCCTCACTGACTGAATCCCTGGCCCATGTGTTCATCTGGTCTTGAAAAAAAATGCAAGGGAAAGGAATGAGTTTTCCCTAAACTCAGTAAGTCATCATATATCACAAATATAAATTTACCATGAATTAGAAGTAACTCCATGCATGCAAGTAACCATAAAACATAAGCCATTTCAAATATATTCCCATTATTAACCTTCTTTATTATTTTTCTGGCATCATACAAATTTTATGATGGCCATCCATACACACTCACCTAGTCCTTCATACTATGGCCACGATCGGCCCGTGGCTCACCCCAAAAGAGTCTAGATCCTGTGTCACATACCGCACATCGGTGATGTGCCAGCGATAGCCCTGCTGGAGGCCCAAAAGGAAACTAGTTCCGAGTATCACACAAGAAACATGCTTCCCAGCATGTGCTAGAATAAAGCAACTAACTCCTGTGTCACATATCGCTCATCGATCATGTGCCAGCGATAGCCCAGCTGGAGGCCCAAAAGGAGTCTAGATCCTCGTGTGATCATAATCGGACTAGAGAGTAGCTAAAATCAACTCAACCCATAACTCTTACATCTTAGTCTGTGTTTAAATTTCATAACACATCGAGATACATGTATGCAGTATAAACATAAGCCGTAAAAATTCAATTATGAGTCAAATAATCATGCATGGCAAAAATTATATCGGTGAGTGATGACTTACAATTCCCCCAACTAAGCACTAAACCCGGTTTTCCAAGGACGATGACGATCCTGTATCACAAATTATTTTATTTATAATTTGATATAATTAATTCCTATAAAAAGAAATTAAACATAAATTAAATTCCTTGGGACATCCCTAGACAGTTCCTTTCCTCCCTTCCTCCACCTTACTTTTTCTTTCTTTTAATTATTATTATTATTATATTATTTATTTTCCTAATGGAGCCTTTACTGGGTCGGCCTATCTAAGAAAATAGGCCCGGCCCAACAGAGCCTGGCTCAGCCGAGCCCGGCCCAACAAGGCCTGGCTTAACCGAGCCCAGCCCAACCCGCCCAGCCACAGCGCCCAGACCCAACCCGTCCGGCCACAGCGCCCATACCCAAACCTCACGAGGAGAACCAAGGAGGATCGACGGCGATCCTCCCGTCCGACCGCTAGGAAGAGCCACCGGAGGAAAGGGAAGAGACCGGCGGTCCCAACGGCGGCCGTCTGACCGTCAGCCGGAGAGCACAGGGGTTAAACCCCCACCCCTGTTAACAGAGACATCACTCTCTATTAACAGGCCACCAACATCCCCCCCCATGCGAGCGGAGAAACGGTGGCGATCCCCGTGATCGACCGCCCGGAATGGATTGCCGGAAGGAGAAAAGGAACCGGCGGTGACCTACCATCGCCGGCCATTTCCCACGATTCCAACGGAAAAGAAAAGAATCGACCGGATTCTTCCTTCCTCCCCGCCAAACACCCCTACACCAAACGTATCCCCGAGGAAGAAGGACTTACCGGCGAGATGGATTTCGATCGCAGCGACCACCGGTGGAGAGAGCACTCCGGCGAGGGTTGAGACACGCGAAGGAGCCGTCAGTGTCCACCGATAGGGAGGGTAATCGGGATCAACAGAGGCACCCAAGGTCCCTAAAAAACCCGAGGAAGACCCTTATCCCCCCCACCTCCGGTGACGTCGACGGGCTTCTCCGAAATCTCCGTCAGAAAATCCAAACTTCAGAGCCAATTCAAATTTGAACTGAAGTCGGCAAGGGCCGCCGACTTCAGCCCAAATTCAACCCAATAAGAACTGGGCCTCACATTCTCCCTACCTAAAAAAAAAAGAGTTTCATTTGAATAAAAAAAATAAAAAAAAATAATTTGGTTTGATTTAGCCTTGCCTAGGGTTGTTTCCTAGCAACCAACGGTCCGTTCTCCTTGGAATAAAAATTGATCCGGGTTCATCCCGCGTCAATTATTTGGTATCAGAGTATTCAGTATCACATCAATTTGGTATCAGAGCATTCAGTACCACATCAGCGCCTCCTACTGAACTCGAAATGAGCCACATCCTCCTCCTCACCGAAAGAAGGAGACGCTGGCCTCCGCTCAGAAGGACCAGCCTCGCCCTGGTTGGTGGTGGGGCAGAAGCTCGGGCCAAAGCGAGACATCCCCAAAGAAGAAAGAAGCAAAGGACTCGAAGAAGAAGATGAAGGGACGGACTCGACCCAAGGAAAACCCTAGACTCAGAAGAAGGACCCTACTCTGATAAAGGAGGAAGAGAGGAGGAACTAACCTGGTTCCTTAGAAGATCTGAGGCAACCGGGAGAAAGGAGAAGACTTGGGTACTGCAGCGGGTGCAAAGAGTTCAAAAAGAACAAATATTTTGGGTAAGAACTTCTTTTCGTTTCGAAATGACCCAGTGCATCTGTACCGTTACGATCTCTCCACCAACGGATTCACGCCACGTGCCGCCCATTAGTGAAAAGGCATCCCGGCCTCTCTGAATTCTATGCCAGCATTAACTGCTCCTCGGACATGGCCACGTGGCACCCCCGCACTGGCCTGAAGGACCATTCCACGGAGCGCCAGCAATCATAGCCATCATTGTGCCAGATCATCACCTTCGCACGTCAGCATCACAATTACTCCCTTCGACCCGAGCGCAGCGCACTAACGAGCCTCGGGAGTAGGGGGCAAATGATGTGGCAAGACCGCTGACGTTGAGTAGCTGTCAAACGCCACGTTATAAGAAACCGTCACACCAGGCACCGCATTGGATTCCCAGCTCGGACTCCTTGCCGGGCAGAGCTCCTCGGGGACAACGGGATCGCCCGTCGAAGCCGAGCTCCGTCCTCTGTCAGGTCGGGCCCGTGAGCTCGGGATGCCTAGGCCGGAGACGAATGGCGCCCTCCAGAACGAGCCCCTTGGTGATCGAGCCCCATGGTCGAAGTCGAGCCCAGCCCTCCTCCGCCACGTGGAGCCTCTTCGAGGTCGAGCCCTCTGGACCGGGTCCACGCTCTGCCCTCCAGAGTGAGCCCCTCGGAGATCGAGCCCCATGGTCGGAGTCGAGCTTAGCTCTCCTCCGCCACGTGGAGCCTCTTCGAGGTCGGGCCCTCTGGACCGGGCAGGCACTCTGCCCTCCTCTGCCGAGGCGAGCTCGCGAGCTCGGGATGCTTAAGTCGGAGTCGAGCCCTGCCTTTCCAGCTCAATCCCTAGCTCAAGCGTAAACAACGACGAATTAAGGGACAGCACCGCCATCCCAGGACACCGGCGAGCCGCCCGAGAATTGCACTGGGACACCCACCAGGCCGCAATGACCACCTGCGACCACTAGTTACACCAGAAAGGGGAGAGGCCCACTGATCGATGTGCCATACTCTTCACCAACCACCTAAACCACCCGAAAGAGGAAGTCAACCGGGAGATTCAAATCCCGGGGACGGCGGCCCACCGATCGAGGTACTGCTAGGTTTTCCGGAATGAGGCAACCAGAAAGAATGTCAGAACACATGACAGCTTTCCTTATCACTAATCGGGAAAGGCGCCTCGGGACACTACCGCATGTGCCTGACAGCCCAGCGAAGATCCCAAGGCGGGCGCCCAACAGTAACTAGACTACAAAGCTCGAAGGAAGCAAGACAAAGGAGGTAACATGCAATACCATTCAAACACAAGTGCAAACTCAAACAGAGAGCACGGCACCACAAGCAAGTCCAGGCAAGGGTGAGCGGAAAGGCCACACAGAGAATCCCTCTAGCTAGGCCGCTCTTCCCCCGACACACTTGCGTCCAACTCTCACAACATTCACTCCTCCTAGCATGGAGTCCATCAAGAGGGGCTCAACTAGAAGGATCTGTTCTTCTAGATCGTTACTGACTTGACCGTCGGAGTGCCCTCACCGGAAACCCCGGCCCGGATCACTAACCCCTGTTTTGCAGGTCCCGGACCACCGAACGACCAAACAACGAAGGGAGCGCACTCCGGCGCCAACAGCAGTTACGGGCCACAACGATCTTAGCGGCAACAATAATAAATAATTATAATAAAGTAATTATAATATTATCTCCTTAATAGTCATATAATATTTATTATATATTATTTATAATATTATATAATATATTCTAACATATATGATTAATATATTATATCAAAAATATATTGTTAAATATTATATTATATAAAGTGAAAGGGTGGTGCCTAAATTAGAAGGTTGGGGATGAAGGTGAAAACTTTTTACTTCTATTTTATAGAAATAATGAAAGTAAAACAAAATAAAAGGTAACAGAAATTGAATAATCGAAAATGTTTTTTTGGCATAGGATTTCGTGTTTTTGTTTACATGAATGATATTGAATTGGATCTTGTTTTTCTTCTTTTTAACCTTTTTAGTGATGATATTTCAACTTTTAGTTAAAATGGTTATAAGATGCGCCATCTCATGAATCAACACTCTCCCCATCTCCTTCGAGCTCATGGTGATTCTTTCTTGCCCTAAACCAACCATATTTTCATGCTTTCCATTCTCCAATTAGTCATTCTAACAGTGTAGTAGGCCGCTCGGAGACCAATGGCTCCTATTGACTACTTTGGCAGCCCTTCTTTCGTTCATTGGCCATTTTGATTGGTCATTAATGAGAGAGGAAGGAGAATAATTACAACTTCTACCATTCATAGCTATCCAAACAAAAGTGTTACTACAAATTTCTAGTTCTAGGTCGGAAAAATGGTTGATTGATAGTATGTCATCATTGAAGTGACTTGCAAAAAAATTCACAATTAGGGATGGCTCCAGCGAAAACCCTGCAACGCTCAAGTTAGCTATTTGAAATAGAAAGAAAATAGTGAATGAAAGGAATTACTTACTTCGGGTCTTTGGAGCTTTGGTTATTCATGAATGATGGTTGAGAAACTATGCGATTCTAAGAATATTGAACTATCAGTCATGCTGTCATGGATATAGGATTTTAGCCTTCATCTATCACTATGTAGAGAAATACTAGTTATTATTGATCTTATCTACATGGTATATTTGTTTCCGGATAAAAAACATGTCAAAAAAATCATAGAGATTAGTTATTCCATGCTCTGTGGTTATTTTCGGACAAAGAACATGGTATAACTCTTTCCATGCTCTGGATAATTGGCCATTTAAAATTATGAATATTGATTACATGACAAAGAGTATGTCAGAAAAAAGAAGCTAGCAGTAACTAAGTTTGAAATTGCCTCGACTTGGCTAATAGGTTAGCATATGAGTCAGCAAAAATTGCCTCGACTTGGCTAATAGGTTAGCAGCTGAGTCAGCGACCTCTAAAACTGTATTCCAATGATATATTGGAGGAAATCCCCCCATAATAAAAAGCATTTCCATCATATGTGCCTATTCATGCTACAAATTCAGTTGGTGCGGCTCACCTTCAAGTGTGATGAACGAGAGAGCCCCTGCGTTCACATTTTAATCTTTGGGAATATTTCTTTCCAATTAACCTTGACTAGCTTTCCGCGTATCAAATTTGTTGCTTTCTTATCCAATTAGCAACTAGATATGCAGCGCAATGCACATTAAAAAAAAATAAAATGATCGTGAGACTGTGAGAAAAAAAAAGAAAACGCAAAAGAATTTTAAAAATACCATCAATTTTTAATCTAATTTTTAAATTTTAAAAGAATTTTGCAGGTTTCGAATGTGGAGGACAGACGAGTAGAGATCCTATTAAATAGAGTCCTATTAATTTGGAAAACAATGGAGATAAGAGATTACTACTAAGTGCAAATAAAAAGCAGAAGCACGTGCTTTTTATATAGGGCTTACCAACCATATTTTCGGTGTTTGTGAAGAGGAAAAAGTATTCTGCTCATAAAATTATGAGAATTTTTTTAATTTGGGCTAACATTAATTGATATTTTTTTATTAAAATTCGGGTTGATTTTATGGTCCATGTTGATTGACGTAGGTTGAGCCTATTATTATGTGATCATTGATTGGGCTAGGAGCACCTCATGTGATTTGGTGTGGTTGAGGCGGTACAGTGTAGGCCTTATCCCAACTTGACTCGTGATGGAAGGGTCAGTTAGGGTATTTCTATTTGATTGGCTAGGTTCCCTCTCCATTTTCTCTATTTATATATATCACGTATACCGTGATTTTATGGTTCGGTGATTTTTTTCATCGAGAACCGCCTTTCTGAGGAAGACCAGAGAGAAGGATCCTGCCTGCGGTGTTCGTGTGAGCATCAAGATCAAGGATCTAGATCGGAAGATCATGGTGACTACATGTAAGTAATTATTTTCAGATCTAATATATCATTCTAATTTCGTGGTCGATTCTAGGGATTTAGAAATTATTTTTCCTACATTTAGTATCAGAGTCCTGGTATCTAAAAGATTAGAGATATTAGATATGTTAAAATAATTTTTTTCAACTAATCTTTATAGATCTATGTTTGCATGGAGATCCATGCTGTGGGGGAACCGGCAGCATCGAGATATGCTGCCGTGATTGATGATGGAAGGAGAAACTGGCAAGAAACCGACAATCTCCGTTATTCTTTTTGACACCCTTCGTTAAAAAAAAAAATTCTCTGAACCCCGATGGTGATCGGGCATTCAGATCCCGGCCCGGATCTACTGGATCTCGGTCGATTGACGGAGATCCCTAACAATCTCTTAAAAAAAAAAGTTTTTTTTACCCATTTTCGGTCGTAGACCCATCGGTGGCGACCGGATGGGCTGCGACCAGCCTTGCTTGGGCTGTCACCACCGAGCGTGTTCCAGCCGGTCTCCCGGACTGGACACCTTTCCTATTCTCCCCTCTTTCCGGTGGCAGCGACCGGTGGATCACCGGTGCTGTAATCTGTCAAAAAAAAGGGTTTTTCACCCGTCAGTCCGGCCGTGGACTTGCTCCTAATGTTTGGCATCTTCACCGGAGTCGGCGATCGGAAGTTCTCGACCGGCCTGGGGGGGTGTTCTCGCCGGTGGATGTGCCGACGGGTGAGGGATCAAGGTCGTTGCCGGTGTTTTTGGACCAAGCCCTCTTTGGTTTTGGGTTTGATCGCGGGGAAGAAAGGAAGATGGGTTTGTGGATTTGCGGGTTTGCGGGTTTTAAGTTTTAAACCAAAAAATCCGTTAACCCATTATCTCAAAAAAAAAAAGAAAAGAAAAGGGGCATCTTGCATTTAGGTCCCTGTAATTTCTGGAATTAATGTAAGCCCCTTTTGCAGTTTGGTCCCTCTAAAATTCATAATTATATTTTGATCCAAAATTAAATGTTGGAGGGGCATGGGTAGATCCTATGATTATTTTAATCAATGTACATTTTTTGGAATGCAATAATTTTGATAAAATGGATCAGTGGATACATGTTGATTGGTATCCTATTGTGACTGATCATGGACATACATTTGTTTTGCGACTATCCTTTTATTTTGTTGGATATTTATTTCCTGTATGTATAATTTTGTGGGCTGGCACAAATATTTATCACCAAAGTGGTTTGTTTGTGTCAGTTCATTGAATTGTTCATCATGTGAGAGATATTTTCTGGTTATGACATACAACAGCTTGTCCAAAGGGGGTTGTTGTGTGTTTTAACTAGAAGATATTTTTCTGGTTATGATATACAACCGCCTGCCCAAAGAGGGTTGTTGTGTATTTTAACTAGAAAATGTGGCATGGAGCATTTTGTTTCTAAGGTACTTTAGCTTCCTTGGGCCTGTCTGTCCAAAGGGGATAGGTTCAGGAATGCTGGAATATCTGATTAGCCTGTGGCTTCATATGTAGAACACTAATACATATTGCATGTTCTGCCCAAAGGGAAATATGTGATATTGTGTTTGTGTTCTTATTTGTTATTGTGATATGATATGTTGTATGTCCGTTAATTAATGTTTGGCATTCCTTATTTTTGATTGTACAGTTATTTTTAGTGTACCCAATAACAATGCTGTTGTTGAGGTGCTCACTGGGTCGAACTATAAGAAATGGAGGCAAGACCTAGAGTTTGCTCTTGGAATTGCTGACATTGATCTTGTATTGTGTGAGCCCAGACCCGATGATTTGAATGATCAAAGTACCATTGAACAGAAGGACCACCTTGCTAAATGGGAAAAGTCGAACAGACTTAGTCTAATTGTAATTAAGAGGTCAATTTCAGAACATCTTTTGAGTGGTTTACCAAAGTCTGACAATGCGAAAGAGTTGCTGGATGCAATTGAGCAGAGGTATCTCGTATCTAATAATGCTGAGATCGGATCCCTGATGAAGGAGTTGACAACCATGACATACAATAATATTGGGGGTGTCAGAGAACACATTTTGAAGATGGTTCATATACAATCTAAGCTCAAGGGTCCAAAGATTGATCTGCCGGATTCCTTTATTATGTCACATGCCTTGAATTCCTTGCCTGTGAAATTTTCTCAAATCAAGACTGCCTCAATACTCTAGATAAAATATGGAATGCTAATGACCTGATCGCTAAGTGTGTTGCTAAAGAAGAAAAGGTCAAGAAAGAGAAGATTGACAGTGCCCTCCTTACTCATCAACAACAAACTCAAGCTGGCAAGCATTTTGTACATAAAAAGAAGGGAAAGCCTACTGCTCCTCAACAGTCTCAAGATTCCAAAAGGAATGGAAGAGGTCACGATCAGAACCATTTTGTAGGAGGTCTCAATGTTATCATTAAAAAGAAGATCAAGTGCTTCCACTGTAAAAAGAAATGACACATTAGAAGTTAGTGCTTTAAGTTCAAGTCCTGGTTAGAAAAGAAAAAAAAATAGAGAGGTAAGCCCCTTGGTTTGATCTGTTGTGAATCTAATATTGTCAATGTCCCTATTAATTCCTGGTGGATAGATAGTGGAGCTTCGACTCATGTTGTTATTTCTCTATGGGGGATGATAAACAAATGGAAGCCAAGTCTGCATGAGAGCAAATTAAAGGTTGGCGATGATTCTGAAATCGAAGTAGAGTGTGTAGGAGTTATCAAGTTGTGCTTAGGGTCTGGTTTTGTAATTATTTTAGAAAATGTCTTTTATGTACCTTCCTTTAGAAGGAATTTGATTTCTGTTTCGTCCTTAGTTAAGCTTGGCTATGGATTCTTATTTAGCAATAAAAGAGTTGATTTGATATTCAATTCAAAAATTATTGGCTATGGTGATTTGGTTGATGGCTTATATAGGTTGTCTTCGGCTGCTCATAATTCTAATGCTTCTTTAAGTATTGAAAATGTTGTTGCCAAACGTTCAAGGACTAATGATAAATCCTTTATGTTATGGCATAAATGCTTGGGATATATTTCAAAGGAAAGAATAACCAGATTAATCAATGATGACATCCTGCCTGTTTTGGATCTTGGGGATATTGAGACTTGTATTGATTGTATTAAAGGAAAATTGACTAAAACCAAGAAGAAAGGGGCAATTCGTAGTTCTAACGTTCTGGAAATAATTCACACTGACATAAGTGGACCTCATTCTTCTACAATTTGTGGTAATAGATATTTTATCACCTTTATTGATGATTTTTCTCGATATGGATATGTTTACTTGATTAAAAAAAGTCTAATGCCCTTCAAAAGTTTAAGATTTTTAAAATTGAAGTCGAGAAATAATTAGAAAAAGTTATCAAGATTGTGAGCTCTGATCGTGGAGGTGAGTACTATGGCAGACATGATGTGGCTGGGCAGCAAATGGGTCCATTTGACAAGTATTTACAGGATTGTGGGATTGTTCCTCAATATACCATGCCTGGAAGTCCTGAGCATAATGGTGTGGCCGAAAGGTGGAATCGTACCCTTAAAGATATGATGCGGAGCATGATGAGTAGGTCTAATATGCCAGAATTTTGATGGGGTGAAGCTATCAATACTGCTTTATATATTCTCAACAAAGTTCCCAGTAAATCTGTGTTGAAGACACCTTTTGAACTCTGAACTGGAAGAAAACCTAGTTTGAATCATTTTTGGATTTGGGATTGTCCTGCAGAAGTAAAATTATACAATCCTTCAGAGGAAATGACAAATCCCAAAATAAGTCGTTGCTACTTCATTAGATATTCAGAACATTCTAAAGGATATAGGTTTTATAGTCCAGGAAGAGGTAACAGAATTGTGGAGTCTCTTACTGCAAAATTTCAAGAACTTAATGTGGCTGATATTGGATCTTCATCTACTACTGATGATGATAATGCACAAGAAGAAACTGTTTCTATTCCCATATCCAGCCAAAATGATAATTTGATTCCTGCTCCTATTGAAGGAATGGATGATGAAATCCATGATCCACCTAGCTCTTTTCAAAATCTTCAACCAGTGGAAGAAGTCCAAGTTAGAAGATCTGTTAGACAAAGAAGATCTGCAATTTCAAATGATTTTTATGTTTATCTTGAGAAGAATGACTTTGATATTGGGCATATGGTTGACCCAGTTACTTATATTGATGCTGTCAATTCTCTCCAATTTGATTTATGTATAAATGCTATGAAAGAAGAGATGCAATCTATGGCCCATAATGATGTGTGGGAGCTTGTTGAGCCTCCTAATGGTTGTAAACCTATTGGATGCAAATGGATATATAAAAGTAAAAGAGATTCCAAGGAAAGAATTGAGCGTTTCAAGGCCAGATAGCAAAAGGCTTCACTCAAAGAGAAGGAATTGGTTTCATTGAAACTTTCTCTCCTGTATCTTTAAAAGATTCTTTCAGAATAATCATGTCCTTGGTGGCTCATTATGATTTAGAGCTACATCTGATGGATGTTAGAACTGCTTTCCTGAATGGCAATCTCTGTGAAGAGGTCTATATGAAACAACCTGAAGGTTTTCAAGAAAGTGGAAAAGAATACTTGGTGTGCAAATTAAAAAGGTCCATCTATGGTCTGAAGTAGGCATCACAACAATGGTACCTCAAGTTTGATGAAGTTGTGACCCCTATTGGTTTTGAGGAAAATAAAGTTGATCAATGTATATATCTCAAGATCAGTGGGAGGAATTTTATCTTCCTTATCTTATATGTTGATGATATCCTGTTTGCTAGCAGTGATTTTGGTTTGCTTTCTGAGACTAAACAAATGTTGTTAGAGAATTTTGATATGAAAGATCTTGGTGAGGCATCATTTGTTTTGGAAATTGAAATTCACAGGGACAGATCTCGGTGTTTATTGGGTTTGTCACAAAAGGCATACATTGACAGAATTCTTCAGAGATTTAGTATGCAAAATTGTAGACCTTGTGATTCTCCTGTGGTTAAAGGTGACAAGTTCAGTAAAGATTAATGTCCAAAGAATCAACTTGAAAAAGATAAAATGAAAGATGTGCCTTATACTAGTGTTGTAGAGAGCTTGATGTAAACTTAAGTCTGCACCATACCTAACATTGCCTTCATAGTGGGTGTTCTTGGAAGATACTTATCAAATCCAGGTTATCAATATTGGATTGCTGTAAAGAAAGTGATGAGGTATCTACAAAAAATCAAAGATTATATGCTCATATATAGGAGAGTTGATAATCTTGAGTTGGTTAGATATTCGGATTCTGATTATGCCGGGTGTCCTGATGATCTAAAATCAACTTCTGGATATATTTTTATGTTGGCTGGTGGTGCAGTATCTTGGAAAAGTGTTAAACAGACACTGACTGCGTCTTCTACCATGCAAGCCGAGTTTGTATCTTGTTATGGAGCTGCTACTCAAGCTATTTAGTGAAGGAATCTTATGACTGGACTTCAGATTTTGTATTCGAGTTCCAGACCAGTGTTGATATACTGTGATAATATGGCTGCGGTATTCTTTACAAGGAATAATAAGTCATCCAGCAAGTCCAAACACATTGAGCTGAAGTATTTGGCCGTCAGAGATCTTGTAAAGAATTGTGATATAATTGTTGATTATATAAATACAGAGTCTATGTTAGCTGATCCTCTGACCAAAGGTTTGAGGCCCATAAGCTTTGTGAAGCTTGTTAAAAATATGGGCATAGTGAGTTCTTTTGATATACTTGGTTAGTGGGAGTAACTCTATAATTAGACTTTATTATCATCATGAATATTTTTCATATATCATGAGTTTTTTGCATGCATTGTTGTCATGATAATTATTTTGTTTTATGATTGGGTTTTTTGCATGGATACCCTTCTAAAAATTTGAATTTGCATGAATACCCTTCTTAAATCACTAATTGCATCTATGCCCCCCTCAAACATTATTTTTACACCAATACCCCTAACATAACAATTCTTTTGATGCAGTTAATAAAAACCATAGTTATTTAAATTAAAAATTAATTAATTTAAAACATTTAATTTTTTAACAATGTTGGATGGTATGGGTACATATAAAAAAAAGAATAAAAAAAGGGTAAACATACAAATCAGGTATCTAAGAAGGGCATACATGCAAATATCAATTTTGGAAAGATATTCATGCAAAATCCAATATTTTAGAGGGTATACATGCAAAAATCCCTTTATGATTTTATATGTGTACATGTGAAAAAAAGTACAACATAGTATCTCAAGATTGTGTCTGTCTTGAGAATGACAGTTGTATTGGTATGTCTCATTTGATAATTATAAGATCTCATTGTGTTTGGAGACATACAGACTTCTTTGAAGTCGTGAGATTTCTCTAGCTTGTGATATAGCATGTGATTATAGAGAAATCTTGATTGAGGGTACATATGTTAATTTATTTTGATTATGAGATATCTCTTTTGGTTATGTACCTGACTGAGACCTGGTGTCGAGTTTCAGATTTGTTGTGCTGTCTCGTCATTGACACCATTGTTCAGTATGTGAGACAGGATGGCTTGTTGTTTTGATGCCATCACGATTTCTCTTGCTTATTTTGTTTCTAAGCATGTTGACGAAAATTGGAGGTCTGACAATGAAAAATAGCATATTTTATTTGATCACCTTGATGCTATTTTCTTGCTACACTACCATACCAAGATTCATGTTGGTGGTATTTATGATGCTTGTACCATGGATAAGTTTTGTTAGGGATGGCAATGGGTCAGGTTTGGGTCGGGTTACCCAAAACCCATACCCGCCCCACTAAAAAATTATCCGTCCCATACCCGTCTCGGGTTGGGTTGGGTTGGATATAAAAAAATCACGGGTCGAGTCAGATCGGGTCGGGTATACCCGGTCTCATAAAACTTAGTTTATTTAAAAGCTAAACGAGTTGGGTCGAGTCAGGTCAGGTCGAGTATATCCGTCTCATATCCTATTTACTTAAATATTTTATAAACCTTTTTTTTATATATAAACGGGTCGGGTTCGGGGCCAACTACTACCCGTACCCGACCTGAACCCGAGTCGGGTTTTTTTTATATAACCCATATCTGTTTATAAATTAGACGGGTCGGGTTTTACCCGTCCCATTAGGGTCGGGTCGGGTCGGATACCCATCGGATCGAAAAAATTATCATCCCTAAGTTTTGTATCGGTTAAGTAGTACAACGGCTCCATGATTCAGCATCATGGATACTATTGGACCGAGTCATTTGTAGGTGCTGTTTATGGATCATATTGTGGCAACATTTTGTTTTCAACTCGAGAATTTTTTTTTAAAATAAAATGTTTTCAAAATTATTAATTAATGTAGCCCGAGTGGGAGAATGTGAGAATTTTTTGATTTGGGCTAACATTAATTGATAATTTTCTTTTATTAAAATTCGGGTTGATTTTTATGGTCCATGTTGATAGATGTAGGTTGAGCCCATTGTTATGTGATCATTGATTGGGCTAGGAGCATCTCATGTGATTTGGTGTGGTTGAGACGGCACAGCGTAGGCCTTATCCCAACTTGACTCGTGATGGGTAGGTCCCCTCTCCGCTTCCTCTATTTATATATATCATGTATATCGTGATTTTATGGTACGGTGATTTTTCTCATCGAGAGTCACCTTTTTGAGAAAGATCGGAAAGAAGGATCATGCCTGCGGTGTTCGTGTGAGTATGGGGATCAAGGATCTAGATCGGAAGATCATGGCGACTACAGGTAAGTAATTATTTTTCAGATCTAATATATCATTCTAATTTCGTGATCGATTCTAGAGATTTAAGAATTATTTTTCCTTTCATAAAATTTGATAAACATAATCTAAAATATCATATCTCTGTCATCTAATAATATAGCATGCATGAGTGCATATATTATGTTTAGTATAATTTAATTACCACAATACTCTCAAGTCATAACATTCGTATGGCAGCTTCTTGTAACTGATTCAAGGTAAATGAAGATACGTACTCTAAAAAATTGATTCACTACCTAATATGGTGACTGACCAATCTGGGAGAACGGGAACCACCAATGTTCGTCCGGTAAGTGAATGTAAGAGAGAGGGGGCACGTCATACCACCAATTACGTAATAAAACAGCTATGTTTGCATACGAGCACAAGCAACCAGAATTGCAAGTTAGACGAATTTTGAGCGAAAGCTTCCTAGTGCAATGACCATTTCACCAGGCATTCTAACGATGTCCGAGCTGGTTTGCATCAAGAAAATCCCGAGTTTCTTGGTCACGGCTGTAGTCATGCCAGTCATCCAGAAATCACCGGTCAAGGCCTCCACATGGCAGAAATCCGAGGCACGGCATGCTAATAACGTGCGGTCTGTCTGACCTCATGATAAATGGGAATCGAACTTTCTCGCTTAATTTCACCCGTCTCCCATTTCCCTCTAAGACACAGACGCACACATCCGAATCAATAAACGTCAAAGCCTTCGAAATCGTATCCGCTTCATAACATTACATGATTAGGCAGCTGCGGACCAACCTCATCAACTATCCCCGCCAGCGCTCGGGCCTTTCCAATTGTGAAAGGGATAAAGGGGATCGGGAGAAGTGGAGCGGGAGGGGTGGGTGGATAAAGCGTGTCGTTGCGCCAACCAATCAGAAGCCGGACAGGAACCGAGACCCCATCCCTCCTCGCCATCCGGATCCACCGGCTAACCCCAACCGCAAGAGAAGAGCGGGCCCCAACCGCCTCCCCTTCCTCTTCCTCTCCTTCTGACCGTTCATTCATTCCGCCACTGCAACGGGCCCATTTCAAGTCTAAGCACGACGCGACGCCGAGATGGATAGACAGCTACCTGTAGATTCATGGATCGATAAAAGAAGAGGCGAGGAGGGGGAGAGAGAGAGAGAGGAGCTTAGACGCGACGCCGAGATGGATAGACAGCTACCGGTAGATTCATGGATCGATAAAAGAAGAGGCGAGGAGGGGGAGAGAGAGAGAGAGGAGAGGCGGCGATCGGGAGCGCGGCGCTCCTTCCTGTCGCTCGCTTGCTCGATCGAATTCCCTCTCTGTTCCCACAGAAGGAGACACGGCTTCCCAAACTCAATTAAAAAAAAAAAAGGTTTTTTTTCCCTGTTTTAAGGGCTAGTGCTAGGGCTGGGCCCACGGTTTTGATCCGATGGCGGCCGCGAGCGGTTCTATGGCCTCCTTTTCGGGGCCAAAGGCAGCGCCTTTCCTTCGTCGGAAGTACTCGAATGCCCGGTTCTCTGCCTCGCCTGGGTTCCGGCTCTTCCCGAGAGCTCCGGTCTATGTCGGCAACTGGAGTGGGAGGGTTCGGGGAGCCCCCGGTGCGAGGCAGTGGTGGATCTGGTGGAAGCGAAGGCACCGTCCCGGGCGTCCAGCGTCTCAGCTCTCGAGCAATTCAAGATCTCCGCTGACCGTAAGTCATTCCCTCCAGTATCATGTCCATTGCTGCTGCTTTGTTAGACGCATGCTCGAAAAGTAAAAGAGATTTTTCTCCATGAAAAGTGGATGTTCTGCTTGTTGATTTATTTCTTTCTTCTTTCTTTCTTTTTTTGGTGTGTGTTGATCCGTTCCGCCTATTTCCTATTCCTCTCTCCGAAGAGGTAAAACCGGGCTTGCGATCGATTTTTATTTTATTTTTTTTGATCGTGTTATTGTTGAGGCGGATTTCTGTCTACTGGTTGTGGTAGGATTCATGGTGTGGTTGGTGAGAAAGGGCGTTCTGATTATATTATTTGCTAGGCATGGTTATGACTTTGGCTTCTGAAAATAGGGCGTGGATTTGATGCTTGTGAAAACCACAGCAAATGGGGACTTCAGTTTTGGACCTTCGGTCTATTCATGCATAGATTACGTTTTCTTCGTCAGATCCATGCTGTCAGGCATTTATGCTTGCATTCTGATTACATGGTACGGAAATGTTACCGCATGTGACCTTAATTATATTCCATGAAAATATTGCATTAATTTCTTGAGATGCCATGTCATGTCAACGTGCGGGATGTTTATGTTTTAATATCACAAGATGAGTGAAAGCATTGGTGTAATGTTTTCCTTCCAAGACCATTTCTTTTCATTGATAAAATACTAATCATTTTACGGTGAGTGTTATTTGCATCTCTACTGTTTGGAGCAATGTGGTTGAAATTGTACGACAACTCAAGTTGCAGTATGACTCATAAGGTAGCTTACTTATATTTGGAGGAGAGTTTTGGAAAAAGAGAGGTGTTTCTGACAGGCATTCCGTTGAATACCTTGAACACTAGATTAAAGCATTCAATGTACATGAAGATGAGGATGTTTTGGAATGGTGGAAATTTGAGGTAGAGGAAGCAATTGTGAGCCTTCCAAAGGTAGTTGGAGCCGATGGTGGGAAAAGAGTCAAGAACGTGGTGGGGAAAGAAGGGGCAAGGGAAGGAGAAGCTTGCTATAATGAAGTTCAAGGAGGCGGAGGTCGCCATGGTCTCCTAGGAGGGCTAGCATTGGGCTTGGGTTGGCCCGAGGCCCATCAACTCGGGCCATTTCAGGTCAAGCTTTGGATTTGGCCTAAAAAATTTTAGACTATATTTAAATTTAAATATAGAGTTCATGGAAAATTCTTTGCGCACCGCGTGCGGTGCAGGAAATCCGAGCTGGCCTACTCCATGTCTCCTTATTGGTCCACGTAAATCCGACATGGCTTGACGGGACGGGACGGGATGATCACTAAATGGCAGGGATACCGGTGTCAGTTTTGAGCATGATGTGCATTAATATCTGGTCAATCTTTTTTTTTTAAATTTTTGAGTGGACCAAAATGCCCTTTCCTTCGGCTTACTATTTCCTGTCATTTTACTTAGATTTTGCTGATTCTAAAACATTTTTCCTTGAACTTTTGGTAAAATTCTTCGTCATTTTGAAATCTACTCTGGCTGTCGGGTCTAAAAAACCAGTCTAAGGTTGAAGTAAGATTCTTCCTTGCTCTAAAATATGCTTAAAAGTCCAGTATAAAGAATCAATTTTTAAAGGTTGATACAAGATTCTTTCTTGCTATGAAAAGTACTTTAGATCAAAAATCTTATATCAATTTTTGAAGGTTGATATAAGATTCTTTTTGCTATGAAAAGTACTTTGGATCTTGAGTCTAAGGTATCAGGTAGTGTTCGAAGCTGAAGAAGATTCTTGCTCATTTTGAAAAGTATTTTGAGTGTTGGGTATAAGGAAACAATTTTGGTCCGAGGTTGGAATAAGCAATTAAAATCTTGTTCAATAATTTCAAGACAAAATGTCATTCCAACAGGAAGTAAAAAATCCTTCATAGAATATTATTTTTTTTTGTAGATCCTTTATTACACCAACTGTTTTGGTAGTTAAAAAAAATTAATGCATTAGGAAACCATATAATACTCCAGGATATTATAAATTGCTAACCCAATCATATCTTGAATATCAGAAGTGTTAGCTTTCTTTAGTTAGTTATATTTTAGGCAATGGATGGTATAAAAATCCTGACATAGAAGATCAAAATATTCAGTTTTCTATTTTATGCCAAGTGCGATAATTTCTGAACTAAAGTGTCATAATTTTTGAACTAAAATATCATAAGTTCAATTCTATAATTTTCAGATCAAGTTGTTGCTGTGCCATATTATCATATCCTGGGAGTTATATTTTAGTCAACCGATGATGGAAAGTCTTGATAGGAGAATAAAAATATTCAGTTTTTCCTTTTATACCGGAATAATAATTTTTGAACTAGGATATCATAATTTTTGAATTAGGATATTATAATTTTTGAACCAGGATGTCATAAATTCAAATATCATATTTTTTTAAAAAAAATTGTTTCCTTGCCGTATTATCACACTCTAAGAATCATATTCAAACCAATATACGGTAGAAAAATCCTGGCATGGAGAACTAAAATCTTCATTTTCTATTTTGTGCCGAGGTAGTCATATTTCAAAAATTTTTATACTAAAGTTATCTCATAACCATATTATTATACTCTAGGTGTCATATTTGAGCAATGTATATTTAAAAAGTTATGGTATGGAGGATCAAAATATCATGTTTATGATTTTATGCAAGGATGTCATAATTTTTAACTAGAGTATCATAATTTTTGACTATGATGTCATAATCCTGTTTCGGCATATATTTATCTTTTTTACTATCCATGGCATGTGATGATATTTTGAGAATTATAATTTAGGTCACAAGTGATAGGTATTCATGGCAGAAATGGTTAATACCTTTAATTTTATGTTTTATGCAGGGATGTGATAATTTTTTTAACTAGGAATCATAATTTTTGAATTAGGATGTTATAATTCTGTTTCGGCATATATTTATATTCTTTTATCGTTCGTGGCATGTGATGACATCTTGGAAGTTATAATTCAAGCCACAAGTGATACATAGGGTTGGTAGGAGTGGATAATTCTTTTAGTTTCATATTTTTTTGCAGGGATGTCATAATTTTTTAACTAGAATATCATAATTTTTGAAATATAGGGTATCATAATTCTATTTCGACTTGAATTACATTCTTTTTTCATGACATATTATAACATTCTGGGGATCATAAATCAGGCTACGAATTATGTGAAGTCCTTGTAGGAGGGGTTAATGCCTTTAGCTTCATATTTTATACCAAGATATCATGATTTTTGAATTAAAATGTCATAGTTTTTAAACTAGGATATTATAATCTTGTTTTGGCATATATTTATTATTGTTTTTCATCCATGGCATGTTATGATATTCTGGAAGTTATAATTCAGGACACAAGTGATAGATATTCTTCGGAGGAGGGGTTAATGTCTTTTGTTTCATGTTTTCTGTAGGGGTACATAATTTTTTAATTAGGATGCATAATTTTTGAAGTAGGATATCATAGTCTTATTTTGGTCTGAATTATATTCTTTTTTCATGGCATGTTATGACATTCTAGGGATCATAAATCAAGCCACAAATTATGTGAAGTCGTTGTATGAGGGGTTAATGTCTTCAGTTTTATGTTTTATACCAGAGTATCATAGTTTTTGAACTATGATGTTATAGTTTTTGTGAAGAAGTGTCATAAGTTCAAATTTGATATTTTCAAAAATTTTGTTTCCTAGCTATATTATCACACTTTGAGAATCATAGTCAAGTCAATACACAGTTGAAAAGTCCTAACACTAAGGATTAAAGCATTCATTTTTTGTTTTATATCGAGATAGTCATATTTTCAGAAATTTTTATGTTTAAGTTGTTTCCTAACCGTATTATTTCATACTGGATGTCATATTTTGAAAATGAATAATGAAAAAGTCCTAGTACGAAGGATTAAAACATCAGGTTTATGATTTTGTATCGGGATATCATAATTTTTTAATTAGTGTTAATTTTTCAATTAGGATATCATAAGTTCAACCATCATATTTTCATAATTTTTGTCTCCTAGCCGTATTATCATATTGTCGGTGTCATATTTTAGCTAATGCATAGTGCAATTATTATTATATTCTAGATAAAATATCATCTAAAACTATTGATATCAATGTTTTTGATTTTGTACAGATTTTATCATATATGATGTTAAAATTATAGATCTGAAAAATATCCAACATGATCGATTGGATAAGGTTGCTGGTGTTGTTCAAAAGAATGCACCTTCTTCTATTATCTCGAATGCAGAGAATAATTCTGTTGATACTTACATTGAAATGAAGTTCAATTCAGTAAATGATGTATGCCATTTTTATGATGGATATGCAAGAAGAGTTAGTTTTGGAATCATAACCGTGTAGTAGGTCCAACAACAACAAAGAAATATACTTCAAGCACCTAGTATTTTGGAGGTAAGGAAAATGGATAATTCCATGAATCTTAGGGATACTAGTAAATTGATTGTAAGGCATTGATAAAAGTAAGACTAAATTCTAAAAATGATAAGTAGATATTGGATGATGTTTTTTTAAAATAGAACCATGAGCTGTCTATATCATCTGTTGATTATCTATGGTCTTATAAGAGGATCAGCATACCAAAAAAAGGTAGAGATTAGTAATTTATATGCCATGAATATATCCACAACTCAAATATACTCTGCCATGGCAAGAAGGAAAGGGATAGAAGGCAAGTAGATTTCACAGAGAAGGATGCTCATAATTTCATCTATGAGAATATCAGAGTCAGCTGAAAGGAGATGCACAGTCAATGATAATCCATTTCACACAAATGCAAGTTAAAAATATAAATTTCTTTTATATTTTGGACCTAAATGATAATGGGCAACTCAGGACTGGATCCGTCTAAGATCAAGATTGACAAGCCTTTACTTTGGTGATGTAGTGATATTTGACTCAACCTATCTGACAAATATATATAAAATACCATTTTGTCTGTTTATTGGAGTCAACCATCATGGACAATCGATATTGCTTGGTTATGCATTGTTATCATATGAGAGGACTGAGACATTTAAATGGGTATTCCAGTCATGGCTGGATGCAAATGATGGTCATGCACTTAATGCCATCATAACCGACCAAGATAAGGCAATCGATGCTACTGTTAGGAAGGTTTTTATCAATGCACGATATCGATTT
The DNA here is from genome assembly GCA_021397845.1 of Areca catechu. Taxonomy (NCBI): domain Eukaryota; kingdom Viridiplantae; phylum Streptophyta; class Magnoliopsida; order Arecales; family Arecaceae; genus Areca; species Areca catechu. Next base: position 531,949 of record CM038049.1, on the reverse strand, counting down.
TGTCTTTGGTATATATTGAATAAGATTCTTAAAAAGATTGGCCACATCTGCACAGCCAATTCTAAATTTATAGTTGAATTTGATGAGACGATATATGATTCAATTACGATACAGTCTTTCGAAAAAAGATGGGTACAACTCATGAAAAAATATGAATGCAAGGCTATAGATAGGTTAAATGATCTTTATGAATGTCGAGATAAATGAGTTCTAGTTTATCTTAAGGATACATTCTTCGCAGGTTTCTAAGACATTATATTTGATTTATGTTCATGTTTACAAATTTTTAACGCCCTTTGTATAGTTAATACTTTTTTTTGTTTTTAATAATCATATACAGGCATGTCATCTTTACAAAGAAACGAGAGCATCGATCATTTCTTTGTATATTTAATGCTTCTTTTCTTTTTCATAATAATGTACAGGCATGTCATCTTTACAAAGGAGTGAGAGCATCAATCATTTCTTTGATGGGTTTGTAAATTCGAAGACTATGCTCATGGAATTTATCTATAAGTACAAGAATGCTTTGGAAAAAAAATATGAAGCAGAAAATGAGCAAAATAATAAAACGTTGCAAACAAATGCTTCCCTAAAGACATCTTCACCTTTTGAGAGGCAAGCATCAACTAAATAAATAAGGTACATATTTAAAAATTTCAAAATAAGGTACTTGAAATGGCTACATCAAATGCTAAATTAATTGAAGAAGTTAACAACTTTGATGTATATTCCATAAAGTCATTTAAAAGAATTCTAGTTGACTGAATAAATCAGGAGATTATAAAAAATTATGTCATTTCATACGACAACCATTTGGAGGATGTTAAATGCCAATGCCAATCATTTCAGTTCAAGGGTTACTTATGTAGGCATGCCTTGTTGGTTCTTCATCAAAGCGACATATTTCGTATTCCAGGTAAATATTTCTTGAAGAGATTGTGCAAGGACATGAAATACCAATTCGATGATTTCAATTATAATATTCAATTTTGCGATAAAAGGATCCAAAAATCTCGATATGCAGTTATATTATTTAAATTGAGATGTCTTATTTTATGTTTACAAAAATCTATTATATGTCATGAAATTTTAATGCAAATATGATATGTTATTGATATAGATATACTTTGATAAGTCATCGGATGATGAAGCTTGCAGAGGTAGCCTTCAGAAGATGTATTTAATTTAGTGATGGATGATTTAGCATCATTATTTAGAAGAGCTGTAGATGCCAATTGTGCAACTCAGTCAAGTACATAACTTGTAATCCAAGATCCTGAATAAATTGCTATGAAAGGTCGTTCAAGAGAGAATAGAATTAAGAGTGGAGTCGATAAGAAGTTAAAGAAGTCAAGAAAAAATATAAATAATGCTTTCGTTGACACTTCTTTATAAAATCAAAGAAGATCTATTATAAGATAGAGGAACATTTCTAATAAAGTAGTGGAAGTATCCCAATAAATAATTAAAAATACTGTACCATCTTCCGATTCTTTTTTAGATGGGTTTGATGCTTATGTATGCATCAATTAACATAGGAGAGCATAAAATGCTAAACTTTTTTGCAGTCTTGTATAAATTTATATTGTTCGCAGAACTTTATAACATGTATTCGACATCTGATTAAATATGTTGTTTTAACATGTGAATTCAGGGATTAATTTATGGCATCCAAGACTAAAACAGGAAAAATAGATTTATGACACCCTTTAATATAATTAGGATATCTATTTATAAAATTATGAGATTATAGCATAAAACAAGAAACTGCATGAATTAACCCCTCCTAATAGGGTTTTCTATCATCCGTGGCCTAAATTATGACTTTTAGAATGTCATAACATGTCAAAAAAAAGATAATTCAGGCCGAAACAGAATTATGACATCCCAGTTCAAAAATTATAATATCATAGTTAAAAAATTATGACATCCATGCAAAAAATGTAAAAGTAAATGCATTAACCCCTTCTACTTGAACTACCCATCATTCGTGGCTTGAATTATGACTTCCAGAATATTATAACATGTCATGGATGTTAAAAGATTATAAATATATGCCGAAACATGACTATGACATTCTAGTTCAAAAATTATGACATCCTAATTAAAAAATTATATACTCTTGTAGAAAATATAAAAGTAAAGATATTAATCCCTTTTACTTGGATTATCTATCATCCATTGTCTGAATTATGACTCCCAGAATGTCATAACATGTCATGGATGTTAAAAGATTATGAATATATGGCGAAATAGGATTATGATATTCCAATTTAAAAATTATGACATCCTTGCAGAAAAAATGAAAATAAAGGTATTAATCCCTTCTACTTGGGACTACCTATCATCCATGGCCTGAATTATGACTTCCAGAATGTCATAACATATCATGGATGCTAAAAGATTATGAATATATGTCAAAACAGGATTGTGACATCCCGATTCAAAAATCATGATATCCTAGTTAAAAAATTATGATATCCTTGCAGAAATATGAAAGTAAAGGTATTAATCTCTTCTGCTTGGATTACCTATCTTCCGTGGCTTACATTATGACTTCCAGAATATCAAACATGCCACGGATGCTAAAAGATTATTGATATATGCCGAAACATGATTATGACATCCTAGTTCAAAAATTATGATATCCTATTTAAAAAATTATAACATTCCTGTAAAAAATATGAAAGTAAAGATATTAACCCCTTATACTTAGACTATCTATCATCCGTGACCTGAATTATAACTCCCAGAATGTCATAACATGTCATAGATGCTAAAAGATTATGAATATATGTTGAAACAGGATTACAACACTTTAGTTCAAAAATTATGATATACTAGCTCAAAAATTATGACATCCCTGTAGAAAACATGAAACTAAAGGTATTAATCCCTTCTACTTGGATCAAGATTTTAAATTTCGTGGGACGAGGATGTCTCGATTTTTTTATGAAATGGGATGTGTCGGTGTCCTGTCCCGTCCCGACACTTGAGATAGGGGATGTCCCAAGGCATCTCGATTGGGATGCTGGGACACTAGCGGGACGTCTCAATACATAGGATAGTATCCTATGCTGGTGTCCCATGAGACATCCCGTCTGAACCTGAATCCTTGACTTGGATTACCTATCACCTATAATCAGAATTATGACTCATAATATCATGATCCACCACTAAGAAAAACGATGATAAATAAATGCTGAAATAGAATTATAACATCCTGGTTTTAAACTTATGACATTCTAATTAAAAAACTATGACACTCCGGCATGAAACATGATATCCCTGTATAACATTTTGACATCCCTTCATAAATTTGATATTCTGGCATATAACATAATTTCTTATATCCAACAAACTACATGTAATGAGCAAAATATATTTATAACATTCCAGTTTAAAATAATTACACAATTTTTCTTTTCATTGATGTTTAAGAGAGAACATCAATTGAATTACAAATTTATGATACTATGTTACAAAAGTCAATTAACTGAAGAGAAAACCATGATAAATATTTAGCTTTTTTATTTTGATTTTTTAAAATACTATCTATCTTTTGATTGAGGCCCTCTTTTAATATTTTTGCTCCTAACTATTGCCGGTATAGACTGATATCATCTTGTGTGAAACTTCAATGATCTGGTTTATCCCTGAGAGCAAGAAATTTCATGTATTTTAAATAATAGAGGTCATAATCTAATAAACCGTTTGGTTGAGAAGGGCATTTAGCAATTTCCTTCATGGCTCATTTTATCACGTCTTCATTATCACAGTAGATTTGGAATATTGGACCAAGAATATTCTGCCACTTCTTCGCATTGGATTTGTACCTAGCATTGTGTTTTCTGGAATTTAGGTGCATGAATACCTTTATTTCCATGTCAATTACAATCAGGTGTCAATGAATTTTTTGAGTTGATAATGGTAAAGAGAAATCTAAACTCCTCTTCATTAGCAATTTCATCAAAAATCATATTCCAAGCCATTCTAACAAGTTCATGAAATGATGATACAAATGTCAGATATATCCCGACAGTCATAACGGGTGCAATGATGCACTTATGGTGTGTATCCGGATGCTATCTCTAGTTCTTTCTAAGGAACTCCTGCCCGGCATTATCTATAATGCAAAATAAAGTGATTAATAAAATATAATATGATGTCATACAATACTGAACTCATTATAAAAAAATATTATAGTATATATCAAGAATAATAAGAAAACAAAGTTATACCTCGATACTTATATCGTCAACTATCATTTTATTGATGAGAAGATTGTGAATATGTGTCTTTGTAATACTGCCTTCATGTTCATTGATATATACGACTTCTCTAAAATGGATAAGTATAAAGAATATCATAAAATAAGATATTGAAAGAGATTAACATATATAATTGAAAAAACATATAACCCTTACGAGCTGATACTTTCAAAAAATTGTTAATCAAATTTTCATCATCTTCAAATTGTAAAGACAAAATTGATTGATCGACTTGTGATGTGGCCACTATTTTGGATTTTTTGGTAGCTCGGCCTATTTCAAAATTATGTTCCATTTTTAATTATAAGACCTTCCGCAGCCTAGGTTATTTTTTCACTCTCTTGATAATTAAAGGGATCAAAGATAATTGTTTGCCCCCCTTAGCATCCTCAATCATAGGGATGTCCTTCATTTTTTCCTTTATCCTATGTTCGTTGTCCTATGAATTCCACCTCTTTATCATCCCTCTCCTTCCCTTTATCCTCTTCTTTATTTGCATTACTTTTTTTTTAGCAATGAATTTAAGAGGTTCTCCATAATGGCAAGCCTTTTCTTAATATTTTCAAATTCAATCTTTCTCTGTGCATAGCTTGTGCAACTAATTTTTGGATCCAAGGTTGCTCCTGCTTCTGGAGTGATAAGCCACTGCTCCTGTGGCATAGGTACAATAACACCCTCCACCTGCAAGCAAAGAAAAAAATTAAATTAAATTAAAAATTATAATGATAATTTATTATTCAAAATATTTATCATATAATCGATCATCTTACCAATTCATGGGGCTGCATGTTGCCAACCTGAATATTTATTATTCAATCTTCATCTCTGCATAGCTTGTGCATCTAATTTTTGGATCCAAGGTTGCTCCTGCTTCTGGAGTGATAAGCCATTACTCCCGTGGCATAGATACAATAACACCCTCCACCTGCAAGCAAAGAAAAAAATAAAAGTAAAAATTATAATGATAATTTATTATTCAAAATATTTATCATATAATCAATCATCTTACCAATTCATGGGGCTGCATGTTGCCAACCTGAATATTCTGTACCTTCAACCGGCTTTCATACCATTTTGATAGCCTAGGTAGTTTATTAGTATATGCTGGGGCTCTTGTTGTGATATACTCGAGGAACCATGCTTGTACATTAGCATTTTGTACTTTAAAATATGGAAAAATTCAAAAAGATAATTATACTTGTTTTTGAATGTGAATGATCCTTATCACTAGAGCTGCCGAACAACCAAACAGGGTAGGCTGCCTCCTATCTTTGTCATACCTCTTTGCTTGGACCGGCTTCTTGGATCTTAAGCAATCAACAATCTATGGGAGATCCATAACTGTCAAGTCCTTGATTGTAGAAGTCTAGTCAATTGCTTCCAACTGAGATAAATCATTTAAGGAATGAGATATTTTGGACATGTTTGATTTGACTTTAGAACTAAAAACTTTCCAGTTATGTATGCCATTCAAAGACTAATAATGTCCTCTTGTATCTTCGAGAATCGAAGTTTGGCTATCAATTTCTCTAAACCCTTATGCTAAAGATCTAATTGCTGACCAAATCTTCAGAATAACCTGTCCTTTTTATTTTGGTCTATTATGGAGATTTTTTTTCTATGGAATGGAAGATCCAAAATCAGTGTCACTTATTCGACACTGAATGTAACTACTTTATCATAAAAAATGAATTCATCACCTCACTGATGACATCTGATTATATCTACAAGGAGTCGTCCTTCGACTATGAACGGCTGCATGTTGACAAAGGCACCAAATAGAATCTTCCAGATTAAATCTAAATGAATAGAAGAGAAATCTATCTTTCAAACATTTTGAATATACACTGTCGGCTTGCAATAATTCTTAAATAATTGTGAAGCCTTCAAACTAGACTGTGGAATAATAGCAAATCACCTGAAACATAGAAAAAAAGAAATATAAGATTATGAAAAAATAAAATAGTAAATTATAACTATTATAAAAAATGTAAGGTTTTCCAGCTTAAATCTGTGCAGTGTGTCATAATATTTGAACTAGGATGTCATAATTTTCGAACTAGGATGTCATAATACTGTTTTGGACTGCAGTTGTATTGTTTTTTTACCATGGCATGTTATGACATTGTGGGAGTCATAATTCAGCCTATGGATGAAAGAAAGTCCTGGTAAAAAGGGTTAATGCATTCACTTTCTTGTTTCATGTTCAGGGTATTATAATATTTGAATTAGGGTGTCATATTTTCTGAACTAAGATATCATAATACTGTTTTGGATTGAATTTATCATGTTTTTTCATCGTGGCATGTTATAACATTGTGGGAGTCATAATGTAGTCCATGGATGAAAGAAAGTCATGGTAGGAAAGATTAATGCATTCGAATTTTTATTTCGTACCGAGGTATCATAATATTTGAAGTAAGATATAATAATTTCTGAACTAGGATGTCATAATATTATTTCAGATTGAATTTGTCATGTTTTTTTCACCATGGAATGCTATAACATTGTGAGAGTCATAATTTTATCCATGGATGAAAGAAAGTCCTGGTAGAAAGGGTTAATGCATTCAATTTCTTATTTTGTATCGATATATCATAATATTTGAACTAGAATATTATAATTTTTGAACTATGATATCATAATATTATTTCGGATTGAATTTATCATAATTTTTTTACCGTGGCATGTTATGACATTGTAGAAGTCATAATTCATCCCACAGATGAAAGAAAGTCCTGGTAGGAAGGGTTAATGCATTCAGTTTCTTGTTTCGTGCCAGCGTATCATAATATTTGAACTAGGATGTCATAATTTCTGAACTAGAATGTCATAATACAGTTTCAAACTAAATATCATGTTTTTTCATCATGGTATGTTATGATATTATGGGAGTCATAATTCAGCTCATGAATGAAAGAAAATCATGGTAGGAAGAGTTAATACATTCAGTTTCTTGTTTCATGTCGGAGTATAATGATATTTGAAATAGAGTGTCATAATTTCTGAGCTAGGGTATCATAATATTGGAAAGGGGTATAAAAATTATAGAAAATAATTTTTTGATATATAGTGCTATAAGTATAGGATATCCTATGATTACTAGAAGAATCCTATGGCTTTTCACCTTGAAACTGTACATGATATCATAATTTTATGCTATGAAGTTATAGTTTTGTGAATGGATATCTTAATCTTTTTTAAAAAAATATTATGACATCTTTTTTAGACATAAATTTCAAATAATTACGTTAAAATGTATAATTTCTTTACCTTCTTGTAGTTCTCTAACTTCTTCTGAAAAGGAACTTAAAGAGATATCATCTTCTCCTGTATAAAGAGCATGTGCTGTGTTTCCTTCCGGCAATTGTAGTTCTTTCTTGCATTGCTTGTGTTCATGGTCTACGTTGAAACACAAAACCACTAAACTCCACTGATAGATTTAAAAATTCTAGCTCTTCGTGGGATACTCGAGAATGAAAAAATCCAGTGGCTACTTGGGACAGGATGGAGATGGTCATTGCTGACTGCCGAGATGAAAACGTCGATCACCGAAGAAAAGAGAGTAAGCAAAAACAATGGAGGGATCTCTGGGGGGTGATTGGAGCTCAATGCGTAGATTTTTTTCTGTTTGGAGCAGAAGAAGAAACATTTTTCTGCTCTGGTGCGGCTATTTTCTTCTCAAAGAGAGGAGGGTAAAAAATATTTTCCTCATTTGAAGAGACGTGCAGACGTGGCGGTGCATGGATTTGGAAAACCGGCATGATATGATATCCCGTCCCGTCCTGTCAAGCTAGGTCGGGTTTGCATGGATCAATAAGGAGGTGTGGTGTGGGCCAACTCGGATTTCCTGATCCACATGCGGTGCACAAAGAAATTTTTTAGAGTTCATTTACTTTTCAGGCCGGACTCGGATATGTCATTGGCTCGGTCCATGCTTGACACGGAGCTCGATTGAAGACTTGGACCCAGTCTGTTAAATTAAGATATGGGTTGACTTGGTCGTATTCAGGACCAACCCCCTTCTCCCCCATCTGGCTACCCTAATCGATCATCATCGCTGAGACCAATAAACTAGTCTCTCCTTCTCAGCCCCATGCTCATTCTCCAATGCCTACGCCAAGGCTGACAGCCCTCCACTCGCCTGAGAAACCCTGGCATACCTCTGGTGGAAGGAGAAGTGGAGGCGAGAAGATCAATTCCGATGACAGCGATGATTTCCTTCCTCTTGCAGCAGCGAGTGGATGCAAGAAGGTTGTTGTGATACGGAGCATGGGTGAGTACCTCATCGGCAGACAGCAGGTGGTTCAACAGCGAGGGGGACGAGGAGAACAACAAGTGGGAGGGTGGTGATTATTTCGACAAGGAGGACAACAAGTTGGTCTCATTAACGAACAACTCATCAGATAACGTGGTTTGATGGAGAAGGATGAGGAGGTGGTGGAGGGTTGAGGTGGTGAAGTGCTTCCCATCAGTGGAGGGGGCAGCAGTGGTGGTGCTGTAGAAGCTGGTGGCATGATGGGCAATGGCTGTGGAGGAGGGGAAGGTGAGGTAGGGCTTTGCAGTGGTGAAGCAGTTGGAGGGCCTGCAGGCAGCCTTCCGATGATCAATAGTGGAGATGGTGGTGGTGAAGGAGAGGTACAAGGTTGGGCTGGGCTTGGGCTTGAGTTTTTCAGAAAAAATTTGGGTCTAAGCTCTACTTGAAGAGGGACAAGGGCCTGCGACAACATCAGGGGACTTGAGAGTAGGGTGAGGGAGGAAAGGGAAAAGGAAGGAGGAGAGAAAAAACATTTTATAAATTAAGGCACCAACTCAAATGATTGCAACTTGTGCCGTGATCATTTTAACCACAAGGCAAGCTACTATAAAATAGACCTAAGTTGTAGCCTAACAAGCAACTTAATTTACCATGTTTAAATTGTAGGCATCCAAACAAGCTAGTTTGTCTGCACCAGCAACTTCAGCTGCATTTGACTCCGGTTCCAGACTCCAAAAGGCCCCTAGTGAAGTCTTTGCAGAGGGTAGAGACACCGGTCTGATCATTTCTCATTTGATCTTTCACTCAAAAGCATGTGGTACATCTTGTATCTCCGTGGTGCGAGATGGCTTCATCACTGTTTGGCAAGAACTTGGAGGCATTCATCAGTTTTAATACTTGTCTGGATCGGGGGTTTTCACACTTCCTATTTTGTGAGCTTGTTAGCCTTAACGTGGCTCCACTTCCAGACTCCAAAAAGCCTCTAGTGGAGCCTTTGCAGAGGGTAGAGACACCAGTCCGATCATTTCTCATTTGCTCTTTCTTTCACTCAAAGCATGCTGTACCACTTGGATCTCCATGGTGTGAGATGGGTTCTTTGTTGTCTGGCAAAGATCTTAGAGACTTTCATCAGTTTTAATACTTGTATGCATCAGGATTTTTCACCCTTCCTATTTTGTGAGCTTGTTAGCCTTATCAAGTTCTATTCAAATTTATATAGCCTTTATATGCATTAATTAATTAATTTTTTCCAATCCCATATGAAGAGGAGTTTGTCTTGATGTGCATATGTCTGGATGTTCCAAACAATTGGCAGTTTAGAAAGGTTTACTGTATCACCATGATCTTGTAGTCTACTTTCAGTTCTTTGAAGTGACTCAGCAGAATCTGCATTTACTAGGATATTATTTCACAGTCATCGGATCGTGCATTTATTAGGATATTATTTCACTTATTTGACACTTGTGTCACATCTGTATTCTAGCAAGTTGATCTTCGCGATGGTTATACAACATTTCTTTTGATGATAGTGTGCTTTACTCTTATTAGGATATATGAAGGAGAGAAGCAGCATAGCTGTTATAGGTCTTAGTGTTCATGCAGCTCCAGTGGAAATGCGCGAAAAGCTTGCTGTTCCAGAGGCTCAATGGCCTCGTGCTATCGAAGAGCTTTGTGGTTTGAATCATGTAGAAGAAGCAGCTGTTCTCAGCACCTGCAACAGAATGGAAATATATGTGGTGGTTTTGTCTCGGCATCGGGGAATCAGAGAAGTGACAGAGTGGATGGCTAAGGTAATCAATATTTAAGTTATTTAATGTGTTGTTCATCTTATGCATTTGCATTTGTATTCTAGTTGATTATAGAAAATGGGGATGCGGATGAGTCTTTTCTATTTCAACCAGTCACGCGCTTCTTTATTCTGTTTAAAACGCAGACTAGTGGAATTCCCGTTTCAGAGCTCCGACAGCATCTATTTATGCTTCATGACACTGATTCTACTCGGCATTTGTTTGAAGTATCAGCTGGGCTTGACTCCCTTGTCCTGGGAGAAGGACAGATCCTTGCACAAGTTAAACAAGTTGTTAGAGTTGGGCAAGGTAGCAGAGGATTGGGGAAGAACATTGACAGGATGTTCAAGGATGCAATCACTGCTGGAAAGCGTGTTCGTAGTGAGACTAACATATCATCTGGTGCAGTTTCTGTCAGCTCAGCTGCAGTGGAGTTAGCGCTGATGAAGCTTCCAAAGTCCTACTTGCCATCTGCCAGGATGCTGGTTATTGGAGCTGGCAAGATGGGGAAACTTGTGATCAAACATCTTGTTGCAAAGGGATGCAAAAGGATCATGGTTGTAAATCGGTCAGTGGAAAAGGTAGATGCCATACGTGAGGAAATGAAGGATGTTGAAATAATCTTCAGACCTTTCACTGACATGTTACCTTCTGCTGCTGAAGCTGATGTGGTGTTCACGAGCACAGCATCCGAGACACCATTATTTTTAAAAGAACACGTGGAAGGCCTTCCGGCTGTGAGCGATGCTATTGGGAATGTAAGGCTTTTCATCGACATCTCTGTTCCTAGGAATGTTGGATCCTGTGTTTCAGATCTTGAATATGCACGAGTAACGTCGATGACCTCAAGGAAGTTGTGGAAGCCAACAAAGAAGATCGACTAAGGAAAGCAATGGAGGCTCAAGCAATCATCGCTCAAGAATTAAAGCGGTTTGAGGCATGGAGGGACTCCTTAGAGACTGTTCCTACTATCAAAAAATTAAGGTCCTATGCTGATAGAATTAAGGCTTTGGAGCTTGAGAAGTGTCTGCAAAAGATTGGTGAAGATGCTTTGACAAAGAAAATGAGAAGGTCTATAGAAGAGCTTAGCGGCGGTATTGTTAATAAGCTGCTTCATGGTCCATTGCAGCACTTGAGATGTGATGGCAGTGACAGTAGAACACTCGATGAGACCCTTGAAAATATGCATGCGCTCAATCGGATGTTCAGTCTGGACACTGAAAAAGCAATCTTGGAGCAAAAGATTAAAGCCAAGGTGGAGAAAACTCGGAGTTGAGCTAATAGAAGTATTGAACGATCTGACGCTAAATTGTTAAGAGGTCTTTCATGTGTACGCGTTAATCTTCACACTTTTTTGGTCCAGGTCTCTGCCCATTCTACTTACCGATCCTTTATTTTTCGATAAGGGAACCTTCCCAGCTTCTTATCGAGTTTAATGGAATGCTTTGGTTCCATGGTAGACATTGTGTTTTTCTTTTGCTATGATTTTTAAATATTTTTTGGCTGTTAAGGATAACAGAAATTTGGCTAATGTACTTTTGTCGAAGTGGTTCATAATCATCCATGCTATATCAAATTGGCATCCATTTCTGAGGTAGAATCAACAGGCATTGAAAGGTAGCTCATGAAGCAGAAAAGACCTTGCTAGTTGGCATCCATCTTTGAAAACCTTTATCTTGGAAGAGATCTGAAGTTCAAAACTGCAGTGGTGGCACATTTCACCATGCGACCGACAAAAGAAAGAAGTGAGAGAGAGCGAGGAAGAGAGCAATAAATCACGAGAAGCTATATATTAGGTCGGATTCAGCAAAACTCGAGTTCAACTTTTTGATAATGGGTTTTTTTATTTGCAAGACCATATTCGATGTTTTTTTTATAAATATCAAAATAATCTAATATCGAGTATGGTCATCTTATTGGATCAAAAAATCCATAAAGCCAGAGATATATAATTCCAATGCAGGCTAATGATCATGGACATGATACATGGGAGCATTATTAAAGATGACAACCACCCTTCCTCGAGAGTGGAGTAATTTCCTGATGCCCTTGCTGTCACAGATTTCGTTGCAACGACCATTTTCCAGAGAATGGGCTCTCCAGTTGAAATAATAATATTTGATGCCTTTAAGCTATTCGCACCATCTTTCTTTTTATGATCCAGAAACCTCAATTTCTATCCTTTATAAAGGATTTCTGCCGCCAGAGGCTGAACTTAAAATTAAAGGACCTTGAGACTAGGGAACAAGAAAATGAGTTTGACATACATATATCATATAACTTTATTTAAGGATCACTAGGTAGATTCGCATCTCTCTTTCTGCTACGCAGAGAAGGATCAGAAGTTGGGCCCAGCATCAAGGATCTCCTCGGTTAGCTTGCTGTCCTTTCCAATCTTGTAATTTGCAAACACCTCAAAGTTCTTCTTGAACAGGCCAGCCAGCTTCAGCAGTGTTTCCCTGTAGGCTGCCTTGTCCTCCCACTGTCCATCAAAGAAAACCATCAAAGGAGTGATAATATGAGTAACCACGGTTGGAAATATATAAGAGGAGGAACGCAAACGAAGGAGCGAGAGAAACAATGGAACTTACAGTGTTCACCGGGTCCAGGATCCCGGACGGCACGCCTTCAACTTCGGTCGGTATCTCCAGCCCAAACACCTCCGTCTTTTTGTAGCTGGCGGTGAGGAGGCTACCGGAGTGAATGGCATCAATGACCTTCCGAGTGTAAGCCAGCTTGATGCGATTCCCAACACCATACCTGAAAACAGAACCAGAAGGAAGTCAAATAGAAGAAACACAACGGATGATTCAAGAGAGCAATTTTAATTAATCATCGGACTCGGCTACCTTCCACCTGACCAGCCGGTGTTGACGAGCCAACCGGTGGCACCATACTTCTGCATCTTCTCGGCCAGCATTGCTGCATACCTAGCAGGATGGAGCATCACGAATGCTGCTCCGAAGCAAGCAGAGAATGTTGCCTGCGGCTCTTTGATGCCATCTTCCGTGCCAGCCACCTGTAAAAATATAAAACAACTACTTAAAAAGAATTCTAAATTTTGGGTGATTAGGAGGTCGGATTTTTAGGATAAAATTGCGTACCAGTGCGGTGTAGCCACTGATGAAATGATACATGGTCTGAGCAAGGCTCAACTTGCTTACAGGTGGGAGCACGCCAAAAGCATCGCATGCCAAGAGGATAACATTTTTAGGGTGCGGCCCAACGCACGGGATCTTTGCATTGGGGATGTATTCAATCGGATAAGAAGCGCGAGTATTTTCTGTCAAAATAAATTAGCACGGCAACACAAAATTCAAAACATCTTCTGCATCCATCGATCGCATGGTATGACCCTAACTTACGAACGAAGAAAGAGAATTAATTACCAGTAACGGATTTATCCGAGTATTCCACTTCCCGCGTGTGCTCATCGAATACCACGTTCTCCAGCACTGCAAGAGACCCGAGTTTTGTCATGCACAGAAATAGATCTATTATTTTATAGAAACCGAGGAATTAAGTGATACAATAGATTATCACCGGTTCCAAACTTAACGGCATTCCAGATGTCGGGCTCCTTCTCTTTTGATAGATCGATGCACTTGGCATAACAGCCACCCTCAATGTTCGAAACGCCACCATCGCTCCAACAGTGCTCGTCATCTCCAACGAGCAGTCTGTTATGATCCGTTGATAGAGTCGTCTTCCCAGTGCCTGTGGAAAGACGAGAAATGACCGGTCATCAACGAGGATGGAAGAAGCATGACATGAGGGTAAACACCACCAGTGATATATATATATATATTGGGAGATGGAGGTCCCAGAAAGCAGAGAGGAGCGCGGGTGCGGGTGGGCAGGTGACGGCACCACATTCCGATGAGTCCAAATTAACTTACCTGATAGTCCAAAGAAGAGGGCGACGTCACCATCTTTGCCCATATTGCAGCCAGAATGCAAGGAGAGGATTTGTCTCTTAGGCATGAGATAGTGCATCACACTGAACAGACCCTTCTTCATCTCCCCAGCATACTGCGTGCCGAGGATGACCATTTCCCTCCTAGCAAGGTTTAGATCTATGCTAGTGGAGGATGTCATGTAATGTGTGTAACGATTGCATGGAAATTGTCCAGCATTGTAAATTGTGAAGTCCGGAGTACCGAAATTCTCCAGTTCTTCAGGCGTGGGCCGGATGCACCTGTCACCCATCCAGTCATCGTATGCACAACAACTATACTAGCTAGTATTTTACTGAATTCTCTCATATTGCTTGCCCATCGTCTTGGAAATTAAGCACATCAGAGAGCCATGCCTACGTGACATCTATTACCATGACTTGTCTAATTTAACAGCAGGCAAACGATCAGGGGATTACTTATCTGGATAACCGTGGCGGGCGCACGAGAACTAGGGTACTGCAATAACCAACAAACTGTAACCTGATATTCTGTTTCGTGTTTGTACTTACATGTTATGCATGAATAGGGAATGGTAGGCCCTCGCGGAAACGATCCGTACTTTGATCCGATTCTCTGGGTCCCAGTTCAGGAATTGATCGTTGACGAATACCTGTAAATAATAGGATATCATTTTAATCATCAAAATTCCCAGGTTTTTTTTGCTGCTGAGGAAAGTTCCTCACTACTGGCCCGCTCGAGCATCACCTGGCCAGGACAACCGGGGACCTATACAAATACTTTGTGGCCCGCAGGGCAGTTTGCTTGCACGTTGTCCCCAATTCACCAAGATAAGATGATGTAAAGAAGGCACCACAGATCAATGAATTCATTGAGCATATCATATCGAATAACAGGGGAGACCAACATCACAATTCACAAAGCTTTAGTTCGACCGACCACAAGAAAAGCTATTGAACTGAAACACAAGTTTATTAAAACAAAAGGAGCGATAGAATCATTAAAAGCTAGCATTCATAGGTGATCAAACAACAAATAATCCTAAATTGGATGCCAGTAACATATCCCTATGTCAGCAAAAGAATAGAAGTTCCAAAACAAAGTTCATAATTAATTCAAAACCAAGCTGCAGGAGAATATTCTACCACGCCCATGAGAACAATTTCAGAACTTGGTACGGCTTTACCCACCCAATTTCCAGTCAGAAACCGGTGAAACAATTTTAATGATTTCAGACCAGGGTGTGGTTTGGCGTATGGTGGTTTGTCCGTCTTACAAATCATAACTTCAACTTCAGCATGCAATGTCCAGAATGGGAACATGCAAGCTCTGACAGTTTGATATGAAAAGAGAATGGCTCCCTTTATCTCAGAACTTAGTAGATGAATGCTTTAATATGAGAGGCAGAGAGAGAGAGAGATGAATTTGAAGAGCCAGGAGGAATACATTAGGAAGCACAGAGAAAATTTCAAAGTCGTGCAGGAATTATTGAACCGGCATTGGGTATTCTAAGAGACTTCAGACTACTTCTTTCGTAACAAAAGGAGACAATAATAGCCAACGTTCTCTATTCAAAGCAGACTACAACATCCCTCACACCCTTATGTAGTAGTGACAAGTCCCAGCCAAAAATTCTACAATCCGGACCATTTTATTAATTTAAGAAAAATATAGTATTGCTTAAAGTAAATTGCTGCAAAAGGAGATACGCGTGCAAGTACCTTTTCCAGAGAATTCAGGTAATCGACAGCCCTCTCCCTGTTCACCAAGAACGTGTGCTCGTCCATCTCAATGTTAGGTGATCCCCTGGAATATGCACAACAAAAGGAAAAGAAATTAACAAATAAAGCATGAGATATGCCCGTCCAGATACAGAAAGAATGCGGGACTGATGCTTACTTTCCCCACCAGAGCTCCTCTGCGGTGGTCTCATCCTTGACGACGCGTTTGTCCCTTGGAGATCGACCTGTCTTCGCACCAGATAAGGTGGCCAAGGCCCCTGCCGACGTTATAAACGATCCCTTCTCGTACTTAATCGCTTGTTCATATAACTCTGTTTTGCATACAATTTTTTTTAGTCAGACATGTACAGAGGATGACTACTTTCATGTCATTGTCATTGTTTGAGACAAATGATCCTTTAGCTAGTATAGACTGGTGGAGTAGCATGATGTCAGATACTAATTGCCCATGGTTTCGTCCATTATCTTCAAAAAAATAAAAAATCCTTACCAAAAAAATAAAAAATAAAAAAAAAATAGAAATAAAGGGGAACAAGGAGAAGACGGAAGTCAGAAAAACTGTCTTAGCAATCAATCAGAAGTCTGCTGCTTGGGAGCAGCATCCAGAATTTGGAACGCAATAACGAGAACTCGTCAAAAGTTTCGAAAGAAAAAGGGCAATTGTAACCAAAATAAATAAATAAATTTGAACAAAAATATAATTTATTCATATTAAAATTATAATTGAAGAGACGGAATGAAATCATAAAATCAATGTTTTTTTTTTCGATGGAAAGGGAGGTACAAAATACCACCCATCAATTTATTGATAAGGAAAAAAAAAAAAAAGGGTTACGGTTGAGAAGTTACAGAGAAAAACAAGATCAAAAAATGAACCCGGGAATGGGTTCTACTCATTTCACGCATGGAGCTGCCTCCCATCCAAACAAGCTGAAGTTTGTGCCACAAACATCAACTGCACCGCACCAATAAAAGTCCACCAAACAGAACACAACCATACGAAAGGATTGCCTATGCCAAGAAAAGAGCAGAGGATGTACAAAATCAATTTTTTTTATCGATATCACGATTGAAAAAAGAAAAAAAAAAAAATCAAATATTCTACGGTATTTTGATGCAATGAATTTATTCCTATGAACCATGGGCATGCCATTCTCAAGCCAAGCTGTCGGCTGCAGGTGAATGGGACATGTCATGAGCCAATACATATATATATATATATATATATATATATATATATATATATATATATATATATATATATATATATATAATGGGTGGTGGCGACCGCGGATATCATGTCCTTAATGTGAATCAAGGTGGAAAAAACTCAACTCCTTCTCCTTTAAAATTAATGGGCGGTGGAATTGTGACCGCGGTGCTCCGGAAAGAGTGATCTTGACAAATTGTGGGAAGCTATCAGGTCCTTAATGTGAATCAAGGTGGAAAAAACTCAACTCCCTCTTTGAAAAGTAATGGGTAGTGGTGACCGCGGTGCTCCGGCAAGGGTGATCTTGACAAATTGTGAAAAGATATCAGGTCCTTAACGTGAATCAAGGGGAAAAAACACTCAACTCCTTTCTCCTAATGGGTGGTGGTAACCGCGGTGCTCCGGAAAGGGCGATGTTGACAAATTGTGGAAAGATATCATGTGAATCAAGGTGGAAAAAACTCGTGGACTGGTAACCGCGGTGCTCTGAAAAGTGTGATCTTGATAAATTGCAGAAAGGTTATTAATTCCTCAAACAAATATATATTTTTTTAAGGAAAATTCCTCCAACAAATATAAAGTCCACCCCAGGAGGCTTCTCGCTTCAAGGAATCGACCAAGAAGATGGTGGAGAAAGTCCGGTGCTGGTGACAGGGGACATGGAAACTAACTTGAGTGGAACGAAAAAAACACAGAACGAAACAAAAGAAATTAATAGAAAAGGATGCGAGTGGAGAAAGAATATTTAAGAATCAATACCAGCGGGGGAGAGGTTGTAGAGAACGTGGGTGAACTTGAGGGCACTGTCACTGACGCTGATGGTGGGGGTAAAGTACTGGTGGTGCTCCGCCACCACCTTGGGTGCCTCTGCTTTCTTCGCCGGGTCGCCCTTCACCACCTTCGGTCCTGTCTCCCGTGTCAGCGACGCCAGCGACGCACTGCCATTAATCACCCAAGCCAATTCGTGAGAAAGCAAACGAGATCGTATATGCACCATTTTTTTTTAAAAAAAAAAACTTGACCACTTATCCCATCAACTGGTGAATGAAATAGCGTTAAGTAAGCTTTTCACGATTGATGCTTTTTCCTCTTCCGTATCGATGGACCCCTGTAGTTCAGTTAATATTTATTATATGGAACCTTCATTTCTAGGTTTAATTACTTGCTCAAATACCAACATCAGTCTAGGAACGGATGCAAATTCAACAGTTTAATCAAGATAAAAAGAACGCCTTGGCTGTTATACTGAGATCAGCTCAAAGTACTTCGAAATGCTAAAATTAATATTTTATAAATATTTTTATTAAAAAACTCCATACAAGTACGTGAAGCCAAACAATAAAGAAAAAGAAGCCGATCACGTACGTTAGCCAGAGACCGTTTGGACCACGGTTACAACTTAAGCTCACCCTACCGGAAATTTTTTTTTTTTTTAAAAAAAAAACGTGAGCTCACGCATGGGCTGAAGCAGAGCTGGCGGTGTGCGTGAGAGAGAGATGGAAAAGCTGGAGAGAGACAGGAGATGGTGGAGCCGGAGAACCGGGGCTAACTGCACGGTCGCACAATTTTATTTATTTACTTATTTTTGGGTGACATCTAAGTCGAACCGTGGAACCGTCCAATCCGGGTGGGCCCTCTTTGGGGCATCATAAGCATCATGGAACGACACGCACACCGGACACGTACCCTAGTTTCATCTTTCGCTACCGATTTCCCGAATTCGGGACCG
The DNA here is from genome assembly GCA_021397845.1 of Areca catechu. Taxonomy (NCBI): domain Eukaryota; kingdom Viridiplantae; phylum Streptophyta; class Magnoliopsida; order Arecales; family Arecaceae; genus Areca; species Areca catechu. The sequence continues at coordinate 513,032 of CM038049.1, read as the reverse complement.
CGCTTTCCGCCAACGGAGAAAAGAAAGCCGATGGCCCTCTATATCCTCCGAAAGGAAAATATGAAGCTTTATTAGAATGATAAATATGATAATAAGAATACTAATAGTAAGCGTAGGCGGATAAGTAAGACGTACGGCATCCTGGCCGTCCATCCCCGAGGTATGACAGAGTCCCGAACCCTTGTCCAAAGAGTAAAGCCAAAAGCTGAAGTAGCTTCTCTCTTTTTTTTCTTTTCTTTTCGCTTTTTTTTTTTTTTTTTTTTTTGATGGGTTGGGGGGTTGAAGGCGCCAATCGGCAGCCATGGTGGTCTCTTTTCTTTTTTTAAGGGCATCGTCTTCTGAGCGGGTCCTGCCATCGACCGCCCTACCAGAATCTCGGGGATCTCAGGCACAGCCGACGCAGCCAATCCAATCTCTGCCATCACGAGAACTCCTCGGACGATTTTCCTTGTTAACGTAATCTTCTTTTTAGACATCACATACACATCTATGTAAAATGGAGGGACCGATCTCCCTCAGCTCACCTGATGGATTGGAGCTGGAGCTTCTGGCGTTCCTCCTCGGAGAGGGTGGCAAAGGCGGCGCCACCTTGGCCATCCTTGATGGGGGTGGTGGGGGTGGACTTCTTTTTCTGGAGGGAGTGGAGCTCGTCGATGGTCTGGGCCTTCACCGGCGTCGCGCTGTCGTCGTGGCAGATTGCGTTGTCCAGCTTCTTGCTGCTGCCGTGGGTCTGAATCCGAGGCAAACCGTGGCGGGCCACCACGTTGCCGTCCAAGGCGAAGCTGAAATCCCCGTTCTCCGTCATTGCTCTGCCAATAAACAGATGAACCATATGATAAAAACAGAGCTAGAAAGGGCTAGAAAAGCACTTCCGAACCATCATGAAAAATTATGTAAATTGAGTCGCGATTTCATAAAGTAAGCTTTTTCTTTAAAAAAATAAGAAAAAACATCAAAAACCTCGCTTCTGGTGGATAAATAACAAATAGAGGTCTCCTATTTACGACTCAAAACAGAAAAGCCCACCTCTTAATTCTTTATCCATTCACGGCGACCAAATACATGTAATTGTCGTATTTTCATCCAAAGCAACAAGTAACACGACGATGGATTCAATACAGAGGGGGGATGAGAAAATATATTTTTTTTAAAAAAAAACTTAAATCTAATGAAATTACGGTCCAAGAGAAACGCCAATCCTCGTTGCAATCAGGGTTTATACAATAATAATATTATCAGAAAGGAACTTTTCGAGCTTGAATCTGGTATTCCCATATAGGAGCAGAAAATGGTCCCCTCTTGGCCATGATTAGTTAAGGATTATTTACGAAATCCCGGGGAGGAGGAACAGAACCCCCGCCCCGGTTAAAATGGGGAAAGGCAGATCGAATTAATTCGCATCTGATATAGTCTCTGGAGCTCCGCCCTTCCTCCTCCTCTCTCCTGGTTTACGAATTCCTCCATCCAAAAGATGGGGAGGAGCGAGACAAGAAGCACTCGAAGAAGAAGAACAAGAGCCCACCTTGAGAAAAGAAACGCGTGGTTGAAGCGGCGGAGAAGTGGAGATCAGAAGGAGGACGAAATTAGGGGGAGAAAAAGGAGTTCTTAAGAGGAGGAAGAAAAGGAAACGACCATACACAAGCGGTGGGCGCGTGAGGTTCCGAACCCAAGAGGGAGAGATGGATGGGAAGAAAGCCCACTGCTGGGGGGTCCCCTTTTAAAGATGGGGATGAGGGGTGGCAGTGGAATCCAAAAAAGATAGCACGTCGAGAATGCAGCCAAGAGTCTTCTCATCTACAATCCCCATCCGCATGCCATCCTCTCATCCTGCTTTACGTCTTCTACTACCGTTGCCGAGCAGGTCCAGGCTGGCTATTGGCTAAGTAACTCCCGCTTTCCTTGCAGGTTCATCCATCCATAATCTTTATACGTCTGATTTGAAACCGACGGTGATCGATAGCGGAGCCACGCCAGGAGTCGTGGGGCCATATACCGGTGATGATCCCATTTTCAACCTCGATCAGCTCGACTCTGGTGCACCCTTGTCTTTCGCCATAAAAATCAAGAACCTCCCGATGCAACTGGCGCCTCCAATCAAATCACACGCATCCCCATGCATGCTGAGAGTTTTGCATCTAATCTAGCTGGATGCTTTTAAGGCACCGAAGAAATAAAAAATTTAAAATACTTCTACGATAGCACGGTTGATAAAGATTTAGATTTCTGATATAATTTCATGGATTATGGAATTAAAATTTTAAATTTTTAAGTACACCAAAATGAAAAATAGGTCTATCGATATTTCGGCATTGTAAGAAATTAGTGTGACATATTCATCGGATCCGATAAATCTCGAAAAATAAAAAAATATATAAAAAAATATGATCTGTATCGATTCAAAAATTAGTAACTTAGGGACAGAATGGGATGCTACATCGGATAAAACCTTCCTATCATTTTTATTTTATCAAAAAAAACAAAAATTTAAAATAAAATATATTAATTTTTTAAAAATTTTAAAATATATATTAATTTTTTTAACAAAAAAAACCGTTATAATTCCAATAATCTATTTTAAATACAATAATAAAAAAATAATTTAAAAAATATTTTTTGGAGCATCGATATAGAATTTTAGAAAAACTTAAGATAGTAGTTGCTCTTTTTATGTTATATATGTGTAAAATTCTTTTATTCCTCGTTTCTTTTGCATTTTAAATGATTCACGAACATATCGATTATTGAAAAGAAATAAATTGTTTTAAAATTAGTTATTATTAGTCTTTTAGTATTAAAATTTTAAAATTATAAGAAATAAGGGAAAAAAAAAAAGCTGGAACCAAATCCTCTCCGACGTTAATGTTATCCGGAAGAAATTAACTATCTTATTCATTTCTGGTGCCTTAAATCTCAGAAAATAAAAGGATAGAAAATTATCAAAGAGAGACTGTGCGTCGGATGGACTCCTCTCTATGCCAAGTATTTCAATTCTTTATTAACCATCTTAGATAAATATATTTTTTTCTCAATTCTTTGCTAATTATATAGAATGCACGCGTTCCAAAATACCCAATGACCGGTGTGGTTGCTTAACAAATAGTGATCCCTGACCCCTCATATTCCACGGAGAGTCTCGCTGATTTTCATAAATAATTTTTTTCTCTTTATTTTATAATTATTTTTTAAACTATGCATTCGAGGCTCTCCTTTCATAATTTTCTAGCTAATATTATTCGATCATTAGGAATTATAAAATATGACTCAATCCATCAAATAGGTTCATATTTGACATGTCATGTCACGAATAAATATAAATTTAAAATAAATAAATTTAAATCATAAACATGTTGATCCATCTAATTCATTTAATATTTTATCTATATAATCTATTTAATTTATGAATCAAATAGGATAATTCATTTAATATAATTTATTTATTTATCAAATATATTGAATTAAGTTAAATTAGATAAATATATTATTTATTTATCAAATAATATTATTAATTTAAATTTAAAATAAATAAATTTGAATTCTCAATTCATCTAATCCATTTAATATCTTATCTATATAATCTATTTAATTTATGAATCAAATAGGATAATCCATTTAATATAATTTATTTATTTATTAAATATATAAAATTAAATTATATGGGATAAATATGTTATTTATCTATTTACTAAATATGTTAAATAAATTGAATTATATTGAATTAATAATTTTATCTATTTAATAAATAAATTTAATAAATAATTATTTATTTATTAAATATATTAAATTATAATATATTTAATAAATAGATTGGATTTAGTTGAAATTTTTTTTGATCTGATCCGTGTCGGACCAATTCGTATATATCCAATCCTAATAAACACCACCCCTATTTATTACTTTTTATCAAAAAAATTAAAAATATTATCCGGTCGCTTTAAATTCTCGAATGGACCCTACAACGAACCATAACATATGGCTCGCACCGTTTTTTCATATGAACTCTATATTTTTTAAAAAAATATAAATCCTTACGCCACTCATTCCAATCACTACACAAGAAATCTTATTAATTATTATCAAGACATTTTGTTATGAATGATGCTTACCAGGGCTGCTCAAGTTATCAATTTTACCTTTTATTGCCCTCTAAAACAGAAAATATTTTGCAGATGATGCGATCCATGACTACTCAGATTAAGCAAGGAAAGCATCTCATTGATCTCATGAGCTATTTAGAAAAACATTAGAAATCCAATTTAGGAATTTTGTGACAGTGACATTTGAAAAGTGTTGAACCATGCCTTTCCCTTGCTCTCGCACTTTTGGCCCGACAGGCAAAGCAGAGACCGCCTAGATTATTCTGCTCAACACAACCGGCAATCTTACACAACCGAACAACATGACCAACTCAACTGATCCATCTAATCAGCCTAATCTAATTCGACTGCATAATATTAGCAGCACCTAGTCCTAATCCATAGATGGTAGCGAAAAAAAAAAAAAAAACCTTTTTCTTTAAAAATAATAATTAAATAAATTTTATGTTAATTACTAAAATTAATTAATAAAAATATATGGAATGAATTATCTACTCCACGTGCATGCAGAGTACGTGCACGTCTCTAGTTGGAAGTAAATTAGATTGGATTAAACATGACGGTGAAGCAAATGCATGTCCACCTCATCAACTTGTTAATCCCGCCCGGAAGCCCGGCGAAAGATTTCGTCCTTGATTTGTTACTCCTTACAAATAAATAAATCAATATAATTACGATTAGCTGATCCGACGGACGTCGCTCATCAGCTCTCCTCCTATCCTGGGGTGGACGACCAGGATGGGAACACCAACACGATTGTAATTCCAGCCGTCCGGTCCCTCCAGATCAGGAAGAGGCGGCCGCTTATCTCCCGCGCCGCGCGGGCGGGTGGTGGCGCAAACGTTAGCCGGAAAAGTCTCCCACGCGTCAGCAGGCTGGGCGCGCTTTCGACGCTGCTGCATCATGTAACGGAGAGGCGTTAAAAGGGAGAGAAAAAAAAGATTGAAAAGCAGACCGAGTGGTTTTGTTCTGGTGTTTCTTTTTGCGGTCCGTGCTCGGCGTTAGGGTCCGGCCAGACCAGTCAAACCAGTCAACTAATCAATCATCACCGTTCACATCCGCCACCACCTTCAGTGCAAATGGCAACCGTCGAAACAAAAACAACTCGGGGAGGGAAGGGCAGGGAAGGTGGTTGAGTGTTTTCTAGCCTAGAAATTCCAGCGTCCACTTCTATCCGCATCGTTATTAGAGCTGTCAATGGATCATATTCTGATCAAAATTTAGATATCCAGATCTGGATTCGATCTTAACTACTGAATACAGATCCAGACATAAATACCCGATAGATCTAATTTTAAAATATCAGATTCGGATTCGAATAGATCTCGAATATGCAGATCCGAACTTCATGATGAAATAGATAAATTTAACGGAAAAAACGTAACTGTGAAGCTGCACAAGCCCTTCGAAAGATACAAATGGTTCATGATCTTGAAGCCACATACCATCAATACCAAAGAAATCAAGCACAACAATAACCTACGTTACTAATCCCTCTTAGATACCTCAAGAAACTTTCCTATAACTTTCATCCGATTCGTAGGAACTGAATCAAAACCGCCAGCCAATTTCTGGAAGTCACTCTCCATCCAGGTATAGAATCGTTTGTTTACAAGAAACGAAGGCATGCAGATATCGAAGATCCACCTAGCCATTTGGCTCAGCATTAACAATATCAACACCAACAACATCAACTTTTTGATTTTTTTTTCAAAGACAAAGATACAAATACCTATGGATTAATAAACAAAATTTCAAAAAAAAAAGAAAATAACTCGAAGAAATGATAGGAACCTTCACAAATCTTCTCGAGAGCCGCAAGCATCGCCTTCCTCTTTGTCTTCTTCAACCATTGCATTTAGGAGATGCCAAAAAATCAAGAAACCAAACACGAGTCAAAGAGTCTTGTGAGATAAAGGAAGAGAGAGGGGTATATATATATATATATATAATATATATATATTTTGGTGAAACGGTAGATGTAGCGGCTTGATGGGGAGGAGTAATCGGTGATGGACGCCGATCTGGAGAGGTTGAGAGAGAGGGAGGTGTCGGCCGTCTGCCATCAAGGGCAGGGAGGATTTCGGGCTGTTGTCGAATGGGGAGAGGCGTCGGCCGTCCGCCATCAAGGGCAGGGAGGATTTGGGGTTGTTGCCGAATGGGGGGAGGCGTTGGCCGTCCACCATCAAGGACAAGGAGGATTTAGGACGGTTGCCGAATGAAAAAAATCTAAGACAATCGATGAACTGAGAGAATCTTTTATATTAAAAATAATAGTTATGATTTATAATAATATAAATATATATAATATTATTTTATATAATTGGGTCTCGTATCTGTCGGATCTAAATATTAAATATTTAGATCCGGATCTATTTAATTATAATTAAATAAATATAAATAAATATATTTATATTTAATATCAAATTTCGCTAGATAAATATTCTTGGATTCCGGATTCAAATCCGATTTATTGACAACTCTATGTATTACCCGCTTTAACCTCGACAAGATGGGTTTCTTATTAAAAAGACCACCGACGGTATGGTAAAAGTGAGGTCAATCGTCCCCTCCAACCCCTCCCCCCACGGCAACAAAAATTTAAAAAAACCTCTTTTTTTTTTTGGGTAGAGAAAAAGGGATAGTGGGGATATTTTTAAAAAAAACCTCTACAAGATGGGAATCTAATAAAAAGACCACCGAACCTTATGGCACGTGCTTTGTACGTGCAGTATTGAAAATGTGAGATCAATAAATGATCGTTCAAAGAAAAAAAAAAAAACCTCGACATGATGCCAAGGTGGGTATCTACTAAACAAAACACCGAACCTTGTGGCAGGTGCTTTCCCGTGCAGCGTTGAAAATGTGAGATCAATAGGTGACCGTTCAAAAAGGAAAAAAAAAAAAGAAAAAGAAAAAAGAAGGGAGTTTACCCTCGACAAGATGGGTATCTAATTAAAAGACCACCGAACCTAATGGCACGAGCTTTGCACGTGCAGCATTGAATATGTGGGATCAATAAATGATCGTTCCCAAATTTTAAAAAAAGCAACATTAATTGCTATATTATTAGGTGACGATAGGGCTTTTTTTTTTTTTTTTGGGGGGGGGGGGGGGGGGGGTGGGGGGAGGGGGGCAGTAATCTTACAAAATATTATTTTTTTAAAATAAAATCTTGATATATTTAATTAATTTTTAAAAATAAATTATTTTTATTTCCAAATTTTATATAAATAATAATATTATATTTATAATATAAATATATTTTAAATATATTATAATATAATATTAAATTATAATAAATTATTATATTAATATAATATTAATATAAATTGATATTGATATATATATATATCATCCGAGCTAGCTATCATCTATCATGAAAGATTCATCTTGAAATATCGGGGATCCGCATCTTAAAAAAAAAAAAATTATAGATCCATAAAAATAATATTGTTTACTTAAAAAATAAAATTATAATAAGTTTTATACAGTTGGAAATAAAAAAATAGAAAAAATACTTTTTATCCATTATATATCTCATATAAAAAGGATGAGGGATTTATTTTTTATTTATTTATTTCACATTGGAGCAGGAATGGAAAAGTTAGACGATTAGATTCGCATATTTAGGATCTTATTTTTTCTTTTTGAAAAATTTTTAAACCCATAAAGAATTTTTTTTTTGATAAGGCGGTGCATTCATTTAACAAAGTGAGTATGAATACAACCAAGAAAGTCAGACAAAAGTAAATCATGAAACTATACAGGTGCAGCATGCCAGTCAGTCCATAAGACAGGGTTCGAGTGGTGGGCAACGTAAGATACTATTCAGTCAGTAATAAAGTTATCCTCTCTGTACACATGATGAATAAAGCGCTGGGCACAACCCTGAAGGAGCAGACCAATATCTCGGATGATGGGATGAGTGGTAGAGCCTATCAGCACCCGTCTGATCTAGAGAATAACAGTCTTGGAATCCCCCTCAATGATGAGGCGATCCAAGTGAAGAACTTGGCGGGCATACCGAATACCTGCTCATGCCGCATAAAGCTTCGCTGCCGGGACGGAGGAGTTGAGAAGAGGCATGCCACCAGCAGCCAGGAAGCCAAGGTGAAAATCCCGGATGACGAAAGCCGCACCACCTCACTTATCCTTGATGCTCCCATCAAAATTGATAGTGAAGAAAAGTGAAGGAGGGGGTTCCCTGGAGACAAATATCCTGGAAGATGCTTGAAGAGCAGAAGGGGAACCCCAGATCTCCAGAGACCAAACCATAGGCTTCGCAAGTCGATGGCAGCCGTCCTAGCTCTCTCAAGGAGAATCCTAGGAGAGCACTTGATGAGCTAAAAACCAGCACATTCCTGGACAGCCAGATATGGTATGCCAGGTAGGCCATGAAGGAAACAGAGTGGTCAGAGCCAGAGCTCAAGAGAGAAAAGAAAATGTCGTCCGAATTATCAGCCTAAAGGCCTAAAGATGGAAACCCAGCCATCCATCACAACAACGCCAATCGGTCATAGAGGAATATAGTATGGGCTTGCGACTCAAAGTCAGAATGACAATAAGGGCAATCAAACGGGATAGAGATACCTCGGCAAAGCAAAAGATCTCGAGTAGGGAGTCGGCGCCAGGCAAGTTTCCACAAGAACAGGGAAACCCTAGGATGCATTGGTAACGATCACAGCTAGCCCAGATTCCACGGCGATGACGACTCAGGAAGACAAAGAGACATCAAGTCCAAGATGGGTGCCCGATAGTTTACAAAGTGCCTCCAAACTCTGGTATCAGATAGGCCGCAACAGGCAGAATAATAGACAAGATCCTGGGACCCAGGATACCTTCGAAGTTAGCTAAGATCGCTTGACGATTCCACTGAGGCCGCTCAGGAATCATGAGATATGAGACCATCATAGTCGGAGGAATGAGAACGAAAATGAAGGTAAGCCACATGGATAGAGGGATGTCAGAAATCCAGGGATCAAGCATGAGGCGAATAGACCGACCGTCCCCCACAATCCAGGTAAGGAGAGGAGTAATCAAAGTCGCCCTCGCCGTTGTCTCCCTCCAAATCATAGATGCATGCCTCGAGGAAATGGAGAGGGCCTCAGTATCTGTCCGAGGAGGAGCATACCTCGATCTCATAATAGACGACCACATGCTGTCGGGGCATAAGAAGAATATGGCTAAATTTCTAGAAAGGTGGGCTTCCTATCGAGCCAGAAGAGAGAGAATCCCCAAACCTCCCTGATGAAGAGGTTGGCAAACAACCTCCCACCATATCAAATGAACCTTTATCATAGAAGGCGAAGAGTCCCAGAGAAAAGCTCGGAATAACTGCTCCAGCTAGAGGGTGACTGATCTGGGGATAACCGCATTAGAAAGCAAATAAACTGGAAGAGATGCAAGAACTGAGCGGATAAGAGTAATCCTGCCCATGGAGGAAAGATATCTCCCCTGCTAACCGTCAATCCTCTCTCGAACTGCCGTCACCAACGGTGCACAATCTAATGTTGTAAGTCTGGATCCAGTGATGGGAACCCCCAGATAGGAAAGGGGACCCCGACGCTCAGGGATGCCAAGTATATCCCGAATCCTGGTCCGCTATCCCGTGGGGGTCTTCGGACTGAAGTAGATGCCGGACTTGTGCAGATTGACCCTCTGGCCTGAAGCCAGGCAATAGTCCTCCAAGATTGTCCTAAATCCCTAGGCAGAAGATATGGAAGCTCGGCCAAGGAGCAGGCAGCCATCCGTAAAGAGAAGATGTGACACCGGAGAAGCCCCCGGGGCTGGATAATCGATGCACTAACTGCTACTCGCAAGGATCTAGAGAGATAGTTAGCATGAATAATAAAGAGATATGGAGAAAGGGGACAACCTTGGCGAAGGCCGAGAAAGGAGTGGAAAAACTCTGTCGAGGAGCCTTTAACAAGGATTGAAAAGGAGGGTCGAATAATACATGCCATGATCGTTGAAATCCAAGTAGGAAGAAAACCAAAGTCCTGCATTGCCGTGACTAGAAAGTCCCATCTGACATAATCATAGGCTCTCTTCATGTCCAACTTAATCGCCATAAGGCTACGGCGAATGGGAGCATGATGCATATCATGCATGAACTCATGAGCAATAAGGATGTTATCTGAGATACTCCGAGAAGATACAAAAGCATCCTGCTCTGAGCTAATCAGCTACGGGAGAATAGGCCTCATTCGGTTAGCAAGAAGTTTGGCACATACCTTATACAGAGTGTTACATAAGCTGATAGGGCGGAAGTGTCCCGGCTCCGAAGCATCCGGCTGCTTAGGGATGAGAGCGATGAAAGTATGCTTCTAGGAGTTCAGCATACTCCCGGTAGCAAAAAATAACTGCACAGCCTCAACAACATCCAACCGCAGAATATCCCAATATGACCGAAAAAAGAAATGAGGAAAGCCGTCAGGACCGAGGGCTTCATCTTTCCCGAGTAACCAAAGAGCAGATTTGACTTCATCAGCTAGAACCTGAGTCATAAGCATAGAATTTTGGATAGCATATACAGAGACGGTGGGAGGATAAGAAGCAATAGAGTGAGGTAGATGATTTATAATCATCCACCTGGAAGAAAAGAAGGGGAGGATCTCCATCCTGATAGCATTATCATCCTCCAACCAACCAGCAGTATCAGAGCGAAGGGCTCTAATTCTATTTCTGCTCCTCCGAATGATCATGGCCTGATGGAAGAAATGGGTATTTCTGTCACCCTCCCACAACCATTGAATTCTAGATTTCTGTGTATAGAAAATCTCTTACTTCTGCAATAGAGAATGATGCAAGGAGAGATTAGCCCGGAGAGCCTCCATGTTCGCCTCCGATAAGGATCCACATCTATCTTCTTGAACCTGCAAAGCAGAAATAGAGTCCTTGACAGACTTAAAATGAATCATGAGATTGCCCACCTCACGCCTATTCTAGCTCAGAAGACGCCTCCTAAGCAACTCCAATTTTTGGGTAATGCGATAGGAGGCATCACCTCGGACAGGCACCTTCCACACCTCCCTGACAATGTCTCTGGATTTCAGAAAGGACAGCCAGAACTTCTCGAATCCGAATGGAGTGGGACCCTTAGCATGATGATCAATAGAAAGAAGAACAGGGTAGTGGTCCGAAGCAATACGACTAAGGTGGTGGACGGAGTGGTCCGGGTGCAGAGTAAGCCAAGCTAGCGTCGCATAGCACATGTCGAGTCTCTCCCATATCCTAGCTGGACCAGACCGATTATTATACCAGGTATGACGAGGATCGAGAAACCCCAAATCCAGCAAGTCAGAATCCTGAATAAATTAGGAAAGCTCCCTGGATCCAGCATCCTTGACAAAGGGTTTGCCTCCATGTTTGTCCTCAGGCCGGTCGATAACATTAAAATCACCCACTACCACCATCATGATGCCCTGATCGATCAGAGCCTGAGCTTCCTCCCAAACCATCATTCTCTCCCTATAAGAGGTGCTAGCATAAACTCCACATAACAGTCAGGAGGGACAGTTGGGTTCAGAGAGGACAATGGCAACAAGCTGGGAGGATCGGTGAAAGACATTAACTCTGATAGTCCCCATGTTCCAAGTTACAATAATACCACCCACCTTACCATTAGAAGGTATAGAATAGAAATCCCAATCCTGAGGAAACCGATGCTTAAGACGATCCAGGTTGAGACCAGAAATTCTGGTTTCCAGAAGAACACAAATATGTGGGCTATGTAATTGTAAGAACCTGCAGTAGGTAGATAAAAGGGAGGGCTGGCCCCCCTAACATTCCACAAAAAGATTTTCATAGCAACATTACATTTTAGGTGACGAGGACCCCTGTCCAGCATCAACCCGAGACCTGTCAGCAGACAAAAAGGTTTTTCCTGACCCCTCCCCAGTTGTCCCAACTGGAGCAATCCCCACACTCTGCCCTCCAAAGGGTTCGGCCACCGAACCCAATGCATAGAACACCTTGTCACAGATTATTTGATGGATCTGCTGGTCTCCTTGCTCAGGGAGCAGACTCTCTTATTTGGGCACAACTAAAACAGGGCTTTGCACCTCATCCTGCAGCTTCACATTCACCCCTATGACCCTTCAGTGCTTAGTGACCCAGTTGGTTTCAGGGCCCCCGCAGCCCTAGCAAATCCCTTACCCTCATTGCTTTAAAGACTCCTTCCAAAACCTCAGCACACCCAGAGCCCTGCAGAACCCCTTGTGATGGAGGCGTGCCAATGATTCCAACAGGCACCCCCCTACCGAAACACCCTCAATAGCAGTAGAAACAACAACTAGGACATCCTTGAGGACCACTCCCTGCCGAGCCTTAGCCAGCACCAGCCCACTACTAGACTCGCCCACCCTTGACTTAACCTTCCCATCCCCTGAACCACCTCCCCTAACACCTGGCTTAAGGACCTCCAGGTTCCCTTCCCCTGATTTTCCTTCCACCCTCCTCCACACCCATTTCTTCTCGGCAGGCTTCCCTGACCCCTCAGAGGACTCAGACCTAGCCCCTACCGAATCAACCCGAGACAGAGAGCCCTCCAAATCACCCCTCCCACCCTTTCCCTGCACCATACAAGGTTTGGGAGAACATACCTGATCTCCCGATGCAGCAGTAGACTTCAGAGATGAAGGGGAGGAAGAACCCGAGGGACTCCGACTCTGCTTCAAAGACATGCTCCCAAGATCGACTATATATTGATCCCGCTATCCTGCCTCCATTGGAACAAGGTCCATACAGTCTGCTAGGGGGGCAAAAATCTCCCCCACAGACTTATGACCTCCTCCATCGTCAGAGGAATCATCATGCTCAGCTGCAGGGGATCACCGCCTTGCCACCTTCGGGGGCTTTTGCCAGCCCTCGGAGTCAGGTGGCGAGCTGGGGGAGGATGAGAAAGGGGTAGGTGAAGCTCGTGAAGGTGACGATGACAGAGGATCTGAAGAAGAGATAGGGTTCTTCCCCTTCTCCAGTGCACGGCCAGCTTGAACAGGGGCTGCCATTGGGCGCGGCTGATGCACCTTGGTCGTGACAAGCCACGGGCCAAAAGTGAGAGTAACAGGGCTGGACGGCTGCTTGGAACCCCCAACTCCCTTCGAAGGAAGTCCATGCTTAAGGACCTCTTCATTCCCAGCCTCGACTACAAAAGTATCAGGGCACAGACTAGACTTACCAGGGTTAGCCGTCAGAGAATCATCGAGATACCTGCACCCCTCCACCATATGGCCCATCCGGCCGCAATGAAAATAGATAGGGGGAAGGTTCTCATAAACTAGATGCTACTAGAAGATGGAGGACTGCCCCTGGATAAGCACCCCCGGCAGCAAGGGTTTGGAAGCATCGAGCTCAACACGGACTCTAGCGAACCCCATCTTCCGCATCCTATCAGTGAAAGTATCAATGGATATTGGGCTACCCACCTCGTCGGCTATCGCCAGGATCGCAGAGGGCTCCCGGTATTCTAGAGGGAGCTCGGGCAGCCGTAACCAGACAACCGTCCTGGTAATGGGTTTCCGCCCAGGGACAAAGTCCGATTCCCAAGGGGCAAACACCATTGGCTGGCCGCCAACGAACCAAGGACCTATTTCCAAAACCTTTATACAGTCGGTATCAGAGGTTACTCGAAGGATGAAGTGATCTTCCCCTATAGAGAAGACCTCTGGATCATAAGGAAGGTTCAGATGAACCCGTACATCCTTCACCATCCTGAGCGTAGGAACCCTTCGACCCAAACTCCTAAAAATGACCACCATCCCTTCCCATTTCCGTCGAGCATCAACGAGCATCGCTCCCGGCATAACCAAGACCTTTGAGAAGCTCTGTTGGAGCCGATCGAGCTCCTCCTCTGAGATCTTGTAAGAAGATCACACCGACGCCCGGGATGAATCCTGGACGACCTTCGCCCATGATCCATCGGCCTTCTCTGCCCTTCGGACACTTGAGCATCACTCGATCTAGCACCCTCAGACATAAAAACAGTACAAAAACACCAAAGCAAAACCCAGGAACCTTAAAGAAATCTTTTTTCAGGAGAGAGAATTTCTATTATCTTCCGATCGAGTTAGTCTCTATATAACATTTAAACACCATGTCTCGAATCATCCAGGGGCCACTGGTAAATAATAAAGCTCGGAAGTGGTATGGTTATTCTTAACCCCCCCCCCCCCCAAAAAAAAAAAAAAAAAAAAAGAAAAGAAAAGAAAAGTAGTACGGTTATCCGAATATTGGCATAAACAATATTGGTTCCATCAAAAACTCGGAAAGTGACATGTTCGCTGCATCCCTTTTGATTCTAGGTGAACCTCGAGACCGCATAGAGTCCCATGGAATAGCCCCATTACACAATTGCAGTAGGTTAGAAAAAGTAGTACCCAAACACAAATGAAAAATTATTAGACGGACCGGTCCACCGTAAACTAATAATAAAATAATTTGTTAAATCTATTTTATCCTCGTTACTGATGAGTGGTGCAGTTGGTTATAAAATTTCTCTCACAACCAGCTGGCAAAAATCCTGAAACTGATAAAATAAAAAATAAAAAAATAATACAAAAATAAAATAAATAATAATAATAATAATATAATTTTGAAGCTCTTCGGATTTTTTTTTTGAGCTCCACAATCACCATAGGTATTAATAGTGATCTCAGCCCTTCATCATCATGAGGTCCACCAATGATAAAAGTAAAACAACCAGGTAGGTTGAGATAGAAAAAGGTCTCCTCATGTCGAGGATGACAGGCTTAATGCTCGCACCACCTTGCATTGACCGCAGCTGTCTTCATCATATAATCTACACGGCCACTGATCGTTGGCGGAATCAATTTGAGAAACCGGAAACTTCTAAGTTCTCAACAACCCCATTGCCTACGACATGCGATACTACATCTGTTCCACCTATAAATGCTTGATAGAATTTTCTTTCCTTTTATCGTCAATAAAGTCCAATTTACCACTCCTAACTTTCCCACTAGAAGAAGCAACAATTTCATCACCACTTATATCTAAAGCCTCTGCATGATCTTCCGAAAGGGGAGGTTGATGCTGGTCTGTCAACGTGGCACCACGAGGGAGGTCATTGGACAATGGGAGGACAAGATGGACATCAACTACAAGCTTGTCACATTTAGTAGACGGCATGGTATTTTTAAACTCTCAAGTATCAAAAAATTACAAATAATACTAGTAATGGATATGTTCAAAATTTTATCAAATACTAATATTTTCATAATATTTATTTTATATTTTTTAATATCAATTATGATAATATATCATGAAATTTATTTTTTCATGTTATGTTAGTTCAAACCAAGCGGGTTTTAAAGAAACAAGTGATAGTACCAGAATTAGCTATATGCAGGTGAAGTCAGCTATTATATTTTGATTATCAAATCAAAATAAAGTTCACAATTTTTTTAACATACATGATGAATTACTTGAAAGAGTTAGATCATGCCAGATGGTTACCTTCAAAATTACAAACAATCAAGTTACTATTTCAAAAATTAAGTAAATAAGATCAAAGCCGTATACCACTTGTTTATCGCGCAAAGTAGTTCTGTTTGATTGATGGAGGGACGAATAACACATACATTATTGAAATTAGATTTTTTTTATATATTTTTTATTTTTAGAACTTGTTTGGTATTTTTTAAAACATAAAATCATAAAATCATGTAAAAAACATATTTTCAAAATTATTTTTTATTTTAAAAATATTTTATTATTCTTAAAAAAATATTAATTTTATTTTAAATATTTTTAAAATTTAAAATTTATTATATTATTATTATTATTATTGCAATCGTCGTCGTTATTATCACCGTCAATGTCATTTCTACAACCACCATTGTAACTTACTCTCAACAATCTTTCCATCACCTTTATTTCCACGGTAACCGTAACCATCATCGCTACCGATGCATGGTCATCTTTCTAGAACGACTGCTACGATCTCTGCCATATCTATTTCTTCTTTTCTTTTTATTAGTTGTCGCTCATTCCCCCGGCAAGCATGTGGGCAAGAAAAGAAAACATCCGGGTCTCCCGCATGGACTTTCTGGGTGCCAGCGGTGCTTTCTTTCTGACTTTTTTTTTTTTTTATCTATCTTCTTTTTGACTTTTTTCCTCCTCCGCTTTCTATATATATATATATATATATATATATATATATATATATATATATATATATATATATATAATAATAATAATAAAATTATATATTATTAGATATATTTATTAATTTTTTAATTAGATCATCTAAGAAAGATTCGCTGATAGATTTCTTAGATTCGTCAATCATTCAGAGCTTCATCGGCTCATCCTATTATTTGAGATATTGATCTTCTTTTATAGAATTATATTTTTATCCAGATTCGTCACATCTTTGGAAAGGCTAACTCTTCTGCTAATTGGATTGCCTTCTTTATTGTCCAGCATTCTGTTCCTGTTTTCTGATCCGACCGGTGGGCCTTGTACAGTTTAAAGATATTATCTTATTTGACTTTCTTGCCCGTTTTGTTTAATGAATACACCGTTTTATAAAAAAAATCATAATTTTTAATTATTTTTTTTATAAAAATATAAAAATAAATTATAACTAATTATTTTTTAATAAAAATAATTTTTTATTAAATTTTTTAAACTTAGTTATGATTTAGTTTTTTTTTTTTTTTTTTTTTTTTTGTGGCAAAGCTTTACTGTATATCTATAAAGCATCAGATGAAGCGTAAGTGAGAGTTTATGCAAACACATTTAATTTTATATTAATTATATAGATACTTATATAATTACAAAGAATGTAAATAATATCTATTTATTGATTCTTTTTTATATTTATAATTGGATAGATGTTTATTCTGATAATACTGAAAAAATGTATAAAAATTCATATAGATGTATCATATAAATATTGGGCAATTATAGAGGAACAAATTTTTTTTTTTTTTAATTAGTTTTTGTTGACAAAATCATGGTTACTAAAATGTATCTATTCTTTATGTTGAATCCGTGCAAATTAAAAATTGAATTCATATTATATTGCTGGTGAGGGATAGAGTCCCTTTCTTGGTATCCCAAGAGTTCTCGTGTCAAATGTCGAGTTGAATAGTAATGAACATCGAAGGCACACAATTATCTATTTTTAAAGTAAAGTTGAGACTACTTCGATTTCCTTTCTTTCCAATTTTTGAATTTTCTCAGGCTGTGCTATCTATGCTTAGATCATTTATGAAGAAAATGGAGGAGCATCAACCAAACATCTACAAAGAAGGAAAAAAGTCAATTAGCCTTTGGTCATCGGCACTTAGCTCTTAGCCCTCGAACCATCAAAAAGATGGAAAGGGATCGGCCAAGGCATTCCTCGAATGACTGATAGAACAATACCAATTACAGACCCTTCATGTGGAGGTCCTCCGGACAATATGACCCAAGGTTTGCCCTCAGCCTCCAAGTGTGAAGCTTATCATCAAACCCCTCTCGATCTTGATAGAAGATCATCACCTCTCCAGTACCCCATAGTATCTCCCTTTGAACGAAATAAGGTAGGTGATGTGAAGGGATCGCTGACATGGAGGAACCGGCAGATGCCACGTCAAGAAAAAATGTCACATCGATTCTCCAGCCTGGATCCCACTACCGAGCTGAGCTGAGCTCCCTCAAAACAACAAGCCGAGCTCAATCCTCCGCCAGGTCGTGCCCGAAAGATCGGGACGCCTAGGTCGGAGTTGTCTTCTGCCCTCCAGAGCGAGACCCTCGGAGGCTAGTGCTCTGCAGTCGAGGTCGAGCCAAGAGCTCACCCGCCAATATGGAGCCTCTCCAAGTGTGCGCCCTCTGGACCGGGTCCGCCTTCCGCCCTCCAGAGCGAGACCCTCGGAGGCTAGTACCCTGCGATCGAGGTCGAGCCAAGAGCTCACCCGTCGATATGGAGCCTCTTTGAGCGTGCGCCCTCTGGACCGGGTCCGCCTTCCACCCTCCAGAGCGAGTCCCTCGAAGGATAGTGCCCTGCGATCGAGGTCGAGCCAAGAGCTCACCCGCCGATGTGGAGCCTCTCCAAGCGCACGCCCTCTGGACCGGGTCCGCCTTCCGCCCTCTAAAGCGAGACCCTCGGAGGCTAATGCCCTGCGATCGAGGTCGAGCCAAGAGCTCACCCGCCGATGTGGAGCCTCTCCGAGCATGCGCCCTCTGGACTGGGTCCGCCTTCCGCCCTCTGGAGTGAGACCCTCGATGGTTAGTGCCCTGCGATTGAGGTCGAGCCCAGCACTCACCCGCCGATGTGGAGCCTCTCCGAGTGCGCGCCCTCCGGACCAGGCCGGTACTATACCCTCCTCCACCAAGGCACCCCCGTAAGCTCGGAGCATTTAGGTCGGTGCGAGTCCAGTCGTCCTAGCTCGGCCCTAGCCCGGACGAGATCCTCACTAGCCCAAAACATCGGCAAGCCGCCCGAGGACTGCACCGAAGCACCTTCCAGGCCGTACTGACCACCTGCGATCGCCAGTTACACCAGAAAAGCAAGCAGCATGTTGATCGAGATGCCACACTCCTCACCAACCACTCAAATCACCCAAGAGAAGAAGCCAACCGGAATATTCGAATCCCACGGGCGGCGGCCCGCCGTTCGAGGCGCTACCAAATTTCCCGGAATGAGACAACCAAGAGGAGTGCCAGAGCGCCTGACAACTCTCCTTATCATGAATCAGGGAAGACTCCTCGGGACACCGCCGCATGCCCTTGACAGCCCGGCGAGGATTCCGAGACAAGCACCCAACGGTAACCTAGTTTGCAACAAACTCAGAGGTAACATGACAACTCCAACACACAGGCAAAAAAAAA
This sequence comes from Areca catechu, assembly GCA_021397845.1. Lineage (NCBI taxonomy): Eukaryota > Viridiplantae > Streptophyta > Magnoliopsida > Arecales > Arecaceae > Areca > Areca catechu. The sequence goes on along the minus strand of CM038049.1, from coordinate 494,100 downwards.
GGAGTGCAACCCCCACCGGGAAGAGGGGCACGGCACCACCAACACCACGAGCACAAGCGCAAGCCCGACCAAGAAGCCGGAGCGCTATTACCACCATATTCGAAGAAAAATGAGGGATACAAGGAGAGGCGGAGGAACAGGGCACCCCTTTGTCCCCCCTATCACTCTCCCCCTGCAACATTTTCACCTTCGCACACATCTTTCACTCCTCCAAAAGCGGAGTCCATCAAGAGGGGCATGACCAGGAGGATCTGTTCCCCTGGATCGTCACTGACTTGATCATCGGAGTGCCCCCGCCGGAAACTCCGGTCCGAGTCTCTAACCCCTGTCTCGCAGGTCTGGGAGTGGAGGACCGATGATCGGCAAGACGACCACACCCAACGCGGAGGTCCGGGACTCAAGGACGTCAGGCGGCAGGAGGAGCTCACTCCGGTGCCGACAGCAGCTACGGGCCACGATGGTCTTGACGACAACAGTAGAAGTTTTGACCCTCAGCCTAACCCAATCCTAGGCCTCGGCCCTCGTACTGCGATATCAGTGTGACAATTCCTTAGCTAGTTATCCTTTGCCCTTGACTCAGCTACGCCTCAACCTTTAGCTTAGAAAACCCTTGGCCTAGTTCATGTTTAACTTGGCCTATCATCGAAAAGAAAGAGATCTCCTAATAAAATACTATTAGATAGCATAAAGAAGAAGCCACCCGGCACTTGTTCCTACGAGAATAAAGATGTGATCAGGCAAATCCCTTCATAAAAAAAGGGAATGATCCATTTTAAGCTACAATCAAAATCACCATTAAAGAAAATGGCTAGCTATGCAAATAAGACAAATGCCTCATTAATAGGAAGACAAATTGATGGTATGACTTTTTGCCTGATCCCTTGACATTCTCTGACATGATTTAATACCTAGTTAAATCTTATCATTGTTGGAAAAAGTGAATAAAAATTTTTTATTCCTAAACTACTTTTTAGGATGGGAACTTTTATCCCAAATGGAAAGATTGGAAAAAGTTAAGACTCTTTAAAGGAAAATCTTTTTTCATGCTCTTGCATTTAGGATCACCATAGGTGGAGAGCTTGAGAGTGATGCATAGCATCACCTGCGTGCGTGTGCGACGGGTGATAAGGATGCAATGGGCGCTTTGTAGGCGCACTTCGCACGTACGCATCGTCGCGAGGAGCTTGAAGAGCCTTTAAATTTTTCATGATCAAATGGATCAGACGGTCGAGATTGATTGGCACCACATTAAGGTTGCAGGGAGGAGAGTCGACTTGGATGACCGGGAGTCGGCTCGGATCCACAGAATGGATAACATGCGGTCTGGTCGAGTCAACTCGAGGGTTCGATCCGACTCGGATGATGGGATTTCAGAATCACGAAACAATTGATCATGCAATCAGAGGCGTTGATAGTGTAACCACGCATCCGTTCACGAATCAATATTTTCTCTGATGATCATGGGTGCCATCGGATCACGAAACGATATATTGAGAAGCGCACTGATTGCATGATCTAGAGATCACGGCACAAATCATCATATCATGGCATTTGATCATTGATCATGGTTGAGGAAGCGCATTGATCACTGTTGCCAACCTTACCGCTGTGGCCTACAGCTGTGAGTTGGCACCGGACTGCGGTTCCCTTTATCGTGGAATCCTAACGTTCCGAACCTGTAAAACGAGGTTAGAGACTCGGGCCGGGGATCCCGACGGGGGCACTCCGATGGTCAAGTTAGAGAGCGGTAAAGTAGAACAGATCCGCTAAGACGGATTCCCGCCGGGCCTCCGTGCTTAGAGGAATCTTTAACGAGTGAAAATGAACGAGAACAAGAGAGGCCGGCACTCCTATCCCTGAGACTGGGTTTGCCGAGCTTGCTCCTGCGAGTCCTTTTGGAATCTTTCTTTCAGAATTGCCCCTCGTCTCTTCTGGGTGCTTGCCCCCTTGATCGCTTTCTTCCTTTCTTGCCCCTGGTGCCCTTTTGAGATCGTTGGATGCTTCGGTGCCTCGATTCTCCCCCTGGAGAGGCCTTGGAGGTTTTTTTGAGATCGTTGGATGCTTCGGTGCCTCGATTCTCCCCCTGGTGCCCTTTCTTCCTTTCTTGCCCCTGTGCGTGTCATCCTTGCAGCGTCCTCGGGGCTTGCGCCCTCGGTCCTTCCATGCTCCGTAGAGGGGCCAGGCTCGACTCCGGTCGAGGTGGACCCATCTGGGGGTGCCACCTGACGGAGGAGCAGAGGCAGGCCTTCTTCGGCCGAGGTGGACCCCTCCTAGGTCGACACCTGGCGAAGGGGTAGAGGCAAGCTCGACTTCGACCGAGGTGGACCCATCAAGGGGCTCCACTTCGGAAGGAGCAGAGGTGCCTGGCTCGACTATGGCCGAGGTCGACCCATCTGGGGGTGCCACCTGGCGAAGGGGCAGAGGCAAGCTCAACTTTGGTCGAGGTGGACCCATCAAGGGGTGCCACCTAATGAAGGAGCGGAGGGGTCAGGCTCGACTCTGGCCGAGGTGGACCCACCTAGGGGTGCCACCTGGGGGAGGAGCAAAAGTAGGCCCACTTCGGTCGAGGTGGACCCCTCCTGGGTCGACACCTGGCGAAGGGGCAGAGACAAGTTCGACTTCGACCGAGATGGACCTATCAAGGGGCGCCATCTGACGAAGGAGCAGAGGGGCCAGGCTCGATTCCGACCAAGGTGGACCCATCTAGGGGTGCCACCTGGCGAAGGAGCAGAGGCAGGCCCACTTCGGCCGAGGTGGACCCCTTCTAGGTCGACACCTGGTGAAGGGGCAGAGGCATGCTCGACTTCGACCGAGGTGGATCCATCTAGGGGTGCCACTTGGCGAAGGAGCAGAGGGGCCAGGCTCAACTCCGGCCGAGGTGGACCCATCTGGGGGTGCCACCTAGCGGAGGAGCAGAGACAGGCCCACTTCGGTCGAGGTGGACCCCCCTGGGTCGACACCTAGCGAAGGGGCAAAGGCAAGCTCGACTTTGACCGAGGTGGACCCATCAAGGGGCGCCACCTGGCGAAGGAGCAGAGGGACCAGGCTTGACTCCGGTCGAGGTGGACCCATCTGGGGATACCACATGGCGGAGGAGTAGAGGCAGGCCCACTTCGGCCGAGGTGGACCCCTCCTGGGTCGACACCTGGCAAAGGGACCGAGGCAAGCTCGACTTCGACCGAGGTGGACCCATCAAGGGGTGCCACCTGGCGAAGGAGCAGAGGTGACAGGCTCGACTCCGACAGAGGTGGACCTATTTGGGGGTACCACTTGGTGGAGGAGCAAAGGCAGGCCCACTTCGACCGAGGTGGACCCCTCTTGGATCGATACCTGGCGAAGGGGCAGAGGCAAGCTCGACTTCGATCGAGGTGGACCTATCAAGGGGCGCCACCTGGTGAAGGAGCAGAGGTGCCTGGCTCGACTTCGACCGAGATGGACCCATCTGGGGGTGCCACCTGGTGGAGGAGCAGAGGCAGGCCCAGTTTGACCGAGGTGGACCCCTCCTAGGTTGACACCTGGCGAAGTGGTAGATGTGCCGAGCTCGGCCCGAGGTCGCAATGACTGTTGGTCAAGCCACCTGGCAGGAGAGCTCAGAAGAAAACGTCGCATGGCATTGCCTGGCGACCAGCCATGTCTGACGTACGCTCTATGTCAGCGATGTTGCCATATCAGTTGCCCCCCACTCCCAAGTCCCATCGAAGCACCGCTGCAAGGACATGGGGAGTTAATGCGGAGATGACGTGGGAGGACCAAAATCCTATGCAATAAATGCCGCACGTCTGATGGGTCATAATTACGCCGTGCCAGACTCGAGGTGGTTTCCAGCGAACCAAAGCATCATGGTCGGGCGTCTCCACACGTGGAGCTCACCTGGTGGCACAGGCTGAAAGGAGTTGTACGGTCGCTGTCAATTGGTTTGAAAAGAGAGTGGACTTTCCAGAAACAAGGTCTGTTGGCTTTCTCATACCTCGCCGGCAGTTGCAACGATCCTTCTTTATCTCTTGGTTCACCATTCTTCCACTACAACATCCCGGTAAGTGCTCTGCCGACTTATTTCGTTCCTGCTTTATTTTGAATTCCAGTCCCACTGAACCAGGCCTTTCTTTGATCCCCTTATTCTCGATGGCTCCTTCGGGTCACCGTCGCCATTTTTCTTCCAACCTGGACAAGGCCGGTCTGTCCCGACCAAGGTCTCGTCGTCCTCCTCCTCGGGGGATGACATTCCCCTTGACGTCCGGCGGCGGTTGCAGCCAGGCGGCATAACAATCGGAACTTCTAGAGCCCTTAGAGCCCCTCCAGTTATCCCTGCCACCATTTATCCTGTTCCAATCTCTGCCCTCCCCTTCCGGTGGCAGAGACTCCTTCCGGTCCCTCCGGCTTCATTTCGACAATGACCGGAGATGACCTTTCCATGATCCAGGACATGTTTGGGGTCTCGGACTCTATCCAACTCTCACTCCTGAGACCGGGGGAGTGAGTTACTTCCAGCGACCTCGGGCGGGTCACTTTCTACGAGGACTTCCTTATCGAGGGTCTTCATTTTTCTCTTCATCCATTCTTCCTTTCCTTCCTCAGTCATTCCCGTCTTGTTCCGACCCAGTTGGCTCCTAATGCCATCAAGGTCATCTTCGCCTTCATAGTTTTTTGTCACTTCCACGGGTTCGTTGCCCGTTTTTCGTTGTTCAGGGCCCTCTTCATCCTGAAACGGTACTCCACCGATGACGGCTGGTGGTATCTTTCCCCCCGGCCCAGGTGCCTCCGGTTCGACCTCCTTATATCGATTAAGGGGTGGAAGAATCGATTCTTCTTCGCTTCGGTTAGGGATGTTGACTAGGTCTGGAGCGAACCGGACCGGTCCCAAAACCAGAATTCTCAGGTTGAGCTGGCAGACCAGGAGGTCTATGCCCAGTTGCTGGGTGACATGGTCCCCTCCCTCGAGGTTCTGCTCTCAGAGCCAAACCGGTTCGAGACAGGGGTTAGCCCGATCTGGGCGATTGGTGGGCCACCGTTCTTCTTTTCTTTTTTATATATCATCTGACCCTCTTCATTTTCAAGGATGAAGTTTTCTGTTGAAAGCCTGATGGAGGGGGCCCGGAAGAGGGGTGCCTCGGGCGCGGCCCAGGAGACTCCTCCAAAAAGGGCTCGCGTGGAGGCGGACCAGGGGCCCAGGCCCATTCCAGCTTCGGAGCCTAGAGTGGCGGATATGGCCCCTGGCCCATCTCTGCAGCAGGCCCCCGCTGCAGAGGTCGTTGACCTCGACAGGAGCGGAGGTGAGGTGCATCCGGCACCTCCTCTGGCAGTCGTAATGCCCATCGTACCGACGGCGGCCACACCGGTGGCGGTGGCGCCGTAGACTTCTGCTCCACCTGCTGGGGGGAATCCGGTTCAACCCTCCACCTCCAAGCCTCGTACCGCCCCGCCAGAGCTCAGCAGAAATGCCTCCATCATCCGTGACTAGGGTCTCGCGGAGAAGATAATGGAGTACGCAGCCCAGCCCCGGGATCGCCGCCTGAGGGGCGGTCGGGATTATGCGGATGTGCTACTTGGGATCCTTCCCTTGCTCTTCACGGTGAGCATCTCGCTTTTCCTTTTTAATGTTCCAGTTGGATTCTTCAAAAATCCCAACTACTTCTTTGATGTAGATCGGGACCGACGTGCTGCTGCTTCGAAATTTTCTCTCCACCTCGACGAAGAGGGAGGCCGAGAAGGAGCGGAAGCTAGGGAAGCTTGCTGCCAATGTGAAGGATCTCATGGACAAGGGCCATGAGTTGAGGGAGAGCACCCAGGCTCTCTGGGTGGACCTGGCTCGTGCCGAGGGGCATGTTAGGGATCTCGAGGCCTCTCAGTCCGAGGAGAGGATCTTGAACCAGCACCGAGCTGAGGACGACATGGACAAGATCTCCCACCTCAGAGGGCAATCCTGATCACTGGAGTGTCGGGTCGAAGAGGTGCTGGCGAAGCTGGTGGCGGCCCACGAGAAGACCTCCTATGTTAAAGGGTTGCTGGAGGCTTCGCAGAGGGAGACATAAGAGGCCGTACCCAAGTTCCGGGCCTCCGAGTAATACAAAAAGTAGATGCACGAGGCCACCGTGGACTCCTTCCTGAAGGGCTTTGCGGTTTGCAGAAAAAAGGTGGCCTCACTCTTTCCAGAGCTCGACCTGGCTAGGGTCATTCTGGATGGCCCCAGGAAGCCGCATGAGGCAGCAGCAACAGCAGGAGAGGCTGCCGGCGAGAAGGCTGCTGGGCAACCTTCTGAGGATGCAGCCGGTGGTGCAGAGGCCTCCCAGCCTGGGGAGGAATCGATGGTGGAGGAGTGACTTCAGGTCCTCCATTTTGTACCTTAGCATAGGGTTTCTGCTTTGCTCTTTTGGGCCACTCGGTCAGTCAGGGCCCTCCTGCTTGTGAGAACCTTATGCTAGGAATGAAATCATCTTTCTCTTCATTCTTCATTGCTTTTGCCTTGGCTCCTCTTTCTAATCATCGATGTTATGTTTCATCCTACTGCAACTTCAATTCGTAGATTAATCCTAATCCTCCGTTAGAAGCCAAACTCTGGAGGCTTCCGGCTCGCATTCTAAACATCTTTGGTGCCGGGACTTAAGTTGCCGGAGCTGGGTTTCGAGCCTTCCTCTGGCTTGAACTTCGGGGTCGCGTGCCGGAGCTAAGCTCCGCGTGCCATCCGGACTGAACTTCTGGGATCTCGTGGAGGAACTGAGTTACGTGCCACCTTCCGGATTGAGGTCCGGGACTTCATGTTTTGGACTGAGCTTCAGGATCTTGTGGACTCTGCACCAGCTTCCGGACTAAACTCCAGGGCCTCATGCTGGAACTGGGTTCTGCGCGGCCTTCCGGACTGAACTTCGGGATCTTGTGGAGGAACCGAGTTCCATACCACCTTCCGGACTGAACTCCGGGGCCTCATGATGGAACTGGGTTCCGTTCGACTTTCTGGACTAAACTCCAAGATCTCGTGGACTCCACGCCACCTTCTGGACTGAACTTCGGACTTCATGCTAGAACCGAATTCCATGTGACCTTCCGGACCGAGGTCCGGAACTTCATGCCGAAACCGAATTCTGTACGACCTTCCGGACTAAACTCCGGGATTTTGCATTTCCCGCGGACCACCCGCAGGGTTTTTGCCTCGCTTTTGCTCACCAGACTTGAGGCCGGACGATGCTAGTCATACAAGATAGAAACAAGCATTGCACAAAGAAGAAATCTCATTATTAATGTTCAGGAAATCTTACATCATTGGTAATACATCCTCAAGTTCACGATGTTCTACGTCCGGAAAAATCGAGCCCTGTCTAGCTCGGCAAGATAGTAAGCATCGTAAGGGAGTGCCTCGACTACCCTGTAAGGTCCTTCCCAGTTAGGAGAGAGCTTTCTGCACTCTCGAGGTTGGGAGGCTTCGGCACGGCGCAACACCAAATCTCCCGGGCAGAAAGATTTTGGCCTTACTTTGGAGTTGTAGTATCTGGCCACCCGTCGCCGGTAGGCCGCCATTCGAACCCTCGCCTTGTCCTTTATTTTCTTAAGGAGATCTAGGTTGAGTAGCATGCATGCCGGGTTCTCAGCTTCGTCGTATTGCTCCACATGCAGCATTGGCAGGCTAAGCTCCACCAGGATCACCACTTCTGCTATGAAGACGAGGTTAAACGGGGTTTCTTCCATGGCCATCCTTAGGGTTGTGTGGTATGCCCATAGGATGCTGGGAAGTTTCTCAGCCCATCTCCCTTTGGCCTGATCCAATCTAGTCCAGAGTCCTTGTAGGATGGTCCGGTTGGTCACTTCGGCTTCCCCATTGGTCTGTGGATGAGCCACGGGGTGAAGCGGTGATGAATTTCGAGATCGTTGCAGAACTCCTCGAACTCTCAACAATCGAATTGGCATCCATTGTCGATGATGATGGTGTGGGGGAGCCTGAAGCGGCATACGATCGACTTTCAGAGAAATTTGCTGACATTCGCCTCTGTTATATGAGCTAACGGCTCAGCGTCAACCCACTTCGTGAAGTTGTCGATAGCGACTATCAAGAACCTACGCTGCTCGGATGCAAGAGGAAAGGGACCGAGTAGGTCCATGCCCCACTAGATAAATGGCCATGGGACAGAGAGCTAGGAGAGTGGTGCAGCTGGCTACCGTTGCACGATGGTGTGACATTGATAGCGGTCACACTTCTTGACAAAGTTCGCCACGTCCTCCCTCATCATTTCCCAGAAGTATCCTTGATGGAGGGCCTTGTACGCCAAAGTTCTACCCCCCACATGGTTCCCGCAGAGGCCTTCGTGGATCTCCTGGAGCACGAGCGCGGCCTCCGTGGGCCTCAAATACTTGAGGAGTGGATAGGAGTAGGACCTCCGATAGAGTAGTCCATCCATCAACATGAAGTGCGCCGCCTTTCTTTTGATGAGGCCGGCTTCAATCCGATCCTCGGGCAAGGTACCGTTGGTAATATACTTGACATACTTGTCCATCCAGCTGGGCTCTAGGATGACTTGCTGGATTTCTCTAGGGGCTTCATAGCTCGGGGCCTGAAGGTGCTCGACGTAGGCACGGCCCAATGATGAGTCCGACAACGTTGCCGGGCGAAAGAGGGTGTCAGTTCAAGCATTTTCACCATGCAGGATGTGGGAGACGTTGAAATGCTTAAAGCCTGCCATGCTGGCCTGCACCAATTCCAGATACTTCGATATTTGAGGGTCCCGTGCCTCGTACTCGCCTGAGACCTGCCCAGCCACTAGTTGCGAATTTGTGAAGACCCTCAGGCTGTTCACGCCAAGTTTGTGGGAGACTCTCAGTCCCGCGAGGAGCGCTTCATACTCCGCTTGGTTATTGGTGGCAGCGAAATGAAAATGAAGCGCACATTCGGTGATGACTCCCTCGCTGTTGGCAAGGATAAGCCCAGCTCCGCTTTTGCCAGAGTTGGAGGCTCCATCCACATGCAAGACTCAGATGTCCTCACCCGGTTCAGGGCCTGGCTGCTGATTCTGGGGGCTCTCTTCCGGCCCCTCGCCCAGGCCTGCATACTCGACTAAGAAGTCAGCCAGTACTTGCACCTTCTTGGCTAACCTTGGCCGATAGGCGATGTCGAACTCACTGAGCTTCAGCACCCATTTCGCCAGGCATCCAGACGTGTCAAGTTGGCTGAGCATGACCTTCAACGGTTGATCCGTCAGGACCGCAATTAGGCGTTCTTGAAAATAAGGCCTGAGGTGCTGGACCGACACAATTAGTGCAAAAATCAATTTCTCGGATTGAGAGTACCTGAGCTTCGCATCGCAGAGAAGCTTGCTTGTATAGTATATGGGTCTTTGGATCCCTTTGTCGTCCATCCGGACTATGACTGAGCTGATGGCCTCCGGAGTGACCGCCATATATAGGAGGAGCTCTTCCCCCTCCTCTGGCTGAGAGAGCAGCGGTGGTGATGCCAAGGTTATCTTCAGCTCCTTGAATGCCTCTTTGCACAACTTCGTCCAGGAGAAGTCATGCATCTTCCTTAACGCCTTGAAGAAGGGCCAGTAGCGATCAGCAGATCATGAAATGAATTGGCTCAGGACTGCTACCCGGCCAGTAAGCCGCTGGACTTGCTTCTTGGAGTTGGGCTGCTCCATGTCAAGGATCGCCTGAACCTTTTCCGGGTTGTCTTCTATCTCTCTCTAGGTCACCATGAAGCCAAAAAACTTCCCCGCTGCCACATCGAAGGCGTACTTCACCGGGTTCAATTTCATTCGGTGGAGGCGAAGGTTGCGGAAGGTCTCCGTCAGGTCATCGACATGGTTCGAGGTTGGCTTGCTCATCACTAGCATGTCGTCCACTTATACCTGCATGTTGCGGCCAATTTGGTCTTTGAAGACCTTGTTGACCAATCGTTGGTATATGGCGCCAGCGTTCTTCAGATCGAAAGGCATCATCTTGTAACAGTAAGTCCCACAGTTCATGATGAAGGTGGTGTGCTCATCATCTTCAAGATGCATCCGGATTTGATTGTACCTGGAGAAGGCATCCAAGAAGGAGAGGAGGTAGTGCCTCGAAGTGGCATCCACGAGCTGGTCGATCTTCAGAAGGGAGAAGCTATCTTTCGGGCAAGCTCGGTTGAGGTTGGTGTAGTCCACATAGATCCTCCACTTGCCGTTATTCTTCTTTACCATCACCACGTTTGCCAGCCAACTGGGATACTGCACCTCTCGCACGAAGCCAGCAGTGAGGATCTTCTCCACCTCTTCATTGATCACCTTCTGCCTTTCTGCAGCAAAGCTCCTCCTCTTCTGTCGAACTGGATGGCACTTCGGATCGATCTTCAACTGGTGGGTGATAACGTCCGGGAGAATACTTGGCATATCCACCGTAGACCAGGCGAACACATCTGCATTTGTCCGGAGGAAATCTAGCAAGTGAGCCCGCTCGTCTTCCGGAAGTTGGGCTCCTATCTGCACTGTTCTCTGTGGGTCCGAGCCAAAGGGGTACGTTAGCAAGCACTCAACTAGGCCGCCCCCAAGATCCTGTGCCCTTTGGTCAAGGTCGTTGATGTCAGAGCCGAGCTCGGTGCTTCGGGCTCCAGGGATAGCTTGCAAGCAGTGCTGGATGGGTTGAACTGCCCCTCTCATCTCTCCCACCCCGAAAATGGTGGAAACTGCACCAATAATCTTTTGGTGGAAATGACAGCATCAAGTTGGTTGAGCCCTGGATGGCCCAGGATAGCATTGTATGGTGATGGAAGCTGGACGACGGTGAAGGTCATCATGACCGTGCTTTGCCGGGGTGGAGTCCCGACAGTAACAGGTAGAGTGATCTCTCCCTCGACTCCTACAGATTCTCTGATGAAGCCCACGAGAGGGGTGTGCACTGGCTTTAGCTGTTCATGAGATAAGTTCATCTGGGAGAGCATCGTAAAAAAGTATGTCGGTAGAGCTTCTGCTATCAACCATGATTCGATGTACAGGATGCTTAGCGATGGTCATCTCGACCACCATCGCATCATTATTTATTTTCATTTTCACCTCCATTCCCCTTTTCAAAGGAGAGTACATTTTCCAAGTCTCTTCCCTCTCGAGCTCTCTTTGTCGCGCACCCTATCCCCCAAGAAATCATGCCCACCGGCTTCTCCGTAGGGCAGTTGTCCACCGTAGGAACGGGGGGCAGGACCGCAAGTGGCTGGTCCTCCGCCGGAGCCTCTTTTCAAACAAAATTCTTGAGATAGCCCCTCCTGGTGAGGTCCTCAATTTCCCTCTTCAGGTTACGGTACTCCTCTGTGTCATGGCCATGGTCACGATGAAATTGACCGTACTTCATCTTGTCACGATGGTTCATTGGATTCTGAGAAGGAGGTCGGTGGAGGTAGCCCTCGCCCTCGATCTCCATAAGGATCTTGGTTCTTAGAGCGAGGAGGGGAGTGAAGGTCCGCTCCGGAACGGGGCCATTCTTTGGCTTCGGTCCCGACCGGAAGTCTGCAGGCGGCCTGGGCCTCCGGGTCCCAGGAATATCCCTCGGGGTAGGTTTCTTCGAAGGCTTTCCAGCCAGCTCTCTCCTGGTACGGTTAGCCTCCTCAGCACGAATGTATTTATGGACGCGGAGGAGGAGTTCAGAGTACGTCTTGGATGGCTTCTTGTCCAAGGAATACGTCAAACGGGAGGTCTTGAGCCCTCGCTTCAATGCCAGCATGGTGACGGGCTCGTCCGGACTGTTGATCTCCAGGGCGGCAGTCTTGAAGCGGGTGACATAGTCCAGCAGGAGCTCCTGGTCTTGCTGCCGGATGGAGAAGAGGCTATCCACCTCCCTCGGCACCTTTCGACAAGCATCGAAGTGTGCTACAAACTTTCCTTCCAACTACTGGAAGGACCCGATAGATTCAGGCTTGAGGTGGGTGAACCAAACTCGAGTGACCTTCCAGAGGGTGACCGGGAAGGCGATGCACAGAAGGGCGTCCGTCGTCCCCTGGACTCTCATGAGAGCTTTATAGCTCTCTAGGTGGTCCAGGGGGTCAGTGATCCCATCATAGAGATCCACCTGAGGCATGCGGAACCGACTCGAAATCGGTTCCTCTTGGATTTTTCGGAAAAAGGGTGGTTGGGCATTATAGCCCATCGACTCGTTGGGGTAGCCCTGCATGTTGGTGAACCGGCGGGAGAGCTCTGCCACTTTGCGCTCTTGCTCTTCTAGGCGCCTCTCAGCTAGATGCCTAATAGCCTCATCAGTGGAACCTTCCACTGAGGCCGCTGGAGAGCCGAGTACCGACGGGTCGCGGTGAGGGGCCTTGCCCCAGTGGCGCTTGCTGCACTTGGCAGCATCATTGTTGTCCACCGGGGATCGGCTCTCATGGTCGCCGATCTAGAATGATTTCTCTTTGCAGGGGTTTGGTGACTCCCGCTGGGGTTGGTTGTTGTCGCAGATAGGACGGCCTACCCTAGATGGAGCGTAGGCTTCCGCGGGGGCCCACGGCGGCCACGGGGGTTCTTGGCTGGGGTTGAGTAACCAGGGAACGCTGCTGATGCTGCAGCTATCTGACGGCCGTGGTCAGCGTCTGCAATTGTTGGACAACGGCAGCATACTGACCGTCCGTCGAGGGCAGCTGAGGAGGTGGAACAAGAGGAGCGGAAAGTTTCCTTTCCGGGCTGCGAGGGCCTGGGGAAGAGGGAACTTCTCCCGCCCAGCTGGTGGAGGCTTCACATTCGCGACTCACCACCATGCCTGGGGTTGAGCGTTCTCAAGCTCGTGGGGGGCTTGTTCGTGTAGGGGCTTTCGTCCCCCTACCTGGTGCGCCAATCTGTTGCCGACCTTATCGCTGTGGCCTGCAGCTGTGAGTTGGCACTGGATTGCAGTTTCCTTTATTGCAGAATCCCAACATTCCGGACCTGCAAAATAAGGTTAGAGACCCGGACCGGGAATCCCGGTAGGGGCACTCCGATGGTCAAGTTAGAGAGCAGTAAAGTAGAACAGATATGCTAAGATGGATTCCCGCCGGGCCTCCGTGCTTAGAGGAATTTTTAACGAGTGAAAATGAGAGAGAACAAGAGAGGCCGTCACTCCTATCCCTGAGACTAGGTTAGCCGATCTCGCTCCTGTGATTCCTTTTGGAATCTTTATTTCAGAATCGCCCCTCGTCTCTTCCAGGTGCTTGCCCCCTTGATTGCTTTCTTCACTTCTTGCCCTTGGTGCCCTTTTGAGATCATTGGATGCTTTGGTGCCTCGATTCTCCCCCTGGAGAGGCCTTGGAGGTCAACGGTGCTTACTGACCGTCTTCCTGAGATCGTTTCCCCTTATGGTTGGGAGTTAAGTGGCGAGCCCGTCTCGTCTGCCGCACTGTCATGAAAGGGAGAGCCGGGCAGGACCTCGATCCGCGTGTATGCGTACCTGGGTTCGAGGCATTGACCGTGGCCCTCCCCTTTGGGGGAATCCTGATCACGGCCCGTCGGGTTTGGCTCCTCGAGCGAGGTGTTCCTCCTAAATCGGTGCAAACAAGGTTCCGCGCATCATTACAGGCCTGGAGACATTATACTAGATGCACCACCTATGCGTGCTGTCCTTGGCAGCATCCTCGAGGCTTGCGCCCTCGGTCATTCCGTGCTCCGCAAAGGGGCCAGGCTCAACTTCGACCGAGGTTGACGCATCTAGGGGTTTCACCTGGCGGAGGAGCAGAGGCAGGCCCACTTCGATCGAGGTGGATCCCTCCTGGGTCGACACCTGGCGAAGGGGCAGAGGCAAGCTCGACTTCGGCTGAGGTGGACCCATCAAGGAGCACCACCTGGCGAAGGAGCAAAGGTGCTCAGCTTGACCACCGCCGAGGCGGACCTATCTGGGGGTGCTACCTGGCGAAGGGGCAGAGGCAAGCTCAACTTCGATCGAGGTGGACCCATCAAGGGGCGCCACCTGGGGAAAGAGCAGAGGGGTCAGGCTCGACTCTGATCGAGGTAGACCCATCTCGGGGTGCCACCTGGCGAAGGAGCAGAGACAGGCCCACCTCGATCAAGATGGATCCCTTCTGGGCCGACACCTAGCGAAGGGGCAGATGCAAGCTCGACTTCGGTCGAAGTGGACTCCATCAAAGGACGCCATCTGATGAAGGAGCAGAGGGGCCAGGCTCGACTCCGACCGAGGTGGACCCATCTGGGGGTGCCACCTGGTGGAGGAGCAGAGGTAGGCCCACTTCGACCGAGGTGGACCCCTCCTGGGTTGACTCCTGGCGAAGGGGCAGAGGCAAGCTCGACTTCGACCGAGGTCGACCCATCAAGGGACGCCACCTAGCGAAGGAGCAGAGGGGCCAGGCTCGACTCTGGCCAAGGTGGACCCATCTGGGGTGCCACCTGGCGGAGGAGCAGTGGCAGGCCCACTTCAACCGAGGTGGATCCCTCTTGGGTCGACACCTGGCCAAGGGGTAGAGGCAAGCTCGACTTCGACCGAGATGGACCCATCAAGGGGCGCCACCTAGCGAAGGAGCAGAGGGGCCAGGCTCGACTCGGCCGAGGTGGACCCATCTGGAGATGCCACATGGTGGAGGAGCAGAGGCAGGCCCACTTCGACCGAGGTGGATCCCTCCTGGGTCGACACCTGGCGAAGGAGCAGAGGCAAGCTCGACTTCGACGGAGGTGGATCCATCAAGGGGCGCCAGCTGGCGAAGGAACAGAGGTGCAAGGCTCGACTCCGACCGAGGTGGACCCATCTGGGGATGCCACTTGGCGGAGGAGCAGAGGCAAGCCCACTTCGACCGAGGTGGACCCCTCCTGGGTCGATACCTGGCGAAGGGGTAGAGGCAAACTCGACTTCGATCGAGGTGGACCCATCAAAGGGCGCCACCTGGCGAAGGGGCAGAGGTACTCGGCTCGACTCCGACCGAGGTGGACCCATCTGGGGGTAACACATGGCGGAGGAGTAGAGGCTGGTCCACTTCGACCGAGGTGGACCCCTCCTGGGTCGACACCTGGCGAAGTGGCAGAGATGCCGAGCTTGGCCCGAGGTCGCAATGACCGCTGGTCAAGCCACCTGGCAGGAGAGCTCGAAAGAAAATGCCGCGTGGCATTGCCTGGTGGCCAGCCATGTCCGACGTATGCTCTACGTCAACGATGTTGCCATATCAATCGCGTAATCTTTAGATCGCGGTTGAGAAAAGGCATATCTCACTATGAAAAACCATCGGTAGCTCCCTCCGATTACATATGAGTTGCTTTCAAGGGACATCTTAAGGCTATAAATAGGTCCTCGTTCCTCATTCATTCATCCAAAAATTTTTCCTTTCCTTCTCTTAGGCATATGCATACTCTGAATAACAGAGTATAGCTATAGTACATAGTAAGTTTCTTAAGTATTTGTATACTCTGAATAACAGAGTATAGGTATAGTGCATATAAGAGAGAAAAGTATTCCTGGTTCGAATTTTTGGTGAATTGTAGTGCTTTCACCAGAAGAAAATTATTGTATCTTGGGAGATAATCGTCATGAACCGTAAGCACCATTGCGGAACGAAATTATCTTAAGGACATAGAGTGTTACTCTAGACTCGGTCTTTTCAATTAGGTAGCCATATATTATTACCTTACAACAATCATTCCATTAAGAATTTTGATATTTCTAAAGTATCCTTGTCACCTTGCTTATAAAAGGGGTTTTCTAGGAGTTCCTAGATACATTATAAAATACTATCATTTTTTTATCCCTTTATTCCTTCTCCACTATTATTTGATATTGATTTGAGCACCGGGTGTCTTTGTTCGAGTCATCTTTGATAATTTTTTTTTGTAGGTACAATTCATGAGCATCAGTCCAATCAACTTTGTAGGTGGGCCGACCCAGTAATTATAGTCACGTCCGGTATAAGTTTCACATGTCTTTATAGCTTTATCCAATGATATGGTCTGAATTATTATTTTTTCTATATAGTATTTTGATGGAAATTTTCAGAGTGATGTTTTTTTACTGTTTTTTTTTGAAATATAATTTTTTCAATCTTTTAAAAATGTATTTATATTTATATTATATAGTTTATCTATTTTAAAACTAAATAAGATCAATATATATATATAATATCAATAAACTTAATAACAAAGTCAAGGCCATAACCATTGGGGGTAAGATACACGGAGGAGCTCGCCCCGATTTCCTCCAGGGTCGCGGCTACCACTTCCCCCGGTCCCATTTCCGGCAAGAAAATCGGGGGAAGGAGGAATTTAGGGAAAAAAGAGGCAAAAGCTCACCCGCTCGCCTACCGAGGCTGGAGTACAGACGGCTAGCGGGGGAGGTAAGATTGCTGAGTGGATTGATGGATACACGTGTCCAATGAGAGCAGAGATCGTAACATGGCCAATCCGGTGGAGGATCGAATTCTCGATGCGCACGACGCATCTCCGCCTCTGTCCTCCATCTCACGCTGCTGCAAGTGGGACGTGCCACTTAGCTGGATCTCACTTCGCTTGTATCTTTTTATTTTTTTCTATTCTCTTAAAAGATAGTTATTAAATAGGTCTAAAATGTCTTTGTCCAATTTAAAGTTCGAGATGGCTTTTAATGTTTTAGAGAGAGAGAGAGTTCGGCCTGGATTCCATCATTTTTATTTCATAAGGATTGATTCCATCGTTCATTTCTCTATATTGGCTTGATCGGAAGAGTTTAGTGTTTTTTTTTTTTTTTTTTAGGTCATGCTCAGGGAGCCAAATATGAAATCTAGAAGTTCAATCTGATTGGGTTCGACGGTGATTGCATTGAGTTCCCTGATGAGAGCTCACGGATCAGGGCTTTTGTGCAAACCCTGATGAAGGCCACCTCAACTTTTGACATGGAACGTCTCTCTTTAGGAGCAGTTGGGCGAGATCGGCTAAGCTGTCCATCATCTCGAGCCTCCCTTTCCCCGCTTCCATCTCAAACCGATTCTTCCGCGAGGGTAAGGAAACTGAAATTTGGTTGCTCTCCTGTTTCTTGTTCTCCATAGTTGTATCTCTGGAGTTATATTATCTGAGCATCGCTATATCTGCAGTCATTTCAAACATAGCAGTTAATTATTTTATTTTTTTATTTTTTGAAAAAAATTATGATCCGAAAAATTGATTCTTCTTTTATAAATAGAAAAAAAATTTAGGAACAAAATGACATCCCATTCTAAAGTTTCTTTCATTATTTTTGACTATTCCATAATCTTTCAATTTTATATTTTTGCTCTTCTCTTTGATAGTCGAGAAGCTACTGATGAGCTGGAAGCTCTCAAGCATACCTTTTTTTCAATCTTTAATATGCTTTCAAAATATTGAGTCAATGAAGAAAAATGATTTCATCTTTCAACGCTGACAGCGAATACAAAAACACCGCAAAAAGAAAATGTAGATGGAGAAAGAAAGCACTGCACTTATTATTTATTCAGGAGATGATGAGACCCCCTTAAGGTCCATCCCAAAAAAAGCTATAGAACCAGAAATAGATAAGGAAATTATATACTTTTATGCAATTTTTTTGAAATTTATCTCTACATAGGGATATCACGATATATTTTTGAAAATATTAAGCTTTCATAGCATAAAATTATGATACCATGTACAATTTCATGATGCCGTTGTTTAGAATTTACGATATCCAAGTTCAAAAACTATAACACCTTAGTTAAAAAACTATGATACCTATATAGAAATTGTAAAATAAAAGTTTGTAACGTTTCTACCTTTAATACATGTCATTCATGGCTTGGTTTATTATTTCCAGAGTGTCAAAAATTATCACGAATGCTATAGATTATTCAAAATGGCCGAAACAGTATTACAACATCCCAGTATAAAAACTACAACACCCTAGTTAAAAAACTACGACACCCTTGCAGAAAGTATAAAATATAAGTTTCTAATCCCTTGTACATGCAATACATGTCATTTGTTGCTTGGTTTATGACTCCTAGAGTATCATAAAATTGCCACGGATGCTATAAGATTACTTATGTTGCTGCCTGGATCATCGTGGCCCGCAGCTCCTACGTGGCGCCGGGTTGTACCTTCTCTGCCTGGTATCCGACGTGCATTCCCGGTCCTGCAAAAGAAAGGAGACCCGGGCCGGGGATCTCGGTGAGGGCACTCCGACGGTCAAGTCAATGGAATGATCTGGGAGAACAGATCCTCCGAAGTGGATCTTGAGCCGGTCTCCATGCTTGGAGGTTCAGAAAGGAAAGAACGGGATAAGAATTTTGGTGGAGGAAGAGAGCTCGAGCAATGGCGGTTGTATCCGTGGAGACTCTTCCGATAGTTCTCTGGTAGCCTCAGAGCGCTCTCCCTTGCTACCTCTTCCTCTACATGTTCTTGCTTACCTCCTTTGAAGGCCCTCTATCTTTCTTATAGATGGAAAGTACTGCCCGTTACCAGTCTCAGGTCCGCCCTCTCCCTCCTCCCCTCCTCAGGGATGCTGTGAGGTCAACGGCGGGCGGTCTTTTGGAGATCGCGCCTGAGCCCCTTCCCCCTTCACGGCCGGAAGTTATACCGCGAGCTTTGACGCCGCTTCCCCCTTCACGGCCGGAAGTTATACCGTGAACTCTAACGCTCCGATAGGATGCCCTGTTTAGAGAAATTCGGCATGGCCTTGATCCGAGGGTAGACGCTCTAGGACTCGAGTCCCCCGGTGCAACCCTTTTCTTCGAGGTGGTGTAGATGATAGTAGTGGGGCGCGGCGCCTTGAGTGGTGCATCCTTCCCCAACCGGTGTAAACAGTGGCCTGAAGGGACCTAGGTGCTCCGGCGAGATGGCTCCCCGTAGGTCGACGTGCTCTCCCTTCATAGGCTTCGAGCAGCGTGCCATTTCCTGCCTAGTGTATCAGCTTCATGGGCGACCTTGACCATGGGTCGACCTCGAGCCGGGCGCCCCTCCTCAGCCAAAGGGCATGCGGCTCAAGGGAGCTCGACCGCGACCCCAGTGGAAGGGCTCAAGGTTGGAGCTCGACTTTGGCCAGGGGCTCAACCTTGAGGGAGCCACCCCGGCGAAAGGGCTTAAAGCTCGAGGAGCAGGAGCTCGACTTCGGCCAGGGGCTCGACCCTGAGGGAGCAACCTCGGCAGAAGAGCTAAAGGCTTGAAAAGCGGGAGCTCGACCCTGGGGGAGCCACCTCGATGAAAGGGCTCAAGGCTGGAGGAGCGGGAGCTCGACTTCGGCCAGGGGCTCGACTCTGAAGGAGCCACCCGACAGAATGGCTCAAGGCTTGAGGAGGGGAGCTCGACTTTGGTCGGGGGTTCGACCCTGAGGGAGCCACCTCGGTGGAAGGGCTCAAGGCTGGAGGAGCGGGAACTCGACTTCGACCGGGGGCTCGACCCTGAGGGAGCCACCTCGGTGGAAGGGCTCAAGGCTGGAGGAGCGGGAACTCGACTTCGACCGGGGGCTCGACCCTGAGGGAGCCACCTCGGTGGAAGGGCTCAAGGCTGGAGGAGCGGGAACTCGACTTCGACCGGGGGCTCGACCTGAGGGAGCCACCTCGGCGGAAGGGTTCAAGGCTCAAGGAGCGGGAGCTCGACTTCAACCGGGGGCTCGACCCTGAGGGAGCCACCTCGATGGAAGGGCTCAAGGCTCGAGGAGCGGGAGCTCGACCTCAGCCAGGGGCTCGACCCTAGGGGAGCCACCCCGGCGGAAGGGCTCAAGGCTCGAGGAGCGGGAGCTCGACTTCGATCGGGGGCTCGACCTTGAGGGAGCCACCTCGACGAAAGGGCTAAAGGCTCGAGGAGCGAAGCTGGCATGGCGTTCATTGCCAGCGCGACTTCTTCCCGGGTTCGAGAACTCCACGTCAGCGGTCTTGCCACATCAACTTAAAATGGCAAAATCAGTATTACAACATCCCAGTTTAAAACCTACTATATCCTTTTTAAAAAACTACGGCACTTATGCATAAATTATAAAATAGAAGTTTATGACCTCTCTACCTCTAATACATGTTATCCGTTGCATGATTTATGAATCCTAGAGTATCAAAAATTATCATGTATGCTATAAGATTTCTCAAAATTATTGAATAGTTTTACGACATTCAGTTTAAAAACTACGATATCCTAGTTAAAAAATTATAACATCCATGCAGAAATTATTAAATAAAAGTTTATAACTCCTCATACCTGTAATACATGTCATATGTGATTAGGTTTATGTCTTCCAGAGTATCAAAAATTGCTATGGATGCTATAAGATTAATCAAAATGGTCGAAATAGTATTATGACATTTTAGTATAAAAACTATGATATCTTAGTTAAAAAACTACGACACCCTTGTAAAAGTATAAAATATAAGTTTTTAATCCCTTGTACATGCAATACATGTCATCCGTAGCTTGGTTTATGACTTCTAGAGTACCATAAAATTATCCCGAATACTATAAGATTACTCAAAATGAACGAATCAGTATTACAATACTATAATTTAAAACTTATGACACCATAGGTAAAAAACTACGACATCCTTGCATAAATTATAAAATAGAAGTTTCTAATCCCTCTGTTGCTGCCTAGATTGCCGTGGCCTTAAGCTTTGACATGGTGCGGATGTGCGGACTTCCTGCCTGGAGACCTTCGATAGCGATCGGTCCTGCAAAAAAGAGAGAAGATCGAGGTCGGGAATCCTGGCTGGGGTACTTCGACGATCAAGTCAGTGGACGATCATGAAAAATAAATATCCTCCTTAACGGAGCCTAGAGCAGTCTCCATATTCAAAGAATGTTGAAAAAGATGGGGAGAGAGTAAAAGCTAGAGCAGTGGGAGTTCTCAAGAAAGTCTTCAGAAGTTCCTCAAGCCCTTGCTTTAACTCCTCTTTGTTTGCTCATGTTTGTGCTTTTGTGCTTATGCTTTCGCTTACCTTCACCTAAGGCCCCTTCGGACTTCTTATAGAAGCATATTTCATCTAGTAGGGCTTAGAGCCCTACTTTGATGTTCACTTGATGCACCTCATGTGGGTGGAGTGTAGGTCTATTCTTGCCTCTCCTAGGAGGAGGGGGACAAGGTCTGAGATCCTTGGAGGAAGCTTCTACTATGAGTACAGGTAGAGTACTGCGAAGTGCGCATTCCCATTGAGATGAGTACGAGTGACATGCCATGGAGTCTGACATCTCGATAGGACACTTCCTCTTATGAGCATTGTGCCACCATGCCTAGGGACCTGGCAGAGCACTAGCTTGGTGGGAGATGCCACATGGTTTGAGACTCTCATTAAAATGTTCCTTTTTCAAGTAGTGCAGGTAGTGGATTGTAGGGTACGACGTCCCGGGCGGAGTGCCTTTCCAAAGGGGGTGTTGATAGAGTGTTGCAGGGCTCAGTGCTCCGATGGAGTGCCTTTCCGTAGGGAGAGCAGGCATCGTGTCCTGGCAGAGCACTTCTCTGTAGAAGGTGTAGGCAGCGTGCCTTAGCGAAGTGTCTCTCCATAGGGGGTGAAGGCAGCGTGCCCTAGCAGAGCACCTTCCTACAGGAGGTGCCGCTTCCTTGAGCCATGTGGGAGCTCTGGCAGGGATGGTGACACCACCTACTGGGGTTGCTGTCCCAGCCGCTCTCGCGATCTCCCGAGGGGGTCTGGGTCCACCTGTCTTGGTTCAAATTTGATTTTTAGCGAGGAACTTGACTTCGACCAGGTGCTTGACCATGGACGGGAGCTCGACCTCGACTGGGAGCTCGATCTTGGTAGGGAGCTGGAAGCTCCCTCTCCGGGCTGTGGGCCCCTTGAGGGGAGGGAACCTCCCCCACACAGCTGGTGGATGCCTCGCGCCCACGAGTGACTACCATTGTCAGATAGCGCGGTACCTGCAGAAAGTTGGCTCCCGCTAAGGGGTGTTGTCCTGCGCCCCTACCTGGCGCGCCAATCTGTTGCCGATCTCGCCGCCGCGCCCGTGCCTCGGATCCGTCGATCCTACCGGACCGCCTGGCTCCTGGAGTCTCCTGGCTGGAGGGAACCTTCAGGAGAGGGTCAGAAGACCCTGGCCGGGGATCCCGGTGAGGGAGCTCCGACGGTCAAGTCAGTAGACGACGAGAAGGAACAGATTCTCCAAGACGGGCCCCCGAAGGAGTCCCAGACTCAGAGAATTTACTAGCAAGAAAGGTGCTATGGGGACCAGAAATTCGGCCGGGCCTCCTTGCCGAGCTCATGCCAAGCGATCCCCTCTCGGGACCCTGGATCTCACTCTCGGAGCGGGGATTTTGGCCTCTGTTCCTTGCTTGTCCCCAGCTTGATCAGCTTACCTTGTCGTCCTTAGCTTCCTTCCTTTTATCTCCTCCCGTTGTTCGCTTGTCTTCCCCTCCTGGGGGCTCCCCTTCCCATCCTTTTCTCTTTCCCCTTTTGGTGTTGAGGGCCAGGCGGCTTTCCGACCTCGTTCGCCGAGCCCAGCGAGGAAAGTTCAAAGACAGAAGGGGGGTGGCGCCGGCAAGGCAGCCGGTCAGACCTCGGGCCCAGTGAGAGCGCTCTCCCTCCTAAGTGCAGGCGCCGTCCGTTTACGGGCCCTGTTTTGTCAGAACCGTGCCTCTCGACTGCGGGACCTGTCGGGCCGATGTAAGTAGTGTTTCGCATGCCGCCGCCATCCGTACGGGGCGTCGCCTGTGATGCGCACGGCTCGAGGGCTGACCTCGGAACCTGCGCCTGTTTCATTGGGATCTTCTCTGTACGGGCGGCCTGACCTCGGTCACGGTGGACCCCTCCTGGGTGGACACCTGGCAAGGTGGCAGGAGGTCGCCTGGCTTCGGTCGAGGTGGACCCGTCTCCGGGGACCACCTGGCGAAGGGGCGAAGGATCGGCCGACCTCGGCCTGGGTGGACCCCTCCTGGGTGGACACCTGGCGAGGTGGCAGGAGGTCGCCTGGCTTCGGCCGAGGTGGACCCGTCTCCGGGGACCACCTGGCGAAGGGGCGAAGGATCGGCCGACCTCGGCCTGGGTGGACCCCTCCTGGGTGGACACCTGGCGAGGTGGCAGGAGGTCGCCTGGCTTCGGCCGAGGTGGACCCATCTCCGGAGGCCACCTGGCGAAGGAGCGAAGGATCGGCCGACCTCGACCTGGGTGGATCCCTCCTGGGTGGACACCTGGCGAGGTGGCAGGAGGTCGCCTGGCTTCGGTCGAGGTGGACCCGTCTCCGGGGACCACCTGGCGAAGGGGCGAAGGATCGGCCGACCTCGGCCTGGGTGGACCCCTCCTGGGTGGACACCTGGCGAGGTGGCAGGAGGTCGCCTGGCTTCGGCCAAGGTGGACCCGTCTCCGGGGACCACCTGGCGAAGGGGCGAAGGATCGGCCGACCTCGGCCTGGGTGGACCCCTCCTGGGTGGACACCTGGCGAGGTGGCAGGAGTTCGCCTGGCTTCGGCCGAGGTGGACCCGTCTCCAGAAGCCACCTGGCGAAGGAGCGAAGGATCGGCCGACCTCGGCCTGGGTGGATCCCTCCTGGGCGGACACCTGGCGAGGTGGCAGGAGGTCGACTGGCTTCGGCCGAGGTGGACCCGTCTCCGGAGGTCGCCTGGCGAAGGAGCGAAGAAGTGGCCGACCTCGACCTAGGTGGACCCCTCCTGGGTGGACACCTGGCGAGGTGGCAGGAGGAGCCTCGAACCGAGCTCGACTTCGGCAAGGGCGATAACGTCTTCGGGAAGTCGTCTGGCGAGGTAGCCTGGCCGAGCTCGATCTCGGCAATGTGACGTTGACTCGGCCGAAGAAACCTCCACGTGGCTCGATCATATCTGACGGTATCTGAGCTCGGCCACGTCATCGATACGGCCATAACAGTTGCCCCCCATCCCGCCGTTCCGTTGGTGCATCGTAGAACGGAACGGCGGGATTAAATACGGATATGACGTGGGGAGGCGAAGATCTTGCATCATAATTGCCATGATCCTCGTCGCCGCCTCTCGATGCGCCTGAAGCCCTATAGGAAGCCGCCACGCGTCGCCCACTTGCCCACAATAAATGCGTCGCTTCGAGGCAGAGGCCGTTACCCTGCTAACGAGGCGTCGGTGTCTGGCGTGCGTCCACGCGGCGATCATCCAGTGGCTCGGGGCAGAATGATGGGTACGGCTGCTGTCGACTGAGTTTGAAAAAGAGGGGACTTTCCAGAATGAGGCCTTTCCCCTTGCTCCATAGGCGGTTTGCTGCAGGCTAATTTCCGTTGCCCCGCGTTCGCTTGGCGTATTTTCGGTGAGTGCCTCCATCCTTCTTTCTAATTCCCCTCTCCCCCTTCTTCTCTGAATCTTTGTTTCCTTCTTTGTCATGGCGCATCGTCGCTATGTTTCTTCTAATCCGGACGAGGCCGGTCCGTCCCGGCCGAGGACTCCATCTTCTTCCTCTTCAAAGGAGGAAACGATCCCGGAGGAGATCCGCAGGCGTCTGCAACCTGGTGCTGTCACCATCGGCATCCCCAGGGGGTCCGGTCTCCTCCGATTGCTTCCGCTCTTCCTCTTCTTTCTCTTCTTGCTCCGCCTCTTCTTCCCGCCGGTCCCTCCGGTCATGCTTCCACCATGACCGAGGGCGATCTTTCTTTGCTCCGGGAGGCCTACGGCATCCCGGGATCAATCCGTCTATTCGTTCCGCGGCCCGGGGAACGCGTCACCATGCGTGGCCCCGGCCGCATAGCCTTCTATGAAGACTTCTTCCTCGGGGGTCTTCGATTCCCTCTGCACCCCTTCTTCCTCTCCTTTCTTAGCCATTTCCGTCTGGTTCCGGCCCAGTTGGCTCCCAATGCCATCCGGGTCATCTTTTCTTTCATAGTTTTTTGTCATTTCCATGGGTTTGTTGCCCGTTTCTCCCTCTTCAGGGCCATGTTCACCCTGAAGAGGTACTCCACTGATGACGGCTGGTGATACATCTCGCCCCGGTCTAGGTGTCTCCGGTTCGACCTCCCTTCTTCTATCAAGGGCTGGAAGAGCCGGTTTTTCTTTGCCTTGGTCGAAGATGTCGACTGGGCCTGGAGTGAACCGGACCGGTCTCCGAACCGGAACTCCCAGGTCGAGCCGGCGGACCAGGAGGCCTACTCCCTGCTCCTGAGCGACGTGGTCCGGCGCTCGAGGTTCTGCTCTCGGAGCAGAATCATTTTGAGGCCGGGATCAGTCCCATCCGCGAGTCGGGTGAGATTCGGTCCTCCCTTGACTTTTGCATTCTTTTTCCTTTATAACCCAGCTGGCTAACCTTCTACTCTTTTGCATTGCAGGCATGAAGTTCTCACTGGAGAGCCTCCTGGAGGGCGCGGCCCAGAGAGACGTCCCCGAGGTAGATGAGCCCGCGGCCAAGAGGGCTCGCACCGAGGCGAGCCAGGAGGTTGCGCCGGTGACTGTACCTAGTGCAGCGGCCGCTGCTCCCCCGCCCAGGCTACCTCGGGGCGGGGCCGTTGATTCCTCAGCTGTCAGACCCGGTGGTGCTGCCGTCGAGGGGGCTCCACCGCCCGCAGCTTCGTCCAGCGCCGGCCCTATCATCGTCGCGGCTCCGACGGCACAGCCCGTGTCCTCTGCCGGCCCATCGGCCGCGATTCCTGCTGGAGGGACAGTCACCGCCGGAGCTGACCTGATGGCTCCGCCACCGGTGATCACCCACCGGTGTTCAGTCATCCGCGACAAAGGGCTCGCGGAGAAGGTGATGGAGTACGCCTCCACAGCCCAGGACCGTCGAGCTCGGGGCGGTCGGGACTATGCTGACGCTCTGCTCGGGATCCTCCCACAGCTCTTTACGGTAAGCCCGAACTCATTTTCTTCTGTCTTCCATGACCTCGGGTAGTCTTTCTTCTAACCCGATCGCTTCACTTGTGCAGATTGGGAATGACGTTCTCCTACTGAGGAACTTCCTCGTAGGGAGTGCGAAGAAGGATGCCGAGAAGGAGAGGAAGCTCGGCAAGCTTGCGACCGACGTCAAGGACCTCATGAAAAAGGGGGTCGAGCTGCGAGCAAACAATCAGGCCCTCCAGACTGACCTGGCGCGCGCCGAAGGGCGGAACAAGGAGCTGGAGTCTTCTCTGTCGGAGGAGAGGGTCTCTCACCAGCGTCGCGCGGAGGAGGACGCAGCTGAGAGGGCTCGTCTTCAGGCCCACTCCCAGTGGCTGGAGCGCCAGCTGGAGGAGGCTAGGCGAGATGCGAATGCGGCGAAGGAGCGGAGTGCATATGTCAACGGGCTCCTGGAGGCCGCGAAGCGGGAGGCGCAGGAGGCCGTCCCGAAGTTCCGGGCTTCCGACGAGTACACGTCGGAGGTCCGAGAGGCCGCCGTGGACTCCTTCCTGAAGGGGTTCCGGATGTGCCGGGAGAAGGTAGGGGCCTTCTACCCCGAGCTCGACATCAGTGGGGTGGTGCTCGGAGGTAGGAGGCAAGGACCTGAGAGCAGAGCCTCCGGTGCGGCCGACGTCACGCCTGCGGCCCCGGCGACCGACGAGGCCGTGGCCCCGGAGCAGCCCCCTGAGCTGGCAGCTGCCGAAGGCGAGGACGCAGAGCGCGCGACCCAGGCCGAGGGCTCCGACCCTGCGCGGAACTGAGCCTTCTATCTTTTCGCTTTCTTGTTGTTATTGTTGTAATTTTCTTCTTCTCTTTTTTTTTTTTTTTGGGACTCCCGGCCTGTCGGGATTCCCAGCTTGTACTCCTCCTTGGATCAATGAAAGCTCTATTTGTCTAAATCTTGAGTTCACTTTCTTTCCCACTCTCCCATCTTCTCTTTTCTTTCTTGAGATATCGATGTGGAGTGCCGGAACGAGTGTGGACCTGGTCCCGTCCGTCGCTCAGATCGAAGGTTGGGACATTCCGGACCGCGTGGCGTCAGAGTAGGCCTTGAGCGGGTCCGGCCTTGGGATTGCCTTCATGCTCGCATGGGCGAAGTGGTTTCTGCCCCGCCTTCCAGGCCGAAGCCCGGGACTTCTGGACTGAACCCCGGGGCCGCATGCTTTCTCAAGCCTTGCGCGGCTTGCCGAGCTGTTCTCCGTGCTTGCATGGGCGAACTGGGTTCTGCGCCACCTTCCAGGCCGAAGCCCAGGACTTCCAGACTGAACCCCAGGGCAGCAGGCTTTCTCAAGCCTTGCGCGGCTTGCCGAGCTGTTCTCCGTGCTTACGTGGGCGAACTGGGTTTTGCACCACGTTCCAGGCCGAAGCCCAGGACTTCCGGGCTGAACCCCTGGGCCGCAGGCTTTCTCAAGCCTTGCGCGGCTTGCCAAGCTGTTCTCCGTGCTTGCATGGGCGAACTGGGTTCTGCGCCACCTTCCTGGCCGAAGCCTAGGACTTCCGGACTGAACCCCGGGGCCGCAGGCTTTCTCAAGCCTTGTACGGCTTGCCGAGCTGTTCTCCGTGCTTGCATGGGCGAACTGGATTCTGCGCCACCTTCCAGGCCGAAGCCCAGGACTTCCGGACTGAACCCCGGGGCCGCAGGCTTTCTTAAGCCTTGCGCGGCTTGCCGAGTTGTTCTCCGTGCTTGCGTGGGCGAACTGGGTTCGGCGCCACCTTCCAGGTCGAAACCCAGGATCTCCTGCTTCCTTCGACTGTCGACCATGATCGGGCATGCCGAACTCAGGGCCATGCACCGGTTTCCCTACAAAGTGAGAAGAGAGCGTTTGAAGCAAGGAAACTTTATTGCAGGAGTCGGGAACCTTACATTACTGATAATACACTCTTAGGTTCGATGCGTTCCACGTCCAGGGGAACCTGTCATCTCCCAACTCCTCCAGGTAGTAGGCACCGTGGGGGAGGGCTTCTGCTACCCGGTACGGGCCCTCCCAGTTGGGTGAGAGCTTGCCGCATTCCCGTGGCTGAGAAGCTTCAGTGCGCCAGAGGACCAGATCTCTTGGACGAAAAAACTTCGGCCGCACTCGGGAGTTGTAATACCTAGCCACACGCTGCCTATACGCCGCCATCCGAACTCGGGCCTTGTCCCTCATCTCCTCAAGAAGGTCAAGGTTGAGCATCATCCTGGCGGGGTTTTCTGTCTCGTCATATTGCTCCACACGTAGCGTGGGTAGGCTGAGTTCGATCGGGATGACCGCTTCGGCTCTGAAGATGAGGTTGAACGGGGTCTCGTCGGTAGCCGTCCTCGGGGTGGATTGGTATGCCCAAAGGACACTGGGGAGCTCCTCGGCCCATCTACCTTTGGCCTGGTCCAGCCGCGTGCGGAGGCCCTGCAAAATGGTCCTGTTCGTGACTTCGGCCTCTCCATTGGTCTGGGGATGTGCCACCGAGGTGAAGCGATGCCTGATGCTGAGGTCGCCGCAGAACTCTTCGAACTCCCGGCAGTCGAACTGGTGCCCGTTGTCAGTAACCACGGTGTGGGGGAGGTCGAAGCGATAAACGATCGACTTCCAAAAGAACTTGGCGACGTTTGCTTCAGTGATCCGCGCCAAGGGTTCGGCCTCGACCCACTTCGTGAAGTAGTCGATGGCCACTATCAAGAACTTCCGCTGTCCAGACGCCGGCGGGAATGGGCCCAGGAGGTCCATCCCCCACTGGGCGAATGGCTAGGGAGCTGAAAGCTGGGAGATTGGGTTGGAGGGCTGCCGTTGCACCGTGGCGTGACGCTGGCATCGATCGCACTTCTTCACGAAGTCAGCGGCGTCTTCCTTCATCGTCTCCCAGAAGTAGCCCTGACGAAGGCCCTTGTAGGCCAATGCTCTGCCCCCCACGTGGTTCCCGCAGATGCCTTCTTGAATCTCCTGAAACACGAGCTTGGCTTCCGCGGGTCCTACACACTTGAGGAGGGGGTAGGAGTAGGACCTTCGATACAATTGCCCATCCATCAGGACGAATCGCACGGATTTCTTTCTGATAAGGCGAGCCGCCTCGCGGTCCTCCGGCAGGGTGCCATTGATGATGTATTCGGCGTACTTGTCCATCCAGCTGGGTTCATGGCTGACCTGATGGACCTCCACCGGGGTCTCGAGGCTTGGGGTCTCGAGGCGCTCCATATGAGCGCGGCCCAGCATCGAGTCCGGCAGGGTCGCCAGCCGGGAGAGAGTATCCGCACGGGCGTTCTCCCTGTAGGGGATGTGGAAGATGTTGAAGCGCCGGAATCTGGATGCGCCCGCTTTGACGAGCTCCAAGTATTTCGCCATTTGGGGGTCATGCGCGGCATACTCCCCGGAGACCTGTCCCGCCACGAGCTGGGAATCAGTGAAAGCTTTGAGGTCGGTCACGCCCAGCTCGCGGGAGACTCTCAGCCCAGCAAAAAGTGCCTCGTACTCCGCCTGATTATTGGTCACGGTGAATTGGAAACGGAGCGCGCATTCGGCGACGACCCCGTCGCTGTTGGCAAGGATGAGTCCAGCCCCGCTCCCGCCGGAGTTCGAGGCTCCATCTACATGGAGGATCCAGGCATTCTCTCCGGGCTCATCGGGGCCCGTCTTCAGCGGCTGGCCTGAGGGGCCTTCCTCGGGCTCCTTGCCCAAGCCTGCACATTCGACCAAGAAGTGGCCAGCACCTGCGCCTTCATGGCCGACCTTGGCCTGTACGCAATGTCGAACTCACTGAGTTTCAGTGCCCATTTCGCCAATCGTCCCGAAGTGTCGGGTCGGCTGAGCACCGCTTTCAGCGGTTGATTCGTTAGGACAGCGATGTGATGCGCTTGAAAATAGGGCCTGAGATGCTGGGCAGACACTATTAGCACGAAAACGAGTTTCTCGGGCCAAGAATACCTGAGCTCCGCATCGCGGAGAAGTTTACTGGTACAGTATACCGGCCGCTGGACTCCTTGGTCATCGATCCGAACCAGGACCGAGCTGACGGCTTCCGGGGTGACCGCCAGGTAGAGGATGAGTTCCTCCCCCTCCTCGGGCCTGGACAGCAATGGTGGCGATGCGAGCATCTTCTTCAGCTCTTCAAAGGCTTCCTGGCATTCCTCGGTCCAAGCGAAGTCGTTCATCTTTCTCAGCACCTTGAAAAAAGGATGGCAGCGATCTGCCGACCTGGAGATAAAGCGGCTGAGGGCCGCAACTCGGCCAGTGAGTTACTGCACTTGCTTCTTGGAGGCGGGCTGCTCCATGTCCAGGATGGCCTGGACCTTCTCCGGGTTGGCTTCGATTCCTCTTTGGGTCACCATGAATCCTAGGAACTTCCCGGCAGAGACGCCGAAGGCGCACTTCGCCGGGTTTAGCTTCATCTGATGATGTCGGAGGTTGCCGAATGTCTCCGCCAAGTCAGCTACGTGGTCCGAATCGGGTTTGCTCATTACCAGCATATCGTCCACGTACACCTACATGTTGCGGCCGATCTGGTCCTTGAAGATCCTGTTGACCAGGCGCTGGTATGTAGCTCCAGCATTCTTGAGGCCGAATGGCATCATTCTGTAGCAAAAAGTTCCGCGGTCGGTTATGAAGGCGGTATGCTCTTCGTCCTCCGGGCTCATTCGGATCTGGTTGTATCCAGAGAAGGCGTCCATGAATGACAGGAGGCGATGTCCCGTAGTGGTGTCGACCAGCTGGTCGATCTTTGGAAGAGGGACGCTGTCCTTTGGGCAAGCTCGGTTGAGGTCGGTGTAGTCCACACAGATCCTCCACTTACCACTACTCTTTCTTACCATGACCACGTTTGCTAGCCAGCTGGGATACTGGACTTCCCGCACAAAGCCGGCGGCGAGGAGTTTCTCCACCTCCTCATTGATGGCCTTCTGTCTCTCCATGGCGAAGCTCCTCTTCTTCTGGCGGACCGGGCGACAGCTTGGGTCCACGTTTAACCTGTGCGTGATGACCTCGGGCGGAATGCCCGGCATGTCGGCCGCCGACCAGGCAAACACGTCTGCGTTCGCGCGGAGGAACTCCAGCAGGCTGGTCCGTTCTTCTTCGGGGAGTTGGGCCCCGACCTGCACCGTCTTCAGCAGGTCAGAACCGAGGGGATAAGTCAACAGGCGCTCTACGGGCCCTCCCCTGGGTTCCTTCTCTCTTAGGTCGAGGTCGTCAACATCGGGGGCGAGCTCCGCGCCCCGGGCGCCCGGGACCGTTTGGAGGCAATACGGGACCGGCTGGGTCGTCCCCTTCATCTCCCCAAGCCCGGAAGGCGTGGGGAACTGCACCAACAACCTTTTCATGGAAATCATGGCGTCCAGTTGGTTGAGCCCGGGATGCCCGAGAATGGCGTTGTAAGGCGAAGGGAGCCTGACGACAGTGAACGTCATCAGGACGGTCGTCTGCCGAGGTGGGGATCCGGCGGTAACCGGGAGAGTGATCTCCCCTTCGACCCCCACGGAGTCCCCTGTAAAACCCACCAAGGGGTATGTACCGGTCTCAACTGACCGTGGGACAAATTCATCCGAGAGAAGGCATCGTAAAAAAGTACATCAGCCGAGCTTCCACTATCCACCATGATTCGATGTACAGGATGCTTCGCGATGGTCATCTCGACCACCACGGCATCGTTGTTTACATTTTCATTATCCTTCTCCTCCTCGGGAGGGATTACATTCTCCGGGTTCCCGACTTCCCGGGCTCTCTTCGCCGCTTGCCCGGCCCCGCGTGAGATCATGCCCACGGGCTTCTCTGTTAGGCGGTTATCGATTGCAGGTGCTGGCGATAAAGCCGCGAGCGGCTGCCCTCCGGGGGGACCTCGTTCCTGACGAACTTCCTGAGGTAGCCCCTCTTGATCAGCTCCTCGATCTCTCGCTTCAGGTTGCGACACTCCTCCGTGTCGTGACCGTGCTCGCGGTGGAACTGGCAGTACTTTGATTTATCCCGGATAGCCCTCGGGTTCTGAGGAGGAGGTCGGCGGAGGTAGCGCTCACCCTCGATTTCCATGAGGATCTTCGTCCGAGGTGCGAGGAGAGGGGTGAACCTCCGCTCCGGAGTGGCCTCATCCCTCGGCCTTGGATTCGGGCGAGGGTTGGCAGATGGCCCGGGCTTCCGAGCTCCCAGGGTATCCCTCGGGGGCGGCCTCTTCAGAGTCTTCCCGTCTAGCTCTCGACGGGTGCGGTCGGCCTCCTCCGCTCAGATGTACTTATGGGCATGGAGGAGGAGCTCGGAGTACGTCCTGGGCGGCTTCTTTTCCAGGGAGTAGGTCAGGCGGGGCGTCTTGAGCCCGCGCTTCAAAGCCAGCATGGCGACGGGCTCGTCCAGGCTGTAGATTTTCAGGGTTGCGATCTTGAACCGGGTGATGTAGTCCCAGAGCAGCTCCTGGTCCTGCTGGCGGATGGAGAAGAGGCTATCCACCTCTCTTGGCACCTTTCGACAAGCGTCGAAGTGCGTCACAAACTTTCCTTCCAGCTGGTGGAAGGAGCAAATGGATCCGGGCTCGAGACGGGTGAACCAGACTCGAGTGCCCTTCCGGAGGGTGGCTGGGAAGGCGATGCACAAAAGAGCGTCGGTGGCCCCCTGGACCCTCATGAGAGCTTTATAGCTCTCCAGATGGTCCAGAGGGTCGGTGGTCCCGTCGTAGGGATCCACCTGCGGCTTGCAGAACCGTTTTGGGATCGGCTCCGCCTGGATTTCTTCAGAGAAGGGGGGACGGGAGTCGTAGCCCGCCGGGTCCGCCGATGAGTTCTGCAGGTCGGCAAATCGACGGGCGAACTCCTCTAACTTGCGCTCATGCTCCTCCAGGCGCCTCTCAGCCTGGCGCCTGATGGCCTCGTCGGTGGAGTCTTCCATCGAGGCCGCTGGTGAAGGGGGCGCCGATCGGTCTCGGCGCGAAGTCAGGTCTCGGCGTCGCTTGCTGCGATGCACCGTTTCGGCTTCATTGACCGGGGATCGACTCTCGTGATCCGTCGAACCAGAGTAATTTCTTTTTACGGGAGCTTGGTGGCTCCCGCGGGGGTTGGAGACTGCCCTCGGGTGGGATGGCCTGCCCTGAATGGAGCGCAGGCTCCCACGCTGTCCCGCGGCTCGGGCCGCGGGGGTCCCTGGCTGCGGCTGCGTGGCCAGAGACCGCTGCAGATTTTGAAGCTGCCGGACCGCCGAGGTCAAGGTCTGCAGCTGTTGGATGACGGCCGCGAGGGGCCCGTCTGCTGAGGTCGGCTGTGGTGGAAGAGGAGGGAGAGCTGGAAGCTCCCTCTCCGGGCTGTGGGCCCCTTGAGGGGAGGGAACCTCCCCCACACGGCTATGGACGCCTCGCGCCCACGAGTGACTACCATTGTCGGAGAGCGCGGTACCTGCAGAAAGTTGGCTCCCGCTAGGGGGTGTTGTCCTGCGCCCCTACCTGGCGCGCCAATCTGTTGCCGATCTCGCCGCCGCGCCCGTGCCTCGGATCCGTCGATCCTACCGGACCGCCTGGCTCCTGGAGTCTCCTGGCTGGAGGGAATCTGCAGGAGAGGGTCAGAAGACCCTGGCCGGGGATCCCGGCGAGGGAGCTCCGACGGTCAAGTCAGTAGACGATGAGAAGGAATAGATTCTCCAAGACGGGCCCCCGAAGGAGTCCCAGATTCAGAGAATTTACTAGCAAGAAAGGTGCTATGGGGACCAGAAATTCGGCCGGGCCTCCTTGCCGAGCTCACGCCAAGCGATCCCCTCTCGGGACCTTGGATCTCACTCTCGGAGCGGGGCTTTTGGCCTCTGTTCCTTGCTTGTCCCCAGCTTGATCAGCTTACCTTGTCGTCCCCAACTTCCTTCCTTTTATCTCCTCCCGTTGTTCGCCTGTCTTCCCCTCCTGGGGGGCTCCCCTTCCCATCCTTTTCTCTTTCCCCTTTTGGTGTTGAGGGCCAGGCGGCTTTCCGACCTCGTTCGTCAAGCCCAGCGGGAAAGGGCAAAGACAGAAGGGGGGTGGAGCCGGCAAGGCGGCCGGTCAAACCTCGGGCCCAGTGAGAGCGCTCTCCCTCCTAAGTGCAGGCGCCGTCCGTTTACGGGCCCTGTTTTGTCAGAACCGCGCCTCTCGACTGCGGGACCTGTCGGGCCGATGTAAGTGATGTTTCGCGTGCCGCCGCCATCCGTACGGGGCGCCGCCTGTGATGCGCACGGCTCGAGGGCTGACCTCGGAACCTGCGCCTCTTTCGTTGGGATCTTCTCTGTACGGGCGGCCTGACCTCGGCCGCGGTGGACCCCTCATGGGTGGACACCTGGCGAGGTGGCAGGAGATCGCCTGGCTTCGGCCGAGGTGGACCCGTCTCCGGGGACCACCTAGCGAAGGGGCGAAGGATCGGCCGACCTCGGCCTAGGTGGACCCCTCCTGGGTGGACACCTGGTGAGGTGGCAGGAGGTCGCCTGGCTTCGGTCGAGGTGGACCCGTCTCCGGGGACCACCTGGCGAAGGGGCGAAGGATCAGCCGACCTCGGCATGGGTGGACCCCTCCTAGGTGGACACCTGGCGAGGTGGCAGGAGGTCGCATGGCTTCGGCCGAGGTGGACCCGTCTCCGGAGGCCACCTGGCGAAGGAGCGAAGGATCGGCCGACCTCGGCCTGGGTGGATCCCTCCTGGGTAGACACCTGGCGAGGTGACAGGAGGTCGCCTGGCTTCGACCGAGGTGGACCCATCTCCGGGGACCACCTGGCGAAGGGGCGAAGGATCGACCGACCTCGACCTGGGTGGACCCCTCCTGGGTGGACACCTGGTGAGGTGGCAGGAGGTCGCCTGGCTTCGGCCGAGGTGGACCCATCTCCGGGGACCACCTGGCGAAGGGGCGAAGGATCGGCCAACCTCGGCCTGGGTGGACCCCTCCTGGGTGGACACCTGGCGAGGTGGAAGGAGGTCGCCTGGCTTCGACCGAGGTGGACCCGTCTCCGGAGGCCACCTGGCGAAGGAGCGAAGGATCGGCCGACCTCGGCCTGGGTGGATCCCTCCTAGGCGGACACCTGGCGAGGTGGCAGGAGGTCGCCTGGCTTCGGCCGAGGTGGACCCGTCTCTGGAGGTCGCCTGGCGAAGGAGCGAAGAAGTGGCCGACCTCGGCCTAGGTGGACCCCTCCTGGGTGGACACCTGGCGAGGTGGCAGGAGGAGCCTCGAATCTAGCTCGACTTCGGCAAGGGCGATAACGTCTTCGGGAAGTCGTCTGGCGAGGTAGCCTGGCCGAGCTCGATCTCGGCAATGTGATGCTGACTCGGCCGAAGAAACCTCAACGTGGCTCGATCATATCTGATGGTATCTGAGCCCGGCCACGTCATCGATACGGCCGTAACAGTCATCAATATCAATAAATTTGGAGGTACTATTTCAAGAAAAAATCTTTTCAATCTGCTAAACAATGACATGATAGTTGATGAAGTAAGTAATGGAGTATTATTTTGTTTTGTTCTTATTCTTTATATATATATTATGATATATTTTTTAATAATTCTTATATTAATTTTCAGAATTGTATAAAATCATGTTACTTATAATTAATCAGTTTATATTGCATTGCTAGATAATTGATGCCGGGCAGGAGTTCATTACAAATAATTAGATAGAGCATCTAGAAATATATCATAAGTGTATAATTGCACCTGTATGACCTCCAGCATGTGCCTGACATCAGTATCACTGTTTCATGAACTTGCTGGAATAGCCAGGAATATGATATTTGATGAAGTTAGTGATGAAGATAAGATGGAATTTTGGTTTCTATTCACCATCATCAACTCAGACAATTTTCACTTGTACCTGGTTACGGTTGACATGCAAAAAAAGATATTAATGCATTTGAATTCAATAAAATATAATTACAAATACAAAGTGAATGCAAGGAAGTGGCACAAGATACTCAGATGAATGTTTTATATATTCTGTGACAATGCTGAGATAAAGAATTGGTCCATGCGAGAGATTGCTGAATATCCTTCCCAACCTGTAGGATTACTAGACCGTGGATTGTTTTGCTTGAAATATATGGAATTCCTTGCTCGCAGGGATAAGCTTGATACTTGGGATTTCTCAAAAAATCTCCAAAAAAAATATAAGTGTGTACCGGCATGAATTAACAGAGATTATTGAGAGAGAGCCTGAATCAGAAGATTAATAGTGCTGTTAAAAATTAGCATGTAAAAGTAAATTTTTTTAATGTACTTATTTTATTTGATTCATGCACTTCTGTAATATGTTACAACAATTTGTAAGTCAATTAATGTTTATATTTTTAAGCATCATTCTCAAAGAAAAACTCTATAATTCATTCAAATAGTAATGTTTTAAATGGATGTTTTTCATTACATGAAGTTTTTTTGTATTTTTGATATTTTGTTTACTTCCAGAATGTCAAATTTTTTCATTGATGTGATGATAGTATGAAGAAATATTATGTTTCTTTATAGGGTGTTGTAGTTTTTGAACTTGGATATCATAATATTATTTTAGGATATTTGATAGATCTTATAACAGCTGTGATAATTTTTGATACTCTAGGAGTCATAAACCAAGCCATGGAAGATATATATTATAGGTAGAAATGGTTAGAAACTTTTATTTTATATTTTTGCATTGGTATCGCAGTTTTTAAACATGGATACTGTAGTTCTTGAACATGGATGTCGTAATACTATTTTAGGATATTTGATAGATCTTATAGCACCCGGGATAATTTTTGACACTTTGGGAGTCATAAACCAAACCATGAAAGATATGTATTACATGTAGAAGTGGTTAGAAACTTTTATTTTATATTTTTTGCATTGATGTCGTAGTTTTTGAACTTGGATGTCATAGTTTTTAAACTTGGATATCGTAATACTGTTTCAGGATATTTAATTGATCTTATAGCACCCATGATAATTTTTGATACTCTAAGAGTATAAACTAAGCCACGAAAGACATGTATTATAGGTAGAAGTGGTTAAACACTTTTATTTTATATTTTCTGTATAGGTGTTGTAATTTTTTAACTAGGATATTGTAATTTTTGAAATTGTATATTGTAGCTTTTGAACTTGGATGTCGTAATATTATTTCAGGATATTTGATTAATCTTATAACACTTGTGATAATTTCTGATACTGTAAGAGTCATAAACCAAGTCACGGATGATATGTATTACATGTAGAAGGGGTTAGAAATTTTTATTTTATATTTTTTGCATGAATGTTATAGTTTTTTAACTAGGGTGTTGTAGTTTTTAAACTTGGATATCGTAGTTTTCGAACATGGATATCGTAATACTGTTTCAGGATATTTGATTAATCTTATAGCACTCGTGTCAATTTTTAACATTCTGGGAGTCATAAACCAAGCCATGGATAACATGTATTATAGGTAGAAGGGGTTAGAAATTCTTATTTTATATTTTCTGCATGGGTGTCATAATTTTTTAACTTGGATATCATAATTTTTGAACTTGGGTGTCGTAATACTATTTCAGGATATTTGATTAATCTTATAACACATGTGGTAATTTTTGATATTTTGAGAGTCATAAACTAAGCCACGGATGACATGTATCAAGGTAAAAAGGATTATAAACTTTTATTTTATATTTTCTACATGGATGTCGTAGTTTTTAAACTTGGATGTCATAGTTTTTGAACTTGGATGTCGTAGTTTTTGAATTTGGATGTCATAGTTTTTGAACTTGGATGTTGTAATACTGTTTCTGGATATTTGATTAATCTTATAGTACCCGTGATAATTTTTGACACTCTGAAAGTCATAAACCAAGTCACAGATGACATGTATTACAGGTAGAAGGGATTAGAAACTTTTATTTTATATTTTCTACATGGATGTCGTAGTTTTTTAACTAGGGCATTTGATACGGGACAGACGCCGATCAATATTTATTCTAGAAGATCGGATTGTTGGTTGTTAAGAAACGACCCTAGGCTAGGTTAAACCAAAATCCAAATTATTTTCCCAACTTTTTTTTCTATTTAAATAAACTCCTTTTTTTTATTTTTCCATATTATTTTTTCATACTTTTTTTCTTTTTTTTTTCTGGCTTGAAGTCGGCATTGGGAAGCTGGCTTGCCTTCACGATCGTGCACATTCACGATCATGCGGAAGCTCCCCTCTGTGGATTGAAATAGGGGAGGTCTTCGACAGGGATTCCGACGGGCTCTCCATCGATGACGGCGACGGGGGAGGAAGACAACAGCTCTGGAAGATGGCAGCGTGGGCTCTCCAGCAGGTGACAGGAATCATAGCAGCAGGGAGCCAGGCGGGCATTGGTGTAGCATCGCGAGCAGAGACGGGGAGCGAAGGAGACGGACGTCTAGAATCCATTAGGGTGGTGGATGTCGGTCTGGCCATGGGCGACTCTAGGCGGGAGACTCAGCAGCGATGGATCCAATAGGATCCGATTGAGGTGTGGCCGAGTGGTGGTTTTTCATGGACGGAAGGGGTGATGATTGGTGGTCCGGAAGATGGTGATCGGGCGGAGTAGGACAGGGGCAGCATCGAGGGACGACAGTGATGACGGGTGGCGGGGTGGTTGGCTAGGTCCTTTGGCACAGGCGCGGGCTGGGCGGTGGATGGTCTCGACGGAGATCTTCCAGGTGGGAGGCATTGCATGGAGATCTGTGCACAAGGGGGGTTCCGATGGTTGATCAGATCCGGGGAAAGACTGATGGTCGGGCAAAACCGAGGAGGTGGCAGATCTGGCAATCCTAACGGAGGTGGTGGAACACGGGAGTCGTGGGATGGTTGCTTGGGTTAGGTGATTCACAGACTTAAGAAAGGAAATAGTGAAGTGGAAAAAGGGAAATCATCGATGAAGAAGAAATATAGAATGATAAATTTAGGAAGAAAAGAAATAAGAAAAATGATGGTTGGGTTCCCCACCTAGCTTCAGTGCCCATTGTTAACCAGAGTGACCATGTAGGGCATTAGCACCCTCTCCTTAACCAGGAGCGATGCACCCTCTCCTTAACCAGGAGTTTTCGTTTTCCTTTTTCCAAATATTCATCGTCTACCTTTTTTATTCGAATGACAAAATTATTAAATAGGCTAATCTGAGATATCCGATATGTTGATCTCAGATACCTCAACCTCAATCCTAATACGTTCAAACTATTAAAATAAACTAATCCAACTAAATCCTAAAAATAACATTCAAACAATCGAGATAAATCCTAAAAAAAATCCTAATATCCCAATCCCTCGTACACCAATAAAAAATTACACTTATCTTCATTTGGATGTGCTCTGGGATTCATGCTGCTCTGGGATCCATGCTGCTCCGGGATATGTGCTGCATCGACTTCAAGATTTGGGGCTTCAGGGTTTGGGTTGGGTTGACTTCAGGTTTCAAGCTGGGCTGGCTTCAGGTTTCATGCTGGGCTGGCTTTAGGTTTCAGGCTGGGCTGGATTCTGGGCTGGGCTGGTTGATGTCCCCATCATTCCCCGGAGGTGGGGAGAACTCGACTCCATCGAGTCAAGCTTCAGCAATCTTCTGACTCCAGGACGTACATGGTTTGTGCACTGAAATATTTTTTACAAATAATGTAATTAAAATAAAATTAACTAACCTAGCCTAACCTCACTCTGATACCAAAAATTGATGCGGATACAAGAAGCTCTAATACCAAAGTTGATGCGGGATGGATGCAAAGACTAATTCTAATAATTAAAAATTTAATTTTGATGAGCAATGACAGCAAACTCAGATAAACTATCAAATTAATTTAATGAAAAATAGACCAAGTCTTTACTAGCTCCCTGCAATATAATCAGCATGCAATCATATAAAGAATCCTGGATCCGATGATTGAGAAACCACCGAAACTAGGATGTCCTGAATTCAATCAACCACATCTAATAAGATTCGGATGGTTACTTATCAATAATGCCTTTTCCTCCTCCATTTCAACATATCTGATTTAACTCTCAAGATCTCGCGATAGGATTGCAAACTTCAGTCCTTCGGAGCAGATCTTTTCATTGATGGTTGGATGGCAAGGGAAACCTCCTCTTCTGATCGAGTACTCTAGAGATCCTATAAGAGAACTTTGATTAGAATGGTGGAAATGGAGTGAAAATCTAAAATGAGAGAGAGAAAGAAGGATGGACAGCTTGGTTCTGGATCTGGACTGGATATTGAAGATGGTGGCACCTGGCTTGCAGATCTTGGACTCAAGAGATAGCTAGGGCTTCAGTACTTCATGAAAGCAAAATAGGGTTGCAAGTGCCTACACTAAGCATGCAACATCACAAGGAGCAGGTTGGTATTTTAAAACAATTTTAAAATAATAGCGAAAAAAACCTACTTCGCACAGGATCTAATATTTTCAAGATGCATGTATAGGCAAAAGAAGGCATGAAATAGGCATGTAATATTTATAAACAAATTGATAAACCTAGATCTAGGTATGCATGAAAATTAAAATAAAAAATTTTACCTTATTCCTGCTTGGAATAAAGCAGGGATAATAGCAGAAACAGCTGGAATATCTGAAACAACTTTATTCCAATCTTCTTCTTCCAGCAATCGATTGGAAAGTTTTTTACCTCTTCTCTGAAAGCAGCAAACCCAAACCAAAACTGGCTATACTTTGATCTCTCCTCCTGCAATAACAGCAAGGCAACTTCTTGACAGAAAAAATACAGCAGCAATGGAGGTTGATTTAGCTCACAGGTGCTCAAGAGAACACCCTCTAGAGGGGGAACATGCCTGGACTTCCTCTGATCCGGTTTCTCGTGCGATGCTAGTCGCAGGAAACCACTTGAAACGGTGAGAGGGGAGGAAAAAACAGAACACTATGTTCTATTATTGTTTTCTCCAAAACAAAGTTTTCTTCCACCGATTGAGCACCAATAAAACAAGGAATCAAAGAAGTCTTATCACTCCCAATCTCTCAACAAAAACTCATGTCCAAAATCATCGATTGAAAAGATGATGGAAGCTCTCAAAAGAAGAATGCACAATGAACGTTTCACAACCCAGAAATTTATATTCAGCGTGAACCATGTAACCGGTGATTTTGGGAGCTTAGGAGACCTTCTGGAAATTTGATAGGCCACCATGTTTGAGAACGAATCGAATTCGTTTTCAATGTAGTAGTGAAGAGCCATTAATGGTGATTTATTTCCAGCCAAAATGAGTGAAAACGGGAGAGAAAAAATCACCTTATAACCCCTGTTCGCCCAAGCCATGTATACCATGTGAATGGGTTCAAAGCTAGTTCACAACCGGTTCAAACATCCTAAATCGGTTCCAAAACAATTAGATCAAAATCTAATTTATAAAAAGCTTGGTCAAGTCCTGGTCACCGAGGAACAATTCCCGGTGGACCCGAACAATTTCTAATCGATCCAAAACCGGGTCAATCCAAAGTGTGCTCAATCAAACCGTTACCGAAATGATTCCTAATCATAAATTGGTACCTGGATCAGGGAGAAATCCTCTATGGCGTGTGACCTCATAGGTTCGAACCTAGACGGTAGCACTGGAACAATTCCAGTACCAGCAAAGATACCATCTAGCAATGGATCCCGGCATCCGGATAAGTCGAAAATGCGAGAGCAATCAATCGAACATCTGGCATATTGTTACCGTATAACTCATCCCTTTGACCTCAAATGCTCAGGATGACCTAGGGTTTGACTACTTACCCTAGCTGAGTCAATCCACAACATGTCTCAACATCGCAAGTCCAGTGACTCCTCACTAGGACTATCCCGGCCAAGGTTTGCTAAATTGAGACTGTACTGCGAGATATTCAATCCAAACTATTTGGACAGATCAATTCCATCTTGGTCCACCACTGCTCCACAAGTACTTGCCTTTACCCAAAAACCTTCCATCACCGGATTAGAAATCCGGGTAGTTTGGTACCAAAGCATAGGGAGTTGCTTGCAAGCTACCATGATAACCTTAGATCGGAGAGACATATATATCCATATCCAATCGTGAGTATCCCTTTGGCAGGAAAGGGGCTACACGGAGTCACATTCAATGAGATATCATATATCCCACTTGTAGATCATATCAGTGTCACCACACTCCTTTGGTCAAGAGGATAACCAAACGATGTGAACCACAACAACCAACACTTGATACATTACCGTCCAGTACAACATATCCTTTGGTCGTGAACCTGGTTTAAGGATCACTCGATATATCCTCTCTATATCGAAGTCAATGTAGTCCTAAGGACTTCATCACATGAAAAAGAGTTCATTACAAGAAAAAGTCAGAATGTGATGAGCTACCAAAATAATATTTATTAATTCATACAAAGAGTACAATACTCAGCTCAACCGCCTACAGCATAGGCGATTGGCTTTGGGATACAATTCTCAACAACTCCCACTTGTACTAAAGCCAATCAGAATAGTATTCAATATCTATTTCCCTTTTACAAAAGTTGAACTCTTTTATTCTAAGAGCTTTAATGAAAATGTCGGCCAGATTTTCCTTTCCATCGATCTTCATAAGATTGATGTCGCCTTGTTGGTGCGGGCACCAGACTCAGAAGAAGACTTCAGGGCTCCATCTGGATCTCTGATTGACATTGCCCGAAGAATTAGGGTTTTCTGGTTTTGTAATAAGGGTTGACTTGGTCAACTCAATTTTAGTTTGAGTCTGTATTTCCCTGCAATTTAAATTTTGTTGAGTCATGTTGACTCAATACAAGTCCTAGTAGTGGTCTAGGTCTTCTCCAAGGTGCCACATTTTCTTCCAGGACCAAGCAAGTGGGTGCCACACTCCCAGCCACACGCCAGAGTCCAGGAGGCGCCACATCTCCATCCAGTGTGCCTTGGTCCCCACACCACAAGAAAGCAGGTCCCTTCTTTCATGCGCCACTTGGGGGAGAAATCCATCAAGATACCTCAATCCAAGGAGGAGCCAACTTCTTTCCAGATAAACCCAAGCCAGGATGGCAAGAATTTTTCTTGAAGAGAGGATCAAGGAGGTGCCCCACAATGTTTCATAAAAACCCAAGTTATAAAAGGGAAGAGAGCATGTCTTGG
The DNA here is from genome assembly GCA_021397845.1 of Areca catechu. Lineage (NCBI taxonomy): Eukaryota > Viridiplantae > Streptophyta > Magnoliopsida > Arecales > Arecaceae > Areca > Areca catechu. The sequence continues at coordinate 451,480 of CM038049.1, read as the reverse complement.
GGAGAAAATCAAGGAGGCACCCAAAAGTTTCCTAAAGTGCCAAAGCCATGAAAGGAAGAAGCCTAAACTTGTGGAGCAAGACTAGGAGGTGTCCAAAAGAGCCAAACCATGAAGGGAAAATCCTTGATTCATGGAGAGATACTAGGAGACACCCCCATAACCTGCCATTTAGAGATGATTTTTAAGTTTTCTTGGAGTTTTTGGGCTGCCCACTCATAGAAGGAGTCTTGGGAAGAGAATTTGATGCCTAAAGTATGGGTTAGTCCTATTAGTCCCACATGGGAAGTGTATGAAATTTTATTTCTTTGTTATGTCTATATATTCAACTCTATGTAACTCTTGAAAGGATGATGAATGAAATCAATTTCTGTGTGAGCAACTTTGTGTTTCTCTCTTCCGCACTTGTATTCAGGTGTTGAGCTCCGTGAGGGAGTAAATCCGGGTTCCCTAGGAACCTTGAGGAGGTGTGAGATCTCCAACCCCAAAACCCTAGCTTAGTCCACCCATCTCTACTCCACCACCACCAAACCCTAATTTTTCATCTTCATCCCATGGCCCCTCTCTTCCACATCGAAGCCGGTCACCAGCATCCAGGTTCAGATCAACTATTTCAACTACAGAGCCAGTTCAAAGGAGAGTCAGATCAGTATCAAGATCTCCGGAACTTCTACATCCAACAATCTTCATTAAGTACTCAGGTCAGTGTCTTTCTTTGAGTTTCTGGTTCTTTTTTTTGTTCTTCTTCTTCCAGATCCTAAGTTCGAGAAGAAGGCCAACCTTGCCATAGGACTACAATTCGAGGATCCATTGCGAAGATACCCCGTCTCCAAGGATCCTACAATCTGCTCGAGAGTGTCCTTCAATTGAAGCAATGAGAGATATCACAGTCAGGTATAAAACCTTCTCTTCTCTCTTCGTCTGTTTCTTGAAAGAGGAGTAAACCCTAGGTCTGGGGGTTTCTCAATCCCCAGCGATCCTACTTCTGAGTTACTCTGATAATCCACTCCTTTTAATTATGCTTTCTGTCATTTCTTAGTTTCTTTCAACATTAGTTTATCTTTCCTTTGAGTCAAAGCCGACTTCTAAAAATAAATAAATAAAAAAAATACATTAATTTTAATTTACTTCCGCATCGCATCATCTCTTTTGTTCCACATCATTTTTGGTATCAGAGCTTCTGTTCTGCATCATTTTTGGTATCAGAGCTTTCGTTCTGCATCACTTGTTCTACGATCTCTCGTACGAGGTGGTAGCACTGTAGAATATGCTTGGTACAGTGATGAGCTTTCAGCTCCTTAGCTTGAGCAATGGCTCCAGTGCTGTCACAGTACACTGGAACAAGACCATCTAGGAAAGATGCCACCCCTAGCTCTCTAAGAAACTTCCACAACCACACGGCTTCCTTCGCTGCATCTGATGCTGCAAGGTACTCTGCCTCGCATACCGAGTCTGTAACTGTCGCCTGCTTGAAACTTTTCCAGCAAATCGCTCCTCCATTCAGGATAAATACAAATCCTGACACACTCTTGCTATCATCTTTGTCAGACTGGAAACTGAAGTCAGTATACCCCACAAGTTTTAAGTCAGATTCTTCATAAATTAGCCATTGGTCTTTAGTATTACTTAAATACTTCAGGATGGACTTAATCACCTTCCAATGCATCTCACCTGGGTCAGACTGGTATCTGCTCACTACTCCTAGTGAGTATGCCACGTCTGATCTAGTACATATCATAGTATACATGATAGAGCCTACTGCAGAAGCATAAGGTACTCAACTCATACGCTCTCTTTTCTCGGGAGTTGTCGCACAATCCTTCTTTGAAAGAGTAATTTCAGAACCTATCGGAAGATAGCCTTTCTTGGAATTTTTCATGCTGAACTGTTTCATCACGGTATCAATATACGCAGACTGGAACAATCCCAGAAGCCTCTTAGATCTATCTCTATAGATCTTCATACCTAGTATGTAGAAGCTTCACCCAAGTCCTTCATAAAAAATTGAGACGATAACCAAACCTATATTCCTTGTAATGCTGCGACGTCATTTCCGATTAAGAGAATGTCGTCAACATACAGTACCAGGAATACAATCACAGAACCATTAACCCACTTATAGATGCACGGTTCTTCTCCGTTCCTAACGAAGCCATATGATTTGATACACCTATCAAACCATAAGTTCCAACTTTGAGATGCTTGCTTGAGTCCATAAATGGACCTCTGCAACTTGCATACTTTTGACTCATCCGAGGATGTGAACCCTTCAAGCTGTATCATATACACCTCCTCTTCCAGCTCTCCATTTAGGAAAGCGGTTCGGACATCCATCTACCAGATCTCATAATCAAAATATGCTGCTAAAGCAAGCATGATCCGAATAGACTTGAGCATTGCCATAGGGGAGAAAGTCTCATCATAATCGATACCATATCGTTGACGATATCCCTTGGCAACCAGACGGGCTTTATAGGTCTCCACCTTCCCATCTGCGCCCCTTTTCCTCTTGAAGATCCACTTGCACCTGATGAGTTTTATCCTTTCAGGCGGATCAACCAATGTCCATACATTGTTGATCTCCATGGACTCCATTTCGGATCGCATGGCTTTAAGCCATGCCTCAGAGTCAGATCTCTAAAGTATATCCATATAGGTGATCGAATCCTCATTGTTCTCGTCGAGCTTAATGGGATAGCTGTCCCGGACCAAGAAACTATAGTATCTGTCCGGCTGACGCGGTACTCTACCGGATCTCCTAATAATGGATTTTGCATGTGATCCAATCACAACCGATTCTATGATGTCCTTAGAGTTTGCAGGTTCTTCTACTAGTTGAACTTCACCAAGTTCAATCTTAGAGGCTACAGTCCCTTCTCCAAGAAACTTTTTTTTCAAAAAAATAGCCCTAAGAGTGACGAACACTTTTTGTTCATCCTCCAAGTAGAAGAAATATCCTTTGGTTTCCTTAGGATAACCAATAAATAGGCACCGATCAGATCTAGGACCAAGTTTATCTGAGTCTAAACACTTTACATAAGTCGGACAACCCCAAACTCGAAGGTGTGAGATTGAGGGCTTACGTCCAGTCCACATCTCATATGGAGTGGAGACAACAGACTTACTCGGAACATTATTTAACAAGTGATAAGCTGTCTCAAGTGCATATCCCCAAAAGGATAGCGGCAAAGTTGTAAAGCCCATCATGGATCGAACCATGTCCAACAGGATTCGATTCCTCTTTTCAGACACACCATTCAACTGTGGTGTTCTTGGAGGAGTCCACTGAGAGAGAATCCCATTCTCCTCAAGGTATGTCAAAACTCACCAGATAGGTATTCACTGTCTCGATCAGATCGAAGGGTTTTAATACTTTTTCCAGTATTTCTCTACTTCATTACGATATCGTTTGAACATTTCAAACGACTCAGATTTATATATCATCAAAAAGACATAACCGAACCTTAAAAAGTCGTCTGTAAATGTAATGAAATATCTATATCCACCTCTGGCACTAACTGTCATGGGTCCGCATACATTAGTATATATGAGATTCAGAAGTTCTGTAGCTCGTTCACCTTTTCCATTAAAAGGTGACTTGGTCATTTTACCAAGTAAATAGGATTCACAAGTAGACAGTGATTCAGAATCACTGACCTTGAGGAGGCCTTCTCCTCGCATCTTGTTTATCCTATTCTAGTTAACATGACCTAGCCTACAGTGCCAAAGATACAGATCACTGACATTTTCTAATCTTGGATGTTTGCTAGATGTGTACATTACACTAACAAACCATGACAGTACATAAATGCCATTATTTAACTTAGCTTTCATTATCACAGAGTTATTCAAAGTAACTTGATAAAAATCTCCTTTTATTGATAGTTCAAAATCACAATTAGCCAAAAGGCCTACAGATATTATGCATATAATGAAACTAGAACAATAATGACAATCGACTAACTCAACAGCACAGGACTTAAAGACAAGACTCAGAATTCCGATCACCAGTACTGGAACATGATTTCCATTCCCGACACTCAGGAACTGTTCCCCATCCTCGAATCTCCTGCTAACCTGCAGTCCCTGTAACGAATTACAAACATGAATAGAACTACCGATATCCAATATCCAGTTAGCAGTATCACAAATAGAGAAATTACAAGATTTTATCATATAAATACCTTGTCTAGCAGTCTGCTGCTTTCCCTTCCTTGGCCTGTTCGAGTCTAGGGACGCTTGGTAAAGAGGACAGTTCCTCTTCCAGTGTCCCCGCTTCTTGCAGTAGAAGCATTTTACAGTAGATTGATCAGCTTTCACTTTCCTGGTCTGACTCGGGCCAGGAGTATTCAGCACATTCTTTCCCTTCCTTTTATTCTTCCATTTCTTAAAGGGACGACGACCTCTAGAACCTCCCACTAAATTCACCACCCCCTTGTTCAGTTGGTGATCTTTCTCGTAAGTCTGCAGTAATCCCATCAAACCATGGTAATTGACTATAGGCTTATTCATTCTGTAATGGTTGAGAAAGTCAAGATAGGAGGGCAGAGAATTCAAGATCGCATCCTTGCCGAGCTGCTCGTGCAAGGGATATCCGAGCTTGCCCAACCTTTCAATCAGCTCGATCATGTACAATACATGATCAGTGACAGAACCACCATTCGGCATCTTGGTGTTGTAGATGATATAAGATACTTTGTACCGCTCTACATCATCCGGCGTACCGAAAGATTCCTTTAACTTTTGAAGGATCTCATCTGGTTGGGCCTCCTCGAACTTGCGACTAAACTCGTCATTCATGGCCGCTATCATAATGCATCGGACAGTAGTCTGATCAGAAACCCACTTCTGATAAGTGTCCCTGACTGAACTCTAAGCATTTGCAGAAGGGATTTCAGGTGCCGGATCCATTATCACATAAAGGATCCGTTCATGCTCCAGGACAATCCTCAACTTTCGATACCAGCTATCAAAGTTGTGACCCTTCAACTTCTCATTATCGAGAAGTGACCGGAGTGAGATTTGAAGACATTTGAAAGGAAAAACAAGACCATATTAGAGTATGAATTAATCAATTAACCAAAAGACTTGGACTTTAGTCTAAAAGTCTCTCCCACTAATTTTTCAGATTGGGAGCCTCTAATTCCAATCCATGAAATCACTATTTCATAGTGGGTACTGAAATCCAATAGACCACGTATGAGCCCGACTATGGCCAGCTCACCCATATGTGCCTAAAGGCAGGTTCACCAACCAATTGCTTCCCTAAGCAACTTCCAGTAATTTATTTTGCCCTAGAGAGCACCCCAATTGGCGTAAGGGCCTCCTATTGCGGGTCTCCGATTAGGTCCAACCATTAACATGATAAATCCAATACTTCCAGCCAACGAATGACCAAGCCCGACTATGGTCGGCTCACCTGATCACCGTTAAGAAGGTTGCACTGAACCATCATCTATGAGAGAGTAATTCCAGTAACCAGATGCACACCCGTTCTATGGAACTGCTGATGAACATCAAGTTAAAGGATACATTACTAACCCACTTAATAGGAGGCTAAGACACCATCAACTCTTTGACTTAGTCTTTTTCAGAACCTAATAATTTTAGAGGATTTTAGGTTGTGATAGATGAATAATAGAAGAACATGGATCATCCTCCCACTGAATGAATCAGTTTTCAGGAGGGTTGAATCAATTCAACAATTGTTCCATGGGCACCTACCGATCAGTCAAACTGATCAACCTGGGTGACATGGGTTAACTCAAGTCAACGAGCTTTTTTAATCAGTTTTGGTCGACACGACTGGCCAGGTAGGTGAGATCATGGGTGAGTATCCGTCATTAACCATCTTTCCTAGACACCAACCAAGTTGGCCAGAAAAGAGGTAGCCTCATACAACCATGATCACAATGCCAAACCTATATTGACACCAACCGGTTTACCAGACTCGATCAGACTAGCCTAAAAACTCAGGCTACAATGGAGTCACTAATTAGATCCATTTTAGATGAAGGGACTAACTTATCTAACTATTAGATAGTTCTAAAAGAATGACCTTAATCAACTTTTGATTAGCCTTCTTATTATCCAGTTCAACAAATATAGGTCTAACCCAAAATATGAACCTAATTAGACAGCTAACCCAATTAACCTAATTGGCTTATTTAAATGATATTAGGTTTTATAAACCCTAAGTTAACTTGTCATTTAATTTAATCATATAATTCAAGATTCTTTGAATATAAGCCAATATTTTAATTAAACAATTTTAATCAAAACATGTAAAACTCCTTTTATATATAATTTCATGCATCATTTCAAGTTTTATTCTTTTATAAATATTACATTACCAAAAAAAAAATTTATAAGACATGCCAAAAAAGTATCTAAATTAAAACAATTTTAATTCCTTTGATTTCCTTAAAGGATCCTTCTGAAGAGGCCAACACAGATGAACCACATCATGCCAAAGACACACAGTTATGGTGAAGGTCTCAACTAGGTTTCTAAAAGTACTTCCTAATCATACCCTATGATTAAGATATAATAGATTAAACATTTTAATTTACTATACATTTAATCAAGATATGTTACACCTAAACCTGGCTCTGATACCACTGAAAGCAAAACAGTGTTGCGAGTGCCTACACTAAGCATGCAACAGCACAAGGAGCAGGTTGGTATTTTAAAATAATTTTAAAATAACAGCGGAAAAAACCTGTTTCGCACAGGATCTAACATTTTCAAGATGCATGTATAGGCAAAAGAAGGCATGAAATAGGCATGTAATATTTATAAAAAATTTGATAAACCTAGATCTAGGCATGCATGAAAATTAAAATCATAAATTTTACCTTATTCCTGCTTGGTATAAAGCAGGGATAACAGCAGAAACAGCTGGAATATCTGGAACAACTTTATTCCAATCTTTTTTCCCGGCTTGAAGTTGGCATTGGGAAAATGGCTTGCCTTCACGATCGTGAACATTCACGATCGTGTGGAAGCTCCCCTCTGTGGATTGAAATAGGGGAGGCCTTCGGTAGGGATTCCGGTGGGCTCTCCACAGGCGACGGCAGCGCAAGCTCTCCGGTGGGTGATAGGCATCATGGCAGCAGGGAGCCGGGTGGGCGTTGGCATAGCATCACAAGTGGAGATGGGGAGCGGGGGAGATGGACGGCCAGAATCCATCAGGGTGGTGGATGTTGGTCTGGCCATGGGCGACTCCAGGTGGGAGACTTGGTAGCGATGGATCCAACGAGATTCGATCGAGGTACAGCCGAGCGGTGGTTTTTCACGGGCGGAAGGGGTGATGATCGGCGGTCCGAAAGATGGTGATCAGGTGAGCAGGACAGCGACAGCGTCGAGGGACGGTAGCTACGACGGGCGATGGGGTGGTTGGCTCGGTCCTTTGGCACAGGTGCGGGCTGGGTACCGGATGGTCTCGGCGGAGATCTTCCAGGTGGGAGGCATTGTGTGGAGATCTGTGCATACGGTGGTTCCAACGGTTGATCAAATTCGAGGAAAGACTAATGGTCGGGCGAAATCGAAGAGGTGGTGGATTTGGCGATCCTGATAGAGGCGGTGGAACACGGGAGTCGTGGGGTGGTTGCTTCGGTTGGGTGATTCACAGACTTGAGAAAGGAAACAATGAAGGGGAAAAAGGGAAATCATCGATGAAGAAGAAAGACATAATGATAAATTTAGAAAGAAAAGAAGAAAAATGATGGTTGGGTTCCCCACCCAGGCTTCAGCGCCCACTCTTAACCAAAGTGACCATATAGGGCATCAGCACCCTCTCCTTAACCAGGAGCGATGCACCCTCTCCTTAACCAAGAGTTTTCATTTTTCTTTTTCCAAATATTCATCGTCTACCTTTTTTATTCGAATGAAAAAACTATTAAATAGGCTAATCTGAGATATCCGATATCCTGATCTCAAATACCTCAACCTCAATCCTAATACATTCAAACTATTAAAATAAACTAATCCAACTAAATCCTAAAAATAACTTTCAAACAATCGAGATAAATCCTAAAAAATATCCTAATATCCCAATCCCTCGTACACCCATAAAAAATTACACTTATCTTCATTTGGATGTGCTCCAAGATTCATGCTGCTCTAAAAAATTATATTTATCTTCATTTGGATGTGCTTTGAGATTCATGCTGCTTCAGGATCCATACTGCTCCGAGATATGTGCTGCATCGATTTAAGGATTTGGGACTTCAAGGTTTGGGCCGGGCTGGTTTCTGGCTGGGCTGGCTTCAGGTTTCAAGCTGGGCTGGATTCTGGGCTGTCTTCTGGGTTGGGCTTCAGGTTCTAGACTGGCTTCTGAGCTGGGCTGGTCGATGTCTCCATTATTCTCCTGAGGTAGGAAGAACTTGACTCTGTCGAGTCAATCTTCAGCAATCTTCTGGCTCCAGGATGCACATGGTCTGCACACTGAATTTTTTTTTACAAATAATATAATTAAAATAAAATTAACTAACTTAGCCTAATCTCACTCTGATACCAAAAATTGATGCGAGACAGACCCTGATCAATATTTATTCTAGGAGATCGGACCTTGGTCGTTAAGAAACGACCCTAGGCTAGGTTAAATCAAAATCAAAATTATTTTCCCAACTTTTTTTTTCTATTCAAATAAACTCTTTTTTATTTTTCCATATTTTTTTCATATTTTTTTCCTTTTTTTTCCTAGCTTGAAGTCGGCATTGGGAAGCCGGCTTGCCTTCACGATCATGTGCATTGATCGTGCAGAAGCTCCCCTCGATGGATTGAAACAGGAGAGGTCTTCGGCCGGGATTCCGGCGGGCTCTCCACTGGTGACGGCGGCGAGGGAGGAAGACGGCAGCTCAGGAAGATGGCGGTGCGGGCTCTCTGGTGGGTGATAGGCATCATGGCAGCAGGGAGCCGGGCGGGCGTCGGCGTAGCATCACGAGCGGAGACTGGGAGCGAAGGAGATGGATGGTCGAAATCCATTAGGGCAATGGATGTCGGTTTGGCTGTGGGCGACTCCAGGTGGGAGACTCGGCAGCGATGGATCTAACGAGATCCGATCGAGGTCCGGCCAAGCGGTGGTTTTTCACAGATGGAAGGGGTGATGACCGGCGATCTGGAAGATGGTGATCATGCTAAGTAGGATGACGACAGCGTCGAGGGACGGCAGCGATGACGGGTGATGGGGTGGTTGGCTCGGTCCTTTGGCACAAGCGCGGCTGGGCGGTGGATGGTCTTGACGGAGATTTTCTAGGTGTGAGGCATTGCATGGAGATCTGTGCACAGGGGGGGTTCTGATGGTGGATCAGATCCAGGGAAAGACTGATGGTTGGGCAAAATAGAGGAGGTGGCGGATCTGGTGATCTTGACGGAGGTGGTGGAACACGGGAGTCGTGGTTGCTTCGGTTGGGTGATTCACATACTTGAGAAAGGAAACAGTGAAGGAGAAAAAGGGAAATCACCGATGAAGAAGATAGAATGATAAATTTAGGAAGAAAAGAAAGAAGAAAAATGATGGTTGGGTTCCCTACCTAGGCTTCAGCACCCACTCTTAACCAGAATGACCATGTAGGGCATCATCACCCTCTCCTTAACCAGGAGTTTTCATTTTCCTTTTCCCAAATATTCATCATCTACCTTTTTTATTCGAATGACAAAACTATTAAATAGGCTAATATGAGATATCCAATATCTTGATCTCAGATACCTCAACCTCAATCCTAACACATTCAAACTATTAAAATAAACCAATCCAACTAAATCCTAAAAACAACTTTCAAACAATTGAGATAAATCCTAAAAAATATCGTAATATCCTAATCCCTTGTACACCCATAAAAAATCACACTTATCTTCATTTGGATGTGCACCAGGATCCATGCTGCTCCGGGATATGTGCTGCATCGACTTCAGAATTTAGGGCTTCAAGGTTTGGGCTAGGCTGACTTCAGGTTTCAGGTTGGGCTAGCTTCAGGTTTCAAGCTGGGCTGGCTTCAGGTTTCAGGCTGGGTTAGATTTTGGGCTGGGCTTCAAGTTCTGGGCTAGCTTCTAGGCTGGGCTGGATGATGTCCCCATCAGTATTGTAGTTTTTATACTAGGGTTGTATTACTATTTCGGCTATTTTGAGTAATCTTATAGCATCCGTGGTAATTTTATGATATTATGGGAATCATTATTTAAAACATTGATGATGGAAAGTCCTGTTAGGAGTAGTTATTTAATTTACTTTCTTGTTTCATGCTGGGATATTCTAATTTTGTAAATAGATGTCATCCATTATATCAAGGGGTGTTATAATTCTGTTATCACTATTTTAATTTTTGGGTACTTAAAACAGTACTAAAATTCATATTTGAAATAAGCAGATTCAATCACATGTCCAATACATCATGTTTTAAATTTCTTCGGATAATATAAATATACACAGAATTGTACAAAAATTCAGCATTTTATATCCTCTCCTATATAAGTTGACTGCATACATAAGCATCAAATTCATCTAAAAAAGATAGAAAGATGGTACAGTGGGTTTAATTACTTGTTCTGGTACTTCTACTATAATATGAGACGTTTGCCTCTTGCTGTACTATCTCTTCTTTCATTTTGCACAGGAGTGTCAACGGATGTTTTATCCATATTTTTTCTTGATCTTTTGATTTATTTTCAATAGGGATCATATTTAGGATGAAGTAAGAAGATAGAAGAGCTTTCTCTCACAAATTCTCAAGTAGGTTAGAGCTAATCAATATAATGTTCACTATATCTAAGAGGATATGATTTTTATGCTTAGCCACACCATTAGATTATGGAGAGTTAGGAGCAATTACTTTATTAATCATTCTATGTTCTTGACAGAATAGGAAAAAATTATTTGAAATATACTCTCCTCTATCAGATCTAAGAATCTTAATTTTTTTAAATTAATTTTCTACTTCACTCTTATAAATTTTGAACTTATTAAAGGTTTTATAATTAGATAACAATAATAGCATCCAAAAAAATCATCTATAAAGATTACTATGTACCTATTTTTATCCTGGATTACAGCTTTATAGAGTCACATATATCACTATGTATCAACTCCAAGATTGAAGTATTTCTTAAAACAAATTTGAATAATTTTTGTAATTATTTAGATTTAGCACATATTTTACAATATCTAAGTTTGATTTAGAAATTAGTTTTAAATTCATCTTATGTTTGACTTTTCCTAAGTGTATATGACTCAGTCTATCATGCCATAAATTTTGATTAGATTTATTCACAAAATAAACTTGATTCTCAACTTTATTAATAAAACAATTTATTACATTCAATTTAAATAAACTTTCACTTACATATCCTCTCCTATAAAAGCATTATTCTTAGTTATCTAGTTTATTATAATCAAGAATAATTTTATATTCTCTCTGAATCAGTTGAGATCTACTAACAAGATTCTTTCTAAGATCTAGAATATACAATAAATCTATCAGAATAAGAACTTTTAGAAGTTATCTTCAAATTGATTCATTCTTATCCCACGATCCTAGCAGTGTTTTGTTTCCAAGGATTGCACCTCCTCCACATGATTCCTGAAAAGCAATGAACTAGGAGCAATCAAAATAAATGTGAATATTAGCTCATAAATCCAACCACTAATTAAGGTTAGAGAAAGTAATATTAATTTTAGAGTTAAAGTTTATTGACCTAAAGGTGGTGTCTTTTGGACCTTCAACTATATAAGCTTGGGATCTAGAGGAACTGGAAGGTTTACGAAAAGGCTTCTTCTTCCGAATAAAATAGTCTTTTGCAAGATAGTTTGTTCTTCCCTATATAAAGCAGAACATATCACTTGAATCTTGGATAGGCTTATTAAATTTAGTGTAATTGGCCTTGAAGTTTTTTTCCTCAGACTTGAACTTATTTGGATTAGGACAGTTAATTGGTTTGACTAGTGATGTGGAGGGATCACTGACGTGGAGGAACCGGCAGGCGCCACGTCAAGGAAAGACATCGCGTCGACTCTCTAGCCTGGATTTCACTACCGAGCTGAGTTGAGCTCCCTCAGAACAATAAGCTGAGCTTAGTCCTCTGCCAAGTCATGCCCTTGCTCGGGACGCCTAGGTCGGAGCCATCTTCTGCCCTCCAGAGTGAGACCCTCGGAGGTTAGTGCCCTGCGGTCGAGGTCGAGCGCAGCGCTCATCTGCCGATGTGGAGCCTCTCCCAGCGCGCGCCCTCTGGACCGTGTCCGCCTTCCGCCCTCCAGAGAGAGACCCTCGGAGGCTAGTGCCCTGCGGTCGAGGTTGAGCGCAGCGCTCACCCGCCAATGTGGAGCCTCTCCAAGTGCGCGCCCTCTGGACCAGGTCCACCTTTCATCCTCCAGAGCGAGACCCTCGGAGGTTAGTGCCCTACGGTCGAGGTCGAGTGCAGCGCTCACCCGTCGATGTGGAGCCTCTCCGAGCACGCGCCCTCTAGACCGGGTTCGCCTTCCGCCCTATGAAGTGAGACCCTCAGAGGTTAGTACCCTGTGGTCGAGGTCGAGCTCAGCGCTCATCCACCGATGTGGAGCCTCTCCGAGCGCGTGCCCTCCGGACTGGGCCCGCACTTCGCCCTCCTCCGCGAAGGCACTCCCGCAAGCTCGGAGCACCTAGGTCGGAACGAGCCCTACCATTCCAGCTCGGCCCCAGCCCGGACGAGGTGCTCACTAGCCAGAACACCGGCGAGCCGCCCGAGGACTGCACTGAAGCGCCTTCCAGGCCATACTGACCACCTGCGACCGCTAGTTACACCAAAAAGGCAAGCAGCACGTTGATCGAGATGCCACACTCCACACCAACCACTCAGATCGTCCAAGAGAGGAAGCCGACCAGGAGATTCGAATCCCGCGAGCGACAGCCCGCCATTCGAGGCACTGCCAAGTTTCCCGGAATGAAGCAACCAAGAGGAGTGTCGGAGCGCCTAACAACCTCCCTTATCATGAATCAGGAAAGACTCCTCGGACACCGCCGCATTTGCCTGACAGCTCGACGGGATTTTCGAGACAAGCATCCAACGGTAACCTAGTTTGCAACAAAACTCGGAGGTAACACACAACAACCCCAGAAAAAAAAAGAAGAGAGAAAAAAAGGAGTGCAACCCCCACCAGCAAGAGGGGCATGGCACCACCACCACCACGAGCACAAGCGCACGCCCGACCAAGAGGGCAAAGCACCACTACCACCACAGTTGAAGGAAAACGAGGGACACAAGAAGAGGCGGAGGAATAGGGCACCCCTCTGCCCCCGCTATCACTCTCCCCCTGCAATGTTTTCACCTTCACTCATATATTTTACTCCTCCTAGTACGGAGTCCATCAAGAGAGGCCCGACCAGGAGGATCTGTTCTCCTGGATCATCACTGACTTGATCGTCAGAGTGCCCCCGCTGGAAATCCTGGCCCGGGTCTCTAACCCCTGTCTTGCAGGTTCGGGAGTGGAGGACCGCCGGGCAACGAGGCGTCCACACCCAGTGCGGAGGTCCGGTAGCCTAGGATGGCCGGGCGGCAAGGGGACCGCATCTCCGGTGCCGACAGCAGCTACGGGCCACGACGATCTTGGCGGCAACAGATTGGCGTGCCAGGTAGGAGGGCAGGACGGGTGTGACTAAGTCCTCCACCTCTTCACAAGTCAACATACCGCGGAAGAACAGTGACGACACAAGCTAGAAAGGTCAACAGATTAGTGATCTTCTCTAGGCCTCTGCAGGACGTCGCCCCCTCCATCCCCTTCGACGGGGAATCCATTGATGAAACCATCGGGCACACAGCGAAAGTGTGCCTGGAGAAGTATGAGCACAAGATGGCGGGATTCTTCCACCTGTTCATCAGCATGCGAGGCTCAGCCGGCGAGGCGGAGTATCATCGCCTCCATCGCGATCACGGCCATGGCATCGAAAAATGTCGCAACCATGAGCAGGAGATCGAGAAGCTCATCCAGGAGGCTCTCCTCCAAAGGTTTGCGGGGGGGGTAGACCTCAAGCGGGGCCCCAAGCGTTCACCACTCTCCCGTCAGCTTCGACCTCATGAAATCGATGGGCATGATTGCTTGGAGAATTGTGCGTGCGTCTAAGAAGACTTGCGGGGCAGGGGACCCCGAGGGTAATCGCCCCGCCATGCGAGGAGGAGAGAGCGAAGGAGATAGGTAAATAAAGATGCCACGGATGTCGGGACGACGGTCGCGAACCACCGTGGGAAGGCCCCCACGAGGCGGTCGAAGCTCCATCACGAGGGGTCCATTACCTCGAAGAACTCGACGGCGTCAGGCTCTCCCAAGGGAGGAGGGCCGGCAGCCTACAAAGATGCCCGCAATAAGGTAAGTTTCCTTAGAAATAATCATAATAATGATTTTTTCCTCACATGGGTATCTGCATGTCTTGTAGGAAAGAATCGACAGCGTCCCCGAGCCCAGCTCCAGGACGTTAGAGGATCTTCGAGCCACGTAGCTCCCAATTCCAAGCATCCCCGAGCCCAGCTCCAGGATGTCAGAGGATCTCCGAGCCACGTAGCTCCCAATTCCAAGCATCCCCAAGCCCAACTCCAGGATGTCAGAGGATCTCCGAGCCACGTTGCTCCCAATCATCAACGTCCCCGAGCCCAGCTCCAGGACGTCAAAGAATCTCCGAGCCACGTAGCTCCCAGTCCCAAGAATCCTCGAGCCTAGCTTCAGGATGTTAGAGGAACTTTGAGCCATGTAGCTCGCAAATTCTAGGCATCCCCGAGCCCAACTCCAGGACGTCTAGAATCTTTGAGCCACGTAGCTCCCAATCATCAACATCCCCGAGCCTGGCTCAAGGACGCCAACTCAAGACCGGAGCTCAGATCTTCGACTGAGAGAACCTCGAGCCAAGTAGCTCTCAACCATCAACGTCCCCGAGCCTGGCTCCAGGATGCCAACTCAAGACCGGAGCTCAGATCTCCGGCCAAGAAAACTTCGAGCCAAGCCCTCTCCATCTCAAACGTCTCCGAGCCCAGCTCCGAGATGCCAAGAGATCATGAGACCCGTAGCTCCCATCAACGCCTCGAGCCTAGCTCCAAGGTACCAAAGACCTGAGCCAAGACCTCATGCAACCCCTGGGCCCGAGCCTAGCTCCACGTCCAGGAAGGCCTTGAGCCTAACTCCAAGGCAATCAAGATCGATAACCCCCTTCTCTGATTTCCCCACTTGAAAAGAAGACGAGAGGGGAAGGAAAGAAAGAGAACAAAGGGGAGAGCCCGGCAACGCCCTTCTCTGATCTCCCCACTCGAAAAGAAGACGAGAGGGGAAGGAAAGAAAGAGAACAAGATGGGGGCACAACCAGCATCCTCTTCTCTGATCTCCCCACTCTAAAAAAAAAAAAGAAAGAAAGAAGAAGAAGAAAAAGAAAGAAAGAAGAGAGGGGAAGGAAAGAAAGAGAGAACAAGAGAAAAATACAGCATCATCGAAGCTACCACTTTCCCTTCTCAAGATCGGAGCTCAGATCTCCAGTCAAGAGAATCTCGAGCCCACAGCTCTCAGTCATCAACGTTCCCGAGCCCAGCTCCAGGACGCCCACTCAAGACCGGAGCTCAGATCTCCAGCCAAGAGAACTTCGAGCCACGCAGCTCTCAGTCATCAACGCCCCCGAGCCCAGCTCCAGGACGCCCACTCAAGATCGGAGCTCAGATCTCCGGCCAAGAGAACTTCGAGCCACGCAGCTCTCAGTCATCAACGTTTCCGAGCCCAGCTCCAGGACACCCACTCAAGACCGGAGCTCAGATCTTCGGCCAAGAGAACTTTAAGCCATGCAGCTCTCGGTCATCAACGTCCCCGAGCCCGGCTCCAGGACGCACACTCAAGACCAGAGCTCAGATCTTTGGCCAAGAGAACTTCGAGCCATGCAGTTCTCGGTCATCAACGTCCCCGAGCCCAGCTCCAGGACGCCCACTAAAGACCGGAGCTCAGATTTCTGACCAAGAAAACTTCGAGCCACGCAGTTCTCAGTCATCAACGTCCCCGAGCCCAGCTCCAGGATGCCCACTCAAGACTAGAGCTCAGATCTCCGGCCAAGAGAACTTCGAGCCACGTAGCTCTCAGTCATCAACATCCTCGAGCCCAGCTCCAGGACGCCCACTCAAGACCGGAGCTCATATCTCCGGCCAAGAGAACTTCGAGCCACGCAGCTCTCAGTCATCAACGTCCCCGAGCCCAGCTCCAGGATGCCCACTCAAGACCGAAGCTCAGATCTCCGGCCAGGATAACTTCGAGCCACGCAGCTCTCAGTTATCAACATCCTCGAGCCCAGCTCCAGGACGCCTACTCAAGATCGGAGCTCGGATCTCTGGCCAAGAGAACTTCGAGCCATGTAGCTCTCAGTCATCAATGTCCCCAAGCCCAGCTCCAGGATGCCCACTCAAGACCGGAGCTCGGAGCTCAGATCTCTGGCCAAGAGAACTTCGAGCTACGCAGCTCTCAGTCATCAACGTCCCCGAGCCCAGCTCCAGGATGCCCACTCAAGACCGGAGCTCAGATCTCTGGCCAAGAGAACTTTGAGCTACGTAGCTCTCAGTCATCAACGTCCCTGAGCCCAGCTCCAGTACGCCGACCCAAGATCGGAGCTCAGATCCCCGGCCAAGGGACCCCCGAGCCGCATGGCTCTTTGTCAACAACACCTTCTAGCCCAGCAGCTCTCAAGTGTTACAACTTCACCCCAAGCAAGGTGAAGCCCCTCTCTCTGATCTCCCCATGTAAAAGGAAAGAAGAAGAGAAAAGAAGAAAGGGAGTGAAAGAAAGAGAGAAAAAAGGGGAAGAACCAGGCAAAGAGAACAGATGACAAAGAAGTTCAAGCTTCATTGATTAAACACAAGTTACAAGTATTTTCTGGGCACCCGACATGCCGGAAGACCCTGACTGAATACAAGAAACAAAAGCACAAAATGAAGCAAGGAAGAAAAGGGTCACTCCATACCGGCCGGCTTCTTTGCTGGATCCTGAGGCCGAGAAGTTTCCGGCTGGGCTGCCCTAACTCCAGAAGGGTCACCCGTAGCTGGCGTCGAAGGTCTTGGGCCCACGACTCCCGCGACGACATCCTCGTCAGCCTCCGCCTCCGAAATCAAAGGGTACCTGAGGCAGTTACGGTCCTTGTCAGGAATGAGCGCCTCGACCCGGTCGTGCAGGTACATGAAACCCTTATAGAAGGAGTCCGACGCCATCTGCTAGATTTCAGCAACGAACTCCTCCGAAGCCTTGAAGTTAGCAACGGCATCCTCAGCACCTTTCGAGGCCTCAGCGGCCACCCTCTTCGACTCGGCGGCCTCCGACCTGGCTGCCTCCGTCGAGTTGGCTGCCATCTCTTGCCGGTCGCATACCTGGATGGAGAAATCCATCATGCATTCGGCCAGCTCGGGACTCCGGAGAAATGAACTCTCCGGCCCCATCCTGAAAGGGAGATGGCACCGTGTCTCCTCCCTCCTGCTCTCTCCATGAGCGGGCGGCCTTGCCCCACTGGCTGAAGGATCCCGGGGGTGAGGCTGAGAAGCTGGTGCCAATGTTGGCGGCACCTCCGTCGCGGCCCCGGTCGCAGCCCGGGTCTCCTCACAAATGACATCAGTGACGGGCGGACTCGGAGGACGGCATGGTGCAGCGGCAGCAGAAGCGACCCTCGCCTGGATGAGTACCTTGGGCTCTGCCACAGGGACCTGCTGAACCGGCCTCGGGGCCACGGAAGCCGCTCTCTCCACCGGTGCAGGAGCCACCCGAGCCACCTCCGAACTCGGACCAGCTGGGGCAGTGGAGCTTAGACCGATCACTACCGTGGGAGCGGCCGCAGAAGCGCTCTCACTCTGTGCCCGCCTCGGCGTGAGCTCCCGGCCAGCCCGGTCGGCGGTCTCTTCTTGGTGATGGCCAGAAGGTCGCTCTCAGAGAAAATCATGCCTGTATACAAATTACACAACAGTTAGAGCCTGTGGGAAACAATGCAAGGAGTACAAGAGTAAGGGAAAAGAAAAGTTCAGGTCGAACTCACCCAACCCATTCGTTGGGTTGACCCTGCAGTCAACAAGGTTCTGCTCAGACAACAGGATCTCGAGAGGAGGAATCTGGGCAGTGTGGAGTTGCTCGTAATCATCCCGGTCAGCTACATCGACCACAGAATTTTGGTTGGGAGACTTGTCCGGATCGCTCCAGACCCAGTTGACCCCCTCGACCTCAACAAAGAAAAACTTGCTCTTCCATCCCTGATGGAAGAGGAAAGCTCAAACTTAATGCCCTTCGGGCGGGAGGACAAGGACCACCACCCATCCTTGGTTAAGTGGCGCTTCAGGGCAAAGAAAGCCCTGAACAAGGAAAATCGGGCAACGAACCCGTGGAGGTGACAAAGCACAATGAAGGAAAAAATAACCCTAATAGCATTTGGCACTAGCTGCGCGGGAGCTAGACGATAATTGTCCAATACGGACAAGAAGAAAGAATGGAAAGGAAACCAGAGACCCTCAGAGAAGGTCCCCTCGTAGAAGGCAAGACGGCCCGGGCCACTCGAAGTGACCCGTTCCCCTGGACGAGGGATCGTAAGCCGGATGAAGGTGGAATGCCATAGACATCCCGGACAATCCTGAGTTCCCCGGCGGTGATCGTCGAGGCGACCCCACCAGGACTTGCAGGCCGGATGGACCCGGAAACAGGAGCAGAGAAAGGAGGAGGGAGAGAAGGATCAGAACCCGATTCCCTAATGAGAACCGGACTGGGAGGACACCTCCTACTGAGCTCGAAGCGAGCTGCATCTTCCTCCCCGTCGAAGGAAGAAGAGGAAGATGCCGGCCTCCGCTCGGAAGGACCGGCTTCACCCTGATCAGTGGAGGGGCAGAAGCCCGGACCAAAATGGGACATCCTCAAGGACAAAGGAAAGAAAGGACACAAAATAGAAGACCACAGAGGAGACTCAACCCGAAGAGGATCCCAGGCCCCGAAGGAAGAACCCCTATTCTAACAAGGAAGGAGGAAAAAGAAACTGACCTGGTGCCTTGGAAAACTCTGGGCAACTGGGAGGAAGGAGGAAGAAGATTGGGTGCGGCAGCAGCAGGCATGGAGAATTCAAAAAGAATAGATGGTTCGGGTAAGGCCCTCCTTTCATTTCGAAATGACCCGAGGGATTCGTTCCAATCCAACCCCTTCGCCAACAGATCTATGCCACGTACCACCCATCGGCGAGAATGGCATCCCGGTCGCTCTGAATTCTATGCCCACATTAACTGCTCCTTGGAAGTGGTCACATGGCATCCCTGCATTGGTCCGCAGGGCCGGCCCCCGAAGCGCCAGCAATCATGGACATCATCATGCCAGATTTTCTCCTTTCCATGTCAGCATCGTAATTACTCCCTTCGACTAGAGCGTCGCACACTAATGGGCCTCGGGAGTGGGGGGCAAATGATGTGGAGGGATCGCTGACGTGGAGGAACCGACAGGCGCCACGTCAAGGAAAGACACAGCATTGACTCTCTAGCCTGGATTCCACTACCGAGCTGAGCTGAGGTCCCTCAGAACAACAAGCCGATCTCAGTCCTCCGCCAGGTCATGCCCGCAAGCTCGGGACACCTAGGTCGGAGCCATCTTCTACCCTGCAGAGTGAGACCCTCGGAGGCTAGTGCCCTGCAGTCGAGGTCGAGCGCAGCGCTCACCGGCCAATGTGGAGCCTCTCCGAGCATGCGTCCTCTAGATCGGGTCCGCCTTCTACCCTTTAGAGTGAGACCCTCGGAGGCTAGTGCCCTGCGGTTGAGGTTGAGTGCAGCGCTCACTCACCGATGTGGAGCCTCTCCATACGCGTGCCCTCTGGACCGGGTCCGCCTTCCGCCCTCTAGAGCGAGACCCTCGGAGGTTAGTGCCCTGCGGTCGAGGTCGAGTGCAGCGCTCACTCGCCGATGTGGAGCCTCTCCGAGCGCGCGCCCTCTTGACCGGGTCCGCCTTCCGCCCTTCGGAGTGAGACCCTCGGAGGTTAGGGCCCTGCAGTCAAGGTCGAGCTCAGCGCTCACTCGCCGATATGGAGCCTCTCCGAGCGCGCGCCCTCCGGACCGGGCCCGCACTTCGCCCTCCTCCGCCAAGGCACCCCCGCAAGCTCGGAGCGCCTAGGTCGAAGCGAGCCCTGCCATCCCAACTCGGCCCCAGCCCGGACGAGGTCCTCACCATCCCAGAACTCGACGTGCCACCCGAGGACTGCACTGAAGTGCCTTCCAGGCCGTACTGACCACCTGCGACCGCCAGTTACACCAGAAAGGCAAGCAGCACGTTGATCAGGATGCCACGCTCCTCACCAACCACTCAGATCGCCCAAGAGAGGAAGCCAACCAGGAGATTTGAATCCCGCGGGCGGCGGCCTGCCATTCGAGGCACTGCCAAGTTTTCCGGAATGAAGCAACCAAGAGGAGTATCGGAGCGCCTAACAACCTCCCTTATCACGAATCAGGAAAGTCTCCTCGGGACACCGTCGCATGTGCCTGATAGCCCGGCGGGGATCCCGAGACAAGCGCCCAACGGTAACCTAGTTTGGAACAAAACTTGGAGGTAACACACAACCCTAGAAAAAAAAAAAGAGAGAAAAAAAGGAGTGCAACCCCCACCAGCAAGAGGGGCATGGCACCACCACCACCACGAGCACTAGTGCAAGCCCGACCAAGAGGGCTAAGCGCCACTACCATCACAGTTGAAGGAGAATGAGGGACACGAGGAGAGGCGGAGCAACAGGGCACCCCTCTGCCCCCGCTATCACCCTCCCCTTACAACATTTTCACCTTCACTCATATCTTTTACTCCTCCTAGTGCGGAGTCCATCAAGAGGGGCCCGACCAGAAGGATCTGTTCCCCTGGATCATCACTGACTTGATCGTCGGAGTGCCCCCGTCGAAAATCCCGGCCTGGGTCTCTAACCCCTGCTTGCAGGTCCGGGAGCGGAGAACCGCCGAGCAGCAAGGCGTCCATACCCAGCGCGGAGATCCGGGAGCCCAGGACGATCAGGCGGTAGGGGGAGCGCATCTCCTGCGCCGACAGCAACTATGGGCCACGACGGTCTTGGCGGCAACAACTGGTTTTATTAGTTTTATTGAAATCTATATTTTGATTTATATTTGGAAAGGATCAGGTTAGCTTGGACACCTACTATATTTGTTTTCTATCCTGATTTAATTAAGAAGTTGAATTAGGGTTAGCTCTTCTTGCTTATGAAGCTGATCTTTGATAAAACTATCCCAAAAAAGAGGCATCTTATCAAAAAGGCTCAAGACCTTAAATCCTTTAATGAGAATAGTTTCATTGATTTGAAACTTTCTAAGATATTTTTGGAATTGGTAGAATTGGTCATTTGTAGATTTGTCATCTATCATAACATATCTAAGAATTGATGCGATGTTGAACAGTTCAACCTCAACATCATAATGGCCATATTCAGATTCTAGATTATCCCATAATTTCTTCGCACTCTTTATACATAGATAAATATCATAGAATGAATCAGAAATGATACTTAGGATTCTATCTTTACATAAATAATCTTCTTTAAGGGTGGTAGGAGTGGTTAAACTATAGAAGGCAAAGGATTGTTTAATGATTGACCAAAGTTCTAAGGTGGTCGGCTAAAATTTCATTTAGCTTTGCCATCTGTTAAAGTTGGTTCCATCAAATTTATCAATTTTAAGACTAATGGTTTCATCTCTAAGAATAGCCTTTTGGTCTAAGTATGGTTCAGAGAAGAAAAACTAGAATTTGAAAAAAAAATTATTAGTTATTTGTTTAACAATTTTATTTTTTTTTTTAAAAGAGATCATACTAGTGTCACATAATAAAATTTATTAGGATCAAATTTAAATTTAATTGATTACTAAAAAATCTAGAACTTGTTGAGAATTTTATTTAATTTATTATCTCCAAAGAGATCCTATAAATTTATTTGATTTATTTTATTTTTTCAATCTTTTAAAATTAGTTTAGCCTGTTGTAATACAAGTTTTGTAAGAATCTTTGATTAATTTTGCACAACACAAAATTATAGAAATAATACTATGATTAATCAATGAAAAATATAATTTATATAAATATAAAATACACAAGACACATAAACTATAATTATATATAAATAATTATATTTAATATGTATGCATTACAAAAATATTTATGAAGTATCCTTTAGACTGTTATTGAAGTTATGTGAGATAATATATATAAATAAAAATATATATTTTTTCATGATGTGTGTTGTTGCCGCCGAATCTTCCGGACAGGGCTCTCTCGACTGGGCTGGCTGGAGTGCATGTCTCCCGGTTCCTGCAAAAAGGTTCCACGAGCTGGTGGTGTTTCGGCGAGGGACACTCCGATGGCTAAGTCAGTGGGAGACTCGAAGCAACAGAATGGAGGAATCGAAAAGAGATAGCTCGTGAGAAAGGGAGAGTCTTCTTCCTTACCTTGGGATCCCTTTTTTACCTTATACAGGCACGAAACTTTACCAGAATCTGTTAGGGGCTAGGCTGAAGATGGTCGATTTGCCCCTAGAGGAATCTTGATAGTGGCCAGGTGGCACCAGGATGGGGTGGCATCGTGGGATCTGTAGAGTAGTGGCATCGAGATATCAGGAATCTATCGTAACAGAATTTTGGTACCAGCTGGAAAGGACCTCTGGGGCCTCCAGGCTGTCCTTAAAGCGGGCCGCTTTGGACCGATATGGGCCTAGCTGAAGTGGGTCAGCCGAATCCCTGGTGGGTCGGTCGGACGTCTGGTGGGTCGGCCAGCGAAATGATAGACTATAGTCTGATCCGGTTGAAGGGCTATCGGCTCTGGTTTAGTTCGGAGGGAGGTCGATTGTGTATAACAGTTGCCCCCTTGCTCTTGGCCTTCAAGAAGGCTTGTAGCGTTGAAGGGCGAGAGCATCATTCTTGCATTGAATGCATTCGTCCTTGAGGGGATTGCAGATCTGATCAGGTGTGCTGCGTCTGATCATTTCTCACTCTAGTAACTTGCACCCGGAATAGGTATTGATCCCGTATTAGAAGCGGAGGGAGTGGCAATTAATACAGAAGGGGCGCAATGATGAGCGGCCAACCTAGCCCTCTCGACTGTCGGGCTTTGGAGGTAATTTGAGTGATGTGGCGACATCTAGACGGTTAGTGTCGTGCTGGGAGCAACCTATCTGCCACTGATCTGGTGATCACGCGGATCATGGCTAGAATGTGTTTCCTTCCGTCGCATCGGCTTCCACTGTAGGGAAGTTATACTGCCTGGCAACTGGGTTGCGGCGCTCGAGGAATGGTGGTAACCGGTTCCTCCAGGGGCTATAAAAGGAGGGCGTTGAGACTCTGGGTGAAGCTTCTGCGGCATCCGCCTTTGGAGAGAGATCGCCTTTGAAGAGTGGTTTCGCCTCATCCCACCATCTCCATTGTTTTAGGAAACCCAGTCCTCAGGTCAGTCCTTCTTCCCTCCAAGCCCCGTAGCAATGACCTCTAGTAGCCGGAGCTCTAGCCGTAGGGTAAAGGAACTAGATCCTAAGCACATCCAATCTGAATTAGTGCGGGATCGAGTAGAGGCCCTTAGAGTTAGGTTCAATATCCCTTCCACTCTTCACCTCACTGTCCCAGATCGAGAAGGGAGGGTGACCAGGCTGCTGAGCCCGGGAGCCCTCCCGGTGTATAAGGATCATTTGAAGGCCGGCCTTCGATTTTTCTTGTGTGACTTCTTCGTCCAAGTCTTCAACTTGTATCGAGTCACCCCTGCGCAGTTGACCCCGAATAGTATTCAGGCCATTAGCTGCTCCATGGTCTTGTGCCAGAGGGTTGGAGTAGAACCTAGGACTTCCCTTTTTACAACCTTTTGTGTCCTGAAGAAAGACTTCCGGAGTGAGGAGTGGTGGGTGTTCAACCCCCATCCCCAGTGAAAGATAATCGGAGGTCTTCCATCAGCCATCCATGGGTGGAGTCAAAATTTTTTTTCTTACACAGTCTTTAGCCTCGGGGCTTTAACCCGTCATGGGGAGAGCCAGGCTAACAGCCAACAAAGGGAGGGCGATCTTGATGGCCAACCAAGCCGACTTTAATAAGTTAGAGGCAGTCGGTATCACAATGATGGTGGAGCTACTTCGAGAGGACAACCTCCACTTGGCCAGAGTTAGCCATCACGAACACTTAGGTAGGGTAGAAACCATTGCCGTCGGTCTCTTTTCTACTCTATCGATTACATTTCCTTCTTTCCTTACTTTGATTTTGTTCTTGTAACAGGAGAGAAAATGAAGCCCGACCTGCGAAGATAGTAGAGCGGGCAGGAAGGAAGAAGGCCACCCAGTTCGTGGAGCCGACCACGAGCAAGCAGAAGAAACAGCGGGCGGAGGAACAGCCCATGACTGTCGTAGCATCGGACTCCAATGAGGACACATGCCCTTATCAGAGTGGTTGGCGGTGAAGGCATCGGGGCCTCCGCCCGCTATCGAGGAGTCAGCCATCCGATCGAAGCCAGACCTATCTGAGTCGACCGAGGTGGGGACAGCCCCGGCCTCGTCATCGACTGAGTCGACGGAGGTGGTCTGCCCTGCAGATAAGGGGAAAGGGGTAGCTGGAGGGGTAGAGGCTGAAGAAGTCAGCTATGACACTTTCCAGCGTTGGCACGCCCTTCACAACCCCAGGCAGGCCTGGGACCTACTCAAAAGGCCATTACCCAGGCCGACTGGGAGGAGTCGAGTCAGCCCAAGCTGCACGAGGTGGCGAGAGGCGCCTATCTCAGTTTGATGAAGGTAATTTGTCATCCTTTCATTTACTTCTCTCTTCTTTTCTTTTCTTGTGTATGACTAACATGGTC
Organism: Areca catechu; assembly: GCA_021397845.1. Taxonomy (NCBI): domain Eukaryota; kingdom Viridiplantae; phylum Streptophyta; class Magnoliopsida; order Arecales; family Arecaceae; genus Areca; species Areca catechu. The sequence continues at coordinate 426,687 of CM038049.1, read as the reverse complement.
TGTTACTTGTAGCTTTTTCACGAGATCTCGTTAATGGACGAAGGCCTCGGCGAGATGGTTGATGCGGCATAGGCTTTAGCTGGGAAGGCCAAAGAGCTGGAGGTGGCCAGGGTGACGATAGTGGCATCATAAAAGGCCGCAGAGGAGAGGCTTTTGGCCAGTCTGGCCGAACGGAATCCTTGAGGAAGCAAGCAAAGGACCTGTGGACTCTACTGGCCAAGCGGGAGGCCCAGTCGAAGAGGAAGAAGGAAAAGATCACATCCTTGACTTGTCAGCTACTTGATGAGGAGCAGCAGTCCGCCGATCCCAAAAGGAGCGTGCAGGCCCATTGGGCATTGACAAGAAAGTACTTGACCGAACTAAGAGAGGTGAAAGAACTGGCGACGAAGTAGGTCCGCGATGCCATGGTGGAATACAAAGCTTTTGCCAACTTCAATGATGAGATGGAGGAGGCTGGGGTGGCAAGTTACGAATACGGTTTCGACGACTGCTTAAAGAAGGTGGCCGAAGCTTTCCCAGAGCTCGATCTATCCTTGATATAGCTGAGGCAACCGCTAGAAGGAGAAGGGGGCCCGACCGACATCGGGGTCGATGCTTAAACTGCTACCGATGCTGGATCAGAGGAGGCTTTGATCGAGGCTTCGAATGCTGCGCGAGAGGCCGAAGCCAAAGCTCCTTCAACGAGTGGGAAGGATCTCTCCCCTTTGTACTTACTTGGCAAGAATTAAATCAATTGTAAAAGTCTGCCCATATCCGTACAAAACATTTTGATTAATGAAATGACATTTTTGATATTTGCCTTTTATTTTGTTTTGTTTTGTTTTGTTTTGTTTTTTTTTGAACGAGCTATTCTTGCCTCTTTGTTGCCGACCAACGGCTTTTTCTGGGATTGCTGAGTGCCCAATCAACTTTTAACTTAGCCATTTATAAGAAATACTTTCAAGTATCAAGAGGTCAACTTAGTCTAAACTAGTCCCTTTTAGAAATATTTTTAAGGGATCTTCGAACTAGCCATTTGTAGAGAAATTCTTTAAGTATTTAAGGATCCCACAAAGTCCTTTTCGATCGAGGTCAGATTTTGAGTGGGCTGCACTAGAGCCTTTCTGATCGAGGTCAGACTTTGAGTGGGCTGCACTAGAGCCTTTCCGATCAAGGTCGGACTTGGAGGTGGGCTGTCTTAAAGCCTTTTCGATCGAGGTCGGACTTTGAGTGGGATGCACTAGAGCCTTTGGATCGAGATCAGACTTGGAGGTGGACTGCCCTAGAGCCTTTTCGATCGAGGCCAGACTTGGAGATGGGCTGCCCTAGAGCCCTTCCAATCAAGATCAGACTTGAAGGTGGGCCACCCTAGAGCCTTTCCAATCGAGGTCAGACTTGGAGGTGGGCTGCCCTAGAGCCTTTTCGATCGAAGTCGGACTTTGAGTGGGCTGCACTAGAGCCTTTTCGATCGAGGTCAGACTTTGAGTGGGTTGCACTATAGCCTTTTTGATCGAGGTCGGACTTGGAGGTGGGCTGCCCTAGAGCCTTTCCGATCGAGGTTGGACTTGGAGGTGGGCTGCCCTAGAGCCCTTCCGATCGAGGTCGGACTTGGAGGTGGGCTGCCCTAGAGCCTTTCTGATCAAGGTCAGACTTTGAGTGGGCTGCACTAGAGCCTTTCCGATCGAGGTCGGACTTGGAGGTGGGCTGCCCTAGAGCCTTTCCGATCGAGGTCAGACTTTGAGTGGGCTACACTAGAGCCTTTCCGACCGAGGTCGGACTTTGAATAGGCTGCACTAAAGCCTTTTTGATCGAGGTCAGACTTTGAGTAGGTTGCACTAAAGCCTTTCCGATCGAGGTCGGACTTGGAGGTGGGCTGCCCTAGAGCCTTTCCGATCGAGGTCGGACTTAAGTGGGCGACACTAGAGCATTTTCGATCGAGGTCGGACTTGGAGGTGGGTTGCCCTAGAGCTTTTCTGATCAAGGTCGAACTTAAGTGGGTTGCACTAGAGCCTTTCTGATTGAGGTCGGACTTCTTTGTAGAGTGAATTGCTACCTTTATTGATAATATTTATGGAGGTTATCTACATTCCAAGGATGCACTACTTGTCATCTGTCTAGATGCTCGAGTCGGTAAATTCCAGCTTGGATCACTTCGGCTACCCGATAGGAGCCTTCCCAGTTGGGGAAGAGCTTTCCTTGCTCAGTTGGCCTGGATATCTCTGTCCTCCGTAGAACAAGGTCTCCGACCCAGAAGCTTCGAGCCTTGACTCGAGAATTGTAATATCTGGCCATTCTTTGATAATAGGTTATCATCTTCAGGTCTGCTTGGAGTTGGGTCTCTTCGAGCAAGTCGAGATCAGCCCTTCTATGCTCAGAATTGGTTGATTCGGTGAAATAATCAATCTGAAGGGACTGCAAGCATACTTTTACTGGTATGACCACCTCACTCCCATATATGAGATTGAATGGAGTTTCCCCAGTCACCGTCCAGGAGGTAGTCTGGTAGGCCCAGAGTATCGAATGGAATTCTTCTGCCCAGAGTCCTTTGACATCATTCAGCCGGGTCTTCAAGCCATGTAGGATCGTCCGATTGGTGACTTCGACCTCCTCGTTGGATTGGGGGTGTCTGACTAAAGTCAACTGATGGGAGATATAATATTGCTGGCAGAAATCCCAAAACTTCGAATTATCGAATTGTCTTCCATTATCGATGATGACTGCCTGCAGTATGCCGAACCAAAAAATGATGCAATTTCGGACGAAGCTCTCCACCTTGGCTTCGGTAATCTACACCAGCGGCTCAGCTTCCACCCACTTGGTGAAGTAGTCAATGGCTATAATTAGGAATTTTCACTTTCCGGATGCTGGGGAAATGGCCCGGGGATGTCTATTCCTCATTGTGTGAATGGCCAATGGGCGGTCAGCGAGGTTAGCTAACTAGCTGGTCACCTTTGAACATTGGAGTACCTCTGGCATGCATCGTACTTTTTAACAAAGTTCGCTGCATCCTTCTGGATGGTTGGCCAGTAATAGCCCTGTCGGATAATCTTGCAGGCTAAGGATCTATCTCCTAGGTGGCCGCCGCATATGCCTTCATGCACTTCTCTGAGTGTGTAATTGGCGTCCGACGGCCCTAGGTACTTGAGCATGGTTGCGTAAACGACCGCTTGTAGAGGATTCCATCAAGGACGACGTATTCGAGGTCATCCAGCATACATGTTTGGCTTCGACTTTATCTTCTGGCAGGGTTCCTTCATTGAGGAATGCAAGGATGGGGATCATCCAACAAGCCTCTCGTTCCACTTGATGGATTCCCGATGTCTCTTCAGCAATGCTTGGGCTTTGTAGGTGCTCCACGAAAGTCCGGTCGGAGGGATTAGTGACAGCAGTGGCCAGCCGTGATAAAGCGTTCGCCCGAGAATTTTGTACCCGAGGTATGTGGATGATCTCGAAAAATTTGAGTCGAGCCACAAGGCTCTGCACCTTACTCAAGTACTTGGCTAGGGTCAGACCTTTCACCTCGAATCGCCCCTCACCTGGTTGAGTTGGGAATCCGAGAAGGCTCTGATCCGTTCGATACCTAGCTCATCAGCTATCCTTAGTCCCGCGAGGAGGGCTTCATACTCCATCTAGTTATTTGATACTTGGAATGCGAAACGCAGGGCATATTCTAGGCTCTGTCCATTGAGGTCGGCCAGGATTAAGCTTGCTCTGCAACCAGCAAGGTTAGATGCCCCGTCCACATAGAGTGTCCAGGCAGGATCTGACCCTTCAACAATATCATCCTCGGGTGTGTTGACCGTTTGCAGAGGTGTCCCTTGTCTCCATGTATACTCTGCTATGAAGTCAGCGATTACCTAAGCCATCATGGCCGACCGAGACTGGAAGGAGATGTCAAATTTGCTAAGCTTGACGGCCCACTTGGCAAGTCGCCTCGAGGTATTGGGATTTCTGAGGATCGTCTTGAGAGGTTGATCGATCAGGACAATGATTGGATGCGCCTGAAAGTAGGGCCGCAATCGCTTGGCTGCTATAACCTGAAATAGACAAGCTTTTATATCTTAGGATACCTTGTTTCAGCATCGTAGAGTACCTTGCTGGTGTAGTTAGACTGGCTTTTGCTGGTTGTTCTCTCCCATCCAGACAAGGACGGAGCTCACCGCCTCATCCGACGCTGATGGATACAAATACAGGGATTCTCCTTCCACAGGCTTAGCAAGTAAGGGGGAGTCTCCAAATATGTCTTCAATGCTTCGAAGGCCGACTGACATTCATTGGTCCAATGGAAGCGATCCGACCGTCGCAGTGTTTTAAAGAAAGGGAGACACCTTTCGGCCAACCTAAAAATGAAGCGACTGAGAGAGGCTATCCGACCCGTGAGTTCTTGCACTTGCTTCTTGCTGGTTGGATGCCCCATGTCGATGACGGCCTTGATTTTATCCGGATTGACCTCAATTCCTCGCTGTGTGACCAGAAAGCCAAGAAATTTTTTAGAGGTCACCCCGAGGTACACTTGGCTGGGTTCAGCTTCATCCGGTGGCACCTCAGGGCATCGAAAGATTCTTTCAGATCCTTAATGTGATCTGCTCTTCGGAGGCTCTTAACTATCATGTCGTCAACATATGCCTCCATGTTTTTTCCAAGTTATCCTTCGAAGACCCTGTTGATCAGCCTCTGAAAAGTGGCTCCGGTGTTCTTTAGGCCGAAGGGCATCATTTTATAACAGTACAGCCCTTTGTCAGTGACGAAGGCTATCTTTTCCTCGTCCTTCGGGTCCATGCTGATTTGGTTGTACCTGGAGAAGGCATCCATGAAGCTCAGAAACTAGTGACCGGCAGTGGCATCCACTAGTTCCTCAATCTTCAGTAAGGCAAAGCTGTCCTTTGGGCAAGGTTTGTTGAGATTAATATAATCCACACATATCCTCTATTTTTCGTCGGCTTTTCTCACCATCACGACATTTGCCAGCCAGTCGGGGTAGTGGGCTTCTCTGATGAAGCCAGCTTCGAGGAGTTTCTTGACCTCCTCATCAATCGCCCTCTATCTCTCAGGGGCGAAGTTCCTCTTCTTCTGTCGGACAGGCTTGCAGGTAGGATCCACCTTAAGCCGATGGGTTATGACTTTCGACGGGATGCCCGGCATGTCTGATGTCGACCAAGCGAAAACGTCAGCATTGTCCCGTAGGAAGCCGACTAGCTCCAATTTAGCCTCCTCGCTGAGCGTGCTCCCGATTTGCAAGACCTTAGTGAGATCGTCCTCCCTAAAGGGTATGAATTGGATCCTCTCGACCGGTTCTCCATAGCAATCGATTTCGGCCCTGGACTCAAGTTGTTCCAATATGGAATGGTCTCCCGATTACTTGTCCTAAATGGTCAAATACTATTTGGCCATCCTGCGATCCCCTCTCATCTCTCTGATCCCGTTCCAAGTTGAAAATTTTGCCAACAAGTAGTAAGTAGACACAATAGCTTGGAATTTGTTCAGGGCCGGCCATCCCAATATGGCATTGTAAGCAGATATCGTTTGGACGACCATAAAATTGATAGGGAGGGTCTTTTGATAAGGTTCTATCCGATGGTCACGGGCAGAGTTATTTCTCCTTCTACGCCAATGGAGTTCCCCTCGAACCCAGTTAATGGCATTGGGGATTCTTGCAGCCTGGTTCTAGGCAGGTTCATTCTAACAAAGGCATCATACAGCAAAACTTCAATGGAGCTTCCATTATCAATAAGGATCCTCCTTACATCATAATTGACAATTACTGCCGATACAACAATAGGATCATTCCCAGAGACCTGGGTCTCTCGGAGGTCTTCATCGGAGAAACTAATTACATTAAAACCCTGAGGCCTCTTCAAGGTGTTCTGACCTTCTTCTTCTCTCCAATCGGATCGGTGGTGGAGCATGCCAACATTTCCATCGGTGGGGCGTTAGTTGAGCAGCTCTGTTTCCTCCGGGGGGTTTCTGGCGATGGAAGTTTCAGCCCGACTCCTCTGGGATCGGACGTACTTATGCAGGTACCCCCGCCTGATCAAGTCTTCGATCACGTCCTTTAACTGGAGGCAATCTTTTGTGCTGTGCCCATGGTCACGGTGGAACCAGCAGTACTTGTCCTTGTTCCTTGATGTGGAGGGGCTCCTCATCGGGCGAGGCCTTTGTAGGAAGGTTTCCTTCTCTATCTCCATAAGGATTTCTCCCTCGGGAGGGAGAGAGGTGTGTAAGTCTCAAACCTCCTAGGGAAGCCCTTTGACTTAGGGTTGCGGCGTCGGGTCGAGTTGATACCATCGTTGGGAGGTCGGACTTTGGGAGCCCTATCACTATTCCTCTTGGGAGCCGACCTCCCTTTAGCCTGGCATCGACTTGCCGCTTGTTCTTCTACCAAGATGTATTTTTGAGCCGGGTCAGTAGTTCGGAAGTAACTTGTCAGAAACTTTTTGTTCAGTGAGAAAATAAGCCTAGATGATTGCAACCCCTTCTTGAAGGCCGACATAGCTATATGCTTGTTGAGGTCTGGGATCTCCATGGTCGCTAAATTAAATCGGGCCATATAATCCCGGAGGGTTTCTCCTTCCTTCTACTGCACGAGGAATAGGTAATTCATGTTTCTCGGCATCCAGCTACAGGTTTTGAAATGGGATAAAAAGAGTTTTTTCAGCTGGGAGAAGGAATGGATCGTACCTGGTCGGATGGCGGAGAACCATATCCGAGCCGCCTTCTTGAGTGTCGCGGGAAAGGCGATGCAGTGAAGGACGTCGGAGGTGCCCTGTACCATCATGTGGGCCTTATAAGTGCCTAAATGATCCAGAGGGTCTGTGGTGCCATCGTAGGCGTCCACCTGGGGGATCTTGAAGTGACGAGGGATAGCTTCTCCCATAATTCTGGCAGAGAATGGCGGGCGAGAGTCGTATGCCAGCGCTTCTTCTCCCTTTTGCCAATCGACCAGTTCGGTAATTTGCTCCTTCATGCGTTGGAGCTTGCTAGTGTAGTCTCTCGGGTCCCCGTCGTATTGCTGGTCGTCATCGAGGACCGAATCTGCGGAAGAGTGCGAGGTGGATCTTACTATCTTTCCATTGGCATGAGTCCTCTGCGACCTCCGAGGCTCCGGGGTCGTGTGGGAGCGTAGTCGAGGGACTCCTTGCTGTTGACTTCCCTCGGCAGTAGGTCGATGACTGGTTTTGGACACCGCGAGCAGCTGCTATCTATCGTTGGTCGCGTCTTGAAGGTTCTGAATCACGGCGATAAGAGTATCGATGCGGTTCAGAAGGGTCTGGAACTGCTGTTGTCCCAGGATGATGGTAGGCTGGGCGGCGTCGTTCTCCCGAGAGGTTCTCCCAACTTTGTTTGGGAGCGGCCTCTCCTGTTGGAGGTATTCTGAGCTCTTCCTTTTACCATCATTTTGTCTAGCAATGAATCCTTTCTTTTGGAGAAGGAATACAAGGATGAAGGTTCAGGCCCCTTCCTCTAGGCCAATCTGTTACCACTGAATCTTCCAGACCGGGCTCTCTCGACCGGGTTGGCTGGAGTGCGTGTCTCCCGGTTCTTGCAAAAATGTCCCACGGGCCGGTGGTGTTCCGACGAGGGACACTCCGATGGCTAAGTCAGTGGGAGACTCGGAGCAACAGAATGGAGGAATCGAAAAGAGAGCTCGTGAAAAAAGGAGAGCGTTCTTGCTTACATCGGAGTCCTCCTTTTATCTTATACAGGCGCAGAACTTTACCGGAATCTGCTAGGGCTAGGCTGAAGATGGCCGATTTGCCCTTAGAAGAATCTTGGTAGTGGCCACGTGGCACCAGGACGGGGTGGCATCGTGGAATCTGCAGAGTAGTAGCGCTGAGATGTCAAGAATCTGTCGTAACAGAATTCTGGTACCAGCTGGAAAGGGCCTCTGGAGCCTTCGGGCTGTCATTGGAGCGGCTCGCTTTGGACCGATATGGGCCTAGCTGAAATGGGTCGGTCGAACCCTTGGTGGGTCGGTCAGGCCTCTGGTGGGTCGGCCAACGAAACGATAGACTCTGGTTCGATACGGCTGAAGGGCCGTCGGCTCCGGTTTGGTTCGGAGGGAGGTCGATTGTCTATAACATGTATAAAATAGAATATTTTGATATGATAAATAATTTTAAAATTTAAAAAATAGTACCTGGCTTGGGAGGTGATAAAATTATTATCTTAAAAGATACTTTAGCCCCTTCTCATAGAAAATCTGGACCACATACCCTCCTCTAAGATATAACCCAGAAGTCAAGTACTTCAAAACTCATCAATGGAACGATCTCGATCGGACATCAATTAAATTCATTCTCAGTTCAAATGATCAAATAAAAAATAATATTAAAAAGAAGTAAAAGAGAGATTTAAGAGATTTTTAGAAAGAGAAGAACTTTTGAATAGGATTAAGAGCTAGGAACAGGGACCTATTTATGAGTTTAAAACTTTCCAAAATTTTCAAAACACCCCTCCCCCCCCCCCCCCCCCCCCCCCCCCCACCCACCCACCCAACTAGCCGTTCAAGGGAAACGTTTGAAACCACCCAACTAGCCGTTCAAGGGAAACGTTTGAAATGTATTAAAAACTTTTTAAAAAATTAACGCATGGAACTCACGGAACGGCCGCCCATGCGTTCAGCTGCGTGGGTGCTGGCAGGAGTTTTGAAAGTCCTTAAAAGTCAGCATTCACAAGCTATAGATTCTTAAGCGCTTGGACCCGAATATGTGAAGTTGTAAAAAAAGAAGCTAGGTGTTTGTTTGAAAACTGTTAGACACTTAATACAGTGATCATCTAAAAATAAGCAAAAAATACTAAAAAGAATTAAAAAATGGCGATGCAACAACTATTGCTTCTGCTAGCAACTGCTAGATAAATAGCACGCACGAAATCACTTGCACAACCATCTGCATAACCCACAATAAGGTTGTAAGAGATTCCTTTTGTTCAAGATTGCCAAATCCCTTCTGGAAACTGGTATTGTCAATTCCAGGATATCAAATTGTTGATCAAAGCATACCCTTGAACTAATCGAACAAAATAGTCACATGGATGCCACAATATTCAACAAAACAAGCAACAACAGAAATTGTACTACCTACCATGCATATCTTCTCTAAACTTGTAGATCTACTGATGGAAAAATAACATAAAATAAAATTTTAAATTTCCTCCACTTACCAATATTCATCTCTATCTCTTCTTCATTTCCTCACATCCTGGAGACAAGATCCAACCTGATACTTCATATGAGAAAGTGCGAAAGAATCAGTTGATCAAAGTCCATTGGTGGCATTGCCTTTGTCAAGGACTCTAGTATTTGAGATGCAAGATCAAGGAAAGCTACAAAAAAGGAGAATCCAAGTTTATGGCTTTCATGGCCACATCATTTAATTTACAAATCTAGTCTTGGCTAATCATTTGCTGAATATAAACCTACCTATAAGATCAGAATTGCAAGATTCATATCCAATCCAAATTAAGCCAAGACAAATTTGACATCCTCATCAAATTATACTTCCTACAAATTATAGGTTTCTTTCTATCCAAAATGATAATTTTCCAACATTCCCCCTCCCCTATTAAAACAAGAAATGCCAAAAGCTCCATCTGAATGATGGTAAGCTTGTCCTTGGCCTCTTTTAAGCTTTCGGTCTCCCTCCTCGACATTTTCCTTTGTTCAATGTTACATATTGTTAGACCATCTCCACTTCAAAGCCTTCGCCTCTACTAGTGGAACCTTTAGCCTCCTTTAGATTCCATATATTCTCTTTGCTAACCTTATGCTACAAATTCTTTTTAGACTCTCACATATTCTCTTTGCTAGACTTTTCAATTTACCCTATCCAAGACCACACACAATCAAAAACCTTAAGTATATTTTTGATAAGAGATCTCAATTAGAATGGAATTTAATAAACACATTCAATCAAGGAAGGCACCCGGATTTAATCAGACAAACACTCCAGCAACCAACCGCACAGGACTTTGCATAAACAAGCTATTCCTAAATTCCTAATTTAGGAGTTTTCTAATTATCCAATTCCTTAGTATTCTTTATTCTGCTATTTTTAATCAGTGCCATGGTTGTTCTCAATATGGAAGATCCCCAGTTATTTCTATTATGGGACTCGGATATCTAGTCTGACAGGGGGCAAGGTTTGGGCTACTCATGGCCATGCCGAAGCTTTACTGGAAACCACAATGTCTTAATAAAGTATATGATAAACTATGAGGTATCATTACATCACATAATTTAAATGACTAAAAGGTGTATTATAGTCATGGCTCCTCATTTCATTCTTCCCATTCCTCTCATCCTACCTCCTCTCCCCTCTATCTCCTCCCAGAGTCCTCACCCAACCTCTCTATGCACCCCTGCCACATCAGAATGAAAATGAACACAGCCACATTGGTTACAGCTTTTCCTGCATTACACTTCAAGTTCCTGTGGCTGTTCCAGCATGAATCCTTCCCTCTGTTAAATGGTTGGACCCAGATTTGGCAGGATGGCCTTAAGCTGTCATCCATTTGCTATGACCAAGCTCATCGATCCTTCCTTTAAATGCAAACACTAGGAAGCAAGGATTGAAACAAGTGCGAGATTCCAGAGAGCACCCAAATGTGGAAGCCAGATTGCGACATGGGATGACAGGAAAGAAATAAAATTCCAACGCAAGATGCATATTCAAAAAGGGAAATGGAAAATAATTGGTGGCAACACTTTCCCAAGTAAGAAAAATTGGAGGACATTAAGCATTCACAAGCTTTGTAGTCTAGAAATTAAATAACTTCCACGATCAAACAACATCAAAAACGAACAACCAACAATCTTATTTAATCCTTGTGATAAGAGAACAAGAAACAGTAATCTCCTCAAGGCCATATAGTAAACTTTTGAAATCTGGCTTCATTCCCTCCTCCACTCCGTGGCCAGATTAATCGCAGTAAAGATTCTCACCTAGATTGTTATTTAGACAAAATTTCTAAATCATTGGAACAATTATATTTGAAAAGGGAGAGCACAATATAATTGATATAATCTCAAATGATATATGGTATGCAGTACTTGTCAATTAACTCATAGTAAATATCAGTTAAATCATTTAGCTACCACTTTCTCTGGTAGACGTTTATCATCACCAAAACTAAGAAGCATATTTAAGATTCGGTAGATGATGATGCCTCGTCATCTTTGTGCTTCACCATGCCGGAGTCCACCAGAATGGGCACCTCTGCTGCGAGCCACGGCGCGAGGCCCAAGCAAAGGGCATGTGCAATTCCAAACCTAGGACTGCCACACAGATGAAACCAATCATTAGATAAAGAAATAAGAAATGGTGTCGAAGCATTTGGAAAGAAGGGACTTTCTTGGAGGAAAAGGGGGAAAAAAAAGAGAGAGTAAATTTCAAGCATTCCCCGTTTATGATCGTCCCAACTCCTGAACATCTATAATCATGTCCACCTCCTCCCTCGTCCGCAATAATATCGCAAGTACTGAAGGTAGCCATCTTTTCTTTTTCTTTTTTCAAGAAAACAAGAGAGATAAAACTAAAATCCAAACATTCCTAATCCTAATTCACTGCTGTCTTAAAAAGGGGATAAAAACATCCAATCATATATGTCTGGTGCTGCTTGAACAGAATCACCAATAGAGAATGATTTTTTTTTTTTTTGGTGTCCGTTTCGCGGGGTGGGGTGTCAAGAATCAAGGTTTCTATTTGAGCAAATAAAATCAGAAATAATTATTACCAGTTCTTGGCCCAAAGGGGCTTGAAGTGGACCGTGAGGCAGATCTTGCCTCCTCTGTACATCTGAGAGTCAGTCAGAGAGATGAGATAAGGTTAGAAAGAGATGAAACATCGATTGATGAATCAGTGAATCAGACACGATTCGCATGCTACGGCTATAGCATGGAATCAAATAGATGTGCTACCATACCTTGTGGGTCTTGCCGTCGAGCTGGGGTAGCTCGATCTCGGGGGCGGTGGCCGGGTAGGTGATGGGGATGTCGAACTGGAGGGCGAACTCGTAGCGGCGGAGGTTGTGGACATACCAGCAGGTGCCCTCCCAGCGGGTGCCCTCCGGGTTGGCGGCGGCGATGCGGAACCAGTCGTTGTCTCCGGCCTTGTTCATGCTCGTGTACGCGATCAGCGCCCGGTATTCCTCCTTCAGCCGCTGCGTCCACGCCGCCCCGTCCCGCGGCCCCGCTCGCGCCGCCAGCAGCGGGATCTGCGTCAGAGCCGATTTCGTGTTCCGGTCCCAACCCTCCATTCTCTGATCTTGATCTTGATCAATCGCGTGATTGCTTTCTTTGATGATTCCCCTCTCTTCCTCCCTATGCCTCCGCCGACGAAAGGGCGCCCCTCTCCCAGCTCCGTTCGCGTTATGGTCAAGCGAGGCGACGTTTTATATTTTGGAGCAAGCGTTATTGTCACCAATTAAAAAGCGTGCGACGATGTCCAACATGATGCTATAGCCTGCTTGGAGCAAGCGAGCGACACCAGGTCAGATTGCATTTGCAGTACTTGATGGATTATGAGTGGCCGGTAAAAAAACGGCATGTATTAGTGGGTCATGTTGACGTATTTATTTTTGGATGGGAAGGATGAGTAAAAAAATATGATCCATATTGATCTAACAGAAAGGAGTTCCGTAAAGATAGCTACGATAAAAAAGGCATGCAATATAAAATTACATTATTCATCATTAGCATCTAAAAAAATATATCATTATCATCATATTGAACAAATAATTATATATTAAATAAATATTTAATATAGTATTAAATATCGAATCGAAATTCAAGATTTTTTTTATATTTTTGTTAATCTTCTATTTAGTTTAATTCTTATTCTTAATTATAAACATATTTCAATTTTTTTATCTTTTTAACATAATTAAAACTCTAATAAAATAATCTTGAAAGTGAATATAATCCCAACTAATTCTTGAGGATACGATCCCGACTTATCCTAATTATAGTTTGAGTTGCTGAAATTATTTTTGACCATTTATGACAGCGACCAGTGCTCCACTAAAATCGGTTGATGAGTTATCACTAGGTCTCGACAAAAGTTAGCAAACTTCATGTTGTCAAACTAGTATTCGTTATTGATGACAATAGCTTTAGGTAGGCCAAACATGTAAATGATGGACTTGCAAGCAAAGTCGCGTTCCTTCTTCTTAATGATGCAGGCCAGTGCTTATGTTTTTACCCATCTTGTAAAATAATCAATCGCGACAAATAGGAACTTTTTCTATATTGGGATATTAAAAATGGCCCAAAGATATCCATCTTCTATTAAGCAAACAGCCATGGAGAGGTAATATGCGGCAGTGTTGCCACTGGTTAGTGTTGTATATTGGAATTCTTCTCGCACTAGCTTCACCTCCTTACCGGTCAGCTGCCTCTTGCTGCATGGTCAGCCAGTAGTAACCCTATCACATTACCTTGTAGGCTAAAGTTTTGCCTCCCAGGTGATTGCTACGGATATCTTTATGTACTTCCCTAAGCGCATATTCTGCTTCAGAGGGTCAGAGAGGTTGGGAGTATGACCTCTTGTAAAGCTTGTCATCGAGTATCACATACTTGGAGTCTTAGTGTTTTAGCCTACGAGCTTCATCATGCTGAGTAGGTAACACCGCGCCCTTGAGATACCGTATCATTGAATCTGTCCAACTTAGCTTAGGCTAGACTTGCATTACTATGGCTTCTTCCGTACTGGGGTTTCAAGGACTTCAAAATACGAGCTTCTCTTCATGTCCTATGCTCCTTGGGTAGCAAGCTTTGACAACAAATTAGCTTAAGCATTCTCCTCCCCAGGGATCTATTTGAACTGCAACGAAGAAAAGGCAAGATTGAGGTTTTTTACTTTTCGCAAAATATTGAGTCATGTTAAGTTCACATCTTCATACTCATCATACACTTGTCCGATGAAGAGCTGTGAATCACTATAGACCTTCAAGTGTTGAACCTTCAAGTCCCTAGCAATCTTCAGTCCCATGTCTAGGGATTCATACTCAGCCTCATTGTTCGAGGCTTTGAATTTGAAGCATAAAGAATATTCCACCACTACCCATTTTAGGCTAGTGAGAACTAGTCTTGCTCCATACCCTATGCTATTTGAGGACCATCAACATGGAGGACTAGCACTCTTTGATCTCCTCGACCCTAAGCTCTGCAAGGCTGAACCTAGGTTCTTCAGGTGTGATACACTCTAGGACAAAATCAGCTAGTATCGAGCCTTTATCAATGGCCATGGAAGGTACTTGATGCAAACTCCCCCAACTCGATAGCCCACTTAGCAACTTGGCCAAAGGTGTCAAGTCAGTGAAGGACCGACCTTATAGGGAGGTCGGTGAAAACAACCACCATGTACACCTTGTAATAGGGGTGAATTCTCCGAGCAGAGATCAATAGCATATACATTACCTTTTTCAATTTCGCATATCTAGTCTTGGCATTACACAGAACTAGACTAACATAGTAGATAGGCTTCTGAAGCATGCCCTCCTGCCTGATGATCACATGTTAGGATGTTGTGTGAAGTGGGATGCTAGAAAGTTCAAAGAAGAAAGAAAAAAGAAAGCCTGAAAAATAAATAAAAATACAAGCACGAGCAACACACAGGGATTACATGGTTCGGAGCCTCTTGCTCCTACGTCCACGGTCATACATGATCAAATCTCCACTATGAAGAAAGAATACAGGATGTCTTTACAACAAAGAACCCTCTCTGGATGCAAACCCCAGCCCAATAAGAAGAAAAAAGAAAGAACAAAACAATACAGGAGAAACCCTTGCCCTCCCTTTGCCTCTCTCTCTTCCCCTTATTTTCTTTCTTGGAAAATCCTTGAACTACTTCTCTGGGTTGCAAAATCACCTCCCTGGCTCTCTTTTGGCTCTCTGTTACTTTGCTCGGTGGCTCTCTATGGCTCCTGTTGAGAAGAGGGCGAAAAACCATCCAAGCCGCGTTCGAATTCGAGTCAAAATATCTCAAATCAAGCTTGATACGATCCAGAATCTATCTTAGCAATCGGATCGTCGATCTGACAGCCCAAAATGCCTATGGACCTTGTGAACCGCGCACGGTCCTTGGTGAGCCGTGCAAAATGGCTTGGGAAACGGCCCTGTGCATGCCCGCTTGGAGCTGGGTCGAGCCCGCGCGTGGGCCTAGGCCACGTGCTAGCGCGCCGAGCCATGCATGTGGGTCGGGCCGGGTTCGATTTGGCAGGCCAGGCTGCTTTCTTTTTTTTTGGTTTCTTCTAGGCTTTTGGGCTTCTCTGGAAGTGGGCTTGGCTCCATGGCTCAACAATTCTCCCACTTGGAGCCAAGAACACTCAATCATGCATCCACCTGAAACATCAAAGATAAACTTTCAAAAAAAAAAAAAAATAGGTCAGTATCCTGTACGGCGCCTCCAATCAACTAGCTCTAGAGGTCAATTAAGGCCATGCATATCCCCAATTTCTCTGTAGTGATTGTCTTCGTCAGCATATCCACCGAATTCTTCAATTCTTGGATCTTCTCCAGTGATAGACATCCATCTTCAAGTAGTGCCCTGATAAAATGGTACCTTAGCTATATGTGCTTCATCCTCGCATGGAACATCAGGTTCTTCACCAGATGGATAGCACTCTGACTGTCACAAAATAAAACACTGCAGCTCTACTCTCTACCCAGCTTTGTCAGCTACTTCTACAACCAAATCATCTCTTTGCTGGCTTCTGTGATTGCAACGTACTCCGCCTTGATGGTAGAAAGAGCCATGATCTTCTGCAACTGCGAGACCCAGCTCACTACTATCCCACCAATGGTATACACATATCCTGTCGTGCTCCTCCTAATGTCGACATCACCACCTAGATCTGTATCAATATAATCCTGTAAAGTCTAACTATCTCTCTAATAACATAGGCCGACATCCTTGGTACCTTTCAGATATCTTAAGATCCACTTGATAGCTTTTCGATGTTGTTTGCCCGGATTTGCCATGTACCTGCTTACAGCTCCCACTGCATGCGCAATGTCGGGCCTCGTACAAATCATCGCATACATCAAGCTATCGACTGCTGAAATATATGGAACACTGGCCATTGTTTTCAGCTCATCATCAACTTTGGGTGACTGTTCCTTCGAAAGCTTGAAGTGCACGACCAAAGGTGTCTTCACAGGCTTTGCATCTGCCATGTTGAACCTATCCAGCACCTTTTCAATGTACTTACTCTGAACCAGCTTCAGTGTACCTACCATCTTGTCTCTTTCAATCCTCAATCCAAGTGTCTATTTTACTGCACCCATGTCCTTCATGCAAATTCTCTTGACAGCTCCGTCTTCCATCTTTTGATCTCCTACATGCTTGATCTAGCTATCAGCATATCATCAACATACAAGAGTAGAATAATGAAACTACCATCAAACGACCTATAGTAACAGCAATGATCTTCTTGGCACCTTGCAAAACCACTATTAGTCATGAATCCATCAAACTTTTTGTACCATAATCGAGGGGCCTATTTCAAACCATACAAGCTCTTCTTCAGCTTGCATACCATGTTTTCTTTATCAGGGACTATAAAGCCAACCGACTGCTGCATATAAATGTCATCATCTATCTCACCATGCAGGAAAGCAGTAGTAATATCAAGTTGTTCTAAGTATAAATTTTCATGAGCTGCTATACTTAGAATAACCCTTATTGTAGAGAGCTTAACAACAGGAGAAAAGATCTCAGTATAATCAATATCTTCTTTCTGTTGGAAGCCTTTCACAACTAACCTTGCCTTGTACCTCTTGCTGCCATTGTGCTCTTCCTTGATCTTATAGACCCACTTGTTGTGCAGTGCTTTCTTTCCTTCCAGTAGTGTGTTGAGCTCTCATGTCTCGTTCTTTGTCAAAGACTGCATCTCGTCCTTCATTGTCAGCTCCCACTTAATCGAATATTTGCTCTCCATGGCTTCATCATAGCACTCGGGATCCCCTCCATCTATCAACAGCAGGCAATGCAATGAGGGTAAATACCTTACACGTGATTTTAGGATCCTTGTAGATCTTCTCAGCTGAGGTATCTCTGGCTCAGGTTCAGAATCTCTTGCTCCCTCAGTAATGTCTTCCTCCGTGATCTCTTTCAACTCTACTTATTCTTTCTCCTTGTCTGCATGTCCTGCTCTGTCTGAAACACTCTGGTCCTCATATAGGCCTCTTTCATTGAACACCATGTCCTTGCTATTGATGATCTTCTTGTCCTTCTTACTCCAAAGCTTATAACCGAACTCATCAATGCCATACCCAATGAAAAAGCACCTCTCTGATTTTGTATCAAGCTTATCTCTCTTCTCTGCATTAACATGTATGTAGGAGACACAACCAAAGACTTCGGGTGAGATAAGCTTGCTGACTTTCCTATCCACTCTTCTTCTGGTAGCTTGTACTCAAGAAGGACTAAGGGACTCCTATTGATCGGATAGGTAGAAGTGCTAACTGCCTCAGCCCAAAATATCTTGGACAATCCAGCATGGAGCCTCATGCTCCTGGCTCTCTCGTTCAAGGTCCGATTCATGTACTCAGCTACCCCATTCTGTTGTGGCATACTTGGAATCATCTTCTCTATCTTGATTTTATTGGTTGCGTAGAATTCCTTGAACTCAGTGATATCGTACTAGCATCCATTATCCGATCTCAAGTACTTTATCTTTTGTCCAGACTCATTCTTCACCAGGCTTTTTCACTTCTTGAAAGTGTTAAATATATTAGATTTATTCTGTAAAAAATAAATCCATACCTTTCTGGTGGAATCATCGATGAAGATCACATAGTATCGTGAAACTCCAAAGGATGCAACCGGGAAGGGACCCCATACATCAGTGTGCACAAGTTTCAGCTTTCTTGATCTTGGTGCCTTGATAATCTTGGAGAAGCTGACTCTCTTCTGCTTTCCAAGAATATAATTCTTGTGGAAACCAATATCTATCATCTTCAAACCTGGTAGCTTGTCTTTCTTTAGTAGTACTTGCATTCCTTTCTTGCTCATGTGACCCAACCTGTAGTGCCATAACTCCAAGTCTGCTTGTACCAGTGCCACTGCATCTCTGGTGTTACTAGTCATATATAGGGTACCCAACTTGCTTTCTTATGTTATCACCATCGCACCTTTGATGATCTTCCAAGAGCCACCAATGAAAATTATAATGTACCCCTCTAAATCCAGCTACCCGACTGATATCAGGTTTTTCTTCAATCCTGAGACATGTCTAACATTCTTGAGCTTCCAAACTAACTGATCTAGCATCTTGATGTGTACATCACCCTTTTTCATAATATCCAAAGGCTCATCATCTGCAAGATAGACCTTTTTGAAGTCTTCGATAATGTAGTTATGTATAGACTCCTTTTGTGAGGTAGAGTAAAATGAAGCTCCGGAGTCTAAAATCCAAGACTCCATCAGATTGTCCATGTTGAGAACCAATGCATCTTCAATTATCTCAGTCGCTGCATTGACCGACTCTTCGTTCTGTCCCTTGTTCTTCCTTGCCTAGTAGTTCTTTCTAGTGTGTCTCTTCTTGCCGCAGTACTAACAACCATCACCCTTCGGTCTTGATTGGCTCCTCTACTTGTTCTGGGATCTCCCGTGGCCTTTGTTGTGCTGTGTAGTTCTTTCTTTGCCTTCTTGAGTGACCAAGGCAGAGCCGGAGTTCCTTTTGGTTTCTTTTCTCCAGGTATCTTCACTAAGAATCAAGTTTTGAACCTCTTCAAATTTTAATTTGCTCGAGCTGCACGAACTACTTACTGCTATCATAGTTGCACCCCAGCTCTCAGGTAAAGAAGATAATAGGATTAGGGCATGGACTTCATCCTCGAAGCTAATGTCAACTAAACTTAACTGATTAGTAATCAAGTTAAATTCATTGATATGATCGGTTATGGATGCACCTTCATTCATCTTTAAGTTGAATAGACGATGCATGAGATAAACCTTATTGAAGGTCGAAGATTTCTCCTACATGTTGGATAGTGCCTGCATCAATCCAGCTATCATCTTCTCCTCTAGGATGTTGAACGCGATGTTCTTGGCCAATGTCAGATGGATGACTCTCAAAGCCTGGTGGTCCAACAAATCCCAATCTACTTGTGACATCTCGGTGGGTTTCTTTTCTAGCAACGGTAGGTGAAGCTTCTTCTGGTACAGATAGTCCTCAATCTGTATCTTCCAGAATCTGAAGTCTTTTCCGTCAAACCTATCGATCTTGACTTTTCCTTCGTCTTCTGTCATCACTCCCACTCAAACCCGGTACTCTGACACTAGTTGTTAGGATGTGGTGCATAATAGGATGCCGAAAAAGTTTATAAAAGAAATAAAAAAGAAAGCCTAAAAAATAAATAAAAATACAAGTATAAACAACACACATGGATTACATGGTTCGAAGCCTCTTGCTCCTATGTCCATGACCGCACAGGATCAAATCTCCACCATGAAGAAGGAATACAGGAATTCTTTATAATAAAGAACCCTTTCCAGATTCAAACCCTAGCCTATTAAGAAGAAAGAAGAAAGAACAAAACAATACAGGACAAATCCTTGCCCTCCCTCTATCTCTCTCTCTCTTTCCCTTGTTTTCTCTCTTGGAAAACCTTGGACTACTTCTCTGGGTTGTAAAATCATCTCTTTCGCTTTCTTTTGGCTATCTGTTACTCTGCTCGGTGGCTCTTTGCACCTCCTATTGAGAAGAGGATGAAAAACCATCCAAGTTGCATCCGAATTCAAGTCAAAATGCCTCAGATCAAGCCTGATACCACCTAGAATCCATCTCAGCCATCGGATCATCGATCCGATAGCCCAAAATGCTCCAAAATGCTCATGGGCCGCATGAACCACATGCGATCCATGTGGCTGATCTAACGGCCCAAAATGCTCCAAAATGCCCGTGGACCGCGTGAACCATATGCAATCCATGGTGAGCTAGACAAAATGGCTTGGGAAATAGCCCTGTGCATGCCCACCTAGAGCTGGGCTGAGCTCGTGCACGCCCGCGCGCCGGGCCATGCATGTGGGTCGGGCCAAGTTCGGTCTGGAGGGCCGGGTTGCTTTCTTTTTTTTGGTTTCTTCTGGGCTTTTGGGGTTCTCTGGAAGTGGGCTTGGCTCCACAGCTCAACAGCACAAACCCAAATGCTAGCTCTGATACTACCAGGTAGAGGTAGAGGACTTCGTTTGGCTCTGATTTGCTAAGGTGGAGATCCGAGATACTTCTTCAGCTCGTCGAATGTAATATGGCATTTAGCCATCCATTAAAAGTTCTTTATTTGTTCGAGAGATTTGAAAAGGGCAAACTCTTTTCGATCGACCTTAACATGAATCTGCTAAGACCCGCAGTCCTCCCTGTCAAATGTTGTACCTCTTTGATTGTCTAGGGTGTTGACCCATAAGTGATTTTGATGATAACCAAATATTGGAGCATGTACATTTATTTCTAACAACTCTTCAAGTGTTTTACAAGTTTTTATAGGATGGTTTACTTGTTCAAACTTCAACTCCTACATCTTCGTTTCTTGCTTAAGTTGTGCTATAATTTGATTTTGTAAAGAAGAACCCAATGAAAAAGCTAAAAAAAATTCATGTAAAAAGGGTTACTTCTGCTGGTGTGTGCCTTAAATTATTTTGAGTTGGTTTACTTGAAATATGTAAGAGTGTTGGTGAGAGTTTTCCTTGAGTTCAATTACAAAAATTTTGAAGAAGTTACTCGAGTCGACCTAGCATGTTGAAGAGTTGACTCCACTTCATGGCACGCAGCAAGGATTCTGGTATGCAGCAATCCGAGCCGACTCCAGTGAATCCGAGTCGACTGGAATATGTCCGAGCCGACTCTTCCAGAGTCTAGTTTTGAAAATTTCTGAGAACATCCAGGGGAGCCGACTCGAACCAGAAAGAGCCGACTTTGCCAGACCTAATCTTGAAGACCTGAGAAAGTGAGCCAACCCGAACTGCATCGAGCCGACTCTTCCAGAGTGATGATTTCAGAACCTGAGAAGAAGAGCTGATCCAAGCTGAAAAGAGTCGACTCCTCGAGTTCAAGTTTTTCAAAGACAGAAGTTCGAGCCGACCCGAGCTATCAAGAGCTGACTCGTCCAGAGTGAAGTTTTGCACCCTGAGATAAAGAGCCGACTGCACTAAAGATTTGGCGACTTGATCTATCGACTCAAAGGATCCGAGCCAACTCGAATATCGCTTTCAGGTATCCAACGGCTAGTTCCAGAAATTTTTTTTGAATGCCAAAAAGTGCTCCAACAGTCACAAATCACTTTCCAACGGTCTACAATGGCTAAAACTGTCTTGGAATGATGGAAAACCTTATATTTGAAGGATTTGAACTTTCTTGAAGCAAGTATTAGAGAGTTCTTCAAAGTATTGAAAGCTTTATTGAATATCTTACTTACCAACAAGAAGAAGAGCACAAGAGCATTCAAGTCAGCCTTCAAGTCTTCACCAACTTTCATCTGAAGCTTGAAGTAATTTAGGAAGGAGCTACTGAAGCAATTAAAGCTCATTCAAGTACATTCAAGTGGACTTCTATCAAGTTGCACCGGCAACTATCCGACAAATTGAGTTTGTCATTTTTGTTGCATTTATTTTAATTTATTTTTGAATTATTTGGATTATTGGTGAGCCTGGTTGAAAAACCAAATAGGTTCTTGGTGAGCCTTGATTAAAAACTAAGTGTTGGGTTCTTGGTGATCCTGGTAAAACCAAGTTAGGTTCTTGGTGATCCTGTAAAAACCAAGTTGGGTTTCTTTGGTGAGCTTGTTCAAAATCAAAGGATGTTGGGTTTTCTTTGGTGATCCTGTTAAAACCAAAGTGTAGAGGTTTCGAATTGTGATCCTGTAAAACAATCCTATTGTATTCGGGTATAAATATAGTGGAAACCCCAAGTGGTATCTTGGGTAGTGGACGTAGGAGCTGGGTTTCTCCGAACCACTATAAATTTTATGTCTTTGTGTTGTACTTATTTGACTCTATTTAGCTTCTGCAATTTATTATCTTGCCACAGCACCTAACACCTTCTAAGAAATTTTTAATTGTACATTATCCTATATAATTTTTAAATTTCCAATTCACCCCCCTCTTGGGTAGCCACCTGGGCAATATAGGGTGATGCCAACTCCTACATGATGATTTTCTTTGGATTAGCCTCGATCTTGCACTGTGGCACCATAAATCCTAGGAACTTGTCGGAGGTGACTTCGAATGCTCACTTACTGGGGTTGAGCTTCATCCGGAAATGGCAAAGTGTGTCTAAGGTCTCTTGTAGGTTGATAATGTGATGCTCGGCCACTCGACTCTTCACTGGCATATCATTGATGTATATTCCTTCCAATTTATCCTTTTAAGACCTTGTTTATATGCCTCTAGTATGTCGCTCCTGCATTCTTCAGGCTGAAAAGCATAACCCTATAACAAAACTAACCTTATTAGTAGGAAACGTAGTCTTCTCCTCATCATGGGATGCCATGCAGATTTGGTTATAACCAAAAAAGACATTTATGAAGGAGAGAAGCTTGTAGCCAGAGATGGCATCCACCAACCAGTCGATCTGAGATAGTGGGTAGCTATCTTTTGGACAAGATTTGTCAAGGTCTTGTAATTGATGCACATCCATAATTTCTCGTTGGCCTTTTTGACGAGGATCACATTGGCCAACCACTCCGAGTAGTTCACTTCCTCTATGAAGCCAACCTTAAGCAACTTGTCCTCCTTCTCTTCTATCACCTTCAGTTATTCGGGTGTGAATCTTCTTTCTTCTACTGAACTGGTTTGCGATTGGAGTCGACATTCAAAGCATGCATGATCATCTCTAGGTCTATCCCTGGCATGTCTACAACTGCCCAAGCAAAGACATTGATGTTCATGCAGAGGAAAGTAGCCAAATGTTGGCAGTCCCTATCATTCAAGCATGACCAAACCTAAATTACCTTGCTCGGATTAGCTTCAGTCAACACTATGGCTACCAAGTCCTCCATGGGTTCTCCTCTGTGCTCCGTAAGTTGATCTCTAATCACCAGCTCTTCCTGAGGTAGCTCCACCTTGGCTTCACTTTGCAGGTTGTCATGTAGAATTCTCTTGCCACCACTCAATTCCCCCTAGCTTCACCAACTCTATTCGATGTTAGGAATTTGATCAGCAAGTGATATGGCGACACCATAGCTTGGAGGGCGTTCAATCCTAGCCGACCCAGTATGGCATTATAAGCCAAGAAAATCTTCATAACCAAAAATCGAGTTTGGATAGTCCTCTACTTAGGTGCCTGACTTGCTATCAAGGTCAGTCGGATTGCCCCTTCAATGGGTATAGTGGTCCTCGATAAGCTGACCAAAGGAAAATTTAGTCTTTTTAGCATGTTATTAGATAACCTGATTCTTACAAATGCATCATAAAATAAAATATTTGCTAAACTTCTATTATCAACCAAAATATGGTGTACATCATAATTAGCAATATTTATAGTACAACAGGATCATCATGGGGATACTATACACCATGGAGGTCAGCATCAGAGAATGTGATAACTTCTTTGATCCTTGGCCTCTTCCAAACTCCCTGTCTACCTTGATGCCCCAGAGATCAGGTGGACCTGCTCAATCCCACCTCTATTTTCTTGAGAACCCTCTAGTTGAGGTGGTTCATTTTGATCAGTCTTGTAGCCGCTACTGCATGTACCTTCTCAGTCTTCCTCGCTTGATGAGTACTTCGATCTCGTCTTTGAGTTGGCAGCATTCAATATCATGTCCGTGGTCATTATGGTAGTGTCAATACTTCTCTTAATCTATTACATGAGGTGGGGCTAACATTTTTCTCGACCTCGGTAGGTCTTCTTGGTGCTCTATCTCCATTAGTATTTGGGTGCGAGGAGCTACGAGCGAGATGTAGTTTGTGAACCTCCGAGGCAGTGACCTAGATTGATGATTCGAGGTGGAGATCAAGACCATTGGTTTTAAGGGAGAGTTCACATCCTCCAGTGGGGGGGAGTACAAGATCGATGCCTTCCTCTATTATTTTGTCGCCAATCTCTCTTACGACCCTTTACTTGGCCATGTGCCTCTTCATTTCTTTCTTGGGGCTTGTTAAGAATAGGCTCCCTATGCTGGGCCCATGCTTCTTCTATGTCTGTATGCTTCTCTGCTCTAACCAATATTTTGATAAAGTCTTTGGGATATCTCTTCTCTAGTGAGAAGAAGAAGGTGTTTATCTAAAGTCTACCCTTCAAAGTGATCATTGCCATCGATTGGTTAAGGTTTCCGGCCTCCAGAATAGCTATGTTGAAGCAACTAACATACTCCCAAAGTAGCTCTCCTCGTGGTTTAATGTTGACTAGGGAATTAGAGCCCCGGTGTTGCTTTCAACAATGATGAAATGGATTGCGAAGGAGTAGCTGAGCTGGTTAAAAGAGTCAATGGAACTAGCTTGGAGGCTTGAGTATCAATACCGAGCCGCACCCCTTAAATGGATGGGTAGGCCCGGCACATGATCCCATCCATTGCTCCATGCAGAACCAGGATGGAGTTGAAGTTCCCCAAGTGGTCAACGGGATCTGAAGTATCATAAGATTCCACCTATGGTTTTTTAAACCATGGTGGGACTGCCTCATCTATGTTTTTTTAAGTAGAAGGGGATCAGCACTAAAGCTGAGCTCACTATCTGGCTACTGAGGTCTGCTATGCAATGCTTTGATATGCTATTACATTTGTTGGAACCTTCTTTCTACCTTCGAATCTTGCATTATATAGATTCCTCGATTCTGGGATGATATTGCGAGAGTAGAGTCTCTTCTTGACTGTGGGGTTGGTGAGCACCTAAGTGACTCTGAGGCAGGGCTCTTAGGTTGAGTGTGTCAACTTTAAGCCTACCCCAGACAGCGAGGAGAGGATGGTTGCTTCGGTTAAGTTTGGCTCCAACATGGTGGGTCAGATGCGGACTGAACTACCGGAGGTTGCCCACCTTGGAACGCATGGTCAGATTTTGTACTTGGTGAACTAGATCATCGAACTGCTTATGGGTGACCATAGGTTTTGGCTAGGGTGGAGGCGATACCTGAATTGGCTCAGGCACTGGAGCCTCTTCTTTCTCTTGGGCACCATCACGGTGTAGGCCATTGGAAACTCTTTTTCATTACTTCATTGCTAGCAGCTTTCTTCTTAAAAAATGGGATGTGTAAGGGTCCTTCCTCTAGCACCAATCTATTACTACAATATCTAAGCTAAGCAATAAGGTCAGATCCGAGAGTTGTTGTGAACTCCCAACACCAGGGAATAACTTGCAAGAAGTTCTAGGAAGGTTTTTTTTGGCTAGGACCCTTCAATACTCGAGTTAGCCCAACTTTAAGAACAATGAAGAGAGCTGGGAGAGTGAGAATGAGTTGAGAGTTCATGCCCATACTTGGGGCCCCCTATCATTATATAGAGGGGGGAGCTCACCATGGGACATGTTGTTTCTGGTAATGGTATGCAAATCTCGAAAAGAATCACGACGAGAGTCTTGACAAGGATCAAGATGGGGATATTGGTAGCAGATCATGGCAAGGATTGCAGCAAGAATTGCATCACACGCTCACGACACAGGATGGTCTGGTGATAGCCTTATCATACCACCATCCAAATCTAGTACAAGCGAACCTCGAAGCTCGGAGGTTGAATAAAGCCTAGCATGGGCTAAGGCAATTAGAGGTAAAGGTCGGATGGAGCCTGGCATGGGCTGAGACAATTTAAGGTGAAGGTCAAATGGAGCCTAGTATGGGCTAAGGCAATCCGAGGTGAAAGTCAGACTCAATGTGGGCAAACACCCATAGCAGAAGGTTTCTACAACATGGAGTGTTGTTTGTGAATTCACATGCCTCATATTACAAATGGATTTTGGTGGTTACCGGGGAATGAAGAGAATTAATTACTCTCCAACCCTTGGTTTTTCACTAATCCAATAAATAGGCAGCCTATTCTCATCAATATATCAAACTGCAGTGATAATGTAGAGGTGGTCAACTATGAATGGGACTTGGATGCTTTGAATGAGCACCCTTCCGATCCTGAGAGGTTGATGACCTAATCAGTTGGTTTGGGTTCCTTGTGCAAGGAATTCCCTAAAAGTTAAGCATGTTTATGATCTCATTCCCCATAGTTCTAGCACTGTCAATAGTGAAGGCTTCAATTAGACTAGGAAAGCTGCTATAATTCCAAGAATCAAATCATTTTGGTGGAAGATGAGGTGGAGAAATATGCCTTGAAAATTTATTCTTACGAACTGGGTTATCAGTCAATAATCAGTCTCTTGTGATTTATGCCATTTGAAACATGTCTTAGTTTGTTGTCAAGAGAGTAGAAAGGTAATGGATAAGATGATGAGTATTTCCATTATATTATTGATCTACAGTCTTTATAGGTCAGAAGTCTTTTTATTTTTTTTGATACATATGGGTAGTCACACAACTCTAATATGAGAGTTGCCCAAAAAGTCAAGAAATAAAGAGTCTTGTAGTGCTTACAGGAGATCATCATCCTGACTCTAGGTCCAGTCTCTAGAGTACTCAGCAATGAAAGATATAGCCAAGTCGACCATACTATTCACCTTCTAAAAAATGTAGCAAACATATACGACAGCGACGCCATAGAGGGAGCTTCAAATGCCAAAAAGAAGCGGGCAGGACTGTTGCTGCTTCATCTCATCATGTATCCAACTGATGATAGTAGCAAAATCTCCCTCGATGAAAATCCTCTCCATCCATAGCTCCTGCTTGGCACAAATGATGCCTGTCCAGGCGGCTCTAAGCCCTGCTTTTAGGATAGATGGCTCAAAGAGGCAAGAGCCTCCGACCAGTAGAAGCCTGCTATCTAGATCCTAGAAGACATATCCAGCACCTCCCCTAACATCCCGAATGCTATCATCAAAGTTTACCTTGACAAATCCTAGAGGAGGGGGCTCCCAGGAGATGAAAATAACCCTCTATCACTACTGAGGTAGCATAGGAGTTCCAGGACTTTGGGGCCTCAAGTGATGGGCTAGCAACATCAAAGTGATGATCCTCTGTAGCCATGTAAATAGCTCTCTCAAGCATCCAGTGCACAAGTATAACCTCAGCTTTGAATACCAAGCTATTTCTGGATAGTCGATTTTATAGGTGATATAAGCAAACCGACTAGCCATCTCAGTCGAACTCTAATAAAGTGCATCTAGAAAGAGACCCAGCCAAGGGCCCTTGACCCCCTCCTAGGGCTGACACCCTGCCATCATCCAAATGAGCCTCACCCTTGCATAACACAAGAAAGCATGCTTAGTAAACTCATCTTCCAAACTGCATATTGGGCAAGATACTGGTAGGTCCATATTTCTATCCCTGAGTAGCATTTGCATCAAAAGATGATCCCAGGCAACCTTCCAAAGAAAAAGGTGCGGTGTAATTAAGATGGGCAACTACTTTCTAGATCCAAGTGTCTACAATCCTAGTTTCAGGTGAAGTCCTATACAACTCAGTAGGGGTCTTAGAAGGAGGCTTAGTTTAGCATATTCGACTCCATACCCTCAAATCTTGGCTGCAATGGATAGAAATCAGGATGGCAAGAATCCGATCAGCAAACTAGCCCCCAAAAAGATTGGTGGTATCCTGAGCTCTCCAACTCCTACCATTAACCATCAGCAAGTCACACAAACTCATAACTAGTCGTCCATCTTTATGCTAACATAGGTCGGCCATAGAAAGAGTGGCAAACTAGAGATCCGAGCATCCTAACTCACATCAACCAAAATCTCATCCCTAATCAACCATTTGACCTTGGCCAACATTGTATTGCCATGGGTATAGATCTCCTTCCAGATGAAGGAACAACCATGGACAATCTGAATCTGGGATTCCTAGCTCTAAGTCTCGTATCAAGCCCTCATCACCTTACACCATAAGTAATTTGACTGAAGAAGATATCTCGCAGCATGTCTAGTAATTAGTGCCTCCCTCCTGACTTATAGGGACTAAATCCCAAGGCGTCCATCCCTCACAGACTGGCAGACTATCTTCCAGGATACCAAGTATAGTCCATGACTATTATGCCTTTAGCCTCATAAGAAAATCAGAATAGTTGCTCCAAATCCCTAAGGTAAGAGCTAGGCATAATGGATTTGCCTAGAGGTAGACAGAGATAGAACTCAGGACCAATCTGAAGAGGATAGTCTGCCCTTCATGGATAGGACATTGACTTGTTAGCCCTTGAGGTAGTCTCAGAAATGCTACTCCATAGGCATACAATCAACTCTCTAAGTCTCTTGTTATAGGGATGCCTAGATAGGTTAAGGCCCCGATCTATTCTAAGATTCCTAACCTAGCCTGCTTTGTCTGGGCCTTCATTTTGGGGCTAAAGAAGAACGTGGACTTCTATAAGTTCACAAGCTGGCCAAAGACCCGATAATATGCCTCAGCAATAGTTGCAAAACATCTCGCATTCCAGATCAAGGCCTGGTCAATCAAAAGATAATCATCTACAAAGAGATGGTGTGAGAGCAGCTGGGCTTCAAGAAAGGGCCAGTAAGGCTCCAACTTCAATCCTTGTACCACAACCCTTAGAACATGGCACAAAGCAGTAGTACACAAAGAACAAGGAGATAGGGTACAACCTTGGCAAAGTTCGATAGTCGATTGAAAGTACCATATCAAAATACTATTGATTAGAATGGCAAAGCTAAGAGCCTCTACACAGTCCATAATCCATCTGATCCACCTATCCTAGAAGCTAAAGTTCTAAAGTATCCATTAAAAGAATCATTAGCTTATCTAATTATAAGTCTGCTCCGTATTTAGCTTGATCACCATAAAGTTTTGCTGAATCGAGGCTTGCTAAAGGTCATGCATGAACTCCTAGACGAGTAAGATATTATCAGTGATTCAATAGCTACTAACAAAGGCCCCATGCTCAAGGCTGATTAGTCGAGGCATGATCAACTACAGCTACCCAATCAATATCTAGCACATATCTTGTAAAGGGTGGTGCATAGGCTGATTGGTTTAAAGTGATTCGGAGCAGAAGCATCAAACCTCTTGGAAATTAGAGTGATCAGTATCTTCTTCCACTCTCCAGGGATGCCATTTGAGTGAAATTCTGCCTGCACTGCCTTGAGCACCTCTCCCCTAAAAAATGGGCTACTAGCAATAAAAGAATAGAGGGGGGAAGCTATCTAGCCCTGGGGCTTTATCCTTCCTAAGGGAATAGAGGGCCTCAAACACCTCTACATTAAACATTGGCGATTCAGGTCCGTATTCTCTTGATCAAAGATGCGATCTAATGGCTAGGGGACCTAGAGAGAATCATCCCCACCTAGTAGCAAGGTTCATTATGATATGAAGAACTGGAAGATCGCCCCCTAATTTAATCATTGTCAATCACCACTATGCCATTACTCTCCCTTAGATGCCCGATACGATTGACTAACCTCCAGATCATAGTAGACTGATAAAAGAATCTTTTATTTCGATCACCCTCCATGATCCACTAAATTCTTGACTTTGCCTCCCAATGTCTCCTATTGTCTCGATAAAGAGTGGTGCGACGAGAGCTTATGGCGAAGCTCTCTTAAGTCATATTCTTGGAGGGCCCCTCCTGGTCCTCTTTCATCTAGAAATTTGCAATGTCCATCTCCGCCACCTTAATCCGTCTAAAGATGTTACCAACCTTAAGCTGATTCTATTACAAAATCCTGTACTTGGCCAGCTCCAACCTCTGGGTCATCCAATACCTCGCATCCCCATGAATCAGCATCATCCATAGATTAGATCCCACAATCTTGGATAGAAAGTTCAAAACTTCTCAAATTGAAATGGAGGCCTGGGCATGTACGGACCATCTGTGGTAATGAGAACCGGGCAGTGTCCAATGCAATCCTTGGAAGATACTGTACTTGGTGCCACGAGAACTGCTGGAGCCAGCCAGTCGTGGCAAGAACCTGATCAATCATTTTCCAAACTTTAGTGGCTCCTAGCCAATTATTGCACCAGGTGAACCGGGATCTAAAATAACCAAAATCAATTAGGCCCGCATCACTAATGAAATCCTTGAACTCCCTAGACTCGATGATGTTAGTATACTGCATGCCTCCCATCTTCTAGTGGGACCATATAATGTAGTTGAAGTCCTCGGCAACAAAAGACAATAGCCCCTGAGATACCAATTTGGTGATTTTAGACCAGAGCAGTCTTCGCTCCATAAACATTGTGCTCGCATCCATGTCGGATAGAAACCAAGGACCTCTGGTCTCCTTCAAAATGACCAAGGCCACTTAATGCTCGCACCCATGAAAAGCATCTACCCTCACAGAGCCATGTCTCTACATTATTAGGATCCCCCTAATAGACTCCAAGACTCCACTACGTAGGTACTCCATGCCTACTAGATTCGTCACCTAGCATGGTCAAGTCTCATCCCTGATAACCAGGTCTCAAACAGGACACATATGTCAAGACGATGTTGTTGGATAACTTTGCCAAAGAAAGTCCAAAACGAGGGTTCCCCACCCCCCGGGTGTTCCAAATCAGTAGCCTTATGATGATAGCTAGTAGGAAAGGGGTTCCACACTAGCACCCCTCTTAACTTGAATGTCTACCTTGATCCCAGTTGTTGACACATCCATAGTTGAGGAACTCTCCCATGTTCCTTGGATAGCCTGTCTCAACCAACCCACAGTATCCACATGGTTTAAGCCCTAAGACTCCCCCACTGGCTCTAAGCCCCTCCTTTCTTGGGTTACCAGGGTTTGGTGATGGATCCTCTTGAAATGATGTATCTTTTGCCTCGCCTGGGACCCCAAATGAGAAAAGGAAGACTCCAGGACCTCCCTCTCCAGTTGGCAGTCTCTCCCAGGTCATGCGGGGGCTTGCACCTTGGCCAAGACCTTATTCTTCCTCCTAAACCCCTTGCTAGACCCCCTGGGCTCCAAAAACTATGAAATGGGCCTCACAAGCACTCAGCCCACATTGAACTCAAGATGCGGTGTGCTTGGGCTGGGCCAGGCCTGCAACCACATATAAGCCAACCTGCTTCCAAGTGCCATAGCACACCTGCTCTTGCAGCCCATGGCCTCCTGATCCAGCTCCAACGGTGCAAACAGCCCAACCCACACAAATCTTAAAGCCCTTTTTGCATGATCCACCCATTGGGCAGAGGGGGATCTCCATCACGAAAATTTGGTCAACTTGATCCAGTCATCAGCTTTCGGTGCTGGGTCAACGCAGCCAACATTCATCCGAGTAGCCTCCTTGCTAGGTCACCTCGGTTCCTTGGACTAGGCTGACTTAATTATTTTCTTCACCTAATCAACCGCTGTCTCCTGTGCAGGCCTCCATCATCTGATGGCCACCAACTACGGTCGCCATCCAACCCTCCATTACCTCCCCTCCAACCTGGACAACATTCTTCGAGGATAGACTAGATCCCTCTCCTTCACCCCTTCCTGCCAGGCACATATCCTCTGGAGAATGGAATCAACTTTTGGTGTGGACACCAGGGCCAGAAAATATCGACAGGTTAAACCCACATCCCTGTGGATCACCTATGAATAAAGCCCTGAACCCAACCCCTTTTACCAATTATAAATATTTTATTTGAAATTATGTTATTTAGGGTTAGTTGGGTTTAGCCTTTTTTACTAACTATAATTAGAGTTTTTTATTTTAGCCTTTTGGACCAAACCGCTTTTACCAAGTTGAGTCATGTATATATACAGACAAACCTTATTTACCCAATTAGGGTTTTTAATGGTCCAGTTTTGATTAGCCCTTTTTACCAACTTTAATTGGATTTTTATTTGCAAACCTAATTAAATATGGTTGGTTATTTAGTTAGTTAAACCATGTGATTAGTTATTGAGTCCATGTGATTAGTTTTGAGTCCATGTGATTAGTTGAGTCCTGTAATATAAGGGAGACCCTATTGAAGATCCATGTGACTTCATGTGCACCCAATTGATGACCCATGTGACTTTATGTGCACCCAATTGAAAACCCATGTGCTAGCCCAAGACAAGCCATGTGACTCCATGTGCTAGCTCAGGTCAGCTTGTTCTTGACGCCACCTTTCCAAGAAATTGGACAACACCTGCCATATCATCAGTGGACATCAACACATGTCATGTTGGACATGTCATGCCACTTCATTTTGGGACAAGAACACATGCCATGTCATTTTTATTTGGACATCCCACATGCCATGTTTTTTTTATTATTTTTGGTCGGCCAAATGAAAGCAAAGTTAGCGCCAACTCCTTTTAAGATAAGAAAGTGTGAAGGACTCCTCTTAATTGGCACTCTCCACTCAAGTTATTCCATGCCAAAATAAGAGAAGTTGGACAAGCATGTTAGTCTCTTCCTTGATGCCATTTGCCAAAGAATTTCAAGCCAAATTAACTCATCTAAAGTGTTGGAGGTCCAAGGATTTCTACTTCTAGTATTTCAATCAAACAGGTTGCCAACTGCTTAAATTCCTAGAACTTAAGAGTTTCATCAAAATTCTTGAGTCTTCTCCAATCCAGACTGAAGAGTCCACTCATTTACAGAAGGCTACATTATCCAGACTCTAGAGTTCAGCAACCAAGGCCAAGTGATGAAGCATCTTGATCCTACATTAAGCCCAATCACCCTATCTCCATTTTGGTGCCCACTTTGGATGAGAAGCTCATGGTTGCCGCCCACTTTTGAAAGGAGTCTAGATCAGCCCAACAAGTATTAGTCCAGGCCACCTGGACCAAAATTCCAGGAGTTGTAATCCAAGTGAGAAGGAGTTTACTGTTTGAGTCCCTTACACCACTGGTTGTGGATCTATAAATACCCCTCAACCCCTTGTAATTTTACTTATTCATTCATCAATAAAAAAACTATGCCAAATTTCTTCCTTTGCTATGTGCATCGTGGGATGTGAGGCTCTTTTCCTTTATTCTTCAAAACATCACGGGGTGTGAGGCTATTTTTCTTTGTTCTTCGAAACATCGCGGGTGCGAGGCCCTAGTTATTCTACCGAACCAGCCGACAAGAATCCCTAACCATTATTCCTATCCCTTCCCTTTCCTTCTTTCCCTTTTCTTTACTAATTCCTAATTTAATTTTTCTTTATTGAATGTTTGCAGGTGATCAGGAATCGAAGTCAAATATACTTGCCTCGGAACTGGCATCGCGCGGAAGATCGAAGCCCCGGAACGAGTTATTGAAACCTTGCCGTGACAATCTTGAGAGTCCTGCCAGATTTACTTCAGAGGGATGATTCGGCATTGGTAAACTTTAAAACCCCTTCCCTCCTCTTTAATTTCTAAAGAGTTGATAAGTAGATCCTAGTTTCGGTGGTTTCTTAGCTACTAGATCATGCTTTCCTAGTTATTTTGTTAGGTTTACTTGTATGGATACTTAACTAAACTAGTTTCCTTTACTGTCTTCTTCAAGTCTTCTTTAAAAATCTGAAAAAAATAAAAAAATTACTCTCTACTTTTCTCAGATAATTAGATCTTAATCATAGTAATTTAGTTTTAATTATTTATCCCATATCAGTTTTGGTATCAGAGCAGGTTAAACTAGGGTTTAATCTCTCTTGTGCCGGTTTAGTTTCTCTTTAAGTACTCGGATCGGGTGCTTCACCATGACCGTCCGGTCATAGAAATAAATATGACTGCAAAACCCTCACCTTTCATTCAAACGAGATTTTTTATGGCATGTAGGGGTGCTACTGTGAATTGACCCTTGAAGAAGAAAATAAAGAAATAGGCATCTTTAGGATTTATTTTCTACATCACGTCCGTCACAGTATATGGTTTGTTGTTTTGATTGTTTCTACATGTAGGTAACTCAGAATCACCTGATTCTTATTTTGCTGGATCCATCATAATTCATAGTATTTTACAAAATCTTTTTATAAATTATTTCAGTCTATAGATTTTCTACTTGTCAGAATACTGCTTGAGAACAGATCTGTCCTGAATTTCAGCAATTCTAGTTTAGGATTATTTTTGCATAAATCTTGCATATTTTAATTTCCTGCATCTTAAGTATTTTTCTGCAAACTATATCTTTGCTAAAAACAAAAGAGCAAAATACAAAAAAATAATTAATTTTTTTTTTATTATTTTAATTATTTTATTTTGATTGCATATGGGGTTTCATCTTGTGTGTGCATCATCAAGTAATCGAATCTTAAAGGCACTTGAGCATCTCAGATTAGGGCAGGATCTCATCACTTGTCCTGGATCCACAACAACCTTCTTTGCATCCGAGCCCAACCTAATTAAAATTAATTAGACTTAATTTGCTCTAGTAAGCTAGGGACACCAACAAGTCGGGTTCCAAGTATTGTGTGTAAGCTAGTGCACCCAATCCTGTGATTATCACTTAAATCTGGTATCTAAGGCTAGAGGTCCAGAGACAAACGCCCTAAGTAGTTTCGTGGTTTTTAATTAGGATCCTGCAAGAGCAGGGGGAGCCTCCTATGACCCCACCTCTTATCTGGCCAGTGGACAGGATAATTACTGAATTGGCTGTAATTTGAGCTGACCCATTCTACTTGAGCTCTAGGTTTAGGAAACCCTAGTCTGAGTTTTGTCTGTGTGTTTGCATTGCATAACCCCTAAATTAGGAGACCAATACTTGCAGCCTCAAACCCAACCCAGTCTGGTTTAATCATGGATCCCAATTTGAGACCTTCCTTAGGACCTTCACTGAACAATGTATCCAAATGAACCATAAGTTTGATCGACTGGATCAACGATTAGGGAACCTAGAGAAAACTCGTAAGACCCATCCTGAACCTAAATTTGAGATACACCCTGACCCATTCCTGGAGCCCAATCCTAGGATAGCCCTTCGCCATGACCCAATCTAGGATCTTAGTGAAAGGAGACCCAATTATGATTTCATAGACCAGGATGAGAGAGCCACTAGGTACATTAGGTTAGAAGCACCTAAATTTGGTGGTGATCCTGAGTTTGAAAATTATCTTGATTGGAAGAGAAATGTGGATCTATATTTTGAGAAGGATCTAATGACTGAGGAAGAAAAGTTTAAGATTGCTAAATACAAATTAGTACACCAGGCTAGAATTTATTGGGATGATATCGAAAGAATGATCAGACGAATAAGAGACATACCCATAACTACCTGGAATGATATGAAACTTAAACTTAGGGACAAGTACCTACCCAGATTATATGAACCTAGTTCCTATGCACCCAGATCCTTTGAACCAAGCTCCTACAAACCTAGATCCATAACCCATAGGTCTGAGCCCATATCCTATGAACCTAAGGAACCTATAATCCCTATGTATCAATCTAATGCTAGTCAGGTTTCCCTCAGTTGGCCAGAACCCATTAGGATTAGTGTTTCTTATCAAAAATCAGGATCTAGTCAAATCCACCTGAGTCGATCCATCCTCAGCAGAGTCGACCCAATTCTCACCCGAGCCGACTCAACCCTATTCCGAGCCAACCCACTTCGACTATCCCATTGATTCATAAAGATGACATTAAAGAAGAAATACATATGACTGACCTATAATTAGCTAACCTAGTAGGTACCCAGGCTGAAGCCAACCCAGAGTTGTTGACCATGACCATACCTTGACTGAAACTGTACTGGTAGGACCCTCAGGAAAAGAAAACCATGAGGAGTCTAACATTACTGCTAGGACCTTACCTGAGAAAATAATAGAAGAGAGCCAAATCATAGAGCCTAGTCCTGAAAATCATGAACCCAAAGTAATCAGTGAGGACTTGATTTTTTCAAATCAGCAACCTCGGGAAGAATTCACTCCATCAGTCCCCAATTGAAGATCTTTTTCCTGAAATTATTAACCCATTCTTCCATCAAGTGGACCTTTTAGTGACTGTAGATGTAATTCAGTGTCTGAATTTTAAGGTCAATCCCATTAGTCTAGGATAAATCCCCAAACCCTTTTCTTATTTCCTACCTTACCAAGTCACCCCCGAATCCACTTCTTATTTTTTACCTTTTCTTGAAGCTTCCCATGTTTCTAGGACTATTAGATTCATTTTGTAGAGGTTAGTATGTTGCATAAGCCCATTGAACATGTTAGGTTTACAACCTATTTCTGGAGAACCTTATGGCATCTATTACGAGTGTATGTTAAATTTTCATCTGCATGTCACCCACCAACTAAGAGTCAAACTCAGTTATAGTTTAGGGTTTACAAGCATGTCAAAAAAAAATAATTAATGAAAGCAATGAATATTTTCAAGACAAAAAAAGAAGACTCAAGGAATGCAATAGAGAAGACTTTGTTATGGTTAAACCATGACCTGAACGGTTCCCACTTGGAACCATGAAAAATTTAAATGCCCATAATAGTGGACCATAAAAAGTGATTAAGAAAATTGGCTCTAATGCCTATGTGCTCAAGATACCACCTGAACTAGACATTAGCTACACTTTCAACATTTCAGACCTTATTGAGTATAGGGAGCCAACGTTGATTCCTAGTGAGCCATTTGGGCCTAATCCAGTCATTAAGAGTGAACCAACCCAAGTGTGTCCACTTGCCATACCACTAGCCTAGAGAGACAAGATCGAGCAGATCTTGGATGACAAGGTCATCGTTACCCGGAGCAAAGATTATCAGTGATATCTGGTTCGTTGGCAAGGATGACCTGAAATTGATGATTCTTGGATCACCAGAGAGGACTTGCAGAGAGTTGACCCAGACTTGCTAACCCAGACTTGCTAGAACACTATCATAGTGACATTGACCCATACTCGACAAGGTGAGTTCCTCCCATCCGGGGAGAATTAGTGTGGACACAAGGGCCAGAAAATATCGACAGGTTGAACCCACATCCCTGTGGATCACCTATGAATAAAGCCCTGAACCCAACCCCTTTTATCAACTGTAAATATTTTATTTTAAATTCTATTATTTAGTGTTAGTTGGATTTAGCCTTTTTTACCAACTGTAATTAGGGTTTTTTATTTTAGCCTTTTGGGCCAAACCCCTTTTACTTAAAAAAAAAATTGGCAATGAAGCCCTTTGTAGGTGTAGGCTTACTTGCTTGTTTCCACTGCCATACAAACAAACACTAAAAGTGCCCATGCTATACAATCAAACGCTACATGCGACATGGGAAGGCTTCAAGATAGATTATTTCTTACTCAAAGAACCATTGATCGGCTCGCTGGTTGATGCAGCATAATCCTCTCCTTCCTTTTCTCTCTCTCTCTCCTTTTTTTTTTCTTTCATGCACAACCCTCTCCTTCAGGACCAATGCTCTCTCAAAAAGGCTAAAGTTACTCTATGTTGCTGTCAAATCTCCCGGACCGGGTTCTCTCGGCTTGGCTGGAGTACTGCTCTCCCGGTTCCTGCAAAGAAGTCCCACGGGCCGGTGGTATTCTGACGGGGGACCCTTTGATGGCTAAGTTAGCAGGGGCCTTAGAGCAACAGAATGGAAGAATCATAAAGGAGATAGCTCGTGGAGAAGGAAAAGTACCCTTACCATTCGGAGTCCCCCATTTATCTTATATAGGCACGAAACACTACCAGATTCTGTTAGGAGCTAGGATAGAAATATCTGATCTATCCCTAGGAGAATTAGGGTAGTGGCTAGGTGGCACCAGGACATGGCTACATCGTGGGATCTGTTGTAACAGAATTCTGGTACCAGTTGGAATGGGCTTCTGGAGCCTTCTAATTAGTACGGGTATAGCTGAAGTAGGTCAGTTGGACCTCAAGTGAGTCGGTCGGACTACTGATGAAGTGGGTCGTTCAGACCACTGATGAAGTGGATCGTTTGGACCTCTGATGAAGTCGGTCGGTCGGATCTCTGTTGAAGTGGATCGTTCGAACCTCTGCTAGAGTGGGTCGTTTGGATCCCTGGTGGAGTAGGTCATTCGGACCTCTAATGAAGTGGGTCGGTCGGACCTCTATTGAAGTGGGTCATTCGGATCCTTGATGGAGTGGGTCGTTCGGATCCCTGATGGAGTGGGTCGTTCGGACCATTGAAGTGGGTCGTTCGGACCTCTGATAAAGTGGGTCGTTCGGACTCCTGCTGGAGTGGGTCGTTCGGACCCCTGCTGGAGTGGGTCGTTCGGATCCTTGGTGGAGTGGGTCGGTCGAATCTCTGGTGGAGTAGGTCAGTCGGCCCTTAAGCGGGTTAGTCGGATCTTTGGTCTAGTTCAGAGAAAGGCTGATTGGGTATAACAGTTGCTCCGTTGCTCTTGGCCTTCGAAGGGACCTACAGTCTCGAAGGACGAGAGCATCATTTCTTACTTAATGCATTTATTCTTGGGATGATCGTGGATATGATCAGGCATACCGTGTCTGGTCGCGTCCCACTCCAGAATCCTATGCTTGGGACAGGTGTCTGCCCCGTGTTGGAGGCGGGGGGAGGTAGTTAATGCGGATAGGGCACAATAATGAGCGGCCAGCCTGGCTCGCCCGGTCATCGAGCTTCAGATATGACTAGTGCAACATGGTGGCATCCAAGCAGTTGGTGCCACATTTGGGATGAGCTCTCCGCCGCTGATCTGGCAACCACATGG
Organism: Areca catechu; assembly: GCA_021397845.1. Classification (NCBI taxonomy): domain Eukaryota; kingdom Viridiplantae; phylum Streptophyta; class Magnoliopsida; order Arecales; family Arecaceae; genus Areca; species Areca catechu. The sequence goes on along the minus strand of CM038049.1, from coordinate 388,185 downwards.
ATTATGGCTTGGGTGTGTTTCCCTTCATCACATTGGCTTCTGTCTCGTGGAGAGTCGCACTGCTTGATGGCTGGATCATGGTTCTCGAGGGACGGTGGGAAGCAGTTCTTCTAGAGGCTATAAAAGAAGGCGTTGAGAGCCCGGGAGAAGTTTCCTATTGCATCCATGCTCGAAGAGAGAGAAAGAGCATCTTCTTCCTTCTGCATCCATCTTCCTGGAAACATGTTTTTCAGGTCAGTCTCTCCTGCCTCTTTAACCTTCATTAGAATGGCCTCCAGCAGCCGCAGCTCCACCCACAGAGATAGGGAACCAGGCCCCAGTAAGATTTGGTCTGAGATGACATGAGAGAGAGTAGAAGCCCTTAGGGTTAGATTTAATATTCCCTCTACCTTGCACCTCTCTATCCCAAACCGAGAAGGAACGGTGATCGGACCACTGAGTCCGGGGGCTCTTCCGATGTACGAGGACCACCTTAAGGCAGGGCTTAGGTTCCCCCTACCTGATTTCTTTGTAGAGCTCTTCAATTTTTATAAGGTCTCCCCTACACAGCTGACCCCGAATAGCATTCGGGCAATCAGCTGTTTCATGGTTATGTGCTATAAAGCCAGAGCCAAACCTAGGATTTCTCTTTTTATCAATTTCTTCCTCTTATAGAGGGACTTCAGGAGCCGAGAATGGTGGATGTTCAGTCCCCGTCCTGGGCGAAGAATTCTAGGGGGTCTCCCATAAGCTATCCATGGATGGAAGTCCCAGTTCTTCTACGTGGATAGCCTCCGACCTTGGGGTTTCGAAGTACTATGGAGGGAACCAAGACCGAAAGCCATCGATGGAAGGGCAGTGCTCATGGCCAACCAGGCTGATTTCAATGAAATGGAGGGGGTCGACCCCACCATGGTATATGAGTTGCTCCGAGAGGATAGCCTCCAGTTGGCCAAGATCAGCCGCCATAAAATCTTAGGTAAGATAGAAGGCACTATCATCGGTCCCTTTTGCACTCTGTATACTTTATCTTCTTTCGTACTCACTTTGATTTTATCCCTGCAATAGGAGGTAAGATGAAGCTCGACAGGGACAAAGTAGCACAGCGGGCGATGAAGAGGAGGGCCTCCTAGTCCATGGGGCCGACTGCGGACAAGCCAAAGAAGCCGTGGGTGGAAGAATGGCCCGCAATAGTTGTGTCGGTGGACTCTGACAAGGACGACATTCCTCTGTCAGAGCGACTGGTGGCGAGGGCATCAAGGCATTCATCCCCCGTCGGGCAGCTGGCTGCCCGATCGGAGCAGGAATCGCTAGAGCCGATTAGTGCAGTGATGGCTCTAGCCTCATCATCAACAGGACTGATGGAAGCGACTCCCCCCATGGACAAAGGGAAGGGAGCGACCGAAGGGGATGAAGCCGATGGCATCCGCTTCGAGACATATCGGCACCAGCGCACCCTCCACAATGCGAGGCATGCCAGAGAGCTACTCAGGGGGTCCATGTCGGAGGCCGACTGGGAGGAGTCCAGTCGAAGGATGTTGGACAATGTGGCAAAGGAAGCCTACCACGACATGATGATGGTAGGTCATCATTCTCATACCTTTTTCTTTTCATTCTTTCTTCTCTATGCATGATTAACTCAAATTTTCATTTGCAGTCTGTCCATGGGATCTCGCTGATGGACAACAAACTAGGCGAGATGCTATACGCAATACAGGCCACGACCAAGAGGGCTGAAGAGTCGGAGGCGACCAAAAGGATGGCTGAGGAGAGGCTATCGGCCAGTCGAGCTAAAGCCGAATCTTTGAAGAAGCAGGTACAAGACCTGCAGATTCGACTGGCCGACCAGGAGGCCAAGCTAAAGAAAAAGAAAAAGAGGGTGAGCTCTCTAGTCAGTCGGCTGAGCGTGGAGGAGGAATGATCTGCCGAAGCCGAGAGGAATTCTCGAGCTCACCAGTCTGTGGCAGCAAAGTACATGGCCTTGCTGAAGGAGGCCAAAGAGTAGGTGGGGGAGGCGGTCGGCAAAGCCGTAGCAGAGTATAAGGCTTCCGCCAGCTTCGACGAGGAGATGGAGGAGGCCGGGGCGGTCAGCTTCGACTATGGCTATGAAGATTGCCTGAAGAAGGTGGCCAACGCCTTTTCGGAGGTTGACCTGTCTGCCCTGTAGCTGCCACCGCCAGTGGGAGAAGGAGCAGGCCCGACCGACACCGAGGTCGATGCCCAGGCTGTTGCCGACACAGGAGGGGTAGGGGGCCCGTCAGACTTCGACGACGACACCTAAGCTGTTGCCGATGCAGGACCAATGGATGCCTCGGTCGGGACTTCGGGTGCGGTGCAGGAGGCCGAAGTCGAAGTTCCTCCTATGTACTCACAGGGCCAGACTTAAGATCATTTGTAAAAGTCTGCCTTGTTTTTTGTAGAAACCTTTTGCCAAGAAATAAAAATACTTCTTCTTTTGACATGTGTTTTTAGCATTCATCTTTCTGAATGTGGAACGGTCGGCTTGGTCCGAACTCATTTTTCTTAAAAGATATTTCTAAGTGTTGAATAGTTGGCTCGGTTCGAACTCAAGTCCTTAAAAATATTTCTAAGTGTTGAAGGGTCGGTTTAGTCTGAACCCTTGGACTGGTTGCTTACAGGATGATCCCTCAAATGCTTAAGGATTCCAAGTAGAATTTTCCGAGCGAGGTCGGATTTTTGAGCGGGCTGCATAGAGCCTCTGTTGACTGGGATCGAACTTTCAGAGTGGGCTGCCTTAGAGCCTCTGCCGATCGAGGTCAGACTTTCGAAGTGGGCTGCCTTAGAGCCTCTGCCGACCGAGGTCGGACTTTCAAAGTTGGCTGTCTTAAAGCCTCTACCGACCGGGATCGGACTTTCGGTGTGGGTTGCCTTAGAGCCCCTGTCGACTGGGGTCAGACTTTTGGAGTGGGCTGCCGTAGAGCCCCTACCGACCGGGGTCGGACTTTCGGCGTGGGCTGCCTTAGAGCCCCTACCGACCGGGATCGGATTTTTGGATTGGGCTGCCTCATAGCCTCTACCGATCGGGGTCGGACTTTCGATGTGGGCTGCCTTAGAGCCTCTACCGACCGGGGTCAGACTTTTAAAGTGGGCTACCTTAGAGCCTCTACCGACCGGGGTCGGACTTTTTTATGGAATGAACTGTTGCCTTCATTGATAATACTTGCGAAAGTTGTCTACATTCTAAGGATGAGCTATTTGATGTCCATCCAGGTGCTCGAGTCGGTAGGTTTTGGCTCGGATCACTTCAATTATCCTATAGGGGCCTTTCCAATTGGGGAAGAGTTTTCCTTGTTCGGTCAGCCTAGATATTTCAGTGCGTCGCAGAGCCAAGTCTCCGACCCTAAAGCTTCGAGCCTTGACTCGAGTGTTGTAATATTTGGCCATCCTTTGGCGATATGTCGCCATGTTCAGACTAGCTTGGAGTCGAGTTTCCGCAAGCAAGTCGAGATCAATTCTTCTCCGTTCAGAGTTGGTTGGCTCGGCGAAGTGATTAATCTGAAAGGATTGCAGGGAGATTTCCACAGGTATTATCGCCTCACTCCCGTAGGTCAGATTGAATGGAGTTTCTCCAGTTACCATCCAGGAGGTAGTCCGATAGGCCCAAAGCACCGAATGAAGTTCTTCTGTCCAGAGTCTCTTGGCATCATTCAGTCAAGTCTTCAACCCATGCAGGATCGTCCGATTGGTAATTTCGGCTTCTTCATTGGATTGGGGATGTCTAACTGAAGTTAGCCGATGGGAAATATGGTATTACTGGCAAAACTCTCTAAATTTCGATGATGGGGACATCAAAACCCATCCGGGTTTTGCTTTTCTTTTTTCATTTTTTTTATTTTAGTTTAAAAATATTTATCCCAGCTATTCCACCTATTCCCATTATCCTCACTTTATCCACATTTTATTCCCAACTTATTTCTTGTTTATCCCTATCATCTTCAATCTCCCAGAACCTCCATTTTTTTGGTTTTTTTATTCCCGTTTGTCCTAGATCCACCACGCTCGACCTTCGGCGCCACCCCCGACGGCCATCCACCTTCCCCCGGCATCAATGTCCTCGTGGGAATGCTGGCGAATCCCATGGAACCGCCCGTGGCCATGCCCCTGCGGCTCCTCCCATGGCCGTCCACCCTTGCGGCTCTGCCTAGCGCCCCTCTCTCCCGTGCCACCATCCATCGCTGCCCGAGCCACTGTTCGCCACTGCCCGAGCCGTCCCCACCGGACCTCCGCCCGTGAAGCCGTCTCCACACCTCCGCATGTCGCCCTTATTCCATGGTCACAGGTCACAGGGAATTTTTCTGCATGGATCTCAGAGCATAACAATTTTGCATGAAATTCAGAGCGCACACTTTTTAGAGCAAAAATTTTCTGCACGGTCATCAAGCTTGCACATATTTCAGAGCAACTCAGCATGAATCTTGATGAATTTGGATTTTATTTTATTTGTTTTAAATCTAGATGTATGAACTGGTTAGGAAATTACTTAAATTACTTTTATATTAGGATTAGTTTTATTTTTCACCATATGAGGAGAGTTGTGTTTGATTTTCTACCATGTTTTCAGGCTACAAACAAAGCAAGTTTGAGATGTCACTTTTTTTGAGCTGCATGCCTTGTATTCTTTTCTTGGGTCCTAAGTTTTGTAAGCCTATATAAAGGCACCCCCTCTCTTAAATAAAATGATGAAGAATATGAATTTTTGAGAAAAGAGTTTCTTGGTTTTGCCTCCGTTAGGATTGGGCATGTGGCCCGTTTTTCCTTCACCTGCGGGTGTCGAGGGGTGTGAGACCCCAGTTATCTTTTTCCTAGCTGAGTCTCCTCTATGATCTTGGAGCTTCTCCTTCACGGCCCCAGGTAGCGATTTGGATGGTTAGCCCTAAGCTCCGCATGTAGTGAGATGGGTGGGACGCCCTATACTACATGTAGTGGGATGGGTGGGATGCCCTAAAGGTGCGACGTCTCTCTATGAAGGTAAATCCCAAGTCCATAGAGTATCCATCTTTCTTGCCCCCATATATTTTTTCTGCCTTTTTGACCCTAATCACAGGAGACTTCTCAGCTCTCCAACGATCCTCCTAGCTAGCCCCCCCTTTGTCCTGCATCATTCGGGTTATCGAACTGTCTTCCATTATCGGTGATGATTGCCTGTGGTATGTCGAACCGGAAGATAATATAGTTCTGGATGAAGTTTTCCATTTTGGTTTCTGTGATTTGTGCCAGCGGCTCAACTTCCACCCATTTGGTGAAGTAGTCGATGGCTACAACCAAGAACTTTCATTGTCCGGAGGCTGGCGGGAATGGTCCAAGGATGTCCATTCTCCATTATGTAAACGGCCAAGGGGTGGTCAGTGGGGTTAGCTGACTAGCCGGTCATCTCTTAATAGCGAAGTACCTTTGGCACACGTTGCATTTTTTGATGAAGTCCGACGCACGCGTCCTTCTAGATGGTTGGCTAATAATAACCCTCCCGAGTAATTTTATAGGCCAGGGATCTTCCTCCCAGGTGGTTGCCGCAGATGCCTTCGTGCACCTCTCTGAGTGCATAGTCGACATCCGACGGCCCCAGGCACTTGAGTAGTGGTTGCGTAAACGACCATTTGTACAAGGTTCCATCGAGGACGACGTGCTTCGAGACAGTCTAGCATACATGCTTCGCTTAGGTCTTATCTTCCAGCAGGGTCCCTTTGATGAGGAACGCAAGGATGGGGTCCATCCAAGAGGCTTCCTACTCCACTTGATGGATTCCAGCCATCTCTTCAGCAATGCTTGGGTGTTGTAGGTATTCCACTAAGGTTCGATCGAAGGAGTTGGTGATGGCCGTAGCCAGTCGTGATAAGGCATCCATCCGAGAGTTCTGCATTCGAGGAATGTAGGAAATCTCGAAGAATTTAAGTCGAGTCGTGAGACTTTGTACCTTGTCCAAGTATTTGGCTAGGGTCGGATCCCTCGCCTCGAATTCGCCCTTCACTTGATTCATCGCAGTTGAGAATCAGAGAAGGCTCTGATCCGACTAATGCCTAGCTCGTCGACTATTCTCAATCCAACAAGGAGGGCTTTATATTCTGCCTGGTTGTTTGATACCTGAAATGCAAAATGCAATGCATACTTCAGGCTCTGTCCATCAGGATCGGCCAGGATTAAGCCTGCTTCGCATCCAGCAAGATTAGATGCTCCGTCCACATGAAGCATCCAGGCGGGCTCTGCTTATTCAGCAATGTCTTCCTCAGGTGTATCGATCGATTGTAGAGGTGCTTCCTATCTCCAGGTACTCTCTACTATGAAGTCAGCGATCACCTGAGCCTTCATGACCGACCGAGGCTGGAAGGAGATATCAAATTCACCCAGCTTGATAGCCCACTTGGCGAGCCGATCGGAGGTGTCAGGGCTTCTGAGGATCACCTTGAGAGGTTGATCAATCAGGACGATGATCAGATGCGCTTGGAAGCAAGGGCGTAGCCACTTGGCTGCTATAATCAGGGAGTGAGCAAGCTTCTGCATCTTAGGGTATCTTGTTTTGGCATCATGGAGAACTTTACTAATTAGTAGACAGGCCTTTGCTGGTTGTTCTCCCCTATCCAGATGAGGACGGAGCTCACTGCCTCATCCGACGCTGACAGATACAAGTATAGGGGCTCTCCCTCCACAGGCTTAGCAAGCAAGGGAGGGGTCTTTAGGTACTCCTTCAATGCTTCAAAAGCTGACTAACATTTATCGGTCCACTGGAAGCAATCTGACTGTCGCAGGGTTTTAAAGAAAGGGAGACATTTCTCGGCCGACCTGGAGATAAAACGGTTGAGAGAGGCTACTCGGCCTGTAAGTTCCTGCACTTGCTTCTAGTTGGTCAGATGCCCCATGTCGATGATGGCCCTGATTTTATCAGGGTTGACCTTGATTCCTCTCTGCACGACCAGAAAGCCAAGAGATTTTTTGGAGATCACCCCAAAGGTGCACTTGGCTAGGTTCAGCTTCATCCGGTGACGCCTCAAGGCATCGAAGGATTCTTATAGATCTTTGATGTGGTCGGCTCTTCGGAGGCTCTTGACTATCATATCATCAATATACGCCTCCATGTTTTTCCAAGTTGCCCTTCGAAAACCCGGTTGATCAGTCTTTGAAAAGTGGCTCCGGCGTTCTTCAGATCGAAGGGCATCATTTTGTAGTAGTACAGCCCTTTATCAGTGATAAAGGCTATCTTCTCCTCATCCTTCGGGTGCATTCTGATTTGATTGTACCCGGAGAAGGCATCCATAAAGCTTAGAAGTTGGTGACCAGCAGTGGCATCCACCAGTTGATCGGTCTTTGGTAAGAGAAAGCTGTCCTTCGGATAGGCTTTGTTGAGGTCGGTGTAGTCCGCACATCCTCCATTTTTCATTGGCTTTCCTCATCATTACAACATTTGCCAGCCAATCGGGATAATAGGCCTGTCTGATGAAACCGGCGTCAGAGAGTTTCTTGACCTCCTCATCAATCATCCTTTGTCTTTCAGGGACGAAGCTCCTCTTCTTTTATCTGACAGGCTTGAAAGCTGGATCCACCTTAAGCTAGTGGGTTATGACCTCCGACAGGATGCCTGCCATGTCCGATGCTGACCAGGCGAAGACGTCGGCATTATCCCATAAAAAGCTGACCAACTCTAACTTGGCCTTTTCACTGAGTGTGCTTCCAATCTGCAGGACCTTAGTGGGATCATCCTCCCAAAGGGGTATGAACAGGATCTTCTTAATTGGTTGTCCGCAGCAGTCGGCTTCGACCCTGGGGTCAAGCTGTTCCGAGGTGAAACGGTCTTCGAATTGCCTATCCTGGATGGTCAGACACTGCCCAGCCATTCTATGGTCCCCCCTCATTACTCCGACTCTATTCCGGGTCGAAAATTTTGCCAGCATGTGGTAGGTAGACATGATGGCCCAAAATTTGTTAAGTGCTGGCCATCCCAAGATGGCGTTGTAGGCTAAGGTCGTGTGTACGACCACAAAATTGATAGGGAGGGTCTTTTAACAAGGCTCTAACCCGATTATAACAGACAAAGTTATTTCTCCTTCCACGTCGATGGAGTTACCCCCAAACCTTGTCAACAGCATTGGGGATTCTTGTAGCCTGGCTCTAGGCAGGTTCATTCTGACAAAAGCATCATACAATAAAACCTCCGTGGAGCTTCTATTATCTATGAGGATCCTTCTTACATCATAGTTGGCAATAACTGCCGATACAACCACAGGGTCATTCCCAGGGATCTGGGCCTCTAAGAGGTCCTAGTCGGAGAAACTAATTACATTAGAACTCCGAGGCCTCTTGACAATGTCTTGGTCTTCTTCATTCCTCCAATCAGACTGACGATGGAGCATACCCACATTTTCATCGATGGGGTGCTAGTTGGGTAGCTTTATTTCCTCCAGGGGGTCCCTGGTAGTAGAGATTTCAGCCTGATTCCTTTAGGGTCGAACGTACTTGTGTAGGTACCCCCGCCTGATCAGATCTTCGATTGCGTCCTTCAGCTGGAGGCAGTCTTCAGTACTGTGCCCATGGTCGCGATGGAACCGGCAGTACTTGTCCCTGTTCCTTGATGCGGAGGGGCTCCTCATCGAGCGAGGCCTTTGTAAGAAGGTCCCGTTCTCTATCTCCATGAGAATTTTCTTCCTTGGAAGGGAGAGAGGCACATAAGTCTCGAACTTCCTGGGAAAGTCCTTCGGCTTAAGGCTGCGGTGTCGGGCTGAGTTGATGCCATCGCTGGGAGGTCAGACTTCGGGAGCCTTGTCACTCCACTTCTTGAGGGCCGATCTCCCTTCAGCCTGGCATCGGCTTGCCTCTTGTTCTTCTACCAGGGCATATTTCTGTGCCTAGGCCAGTAGTTCGGAGTAGCTTGTCGAGAATTTTTTGTCCAAGAAGAAGGTAAGCCTGGACGATCGCAGCCCCTTCTTGAAGGCTAACATAGCTACGTCTTCATTGAGGTCCGAGACCTCCATGGCCACTAAATTGAATCGAGCCATGTAGTCCCAGAGGGTTTCTTCTTCCTTCTGTTGTACGAGAAAGAGGTAGTCCACATTCCTCGGTGCCTGGCTGCAAGTCCTGAAATGGGACAGAAATAATTTTTCCAACTGGGAGAAGGAGTGAATCGTACCTGGTCGAATGGCAGAGAACCACATCCGAGCTGCCTTCTTAAGCATCACAGAAAAGGCAATGCAGTTGAGGGCATCGGAAGTGCCCTATACTATTATGTAGGCCTTGTAAGTGCCCAGATAATCCAGTGGATCGGTGGTGCTATCGTAGGTATCCACTTGAGGAATTTTGAAGTGGCAGGGGATGGCTTCCCCCATAATTTTAGCAGAGAAAGGCGGGCGAGAGTCGTACGCCTACTCCCCGTCAGCCTTTTGCCGATCGACCAGCTCAGCGATCTGCTCCTCCATGCACTGGAGCTTGCTGGTGTAGTCCCTCGGGTCCTCGCCGCGGCACTGATCGCTGTCAAGAACCGAGTCTACAAAGGAGAGTGAGGCGGACCTTGCTCTTTTTCCATCGGCGTGAGCCCCCTAAGACCTTTGGGGCTCCGATGCTAGGTGGGAGCGGAGTTGAGGTGCTCCCTGCTGTTGGCTTCCCTCGGCGGCAGGCAGATGATTGGTTTGGGATGCCGTAAGAGGTTGTTGCCTATTGTTGGCTATATCTTGGAGGTTCTGAACCGTGGTAGCAAGGGTGTCGATGCGGTTTAGAAGGGTTTGGAACTGATGTTGTCCCAGGGTAATGGTAGGTTGGGCGGCGGCGTTCTCCCTGGGAAGATCTTTCGATTTTGACGACGAGTGGTCTCTCCTGATGGAGGTATTCTAGGCTCTTCCTTTCATCATTACTTCACTTAGCAGCTGATTCCTCCTTTTAGAGAAGGGAAATGAGAACGGAGGTTCAGGCCCTCCCTCTAGCGCCAATCTATTACTGTCAAATCTCCCAGACCGGGTTCTCTCGACTTGACTGGAGCGCTCCTCTCTCGGTTCCTACAAAGAAATCCCATGAGCCGGTGATGTTCCGGCGGGGGACCCTCTGATAGCTAAGTTAGCGGAAGCCTTAGAGCAACAGAATGAAGGAATCAAAAAGGAGATAGCTCATGGAGAAGGAAAAGTGTCCTTACCATTTGGAGTCCCCATTTACCTTATATAGGCGTGGAACACTACCAGATTCTGTTAGGGACTAGGATGAAAATATCCGATCTACCTCTAGAAGAATCAGGATGGTGGCCAAGTGGTATCAGGATGTGGTCACATCGTGGGATCTGTTGTAACAGAATTCTGGTACCAGCTGGAAGGGGCTTCTGGAACCTTCTATATAGTACGGGTCTCACTGAAGTTGATCAGTTGGACCTCAAGTGAGTCGGTCAGACTATTGATGAAGTGGGTTGTTGAGACCACTGATGAAGTGGGTCGATCGGACCTTTACTGAAGTGGGTCATTCGGACCTCTGCTGGAGTGGATCGTTCGGATCTCTGGTGGAGTGGATCTGATGGGGACATCAATAATAAGAATATATACTTTGATTAACTAACTTTGTTTTTGCAGCTATAGTTAATAAAATCTTGAGCCATGAAATAAGTCCCAAATTTTCTTGAAACATACTCATGAGTCAACACATAGAAGAAGAAAATTTTTCATGAGTCGACTCAAGCTCAAAGCATGATAGAAAGCCACCTCTTCAAAGCCCAATTCAAGCCATTCAAGCCCAATTCAAACCAACACTTGAAGCCAAAGTTTCACATGGGGGGACACCTCATCAAGAAACCTTGGGGGAGAAGAAATTGTACTACATCAAGACTTTTATGGGGAACATAAATATACCTTCCAACAAGTGACATGTGGGGCGCCACCTCTAATGACACCTTGGCCTCCACATTAGCATTTGACAACCACATGAAAACCTTCTAGAATGCCACATGTCAAGTGGTTATAACATTCTACCAATAATTTGTTTTTAGTTAAAATCACTTACCTAAAAATTGTTGAAGCCAACTAAGCTATCCTTATCCCCTCTTCTCCACCCTTGGACGAAATTTCTAGCATTGGAGCCTATAAATAGAGTCCCTAGGCTCTCATTGTATTTATTCTATGCTATGATTTGAATTAATAAAAAGATTGTTTCCTTGTGTTCTAGTTTTCTTAAATTCTTATTTGGAGTGAAAGTTTTCTAGCTAGTTTGAAGTGTAGATCATTATCCAAGGAAAGAATGAGAGTTTTCTAAGTTTGAGTTTGAGAGTGAAGAGTGTTCTTGCAAGGAGTAAAGAATGGGACGTCCATTGATGGATCTATGATCAAGCTCCAAGTCCCAAGCCACCGGCCACTTTCTTCTTCTTCCTTTTTTTTTTTTGTTTCCATTCCAACTCCAATTTTTCTTCCATGTCTAATCCCAAATTTCTTTGCAGGTTCTCTCAGGTTCCTAGGTCAAGGATGAAGTCTCCATGCAATGGATCAAGGCCAAGGTGAGTCTCAAAGTAGAGAGCGCCAATCTTGACTTCTAGGCCTCAATCCTTGAGTGATGAGAGCTCTTTCTTCCATCAAATAATTAGCCACATTGTTGATAGGAAAACTCTTCCTAAACTTCATTAAATCTAATCATTTGAATGTTAACTTGCCCTAGTAGTGATGATTTCCTTGCATGAAAATCCTAATTCTTATTTTGAACTAGATCTACATTGCAGGACTTAAAAATTAGATCAACTAGTCTCCTTATAAAAATTCTTTTCTTGGATTAATTTAGCCCATTTATTTGATAATTAATTGTTTAAGTTTACTTACTGGTTAGCTTGCTTAAACTCTCCATCCATCATTTTATTTTCGTTCTCCATCAGGATCGTTCAGACCTCTGATGAAGTGAATTGTGCAAACCACTGATGAAATAGATCGTGCGAACCACTGATGAAATAAGTCGGCCAAATCTCTGTTAAAATGGATCATTCGGATCTCTGCTGAAATGGATCGTTCGGACCTCTGCTAAATGGATCATTCAGATCTCTAGTAAAATCGATCGATCGAATCTCTGATGAAATGGATCAAAAGGCCCTTAAACCGATCGATCAGATCTCCGATCCAGTTCAATAAAAGACTGATTGGATATAACACTCTATAAACCAAGCTTTCGTAGGAACCTATAAACCAATAGCCTGGCTCACTGGTCGAGGAAGGAACTTTGCCTTCGAACACTTCCATTACATCCAGATATATCTTTTTCTATTAGCACAGACTGCTCTTTTCTAGTTTCGTAAGATAGAGATTTCAACCACCCGCCTAAAATTTACCCCCATACACAACCCCCGCCGCCCCCAACCCACCCACCCCAACACCGCCCCCCCCCCCCCCCGCTTCCCCGCGGCGCTCCAACCAAACAAAAAAACAAACCGATCCACGGGACTTTCTCATGATAGTAGTAGGTAGGACTTTATCATAATAATAGTAGGTGCATCAGGTGAAACATCTTGGACACTCCACCAGTCCCAATTGCGGCCCTACATTCACGCATTGACAAAGAGGGATAATAAGCTAACAAAAGGAAGAATGACAGACGCTGCCGATTCTACAGCCGAGCACAAAATTGTCGCTGAGAACTTACATCAAAACACTTCAGGAGATTTTTTAGATACAAAAGTTTCCAAGGGAAAAAAAATAATACAAAAACTTTTCTGTAATGAATGTGTACATCATTGTCTCCCTCTCCTGAAAGAATATTGAATGAATATTTGTTTAAAGGCATGTCTGGTGGCGGTGGAAATGACCACGGATTCAAGTTGGTGCTTTGTTATGAGACGTCAACCAGCATAAAGGCCCACTCGCGAAGATTGTATGCATAGACATGTGCTGAACATGCATAAACCGAAATAGTTTAGGAGATGGAAAATAACATAGATGCTAGCAAGAAGAGTAAGCAACAAAACATGCAAAAACATTTTTTTAATAAAAAAAGCCCGTCCTCGGATCAATAACTGGGCTGTTACTAGCAACAGCATACCAAAGAAAAAGAGGAGCATTTTTCCCTAAAAAAGTGGTTTTTCTTAATAGAGTTCGAGCAAGTTGATTTATGCAATGATAAAATTTAAGGAAATTTTCTCTTTAAGAAAGGTGTTTTTTTCTGATAATAAAGTAATTTAAGTTTATACATGTGCAACCGTGTCTCTTCCAGTATCAAAGGATCCTAGTAAATGCCCAAGAAAAGATCATGGGGATAAAATAACCGAATGTTGCAAAATAAACCTGCCTAAGTGGAAGTACCCTGCCAAAGCTGCAATTTCTATTGCAAAGGAATGACAACATCAAGATTTCTTGAGACTTGCCACCCTCTAGGATAAACAAGATGTCTAGCTTCCAAGTGAAGATGCCAATTCATGATCCTTGAGCAATTAGTTGGCAGACCTTCCATTTGACTTTCATCTTCAATTATTTGTTCTATAAATGTTGTTTCCTGCAAATATTCAAATCACTAAATTAAGTGTTAAATTGTTATGAAGATGGCAGGGCATGAAAGATATCAGCTGTGAATACTGGAGTCCAAGATCTGAACCAGCAAGTCAAGCAATTTAAATACAATTGAAATGAAATTAATCAAGTACTAAGTATGCCGAAGACTTGTAACATTAATAAATATTTGGACGGTGCATGATGGCAGCCCTCAGAACAAAAAGAAGCTAATTTCTAGTCTAATCTATGCATATAGTTTATACATCCAATCAATATTAGCAGGAAGCACTTAATTTTAATGCATACCAGAGCTGGGGCAGGCTCAAGCATAATTTATGATTTGCTTGGTCTAAATTCTACTTATAAAACAGCCCTACAACCAGTAGGTATTAGATGCATTTACTTTCTATAGCTATTTAACATGCTATGTTCCTATTTTCCGTGTAATTCTAAAATGAAACTCAAAAATAATACCGAACACTTCCATGATTATTCATGCCATGATATTGACTTATTGGAGCAAAAGTGACATAGTATACAGACATATATGCACACTAGACATTGAGGATCATCAAAGGGGTTAGAAATAAGGATAGGGCCTTGGAAAAATTGTTTTGTGAATCAAGGTTCATGAAACCAGGTTTTAAGATTGGCAGGTCCTGGTTATGGAATTAGGTGGTTTTAATCCAAGGGGAAAGAGATATTATGTAAAGAATACCAAAATAATTGCACGATAGAGCCACTGAACCGACAACTTTTAGTTATTTTTGTTCAAAACTATTTATAAAATATAAAGTAGCTAAGATTTGTTAAAAGTAAAAGAAAATTATAAAATCTAAACAAAGTAATATAAGTAAAATTGTATTAGATATCATTCATAGTATTGGTGATATCTAACATATAATGCTGTGGTTGTGTGAGGAATCTTAGTAGCATCTACAATGGCTGATCTTTGCATGCTAAGCCTACTGTCCAAGAATTGAAAATCAAAACTATAACATAAGATTAAATATCAATAACTAAGAATAACTACAAAGGCATAAATAGTGAGCATCAAGTGTCACATATCACATCATATAAACATATGAACGCTAAGTATCGTGGATGAATACAAGTGACTATCTATCCACTCTCATCAATAGGAGATCCCACTTGCTCATACACCAATATATGTTGTTTAAAAAAAAAAACATACAAGGGCAACTTTTAAAAATTTCTGCAATATTTCTCCAAATCTAGGGATTAAAAAAACATAATTTTGCTTGTGTACTACAGAAATTTAGGTCAACTGTGTTTATTAAACTTCTAAAAAGGAAAAATAATAATTTATTTTTCATTATTTTCAATAGAATTTGTTCCCCGTATTTATGCTTTTCGTGAAATGTAAGATAGTTGGCTGCTTATATATTTTAATTGTTTGAGAATTTCTTATCTTTTTCTTTTATTCCTTGGTACCATAAAGTGGACTGCTTCGAAATCTTCCCAATATACAAGATTCCAATTCACTCGTGCAAAAATGCTCCATGGAGCTCATATGTATCACACTTCAACAGGGTACCTTTCTACGAACCCATAATCGATGAAGAAAAGAACCCAAAAATTAGGCTAGTAGTCTACATGTATACTAATCTTTAATCAAAACTAGTTAGTTTCAACTGAAATGCTGAATACAATCTAAAAACTAGGTTTAGATTTGGTCAAAGAATAGGCCTTACTAAATCACAAATGAGATTCTATAGAACTTGTATAAAACAAAGGACAAACTTGTGTTGAGATGAATGGTAAAGGGTTTGCAAGGCCAATCTCAACTAATAGGACGATGCTTAAACTTGCTGTGCTACTGTTCATCTCAGGTTGATGATACCAAACTCCAAAATGGGGTACATTGTAATGTTTTAACAGTAAATGAATAATTTTTTACTAGAAAAAAAAAGGAATGTTAAAACAAAAGGCCCAACACAAAGAACAAACTACAAGAGTCAAACAACAGTGTGATAAAAAGATCTCCAACAGAAAACAGAAAACCTGGATTCAACTCATCATCAGATGAGTGAGGAACAAACGACAACATCAACAAAGAAACGGGAAAGCAAGAAAAAAGCAACCATGAAAAATGGCCTAGGAAAGAGCACAAGATTGTAAGGGAATAACATATGTGCCTGCAGAAAAATAAAAATCCTGGAATCACTTGGCAGCAGATAACCATGAAGCATAAAACAATGAAGTGGCTGACGTGGCAAGCCGTTAACATGGCGCCCACACCAACACAGCTGGCTGATGAGGTGGCGGAGAGCGCCACCTGGCTAGCTCCCGTCTGAGGTGAGCTCCCATCCGAGACGAGCTCACAGCCGAGGTAAGCTCCCAACCGAGATGAGCTCCTGTCCGAGGTAAGCTCTCAACCGAGGTAAGCTCCTGGTCAAAGTGAGCTTCGGTCCAGTAGAGCTCCCGACCGGACCAAGCCCCCGAAGGCAAGAAGGCATCTCCCCGACCATTGCGAAAGGAACAATAGAAGGCGAGACACGACCCCCGGAGGATAGATGCGAGAGAGGCCCGGATGGTGATGCAGGGGTGTGATGTCGCCATCTCTGCCGGACCAGTCGCAACTCTCGTGGGGGCGCGTGCTCCACCGGGGTTCCAAGCCCTGTAGCACGCCGCCCGCACCCCCTGCAAGAGGAGTGCTCCATCAGGGCTCCAAGCCCTGTAGCACGCCATCTGCACCCCCTGCAAGAGGGACATTCTGCTGGGGCTTTGGGCCCTGCAGCAGGCTATCTACACGCCCTGCAGCAGTGCTCTGCTGGGGCTCCAAGCCTTGTGTCTTTCGCAAGGAATCGCTCTACCAGGGGCCAGGCTCTGTAGCACGCCGGCTGCACCCCCTGTAAGAAGACCTCCCAGGAATCTCGAGCCTTATCCAACAGGGCTCTGACGAGCTTGTATCCCTTCTACAGGGAATGCCCTAGGAGAAGCACCTAACCAAGTCCCCAAACCCGATTAGGCAGAATCAGCTTCTATATAACGGTAAGAGAGATCTCCAAGACGGAGAGAGCGAATAGAAGGAGAACAAGCAAGCAAAAGCAAAGGGGTAAAGCACTGAACAACCCCCCAAAAATTCTAGTTTTCTATTCTCTTCTATCTCTCTCCAATAGAGGGACTATTCCCCTTGGTCGCCTTACTAACTTGACCATCAGAGTGTCTCCGCCGGAATCCCCGGCCCAGGTCTCCTTTTTTGCAGAACTGACCGGCCATAAGAACGCGAGGACGAAGAGCCTGACATTTTCAGGAAAGGCCAGCTTCAACCAGACCCCACCAGAGCTACGAGCCACGGCGATCTAGGTGGCAATAAATTGGCATGCCAGGAAAGGAGATAAGGCTGACGCAGTCTGCTTTAGCCAAAAATCACCAACCGACCTCTAGCGATCTCATAATGGTAACCCGTACGCGGGAGGCTTCCGTCAGCCGTATAAGAGACCCATCCCACTGCGACGACCGACGCAGCTAGGTGGAGCTCCTAGCTCCACCACCTCTGGTGGATCAGCCCACGCAGATCACCGCACTCGCACAGCAGGTCCAGGCCCTAACTGTGGTGATGCACTAGCTACATCACCAACACCAGTCCCTGGCAACACAGCAGCAACCGAGGACACCTACGACCCATGCCACCGACTCCCACACCAGCCTAGGGTCCTTCCGGGAAGA
The DNA here is from genome assembly GCA_021397845.1 of Areca catechu. Lineage (NCBI taxonomy): Eukaryota > Viridiplantae > Streptophyta > Magnoliopsida > Arecales > Arecaceae > Areca > Areca catechu. Next base: position 371,080 of record CM038049.1, on the reverse strand, counting down.
GCCATCCCATGCGCAGGCGGCATCATATTTGCGGGGGAGCCTGCAGGTGGCCGTGAAGAGGTGCTAGGATGGTTTGACTGACCAAAAGAGCCACTCCCCGGTCTCGAACCACAGCACTGTATCGCACCGACAACGTCGGCATGGTAGGGGACTGAAGCACAAGCTCCTCTGGTCATCGGCCTCTTCTCCCGCGACGGCCTCCGTGGAGGGGTCGACTGACGAGGCCATCCGACGATGGGCGAAGAAGCACCTTGAAGAGCAAGAGCGCAGACTGGCTAATCTCGCCCACCAGTTCGCCAATATTTAGGGCTCCCCATGCGAGCCCGCAAGCTACGATGCCCACCCTCCTCTCTCCCACAAAATACAAGAGGAACCGATCCACAGCCGATTCCGTATGCTCCAGGTGGATCCCTACAATGGGACCACAGATTCCCTAGACCACTTCGAGAGTTACAAGACTCTCATGCAGGTTCAAGAGGCCACTGATGCCCTCCTCTGCATCGCCTTCCCAGCTATGTCCGCAAGGCGGCCCTAGTTTGGTACTCCTGCCTCGAGCCAAGGAGCATCGACTCCTTCAAGCAGATGGAGAAGTTCGTGACATACTTCAATGCTTGCCGGAAGGTGCCGCGCGAGATTGACAACCTCTTCTTTGTTCGATAGCAAGATCATGAGTTCCTTTAGGACTATGTGACCCGATTTAAGATGGCCACCCTGAAGATCTACAATATGGACGAGCCTGTCACTATGCTAGCACTGAAGAGAGGGCTCAGGATCTCCTGCTTCACTTACTCCCTCGACAAAAAGCCCCCAAAATCCTACTCTGAGCTCCTTCGCATCCACAAGTGCATCCTCGCAGAGGAAGCCGATCACACCTGGAGGGAGTTGGAGTGAAGGCCCCTGAAGAGAGAGGCCCAGGAAGAGGTGAGTGGGCCGCCAGGGCCCAAGGCCGTCCCAACCCCCCGAGCGGGCCCTAAGCCGACGGATGTTCCTGCCAAGGACAAGAAGTACACACCTCTCCTCGTCCCGAGAGCTAAGATCCTAATGGAGATAGAGGGTTAGCATTACCTGCATCGCCCTCTCCCACTGAAGCCGTCCAGTGGACGCGACAAGTCCCGGTACTGTCAATTCCACTGTGACCACGACCATGACACCGAAGAATGCCACCATCTGAGGAGATCGAGGAGCTGATCAAGTAAGGCTACCTAGGAAAGTTCATGGAAGGAAGAGCTCCGTTTGGAATCCAGGATATCGAGGTCAGTCATTGTCACGCCCCGAATCCAGATCTAGGATCGGCTACGTGACCGGCCGCACAACCCTAGGTATCACCTTAGAGATCATGCCAGGCCTAATCTTCAATTCAATATCCAAACAGTGATAAAGAACAAATTTCACTAAATTTTATTTTCTAAATTTTCCATAAAGCTTAACCAGACAGATAAAATTTAACTAAGATTTAATATAAACTCAGGGATTAACACCTAAACCTTAGATCCTCACTGACTGGTCCCAAAGCTCGCTTGAATTTCCGGATCTGCAACAAAAATATAAGAAAACAAGAGGTGAGCTATACAGGCTCGGTAAGTTATCAACACCTCCAATATACATATACAAATACGTCAATAACAACCAATAATAGATACAACTTATACATACAAGATGTCCATCTCAAAATAATATACCAACAATACTGTGCAAACGTGTACACTTAAATGCAACCGACACAGACACAACACGACTATGGATGACCAACCATTTACTCTACTCTCCTAGTCCCTCTGACTATGGCCACAATCGGTCCATGGCTCGTCCCGAAAGAGACTAGATCCTGTCACATACCGCTCAACAGTCATGTGCCAGTGATAACTCCGCTGGAGATCCAAAAAGAAAACTAGCTCTGAGTATCATACGAGAATCATGCATCCTCTATATGTGCCTGCCATACATGGCTAAAATAAGGCAACTAGCTCCTGTGTCACGTACCGCTCAACGGTCATGTACCAGCGATAACCCCGCTAGAGACCCAAAAGGAGACTAGGTCCTTGTATGATCATAGTCGGACTAGAGAGCACCCACACCGACACAATGCACCTAGACCAACACTGCACCCACACCAACACAATGTACCCACACCAACACGATGCACGCAACCCAATACAATCAAATGCAGATATATTACATATATTTACTATTTCATAAATATATACATGTTGGCATACAATATCAGAGGTCAAGATAACTTACCGAAGAGCATCTAAATTCAACACTAAATCGAGTCTTCCAAGGTTAACAATGATCCTGAATCACAAATTAAAAAGAAATTAAATAGAAACTAAATTTTCTAGGACATCCTCAACTAACAGTTCTTTTCCTCCCTTCCTCCACCTTCCTTTTATTTATTTTTTATTATTATTATTATTTATATATATTTTATTTATTATTTCCAAATTGTACCTTTACTAGGCCGACCCATCCCAGAAATAGGCCCGGCCCAATACGGACATCAAAACCGGGCCTAACCCTGTTAACAGAGTCGTCCCTTCTCTATTAACAGGGCCGAGTAAGCCCCTCTCTATGGAAACCAGGAGGAATGGCGGCGATCTTCGCGATCGATCGTCTAGGAAAGATCGTCGGAAGGGAAGGGATCGGCAGCGTGACCACCGACAGCCGTCCGACCAGCCGCAAAAAAAAATCCCAAATGAAACCCCCTGTTAACAGAGCCAACCCCTCTATCAACAGGGCCGACGACTTTCCACGACAACTGCCGGAAGGAGGGATCGGCGGCGATCATAGGGATCGCCCACCGAGAAGATGACCGGAAGAAAAGGAAGGGACCGGCGGCGATCAACGACCGTTGGGCCTCTTTCCAAAATCCCAGAGAAAGGAAATAAACAAAAAGAAAATGGGACGGACTCCTCCCTCCTCCCGTCGATCACCCCTACACAAACCATGCCCAAGAGAAAACGAGGAAGGACTTACCGGCGAGGTCGGTTTCGGGTCGCGATCGCCACCAGAGGAGAAAGCATTCCGAAGAGAGCTGAGACGCGCGAGGGAATCGTCGGCATCCACCGGAGGAAGAAGGGTTCGACTGGAGCAGAGGCACGCGAGGAGCCTTTAAACCTTAAAGAAAAGCTTTACCCTTCCCTGCGCGTCGACCGGCTTCTCCGCAGCCTCCGCCGTTCGTTTCGAAGTCCGGTGCCATTCACAATTCGAACTGAAGTTGGCAAGGACTGCCGACTTCAGCCCAAAAATGGCCCAATAACACTGGGCCTCACACTCTCCCCTCAAAAAAAAAATTTCATCATCGAAATTTAAAAATCTAAATCTTCCAAAACTAAAAGATGCGCAATCCAAAACTACATGATTCAATACTCACAAGTACCATTCTATCCAAATTCAATAGTTCCAATAATAACCTCCATTCTTTCATTACAATACACTTTAAATTACTCCTAACATCTTTAGTCCACCACACTTCCGCTGCGCACTCTGATTATCAAATCCTCTAACTCCATTAGATGAATTTTTGACAAGGATACCATCTTTTTATAACAGAATCCAACCTTCAAATATCGAGATCAAAACTATTAAATTTTCTTGTCCTTACTAGGCCTCGAGCATATCACATCAAATTTAAATTCTGATCCACTTCCTACATTTAAAGCCTTTACATAAAATTGTATCATCCATTCAATAACATCAATAACTCTGGTTCCAAATTCGAACTATTTATGTTTCCCATTGACAATTCAATTGAATAATTTAGATCAACATTTTTCTTGGAAAGTTCAACATATCCATTAAGCTCCATAAACATATGGAAGATCAAATAATCCAATCCAAAACTGCTAACATAAACTATCAAAGATTTTAACAAGAAATGTATGCCATGACCACACAATATCCTTTAATCTGCTAATGGCAAATTACAAATCTATGCATTATCCAAAACATATTTCGATTGCATAATCCACATACAGTTCATCGAAAAATTCTCCTTAATCTCATTAAACTCTTTCGTAACCTACCTCATAAACATCTTGCAATAGTCCCCAAATTTATAATCCAGAATTTAACAAAACTTGCAAGCTATCATGATCTTTATCCATATCATCTAATTAATAACTGAATATACGTATTTAGCATACCACAATATATTATACTTCCAATCCACTACTCCTGAAGCTGGATCAAACCATTTATCAGATATGAAGACAAATCGTATCCAGCTCTTCAATATCCATAATATGTTTACTTATCATGATCTAGTATCCACCATTCAACCTTTTACACTCATCCAAGATCAATCTCTACAAAAAATCATATTCCTCTATTATGCTAATCATATATCAATTCTATGCACAATACCTAAAGATTATAAATCCATGCTTCGAATCCATCATATCCTAACTAATCTTAATACTAAGTTCAAATATCTTTTATGTCACAGTCCATAGCGATTATAACCTAAACTTCAATATCATTCGAATCACATCCTGATCACTTATATCGGTCTCAAGAGATCATAATCCAAGCTTCAATATCATTCAATCATGCCTTAATAACCATCATATTAATTTCTAATCACTTATATCATATAATTACATCACAATCAGATTTCCAAAGTAAATCAAATTCATAATATCACTCAAAATATACCTCCAGGTCAACACTTCTGAAACTCGGTCTAATCCATTTATCAGAGATAAATATACATATTATCTAGCCCTTCATTATCGATAATTATTCCGGAATATTCAATCAAAACCTTAATTCTATCCCTCTCACTAAGTCATCTTGATCTTAAACCTTGGCTCTGATACCACTCTGTCCCTGATACCACTCTGTCACGCTCCGAATCCAGATCTAGGATCAGCTACGTGACCGGCCGCACAACCCTAGATATCATCTTAGGAATCATGCCAGGCCTAACCTTTAATTCAATATCCAAGCAATGGTAAAGAACAAATTTCACTAAATTTTATATTCTAAATTTTTCATAAAGGTTAACCAGATAGATAAAAATTAACTAAAATTTAACATAAACTCAGGGATTAACACCTAAACCCTAGCTCCCCACTGACTGGTCCCAAAGCCCGCTTGATTTTCCGGATCTGCAACAAAAATATAAAAAAACAGGGGGTGAGCTATACGGGCTCAGTAAGTTATCAACACCTCCAATATATATATACAGTTATGTCAATAACAACCAATAACAGATACAACTCATACATACAAGATGTCCATCTCAAAATAATATACCAGCAATACTGTGCAAATGTGTATACTTAAATACAACCGACACAGACACAGACACGACTATGGATGGCCAACCATTTACTCTACTCTCCTAGTCCCTTTGACTATGGCCACGATCGGCCTGTGGCTCGTCACGAAAGAGACTAGATCCTGCCACATACCGCTCAACAGTCATGTGCCAGCGATAGCCCCGTTGGAGGCACAAAAGGAAAACTAGCTTTGAGTATCATACGAGAAACATGCATCCTCTGCATGTGCCTGTCATGCATGGCTAAAATAAGACAACTAGCTCCTGTGCCACATACCGCTCAACAATCATGTGCCAGCGATAGCCCCATTGGAGGTCCAAAAGGAGACTAGGTCCTCGTATGATCATAGTCGGACTAGAGAGCACTCACACCGACACAATACACCCACACCGACATAATGTACCCACACCAACACGATACATGCAACCCAATGCAATCAAATGCAGATATATTACATATATTTACTATTTCATAAATATATACATATTGGCATACAATATCAGAGGTCAAGATAACTTATCGAAGAGCATCCACCAAGTGCAGTTCAACACTAAACCGGATCTTCCAAGGTCACTGAATCATAAATTAAAAAGAAATTAAATAGAAAATAAATTTTCTGGGACATCCTCAACTAACAGTTCTTTTCCTTTCTTCCTCCACCTTCCTTTTATTTATTTATTATTATTATTTATATATTTTTTATTTATTATTTTCAAATTGTACCTTTACTGAGCCGACCCATCCCGGAAATAGGCCCAGCCCAACATGGACATAAAACCCGACCCAACCCTGTTAACAGAGTCATCCCTTCTCTGTTAACAGGGCCGAGCAAGCACCCCCTCTACGGAAATCGAGAGGAATGGCGGCGATCTTTGCGATCGACCGCCCGGAAAAGATCGCCGGAAGGGAAGGGATCGACGGCACGACCACCGGCAACCGTCCGGCCAGCCGCAAAAAAAAAATCCCAAATGAAACCCCATATTAACAGAGCCAACCCCTCTATCAACAGGGCCGACGACTTTCCACAACTGCCGGAAGAAGGGATCGACGGCGATCATAGAGGTCGGCGGCGATCATAGGGATCGGCCGCCGAGAAGATGACTGGAAGAAAAGAAACCGGCGGCGATCAATGGCCGTCCAGCCTCTTCCCAAAATCCCAGAGAAAGGAAATAAACAAAAAGAAAATGGGACGGACTCCTCCCTCCTCCCCGTCGATCACCCCTACACAAACCATGCCCAGGAGAAAACGAGGAAGGACTTATTGACGAGGTCGATTTCGGGTCGCGACGGCCACTGGAGGAGAAAGCGTTCCGGAGAGAGAGCTAAGACGCGCGAGGGAATCGTCGACATCCACCGGAGGAAGAAGGGTTCGGCTGGAGCAGAGGCGCGCGAGGAGCCTTTAAACCCTAAAGAAGAGCTTTATCCTTCCCCGCGCGTCGACCGGCTTCTCCGCAGCCTTCGCCGTTCGTTCCGAAGTTCGGTGCCATTCAAAATTTGAACTGAAGTCGACAAGGGCTGCCGACTTCAGCCCAAAAATGGCCCAATAACACTGGGCCTCACAGTCACGTTGCCGTCGACAACCAGCCACGAAGAAGCCAATAGGAATAATCTCCTAGAGGGCAGGACAAGAACTAAAGAGAGCTAGGGAGAGGAAGAGGGCTAATGTCACACTTTCCTTCATGGGAAAGGAGCTAGCTGGGATAGAAAATCCAAATAATGATACTGTTATCGTAGAAATGATAATAGCAAAGTACCATGTAAAAAAAATTATGGTTGATAGTGAAAGCTCAACCGATATTCTTTTTTATGATGCCTTTGCAAGAACAAACCTGTCCCCTAATCTACCGAGGTTGGTGTTCACACCCCTCGTCGGCTTCACCAAAGATTCTATTGGAGTTAAGAAAGAGACTACCCTCCTGGTCATTGCCGAGACGCCACCCCGGTAAAGCACCATAATGGCAACCTTCACCATCGTGAGGCTCCCCTCGGCCTACAACATAATCCTGAAACGTCCTAGGCTCAACTTGTTTGATGCAACCATCTCAACCAAGCAGCTCCTCGTCTAGTTCCCAACCCCGTATGGGATCAGGAAGACGAGAGGGTCCCGATAGCCGATCCCGCACTACTTGCAAACTGTCCCTTGAGCCTGGGAGATCGAGGAGGGTCCTGCAATCGATCAGTTAGACCAAAGGAAACTAGAGCCGAAGGGTGGGCCGGTTGAGCGTCTGCTATCATTTTCCCTCGATAAAGATCTCCTGAAGACGGTACAGGTGGGAGCTCTTATAGCTGAGGAAGAAAGGACTCACTTGCTAAGCTTCTTGCAGGCAAACACCAATGTTTTCGCCTGGACCGCGGCGGACATGCCCAGAATTCCTCCCGAGATGATCATCCACAAGCTGAATATCGATCCCAACAGCCATCCGATCCGGTAGAAGAAGAGAAGCTTCGCCTTGGAGAGGCAAAAAGCGATAGACGAGGAGGCCGAAAACTCCTCGCTGCAAGCTTCGTCGGAGAGGTGCAGGATCCTAGTTGGCTAGCAAATATGGTCATGGTCAAGAAAGCTAGCAAAAAATAGATGATCTGCATGGACTACACCAACCTCAACCAGGCATGCCCAAAGGATAACTTCCCGTTGTCCAAGATCGACCAGCTTGTGGATGCGATTTCAGGACACGGGCCACTCATTTTCATGGATGTGTTCTCAGGGTACAATCAGATCCGCTGCACCTAAAGGATGAAGAGCATACGATTTTTGTGATTGCTATAAGGTAAAGCCATTCAACCTCAAGAATGCTGGGATGACATACCAGCGCTTGGTAAGCAAGGTTTTCAAGGACCAGATAGGCTGTAATATGCAAAAGTCTATGTGGACATGCTCTTCATGAGTAGCCGGGAGTCAAACCACGTCGCTGACCTGGCGGAGGCCTTCCACAACTTCCATCTCCACCGGATGAAGCTAAACCTGGCGAAGTGCACGTTCGGCATTGCGGCGGGAAAATTTCTAGGTTTCATGGTCATCCAATGAGGGATCGAAGCCAATCCGAAGAAGATTCGAACAATCATGGACATGAAGCACCTCACTGATCAACCATTGAGGACTATGCTGAATTGCCCAGACACCTCAGGGCGCTTAGTCAAGTAGATAACTAAACTCAGCAAGTTCAACATCTCCTACTGCCCAAGGCCATCCCTAAAAGCCCAGGTCCTGATCGACTTCCTAGTGGAATGCACCTGGACAGATGAGGAACCGAAGGAGACCCCTACCGAGCCCAAGCAGGACCCAACTACAGAAGAGACGGCGTGGATCCTCCACGTCGACGGCGCATCCAACTCAAGAGGGAGTGGAGCAGGACTCATCCTCGCTAACTCTGATGGAGTGGTCGCCGAGTATGCACTGCATTTTCTCTTCAAAGCAACAAACAACCAAGCTGAGTATGAAGGCTCTTAATGGGTCTAAGGATGTCCCGCGAGCTGGGCATGACGAGCCTGGAGGTCTTTACGGATTCGCAGCTCGTGGCGGGCCAGGTCTCCGACGAGTTCGAAGCTCAAGATCTTATGATGGAAAAGTACCTGGACCGAGTATGCTCGTACACAGCAGGCTTCCGACACTTCGACATCCTCAACATCCCCCATGGAGAGAATGCCCGCGCCGACACGCTCTCCAGGCTTGCAATCTTGCCGAACTCGTTGCTGGGGCGAACCTTCATTGAATACCTAGAGTCCCCCAACCATGAGATCATGGATAAGGTCCAACAGGTAGCCCCCGAGACAAGCTGGATGGATCCCTATGTCAGGGATATAACCGACGGCACCCTACCCGAAGATCGCACAAAGGCCGGCCTCCTAAAACGGAAGGCCGCCCGTTTCGTGCTAATGGATAGGCAACTTTATCGAAGATCTTACTCCTATCCCCTGCTGAAGTGCCTGAGACCTTCAAAGGCCACTTATGTCCTCCAGGAGATACATGAAGGCATCTGTGGAAATCATGTGGGAGGCAGGATACTGACCTACAAAACCCTCAAGCAGGGTTACTATTAAGAGACTATACAGGAAGATGCAGCCGAGTTCGTGTGAAAGTGCAATCACTGCCAACAACACGACCACATCCAGCGCCAGCCGGCTTCCCCGTTGTCCCAACTCTCCTTCCCTGGCCATTCGCCCAATAGGGGATCGACATACTGGGACCATTTCTTCCAACATCCGATCAGCAAAAGTACCTAATTGTAGCTATCGACTACTTCACAAAGTAGATGGAAACCGAGCCCTTAGCACGGATCACCAAGAACAAGACGAGATCTTTCCTCTAGAAGTCGATCATCTGTCGCTTCGGACTCCCCCATACTATCATCACGGACAACAGGCAATAGTTTGATAACCAGACATTCGAGAAGTTTTGCACCGACCTGAAGATCCGCCAGCGCTTTATATCGGTGGCTCACTCACAAACTAATGGAGAGGCTGAAGTGACGAATCAAACCATCCTCCAAGGGCTCCGCACCAGACTAGATGAGACGAAGGGCCGATGGACAGAAGAGCAGCGACGGGCAAGACACCATTCAGGTCTTCGGCATTGAAGCCATGATCCCGGTTGAGATGAGCATGCACACGCTACAAGTGGAGCGATATGATGAAGCAAGCAATCCAGCACACTTTCTCAACCTTGACTTGCTGGACAAAACAAGAGACAAAGCACAGCTTCTCATAGCAGCATACCGACAATGAGTGGCCCATTCTTACAACTCCCGTGTGAGGCCCAAAGCCTTCCGTTCGGATGACCTCGTCCTGAGATGTGCGAAAGCCTCCCACCTTTGCCAATGCGGCAAGCTATCTCCGAACTGGGAAGACCCCTACAGGGTGGTCCTTATCCCAGGAAGCCTACCGAATCGTCGGACTTGAAGGTGCTTAAGTTTTCCGAACGTGGAATGCTACAAATTTAAGGATGTACTACCAGTGATGTACGACCTCCGTTTGGGAATGACAAAAAGATGTTTTCCAGTGCTATTCGGTCTTACCTCCCTGCAAGACTCCTATCCCAGGCCAGACGAAGTAAAGACGAGATGTCCAACAGCACCGCTCCTTCGGACAGCCTGCTTCGCGGCCCCGCATCTATTTGTTCAGCCCCAAGCCAGATGAAGTAAAGACGGGATGGTCAACAGCACCACTCCTTTGGATAGCCTGCTTCGCGACCTCGCACCTATCCATCCGACCTTAGGCCGAACGAAGTAAAGACGAGATGCCCAATAGCACCGCTCCTTCGGATGGCCTGCTTTGTGACCCCGCACCTATCCGTCCAGCCCTAGGCCGGACGAAGTAAAGACGGGATGCCCCATAGCATCGCCCCTCTAGGCGGCCTGCTTCGTGGCCCTGCACCTATCCATCCAGCTACAGGCCGGACGAAGCAAAGATGAGATGCCCTGCAGCACCGCCCCTCCGGGCAGCCTGCTTCGCAGCTCAGCACCCATTCGTTCGATCCCAGGCCGAACAATGCAAAGACGAGATGCTTCATAACATCACCCCTTCAGATGGCCTGCTTCACGGCCCCGCTGCCACACAAAGAAGAAGAAGAAAAAAAAGGCACAAACAAGGGAAGAGCCTAGATTGAGAAGAAAAGACTTCATTCATTGAAAAGAAATTACACAAGTAGGGCCCCTCGACAAGCTGAGGAGTCCCATGAAGGGTACAAAAAAAAGGAGGAAACAAAAGGGAGAAGGTTCCAAGCCGGTCATGGCCCTGGAGGCAGGGCTCTGTCGGACCTGTAGGCTTCCACGGAGGCGTCGATCAGCACGCCTGTCTCAGCCATCATCTAGGCGAAGGTCTCTCGCAACAAGCTCGATGCAGCGGACAGCGAGGTGGCTTTAGTGGCCGACTCGGGTGAGACAGAGGGGGCCGCTATGCCTCCTCTCCCCTCGGTGTCGTCCGCCACTATATCCCGCAAGTCCACATAATCGAAGGTCAGCGCCACTTTCTTCTTGCATTCTTCGAAGCCCTTGTAGAATGCATCGCAGACAGCTTCGTTGGTCTTGTCCTCGAACTTCGCCGAGGCCTTGTACCGCAAGATAGCCTGGGATGCCGCTCCAATCACTATCTCGAAGGCAAGCACCTTCTTTTCCGCGATCATGGCACGAGATTCCAAGAGATCCAGCCACGCCCAGAGGGTGTGGAGCTCCCGTCCTGACGGAGAATCGTGGCAGTGGAGTCCGCCGGTCGGTTCTCCAAGTCGTGGAAGAGCTCCTCCCACTTCGCAACCTCGACCTCATGGTCCTTCGCCCGGTCCTCAAGCTCCTTGACGGTGTCCCGAGAGGCCTCGAGCTCGGTCTCCAGCGACTTCACCCGTGCCTCCAGGTCGGGCACCAAGTCAACCAGGGCCCGAGCCTTGGCCTCCATAGCCTCGGCCCTGGTGCGGGACTCCGCATCCCGCTTGACCAGCGCCAGGCAACAGTCCCTCACCAGGAAGGCGTCCTGGGCCACCTATAATCAAAGCCGAAGAAGGATTAGCATGGAGTTCTGTTGCCCCCTAAATACGGAATTTAATCAAGCAGAGGACTTACCGTGAGTAGATGGGGGAAGATCCTGACGACGGTCTCCCATAGTGTTCGGTCGAACCTCTCTCGATGATCCCGAGACTGCAAAATGAAACCAAGCAGCCTCTTTGCTAGTCTCGCATCAAGCATTACCGATGCATTGGGCGAAATCATGACGATGGCCCTGAGCACCCCCGGAGGAGGCACGGAGGAGGTCAAAGGCCCGGCAGGCATCGGATATGGCGCCCGGGTCTTTGTCGCCGCCGAGGGCACCGCGGGGGGAGCGTTTGCACCCTCAGGCCCTGCAATGGTGCCTACCTCAGAAGATTACAGCACCGGCACAACCTCGACGATGGCAGCGGGGGGTTGTGCTACTTCCTCGGTGCACCCGACGAGCCACATCTACAACCGCCCTCACATCTACGATCGCCCTGCCACCGGCGCCAGAACCTCTCCCCTCTCTACCTCCCCGGCTCGCCCTGACAACTCCCCACGGGGCCTCTTCTCCGGCTCCCACGAGGCCTTTTCTCCAGCTCCCCGCAGAGCCTCTTCTCCTGTCCCTTGAGGGGCCCCCGATCGACGATCGCTTGTGGGACATCTGGCAGATCTGATCCATAGAGAACTTCATGCCTACATTATCCACAAAAAACTAGTTAGCCACCGGGCAACACAAAGGGAAACAAAGCTCATTCCTTACCTAAGGACCGGATTGGGCTGATGACAGCATCGAACAGATTCCACTCAGAGAGGTCTCACCCGCGGGGAATCTCAAAGGTGACGAGCCGGTCCTACACCTCTTAATCAGCCAACTCCACCGAAGCGTCCTAGTTGAAAGACTAATCGAGATCGCTCCAGACCCAGTTGACACCCTCGAGAAAAGCAAAGAGGAACCGGGCTTTCCACCCGATGATGGAAAAAGGAAGGTCGAACCGAAGGCCCCTCGGTCGGAGGGCAATGAACCACCAACCCCTCTCTATGGGATGGCGCTTCAGGATGAAGAGGCCCTAAACAGAGAAAAGCATGCCACCACACCATGGAAGTGGTACAGGATTATGAAGGAGCATATCGCCCTGAAGAAGTTAGGGGTCAACTGGGCAAGGACCAATCTATAGTGATCCAGAAAAGAAAAAATGAAGAGATGAAGAGGGAGCTGGAAACCGGCAAGGAAGTCTTCATAGAGGGTGACTTTGCCTGGCCCGCCGGAGGTGACCTGATCATCCGGGTCCAAGGCTGTGATCCGAATGGATTCAAGAATCCCATAAACCTCCCGACGGCGCAGAACATCCTTCCTAGTCATCATCGAGGCTATACTAGATAAACCTGCCAAGTCTTGGCTGGCAGAAGGTGGTGGGGGAGGCAAAGCAAGGACAACGGAATACGTCGTCCGCCGGGGACCTCGCCGAACTCTAAAGGGGATGTCTTCCTTGCTATCCGAGGGAGGTCAAGATGAGGATGGTCCAACGGCTCTAGGAGGACGCTCAAGAGAACGGCGATGGCTACCAAAAAAACTCATTAGGGCATTAAGCACAAGATGAGAGAAGAAAGGATCCAAGGGCTCAAACTGGGAACACCAAAAAGAAGGGAAGAGGCAAAGAAGGACCAACCTAAGTGGGACTCCTGGTCAAAGTCTTCTCTAGGTATGAGTGAGAGATCTCCCTCTCCTTTCTCTCCTCTCTCCAGAAAATTCGAAAGGATGCAGGGTGATAGCAAATCCTGCCGAAAGAGATGCTAAAACCCCTTTTCAAGCCGATCACCAACTGTCAAACACCTCTTCCTCTTCCCCTCGGACCAATGGGATCACGATGTGTGTCAACGCCCCTCGTACGAGCCACTTCGAGCCACGAATCGTCACTCCAGGAGGAATGAAGGCGTTATTGCGGGTCATTGCTTCCCGCCCGCATTGCAACCTCTCAATGGTGGAAGAGGGGGTTCGCGAATCGTCGCTAGCTCGAATCACGAACCGCCACGTCGGGAGGAACGAAAACATCAATATTGATCGTCGCCCTTTGTCCACGTGGCAGTCCCTCAGAGGCGGACCGACGATCTGCGAATTGCCAAGCGATCGCGACAATTAATGAGGGGCCTGGAGGCCCTCCCGTTAGCGGCGTCGATCTACTCCCTTCGCCCCAGGTCCGAGAGCATCCCCAAGCTTAGGAGTGGAGGGTATCTGATGTGGCAAGCCGCTGACATGATGTCCACATCCGACATAGCTGGCTAATAAGGTGGCGGAGAGCGCCACCTGGCCAGCTCCCAGCCGAGATGAGCTCCCGTCCGAGGTGAGCTCCCAACCAAGGTGAGCTCCAGTCCGAGGGGAGCTCCAGTTTGAGGCGAGCTTCCAACCAAAGCGAGCTCCCATCCAAGATGAGCTCCTGGTCGAAGAGAACTTTGGTCCAGTAGAATTTCTAGTCGGGCCAAGCCCCCGAAGGCAAGAAGGCATCTCCCCGACCATGGCAGAAGGAACAATAGAAGGCGAGACATGATCCCCGGAGGATAGACGCGAGAGAGGCCCAGATGGTGATGTAGGGAGCAATGTCGTCATCTCTACCAGACCAGCCGCAACTGTCATGGGGGCACGTATTCCACCGGGGCTCTAGATCCTGCAGCACGCCACCCGCACCCCTTGTAAGAGGAGTGCTCCATTAGGGCTCCAGGTCCCGTAGCACACCCTCTACACCCCATGTAGGAGGGACGTTCTGTCAAGGCACCAGGCCATGCGGCACGCCATCTGCATCCCCTGTAGGAGAAGTGCTCTGCCGGGCTCCAGGTCCTATGGCACGCCATCTGCACCCCCTGCAGGAGGAGTGCTTTGCTGGGGCTCCAGTCCTTGTGGCATCTCACCTGTGCCTTTCGCAGGAAATCGCTCCACCAGGGGGATAGCCTCTGTAGCATACCAGCTTACCCCCTGCAAGAAGATCCTCTCCCGGGAACCTCGAGCCATGTCCAATGGAACTCTGATGAGCTTGTATCCCTTCCACAGGGAAGGTCCTAGGAGAAGCACCTAACCAAGGCTCCAGACCCAGTCTGGGAGAATCGGCTTCTATATAACAGTAAAAGGAACCTCCAAGACGGAGAGAACGAACAGAAGGAAAGCAGCAAGCAAAGGCAAATGGTCGTCGGAGTGTCCCCACCGAAATTCCTGGCCTGAGTCTCCTTTTTTGCAGGATCGGCCAACCGCGAGGACGCGAGGACGAAGAGCCCGACATTCACGGGGAAGGCCAGCTTCAACCGAACCCCACTAGAGCTACAGGCCACGGCGATCTAAGTGGCAACAGTGGCATCCAAGAAAGTGGCAATTATTTTCTTCCCATGGTATTGGCTAGCATACTTAGATGGTGTTGGACAATGTGATATTAGAATATCAAGAGCCTCTGTAACATGTCTGCATGTTCTATAATTGTACTTCAAAAGTAGGGGTGCACATGTATTTGGTTCAATCCAAAAACCAAATTAGACCAATATTGTTGGGTTGGTTTTGTTTTGGATTGTAACAACGATTGGGTTGGTTCCATTCTGATTTTCTGAAACCCGATTCGATTGGTTTGGGTTTGGGTTTATTGGCTGGGTAACCTGACCCATCCTGATCCACATATAATATGTACATCATATATAGTATATGTACTAATATATATATATAGCATATATAATATATATAATATATATTGGACATATGGTATATTGTGTATTAAACATCTGGATGATCATGGTGTCATTTGTGACTCTCTTTCCCATTTTCTTTAGTCTTTACCATCTACGTTTGCAGTTTGGTATGTATAAGACATTTATGGTTATTAATGAACATAGAATTTTAAATTAATAGTTAAATTATGTTTTGAATAAAATTAATGGTTTAAAATTTCTTTTTAATTTTGGATAATCCAATAACCAACTTCAACCAATCCAATCGTGATTGGATTGGGTTGAGTTGGTTCCAATATTGATTGATTCGTTTCCAGTTCCAAAAATTGAGAACTGATTGGGATTGTGCTAGTTCCAGATTAGCCTCTTAACCTGAACCAACCTAAGCCATGTGCCCCCTAATCAAAAGAGCATTGGGTTAAATTTCTAGATACATGTAAGAATCCTATTTGAGTTTTAGGTGGATAAGTGGAAACCTCTTACAGTGATAAAATGGATTTTCTCTGGATCTGGTTCTGAGAGGAGGGATTTTGAAACTTGAACCAAAACAACATAATGTTAAACTACCTTTCTTCAGATTTTCTTCAATTAAAATTAATGGACCATGGTTCCTACAGGCTTTTGCCCACCTAGGCGCCCAACCTAGCCCAGCTTGCCTAAGCAAGGCTCACAAAACCTGCCATTTGGGCACTCACTTGGCTTTTTTGGCACCCACCTTGGGTACCGGGTGTCTCCTAGGCCACCCAAGTTCTTCAGGTGCTTGCCTAGCCCAGCCTAGCCCAGCCAACCCGAGTCTAACCTGATTTGAAACAAGCGAGCCCAAGCTTAACCAATTTAATCCAAACTAGATCAACTTAAGGGAGAACAAGTTCTTCTCCAGTTCTGCCATCCCTCTGTTCTCCAAGCTTAGCCTTTAGGGCATCTCCCCACTCTCTATCTTGGGTTTTCAAATGGTGAGTAGCCACATCGGACGTAGTCGAACGGAGACTAGAGGCAATTGGCGAGGATATGAGAGGCCTGAAAGTAAGTCCACCACTCTTCTTCTATTTTTCCTCGTGAGTGGAATGCTCTACACAGAGTATATCCTCTGTTACAAAGGCATTTTTGTTATATATTTCTCTGTTTTTATGATCTGAGTTTTGCTCTGTTTTTGTATTTCCTCAATTGTAACTGTTTAAATTAATCATATCTGCACACGAGTTTAAATTGATCAATTGTCATCTTTAGTTTTTTTCTGTGGGATTTGAATTCATATCCACTTCCAGTTGAAAAAATGTATGCAATACAATCTGAGTTAAGATAAAATTATGTTGTGGACTACAAGTTCAGCACAAATAATAAAACTGTTAAAAAGTAGAAAGTTTTATTTAGTGGAACTCAGGCGTTGGTCAATAGTGATGTATCCTAGAGTCCTTTGAGATGGATAATTTATTGTAGACAATGCAAGTCTTGGTCAGCAATTGAAATATATATGAAAGTATAAATCATTTTTTGAATTTTGTACAAAGTTGTCCCCTAAGCAGTTGCCTAATTGCCTAGGCTATATGCAAGTCTATGGCATGGGATAGTCTAGGCTATCTGACAACTTCCTCTAATCACTTATCTAAAACTTGAAAGTTAGTGGCATCTTTAGCAAATATAAACACATTTTTCTACTTATATTTTGGTAGGAGGGGTATAAGGACGAATCACAATTTTTTTAAAAAAAAAGAAAAGAAAAAGGTATTTGGGAAGCAGAACAAATTAAATTTGATTGCTTGCAACATGATGATACCCTGTTCAAACAAAGAAGAGCCAAAATGTACCTCCCCAATTATAATGCATCCACATTTCAGATGTAAATTAAAATTAGAGAGAATATATTCAACTTCTCAAGCAAGCTACAAAATGTAGGAATGCTAAAAATGAACAAGGAAATGAATTATGGAGACAAGTCCAAAAATATTCTCAAAATAAATTGTGTAGACAAGTCAAAAAATATTATATTTTGCTCCTGTTGAGCTAGACATCCAACAAGTGTCATGCTTTGGCTCTCATGTATGTCCATGCAACACAGAAAGAAATACATTAAATTATGAGATTCTTTGAGATTTAGCCGGTATAAAAGTTTTCCCTTGTAATTTCAACATTTTCCTTATAAAATTATTCAACGTATACTGCAAGAACTGGTCCCCTACAAGAGTGTATTTGTATTCTACAAATACCTCAGCCAGCTAGACTTATGTATATGAAAACACCTGCTAGGTTGCCTTCTTTCCCAAAGTTGCTTTCACTATGCCTCATAGATATATAACAAAAATAAGTAACATAGGATTTATCTCATGAAACATAAAAGGCCTCTATTTTGTACTAATGATGTTACCAGTCAATATCAGATCATTTGTACATCCTGAAAGATATTCAATTTTCCATATAAACTTTAAAATGCACCTTTCAAGAAGTTGCACACAATCCACGAACTTAAAAATACAAACAGGAAAAGAATAGCATTGCATGTGGGACATAACAGACCTGTGATTCCAGATATTCAGCTATTGTTGAAAAAGGAATCTAGCACTATTGTGCATGCCATGATTATTGGGAAAAAAAAAATGGCAAAGTTCAGGCAGACAAGCATTTTTCAGCTACCATCAATTCTTTTGACACCTAAACTAATGATTTTGTCAGCTTCCACTAGAGTATTTTAATGTTCAATTAAATGCTGATCTAATAGCTGACTGAGAACTTTTAAGCTCAAGACATAAATTAAATATTCTAACACAAGACTTTTCTGGTCGTTCTTGTTAGCATAATAGATTTGATTTGAAGATCACCAAGAAAATTCGGCTACCTACACTGTTGAATTGTATGAAAAATGACTACAACTGAGAAAAAATGCTCAGGACTTCTCATCAATGAAACTAGGCTCATCTTTATGATCTCCATAAGCAATGAACTCTTCAAAGTGAGTTATGATTCGCTGTTGAATCACATTTTGCAGGTGTGTATAGAAAATCTTGTTACTACAGGACTAGCCAACTCTTCCAGATCCAAGCCTTGTTGATTAAGAGAGGTGATGCAAAGAAAAGCTTTCTCAGTTGAGAATATATGTTAAGCAAGTCAACAGGTATTGCTGTTTCTTCATCAAATGGACAAAATAGAACTACCTAAAATTTGTATAAATGTGGCGAAAATGTGTTTCTTTCATTTTTTTACCATTTTTTATGTAACCTTTTTGATTTACACCTGTAAAGTCTAATACACAAAGTATTAATGAGCAATTGGAAAACTATGAAAATACTTCTTTAAAAGAAAAGAGCCGTGAGTCATACCTGAAAACCCTCCTTTACTGTGTCTAGTTGCCTGATGGCTTTTGAGGTTTGACGGTGCCACCTCCTCGGGTCCCACAATATTGTGCTGTTGAAAGCAAATCCTGACATGTCAACATGAAATCTTCGAAGTCTCTTGCTTTTCTCATTTGTGTGCCAACCAATTACTTGACTTCCATTGCATACTGGGCCTTCCAATATTGCCTTATTTTTGCTTTGAGCAAGCATTGCAACTGGCCAAGTGCCAAATCTCCTTCAAACAACATGTAGGTCAGTTCTATAAATTGAAGGACAAGTAAATGGAAGCAGACATAGCTACCTTTCTTATACTTGAAGCTCTTGAGATGGATCCATAAAAGATGCACAAAAATGCATTGGTTTTTTTTTTTTTTTTTGACTGTGGACTATTAGAATAGCTTACATTGGATGGACAGTATAGGCACATTTTGAACATTTAACATGCATACTTGATTCTTGATTCTTATAGAATTCCTGTAGACTACAAATCCTCTTAAATATGCATCATTGTCTCCAACCCAAATAATAGGTCATATGCATATCTATACTAATAATTACCCATAAAGTATTTCAATATTTCTGGTATAATTATAGCAAGTGTACTGATATATATACCATTATGTACCTTGAGATTGCATACTAATGCTTTGATAAATAGCTTTCAGCAAATAGAGGAAATGCATTGTGATATTGAGGTCCTGACATGGCATATAGCATGTAACAGGAATAATTTAAACTATGTTACCTATTAACAAGCAGATACCAAATTTTGTATGTCTAGAAGGCATTCCCTTTCTCAAGTTTAAGGTTTGCTGACATAAGTGAAACTACTAATGGAAACTTTTGTTTTTGTTCTTTAAGAGGGAGAAGAGTTTTAAAGTTTTAATTGCCCACATACATATGCATGTGTTGGTTTATCATCGGCAATGATCTTAAAGTGCACGTGTTGGTTTATCAGTGGCAATGATGTTAAAGTGCACGTGTTGGTTTATCAGTGGCAATGATGTTGAAGTGTCTGGCTGAGTGAGAACAATATTTAGGATTTTGATCTAAATAGATACATGAAAATAAAGGAAGACTTAAATAGAAAGAAATGAGTAAGGACTTGAGGAAGCTCAGATAATCAACCCCACCTAAGAATGTGCAGAAGCAAGCAATAATTACTTTCACAACCAGATAAACATCGGTTAAAGCTTACATGAGATTTTGGGTACCAAAGGAGTGAAGAATGTCGATCATCTTTGAGCAAGTCATGTACTTGCACAAGACATGCCCAGCCAAAACGTACAGGCACCAACATTAAAAGATATCATATCATCAAATGATGACAACAAGGGCATGTCAAGATAAACAAGTACCCTTTTCTTTGTATTAGGCACTCTTGGTTGCTTAGATTTTGAATTTGACTCTTCAAAAGCAATTTCAATCGAGCTAAACACTATACTGAAATACATAACCTGAACATAAGTACCTTCTGAGGGATTCAATCTAAACGCCAGTGGACTAGTTCAAACTAACATTATATTGAATAGGAAACACACAGCAAATGATAACAAGCTTAAATTTATAAAATGAGTTGTAGGACAAGATGCAAAGAGGATAATATAGGCAAGAAGCTCTGGATCAACAAACAAATGTCAGAAAGGCGGATGTGCAAGAGAGCACGTTTATCTCCTTGTACACATTAATAATTGTGGTGTATATCTGCGTGCCAATTGTGCATCATTTCATTTTTCACTGGAGCATGTGGTGCTTCAACATACATAGCAATTATACAGCACCAGTCCTCCACATGCATGAGCAAAATGCCCGCCATCACCTAAACCCTAGAAGAGAAGTATCGCATGACCGTATGAACAGCTACCCCTTTCACCATGTCAGTTTGCAGTGCCAGCACGCTTGCAAGTCCTGCAAGTCTAGTGATTTCAAAATGAACTGGCAAAGATATAACAGGACCATAAAAACAAGGAATGCATCAAATGGTAATTCGAACCCACGGATTAAGATGTAGATGAAAGATAATCACGTAGACTCACCTGATCTCCCTCATGTGGTCGAACAGCTCGAGCGAGTAGATGTTGTCGTCGTCGGCAAAGTACACGATACCATCGAGACGGTGTCGCTCGATGTGCTCGAGTGCAGTGTTCCGCTGGTGGACGCCTCGGTCCTTAATGTCAGTGGAGTTCTTCATGCAGACCAGATGGCGATACATGACCCCCGTCCTCCTGAGGATCTGGGCCGTCTCCATGGAGGCGGCATTCATCTCCACCACGATCCAGAGAAGGGGCGGCGGTACGAGCCTCAGCGTCTGGCCCAGCCGGTTGAAGTAGTAGGCCTGGAGGGCGCGGTTGTAGGTCGGGGTGACAACGATGAGGAGCTTCCCGAGGGACCGCGGATCGGGCTCGCCGGGGCCTTCCTCCTTTCTGGCCTCGAGCTCGACAGCGACGAGGCCCTCCGGCCGCACGATCTCGATCTCCCAGGGCCTCGAGCGGACGAGGGCAGCGAGATCGCGGCGGGGGAGCCCACCGTCGTCGTCGAAGGAGAAGTCATGGGGACGGAGGCCGGAGTCGTCAAGGTCGGCGAAGGGGGAGAGGCCCAGCAAGAATCCGAGGACGAAGAAGAGGAGGAAGCGGAGGAGGGGGCGCCGCCACGAGGAGCGGTGGCCTGCCTTGCGGGGATGTCGCGGAAGGAAGGCGCCCATCATCAGAAGGCGGCGGAAAGGGGATGGCGGCGGCGGCGGCGGCGGCGGTGAGAGGAGGCCCGGGCGGTAGGAGGGGGAGAAGGAGCGGCGGATCGAGGCCATGGCTGGTTCGGTGGAAGCATCAAGAAAACGATCGATAGCTGGACCTGGGGTGGTGGTGGCGGACATTATAAATCTTAAGCAACAAAAGATAGTTCGGTAAGGAGATTCCTTCCAAATTTTTATTCTTGCACACCTGGGATGAGGATGGCTATGTAAATATTACGGAGACAGAAAAAGAAATCGGCTCCGGTCCTGTTCTTCCGCAAATAAGATGGATGGTTGGCTTTCCTTTTTTATTTCCCGGCTTTCCTCGAGAGAGGGGAAATTGGGGAATGCGTCGGTTGCCGCTGGGCCTTGGGGTGGGACTTTTGGGAGGATGGCTGGAAGTGGAGGACCTGGTCGCTGGAAGTGGAGGACCTGGTCTCGATGCCGGTGCGCGGTTAGGTGCGGAGTCCAGCGGATACTTTTTATGTCCGCCGCGGGAAGCATGCCCGATACACGGAGGACTAGAGTCAAAAAAAAAAATCTCCGGCACGACTCTCGGAAGTCCTGCGAGCAGCGCAAGCAGATCGGGTACCAAGGGATAACGGCCGCAGGTAGGATCCGGTTGTGAGCGCTTTTGGTCTAATAAAATGAAATGAAATTAATTATGCAAAAAAATTCTGGACCATACGAGAGTATTCGAATTTTTTATTAATTTTTATTTAATATAATTCAATTATCTAATTTTTAAATTTATTTAATTTAGTTGTAAGTTTTTTTTTTTTTTTTTTTTTTGACAGATTATCATATACTATCATGCAATTTATTTGCGTGACAGAAGGGAATGACATGTAAGATGACATTACATGACAATTCTATCGTAGCAATTAGATAAAATCTATAGCTAGACCAAAATTAAACATATTTAAAAATTAAATGATTTAATTATGTTAAATTAAAATTTATGATAAAATTAAAAGTATTCAAATAGTTAAGATTTTTTTATATAATTAATTTAAATGAAATATCCACATAAATTAAATATTATGGGAGCTAAGTGCAAGTAAGATTGTAAAATAAAATATCTAAGTACAAACACCCATAGAGAAACTAAAGACCAATAAAGCAGGCAATTGGACGAGGATGACGTGTATAAGAGGAGCATGAGGGAATGAATGTTATTATTTGGAAAGCAACTAAAAAACCCCAACTCTACATCAACAATTTTAAAACACAACAGTTTTAGAGCGGTGATTTGAGATTAAACCTATATTTAAATAGTGTTTTAGATGTTTTAAACCATGAATTATGGTACATTATGAGATAATTTTTAAATTTATTACATAAAAGTTTATATTTCATTAGTAATTTGTGTCATGACTATATATCTATATGTATATATATAATGATTAGTTATACTTGTGACCAAAAATTAATATTTTTTGTAGCAAGTAATATTTCCATTACCTAAATTTATACTTTTAAGTGCAACTTAGTAGTGCTAGACGTACTATAAGAAAAGAATACGAAAATCTGAACGTCTCAAATCGAACATTATCTAGAAGTATGAGGGCCTGCAGGGACAGTAACACCAGAATTTATCCGTCTATTCTTTTCTTTTATAAAAAAAAAAACATATATATACTTTTAAATAGCAAATTCTATAATTATCACATAAAATAAAATTGTTGGACAATGACTTATACAATCATTACCTTTAATGGTGGTCCATGGCTACAATAGCCATTGCATAAAATGATGCTTTGCAGTAGTGGGTAATGTAATTGTTGATGACCACTGGTGAGTGGTGCAGTTGATTGTGAAACTTTTTTGACAACTAACTGGCAGGGATTCGAGTCTTGATTTACACATATTTCGACAAAAAAGTTTGGAGATAAAATAAAAAAAATAAAAAATAGTCCAAAACTAAAATCAAAAAAAGAAAAAAATAATAAAATAATCCTGGAGCCCTTGTTGGTTCGTGGTAGTGAAAAAGTTAGGGATGTTCACTTGGCTGACACCGCGTGGTGGTAGTGAAAAAGTTAGGGATGTTCACTTGGCTGACACCGCGTGGTAGTGAAAAAGTTATGGATGTTCACTTGACTGATACCAGTGATACCAGTGGTAGTCAGGCTGACACCGCGTGGTAGTGAAAAAGTTATGGATGTTCACTGACTGATACCAGTGATACCAGTGGTAGTCAGGTTGACGTACTCCTCTTCGGATGCGAAAAAATTAATATGCACCATGTATCTCCTCTTCGGATACGAAAAAATTAATATGCACCATGTATCGAACATTCCCTAGCTGGGGTGGGGGACCGTCTGGGGGTGGCACGCCCGGGGTCTAACTCCTCTCCCCTCCTTTTGTTTTATCAAAAAAAATGTAATTGTCACTAAAAGTGAAGCATTTTTTATAGCGAATTTTAGAGTCGTTACATAAATGCAATACTTTCAATCTTTTAGGTAACGACTCACGGAACCATTATCCAAAGTAACGTTTTTGGCAAAGGGACTCATTAATCATTGCCAAAGTAATGATTTTTTTTCCATGTCATAAAGTATGCTTCTTTTAATCACATAATGGAATCGTTGGCCAAAGTGATGTTCTTTGATAGTTAAATTTAAAGCCATTGCATAAAGCAATACTTTTGAACAAGTTTTGCCTTAAGTGATGCTTTTTAATAATAGCCTAATTTGTTGTTGCACATGGTAATGTTAACTTGGGTGTTTTGAGCAAATTAATAATAATTTGTTCAAGTTATTTTATTTATTTATTTATTTTTTTTTTTTATGAAAGGGTGTATTCATTACATAGAACGGGGATGAATACAACATAAAAAGTTTGACAAAATAACATCCCTAAGCTATACAGGGGCATCGCTTTTTTCATAGTAATAGTGGGCAAGTCTCATAAGATATAATCTATGCCAGCCATCGGAATCAAAGGAAAGTCGAAGGACCATTCGATTCATTAAGGGGGACAGCCTATTTGTAAGGCGAGGGGGAACCACTATGGACGAGACCTCCCGGTCTCGATTCTTTTGCATAGTCCGGAGGCCGGCCACAGCAGAGCTACGGGGCATAGCGGCGCCCTCGCCTGGCGCCATTCACTAGAACTATACGGTTCAAAAAGTAGTATTTAGAAATCTTCGATTGGGCCGGATGGATGTAATAGACGCGATTTCGTAACAGAAGGCCGCCGAATCTGACATTCGAATGATTTGGAACACATTATGACAATCCGACCAAAGTACAAAATCCGAGTGCTGAGCTACAAAGGATGCCACCCAGTCAGCAGCTGAGTTGGCCTTCCTATAAATATGTCTAATCAAGACCCAGGAGCAACCCTGAAGGAGCAACATAATGTCCCGGACAATGGGATGAGCCATCGGGTCCGTCGAGGAGTGTGAGATACAGGATATGACCATGACAGAGTCGCCCTCAATGATCAGACGATCAAGGTGAAGAACCTGTCGGGCATACCTGATCCCAGCCCAAGCTGCATATAACTCAGCGACAGGAACCGAGGAGTCGAGAAGTGGAAGTCCTCCAGCAGCCAGGAATCCAAGGCGGGAGTCCCGAAGAACAAAACCCGCCCCACCCAATCTGCAGCGAAGGCTCCCATCAAAGCTAACGGTAACGAACGACGGTGAAGGGGGTTCCCAGTAATAAAAACCCTACGGGACGCTCTACGAGCGAAAGGGGAACCCCAAGTCTCCAAAGAAGTCACCGTCGTCCTCCAGAACTCCACAGCTGCACTTCTGGCTCTCTCCACAACCATCCTGAGATAGCTCCTCACGGAAGCAAATATATACTCATTCATGGAAATCCATATGTGATATGCCAGGTAAGCAATGAAGGAAGTCTGAATAGTCGAAGACCTCGTGAGACGAGTATAGAAGGAGTCGAGACCATGATCCATCTGGGGGGATAAGACGGAGAAGCCTGCCAATCTCCAAATCATGATAGCCTGACTGCACTGAAATATAGCATGCAGCTGCGACTCCCCAGGAATCCGATAAAAAAGGCAGTCATAACTAATATGAATACCTCTAGATATCAGGAACTCACGAGTAAGGAGCCTGAAAAATACGCATTTGTTCAATTGGAGACCGAAAATAGATGATTTAATAATATTTGAAAAATAAAAGTTGTTGAGTGTTATGGTAAATCGATCCAAAGATTTAATTACTGTTCAGGAGATTTAATTAATCCATCCAAACCGATCGACCAGATGGATCGGCATAAAGGAACTTTCAGAGCCCAACATAAGAATAGATTGGTACAGCACTTCGGGAGTCCGACATGAGAACAAATCGGCACGGCATCTCAACCGACGATAACTTACGACTCATAATCGAACATCGGTATACCTCGAAGCAACTGGCCAACCTGCAGTCAGCTAGTCGACTTCGACTTAAGGCCCGTCAAGAACGAGCCTGGTTGTTATAATCAACCAATCATACAACTAATAGCCACGGCGTCAGTAAAATCATGATAAATAACCACCAACAGTAACTACTATTGGTTGAATGGAAGTTATCTCAACTAACTTCCCTGACAACAATCAGTTACAAGAAAGTATTATCTACTTTCAGTTAAAGCAATGCCTACAAGAAAGTGTTAACTACTTTCAGTTAAAGCAATGCCTATAAAAATATATAAGAGAGGACCTCCGAGGTAAGCAAGTCTAAGGAGATTCTAGACCAATTTGACTCTTCTCTTTTTCTATTTATCTTTGAACTCTCCATTCTGTTGCCTGAACTCAACTAATTTAGGCATCGGAATGTCCTCGCTGGAGAAATTTCGATCAGAAATTTATTTTGTAGGAACCTAGAAAGGTGAATCGACGATCCAGGCACTTCGTCCCATCGATGGAGATCAGCATCAACATTGAGCAAATATATGTAACAGTATATAGCTATTATTAAAGCTATGTCGAGTCATTGCATAAACATAAAAATAGAATATGGAACAATTACGATCTATTGCTTAAAATGAGATAAGTAGTGGTAGGAATCTATTGCTTAAACATTATAAAAAAAAAAGAAAATGCCACCAAAACTTCTAACAAAATCATCACCTATAATCAAAAAATTGTTTTGCAAAATTTCTTAAAATTTGTGACTTAAATAATTCAAAATCATTATCTAAATATTAAAAATTATTGTCTAAATATTTTAAAAATTGTCCTTTAAGTATGGAAAATCACAGCTAAAATCTATAAATATAGTTACTTAAATATGAAAAATTGTTGCCTAAAATTTAGAATATATATATATATATATATTGCAAAAATCTTCAAAAAATCATTATTTAAACATAAATAAACATTATTTGAAATATAAAAACTGCTACTAAATTCTCTCATAAATCATTGCTTAAACATTAATAATTGTTGCTGCCAAAAAAAATGCTGGGTAAGCCCAAAAAAAAAAAAAACCGTTGCCTTTTATCTATTACAATCATTGCTTTTAGTTAGAAAAAATTGCTATCTAAGATTATGTTAGGTAATTATTATTTAGCCATTATCTTAAATTCAAAAAGCTAGTATCTTTGACTTTAAGTAATGGCCATTATCTTAAATTTAATCAGCCATTCTCTTATATTCATGGGTAGCAGCCAAAAAACCATTATTAAAAATCTTAGACAATGATTTGAGGCCTTTAATCAATGCTTTTCAGCTGTTGTCTAAGATTTTTTTTTTTATTATTATTACATTTCATATAGAATGATATATTCTTAATTTTTTGTATTTTAGTTAGCATTCAATATTTTATGACCAAATTATCTCAAACAACATACTTTCTTTATATAATGATAAAATATTTATAGTGACAAAAATTAGGATCAACTCAACGAGATAAGAGTCACCGTGGAAAGAAAAGGCCACCATTGAATAAAGAAGCAATGGTGAAGGCAAGGCTCATGGGCATGGATGGCATCTTAAATTGCAGCAAAAATGAGGGAGGTAAGCTTACATATAAGGTGCAGCCTATGTAAGGGCCAAGGAGAAGGGTGGTGGCATCATTAAAATGTCAAAGTGATAGAAGTCGGGGTAGAAAAGGTAAGTAAGTTTTTGCAACTAGAAAAAAAGCTAATATGTTGCCCGGTATAGCAATCCAAGAGGGGGAGGATGAATTGAGTTTTTAAAAATTTAAACTAAATATATGCTGAACTAATGTGTTTGTGTAGTAATATGAATGTGTTGAATATGCTATAAATGCAATACTTTAAAAGATAAAGAGCAATGCTAGAGAAAGAAATGAGAAGGCAAACCACACACACAAATACAAAAAGTTTATAGTAGTTCGGTGCACTCCAAGCACCTCATCCACTTTCTAAGCTACCTTTTGAAAATTTCACTATAATCCTCCAAATATTATAGCCAACTTGTTTTTAAGGGCTCACAAGTCAAACCCACAGTTGGTTTTCTCACTTAGGCTCGCCAACAACCTTTCCCACAAGCCAACCCTAGGCTTGTATTCCAATTCATAGCTTGGAAGGGCCTAATCCCTAGTTTCAATAGTCTTGAAACTAGTTACAGCAATTAAAACCAAAAGTACGATTTTAAGCACAAAAATAAAGCTCTCAAAAGAGTAAAAATAAAGTCGATGAAGCTTTTCTTGAATGCTTGAGTTGTCTTCTTTTTCTTGGAAGCTATCAATGAACACTTTTGGATATTGATTTGAAGGTTCAACATCAAGAATAAAGGCTTGCTCGGTTGGAATCTTCTTTTTAGCTCACTCTTGTCTTTTCAATAATTTTCTCAAAAGATAAGATTTATTTCTTGTGTCTCGCTTGTGTATCAATGAGTTTGGTGAGAGAAAAATATAGCAAAAACCTTCAAAAAGCTATTTGTGACCGTTGAAGAAGAAAAACTAGCCGTTTTGGACCGTTTGAATCAATTCTGAACTTCTGAAAACATAGCCATTACTGTTGTCAGAATCTATGAGTCAACCTGTGAGTCGACACTTGAGTGACACTTGGATCAACAGCAGATGTAATTCTTGAAATCCATGATTCTGCTTTATTTTTGGTCTCAGGCTATGAGTCAACTTGTGAGTCGATACTTGAGTCGACACTTTAGTCAGTACTTGACAAAATTCAAGAATGACACTGTTCTGTAACTTTCTTATCTCAGGCCATGAGTCGATCTATGAGTCAACTTGTGAGTCGACACTTGGCTCAATATTTTACTAGAGTCCAAAAATAATGTTCTGTTCATTTCTGTTCTTGGACCTTGAGTCGACCTGTGAGTCGATACTTTGGTCGACACCTGGGTCGATACTTGGCATGCCGGCAGAATTTCTGCATGCCAGTTTTCAGAAGTGTCGACACTTAGGCTTCATAAGTCGATACTTGGTATGTGCCAATTCCAAATTTTGTGCCAAGCTCCAAAGCTCAAAATTTTGTTTGATAAACTTTCAATTTCTTCTTCATAATGGTCAAAGTGATTAATTTCTTAGCTTTCCAGAGTGAGAAGACTTCTAAACTTTGAAATTCATCTTACTTTGATGTCAATGACTTTGATACTTTTGTGTAAGGAATTTGATGTACATGTAACCTAGAATTCACAACTCCAATTAAAATATTAGTACAAAATATATACTCAATGTTTTGTTATTCATCGAGATCAAGGACTAAAGCTAATATAATATGGCATTGGGACAAGGAAGGAGGAGGTGGATAGGGTGGAAAGTGAGGATGAGGAGGAGAGGCGGGGTGGCTAGTAGGTGAGGTGACAATGGTGAAGCGAATATCATGTTAGTAAATTTATCTTATTTTTTCCATTTTATTACTTTAATAATTGAATATGGCATAGATGTAAAATCATGTGCTTTGCATATGTAATAATTAAATCTAACTACTATATATATATATATATGCATGCGTGCATGTGTGTGTGTTATGGAACACGTAGCTTGGATAACTGAAAGATATCCTAGACAAGCATTTCCATTATACAAGAATAGGTTTTCTTTGATTTCTTCAATGTTTTATTTTATATGGTAGGTGATAGGAGGACAGCTACATGCATAAGAGAGCATTAAAGTAGTTTAAGAAATGTTTGAGAGAGTTTTTTTTGAAGAAAGAAAATTCCCCGTAATCGAGCACTTATCACTACCATGGTAGGGAGTAGTATAGCATAAGACAAACTATGTAGTAGGTCATCTTATATCCAATCAAAAATTTGTGAGGGCTTTTTTGTCCCCCCCACCCCCCCTCCCCTTAAAAAAAAAAAAAAAAATGGAAAAAGATAAAGATAAAGACTTGAAAGCATTATCTTTGGTTACTAAGAAAGGAGGTGTGACTTTTGGGAGCCAAACTTCAAACACCATTTGTTTGTCATTTAGAACTTCATTGCAACCAACAATATTTTTCAAATTAATATCTTGAAAACATATGAATAAAAACTAGTTAAATATTATTTATACTTCTCAAGGATAATTGAATCTTTTTTTGGTAAAACCTAGAGCCTGACATTGATATTCAATAAGTAAAAATACACCAACAGCTAAATAAACCATCCCTTCACCATCTACAGTACCATACCATATATAGAAAATAATAAAGTATGCTCTGATCTATGATCTTCTACATAAAGAAAATATCAAAAAATCGTAAAGGAACCATATAGAACTTATCACATCTACCATCCATGTTATCATAGGTGTGGTGCTCCCAAACCTTAGAAGATTAAGAGAGGAGTCATGGCGGTAACTCAAAAAGTCTAGGATCAATTTGGGTTCTAGTGCTAGGACCGATTTGATCATAGGATAGAGTTTTGGTCCTCCACAAGCTCAAGGTCCATGATTTTGGATCTTGAGGGGACTAATCCGTATTAGATTAGATTCAAGTATGTGTGAGAGTGGGTTTAGTCATGGATGTACATGGGCTTGAATAAATGCTCTCATAATTGGGTTAGTCTTGAAAGAATTAAAGTTAAGTTTAGGTTTGTGTTTCTAATCCTATTTGGATTAGAAGAATCCTTTGGTATATAAAAGGGTCCCTTATATAAACCTAACTTGAAGGAATAATAAAATCCCTTTCTCCTTAACCTCTCTCCCTTCTCTCTGGTATTGCATGCCATCCAAGGAGTAGCAGCAAGGAGCTTTCATGAGTGCTCCTCTTCCTTGGAAGGGGGCACGTGCGGCATGGAAAACTAGCACCCAGTACTAGTACTAGGAGAGAGCCCAATCCACCTATGAGTCTCTCTTCTAGCGGGATCTAGGTTTCCAAACCCCACACACCTCAGGAGGAGAGCATGGAGGGCTGATTCCACGATGAAGAAGTAAAGGAGACGTGCTTTAGAGGAAACAAATTAGAGTGTGTACATGGAAGTGCTTTGTATAGTATGATGGTTTGGTACTAAGAGTTTGAGTTCACTAGGACACTCTCTCCAAACCAGGAAAATCTTCTAGTCTGATCAGGGATTGAGGTAGGAGGCATGAATTGGGACTTGGAGGTGGGTTCGAGTCTAAGAAGCACACAAACCGTCAAGCACAGGCAAAGGCTGTTACAGGGAGATGCTGCCATGAAGTCCCTGTCAAACTATGATTCCTCATCCATGGTTTCGGTCCAAATCTTCAAGCCCCAAGGTACCATGTCCCTAGCCCTAGTTTTTAGGGTATTAAGGGATGGAGTTTGAGATTTGGAGATACGTCCCAGGTCTAGTGAATCGAGGAGACATGAGCTAGGTTGTTGTAGCAGGATTCTTAACACGCAACGATCTATGGCTTGATCTTTGACTGCCCAAATAGTTTTCAAATGACGTGAAACTTGGTAGAATGCTTCCTCACTAGTGTCCTCAGGTCCACGCATGAGTATGACAGTTCTAACAATTGGTATCAAAGTCAAGTGAGCATGGAAGGGAGAAACAAGGTGCTGTAGAAATTTTATTCCAAACATAAATTCTCTCAGTTGGTCCCAAGTTTCTAGAACCTAGTGAGACTCCTACATGAGGTAGAAGGCAAGGAGAGGAGCCCCCAGAGATTAGGTTTCAAGGACGGGAAGTAGGGAGAGGCATCTAAGAAGGGAGAAGAAGGCTATTGTAATTCTATTTAGGTTTATTAAAATCTGCACCTATTCCTCGATATGCTTCAGATCTACCTTTTTTGTTGTGGTTTGGCCAACCAAGAGTAGCAGATTGAAGGTGGAGGTTGAGAGGCTTAACGAACAGGGAAGCTTTCCAGGATGGAAGGTTTTGGTGATAAATTTTTTAGTCCAACTTTGATTGTATCTATTCTTGGAGAAAATGGTGGAGTGTATGATGAATTCACAGTAAAGTTTTTTATGAAGATAGATAGTAAGGGACACTTTGATAAATGATGAGTGCTTGGCATGTTAGAGGAGAGGTTTTCCAAGGGGTAATAGTCGAGGTGGAGCTGAAGAAGCAACTATATGACCTTTGGATACAAGAAGGTGGGAAAGTAGTTACAGTAGCTTTAGTGATTTGGAGAGTTTGGAATGATGGAGATGGCTGATTCTTGGAGAATCGCTACTAGTTCAGAGAAGGAGAAGTTTTTCTTGAATATTTCAGAGAGATATGTGGAGTGTAGAGGGTTCGAAACAAAAGCAACGATGATGGAGGTGCAGCAGGAAGTCTAATAGATATCTTTGGATAGCTGATCTTGGATTTTACTTTTTTTCTTCTGTAGGTATACCAAGAAGAGCCATCATTCAAGTAGAGCACTGGACAAAGATACCTCCATAGGTGGAGGGAGGTTTGGCACAAGTTCAAAGCTAAGAGGTGTAGGAAAGGAAAAGGTACCGATTTTGGCACTAGCGATGGTGATACACTGCATAAATTGATGCAAAATATGTGGGCACCGAAGAGGCATGGCTCTAGGAAGATCATGTCAGATGATTTGGTTACAGCGAGAGAGGACCTGGATACTTATAAGGAGACTAAAATAAGTCTCGAGGAAAATAGGTGGATCTGAGCCAGGATAAATGAGTTGCAATCCCTCTAGGAGAAGCTGAAGTGATGGCTGATGCAGGTGCAGAAGAAAACATGCCAACATGACACAGGAGAATGCCCAGATACAAGCAAGAAGCTTCAGCTTAGGTGGAGGCAATCTCAAAGGCCTCTAGGGTTGAAAAGATCGGCATTAGCATTGGAGTTTCACAAGGAGCTGTTAGGGTGCGCAGTGGCAACATGATGGTAGCAAGATCATGCATATAGATCATGCAAAGCATGACAAGACTTGTGGACACCAAGGTAAAGATTGTTGATATAGATATGGTGCTCCCAAGTCTTAGAAAGTCAGGAGAGGAGTCATGGTGATGACTCTAAGAGTCTAGGATCAGTTTGGATTATAGGATTATAACCGGTTTGGTTCTAGGGTAAAGGTTCGATCCTCCACAAGCTCGAGATCCAGGATTTTGGATCTTGATGAGGCTAATCCATATTAGATCGAGTTTGGATCCAAGTGGGCATAAAAGTGGGTCAAGTCATAGGTGTACATGGACTTGGATGAGTGCTTTCCTAATTAAATTAGTCTTGGATGAATTAGAGTTAAGTTTAGATTTGTATTTCTAGTCCTATTTGAATTAGGAGAACTCTTTGGTCTATAAAATGGTCCCTTATGTAAACCTAACTTGAAGAAATAATAGAATTCCTTTCTTCCTAACCTCTCTCCCTTTTCTCTGGTGTTGCATGCCACCGAAGGAACATCAACAAGGAGCTTTTACGCGCTCCCCTTTTCCTTGGAAAGGGGCATGCACGGCATGGAAAACTAGTTCCTAGCGCTAGCACTAAGAGAGAGCTCAATCTACCTAGAAGTCTCTCTCCTAGAGGGATCCAAGTTCCCAAACCCCTTACACCTCAGGAGAAGAGCATGGAGGGCAGATTCCATGGTGAAGAAGCAAAGGAGATGCACTTTAGAGGAAAGAAATTAGAGCATGCATGCGGAAGTGCTTTTGTGTGGTATGATGGTTTGGTGCTAGGAGTTTGAGTCTATTGGGACATTCTCTCCCAACACCCAAAGGAGGTTCCACGACTAGGAAAGGCTTCTGGTCTAATCAGGGATCAAGATAGGAGGTGTAAATAGGATCTTGGAGGTGGGTTCGAGTGCAAGAACCATACAAACTATCAAGCACAGGCAAAGGCTACAGCAAGAAGATATTGCCATGGAGTCTCTGTCGAACTAGGACTCCTCATCTATGGTTTCAGTCTAAATCTTCAAGTCCCAAGGTACCACACATCCCTAGCCTTGGTTCTTAGAATGTTGGGGGATACAATTTGAGATCTGGAGATACATCCCAGGTCTGATGAATCGGGGAGACATGAACTAGGTTGCTACAACAGGATTCTTGATGTGCGGTGACCTAGGGCTTGATATTTGACTGTCCAAATAGTTTCCAAATAATATGAAACTTGGTAGAGTGCTTCCTCACTGGTGTTTTCAAGTCCATGCATGAGCAAGATGATCATAATAATCCAGAAGCTTGATAATGGACAATCCTTAATAATATAAAGCTTGGGATTGATATGGAGATAATTGTAAAAGCAGTTAAAGTCGCCCAGCAAAGTGTTGAAGAACAAGGTCAACTAGCCATGAAGATAGTAAGGATCAACCAATCATCAATGGGAGAAAACTATCCCTGAATTAGCCAACAAATTAGTATAAAATTACTACACCACCCAGGATACAAAATCAAAGTTATATATATCTGTAAATGAAGAAGATAAGTAAATTAAAATGGTGACCCAATCTTGAAAATGCAGGAGAGTGAAACCATTGACCATAGATTAGAAATAGGATATAAGCTTATTTATTGCAAGTAACATGTCGATGCAAGATTATCCCCAACATTCCTTAATTAGCATTAGAATCCCGTATCAGCAATTGATCACCCCTATTCATTTCATGATATCACTTGCCACTTCGATCTTCCTGCAAAATACAAATTAAAGCACTTGGCATTTTCCATATTATTCCATAAATAATTAGATTAACGAGCCAATTTAGCAAGAGTATCAGCAACTCTATTCACTTCCCTATAAGTAAATGCATAAAAGAACTATTGACAATTGTTTTTCCAATGATGTATATCTTACAAAAGAGGAAGGTTCTTCTTTGTGCATACATTGACATTATTAATCAAATTAACTATTGATAAGGAATGCCCTCAATGTAGATTTTAGTAGCTTTCATAACATGAACCGTAGTGTACACCCCCATCCAAGTGGCAATTAACTCTGCATACTGAACAGGGTAATGAGGTAGAGATCGGAGTAGTGCTTGAATTAGACTATCATTAGAATCCCTTACAATCACACCCACTACCATTTTCCCTTCCATAATCGAAGCATCAAAGTTTATCTTTAGGCATCCAGAGGGGGAACGAGACCAAAAAATCTGATAATGGAATGTGCTATCCTATGTGGGCAAATTTGAATCACCCCAATGTCTCAATAGATTGCATTGAATTCTAGCAATATTATCATGATGTGGGTAGGGTAAGTAGGTTGAAACCCGCCTGACTAATTGATATGGCATATAGGATTTATTTTGAAATAGTCTATCATTCCTACTTTTCCTGATTAACCAAGCCAATATTGCAATCATGTCCTTGTGCTTCCTCTCTACCCCAACTGATGGGGATATTAGGTCAATCTTAGTTCACTATGGGTCTCTGAGTTTTGAGTCCTTTAGCCATGATTCAAATTTTATCTTTGAGTCCAATAATCTAGCTGTGTTAGCCATTTGAGTCCTGTATTTGGGCTCTGAGTTTTATTTTCAGGCCTTGTTATACTTGAGTGTTGTATTTAGAGTCGACTCACACCATTAGGGTTTATGAGTCAAGTTTTTGGTTATGTTCGGCTCAATTGAGCTTAGTTGTTCAAGTTAGCTCATTGTGAGGCTATAGTTATTTTGGTCTTGTTATGTCATTTTGGGTCTTGTGTCAAATTGAGTCATGAAAGTTTATGTCCAGTCCAGTACAAGCCCAGTTTTATACAAGAGAAGGAGAACCAGTCTCAAAGTCCAAGCCCATGAAGTTCCACACATGAAGATACCATGGAGTATTCTAGGCACCCCAGCCTAGGGTTTCTAGCCCACTGGGAGGCCCATGCGCCAAAGCTTTGAAGGCCATGCCCAAGCCCAATTATGGAGGACGCCCTTGCTGCCCTAAGTCCAAGCCCACTCCACTTTGGCGCCCAAGTCCAAGAGAGAGCTCCTTGACCAAGTCAAAGAAGGAGAAGAGTCCAATTTAAACAAGAAGATTTTGTTCTAGTTCTATTCAAATTGTGTACTCCTAGTTCTAAGCAACTTTGTAATCCCTCTCCCACTCAACTTTATAATTCTATCCTAACAAGGAGAGGACATGAGAAACATCTATAAATATCCCACCCCCTCTTGTATGTTTTAATGTTGATGAATATGAAAAACTTTTTTGAGTTCGCCTCAACTTTATGTATAAATTTTGTATGAATCTTTTAGTAAGATTAAGGGTATCTGTGTGATCCCTCAGGATTTCTGTGTGATCCCTGTACCCTGCCTCCAAGCCGCTAGCTGAATTCCCTACTTAATATCTTGGCTTGAAATTCAGGATACAAACTCCTAACTTAATGCCTAACAACAGAAAAATAACTAGCATGTATAAATAGTTCCGCATCACCAATAGCAGACATTAAGTCTACCAAATCTAGCAAAAAGGTGGGAAAAGGATGTATTTTAAAGATTTGTTGATTGCAAGCTAACAGCTTCCAGCAAAAGGATAGTGAATGAGAACATGTGGAATATCTTCCTTTATCTTAATACATAAATCACAAAATCATCTATCATCATTAAGTATTCCTCTCCTCACAGGAACAACCTTACAAGGAAGATAGTGGCATATAACTTTCCACTAGAAAAATTGTGACACATTTAGTTTCTAAACCCACCCGATATCAAGAATCACCGAGGAACAGGGCTCCCATAGCAAAGAATATATATCTTTCAATTGAACAAGATCCGAGTACTTTGGACTCCACATTATTTGATCTCCACTAGAGGCATCTTGCTTATCTGGTTCATCATCTCAAAAGATAGTAGTTGGTCTAGAGTGTTAATATTCTACTCCCTAAATGGAGTAATAAACTCACTGACCTACATGTTTCCATTTATAGAGTCCATATTGATATATGTTGGCCACCAAGCAAAAGGTATATTATTAACCTGAGGATCAGTCATGACATTAACATCCTTTCCATTACCTATAAGCCAAATAAAAAAATTATTGTATAGCCTTCCCATTAGCAGCAATCTTAGTCCAAATTGGAGAACACTTCCTAGGCTCTGTGTAATTCATCCAAGATCCTTCAAAATTTATACTTAGCTCTTACTACTTTTGCCCACAGTGTGGTAGGATGAAGTATAATTTGAGTTGCCATCTTATAGAAGAAAACATTCTTTTAATGTGCAAAGGCACCATTCCCAAGCCACCTTGATTTAAAGGCCGACAAACATTATATTATCCTATGCTAGTAAATGTAACCCTCTTTGGGTAGAGTCATGTCCCCATAAGAATGCCCTATATTCCTTCTCTAAGTTATTGAGAGAGTAACTTGGAACATGAATGCAAGAAAGGCTATAAAGAGGGATAGTTGTGAGGACAAACTTTAATAAAGTAGCTCTACCAGCTAATGATAAAGCCTTCCTTTGCCAACTAGCTATTTTTGTTATCATTTTTTCTGGAAGGAAATTACAATCTTGTCTATTAAGGGATTTTTTGAATAACGGGACCCCAAGATACCTCCAACTTCCATTATTTTCATTAACATCCAGCAATACTTTTATTTGAGCTTTAATTCTTGTTGGTGTAGCAGGACTTATACAAATGTAAGACTTAGATAAATTAGGTATTTGGCATGATAATACACAAAATGCATCTACAATGGCCTTCATACAACCACATCTTTGATAGTTGACTTAGCTAACAATAGATAATCATCTACAAAGAAAAAATGGAATATTAAGAGCCCTTCTTTATTAGGTTTGAAACCTTTTAAAATAGAAGTGTTTACTGCATAATGAAAATGCCTTGACAATACCTTTAAGGTCAGCATAAATAGATATGATGAGAGTGGACACCCTTGTTTGAGTCCCTTGGTCTGTTGAAACGAAGAGGTCGGAGTATCATTTAGCAACAGTGCACAACTGGAATTTACAATACGCACTCCAACCCAATCAATGAATTTGATATGAAAATGAAATTATACTAACACTTGAAATAGAAACTGAGAATATACCAAGTCATAAACTTTTTTCATATCCAACTTCATTGCAACCAACCCTCTTATCAAAAAGCCTTTTCAAGAGAGTGCATAATCTCTTGGGCCTATAGTATATTATCAATAATGCCCCTTACCTTTACAAATGCCCCTTGTTCATCAAAAATTAAGTTTGGCAACAATGACTAAAGTCTATTTGCTAATATTGTGGCCATAATTTTAAATGAAATATTACATAAACTTATTGGCCTATAATCCTAGGTGTTGTTGGGCTATCCTTCTTTAGTATCAATGTTATAAAAGTTTTATTCCACTCCTTAAGTATTGTAGCATGTCTAAAGTATATTGTACAGCTGCAATGACATCCATCTTTAGTTTATACTAGAATGTGTGATAAAAAAAAGCCGGGCATCCATTTGATCCAAGAGCTTTATCAGAATCCAAGTTTTTGATAGCATCCTCAATCTATATAGTCACCTACTCCATCAATTTTGTATTTTGTTCATCAAAAAATTATTGTGCAATAATTGGGATGTTCATAGGTTTTATATCATCTTGCCTCCTTTATCTCAGCTTAAAATGCTCAACCAGTAGTTTGCCAATTTCATGTTGGTCCTTTGTTTGTATACCTTGATCATTTGCTAACCTTATAATTATGTTTCTTCTTCTTCTTAGAATGGTAGATTGATGGAAATATCTGATATTTGCATCACCTTCCTTCAACCAAGTAGCTTTGGGTTTTTGTTTTTAAAGTACCTCTTGTAAATGAAGGGTGTGATTATACTCCCTTGAGAGAGTCATTAAGTAATCATATTGTTGTTTAGATATACTGCATTGTGAGCCTTTTGCATTTGGATATTTCATATATAATATCATTTAGCTATTGGGCTTTAGTGAATATATTCCTATTTTTCTTTTCAAGGATAAGATTGCCTTTCTAGTCTTGTTTAGAAGTTTGGAAAGTTTAATAGTAGGAGAGAATGGACCTAGACAATACTATGCTTGATTAATGATAGTATGAATATCATCATACTGTAACCATATCTTCTCAAACCTGAACTATACCAGTCTTCTATGGAGATCTTTCTCTATAGATAATAAGATTGGGCAATAATCCGATATAAATCTTGTGAGATGAAGAACATTTACCTCATGAAACATGCATAATTCTTGTGATTAAATAAATACTCTATCAAGTCTTTCCTAAACTCTTGCAAATTATGCTATTATTATACCATGTATAATTCAGCCCTTGAAAGCCTAGGTCAATGAGTCTGGTATTATGTATGAATGCCCTAAACTCCCAAATATCATGGTTAACTTGGAAAGGTTGTCCACTTTGCTTATCAGTTTGGTACAAAATGCAATTAAAGTCTCTAATTAATTAGCACTAATGGAAGTTGCATAGAGATGACACCCTCTACCTCTGACCAAATTGTGCGTCTTTATAGTCCAGATGTACTGGCATACACAACACCCAATATCCATAAAGGATATGAGAAATAATACC
Organism: Areca catechu; assembly: GCA_021397845.1. Taxonomy (NCBI): domain Eukaryota; kingdom Viridiplantae; phylum Streptophyta; class Magnoliopsida; order Arecales; family Arecaceae; genus Areca; species Areca catechu. Next base: position 331,850 of record CM038049.1, on the reverse strand, counting down.
ATATGTAGCCTATTTGTCTATATGGGTAAAACTAGTAGAATCGACATTTTTCTTCCATATTATGATTATATCCCTTGATAGACTTTGTGCTAGAATCATACAAATATCCCAACTAGGATCCATAATCCTTCTAACCTTTTTTAAGGACAAATCATTTAATTTAGTTTTCAAAAAGTAGCATATATTTGGACTATATTGTCTATTACATATCTAGCATATAGCAGATAATATTAGAAGATGCAGGTATGAAAAAGTTTTTGTAAAGTTTTTGCTGATTGTGTGGCTTAAATCCAAGTCCAGCTTTGTTAAACTGCATGTTGACTATTTAAAAGCATACTTAATTTTTCTGAACTAAAAGTAAACTTTTCTACAAAAGGTTTTACTTTTTCTAACTCTTCTTTGTAATTCTTGTTTTGAAGCAATAGTTCTTTGTTTTGTTTTTCAATTTTCTCATTAGTTTTAAGACTTCTATTATTTTTCAAAGAATCATTTTCTTTTAAAAGATTATCCTTATCATTTGTCAAGGTCTTTACATGTTCAGTTAATTTCTTGTTTTCTTGAATTAAATCTTCAATTTCAGTTGAAAACTTTTCTGAATTTTTGGTAAGCTCAAAATTTAGCTTTCTTAATTTCTTATTTTTCAGTTTTAATTTTTCATATTCCATAACTAAATCATCAAAAGCATCATGCAATTCATTGAAAGTAAATTCAATTTCAGGTTCAGAATTTATCTCATTATCTTCATTGGCCATGAAACATAAGTTGGCGACTACCTGCTGCTCTTCATCACTGCTGGAGTCCTCACTCTCACTCTAGGTAGCCATCATGGCTTTCTTTCTCAACATCCTTCGACTCTTTTTAAGCAAAGGGCAATCCGTTTTATAATGTCCAGGCTTCTTGCACTCGAAGCAGATGGGTGGATCCCTTTCTTTTTCTTTCTCTTTTTCTTTATTGTGATCACCTTTTTGTGGCCTTTTCTTGTAGAAGCCCTTCTTCTTTCTCATGAATCTTTTGAATTTTCTTGTAATGAGGGCTGTCTCATCATCATCAGCTTCTTCTTCTGATTCATCACTTGACTCTTCCTTTGTAGTGGACTTGAAGGCTATGGCTTTCTTTTTCTTGTCATTGTCCACTGTCTTCTGCTTTAGTGAAAGCTCGTAAGTCATCAGTGATCCAAGAAGCTGCTCGAGAGGTAGAGTATTGACATCCTTGGCTTCTTCTATGGCTGTTACTTTCGCATCCCATGAAGCCGGAAGAGACCTGAGAAGTTTGTTAACCAGTTCACCATTAGATATAATTTTTTCCAAACTCCTCATACCATTTACTATATTGGTAAATCTAGTATACATTTCACTTATACTTTCAGTTGGTTCCATCCTGAACATCTCATACGTATGAATGAGCATGTTCACCTTTGTGGTCTTCACTTGGTGTGTACCCTCATGGGTAACCTCAAGTGTATCCCAAATTTCTTTGGCGGAAATACAATTTGATATTCTGTTGAATTCACTAGGGTCAAGTGCACAGAATAGCAAATTCATCGCCTTAGCATTTAACTCAGCTTGTTTGATGTCATTGTCATCCCATTCTTCTTCAGATTTCGGGGTGATAATGCCATTAACCAAGTGAGTGGGCTGATGAGGCCCTTTAGTAATTACTCTCCATATATGATAATCTACAGCTTGTAAATAAATACGCATACGAGTTTTCCAGTATGTGTAGTTTGTGCCATTAAAGAAAGGAGGGTGATTTGATGCTTGTCCTTCAACTACACCCATTCAATTGGGGCGGCCATGATCTTTCACTCAAGATCGTTGGACCTACAAGAGAGTACCGGTGCTCTGATACCACTTGTTGCCCAGAAATAGTGCCCAAGAGGGGGGGTGAATTGGGTATTTTAAAAATTAAAGCAATATATGTGCTAACAAGTTCTAAGGTGAAGAGTGATAGTGCTCAAGTAATTGTGCAACGGAAGCAATGAAATAAAACAACAATTAAAGAGCAAAAGAAGATAAAGAGTAAAGCAATGCAAACACATAAGAAGTATAGTGGTTCGGTGCACCTAGCACCTACATCCACTTCCCAAGCTCCACTTGGGAATTTTCACTATAATCTTTAGATTACAACCGACTTGTTTTACCAGGCTCACAAGTCAAAACCTTACACACTTGTTTTGGCTTCGGCTTACAAGCAACCCTAGTTGGTTTTATCAATTGGCTCACCAACAAATCTCACTCACTTGTTTTGGCTTCGGGCTTACAAGCAACCCTAGTTGGTTTTATCACTTGGCTCACCAACAAACCTCACACTAGTTTCAAATTCTCTTGAAACTAGCTAAAGACAAAAAGAATATGAATACAATGAATAAAACAAGACAAACTCCTTTTGAGCAATAAGTAATTCGATGTAGCTCTTGATGGAGACTCTTCAAGCCTTTCTCTTGGAATCTTTGGACCTCACTAAATGCCAAAAACTTGAAAGTTGGATTCCTCAAAGATGGAAAGCTTTTGGCTAAGGAATCTCTTGGTTTTCTCACTCTTTTTGGCTTGGAATTGATTGAAGGTTTTGTACTTTGACTCTAAACTTTTTCACTTTATCTCCTTGTCTTTTTTGAAGTTTGGTGGAGGTTAAATACCTCATTCAAGCTGAAACAACTCCATAAGACCGTTAGAATAAAAAATATGGCCATTTATGGCCGTTAGAAATCAAATCAAAAGTTCAGAAAAACTAGCCGTTATGCCATGAGTCGACCTCATGAGTCGACCTCTGGATCAAGTATCGACCTCATGAGTCGACCTCCAGTTTATTTTAGGCAAAAATCCAGAAAACCATAGTTCTGCCCATTTTAAATTCTCAGGCTATGAGTCGACCTCTGGTGTCGACCTCTGGACAGGTGTTGACCTCTGGTGGTCGACCTCTGGAGCGTGCCACTGAGATTTTACCGTGCCGGCCATGCTGAACTTTTCTTTTCTTCATGAGTCGACCTCTGGTGGTCGACCTTTGATAAGGTGTCGACCTCTGGTGGTCGACCTCTGATCTGAAATTTTTTGAAACTCTTAGAGAGGTGCGTGCCATGCTTGAGTTTCTCTATGCCTTTGTTTCTTTTGTCAATTATTTCTTAACAGGAAGGTCCAATATGAGAAATTTGATCTTGTTCAGGGTAGAAGAGCTCTTTTCCAAAATCAGGCAAACTTGGTTTCATCATTGTACTCTTAGTACTCTTTTTGAATAACCTAAGTCCTGAAACTTTATCTTGAGATGAAACATTAGTCCAAAACATATACTCAACCTTTTGTTAATCATCAAAACTAAGGAGCCAAAGCCAACACACACCACAATCCTCATTAAAACCATAGAGCAGTTAGCAAGAGCCATTTCTTGGCTTAACATTCTTCAAAGCCTCATCTACCTGGACATTACCCATCCTCGTCATTCAAGCAGTAAATAGAGCCTCCTTCAATCTTCCAGACTCATGACTATGAATATCAACAGAGGAGCCTGGCCCTTCCGCCAAAACCATGAAGGACCCAACATGGACAGAAGAAGACGCACCCTTGGCAAGATGGCGGCGTTGCCAGCCAAGAGACCCAGAAGGTGCCCTAGCTTGAACAGACCCCCCAACCACCTACTTTTCCTCTACAACCCCAGAGACAGAGCCCTTACCCCTACAAATCGAACCCTTGTGACTCCTTGGCACAGAAGGGGAAGACAGGGTAGTACCCACACCACCTCCATCCAACTCCTTATCCACTGAAGAAACTAGCAAAGGAGGTCAACCCTCCCCTCCATAGCACCCATCCCTTTAGACACCCCGGTAGGAACCTCCTCCACCAAAGGCCCAATGGTCAACCCCTCCTTCCCTATCACCCGGAGAACCACTGCAGCAGTCGGGAGAACAGGGAGGGACAGAGAAGAGGGGTGGACCTCGAACCAGGGGGAGCAAGCCCCTTAGAAGATGGAGCCAAGTCACCAGTAGAACACCCCAAACCCCCCATTTCCCCTACCATACATGGAACAGGGGTACTAACCTGGGTGATAGAAGAGGAAAGCATATCAGAGTTCACCTTAGAGGGGGGATCCTCGGGGAGAAGAGACAGCATGCTTCGGCAGGCTATGGCCCCTCTTCAAGGATTGGGCTCCATATTCCACCATCTGGAGGTCCTTTGGATCGGTATTTTCTGCTAAGCCCAAATCCATTGAGTCACCGAATGGGTCGAGGGCCCCAAACATCGAAGCAGAAGAACCTCCATCATCGGACAAGTCTTCGTTGCTGGATCCTGGCGAATACCGTCGGGCAACCTTCGATGGCTTCTACCAACCATCCGAGTTTGGTGGTGAACTCGAAGAAGAGGTATTAGCCACCGGAGAAGACTGGGGCAGGGAGGAGGAGTAGGGATCTAATGAAGTCGAGTAAGGCTCCTTTTCCTTCTCTGGGGCTTTCCCCCCTTTCACTGAAACCCTGGAAGGCCGAGGTTGGAGGATTCACAAAGTAACCAACCATGACCCCAGCTTCGGCCAACCCACACATGCCTCCCCCAGCCTTTCGGCCTCTAGCTGGGCTTGTCCTTCCATAATGGAATCCACAAGATTAGAAACAGAGGTCGCCGGAGTCAGAGCCCTGTCAACCTTAGTTGAATGAGGATCTCCCATCGTGAGATGGCAATAGTCTTCAGTATGCACAATCCTGCCACAGAGGTAGCAAACAGGAGGAGATTTTCATACACGAACTGCTACCAGAACTCCCCCTTCTTTCTCCGGATTAACACCCCGGGGCATATCAGTTTCCCCGCATCAATCTCCACCCGAATTCTAGCATATCCCATTTTCCTTAACAGATCAGTAAAATCATCAATGGAAAGGGAAATATATTCTTCCTCCGCAATGGCCATGATGGCCATCGGCACCCATTACTCCAGAGGCAGTTCAGGAAGACGAAGCCACACCACCGCCCATTGAACTGACCTGTGGCCCAGGATAAAGTTAGGAACCCAGACTTCCATGGCAAGCAACTAGCCAGCCATGAACCATGGCCCTCCATGCTTCACCAGAGCATAATCGTTCTCATACTTAAGTCAAAGAATGACATGATCGTCAGTGATTGGGAATGACTCCGGGTCATACTCCAGTTTGGCTTTGGTTCGAACTTCCTTGGCAATCCACTCAGTTGGTACCCTCCAGCCCAAGCTCCGGACCACCATCGCCAAGCCATCCCACTACCGACGGAAGTCTTCAAGAATGGTCTACGACAGTTCAAGGACCTTGGAGATGAAGGATGTTGGGAATTGTATCCCAATACCAATCGTCTAGGCTGTAAAGGTTGTACCATTTTGAAATTGTATATAAAATCTTTAATCAATAAAAGTTATTCTCTTGACTATTTATCATATTTATATTTTTCTAAAATAAACTCTTATATGATAGAGTCCTTAGAACTACATTATTTGATATAGAGAGGATATATCAAGTAGTTCTTAAACTGGTTCACAACCAAATGATACATTGTTATAGGATGACAATATATCAAGTGTAGGTTGTTGTATGTCACATTTGTTGGTTGTCCTCTTAACCAAGGAGTGTGGAGACACTAGTGTGACATACAAGTAAAATATGTGACATCTCACTGAATGTGACCATCTACGGAGCTCCCTTTTGTCAAAGGATTGCTCGCGAAGGGATATGAATATATGTATCCCCAGACCTTAGGTCACCATGGTAGCTTGCAAGCAACTCACTATACTTTGGTACCGGATCACTTGGATTTCTAATCCAGTAATTGAAGATTTCTGAGTGCAGTCAAGTACTTATGGAGCGATGGTGGATCAAGATGGAATTGACCTCTCTAAATAATTTGGAGTGAATGACTCATTGTATCTCAATTTAGCAAATCATTGGCCAGGATAGTTCTTATGAGAAGTCACAGAATTTATAAAGTTGAGACACAATCTGGATAAACCAAATTAGGATTGGCAGTCGATTCGTAGGTTATCCTGAGCATTATGAGGTTAAATGGATGAATTATGCGGTGACCATATACCAAAGGTTCTAGAGAGGTGCTCTGTATCTTCGACCTATCCGGACATTGGGTATCATTGCTAGATAAGGACTTTGACCGGTATCGAAAGTGTTCCAGTGCTATCGGCTTAGTGTTCGAACTTATGGGATCATATATCATATGAGTTTCTATCTGATCTTAAGGCTGATCGATGATTGAGAATCGTTTGCCGTCACCAGAGGTCAATATGATTGACCATGTTCCAAGTGTCAACACCTGCTTGAGTCGACACTTGGAAAGTATCAACACTTAGCGATTTTGCATGAGTCGATACTTGCTGTGACGAGCTGAATTCTGAAAAGAATTTTGGAAATATTTTGACTTCGAATTTCGAGTTCAAAATTTCGAAATCTGACCAGTTTTGGCTCCAAGTTGTAATAGTATGATGGTCATACTTACATTTTGTGCTTGGAACCTTTTTGGAATGCCTCCCCATCTTCTCTCCCAAACTCTCCTCTTCCTCTTATGGCTATCTCTTTAAATAAGAGTTATTTCTAGGCTGCTGGATGATGGAAATTGGTTCTTGGTCTCTGAATCTCCTTACTGCTGAGATTCTGAGAGGAAAGAAAGGGACTTGTGAGGATTTGGACATTGGGTGTGAGCTACCTAGTACTTAAGCTAGGTCTTAGAAATAGAGCTAGTTAGAAAGGGTCCACCTCTCCTTCTCGTCTTCCAAGAAGAAGCAGATCAGCCTCAAGGATCCCAAGGAGCTAGCACTCCGAGGGAGTTGATCAAAGTCGAGCCTCGGTGTGAACTACCTGTAGAGGCCAAACACATGTGTGGCTCAAGAGCACCGTCCTTAGAGTACCGCCACTGCATCCATCAAAGGTATAACGATAAGGTATCTTTATATCTTTGAGTTTTATCTTGTTATTGATGTTTATTGCAGGCTATATCATTATACTAGATCCTGTTGCAGGCATATTGGTGGATCGTTTGATCGATCTACCAAGTCTTCTGCTGCGCTTGTTTTAAAATAATTTTAAAATGCATGTTTCTGCCTTGCTGTTGCATATTGGTATGTGATGTGACCAGAACGCTGACGTGGCATGAGGCAGCTGACATGGAGCCCCCATCAGATGCCACGACAAGCTTTCAACATGGGCGCCTTTGCCGGGCTAAGCTTCCTTAAAGCAACACCTTTTTCCGTCGAAGGCAAGCTCCATCCTCTGCCAGGTCCGTTCCCGCTAGCCCGGAACACCTAGGCCGAAGCCGAGTCCGAATGCCCGCCCAAGGCGGACCCCGTGAGATCGGGCCCTGTGGTCAGGAGTCGAGCTCAGCCTCCTCTGCCATGAGGCGCCCCTCCGAGCTCAGGTCTCCTGGACTGGGCGGCACCCCGGCGCCGAGCTCGCCTGAAGTCGGGCCCCGTGGTCAGGAGTCGAGCTCAACCTCCTCCACCACGAGGTGCCTCTCCGTGGTCGAGCTCAGTCCACCTCCGTCCTACCGAGCATCACCGAGACGAGTTTACCAAAGACGGGCCCTACCCCTCCAGCTCGGCCCTCAGTTCAAACCAATGCGCCAGCCGCCAGGGGAGCCATGCCTCTCCTTCGAGGACAGTGACGATACTCCCGAGGGCCGTGCGACAACACTGACCATGTCGCAATTAATGCCCATGGCCACCACTCGCTCCAGAAAGAAAGGAAAGCTCATGTCAAGGTGCCATGCCCTCCACCGATCTACCGTACAACTAGAGAAAGGACCCTACTGGGGAGTGCGGGTCCCAAGACCGGCGGCCCGCTGATCGAGGCCCTGTCAGGTTCCCAGGAAAGGGATGGGTAGAAGGAGTGTCAGAGATCTATGGAGGCTTCCTCAATTATCAAAACATGAGAGACGTCCCGTCTACGTCACGGAACCTCATCGTACACGACAACAGGGGGAGATCCCAAAGCAAACCAAGGTAGAAGATCCCGTCAGGGTAAGCAAAAGAGGTATCGGTATTTGACCCAGAACATCCATAGCATTTTTCTCAATTCAATAGGGGAACCAGAGCAACGCCAGAGAGGAGGGCAAGACCACCTCGGCCAACACCACTCCCAGCTCGTCCCCATCTTTTACTCATACTATATTCACTCCTCCTAGCATGGAGCTCATCCAAAGGGGCTCGATCAGAAGGATCTGTTCATCTGGATCATCACTGACTTAACCGTGGAGTGCCCCTGCCGGAATCCCCGGTCCGGGTCACGACATTACTTCCTTGCAGGTCCGAAGCCCCGGAGGCGTTCCCAGGCGGATGGATGCGCGACACCCGACCACGTAAAGAGCTGCAGGCCACGGTGATATGGGCGGCAACAGTATGCTTCCCTTTTTTTTCACCCTTCAATGGCATCAGAGTCCAGGTTCATCATAGTATAATAATGTTAGCATCTTTAATATCATGTTTTTCTTTTAAAGTACCTAGAATGAGTATTTCACTATGGCCATTCGGTCATAGGAGAGAAGTAAGGCTACAAGACCCTCTCTTCCTATTCAATAGGGGTCTCCTATGACGTGTAGGGGTGCCGCTTGTGATTGACTCATGAAGAGAAAAGATAAAAGAAAATGTAGATTAAAAATGTTTTAATCCTATATTATGATCTTAAAATAAAGTTAGATAAGATCTAAGAGTTTTGTTTTGATCGTATTTGATTGAAAGTTTGGTGAAACTTTGGATTTGAAATCACTGTTATTGCCCTGTGACAGGCTTTGAGTCAACCTCTTGAGTCAACTCATGAAGGTTGAAGTGTCGACACTTGGGCTCATGAGTCGACACTTTGCCTTGAAGGTGTCGACTCATGAGTGCTTCCCAGAAAATATAGTATTCTGTTTTCTTTCTGTCTCAGGCCTTGAGTCAACCCAAGTGTCGACACCTAGCCCCTAGTGAGTCGACACTTGACATGAAAAGTTGCAAAAACAATGAATTCAAATATCTTATTATTGTAAAATTGTTTTACATTTATAAATTAAAATTATTTTAATTTATTAAGGCTATTGAACTTAATTAAGAATTAAGTCACTTTGAATGACTAAGAACTCTAGGAATATAATTCAAAGATTTTAAGCCATTTCAATAAGCCTCAAGGGTCATGGGTTAGCTTCTATTAGGTCCTTAATTGGGTTAGACCTAAGTTTATATGCATTGGATTATGTAGAGAATCATTCTAATCAAATGTTGAGTTAGGACTTCTTCTCTATAGATCTCTCTAATAGTTAGATTGATAAGTCCATAGATCTAAATGGACCTTATTTGTGGCTCAGTGGATAGCCCAAGTCTTTAGGCTAGTCTAATCGAGTATGATGAACCAATTGATGTTCGAGATAAGTTTGACATCTTGATCATGGTTCTTTGGGGCTACCTCTTACTTGGCCAACTTGGTTAGTGTCTAAGGCAAAACGGTTAATGGCGGAACCCAACCCATAATCTCACTTACCTGGCCAATGTGGTCGATCAGAATTGATTAGATAGCTCATTAACTCATGTTAACCCATGTCACCCAAGGTTAATCAGTCTTGATTGATATTAGGTGCCCATGGATCATTACTTACGAGTAACCCTCCTTGATTGCTGATGTGGTCAGTGGGAGGTTGATCCATGTCTTCTCATCTCTTCTTTTATCATAATAAGATTAAACCCTCTAAATTATTAGGTCCATAAAAAGATGAAGTTATGGGGATAACTGAGTCTTAGCCTTCCATTAAGTAGGATGGTAATGGATCCAATAGTTGGATGTTCATCGGCAGATCCAAAGATCGGGTATTCATCGGGCTATTGGCATTGCTGTTCCTAATATGATGGCTCAGTGCGACTCTCTTAACGGTGATCTGGTGGGCCGGCCAAAGACGAGCTTGACTATTCATTAGTTAGAAGCATCGAATTTTGTCATGTGAATGGTTGGACCTAACCGCGACCTTTAATAGGAAGCCCAAAGGCCGATTAAAGTGCATCTTGGAGCAAAACCTAAATACTAGAGGTTACTTGGAGAAGTAATCGGTTGAAGAACCTACCTTTAGACGTGCATGGATGGGCCGGCCAAAGTTGGGCTCATGTGTTATCTATTGGACTCTAGTACCCACTTAGGAATCAAAGTGATTCCTCGGATTGGAGGTAGAGGCTACCAATTTGAACAAAATAGTGGGAGGGCCTTTAGACTAAAGTCCATATCTATGGGATAATAATTTATATACATTAATTAGCTTTGGTTTTCCTTTCATATGTTTTCCAACCTATCGCTCCGGTCTCTTCTCGATAATGAGAACCTTAAGGGTCCCAACTTTGATAACTGGTATTGAAGGCTTAGGATTGTCCTGGAGCATGAACATATCTTATATGTGATATCAGATCCGGCACCTAAAACCCCTGCTCCCAATGCTTGGGGTTTGATCAAAGACACTTATCAGAACTGACTCTCTGACAGGACCACTGTTCGATGCATAATGTTGGTAATGATGAATGATGAGTTCAGTCACAAATTTGAAGAAGCCTAGCTAGAAAAAATCCTTTAAAGGTTGAACGAGTCTTTCGAAATACCATACGACATTGAGAGGTACATGGTCTCCTGTGCTATCTACAACACGTGGATGCGTGATGGGGCCTCAGTCACTGATCATGTATTGTATGTGATCGAGATGATTGAGTGCCTGGGCAAGCTCGAATGTTCGTTGCATGAATAACTTGGAAAGGATGCGATTTTGAATTCCCTTCCCTCTTCCTATCTAGATTTTCTCGATCATTATAGAATGAATAAGCCTACAGTTAACCACCATGGTCTGTTGGGGTTGCTGCAGACTTATGAGAAAGACTACCATCTGAACAAAGGGATGGTAAATCTAGTAGGAGGATCTTTAGAAAGGCATTATCCCTTCAAGAAAGAAAAAAAGAAAAGTAAAGAAAAACAGGTGCAGAATGTTTCTGGGCCTAGTCAGGCCAAGAAGGAGAAGGCTGATAAGAGTCAAGTGGAGTGCTTCTTCTACAAGAAGCGGGGACATTGGAAGAGGAACTGTCCTCTTTACATGCGTCCCTTGATCCGAACAGGTCCAAGAAGAGGAAGCAGCCAGAAGGTGCTAAACAAAGTATTTATATGTAATACCTTATAGTTTCTCTATCTATGATACTACTAACTGGGTATTGGATACAGGAAATATAATTCATATTTACAATTCTTTGCAGGAACTTCAAGTTAGTAGAAGATTCGAGGATAGCGAGAGATTCTTGAATATAGAAAATGGAAGTCAAGTTCCAGTCTTGGCGTTGGGAGTCCTCAAACTAGTTTTCGAGTATTGTATAATCATTTTGAATGAGTGCTATTATTGTCCATCTTTTATTTTAAATGTCATTTCTGTAGGCCAATTGGCCATGTATGGTTATGAACTATTAATAAAGAATGATATTTGCAAAATCATTTAGAATGGTTCTGTTGTAATGAATGGATATATGAATAATGGCATTTATGTACTATCATGACCTATTAGTGTAGTGTACATGTCTAGCAAACGTCCTAGGATAAAAAATGTCAACGATACGTATCTATGGCATTGTAGGCTAGGTCATATTAATAAGAATAGGATAAACAGGTTGAAGTGCGAAGGTCTCATCGACTTTAGTGAAAGTGGTTTACTTTCAACCTGTGAGTCCTGTCTTCTTGGAAAGATGACAAAATTATCTTTTACTGGAAAAGGTGAACAAGCCAAAAAAATTCTAAGTCTGGTACATACTGATATATGTGGACCTATGAATATTAGTGCCAGAGATGGGTACAGTTATTTCATTACATTTACAGATGACCTTTCGAGGTACGGTTATATCTTCTTGATGAGACATAAATCTGAGTCGTTTGAAATATTTAAATGATATCGTAATGAAATAGAAAAATAAACTTGAAGATGTATCAAAACCCTTCGATCAGATCGAGGTGGTGAATATCTTTCCGGAAAGTTTCTGACATATCTTGAGGAGAATAAGATTCTCTCTCAGTGGACACCTCCAGGGATATCTCAGTTAAATGGAGTGTCTGAAAGGAGGAATCGAACCCTGTTAGACATGGTTCGGTCCATGATGAGCTTTGCTTCTCTGCCGCTATCCTTTTGAGGATATGTTCTGGAATCAGCCTGTTACTTTTTGAATAGGTTTCGAGTAAATCCATTAACAAAATCCCATATAAGATATGGACTGAATGTAAGTCGACACTCTCACACCTTCGGGTCTGGGGTTGCCCGGTTTATGTAAAATATTTGGAAATGGATAAACTTGGACCGAGGTCTGACCGATGCCTATTTGTTGGGTATCCAAAAGAGTCTAAGGGGTATTACTTCTACTTGGCTAAGAAACAAAAATTGTTCGTCAGTCTTAGGGCTATCTTTTTGAAAAAGGAGTTCCTTGGTGAAGGAACTGTAGTCGCTAAGATTGAACTTAGTGAAGTTCAACAAGTAGAAGAACCGACACACTTAAGGGACAACATAAAATCAGTTGTGATTAGATTACACCCAGAGCCTACACAGGAACCATTAAGGAGATCCGGTAGGGTACCAAGTCGACCGAGCTGATACTACGGTTTCTTGGTCCGGGACGGTGATCCCATTGAACTCGATGAGAACAATAAGGATCCGATCACCTATATGGATGCAATGCAGAGGTCCGACTCTGAGAAATGGCTAGGAGCCATGCAATCCGAAATGGAATCCATGAAAATCAATAATGTATGGACATTGGTTGATTCGCTTGAAGGGATAAACCCATTGGGTGTAAATGGATTTTCAAGAGGAAAATGGGCGCAAACGGGCAAGTGGAGACCTATAAAGCCCATCTGGTTGTCAAAGGATATCATCAACATTATGGTATTGACTATGACAAGATGTTCTCTCCTGTGGCAATGCTCAAGTCCATTCAGATCATGGTTGCTTTAGTGATACACTTTAACTATGAAATCTGGCAAATGGATGTCCGAACAGCTTTCCTGAATGGTGAGTTGGAAGAGAAGGTGTATATGATACAACCTGAAGGGTTCACATCCACGGATGAGTCAAAAGTGTGCAAGCTTCAAAGGTCCATCTATGGACTAAAATAAGCATCACGGAGTTAGAACATGCGATTTGATAAGTGTATCAAATCGTATGGCTTCGTTAGGAACGGAGAAGAACCTTGTATTTACAAGTGGGCTAATGATTTTGTGATTGTGTTCTTTGTATTGTATGTGGTTGACATTCTCTTAATCGGAAATGACATCCCAGCACTATAAGGAATAAAGGTCTGGTTGTCATCTCAATTCTCTATGAAGGACTTGGGTGAAGCCTCTTATATACTGGTATGAAGATCTATAGAGATAGATCTAAGAGGCTTCTAGGACTGTCCCAGTCTACGTATGTTGATACTATGCTGAAGCAGTTTGCATAAAAAATTTCAAGAAAGGCTATCTCCCGATAGGCACTGGAATTACTCTCTCCAAAGAGGATTGAGCGACAACTCCTAAGGAGAGAGAGCATATGAGCAGAATCTCATATACTTCAGTAGTGGGTTCTATCATCTATGCTATGATATGTACTAGACCAGACGTGGCATACTTACTAGGTGTAGTGAGCAGATACTAGTCTGACCCAGGTGAAGCTCATCGAAAAGTGGTAAAGACCATCCTTAAGTATTTGCGAAATACTAAGGACCAATGGCTGATTTATGGAGAATCTGACTTGAAACTTGTGGGATATGCTGATTCCAATTTTCAGTCAGATAAGGATGACAGCAAAAGTATGTCAGGATTTGTCTTCACCCTTAATGGAGGAGCGATCTACTGGAAAAGTTCTAAGCAGCCTACTGTGGTGGACTCAGTATGCGAAGCAGAGTATATTGCAGCATCGGATGCAGCAAAGGAAGTGGTGTGGTTGCGAAAGTTTCTTGGTGAGCTGGGAGTGGCACCTTTCCTGGATGGTCATATTCTGGTGTATTGTGACAGCACTGGAGCCATTGCTCAAGCCAAAGAGCCGAAGTCTCATCATCACACGAAGCACATTCTACAGTGCTATCACCTTGTACGAGAGATCGTGGAACAAGGTGCCATTGACCTTCAGAAGATCGATGGAAAGGAGAACCTGGCTGAACCCTTCACTAAAGCCATAAGAATTCAAGAGTTCGACAGTTGTAAATAAAAAATAGGAATGAGATTCTATATCGATTGGCTTTAGTCCAAGTGGGAGTTGGTAGGAATTGTGTCCCAATGCCAATCATCTAGGCTATAAATGGTTGTGCCTTTTTATAATTGTATATAAAATCTTTAATGAATAAACGTTATTTTTTTGGCTGTTCATCATATTTACATTTTTTTGAAATGAACTCTTGTATGATGGAGTCCTTATAACTACATTATTTGATATAGAGAGGATATATCAAGTAGTTCTTAAACTGGTTTACAACCAAATGATATATTGTTATAGGATAATAATGTATCAAGTGTAGGTTATTGTATGTTACATTTGTTGGTTATCTTCTTAACCAAGGAGTGTGGAGACACTGGTGTCATATGCAAGTGAAATGTGTGACATCTCACTGAACGTGACCATCTGCGGAGCTTCCTTCTACCAAAGGGTTGCTCACGAAGGGATATGGATATATATGTCCCTCAGACCTGAGATCACCATGGCAGCTTGCAAGCAACTCACTGTACTTTGGTGCCGGACCACCAGAATTTTTAATCCAGTGACATAAGGTTTCTGGGTGCAGTCAAGTACTTGTGGAGCGATGGTGGATCAAGATGGAATTGACCCCTCCAAATAGTTTGGAGTGAATGACTCATTATATCTCAATTTAGCAAATCCTTGGCCATGGTAGTTCTTGTGAGAAGTCACAAAACTTGTAAAGTTGAGACATGATCTGGATAAACCAAATTAGGGTTGGTAGTTGAACCCTAGGTCATCTTGAGCATTATGAGGTCAAAGAGATGAATTATGCGGTAACCATATGCCAAAGGTTCTAGAGAGGTGCTCTGTATCTTCGACCTATCCGGACGTCGGGTATCATTGCTTGATGAGGACTCCTTCTTCCTCATCTTCTCCCTCAATCTCTCCTCCTTCCTCTTTCTTCCTCTTATGGATGCCTCTTTAAATAAGAGTTATTTCTGGGCTGCTGGATGATAGAAATTGGTTCTTGGTCTTTGAATCTCCTTGCTGCTGAGATTCTGAGAGGGAAGAAAGGGGCTTGTGAGGATTTTGGCATTGGGTGTGAGCTACCTAGCACTTAAGCTAGGTCTTGGGAAGAGAGCTAGTTAGGAAGGGTCCACCCTCCTCGTTTTCTAGGAAGAAGCAGATCAGCCTCAAGGATCCCAAGGAGCTAGCACTTCAAGGAAGTTGATCAGAGTCGAGCCCCGATGTAAACTACATGTAGAGACCATAAACGTGTGTGGCTCAAGAGCACCATCCTTGGAGCACCGCCACTGCATCTATCAAAGGTATAACGGTAAGGTATCTTTATATATTCGAGTTTTATCTTATTTTTGATGTTTATTGCATGCTATATCATTATACTAGATCCTGTTGCAGGCAGATTGGTAGATCGTTTGATCAATTTACCAAGTCTTCCACTGTGCTTATTTTAAAATAATTTTAAAATGCATGTTTCTGCCTTGTTGTTGCATATTGGTATGCTTCCATTTTTTTTTGCCCTTCAAAGGACTGCAGTTGGTCAATCTCCACTTGAGTGATCTTGTGTGAAGTCCACACTGAGCTTCACTAGGGATCCTGAACTATCCGAGCCTATGAGTGCTCTCCTTCTCCAACTCCGACGGCCCCCTTGGTTGCCTCTTGATGATGAGAACTGTTGGTCTCCATGGTGGAGCCCTTGCCCGCCACATGGCATTGGGAACCTTCCTTCTCCGACACTGGTGAACTCCTTGCCCATGAACGCTCTCCTTTTCTGACGCCGGCAGTCCCCTTGGCCGCGTCACAGTGATGGAAACCCTGTTCATTCATGAGCACACAAGCTGTTTGAGGGAAAGACGGAAAGAAAATAGGAAAAGCACGATAATTAAGACACAGCCTGATGACCGCACTCAGTAATGAATGCTTATTTTATAATTTAGTCATTACTCTAACTCAGTTGTAAGGTATTCCTACTTTCTACATGGAGGATACCGTTGTTAGGACCCCAACGCTTGGCATAGGCAAATGTCGAGCATGATGGTTTGGCCAGGCAGTGCCAAGCCAAGATGGGACATGCGGGTGCATGTCCTTGGGCGTTGGGATGTGTGCACCCAGTGCAACAGCAGGCCGAGCCAAGGGTGCGCACGGGACAGGCGTGCACACTGCAGTGGAGGCCGGACTCGGGCACGCGTGGGAGAGGCACGCACACTGCACCTGAGGCCGGACTCTGGCGCGTGCGAGATAGGCGTGCACACTACAGTGCAGAGCTGGCACTGGCGCGCGCGGGGCAAATGCGTGCAGCATAGCGGAGGCCGGGCCGAGCGCATGCGAGGCAGGTGCGTGCAATACAGCGGAGGCCAGGCCGGCCGTGCGTGAGGCAGGTGAGTGCAATGCAGCGGAGGCCGGGCCGAGCCCGCGTGGGGCAGGTGCGTGCAATACAGCGGAGGCCAGGCCGGCCGTGCGTGAGGCAGGTGAGTGCAATGCAGCGGAGGCCGGGCCGAGCCCGCGTGGGGCAGGTGCACGTAGCGCAACAAGGGCCCAGTGGGCACGTGCGGGGCGAGCGCATGCATCACTGTAGGTCTGGGCGTAGCATGCTTGGACTCGGGTCTCTGGTGCTTGCCAAGGGCCTGGACTCGGGTCCTTGGGCTGCTAGCTAGCTAGGCGGTTACCAGCAGTTTGGACTCGAGTTTCTGGTGGTTTCTAGGAGTCTGGACTCGGGTCCTTAGGCTGCCAGCAGGCTGGATGGTTACCAGTAGTTTGGACTCGGCTTCCTGGTGGGTTTTAAGCATCTGGACTCGAGTCCCTAGGTTCCTGCAGGCTGGGCAGTTGCCAACAGTTGTATTGGCTGGCTCATGGCTGAGTTCATGGGAAAAATGGCAATGGGGAAGTTGCTGGACGGTTACTGCTGGGAGTGGGCTGGTTCATGGCCTAGTTTGTGGCAGCAGGTCATGGGAAGTTGCTGGTTGGTTTCCAGCAATTGCTAGGCGATTGGGCATGTCAACCACAAGGGAGAAGTGGGGTATTTGAGACCTTGCTGGGCAACAAGGAAAGGGTAAGAACAGGGAGGGCTTTTGGGAGGAAGCCAAGGGTAGTTGTATGGAGAGCTTGCTATTGGGCAATGAGTGAGGAGAGCTTGCTGCTGCTGTTCTAAGTTTGCTGCTATTGTAAACCTTCTGCAACCTGAGATAGATCTCAGGAGTTGTATCCTAATTTGAGAGTGAAATCAAGTTGGGTTTGGGATTTTTCCCTGTATGTTCTTGGCCTTGTTTCTGGGTATATGTGGACTGAGAATTGGATAGCAGCGAGGTCTTGTGAAGGGGGTACAGGATAGCTACTCGGAGCAGGGACATAAGGGCGTGGCACGGGTTCTTGGAGTGCAGAGCCGTGCAGCACCAGTAGCAGCTGTAATTCAAGCACTTCGATGGCCAAGTGCAGGAGAAAGGGCTGGCTAGGCAGGGCTTGTCTAGCGCCATCACGTGAAAAATTTCTGGACCAGGATTGACCATGTGATAACTGATATATTTATGATCACGACTCTTTCAAGGCACAATCAAGGCCCTGGAGTGGCTCTTTTAATTGGGTTCCTACTCAAAAGAGCAATGTGTTTGTTCGGTGGCTACCTCCTCCGCTTGGCATTCTAAAGGTAAATTTGGACAGATATGCTCGAGGCATGCAAGTAGCTGTTGGATTCATTATTAAGGATTAGCTGGTCACTTAGCGTGGGCTATGGGCTAGGCCCTTCCTCCTTGTTCTGTTCCATATGCCAAACTAGTTTCTGCATGGGATAGCCTTCAATGTGTGGTTCTTCGCCCAACATGCCACATGTTTAGAGTGATGGCGACACTACTACGTACAATCATACCTTGGATTAATACAAGTTGCTCAAAACGGGAATAATCAATCCTTTATTGAAAGATATTTTATCGGTTGGTAGAGATCTTGTCTCACTACTTGAGGCATAATCTCAACGATGACTCAATTAAATTCAAGAATTTTTCTAGGGCCCATGATCATTGACGGGGACTTTCTGGAGTAGCTACATCGAGATTTATCTTCCCATCCATCCCTTTTCTTTACCAAAAAAAAAAAAAATTATCCTAGAAGTGGGCTTTTTTTGTATTCAAGGCAACCCAGATCCATCGGGAAAGAGATGAGGTAGCAAATTGGCTGGTTGCATACACGGTGGAGAGGGATTTTATCTTTGAAATTAGACTTCCATGTTACCCTCTTTGGGATGTATACTATTATGCTTAATTGCTTATGTATTTGGTGTATTTTATCATAGATTTTAGTTAAGGCCAAGCATTCTTTCTAGTGCCCCCCCCCACCAAAAAAAAAAAAAAAAAAAAAAAAAAAGGAGAAAAAAGTATGCCTGAGATCATGCCTTTTTTGGTATACTATTAATAAAAGGGTTTTTTAACATCCGGTCCATTTAAATTGGATTGCAAATTTTAGTCCTTATTGGTCCTCGATCCAGATTTATTTTTTAATTTTTAAAGGACAAATTTTTCCAGTCGAAAATCCTTTTATTTCTATGGATAAGTTTCTATATTTATCCTGCTTCTCCTTTTTTGGCAAAAAAACTTAGTCCCTTTGGCAGAGCTTCATAGAGCTTGGTTGGGAATCAGGTATGCCATGATGATTCTCCACCTTGACCATCTTATTATCGAGGAAGATTCTTTGACAGTTATTTAATGCTTTTTGCTCTACTCAGGCTCTCCCACAGCTCCGGGACATTAGAACTCTCTTGCATGGTTGTTCCAGGTTTATTGTTAGGCACATCTACAGGGAAGCCAACTTTGCGGTAGATTGGGTAGCTTTTTATGTAGCACATCATTCGGGCGAGGTTTCTTGGTCCCACTTAGCTGAGGTGCCCTCGTTGTTCAGGGATATTTTGTTGTCTGATTATCTTCGCTGTTTTTATTTTAGGATTGTTTCTTGAATGATCCGTTTTATCAAAAAAAAAAAGAAGAAGAAGATGAAGGAGAAGAATTGTTATAGTAAAGTCAAAATGAGGATTGGTAATCAAATTTCTATTAATAAAATTCGGTTGGCTTCCACCTTCCTTATGAATCTAGCATTTACCATATATAAGGATCCTTTTTGCTTCGCCTTCAAGGTTTGTCTCGAGTCACCAAAGCAGATCCAAGTAGACCCGTGAGACCTTATGCAATTTGAGTTGTAATGGGCGAGCGCCCAGCCCAATTAGAAGAATCAGGCGACTTATATCTACCTAGGTTTGCTCCCAAATTGCCGAGCGAGTATTTTTGAATCTAGCTGATCAGGCGGGCCTTCTATAGATTCTGCAAGCTATTCTAGGCACTTGGACGATTGCTTATGATAATTACTCAATATATTGAGAGGAAGTCGGTGCTTGATTAAACCGTAGGTGGGGGTCTAACTAACACCACCAACTCCCCTGACTACATAATGGCGGGATGTGAATAGGAGTAAGGTGGTATTGCGTGGTCCTCAACGCTCACATTGTCCAATATCGCGGAAGGTAGTTGTCCCCATCAATTGCCAAAAAAAATCCAAACCATCTTTTAATGAGAACAGGCTCAAACGTGCTGCTCTAGCATTTGTTACCTCTAGAGTCTAAAAAGGGTGCATGCATTTGAGGCTAATACTTCTGGTATTCCACAAAGTCCTGCACTTTACTTTGTCTCATTAGGCTTTTAAGTAAGCATTGCCAGCTTAATATAATTTAGAAAGACAACGACAAATAGAAATTTCACATGCTAGCTGTAATAAGAAAGAGACATGCTAATTTGCTAATCCAGGTTTCGCTTGCTGGAGAGGAGCGGCATGGCCCTCAAATTTGTTTTTGAACTTTTTTACCATTTCATGAACCAATAAAAAAATAAAGAGTTAAAGACCTTCGGCACGCGACCGGCTCGGGTCCGTCTGCGCGTCCGGAGAGGAACGCGAATGAATGCCTGACGCGTGGTTGACTGGTTGTTGGGTTGTTGTGACCCCTTTTTTTTTTTTTGTTAAAAAAAAGGTTGTTGTGCCGTTAAACCGCCCGACGACGTCAAACAGCCCGGATCGCCTCTGTTAACTGGGTGGCTCGTGGCTCAATCGCATGGGCCATCACGCCTCCAATGTCAAACCCTGCGAACCACCTCATCCTGTGAACGAGGCGGCCTCCACCGGCGAACCCAACGTCTCCCCATTTTCAAAGAAAAAAAATCACCACTTAAGGCACTGGAAATGAGCGAGAGTCAAGAATCGAGAACTCTCTGCCCCGTCCGACGCACTCATCTCATCTTGCTTTTCCCTTCCACTCTCGTCCAAGGTCAACGGCGGCGCCCACTCCCCTACTGATAGAAACAGACAGACAGAAATACAGAGAGTTCCTGCTATATCCGGCCTCTTCTCTCCCTATCTCCTTTTCTTTCTTCCTCTCACGACGACGCTGTTCTAGGTATTTCCATTTCTTTTCCAAACCTTTGTCATCTATTCCAGTATACAGGTTGCGTCTAGGTCTCTCATCAGTAATTGGACTGGGCTCCGAGTTAGGAAGAAATGGGCAACAAGAAGCGCGTGATGGTGCCGGTGGAGGAGGTCGATGTCTCCGCCGTCAAGTACCGGCCCCAACAAATCCAAGGTTTGATTTCTGCTCTTCGTCCATTGCTCGCTCGTTCGTTGTAAGTCTTTTAAGAGTCATTGGAATGGACCTTGGAGGTTCGCTGATGAGAACTATTTATTTATTTTTTTTTGCTGTGATTTCTTGGTGACTTACAGCGCCCCATCTGACGGGGTTCACTCTGCGGCTTTTCGTTTGGCTGGTCGAAGCCCCTCTGCTGGGTTCTCTCATTGCGTCCTTCTTGAAGCGGGAGAATAGAATTACCAAGGTTCTAATGATATAGACATTATCGGCTCTCCTGATTTTAAAATTTCCTTCTCTTTCTTTTCCCTTCCTCGGTCTCACTGTTCTTGTCGATGCGATATTATTAGTGCTGTACTCTTTGAACCGGGATCCAACCAGAATGCTGTCCTTTTGCTTTGCAGATGTTGCAGAATACTGTGATTCCTGAGAGGCCAATGTTCCGGCCGGAGTTCCCGCCTCAAGGTACAACTTGTAATGAAGAAAATGAAATTCTATCTTGTCTATTAGTGTTTATTCTCTTCCATTTCCGCGATATTTAAATGGAATGATTTTGGAACTATTTAGACATCGTCATTGACATGTAAGAGTGCGTTATATATGTTTTGCAAGCATAGATTGCTTGATGCATAATCCGCTACTAGCTGCCCAGAATGTCCAGGTTTTAATTGTGCACTTGCTCGATTATATACTCTCACCCAAAAGACAGAGGAAAAAGAAAGAAAATAGAAGGAAATTTGTAAACATCACTTTAGTGGACAATGGCTTCTTGTCTAATATCACAAGATGAGAGAATTATACAAAGCTTTGTTAATCTTTAACATGCTAAATCTCTCAGCTTTTATTTTGATTTTCTAAACTTTCTTCAAAATGCTGCTACACTATTTATCCTGCACATCCATAGTCATCCAGACCATTTTATTGAAAATTTTCCTTCCATAAGTGGGAGCGGTTATGGTTTCTTTCCTCCTTCCCTTTTTTTCTCTCCATGTTGGATTTGATGGTTGCTGTGGCATCATCATGGCTTCATTCCCCTAAAAGAGAAAAGGAGGGAAACAGACTAGAATCATGGTTGCCACCACTATCATCTGTCTTCAAAAAAGAGAGCAGAGGAAGAGGGCTACAATAGTATGATGCACCTAAGTACACAACCTTCCCTGTAAAAATGGCGGATTCTAAAGGCTTGATCTGATTAATTTTCAGAGCCAGAACTGGGAGTAGTTCTTGTGGATGAAAACAGAGACCCTGTTGCTCGTCTTGATACAGCCACGGAGTGTCTTACCCCATATGATCCCTCTCAACATTGGAGCAGTTATTCCCCACCATTTTTGTACTGGACGATCCGTGACTATGCATATGCTTATCGATCTAAGATAACAACCCCATCACTTGTATGTTACTACTGATTTTTGAAGTTTCTAATCTTTTATATATGCTTTTCCAGAAGAAGGGTTTCACCTTTTCAATATCTAGGTTGCAGAACATATCATTTCAGCCTTAGAAGAAACCAGTGGTGAGAAACCCCCCATGCCAATGTTGATTTCTTTTAGTGCAGAAGAGGTAAGGAAACAAGCTGCAGCTTCCACAAATAGAATTTTAGAAGGTACCGCCATTGTATGGTCATGCATCAAATGATAAAAGAGTCTGTAGCCCGTGATGGCACTTATATTTGGCATATGCAGGGAAACCCTTGTCCATCTTAGAAGGTATTTTTATGGCCATTAAAGATGATATAGACTGCTATCCTTATCTCACTAAAGGCAAGTTTAGATGCCCTTTTTTTCTCTTAGTTTTTCTTCTGGGACAGATTTTCAAGGTTTAAGCTTGTCTCATCTTTGAATGCTGTGACTTCAGGAGCTACAACATGGTTTCACAAAGTTCGTGCAGTCACCCAAGATGCAGTCTGTGTTTCTCGATTGCGAAGCTGTGGTGTGATTTTTATAGGCAAAGCAAATATGCATGAGTTGGGACTTGGAACGACTGGGAACAATCCAAATTATGGGTAGGCTTCATCAAGTGCTTTTGCTCTAATCTTTTTACTTTGTACAGATGTTTGTTCTTCAATGTTCTTTCGCTGGAATTTGATGTGACTGCTGTTCCCCCCTTGGGGATAATCAAGGAAATATTGAGCATTTTGCATGTGATTCTAAGAACATGGTCTAGTGATGGCAAGTGAAACTTTAGAAGTTCCATAACCTCAGAACTTGTTATGTAATTCACGGAAGTTACCTTAACAAGGTGAAGACTTCTTTGGTTGAAACATAAATAACATATACTGGAAGTATATTATTTGATTTTAAATATGTATTAAATATGTAATGACAAGGTAGAGTACAGGAATAAACTCTCAACATTGTAAGATGTTATCCTTGTGCTTCTCTGGTTTTACTTGTCATATTACTTTCCTGAAGTTGCAAAAAGTGTATGATATCTAAATCATAGAAAGAACTTGTATACTTCAAAATTGATGCACAACAATTGTGCATGAAAGGCACTGAATGTATTGTTGTCAGGTTATCTTGGCAATTTTAAGCTTTAGTGTAGGCTTTTTATGTACTTGTTAGAGTGCAATTGCAGAAAATAACATGCATATTCAATAGACTGCTCTCTCTCTCTCTCTCTCTGCTACATCTGATCCCCTTCTCCTGTATCCTGCTTGCAGTCCTGGCGGATGCACCGTTAGCCTTATTGTTGATAACTAAATTTCAACATGTAAACAGTAGATTACCATATTATTTTGAGACTATTTCAACATACCTAGTGAACAGTGATAAGAATGGTGACGAATCATAACATTGAGATATGACACCTCATATATGAGCGAAATCATTTCCTAATAATCTTATGCAATTCTCTCATGGTGCCACAACACTGATAATGATTTTGGACTCCATTTGATGAAAGAACTTCAACCAAGATGAACTAGGGCCTTTGTTAATCTTTGTAAATAGCAATCTATTGCATGAAATAATTCTATTTTATAACCTTTGCTTATTAGTGAGTATGATGAACTAAAGCATACTTTTCCTACATAGTAAAAAGGTCCCAAAGTATTGAAATAGAAGTTCTAAGCCTATTCAAGCTCCTAAGACGAGCTCCAAGCCATATACAGAAGGAAAAAGGTCCTAACAAAACTAAGCTATATTTCTCTTATAACATATGTTCCAAAGCGGTGATCAAAGCTCAAAGTCAGTTAAACTATCTCACATATGACATTATGTCTCAAGAATCCATGAAATTGGATGTTGAATAGGATTTCTAGTCTTACTGGATTCAGGTTGCTTCAATCTCCTTTGTCTCCTTTCTGTCCCTTCCCTTCCCAATGTCTAATGTGTTTAATGTGTTTCATGTGATAATAGAACCCAGAAGGTCAAATTGGTAAGAAGGTAATCCCTCACCTTCTCTCTTCAATCTTCCTTTGTGCACTAACCTAGACCCAACATACCTCCTGCCCTGCCTCGTCCCTTGTCTCCAAATCCTCCCTTTCCTGATCCACTTTTGTTCTCTTTTTCAAATCCCACGTTTCTCTCCTGTTCCTAAACCTTACATGTCATCCAGACCACCAGCCCACCCTTTTAAGGTTGTGTTGCGTGGTCCACAAATGCCACCTTTCACTTCCTCACCTAAAACCAAAACTGAGTCTAATATCTTAAATGGGCTGGATCAGATGCAGACCCTTAGTGATACAATAGGTTCAGATTGTGTTTTGGATGTAATAGAGTTTATTGGGAGTTGGATGTCATAGATTCAATCCAAGCACCCCTATTTGTTCTATGAAGGACAATCAATTGACATGCTTTTGTTTTCTGTTCCATTAGGATTTTCCGCACATGACTATTCTCCTAAGATTGTCTAGATGTAGCTGGGCTTCCATTTTAATTTCTACATGAAGGGTTCTCTGAAAAAAGAATAGTGCTAATAATGTGGATTTCCAGCTTTCATGAATTATGAAGTCTTCTGTTCAATCCCATAGACCATGTTGACTTTTTTTATAAAAAAAAAAAAAAACTGCATCATTCTTGAAATCTTTTTGCCGTGACATGTTGAATTGCTAACAGTTCTGCCTGACTATGAATGACTAGGGTGTGGTGATTGATGCTTGTTAGAAAGGACTTTCATCTTTGTCTACTTTCTGTCCCTTGGAATCTATTCATTGTCAGAGACTTGGATGACTTGATTTCTGCACTTTTATCTGAATTTGTAGTTTTTCCTTTGGGCCGTGAGGCATTCTGGCTCCCCATTGTGCATAAAATTGTGGTTATCATGACATTGTGTTAAACTTTCTAGTTTGTCTAAACTTGACATTCTTTTCCAAAAGCATCATGTCACCAAACACAACAAATTGGACTAGAATAGTTGTATCACTTACCCATGCAATAGCTGATTGAATTGGGTGCTTTCTTCTTTTAATCAAAGTCTATAAACAAAGCTTTTGCACCTATGCTGGTTATGATACTATTATTACATTCCTGTGACAAATCATCCTAGTGCAAAACTTCTCATGCTGCCAATTTTCCTCATCTGGATCTGACTAATTATGATGAAACCTTTGCATTTGACATGTTCAGCAGGGTTCTTTTCTAGCTATGGAGCATGGATCAATTGTCATCTTCTTGCTGATGCTCAATCTGGATTTTTTGAACTCCATGTGCAAAGATGCCTAAAGCTTTAAGAGATAAACCCTTAATAGCTGAAAACCTGAAACACTCTATGTGCATCCTTTGTCTGAAACAGGGCTTTAAGATGCTAATCCTGATCAAAGCAGGAGTCAAAAATCTTTCCTAAAAATTCACCTGATAATTACAAGAAAAACAACTCAGACGCACATCCATTCCCAATACAACTTAAATTAAAAATAGGAAAAACTATTAAGTTTAAAAGAATGCACTTGTAGTAGTCACTTCTATTGCACAGAAACTCTTCTCGAATTTAAGTTTTTGATGGTGTAGTAGTCATTTGTAATTTGACAAATTGTTTCCTGAATATCTCGCACTTTTGTTAGCTAGGAATTTAATCACATGATCATCTTTGCATTCCGCCATTGCAGGATCTGGGGAAGGTCAAATGTATGCAGCCTTACCCCTGTGTGGAGAGTATATTTGTGTTTTGAACCTGTGACCTCTAGGTCTCAATGGAGCAACCTTACTGTTGCACCAAGGCTTACCCTCTTGAGTGAATGAATTGATA
The DNA here is from genome assembly GCA_021397845.1 of Areca catechu. NCBI lineage: Eukaryota > Viridiplantae > Streptophyta > Magnoliopsida > Arecales > Arecaceae > Areca > Areca catechu. The sequence goes on along the minus strand of CM038049.1, from coordinate 305,907 downwards.
ATTTACAACAATCAGTTGTCTCTCATGATATTTCCTTCTTTATTCTTTGCCACTTATATGCTTTCAACTTTTAACTTTTCTCTTCACCTGCGACATGAATTTATAGAAGCGAGACTAAGTCTGAGTGTTGTGAAGAACATTCTTATACTCAGTTTGGGTTCAATTGGAAAACATGTAAAGCAAATACAAAAGCAATGTGGCTAATGGGCAATTTAAAGGAATCCATCATAGGAAAGAAATATTTATTCATAACTGAATAAAACATATTTTTAATTTGTAATTATGGTGTGCCTACTCTTAAACCAAAAAACCATGGATAACATTTCCTTGCTGAACTCAGTCTTAACTCTAATGCTGTACTGAAACTTCAGGTGGATTTTTAAGTTTTAACGATCATGATAACCAAACTAGTTAAACCTGAAAAAGATGTTTGTTACTTATGACTTTACGACATCTTTGAGCAAGGATGGAGCCATGGAGGTGTTGGTGCTGTAGCAGTCACTGGCTGGTACAGACTACGGTACATGCCATGGCACTTGCTTGTGTTGACATACAAAACTTACCAGCATGCCCCTGGCACAGCACTCTCTGGCATGATCTGGCATGGGACAACATGACTGACATAGACAAGCATGCTGCAGCACATGCAGGACATCATGGTCCAACATGACTGGCTCTATCCTTGGCTCCAACACAAGTATTTGTACACTTCAAATAGATACTTGCCGTTCAATTTTTGCCTCCAAAAAGACAACTGACTTATTAGACATGAAAAATCACAAGACTCTATTTCCAGTGTGGAAGTTTACTTCAAGATGGATCTCCAACCTGTTTGATGCTTATGTGTATCTTGATAAACCTTATTATCCTCATCTATAAAATCATCTTTGAGGCAACTTCATCTTAAGGTAGACCATCAATAAGTACCATTTTCCCTTCGTCTACCAATGTTATAGGATCTTTGTTGCTGATATTTTGATGTCCTTCTATTTCATGTCATCTAGTCTTCGACAAGTTAATATTTTTTTATTCCAAATGCCCAATGCTTAAGGTGGAGCTGAGGGAGTGAGATCTCTCCCTTGCATAGCCATAAGGGTTTCTTTTTTTGTTGCATGTTGCTATTCTTTCATGTTTGTTGCATTGTTGTTTGTCTCTTGTAAATTCTCTTTATTTGCAATATTTTGTACCAATTGTGATAGGAAATTCTCTGTTTGTTGCAATAATCTCATCATCATTTCAAATCTTACATATTCAGCTTCTAATATCTCACAGAACAACTAGAAATCCACACTCAAATGAAAGGTATACAGGTGGATCTTCCTCTGGTCCAGCAGCACTTGTAGCATCTGGGTTATGTTCAGCAGCAGTAGGAACAGATGGTGGAGGTTGTACAAAATGAAGTCTCAGAATTACTGCCTCTTTTATTCCAGGATTTTAATACTTTTTTATTTTTTTGGAGGCAGGTTCAGTTAGAATTCCATCTTCACTTTGTGGTATTGTAGGATTAAAGACAACCTATGGCAGGACTGACATGGAAGGGTATTATTTTTATTGTTGACCCTCATGTTGTGGACTTCACCATTTGCTACTGCATATTATTGATGGCTGATTTCATCATGGATTTTTTATTGAAAATATTCTTGACATTGGTTAAAAAACTAGTTACTTTTTGCAGAACTTGTTGTTAAATTGAAGAAACAAATATTCTGATTTGATTAATAGCAAAAGTGTACACTTAATACAATGTAGTGCAACACCTAAGTAGAGGCCCTAGATGCAGCATAGACAAAATTATATATGCATCTATATAATATGTAATCTGTGTCTGTGTCTGTGGGTGCTGGGGATGAGAATGGCTCTAACATTCATTGGGCATAAATTGCTTAGTTATGCCTTGTAATTAAACCATGTGATGGGACATCCAAAATCTCAATGTTGATCACTTATCAGGATTGGATAAAATGAGATCATCAACTTGGATGACCACCATGTATTCGGGCCTAGGGGACAAAATGCACAGCAAAATTAATTATTTCCTTTGGAGCATTTAAGCCATAACACACATGCACAAACACATACACACACACACACATATATATATCTATATGTATATGTGTGTATATATATATGTGTGTGTACATATATGTATGTATATATGTATATACATATGTATGTATATGTATATGTATATATGTATATATGAATACGTGTGTGTGTGTGTGTGGGCGTGGGCGGGCGTGCCTGCATGCCTGCCTGCCAGCCATGGATAGATATATATAGAGAGATATACAGCAAGCCACTTGGTTTTGAGCAGTGTTGGCCCATGTTGACCTGTATTGGTCTCGCTTGGGTTGATGTGTTCTTGTACCAAGCCAAAAAATAAAATTATTCAAAACATTTTTTTTGTCTTCGACATTTTATTACCTTGGAGAGGTGGTGTGACATTGTTCATTGGCTCTAGGTTCCCCATACTGAACAGACAATCAATTGGAAATGAACCTTATTTTCTTAAGTAAATATCTCTTGGTCCATTTACTCAAGAGATTATATGTAAATAAGCAAGCACCCTCCATTCAAGTTCAACAAAATAGCAAAAACTCAAAATTCATCAAAACAAATGATAGGAAATTTCTCAAATCTTAAAGTTCATACACACGCACACATATATGTATTTATTATATTGCATTCAAACATTGCCAATAAATAAAAAGTCTAGTAATGAAGTCTTTTATGTTAGCATCCAGATTTTTTATCTAATATGATGCCTTGTTCTTTTCATGCCTTAATCTCCAGATGTTTTTTCATCCAAAAGTTTATCAATGACTATTGTCTATTTTTCTCATGCATTTTCATCGCATTAATATCAGTATTAGAATTTCTTATTAGTTTGAAATACACATGGCATTGCATTTGGCATGGTTATATACCAATATTTTTGTAGGACACTGTGCAGGGTTAAAATATTGTTTTAATGCATGAAGCAACTCTTAATTGGACTATAAAGAAGTATCACTCTATAGTAGGTACTAGGAACCTAAAACGAGCTGTGACTTTACCATAAAGTGTGTGGTAGTGCCATTGTGCCCCTGCCCACATCTTGCCAGTAGTACCTAAATTCTGGTACGGTTGTATATTTCCAAGTGCCAACCTGTGCTGGTCTATGCTAGCTGGTACATTTGGTGCTAGATCATAACTGACATCAGCCAGTCCATCACAGTTTGGGTCATCACTTATTTAAGTTTTTTTAATATTTTTTTGAAAAGAGCTTTTAACATGGCATCAGATGCATGTGCCATGCCATGCAATGCCAACGTGCCCCATGAAACTGGCATTTAAATTCTTGATGTTTGTATTTATGTATTTTTGTGTGTATATATATGTACTGACATTTGGATAAAACATACATGTGATTTCTTGTTTTAAATTATATAATCTTTATTCCTAAAAACTACATAAATAGAAAGAAATAAGAAAGATGACAATGATAAAAAGGGGCAAAGGATTCATGTTCACAAACTACTGCAAAAGAAGGCAGCCTTATTTAACTTACTGTGATCTTGATGGCATCAGTTCTGAGCTTTATGCTTGCACAAGTAGTGATCATGATTTTGCTGTTATTTGTTGTTTTCAGTATTTCTTTTTAGCTATTTGGCTATAGTCTAATATATTTCTTTCTATAAGTGAATGCTAACTTATAATGCAATTGGTGTCATTGTAGGTCATTATGCGATTGTGGAACTGTTGAAGTGGTTTCTCCACTTGCAGCCACAGTTGAAGATACCATGCTGGTGTAAGAATTTTTAATGCTTCATGCTGTCTCTGTGATCTTGTCTACTTATGTTCAGTTCTTTTGCTTAATTGGAGTGTATTCTTGCACACTTATCTTTTGCAGCCATTCAAATTGAATAATGAATAAGAGGAAATGAAATGAGTTTCATAAGTTATCGAAACTAGTTTGTGCTATTATTTTTGATGCAAACACAGCAATATTTTCTTAAAACTGAAAAGCAGGGCATGCTGATGTGCAGTAGCACTAGATTAAGAAAATCAATAATCCATAGACAAGGGAATAGCCTGAAGGCCCCAAACATACAAGGCAAAGACACTGTCGTGGTACCGGTGACAGTGCACCACAGGAATAAGAATCTGTTTTATAAAGATAAAGACTGTTCGTTAGTATAATTTTTTTTGCATGTGCATCTAACAATCTCCACTACCCCTTTACTCTGTCTGGGCATACACTGAGTCTACTGAGTATAAAGGTAAAATTGAATGGTGTGGGACTTTGTAAAAAGATCCATTATTTGGATTCTAGAGAAGATGTGATCAGTGCAATTGTCATGGACCGTATTATAGATGTGGTAGTTTGCTACCCCACAAGTTACGACTGACCTGAGTCAGCCCTATCAAAAAATGAACAAGAGTATCTTGTTATATCTGGAGGTCCAAATGATGAACAATTTAAAATTTCATAAATTATGCAGCTGCATGATAAATCAGCACCTAAGGTTTTTCCATTTCCTTAAAGGTGGACCAAGCTGGTGACTGAATTAGTAAATCTCCCCATGTGCAAAATGAAGGCTCTTGTAAAAGGTGCAGAGGACAGATCTCTAGGACCTTTGCCTGTACTAGCTTTTAGATTGGCAAGGTTGCGGATATATCAATCATGAGGCCATCCACGTGTTGACCACTTACCCCCATACCCTTGTCTACCCACCCATGTAGCTCGTGGCACAACCTTCTCATGCCATGTTAATTATGTCCAGAAAGGATGCCTTGACAACTGACATGTGACTGTGCTTAGGTACTCATGAGGCCAACTGTAGGCACATAGATAGAAGCTCAAGTCTCTGGTTCATACATGTAGCACATGTATGGGGACCTCACTGAGGCAGGTTAGATGACACAGCACATCTTTAGATGTGCCACATCATATAGGTTCAAAATGCATATGGAGTCGTTGCCGTCAAACGTATATGCTACGTGGTATGTTACATGCCCAATTCATGGCATCTAGTAGATCATTGTGCGAGCTATGGGCTTGAATGTCTATTGTGGGGGCCACATTTGTTTAAATATGATAGATGTGTGCCTTTACAGTTTGTTGACAGGTTGCTGCAATCTACCCACATGTGCACGTCAAGTATTGATTTAAGATCATCTACCTTTGGCCAATTTGGTTCCACCTAAAACTTATGAGCTTTATAATTGTATAATTGACATGAACATTCTTAAATCTTACCAAGTCATCGCAAATGTGATGAACTCCCTTAAGAAGAACTAAGACCAGAATTTTAAGCAGTCAAACTTGACAATCTCATTAAGTTATAATGTATTTCACAGGTTTCGTGGTACCATTGGTGTTGAACTTTCTTGATGATGCTAAATTTTGTTGGCTATCATTTTCAAATCCGGTTTCTTGATCTGCCATTTTTATGCAATTAAATGATCTTTCAGGTATGCAGCAATGGCAGGATCCTCCCCACCTGATAGAATCAGTTTGAAACCAGTCAGTCAGTAACTTTTAGTGTTTGCTTGCTATTCTTATGCATAAATACATCCTTATTCACATTTATACTACAGCATGTCATGATATTATATAGAATCCATATACCTTCTTATTTGATTGCTTTTACAAATTTAATGATATATTCCATTCCTTAACCTGCATTTAAAAATCAATTTTGCAAAAACACCATTCTGATGGATCATGTATGTCGCATAACTTTGTTGCCTTAGCCTGGTGTTCTCAAGCAACTATTTTTCCAATTTAAGCCCCTATTTTTTCAGACATCTTCTATGATACTGAATTCAGATTCTTAATTTTTCTTTGTTGGTCTTAATATTGGAAGTAGGACCTAGGACTAGGGGGAAAATGTTGGGCATTCAAGCTGGCTGTTATGACTACAGTCCCAATTGATAAGCAAAATGTGCAGTTAGGGTATGCGGTAGCATATTCTATATAGAAAAACATTTTCTTCTAGGTAATAGATTGACCAAATACAGTGGAAGTGCTGGCCTTCTTGTGAAATCTGAATGACAGTTTTAGATTTTGAACCTGAGGTAAATAAACTTATATTCTAAAGGGGTCAAGCCTGGGAGATTACCTGTTTGGTGATAACTTGGTCTCCAATAAGTCATTTTATCATTTTTTTCTATAATAATTCAATCTAGTTCTAGAAATAGATAATACTGAATTTGAATCGTGTGAGCAATGTTTAGATGCAAAATTGACAAGATTATGAGACAAATGAGTTGCTCGCTATTGTACATCTTGATATTATGTGACCCTGTTAATTGTAAGAGACAGAAACCTGGATGCCGTCCTCTTTAGATGATTGCTACAGATTTGCGAAACTTGTGGTTAGAAATTCTGTAGCCTTGTAAATATACAAGGATATGGTGAGTTGAATAGGTCTAAGCATTTAAATTTCTTTTCAAGTCACATGGGCACTCAGGCAAGTGTAGAAGTATCACATTTTGTGCCCATGTTAATCAGGGGCCATGTATTACACATAACATGCTGACACTTGGCATGCACTAGCATGATAAGTATATGAAAGTTTGTTAAACATTTGTGAAAAGCACCCTAAGATAACCTACATTATTCAAATTCTTCAAACATAGACTAGCTTTGATTGCTCTGTATTGTTGTACGGACATACTGTAATAAATATTGTTTCTAAAGATGCAAACAATCCCAGATTACAAGTCTTCAAGATATCTATGCTGATCAAAATTCAGAATGCAGATTACATAGTTTAAGTAATCAATCCTACAAATTGATATCCTGCTAACCTACAAATTAGCAACACACTCAAAATTCAACATAAGAACTATTGGGGAACATGTAACTATGCATATTTTAACATCATAGTATGGATGTTGTTGGTGCAATGGGAAGCCCATATTATTACCTTGATTTGTAACTTTTAGTGCGATGTAGAAAATGCCTTTTTATTTGTTATCATGTCCAATAGGCTTTCAAATCCTCATATATATATATTTTTTTTTTGGGGGGGGAGGGCATGATGGATAGTTACATGTTTAAAATGGGAAAGTAGGTTAATATGTGTCTGCCTAGATCTCTATGTATCAGTCTCTATCAAAAAGATACACATTGATATGGCTATTATGTATTGTTGGGCAGGCACATGGTGCAAGGTAGACATCCTTATATCATGTTAAATAACTTGCTAGTACAATATGTACTTTAGATAGGAGACATTGCGAATGGGAACTTTAGTCCTTGCAACAAGCCATTAATTTTAGCATATAATCCTCCACTAAAAAAATAGTAGCTAAGAGATGCATTAAATCCTTCTAAACATTTCAGGCCAGGTCCATTGTACCGATATTAGGACCTGTACTGGTCCAGCATTATACATACACTCAGTACACTATGGCATATTGGTTAACTGATTAGTATGCCATTTTGATTTTTTTAATTTTTTTTTTTCAATTTTTTTTCAATTTTCTGGATTTCGACTTAAAAGTTTTATTGGTTTGTTGTCCAATTTGTCATTTTAACCTTGTGTTAATGTCTTTTAATCATGAAGTGGAACTAGGACCAGTCCAACCAATGTATTTATAACTAAAAATACATACAATACAACAAATTGAATTAATTTTAATGTATATAAAGTACAAAATATATACGGACATGTAAAATCTGGTGGTGTCGATGTGACTCATAGATGTCAGGATCATAATAAAAATCCAGGGGAGCATCACACAACTCTCTAATTGGTTCATATTGCAATAAGCCTTCATGATCCTTCTAGGGTCTACTACATAGCTATGTTAGGAGAACTCAGCTGTCTGATTCCGAGACCACCTTGGGGCTGGCCATCCAATGATGCAGATAACAAAATCCAACCTGAAAGATGACTAAGGCTGTGAAGGATAGTAATGACATCTTAGACAATCCATATGCATACGAGTTGTAGGTGGCCGATGTGCAAAAGGGTCCAACGTGCAACTTGAAACCAAATACATCCAAGGATCTTGTGTTACAATGGCAGCTTTGAGCTATCACATATTAGGCTTGATTCGTTCCTATTCTAATAAGGAATGTAGTAATGATAGTTGGAAACAAATAGGACAGCTAAAGGACTTGTATTTCAGTTTAGATTTGGGATTGGTCAATTATTAAGATTCTTATTCTGTTAAGGAGTCTTGTTTGAGAGCAAATCAAAAACAAATAAAGAAGGAAATCACATTATATCAGCAACAAATTAGTGATAAATCAGCAGTAGTCATTGCTGAAATTACAAACCAGCCTTAGCAGTTAGGGTTTTTTCTTTATTTTCTTATTAATCCTAGCTATCTTAGAAGTGCAGAAGGCTATAAATAAGCTTGGCTGACCACCCTTAAGTGGGGGGAGAAAAGAAAGGAACTGCTTGCTATTTTTCTCTTGTTTCTTTTAATTTCCATCCTTAATAATATTGCTTTCGAAGGTCTTCTCATCCTCGAATTTGAGAGACTTTTGTTAGGGGAGTATAAATCTTAACATCTTACTTCACTTGCAATGTCATTTGCTGTAGCAGCATAATCTCGCAAACAACTATAAGGAGCCTATCTCCTATATGCAATGGCATCCTCACGGGCTTTACTGGGTCATGCATCGTGGTCCGTATCTTGTATGACATAGGTAAATTGAGGCTCACCGATGAATCATGGCTACCCCATGGTTGTTGGTTATAAGCTATGGTATCCTATGTCCCTCTACCTCCCTGGACGCTAGATGCATCAACGGAGTCATTGCTAGTATTGCATGATGATTTGTGCAACTAGTCATCAACTGGCTCATTAGTCTTCGAATCAGAGTGAATAGATTCCTTGAGTCTCTCCAAAGAAGCCTCTTCTTCGTCTTTCTTGCTTGCTTAAATAACTATTTTCTTGCCCTGACTTTGCTAGGATGATCAATTAGGCCCGCCACCCTAACTAGACTAAATACCATGGTGGCCTCTCCTCAACATCTCTTGATTGAACTGTTGGGAGAATGTCTTTGACATGGAGCTGTGCATTGATCGGCTCCCCCACCAACTTGTAGCTGATTAGATGCAAGTGAGCATGGAATATGTTATTTCCCATTGCTCAGCATCCACCCTAGTCTATTTGGCTTCAATATTGGCTGATTAAGGAGGCAATCCTAGCTCTTGCCACTGCTCTCAATGTTGAGTCTCGTGTGGTGTATCCAAGGCATCTGGAGTCAAATTTTGGATCTTTGTCATGTTGGTCATGATGTAATTAGGGCTAGGAGTGAGTCCGGTAAGAGTCCTAGGTGATAGACTGTTACAATGTTTATTGTTCAGTCTGTCTGTTCGAGTCGGCTCGATGTTCTTCGAGTCGACTCTAGTTCTCATGGTAGGTATGAAGACACTCTGGACGAGTCAACTCGGATGGAATAGAGTCGGCTCGGATGCACAGTCAGGAAACCTATTGTCTGGACGAGTCAGCTCGGATGAATTTGAGTCGACTCAGATGACGGATTAGCTGTTTTGACGATGTGCTGGTTGGGAGTTGGTTCAAGGGGCTAGGTTTGGTTTAACCTAGGTATATATATATTGTACGGCCTTGAGAGAGAGGTTCGAGTCTTTCAAGAGGTCCTGTAAGCTATTCACACAAGAGATAATATAAATCCTTGTTTTCTCCCTAAACTTCTTCTTAATCTTGATATATTCTTTGGTTGATCTTCTTTATCCCGATCTCCTAAGATTCGTGGTATAGTGTTCACGTCAGGCTTGTTGCTTCCGCTATGGTTTCTTCACGGTGCTTCGTGTTTGAGACGGTGCAAGTGGTCCGGACGGGATGATCTCATCCGGTGTGTCACAACAGTTTGGTATCAAAGCCTGGGTTGCATCAAGGAAAGAAGATCACTGCTGGGATCAGGTGTGGAACAGTTTTTGATTGAAACATCAAGGTGAGTAGTTGGTGTTGTTGATTTGATAAAATCTGTTGATATGGCATCTAGTAGTATCAAGGCAGACTTTGGAAAATTCGATGGCAAGAGAAACTTCATCCTTTGGCAGCAAAGGATGAAGGATTTACTCGTACAGAACCGGATCTATAAGGTGTTAGTACGAAAGAAGCCAGAGAAGGTTAGTCTGGAAAAATGGGAGGAATTAGAAGAAATAGCTTTCAGCACAATCAGGATGTGCTTAGCTGATCAAGTTCCACGTGAGATCAGTGGAGAAACCACGGTGAAGGGTCTTTGGAGGAAGTTGGAGAACACATACTTGGGCAGGAATATGACGAACAAGTTGTGGTTAAAGAAATAGCTGTACAGCTTGCGGATGCCTGAGGGAGGAGATCTGATTGCTCATATCCAGAAATTCAATCAAGTGTACTCGGATGTTATGAGTCTTGATGTGAAGATAGATGAGGAGGATAGAGCTCTCTTGTTACTGTGTTCACTTCCAGTATCATACGACGGTCTCATTACAACTTTGGTGTATGGAAAGGAGACATTAAACTTCGAAGAGGTGGTTGGAGTTCTCAGGTCTAATGAACAGCAGGAAAAGCTATGTAAAGGGAGTTCATGTTCAAAGGTTCTTGCCGTGAATGAAAGACAATGAAGGCCAAGGGATAGGACTCGAGGAAAATCAAAAGGTAGGTCCAAATCTCGAGGTAGTCAGCAGGGCTAGAGGTGTTTTAAATGTCGTCAGCCTGGTCATCTGAAGAGGAACTGTCCATTTCTGAAGAATGAGAAGGGGAAGGGCCTTTCCAAAGGAGATTCGACCAGTGGGAGTGGTGCACATTCATCTGAGGACAGTGACGGCGATTTACTGATTATATCAGATGGATCCATGGAGTATGACAGTGAATGGACATTGGATTTAGCCTGCTCTTTTCATTACACTTCACATAGGAATTGGTTTGCTTCTTATGCCAAAGCAAATGGTAGAAGTGTGAGTCTTGCGGATGATCACCCATGTAAGGTTGCTAGTATTGGTACAATCAGGGTAAGAATGTATGATGGAGTCATACGGACGCTTACCAATGTCAAGCATGTGCCGGAGCTGAAGAAGAACTTGATTTCTCTAGGTTATTTGGAGAAGCAGGGGTATGCCTTTAGCTGTTCACCGAGTAGTGGATGCTTGAAGATAACCAAGGGCGCCTTGGTGGTGATGAGAGGAAGGAGACTGAGCAACAACTTTTATAGGATGGAAGGCTCAGTTATGACAGATAGTGCGGAAATCCTTGCTGCAGCACAGGAGCAGCTTACCTACCAGCTATGGCACTATCGGATGGGTCACATGAGTGACCGAGGACTCATGAAACTCTCCAAGAAGGGTCTAATTCCAGCACTTAGGAAAGAGGGAGATGATCTATGTGAGCCTTGTATTTATGGCAAACAGCACAGAGTAACATTTGCCAAGAGTACCAAGCTGAGTGAAGGAGTTTTGGAGTTAGTTCACTCGGATGTTTGGGGGCCGACACCCGTATCAGCTAGAGGTGGAGCAAAATACTTTGTTACCTTCATCGATGACTTCTCCAGGAAGGTGTGGGTATATCTGATCAGGGAAAAATCAGAGCCAGAGGTATTTGCCCGATTCAAGGCCTAGAGAGCTGAAGTGGAAAAGGAAACAGGAAAACCAGTCAAGTGCCTGCGATCTGATAATGGAGGAGAGTACACAAGCTTTGATTTAGAAGTTACTGTGAGGAGAATGGCATCAAACGCCAATTCACAGTGAAGATGACTCCCTAACAAATTGGTGTAGCTGAAAGAATGAATCGGACATTGACAGAGAAGGCCAGGAGCTTGAGGCTGCAAGCATCACTGCCCAAGGTTTTTTGGGGTGATGCTATAACCTTTTCTTGTTTTCTTGTAAACAGGTCCCCAAATAGAAGAATCAATGGAGGCATCCCAGAGGAGGTCTGGAGTGGGAAGGTGGAGCTTGGTCACCCAAAAGTTTTCGGCAGTCCAGTATATGCACTGGTGGAAGGAGCTGAAAGGAATAAAGTGGATCCAAAGTCACGCAAACTGGTATTCATTGGATACCCAAGGGATGTGAAAGGATATCTACTGGTGGATCCTCACTCTCAGTGGTCCACAATCAGTAGGAATGTTATCTTCGATGAGAGGAGCCTTCTAAGGAAGCCTGGTGTTTCAACTGGAATTGATAGGTCTGTGGAGGATAACAGATCTCGATTTCTGCAGTCAGGAGATGAGCCATCAGTTTCAGCCTCAAAACTGGTTCACTTTGAGGCAGTGAGTCGCAGTCACATTCCCACACATGTAGAGGAACAGCGAGGGGGGACTTCTGACGAGGAAGATGTGCAGGAGGAGCCAGAAAATGTAGATTTGCAAGATAATCTAAGAGGTGTAGCACTGCACAAGCCTAAGAGGAACATCCAGAAACCGGTGCATTACGGCATAGATGAGACCATCTCATATGCTCTCATCTCTGTCAGTGGAGATCCAGAGACATTTGAGGAGGCCATGGATAGTTCATATGCGAGATCATGGATGCAAGCCATGATGGAGGACTCTCTTCGGAAGAACAAGACATGGCAGCTTGTGGATCTACCAAGTGGGAGTCAACCCATTGGCTCCAAATGGGTCTTTACAAAGGAGGGAAATTCAGAGCAAGGTGGAGTGAGGTACAAGGCTAGGTTGGTAGCCAAGGGGTACTCACAGAAAGAAGGCATTGACTACTCTGAGATCTTCTCTCCTGTTGTCAGGCATACGTCTATCAGGGTGCTGTTAAGTATTGTAGCAGCTCAGGATTTGGAGCTGGAGCAGATGGACGTGAAGACAACATTTCTCCATGGACATCTTGAGGAGAGTATCTACATGGAGCAGCCACAGGGGTTCAGGGAACCTGGATCAAAGGAGAAGGTATGCTTGTTGAAGAAATCATTGTATGGGTTGAAGCAGTCACCAAGACAATGGTACAAGCGGTTTGATACTTTCGTGAGAAGCATTGGACTTTTCATGTGCAATTTTGATCCATGTGTGTATATAAAATCTCTGGAGGATGGATCCAAGGTATATCTACTCTTGTATGTAGATGACATGCTAATAGCATGCAAGAGTAAGAGGACAGTGCAGGATTTGAAGGTAAGCCTATCTTGGGAGTTTGAGATGAAGGACTTAGCTGCACGGAAGATTTTGGGTATGGAGATTTTTAGAGATCGAGCCAAGAAGTTGCTGCATTTATCTCAGGGAGGATACATTCGAAAGGTGCTAGAGAGGTTTGGAATGAAGGAGGCCAAACCAGCAGCGCAGCCACTTGCAGGACATTTCAGACTTTCGAAGAGTATGTCACCGCAGACTGAGGTGGAGGCTCAGGAAATGGAGAGGGTGCCTTATGCATCTGGCGCGGGAAGTTTAATGTACGCTATGGTTTGTTGTAGGCCGGATCTAGCCCATGCAGTGAGTCAGGTGAGCAGATTCATGGCGCAGCCTGGCAAGGAACATTGGCAAGCACTGAAGGGGATTTTCAGATACTTGGTGGGATCAGTTAGAGTGGGCATCTGCTACGGACAGCGTGGAGGTGCTGTGGAACACTCTACATAGTCAAGGTTGCCAAGGGACAGATGGAAGGCTTTGTGGATGCAGACTTTGGTGGAGATGTGGATATCCGTCGTTCCACAACAGGGTTCATATTCAGTATGAATTGGGGACCTGTGTCTTGGAAGTCTTGTTTGCAGCCAATAACGGCATTATCCACCACTGAAGCAGAGTATATTGGCATCATGAAGGCAGTAAAGGAGGCTCTATGGTTGAAGGGATTGGCTATGGAGATGGGCTGCAAACAGGAGGCTGTCAAGGTGTATTGTGATAGCCAGAGTGCATTGTTACTTGCACAGAATTCAGTATATCATGCTAGGACGAAGCACATTGACATCAGATACCATCAGATTAGAGAGCTGATGGGGGAAGGCGAGGTGGAGCTGGAAAAGGTTTATACCAAGGAGAATTCAGCTGATGCACTGACAAAGGTTCTTCCAAGGGACAACTTTCACAAGTGTATGGGACTGATGCGGTTGATAGACAAAATGGAGTTGACCGAAGCCTTGAAACACCAAGGTGGAGATTGTTGAGTCTCGTGTGGTGTATCCAAGGCATCTGAAGTCAAGTTTTGGATCTTTGTCATGTTGGTCATGATGTAACTAGGGCTAGAAGTGAGTCCGGTAAGAGTCCTAGGTGATAGATTGTGTTACAATGTTTATTGTTCAGTCTGTCTGTTCGAGTCGGCTCGATGGTTCTTCGAGTCGGCTCGATGGTTCTGCGAGTTTGCTCGATGGTTCTTCGAGTTGGCTCGATGGTTCTTCGAGTCGACTCGGTTTCCAGGAGTCAACTTTAGTTCTCAGGGTAGGTATGAAGACACTCTGGACGAGTCGGCTCGGATAGATTAGAGTCGGCTCGGATGCACAGTCAGGAAACCTATTGTCTGGACGAGTCGGCTCGGATGGATTTGAGTCGACTCGGATGGATTTGAGTCGACTCGGATGACGGGTTAGCTGTTTTGACGATGTGCTGGTTGGGAGTTGGTTCAAGGGGCTAGGTTTGGTTTAACCTAGGTATATATATATTGTACAGCCTTGAGAGAGAGGTTCGAGTCTTTCAAGAGGTCCTGTAAGCTATTCACACAGGAGATAATATAAATCCTTGTTTTCTCCCTAAACTTCTTCTTAATCTTGATATATTCTTTGGTTGATCTTCTTTATCCCAATCTCCTAAGATTCGTGGTATAGTGTTCACGTCAGGCTTGTTGCTTCCGCTATGGTTTCTTCATGGTGCTTCGTGTTTGAAACGGTGCAAGTGGTCCGGACGGGATGATCTCATCGGTGTGTCACAACACTCAAGCCACCCATCATCAAACCCTCTTCATCATGCCTCATTATAAAGTGAATCATTGTACTTTAGCTCAACTTTCTCTTCAATGCACTTGAGTTGCAGATCCATATTGTAGTGAACATACACAAGATCCTTCAACCGTACTAGTTTTTCCGTTTGCTGTAGATGAATGCAAAGGTAGATTAGTTGCGCTCACAACCACCGGAGGAAACCATATGTGAAGATCCAGATCAGAGTTTGCGTTACCATCCCGTACTGCCCGGTACATCGCATATCGTACGGTACCGGTCAAGACCCCGTACGGTTCACTTATAAAAAATGGTCCAGCCTCTGGACCGTCGAAAAAATAAAAAAAATTATATTCCATACCGGTGCGTACCGCTCGGTTTGGTCCAGTTCGGGCTCAGTTTGGCTTGTTCGGGTCCGGCTCAGGTCTGGTTCAACAATCCTTACTTGAGAGGGGGGAGGAAGATAATTTTTTTTCAAACTTTCAAGGCTAGTACACGTACCAGTATGGTATGGTACTATATCGTACCGGTCACTGACCGGTACGGGTCCTGGTATCGGTTCAGCGATTCTTGATCCAGATTGCCAGCCATCTTAGGTTTCTAGATGACAGGCTGAAGGGGATCCAACTTTCAAATTCTAAAGCATTCAAGAAAACTACATATCAGAAACTACTAAATGCTAGTATAAAATCTAAGTAACGGTTGTACTCCATATCTTAAAATACCAGGATTCATTTTATATTTGCATGCTATAGTTGCAAAATTGCCGAAGTTGGTGGAGCCCTCCCTAAACATTTTTGTTTGTGGAAAAGATTCATCATACATATTATATCACATCAATTCTTTACATGAGTTCACAAAGTTGACAAAGTTAACTCATCTTTTCCAACAATAGGGCAGCAACCTCGGGATTAGGCCCTGTCTTGTAAATAACGTTGTTCAGGGCAGCCAGAAGTTTCTCATCCATTTATGTTTGAGGGACGGTATACTGGAATCTTGGGTTCAGATAGTAGGTTATTGATACACAGTTTGCAATTGATTTAATATAATAGTTGTACTCAAAACACACAACAGTACATGGTGAACAGGTATATAAGTGGAATTATCTACTAGATGCAATTTCCTACTCATTTGATAGTTCCATCTCTAGTTGATGATGTTAATATACTCCTGTGCATGTCTGGGGTCTACTTCCTTGATCTAGGCCTTGGCAGTCATCATGCGGTAAAGGAAGCCATCTAGGGTTGTCTTTCATTATCTACTGCCCTCAGCACTCCGTAAAATGGCTTGATAGCCTTCACAAGCCTGTCAACCTGCTGCAAAAACTGTTGGCTCATCACCAAGCCTTCTACATGACTCTCTCAATGCGGACTTGGGCGTACCTGCTCTCTTGCTACTTGGCACGGACGAACAATTGACTCAGGCCTACTTTCTTCTCTAGGAGGCTGTCAAGTGCAATGTACTTCGTTGGAAACTGTGATTGCTAGTCTTAAGATGTCACTTCCTTTGTACTAATTCATCACAGCAAGTATCTATGTGTGATTGTAGATGAATTATGTGATGGATTGGTTAACTCTATAACCCACTTCACTCTACTAATCTTCTCGATGTCCATCAACATGAGATCAAAAAAAATATATAGCACATAGGGTCTAGACTATGTGGCTGCCTATCCACTTGCACCTCTTCCATCAACATGAGATATGCACCAGTTGTACCTTCGGTGGTGCCACCCTAAGAGTATGGCTTCGTGATTCCAACCAGTATCATGCTCTAGGTCATTTTTCCTGTGGATTTATCCTTACAAATCTATGGAGCATATTCTAAATTAGCCCAAAAAAATGATTATACACTATCTACATATGATACGAATTATTTATATTTTCTACACATTATTAAATAATTTTAAATTATATTTTGATTAATAAATTAATATTAAATTAAAAAATATCTAGAAAAATGATTTTAGTGTGGAATAGTGTAGGAGGTCCTAATAGGGATGCTACATATATTTTTATCTTATTGTATCTATTTAATTAATTTTTAAAAAATTGAGTTTTCATTGCAATGCATAAAATTAGTTTTCTACTTTAGAAAATACTTATGAATTATCCATGCATAATGCTATTTTTTATGTTTTTATTATTTAGATGTTTCTTATTTTTATTTAAAAATTAATTTTTAGATATAAAATATTCAGAAAATTAAATTGACCTCAGGTCTGTGTAGCACCCAACCAATGATACTATCTATATATTTCTCAGCCCGTGGCATGCACAAAATACAACTAATTTTTAAAATTTATTCAAATTTTGGCCTATGTGATAATATGCATGATCATGCCCAAGTTTAAATAAATTGACATCAATTTTCATAGAGAGTAACATCTACTAATTTTACATAATTTTTTTAAAGATTATTTTATTTTTAATTTTTAATCCAAAAATATTTTTTTTAATTTAAAAAATTGTAGATTTAATGAAAATTTATAATTTTAGTGGCATTGTGTAGATTATTGATAGATCTACATAATACTATGAAATCATGTTAAAATAACAAATTTTGGCATGACCTATTTTCCTAATTTATTTTTTCGGCCTTGAAACAAAAAAGAAAAACCTTGAAAAGTGGAGGGGGAGTAGTATGCTACTTAATTTGAGCTTTGATCTAGTGTGAAATTGATGAAATCGGGCATTTTAGGGTTATGTTTGGATTTTTTAAAAAGAAATGAGAGTGGTTGAGAAGGCACAAGAGGTCTTCTTAGTGCCTCCCTCTCAATTTTTTTTTCTTTTTGTGTGTGCGTTTGGGAGGGGGGGTGGGGGTGGAGCCTAAACCAACACCATACTGGTGCAAACTGGGCAATTCTATTAATTTTTTGAATTGAGGGGTGGGACCATGTTGGTTCGCCCTCTATACGGTTTGGTACATCCTGAGCTGGGTGGTTTAAGACAGTATAACAAACCTTGATCACAACTATTTGCATGCTCATTTAGTATTCCTAAAACTAGGTGGAACCACATTTACAGCTATTGGTGTTGGATAATCATATCTAGATATTATTAGGCATATGCAAGCTTTTGATGTTGGATAATCCAGTCTAGTCATATGATGAAAAATTTATCCTTGGTCATATTAATTAATTGATAATTTCTGGCAATGTTATGTTTTGTTTATGGTCCAAAATTCACCTTTGGGTTTTTGAACTCAATATTATCCTTGATTTACAATTTGTTAATTCCCTTCCCTATCCAGTTTGACACATCTTACTGTTAGTAAAATCAAACATTTCTACAAATAATTCTGATCATTCAGTTTGACATTGCTGCTTCTGTATAATATATGAAATGTCCTATCCTGGTTTAAGCTTTTGCATCTTGACTTTTTTACCCCTAGAGTTATACTCTTTATGATTTTTTTTTTTATTTATAATGCACCTTAAGGCATATATGAAGCTTGGTGTGCACATATCAGAATCTTTCTTTTGGATTCCTATGACCCTTTAATAATTTTATTGCAGTCCCCCCTTTGTTTGCCAAATTTATCATCATCTGATAATTTAACCATCTTGCAGTCATTTAGACTGGGAAAATATACGGAGGTACGAACTATGGACTTTAAAATTTAAAATGTCAATAACCATGTGATATGTAAGTTTGAACTAACAATTTTTCCTCTATAGTGGTTTAATGATGTTTCGTGCAATGATATCTCCAATAAGTGTGAGGATGTCCTTAATCTACTTTCAGATACCTTTGGATGTCAAGTAAGCTTAATACTTGAGATATGTTGGTTGTTAATTTTACTTCTCAGGAAAAATTAGTGCCTTTGCTTCTTAATTTTACTTTTCAAGAATATTTAGTTATTGTTTTACTTAGAAGCTCAAGAAAATGGACATGTACACCAAAATGAAACTGTCAATAAAATTTTATAGATTTGAGAACATCTTCTATCTATGAGGAGCTGATTTGCTTGTTTATTTATTTTGTTGTTTCAAGACAATAGAGATAGTTTTGCCAGAACTGGAGGAAATGCGCACTGCCCACATAGTTTCAATTGGCTCTGAAACAATGTGTTCCTTAGGGCCTGATTGTGTGGATGGGTATCCCTCCTTATCTACTGTATATTTTCTGAATCATGTTGAAATTTATTTGCATCAATAACTGTATCTCTACAACTGTTGTGCTCATGTAATACTTAATCTGTACCAAGAACCTTGTTTTTCTTTATCTTTAGGAGATGTTCAGAATTAACGCTTGATACTCGAATTAGTTTGGCACTGTTTCGGTCATTCTCTGCAGCGGAGTATGTTGCTGCCCAACGCCTTAGGTGAGTAAAAAATAAATATTTATGAACCTATACCGGGTATCCTTTTTTGTAGTTTTTGTATCATTTCTCTATACCTCTTTCCACCAACGGCTACATGGGTTGTCACAAAGGGCATATGCATGTAGGCTATGCATCTTTAAATCATTTTATTGATATAATATTTCTAAGTTGGAGAGAGAGCTCAAGAATAGTAAGATATCATACTGTAATTGATATCTAAATTCAATTTGGTATTATTTAATGGAAGCCTACTTATGTTCTATGTTCCAAATGGTACAACTTAGTTTGCTAATTCTATGAAAAAATGTTCATATGGTTTGCATATATTTTATTTTGACATTTCTTGCTTTTATAACTTACTATTTGTTTAAGTACTTAACAATTCCCTTGTTGTTTTAGAAATTGTTAGTTTTACATGATATGCCTAATCGTTCTTTGTCTTAATCTATGATTCAAGGCAATGTGTAAGATCAAATGATGATTTTGAAAACTTAGTCTTTTTGTTACTCAATTAAGGTATCCTATCATAATGAAATGTATATATGAGTGGGTTTTTTTTGGTTCCAACTCATGGATTTAGAAATTCTCCTCACATCATATGTGGTAGTTGGGTAGTAGATGACTAACCCAAATCAACACTTGTAGTGAAGGTTTAAATCCTACTTCTAGACTCGATATTGGTCAAAGACTGGGCTGGGATTGTATCAGGATGGTACCATCTCAACACTTAGGATGGGAAAGGATATCATTTTTTCTTTGGCCTTTTTTCATTGTTTGTTGTTTTAAATGGTTGTTTGAAGGCTTTTTAGGGTTTGTCTATGTGATAATTTTGGATTAGTGGATGTTTTTGAGGTTATATATGGGGTATGGTATCAGTACTAGCACCATATTTCTTTTGGCCATTTGCTTCAAATGTAGGAAGAAGGATAGAAAGTTGACAGATCCAGCTTCTACGCTCAAACCTACCCTCCTCAAATCCCAAGTCCATATTAATGCTTAATAATCTTCTCTCCTTGTCTCCATCTCAATTTTTTTGTTTTTGTTATTTTCTGCCAAAAATCAACAAAATTTGATACCGGTACCATAAACCCACCGATTACCTCAAAAACATCACCTTGCCCTGAATTATGCTATAAATAAGCCTTAAAAACCTCTAAACTACCATGAAAGAGAGAAAACAACCATTATCCTAGTGAAATTACCAAGATGCCAACCCATCCCTAGTGTTAGTTTGATGGGTATCAGCCATCTTGGCCACTATCCTTGTTTGTATTGGCCAGATTGGTTGACCTAGTCTTGGTCTTGTATCTATTGGTGTATTGGAATTGTTCCAAGACCCAGTATCTCATCAAAGCAACCCATGACAGTTGGCACAAACTAGGACTTTAATTCTTGCTTGTAATTATGGATATATGCTGATTGTATCATATGGTATCCTAGTATTACGTTTGCTTTTAAGGCATTTTCTTTGAAATGTTTAAATCTTGTACTAAAAAATGAATGCTTGGTTTTAGTTAATTACAGTTTCTTATGCATGATTCCTTATGGCTTATTTTCTTGGCCTTGTGATTCAGGAGAAGGATAATGTACTACCACATGGAAGTTTTCAAGAAGGTTGATATGATAGTAACACCGACAACCGGGTACCTATTTTTCTGTTTCTTTTTTTTTTAATCATATCATACCTCTTATCAATACAAAAGATATATCTATTTGGCTATTATCCATATTAGATGCCTGGCTTTCTTCTCTATTCTTGCATGTGTATTTGTACCAAAACTCGTTATACCGTTACCACTATACTAGTACCTTATTGGCATGGTATGGTGCACTCAGTATGGCATATCACACCCTCTACTGACATAGGGTCAAGGGACCATTTTCTCACACCTAGCCATGATATTAGTTGAAACTAGGTGGTACATATCGGCACAATATGAAACCGAGCGAAACCAGTTGGTTCTACCCAGTACAAACTAGTTTGACACCTATGCAGACATTATTTTTTCTCATTTTAACTTGTAACACAATTTATTTCTTTTATCTATGTTTACCAATCAAACTAATTAAAGCATTTTAATGTATTTGACTAGGCATATGTTGATGTCCATTTCTTCCTTTTTATAATTACAAAACTTGGAAGTGTATCATGAGCCATAAATCTTAAATAAAATATAATTAAAAAACTTGAGATATACCTATTATATATATCTTTAAAGACAAACTATTATAGAAAAAATAACTAAATATAAAAGGGACTCTAAAACTCCAAGTCCTCCTTTGAAGTGGTCAACTATATTCCTCACCAATTGCTCTGAAAATATTGTTAGGTTTGTGAAGTGAGCTTCACAACTTAGCTAGTAAACATCATAGAATTTAAGTTTTCATTTCAAAAAAATGAATTGGAACATGATGCAAATCAAATTATTGTTGAAAAATTTAAGCAAAGGTTTAGCAAAACGATGTTAAGTTAATACCAAAATCAAATTTTTTATAAGTAATAAGATTTCTAGAAAGTTTTGAACACTTTAGTTTAGCCAAAAGTTAAAATAATTCATATGTGATCATAAGCTGAATAATTGTTCAAGAGTTTAAGCAAAAGTTGAATAAACCAATTCAATGATGAAAATTGCCAATATTTTCTAATAACTGGTGTTGTGAAATGACCAAAATACATTACAAAGTTCAGAAAAAAAATGTTTCACACAGTTTCACAGTTTCTCGCAAAAGATTACTTGTGCCCTCATGCAAGGTTGTCAAAGAAGCAAAATGTTCACAAGCTAGCTTGTCTTCGATTAGAAATTCAGCTCAAGTTCAACTTGACCTATTAGCAAACAAAACCAAGCTAGAGCTAGACATAGTTCCCTCGAATATGGCTTGATTAGGCTTGAAATATGGATATTATTTCAATTATTATTTTTATATATAATATTTTTCATATTTTTTTATTAAATTACCAGAAGGTAGGCTGTATTTCAAATATATGATAAAGATATAACCAAAATAATGTGTTGTTACTTGATCCCTCATGCTCTCACCTGGTCCGTTAAATAAGCTATGAGCTGCTTGAGTTCAGATCACATTAAATAAGCTGGCTTGAGTTAGGCTCACTTGCAATAAGTCTTGAGCTTGAGCTGGGTCTTGGCTTGCTTGATCTCAGTCATTTACACCCCTACCCTCGAGGCCATTTATATATTCACTATAACTTGGATGAGGCCTCTTGTATCCTTATTATTAAAGTTGATGAGGCCACTCATATCCTTGAGGTTTGCTAATGCCAGTTGGCCTGATGTCATCTAAGCCCTAATTGAAAATTTGGAAAGTTTATCGCATACCGCTTTGCTGGATGTTTACTTATATCCTTATTGATTATTCAAATACAACCACACATAACACTGGGCTCGGATCCACTTATATATTTTGAGCAGGGATTTTCGGATCCGTCCTGAACCGTTTGGTTCGGCCTTGAAAAATGGTTCGGAATCCTAGACCATCCAAAAGGCCTCAAACTGGACCGGTACGGTATGGTACGATACCGGTGTGTTTCGTCCAGTTTGGGCACAGTTCGGGTCCGGTTTGGATTTGGTTTGGGTCAAGCAATATAGCCATGGTAGAGGGAAGGGGAAGGATTTTTTCTCAATTTCATGGAACCCAATTCAGGACCCGATATGGTATGGTACCGTACCATACCGGTCAGTGACCGGTACGGGTCCCGGTATCAGTTCTTGGATCCTTGATTTTGAGGGTTCTGTTTTAAGATAAAATGGAAATTCAATTATGCCATTTTGGAAGGCTCAAAAGATTAGACTCCAATGCAAATGATCATCAAAAGAACATAAGTTCACATTGCAAACCTAAATACAATTCAGAATTATCTATTTTAAAGCTATTGATTTTATAATCTGCAATGGAAACCAAAGCATAGTTTCATGCTAGTACCAGGTCTATTTTTGCTTATAATGGTCAAGATATTTGCAGCTAACCATAGATTTCAAAATAAAGAACAACTATAAGCTTATAAAAGTTTATCAAGTCCAAAATTTCAAAGAAATCCTTAAGTTTAAAACACTACCAAATTCAAAAACATCGAGGAATTAAATAAACTTCAAATTGACTACAAGGTTGAAATACATTAAAAAACTTAATTTTGAGAACTCACTTTGGTTTTATATTTTTAAAGAGAAGATAATCTTTAGAATACAAGAGAATACTTAAATCAAGAGATATGGAAAATTATAAAGAAATCCATTGATGTTGGAAGGGCTGACTTAAATTCAAGATGCATTGATAGAAGGATTCAAATTCCAGTGCTACACACGTATATACATACATATATCCTCTATGTTTGTGTCAGGTTTTTGCATGCACATTGAAGGATTCAACATGTAATAGAATGCATGAGGACCACTGGGTGACATTTGATAGATACTTGCATCTCTTAAACGTTATCCTTTATAAGTCCATTCTTAGCTCAAATTGCATATCCATTATGTCTAGTTGAATTCATCTTTTTACAGTGTTAGAACATATTTGCCCCCTAAACAGAAGGATTGAGTCACCGAACCTATTGATCTGATACTTCAATTTTCAAACCTCTCCTGGTTCTCTTGAAAAGAACAACTAAAGAAAAGGTCCAAAAGATTTGTTCGAGTGATGTAGGCTAAGCTTGCAAGGGTGGCCAAACCTGAAATAGATCAGTTAACAATAGAGAGAATATGCCTAGGATGCCACTCACAGGGAGGCAACAGATGCCACTCGATGCAACCAAGCCAAGTGATTTGTAGGAAATGATCGCTGTTGTGGACGGTCAAAAATAATTTAATACTGACTAACGGCTCCATAGAATAGGATAAATTAGGTCGATTCCTCTAGGACTTTGGGCTATTGTTTCGAAAAAAAAGAAAGAAACTTGAAATATTTTAATTGCAAAATTTTACAAATTAATCAACAAAGCAAATTAAATCGAAAGGTGATTAAACTTAGCATATCTCATGAATTAAGAATCCATTCTTTTTGTTAACGGATTTTGGTATGTATTCATGCAAAGGGCTTGTGATTAACTGGTTTTTGAGTATAATATATTTCTATCTAAATACGAACCGTATCCTCGGATCACGGCACATCCTTTTATGAGCATAGATTATTCCAAATTCATATAAAAGATGAGAAATTAACTTTAAGACAATCTATCTCCTATTCATGCATGAATTGTATCCTTTATCCTTCTCGGATCATGGAACGTCTCCTTGGAGAATAAATTGTTAAAAGTTTAACATAACACAAGCATAATTAAAGGGAATAAGAAAGTTTATTACAATTGCACGAAAGGAATACATAAGATAGGAAAAAGAATAACAAATCTATTATAAGAAAAGCTTCATCTCCTCCCCGAGATGGAGTCGTCTAGCCATGCTTAGATTGAATTGATAGCATGTGCTCTCTTCTCTAACCTAAAACAAAACTAAAAAAAAAACTTATGGCAGTCCTTTTCTCCCTCTGTGACTCTTTTATTTAAAGCGCTCCAAGCCTGCATCTGTTTCGTGTCGTGCCTGTGTCCGTTCCATGTCACTCCTGCATCCAAAATGCATTGATTCCATGCTCCAGCACGCTCCATGCTAGCGCATGTCCGTCCACTAGTGCTCTACCTGAGCACCATGCACTCCTTGGTGTCCATGCCATGCATTGACCAAGTCTCTGGCCGCATCCCACTTGAAATCCAAATATTGCTGTGGCCCACTTCAAGTTGCTTCAACCTTCATGTGAATTCTTTAACTCCATATCGCACTCCCACATGAATTCAATATTTGTGGTCCACTTACAAGCTATGCCTCACTTCAAATCCCAACGTCACAGGCTCTTTCATATAATCCCATGCAAGCCAAGTCTTTGCTCTCTTAGCATGCATGAGATTTCCAAACCTTGCCCAAGCGGACCTTCACGTGACCTGTTTCTTCCATGCTGTGGCCCAGCGCATATTGCACATACATGCAGGTCACGGCCCATTCCCAGCATGTGCTTCATCTTACCTAGATTTAGACTTGAGCTTAAACTTCATCGTTTGGGCTTGATTAAATGCACTTGAAGAGCGTATTTACAGAATTGAGTTTGACAGACTTGCTTGCCTGAAATTAATATAGCAAGCATCAAATTTTCAATATTAAATGTCAATTAATACATAGTTTAATACTTTTTCTGTTAATTTACTATAGTTATCACACCCCTCAACTTAAGTTTTACTTGTCCTTGAGTAAGGGAGGAAATTAGAAGTATGTACTGACTCGTCTAGACATGTAAGTTATACCAGACAATTCTAAGGATAGTTGATACCTGGCCAGATAATTCACGAGATACATCATTGGATTATTAATTCCACACTATGTAGTGGTTAAGTGAAAAAAATGAAAATTTTAGAGCTTTTTGTTAACCGACTCCTCCCTTTAGATCATTTAACTCCAAGATGGATTGATGTATGCACTTTCATTCCTTCATTTTATTTATTTATTTATTTTTCTTTTTTCAAATATAGTTAGTACAATGTCTTAACCCTTAAGCTTTTTGTTTAATCCTTGTAATGAGCTTTGGCCCAATGGTTCTCTAACCAGTTGGCTTCAGGACATTAGGTGTAGAACACTCCTTTGGCTTACTGACTTGAGTTAAACATGCTATAGGTTAGGACTTACTACATGACTGTATGACTGTATGACAGAGTTTCTTTACATCTCCACTTTTTGATGTGAGACTCAATGCTTATTTAGATGAAAAAGTCTAGTTACTCGGTGAAACAATGTTAAAAATCTCCCTTTATTTAACTCTTTTTTTTTTGAGAGGATGAAAAATTTTGCACATATTACACTTGTCCATAAGAAGTTGCTTCTTGGTAGGAATGGTTAGGAGTGCTCGGAAATTAGTTTTGTTCTAGACCTAACCATTTATTGGGTCTCCTTAATAATTGGACCCTTAATATTTAAAAAATTCTCTAGACCGTTAATCAATCATTATTGATTAAAATGCTTGGTTGACTTCAAATTGGGACAAAATCATGTACATAAGGCTAATTGTTGCCATATTCGTGGACTTAATTTATTTACCCCCACCCCCAACTTAATTTTCATTGTCTTTAATGGAATAAGGGAAAATAAAATGTAGACAGGTAAATATAACAAAAAGAGATACTACCTAGACTAGGCATGCTTAAGTGCTTCCATGTAGAGCGGTCCATTATTCCTACAAAGAATGAAAATCATTGAAACAAAGGTTAAGAAAAAAAAATTTGGGTTGCCTTCCAAAAGTGCTAATTTAACATCTTCAACCATACTTTTGTTAAGACTACAATTTTTATTAAGATTATGCCTAAGAAGTTGGGTTGCCTCCCAACAAGTGCTAAGTTTAACGTCTTTAGTCGGACCTCTCAGAGTGCTTATCCTATTTCTTTCCGAATCTTAATGTGAGTCTATATTTTTTTACGTGTTTCAGGATCTGTCTTATAGTACTTCCTACATTGAACCATTATGTAACTCATCTTCTTGACAGCTAATAACTCTTCCTCTACAATTAAATCTAGGTTTGACTTAAATACTGATTAGGATTCTAAAAGACCTAGATCTATGTATTCGAGGAGTTGAAGGAGTGTTTCAGGATCCTTCTTTGTTGCATCCTTTTTAGATAAAGGTTCAACCGGTATCATGAGGGGTTCAACTAATAATTCTAGTCTTGGATGAATGCTATAGTCACTAAGTATGGATACCTCATTAATATTTTTAGCTTCAGGTATCTCTACTAGTTCTCTAGACCTGATTTCAATTGATCAAACTGGTTTCCTTGTTTGAATTCTGGACTATTCTGGGCTCTAGGATCAACCTTGAGTTGGCTTGGTAATCTATCCTCTTTTTCTTCACTGACCAATGTAGCTAATTAGCCCGATTGTATTAATAATTAGTTAGTGATTTGCATGAAATTATTGAGAATATTTGTAGTGTTTGAGATAGATTGCACCAAGACATCTAAAATTTTTTCTAATGTGTTGACTCCTTCCTTAAGATCTAAACCTGGTTGATTATTTAGTGCTTGGTTGGGCCATAGATGGGGCTGATAAAAAATGTGGGCTCCTAATATTGCATCTTGTGATCACGTAAAATTGGGATAATTTTTTCATTCTGGGTTATAGGTTGGTGCATAAGGTTCATTCATATATCTTTCATTGGTTGCAAATCCATTTTGGATTGGACTCATCAAGAAGGGGCACTCAACATAATTTGGTGCATTGCATCCAATGCACATGGGTGCTTGCACTTGGTTTAATTGGATGTCTTTTAAATTCTAGGACTTTAATCTTACTGGTCAAAGTTACAATTATAGCTTCTTCAAACTTGTATAAATGTATGCATCTTAAATTCCAGTGAATTTAGGATGCATGTTAATCGTTTGAGATCGAATTGCAAAATTGTTAGCTGTGAATCTAATTTTAAACGATTAGACAGAGCCAATCGCATAACATAGGTCCTACAGGATTTTAGGTTGTATAATGGGTTCCATTTCTCACTCAGTGACCTTATAGTCTTGTAGGGCTTAGATTGTGTCTAACTAATCGTCGTTTTGTCCTAGCAGGATTTTTTTAATATATGTGAGAGAAAAAGAGAAGAAGAAGAGTTCTAAAGATGAGTCATAAGGAGTCCAGAAGAATTAGTTAAGGTTTGATATTAATTGTAATCAAGTTAGTACTAAATGGACTCTCTATTCTATGATTAACCTAGATCTAGACAGCTCTTTAACTGTTCCAAGGTAGCCTTCGAGCACTTCAAGTTAGAGAACAGCCACTCAACTGGTTAGGTAAGTGTAAGATCAATGGTAGTCCCCATGTTGTTTTTCTTAGATACCAATTAAATTGGCTAGGTCAATGAACGGAACCAATTAAGTAACTACCTTTCTTCAGGATTAAGATCTCTGAACTACTTTTCTAGACACTAGTTAACTGACTGATCCTAATCCGGTCCAACTCTTAGGATTTCTTATCCTAGTAAGCTTGAAAATCCTTAAGGGTTACTGTTTAATTAATTTTAAATTAAAGACTTAGGTCAATGCATTATGAAAGGTGATGGTTTTTAAGCTAAGGAATGATGAGTCAGGTCGAAAATCCTAGGCAATGGTACCAAAATTTGATCGCTATCATGGACAATCAAAAATAATTTAATATTTGTTGCCCAGTAAGCAACCCAAGAGGGGGGTGAATTGGGTCTTTAAAAATTAAAACTTAAGATTACTTGATACTAAGCAATGCAATCCAATTCAACAAATAAATTAGCAAGGTACTATTAATTCAATAAAAATTCTCTAAAATAGAAGTACAGCGGAAATAAAGAGCAATAAGTAAAGAGCAAGAAGAGAGATCAAGCAATCACAAAGACCAAGAAATATAATGGTTCGGTGCTATCCAATATACCTACATCCACTCTCCAAGATCCTTTTGGAAATTCACTATAATCACACCCGATTACAGTTGATTAGTTTTACGGGCTCACTAATCAAAAACCTAACTTGTTTTCACAAGGCCAATAAGTCAAAACCTCACTTGTTTTATGGGCTAACCAAGAACCTAATTGGTTTTCAAAGGCTAACCAATAATTTCCTTTGGTTTTTCGGGCTAACCAAGAACCTTAGTGGTTTTGCGGGCTAACCACCAACCTAATTGGTTTCGCAATGGCTCACCAATAACCTCCCTTGGTTTTACAATAGGCTAACCAAGAACCCTTACAACAAATAAGGTTTAGAAATAATGAACCGAAGTAAGCTTTCTAAAACAAAGCGGGTATCTCTTTGAAGCTCGATGTAGAGATGCTTTGAACTTGTTGAAGCCTCTTGAATGCTCAAGAATGGATGATCTTCAATGCTCTTGAAGGTTCTTGAATGCATGGAGGTTTGCTTTAGCTTGAGAGTGGTTGAAACTTCAAAGAATAGGAGTTAAAGCTCACTTTTCTTCTCTCTTCTCAAAACTTTTTAATGGTCTTCAATATTTCTTGTTTTGATTTGATTTGGAGCATATAAATACTTTTCCAAGGCCTCAAATCCCGTTTCTAGCCGTTAGACTTGAAAAACTAGCCGTTAGAGAGCAAAATGGACGAGTTCTGCATTTGAAAAACTAGCCGTTACTGTTGCCAGAACTCCATGTGTCGACACTTTAGGCTGTGAGTCGACATATAAGGTCGACACTTGAACTTCTTGAGTTGACAACCAGTTCAAATTGCTTCAATCTGATTCTCTGGAAATCTCAGATGTGTCGACATTTACTCAGTTGAGTCGACACCTTGAGTCAACACCTTGCTTCCATGTGTCGACACTTCAGCTGTTCCTTCAATTTCTGCAAGTTCTGTGGCTTGAAAATCTCAAGCGATGTGTTGATCCATGTGTCGACATTTTGAGTCGACACTTCAGGTTCATATGTTGACACTTCATCTGTGCCATTTAAAACATTATTGCATACCGGCCTGAGTCGACACTTCACTTCCATGTGTCGACATTTCATGTCATGTGTCCACACTTCTCTGAAAACTTCACAGAAAGGTCTGAACTTTAGCTGAAACATATTTTCATTTAACTTAACCATCCAATCAACCAACTCTCGAGTGTCCAAGTTTTCTTTGAGCAATCTTTTCATTCAAACTTGGCTTCTTCAAACAAATGAGCTTCTTTAAATTTGTAAGCATCTTTTTCAATAAAAACACACTTAAAGGAAATCATTAGTCCTCAACTTATACTTAACCGTTTTGCTTATCATTAAAATCAATAACGGAGTCAACAATCTTTCCCTTTTTGATGATGACAAAATCCTTAAGTATAAATTGCTTAAAAAGGCTTTTAAAAGAAATCATCAAGGTGTATAAAACTGAAAGCATTAAGTGTATCAACATAATTTGCATTAATAATATGGCAATTCAGAACAAAAGTAATAGTGCCAGAGCTTGTTATAATGATTGAGAGTATCAGAGCTTTGGGATACATTTAAAACATAGAAAACATATATCATGATACTCTACAAGAAAAGTTCAGCAAAGAACAAAGCTCCCTCTGAATCGATGTTCCATAACATAATTTGTAAAAATCTTTTCAAACATTTAAAGAGGGATTTTAAGATGAAATTCATTTTGCAAGGATTTTCAAATGAAAATAAAATAAAGCTCCTCCTTTCTTAATGAATTTTGTAAACAATTTTCAATTCAAGTTTTCAAAAATTTGTTTATCCCTTGCATATCACAAATATATCACAAATTATATTGCATTTATTTCATTATTCTACTTTTATACTCATTATATTGCATTTGTTTCATTATTCTACTTTTATACTCATTTATTTAAATTTCATTATTCTACTCCCCCTTTTTGTTATCATTAAAAAGGTAGGAAAACAAATAGATTGAGTAGTCAAGATATAGTATTGAGTTATTCTACTCGTCCTTTAAGAAATTCATTCATTTAAGAGTGAAGACATTGAAGAACAATTTAAGATATATCATTCATTTGCATCAAAGACATAAAGATGAAGAACAACAAAGTTTTTTATTTAAAGTTAGAACTTATACAACAGATACATAACAAAGATAAAGATACATTGAACCATAAAAATAAACTATCTAAAAATACAGAAATGTCCTAATCCTCATCCATGTCAGTATTATCAGAAGATGAACCGATCTCAATCGGTCCTGTATCAGTGAAGGATTGAGCTCGTGGCCATCTCGATCTAAGATCTCTGAGTCTGGTCCTAATCAGCTGTGGAGGGGTACGACGACCACGTCCTCTACGATGAGCATATGTCCGACTTTTGGTTGGAGTAGTAGAGGTAGAAGCAATGTCCTCCGCAGGAACGGAACTGGTCGGGTCAACAATCTCAGCAACCGCTGGAAGAGGTGTGCGATCAAATGAAGGACCTGAGTCAAGATACTGAAAGCCGGGTGTATAAAATCTAAGCTCTCGGATAAGCGAGGATGTGTGAAGTGTGGGAGTATCAACAATCCGTGTGTCAAAGATAGGGGTAACAGCTGATGATACAATAGGCGTATCAAGAATAGAAGTATCAACTGTAGAATGAACCAGTATGTCTATAATCGGTGTATCAACAACGGGGGTCTCAACAATAGGTGTATGTATAATGGGAGTATCAATATCAGGGGAATCAATAATAGGTATCAGGATAGGAGTATCGATAACTGGAGAGAGAATAGGAATAGGATCAGGAATGCGATCATCCGATCTACAAGGAAAAGATGGAACAGGAGTTTGGGCAGGTGAATAGGAAGGGTCATGAACAGGACTCCTAGGCAAGTCAGCCATCATCTCCACTACTGGCTCTGAAGTAAGATCTGTGAAATCAAATCTGTCTGAGTCAGTCTCCTCATCGTCTCCATCATCATCTCCAATATCTCCAACAACAGTATCACCAACAGTAACAACATCTCCAACAGTAGTATCAACATCAGTATCAATATCATCAGCAGGTGCATGAGCAGGTGTAGGAGCAGTATCAGCAACCGGAGCACTCGCTGAAGATCTGGACAATGCAGAAAGTATAGCTGAGATGCCATCACTAAGTCCAGCATGGCTCTCTCTCGTCTCAACTATAAAACAGTCAAGACGCTGCCTTATGATAAACACGTCAATCTTGATGCGTCTGACTCTGTTTAATAAGCTATCTGAAGTGCTTGGAGTCTCCATCTAAGCTGGCTGAGGTTGTGCTGAAGTAGAAGGATCGGACTGAGAAGCAACCGCTGGCTGCGCTGCCGTCTCAGGCTGGCTCTCGCTGGGTCTTGCCTCGCCGGAGAGGATGCGCTCTTCCCCTGCTGTGTCATCATCATCAGCTCTATCCTCGGCCTGACCAGATATTCTGTGAGTCCACTGGCCTCGGAACAAATGATAGCCCATCCGATATAATGATCCGATGTCATACACATCAGTATGAAGTAATGTGCGGTAGGGCTCGTCCTTAAAGCTGACGCCATACTCCCTAAACAGAACAGTTAATCCCATACCAAAGGGTAGGCAGAGTCGCTGGCTAGTCGACGCCTCCGTAATCTGGTGAACCATAAGCACTGGAATGCAGACGGGCATATGCTGAACCAAAGAGACCATCACGAGCAACTCCCGCTTAGTGATATAGTCGAAATGTCTTGTCTTCGGCAGAAGTATCCGGGCGACGATGTGATGCAATAGTCTCATCTCTGCAGATAATCTGGATGCTGGTACAGTGGCTCCCTCTAGTAAAATGTCAGACTCAAAGATGCACTGAAGTCCACTGGCTCTATCCATCAAACTATCTACAACAGATCCTGTCATCGGTATATCTCATACTCTGCTCAGAATCTCTGAAGTAACAGGGATATCCCGTCCTCTAACCTGTGCTAACCATCCATTTGTCCCACGGGCAAGTGATCCATAAAACTCTTACATAAGCCCTAGGTAATACCTCTCGCTAAGTGAACAGAATGTAGTCAGACCAGCCTGACGAATCCACTGTCCAATCCGGAAATGCTGCTGGTCGACAAATGTAAAGTCCACTCGCCGTCCTCTAACGACGATCTTCGAGCTTATCCGGCTAAACGGTACAAACAGTGGTCGTGCGGGCGGATCTGGAGCTCTAAACTCATGTCTGGCCTTCGTCCTTCGCTCTTCTTCATGATTTGACTGACGAGGACGACGGACAACTTGCTTGCGAGGTCCCATTGCTTGGATTGAAAGATTGGGCAAGGTTTTGATTGAAATCTAGGTTTTCTAGGGTTTAGAAATCAAATGCTAGGAGAAATCCAACCAAAAACCGGGCTACCGAGTGTCCAAATCAAGGAAACAACGGGCTAAAAACTTGTAACTGAGAATGGGAATAGTGAGGATACCTTGAAACCTTGTGTCGGCTCGAAGGAGAGAAGAAATGGGGAGAAAAACGGTTCAGAAAATCCTTTATTCTCAGTCCGTTGTCGTTCATGTGTCGGCTCACTCATGTGTCGACACATTCAGGTGTCAACACATCAATGTGACGACACATCGACTTAAAAATCAAAAATTTAGGGATTTCAAGGACAGATCAAAATTACTAGAAATATGATAATTTTAGAATGAAATCAACAATGATTGAGTAAAATTTATCATGATTAAGGTCGAATTGATATAGTTTGAGTCAAATATAGAAAAAAATTAATTAAAAGGACTGATGATCCCGAGCTTTCTTCTAATCATACAGAATCGATCTTCTAGAAGAGGTTTAGTCAAAATATCAGTTAATTGAAATTCAGTACTAATAAATTCAAGCAAAACATCATTATTTTCTACATGATCCCTAATAAAATGATGTCTAATTTCAATATGTTTACTCCTAAAATGTTGAACAGGATTTTTAGTCAAGCAAATAGCACTGGTATTATCATATTTAATAGGCGTACTAGCTAACTTGATTCGAAAGTCTTCAAGTTGTTGCTTAATCCACAAGATTTGAGCACAACTTCCTGCTGCAATATACCCAGCCTCAGCTATGGATAATGCAACAGAAGTTTGTTTCTTGCTAAACCATGAGATTAAGTTAACTCCAAGAAATTGGCAAGTACCACTAGTATTCTTTCTATCCAATTTACAACCAGCAAAATTCGCATCAGAATATCCAATCAATTCAGCAGATGAATTTCTATAATACCATAAACCAATATCAATAGTACCAGATAGATATCTAATAATGTGCTTAACAGCCATAAGATGTGATTCTTTAGGTTCAGACTGATATCTAGCACACATGCAAACACTGAACATTATATCTGGTCTACTAGCAGTTAGATACAATAAAGAACCAATCATACCTCTGTATAACTTTTGATCTACTGATTTACTATGTTCATCTTTATCAAGTCTATAAGAGGGGCTTATAGGCGTACCTATTGTTTTAGTAGTCTCCATCCCAAACTTCTTGATAATTTTTCTTGTATATTTAGCTTGGTTGATGAAGATACCATCTGTAGTTTGCTTGATTTGGAGTCCGAGAAAGAAATTGAGTTCTCCCATCATGCTCATCTCGAACTCACCCTGCATTAGCTTAGCAAATTCTTGACAAAGAATTTCATTAGTAGCACCGAAAATGATGTCATCAACATATATTTGTACTACTAATAAATTATTATCTTTCTTTTTCAAAAACAGTGTTTTATCAACATTTCCTCTAGAAAATTCATTTTCAATCAGAAATTTGCTAAGTCTTTCATACCAGGCTCGAGGTGCTTGCTTTAATACATAAAGTGCTTTGTATAATTTAAAAACATGATCATGATGTGCATGATTTTCAAATCCAAATGGTTGTTCAACAAAAATCTTTTCAGTTATAAAGCCATTTAAGAAAGCACTTTTAACATCCATTTGAAATAATTTGGAATTCATAAAACAAGCAAATGCTAATAATAGTCTAATTGCTTCAAGTCTAGCAACAGGGGCAAAAGTTTCATCAAAATCAATCCCTCCCTCCTGATTGTAGTCTTTAGCAACTAGCCTAGCTTTATTTCTAACAACAATACCATTTTCATCTAATTTATTCTTAAATATCCATTTAGTGCCAATAATTGAAACATTAAATGATCTTTCTATAAGTGTCCAAACATTATTTCTATCAAATTGAACTAGTTCATCTTGCATAGCATTGATCCAGTTATGATCTTTTTCAACTTCTTCAAAATATTTAGGTTCTACTTGAGATACAAAAGCTATATAATCACATTCATTTCTAATTGAGGCTTGAGTCCTTATCCCTTTAGATAGATCATCTAGGATTAATTCCTTAGGATGTTCATGAGCATACCTCCACTCCTTAGGTAGATTTTGATGCTTTGGAGTGTCATCACTTTTCTCATTCTTGTCTTGATCTTCTTCATTTAGCTAAGGTTGATCATTCAATGTTAGCTTCTGAAGCTTGTCAGCACCTGCACATTCATCAGATGTATCCTCTTTTCTGGAGGATTTGTTAGTAGATTCTTTAAAAACAATATGTACTGACTCTTCTACAACTAAAGTTCGTTTATTGAAAACTCTGTATGCCCTGCTTGATGTAGAGTATCCTAAAAAGATACCTTCATCAGACTTGGCATTGAACTTTCCAAGATGATATTTTCCATTGTTCAAAATAAAACATTTACAACCCAAAACTCGAAAATATTTTAAAGTCGGTTTTCTTTTATTCCAAAGTTGATATGGAGTTTTCTTTAAAATAGGACGGATTAAAACTCGATTTAAAATGTAACAGGCTGTATTAATAGCTTCATCCCAGAAATATCTTGACAAATCATTTTCACAAAGCATAGTGCGTGCCATTTCTTCCAAAGTACAATTTTTTCTTTCTACTATCTCATTCTGCTGAGATGTCCTAAGTGCAGAAAAATTGTGTTATATTCCTTTTTCATTACAAAAGTTTTCGAAATCTTGATTTTCAAATTCAGTTACATAATCACTATGAATGCAAACAACTGAAACACCTTTTTCATTTGAAACTTTTCGATAAAACTTTATGAATGCTGAAAATGATTCATCTTTTTGTGCCAAAAAGAAAATCCATGTCAATCTCGAAAAATCATCCATCATGACTAATCTATATCTCTTGCCTCCTAGACTTGATATTCTAGTTGGTCCAAAGAGATCCATATGAAGTAGTTCAAGTGGTCTACTAGTAGTTACAAAACCTTTTTGTTTGAAAGAAGTTTTAACTTATTTGCCAAATTGACATGCTTGGCAAATTCTATCTTTTTCAAAACAAAGTTCAGGTAAATCTCTAACTAAATTCTTTTTGCAAAGTTTTGAAAGAAGATACATACTAGCATGCCCTAATTTTCTATGCCATAGCCAACTAGTCTCATCTTTAGTAGAATTCACTACAACAAGGCATTCTCCATTGGGCAAAGATAGATCATCTAGGCCTACCAAATAAACATTTCCATACCTTTTTTCAATGAATTGTACTCCATTTATATCCGGACTAGCAATCATGCAATATGATGATTTAAAAACTACTTGAAAACTTTTATCGTAAAACTGACTAATGCTTAAAAGATTATGTTTCAAACCATCGATTAGAAGTACATTACTAATACTACTAGGAGTTATGTGAACCTTACCAATACAAATGATTTTTCCTTTACCATTATCACCGAATGTCATACTCCCTCCATTCAAAGCTTCAAGAAAAGTGAATTACTTCACATCTCCAGTCATGTGCCTTGAGCAACCACTATCAAGATATCAAAGTCTTTTGTTCTCCTTGGTTGCAAGACATACCTGCAATAAAATCAAGCTTTGTTTTTAGGTACCCAAGCCAACTTAGGTCCTTTAGGGTTAGCATTCAAAATAGTTTCTTTTGGAACCCACACTTTACCAAAAGAATTGATTTTTCTTAAATTACATTGAAATGATTTATGTCCTAACTTTTTGCAAGAGAAACAAGTAATGCTAGATGATGCAGGTACAAAAAAGTTTTTGAAATACTTTTGTTGCTTTTGTGGTTTATATCCTAATCATGCCTTATTAAAAACAGCTCTTTGATTATTCAAAAGTAGGTTTAACTTTTCTGAACTGTAAGTGAATTTCTTAATAAAAGGTTTTATCTTTTCAAGTTTATTTTTGTACTTAACATTTTCAAGTTCTAAATCTTATTTGAAATAACATTTTTCATGGATAAAGCATTGTTT
This sequence comes from Areca catechu, assembly GCA_021397845.1. Taxonomy (NCBI): domain Eukaryota; kingdom Viridiplantae; phylum Streptophyta; class Magnoliopsida; order Arecales; family Arecaceae; genus Areca; species Areca catechu. The sequence goes on along the minus strand of CM038049.1, from coordinate 269,074 downwards.
TTCTTTTCTAAAACATCCAATTTAGATTTCAAAATACTAACATCATTTAATGAAAAATTGTTTTCAAAAGAGAAACTATTTGCATGCTTTTTCAATTTCTTGTTTCAGATAAAATTAGTTTATAATCATGCATGAGTTCATCAAAGGCATTCCTAAGTTTATTAAATGTAAAATCAATTTCGATATCGGAATTTACCTTATCATTGTCTTGATGTGCCATTAAGCAGAGATTTGCAACTTCGGTCTGCTCTTCTTTAGAACTGGAGTCTTCGCTGTCACTCCAAGTGGCCATCATTGCTTTCTTCCTTAATTTCTTTCTAGATTTCTTAAGGAGAGGACAATCAAACTTGTAGTGTCCCGGCTTCTTGCACTCGAAGCATGTAGGTACTTCCTTCTCCTTTTCCTTTTCTTTTTCTTTTTCTTTTTTCTTTGATTAATATTTCTTTTTGTAAGGAAATTTCCTCTTCAGGAATCTTCTAAATTTTCGTGCAAGGAGGGCTTCTTCATCTTCATTTTACTCTTCATCTTTAGACTCATCTATTGAGGATTTTTCTTGTATGTTTGATTTAAAAGCAATCATTTTCTTCTTCTTGTCCATGTCCATTGACTTTTGTTTCAGATTAAGCTCATAAGTCATTAGCGATCCAACTAGCTGCTCAAGAGGTAATTTGTCAATGTCCTTGGCTTCTTGAATTGCGGTTACCTTCGGATCCCATGATGCTGGAAGCGATCTGAGAATTTTATTTACAAGATCAGCGTTAGACAACTTTTCTTAGACTTCTCGTACCATTAACAATATTTGTGAATCTTGTATACATATCAGTGATTGATTCATTATGTTCCATTCAGAACATCTCATAAGTGTGCATTAACATATTTACTTTAGTATTTTTCACTTGATCGGTATCCTCATGGATAGCTTCAAGTGTGTTCCATATTTCTATAACAGACATACATATAGATATCCTATTGAATTCATTAGGATCTAATGCACAATAGAGAAGATTCATTGCCTTGGCATTAATCTCGGATTGCTTAATGTCATTTTCATCCTAATCCTCTTCGAGTTTTGGGATGGAAACACCATTAACCACTACTGAAGGAATATAAGGACCCTTATCTACAACTTTTCACAAATTGTAATCAATAGAATGCATATAAATTCTCATCCTAATTTTCCAATAAGTATAATTGATCTATTGAAAAATGGAGGTCTATTTGAAGCTTGACCCTCAACTACGCTAGTACCAATTGGGGCTGCCATAGATCTTTACTCAAGACGATAAAGTCTATACACTGAGAACAGGGCTCTGATACCACTTGTTGCCCAGTAAGCAACCCAAGAGGGGGGGTGAATTGGGTCTCTAAAAATTAAAACTTAAGATTACTTGATGCTAAGCAATGCAATCCAATTCAACAAATAAATTAGCAAGGTACTATTAATTCAATTGTAATGCTCTAAAATAAAAGTGCAGCAGAAATAAAGAGCAATAAATAAAGAGCAAGAAGAGAGATCAAGCAATCACAAAGACTAAAAAATATAGTCACCTACATCCACTTCCCAAGAACCCCTTGGGAATTCACTATAATCACATCCAATTACAGTTGATTAGTTTTGCGGGCTCACTAATCAAAATCCAACTTGTTTTCACAAGGCCAACAAGTCAAAACCTTGGTTTTACGGGCTAACCAAGAATCTAATTGGTTTTCAAAGGCTAACTAATAACCTCCCTTGGTTTTTCGGGCTAACCAAGAATCTTAGTGGTTTTGCGGGCTAACCACCAACCTTATTGGTTTTGTAAAGGCTCTCCAATAACCTCCCTTGGTTTTACAATAGGCTAACCAAGAACCCTTACAACAAATAAGGTTTAGAAATAATGAACGAAGTAAGCTTTCTAAAACAAAGCGGGTATCTCTTTGAAGCTCGATGTAGAGATGCTTTGAACTTGTTGAAGCCTCTTGAATGCTCAAGAATGGATGATCTTCAATGCTCTTGAAGGTTCTTGAATGCCTGGAGGTTTGCTTTAGCTTGAGAGTGGTTGAAACTTCAAAGAATAGGAGTTAAAGCTCACTTTTCTTCTCTCTTCTCAAAACTTTTTAATGGTCTTCAATATTTCTTGTTTTGATTTGATTTGGAGCATATAAATACTTTTCCAAGGTCTCAAATCCCGTTTCTAGCCATTAGACTTGAAAAACTAGCCGTTGGAGGGCAAAATGGGCGAGTTCTGCATTTGAAAAACTAGCCGTTACTGTTGCCAAAACTCCATATATCGACACTTCAGGCTGAGTCGACACATAAGGTCAACACTTGAACTTCTTGAGTCGACAACCAATTCAAATTGCTCCAATCTGATTCTCTGAAAATCTCAGATGTGTCGACACTTACTCAGTTGAGTCGACATCTTGAGTCGACACCTTGCTTCCATGTGTCGACTTCCATGTGTCGACACTTCAGCTGTTCCTTCAATTTCTGCAAGTTCTGTGGCTTGAAAATCTCAGGCGATGTATTGATCCATGTGTCAACACTTTGAGTCGACACTTCAGGTCCATGTGTTGACACTTCATCTGTGCCATTTGAAACATTCTTGCGTACCGGCCTGAGTTGACACTTCACTTCCATGTGTCGACACTTCATGTCATGTGTCGACATTTTGAGTCGACACTTCTCTGAAAACTTCACAGAAAGGCCTGAACTTTAGCTGAAACATATTTTCATTTAACTTAACCATCCAATCAACCAACTCTTAAGTGTCTAAGCCTTTCTTTGAGCAATCTTTTCATTCAAACTTGGCTTCTTCAAACAAATGAGCTTCTTCAAATTTGTAAGCACATTTTTCAATAAAAACACATCTAAAGAAAATCATTAATCCTCAACTTATACTTAACCGTTTTGATTATCATCAAAATCAATAACGGAGTCAACAATATTGACTAACTGCTCCATAGAATAGGGTAAGTTTGATCGACCTTGGACTATTATTTTAAAAAGAAAGAAAGAAACTCAAAAGAAAAGAAATTAACTTTAAGACAATCTATCTCCTATTCGAGCACGAACCGTATCCTTGGATCATGACGCATCTCCTTGGAGACTAAATTGTTAAAAGTTCAACATAACTTAAGCATAATTAAAAGGAATAAGAAAGTTTATTACAATTGCATGAAAGAAATATATAAGATAGGAAAAAGAAAAATTTGTTACAAGAACTTCATCTCCTTCCCAAGATGGAGTCTAGCCATGCTTAGATCGAATTGATAGCATCTCTTCTCTTCTGTCTAACCTATAACAAAAATAAAAGTTAAAAAAAAAAAAAAAAAACTTTTGATGGCCCTTTTCTCCCTCCATGGCTCCAGCCCTCCAAGCCTGCATCCATTCTGCATCATGCCCGTGTCCATTCTGCATCATGCCTGCATCCAAAATGTGTAGATTCCATGCTCTAGCACACTCCATGCTAGTGCATGTATGTCCGCTAGCACTCTGCCCGCACCATGCACTCCATGGTGTCCACGCCATGCATTGACCAAGTCTCTGGCCGCATCCCACTTGAAATCTAAACATCCTGCTGTTGCTGTGGTCCACTTCAAGTTGCTTCAACCTTCACATGAATTTTTTGGCTCTATAGCGCACTCCCACATGAATTCAGTATCTTTGGTCCACTTACAAGCTATGCCTCACTTCAAACCCCAACGTCACAGGCTCTTTCATATAATCTCATGCAAGCCAAGTCCGTGCTCTTTCAACGTGCATGAGATTTCCAAACTATGCCCAAGCGGGCCTTCATGCAACCCGTTTCTTCCATGCTGCAGCCCCAGCACGTTTCGCATGCACATGCAGGTGCATGGCCCATTTCTAGCCTATGCTTCTCTTATCTAGACTTAGACTTGGGCTCAAACTTCATCTTTTGGGCTTGATTAAATGTGCTTAAAGAATATATTTATAGAATTGTGTGTGATGGACCTGATTGCCTGAAATTAACATAGCAAGCATCGAATTTTCAATATTAAATATGAATTAATACATAGTTTAATACTTTTTACGTTAATTTACTATAGTTATCAGGAAACATCACTTATCCAGAAGCAAACAGACTTACTAAGGATAAGTTTGCAAGAACTCCAACAGAATCCCCTTCATTCATATGTATAGACATGTATATATATGTATATAGATATATACATATACACACACATTCATGTATACATATACATATACACACACACACACATATATATATATACACACACACACACACATATGTATGTAGGGTGGGGAGGTTGGTAGTGGCCGCTGGAGGGCCACTGAGGCTCGGATCCTCCCAACTGGCACTTGTTTCGATCGCGATATACTTTTTTGCCGACTCACACTGAAGTCGGCAACTCTGGCGGCCACTGCTTGCCTCCTTGCCCTCTCCCTCCCCCTCGCTTTATTTTCCTCTCTCTGCTTCTCACTCAACCCCGCTCCTCTGGTCATCCGGAGGCCTTTGTAGCCCTCTGGCAGCTACCACCGCCCTCCCTGCCCTCTTCCTCTCCTTCCCTCCCCCCTCTCTTTTTTTCTCTTTGGTTCTCCCTCTCCCCTACTCTTTCTAGGATCGGTTCGGGCTCAGCAGAGGGTGTATTGAATCGTATCATTGGCTTTCCGGTCCGAGCTCTAGTAGCGGCACGGTAGATCTTGGTAGACATAGCTTTCATCTTTGCTATGTGGCCAGTCACTCCGAGCAAGGATTTTGCACCAACATGTGGTGCCCAGTATTGAGCACATAGTACTAGCCTGATAAGGGTTGGTACGATAGGGGATTTGGTATAGTGTCATACTAGCATAATACTATTACTATCTTCTCTCCTTCATTGTACCACGTGTTAGTCCGGGTGTGTATTGTGTTGACCTAACCTGTAGTGTATTCAATACCAAAACTGAGAAACTTAACTGTTTGTTTACTTCATTGGTTGTTGTGCATCCTTTGTCAATTAATCTAGGTTTCATAGTGAGTCTTGATTTTGTAAATTCATTTGTGGCTGATAAGTATTTTATGTGTGGCCAGAAAATGATCAAAATATGGAATTTTAAGAAAAACAATTTTGGAGATCCACAATCTTAGCTTTTTGTTTGCTCCACTTGGATGGTAGGGCACAACAGTTTACTGAATCTCTTAATGAGAGAAAAGCCTTTAATTGAGGATGAAGAAATATGTAGAGTATTTTTTTTATCAATACAAAGCCATAATGATTATCTTCTTAGTTCATCTAGTTCGGATTGTTGCATATCTGGATAAGTATCATAGCATTGCAACTTTAATTTAGAGAGGGGGGAGTTTTGGGCATTCCTTAGGAAGGGAAGAGCATATAAAGTAAAAAAATATGAGGGTGCTTTTAAAGATATTTTAATTCCAAATTGGGATGTGCTTACAATATACTCGAATGACTTAAGAAGAAGTAGATACTAGAAGAGAAATTGGAGGGGGGTGGGAATCTAGAGGCACGGAATGGTTGGGTTGATGTTTCGCAAAAATGAGAGGTAAATCTAGATACCTGTAAATAACATAGATACAAAGTTGAGGAACCATAAAAATCTGATATGTTTAGAGTCTTATCTTAGTTGTCCAAAAGTTGTCAAGACATTCAACAATAAGTTGTTGAAGATATTGTCACAAAATCAAGTTAGTCTGGACCATCATTTGATGCAAGATTTATAGGTTTTTGTTCATCTTTTTTTCCTATTGTCGTACATATTTGTTTTGCTAACCTTTCCAAGGTAATTGATTATGGCCTTTTAATAATATTGTCATAGAAATGATGATTAGTGACGTTGCACTATTCTCCATATCTTTCATTAGTTACCTTGACAAGCTTAAAAATTATTATGTTGTGGTGGTATTGATCTTTGTTTTCGGTGACTGGATTTTGCATAGGATTCAAAATAAAGCATACATCTCTTGACATTAATTCTTTATACTTTCTAATCAAAACAAAAGTCTGTCAATGTAAGTTTTATGGCACTCTTTAGTTATGTTTGGTATATTGCCAAGCAATCCTGAAAGGTAATATGGATTATCAGTAATGTGGATTATTGTATTTGGTACATGCAGGTAATATTGCATAAGATAAAATCAAAATTTTAAAATACCCATAAATTAAATCTATATTTTATTTATAAAAATATAATTTTTTAATATTTTATATTATAAAATATATTAAATATAAAATATTTTATATTTTTTATATTAAAATTTAAAAATTAATTTTTTTTATACTGAATAAATTTAATATAAAAATTTATATATAAAATAGATAATATATTTAATATATTATTTAAATATATTAAATAATATATGAAATTTATATATTACATTATTAAATTTAATATAATATATTTATATTATATAATTATATTTAATATAAATATACCACATTATATTTAATATATTATATTAAATATAATATAATATATTTTATATGATAAAATATAAAATATAATTTATATTATGTTATATTATATTAATTTTATAATAATATATAATAATATATTTTATAATATTACAAAAAAAAATATTAATATTATATTATATACTATAATATTAATGTAATATAATATAATAAATTTTATAATATAATATAATATACTATTAAAATATATTTTATAATATTCATATTTTATAATAACATAATATATTATATTATATTATGTAATATTATTAAAAGATATTTATATTATATTATATTATATTATTATATTTATAATATTCTATAGTTTATCATATATATTATATATTATTATTATATTATATTATATTATTATAATGTTATATTATATTATATATTATATTATAATATAAGAGGAATTGTGGAGGATAATACTGTCCAAAAGATTACCTGAGAGGTGAAATCAGGATTACACCCCTCCTAGAGATAATCCGGATTACCTCTTGAGAGGCAATCCAGATTATCAACCAGGATAGATTACCATCCAGAAAAACGTACCAAACACAGTAATGTGGTGTGGCTCTATTAAATTACCAACAATCTGGATGGATTGCCTGCTACTAAACGCAACCTTATGGTTTTCTTAGCAAACCCCTAGATTACTCCTTGCACAATATAAAAAGTTTCTGTTTACTGTTGCATTATTAACCACTTTTGTTGAAGTTCTTATATGACAATTGTGTACCGCCAAGGATATTAAGCTTAATGAAAGTTGTTCTCTTACAGAATTACTGCACCCGAAATACCTTTAAGTTCTCTTAGATCTGGGGAAACTGATTACAAGGTGACAGGTAATTTGGGTTGTTCATAATTTCAATGTTTTGGATTCAGCTATTATTGTTCCATCTATGCTTGTTAGATCTATGTGCTAAGGAAAGGTTTGTTTGATAGTTTTTACTTCATTCTTAGTATTGTCATGTAAACCTCATTTAGTTAACATGATTATGCATGTCTGCCTTAACAATAATTTGTATGATTTTTTGAGCTAAAAAGCATGCTTGATATTTGGAGGATGCAGGATGCTCTTGTCCATGGTTCTTAAAATTGACCTGCATCACCCAGTTCAGGGTGTACAGTATGTACTGAACCGGTGCAAAACCAGGTTGATGTGAGGGGCCGATTTAGGACTTGGCAGGAATCAATCCAAACAGAGTGGAACTGCTCGGTTCCACTTGGTTCTAATTGCTACTGTCTGTTCGGGGTTGAAATAATCTCTCAACCCCAAAATATTGAGTGCTTGTTCGCCCTCTCTCTTGATTATTCACTTGCTCTTCCCATGGAGGCTCTTCACCCTTCACTACCAGAGGGGCATCTCTCAACACCAAAATATTGAGTGCTTGTTCGCCCTCTCTTGATTATTCACTTGCTCTATCCATGGAGGCTCTTCACCCTTCACTACCAGAGCCCCTCCAATCGATTGCTGCTTATATGCCTAGGCTGATGATAATAGGATGCTTGCTTCTTCTCCACCATGCCCCGCACCACTATCTTCTCTATGGCTCTGTGAACCACTGATGGGATCTCCCTTTACCCTAAACCCCCCCTCAGAATTTGGGCCAAACCCTAGATTGACCAGCTTACCCCCCACCCCCACTAAAAAAAAAACCTTCCCCTCTCAAAATCTAGATTTGAAGAATCTAGTGTCAGTATGGTGGTCCAGCTAATTAGAGTTAATATTTTCCATGTAAATATTAGCCGTTTAAGCAAAGTAATAGCGGTAAATATCTGTGTAATTATGATATAATTGCTTTCTATACTTAGGTCAAAATTATAGCTAATAGTAGCTGATTTCCAGAGATGTAAATTAAAACGGTTTCTATATCAATGAAAAACTCTCGATTGAGGAACATTCAGCAAAATATTGACATCTAGTACCTAACGAAGACCTTGTTGCATACATTGTATCATATGGTACTGTTTCGACCTGATACCTACCAGCATGGTCACCGGTACTAATTTTGCAAACCTTGTTCCTACCCTTGATTAAGTCGTCATATGAAGTTGTCATGACTTAAGTAGGCTACCATACGGTCCATTCATTTAGTGAGATTCAGCAATAGACCAATGGCCAACTGTAGTTGATCAAGGGCTATACTAGGAATCCCTTAAAGTTTGAACCCTAAGTCTTCTTTCCATTTTTTAACTCTATTCCACAAAAATACCCTACTAAAGACATTCTATCATGAGATACTAGCAAAATCAACCCTCTTGACCCCTTTTTTTTTCTACTTTTCTTCTTTGCAGCCCCTATGTATTTCTCCGAGCTGTCCCGAACTAAAGACAATTTGGGCCAAACCGAACTAATCAAGAATCCGAATGACTTGGATAGTCGGGATAGTTTAGTCCCTTAAAAACCCTTCAGCCCGCTTCCCCCTCCCAAGCCCCAACCCCATCATTCTCTCTCTCTCTCTCTCCACAATTAAAGCTGCAAAGCTCCACTGGTACTTGATGCCGATGCTTCTATTGATCGACACCAAAGGCGACTCTGATACCCTCGATTGTGGCTGATTGTGGCCGAACCTAGGTACACCTCTCTCTCTCCCTCCCTCTCCTCCCTCTACCCCTTTCCCTGTCCCTCCTCCCTTCTCTCCCCACCCCTGATTCTCCTAAGGCTAGGGTTTTCTCTCCCTCTACCCCTCTCCAAGGGCCCCTCTCTCTTCTCTTTCCCTCTCCCTCCCTTCCTCCTCTCTATTCCTCCCTCTCCCCCCTCTCCCTCTCCCTACTTCAGTACATGTTGAATTAGTATGGTACATATTAGTACCATATTAAATCTGTCGCTAGTCAGCACGATCGTGGTACCGGTTCAGCAAACCTTGCTCAAAACTAAGCATGTGAGGACCTATGCAGGCATGTGTTTATTTCCATATTAGTTATACATTAGGGAGATCTCGGTACTTAAGTGCAATGTTTTAAATCTCGGTGGCATAGGGGGCATCCCAATTGTCCTGTGCCATTCCTGTGAGACAAGAAATCGGGATAGGGATGGAACTCCAAAACTCATCCTTGCAGGGGAAAAATGATGAAAGAGGAAAGAATTAAAGGAAAGAAAGAAGAAAAAGTAAAGAAAGATTTTCATTTTTTACATTTTTAGTTTGAGTACATAGAGTTGGTACTGCTGTACTGGTACTGTACTGATTCTGTATTGAATTAATGCAAAAATGGTACAGGGTTTAGTACTAGTATTTAAAACCTTGGTTTGCTAGTTGTTAAGAGCTAAAGGGATCTGACTTCATGTTATACTTTAGTTGTAATATTGTTATTATTGTCATAATGTTGTACCACAATGATATGATAAGAGTAATATAATTATGATATGAATATAATTATTTCTTAATATAGGTATAATTTAGTTATAAAATAGTAATTGTACATCTTTTATAGTTATTTGTGCCTTTATAACTATAATATGGGTGTACTATACTTTCATTCCATTGTTAAAACAAAGCCATACCATGACTTTGGTTACAAGATAGGGTGCGTTTGGTTTGCTACAGGAACAGAATCAATTGAAATGGGAATCGGATAACCATATCCCCAAAGCATTTGGTTCATGTCTAAAATCAGAATTGGAATTGCGATTGAAATGGATGATTCCCATTGTTGCTGTTTGGTTTATTTAAAAATAGGTATTGGAATCAACCCAAATTTTCACTTTTATCCTTGAATTAAAAATCTTCAAACAAAAAGATTATTTTGATATGTTTTAAATATATTTATCTTATTTGAAATAGAAAATACATATCAAAAGATTTGAAATGCAATACTATTTATTAATTTAAATCATAAGAAAGAATAATAAAGATATATGAAAAATTAAATTGCACTATTTTCCAATACTCCACTATTTTAGATGGCAAATTTAATTAAAAAATAATTATAGCCATCAATAATGTGGGCGCATCTGAGCAAGGATTCAGGTCCCGGCGGGATGCCCCGCGGGATACCGGGACGTGGTACTATCTCATGTGTTGGGATAGGACATCCCACCAGCATCCCAGCATTCCAATCGGGACATCTTGGGACATCTCCTGTCCCGAGTATCGGGACGGGACGGGACGGGATGCCAATGCATCCCCTTCCATAGAAAAACCGGGACAGTCCCATCTCACGGGATTTAAAACCTTGCATCTGAGTGAGCAAGGATGGACATTTCAAAGAGAAGGATACACTCCCATGTCCACTGTCACGCCACTAGACGGTGGAACATATAATGCCAGCCAGTAGCGAGAAGCGACCTCGGCTTTCATGGGGCTGAAGCTGATGCCATTGAAGCCGTTGATGCAGGTGTCCTTGTTCGTCAACGCCACGTTTGTCCATGTCTGAGCATTGGAAACCCGACATACCACCTCGGGCCCCATTAGCTCCCCCATCGCCCTCTTGGCCTCGTCCATTGCATCTCCTAGTATCTTCGTGCAATTCACCAGCAAGAAGTGACCTTGACCTTCACAGGCTGAAGCTCATGCTATCGATGTCAATATCCTCATTTGTCCATGTCCGAGCATTGGAAACTCGCCACACCACCTCCAGCCTTGTTATCTCCCCTTCCATCCTTTGGGCCTCATCCGCCATATCCCCTAGCACCTCCATGCAATCCGCCAGTGTTGCCACCACCCGGTTGGATGCCCCATGCTAGCTGCCAGTACGCGGCCTTGATCTCTTGTCCGGAAGTGCCTGAGGGGAGGCCAAGCTGTTGTAGAGCGAGACAAAGGACTGTGAAGCCGGGGATAGGGCAGCAGCGAGGGGCTACTGCTCCATTGTGGCCATGTATGCGGTGGAGATGCTTGGTGAGCAGAGGGAGGTGGGGGAGCGAGGGGTGGGGAGAAGGGGGGATCCGAGGCTGCATCAGGATTGGGTATTTTTGTGTGGGGTGAGCAAGGTGGGGAAGGGTATGGAGGAATGGGATTTGAATCCAGACAGAGGAGCCTTGATTGGATTTAAGGATGATTGGGCCATTCCCATTCCTTGAATTGGAGTCGGAATGGGACTCCCCCCCAACCAAATGATTGGAATGGGAATCACACATTCCCGTTCCCATTCCTGGCCCCAACTCTCCCCAACCAAATATCCCCTTAGAGTAATACATACTGACATAATTATTCTTTAGTTAAACTATAGTTATAACATTGTTATCGTATAGTTATTAAAGAGTTATAATATAGCTGCTGTAAAGCTATATTATATCTAGGATGGCTTATTTGCATAAATGAAACATTGCATATTTTTTTGTATGCATGCTTTTATTATGATACTAATTGAATTATTTATTTTAATGAATGAAATAACTTTTAACAACATTAGCAAGGAGTGCAGAGTACCTTAGTTTGGAAGAAAATGAAAATAATGCCCATGCCCATGTTTGTGAAACCATGCTAGAAACTGGCATGTGCCTACAACATGTCAGTTTGTGCAAAGCGTCGGCATGACACAGACATGAAGCATTTCTGTTGCCATCACCTGGCCAGAATGGGCAAAGCATGTGATGTCTGAATCCTTGATTCCATCTATTCCTGCTTATTAACTGTCATGTAAGTCTCTAAATCAGGAATATTTTCTTTTGTTACTGTGTTCCATCATGTCTTTTCTTATGCTTTTTTTGTCACAGTTCATGAACAAAATTATTTGCACCAAACTTTGCTAACTACGCTTGCATCATGGTCAACTCTGGCCCAAGGCAAGCAAGGTACAGACCTGACCAGGTTTTCTTTTGGGTTAGTTCTGGACCCAGCCATTGACTAATTGATTTTTTTTGGGTCAGTCCCATTGAATACTTTCCAGACCCATCAATTTTATTCAGGCCATGTAGGTCAAGCATGACCCAATCAACCCATTGCAATTGGCTGTGATTTGGCTCAGATCTAGTATGGGTCAATGCAAGATAAAATAAAAGCAAACTACTCATTCTATTTATGTTTAGAAGGAAATTAGTAATGACATGGATAACAAGTGGAGAGAATTAAAAATAGTGCAGATTGCTACCCACTCATGTTGTTGACAAGAACACGATCCAAACTCAGTTGATCCTTCAGCCTGTAAATAGTAAGTGGTAATACCTTGTCTAGAAATCTAAACTTGGCAATTGCATGCGTAATAGTGGGTTCCTGTTCATGGTTTTCAGATTGAGTTGGATTGTGCTGGGCAAGTTTGGGTGGGTCATCTAAATTTTGTTGTCCTTTAGACAGGTCAGTACATAGGTCAGATCAGGGTTGAATGAGAAAACATATGACTTTAACCTAACTTGATTTATCAAATAGATCCATTGTTGGACCTGAACCTGACCCACAGGTGCAGAATACTGGGTCTTGTTAGGCCTAAAGAGGTCAGATCATGGGTTGACCTGATCCATTTTCAATCCTAGCCCTAAGGTTTCATCAATCTCATCCCTGAGCAGTCTTATTTATTTCTTTCAGAAACAAATGATTAATTAATGAGAATGGTGGTTTCTTTCTCATGAGTAAATCTTATGCTAAACAACTGTTTTTAACAAATATGTTTTTCAAGATCTTTTTATTATTTGTATATTATAACTTTATATTACAATTCTTGCTTGCTACACTATAATAGACCTCAAATAGATTGCAATATTATTGTAGAACAAGCAATAACCAATGATGGGTTAATATGTTAGCAGGCTAAACACACACCCAATGAGGGCAATAACATGCGTGCTGAATAATGCTGTTATAGTCGCTAAGTTCCTTTTAGCATGCTCAACTTCTTAGTTAAACCTACTCATTACAACAAATCTTTCAAAGATGAAAAAATACCTGAATATAAGCCTATATGATAAAAGTTTGCCAATATGCAAGATACAGCTGTATAGGCTATAAAATTTACATCAGCTCCTTTGCGTCACCTTAGCATATGAGAGATCAGCCTGTGAAGAGATAGTGAAACCACTATTTTCTTGTCCTTTCAAGCTTACAAACTACAGTGCAAAAAAAAAAAAAAAAAAACCATAGAAACAATATAGGAAAAATACCACCGTCTCATCTTAAAATTGCTGTTTTAACCTAGAAGTCATTCAGATTGGTAAAAACACAAAAAACATCATATCATATGTATTTCATACAACTTTGTGACCTTTGCATTTCCTTCCAACTTGAAGGTATATTCACATTAGTAATGTGATGACTAAAACATAATTTTTTTTTACTAAAGAACTTGAAGATCCAGCATCATTACCAAGTTAGTAAAAGATCATATAAATGAAAAAGAAAATGAGGTGTAGGGCATTACTTTAAGTTTTATGAATACTCTTTAATCAATTAATGTTGGAAATTACAGAACAATAATGGTGCTCATGCAATTGATTAGAGTATTGTACTAAACTATATTGAATATAACTAAGCTACAAACAGCAAATCTCTCTCTCTCTCTCTCTCTCTCTCTCTCTCTCTGCGTGCGCGCATGCATGTGTTTGCATGTTGATGCTGCAATCATTGAAGATTGGCTTCTATGGCCTAAAGGAGGGTGCGGCAGCTGTAGAAATCAGCTCCCGAAGCAATCAGATTGCTCTTCGGACCCGGTGAAGGCTGAGATTGCAAGGCTGCATAGCAATCAAGGCATCTTAGGGCCTCATCCTTCTGTGATGAAGAACCATGAAAAGATTTGCGAGCCATTGAACCTTGAAAAGTTTTGCAAGCACATTTCATTCAATGGCTCCCAATTTGTTGCTGATTGATTATTGTTCATGTTTACTAGTGTTCTGAGATTACTTTTGGCTGATAACTAGGGTTCTGTTACGGTTTACTGTAGCATGAACTGTATGCATTACAGTAACCAAGATTTAGTAGGAGTTCTAATGGTGGTTAATAGTTTGTTAATTAGCATGATTTCATGGGATTTTGTTTCTATATCCGTAAGAGTCCTTGTTGACTCAGAAGTAGGTTGTTTTAGGGATCTATTGAGTCTGTAAAGAGCCTAAAAGTGGCTGGTGGCAAGGAATGGTATGCAGAAATGTTTTGAAGAAAAATAGCTTCTCAGAGCCTGGCTTGGCACTCTGCAGCCTCTTACCTCTCCTTTCATTCTATCTTTAATCTCTTTCTTCATTATTTCTTATTCTGAGAATTTTCTCTTATCCTTACTAATTCTCTCCTATAAATTATTTTCTATGTGTGATTTATTTGCCACTGTTATCATCTGAACTATCTGCAGATTACTCATCTTTGTTTGATTGAAGAACATAATATTTCTGATCACATGTATTATTTGATCTAATCACTGTTAGACTTTTCTACATTATTTATGTGATTATACATGTACTAGATTGTCTCTGATTGCATGCTTTTACTTCAGCCTGCTTCTACGTTAACTAGTTTCGCATCTCTTGCTACTTATTTTGATTTGAACATCACTTTGGAGCATCAGTTCCAACCGTAGAAGCCTTGGATCTTGATCATACCTTTCCTTCTTTTATTTATATAACCCTAGGGAAGGCCTATTTAATCATTCAATTATCCAAGAAACTAAAATCAGTTCCCTTCTGCCCCGTTCTTAGGACAGGACAGCAAGCATTAAAGCTGCTTTAAACCCTACCCTGTCCTCTCATGCAATGCAAGCCAACCCTAAGTTGTCCTGTATCACATGTCTTCTGAAGATTATTGATCTGTTTCATGTATTATATCTTTAATTAACACTCATTTGATGGTAAATTCCATTATCTGCTCAAAGCTGGCAGATGAACTGTGCAGTTCAGTAAGTTATTTGCAAGATGGTGATATGGTCCTCCGTTTACAGGTTACCTCATGCGATTTATACTAGCAGGAAATCTTCTTGGTCTGCCAGCTGTATCTGTTCCCGTAAGTGATTAATGTAACTTTTATACTTAAATTTTTCCTATCTTTAGGTTGCTCTTTTACTTCTTTGTTTGTATTGTAAATAAAGTCATAAATCAAAATTGCAAACAAATTGATCTCTAAATTGGCATATTGTCAAACCCCCCTGATCAGATCATAATGTGATGAATTTACTGTCAAAATGCTTAATAAACAATCCATGAAACAGGCTTCTAGCGATAGTTTTTGAACAATATATGTCAATTGCAAGCGTAGTCTCTAGAGGTACTATATGTTCTATGTATGTATAAATGCATTTTTTTTGTTCATGCATATTTTTCATGGTTGGCTTGTCTATGAAAGGTACTGCTACAACAGCAGGAGTTAAAAAAATCTTCTATGTGCTTCTATGCTGACGTTTAACTTGTGTAATATCCAGATTGGTCATGATAAACAAGGACTTCCAATAGGCTTGCAACTGATAGGCCGTCCATGGGGTGAGGCTAGCATTCTGCGGGTGGCTTCTGCTGTGGAGGTATAGTTCCTATCACAGAATCTGACTTTCTTTAAATTCTTCATAGTTAGTGCATCTGTTAATACTGTATGGGGAACATAATTTCTCCGACTCCATGAATCACCATACTGCCTCTCCATTCTAATTGGAACTTAGATTCTGAGATATGCTTTAACACTGCTACTATTACTTTTTCAGAAGTTATTCCCAGATGAAACATATTGAATTAGTTTACCTGGTCATTTTGTCATGAGAGCAAGGAACCATGTTCATTTGTTGCAGGGTGAAATGTCCATAACTGCTACCATATCCATACTTTTTTGCCTGCATAGCAAAGACATGAATGCGATATTACTGTTCCATATATGTTTAAAACAAAGATGAATATGAACTGGATATAAGTAGCATCTATGGTTCTTTTAATTGAATGTGAATACCATATGTGTAGGATCCATTGTTTTATTCAGGATTACGTGTTGGATGTTTACAATATCTACATGTGTTTTAAAATATACACAAACAGCTTAGGTACATGAATATGATGGAACAAATCAATAAATTCAATTAAAAAGATTTACTTAATTATTTCTGTCAAAAAAAAAATTACTAAAATAGTTCATTAAGATGAGCTAGTGACCTTTCCAATAGGTCAAAATCAGACTCTGTATTTGTATTTGGATATATATAACAACATTTGGATAATGACATGTTTTCAAGTATCCAGAACAGGGATGGACAAAAAGGTGGAGGCACACACCTGTATGCACCCATTGCTACTGCACATGCATGCATAATGTCTATATTCAGTCAATTTATGATAGAAACACAGGTAAGGATGATATCCTGTTCAATTTGCAACATAGACCAATGCCCACCTTCCACTGTTTATATACCTAGTTAACATGGGTGTAAAAGGAACATGATTTAGTTCATAGTATTCAACTTGAGGAATTGAAATCTGTCAGTGCTCTCTCACTGACAAGATGGTGACAAATTTCTAGGTGGTGGACAATGATGAAATATTCCAAGTTCGAGCATGGTTCACGTCTAGGGTGTTATCGTATTGTACCCTAGCATTGGATTTTAGTATATTGTTTGTAGTGACTTTCTTCTCACCCATTTGGTGTTAGATATGCCATCTTTGCATTATGTATGTGACCTATGCAATCTACTTCCACTTTTTCAGCAAACATAAGCATATTGTTCATCTGTTTTGCCATTTCTGGTTAGAGTAATACCTCTTTTGATGCTTTCAGGGACTCTGTTCAGGTTTGAGGAAGAAGCCATCAAAATTTTGTGATGTTCTCAAAGCAATTTGAATCAAATTCTCATTTTCCTACATTGAGGTTACTTCTGTTCATCATGCACACGGTCATATGATTTGCTGTTGGGCGACAAAAATTGGCTTTTGAAATATCAGGGCAAGTTCAACTCTATTTATTGGAAGATTGTTTCCTCCACATTGTCGTGAAGTCTTAGGAAATTCATCCCAAATACTTTTCCTTAAAACTCCACTGCTCTATTGTTTTTCCTAAGGAATGACCTGCATGTCTGATATTCTCTCTTGCAAAGATAGTTTGCTAATTTATATATGTGCTTTCCTTCTAAATTTCTAGGTGATTGAAGATGGATTGTGTTATCAAATTTGCAGTTTGGTCTTGGGAGCACGAGAATGGTTCACACTTTCTTGAACCCACCCTCAGTTGCGTGGGTGTTGCCACTGGATAAAAAATGGATTTCATAAGAAAATGGATAATGAAAGGATAAATGGTTAATAGAGGTTGCGGGAAAACTGCAACAAGAAACGATTGGGCGGGGTTGAAACTTCAATCTGTCAATGTTGCTACTAGCAGCGGGTGGGACCGTCAGCTATTTAGCTATTAGATCAGATGTCCTTCTCAGGCGGTGGCATGGAATGGCCGCCGTACAGGTAACACGGTTACCTGCTGTCAATTTGTCTGGTTTTCCCTCCTTTTTCTTGGATGGAATCAAAATTCTATTTTGCAAGGTGAGAAGGATACGAAGCCTTACACGTGTCTCCTTTTTTGTCCAAGTCTTTTCACACGTTTCCCTGTTCAATCATTCAATTCATGTCCTGCAATTATGTGACGCCGAATTGATTGAGCATGCTTGGGAAGTTGAAAATGACTGGTGCCCCAAAAGGAAAAGATTTAGGTTACCCTGCATCCTAAGAAAGAACGCCTTACCCTTGTTAATTTTTTTTTAAAAATAATATATAAAAAATATTTATGGATATGTATTCGGAAATATATTTATGAAAATAGATATTTTTGGATTATATGGCAGGGTAGTAAATGTTTTTGGGTTACATGGCAAGGCAGTGTGATATGAAATCATTTTTGGAAAAGATGATATGAAATTGATTTGAAATCATCTTTGACATTTGAAATTGATATGAAATTATTTTTTTTAAAATTTAATTTAAGAATTGTTATAATATTTTTAATTAAATTAATATGATATGACACTTGAAATCAGTGATCCTTTTTCAGAACCTTTATTTTTTTAAAAATTTTAATTAATAAATTTTAATTTTAAATACTCGGCAAAGAATATTTTTGAAATTAAATCAAACATTATGAAGAGTATTTCTGAAATTAATAAATATTTAATTTTTAAAATGTTTTTCATAATGTTTGATTTAATTTTTAAAATGCTCTTCGTAATATTTGATTCAATTTTAAAAATGCTATTGGATTTAATTTTCAAAATGTTCTACGTAATGTTTAATTTAATTTCGAAAATGCCTAGATGAGTATTTAATTTTCAAAATGTCCTTCATAATATTTAATTTAATTTTGAAAATGCTCTTCATAGCTGAGTTTCAAAATGGTATTTAAGGAATTAAATCAAAAATTCCTTGTAAATGTACCTTGCATCCCATAAATACTTTTTTTAATTAAATTTTAATCTAATAAAATTTTAAAAATAAATAATAAAATCTAAAATAATATAATAAAATCTAAAATTTAAAAAAAAATAAAAAATAAAAAAATACGGGTGAAGTTGCATACACGTGCAACTTTATCTTATTCCTACACTTTCGTTTTTAAAATAAAAAAATTAAAAATTAAAAAATATATAAATAAAGTTATAATAAGTGGAGAAAAAAAATAAGTTGTCAAAAAAAGTTGACAAAAAAAATGGAAAAAACCCGCGTCTATCCAATTCAGTCCAGTCACTAGTCCGACCATCGATCACCAGGGTTCGGCTACCAGGGTTCAGCCGCCCGTCCTGCCACCGGTCCGGCCTCCAGTCCTACCATTATCAGGGTCTTGCCACCCATCCGGCTGCCGATCCTGAGCAAGGGATCGGACTGACACCAGACTGTCGATCGAATTGGTCCGGGCTGGCGACCGGATGGTGGGATTTTTTTTAAATAATATTAAAAAAATTATTTACGGTGTTTGGAAATATATCTACGAAAATAGGTATTTTTGGATTATATGACAGGGCAGTAGATGTTTTTGGGTTACGGGGCAGGCAGCGTGGCATGAAATCGACTTTTGGTAAAGCGAATTGATTTGAAATCGTCTTTGCCAAAGACGATTTCAAATCAATTTATTTTTTTTAATTTAATTTAAGAATTGATACGATGTTTTTAATTAAATTAATGTGACGTAACACTTGAAATTGTCTGTGCCGCAGATGATTTTAGCAGTCCTTTTCTATTCTAGAACCTTTATTTTTTTTTCTAAAATTCTAATAAATAAATTTTAATTTTAATTAAATAAATATAAAATAAAATATTAATATTAATTAAAATTTTATATATTATTTTTTGATAATATTAATTATTAAATTATTTTCAAATAACATTAATTAAAAATAATATTAATTAACTATATAAAAATAATATTAATTTAAAATCAATAATAAATTAACTAAAAACAACAGTAATTAAAAAATATTATAGTAATATATTATAATATATTTTTTATATTATAATAAATATTTTATATTCTAAAATATAATATATTTATTATAATTTATTATATTGTATATTATATTATATAATATAGTATAAAAAATTTAAAAACTATTAAAAACAATTAAAAAATTAAAAAATAATTGCCATGTCGATAATAAAATATTAATATTATAAAATAAAATTTATTATAATATATAATAAATATTATAATTAATATATTATAATATATTGAATTATAAATACTATATTATATTGTAAATACTATATTATATTATAAAATATAATAAATATTTTAAGATAATTTATAATTTAGTCGGTGCCGATCTAGTTGCCAGTCCTGTCGCTAATTTACTTGTCGAGTCAGTGCCAGTTTGACCATCAACCCGGTGCTAATATGGACTGGATTGGATAGACGTGTTTTTTCCACTTTTTTTTGTCAATTTTTTTCTGCACTTGCTTTTTTTCTCCACTTATTATGACTTTATTTATATATATTTTATTTTTTATTTTTTTTATTTTAAAATGGACGTGCATGAATAAGATAAAGTCCTACATGTATATGCGGCGTCACCCGTAACTTTTTTTTATTTTTTAAAATTCTTTTAAAATTTTAGATTTTATTATATTATTTTAAATATTTTTAATTTTATTATATTATTTTAAATATTTTAATTTTATTATGTTATTCTAAATATTTTAAAGTTTATTATATTAGTTTAAATATTTTATTATATTATTTTAAATTTTGTTATTTATTTTTAAAAATTTTATTAGATTAAGATTTAATTAAAAAAGAGCATTTATAGGGTATAAGCATTAATGGTGTATTTACAAGGAATTTTTTATTTAATTCTCTAAATACGTTTTTGAAAATGAATTCAATACTACTAAAAAGGGCATTTTCGAAATTAAATCATACGAAAGGCATTTTCAAAATTAAATCAAACATTACAAAGATATTTTCAAAATTAAATCAAACATTACGATGGGCATTTTGATAATAAATAAAAAATCAATATTAATTACGAGGCATGCCTCGCCACGTGTCGCCTGATTTTCCTGAAATCGTCTTTAGTAAAGATGATTTCTTGGCAAGAAGCTGGGCTGAATTCATCTTTTGGGAAAGATGGTCACACTGAAAAATCGTCTTTTCCAAATCGCGAAATCATCTTTTCCAAACATGATTTCAAGCCCCGTTAGTACCTGCCCTGCCATGTGCAGGTATTTTTGGCACTGCATGTCCACGTCAACCAAAAACATCTAATTTCGTAAATATAGCTGAGGACACCTATTTCCGTAATTTTTTTTTTGCATTATTTAAAAAAAAAAATTCTACCCTTGTGCCCACCATATTGTTGCTCGGTTAACATAGAACAGTCTCATGCATGGAAATGTTGATCGCATAAGCACCCACCTACTTATCCATAGCTGCAATCACCCTATCCATGCTTTCCTGGATTGTGATTAACAAACTTGATGACTTAAACCTGTTTCGTCGAAATGTCTGGCCCTCCTTCACACTGGCAGTCTTCTACAAAATTGCATTTGATTGCAGTTAAATTGCAAGTACACCGTATTCCTATGCGTTGAAGCCTGTTAGCACTCAATGCAGCTATGAGAGAACTCGAACTCCGAAGCTTCATCTGATCAATGATAAACAAAGCTTATAAAGTTCTGCCGAGTGTTTGCAAAGAATGGAGATGTTCAAGCCGCACCAAGGGTGTTGACGGCCAAATTTCTGGCACTGAGAACGCCCAAAAGATCAGAGGCTTCAGTTACAGGCAAGGTGTTCACAAATGGGGTTCCCTCCACTCAACAAAGGCTAGCGTCAATAAAACCAAAGCGGCAGGATGCTGTCCACCCAACCCTCACACCTCTTGAAGCTCTCGAGCTTCAGGGTTCAGGGTTGCAAGCCTTGATGGCCTCCCGCTTCTCTTACCCATAAAGCAGTGCTCTACATGCAAACCCTTCAGCCGCCTTCCCATGGTACCAAGATGCTTGAGCAATTCTTATCACAATGTCGTGCACCATACTATGAAAGAAAAAGCAGCTTTTACTTTTCCCTTGAATGAAGTAAACAATCAATACAGTATCATGAATGAGAACTCATGGTACGAGGGTTAAAACTGGATATTATTGTGTTTATCAAATATGGATGAACATAGGAAGTCATTTCAACTCCAATCGACCCAATTAAACATTTTCAACATTGCTTCATAATTTAATTCATATTAATTAATGCAGCTTGTCTACTCAACTTAGCATAGACTTTCTGCACACCGTACGCATAACAATAATGGCAAGTGACCACTCTCACTGAAGCATTTATGCATCCAGTACATATAAGATTATGAACCTCAATTAACTTGTTTACAATAAAAAAAATGTTCTCTAGGTCTTCCTAGCTTCTGTTCAATTCAATTCTCAGGATACTGTTGTTGAATGATGTAAACAAAAGAATCTCACTGCCTCAATAGCTGACAATTGAGGCTCAACATTGAAATATCCAATTCACCCCACCTGCTTCTCACGAGCAACATCACTTGGAAGATTGAACCCCTGTTCCAGGATAATTGCTGCTTGAGGAATCTAGCCCAAGCATACTGCAAACAAGTTGCTAATCAGCATAATGCGATTAATTACAAATACGAGGGTCATGCATGAAACCCTCACCTTCTGTCAACCAACACCAATGACCGGACCTCACAATTCCCAAAGCTGCATAAACATAAAGATTGTGAATAAATCAAACTAACAACATGGTCCCTTTTCTTTTGGGCTTGTAGCAAGCAGAGAAAATATATATTAAAAAATAAATCTATAACTGCTGCAGAGCATAGGCAGCAGAAACTTAGATCTCCTAAAGTCAAATAATTTTCCTTTTCTACTAAAGATAATTTTGTCAAATAACCTCCTCTTCTGGACCATCAAATAAATAATCCATAAAACTGACTACATAAGATATGCACAATTAGTCGGTTAACCATGACTTGTATTATCAAATAAATTGGTAGTAATTCTTTCACTCCTTGCAAAGCATCAGTGACATATCCATTGACTAAATATGTGCCATCTTCCTCTAACTGGATAGCTTGGTAATAAAGATGGTTAAAACGGTTGCTTAACATTCCAATTTCCAACAAACTATTAAATATTTATAATTATACATATAATACCAGTGCTCTGCTTTATATAACACAATAATAAATAAAATAATATATTCAAATAGCTTATCTAATCAGAAGCTTTTGTTTTATCAATGAGAACATTACATTTATAATGCTCTAGGCATGACATTAGAGAAAATAAATATTAACAGTTCTATCAAGATTTAATAGGTGGTTGCATGGGCATACCTATGCTTACCAGTCCATTGCATTGCCTATGGCTGACCACCAAGTGGATAACCAAGCAACCTGGGCCATTTTGGACAATCTTATGGGGCAGACTCAGATAATAGGTTGAACAGGTCAGAGTATCAATCATATTAGGAGAATAACGTAAGATGCAACTTGTAGTTTTAGTAACTCTCATTTAGTAGAGTGGCTGATTGCATTTATATGTATTATTGTGAATGGTTTTTTTAGAACAATCAATTTATAATAGTCATATAATTTGTTGGAAAAAGTATAACTTTACAGGTAGCATTACAAGGATCCTCAAATAATTGCAAAACTCTTCAATTTTGCCTTTGCTTCCTTTAAACCCTTGTCATTGACTTCTAATTGTCTAATTAGTAGATAAATCTAAAGTTTTTTCAATTTTTAAATACAATCTATTAGGATTTCCACCCAATCAGTAATCACTGTCCATGTGAACCCTGACTGCAACTGCAAGCATACTGCAACCAACCTTTAAAACACTACTAGCGTAAAGACAAAGATGCCAATGAAAATCTCGATAATGTGAAGAGGCAGAACAGAAGAGCCTGATTCAAGTCATACAGTATCTAAGAGGGTAGCAAATTAAAAGTGAACTAAAAATACAACCTAATCTTCCTCATCATTTACATCTATAAGCTATTTTAAAATAGCACAGTCAAACTGTTACATATAATGTTTAAGTATTGTGAATTAAGAGGCCACTGAAATTGTTAAGCAGATGTTTAAATAGAGCCAAACTATAGTTGGCCAAGGTAATCGACAGGAAGACTTGAACCCATAAAATCCATGCTTGGGTCCTGTTTATGAGCTTGCAGAACAGGTTGAGGACCAGTAAATCTGGAGAACAAATATGGGCTAAGCTTAAGCCTAGTTTCTTGCATAAATTCATGTTTAAATACCTAAATATATGGGGATTTACCTGGCCATCTGATTAAAACCACAGACAGATGTAAAGCTTTATAGAATATATTCCTTGAACCCACCTATTCCACTTTACCTTATAAACTCACTCTTGCTGTCTTGCAAAACCTTTATTCTACTTATGCCTAAGGTCTTCTTTTTCTCCATATGGGTTTCGGGCCAGCCCACTTCAAAGATGCTCTGGATATTTATAAATATAGTCTTAGCCTAGCCTGATATTGCTGGTTGTACTGGACCAACCTACAAATTCCATAGGATTTTGGGCCCAATCATCCACACAGGCCCAAAGATTTGCTCTGGATATTTATAAATATAGTACTGGCCCAAAGATGCTCTGGATCCTTGCTTCCATTTAGAGGGCTAGATTTCATAATGGACGATGCTCTATACATTAACCACAGAAATAAAGGAGAACGTTGCCTGGACACTGTCATGAATTCTATGGTGCCAAAATTTCTGGACACTTGGAAACTAACATAAAAACACTACGAGTCCATTTGGTTGGGGTATGTCAGATTACCTTATAATTTGATAGTTCCTGGAAATCATTTATCTGGGAATATGATTACAGAGGAAAACAATTTTTATTGCATTTGGTTGGTGGAGAAATTACTCCGGAAAATGATACTAGAAAAAGATTACTATGTTTGGTTGGAGATAATCCTATATAGGAATATGACCAAATTTACAAATATACCTATCAATATAAAATAATTTTTTAATACCAAGATAGTATTGTCATCTCTAATTAGTTTTTATATAATGACTATAATCACATAACTCTTTGTATAATGCCATCTGCATTTTAATTTTTTTTGCAAAAGCTCTTTATTGAATGAATTTAGAATGACATTAAAACACAGGACCCATGATCCATTGGAGGCATTTTATCAAGTATGGATTTACCAAATACCAACCCCTTCATGGTATTTGTTTTACCTTTTCTTTCCAGAAAATAAACATAGGAGCCACAAATTTTTTTACCATCTCTCTCTTCCATTTTTCATGCCAAGCATGATAATCTAACAAGGAATTTATTTTTTTATGCTAGATTATCTCCAACCAAATGGACCCTACAAAATCATTGATGCTCCAACATAATATCCTACCCATGACAGCTAGAAGAGTTGCCATTCGACATGGTTTTCCAAAGTGTCTTAACAGAAAACACTCCAATGCATGTGATAGCACTTGGTTCTTTATATTCCAAGTGCTAAATTATATCAGAATGAAGTGTTTAGACACCCAGTTAAGTATCACCTTCCTAGTCAAGTATCAACTTTTCTTTATTTGATATTATATGACAAAAGACTAATTAAATAATTTTTATATAAGACAAAGTCCGGTAGTTCTTGTGTGTTGACTATTTACAGGTAATTTTATTAACATTCTTATATAGCATTAGGCCTACATATTTTGAGGTCAATGCAATAGATACACCCTAATAGCACCTATGCCAAGTATCTAGATAATACTAATTTATCTTCTATCACTTCTTTATTCATGAAATTACTTCCAAAGGAGAGAATTCTTGATTAGAGTGGTATATTTCTCACTTAGGGTGCGGGAGGTCCTGAGTTCAATTCCTAGGATGCCCTTATTCTTTTGAGAGCATGCTACATAATGGTAAGATTGCTCCATTATGACTTTGGTGTCATGGATTTAAAACACGAAAATACCCTCTCCGCATGCAAGGGTAAGGCTGCAACATCTGGCCCTACCCAGACCTCATAGGGGCTCAAGCTCAACCTGATCAATTGACAATCCCTAACTAAGGTAAGACTTGATAAATTAAGGAAATTAGACAAGTCTAACACATGATACTATAAATTTAAGATTAAGATAAGAATATTCGGATTACTCTATAGTGCCAATGCTCAACTTGTGTGACTTATCCGACCTATATTAATGAGCAGTAGTGGTGATTGAATATTTTGCTCAAGGACGACAATTTCAATCCCAGTTACTGATGCAGTATGGTATGGTACTGTACCATACCATCCCTCAATATGCAAATGCATACCAGTTCAGTGCCAGTGTACAATTTTTGGTTTTTTTTCAACCTTTTTATTTTTGAGGATTATTTTAAGTTTATGGATGTTTAGAAGTACCAAATTAAGCTTCCTAAACCCATCTACAAGAGCAAAGAAGAAGCAAAAAAAGGAAGGAAAGAAGAAGAAAAGGAAACAAAGAAATAGAAGGAAGAAGAAAAAGGAAATAAATAAAGGATGGAAAGAAAAAGAAAAGGAAAGAAGGACAAATGGTGCAGCCTAAAACAAAAAAGAACAGTTCAATCAGGTCCATGCTGGTTACTGCAATGCAGTCAAATGTTGCTTTGACCAAGTCCTTTGTTTGCAGTAAAAGTTGTTTTTTTTGTTTTTCGTTTTATTAAATCTATCAACTAAGGTTCCCTTAGGATAATTTAGGTGTCCAGTTTTGAGAGGTCTCCAGATTTATTGTAGAGCCAGAAAAAGGACCAACTAGGAATGTAATTGTTGATTGAATAATCCAAATTAGGATTAATCTTAGCTCGCTGTATTTGGGAATCCATGTTCAAGTTCTAATTAGGAAAGGTAGGAGACCTGTTATCCCTATTAATGGGCATTAGTGAGCTGCGATAGGCGGGATGGAAGTTTGAATTCAGAGTTGGTATCAAAAGAAAGGTCATGCGCGTTCTTCCCTCTTCTTCATATCTTCCTGCTTCCTCTCTCATTCCTCCCTTTTCCCTCTTCATTCTATTTACCTATCCTCTAATCTAAATCAAATCTTCTGCTGTTCAATAGCAGATCCCTTACTGATTTTCAGATGAAATCAGTCTATTCCCCAACTAGCAGCAGATTCTATTTTGTAGCCAATTTTCCAACTAGAGCTACATCCAAAACAATAAAGAAAAAAGGGAAAGAAAGAAAGGAAAGAAGATGAAAAGGAAAGAAGGGAAGGGAAGAAAAGAAAAAAAAAGAAAGAAAGAAAGGACAGGAGAAGGAAAAGGAAGAATGGAAATTAAGAATAAGAAAGGAAAAAGGAAGGTAGAAAAAAAAGAAAAGAATGTAAAAGGAACAAGGATAAGGGCCCAAACTGCACTGAACCACGCACAACCATGCATTTCTACTTGGTTCATGCCGGTTCGAGCCCTTTACCAAGTACCAACCCAAATACCCAAACTAATCCACTTCAGGATGATTTGCCTTGAATTGGGAAGTTTGGGTAACAGAGGACATTTGACAAGGAGTCTAGGCACACTTCAGTTAGGCGCAAAAATGGAAACTAGGGAATTTTATTTTTATGTGGACGTCCTCTTTTCTTTCCCTCTGCCTTCTCTCTTCTTCTATTTCTCATCTTCATCTCCTCCTACCCTTCTCTCCCCTCTTCTTCTCCCTCTGTCCTACTGTTCCATTGTCCTGTGTCATTGGGTCAGTTCAGCAATCCTTGATTTTGCAGCCATTTTAAGATGAACACCACTTATTTTTGCCTCTTCAACATTGTATTGAGGGAGAGACATTTATGTGCTCTTTTAGAAAAAGTTGTTAGATGGCCCAAGCAAACATAAGTGATGGACCTAGCTTCTCACCTAGGCATTCAGTCAGGTGATATTTAATACAAATTTTAGTTACCTTCTTTAGCAGATTTACATACTACCTCAATGAATTAACATTTTAGGATGTCTTAAGCCATCCTAAAATGTATAAGCATATTACCTCAATGAATTAACATCTTAGCAGATTAACATCTTAAGCCATACCTATGAATATAAGCAAACAAAGACACTCCAAAGATGTATCGTAGTTTGTAAACTTATATTAAAAAAAATAAAAAAATAAAAACAGCGCTAACAGGGAGAAAAATTAGAAGTGATGGCATATACCATTTTTGTCTTAGCTTTAGTGGTAGATATTATCAAGCTTCCTTAATCACTCATCTCGTTGGGGGTTGGAGCAAGGTCAAGAATTTCAAACAAAAGGCCTCACATTATCTAAACTTAAGGTTTTTGCCAAACAAAAAAATCTTAATTTTAATTGGTTCCAATTTGATGTATTTCACTCCTTAGAAGGTCAGCATCCATGAGTCACTTATTTAAAAAATACAAGAAAATACTTTAAATATACAGAGGTTAGAGCCTAACCAAGGATTTTAAATGAAGGCAAGGATGAAGGACCTTTGATAGTTTTATTTGACATCTAAGATTCAGTTTTTTTCTCCCCCAAAAAGATGCAAATTTTGATTGGGTCTGATTTGATGTGTTTCACTCCCTAGCAAGTTAGTATCCATGGGACATTCATCAAGAAAAATTGCAAGAAAATACTTGAATTGTATAGCTCACTCATGATGTCTTGATTTTTAGCCAAAACCAATCCATTTTGGCCCAGGGTGAACTCAAACCACTCACCTTTCAAGTATCAGGTAATTTCTGCCTCATATTCTTTAGTAAATAACATTATATAAGTATTTCGATCCCATCTCATATATATGTAAAACAAAT
Organism: Areca catechu; assembly: GCA_021397845.1. Classification (NCBI taxonomy): domain Eukaryota; kingdom Viridiplantae; phylum Streptophyta; class Magnoliopsida; order Arecales; family Arecaceae; genus Areca; species Areca catechu. Next base: position 240,579 of record CM038049.1, on the reverse strand, counting down.
AATAATCTTCAGAGGCCCATATTTCGTATTTTCAACAAGCAAATACAAGAAACCATCATTCACAAACAATAAACAGTTTAATTTCACACAATATAAATACAACTTTACATTTACATGCATTTAGTTAAATAGCAACTAAATGTCAAACATATGAGAAAGAAATGGCTAAGCTTAAGACCTCTGCAAGTTGTACAGAAAAACCATGAATAAAAATCGTCATACACTAGGAACTGAAAAGCTTCATAATTGTTAAAGTTCAACAAATAAAATAATATTAGTATGCCTTATAAATGTCACTTATATACAATATCAGCTTCAATACTTCAACTTAAAAAAAACAACACAAGTAAACAAGTCATATAACATAAAACACTTTAAAAGTTGTGCAATAACTTTTCTTGGCTTCTTTTATTTATGTTGAAGTTGTAGAAATTGAAACTCCATAACAATATTTTCTATTAATGAGATCCGATCTCCTTAAATAGATGAGAACACAAGCACATAATATATTTAGAGACATTAAATATATTCTTCCTATACAAGGACTTACTGAATAAACAATAAAGCATTATTCTAACAATTCAAATTATGTATTTTACTTTTCTTGATATTTTCTGATTTTGCTCAATCAAAACTCCAAAATTTGAAGGGAAACTGCAAGAACCAGAATTCTGCGTGGCCAAACAAAATCAAAAACTTTTCAATAAATACATAAACATATGCACATATGCATACATATATATGTATGTGTGTATGCGTGTGCTTGCATATGTGTTCATTATATGTTTGGCATGACGTGTGCATATTCAAGCATATACAAAGAAAAAAATTTATACATGTACATATATATACATAATCAAAAATGAATATGTAAACATAATGTTCCAGCCTTCCAGGTTAAATTTGCCTAGGCATATTTAAGGCATGTTGCAGCACCATAGTATACATGCATAATAGAAATGCTAAGATTGATGATTCTACTCAGTCCTTTGTGGAAGAGTGTGAACAAGTCCGCTTAGTAATCTACTCTATTGACCAACCTTCTTCTAAGGAAAGAACCGAATCAAATACTCGTACCATTGCCACTCAAGTCTGCCAAGTAATCTACTCTTTTAAGTTTAGACTCAGATAATTTAGCATGTGTTCTTGACAAACCATATAAAAAACCAAAAACTCAAAGTTTGAGACAGAGCTTACGATAATGGAAGAAAAGGAAAATATTATTATAAAAATGTGAAGTTAAAAATGTCTCACTAGTCACTTACGGTTTGCTGATTTCCTTTTTAATGACAGTATGACAGTCATTCCCAAACAAACTCAAGGTATGAAACAAAAATCCATTATGGGTAACAACAGCAATCTCCTTCTCTTTTCGTGTCCACAACCTGGGAACGAATGAAAGAATTATGAACTTTATTTTTCTTTTGAAAATATCATTTTTTCCTGAATGGTCAAATGACAATATATTTTAACTAAGCTATAAAAACTAAAAGACAGCTTTTTCCAGAGTAGAACTCCATTTTGAGTGTTAAACTATTATGCTCACCAAAAAGAAAATGTCAGACTACTAGGGGCAATGTTGCAATTCTTCATATATAGTAGATTTCTATAACATGGCAGTTTTCCCAAGTTTATCTCTCCATGAAGTGTTTTAGAGACAAAAGATGAGAATGTGGTTATACAATAGGAGAGTTTGTTTGTTAGTTATTCTTTAGTAAGAATTTTACATTGCATTGCATGTGCCCAGATAAGTTAAGAGACTATCAACTTCAGAATGGAAGCTCTATTGTATTTCCCAAGATTATTAGATATATTTTGCTAGAAACTTGGCTCACTAGAGTTCATGGCTGACAAAAATTAAAAGATGTTAGTATCTCCGGTAGCCAAAATGAAGTATTGTAGAAATTTAATGTCAATGAAAATATAAAAATTGACCCAATTGCGAGAAAGGTCAAGATAAGATACATCCAATTAAAGATGGATTCTGAAGGGAATATAAAACACAAATAACATAGCCATAAAGATGAGAATCAGAAAATGCATACATATTTTAAAAGAAAATGTTGTGAGCTTAGAGAAATCTTAATCCTAATTCTATTCTAGAAGAAGGGTTTATTTAGGATGTCCTTTATTTCATCATTATCTTTATTAGAACTTTTAGTTTTATTAGGACTTGGTAATTTGACTTTCATTAGGTTCGGGTTTGTTACTCTATTTAAGGACTTCAATTATATGGAGAAAACAGACTTGAATAAATGAAATAAACTTCCGAGTTATTTAATTTTTCTATTTGTTTGTTCATGTTCCCCATTAATTAGTATCAGAGCCTTGATAATCTGATTTACCATCATAACTTGATATTAGCATTGAAGCAAAAGAGTCTTCAACAACTTGAGGCAAATTGGATCATCATCAACGACCAGAACCCACAAGCCGACCGGAAACTAGTCTGCCGGCCCACCTTCTCTCCCCATGCTCCACTCTCTCTTATACCATTGTCTCTAATTTTTCCACCCAAAAGGCAAGGAAACAAGAGAAGAAGATCACTTTGGAACTGAGCTCAAAATCGCTTTTTACTCTTCCACGACCTTGGCTCCCCTCTTAAGAGGGAGAACTTGGGATGGTTTGTATGGCCATGGATAGGATCTAAAACTATAGATGCTGTATTGAATTTTCCAGTCTAAAGGAGACTTCGTAGATATTTTTGTAGTGCGTGCATATAATTTTATATTAAATATAATTGTATGTACATAATTATAGTTTATATACTTTGTATATTTTATATTTATATAAGTTACATTTTCAATTGATTAACCATAGCATCATTTTTTTAATTTTGTGTTGTACAAAATTAATCAAAAATCTCCACAAAACTTGTATTACAGCATACTAAATTAATTTTTAAAAGACTGAAAAACAAATCAAATAAATTTATAGGATCTCTTTATAGACAATAAATTTATTAAAATTCTCAACAAACTCCTGATTTTTTGATAATCAATTAAATTTAAATTCAACCTTAATAAATTTTATTAGGAGATGCTAGTTAACAAAACAAATTAAAATTTCCTTCATTAATCTCTTAAAAAAAATTGTTGTACAAAAAACTAATAAAAATTTTCTTAGAATTCTAGTTTTTCTTCTCTGAACTATACTTGAACCAAATGGCTACCCTTGAGATGAAACCTTTAGTCTTGACCCTGACAAATTTGATGGAACCAACTTTAGGAGATGGCAAAGCCAAATGAAAATTTGGCTAACCATCTTAGAACTTTGGTCGATTATTGACCAATCCTCTACCTCCTCTAGTTCAACGACTCCTACCACCCCTGAAGAAGACTATGTAAGGGTAAAATCCTAAGTGCTCTTCCTGACTCACTCTATGATATTCATCTATCGGCAAAGGATGCGAAGAAATTATGAGATAGCCTAGAATCTGAATATGGCCTTGATGATGCTGGGGTTGAACAGTTCAACATCGTATCATTTCTTGGATATGTCATGATAGATGACAAACCTATAAATGACCAACTCCAATTCCAAGAATATCTTAGGAAGCTTCAAACCAATGAAACTGTTCTTGCTGAAGGATTTAAAGTCTCAAGTCTTTTTGATAAGATGCCTCCTTGGGACGGCTTTGTCAAAGATCAGCTCCATAAGCAAAAAAAGCTAATCCTAACTCAACTTCTGAATTTAATCAGGATAGAAGATCAATACATGTCCAAAATCTAACAAACCAGATTTTCAGGTGCCCAAGCTAATCTAACCCAACAATATCATACCACCACCAACAACAGCAAATCAAAATCAAAACCTAGATTCAACCAAACTAACAACACCCGTCAAACCAACTTAACCGTCCTAACCAAATAAGTTTAAGCCTAAAGGTAAAAACTTCAAGGCCAATAATATTAGATCCAACAAGCCTGTCCAAGATCCAAGTGATAATTCAGCTTTGTATACGGAAGGACAAACCATCTTGCGAGACACTGCTTTCATCGAAAGGAGTTTTCACAAACCATCTAGTTTCTCCAGATCCCAAGCTCATGTAGTTGAAAATCCAGAAAACACCACCTTTAGAAAACCTTGAACTTAATGTTACTTCCTCTAACCTTGATTAGTGATTAGATTCAGGAGCTAATGTTCACATTTATTTTGATCGCTCCTGGTTTACTACTTTTCAGGACTCAAGAGGAGCTGTAATCCTTGGAAATAGTACAAGCCAGGATCATGGGACAAGGACGAATCAATTTGAAGATGATTTCTTGAAAAATTCTTATCCTGATGGATATATTGTATATTCCAGACCTTAAGAAGAACCTTATTAGTGGATCTCAGCTGGTTCAGAGAAAATATAAAATTATCCTTAATTGTAATAAAATTGTAATAACTAAGAATAATACTTTTTAGGAAGAGGATTAATAAAGCTGAAAATCAAGTTTATTTTGTAAATAAATCTAATCAAAATTTGTGGCATAATAGATTAGGTCATGTACACTTAGAAAAAGTCAAATATAAGATGGATTTAAAGCTAATTCCCAAATCAAACTTATATACATCTAAGTGTAAAATATGTGCTGAATCTAAACAACCAAGAAAACCATTTAAATTAATTGAAAAAAATACTTTAATGTTAGAGTTGATACATAGTGATGTATGTCTCTACCAAAATTACAATCTATGATCATAATAGGTACATAGTAACCTTTATAGATAATTTTTCTAGATACTGTTATTGTTACCTAATTAAATCTAAGGATGAAATATTCAATAAGTTCAAAATTTACAAGAATGAAATAGAAAATCAACAAGAAAAAAACTAAAATTCTTAGATCTCATAGAGGAGAGTATACTTTAAGTGATTTTTTCTATTCCGTCAAGAACATGGAATATTTTATAAAATAACTGCTCCTTACTCTCCACAGTCTAATGATGTGGCTGAGCATAAAAATCGTACCCTCTTAGATATGGTAAATGCTATATTGAATATCTCTGGCCTATCTGAAAACTTGTGAAAAAAGTTTTTCTATCTTCTTGCGTCATCCTAAATAGGATTCATGTTAAGGGTAGTTGTAAGATCCCTTATGAATTTTGGAAAGGCAGAGCTCCTAACTTGAATTTTCTCAAAATATAGGAGTATCTAGCTAAAGTGAATATTTCTGAATCCAAAACGAGAAAGTTAGGATCTAAAACTATAAATGCTGTATTTATAGACTAAAAAATATCCTAAACCATCCTAAGTCTAAGGATAAAAACTTCAAGACCAATAACACTAGATCTAACAAGCCTGTCTAAGGTCCAAGTCCAGGTTTTAAATCCCGTGGGACGGGGCTGTCCCAGTTTTTCCATGGAACGAGATGCATTGGAATCCCGTCCCGTCCCGGCACTCGAGATAGGGGATGTCCCATGATATCTCGATTGGGACGCTGATGGGACGTCCTGTCCCAACACATGAGATAGTACCCCGTCCCGGTGTCCCGTGGAACATCCCGGGATGTCCCGCCAGGACCTGAATCCTTGGTCCAAGTGATAGGTTCTGCTTTATATGCGAAAAGATAAACCATCTTGCAGGAGATTGCTTTCACTGAAAAACTGAGCCTTTTTAGCGAAAAACTAAGCCTTTTCACAAACCATCTAGTTTCTCCAGATTCCAAGCTCATGTGGTTGAAGGTACATAAAACATCACCTTTAGGACTCAAGTGGTGTAATCCTTGTAAATAATTCAGCCGCCAGGATCATGAAACAAGGATGAATCAATTTGAAGATAACTTCTCCACATTATTATAAAACATTATATGAAATAATAATACATATTTATAAAAATTTAAAAATATTTTTCGTGATGTGTGTAAAATAAAATATTTTGATGTGACAAATAATTTTGAAAAATTAAAACATAACTTGGCTTGAAAGGCAGTAAAACCACTATCCTAAAGGAGGCTTCGGTCCCTTCTCGTGAGAAGATCTGGGCTGCACACCCTCCTCCAAAGAGCAGCCAGAAAGTCAAGTACTTCAATGTCCATCAGTGGCACGATCTCAATCAGACGCCAATCAAACTCGTCCTCAGCTCAAATGATCAAATGAAAAATAAAAAATTAAGAGAGTTTTAGAAAATTATGAGAGAAAGAAAGAATGTAAGAGGGAGAACTTGGGATGGTTTGTATGGCTAGGGGTGGGGGCCTATGTCTAGGCTAAAAAACTTTCCAAAAACCCCAAAATGCCCCCCACTAGCCATTAAAAGGCATTTAAAATAATAAATAAAAAAAATAAATCAAGGAACAGTCGCCCGAACGAGGAATGGCTGCACAGGGCTCACGGAGCGCTCACGTGCAGAGCATGCGCTCGCGCGGGCATCCAGTCCACTTTAGGCATTGGGAGTTTTGAAACTTTCAAGAAAAGTCAACAATCCCTCACAAGTTTCAAAACTCATGAAAAATATTTAAATTCAATAAATAAATTAAACAAAAAAAAATTTGGACTTTTACCGTGCTTGGTGCAAATACCTTCTAGGTTTGAACTTGCATTTAGTATAAAATACACGGTATGAAGATAAACTAATCATGATACGGGATAGCACTATTTAGACCATGCGCTTGCCTTGATTTTCATGAGTTACTAGAGATTCGTCCTAATCCTATAGTTGCGGTCTCACGACTACTCTTATTAAGGTAGATCCTCCAAGGATACGTGTAACAGAATCGTATCTCGCTAAACTTTCAGTCTTGGATCTATTAAGAGCTATGCTTAACCTAACCGTTACATATAGAGCACCACATCATAGGGATGGGTTAGAGACACTCCAAAAAACGATGCTCCCCGGCATCACCTTAGAGGTCATTTCCTTTTGTACTTTGACCATGGGATATCCAATCACAAAGGTAAGGGTCCACTCTAACAACTAATATACGAGCTTAAGCCCCATCCCTCCTTGATGTTTTAAATACCGAAGCCTTTGAAAGACCTTTGATCAAAAGATCTAGTTATCACTTCGCCATCACCATTGCTCGAACCTCGTGCTCAGGTGCTCCATTGTTGCCACCACATCTCCTAAGAAAACCCGAATGCATCGCAGCACCCCCTCGCAGTCCTCCACCTAGAGACGATTTGCTACCAGGAACCGGAAGCACCATCCCTTTAATTCCTCCAGATGTAGGGTTTCGTCGTCGCTGCCGCAGCCCTTCATAGCCATGATTCCCTTCTCGCACAGATTCAGCACCTCCATCATCAGCTTCAAAGCATCAGACTTCCCCTCCAGCAATTTCTTGGCGAGATCGAGCTTCCCGAACTGGAGGTACTGCTCTACTAGGGCTTGAAATACCACAAGCAATCCAAAGAGGAGGCTCTAGGATCAATTGAGAGAACAATCACGAGATTCCATCATCAATGTCCTGGCGCCCTTCACCACCGCTAGAGCCGTGTCGCTTATGGACGAAAGGGTGGAGAAGGCCCTTCATTTTATTGCAGTCCATGGGTGCAGTCTATAGACTGTGCGGTCCACAGACTCGGCCCATAGACTGCGTGGTCTACAAATCCTGTTTGTAGACCCAATCCATAGACCCGGAAAAGATTGTAGAAGAAACTTTGGAGTTTCTTACCTTGTCTTCGGCTTGCAAGCAACTACTTGCGGATTTTCAAGCCAATCTCATAAAAGATACGATCCCTTCATTGAAATTTAGACTTTTTAGATTATTGGATAATTTCTATTATTGCTTAGCCTTTATCTCACTTGCCACCATATTTCATTCACATATTTTTGCTATTGCATGTACCAAATACATTGACACTGTGTTTGACTCTACAATTTTATTGTGAGCATCGTGGCTAAAATTCTTGGTAATTATAGCCTTTCGTCTAAGATCCAATCCTTTTTTACTATTATGATATTGGCAACCTAAAAGATATACATACCGTCAGAAAAAGAACTTGACTATATCAAAAATATCCAAACGACATTCTAAGAGACCTGAAATCATATATGCTAATCAGTGGACTAATTCGCACTGAGATTAGTGAGTCATGCTAATTAATTTAATAATCACGTAGACCTAGCTAATCTCATAGGTCAGCAAGTAGAATGTCAATTGTTCTTAAGAGAGTAAAAATTGGGTAAACATCCAATCTTACTACAAGAGTCAGTTATTGGACCAATGATATATTCTTAGGAAATGATACACTAGTGTCACTGACTACATCACTCGTTTTGAGGACTTATAGTTGAGAAATGATATCTTTGAAGAGTCATAAAAAATGATATCTAAATTTATTAGTGATTTAAGAGTTAAATTGAAAAAAGAGATTTCCTTGTATTCACCTGACTCCGAGGATTGCTAAACTGGTACCGGGACCCGTACCGGTCAACAACCGGTATGGTACGATACCATATCATATCGTACCATACCGATACATGTACCGGTCTTAGTAAATTGAGAAAAAAACTATCTTCCCCTTTTCATGCAAGGATCGCTGAACCGGATCCGAACCGGACTAAACTGGGCCGTACCGATCCGTATTGGTCCATACCGACCCGTACCGATCCGATTTAGGTCAATTTTTATGGTTCGAGTCCTGAACCATATTTTAAGACTGAACCGTACGGGTTCTTGACCAGTACGGTATGCCTCGATCCGGACGATTCAGGACAATACCGTAAACCCTGCTTGACTTCGTAGGAGAAGCCTATCACAAAGCTTTAGAAATTAAGAAGTTCTATAAAACTTCATCCCAAAAGATAATTCATTTTTCTAACGACTCTAAATAGTCTATATCTACTCCTGTTAGTCATGCGAGAAATGTTTCACAACCAATGCCTTCTTATACGAGCCCATATCTCATGGTCACTAAGACCTGAGAATTGATTCCAATGGTGTCACAGTCAACCAATTTCTCAAATATAGAATATCACTTTTGTCATGTAAAGGCCACATAATTGCTCGTTGTCCACACTATATTCTAGCCATGAAAATAGAATGTGAGGAAACTTTACTTGAAAATACACTAGAGGACTTTAACCCTTTAGAACTAGCTATTTTAGAGGAAGAGTATGTGGGAGATTGTGAGTCATAAGGATGTGTTAATGTCATGCAATATATAATCACCACTCCTATAGACTCTGAAGCATGGAAATGCACTAGTATGTTCCATACATACGTCTAATGTAAGAATATGGTTTGCAAGCTCGTCATTAATAATGGTAGCGCTATGAATATATCTAAATTTGCCGTTAGTTGACTAAAGCTGAAACCTTAACCCCATCATCATCCTTATCAAGTTGCCAAGATAGATAAGACATCACTCCCTATTAGTGAATATGATTTAGTGCCGATTTAAATGGAAGTCTATTCAACTAAAATTATGTATGATGTATTATCCATGGAGGTAGCTAATATCATGTTAGATCGATCCTAGATTTATGATATAGAAGTCTATAATTTTGGTAGGGAGAATATATATATTTTTATGCATAGTAAAAAGAAAATTAGGTTAAACCCTACTAAATTTAACGCATTTCGGTTTTTAAAAAAAAGATAAGAGTTCTCAAACTTCTAATCAAAAAAGCTGCCACATTTTAACTCATAAGAAATTTAAAGAGAACTTGGAATCTAGAATTGTGTTAGCAGTCATTCCTAAGAGTAAAATTCAATTAATCTCAAACTTCCAAAATAACCCATCTCTTGAGATTGAATCTAATCGTGATGTCAAATTTATAAGTTATTTTTGGCAAACCCTTTAAAAAACTATTTGGGACCATTTTAAAATTTTCTTAACCCATTCATCCTGGTCAAACAAAGGTTGTGAATCATAGTCTTGGTGATTTACTTAGATATCTGGTTAGTGATAGACCTTGTATATGAAATTTCTAGCTGCTTATAGCAGAATTTGCTTATAATAGCTCAGTGAATCGATCTACTGATAAGAGTCCATTTGAAATTGTTCATGGCTTTAACTCTTGCCAACCCATTGATCTTGTTCCTCTGCCTATCAATAACCGTACTTCTGAGCCTGCCACTTTTTTGCCAAACATATCTATGACATTTATATTGATATTAGACAAAAGATTGCTATGAGTACTAAGAAATGTAAATTCACTGCTGATGCTCATCATAGAAATGTAGAGTTTAACGAGGATGACTATGTGATGGTTTGTATCCATCCAGAATGTTATCCCTGACATTCATTCAAAAAGTCGCATGCTTGAGCCACTGATCTATTTCGTATCCTTTATATTAACTTGGACCTATTGTTTATTATATAGAATTATCCTCTGATTGGAAATATAGTCCAGTTTTCAATGTTGAAGATTTGCTACTATATCAGGACACATTCGAGCCTCCTACTATGCACACAGGTGATTCAAAGTGTACACTCAGTCTCCTCCAATGCTAGCTCCAGTTCTTCATTTCCATCATCTTTGCCAGATCGTATTGAACACATTATCACCAATGAAGTGTTTCTCTTACTAATGGAAGATTTCAAATATTTTTAATTAAGCGATAGGGCCATCCAAATTCAGATGCTACTTAGATTCATGAAAAAGAGTTGCACCATGTTGATCCAGATCTGTTAGAAGATGACTTCAATTTTTTGCTAGAGTTGAGTTCTTTCTAGCCAGAAGGGAATGATGGGAATCAAGAAATTCATACATATTTTAGAAGGAAACGTCGTGTGCTTAGAGGAATCCTAGCCATAATTCTATTCTAAAAGGAGGGTTTATTTGGAATTTCCTTAATTTCATTATTAACCTTTATTAGAACTTTTATTTTTATTAGAACTTAGTAATTTGACTTTCATTAGGTTAATGTTTGTTACTTTATTTAAGAACTTCAATTGTATGGAAAAAGATAGACTTGAATGAATGAAATAAACTTCCAAGTTATTTTGATTTTTTTTTGAATTTTTTTTTCTTTTTATTCGTTCATGTTCCCCATCACATACCCTTAATATATGGATAATGAGGCAACTTTTGACATCGAATCGGTCTTCTTTAAAGGAAGATTAAATATAACCCACAACTTGCACATGTAAATACCAGTTTTAGATGATTAGATCAGAACTCATATTGTTCTCCTAGATCACTAAAGCCTTCTATTAGTAACCATTCATACTGAGCAAAAATATCAATGCCATGATTCCCAAACCAGAAATAATTAGTACCATCCAAGGCAATATACTGATGAAAAGTAAAATATCAAACAGGATGCATTTCTGAAAAACTGATATTAAAGCAAAAGAAGCAAGAAAAGGATAGTACTGCCTTCTGCAATAAATGGTCTCATATAAGAATTGACCAAAATTGCATTCGGTACCGAAATAAGTCAAAATCAATTTTATATTGTTAGTATCCTCCATCGTTACTAAAGGTGAAAAGATTGACCATCCTGGATCTGGTTAAACAAGAACAGATATAAGCAAAGCATCCAGCTTAGAGATCTATGATTTTATTAGCTACAAACAGAAGTGCTAAAACATTAGATAGCTACATCCATGAACAATGAAGTATTTGCACCTGCATTGCTAGAAAGGACAAACTAATAGTCAGCAAAAACCTATCACTGGTAAAAGCATTGTTCTAAAAGCAGGAAATGATCTGCTCCAGAAGCAGTGTTATAAATGTGTCGTGTTATTATTTTCTTTAAAAAATTATATTAATGTAAAAATATTACCAGTTAATAAATTTCATTCCCCTTGCTGCAAGCTCTTCGTTTGTCTCTCTCGTATCAGCTTTCCAAAGAATGTCCTCATTATTTTCTATCTGGAAAGAAAGTCCAAGTTTATCCATAATGCTTCGATAAAGAATTGTCTTGACAAAATACCTAAGGTAGACTGTAACCTAATATAATACTAAAAATGAAAAATCAGTTCACAGTTCAAGGTGCTCACCAAAGAAAAATCAATTGCAGGAAAAAGAAGGCGACAACTGCTTATGCTTCTTCGCTTATCACATGGGTGTACTCCCTGAAGTCAACATAGATAATTTTACTTGAGAAAACCAGTATATTAACTCTTTATAGTTAATCAGGAAAATTATAAATAGAACACCATGTTTTTCAACTGCATAAAATGTTCTAGTTGTATAACTGCATAATTACATCTTACCTATGCATAAAGAAAGCATATGCTATGAACAAATCTTACATCAGCCAAGAGAGTTATCTGCTTAACATTACAAATTAAATAAAGACATGAAATTTCACCTGTTGAGATATGTTGGAATCATGCATAAACTCATTTACAAAGTTGAAAGACAAATTTATGACCAAAAAGAAAGGTAATAAATGCAATCAATGATAGTGCTCTCATGTACAATACTGGAGCAAAAGAAGTGTTACCATACACTCATAAAAACAAAGCGTAAATAGAAACCAAGGGAATACCAAGCGTTCTCGGCAATATTCCACTGCAATAAAAGGTGGACAATTCAAACTTGAAATTGCAGGATGGCCACTGTTCCCAGCATTTGCCACCATTAATGGTGGTACATTTACTCCATCAGCATAGCTCTCCCCTCCAAACACCCCCGCAGCAGTTTGCATTGTCCTGTAATTATAAGTTATAATTTAGATACATTGCATTAATGCAATTCTTGAAAATAGTAAAACGAATAAGTGAAAACCTAGCCTACAAGTAACTAGATTTTTTAACTACCTATCTTCAACTTATATAGGCTGTATTATGATGGCTGGAAAACTAAAATAAATGAATTATACCTCCATGAAAAAGATAGAAAAACTAAAAACATCTTAGCAATGGCAACACATCCAAAGTACACAAAGTTAGCAAATCTATAAGATAAAAGAGAAAATACATCTTTTTCAAATTTCTATGGCATACAAAATCATCTTAGAGGCACCCCTCCTAACCTGCCTTGACCCTAAAGCCTAATGCAAGGAGATTTATTGACAGCTAGTATCTAAAGTTCTTGATGTTAAGGCGTTTAACAAACTTAGTTCAATAACAGGGTATCTTAAGGTGACCATAGCATTCTCCTGAATCTCTCATTTTAAACCTGTAAATTAGCTGGCTGAGCATGCTTTATAGTTAGAACAAATCAGGCCATGTATTCAAACCTTTCCCCATTTTTAAACCATTATTTTAGATTACATCATTTTGTTGAGGCTCTACAAGACCTGCTTGTCTGGATGGTTTATGCCTATTCCACATGGTTATACTGAGAGGTTGCTTATTATGATATTATTTTCAACTTCTGTAGAAACCTACCCAGCCACCGACACAAGTAGCCTTTTTAACCAAGAACTAAAGTCTAAGTTTATTCTTTATTGGACCTTATGGTATGAACCACAACATTGACAGATGGGCACAAAATCGGGATGTGCATGACCTCAAAACATGAGCTCTCCCCCCCAACCGTTCCTTTCTGGTCTTGTGAAAGCCTATATCAGCAAGATTTTCACCCAAGGACTGGCAAATGCTGACACATATTTTGTCAGATGTGGCTGATGAACAAAGTCAATTTATGTGGCATGCACATGCCCATGTCACATGCATAGCCTTACTATGACTACCGATTCCATCATTTCTTCTTCATGCCCTTATTTTTTCATAATTACCTTTTTGGTACCTAGATAATGTACCAGTCCATACGCGAAATTCTTGACAGATCTATCTTTGGACCCATACTCAGCCCAAAAGTCTCCACATGAAAGTGACAGCCTTAATTAACATGGGTGCAATATGTGATATTCTTATCTTCTTTGTAAGAGAATTACGTTTTAAAACTTAAAATCAAATAGTAATGGATGGATGTGGGAGGGGTTTTAGATAGGATTTTAAAGGCCATGGGACATGAACATCCTATTTTTTCCATGGAAAGGGATGCACCATTATCCCGCCCATCGCAACACTTATAGCAGGGGATGTCCCAGGATGTGCCTATCAAGAAGTTGGGATAATGGTGGCACGTTCCCATCCTAACACTTGGAATGGTACCATATCCCAGCATCATGCAGGGCGTCCTGCCCGGATTGATATCATGCTTCTTAAATAAAGTGATTTCATCACCAACAATGTCCTTGTACGGTTGTACAAAACTAGTCTTTCCCAAACAGAATTTTGAAAATTAGAAATAGTATTGCATATAAATCTACACAAAGAAGGGATTTTCCAAAATACACACTGAAATGAAGAACAAAGAAGAGAAGGATTGGAGTAAATCATGTAAAGGGAGAAAGAAGACCTCAAAGAGCAAGAAGACCGAGGATCATCCAGCAACCCAGGCATGTGTCATCTCTCACTTTTCCACTTCTCTGCCACTTCAATGAGAAAGAATTTCTTTCCCATAGTTGTTGCTCAAGTTTCTATCACAAGTTCACTTTCTACCATGAGTCCCATATATTCTTGATACAGCTTTCTTCTTCTGGTTGTTTTATAACTAACTTCTTAACTATTAAGAGCTTAACTCTTGTTAAAAACTTATTTAGAGACTAATAAGGGACACAGACATGCATTTCAAACTCATAATGGCTGTAATAACCATTTTGAATTAGCATGTTAACTATGTGTGCTACAAATGGCACATAGAAAAAAAAATTATTGATGAATTTCATAGTGGACTTCCCAAGCATTGGCAAGATAATGGTGTTGGCCAATAGCAGTCAATATATGCCAATATATGATAGTTGAAACACAACCTATATATAATACGAATAATCCTATCGCAGAACACAGTCCTCATGATACAGTTCACTTCAATCCTAAACAATAAAAATGGAATATCTAGTGATTTAGAATCCAACATAATTATAAATATTGCTTTTCATTAGAGATGCTAAGAGTATTTTGAACAAGAAGTTCGGCAATGTCTAATGTTATCAATATGGCAAATAGTTTTAAAATACAGCACAAAGTGACAAAGCCACGACTTCTATGCAAGGGGGGCAAGTGTGAAGACTTATCATATTCATATTTATTTTGATATTCTTGAAATTATCAAGACCATTAATGCAGATGAAGTCGAAAGACATAGGTATAATATTTTCTTGACAAATTAAAAATATAAATAATTAAATCGAACCATCTCACTTGATTCAAATTACTCAATATATAATTAATAACATAAAATATGCAAAATAAAATTATTGATATGACACTATTGTTCAAAAGAAATTTAAATTCTAAACTATGAATAAGGCATTGATTATCATGATCTAAAAAAACCAAGCACCTTCAATCAATAGAAATTAAAAAAATGACATGTTAATCACTCGCCAATATATATATATATATATATATAATATTATATATGTGATAACATGATAATAAAACAACAACCATCCCCAAAAAACCAACTTCTAAATCTTAAAAAAATAAATTTAAAAGAATATTATTACAAAGGAAGTAAAAAAAAGGCTTCTAGCAAACTCACACTGAAACTTATTGGATCTACAAAAAGAACTGCTTGAGAAGGGAAATCCAGCAACAAGAAAAAGTTGGTTCCAAGCTTTGCATCTTCAGTGACCTACTCACTTGAGCCAAGTTAGGTAAAACTGAATGGCAAAGAAAGAAGCTGGGTACTTCAGATCATATCCAACACAATTTAATTGGATAATTTTTTAAACTTTCTCAATTAAAATAATGTCATTCTTATACATATGATTGGCCTTTTGAAGGACTAAAATTTGGGTGTTAGTTCTAGTGGTTTAATTTAAGTATTTAAATTAGATGAGAGCCACATGTTGCTCCAAGATTGCAAGCTGGTAGGAAGTTATGGAGAAGCAAAAGACTTAAGCGGATGAGAATTAGGGAGGGCAGCCAATTAGGTTAGTTAAGGTCAAGAGTTTTAGAGAGTTGGGGTTGGGAGGGGGGCACAGCAAAGAGTGGGACTTGAGAGGCACCAAAGTTATGGCAGCTGACCCCATGGCTACAGTGTATATCAGCCACTGACAGCACATACATGTGTATATGTTTGATTTTGAGAAATTATCCTAAAAGGCACATAAAAGACAGCCTAAAATCAGCATGAAAATTTGATATTTAATAATAGTAAAAAATTGGTGGCAAAGGTCGTACCTTAGCAATGGAGAAGTGATAACCAAATCAATCTTCTTAGCAAGCCCACATGCATGAACATGCTTACACAAATTGTCAACCTATTGTGATGGCATGCAATCATAAGCAAAAATTTAGGGAAGAATAAGAAGCAAGAAGTACATACAAGTCAATCACGCACATGATGCATTTTTTAACAAGTTGTTTAAATAGATAAGCTAAGCTAACAAGTTAAACCAATATGAGCGACAAATGGTCATGTTTGGCCTGCCAATGGCCCATGCCACCCTTTCGGTAATGCTAAAACACCACCTGTCAGACCAAAAATGACTGGTGTACTGTAAAGCTAAATGCATTAGCATCAGGCCAACAACTACAGAAGCACGATAATTTCAGTTTGAGTAGTTGAATCCTATATTATGTATTTAATATGTCAAACCGTAAGCAATAAATTCAGAGTTCTAGCTTTGCTAGAAATAGATTTAACTCTGGTTGGTTGAAAGCAAGCAGCAGCCAAAATATTTCACCGCCAAACATATTCCATGATTAATCAGGAATTGAATTAAACCATTGGATGGCTTATTGTTTACAACTTATTAAGGATCTCCAGAATCAGAATCTGGACAGGAAAGTTGTATTCAAATTTCTAAGAAGCACATATGCACAGAAATTATGATTTTGTCATTCCATCAATATAAGTCACAAACTTTTGGTATTTCTAGTATAAACTAAGAGTTATTGGGACATCAATGAGTCCTTGGCCTAGAAACCGTAATCTTTTCATTGCACTGAAGTAGTTCTTTGGGTGCAAGCTGCTGGACTATCTAATGTGGCCTGTCTAGCTCCACAGTACAAAGCTGCAGATTTCCACTAAGAAGCCTTTGTGCAATGCCTTGAACAGCTCACATAAAGCAACCTGAAGCCAGGCATGCTTAACCCAGCAATATCAAGCATGACCAAGAGTATGTCTCAGGGTTCAAAGCAGGGTTTGCGGTACCATCCCGTACCGCCTGGTACGGGGCATGCCATACTGTACCGGCCAAGAACCGGTACGTTTCATATATAAAAAACGGTCCTGCACTCCGAACCATTAAAAAAATTTAAAAAATTATATTCCATACGGTATAGTATGGTACGGTACCATACCATACCATACCATACCACCCGGTTCGGGTCTGGTTCGTGCTCGATTCAGGTTAAACAATTTTTTGATAGGGAAGGAATTTTTTTAAGGTTTTATAGGTCCGGTACGGAGCCGGTATGACACGGTATGGTACCGTACCATACCATACCCGTCAATGACCGGTATGGGATCCGGTACCGGTTCTGAGTTTCTTGGTTCAAAGTATAAGTAGCAGTACCCCTACCACTATCTTACCGGTATGAGATGATATGGTACCAACACAAAGTGTGCCTCTTGGAAAGCCAAAAAAAAGAGGTGATAACCAAGTGTCAGCATGGAACCACTGGTGGGGACGTACTACTACCCAGCACAGAAAGTATGGACCAGTAGACACTTATATAAATCCTTGATACATATAGTATCAATGTAAACAGATTTACATTTGTCCTATAGGCCTAAATTTTCATGCACATTATAGGACAAACTAGAATACCACATAGGCTCATATGATGGTAGATGAATGGATGGATAAACTAATACTAATATTTTATTGAACATGCCATAGATGGGATTATAGTAGTGGAAATCAGAATTCTCAAGTTTATATGTAATGATCTTTCTATTTTTATTCATCTGATCTGTTATGTAGGAATTTAGAAAAAATCTTAGAATTCAGGCTTTTACACAGGATTCTACCCAAGCTGACCCTCTCCATCAAGGTTTGCCATTTCAGTACCAAACCCTGCACCAATACCATCTTATTACAGTGTTGGTATGTGCTTTGGTATGGTAAAAGATGGCGTACCAAGAATCGGTACAGTGCAAGATACCATATTGATCCAAGACCGGTACAGTACGAGGTGTACTAGGCAATTTGGCCTGGTATGATATTCCATGCTCTCCATGATTTGAAAACATTGCTTGTGTTTCTTTCATTCTAGAACTATTTAAAGAATAAACATGAATTGCTTTCATGCAATCAAAGAAATAGAGAGAGAGAGAGAGAGAGAGAGAGAGAGAGAGAGAGAGAGAGAGAGAGAGAGAGATTGTATTCAGATCAATAATAAAAAGGTTATCATAAGAAAGCCCATTTATTTGACACCACTTGTGCTTGTTGATGACACTTGCAGATTCCAAAATCATTTTACCATTTTAAGAAGAAATTAAGACACTTTAGTTATCCTCCTTTCTGCAGCATAACCTTTAGATTCCTATGCTATACATCCATATCCATTAAAGCCATGCCCATTGCCTCTTACAGATCATAGTTGTGAGAATAGATTTTACATTTCAATTATGGACAGGTTTACTTTTTGAGAAGGAAAATGGATCAGGATGAACTAGCATTAGAAAATAAAATATGGTATTAGTCAATCAAATTTTTCTGAAGGTGAACTTGCCAACTGAAAGCCTATAAAAAAAATTCAGATGCATCCAGTAACATAAATCAAATACAAAGAAAAGAAAAATGATGAATGGTAGAAACTATCATCCCTGATATTTAAGGTAAATTGATTTGCTTAATTTCCTTTTTTATTGTAGATATAAGTTAACACCTCGATAGTTCCATTCCATATTTTTGTTTATTGGAGTAAAGATACTTAAAGAATTCAAGTTGTTAAATTATAGTGGTACTTATAATGTAAATGTTTTATAAGATAGCAAGGTTATAGCTTCAAAAATGGTTGATGATTAATAACAAGTCATTTTCTTGGAGAATCCACTCCATATCTGTCAGTCCAAAGCATGCCTGGTGGCACCCAAACCTATAATGGTAGGACAAAGTCAGAGATCTATTTTTTTAGCAGCACCATCTGTCAATTCTGGAATTACTTTTCCTAACTAACTATTTTCTGTTACAATTGAAGAAGTTTACAACTAGCTAGTGCTTTGGTCTCGTCTAGTGGAGAAAACCCATTAGGTAGATGGTAAATCTGATCACCATCAATATCCTTTTAGCACTAACTTATCCATTTCAAGTCAATTAAAAGAATGCTTTACAAAGTCATTCTCTTTGCAGTTCAAACCTCTGCAATTCAAACTCTAGCCCAACAGCCAATGCAAGGAAAAGAAGAATGAACAGTAGAGGAGATGATGTGGAAGAGGGATGTGGATTGTGGAATCACCACAATTTCTTTCCATTCAAAAATGAATCACACCACAATTTTTGGATTTCATTGGCCCATAGTAAGAAACATGTACATGACACCAAAACACAATAAAGAATTCTTCTGACTATAGCTGCATGAACTCCTTGCAAAATATTGCTGGACACAGTTTCACATAATAAACAGCACATGACAGCCTAAAGAAACATTTCTTTGTCTTCTATGTTGTCACTGATTTTTTGTTAGTCATGATGTTGCCAATTGATTAGCAGTAGGAAAACCAGGACATGATTGTTCAAGGTTAGTGCATCAATGAGGATCAAGCTTTGTAAATCATACTACATGACAAAACAAAAATCAGGTTCGATTTCTTCAAATTTAGAAACAACCAGGTGTTGAACTTCTTTCAAAAAATTTCAAAATAAAAATAAAAAATATCGATATATAACAAATACTTGACATGTAAATTGCCACTCAATTTCCTTATGCAAAACACTACAGAAACAAGCAATGGATAGTAAAATGAAGTGAAACAGGGAACTCTGGTATATTATGCAATCTTTTTTTATGACCACAAAACATCTGCTAGTACCTGATCCCATCCTAGAGGGGTAAGGGGTGCATCAAAAAGTTCTGGCAATAGCAATGCATCATGGTCCTTCTCACTTTCCACATTATGAATTCCTTGTGCATGTCTAACCTACAAATGTAATTTGGATAAAGAAAAGCAAGTAGAAAAAGGGGTTTTATGCAAAGCTCTAGAGAAATATATTTAGATTAACTCTAACCAGATGTAGAGTTTTGCAGCGGTGCAGAGGAAACAGACTTGAACCCGCACTACCGTTCATATCTGCAGATAACCAAGTCACGATGCGTAGTTAGAACATTAAATGAAGAAACAATGTTGACCATAATACAGATGGGGTCTCACCCCATTCAAGAAAGGATAAGTAATTCTTGGAAACTCGCACAGATTCAAGAACTAACTTAAGAGCCCGTTAAAGCATGATCCCAGATGCAATGATTAATCAACAATGCCACCAGCAAGAGCACAATGAGATGTGATAAACATTTTACACAAAAGAATGGTGGCGACTATTTTGTAATACACACACACCATAAATCAACAATCATAAGTGTGTTGACATAATCAGATGCCATGGAATCAGCAAGTTGTAGCAGATAATACTACCATATCATCTTTTGATTATACTGAACTCTTGTTGCTGTTTTGACAGAAATAGATGTTCAGAGCAATCTGACAATTTTAATCATTGAAGAAATTTGTATACAAAAATTTGTTTATACAAAAGAAAACATGTACTTCCCCCACCCTCCCTACCTAAAGCTTTGATGAGTTGATAATGCAATACATTTCTTCCTCAGTTTTTAGGTACATTGATTCATGATATCCTATAGCATTTATTTCCTTCTACTTCGTATGGTTTGTGCTATCATTTTTAGCATTTGAATCCAAGGAAAATTCACCTTTGTGTTTAAGGGTGCCTCTACATAAGGCTGAGAGCCTGCAGTTCAACATCTAGGGGAACTACATCTTGCACCTTCACAATTTGGAAAAGGGCCCTTTAAACAAAAATATCTGTCTTTATGCCACTAACCTGCAGATGCATTAACGCAATGAATTCTGAGATGGGGAGTCATAATCAAGGCCCCAACAAATGTTGCTATGGTACATCAATGCAATCAATACAACCACAAAGACACGTTATCAAGAATCAGATACAACTGGCCTAGTCTCGAATCATCCAAACTATAAAAAATAATAGAGAGAGATGGAGAAAACTAAGCAAGTGAAGAAGATTTCTTTCTTGTATTTCTTCATGATATGTACATCCTTATATAAAGGTGAAGAAAAGAAAATCAGACAGATAATAAGGAGATTAAGGTATGATCCTACCAATCCTAAGGATCATGTAGAATATTCTAGCAATCCCATAGATCATGCAGAATATATTAACAATCCCAAAGATCATGTAGAATATTCTAGTAATCCCAAAGATTACATAGAATATTCTAAACAATATACTTCTTAATATTTCTATACATTCCTAATAATCCCCCTCAAGTTGGAGCATGGAGATCTCGAATACCCAACTTGCACATAATCTCTTGAAAATGATCACAGTCGAGAGCTTTGGTAAAGATATATGCGAGCTGACAATGTGCAGAAACATATCATGTAGCAATGTCTTGAGACTGCAGTCACTCTCTGACAAAATGATAATCGATCTCTATGTATTTGGTTCGCTCATGAAACATAGGATTTGTGGCAATGTGTAAAGCAGCTTGATTATTATAATAAAGGAACATGGGACCATGATGTGGAACACTAAGATCGAATAAGAGGACTCGAAGCCATAGTAATTTATTGGTGATGTGCGCCATAGCCCGATACTCGACCTCTGTCGAGAAACGAGACACTGTTGTCTGCTTCTTGGCGCGCCAAGAAATTGGAGCACCTTCCAAGAAAATATAGAAACCTATTGTAGAGCGCCTTGTCACGGGACATCCTGCCCGGTCTGCATTACAATATGTAATTTAAAAGTGTTGACACTTGGAAAAAATATGACTTGACCTGAAAATCCTTTCAAATATCGCAAAATATGAAAGACTGCATCCAAGTGTGATTGTCCAGGAGATTGCATAAAGTGTGTCAGAACATATACTAAGACGCAATGTCCGGCCTAGTAATAGTCAGATAAATAAGTCTTTCCAGCAATCGACGATATGGGCCTAGATCATCAAGTAGTTTTCCATCGTCCACCATGAACTTAAATTGTTGCTGTATGAAAAATTTTGTGGGCTTGGTACCTAACATCATGATCTCTTGGAGAATATCAAATATATATTTTCGCTGGGATACAAATATGCCCGAAGATGATCGAGCTACTTCTAATACGATAAAATACTTTAAGGCGCCCAGGTCCTTAATGCAGAACTTGTCTTGCAAAAATTGTTTCAATGCCTGATATTTCAAAGGGTTATTTCCTGCAATAATCACATCATCAACATAAACAAAAATAGCAATGAAAAGGTCATTATCCTGTTTGGTGAACAGAGAATGATCGGTTTTGAATTAAGTGCAGCCATATTGAAACAAGGAGTGGAAGAATTTTTCAAACCACTATCTCGATGCTTGTTTGAGCCTATAAAGAGACTTATGTAACCGACAAACATATATATCACCTGATTTTAGAAATCCTGATGGGAGTGTTATGTACACTTCTTCATGAAAGTCACTATGAAAGAAAGCATTGTTGACATCCAATCGATATAACTGCTAATATTTGGCAAAAGCAACAGCTAAGAGACGCTGTACTATAGTCAATTTAGCCACCGGGACAAAAATCTTAGTGTAGTCAAGCCCTTCTATTTGTGTGTATCCCTTCACCACTAAACGGGCCTTGAATTGCTCAATAAAACTAGCAGCCTTGTATTTAATTTTGTATACCCATCTCAATCCAAAGAATTTCTTACCAAGTGGTAGATGCTCCAAGATCCAAGTACCACTTTGCTGGAGAGCTGTGAGCTCGGCCCCCATTGCTTCTCGCTACTTAAGATCCTTTACAGCTTGGAAAAAGTTTTAGATTCTTCATAAGAGGTGATAACTGAAAGGAAAGCTCGATAAAAAGTATTAAACTTAGAAGAAATGAGGTAGCAAGGAATAGGATAAGGCTTACCTGAGATCACTGAATTAGCGGATGTATCCGAAGATCTCCCCACTCCTGGAGCATCGACAATATAATCCTGTAATTGTACAGTTTACTTCCTGTCTCTGACTGGCCATAAGTTAGGATCAATGATCTTAGAAGATGAAGGCTCTTCAGGAGAGATAGTGATAGTGTCAATTGCATCAAGAGTTTGGTTCGGACTTAATATTTAGTTCGAATCAATGAAATTGGTTTGTATTTGATATGACTCATGAGGAAGAATAAGGTTTGAAATCTATCCTTGAATCTGGCTCAAATGAGTTAAATTATTAATTCCTAAAGAGAATGGCATGTCATAGTCAATCTGATTTAATTATGGAAAAGAAGGTATTGCTGAAAAAAGACAATATTTGAGAATAAGAAAACGCGTTCTCATGAAAGACAACATCACGTGAAGTAAATATTTTATAAATTTCTAAATCATAGACACGATAACTCTTTTGACCAAGAAGGTATCCAACAAACATCCAAGAACGAGAACGAGATTGAAATTTATCACCGGATATTTCATGCACATAACATAGACTACCAAAACTTCTTAAATGATCATAAGTGGATGGTTTGTGAAAGAAAAATTCATAAGAACTCTTGTCATTCAATTTTGGTATGGATGTCAAGTTAATTAAATAGGTGACAGCCAAAACACATTCTCTCCAAAATGATACAGGTAAGTTTGCTTGAAATCTTAAAGCACGGGTACCATTTAATACATATCGATGTTTGCACTTAGCCATCCCATTTTATTCTGGTATCCCGATACACGAAGTTTGTGATATAATTTCATGTTCTAAGAGATATAATTTCAATGATCTAGCTATAAACTCTTGAGCATTATCACTACGTATGTATTTAGTATTGGTATTAAAATAATTTTTGGCCATAGTACGAAAATTAACAAAGCATTGATATGTCTCAGATTTTCTTTGTAACAGATAAATCCAAGTAGCCCCCGTGCAATCACCAACAATAGTGAGAAAGAAATGAACTCCTGTGTGTGATGAAATGCAATATGGGTCCCATATATCAAGATGCACTAAATCAAATGACGAAGCTAATTTATTAATGCTTAAGAAAAAGGACTTTTTTGTCTGTTTGGCATGATAGCAAATATCACAACAATTATTCATGAAATCAAAAAGGGTATTTAAAAGAAAAGGGACAAGTTTCAAATGCTTGTAAGAGTGATGTCTTAATTGATCATGCCAGAGATCAGCCAAAACCTTGACTTTATTTGCCCGTATAGGATTTATTATTAAGTCTTTGAAATAATAAAGACCATCCCGGAGTTCACCCAATCCAACCAGCTTCTTCATGGCAAGGTTTTGTAAAGCACAAAATATAGAAAAGAAGATAACGATACAATTAAGATCTTGAGCAAGTTTGCTTATTGAAACAAGATTGCATGTAAAATTAGGAACATATAAGGTATGACGTAAAGTAATATCATTGGTCAAAACAACATCACCATATAAATGCATAGACATATTGACTCATTAGGTAGAATAACATGGAATGAACTATCAAGGAATTTCATATCATGAAGAGAAGACCTACAAAATGTTAAGTATTCGAAAGCACCACTATTAAGGATCCAAGATTGATGACAAGAATCAAGGAAGGCCTTACCAACAAAATTTATGGCACTTTGAGTCTTCTCTTATCCAAGGAGGGAAATGAGTTGCTGATACTGTATGGAAGAAAAAACGGATATTAAAGAGATTTAGCTTATAATCGGTAGTGTGGTAGCATTTACGGTAGTCCCTCCTCGGTGCTCGGTATTTTCAGAATTCTTCGATGATGAGATGAAATATGAAGATGCAGGATCATGCGCAGCACTTAAGATCAATGACGAATCATCTACCATAGATTCAATTATGGTACTCTACTTGATTTGGTCGAACATGTTGATGAAGATACAATTCGATAACTATTTGTTTTCTGCTACGTGCAAAGAAGGTATTTCTGCAATAACTTGCTATAAGCTCTAATCAAAGAAATAAACTCGGATCGATGAAGATGAGATATGGTAACTACTTGTCTCTTGCTACATACAAAGAAGACGTTTCAGCAATAACTTGTTGTAAGCGCTAATCAAAGAAATAAACTCGGATCGATGATGATCTACTCTGATACCATGTAAAAAATTACAAAGAGAGATGGAGAAAATCAAGCAAGTAAAAAATATTTCTTTCTTCTATTTCATGATATGTATATCCTTATATAAAGATAAAGAAAAGAAAATCAAGCATGTAATAAGAAGATTATGGTATGATCATGCCAATCCCAAGGATCATGTAAAATATTCTAGAAATTTCAAAGATCATGCAGAATATACTAGCAATCTCAAAGATCGTATAGAATATTCTAGTAATCTCAAAAAATATATAAAATATTTTAAATAATATATATTTTAATATTTCTATATATTTTTAATATTTCCATTCATTCTTAATACAAACAGTTCTTAAGGAATTCCAACTCCTATTTAGTTTTCCCACATCAAAAAAGATCTAGTAAATTGCAGAGCACATTGTTTTGTTAAGCCCGAGATGCAGCAGTTATTAGGAAAGATGATGATTCCCTAACTTGATCGATATGAGCACCGAATCCCAGTCTGACACGGCATGGACGGAGGGGCATCGAACCAAGAAAAGTCTGAGTGGGCGTTCTGGCTCTTCTGATGTTTAGGTTTTCCTTACATTAATGGCGCGTCAAAGTATGCGTTCACAGATCAAGGTGCCAGATGTTCGACCCAGAACAAATACGTTCGACGTTGGAGAAAATAGCCACCAGCACGCGGATCTAAACTCAACCCTATTGACCAATCTAATTTGACAACCAAGTCGGCGTGCAAACATGAACGATGGAGGCAAAACATCATATATCTCCATCGACCTGAATCGGAAAACATCGAAAGAATTACAGACACGCTTTTTTTTGTCGGTGAAGGGCACAAATTCTTTGAGAACGGGAAAGAAAAGAGCGAGGAGAAGGTAATGCATAAAAAAAGAAATAGGGCATTTCTGGGGCTTTAAGAGGGGACCCAACTTTCTCACCTGAGAAGCCGCAGGTAGAGAGCACCGTGGTCCAACGCAGCGGTCAAGAAGAACAAGAAGAAGATGACGGAGATGGATGGAAACCAAGGAGGAGGAACCGACGGGAAGCTGAGGAGGCGGAAGTTGACCCAGAAAGGATTTGTGGAAAAAAAATGAAATTAAGATGGTAAAGAGAGAAAAAAAATATTTTATTTCAATTTTATCAACTACCATACATAGAATATTTACACCAGTATATAAAATGGCACAGAATTATACTTTAAAAAAATACAAAAGCATACCTACAAAAAGAATATTATAAAATTATATTATTAAAAAATATTATTATATATTGTTATGTGATGTGATGATTTAATGGTCATTTAAAATCATATTAATACTTCTTTTCATATTCAAATTAGTATAGTAAGTGTTGCTAACAAGATCGATATAGCCTGTAACTTCGGTACATCACCGATACGTCAGACTTTCATGGGGAGTGCTTGCTTCTCTCCTTGCTAGTCGACTCATTGGTCCGACTGTTCTGCAAAAAAGAGAAGATCCGGGTCAGGAATTCCGGTGGAGACATTCCGATGATAAGTCAGACGAGAACGATCAAGGAGAAGAGAATCTCTGTGGCGGAGAGCTTAGAGACTCTCATCGTAAAGGAAAAAGAAAAGAAAATAATTTAGATGCGAAGACAGGGTGGAGCTGGAACCAGGGAGCTTGGGAAGATCTCTTGGTTGGTTTCTTGCCCATTTTCTCCATGTTCTCGCTTACTTACCTTTTTTTCTATTATCTCTGATCTTATATATGTGGGGTAGTCCATAACAGTTCTGAGGCTTTGTCCAGGTGTCCCTCTGGTAGTACAGCTCCTTGTGGGAGCGGCGGGTGCCATGCCGCTGAGCCCTTAGCCATGATGGGGTGCTTTCATCCCTAGAGGGACCGTGCAAGCGTCGCAGAGCTCTGGACTTTTATGGAACACTCCACTTAGGGAAGGTTCAGGTATCATGTCGCGAGATTTGAAGCCCCCATTGCATGATCGCGGCGGCAGGTTACAGGGCTTGAAGCTTGGTGGAACGCACGTCGCTCATGACATGGCAGTGGCATGTCACAGAGTTTGAATTTATGGCAAGGCGTGCGCCACCTCCCGGAGGTTGCACGTGATCAGGCTCCTTGCCATGGTTTGAATTTATATTGGTCCTTCCTTCTCTCGCCGTTGGCGAGAATATCGGCCCCCCGTGAGGCAGGGGGAGTCTTGTCACTGAAAGCATGAGCTCGATCCCGGCTGGGAGCCGGCCTCAAACGGGAGGCTCGCCCTATGAGCACGATCCCGGTTAGGAGCCGGCCTCAGACGGGGGGCTCGTCCTATGAGCACAACCCCGACTAGGAGCTGACCTTAGCATGAGGACTCGTCTTGGCAACATGAGCACGACCTCGACCGGGAGCTGGTCTCATATGGGAGCTCGTCCTATGAGCACAACTCCGGCGAGGAGCTGACCTCGGCAGGAGGGCTCGCCTTGGCAGCATGAGCACGACCCCGACCGGGAGCTGGCCTCAAATGGAGGGTTCGTCCTATGAGCACGACCATAACCGGGAGCTGACCTCAGTAGGAGAGCTCACCTTGGCAGCATGAGCACGACCCCGACTGGGAGCTGGCCTCGGACGAGGGGCTCGTCCTATGAACACGACCTCGGCTATGAGCTGACCTTGGCCAGAGGGCTCGCCTTGGCAGCATGACCACAACCCCGACCGGGAGCTGGCCTCAGACGGGGGGCTCGCCCTATGAGCACGATCTTGGCTGGGAGCTGACCTCGGCAGGAGGACTCACCTTGGCTCCTTGTTTGGCCACTGTGTTCAGGTGGTGAGTCTCTTGCCAACTCCACCGCCAGCAGGGGCTCCATGTCAGCGGATGCGCCACATCATATGCTCCATACTCCTGAGCTCAGAGAACGAAGCGGCGCTCGAGGCGATGGGAGTAATGATCATGCTGACGTGGAGGGGCGCGCCTCTTGCACCATTAATACCTTGAATGCCTGCGCCCTGAAGATCATGCTTCCGTCGCGTTTGGTTTTTCGTTGAGGGGATCATAAATGCTTCCTTCAGACCAAGAAGTCGACCGGCAAGGAAAGGGACAAGCGCTTCCTACGGAAGCCCGATGCATCGGCAACGTGCCGAAGCTACAGGCCATGGCAATCTTAGCAGCAACAGTAAATACCAGCTTGAATTTGAAAATCAAATCATAAATATATTCAAGAGTTAGTATTAGAAATTAGATTACAAATATATTTAGAAGTTGGTATATTAAATTAACGTATTTGTTGACGTGGTTGATTTTGATAACATAATTATGAAAAGATAGAGAAAGTGTTGGCTACAATAAGACTGGCACTAAAAAAAAATGAACAATTAAAATTTGATAATCCTTAATAAAAGATTCCTTATAAATAAAATATTATAAAAGAAAAGAACAATACATTTTCAAATTTTTTTTAATATTAATCTATCAAAAAATAAAGAATCTATAAATATTAGAATCATATCATGTATTTCATCTTAATCATTTATTAATATTTTATATAATTTTAGTCTTAGATTTTAAAAAATATTTTTGAAAGAAATAAAGTATTGGCTTCCTATTTCATGGAAAATTTTAAAACCTATCTTCATGGATTTTCATTTTTTATAAAATATAAGAAGTATCTCCTTATTCTCTCCTCTTAAAATCATGATAAGTAAGAAAATATTTTTTTACTTTCCATAAAGTACATTTTCTCCCCTCCATTATTTGTCAAAAAAATGAGTTCTATCTCTATAAATAAATAGGAGAGAAAAAACTCGGTCTCTCTAAAATTTAAAATAGTTAAAGAAAAATCTTATAAAATCTATGTATCACGTAGGTATCATTCATGTATATTTTGAAGGGAAACGCTTTTATATACCCGTTGCTAAGAAAAAAATAGATAACAAAATCTGCTTTTATATACCCGTTGCTAATAAACCCCCCGCGGCCCACCCGGGAGCCCCACCAGCACAATTCTCCAGCGCGGAGCCTTCCCCCCTGCCATAACCGACGCGGCAGCCGGAGCGAGCACCCGAGATCGATCTACCACCTCGACTGCGACGATGGCGGCGGACCTGGCTGGTGGCGGCGGAGGAGGAGCGGCAGTGGCAGATCCCGACGGCCCCGATGGCGTCCGCATGACGTGGAACGCGTGGCCCCGATCCAAGGTCGAGGCGAGCAAGTGCGTGATCCCCGTGGCGGCGTGCATCGCCCCAATCCGGGCCTCTCCCTCCCTCCTCGTCCTCCCCTACGCGCCGCTCCGGTGCAAGCCCCCCTGCGCCGCCGTCCTTAACCCGTTCGCCCGCGTCGACTTCGCCGCCAAGATCTGGATCTGCCCCATCTGCTTCTCCCGCAACCACTTTCCCCCGCACTACGCGGCCATCAGCGAGAGCAACGTCCCTGGCGAGCTCTATCCCCAGTGCACCACTGTCGAGTACGCTCCCCCGCCCCTCGACGCCTCCGCCGCCGCCGCTGTCCCGGCTCCCATCTTCCTCTTCGTCCTTGACACCTGCCTCATCGAGGAGGAGCTGGGATTCGTCAAGTCCGCCATGCGCCGCGCCCTCGGCCTCCTCCCTGACCACGCCCTCGTCGGCCTTGTTACCTTTGGTACGCAGGTCCACCTCCACGAGCTCGGGTTTTCCGATCTGTCCAAGATTTACGTCTTCCGCGGCACCAAGGAGATATCCAAGGAGCAGATCTTGGATCAGCTCGGCCTCTCCTCTGCCGGTATTCGCCCGGCTGCCGCCGGGGCCCCTGGGTATCCCAAGGCAGGGCCGCAGGCCAACGGATTGCATCCTTCTGGGTCTGTCAACAGGTTCCTGCTCCCGGCCTCCGATTGTGAATATACTCTTAGTGTGGTGAGGATCTTCTTCGATCTCCCTTCCCACCAATTGGCATTTGTTTGGCTGATTAATATCTCTATGCGTGTCTGCACGCCCCAGAAATGATTCCCGAACGCGCTTTTTATTTATATCCCCGTAAAAATTATTTTCTTAGGAAAAGACTGGTTTTGCCGCTTATTGCAGTTGTTAGATGAGCTCCAGACGGATCAGTGGCCGGTGGAAGCTGGAAACCGGGCTCGCCGCTGCACGGGGGTTGCTCTCAGTGTTGCAGCTGGCTTACTTGGAGCTTGCATGCCTGGCACTGGGGCTCGCATCATAGCTTTGGTTGGCGGGCCGTGTACTGAGGGCCCTGGAATGGTAATTGTTCCTAGTTTCCTTGATGCAATTTATTCTTTAATTTTGATGTTTGCATACTTAGATTTCTTGCATGTGTAATAATCAACTTTATTCTCGAGCTGCCCAAATCTTAACTGGAGCTTGGGATAAATGTGAGATGCTACTTCATTTTTAATACTTTCTATCTACAATGCTAGAAGTCATGTGATTGGAACAAAACTTTAAAGACCTTGCAATGCCACTTCTTTTAGTGCTTTTATTCTGGGATTTCAATTGATGAAAATATTTCTCGGTATCTTTACTTGAGAATGCCCTTTCTGATGATGAGGACTGTTATGGAGGTGGTTGCAAATATGCTCTTATATTTTGGGATGATGGTTTGATTTTGTAGCAAATGCAATGGAACATCATTCTGTGATGGGGCAGGCAGATTGCTTAGCACATTTGGCACTCATAGTGCTGCCAAGATAGGCTATATATCCACTTTCCATGATATTATGAATAAAATTGTTAGTGGGATAGGTCAAAATTCATTATTCACTTCTGAATGACCTATGCTATTGTAGCATGCTAGCAAATAATGGGTAATAGGGATTTTATATCAGGGTTCCCTCTCCAAGCTTTTCTTTTTCCCTTATAATTTTTTAAAAATTTTATGCTGTATTTTAAGCGTTTGGTACTTTGCAAGTTGCATGTGCAATATATTAAGAGATAGGGGTCCAGCTTTTAATGAGACAATTAAGTCTGCAGGGTGAATTTCTGATGATTAATGATTCTGAATTACACTAATATGCATTTGGATGTGAAATAATCATCAATGAAAATCAGTTTTTATGTCATGGGTTACACTCAAAGTATTATTTTAATCAAGACATGATTTCATGCCATTTATATGTGCAGGGTTAGGTCAACCCCACTAATTAAAAAGTAATACTTAAGGTATACATAGTTTTAGTTTATGGTTTAATCAATTTTTTTTATTTTGGATCTAGTTATAGTAATAAGTCTTAGTGGTCATATCTTGAGGCTTGAGATGAAATTTTAGCTCTCCAATATACAATTCTATACCCATTTTGGGAATGCTAGAAGCACCAAACACGAAAGTTTATACCAAGTTTGATGTGGCCTGCATATGTTATGATGGGAGATGAAACATACATCCATTTTTTAATTTTGCTCATAAATTTAGGCCCCGCTTAGATTGCCTTTTTTTTTTTTGTTTCCTATTTTTAAAGATAGAAAAATGGAAGTTGAGATAAACAAGCATGTTTGATGCTATTGTTTCTTTTTTTTTTATAATTTATTTCAAAGTCATTTTTATTATTTTTAGAAAAATAAAAATTTTTATTTTTAATACTTTTGAAAATAAGATTCTTATGTTTTTTATTTCTGTTGTCAGTACCACTACCATCATTGTTGTCATATTTGCCACTGCTGCCTTTGTTGGCTTTGTCATCATTGTCCCCCCTCCCACCACCAACACTGCCATTGCTGCTGCTGCTGTTGTTACCACTATTGCCACCATTTTCTCCATTACCATCATTGCCATTTCCACTATTTATGTTTAAAAATAATTGACTATATTTAACATATTTATGCTTTTAAAAATATAGAAAAAATTCAGAAGAATAATTTCTATTTTGTTATTTCTGAAAATAGAAAAAAATGAAATGATGCATAAAGATGCATTAATTTATAGATCTAGACTATTATTGTTGACAAAGGCTAGGATAAGTGTGGTTTTTAGGGTTACAGTTATGGTGGTTCATATAAGTAGGGGTGAAGCCATCTCAATTAGATGGAAGATGACTCATGAAAAGCTAATTAGTGTAATCCCACCTTTTTCCCTACTTCATGCATGATGGATTTCATGCTTTGACCTAGGTATGTGCAGGCTTAAGTATTGTTCCATCTTTTGTCTCACTTTTTATCTATTTATTTTTTTAAAAACTCAATATTGTGTGCAAATACATTTAATAAATCTCAATGTAAATATATATTACCTGGCATTAATTTAGTAGGATTCTTTGTTAGGAGCATGAGTTTGAATGATCTCTTCAAATGTTTTGTCTTCAATCACAAGACATGGACTTAATGTCATAAGAAGAGGACTACTAGACATATGTATCAGCTAGGTCTGAGCTGAGCCAAGACATGCTATCAACAAAGATTTGGCTGACTCAAGCCTGGCCTGGTCTTAAGCATAGTTTCTCATGCTCAAGCTTGAACCCATCTTGAACATAAAGTGCTACAACTCTAGTACAACTTGACTGGCCTAAGAATTCCTAAATTTATTTCAATATCAAAATCATGGGTGAAGGTGGAAGAGGAGTGATTAGGACCAATGGCCATGGTGTATCATTGATGGGAAGGGAGAAACAAAGGGATAAGGAAGGGGGGAGGGATTGGAGGGATGAAGGAAGAATGAGATGATTGGTATTGGGTTTCAACAATGGTGGTTGTGATAGGGCGTTAGAGAGAGAGGCAGAAGGGGGTGGACCTGTTGGGGATTGCTAGAGTAGTGGCAAGGGAGGAGGAAGGGAGAATAGGAGTCCATGGGTGATTTGGGACTAGAGCGAGGGTTGGAGGGGATATTATATATAAGCATGAATATGTTCAAACATAATATTTTATATTTTGTTAGTGGTTGGGCTTTTCCTTTGTGTTTTTGGCTCAGCTAAACCTTGACCTCAATTATAGTTAGGTTTTAATTTATGAGCCTGAGCCTGGCTTGTCAGACTTGACTTGACTGCCCAAGTCTGCCAAAATCAGGGTGGGCAGGCCCAGCTAGAGTTGCACAGGTCTAAGGATATCTTGTGGTCCAAATTATGGAAATAGATTTACTGATGATCAGATCGTCTTGTAAATTATTACCTACCTTAGGGATGAAGTATTTGCATCAAACCTTAATTGATGGCTTACTACAAACAAATGCTAGAATTTGATTGTTAAGAACCCTTAGTTGAAGATTTACACGTCTTGAGTTTGGTGGCAAGATACAGCAAACAACAGTCTAGCAAATGATCATGGAACATGTAGATGGTACATATTACAAAGGTTCTAACATTGTCAAGGATCTAGGCATTTGATGGTCCAAGTTATTGCATCTGTTGCAA
The DNA here is from genome assembly GCA_021397845.1 of Areca catechu. Taxonomy (NCBI): domain Eukaryota; kingdom Viridiplantae; phylum Streptophyta; class Magnoliopsida; order Arecales; family Arecaceae; genus Areca; species Areca catechu. Next base: position 207,222 of record CM038049.1, on the reverse strand, counting down.
GACAAAATGCCATACAAGACTGATGAATGTGATTTGCAGGTGACTATCATACATTGTGTATCTATGTTACCTTGTTTTATGGTTCTAAGATCTTGTCCAACAATTGATTGGTGATGAAGCTTCCGTCTATTAACCCAATTTTGCTCTTGACGATTAGCTTGTGGCAGGTCAATGGTATGCGATGAAACTTGTTTCACCAAGAGGATTTTCGGATGAGATCTCCATAAAAAAACTGAAATGGTGTTATTAAATTTGGATAGTTCTTCAAGTCTGAATTTTTGATAATTAATTTTTTAGATCTAATAATAGCTGGAAATGTTTAAGCTATAACTTCAGATTGTACTTTTTTCAACTTTATAACATATGATTTTTAGAGGCACCAGCGGCATGTAAATTAGAAGCATCTAATTGGTTCTTCCGAACTAAGTTCTCATGGCTTGCTTTCATTTCTTATAAATTTGTTCATGGGTCTTGATGACCTTACTTTATTCCATGGCATGGGATAATCTGAGTTTCTTGCTATTCTAATTCTTATGACCTATATATGTTGAGAACACGATCCTCAAGAGATTGTAGAAGAGTTATAAGGTTTAATTCTAATCATTATTATTCTATTTTGCTTCATGCTCTATAAACCGGGTGCAGCATGTCAGCAGCCGAGGTACTATAGTACATAGTGCATATGCATATGCAGATGCATATATAGGCACCTGTGATGATGGTATTTTAGAAATATTTTAAAAAATAAATAGATGTTATAAAATTTGATAAACAAGTCAAATTTCATAAATAAATAAGCAAAATCTCAGAAAGAAAAGGGATTTAAGATTATACACATCTAAACCTATTTGAGAGCTTATTTTAGCATAGTATGATTTGTTAGCCTAGAGAATAACAATATTTCCTGACAAAGTACAAACTATACCCAAATTTCAGATATATCAATGCAACAAAAAAAATTCAAATTATCAAACAAAAAACAAGCAATTTTGATGCATGACTTATAAATATGTTCAAGGCATGCAACCATTGAACAAGACATGTGTATTTAAGTTACTAATTCTCTAGAAGTCACTCAAAAGTTAATGTTCTTCCTCATAAAGTGGCTTATCATCCATAATAATCACAATCTGGTTGTGCTTGTGCCACATAAGCCACTCTTGGGCCTATGCAAGCGCTCAATGACTTTGTAGTCCAGCCCAATTGTGGTGCGTCACAAGGTTGTGCTGCATGTGCGGCCTCATTAATTGTAAATCTACATTGAAACATTTGACTTGCGGGTGCATATGCAGTTAGTGCATTTTAACTATATAGAAATAAATAAGATATATCAAGTACCATACAAACAACAATAACATCAGTAATATCTTTTTGAATAATAATATCAATGTTAATAATAATAACCAAGGTTCACCGAATCGGTATTGGAAGTTGTATTGATTGGCAACCAGTTTGGCTGGTACTTCATCATTGTTGTCAGATGGCATCATTGGAGGATAGAGGTTGGAGGTGGGAGAGGGAGAGGGAGAGGGAGAGGGGAGGTGAGGGCTCCAAGGACTTCAAGCCATCTGATGATGTGAGAGGGGGGGGGGGGACACACCTGGCTAGGATGTCATTGTTATCGTTGGATGTGAATGGAACACTGTTAGAGGATTGAGGCCGAAGGAGGAGGTGGGAGGGGGAGAGAGTGGGAAGGTGAGGGATTCGATCTTCAAGGGCATCAAAGGAACCGGGATTCTTTGGGGAGGGATTTAAGAAATTGTCTTGATTCGATCTGTTGAACCATATGGGTAATCGACAAGTTTGGCATGGTTTGGTGAAGCCTTGATAATAACTAATAGTTAGTGCTCAGTACTCAATCCTAATAATGATAGTTATAACATTATTAAAACCAACATCTAACCTAAATATCAGTTTGTTCATGCTCTATCCACAAAGTCCCACATAAGATTGGGCCACATGTTTGGTCTCATAATGTTAAATGGGCCACGTATGCAGTCATAAAATGTTAATTGATACATGGTCACATAGGGTTAAATGACTGTCTTTTCGATCTGTGTGCAGTATGACTGCATATATTAAATGCACATAGGCAATTGTGCTGCTATCAAGGGACCGCATAATGGCAATGCCACCTCGTGCACCATATTTTAATACATTGAAATCAAAGATGTGCCTCTTGCAAAAGTATGCATTTGATGGAACCCAATACACATCCATCTATGTTAGTTGGGCTATGCATTTGAGCAACCATTACAAGTTTTTAGCAGTGGTAGGTGTTAAGTGGACTATGACGACCAGGACTAAGAATCTATGTTAATTTGAATTAGCTTGTTATATGCAGATTACTTACCATTTTTTTTATTGTAGATTTTTAAGATTGGGAATGGACCTAAGGTATATTCAGTGTTGACTCTTTAAAATTTATGGAAGAACAACTATGCTACTTGCATACACCTTTCTGTACACATAAAAAGTCAGTCATTGGGATAGTTGAACTCAAACATGACATTGTAAGTTAATGTATTATAATTAAGTTAACATTTAAAGAAACACTTTATTATTTTCGTGTGAAATCTTCAAAATTACAATATTGAAAAATGAACCTTTATATTTTTGTATCTTGTTCTTTTCCTCTTGCTAATCAGACAATTAGCTGCATATTTGAATCCAAGTCTTTTGTCTGTTTCCAGACAACAGCCATGTTAAAGTTATTGTTTTTGTGCTTTATTTCATTCATTTTCCAGTTTTAGTTCATATTATGGTTAAAGTTGGTTAGCATTTTTGGTTCTCTTTAACTGTTTGAGAGTTTGTATTGATTATCTACTGAAAGATTCAAACCATAATGCATTTCTCTTAGAGTTTAAGCAATGATGCTTTCATATCACGAGTGCAAGCATGCCTTATCTGCTTCAGATTGATTGAAGAACAAAGTTCAGTTAGTTCAATTTCATGATGGCCTCATTTTTTTTCCTTGTCCTTCTTGAGGTCGATTCCTCATGTACCATAGAGCTAAGCAGATATTTCACTGGATGAGCTAGCTGTGTTATAATATATCCACATGATTCCTTTACCAATGTATATTTTTGTATTCAAAAATTCTACAAAAGAAGGCTTCTTGTATATGCCCAAATCTAACAAACATACTACAATATCCATTTTTTACCTCATATTATTTTGTATATTTCTGTTGTCTAGTCCTTTATAATATTTGTGCTTCTATTTATTTGTGATTTGCAGATTGTCTCAAAAGATCTGTCAGAGCCAGTGCGTTCACATAAAGATCTTGACAAAGATGCGGCTCCACATTTCCACAAAGCTGTTAAATTTTATGATAATCTTGCCAAACAGCTGGTTAACCAGGGCCATGTGTTGGACCTTTTTGCTTCTGCACTTGATCAGGTTTGTGTAACCTTTGATTCTTTCAGCAGTTCTTTTTTGATAATTTTTGTATGTAAGATAACATGTTCATGTATTTCTTTGTTGAATTTGGTTCTGTGATGAATATGACTGTTGGTCCTATGTTATAGGAAAATAGTGATGTCATGTTAGCTTAAAACAGTTTGTAATACTAGAAAATTGAAGGGTTGAATAAGAGTGATAACTTATGTGATTGTACTTACTGATGGATGCTGGACAGGATAGCTCATAAAAAGCTTCTAATCTGTAATGACAATGAGAGCTTACACGTTTAGAAGGTTTTTTTTTGGCTGAACTGCTGAACATGGCATCATCATGCAATTTCATTTAATTGTGCACTTGTCCGATGGTCTATTTCATAGGCAAAAATGTTAAAAATAACCATGTGAAAGGTCTGGTATCAGGGTTGCAAGTGGGTTGGTTGGCTCCTGAATGGGCACAACTCAAATCCAATCCATATTTGAATTGGGTTAAAAAATTGAAACTGTGCCTAATTTATTCTGGTTCAGGTTGGATCAGATTGGGCTTGTGATTTTTTTTTTTTAAATATTGATCCATGGAGTTTTGGATTGAAACAGGTCAAGCATATTACAAATGCAAACCATGGTAAACCTGTGCAATTTATATCGTAAACATATAATGCAATACAAATATCACTAAACAACATGTAGACATTGCCAAATGCCTATTCTGTATAACATTTGATTGACAACCATATATAAATTGTAATCAACAACACGAAATAATTACTACCTATAATAAATTTAAGAATAATTTCTTAAATTCAGGAGGTTTGCGAATATATAGTGTATTAATTTCAAGTTGGATCGAATTTGGATTGGGGTACTTAGTGATCTATGTCCAATCCATGTTCAAAACAGGTCATATTTTTCTGACCATGCCTTATCTGAATAACTCCTGTTTGGATTGGACCATATTTTTTCCAGACGTGTTCCTGATTGGACGTGGGTCGATCCAATCCATTTGCCGCCCTATCTAGGCCAGATATAGAAAGTCTTGATCTTTTTTGGCTGAATTAGATTAGAAGTCCAAATTTATAAAAAAGAATACAATGATTTATTAAGGGTGTTGGTATTTGATGTGAAGGAGGAGAATGTAAGCAGGCCTTGGATTTCTGTGTAGATTCAGTTAGAGGTTTTGGCATATGATGATGAAGAATTCTAAAGGGTTGAAGAATGCTTATATGTGGGGTGCATAGATTTAATATTTATCTGTCTCATTTCATATAAGGAGGGCGTCTCAGTTAGGGAAGTTCAAAGAGCCTGCTAGCTATTTGGTTGAACCATACCAGATTATGTCTAAATCTTTGCTGAAGAAATCATGTTGGAGATTAGACTTCTGAATTTAATCGACCACCATGCTTTTTGTGGGGCAATCTTGGCCGATAATTTATTGAAAATTTGTAACTGCATGGAGGCTTATCATTTTGTAGAGGATTCCTGAATTTCTTGGAAAGATTGAATATTTATAACATTAACTACAGGAATGTATATGTGGATATCATAATGGGTTTTGGTATCTAATGGATTTTGTGGGTTCAGAGGTTGTGCCATTGTGACATGACTCACCTGTTCTTATTAATGGATTTTCTGATTAGGCTTTGGCCATGGCTGGGCCAGGCTTTAAGCAAGAATAAAGCACCATTGGGCTGGTCTGAGGTATGTTGACCCAATCTTGGACCTAGTCTTGACTGTCCTAGTCTAGTTTGTTGATTAAACTTCATCCCTAAGTGACCGAGGTCGAGCTCAACACAATCAACCCATCTCTTAGGGTTCTAGCATGGTAGCATTGAAGCACATTCTCTCTCTCTCTCTCTCTCTCTCTCTCTCTCTCTCTGGGTTGGGGGGGGGGGGGGGGGGGCAGGGCCGGAGAGGGAGAGATGGAGGGAGGGCAAGGGAAAGACAGGAGGGAAAATGGGCTGGAAGAAAGAGGGGTGAGGTGGACAGAGAGGGGAAAGGATGGAGCAAATATAGGGAAAATTGGGAAAACACAATGGGCATCAAGGGGTTTTAAGGGTTTTTAGTTTATATTTTAATTCATATATATAACTAATGTATTATAAGATTTTATAGCTGCACTGGGCAGGTCAAGGTAAGTTTTGATCAAACCAGACCTAACCAGAAAAGTGGCCTGGCCCATGATTTCTAGATCTGACCCAATCTGATGTGCTTGATATTTGTGCTGAGGCCTTCTCATTTATTAGCTGGGAGGCTTGGCCCTAGGATGTTCAGGTTTACTCTCTTATTCTCTCTCTCTCTCCATGTGTGTGTGCACAGGCATGATGCATGTGTAATATGTGTACGAGTATGTATGTATTTATTAAAGCAAGGGGGCCCATTTTTGGATGTTCTGATGCAAGTCAACTAAGTCATGTAACTCTATATTTTATTGACCCTGGTAACTTGCTTGAAATATTTTGAAGTTACTTTTAGGAGTTGCATATGATTGACTTTGATTAACCATGCCTGACCTTGCCGATAATGGCATGCCATGTAACTTTCTCTTATTTCCTGGACCCTGCTTTCTTTATGTCAGTTGTTTGAAGTTGGAAATTACCTTTTAGGATCTCACTTCCATTGAGCTCAATTCAAAGTTCTGACATTTCTTACTTTTGTATGCTGTTAATTGACCTGGAGTTACAATAAATGGAGTAACAAGTCATAAGAAAGAAGGTTTGCATCATATTAAAGAAATTATTTCTGGGGCACATACAATTGCACAACACTATGGAACCATGCAGCACCAACTAGAAAGTCTGCAATTTTGCAGTCTTACCTTTTTGCAACCTTGCAATCTTCACCTCTTCATTTTATTCGAGGTCAGTATATTGTAACATAGATTGAAGATTACATTGATGCAAGCATGCAAAATTGCAAATGTTAAATTGCCATGTGGGTGTAAGTGCTTGAAACTTCCAAATTAATTGGCTGATTGGCTGACTTATAAAGTGAGCCCTTCTTATCTTATCATTTTCAGAAAAGCATGCTTGCGCGTGCGCGCACACACACATGGAGAGAGAGAGAGAGAGAGAGAGAGAGAGAGAGAGAGAGAGAGAGAGAGAGAGAGAGAGAGAGAGAGATGCAATCAGTGGTCTTCTCCTTTAGCTAAAATCTGTCCATGTCACTTTGTAAAAATGTTTGGTGCTTTTTATTTTTTGGACTGCTGTGTAACTAAATAAAGATAATACATTTCTTATGTTCTGTGGAATAACTTTTTACTGTCATATTTATGTTTATGTCCAGGTTGGAGTTGCAGAAATGAAAGTTGCTGTTGAAAGAACAGGTGGCCTTGTTGTGCTGGCTGAAAGTTTTGGACACCCAGTCTTTAAAGACTCTTTCAAACAAATTTTTGAGGATGGCAAACAATCCCTTGGTCTTTCTTTTAAGTGAGTTCGGCTGCATTGCCTGCTGGTGATGTATTAGTTAGACAGGGTCTTTCCTAGCTCTATGCACTGTGAATTAACTTGGTATTGTTATATATACTGGGTGTGAAGATTATATAATTTACTCCACATGCATAGGCATAAAGTGTTATCCCTTCAGTATGGGGTCTTTCTTTTAAGTAAAATCTCATAATATTGGTCCTATACTGGCTTGTACATACCTTACTGGCCATTAGGCATTAGCCTGTAGTACAGGGTCATATGCATTGGAGCTGGGCAAACTAGGCCTGTATCATGCAATGATGACCCTCTACCACTGGGTATATTTCTTTTTGGCTTATGTGCACCAAAACATATTGCCTCCTTATTGAGGACCATACCATTCTTGTCAGCTACTGATCCTCGAGATTTGAATCTTTGGTGTATCCTGCTAGTCCTTTGTCCTAAATATAATTGAGTCATGCAAACAAAAATTCCTCTGTAAAATTCTCTATGCCACCTCTATCTGAATTTTCTTTAGTCTATTCCTATTATCCATGTGTATGGCCTAATCAATGCAATCTCCTGCTTGCACATATCAAAATTGGTTATCATCAATCTATGCTCAAACCTTCTTGTAATGTATTAATTCTATCTTCTCTTTCCCTCCCCACTCTCGGAGTTTTAACTATATATGCACCTGAAAGTTTTTCTATATATTATATTATTATTCTTGTCTATGTTCGTTGGGTGTGATTGCCAATGCTTGTGTAAAATGGTAACTGTTGTCACAAGTCTTGGACTTATTGACTCTGTAGCAGGCAGATTAATCATGCCATAAACTATATATGATAACTTTCTGTGGAAAATCTTATCTTTCTTCAATAAAATCTGATAATTTAAAGCTATTTTCTGAAAATTCTAGTAATTGAGAATGCTATAGTTCTTTAAAGGCATTATATTAGCCCCAGATTGACGAGTCTTGTAGTTGGTGTTTGTTTTCCTTTTCTTTCTTGATAATAAACTTTGTTTTATCATCATTCAACAGTGCAAAATATTAAGACTTACTGGACATCCTGCTATTTCTTCTTATGGATTATGGAAGAGATTGAACTCACGTCTCGGTACATATCAATGCTGGAATGATAAAAGTGATACCTATTCATGCTCTGATATCTAAAAACAAGCTTAAGGCTGAGTAAATCACATGGTTTATGTTTTGTTCAATATTAATGCAAAATTTTACCAATAATCAGTATTCTCATTTCTCAGAAAATTGTTTTCCCAGAATTATTTAGTTTTTGAGAAGATTTGCCAGCGTTATTATTGTACTTAACTATATGTTGCATTGAGAGCATCGTTCATTTTCAGCGTTATGGCTGCTATTTCTGTTCCATTTTTTTTAATCATCTATTCACTTGGTGACTCTGTTGCTCATGTGCATATCTAATGGTGGTGGTGGCGTATATGTATTAGTACTGAGTCTTACTTTTTCATTCCAGTGGTACACTCGAGATCAACTGTTCCAAGGACATCAAAATTCAGGGAGTTATCGGACCATGTACATCTTTGGAAAAGGTTGTCCTATTTAAATCTCAATGCTTCTGGATGATGTTATTGATTTTATATTTTCAGTTTTGTATACTCAATGTATCGCTTACTGTTGTGAGTTGTGACACTTGCAGAAAGGAGCTCTTTGTGCTGATACGTTCGTAGGTCAGGGGAACACAACTTCATGGAGGATGTGTGGTCTTGATAGGAGTACTTGTTTGACTGCCTTTTTTGATGTATCACCAAGTGAACGGTCAAGCCAACCAGGAATTCCAAATCCACAATTATATATACAGTTTTTAACAAAGTATCATACAGCTTCCATTTCGGTTCTCTCTTTTGTATTCTGCTACTGTTGTGGTGAATGACATTTGTTAAAGATATAACGGTCGTTTTCCGCAGCTATCAGAATCCCGAAGGTCAGATGAAGCTACGAGTTACAACCATTACTAGGAGATGGGTGGATGGTTCTGCCAATACGGAGGTTAGTTATGACATGTAATTATTCTTTTGTTATATTTCTCTGGTTGTAGATCAGAAAATCCATAATAGTTGAGTCTTGTTCTAAAGTTTATGCAAGCCCAACTTGATATATACTATAGAGCTTGTAGTTCTTATCTGTGCTTTTAATCATCATCATGATATGCTTGATTACCATATTAAAGAATACTTTTATTTTGGATGTAAAGAATATTGGAGATACAAGCATTCCTAATTAAATTAATGCTAAGTGGATGAAATATCGAGGTGGTGGCCTTATAGGTCCAAGCAAGGATCCCGGTACCGGGACCTGTACCGGCACTGGGCTGGTACCATACCGTACCATACCATGTGTCGATACAAACCGGCATGCCTAATTTCTTTTTTAGGATTTAGAATTTTTTTTAAGGACTTAGGATTTAGTATTTAGTGTTTAAGGTTCAGAGTTTAAAGTTTAGGATTTAAAAAATACTAATACATTAATTCTAATTAACATAAGATATAAAATTATAATTAAAGTAATATTATCAGTAATTAATGAAAGTGAAAGGTAAAATATAAATATAATTACATACTGATATTTAGAATCGGGTCGAGTATCGATGTTCATAAATATCAGGATCATTTATATACTGTGGAGGAAGATCAGTAGATCCCTCTAACCAGGCAGCATGATATTTTTGTAAGCTCATTCCAGGAGGTATGCGTGATCGTAACTCATCGCAGATCCCTTGCTGAAGTTTCGATTTTGAAAGGCATTCAGAGATTGATGATATGTCTGTATAGGAGCCCATCCAAATATACCAGCATCAAAATCAGATCCATAAGATGCTTCGGGCTGTATGAGATAATAATCATTAGAAGATGTCTCGGATGCACCATATGGACCATATTGATCGCAAGCTATCAATAATTGCGGATAAGAGGATCCTGAATATGAGGATGACTCTGATACATTCATGGATACTACTCCACGTGTAAGAGCTGCAGCTGCATTGTGTCTCGAATTATCTCGTGGAGCCCATTGCCTATATGGAATCGTATCACCACGATGTCTACCAGTTGGTGCATCATGGTCTATATCCTGTGTGGCATGGCTAAACTGCGACTCACCAGTGAATCGAAGATGAATAAGCGACTCTGATTTCTGTCTTCCAGCCCCTCGATCACTAGATCCTTCACTATCTGAAGGACTAACACTATTCTTTCTGGTATTTGAATCTGAATGAACTGAGTACTCCGGTGAAGATGCAATTGCCTTTCCTTTTTCTCTGTCTCTTGGTCGAATAGATGGCGGGAAGGGATGATGTGATGTATCTGCTGGAGTCTTGTAAGGAATATTGCTTGTTGCTCATTGTTTAGCATCCACCCGTCTCGCTAGTTACAAAACTGGCTGGTCAAGAAGGCGATCCCGGTTCATCAACCTCTGGCTCCTGTTGCTAACTCACAATCCATCCAATCATTGGATCTTCATTTTCATCAACATAAGTATTTGTAGTGGGATTGGAGTATTTCAGTTCAACTTTCTCCTGAATGCACTTTAGTCTTAATCTTAAATTAGTGTACATAAACAAGATCGTTGAGACCTTTTTATTTTAGACGGTTCCTCTGCTTGGAGTGGATAAGGCCAAATGTAGACCAGTTGCGCTCACATCCATTTGATGACACCGTTTAGAAGAGAATCTTGACAGCAAGAACTTTTAGATGTTTTGCAGATCCAACAAAAGGCACCCATATTCAGCTACAGAAGACATTAAATCATTTAGAATTTTAGATTCAGCAAAATTAAAAAAATTAATAATATTATACTTAGTACTTAATAATACCTACCAGGATTCATCTTTGATTTACTTCTGATGGCTACAGTGGATCCAAAAGAATCTGTGTCCTTCCTAAAAAATTTCGTCTAGAAAAAAAGGTGTTATCATTTACTAGTTAAAATTAATGTTAATAAAAATCACTCAACAATTTCAACCTTACTTCTTTTAGGTATATAGCTGCGACATCTGGATCGGGCTCTATCTTGTATATAACATTGCGTAGGGTAGACATAAGTTGTTCATCTATGACAACGTCCGGTATGGAGTACTAGAATTTTAGATTCAGATAGTAAGCTGCACATATATTTTAAGAATTAGTAAAGTGTACTTGTACAAATATAATATAATTTAAAATTTTAGAGAGTTTATGAATTACTATGTACCTGCTAGATGTAAATTCGAACTCATTTGATAACTCCATCATCCATTAATGATCCGGATATACTCAATAGCATGTGCTGGATCTATCTCTTGGATTTTTTCTTTTGCCCTTAGCATCATATAACACAGGAAGCCCATCGGAGCATATCTCTTAGAGTCCATGGCCTGAAGTACCTTATATAGAGGCTTGATAGCCTTCACTATCCTCTCAGCCCATTGCCAGAATGTCTATCTCGTTACTAAATTCTCGACATTGCTCTTCTCAGTATTTACCGTGGCATATCTGCTCTGCTGCCACTCTTGACTGACAAACATCTAATGTAGCTCTATTTTCTTGCCAAGAAGACTATTAAGTGCTATATAATTTGTAGCAAATCGTGTGATTCCTAGTCTCGATATTTTTCCCAGTAAAGCTTCTCATCAATGATAAGATCCATGTATGATTATAGATGAATCTGGTGATAGTCTGTGTAGCAAACCGTGTGATCCCTAGTTTTAATATTTCTCTTCCAGTGAAGCTTCTTATCAATGATAAGATCCATGTATGGCTATAGATTAATCTGGTGATAGTTTATGCTAACTCAACTATCTTCTGCGCCATACAGATTTTTTCAATATCTATCAACATGAGATCAATATAATGTGCAGTACAAGGGGTCTAGAAAATATACGGTTGCCGCTGCATCAAGATTTGTCCTGCGGTCATGTATTGTGGTCTATTATCTATGATGACCTGCATGATATTCTGCTATTCCACCTGATCAATCACCTCTATCAATCTGAGGATATAACTGCTATCGTGCACTTGATTAGAAGCATCAATAGATTTATGAAAAAAAAATTTTCCATCATAATAAGTTAAGAAGCTGATAATGCTCTGTTTAGTAGGACCAGTTCAACCATCACATCACTGTTAATCCATACACGGGTTACTTGCTCTAATAGGTGGCAATCCAATTTTCTAGTTCTTTATTACTATCCATAAGTTTATCATTAATATCCCTTGATCCTGGAGGATCTATACCTGTACCAGCAACTTGTGTAGATGAAATAGCAGAGCGATAATATGGATTATCTATTGCATGCACCGGGATATGACTGAAATGAAATTAGGATTTGATGGCCCGTTACACATCCTTCCTTTTATCCTTTTTTAGCATGCTGTCAATCCTCTATTACTTGGAATCTCTGCTAGGAAGGGCATGTGGATCGATATCATGGATAGTAGATCCTGCTGGAATATTTCTAGAAAACTTTTTTCTATTAACAAATGCTTCCAACATGGATGTAATACGGTTGGTGCCTCTCATAACGAGCTCTCTAACCGAGAAGGTTTTTCTAAACTGTCTCAGACTCTCTTGCAATACTTGCAAAGTCTGATCCCGATCCCAATGCAAAAGTTGATGGTCCAAATCGTTGTCTTTGCCTGGCCGTCTTCTCTAGCTATCTCTGCTCATACAAGCTCGCCTGAATGGCAGCTTCCATCTGTGCCTTCTCATTAGAAGGAATACATGCTCTCTTTGACTTCTTGAAATAATAAGAAGGTGGTTCTGCGGCTCTGCGATTCATCTCTACTTTCTTTTTTATGTTCTTTCCTTTCCTGCTTTGAAATTAGTAAAATGCTTTTTCATCAGCTGATGATAGGGTTGGAAATGGGCCGGCCCAAAGCCCATTGGGCCGGCCCAAAGACTATTTTAAAAATTTTTGGACCAAATCTGGGCATTTCTTTGGCCCAAAAATTAAATGGACTCTATTTTACAGCCCTAAGACTAGTCCAATATGCTTAAAATTTCGTCCGCAGCCTGAACCAATTTCAGGCTGGCCCGAAGTTTATTGAGCTGGCCCAGCCTAGTTCCAAACAATGGACTTTTGGGCCAGCCCATTTCCATCCCCTACTGACGGATCTCCTGTGGACACTATCAGCATGCAGATATATCAGAATAACTGCCAGCCAAGTGCTGTTTCAACCTCGTTACCCCACTACCTTTGAATTCTATATGCACTATTTACATCTCTAGCGATACCGGTCCGAGAGCATTTCTCTATGCAACCAATCAATGTCACGCTCTGGATCCTTCCTCCTTGATGGATCCATTTCTGAATATTTAAAAAGTATATAAGCTTAATAATTATATTTATTAATTAATACTTTATTAACATAATTTTTTTATTTTTTAGATTTTAAAAATATGAAAAATTAAAATATTATAAAAAAATAATTTTATCTTAGATTCATATAGGATCCTATCATACATGCTATATATATATATATATTTAAGACACTGAAAATGCATTAAAAATCATTTTTTCTTCAATATTAGATCTAAAGAACTATTCATAAAATACATCAAAACTTAGATAAATTGACACGAAATTTATAGTGAGAGTAGCTTATGAGCCCTATAACAATAATCTATAATTATATTTTTTTAATTAATTATTTAATCATTTAATTTTTTTAATTTAAAATTAATTTTTAATTTAAAAAATTATATATTTAACAAAAAATCAAGATTTTAGCATCATTGTGTAGATCTTTCATAGATTTATAACATACTCTAAAATCATGTCCAAAAAAAATTTGATAGTATTTTTTCTTAATTTTTTAATTTTCATAAATTTCAAAAATAAGAGAGGGAGAAAGAGAGAAAAGAAGTTATATATATCTTGAATTATTTGGTATTTGATTGACTTGAAATGAAAAAAATGGATTTTATCACCGTCAGTTGGCCATCCTTCCAAAGTTCTGATAGAGAGCTCTTTGGATCTCAGAGAGAGCTCTCTGTATTTTTAAAAAGGCCCCCTCACCATAAGTCTACAGTAATCAAAGAAAAAACCATCCATACCGGACCGAACCGATCTCGAACCGGCCGAACCAACCGGTTCGGCGCGGTTCGGGCCGATTCAGGACCGATTCATCAATTTTTTTAATTTCTGAGACAATGAATCGATTTATTGGACCGAACAGTGCAGGTTGGCCGCCAGTCCAGTTCGATATGCCCTGAACTGGCCGGTATGGCACGGTTCGGGATTCCTTGGGTCTAAGGCAGTGGCCAACATGTGGATGAGGGCTGGGCTTTGGGTATTTCGCTGCAGGAGGTTGGCATGTGGATTCGGATGGGGTTGGGTTTTTTCATGAGAAATATCCCCTGGTAATGGCTTGTGAGGACATTGCAAAAGCAAAACAAAGATTAGGGTCAAAAGAGAGGAGAATAAGGGTTATTATTAGAGCTTCTTTAAAATTGTATATTGATTAATGTGCACCTTTTTGTATTTAGACTTACTGTTGTATTTATTGTATTAGAGAGAGAGAGAGTTATCATAAATGAAAGGTGTTTTTTTTTAAGATGGATGTACTTATACATATATTTAGTTTTGGCTTTGTGGCTGGGGTCACATCTATACCAAGGGTGGCCAATCCTTCCCTTGTAATCATTTGGGTCTTGCTGCATAGGTGTGGTTTAAGTTTGCTTTTCCTTAGCTTAAGCTGGGCCTGAAAGTTGACTTATTTTGTGAGTACCCATGCGGGTGTGTATTTAGTTTCACATCAATTATTCGCTTGAAAGATTTTGGATATTTATACAGGACCAAGGAATCCAAAAAATATCTTCTGGCTAGTCTTTTTGGATGAGGTTTTGGATTTGATGAATGATATCAGAGTCAACCCAGCTCATAGCTTATGTAGACTAGGAGATACTACAACACAGATTTATTAAAGTTGACCATAAGCCGATTGTAGTGTTTATGAATAGATTTATATGGATTTGGATCTTTAGCTTGGCAAGGATGCCGGAGCTTAAAATGGGTGGCGTATATGAGGAATTGTGCGGTATGTATTTAATCCTACATCAGTTATTCATTGGAAGATATTAGGTACTTAGACAGGGCCAAGGAACCCATATAATATCTTTTGTCTGGCCTTTTTGGATGAGATCCTTGGTAGTGACACATTTTGTCTTAAGCCAGCTTGGTGGTCCATTCATAGAATAAGTTGCTTGCAGTAAAAGTTATGCCTAACCGCTCTTGGAAGTTTTGCTGAATTACAATCCTTTGCATTGCAAATTTGGTTTAGTAACAGAGTCTTGAGCGATGAAGAGTTTGGTTTACTTGCCTTTTAAGCTGTGCATTTTTGGGCCATTTCTTGCTTTGTTAAAGCACTGCATCTCTGATGTGTTGATCGAACTTGTACATGGATTGGCATTGCATACAAGCAACTTTGTTGTTTGCATGATTGTGTAATGTTAAAAAGAGTTTTGCTAGGAAATTTCGCAAGACTTCAGAACAAGTTAATGAGATCTAGTTTTTAGGTTACATAATTGTTGATTTACTTTTCAGCTAGCCTGCTAGAGCATCTTTACATCATTACATGTCTATCAAGTATAAGCCTCTCCGTTAGCCTTATTTATCTTGCTTATCATTGGAATATGATTACTTGTTTGCTTATGTGAAAAATTACTGCATGTGCAGGAATTGGTAGAAGGGTTTGACCAGGAAACTGCAGCTGTTGTTTTAGCAAGATATATATCCTTGAAGATGGAGATGGAGGTAAACTACTGATTTCACATAGATATGTTTGCATAATCTAACACAAGACACTTCCCAAGAAATCAACATGGGGTGTTGTGTATGTAAAATTCAATTTTTATATTTTATTTTAAGATGTTTATTTTCAGCAACGATTTCAGTGCATCCACAAATATTCTGTATTTATGTAATGTCTGCAACATTTTGTTCATGAGTTTATGCTCTAATTTTCTAGATTTTTTTGCTAATGGTTTTGTATGTCTATGTTCGTCAACCTAGAACTTCATTACCTTATTTCCATGCAAAGCTTGCAAAACTAGACTAGGTGGGTTCTGGTTTGTATGGTGAACAAAATATTGAAAATAATATTTTATAGATGGTACTTGCATTTTCCACTAAAGATTACTTGTTCTTGGCCTGCTGAAAATCATGTAGGTCTTACGTAGTAATTGTGGTTTGTCTGCTTTTCCAGGAAGAGTTTGATGCAACAAGATGGTTGGACAGGTCCCTCATCCGCCTCTGCTCGCGATTTGGTGATTATAGAAAAGATGATCCTGCTTCATTTACATTGCATCCAAATTTCTCGATATTTCCACAATTTATGTTTAATCTTCGGCGATCACAATTTGTACAGGTGAGATATTGTATAATTACTATGAACTTTGGTGACTGTTTGATGCAATGATCTTGAAGCATTTTGTTGCTGCAGGTTTTTAACAATAGTCCGGATGAGACTGCTTATTTCCGCATGTTGTTGAATCGGGAGAGCATTACCAATTCTGTAGTGATGATTCAGCCTTCACTGCTTTCATATTCTTTTAATTCACCACCTGCTCCTGCATTGTTGGATGTAGCATCTATATCAGCAGACCGTATATTATTACTTGATGCCTATTTTAGTGTTGTTATTTTTCATGGAATGACAATTGCTCAATGGCGGAACATGGGCTACCAGAATCAGCCTGAGCATCAGGTAAATTGGTGATGGTTACCATTTTGTGTACTTTATTGTTCTGGAATTCCGGTTCATAATGTATTTGAGTTAGAATTGGATTTGTTGGCAGTTGCATGGTGTTAAATTTTGCTTTATGGTCACCATATCTTTAAATTCTTAGCTGCTGCTTATAATGTAAAGATGTTGACTTTCAGCAGTCATTGTAGAATCTTATAGCTGAAGTTTGTTGATTTAATGATTTCTTAAGAATTAATGGCTGTACCACTCTCAATTTAATCACAAAAGTTGGGTGCTAGAATCCTGCATAAATTAACAAATCTCAAAACCCACTCCACCTATGGTCAAATCAAATGGTCATAAATCCTAGCAGTTAAAGAAACCAAAATGTCAAAACATAATAGATTTCTCATATGGACAATAATTGCACAATTTGGACAGCCCATAACCTAATATTTCCCTGTAAACTTTTCCACTAATGTTCTCCTAAGGCTTCTTTTCTATTCACAAAATTCAGGTATTCATTTTTGTGCCATGATTATCAACAGGTAGTTTGATCTGCCATCTTCTTATCTCCTGTTTCTTTCCAGTCTTCATGGATGTATAAGCGAGCAGCTTCTACATCTCAGCCATTAGTGAAGGTGCCTGTTTATGCAACTCTGCGTTGTTGTTTTCCACCAAGATTTGATAAAGGGGGACTGTCAACATTAGCATGATTGTTGATTTGTTAATGCCCTGACAAGAAATCATTCAACCTCTGTCATGCATTTGATCTTTCCCATCGAATATATTGAAGTCATGCTTGCCATACCCTGAAAGTTGTCTTTGTTAATGGAGC
Organism: Areca catechu; assembly: GCA_021397845.1. Classification (NCBI taxonomy): domain Eukaryota; kingdom Viridiplantae; phylum Streptophyta; class Magnoliopsida; order Arecales; family Arecaceae; genus Areca; species Areca catechu. Next base: position 189,874 of record CM038049.1, on the reverse strand, counting down.
ATTCATTGGCTACTCTAATTCATCTTTGTCAAAAGATTGGAAAGTCAAAGTTGTACTTTGGTTTAGCGAGAGTGTGGTGACTTTAGTAATTCTTTTGCTCCAAAAGTCTCACATGAGCCATTCTGGGTTTTCCAACAATTATTGCATATTGTTAGAAACAAGGGTTGCCTAAGTTAGGAAACTAGATGACCTTGCCTACTACTTCCCTACAAACATGTTTATTTGTTGGCCGTCTGTTGTATTGGTGTATTTTTAGTCTCTCTTTCCTTTTGTTCACCTTATTATTTGTTTTGTTCTACTACAAAATATTTAATAATGTACTGCAGTTCATCGTATTTGAACTCAAAAAGGTTGTTTATTCTGTCTGGAGTGAATACTGACATAGGTCATTACTAGCTGGTGTAAATATTTCCTTTGCTTTATGCAATTTTAAAACCTTTGTTTTCTTATAATAGAAGTGTACTTAATTGTTATTAGACTCCTCATGGTCATTGATCGCTCTATGCTGTTCAGGAGGAATGGTAAAACATGAAGCTGGTAGCTAGCAAAAAGGATAATCTTGTTGGTTATTATTTGTGCTGTATATTGGTGCTTTTCAATAGTTATATGCTAGAACCATCAATCACATTAATTATTTAGTTGCCGTACGTGCTTTTATCTTTGACATTGGTCTGTACTAGTGCAGGCAACTCCTATTCCATTGAATAAATTTGCTCTGCTATGTAACTGTGCATATTCGGTGCAGTGGAGTTTTACATTAACTCAAATATTATATAATATATGTGTGTGTGCGTGTATGTGTGTCGATATCTGGATCCCCACTGGTTTCTTCTTTTCTGGTGAATCATTTTAAATGTATGTTTACACGACCTGTAAAAATGGATGTCTAGTTAAGAGATAAAAGTATGAAGCATCATGCTTTGAGAACCATGCACGATCTGCTCCTGATTTACACATTGTTCTATACACAATTTTTACATTTGCGAGGCTATCAACTTTTCTTTTAAAGATGGTAAACTTGCTGTTAAATGAGTTTTCAGGAATAATTTTCGTGTATTTTGTTGTGCGATCTACAGGCCTTTGATCAACTATTACAAGCTCCTCAAGACGATGCACAGATGATCATTAGAGATCGTTTTCCCGTTCCCAGATTAGTTATTTGTGATCAACATGGCTCACAGGTCTTCTTTTTTAAAATTTTATTTGGTCTTATCGTTTAATGTGACCAGTTATATTAGCTTATTCCTTGCATGCTATCTCCAAGATGCATCATTTTCCATGCTTAAATTGATGGACTTGTCTTGTAATTGATCTTTCTTTGACTGCAATAATCCTTGAGTCAACTTAGGGGTTGATGTATTAATTTGAAAATAAAAACGTGGATAACTTGTTTCTTGGTGTTAAATAAACTGATGTTTTTCGATGGTAAGTGAATTCCAGTTTAAGGTTTGATGAGTTGTCTAGAAATCATTGTTACATATTATTTGGCTCTGAAAAGACCTACCAGGCTTGCCCTACTGCTGATTCTCCTGCTTGTACTTGTATGCTTTGCAGGCAAGATTTTTGTTGGCAAAGTTGAACCCATCAGCTACATATAACTCTGCTCATGAGGTGGCTCCCGGCTCGGATGTCATCTTCACAGACGATGTCAGCCTTCAAGTATTCTGTGAACATCTACAGCGGCTGGCTGTTCAGTCATGAGGACATACATGCAGATGCCTTTTCTTTTTTGTTTGTTGGTTATCTTATTTGGGTTGAGGTCGTTTCTAGATGCAAATTATCCTCTGTTTTCCCAGCGTTTGCCATCTTCCCATTGACAAATAATATTAATATGTGCATCAAATTCTTTTTGATTTTCGATGATGCACCGTGCATTCTTAAAGGAACAAAGACATAAGAGAGCTGGCTGTTTTGCTATGCTTAAGTTGGGAGAACGGTTTGAGCTACTCATGATCTTAGTTTGTATGTTTGATATTAAAAGAATTTATATCTTTCGAATTTGGATCTAAGCTATGATACTTCTTAAGCAGGAAATTTAGGACAGTGGCCGTGTCTTTTATTTCCTGTAAGATTTCTGTGTGGTGAAAGACCAAGCTGAAAGTAGGATGGAGGTGGGGATCACACCGAACCAACCCAACCATCTGAAACTCTGAATTTTCTGTACCATGGCAAAAAATGAAGATGCATAACAAATGCATGATTAAGGCGAGGCAGGACCTGAATTTTCTGTACCAAGGATAGCGGTGAAAGCATGTGTAAATTTATTGTTATTTTTGCAATGCAAATGACTGTCTTGTTTGGTTCATGGGAAGTGAAGGGGGTCAATGGTAATATTTGAAAAGTGATGGTTAAGTTTTATTTGGTTAGAGTTTTAATAAAAGAGAGAATTGAAATTTTTTTTTTTATGGGTGAGTATTTTTTATATTTCATGAAAAGTAAAAATTCATGAAAATATGAATCTTGAGATTTTTTTAAGGGTGGGAAGTGATAATGCTTTCGTATTTTTAGAAATATCTTTTGAAATTCGAGGAATAAGATTTTATAAATAATAGATGAATGATACGATGATGTATATCAAAATTATATAATATTTTTATATTTTTATATTAATATAATATTTTAAAAGTGATATATATTAAGGTTATATGTTTATATTAATACAATATTTTTGTTAATATTAATATAGTATGTATATTAATATATTAATATTTATACTAACATAATATTATATGTATATTTATATTAATAAATATATTGTTAAAATATTAATATAACATTAATATATGTATATTAGTATTATATTTATATAATAAATTATTATGGTATAATATTATATTATAATATATTTATATTATTATAAATATAATATAATTAATTATATAAAGTTTGGAAGTAAAAATATATGGATTTATATCTATTAGGGATAATATAGAGATTTTATATATTCTTCTTAAGAAAGTGTATATATAACGGAATATAAGACATGAAATAAATTATTTTTTTATGATCAATTAAATATATTATTTTTTTTAATGAAATAATTTTATTGAAAGTAATTTTTTTAAAAAATATTTTTGAAAAAAAAAATTCTTGTGAGGTAAACGTTTCCTTGGTTGCTAATCTATTGCAATGCAAAATATATTCTATGGTTGTGTCACGTGGATTTGAAATTACCAATTCAATGTCGAAGGTTGTTTGAATTTGCAATGTCAAAATGATATGGTGAGAGCTCCCGACGGTCAGGGATGGTAATTTTTTATCGATCCGATGAATATCTAATCCGATTTTAATGGGACAGGTAAAATCTGATCCATCTAATTTATAAATGAATATGGATTATATAAAAAAAATTCGACTCGGATTCTGATCGGGTACGGATAGTAGTACGTTCTGATCCGAACCTGATCTATTTATATATATAAAAAGATATATTTATAAAATATTTAAGTAAATTGGATATGGGATGGATATATCTGATCCGTTTAATTTTTAATTAAACTAAGTTTTATGAGACTGGATATATCCGATCCAAACCGATCCACACGTGATCTTTTTATATCCGACCTGATTCGAGACGGGTATAGGACAGATAATTTTTTAGTGGGATGGGTATGGATTTTGAATGATACGATCCAAATCTGATCCGTTGCCATCCCGATGGTAGTTTGCTTGTAGGAAAAGATGACGTGGCAATGTGAAAGGTGTTTTCTTATGATCTTTTGTGCCATGGATGGCTGTTATTAGAAGATGGATGGCCACACCGAAGGGCATGGTGCTGTCATCGACGGTTGCCATCGGTGGTGAGACCATCAAACAGTATGAGCATAAGCCCTGTCATATACATTGCACGTGTTATTTGAAGGCTGTTATGAATATATATATAATATTTAAAAATAACTTTTTTGTGATATGTATGGTAGAAGTCTTGCAAGTGAAAGAAATTATTTCGGGAGTTATAGATTGATTTTTTACTGGTAAGTTGTATTTCTTTAATAATTGAAATATAATTAATTTTTGAGATTTACTTGCTTTCCCTCGGTATGTTCCGTATCTATAGATTACAATGCGTCTTCGAGAGGCACTAAGTATTCAACTTTTCTTTTCTTGGCACATACCATATTTGTAATGACACATCACCGAAAAGCAAGAGTTATTCCTAAACTTAATTTAACAGTAAAGCATAATAAAAAACAAATAAAAGAAAGTAATTAAAGAACTCATAATTAAATACATAATCTTTTATTGCATATCAAAGAAAAACAAAGGATTGAAAAACAAAAGAACTTTCCTCTGCCTGGTACAAAATCTCTTCTTCCCTCCCGCATTTCTGCTCTAAACTTCCTATTCCTTTATGCAAAGGCTCTAAAGGGATTCCAGGGAGTGATGCCTCCAGGTAGAGATACAGAAGCCTTTATATAGGGTTTAACAGGGGAGATGTCTTCATATTTTTTCGGTATGGGACTAAACAAAAGGATCGTAAGAGTGGCTGAGATTTTGTTTTACAAGACTCAATGGTTAGATATGAATATACCCAATCTTAGTAGTGTTAGGCTTCTGGTTCCGTTCCAACTAATGTTTGACCGGTTAACATCTTTTCAGCCCTTGGATTTGGATTAAATGTTCAAAAGTACTATATCACTCATGATCAAGCCAAATTCCAATTGGGTTTGATTTCGGCTGTTGGATTGAGATCCAATGGCCGATTCACCGTCTTTCTTCATTAGCAAAATCGATCCTCCCCTCGCCATCCACCATCTCTCCTTGCCGGTGCCATTGCTCGTCAGAGTCTCCTCGTGCCGTCGAGACCCTGCCGCCGAAGTCCTCTTGCGCCTGAACCACCACTGTCTCCATCTGCTTGGGAGTTGACTACTATCTTCTTCCTTCTGACTGCTCACCCCATCATTGAACTGATCCCTCCATCACCTAATCACTTGCCTTAAGAGCTTTGCCGGAGCCACCCCATGCCAAAGCTAGTGTCGCCGTCACCCAAAGAAGCTTGCTTGGGAGTTTTCTATAACCAAGGAGTACCATCTTCATCGGACTGCTGTTGCCACCGCATGTAAGCATCGCCACCCTCTTTGCCCTTCCATGAGCCTCGTCGGATGTTGTGGGGTTGTCGCCAGCCATCATCATGGCCGGTGGTCGATGAAAATCGCCCCATGGGTAATGGCAGCCATGGACCAATCGGATATTATATGGACCAAGCAACCGGTCCATGGTGGACCGAACGCTTTAAAGTTTATGTAATTTTTTAATGAATTTCAAACTTTAATTTCGGGCTTATTTTAAGTTCGATTAGTTTCAAACTTATTTCATTTGAACTCATAAATCGAGCTCTTTGTATTGACATTCTTCTTTTCTGTAAATGATGTATAAAGTATTAATTTTTAAAAAATAAAAATAATTTAATTTTTAAATATATATATATATGTATGTATATAATGTAATTATTACATGAGGATCTTATAAGTTAGCCTTTATTGTCATTGAGCTGAGGGTCCTATAGGTTAGCTCCTGGCATTATATCGAGCGAGGGTCTTATAAGCTAGCCCTCACCATAGAACCGGGGCCTTAAGTTAGCCCAAATATTTAGGGACTAATAGATGAGGTTCTTATAAGTTAGCCCTCATCATTGTTGAGTCGGGCTAGGGTAATTCGCATAATGTAAGAAAGGGTTCTGATCGTTGTCATGGATGGTCAAAAATAATTTACCAACTCAAACTCTATAACTAAGATGAGTTGGGATTATAAGGAATCGAAGGGCTAAGTTATGATTGAAAAAGAGAATAATTTGGTTCACTTAAAAAAAAAAAGTAAATAGAAATCAAACTATTCAAACAGTGGAATCTCATAAAAGTATGTATCTCGGAGGTTGTTAGTCAATCTTGTAACTAACAAAGTTATATTTTTTTTATAATTTAACTCAAGAGAATACCTATCTTTTCTCGGCATGCTCAGTATTCGCAATAGATCACGACGTGTCTCCATAAGCATAAAGTGTATCTTTTTTATAAAGTAATTATAATTAAGCTTAAGGGAATATCTGTCTTTCCTATGCATGCCTTGTATCCATAGATTACGGAGCATCTCCGGGAAGTACTAGGTGTTCAACTCCCCTTCCTTCGGCACACCCCATATTCGTAGATCACAGTGCGTCTCTAGGAAGCAAGAGTTGTCTTTAATCCTAATTTAAGACGAAGGCATAGAAGAAACTAATAAAAGAAAGCAAATAAATAATTCATAACTAAATGGACAATCTTTTATTGTTATATAAAAATAAAAGAAATACAGGATAGGTATAGAACAAAAGAATCACTTTGCTTTGCTACAAGATCTCTTCTCCCCTTCGAGATTTCTGTACTAGTCGCTCATGGGTTGATCCTTTCCTCTCCCTCTATGTAAAGGCTTTAGAGGGATTCCAGGGAGTGAACTCCAGGTAGAGAGGTACATGAGCATTTTTATAGAATTTAATAAGGGAGAGGTCTTCATATCTTTTTGGTATGGGACTAAAGAAAAGGGATATATAAAGGGCTAGGATTTTATTTTACAAGCAATGGATGGTTAGATGAGTGCTAAACATGAAAGAGAGGGAAAAAGGGACTCCTGCCTATTGATGTAAACTTTAGTTTAACCACAAGCGCACGGTGTGCAGAGTGGCACGTCCAGTGAGTATGGATCGATCCCACGAGAAAATGGATTTTTGAACTGTGTTCAAAACCTTTGCTCGAGCAACCTTTAACAAAGAAGCTAAGAATTATTCTTGATTTTCTACTTAAAGCAACAATTAATTAAATTGAAGAAATAAATAATTAAAGATCTAGGGCCTTCGAATCCACTAGATCAATAATTTAGAAAACATTCATAAGATTACTTTCATATCATCCATTCTCTTTCTTGTGTTAACCAGATTATAAAAGGATTCTAACAATACTCATCACCAATCCTAAAAGTATTTGCTTAGTGAGACATATTAAAATAAAAACTTTAAAAATTATTTTTTTTAAAAAATTATAAAATCAATTCTACTCTAATACTAAAATGTAAATTGCAAGAAATTAAAGTTGCATAAATTAAACTAAACTAATTATAGAATGTAAATTACATAATTAAAAAAATCAATTAACTACTTGCTGAAATTTAAATTGCAGGATTGTAAAAATGAAAACTACTCTAATTACAAGAATTTAAATGGCATAAAATAAATTAAGGATTGTAAAAATAAAAACTACTCTAATTGTAGGAATGTAAATTGCATAAAATAAATTTCAGAAAATTAACTTAATCTAATGCTTAAAAACAGAGAATAATTTAAATAAAAAATAATTTTTTTATTATAAAAAAATAATTTAATTATAGAATATTTAATTTTTAAATTATTCGGAGGGTTTGGAGTTAAAATAAAAGTAAAAAAAATTAAAACTTTTCGTAGGAAAATGGAAAGGAGAAGGGGAAAAGAATAGGGGCGACGGGCTCTGGCTTCTGCTGAAATCCCCGATCGATGGCTCTTTATTTATAAATAAAGGAGTCAAATCTCCGTTGGACTCTCCTCTCAGTTCCTTCCGGTTCTCTATTCTCATTCCCGTAGCCAATTCAACCACCGCATATCTACTCGACTTCTTCGTTGTTATCCCGCGTAAGTCCGTAGTCGAATTCTTCCGATCTTCTTATCTCTTTCTTATCCAGACATCTTGAAGTTTCTCCTTCTTTTCCCGACAGCATCTTAATTGGGAGACGGATTTCTTCACCAGGTTGCTCGATGGTGCGGTGGAACGATGATGAATCCCCTGGAAGTAGAAGCGGTCGGTCTTCTTGGCATTGAGGAGGACATGGCGACTCACGGTAAACAGGGAGGTGATAGCAGCTTGGTGGACAGTGGTGATCCGGTGGAAAGCTTGGTCCGGTGATGGACTGTGCATGGCGGTTGGATTTTCCATGGGAAGACGGCAGCAAACAGAGGATAGGTGGCCATCTGGGACAGCAGCAGGCGGTGCTCGGCTTTTGAACAAGGGAGGAGGAAGAAGACGTGCGGAATGGTGGCGATTCCCTCCTCTCTACGGTGTGCACGGCGGTGTCCGATCATGGAGGGAAGAGTGGCTTGATGGAGAGCTCGGACGGCCATGGGAGCGGCAGCAGCAGCAACAAGGAAGATGAACGGCCATGGGAGAAGAAGGCGACAGATCTTGGGATTTTCGGGCATATGAGGGTTCACCGTCCGGCGAGGAGCGTCCCGGCGACAAGAGAAGGAGCTCCGGCGTCTTCTCCTGCGAGTTTGTGGCTTTTGGAGGTCTGTGGTCCACGGGCAGGAGTCGTGGACCAGCTTCAATGGCAGCTGTGGACTGGCCAAGGCTTCCGTGAACCATCCAGCTGGTTCATAGTGAACCGCTGCTTTTAAAAATGTGCAAAACCTTGTTAATTCCTTCAAAAATCATTTTCGGACTTAATTGAGATCCGATTTAGCCGTTAGATTTTTAAAAATCATGCACTTCATTTTGATAGGATTCTTTTGTTAAAACAATACGCAAAATTATTAATTTTAATAAATAAAAATAAATTTGATCAATAAATTAATACACTTATTATTAATTTTTATGCATTTATCACTCTTCCCAATTTAAATTTACTTGTCCTTGAGTAAAAATAAAAGATTAAGGAGACTATCAAAAACTCTTGATCCCTTGTACAAGTTTACTCAGACTCAAAAGTTATTCCCATATCCTTTTTATAAGTAGAAGATTTTTTATTAGATAGTAGATGAAATTAGTTATTGGAATATTAATAGCTTCAAGTAAATTGGTTAATTATAAACTCTTCATTTTTCCAAATAATTCTTAACCAACTTCTACTATTATTTTTAAATCCTCTACTCCTATGGAGTGATGAGATATCATTTTAATGCAAGGATGTTCTCTTATTGCGACATTTTTTACTTTTTTTTTTTTTGATATAGAATGTGCAATGTCTTAATCTCTTAAGCTTTCTATCTAACCCTTGTAACAAGTTTTCGACCAATATCTTCCCGACTAGTTGGCCTTAGGGCACTAGGTGTAGAATACCCCTCGGGCTTACTGCCTTAAGTCAGAAAGGCTACAGATTAAAATTGGCTGTATAACAAAATTTTTTTACATCTCCACTTTTTAATGTAAGACTCAACCGTTTACTTAGACGAAGAGGCCCAGTTACTTGGTGGAACAATGTTTAAAACTTGCTTTATTCTCTTATTCACTTTTTTAAAACTAATAAAGGAACTTTGCATTTAACAACACCCACATATATTCAAGAGGTAGATTCTTCTTCGATGTGAATAGGAGGGTTAGAATTATCTAAAAATTGATTTCATTCTTACTTACCATTTTTACTTAAGTCTATTAATATTTTACCCTTCAATATTTCAAACAATATTTAGACTGTTCAATCAATTACTTATCAAAAGTGTATGATTTATCCTAAGTCTAAGATCAACAAGTGTAAGAATATTAAGGTAAAGGTAGCTCCAAATATATACTTATTCAGCTTATTATATTTTCCATGAATAAAAAATAATTTCTAAATGTATGCATGATATGGCATAAAAGAAAACGACGACACCTGAGGAATCTTCTGGAGCTCTCCCCCCCAACTTAGCCAATAGAGCCTATTTGAGTTAGGATTTGCTAAACCTAAACATGCTATAAAGAAAATTATTAGAAAGAAAGAAACTGGGTTGCCTCCCAAGAGTGCTAAGTTTAAAATCTTTAGCCAGCCTAAGCAGTGATAGCAGGCTAATCAAGATATGTTGGTTCATAAAGAACCATGGCTTCTTCCATAAATTTGTGGGTAATTCCAAGAATGGTTTTAATCGTTGACCATTAACTTTGAAAACAATATCATTGCTTAGATTTTCAATTTCTACGGTCCCATATGGAAAGACTTCTTTAACTATGAAAGGTCATGTCCATCTAGACCTAAGCTTCCTAGGAAAAAGATGTAACCTTGAATTATATAATAGAACTTTTTGTCCAGGAGTAAAAGATTTTCTAAAAATTGCTTGATCATGAAATACTTTTGTTCTTTCCTTATACACCTTAGCATTCTTATAAGCTTCATTTCTAAGTTCTTCTAATTCATTGATCTGAAGCTTCTTATGATCTCCAGCTAAGTCCAAGTCCATGTTTAATTTTTTAATTGCCCACATAGCTTTGTGTTCTAATTCAATAGGCAAGTGACATGATTTTCCAAACACAATCCTGTAAGGAGACATTCCTAGGTTGGTCTTGTAGGCGGTGCGGTATGCCTAAAGTGCATCAACTAATTTCAAAGACCAATCTTTTCTATTAGCATTAACAATCTTCTTCAAGATTTGTTTGATTTGCCTATTGGATACTTCTACTTGCCCACTAGTTTGAGGATGATATGGTGTAGCTAACTTGTGGGTAACATTATATTTCTTTATTAAAGTGGCAAAGGGTCGGTTGCAGAAGTATATCCCCCGATTACTAATGATTGCTCTAGGAGTACCAAAACGGGAGAGAATAAATTTCTTAAGAAATTTAATGACTACTTTGCTATCAATGGATCTACATGGAATAGTTTTTACCCACTTAGAGATATAATCAACAACCACTAAAATATATTCATTTCCAAAGGAATTTGGAAATGATCCCATAAAATCAATTCCCCATACATCAAAAATCTCAACCACCAAGATTGGATTAAGCAGTATCATGTCTCTCTTGGTGATCCGACCTATTTGTTGGCACCGAGCACAACTCTTACTATACATATGTGCGTCCTTAAATAAATTAGGCCAATAAAATCCACATCAAAGTACTTTGGTAGCTGTCTTCTTAGATGTACAGTGATCACCACATGCTTGATCATGACAAAATGACAGAATACTTCTAACCTTATTATTCGAAACACACCTTCTAATGATTTGATCAAGACACTGTTTAAACAGGTATGGATCATCCCAAATGAAGTATTTCACTGGAGAAAAGAATTTATATTTATCCTGAATAGTCCAATAAGAAGAACTTTACCAATGGCTAAATAATTGATGATATTAGCATACCATGGTTCAGTGAACACGGACATGAGTTGCTCATCTGAAAAATACTCATTGATGGGTGGTTCACTAGATGGTGCGACAATGATTCGGGACAAGTGATCAGCAACTGTATTTTCTGTTCCTTTTCGTATCCTTAATTTCTAGGTCAAATTCTTGAAGGAGCAGAATCCATCTTATTAGGCATGCCTTAGCATCTTTCGTTGCTAGGAGATATTTAATGGCCGAGTGGTCAGTATAAATGATGGAGTGTGACCCAACCAAGTATGACCTAAATTCTTCTAGGGCAAAGACAATGGCTGGAAACTCCTTTTCAGTAGTTGTATAATTAAGTTGCGCATCATTTAAAGTATAATTAAGTTGGGTCACACTCCATCTTATTAGGCATGCCTTAGCATCTTTCTTTGCTAGGAGATATTTAATGGCCGAGTGGTCAGTATAAATGATGGAGTGTGACCCAACCAAGTATGACCTAAATTCTTCTAGGGCAAAGACAACGGCTGGAAACTCCTTTTCAGTAGTTGTATAATTAAGTTGCGCATCATTTAAAGTTTTACTGGCATAATAAATAACTATAGGCAACTTATTAATCCTTTGACCTAAAACTGCACCTATAGCATGATCGGATGCATTGCATATGAGTTCAAAGGGTTCACTCCATATGGGCGGATAAATGATGGGAGCAGAAATGAGTGCCTTTTTAAGAAACTCAAAAGACTTTAAGTACTCAGGAGTATACTCAAATTTTACTTCCTTTACTAACAAATTTGTTAATGGACAAGCCACTTTGCTAAAATTGGGTATGAACCTTCTATAAAACTCAGCATGTCCTAAAAATGAATAAATTTCTTTAACAAACTTGGGTGGTGGAAGACTTGCAATCAGCTCAACTTTGGCCTTATCAACTTCTATTCCTCTTTTTGAAACTACATGGCCAAGAACTATACATTCTCTAACCATGAATTAACATTTTTTTCAATTGAGAACTAAATGCTTCTCCTTACATCTCTCTAGGACTAGTCTCAGATGGTTTAAACATTTGGAGAAGGTAGGGCCAAACACAGAAAAGTCATCTATAATAATTTCTAAAATTCGTTCAACCATGTCAAAAAAAATGCTGATCATACATCTTTGGAAGGTTGCTGGTGCATTGCATAACCCAAAGGGCATTCGCCTATAAGCAAAGGTTCCTAATGGATACGTGAATGTAGTCTTTTCTTAATCTTCAAGGGCTATGGGGATCTGATTATAGCCGGAGTATCCATCTAGAAAATAGTAAAATTCTTGTCTAGCTAACTTTTCTAACATTTGATCAATAAATGGCAAAGAAAAGTGATCTTTCCTTGTCATAGCATTCAGTTTCCTATAGTCTATACAGACCCTCCATCCTGTTTGGGTTATGGTTGGGATAAGTTCATTTGCTTCATTTTGAATTACTGTTATTCCAGACTTTTTAGGTACCACTTGAACAGGACTTACCCATGAACTATCAGAAATATGATAAATAATTTCATTATTAAGTAACTTCAAAATCTCTTTCTTGACTATTTCTTTTATTGCTGGATTTAATCTCCTTTGAGCTTCTCTAGTTGGTTTAGCCTCTTCCTCTAGGTATATTCTATGTTGAACTATGGAAAGACTTATTCCCTTAATATTTGCCATGGTCTAGTCTATTGCTTCTCAATTATCTTTCAGAATAGTCAAGAGCTCCTCTTCTTGTTTAGGATTTAGGTCTGAGGCAATAATTACAGGCAAAGTTTTATCTGTACCTAAATACGCATACTTCAGGTGCTTGGGGAGGGATTTTAATTCTAATTTGGGTGCTTCCTCTATTGATGGTTTAACCATTTTCATAAGTGTTTCAGTAGGAGGCTCCCATCTCTGGCTGTTTTTATCATCACCAAGTATTTTATCAATATCTTCATATTCATGTGTTGGCCAGATACTAGACTTAAGATTGACTTTTTCTTCGCTAATGTCTATGGATTCATAAATTTCATCTTGGATTACACTCACATTAGCATGTTTGGTAGATTCTTGTTCCAAATTGAATATATTCAGCTCAATAGTCATGTTTCCAAAAGATAATTTCATAAGTCCATTCCGATAATTAATTTTAGCATTAACAGTAGTTAAGAATGGTCTTCCTAAAATAACTGGGATATGACCTTTAGGATTTGATACTTGTTCAGTCTCCAAAATGATAAAATCAACAGGAAAGATAAAATTTTCAACCTTGATCAAAATATCTTCTACTATTCCTTTAGGGATTCTAAAAGATCGGTCTGCTAATTGTAATGTGATCCCTGTTGGCTGTAGTTTTTCCAATCCCAATTACTCATAAACTGAATATGGAAGAATATTTACACTAGCCCCTAAATCAAGTAAGGCCTTCTCAATGTGGGTTTCTCCTATAACACAAGAAATTATTGGAGATCCTGGATCCTTATATTTTATAGGTATATGACTCAACAAGTATGAACTTATACTTGATGCTAAGAAAGCTCTTTTTGGTACATTAGTAGTTCTTTTCTTGGTACAAAAATCTTTTAAAAATTTTGTATAAGATGGAACCTATTGATCATGTCTAGTAGAGGAATATTTACTTGAACTTGCTTAAACACCTCTAACATTTTGTCTAAATATTTTGATTGTTTATTAGACCTTAATCGATTTGGAAAAAGGAGCTCTAGAGATTTCAGGCACCTGGGTTGATGGATTATTGTGGTTTCAGTAGCTTGAGTTTGTAAGGTAGGTTGTTCATTAGATGGCTCAGCTGACACAGTAGTCGAGTCTTCTCTAGTGTCGAATGTACCTACCTTATTATCCACTTGTTTTCCTGATTTTAAAGTGTGAATTGCATTAACTTGATTAACTTGATTTCCTTGGGGTGGATGATCATTTTGATTTCTTGGGTTGGTCTCAGGTTGACTAGGTAGCCTACCTCGTTCACGTTCACTGATGGTTGCTAGCCGACCCACCTGCATTTCCAAGCAGGCTATGGCTTAAGAGTTTGAATTAAGAAGTTGGCCCGTGGTTTGCATGAAATTACTCAATATGGCATTGGTGTCAGCATTGGATTTGACTAGACCTTCCAGGCTTTTCTCTAAAAAACTAAATTTTCTATCATTATTATTATTGAAGCCTGGAGGTAATGGTGGTAATGGGTTGTTCATTATAGGATTAGGCCTTGGGTTTTGCTGATTGAAGCTTGGACCACCTACATTTGGGTTCTGTGACCATGATAAATTTGGATGATTCCTCCATCCTGGATTATATGTGGATGCATAAGGATTGTTCAATGGTCTCTGATAGGTGGAGTTCACATGTGCACATCCATTCTCTATTGGATTCATCAGGAATGGACATTCCTTAAGGACATGGTCTGGTACATTGCACTCGTTACACATTGGTGCAGACACTGGTTCAAATTGGCTAGTCTCTGAAGTTCTAAGGCCTCTAACCTACATGTCAAGGTTTCAATTTTGGCTTCTACAGCTAAGGAAGTCTGCATTTGGTGCATTCCACCTCTTGAAGGTGTGATTCTTTCTGGTTCCCTAGTTGTTTCTCATTGTAAATTCTTTTCAGCTAGGTCTTTTAGAAATTGCCATGCTTCATTGGATTCTTTATACATGAATTGGCCCTGGCACAGGGATTCTAGCATTGTTCTTGAATTGGAATCTAAACCCTCATAAATGATTTGACATAGTCTCTAAGTTTCTATTCCATGGTGTGGACATTGGGTCAAGAGATTCTTGAAACAATCAAAGTACTTTCAAAATGACTCACCAGCTAATTGATAAAATTTGTTTATTTCATTTCTAATTTTAGCTATTTTATGATGAGAAAAATATTTCTTTAAGAACACTCTGAAAAAGCCCTCCCAGGTCGTGAGGGATTGATTTGGAAGACTATAAAGCCACTTTTTAGCATTATCCTTAAGGGCAAAATTGATCAATCTCAGCTTGATTTCATCCTCTGACAATTGTTGCAGCATCATAGTTGCACAAACCTCTTTAAATTTCCTAATAAATATATATGCATCCTCTATTCCCGTGAACTTTGGAAACATATTAATCATTTGAGAATTGATTTCAAAATTATTAGCAGTGAGTTGAGGCAACCTTATGCAAGAAGGATGGATGCAACCAATTGGATAACATAAATTCTTGAGGAGTTGGGGTTGATTAGTTAAATCCATTATAGTAGAGATCGTAGGATCTAAAACAGGAATTAAATCGATTCTAACAAGTTGACCTGATATCCTTCTCCACACAGGAGTTGGAGAATTCACTAAATCTACTTTGTCTTCTATTTTTTTTAATTATATATATATATGTATATATATATATTTTAGTTTTTTTTTCTTTAGAATCTTTTCTTAAAAAAATCTAACTCAATTCAACCTTTTCATACCCTAGGACAACCATACAACATAACTTCCAGTTATGCCAGGACAACCTTATATCAGGATTGTCAAGATTGAAAATACCTAAAATAATTTAAATGTTTTTTTAATTAATTTTTATTTTTTTTAAATTTTAAAACAAGTTTCATACAAAATTAATCGTATCCTGGAGTTAACGTAGAACTAGACAGCTCATAACTATTCCAAGTCGACCTTCGAGCACTCTAAGTTCGACCAATTCACTAAAATTAGCTAAGTATAAGATTAGCGGGTTCCCCCGTTGCTTTTCTTAGATATCAATTGGATTAGTCAGGTCAGCGAATGGAACCAATTAGATAACCACCTTTCTTTGGGACTTAATCCCTGAACCACTTTCCTAGACACCAATTCAATGATTCAATTTAGCTTGGTATAACTCTTAGGTCTCCTTATCCTAATGAGCTCGGATGTCCCTATGTCCCTAGGGTCAGCGTCTAATTAATTTTATTTTAGAGGCTTGGGTTAATACAAATGAAGGAGTCTTATTTGTGGGCTAAGGAAGATGCTCCATCTTATCTTGTTTAGGTTCATGTCCAAAAATTGATGGGGGACAAAAATAAAATGATGAATGGAGAGTGTTAGCAAGCTAACCAGCAAGCAAACTTGAGCAATTAATTATTAAATAAATGATCTAAATTAATCCAAGAAAAGAATCTTCATAAGGAGACTAGTTGATCTAAATTACAATACCCGAAATATAGATCTAGTTCAAAATAGAGATTAGGATCTTCATGGCAAGGAAACCATCACTACTAGGATAAGTTAACTTTCAAATGATCAGATCTAATGAAGCTTAGGAAGAGTTTTCCTATCAACAATGATGGCTAATTATTTGGTGGAAGAAGGATCTCTCTTCACTCAAGGATTGAGGTCTAAACTATATGACTAGCACTCCCTACCTTTAGGACTCACCTTGGCCATGATCCTTGGCTTGGAGACCTTCATCTTGGACTAGGAAAATCAGAGAAAACCTGCATCAAATCAGAGATTAGGCATGGAAGGAGAATTCAAAATTGGAATAGAAACAAGAAGAAGAAGAAAGGGAAAACAAGGAAGTAGAAACCGGTGCCTTCAAGGAATGATGCTTGGATCTTGGATCAAGTAAGGAGCACTCCACCTTTCAAGCACTCAAAGGACCTCTCACTCCCTTCTAAAACATGAATTTAAATACTCAAACTTAAAGGACTAAATCACTCAAGCTAGAAGAACTAAATCACTCCATACAAGAACTCTAGATAGAACTCAACAAGAAAAAAATCTTCATTAATTCTCAAAAGTGATTTAAGAATGCTATGCATAAACAGAAAGAAATCAAGCAAATTTAAATGAAAAACTAAACTAAACTAAAGTCAAGATAATATACTGAAAGGAACTAGAATAATTTAGATTGCGTACCTAACTTCCAGCACTTACCAACTTAAAAGAAATAAAATAAAATAAAATAAATAAAGATGCTAGCAAATCAGACTAAAAGCACGAAGAGCAAGAAATTTAAAACATAATTTAAAACATACCAATTTTCCGGCAACGACACCAAAAACTTGATGTGAACTTTATAACTGCAAGTGCACGGTATGCAGAGTAGCATGTCCAGCTAGTACGGGTCGATCCTATGAGGAAATAAGTTTTTGAACTGTATTCAAAACCCTTGCTTAAGCAATCTTTAACAAAGAAGCCAAGAATTATTCTTTATTTTCTACTTGAAGCAACAATTAATTAAATTGAAGAAATAAATAATTAAAGATCTAGGACATTCGAATCCACTACATCAATGATTTATAAAACATTCATAAGATTACTTTCATGTCATCCATTCTCTTTCTTGTGTTAACCAAGTATAGAGTATGAAAGGATTCTAACAATACTCTATCAAGATTTCTACAAAAAGAAGGAAAAGTGATAAGAAGAAAAATGATTCAAAAATATTAAGTCTTCTATTTATTTTCTCTCTTGCACCGAATTAAGTATGAACTATAAAGGAAATGAAACCTCATCAAGTCTCTTGGCTAAGAGGTTAAAAATAAAGAAAAACTTTTATAACATTAAAAGCTCAAGAAAATAAATCTTAAAATTTTTTTAATTGTTTCTAATTATGATCTAGCTTCATCACCAACTCCAGAAGGATTTACTTAGCCAGATATGATTAAAATAAAAACTTTAAAAATTATTTTAAAAAAATTATAAAATCAATTCTATTCTAATACTAAAATATAAATTTCAAGAAATTAAAATTGTAAAAATTAAACAAAACTAATCATAAAATATAAATTACATAATTAAAAAAAATCAATTAACTACTTGTTGAAATTTAAATTACAGGATTGTAAAAATAAAAGCTACTCTAATTATAAAAATATAAATTGTATAAAATAAATTTCAAAAAATTAATTTAATCCAATACTTAAAAAAATAATTTAAATAAAAAAATAAATATTTTTTATTATAAAAAATAATTTAATTATAAAATATTTAACTCCAAAGCTGATGTGGAGGGCTTGGAGTTAAAATAAAAGTAAAAGAAAACTAAAACTCTCCGTGGGAAGATGGAACGAGAAAGTGGAAGAGAAAAGGGGCGACGGGCTCTGGCTTCTGCTGAAATCCCCAATCGATGGCTCTTTATTTATAGAGGAGTCAGAGTGGAAAATCTTCGTTGGACTCTCCTCTCAGTTCCTTCCGGTTCTCTATTCTCATTCCCGTAGCCAATTCAACCACCGCATATCTACTCGACTTCTTCGTTGTTATCCCGCGTAAGTCCGTAGTCGAATTCTTCCGATCTTCTTATCTCTTTCTTATCCAGACATCTTGAAGTTTCTCCTTCTTTTTCCGACAGCATCTTAATTGGGAGACGGATTTCTTCACCAGGTTGCTCGATGGTGCGGTGGAACGATGATGAATCCCCTGGAAGTAGAAGCGGTCGGTCTTCTTGGCATTGAGGAGGACATGGCGACTCACGGTAAACAGGGAGGTGATAGCAGCTTGGTGGACCGTGGTGATCCGGTGGAAAGCTTGGTCCGGTGATGGACTGTGCATGGCGGTTGGATTTTCCATGGGAAGACGGCAGCAAACAGAGGATAGGTGGCCATCTGGGACAGCAGCAGGCGGTGCTCGGCTTTTGAACAAGGGAGGAGGAAGAAGACGTGCGGAATGGTGGCGATTCCCTCCTCTCTACGGTGTGCACGGCGGTGTCCGATCATGGAGGGAAGAGTGGCTTGATGGAGAGCTCTGACAGCAATGGGAGCGGCGGCAGCAGCAACAAGGAAGATGAACGGCCATGGGAGAAGAAGGCGACAGATCCTGGGATTTTCCGGCACAGGAGGGTTCATCGTCCGGCGAGGAGGGTCCTGGCGACAAGAGAGGGAGCTCCGGCGTCTTCTCCGGCGAGTTCGTGGCTTTTGGAGGTCTGTGGTCCATGGGCAGGAGTCGTGGACCAGCTGCAAAGGCTTCCGTGGACCATCCCGCTGGTTCATAGTGAACCTCTGCTTTAAAAACTGTGCAAAACATTGTTAATTCCTTCAAAAATCATTTCCTGGCTTAATTGAGGTCCGATTTGTGCGCCGTTCGCGTTGTTAGATTCCAAAAATCATGCTCTTCATATTGGTAGGGTTATTTTGTTAAAACATTTCATAAAAATATTAATTTTAATGTACTTATTACTAATTTTTATGCACTTATGACCTATCAAAAGAATCAAATTTTAGTTGAAGTAGGCTTTAGAATCCTATTACAATTTGTATTAGGTTGCCTGGTTTCTTTTTCTATGGTTGGATCTTGATCGAAAGTTCAAAAATCAACTACATCAGGCTTGATCACATTAGCATCAATATAAGCCATTGGATTGCTTTTAGATATGTGCTTGTCCTTTTCCTTCCATCAATAGGTTAGATCGTTGTCACCCAAATGCCACTACCAGAACTTGGATCTTCGTTGGAACCACTACCGGAACCACCATCGAAACAATCACCAAAGTTGCTGTCGGGTGCTTTGTGACTGCCATTTTTTCCTTTCGATCGCTCACCCCATCGTTGAACCGATCCCTCCATCCCTCGATCGTTTGCTTTAAAAGCTTTGTCAGAGCCATCTCTACTACCAATGCCTCACTAGAGTCCTTGTTGCTGCTGCCGCCATGAGCCAAGGATCATTTGGAATGACCGTGAGCTAAGGTCATCGGATCTATGCATTGCCACCATCTTCACTGTATCGTGGGCCTCATTGGACATCGTGGGGTGGTCGCTAGCTGTCATCGTGGCCGGTGGCATGTTGAAATCACCTATGGTCCACGAAGCTTAGCTATGGACCACAGTTAATAGCAGCCATGAACCGAGCGGGCATCCTGTGAACCAGCAATCGATCCACCATGGACTGCTGCTTTAAAAGTTGTGTGACTTCTTAATGAATTTCAAACTTCGATTACAGGCCCATTTTAAGTTTGATTTATTTTAAATTTATTTTATTTGAATCCATAAATCGAGCTCTTCATATTGACGATCTTCTTTCCTATAAATGACGTATAAAAAATATCAATTTTAATTAAATAAGAATAATTTAATCTTTAAATTAATACTTATATATGTATATATATAATGTAATTATCAGGTTCCCTATCAGAAAGCAAAGATGCAGCAATTGGCTCTAATGCCGAATTAGAATGAAAACACATCAGGAGCTTACACAGGCTGATTGAAGGCCATTGACAGTAGCACTGAACAAAAGCACCTTTGGCCTACAGAATTAGTAAGAGCACATAGTAATTGCAAATCTTATTTAAATAGGGAAGGCCATATATTATTGATAGTACATCTAGAGGTTTTTGAAGTTCCACGAGCGAGGCAAGAGTGTTCCGTCTAGCTATGTCAAGAGATATATCCTAAGTCGGATGACTTCTTCCACTTAGTACGGTCCTTCCCAGTTTGGAAAGAGCTTTTCGTGGCTAGTTGGTTTGGGATACTTTAACTAGTCACAACACCAAATCCATAGCCTTGAAGAATTTGTCATGGACACATCATTGGGGTACTGAGCGACCCTTTGTCGATAGGTCACCATCCTCATGGCTGCATACTCCCAGATTTCTTCTAGGAGGTCCAAATTCACCATGAGCCGATCAAAGTTGCTACCTTCATCAAAGTTCTCAACTCTAAGAGATGGAAGCCCTATATCCAATGGAATTATTGTCTTGATCTTGAAGGCAAGGTTGAAAGATGTCTCACTATCGGGACCCTTTGTATGGTTAGATAGGCCCAGAGGACATGATATAACTCATTTGCTCAAAATCCCTTTGCTCGATTGAGCTAGGTCTTAAATCCCTACAAAATAGTTGTATTAGCCACTTTGGCCTCCCCATTAACTTAAGGATGGTTGATATAAGTGAAGCAATGGATGATGCCCAGGTTCTTACAGAATTTGGCCAACTTAAAACCATTGAATTGCAAGTCATTATCGGTGATGACAATCCTGGGGAGGCCAAAGCGATAAACAATGGACTTCTAGATGAAGTCCTTCACCTTATGATGGGGACATCAAGTCAACCCTAGTGCACTATGGGTCCCTGAGTTTGATTCTCTTAGCCATGATTCAAATTTTATCTCTGAGTCCAATAATCTGACTGTGTTAGCCATTTGAGTCCTGTATTTGGGTCTTGAGTTTTGTTTTCAGGCCTTGTTACACTTAAATCCTTATTTAGAGTCGACTCATACCATTAGGATTTATGAGTCAAGTTTTTGGTTATGTTCGGCTCATTTGAACTAAGTTGGTTGAGTCAGTTCATTATGAGTGTTTGTCATTTTGAGGTTTAGTGTCAATTTGAGTCCTGTAATAATGTGAGTCGATTAGATTCACTAAGTCCTTTGAGTCCTGAGTTCAATTGAGTCCATTTGTATTATTCGGCCTACTTTGAGTCTTGTCAATTAGGTCCCTTTGAGTCCTGTAATTACTTTCATTCAAGTCATATTCAAGAGGAAGACCATTGGACCCACACTCAAGTCACCAGCCTAGCATCTGGACTTCCTTCATGCTGCCCAAGTCCTCCAGGAGAAGCACCCCAACATACCAGCCCATGAGAATTCATGAAGTGGTGCCCCAGGCCTAAGACCAAGTCCCTGGTACCCTCATTCCATCAGGCCATGATGCCCTCAGGCCTATTCTTACCTTTGGCACCCCTCCAAGCCCAGTCCAATAAGGTTAGTGCCCAAGTCTAACCTAGCAGGGAGTGAAAAAGTCAAAGCAGTCCAAAAGAATTTCATCCCAGCCCGAGCCCATAAGGAGCCCTTGACTAAGTCAAAGAAGGAGAAGAGTCCACTTCTAACTAGGAAATTAAGTTTTATTTCTACTCAAATTGTGTACTCTTAGTTCTAAGTAACTTTGTAATCCTTCTCCCTATCAAAATTTGTATTCCTATCCTAACTAGGAGAGTGCATGGGAACATCTACAAATACCCCACCCCTCCACCCTCTTGAACTAATGATCAATTATTATGAATTATTATGAATGAATTTTTCTTGAGTTTTTCTCAAAATTTTGAGTGAATTTCTGTATGATTAAGGATATTTATGTGATCCCTCCGGGAATCTGTGTAATCCCTACGCCCTACCTCTAAGCCACCAGCCTTCTTCACCTCTTGGCCGCCCTCTTCAAACATCTTCTCCTTTCTTCTTATTTCAGTAATCTAACCCTTTTCTTCCTTGTTTTCTAACCTGTGTTAGGTGATTTGCAGGTCCCTCAGAGTTCACGAATCCAAGGATTCCATCTGACCAGCTTTCGGGTCACCGGATTGAAAGCCGCAAATCTGCAGGGTCGATAGCTTTATTTTCAAGGCCGCATCCAAGAGCATAGAGCGAACTTTTCGTGGGTCGATCTTCAAATATCTTCCAGGTACATCCCCTAGACTTCTCTGGTAGCAGTATTGCAGAAGAGCTAGTCCTAACCAAGGCTTCTTAGCCTTGGCAGTCCTGTTTCTTTACTTTTAAGATTTATTTCGGCATGCCTATGCTTCAGATTTTCTATAGAATTCTCTAGCTAATATCTTGGCTTGAAATTCGGGATACAAACTCAACTTAATGCCTAACAACAAAAAAACAATTAGCATGCATAAATAGTCCCGCATCATTTGGTATCAGAGCATGTTTTAGGGCTAGTTTCTGCATCTTGTAATTTTTATACATGATTTGTTATTTTTACTGTTTCTGCATGTAAGTAGATCAGAAAATTTTGATTCTTATTTTTCTAGATTCTTCGTAATTGATAGTATTTTTCAGAACTTTCTCATGATTTATTACGGCCTATAGAATTTTTGGATGCCTATTTTCCTTTGCCTTAGAAAACTTCTGCATCCTATCTCTGCATTAGGGGTATGAGTTTTAGTCTAGTTCATCATCTTAGGAATTTTATTTTTTGTTTAAATTTGCAAGATATACTCTCTATTTAGTCTTAATAATTATAATAATTTTTAATTATTTTTATCAAAACAAAAAAATATAAAAACTCTGTATCTTAGAAATCCTAACAGAAATCCATAACTTCTGCACACAGTCTAAAACCCCTAGGTTTTGCATCATCATCCAAATTTTTCTTTGCATGAAATTTGGTAGGGATCATCTGAACGGTTCATCCTCTGTCTTAATTTTTTTTTGACTTTTTTGCATCAAAAACTGAACCAAATTCTGCTTTCAAATAAACCCTAATTTCTATTCTGCATACTTGATCAAACCAAACCTAATCAACTTCCAAACCCTACCTCATCCAAGCACTAATTTTGTTTGGTAATTTAATCAACTTAAATTTAATTTGCCACCACATAAAAGACAAAAAATTATTTTATTTTTCTGATTGTTTTAGATTGCATTATGTTCATTGAATGTCATCATCTCATTAAACTAATCTTAAGGGCAATTTCATCTCTCAGATCAGGATAGGATTTCATCACCTATCCTGGGCCCAAAACAACCACCCAGCATCAGAACTCAAGCCTTAATTAAAATTAATTAGCAACCTAATTACTCTAGAGAGCTTAGGGACACCAACAGGTCAGGTCCGAATTGTGGGCCAACTAGTGCACCTAATTCTCCAGCTATTATTGAAAATTGGTATCTAAGGCTAGAGGTCCAGAGACAAATGCCCTAAGTGGATTGGTGGTTTTTAATTAGGACCCTGTCATAGGCAGGGGGAGCCTCCCACCACCTCACCTCTTACCTGGCTAGTGGAAGGATTAGATGTTGAGTTAAGTGTAAGTTGAGTAGACCCATTAAATTTTGGCTCTAGGTCTAGCAAGCTGTAGTCCATTTTTACTTTGTGTGCTTGACTGCATCCTACCACCTTGTTTGATTGATTGCATGACCACTAGGTTAGGAACCCAATACTAACGATCTAAAACCCAACCCATCTCAACCATGGAACCCAATTTTGAAACTTTCATGAAATCCCTTACTGATCAGTTAGCCCAATTAACCATCTAGATTAATCAGTCCAATACCCAATCCCAAAACCAGTTTGCCTAGATGAACTTCAAGTTCGACCAATCCAATACCCAGATAAATCATAGACTTGACCAATTGATCCAATCGACTACCCAAACAACCCATAGGTTTGATAAGGTAGGAGACCAATTAGGAAACCTAGAGAAAATCCCTAAGCCCTATACCAGATCTAAGCCTGAGCCTGACCTTAGGATCCATGTTGAGTCGAAAAAATCCTAGGAGAACCCTATACTCTGACCCATACCGAAGCCCAATCCTAGGAAACCCAATCATGATTTCATTGATCAGGATAAGAGAGCCACAACCTATAGATCTGAGCCCACAGCCTATGACTATAGAACCTGTGCCCACCTTCTATGAGCCCAATAAACTCAAGATCCATAAAACTGAACCCTTATCCTATGAACCCAAGAAACCCCTAAACTCTAAGTATCATCCTAGTACCAGTCAGGTTTTTCCTAGTCAACCTAAACCCCATAGGATTAGTACCCCTAGATATGAGCCTAGTGTTAGTCCACTTCCCTTTAGTCAACATAAACCCTTTAGGACTAGTACCCCTAGCCCAGGACCAGATCCTAACCAACCCACCCATACCACCCTAGTCATCAGTTAGTTTTTCCTTAGTCAACCCCCTCTTACCACTCCATTGGTTCACCAGGATGACCTAGAAGAGCAGATATATAAAGTTGATGAGAGCTTAGTGGAGGAGTATGAAGATGATGAGCCTATTAAAGATTTAGAGGAAGAAACTCCTGAGCCCATTGATGAATCTAAAGAAGACATTAATGATTTGAGTCCAGTAGAGATACCTGTAGAAGACCTAGAATTAGTTGACCCAGTAGATACCCAGGTGAAGCCAACCCAAAGTTAGTTAACCCTAACCATACCCCGATAGAAGTCAACCCAAAGGTAGTTGACCCAGACCACACCCAGATTGAACCTGTAGTGGAAGACCCGCTAGAAGAAGAGAACCTGGATACTGCTACTAGAGTTCTACCTGAGGAGACACTAGAAGAGAATTCAATTATGGAGACTAGTCCTAAAAGCCAAGTAAAAATTATTGAGGATATGGTCTCTTTAATTCGATACCCTCAGGAGGAGTTCACCCCTTCAATCCTAGTTCAAGATCTCTTTCCAGAACTTGTTGACCCATCCTTCCATAGCATGGACCTTTTCTTGTCCATAAATATAACTTAATGTTCATACATTAAGGTCAGTCTCCTTGGCCCAGAACCAGTCCCTGGATCCCCTCCCTATTTCCTACCCTTTCATGAGTCGTCTCATGTATCTAGAACCATTAGGTTACATTTTGTTGAGATTACCAAGTTGCATGAATCTTTAGAGCCCATCCCATTTGCTACATACTTCTGGTATACCTTATGGTATTTACTAGAAGTTCATTATAAATTTTCATGTGCATGTCAAACCAGGGTCAAACCTAGAGAGCCTAAATTCTGTTAGGTTTAGACCCAAAGAGTCCAATAAATTTTTTTTGATAGGAATGCCTAGTCGAGTCTATTAAGTATTGGTTTTGAGTCCAATAAGTCCCCAGACCTAATTCATCTGTCCACACCTGTACTGACCTCTGCACAGCATTTGTATCAGGACATTAGCTAAAAGATTAATTTAAGTAATGAAATCTATAAAAACTAGCTAATTCTTGAAAGAAAGCCAAAGAATTTAATGTAGAAAATTCTGTTATGGTTAAGAAGCTTCATGCTCACAGAGTTGAACCCTTTAAAGTAATAAAGAAAGTGGAATCCAATGCCTATGTGCTTGATCTGACCTTAGATTTAGGCATTAGCTCTACATTCAATATCATGAACTTGGTTGAGTATAGGGAACCGGCAGTGATTCCTAGTGAGGTTTTTGGACCTACTCCATCCTTTAAAAGAGAAACCTTACCTGAGTGTCCACTAAATTTGCCTAAGAGAGGAATACAGATTGAGCATATCCTGGATGATCAAGCTATCATGACCCGGGACTGTGGCTATCAACGCTACCTGGTCCGATGGCATGGTCGACTAGAATCCAGTGATTCGTGGATTACTCGAGAGGACCCATAGTGCCTCCACCCAGACTTACTGCTAGCACCATACTAACCTATACTTGATAGGGTTGATTTCCTCCTACCCTGGAAGAATTGATGGGGATATCAAGTCGACCCTAGTTCACTATGGGTCCTTGAGTTTGAGTCCCTTAGCCATGATACAAATTTTATCTCTGAGTCCAATAATCTGGCCATGTTAGCCGTTTGAGTCCTGTATTTGGATTTTGAGTTTTGTTTTTAGGCCTTGTTACACTTGACTCCTGTATTTAGAGTCGACTCACACCATTAGGATTTATGAATCAAGTTTTTGGTTATGTTTGGCTCAGTTGAACTAAGTTGGTTGAGTCAGTTCATTATGAGTGTTTGTCATTTTAAGGTTTAGTGTCAATTTGAGTTCTGTAATAATATGAGTCAATTAGATTCACTAAGTCCTTTGAGTCCTGAGTTCAATTGAGTCCATTTGTATTATTTGGCCTACTTTGAGTCTTATCAATTAGGTCCCTTTGAGTCCTGTAATTACTTTCATTCAAGTCATGTTCAAGAGGAAGACCATTGGACCCACACTCAAGTCACTAGCCCAGCATATGGACTTCCTTCATGCTACCCAAGTCCTCCAGGAGAAGCACCCCAATATACCAGCCCACGAGAATTCATGAAGTGGCGCCCCAGGCCCAAGTCCAAGTCCCTGGCACCCTCATTCCATCAGGTCATGACGCCCTCAGGCCTATTCTTACCTTTGGCGCCCCTCCAAGCCCAGTCCAATAAGGTTGGTGCCCAAGTCCAAGCCCAGTAGGGAGGGAAAAAGTCAAAGCAGTCCAAGAGAATTTCATCCCAGCCCGAGCCCATAAAGAGCCCTTGACCAAGTCAAAGAAGGAGAAGAGTCCACTTCTAACTAGGAGATTAAGTTTTATTTCTACTCAAATTATGTACTCCTAGTTCTAAAAAACTTTGTAATCCTTCTTCATATCAAATTTTGTATTCCTATCCTAACTAGGAGAGAGTATGGAAACATCTATAAATACCCCACCCCTCCACCCTCTTGTAACTAATGATCAATTATTATGAATTATTGTGAATTAATTTCTCTTGGGTTTTTCTCAAAAGTCTGAGTGAATTACTATGTGATTAAGGGTATCTGTGTGATCCCTCTGGGAATCTGTGTAATCCCTGCGCCCTGCCTCCAAGTTGCCAGCCTTCTTCACCTCTTGGCCGCCCTCTTCAAACCTCTTCCCCTTTCTTCTTCTTTCAGCGATCTAACCCTTTTCTTCCTTATTTTTTAACCTGTGTTAGGTGATTTGCAGGTCTCTCAGAGTTCACGAATCCAAGGATTCCATATGACCAGCTTTCTAGGCATTGGATTGAAAGCCACAAATTTGTAGGGTCGATAGCTTTATTTTTCAGGCCACATCCGAGAGCATAGAGCAAACTCTTCATGGATCGATCTTCAAATATCTACCAGGTACACTCCCTAGACTCCTCTGGTAACAGTATTGCAGAAGAGCTAGTCCTAACCAGGACTTCTTAGCCTTGGCGATCCTGTTTCTTCACTTTTAGGATTTATTTTTGCATGCCTATGCTTCAAATTTTCTATAGAATTTCCTACTTAATATCTTGGCTTGAAATTCAGGATACAAACTTCTAACTTCATGCCTAATAACAAAAAAAAATTAGCATACACAATTAGTCCCGCATCACCTTGGCCTCCATTATCTTAGCAAGTGGCTTAGTTTCTATCTACTTTATAAAATAATCAATTACTACAAGCAAGAATTTTTGCTATATAGAGGCTAGGAAAAGGGTCTTAATATATTCATGCCCCACTGAGCAAAGAGCCACAGCATGTTTATTGGACTAAGCAGCGTGGTCAATTGTTTCTGTATACTCAAATGGTATTGACACTGGTCACACCTCATGACCATGCCAATAGCATCTTGCTGCATGGTGGGACAGTAATACCTTTGTCGTAGAATTTTGTATGACAAAGCCCTATCCCTCAAGTGGTTGCCATAGATTCCTTCGCGTATCTCTTGCAAAGTGTACTTCACCTTCGAGGGTCATAAACACTTAAGTAATGGCAAGGAAAAAGATCTCTTATAGAGCTTGTCGTTATAAAGAATGAACTTAGAAGCCCGGTGCTGTAGCTTGCGAGCTTCACTCTTATCAGCAGGTAGGGTCCCATCATGGAGGTATTGGACCAGTGGATCTATTCAATAACATTCAGCATCCAATTGCAACACAGATATCGACTTGCTAATACTTGACTCTTTCAAGACTTCAAAGAAAACCTGTGCACGTAAATCGTGTAAGGCTTATGCCACAAGTTTGGACAGAGCATCGGCTCGAGCATTCTCCTTCCTGGAAACTTGTTGGATGCCAAAGCTATGAAAAGTAGGGATCAAATCCTTCACCCTTTAGAGGTACTTCTTCATGCTTTTCTTCCTTGCTTCATATTCATTCAGTACATAGCCGATGTAGGCCTTTTGATGGGGACCCGAGAGTCAGTAAATTTTATTTTGAGTCCAGTTGAGTCCATTTAGTCGAGTCCAGTTATTTTCAACCCAATCAAGTGAGTTAGATTGAGTCATGTAATTTTCATTCATGTCAAGATCCAAGAGGAGAGTAAGCAGATCCGGAGATTCACTAGGCCCTCCCCAATCATAACTGAATTCCATGCACCTAGGCCCTTACATGCCTCCAAGCCCATAAGAGAGAGCTCCAGTCCAAGACAAAGGCCCACTGTTGACCAGGTCCACCAGGGTTTCTTGGCCCACAAGTCAGGATTTCTTGGCCCTCAAGTCATGTACCCTGGGGTGAATCTATAAATACCCCACCCCCTCTTGTATTTTTTGAATGCCATGGATTAATGAAATAATATTGAGTTTTCTTCTCTTGCTGTGTGCGAGCTGTGTGCGAGCTGTGTGCGATGCTGTGTGCAAGTTGTGTGCGAGCAGTGTGCATGTTGTGTGCCCAGGGTATCTATGTGATCCCTGATTTTCTATGTGATTGAGGGTATCTGTGTGATTCCTAGGGCATCTGTGTGAGCCCCTTTGCTATGTGCTTGTCCTTCTAGAAAAATCTGCGTGAACCCCAGTTATCTTTCTAAACCCTTCGCCCTCTTCTTTCTGCTTCCAGACAAACCCTAATCCCCTGGTGACTTCTCAGCTCACCAGCAATCCAACCCCGATCTCTGTCCTGTATCAACTTGGTATCAGAGCCCAAAGGATTAGGATTTTCTTCTTCCTTCCTGGCTCCATCTCCTTCCTCCTGTCCAGATCCCCCCTTACCATCCCCACTATCTTCTCTTTCCCCTGTTTCAATACCCGATCGTAGATCCCGCCACCACCAAGCCAGATCCAACCGAACCCCTTCTCATCGGAGAGCTCAACCGAAAGGACCACCTTCTCTCCGCCCAGGCCTAGACTGAGCCTCCTCTGCCTCCATCCCATGACCCCCCCAATGCCCCACCGGCGTCGTCCGTCTGTGAAGCCACCACAGCAGCTGATGGCCCATCTCCTGCCAAGTTCCTCCCATCGACCGGCACTGCCCCAGGCTACCAGATTGACGCCTCTACCTGTGAAGCCTGATCACATCCCATGGCCGCCGCATGCCCACGCCGCTGCCCGTGCCACAGATCCGCAAGATATCGCCAGTTGCTAGAACAAGCCATGGCCGAAGTTCCCACCTCGGCCTCCTCCTCCCATCTGTCTGATCTAGCCCCCTTCGACCGTGCCGCCATCTCCTCAGCACCGCCCTCCACCTGGAGTCATCCCCAGTCGGCCCACGAAACTCCTCCCCGCTGCCATCGCCAGCCATCACCGACTCCACTGCCGCCCTACCAGACAATCTCCACCCAGCGTCGATGTTGGCATACTCCTCCGACATCGCTTCTCTGCTCCCTGGTTCGGTTCGTGAGGAAGAAAGGGGACAACACAAACGTGAAAGCATGGGCACTGTCCCCTTTGCCAAATTCAGTGTTGCACATTCCTCAAAGCCGCTAGATCTCAAAGGTGCATAACTTTCAGAGATGCACGGATTGCAAAGTTTTACAGATCTTAGAGCAAAGCTAATTAAAAAAAAGAAGTCTAGGATTTGTTTAAAAAAAATATGGGTGAACCTAGCCTAAGAGCCCTTTTTGATTTGATTAGATTCGGTCCCATCAAAGTCCCCGTTGAGCCTGACTTGATGGAGTCGAGTTCTCCCCTCTCCAGGAGAATGATGGGGACCCGAGAGTCTAGTATATTTTATTTTGAGTCCAGTTGAGTCTATTAGTCGAGTCCAGTTATTTTCAGTCCAATCAAGTGAGTTAGATCAAATCCTGTAATTTTCATTCATGTCAAGATCTAAGAAGAGAGTAAGCAGACCCGGAGATTCACCAGGCCCTCCCCAATCAAAACTGGATTCCATGCACCTGGGCCCTTACATGCCTCCAAGCCCACAAGAGAGAGCTCCAGTCCAAGACAAAGGCCCACTGTTGACCAGGTCCACCAGGGTTTCTTGGCCCACAAGTCAGGATTACTTAGTCCTCAAGTCATGTACCCTAGGATGAATCTATAAATATCCCACCCTCTCTTGTATTTTTGAATGCCATGGATTAATGAAATAATATTGAGTTTTCTTCTCTTGCTGTGTGTGAGCTGTGTGCGAGCTGTGTGCGAGTTGTGTGCATGCTGTGTGCCAAGGATATCTATGTGATCCCTGATTTTCTATGTGATTAAGGATATTTGTGTGATCCCTGGGGCATCTGTGTGAGCCCCTTTGCAATGTGCTTGTCCTTTTAGGAGAATCTGTGTGAACTCCAGTTATCTTTCTAAATCCTTTGCCCTCTTCTTTCTTCTTCCAAACAAACCCTAATCCCCTAGTGACTTCTCAGCTCGCCAGCGATCCAACCCTGATCTCTATCCCGTATCACCTTTAGATATTGTACCTCCAATTCTTTGGCAATCATAAGGCTAGCAATCAGGGTCTCATACTCTGCTTCATTGTTAGTGAAAGGAAACTCGAAATGATGGGTGTACTAGATGTCTTGCCCTTCAGGACTGGTAAGGATAAGTCTTGCTTTTGAACCATTGGTAATTGAGGCTCCATCCACATGCATGGCCCATTGACTCTTCCGATCTTTATGTGATGAATCATCCCCTTTAGATTCTCTCTCAGGGATAGTATATTCTGTCACAAAATTGGCCAACACTTATGCCTTTATGGAGGGCCTTAGATGGAATACCAAATCAAACTCAAAAAGTTCAAGGGCCCACTTAGCCATTTTACCCAAAGTGTCCAATTGATGCAAAGTCATCCGGAGGGGTTGATCCATCAAAACAATCATAGCCTGAGCCTAAAAGTAAGGACGAAGTTTCCTCGCTGAGATCACAAGTACAAAGATGAGCTTCTCTAGCTAGAAATACCTGGTTTTAGTATTTTGCAAGACTCGGCTAACATAATACACCGGTCTTTGTACTTAGTCCTTTTCTCGGACAAGAACATAGTTGATAGCTGAATGAGAGACTGCCAAGTATAGATATAGCTCCTCGCCTGCCTCGAACTTACTAAGGAGCGGAGTAGCACTGAGATAGGCTTTAAGTTTTTTAAATGCCTTTTGGTATTCCTCGGTCTACTGGAAATCCTTTGACTTCTTCAATTTTTGGAAGAAGGGTATATACCGCTCGACCAATCTAGAAATAAATTGGCTAAAGGCAGCGACCCGCTTGGTGAGCCTCTGGACCTCCTTTATAGTTTTTGGTGTGCCTATTTGCCTTACAGCCTGTATCTTCTTGGGGTTAGATTCAATCCCTCGGTGAGATACTATGAACTTGAGAAACTTTTCAGATGTAACTCCAAAGGCACATTTGATCGGATTCAATTTTATCTAGTTTTTGTACAGGGTGGCAAAGGTTTCCTCCAGATCATCTGCATGGCTCTTGGAGGCATGACTCTTGACCAACATATCATTAACATAGATATCTATGTTGTGACCAATTTGGTCTTTGAAAATATTGTTCATCAGTAGCTGTAGGTCACTCCTACATTCTTTAGGTTAAACAATATTATCCTATAGTAAAATAAACCATGATTAGTAATAAAAGAGATTTTCTCCTCATCCTCAAGCGCTATGCATGCAGAGTTGGTTGTATTCCAAGAATACGTCCATGAAAGTGGGGAGCTCATGGCCCACTATCGTGTCTACCAACTAGTTGATTCAGGAAAGCGGATAGCTATCATTTGGATAGGCTTTATTCAAGTCTATGAAGTTTATACACATCCACCATTTCTTACTAGTTTTCTTCACCAACATGACATTAGCCAACCAACCAAGATAGTTGACTCCTCTAATGAACTCGGCATAGGTCAGCTTTTATATTTCCTCGACGATGACTTTTTATCACTATGGATGAAACTCCTTTTCTTTTGCTTTACCAGTCGATGGGTATAATCTACATTTAGTTGATGCATTATCATTTCTAGTTCGATGCCTGACATATCTGTAGTGGATCAGGCAAAAATGTCAGCATTTTTTTGCACAAATGCTACAAGCTATTGCTTTGTAACCTTTTTTAGCTTGGAACCAATTTGAACTATGTGCTGGGGGTTCCCATCATGTAAGGAAATAACCATAAGATCCTCCATAGCCTCTCTCCTTTCCTTGGACAGCTCATCCTTAGTGTCTAGCCCTTTGATCAGGGAGGCATTTGAGGGTTTGACCTAGTAGCTCATGAGTAGATAGTAGGTTGATACTATTGCGTGGAAGGTTCAACCCTAGCTGGTTGAAGATGGTGTTGTATGCTAAGAGGATCTTTATGACTGTAAAAATAAGCAGTACCTAGGATCGCTGGGGGATGCTTCCTGCTATTACTAGTAATGCAATGGTTCACTCAATAAGAACCATCTCCTCTAAGAATCCAATTATCGATGCGTCTAACCTTTCCAACTATTCTAAAAAAATGTTCATTTTTAGGAGAGTATCATAAAACAACACATCCACCAAGCTTCCACATTAACGAGCACACGATGTATATCATAATCATCAATGTTCAGGGTTACAAACATGGCATCATAGTGGGGATACTGTACTCTCTCAATGTCGGCCCAGGTGAAGGTAATGACTTTCTCAAGCCTCTATTTTTTGCTTACTTCAGCTTCTTCCCCTGGTCCTCCAATGATGGTGTTGACATTCCCTTTAGCGGGTCAATCAATCAGCTCCTCTACCCTTGATGGTGATTTTGGCAAGCATGGGGCTTCCTGGGCATCGTGCCTCTCCCTTCGGTCCTTGAAAAATCTGTCCAATTGGCCACGATGAATGAATTCCTTGATTTCATCTTGAAGTTGTATGTACTCCTCCATGTCATAGCGGTCATTCCAGTGATAGGGACAATACTTATTCATATTGCACTTCTCTGGCCTTGTCCGCAATCTCCTTGCCTCAGATAGTTACCCCTGTCCTGCATCAAAATTAAGTCACATGGAGTATTTAGAAGAGTATACTGACCAAACTTTCATTGTGGCAGAACGTTCATTTGTTCGAAGGACTCTAGTGATGATAGCTTCGAGAAGTTTTTCATTATCATAGAGGGGAGCGACTTCTCGACCTTTTCCTGTGATCCTCCCTCCTTGGTCAAAATTCTTGGACCAAGGGCCATTCCCTAGCCATCAGAGCAAACAGTGGACCATGAGCACCATATATGTGCATACTTCTCTATCCAAGCTAGCATTTCAAAAAAGTCTACCGTCGGCCTCTTTTCCAAAGAGAAAAAGAAAAAGACATTGTTAGAGACCATATTTCATGGCAGTCATAGCGATCACATGGTCCAAATTCTATATTTCTAGAGCTACTTTATTGAATTGGCTTATGAAAGACCTAAGGGATTCTCGCTCCCCTTTTTTTAATGTTGATCAAGGAGTCGAAACCTTGGTGCAACCTTCTATTGCTAGCAAAATGAGAGACAAAGGATCTACTCAACTGGATGGAAGAGTAGATAGAGTTTGGTTTTAAATTGGAATACCAATATCGGGATGCCTTCCTGAAAGTAGAGGGAAAGACTTGGCATAGGATTCTATCGATGGCCCTATGAAGAAGCATCGGAGCCTTAAAGTTTTCCAAATGATCCACTAGATCAATGGATCCATCATAAATTTTCAACTACGGCATCTTAAAATGCCTTAATAATTGTTCCTGCATGATATGGGCTCCGAAAGGTGAATCAATGGTGAAGCCAAGACCTTTATCCCTACTCCGGGCTAAATCTCGTAAGGTTTTGATATGCTAGTCCAGTCCCTAGAACTTTTGGTCTATCTCCACTTTCCTAGCAGTATGCACCTCGAATGGCAGGAAGGCGATCGAGCTGGCATCGATTCCTCGTCTAACTAAGGCGAAGGAGAATGCCTCCTTTCCTATCTAGAACTGTGGTGCACTTTGATGGGTATGCTCCTCCCTTTAGGGCTTCATGAGAGGTAGAGTCACCGTCATTCCAGTCATAATGTCCCTAGAGCTGCTAGGGTTTGGGGTGGTGCCACCTAGTCTACCTCCGGTTACAGTGCTATCGGTGGAGCTACCGACACTGCCAGGCCTTGGCACTAAATTGCCTGTATCACGATTGCTAATACCTGAATTTACTGGGAAAGCTACTCTAGGTGATCGGGTCTAGCTTGACCCCCCTGCTGGGCAGTACCAGTTTGTGGCTTTGGAGCATGACCTCTAGCAGGCCAACTAGCTTGCCGAGAAGTGGTGGCACTAGAATGCCAGGTAGACATGCCTTCAGGTAGCATGGATACCCTACTTGGTGTTTCTTCAAAAAAAATAGATGATGGTTCAGGCCCTTCCTCATCTGATGGTGCTACTTTTCGAATACCGAAGAATGCTAGAGGAGTGATGCCCATAGGTTGTACCTACAAGAAAATCCCTTATCGGAGGCAAATCTAGTGAGGACCCTCCGATGCTTAAGTTAGGTGGCAGGCAATAGGAGGAATAAAGGTGAGCAGAGCTATAAGAGAGAGAATGGATTTTTCTATGTAATGGAGACGTATCTTACGGGTTCTTAAGGAACCCCTTTTATAGGCCAAAGGTGAGGGCATTTTCGGGAGAAGAATGCCCTCCAGTGGATTTGGTGAGAGGTGATGGATATAGAAATTCTATCATGTTGGGTGTTAGTAGATCACTTTGTTTAACTAGAGTGCCAACTTCTTATTAAATGAAACTGTCTCTTATGCATTGCCAGCCACATTCATTAATGGTGCAATTCATCAAACATCATTTGGTTCTCTGATCACATCACTGAGTGCATAGGTACGAGCATCAATTAACCCCTCATACGGCTATATGGGAGGTGCCGCCTAAGCCCTTGCCTGCTCTCAATCAAGGATTCAGGGTTGGCCCCACTATCTTGGTCGAAATTGAGAGTCAACTGGAATTGAGGGACTTAGGGAATAGAATTGATCCAAAGAGGATTAGGATCATAGCCATTGAAAGAAAGTCACAATAATGCCTTGGACTAAGATCAATTAAGCTGAAGGTTGATGAGACCGAGGGATAACTAGACTGAGGGATCATTCGTTGCCTTTCGCCTGACTACACGTCCCCGACCTACCTAAAAGATGATGGGTCTTGGCTAAGAGGGCAAAACTCAGCTTGTAGACCCTTGGGATACCGAAGGTGGGGGATTAGCCCCCATATCAGATAAAATCTAAACCCAGAGGTATCCATTGGGTGGACTAATGCTAAACAATTCTTTGCTTTTTTTTCTTCTTTTTTTTAATAACCAGGAATTTAACAGGATGTGAGAGAAGCCTCTTCACTTATCTATTTGGTGCCAAGTGACACCCTAGCAGGGCAGGCGGGTTCACAATGTGTGCATGCGTCTACCGCATGCTAACACACCTGAATAGCTTCCATGATGCGCCCAGTGTCTAGTGGCCATATCGGTTGTTCTTGCTTTCATTTTCATCTCTACACAAATATTTAGACTGGAAACAGCATCATAAATTCTGCATTATATATATATATATATTTCATATATTGGCAGTATATTCAAATTCTTTTTTATACGTGTTGTTAGACCGGCTCATCAGAGGTTTCGATTTTGAACCGGCCGACCAAGCTGATATGCCTGAGGATGACTTCGAAGCCTGATAAAGCGATGATTCAACATCATTATATTAATTCTAGTCCAGGATCAGTCTTCGGCTTGTGTCGAAGAGACCAGTTTTGAAGTGTTCCCTAATCCATGCTGTTTCAGAATAATTAGCCAGTCCTTCTTTGTATCAGTCTGAAGAGGACCTGAAGAAGATGGTTAATTTGTCTCCAAGTCCACTCCGAAGAGGACAAGTTCGAAGCAAGTACTCCAGCCTGCTCTGAAGAAAAATAAGTCTGAAGCAAGTGGCTATGGCATCTTCAGCCTACTCCGAAGAGGATAGGTCCGAAATGAATGGCCAGCTTGACTTCGATCATTTCTGAAATAATGGCTCTGAAATGAAACAATGGTTAACTTCAACTTTAAGTTCACCGTAAGTGGGTTTGGTTATCATAACCAACCACGTGATCAATAACTCCCACTCCAGCAAGACTGAAGTAACCAACCTCCGACAGCAACCACTTTTAGTTATGAGGAAGTTAGATTAACTAACACCCTTAACTGAAATCAGTTACAACTACTCCTATAAATGGCAGTAAGAAGGGACTCCTGAGGTAGGTGATCTTAAGCAAGTTAGAGCTAGACCACAGTTAGCTCTCGCGATGCCACTCCACTCTCATTTTCTTTCATTCCACTACTTTTCCTTGAGCTCTCCATTATGTAGCCTGGATCCTTACTGACTTAGGTATTAGAGTGTCCCCCACCAGAGAAAATCCGGTCAGGGAATTTGTTTTGCAGGAACTTTGAACGGCGAACCAGTAATTCAGTCACTTCATCCGATCTGCGAGGATTCAGTGTTAATAGATTGGCACGCCAGGTAGGGGATAGCCTCGATCATTCCCCTCTTAGAAAAGGCGAGTCTTGAGAAATAAAAATGATGAAAGAAAAAGCTCATAATGCTTTAGCAAGTAGGGGACGTCCTACCTCTCAGAGGAATTATTCCCCACTAGAGAACGACATGCCACCTCCTACACTTGTTATAGGACAACAACAGTTGGAGACTCTTATGAACCGGGTCGATGCATTGACAGCCATGGTTCAGAACTTCCAAGAAACTGCTCTCCAAGGGATGTACCCGCCAGCCACCTCCAGACAGAGTCACCGATCCAAAGGGAGAGGAAATCATTATCACGAGTCCATCCGGCACTCTTCTCGAGACTGGTTCTCTTATGAACATCGTAGCTCCCAGCATAACAAGCAGGCTGATAGCCGATTCGATAGAAAGAGAACCAGGTGATCTCCTTCGATTTCTTCTGAAGACTCCACACCTGGAGGTGATAGGCGAAAAGGAACCTATTATGATTATGAAGAGAAGTTTAAGATGTTGAAATCACAAATCACATGGCTCAAGGATCAGTGAAGGGACAACAAAATCATGGCTTATGACTTGCGACCTCCTTTCTTTCCTAGAATTATGGAGGAAGTTGTCCCTTGACACTTTAAGATCCCTTAGCTAGAATCTTATGATGGAACCACTGATCTTCTCGATCATCTGAGCAACTTCAAAGCCCACATGATGATACAAGGAGCCTCTGATGCATTGCATTGCCTTGCCTTTCCTGTCATTTTAAAAAAGGCAGCTCGAATGTGGTATTCGAGCATATGTCCAGGTACTATCCATTCTTTCTGTGAATTGAAAATTTTGTTTATCTCACATTTCAGGACCTGCTGTAAAATGCCCCGCAACACGAACAATCTATTCCTCCTTCAATAGAATGAAGGAGAGAACCTCAAAGATTATATTACGAGGTTCAACTCTGCCACCCTTGAGATCCTTGATCTCAATTAGTACGTGACCATGTCTGCTTTGAAAAAAGGTCTTCGATCATCCAGGTTTACATTCTTCCTGGTTAAGAGGTTTCCAGCAAACTATGCTGAACTCTTATCAAGAGCCCAAAAATATGTGGTTGCTGAAGAGCAAGCGATAAATCAACGCATGACTGAAGGGAAATCCATCCTCAAAAGAAGAGCAATAAGGGGTCAAATCCTCCTGTACCCCTCAACAATGATGACTCTACTCGACGACATAGTCCCAAGCCCAAGGTATTGGGTGAAAGATTTGACTCATACACCCCCCTTAATCTCTCGAGAGAAAAAATCTTGATGGAGATAGAGAAGGAGAGCTACTTGCAAAGGTTCGCGCCCCATGAAGACATCTTCCATTGTGAGGAACAGGAATAAATATTATCGATTCTACAAGGATCACAGCCACAATACCAAAGAATGCATCCAACTCAAGGATGCCATAGAAGACCTGATTAAGAGGGGATACCTAAAAAAGTATGTCAGCCACCCGAAACCCCGAACCGAAGTTACTGCCCCTCAGAGGGTTACTGAAGAAGCCAAACTACCTAACCAGAGGCCAACCGATGGGAAGGTAGGTATGCTGCATCGGCGGACTAACTAGAGAAGCAGAGCCAAAGAGGATGTTCCCAAAAGGCTCAGAAGTAACAACTCCATATGTTTCTCAGATGATGATCTCCAGGAAATCCAAATCACACATGATGATCCGGATGTAGTTTCAGCTATTATAGCTAACTATGATATAAGAAGAATCTTAATAGATAATGGAAGCTTTGCTAAAGTCTTACTCTACGATACTTTTCTCAGAATAGGTTTGCTTAAAAATAAACTACATAGATCTTCTACACCTCTGACTGGATTTGGAGGCAACCAAGTTGGAGTTGAAGGAGAAATAATGTTACCTGTAACCCTTGGCACCGAACCATGTCAAAAAATGCTCCCCATCAACTTTATAGTAGTGCAAACACCATCGACCTACAATGCTATCTTGGGACTACCTGCATTAAACAAATTTTAAGCCATAGTATCAACTTATCATCTTCTAGTACGGTTTCCCACTAGAAGCAGCATCGAAAAGTAAAAGGAGATCAGAGAGTCACCTGGTAATGCCTAGTGATACAGGACAAGCAACCATCTGATCCCATGACACTAGATCAACTGGATCCGAGAGATCGAACTGAAAATTATTGGGAACCCATGGAAAAAACCTTCTTCGTATCTCTTACCAAAGATGATCCAATGAAAATCGTGTAGATCAGGAGTCTACTAAATGAAGAAACAAAGACAAGGCTGATCTACTTTTTTCAGAGTAATGTCAATGTCTTTGCCTGGTCAGCTTCGGATATGCCTGGAATTCCAACGGAAGTGATCACTCATCGGCTGGAAGTTGCCCCTGACTACAAGCCAGTTTGATAGAAGAAGAGAAACTTCACCCCAAAAAGACATAAAGTGATTGACGAAGAAGTCAAACTTCTCAAAACTGGATTCATCAGGAAAATATACTATCCTGATTGGCTAGCTAATGTTATAATGGTGAAAAAAGTTAATGGTAAGTGAAGGATCTGTATCGACTATATGGATCTTAAGAAAGCTTGCCCGAAGGATAGTTTTCCTCTTTCAAAAATAAATCAATTGATTGACGCCACTGCAGGTCATCAGCTATTGAGTTTCATGGATGCTTTCTCCAAAAATAATCAGATGGACTCTGAAGACGAAGAGAAGACATCCTTTGTAATAGAGAAAGGGTTCCACTGTTATAAAGTAATGCCTTTCAGACTGGAAAATGCTGAAGCGACATTCCAAAGGCTGATAAACAAAATTTTTGAAAAGTAGTTGGGGAGGAATATGGAGGCCTATGTTGATGATATGATTGTAAAAAGCCTCCTTAAAGCTGACCACATTAAAGATTTGGAGGAATCCTTTGACACCCTGCGACGTCATTGGATAAAATTAAACCCAACCAAGTGCATTTTTAGGATGACTTTAGAAAAATTCCTAAGATTCCTAGTTACTAAATGAGGAATAGAGGCTAATCCGAAAAAGATCCAAGCTATCTGAAGCATGAGGCATCCTTCTTGCAAAAAAGAAGTATAATAATTGATGGAAAGAATCGCCTCTCTAAGCCGGTTCATCTCCTGGTCAGCCGAAAGATGTCTTCCTTTCTTCAAAGATCTTCGTCAATCCCAAGGTTTTGAATGGTCCGAAGATTGCCGGCTTACCTTCGAAGAATTAAAGAAATACTTAGAGAGTCATCCTTTAATGTTCAAGCCTCAAGAAGGGC
Organism: Areca catechu; assembly: GCA_021397845.1. NCBI lineage: Eukaryota > Viridiplantae > Streptophyta > Magnoliopsida > Arecales > Arecaceae > Areca > Areca catechu. Next base: position 149,666 of record CM038049.1, on the reverse strand, counting down.
AAACCCTTTATTTATACCTCTCCACTTTGGATGAGGCGGTCAGTTTGGTGCTCGTCCAAAAAGGAGCCGACAATCTTCAAAGGTTGATCTATTACACTAGCAAAGTATTATATGATGCTAAAGTAAGATATCCTCGAATGCAAAAACTTATCTACTCACTAGTGATCACGGTGAAATGCTTGTGACCCTTCTTCCAAGCCCATACCATCGTGGTCTTGACAGACTGATCCCTAAAAGCCATCCTCCGATGTCTAGATACTTTTGGAAGGATAGCCAAATAGGCTGTTAAGCTAGGTGAGTTCGACATCATCTTCCAACCCAGATCAGCAATAAATGCACAAGTATTAGCTGACTTCCTAGCTGAATGCACATGGGGACAAGAAAATGGCTTGCAGAAAGCCGAAGAGGAGGAAGCCTCTAACAAGGATTCATAATTCATATGGATACTTCATGTAAACGGAGCTTCCAATTCTATGGGGTGTGGAGCTGGTCTTATACTGGCCGATCCGAATGGGCACACCGTAGAGTATGCTCTCCGTTTCTCCTTTCAAGCTTTGAATAACCAAGCAAAATATGAAACCCTCATAGCGGAACTCAGAATCGCTAAAGAGCTAGGGATTCGAAAGATTCAAATCTTTTTGGATTCTCAGCTAGTGGTGAATTAGGTGAAAGACAAATTTGAAGCTCGAGATCCTACCATGATTTAATATCTGGGGAAAGTGCAAGTTCTAGTTCCTTAACTATAATTCTTTGAAATTGCCCATGTATCACGGACGAAGAATTCCCGAGTTGATGCCCTGTCCAGGCTCGCCACCACCACTCTATACTTCCTCAGTCGCACCTACATAGAGTATCTCGATGCTCTAAGCATATCAGAGAAAATATCGAAGATGTATCAGGTTGAGCATGAGCCTAGCTGGATAGATCCTATTCTCAAGTTTTTAAATGAAGGTACCTTGCCTGAAGATAAAGCTGAAGCCAAGCAAGTCCGTTGGATGGCATCCCAATATGTTATCTTGGATGGAACTCTATATAAAAGGTTCTTTACACAATCTCTATTAAAATGCTTATGGCCATCGGATGCTGATTATGCCCTAAGAGAGGTGCATGAAGGTATTTGTGGAGACTACCTAGAGGGCAGACCTGTAGCCTACAAAATAATCTGCCAAGGTTACTATTGGCCAACCATTCAGAAAGACTGCCAATTTTATCCGAAGATGCGACCAATGTCAGAAATACTCCAATATTCAAAGATGACCTGCAAGTTAGTTGACTCAGTTAACAGTGCCATGGCCCTTTGCCCAATGGAAAATGGACATTCTTGGTTCGTTCCCTCCAACCTTCGAACAATGGAAGTTCCTCATCTTAGCCATTGACTACTTCACCAAATGGATTAAAGCCGAACCTTTGGCACATATTATTGAAGAAAAAGTTGAAAGCTTCGTGAGGAACTCCATTATCTTTTGAAGGCCCACGTAGGCAACCCAAGAGGGGGGGTGAATTAGGTTTTATAAAATTTTTGTACTATTTAAAAGATGAACTAAAGCAAGTATATGCTAATGTAATTTAAGTTCTTGTGTATTTCAAATAAATGCAGCGGAAATAATGAAATAAAAGCATAAGGAGAACAATCACACAAACACAAAGATTTATAGTGGTTCGGTGCCAACCAAGCACCTACATGCACTCCCCAAGAATCCCTTGGGAATTCCACTAAGTTTGGTTTTATAACTTAGGCTCACCAACAATCTTTACAACTTGTTTTGTCTTCGGGCTCATAAGTCAAACCCTAGTTGGTTTCAAGGCTCACCAACAACCATCCTTGGTTTTACGGGATAACCAAGAACCTAAACAACTTGTTTTGGCTTCGGGCTCACAAGTAAAACCCTAGTTGGTTTCAAAGCTCACCAACAACCACTTTGGTTTTCAAGGCTCACCAAAAACCTCTTTGGTTTTCCAAGGCTCACCAAAAACCTCTTTGGTTTTCCAAGGCTCACCAAAAACCTTAAGTAAAACAATGTAAGAGCAAGTATAAAAGAATACAATAAAAGCTTTCTAAAATAAAGCAAATATCTCTTTGAAGCCCGTTGAGAGTTGATGAAGATCTTGTCTTCAAGTTGATGAAGCCTTTGATTGATGCTTGAGGATGTGAACTTTGAATGCTTTCTTTGAAACTTGGAAGCTTGAAGGCTTGAACCACTCAACTCTTGAATCCTTGAAGAATATTCAAAAATCTCACCAAAGGATTACTTCCCCAATTGATTTTTGATGTTTATATAGCCTCCCAACATTTAAATGACCGTTTATAGCCATTAGGGAGAAAAATATGACCGTTTGGAAGCAAGTTGGAGAAGTTCTGCAGCCCAGAAAACTAGCCGTTACTGTTCAAGTGTCGACACTTCACCTTCAAGTGTCGACACTTCAGTTTCAAGTGTCGACACTTCAGTTTCCAGGTATCGACACTTCACTTCCAAGTGTCGACACTTCAGCTCCAGGTGTCGACACTTCAGCTCCAGGTGTCGACACTTCAGCTCCAGGTGTCGACACTTCACTGAAAGAGCTTTCTGAAGTTTTCTGTTTGTCTCAGGCCTTGAGTCGACACTTCATTTCCAAGTGTCGACACTTGCCTGTGCCATTGCTGAAATATCTTCAAATTGAAACATTAACCTCTTCAAGTTCTTCCATATTAATTTCAAAGTCCATATACTTGATTTTCCATTAAATTAAGGACTTTTTCAACTGAAATACAAGCATTTCTTCATTTAACATGGTTGAGTACTAAGATCTAAAAAATATACTTAAAATATAATTAGTACTCATATATACTTAAACATTTTGTCAATCATCAAAATCAAGACCAGAGTCAACATCTTTCGATTTGGAATTCCTCATGCCATTATCATCGACAACGAAAGATAATTTGACAATCCAAAGTTTGAAGACTTTTGCGCCCAATACCATATACTCCACAAACTAACCTCTGCCAGTCATCCTCGATCCAATGGAGAAGCCGAAGTGACAAATAGGACTATTCTCCATGGTCTTAAGATCAGGCTAAATGATGCCAAGGTGCTCTAGGCTGAAGATTTGAATTCAGTTCTATGGGCATATCAGACAACTCCCAGAATAGTTACTGGCAAATCTCCATTTCATTTAGCTTACGGCACCGAAGTGGTCCTCCCTGTGGAAGTTACTTTACAGTCCTTAAGGATTGACCACTATAAGGAACCCAAAAATTTGAAGCACCGAAGAGTAGATTTAGATATACTACAAGGCTCCAGGCTTCTTGCCTAGATGAAGATGGCTGCATACCGTCAAAAGATCATCCGATACTACAGCTCTCAGGTGAAAGAACGGGCCTTCCTATCAATAAAAGATCTCTCTTTGAAAGACTTTAATGAAGCATCCATGTAAAGGTGGGCCTGACCATCCTACTTTACTATCAATCAAAGGCACAGGGATGGTCTAAGCGACCTACCATATGGTAAATCCGATGACATGCTGAGGCGGGCCTGACCAGCCTACCTTACTATCAATCAAAGGCACAGGGATGGTCCAAGCGACCTACCCTACGGTAAATCCAATGATGTGCAGAGACAGGCCTTACCAGCCTACTTTACTATCAATCAAGGGCACAAGGATGGTCTAAGCGACCTATCCTATGATAAATCTGATGACGTATCGATGCAGGCCTGAACAGTCTACCTTACTATCAATCAAAGATACAGGGATGGCCCAACAGTAAGACCGATGAAGTGCCAAGATGGGCATAACCGGCCTACCTTATTACAATCAATAAAACACCTAAGGATGGCTTTATCGACCTACCCTAACTGCAAGTCAGATCAAGGCAAGCAGATAAGTCTATCTATGGCTTCAACAAGTTCAGACTTTTCGGTCTATGATGAAGACAAGTTTGATCAAGGCTAAGATGAAATCTTGGGATTCTTTAAAAAAAATATCCCAGTTCATTATTTATGGTGATGAACAACTTATACTTAGAATTATTTTGGAGCACACTTGTCCAATGGAAGGAAGATTTCTACATCAAGCAAAGAAAATCTTCTTTTATCAAGAAACCTGATACATACTCCCGAGAGGAAGACGATTTACATCAATAAAAAGAAAAGTTACATTAAGACTATTTCTTTTCAGCCGACCCAGAAGCAGGAGTAGAAGTCTCCTTTATAACATCTTCATTAGTTGGGGGAACTGGCACCTCGTCAGCTAAATTTTTCATTTCTTTTTCCCCACTATCATCATCAGTTATAAGTAGGAGTGAGGCGTCTAAGTTCGGGTATATCTCCATGACTTTTTGCAGGCAGTCTTGAAAGCCGATGCGATAGCCTTCCACCCCCATTTTGTGTATTTCTTCATCGAAGGCTTTGGACCTTTTGATGTTAATTTCTTTCTCCAATTCGGCCTTCTGATTCGCCGCCTCTTTGGCATTCCTCAGGCTATCCTTTATTAACAGTTCGATCGAGATCAGCTTCCTCCACCTTTTCTCCAAGTCATTCGCAAGCTCGGTCACGTGCATCTGAACCACCCTTAATTCCTTCTCTAAAGAGTGATTTATAGTGGTAGCTTGACTTAGCTTTTGTTCAACGGCAACTTGGAGTTCTTTGATTGCTTCTTTTTCGGCTTTAGCCGATACCAACTGGTCCCTGAGGCCATCGTCGAGATCGGTGAACCCACGAATGTTCTCTTCCAGTAGAGAAATGTCATGGATAATCTACCAAGGAAAATAGGTATGAAGTCAATTCTATTGGCATTGATATACTAAAGAAAGCCTTATGAACTTCTTCAACACTTACTTGTAATATTCTAGGGTAGACGAAAGAAAGAGTGTTTTTCAGTCCTTGCCTTTGTGTCACCGTCCAATCCTTCTAGAGGATGGTGGCTTTCAACAAAGTCTTCGCTAGTCTTCGATTGTTGAGACCGACATCAGCAACAAATATATTACACCTTCCAAAGCCCTCCTCTTCAGTAGTTTGTGGTTGAGGCTTGGTGTCTTCACCGATAATTGGAGCCTTACCCTTATCTTGTGAGTCCGGCTCCCCAGATGGCTCTACGACAGGAGGTGCCACTGGGCATTCAGTTGAGCGTCCTAGTGAAGGGATGTCACCCTTTTCTAAGGAAGATTCTATGACAATGGGGACTTTATCCCCAACCAAATCTTGTGGGGAGGCTTGAGGGCGAACCCATTTTCACTCTGATCTTCTTAGGGAAGTGCCTGTCGCTGTCCTCTTCCTCACTGCCTGTCGGAGCCATACTGCATCTAGTCTCATGATTGATAAACTGTTAAAGCTTGTTAATGGGGAAAGAAGGAGAAAGGTGGTGGATAGAAGGGACCTTGGAAAGGAATTGCTCAAGAAGATAGCTAATATCCGGGAGAGTTTAATCCTCAGGGATACAAATCTCTTATATAAGAGCCACGAACGGTTCATATTCCTTACTCACATTTCAAGAAGTCCCTTGATTGCCCCATATGTGCTCTCTTCAATTAATGAAGATGGGAATAATGACCTTGACCCGCGAGCTGACGGTTAGTAGAAATCAAAAAGCCATGACCTATCTGATTCTGGAAGCATGCGACTCAGATGACTTCGATCATCGCAATCTCATGACCTAGATAATAACTTCCTCGCCGGTCAATAGAAATTTGACAGCTGGTGAAAATGATATGCCCTATTATTAATGAATTAAAATCACCCACAAAAGCCGAGGCTCATTATTTATGAGTTAGAGAGCTTAAGGGCCATGCTTATAAATAGAGAAGGTTGATCTTGTGACAAGTCGGTCTGATCAGTCTATTTGAGGCTTGCATTTTTGCTAAGGCTAAGTCCAAGGACCTCGTACTTTAGAAAAATTCATACTCAAGTTGAGGGCTATTATACATCCGAAGACTGCATACTCAAAATTTTTCTTACTTAAGTCGAAGACCATGATATATTTAAGAACTGCTACTTATCCAAAGACTACTATCTATCCGAAGACTTCACACATGAAAAAGCTTTTTGCTTGAAATGGGAAGCATTATACATCCGAAGATTCTACACTTAAAAAAAAATCACAGCATGACACAGTTTGAAAGAAAAGGTGTACTTTCTATTCATACCCAAAAGAAGTACATTTACATTTTGTTCCTTTTACAAGAAAGTTGAAAAACAGAGATACAAAGGTTTATTCATTTTCTACTACGACGACTTCCGGGTCAACCGTGTAGGAAGCCTCTTTGGTTTGAGCTGGTTTTCTAGGTCAGCTGCAACCGAGACTTCTTATTCTTTGACATCTTCGACTGTGACCAAGGCTTTTTCGGGCTATCTTGGCACCTCTTCAGCTTCAGCAGGGGGCCTGGCTCTTCCTCTTCAACTTCGTACAGAGTAATACTTGAGAGATCCAGTTCGGGATAAAGTTCTTGGACTTCCTTTACCCCATTATTGAAGCCCACTTGGTAATTGGCTATCCCCGATTCAGTTAGTTCATCCTTGAATTTCGAAGATTTCCTGAAGTCTTCGATTGCCCTGGTTACCTGATTCTTCAGGGCTTTAGATTCTTTGACCGCCACTTCGGCATCTTTAGCCACCTCATTGGCCTTTTTCTGAATCTCCTTGGCTGAATGCTCCAAGGAACGGATTCTCTTCTTTTTCTTCCTTGGCTGAAAGCTTCTTTAGTTCAGCTCTCACATTCTGGACTTCAACATTGCTCATAGTCAACTATTCTTCCATGGCAGACTTCAGCTCCTCGGCCACATCCTTCTCGGCTTTCACTGTCTAGAGTTCCTCTCGAATTTTGTGGCTGAGGTTGGCAAATTTAGCTATACTTTCTTCCATGAGGGCGATGTCATGGATTAGCTACATCAAATCGTCAAATCATAAAGTTAGTTATGTTGAATATTATTAAGAAAGAAATAAAAAGAACGAAAGATCTTTACCCTCAGCATAGCAGGGTACGCTGAATCGGACACTTCGTGGAGGCAATGATTCCTTGTAATTTCCCAATCACGAGGTAGAATGCAGCCTGCAGTACTTTTCTAGCTACATCTAGGTGTATCAAACCTCGTGCATCTGAGAAGATGGAGATATCTATCTCATAGTCCCTGTCCGGAGGGGTATTCCTTCCCAAACTCTCTTCGGTCTGTGAAGCTTTACCTTTATCCCTCGAGGAAGGACAAGGTGGTGGAACGTCAACGACTGGAGCTAGAGTTGGTTGCTCCGAAGCTCGAATAGGAGTAGAATCTCTTAACAAGGGTTTTGCCAATGGGACATCGTTCCCCCCTAATGACTCCCTTGTTGGTGTAATGTTCCTACTAGCCTCTTTGGCCCGCGCCTTCTTTCTGATCTCCAATCCCCCTTAAGGAACTGGTATTGCTCTTTTTTTTGCGGCTTGACGAAGCTTGCTGGAATCTGGCTTCATCTTGTCACCTGTCAATAGAAGCAACCTTCAAAGTTAGTCATCAGAAAGGCAAACAAAGTTAGATAAAACTAAAGCTAGCTATCTACTATACCTAATATTGGAAACTCACTAATATGAGCGAGATGAAGTTTTCATTCCTCTAGCAGTTCTTTAGCTAGAGGAACCTTCAACCCAATTAGCATTTCAAAGTCTTTTTGGTCGGCTTTCAAAACTTTTTTGCCCGCGTTCGCATCTAGGCAAGGAGTCCTCCATTCAGTATTGAAGCCCCACAATAGAGAAGAATAAATGAAAAAAAATAGGGTTTCCACTCGTGTATAGCACTGGGCATACCCTGGATCAATCTTTGGCCAGGGCGGGGGCTGATGACCCACCATCCCTGACCGTGAAAATCTTTCTTCAGTACAAAGAGAGATGTGAATAAAGAAGTTCTCGGTTCCACCTCACTGAGATTACAGAAGACTAGAAACCCACTAATATTCCGGATACTGTACAGAGTTAGTTGGGCTGGGACTACATGATAAAGTTGAAATATTTTTGCGAAGAAAGGATGCAGGGGAAACCTAAGTCTGGCTTTCAAGTGATCTTTGTACATAGCTGTGGCTCTAGAAGGTGGACGGATCACCCTCTCTTCAGATTTGGGAACTAACATATAAAAATTGAAGGGATATGATAACGCTCCTTGAGGATTGCTAGCCTAGTAAAGGAAATAGAACTTGTGATGGACTTTGGAGAAGACTCGGTGTGTCCTCTCCTAGAAGGGCCTACGGTACTAGAGGGTTCACTTCTCTCTCTACCTGCCAGAGCCCCGTTGGCGAAGGATTGCCTAATGACTCAGACATGATAACAGAAAGGAAGGATTTCTGCTTGTGAATAGAAGAAAGATAGCCTGAGGAAGAAGAGCGAATTCAGAACGGGTGAAAGAGGAAGAAAGGCTTGGCGAAGGCGAAGAAGTCCTCTCCACCAGACCATCGCCCTTTATGTAGGGTTCGAGAATGGTTTAGATGGTTTCCTCGAAAAGATGGGCACCTCTTTGATCATGCCACGTATGAGTGGCGCTGATCACAGGTACGGAACCCTAAAAGGCGTAGCCGATTTGATGGAAGAAAAACCAAATCATCAGCTGCGATCTGCATGACCACAGCCGACAGCCAAGATGGAATTCATGCGCGATATTAAACAGACAAGATACCGCCACGTCCTTCATACGAAGCCGAAAGGATAGCCGGATCGTCATAATGAAAAGAAGCGACACGACTCTCCAACATGCACCCTCTTTTCAAGAGCCAACGGGAAAGCTACACCTGTCCATGGCACGACGATCGAATCAGAGGTCAGTTATTGCAACCGATTAAATCAAAGATTTGTCATCATTGGTCATATCTTTTCCGCCGGTAAATGACAACCCATGAATACTCTGATTTTTCAAAACAAATAATCATTTTGAAACTGGGAGTGGGGGGCAACTGTTATGATAGACCGACTCAATAAAAGGTGATTACTAGTTCAGAGGTTCAATCGATCCAATTTGAACTGGCCAACCAAGCCGATATGCTTGAGAATGACTCCGAAGCCTAATAAAGCAACGATTCAACATCATTATATTAATTCCAGTCCGGGGTCAATCTTCGGCCTGTATCGAAGAGACCAGTTTCAAAGTGTATCCCTAATCCATGCTGTTTCAGAATAATTAGTCAGTCCTTCTTCATATCAGTCCGAAGAGGACTGGTCTGAAGAAGATGATTAATTTGTCTCCAAGCCCGCTCCAAAGAGGACAAGTTCGAAGCAAATACTCCATCATACTCTGAAAACAAATAAGTCCGAAGCAAGTGGCTATGGCATCTTCAGCCTACTCCGAAGAGGATAGGTTCGAATCAAATGGCCAGCTTGACTTCGGTCCTTTCTGAAATAATGGCTCTGAAATGAATCAATGGTTAACTTCAACTTAAAGTTCACCAGAAGTAGGTTTGGTTGTCATAACCAACCACGTAATCAATAACACCCATTCTAGCAAGATTGAAGTAACTAACCTCCGACAGCAACCACTTTCAGTTATGAGGAAGTTAGATTAACTAACTTCCTTAACTGAAATTAGTTACAACTACTCCTATAAATAGCGGTAAGAGGGAACTCCTGAGGTAGGTGATCTTAGGCAAGTCAAAATTAGACCACAGTTAGCTCTCGCGATGCCACTCCACTCTCATTCCTTTCATTCTACTATTTTTTCTTGAGGTCTTCATTTTGTAGCGTGGATCCTTACTGACTTAGACATCGGAATGTCCCCTGCCGGAGAAAATCTGATCAAGAAATTTGTTTTATAGGAACTCCGGGAGGCGAACCAGCAATTCAGTCAGGTCCACGAGAATTCAACGCCAACGTTATGCATATTTCATCTTACCTTTGCATTTTTTTATCTTTTCCCTGGCTCCGTGCACAAACCAGATGAAGTCAGCTCATGGGTGCGCCCCCCACCATCACCTAATATGAGATGGTGGAACCGACGTTCTTGTCTGCAGGTAGAAAAATAGCTGCAATGAATAAGTGGAAGATGTCCACGCACATACCCATAGAAGCCGGTCATTCAGATCATGAAAGGCTAATTCTTCAACTGCAACTTGCTGGGAACATATCACTATATCACATGGTGCATGCACGGCACATGAATAAAATGGGCAGGCCCCCGTGAGATCCGCCGAATTTAAAAAAGTAATAGAAAATCGCTCTAAAAGTACTTGTATTTGATCGATTTTATATGCAGTTTTCTTACTGCGCAAGCACCTACTTGCTGCATCCAAGTAGGGATGCAGCACGTTGTGGCTAGCTACGGAGTGGTGGCTTCATCGGTTGGTGATACAGCACGTTGCGACTTGCGACTAGCTACAGAGGAGTGGTGGCTGCATCGGTTGGTTGGTTTGATCGAATCTAAGTAAAGATACGGCACGTTGCGGCTTACGACGGATGAGTGGTGGCTTCATCGGTTAGTTGATTGGTTTGATCGAATCCAAGTAAAGATACAGCACGTTGCGGCTTGCTAGAGAGGAGTGGTGGCTTCATCGGTTGGTTGGTTTGAACGAATCTTTAGACAAGCCGGGCATCTGCTAAGGAAGGTTCGATGGTTCCTCCGCTTTCTCCGCCTTCACTGGGATTTGCTCGTTGATCGTATCTCCTCTCTCATTGACGGAGGACATTCTTTCCTCTTCCAGTTGGTTTTGGGTATTATAAATAAATTTAACCATATCTAATATATCGTCCCCGCCCAGGTCAAATTTTACCAGCACTTTACCAGTTTAACCAGCTGTTAACCTTCAATTTTTCTCTTGCTTTGTTCCCCTCTCATTTTAATTTACAGGATGTTCGTTATGCATGCATCTATCTCTTCTTCTAGTAGGCAAACTGCCAAGTCCTCCTTCATCCATAACTCAAGTCATAACCTCCATCTGGATCCATTGTTCACCTTTATAGAAACGGTTTCCTTTTGCTTGGATGAATTCATTTTTCTAGATCGAGGATTTCAAACGACTGACACCACGGGTCACGCAACGGCAAGTAGAGGTGTTTCTTGTTTACCAACAGAAAGGCTTGAAAAAGAGAAACTGGTCATTCATATTATAATAATAAAGAGATAATCTGGGAACATTATTTAAGAGTAGGTGGGTGGCTTCACATGGATGGTGGGAGAGGCTTTCCATCACGAGGGAGATGACCCACCCATCACGATGGCGGTTGAGATGCGTGATGCGTCGCCATTATTGAGGCACGAACTCTTTGACCCCGCAAACGCACACATCAAACAACAACCACGATGCTAATCATATACGCCAGATGATGAGACAAAGGCATCTGCCTCCGTAACCACCATTCCGCTTAACTCGCCTTCGTCCACTTCACAACAACCCTAATGATAAGAGAGAGTGCGTCTGCTTGTTTGGTACTGGCAGTTACTGTTAGGGACTATTCGCACGAAATGAACAACAGTAGAGGTACCCCCAGCGTTCTGGGTTCTTGTGGCTGAAAGTCATCCGGTATAAGACTGCTTTGGTTTCAGGAAGAAGCGGGGTGTGTGTTGGGGGGTGGGGGGTGTCAAATAGGCTTAGGGTCAAATCGGCTTGTATTTCAAAAATGGTTCTGTTTTTTAAATTTTCATTAAGAAAGCTGAGCAGGTAACTTCCTATTTCCACACACACCAAACCCCAAAAAAAAAAAAAAAAAAAAAAAAAAAAAAAAAAAAAAAAAAAAAAAAAAAAAAAAAAAAAAAAAAAAAAAAAAAAAAAAAAAAAAAAAAAGAAAAGAAAGAAAGAAAGAAAGAAAGAAAAGAAAAGAAAAGAAAAAAGAAAAGAAAAAAGAAAAAGAAAGGAAAAAGATTGATGATGGGAGATTTTGATCGAGATTATTGTTATCACTGCTTTCTACCTAGGCATCGGAGGTTGTTGGAGAAGTGGTGTTCATGGACTAAACTTGCAAAAAAAGATCATTACTGGTACGTTCCATGAAAATCTTTCGATGCTCAAATTAGATGGTAGGTAATAGAAATGAAAAAAAGAAAGTGGAGTCGAGAGAGAAATGTGTTGTTGAGAGAGGGGGTAGGTTCCATGAAAACCTTTCCATGCTCAAATTAGATGGTTGGTAATAGAAATGAAAAAAAGAAAGTGGAGTCAAGAGAGAAATGTGTTGTTGAGAGAGGGGGAATGTTCTTTTGGGGTTCGCAGATAACCTTTTTTTTTATAGGCCCAGGATAGGGATATTTTTTGAAGAGGAAAATTTCTCAATGCGCTTGTCAAGAAGTGACAGCAGTTGACCCAAACGGCATCAAAGAATCAAGTCGCGTGCCCAAAATGTTTATTTTTTATTAGTTAGGAATTTGTTTCTTCTACGTTGTCGGACATATTTTTTAATGATGACATGGATCACTGTATGGGTATGATCATGCTTTTCTTAATTACGAGACGAGAATTTATAATGAATTACGGGATTTACTCGTCTGATCACATAGTAAAGTGCATGAAAATGAACGTCGACTTATCCTCCCTTAATTATCATGAAGGGTGCTGTGAAAGAGTTTTATTGGCCCTTTGGTGCAAGGATTCAGGATCGGCCTGAGTCTTTGCACCAAGATTGAGGGTTCACGTGGCTAAGGGACTTAGGGCATGTTTCCACTTTGCTTGATGTACATGTTATTGGAAAGGGAGCGAGCCCCCATCTATGCCATGGGTTGACCCGGATGAAGGCCTCAAGGTGTAGTCTAGCCCAAAGGAGCATAGGGGCCGGATGGCCGAAGGTCGAGGACCCTCGTCGAGGTCAAGGGTTGGCTAAACTAAAGGGGACTCGAAGGCTTGGCCTGGTCTAGTATGGGAGGCAACAGATAACTACCAGGGCCGGAATCGAGGGTGGACAGGTGGTGGATGTCCGCCAAAACTGAGACCCGGTCAACAAAACCTCCAAATGCCAAGGGTAGGGGCTTAGCCCGGTCAACAAAACCTTGGGATGCCAAGGGTAGGGGCTTAGCCCCCCACAACAATTATTATTTCTACAATTGCAGTATCTTGAATTCTTATGTATCTGAAACTTGTGGCAATTTATTTTAAGACCCTCATTTTTGCTATTCATCTTCAAGCTTTGCTTATCAGCTTGAGATACTCTAGCATCCTTCTTCTCAGCACTTGTAGTGGCTCTTGAAAATTTTCTTATAAATTAGCCGTCGAGCTACTAAGTAGCTCTAGATTTTGCTCTAGTAAGTACATTGCTGATTTTGCTTCAAACCAAAAAGCCCAGTTATTTCTCTCCTTCTAAATGCATCGTACGACCGCTAGAACCACACAATTACCTACTTAAATCAATTTTTTGTACTATAAGAAAAATAACTATTAGCAATGGCAATTAACGATGGCAAGTTAGCCATCACTAATAACATTTTTTAGTGATCCAATATTACAATAGGAGAATTTGTTATCACTAATAGTATTAGCGATGGTATATTGAATATTAGCGATGACAAAATCGACACTAATAATATTTAAAATTTATTTTTTTTATTTTAAAAATATATTAGTGATGAAAATTGCTATTATTAGCGATAGAAATATGTCGTCACTAATAATATTTAAATTTTATTTTTTTGAAAATATATTAGAGATGACAAATATATTATTAGTGATGGCAACTTGTCATTGCTAATAATATTTAAATTTTATTTTTTATTTTAAAAATATATTAGTGATGGTAAATATATTATTAGTGATGGTAGATTAATGTTGCTAATAATTTATGGATTTTACTAACCACTTTTAGTGATGGCTGTGTTTGTCGTCGCTAACCTAGGCATGTGATTGGCCAAGTCTTTCCTTCGCTCTGCCAAAATCAGCTTTGTTGTCGGTTCTCTCCTCCCCATGCCATGTTCCCCCATGACGTGCTACCTCCTCGCACCATGCTCCCCCTTGTCATGTTGCCCCCTCCCTGCATTGGCTCCCCACTCTAGGTTCCTCATGCTTTCCCATGTCATGCTGCCCTCTCCCTACACCATGCTCCCTTATGCCATGCTAGCCCCTCCCTGTTGGATCGTCGTCCCTAACCAACCTTACAAAAGGAAGCTCCTTATTATAAGAGGCAGGTTTAGCTCTCTTAAACCGGCAGCGCAGCAACCGAGGGGCGCATGGGCTGTGCTGCTGTGCTCATTTAGTCGACCCAGACAGGAGGAGCCGACTCGACTCCGAGGACCGTGACTAGCATCCCACTCACCCAACTAGTGGCCTGCATTACGCGGACCCCAGACCCTGGCAACCCGGAGCACCAGATCCCAAGGCGTGAGCTGGAACCTAGTCAACAATCTCCCAAGCTAAACGCCTGGAAAATCCTGCCATCTCCAGGTTTCGAACTCGCGACCTCTAGCTCTGATACCAGTTGTTGGATCGTCGTCCCTAACAAACCTTACAAAAGGAAGCTCCATATTATAAGAAGCATGTTTAACTCTCTTAAACCGGTAGCGCAACAATCGAGGGGCACACGGGCTGAGCTGCTGTGCTCATTTAGTCAATCCGGATAGGAGGAGCCGACTTGACTCCGAGGACCGTGACTAGCATCCCACTCACCCAGCTGGTGGCCCACATTGCACGGACCCCAGACCCTAGCAACCCAAAGCACTGGATCCCAAGGCATGAGTTGGAACCTAGTCAATACTCCCCATGCTAGCTCCCCACTCCTAGCGCCCCGTGCTCCCCCTGCTGTCAAAGAGGAAGAAGAATACGAAGAAGAAGAAGAGGAAGAGGAAGGAGAGAGGAAGGGTGGCAGCAGCCCTCCATCGGAGAGGGAGAATGTGCAGAGCCACTTTCACTGGCTTTCGAGTGGCCGCATGAGGCTCCGGGCCCACGATGTGGTGATCAGGGGGAACACCAAGATTAAGGACTCCGTGATCAAGGTCGAGGTGCTCGAAGTCTTTCGGTCAGCATCCATGATGTAGGAGCTCCTCCAGGTCATCGGCATCGCCAATGAGCTGCTCCACCGACTGGAGGTCTTTGATTCGATCAGCATCCATGCTCAACACTAGCCCCCCGAAGCTCCCAGCACCTCAAATGTCATCATCAATGTGGTGGAGGCCAAGCCACTCACCGGTGTTATTGGCATCTTCACCAAGTCGGAGGTCGAAAATAAGATCATATTTTGTTGCTAATAAGGAGGAGATTTAGTAGTTTCTTTGCTATTATCAAGATTTGTCTTCTTCATTGTAGATTAGTTTGAGAAATGTGGTTTCTTCTAGTAGAATAAAGTATAGGGATTTTGTGGTACTCCCAAGCCTTGGAGAGACTTGGGAGGCCATGGCAGGGATGTTCGAGGATCTCTGGGGCTTGGGAGGGTATCCCAAGTGGGTCCTGGAGGTGTTCCAGGGGATACTCTGAGTCTGAGATTGAGAGAACATATGAGTCAGTTGGGTCAGGGGGCTTGACCCAGGTTTGAGTGTTTTCTCATGTATGTGACTTAGGGGGGAGTTTTTGAGAGATTATAACATAACCCGATTTATGGGTTATGGAGTTTTAGGTCCAGAGATGTAGTCAGTTCTCTTTTGGTTTAAGAGAGGTGTGCGTAATCTCTCTTTTTTATCATGAGGAATCAGCATGAGGGTTACATTACGGGAAGAAGGGCTTGGAACGTGGAGGTTCTTCCATGGGTTTGGAAAAGGGCACCGTGCGTAAGGGAGTCCACAGGTGGGAGTTTTTTCTCGGGTTACATAGAGGAGGCTGGTTCTTGTGTCCTGTATCAAGATCTTCTCCAAGGATAATAATACAATATTTTTTCTTCTAATCTCTTATGTATGTTTTCTCTTGCTTCTTTGTGAATCAAGAAGGCTGCCACCATCTTGTCAGGATCTCTCTCACGATGCTTTCGTGGTTAGGCATTGATATGGAATTCATAACAAGTGGTATCAGTACCTAGGATTCTTTATAAGTGGTATCAGAGCGGGTTCGAGCATGGAAAAGGAGTTTTCTATCCTAGGATCTCATTGAGGGGTTCTTGATCAAGGTATTTTTTGGATCAGGTTTCTCTAGAATTTTGGAGAAGGTTTCAAATCTAGGATTTCCTCAAGGTGTTGAGAGGAAGGATAAGATCTGGGGCTACTGTCTACACCCTCTTTACATCAGGTATCTTCTTCAAGGCTTTTGTCAATCTTTCACAGTTTGTGATTGTTTTGGATCATGGAAGACAGCGGGATGAAGATTAGTGTGGAGAAGTTTGATGGAAAAGGGAGTTTCACCATGTAGAAGGTTAGGGTGGAAGACTTGCTGGTTCAGATGGGATTAGATTAGGCTCTGATACCAATCTCCACCTTGGTACCCCCAAGCTTTGGCAAACCTGGCAATGTCCTTAATGCACAATCATGTTGTAACTGCATGTCTTGATAGCACCATGCGGATATCCTCGCCTCTGCCAATACTTTTCAGCTGTTGAACCGGCACTCGCTGCAATTGGAGCTCTACCTTACACCATCTCCTCAGAGCCACACCTGACTACCTGTGCATACTGTTCTACCTGCCTCGGTGCACCCCTGGCGCTGGTGCTGGGATGTGACTCCTCCCCATGCACTACTCCGCTCTGACCTCGTGTCGAATCCTGCTCCACCTAAAACTGAAGTCCACCGGATGCCACAGAATGAAATTCCGATGCCAGCCACTCAACGCTACCTTATTGAGCCTGCCCCTGCATCTCGAATTCCATCGCTGCCTCCTCGGACCCTCCGCATCCCGCGGATCCCTTCGAGACTGTTTCGGATACACTGCCTCCCGCAGGCTCATCCGAAACCAAGAGCTCATCCGACTCTTTCTTTGACCTAGCGACTGAACCTAAAAAACCCGGGCTTTCCTTTTCTCAATTCTTGCACTTCTTCCTAAGCGGACACTCCTGCTTAAAGTGCCCTACTACACAGCACCTGTAGCACTTGCCCGCCATGCTGTCTTTCCTATACTGTACCTGTCCTACCTGTTCACCTTTTTTCTTCCATTTTCTTGGCCTCTCTGACACAGCCAAACCCTCTTGGAAGACCTCCCTCTTCGTCATCCGTTCCCGCTGCTCATTGGACCTTAGCACTGATATGACATCCTCATACACCAGCATCTCTTTTCCATATAGCAGTGTAGTCACCAACTGATCGAAGCTCCCAGGTAATGAACATAAAAGCAGCAGACTTTTATCTTCCTCTCCAAAATCCATCCCAATGTTGAGCAAATCCATGCTCATCCGGTCGAACCGCTGAATGTGTCCCGCAACATCCTCACCCTCTTGCATCCGAAGGCTGTATAGTTACTTTTTCAATACCAACTTATTGCACATATTCTTTTCCATATACATGGTGTACAACATCGACCATAATCTCTTGGATGTCTTCTCCTCTAACATGCCATACAAAACCTCATCTACCAGACAAGTTCTAATCGTGGCACATGCCATTTTCTCCAAGGACTCCACTCCTTGTCATTCATAACCCTGGCCTATCTTTCAAAGCCAGATCTAATCCCATCTGAACCAGCGAGTCTTCCACCCTAACCTTCCACATGGTGAAACTCCCTTTCCCATCAAACTTCTCCACACTAATCTTCACCCCGCTACCTTCCATGATCCAAAACAATCACAAACAATGAAAGATTGACAAAAACCTTGAAAAAGATACCTGATATAAAGAGGGTATAGATAGTAGCCCCAGATCTTATCCTTTCTCTTAATATCTTGGAAAAATCCTAGATCCGAAACCTTCTCCAAAATCCTGGAGAAACCTGATCCAAAAACTACCTTGATCAAGAACACCTCAATGGGATATTAGGGTAGAAAATTCCTTTCCTACGCTCGAACCCGCTCTGATACCAATTGTTGGAGCAAGACCGCTCCATGGAATGCCCGGGATCCTACTCGATGCCACCATAACTGAAAGGTAATGCACCATTCGGGAAGGGATGGGGCACGCCGTTCGCTCTCGTCACGGAGGCGTGCCCCCCATGAGGTTGCACGCACGAGAGAGACCAAGGAGATGAGAAGGGAGGCTAAGGTTTTGGAGAAGAAAAGGGATCACGTATTATTTTTCCTGATGTTCCTGTCATTCTTTATATACAAAACAGATATAACCCTAGGTCACAATCGACCTAGCCCTAAAAAATTTTCCCCTCTGAGTCACATGAGAAAACACTCGAGCCCGAGCCCATGTACACCCATGTCTCACATGTTCTCTCAACCTCAGACTCAAAGTATCCATGTAACACCTCCAGGACCTGCTTGGAATACGCCCCCAAGCCCCAGGGATCGCCTCCAGCATCCCTGCCATAGTCTTTCAAGTATCTTTAAAGCTTGGGAGCACCATGCAAATCCTTATATAAAGCAGTGCGAACTTATTCGATACCAAAGGTTTGATTTTGTTTAAAGAAAATTATGAAAAGTATGTTATTTGAAGATATATTATGTTTCTTGAGCTGTCTTCATCCCATCTCTAGTTAGGGTGGGAAATAGGCTTTGGGGTTGAGACATGGGAGGGGGTTTGTGCAATTTGTCACTACTTTTGCTTTTTTTTTTTTTTTTTTTATAGATAAACTCTAGAATGCATTTGGATTTTCAAAAATTTTTATCTACTTTGAGTTGTTGTATGATGCATATTTAGCATGGATATATAAGCCATGCATTATAAATAGGACAATCAGTCTTTATAAATTTCAACAAGTTGAAAAGGAATGGATGCTAGGTCTGAAAGATGGTGAAATCAAATCCTTTTCTACCATTGCCACTGCTAAGAATTCGAGACTTGAGACTTTAAATTTAAGGCTGCCTCAAATTGTGTGATTAGTTGACAAGCAATGATCACTCAATTAATTAGTTGTATATATATATATATATATATATATATATATATATATATATATTACCTCTGCTAATGCAAGCATGGATCAGCAAATTAAACTAATTAAAAGTCATAAAATGGATCAAAGATTTAATGGTCCAGTTTGAATGGATTTTGCATTTAAGTAGGAGATGGACCAAAATGGACTGTAGGGAGGTCACTAAAAGGGAATGTTGAATTGATGTTTTGGTTTGAGTTTTAAAACTGTGTTCTGATTATCAAATTAAAGGAAACATGCTTGTTGACTAATTTCAGCAGGCAACTTCTGAACATTCTAAAGGTAGTTCAAGGTATATTTGTTTAATTGAAGTTTTGGGTTTGATTATTAAATATGTGTTCTGATTATCAAATTAAAGGAAACATGCTTGTTGACTAATTTCAGCATGCACTAAAGGTAGTTTTTGATATATTTGTTTAATTTTAGTTTTCATATTTGGTTTGGTTCAGCCGGGCAACTTTTAATGAGCCACTTAATTTTTAAAATTATGTTCTGACTTTATTTTTTTCGTTGAGAGGCATCTGAGTTTATGGTATACTTGTGATGGCTTTTTGGATTTGAGTGGATAAGGAATTCTAAGAAATTTCCAAATGAGCTATAGTTCTCTAATATATAGAGTACATAAAAATATAAACCTTGTATAGATATTGAGAAAATAATTGATCTATAAAGTCTTTCCATAAACATGTGATTGATGTGATGATATTGGCTTAGACTTGGAATAAACTATTAAGCATATTTCTCTCTTTTTATCCATGGGGTAGTTCTATGGTAAACACACTAACTCTATCAACCTTAGTTGAAGATATCCATTCTTGTCTAAGGGAGGTGGTGGCACAATTTAGTTGTCTTCTTCATATTTAGCATTTTGAGTTTTGGTTTTAAATTTTTCTTCCATTCTTTTTCTTTGGATCTTGTTTTTAAAATTAGTCTTAGGTCCGTGGAGCCTACTCATGTGTCATTTTCTAAAGTAATCTTAAGCATCATTCAGATTTATCCCAATTCTCAAAGACCTGGAAGCCATAAGCCTAATGATTTTTTAGCCATGAAAGCTCTAAATTCTAAATTCTAAATCAACCTATTTTGGCAAAATTTGATTATCCATCATCTAATGTCCTAAGCCAAACTCTAAATATGAATCCACAACCCCTTTTATCATATTAATTAACTTTGATTAGAGCTTTGGCACCTTGGAGATACAAATGACATATAGAATGAGACATACTTTGATGAATACCTCATCCAAGTCACATCAACTTAAAAGGCTGCTTAACTTGATTGATTAGAGAGATTTTGTGTCAAAAGGAAGAAAATCTCTTGAATGTCTATGATCAAGTCATAATTTGCTTCCTATAAAGCACATACATGGATAATCCTGATCATTATAAAATTTATAATAATATTTTTTAATCCTGTTATAGCATGCTTGTCTAGTACACTTTATTGATCTGAGCTAATTATCACAGACACTCTATGGATGATTTTTTGCTATGATAAAAAGACCTCCTGATTAGCCTTGTCCTTTTAAAATCCTAAGGGATGCAACCATGTTGATTATAAGTAACACTCCCTCATAGCATCTGGCTGAAGATATTAAACTTAGAGCTTGTTGGGAGACAATCTAACTTCCTTATTTTCTTTTCTTTTCATTTTTTAGGGTTTACAACTCAACTACTCTATCCTAAAGATTTGGAACAAAATTTTAAAGCCACCTCCATCCCAGATCAATTTTAACATTGGAGATTGATCCCAGGTGACATCTATCATTTCCATCCCTTTGCTTTATTTTTCTTTCTCTATTGAGGATAATATCGATTAAGTTGGAAAGAAAAAAAATAAATTTAAAAATTTTAAAAATCTTGAATAAGTGAGTATTTAGCTTTAGGCACCCAATTACATTTAAGAATCAAGTTGAACTAAGAAAAAAAAATTAAAGTAAATTGATGTCCAGATTAGAGAATTTGTGAGATACTAAGAGAACAAGTATAATAAATAGGCAAAAAAAAGAAACGAGCAAAATAGGGGACTTCGTCCCCTACTTGTCTGAGCGAAAAAGGTGTTGAAATAGTTGGATTACCGCCATGGTTGGAAAGGAGAAGGCCAGAGGCATAATGGGGTTGGGCGGGACTCTCGATCAGCTGAGCTAATCATCGTGTGATGAAGTTATCCTCTTCGATATTTTTCTTTAAATCTCACCCCTCGTCGCCTTTAATCAGGTCAAGATCGATTCTCCACCATTTTTCTTCCCCATCTCTGATGGTCGATCGCTCCCTTGCCATTGTCGGTAAGTATTTTTACTCCTTCAGCTTGTTTTTGTTTCGTTTTGGGGAGGAGCCATTTGGGTTCCCTATTAATGGCCAGGCCAGAAATGGCCGGGTCAGAAATGGCCGCACCGCTCCGACCCCTCTCCATCCGATCATGCTCTGGTGGACCACCACCTTGAACCTTCTCCCGTTCCCTCATCTCCTTGGTTCTTGGGATCGTGGAAGGCTATTTGGGCCGAGCCAAGAAGGAAAAAAAAGGGGAAGGAAAGAACAGAAAGAAGAAAAGAAAAGAAAAAAAAAAAAAAAGAAAAGAAAGAAAGAAAAAAAGGAAGAGAGAAAGAGGAGAGAGAGAAGAGGAGGGAGAGAAAAAAGAGAGACGAGGAAAGAGAGAGAAAAGAAAGAGCAAGATAAATAAATAAATAATTAAAAAGGGAGATCTAAAAGTCTCTCCTAGTGATTGAAAAAGTTATGAAGTGAGGGTTAGGGATTAGTAGGTGGATTGCTGATGAACCTAGGTAGAGGGTTCTAGATCTATAACTATCATACTATATAATTATTTATTAAAAATTAGATTATTATGTAGGAGGATGATTTTTCGAGCAGGAGGGTGTTGAACGAGTTTTTTAGCACCTAGGTTGAAAATTTGGGTACGGATTGATATCTGGTGTATTAAATCTATCTCCAGTAAAGATAAAAATTTCTAGACATCGATCATCTATTTATATAAAATTTATTTTGTACATCGATGATTTTGCTCCATGTGATTTGATAACTACTTGTTTATATTTATTTATTAAGTATATGTGGTATTTGATAGCCATCTTTTATATACTCATCTTTTAAGTATATATGATTTTATATGAATTATATTTCATATATTGTTGATCTTGGTTGAATAAATTATGGTATTCATGTGCATTCAATTGGATAAAAGGATATGCTTTGATATAAAATTTGTTAACAAGCATGAATTGATTTTAAAATTGCATGCTGGGATGTTGTGCACTGGACTAGCCATGTATTGATACCCTGCTATAGGCCAGAAATGTAATATCATTGATGCCCCACCATAGGCCATAAATGTAAAACTATTGATGCCCCATCACAGGCCGGAAATATGAAATTATTGATGCCCTGCCATGGGCCAGAAGTATTATTATGGTAGTCCAGAGCTGAGCACCCTAAGATGATTAAATTTGATTTATGATGATCACGAGGGTTATATGATGTGATATTTTGTATTTCATGGCATATATTGTTACATATGATCATAGTATTCTATGACATTACATATTATTTTTTAATTATTTTTATTATGATGGTGTGGGTTGCAGGAATTTTTATTAGGTTGTAAAGCTCATATCCTTTTATATTTTTTCAGAGACACATGATGTTTAGTATGATGGGTTGGGCGAGTGGTTCTAGTATCAAAGTTGGTTCATTAGTTAGTGAAACTTTTGATACTGCCAAATGTTTAAAAAATTATAATTGAGCACGTTGATGATAAATTCATTTAGTGATATTTGATTATTGATTATTTTTGAATAAATCATGTTTTTGTTAGAATATTTGTGTATGCTATAAGCCTTATATGATCTCTAGAACAGTGCTTAAGGGTTCATGTAGCCATGTCACGTGGTCGACCCGAGTACTAGGTTTGGGGCATCACAGAGTGGTATTAGAGTCTAGGTTGTAAGATCCTAGGGTCTAAGTTCAGAGAGAGAGTGTGTGTCGATCATTAGGTTGGGATAAGATAATGTAATATATTTATGTAGACTTAGGTGATACATAAATTTTAACATTGATTGATGTAGGATCTCATGGCGCATGGAGGTGGGTGTGGGCATGCTAGGAGGCCTACATGATTTGTAGATGGCTTAAATGCTTGGGAGCCCTCAAATCAGCAAGAAGATACTGGACCCTCACCAGACAGTGATATGCACCGCTAAAGACGACTGCACAATCTCACAAGCAATACTCTAGAGACTAGGATGATAAAAACGAAAATCTCAGGTGGACCTGAAGTTCAGCTTAGGAAACAAGTTAGCCTCTCCTAGCTTATGCAATTACTGGTGCAACAGTAAGCTACTACTAGAATTGATATGATAAGGATAGTAGAGGCACAATAGTAGCAACAATTTATGCAGTAGTAACAACAGTTTATACAGTAACTACTATAGAAGTAACAATAACAAGGGACTTCTTAATGGCAGCAGGAGATTAGGACATATCAAGAGCATCAAATCACCCTGATAGACTTCAAGAAGTATGCTCCGCCGGTATTCAAGAGAACTTCTGACCCTATGAAGGTTGAAGGTTGGTTGTGTTAGATGTATGCCCTGAAAGCCATGTTGGCTTGATACATTATAATTTTTAGGGCATTAACTTTGTACTTAATTCTTCTTTATTAATAAAGGGCATTAGTTTCATTCATATTGATGTGTCTATGAATCGTCCATGGAGTTAATAGACAATGATACATATTCTCAAGAGTTGAGAATCTGAGGCATGTGTTTTTATAGATTAACTCCTAAAGGCACCCGATTGTTGGAATATCACGAGGATGGTGATTGATCCGTTAAAATCGGTGCATAGATCACTTCCTTTTCTGGGTAGATAAGTCTCTAACCTATAGTGTGGTGACACTGGAGTGAGAGTGCAGGTAGTTGATAGAGATCAACGGTACTGAGTGTGACCATATACAGGAAGTTATATGGATGACTACTTACTCGTCGATAACTTTCTGATGCTGTAGTTGTGTGAATAGTTCCTTGACCTAGAGTGTCTCGGTTACTCACAATAAGGTTGCTATAGTTTGACAGCACAATCATATGGTTTCTATCCATACGGGATTTTGCGGTGTCCGTTGGCTGCAGTAAGTTTATTGTAGGAGTAGGGTGTTCACTTGTAGAGATCTATTAGCCTTAGTAGTAAGGTATAATCCTATGCAAGCTTAACGAGACTAAGTCCAGAAGTCTATGGCCATAGCAGGATGATAATGAAAATATGTTTTCATTAGTATCACAATTGGACTTGAGTCGATTAGGTTAAATAAATGACTGATGGGTTTGACGAGTATCCGTAACCAACATCATATCGGGATTATGATAGAGGAACCGAATCATATGGTAACTACACCTAGGGGTTCCAATCTTATTCTGCTGGATCGCACTACATATTGCTAGGTGTCACTGATGGATTATGAGAGCCCGTTAGGATCATTCTCGGATCGATGATCCTAATTAGGGTTGAGCTGAAATTGTTTCAGTCCATTGAAAGGAGTTTCGATGATGTATAATGGAGATTATAGCATGTCTCATTACCAGACAGGATAGGACTTGAGGGGTCATATATATTAGGAGCTCAAGTAACCAATCAGCAAATTAATTTATGATGGGGGACAAATTTGATGAAATGGATGTGTGGGAATGTGATATACTTACCTAGCAACAATATAGCAGCATTAGAGCTCCAAATATGGCCAAATTCATGGATGGAAGGGATGAAGAAATTCGAGCTAGAGACTAGGTGAGCAGAATATCCGACTCCCTTGTGCAAGCTTCCTTTCAAAAAAAATAAAAGAGATGATCTAAGGGCATAGAAACCCTCAACTAGGCTAAGCAAACTTTAATGACGTCAGATCTAAGGATCAAGAGATTTTTTTTCCAATAATGAAGAGAAATTAAGCTCAAGTGGGAGGGAAACACTCATCACTCAAAAATTGAAGGCTAGAGGCAAGATCTCCACTCCCTTCTTGGATTCACCATTGAAGCTTGGATCCTTGGCATGGAGCCTTCATCTTTATCTTCAAATCACCAAGAAGAACTTGCAAAGAGTCAAGGTGAGGTCGAAATTCAAAGAAATTGAGGAAAAAAGGAAGGAATTAATAAGAGAAGTGAAGAAAATTGCTGGAATTTTTTGGGCAACACTTCCTCCTCTTCTTGGACTATTTGGATCTTGTATAGAAGAACTTGGAAATGGAACTATGGCACTCCAAAACTCAAAGCACTCATTCCAATTTAAGATCAAACTCAACACTCCAAAGAAAATCAAAGAAAGTACTCAAAATTCTTAGGAAGAACTCAAGAGAGCTAGGCAAGATGGAAGAAAACTCAAACAAGAAAAATTTCATTCATTCAACTCAATTCATGCTTACAAGAGGGGGGGCCTTGGTCCCTATTTATAGGCCAAGGCCAGCTCCTTTGGGCGGCAAGAACATGGATTAGGGAACCAACTAACTTATGCTTAGTTGGTGGCTAATTACAAGATTAGTTTTTCTAGCAACTAATCCTAACAACTAATCCTAACAAGAGAATTCTAGAAATTTCATGTGGCATTATTTCCTTGCAACACTTGGCTTTATCTCATCCTTTCACATGGTCTTTAAAATTTGGTCTCCAAGTAGGCTTTCATGGTAGAGAATTTCTTCAAGGCTTGGTCGGCCCATGGGCTTGGAGAAGGGGTCTTCAATTTGCTTCATAAAATTAGGATCTTCAAGAGACGCTTCATGATTTTGTGGGAACCTGAAAAACAGAAATGGGACTACAACCAAAGATCATTAGTTTGTAATTTCTTTCTCTTGCCAATGTCCTCATTAATTTGGACCTAATTATAATTGTTACAGTTAATATTTGATCTAATTATAAATGTTACAATTAATTGATTATGGATTAATTATCAATTAAATTAAATTAGATTTAATTTAATTGAGTTAGACTCAATTAATTAATCCTAATTGATTCGGGTCAATGTTCGCTTCGAAATGGTTCGATCAGATTTTAAATCGGCTTCAGTTTGACTATAAAACCATTACATTTGGACCAAGAACTGGAGTCCAGCTAGACTGGGACCTCTCTCCTTGTCTCCCCCTCCCTCCCCATGCCAATCTAATGGGTCCCATTTATTTTGTGCGGCAAATAGTGGGGCGTGAATATTAGGTAGGCTGTATAAGAGTTTAGGCATGAGAAAAGAATAGAGGAGGAAGAGTCCTCTTCTACTCCTCTTAAAAACCTAAACTCGATAAGTTCAAACTCTTTTTATTTTGAAGTGGAGAATTTTTGTAAGACAAAAACTAAGAGGCTTATCCTTGTGGAGAATATTTGAGGGCGCTAATATGGAGTTGGCATGAATTAATTAAGAGAAGGGAAGAGTCCTTCTCTTCTACTCCTCTTAAATCCTAGCCAGATAAAATGAAACACTGGTGTTTTGTTTTGATGGGATGGGAGACTTAAATTTTAAATAAAGGAAGAAAGGTGGCCGACTGAAGTGATCTGATTTTGGGCATGAAGAATTATTCCTTCTCACCGTGAATTAACTTTGGGCGTCCTCTCTTCTCTTGAGCGTTATTACCTGAGGTTGTCTCTCCTAGCGCCAAGTTCAATTCTTCCCTTTTATTTGTTTTCTCTCTTCTTCCTTGAGATCTTCAAAAGTGTTGAGAGGTCTTCTACATACAAGAAAGAAGAGAGGAAAGGGTCCAAAAGTCTTGCACTCTGATTGTAAGACAGAAGCCGGTCCGAATTCGGATCGACACAGTTTTTAAAGTGGATGATTTGCTGAAAGAGAAGAGGGCTGCAAGAATCTAGCAGTCTGGTGCCCTCTATGACTCGATTGCGAGAGCTTCATGTGGATACCAGTAGAGGCCGGGCGATTGCACGGCTCCGACAGAATCTCAGCTTTTCAGTAGCCTTTTCAGAGCAGGCCCGGATAGCGATCCGGGTAAGTATTTTGTACTTAAAATAATTTTTATTTCAGATCTACTATTTTTCTCATGTTATACAGCATGTTAGGATTTTATAATAAATAAATTAGATATATTTATGAATTGCATGATTAGATATAAATTCTTTTTATATATGCTTCCGCTGCAACAGGCTGCTGATGCCTGTTTAATTACAATTTCTTATTTCTGGGAGAAAACCAATAGGTTGAAAGCAATAAAAAAATATTTCAAGCCCTGAGATGTTCCATGGAGAAAAAAGTTAATTTTGCTACTTTTATATTACAAGATGAGGTAGGTGATTAGTGGGATATGAAGTTCGGGAAGTTGGGACCAAATGATATATCTTTTACTTGGAAAGGTTTTAGAAGTCTTTTATAAGAGATACTTTTCTTAGAATATCTGATTTCAAAAATTTTAAAAGTTTGATCGCCAGGAGCAGGATAGTATGATGGTTGCTCAATAGACAACAAAGTTTGAAGAATAATTTATATATGCTCTGACATTGATAGCAGACGAAGGGGTCTTGGCTAAAAAATTTGAGAATAGACTTAGATATCAGATCCAACAATAGGTGACTGTATTTGAGCTGCCCACTTATAAGGAGGTTGTTAATCAAGTATTGATAATAGAAAGAGGTTTAGACATTGCTCAAACAGAAAGATTTTTAGGAGTTTTAAAGGCTAGAACCTTCTTGGAGATCTTCAATGCATGGCAACAATTGAAGAATTTACAGCTTCGAATGACTATCTTTCTTCCTTATATATCAATCCAATATACTAGGCTTCAATCCCGATCAGGAATCAACCACTTTTCCAGCATATCTGTTGATCGTTGCATGATGAGACCCTTTCATAAATAATCTGAAATCATTGTTGGATGCTTGTGAGGATCTTATTCTTATTATTTTAGATCTACTTGTTAAATAGGAATTATCCTAATTTGAGATGACTTCTTAGCTACCTACGATTTTTATTATTATGTTTTAATTAGTTTACAAGTTTTCTTAAAATTAATTTAATCATATTTCATATAATCAACTCATCATCAGACTTGTTTTTACATCATGTTGGTTAGTGTTTTTGTATAATTCTATGTTAATTAGTTGCTGATCTTTATTTTATTCTCCCTCCACAATACATATAAATTTAGATTGCATCCGTTTCGCATTAGAGGTCTTTCAGCAAAAATCCTAGTCTAGAAACTATCCTTGCATGTTCTTATAATGAAACTCCCAAAAGCCATCCTCATTTCTATTAGAGAAGATTGGAAGGCTCTCAGCTGCCGTCGAAGTCCAGTGATAAATGATTTGATGGCAACAATGCCAAACCTAAATACTATTGCAAGTAGAAGTAGCTGCAATTAAAAGCGTGCACCATACCTTTCCCACCTTCATTTCCATTCCCTCCGCCCCCCCTCCCCCACCCCCCCCCAAAAAAAAAGAAAAAAAAAAAAAATAGAAGAAGAAGGAGGGGGAGATGCTAGGCCAGCATGGGTTGGACATAGATCCTCTTGAAGAGGAAGGGCTGCCCCACACACACACAAAAGAAAAAACAAAAAAAGAAAAAAAAAAAAAAAAAAAGAAGAAGAAGGAGGGGGAGATGCTAGGCCAGCATCGATTGGACATAGGCCCTCTTGAAGGGGAAGGGCTGTGGCTTACGTGCAAAAGCGTACCTTTTCTTTTTCACTTCCCCTCCCGTAGGATGGTTGAGAATGCTCCTATTTTGCCTAACTTAAACAAAGCAAAGGGAATCCAAAAAGCCTTATATTTTCTCATCAGCATGATACAAATTTATAGGCGTATCAGCATGATATAAATGATACGCCTATAAAATTGTAGGCTTGTAAGCCAATTACAGTCGCAAACCTCTCTTAAAACAGGAAAAAATTTCTCACGTCCAATTTTGATGGGATTATTAGGATAGACAAGTGATGTTGCCTTTATCATCGGTGGCTCTGGACCCAGTATGGATGCCACCTTTTTGAATCGATGATCTCAGTGACGGAGCTTCGGGATGCATGGGCTGATATTGTTTATGCCCAGAAGATCTTATAATTGGATCAGTTCATCATCAAGGATGATTTGGCTACCATAATTTTTTGAATTTGAGAGGCTATAAGATCGAGGTCCTCGCATTCTCTTATTCGTAATATTATTATTTTTTTATATGATTGTTCGGTTATTATAATCAGGCATATATATCGGGAGATTAATTTTGCGGTGAATTAGATTACCTTTTTATGTTATCCATCACTCGAGTGATATATTATATATCCACTTGAGGGATGTCCTGACTTTTTTTTATGATATTATTTTTTCAAATTTCTTTGTTTTTTTTTTTTTTTTTTGATGTATTCACTTTAAAATAGATGGTTGAATGCTCCGTTTTAAAAAAAATTAAAAAAATTCATGGTTTGAAATGGATCAAAAACTTGCTATATTTTTTAAAAGATTTAAATTTACAGGGGCTGATATCATACAAAAGAAAAAGCTGACAACTCTCTTAAATCTATCCATATTTAAATTTGTTGAATATATTTTGTCATGGACAATAATTTTTTTTTTGGACGTACGTGACAGGTTTTTTCATTGGTTGAACCATTTTTTTTCCTGGTGATAAAAAAACTTACAACCTTCTAATATAAATGTAACCAATAAAACCATAGAACAAAATATCATACAGCTCAATAAAAATATAAGACTGATTAATTCATATATTTTTTCCTAAGTGCTCCGTCATATGTAAGATTATCTTGCGCATCGTTCGTCTCAAGTTTGGCAATTTTAGATGGCATGGAATTACTTTTAAATGCATTGATATGCTAGCCATTTTTCATTTATTTCTTAATGAACAAATACTCTAGATCGGCCGCGCACATGCTTCTCACAAGAATTCGCTCGTTGGGAGCGCAGGCTAGAATAGACAGCAGAAAGAAAAGAGGCAAAATGTGAAGACAGAACCGGCCAAATTCGGAGTTTTTTTAAATAATAATTTTAAAATAAATATTTATAAAATTGACATCACCTCGGCGGCTTGGATCCCTTGGCGGTTGGAGGCCCGTCTGGCACCGGCTACGAGCTCGGCACCACCTCGGCTTGCGCTTGAGGTGCTGGCCTCGCTTCTCTCGACTTTCCCTCCTCGACATCAACGGCCTCCGGAGGAGGGACTTCTGTCCTGGCAGTAGCGGACCTGGCACGGACACCACCTTGGGCTCAGGCGCCGGCACTAGCTCTTGCCACCCTGAAGACTCGCAGGTGGGCTTGGCCGCCCTCTTCCACCTTCGCTCTGAAATAGGTGCATCTGGCCCGGCCTGCACCGGCCTCGCACCGTCGTCAACTCGAGCCCTCTTCGAAGTGGGCTCGCTCATCTCGGCTGCCTGCTCTCGCTCCTCGGTAAACGAGAGCAGCTCATCCATCGAAAATTTCATCTCTACACCAGAAAAGACGAGGTCAGCCCCCAAAAAAAAAGAAAAAGAAAAGAAAAGTAAAGTAAGAAATGAAAGGGGGGTGGCCAAGTCGAACTCACCCGACTCCCGCATCGAGCTGACCCTGGCCTCGCGAAGATTCTGCTCCGACAGCAAGACCTCAAGAGATGGGATCTCGGCCGATCTGAGCAGCTCGTACAGGTAGAGGTCGGCTGCTTCGATGGAGGAGTTCCTATTAGGAGACCGATCTAGGTCGCTCCAAGCCCAATTGATCTTCTCGACCGAGGCGAAAAAATACTTGCTCTTCCATCCTTTGATGGAAGAGGGGAGCTCGAAATGGATAACCTAAAGGATGGAAGAGGGGAGCTCGAAACGGATGCCCCGAGGGCGAGAAGAGAGGGACCACCACCCCTCCTCGGTGGGGTGGCGTTTCAGGGTGAAGAAGGCCCTGAATAAAGAAAAACGGGCAACAATCCCGTGGAAGTGGCACAGAACGATGAAGCAAAATATCATTCTGATGGCATTAGGGACCAACTGGGCAGAAACAAGTCGGTAGTTGGTCAACAAAGAAAGGAAGAAGGGATGGACAGGAAACCGGAGACCCCCGACGAAGGTCTCCTCATAGAAGGCGATCCATTGAGGGCCACTGGACGTGACCCTCTCCCCGAGATGGGGGACAGAGAGCCGGACGGACTCAAGGATATCATATGCACCCCGGATGGCCACCAGATCCTCGGCAGAGATCACCAAAGCAATCCCTTCGGGACCTGTCGACCGAGAAGGCTCGGGCTTAAGAGGGAAAAACAGGAGCAGGAGCAGGAGCAGGAAGGAGAGCCAAATTGGGAGGAGGAGAAGACTCGGGTTCCCTAATGGCTAAAGGACCTTGAGAGGGCCTCCTACTAAATTCATACCACGCCGCCTCCATCTCCTCTTCAGAGGAAGAAGAAGTTCTATACTGGGAAGGTCCAGCCTCGGCTTGGCAGGAAGGGCGGAAGTTTGGACCGAAGCGATCCATGGAGGAAGAAGAAGAAAAAGGAGAAGACAATGAAGGAGGACCTACGGCAACCCCTAGTCGATTAGAAAGGAGAAAAAAGAGGAGAACAACCTGCTAAGATCCTAAGCGGACGATGACGACATGAGTGGTGGAAGGAGACTGCTGCAAGACGTCGGGCGTGAAGAATTCAAAAAAAGGTATGGTTCGAAAAGACTTACCCCTTTTTCTTAAGGCAACCTGCATCTGACCGTACCGTTACGACTTCCATAAGAGTCTCGCCATGTGTCGCTGGTCAATGGGGCCAGTGCCCCCAATCCGATCGCGGTCGCTCTGACTTCCGTGCTCGCCATAACTACTTCCCAGACGTGGCCACATGGCACCCCCGCATAGGCTCAAGGGCCCGCCGGGCGAGACACCACCAATATCGGTCATTATTGCACCAGATCGTTCCACCTTTCCACGTCAGCATCGCAATTACTCCCTTCATTCCGAGCACCGCACGACAACGGGCCTCGGGAGTGGGGGGCAAATGATGTGACCGGATTGCTGACATGGAGCAAGGAGCCTGATGTGGAGCCCTCATCGGACGCCACGCTGGATTCCCACCATGGGCCCCTTCGCCGGGCTGAGCTCCTCGATCTCAACAGGGCCGCCCGTCGAAGCCGGGTTCCGTCCTCCGCCAAGTCGGTCCCTGCCAGGTTGGGATGCCTAGGTCGGAGCCGAGCTCAAACCCCACCAGAGGTAGACCTTTCGAGCCCGATGTCGGGCCCCGTGGCCTGGAGCTGAGCTCAAGCCTCCTCCGCCACGTGGAGCCCCTTCGAGGCCGGGTCCCCCGGACTGGGCGCATCTCGTCCACCTCTGCTAGCCCGAGCTCGGTCAAAGCTGGGCCCCCTTGGCCCGGAGCCGAGCTCGGCCTCCCTCCGCACAGCCGAGCCACCGTGAGGCGGGTCCCCTACAAGTGGACCCCATCTTTCCTGCTCGGCCCCCAGCTTAGATCGAGGCATCAACCACCAAGGGAGCAGCACGCCCCCTCTTGAAGATGGTGGCGGGCCTCCCGAGGACCTTACGACAACACCCGCCATGTTGCCATCAATGCCCGCGGCCGCCATTCACACCAGAAAGAAAGGAAGCTCACATCAAGGCACCATGCCCTCCATCGACCTGCCGTACGAGCGGAGAAAAGATCCCACCA
This sequence comes from Areca catechu, assembly GCA_021397845.1. Taxonomy (NCBI): domain Eukaryota; kingdom Viridiplantae; phylum Streptophyta; class Magnoliopsida; order Arecales; family Arecaceae; genus Areca; species Areca catechu. Next base: position 117,301 of record CM038049.1, on the reverse strand, counting down.
AGGAGCACAGTTCCCGAGAGTGGCAGCACAATAGTCGAGGTCCTGCCAGGCTTCCAGAAAGGGCAAACAAAAGGAATGTCAGGCATGTAGAAGCTTCCCTAGCTACCCAATAAAGAAGGCATCCCGTCTACGGCATGATATTTCGTCGTACCCGTCTGACAGCACGAGAGAACCCCGAGGCAAGCCAAAGCAGAAAACTCGATCAGAGTAAGAAAAAAAGGAGGTAATAACACTCATATTGCAACAACAACATTCTCTCAATAAGAGAGGAACCAATTTTTCCAACAACACAACCACCACAAAGAGAAAGAGGAGAAGGGGGAGAGGCCAGACAAGAGGGCAAGACCACCTCGGCCACCACATCCCCTAACTCACACTCACACTCTCATACACTCCACTCACTCCTCCTAGCGTGGAGCTCATCCAGAGAGGCTCAACCAGGAGGATCTGTTCTCCTGGATCGTCATTGACTTGACCGTCGGAGTGCCCATGCCGGAATTCCCGGCTCGAGGCACTGACGTTGGCTTTTTTGCAGGTCCCGAGGCACCGAAGGCATCTCCCGCGGGCGGACGTGAAACACCCGAAGCCACCAGCAGCTACGAGCCACGACGATCTGGGCGGCAACAACTGGCATGAGTGGTAGGGTCGATGAGGCACTCCCCTTGTTTCGAGAGAGATACTTGAAACTCGGATGGGGCAAAGTGGAAAGCTAGGCTGATAAGGTTGGCTGCTCAACTTTCCACTACTAGAATCATGAGTGAATGCTCGTAATTTTGCTTCTTCCCCGAAGATTCACTATACACCCTCGTACTTTTTTTTTTGATAGAACAGAAAAGGAGGGAGAATAAATCCTGGTTGTAGCTATTCCCTTCAGATTCCATCCCTGTCAGACTATGTTCGATGCGAGCCGCACATTTCGCATACTTTTCTCACCTTTTGGTGAGTACTCTTTCACCTTTCAATGAGTATATCGACCTGATATCACTAAGATATTGGAGTAGAGTACTCTCCTACCATCCTGATCATGTGCTCTAAAAAAAAATTTTGAATTTAATCGAATCAGCCGTCCTCCCCCCCCCCCCCCCCCCCCCCCCCCCCCCCCTCTCATTTTATTAAATGGTTTTTAAAGGTCCCTCTTTCCGTCCGGAGCCCCTTTGGAGGGGAAAAAAAGCCCATCTACCCTTTTGTCCTCTCCTGCAGGAGACGCAAAGGCCAGCTTCCTTTTTTTCCCCCGTCCCTCTCTCCTTGTCCATGGCAAGAAAAGAAACGAGATAGACTGAAGCTTGACCGTAGATAGACTAAAGACAGAGCGAGAGCGAGCAGCCCCGGGGATAAATTGACACAAAGAGGACACGGAGAAAGAGGAGGAGATATGGGAAGGGGGTGGCAGAGAGCCTTCTGCACATCGATCCGACGAGATTCGGATATGGCGGTGGCGGAGAAGAGCCCAGACCCCATCCGCAGCCGCCGGAGCTGCGCCAAGTTGACCTTCTTCTCAGGCAGCAGTGGCAGTAGCAATCCGTCGACGCCAAGGTTAGGCAGCCTCCGGTGCCGCACCAAGTCGACGCCTTCGGAAAGCCCGAAGGTGCAATGCAAGACCGCGACGGTAGAAAGCTCGCGCACGCCGCCACCGCCTACCATCCCCAAGCGGAGCCCCACTCTGTTCCACCAGGGTTCCTCCAAGTCCAACCCTTCTTCGCCCAGATCCCGATCCGCGTTTGCCCTCGTCAAGGCAGCCGTTCATCTTTACCGGGTATGCATTTCGTCCGTATGATTTCCCTGCTTCCTGATCCCCTCCTCCACCCCCGCTCTCTCTCAAATACAGATTTTTTTCCCCTCACACACTGCCGCCCTTGGATTGATAATCGCCCTTGGTAGTTCGCATGTCCAATTCTTCTATCTTCAATTATTGATGCTATTACTCGGCGGAATCTTTCTTGTTTCCCTTTTTCTTTCGTTTGTGAGTGCGCGCTTTGATTGGTAAATGATGAAGGAAAAACAGAAGGATTTTCAGATACGGCATCTTTTACCAATCTCGTCAAAATCGCGACTCCACTTTTTTTTTTTTTTTTTGTTAATGCTACTCCAGTTTTCACCACGTCGTTCTCTTTTTTGACCCTCCTCTTGTGCTATTTACTAGTCGCCTTCTCTTTCTTCGGTCGGATCGGATCGATCACGGACTGACTGTAGTGTTGTTGGCTGTGCAGATCAGGTGCGGGATATGTGAGCAGAGCGTGAAGGCGAGAGGGGGGACGGCGGTGTTCACGGCGGAATGCTCCCACGCTTTTCACTTCCCCTGCATTGCCGCCCACGTGCGGACCCATGGTGGTGGCGGTGGCACCATCGGCTGCCCCGTCTGCTCCACCGCCTGGCGCCAGGCTCCTTTTCTCTCCTCCCTCGGTCTCCTTCAACAGGACGAGCCTCAGCCTCCCATGCTGGTAGGAGACAGGAAGCCGGTGCACCGCCGGAGGATGAGCAGGGAAGACAAGCAATGTGGAAGCGAAGCAGAGAACAGACCCGTCTCTGCTGCGGCTTCTATGAAGAAGGTCTACGACGATGACGAGTCGCTGCTGCTCTCCACCAAGCCCAGCCAAAGCGGCGCCGGCGGCTGGTTCAATCCCATTCCAGAAGCAAACGAAGACGACGAAAGCGACGTCAATGAGGACGGCGAGCTGGAGGTAGAGGGTGAGGAAGAGTTCCTTGATTTCTCGGCGAAGGATAATAATAACGGTAATCGTTCCCTATCCCCATCTTATAAGGTCACCGCCTGCACCACGAGAGCCTGTGCCAGGGGAGTACAGGTGAGAATGATGCTGGAGGCCGCCCTGGTGTCGTCAGGGCCGAGACACCGGAACTACGTGGTGGCGCTCAAGTTGAAGGCCCCAGCGGTGGCGCCCTTTCTCAGTGGGTGCCGCCGCGCCCCGATCGACCTGGTGACGGTTCTGGACGTGAGTGGAGGCATGACGGGTGCCAAGATCCAGATGCTGAAGCGGGCTATGCGCTTGGTCATATCGTCCATGGGCCCCGCCGACCGCCTCTCCTTGGTGGCCTTCTCGGCTGCCGCCGCCAAACGCCTCCTCCCCCTCCGTCGGATGTCACGGTTCGGCCAGCGCTCCGCCTGGCAGATCGTGGAACGCCTGGTTGCGTCTACCGGCGGCCAAGGGTCGTGCGTGGGCGATGCCCTCCGAAAGGCCACCAAGGTATTGGAAGACCGACGGGAGCGCAACCCGGTCGCCACCATCATGCTCCTGTCCGACGTCCAGCAGCAGCAGGACGCCAAGAAAGACAGTCACAACTACCGCCGGTATCCGTCGACGACGGCCGCGGCCACGACGAGGTTCGCCCACCTGGAGATCCCCATCCACGAGATCGGCTTCGGGGACGCGCCCCAGAAGCAACCGCCCAGTCAGAGCAGCAGCCAGGCGGCGCCAGTGGAGGACTCCTTCGCCAAGTGCGTGGGCGGACTGGTGAGCGTGGTCATGCAGGACGTCCTCCTCCAGCTCTTCTTCCCATCCGGGGAGGTCTCCGCCGTCTACTCCTGTGGCGGTGGCCGGGCAGTGGCCCTCGGCAGCTGCGTCCGGCTGGGCGACCTCTACGCGGAGGAGGAGCGGGAGCTCCTGGTGGAGCTCAGGGTTCCGACTGCAGCCGGACCAGACCACCATCAGCATTCCTTGTCGGTGAAGTGCAGGTACAGGGACCCGGCCACGCAGGAGGTGATCTGCGGCGGTGAGAGGTCCCTGCTGCTGCCGCGGCTCCAGGGTCAGAGCCAGGGCCACCCGCAGCCCGCTTGCTCTGCCTCGATCTCGCTGCGTCTACGGAACCTGTTCGTCACCACGCGTGCCGTGGCCGAGTCGCGGCGGCTGGCCGAGCTCTCGGACTACGCCACAGCCCTCCACCTGCTCTCCTCCGCCCGCTCCCTGCTGCTGCAGGCCCTGGCCGCCTCCGACCAGGATCAGGACCTCATCCACCGGTTGGAGACCGAGATTTCTGATCTACAGCAGCGGAGAGAGGGCCAGCAGCAGCAGCCGCCTTCTCCGTGCCAGAGGAGGAGAGAAGCACCGATTCCGGGCGGCGAGCAGCAGTTGACGCCCACTTCGGCTTGGCGGGCGGCCGAGCAGCTGGCCAAGGCGGCTATCATGCGGAAATCACTTAACCGGGTCGGCGATCTGCATGGGTTCGAGAATGCCCGGTTCTAGTGAAAAGACCGGACCCTGGCGAGTGGGGATGGTCGAGGGACCAGAATTTTTAGAAGTTTTATAAATAATGAGAGAAGAAACAGTTACCATTCTCGGACATTTTATTTTTTCATTGTTTGATATATAGGCAATGATAGTTCACCAAAATCAAGCAGATGGTGGTTGCTAACATGGTAACGTAGACTTCCAATCCCCTCCAGTCCGTCAAGAAATTAAACAATCCAGTCCTCCAATTATTTTGACACATACGGCTGCCTCCTTAGATAACTTAAATTGATCTAGTCTTTTAGAGCTGTCAATAGATCAGGTCCGAACCCAAAACTCATAGATATTTATCTAATGGATCCGGATCTAGTATTAAATTTGGACCTGTTTATCCAGATCAAAACCTGTTTAGCTATAATTAAATGAATCCGGATCTAGATATTAAATATCAAAACCCAACAAATCCAAGATCCGATTATATAAAATAATATTATATATATTTATATATATTAATATTATTATGAACTTTTAATATAAAAGGTCTTCAATTCTATAGTCCTAAATCTTTTCCATTCGACTAAATCCCTAATCTTTCCTCGTCGACGCCTCCTCCTCTCTCTAGTCCAGATCGGCGACCATCATTGATCATCTCTGATGTGACCGGATCGCTGACGTAAGGAAAGGAGCCTGACATGGACGACTCATTGGATGCCACGCGGGACCCCACTCATAGGCCCCTTCGCCGGGCTGAGCTCTCCCATGCCAACGGGGTCGCCCGTCGAAGCCAGGCTCCGTCATCTGCCAGGTCGATACCCGCCAGGTCGGGATGCCTAGTTCGGAGCCAAGCTCAAGCGCCACCGGAGGCAGACCTCTCGAACCCGAGCTCGGGTCTCGCGGTCCGGAGTCGAGCTCAATCCTCCGCCACGAGGAGCCCCCTCGAGGCCGGGTCCCCTGGTCTGGGCGCGCCTCATCCACTTCAGCCAGCCCGAGCTCGGTCAAGGCTGGGCCCCTCTGGCCTGGTTCCGAGCTCGGCCCCTCTTCGCATAGTCGAGCCGTTGCAAGGCGAGTCCCCTGCGAGTGGGCTCCATCTTTCCAGCTCAGCCCCCAACGCAAATCAAGACATCAACCGCCAAGGAAGCAGCACCTCCCATCCGAAGATGGTGGCGGGCTCCCCGAGGACCGTACGATAGCATCCGCCATGTCACCATTAATGCCCACAGCTGCCATTCACCACAGGAGGAAAGGAAGCTCACATCAAGGCACTATGCCCCCTACCGGCTTGCCGTACGACCGGGAAAAAGACCCCACCAAGGAGCGCGATTCCCAAGAGCAGCGGCGCGACAGTCGAGGCCCTGCAAGGCTTCCAGGAAGGGCAAATCGAAGGAATGTCAGAGGCTTGTGGAAGCTTTCCCAGATATCCAATAAAGAAGGCGTACCGTTTACGGCACGATATCACGTCATACCCATCTGACAACATGGAAGAACCCCGAGGATCCAGCCAGTATAAGCAAAAAGGAGGTAACACTTATTTTTGGAGTCTAAGCAAGAATAACACAACCACCATAAAGAGAAAGAGGAGAAAGAGGAGAGGCCAGACAGGAGGGCAAGACCACCTGGCCACCACATCTCCCAGCTCACTCGCACTCTCATACACTATACTCACTCCTCCTAGCATGGAGCTCATCGAGAGGGGCTCGACCAGGAGGATATGTTCCCCTGGATCATCACTGACTTGATCGTCGGAGTGCCCCTGCCGGAATCCCTGGCCCGGGTCACTGACGTTAGCTTTCTTGCAGGTCCCGAGGCACCGGAGGCATCTCCCATGGACGGACGCGGAACACCCGGCACCACCTTGCAGCTACGGGCCACGATGATCTAGGTGGCAACAGATTGGCACGCTAGGAAGGGGAGGAGAACGACACTTTATCCAGTTCAAATCCTGCTTAGCCGGTCCATTGGGAGGATGGTGACCACCCGGGCGAGGGGAGCTTCTCCCAATCGTGCGGAGGCATCCCCTTCTCACGAGAACCCGCACGAACCGGAGACGGAAGTGCCTGCCCCGGTTTAGCCGCCCCCACTGGAGACCCAGCTGACCGCACTCGCCCAGCAGATGTACACTCTCACTACGGCGGTGCACCAGCTCCAGCACTAGTATCGGTCCCTGGCTACCCACCAACAGCCAAAGACCCCCGCGACCCATGCTGCGGTACCCCACGATAGCCTGCGATCCTTCCATAGGAGGCCCTCGCAGCTGCGGGCAGTTACAGACCCTCGGGGTACCTATCAAGCCCCTAGGAAGCGACAGTGAGCCAGCTCCATTGAAGAAGAAAGCTGCTCACCGCACCTTGACCGGGGGGCACCCAAACCCCCCTGAGGCTGGAAGGGCAAGGCTCCCCGCCATGGGCACCGCGCGTCCGCATCGCCTTCTCCGTCTCCTTCAGCGGAGGGGTCTGCAGACGAAGCCATCAAGCGCATGGTGGAGAAGTGCCTGGAGGAGCACGATCGCAAGTTGGAGGAGTTTGCCCACCGGTTCGCCAACTTGTCTGGCTCCACTAGTGAGCCAGCGGGCTATGACGCCCGCCCTCCTTTCTCCCAGGAGATCCAAACGGAGCCAATTCCCCACCGGTTCCACATGCCGCAGGTGGATCCCTACGATGGGACCACCGACCCCCTGGACCACCTGGAAAGCTACCGGGCCCTCATGAGGGTCCAGGGGGCCACTGACACCCTTCTGTGCGTCACCTTCCCCGCTATCCTTTGGAAGGTCGCTCGAGTATGGTTCACCCACCTCGAGCCGGAAAGCATCAGCTCTTTTGCCTAGCTGGGGCAAAAGTCCGTGGCCCATTTTGATGCATGTTGGAAGATGCCACGCGAGGCAGATAGCCTCTTCTCCATCAGGCAGCAAGATCGTGAGCCACTGCAAAACTACGTGGCTCGCTTCAAAGCTGCTGCCTTGGAGATCTATAGCCTGGAGGAGCCGGTGGCGATGCTGGCTCTAAAGCGAGGGCTCAGGACTTCCCGCCTGACCTATTCGCTTGACAAAAAGCTCCCGAAGACTTACGCAGAGCTACTCTCCCGGGCTCAGAAGTACATTCGTGCCGAGGAGGCAAATCGTACGAGGCGGGAGCTCGACGGGAAGCTGCTAAAGGGGCCGGCGCCCACCGAGAAGCCTGAAGCGTGGAGGCCAAGACCACCGGCTCAGAGCTCCCAACCAGTGCCAAGGCCAAGGAATGCTCCCGTCCCTCAAGGGAATTTCACTCCCCTTCTCGCCTCGAGAATGAAGATCCTCATGGAGATCGAGGGTGAGACTTATCTGAGGCGTCCTCGGCCACCGAAACCGTCCTTCACCCGTGACAAGACGAAGTACTACCGCTTCCACCGTGATCACGGCACGACACCGAGGAGTGTCGCAACCTCAAGTGGAAAATTGAAGAGCTCATTAAGAGGGGCTACCTCGGAAAATATGTGGGGGGTAGACCTCAACCAGAGTCCCAGGCGCTCGTTGCTCTCCCGCCATCTCTAGCTATCAACAATCGTCCCACCGAGAAGCCGGTGGGCATGATCTCCTGGGGAGCTAAGCGCACGTCCAAGAGGACCCGGGGGGCAGGGAACTTTGAGAATGTACTTCCTTTTATGAGGGAAGGGAATAATGGGAAGAAAAATGTAAATAATGATGCTGTGGTCGTCGAGATGATGATCGCAAAGCATCCTATAAGGCGCATCATGGTAGATAGTAGAAGCTCTACGGATGTACTTTTCTACGATGCTTTCTTCCAGATGAATCTCTCCCCTACTCAGCTCAAGCCAGTATATACTCCCCTTGTTGGTTTTACAGGAGATTCCGCAAGGATGGAGGGAGAAATTACTCTCCCAGTCACTGCCGGGATCCCATCTCAGCAGAGTACCATCATGATGACATTTACGGTTGTCAGGCTTCCTTCGCCTTACAACGTGATCTTGGGCCGACCTGGGCTCAACCTCCTTGACGCTGTTGACTCTACCAAGAGGTTGCTTGTCCAGTTCCCAACCCCCTGCGGTGTGGGAGAGATGAGGGGTACGCCCCAGCCAGTGCAGCACTGTTTCCAGACACTCCCCGGGGCCCAGGTGCCCGAGGAGGACTCCGAAGCAGACGAGCTCGACCAAAGGGCCCAGGACCCTATGGGAGGCCCGGCCGAGCGCCTGCTTTCCTATCAGCTCGGAGTCGACCAGGCGAAAATCATGCAGATCGGAGCCCAGCTACCCGAGGAGGAGAGGGCTCCGCTATTGGAGTTCCTACGAGCAAACGCAGATGTGTTCACCTGGACGGTGGCCGACATGCCAGGTATTCCCCCTGAAGTCATCACCCACAAACTTAATGTTGATCCAAAGTATAGACCAGTTCGACAAAAGAAGAGAAGCTTTGCCCCAGGAAGGCAAGCGGCCATCAACGAGGAAGTTGAGAAACTCCTCGCCGCCGGCTTCGTCCGAGAAGTGCAGTATCTGAGCTGGCTGGCGAATGTGGTGATGGTGAAGAAGAATAATGGCAAGTGGAGGATCTATGTAGACTACACCGACCTCAACAAGGCGTGTCCGAAGGACAGCTTCCCTCTGCCAAGGATAAACCAGTTGGTGGATGCCACTTCGGGGCATAGGCTACTCTCCTTCATGGAAGCATTCTCCGGGTACAATCAGATCCTGATGCACCCGGAGGACGGGAGCACACCGCCTTCATTACTGACCGGGGGACGTATTGTTACAAAATGATGCCCTTTGGCCTAAAGAATGCTGGGGCCACGTATCAACGTCTAGTCAACAAGGTCTTCAAGGACCAGATTGGCCAGAATGTACAAGCAAACGTGGATGACATGCTCGTCATGAGCAAACCGATCTCGGACCACATTCCCGACCTCGCTGAAGCCTTCCACAACCTCCAGAAGCACCAGATGAAGCTCAACCCGGCGAAGTGCGCCTTCAAGGTGGCGGCCGAGAAATTCCTCGACTTCATGGTCACCCAGAGAGGCATCGAGGCGAATCCGGAGAAGGTCCAAGCAATCCTGGACATGGAGCAGCCAACGTCCAAGAAGCAGGTTCAGCGCCTGACAGGAAGGATCGTTGCCCTGAGTCGGTTCATCTTGAGGTCGGCTGACCACTGTCTCCCCTTCTTCAAGACGCTGCGCAAGATGCATGACTTCACTTGGATTGAAGAGTGCCAGATGGCTTTCGAAGAGCTGAAGGAGTTCCTGACCTCCCCACCTCTGCTGTCCAGACCCAAAGATGGAGAAGAGCTCCTGCTCTACTTGGCAGTCGCCCCAGGGGCCGTCAACTCGGTCCTCGTCTGTACAGACCAGGACGGAATGCAAAAGCCGGTGTACTACTCCAGCAAAATACTCCATGATGCGGAGATCAGGTATACCCGCTTCGAAAAACTCATTTTTGCACTAATAATATCTGCTAAGCGTCACATGCCCTATTTCTAAGCGCATCACATCATGGCTGTGACTGATCAGCCGCTGAGGACCATGCTAAGCCATTCCGAGACTTCCGGAAGGTTAGCCAAATGGTCCTTGATGCTGAGTGAGTACGATATCGCATATCGGTCGAGGTCATCGCAGAAGGTCCAAGTCCTAGCCGACTTCATGGTCGAATGTACAGGGTTTCCCGAGGAACCAGAGCAGATGGTCCCGGAGAGCCAAGCCGAGCCCGGCCCGCTGGAGGACCCCTGGATCCTCCATGTGGATGGCGCCTCCAATTCTTGCTGGAGCGGAGCAGGCCTCATCCTCACCAATTCCGACGGAGTGGTGGCGGAGTGTGTACTTCGCTTCAAGTTCCCCGCCACAAATAACCAAGCGGAGTACGAGGCGCTCTTCGCGGGCCTGAAGGTGTCCCGCGAGCTGGGGGTACAGAACCTCAAGGTCTTCATCGACTCCCAGCTGGTTGCAGGACAAGTCTCCGGAGAGTACGAGGCCCGAGATCCCCAGATAATGAAGTACCTGGAAAGGGTCCGTTCGAGCATAGCAAGCTTCCGTTACTTCCGCATTTCCCATTCCCGTGGAGAGAACGCTCGTGTGGACGCACTGTCAAGGCTCGCGACCCTACCGGACTCATCCCTAGGATGCGCCTACATCGAATATCTCGAGAGCCCGAGCTACGAGAGCTCTGAAGAGGTGCAGCAAGTAGCCCCCGAGCCGAGCTGGATGGACAAGTATGTCAAGTACATCCAAGATGACCTACTGCTGGAAGACCACAAGGAAGCTGGTCTCATCAGAAGGAAGGTCACCTGCTTTGTCTTGATGGATGGCCAACTTTATCGCCGATCCTATTCCTACCCACTCCTGAAGTGCCTCAAGCCTACAGAGGCAGCCTTCATGCTCCAGGAGATACATGAAGGCTTCTGTGGGAATCATGTAGGAGGGAGGACTCTAACGTACAAGGCCCTTTGCCAGGGATACTTCTGGGAAACAATGGGGGAGGACGTCGCCAACTTTGTCAAGAAGTGTGACAAGTGCCAGCGCTACTCCCACATTCAGCGCCTGCCGGCTGCGCCGATCTCCCAGCTGTCATCTCCCTGGCCCTTCGCGCAATGGGGGATGGACATTTTGGGACCGTTCCCCACCACACCAGGGCAGTAGAAGTTCTTGCTGGTGGCGATCGACTACTTCACCAAATGGGTCGAAGCAGAGCCGCTAGCTCGGATCACAGAGACCAATGTCTGACAATTCTTCTGGAAGTCTGTCATCTGCCGTTTCGGACTCCCCAATTGCATCATCACCGACAATGGGCGACAGTTCGACAACCGAGAGTTCGAGGAGTTCTGTGCTAAGCACGGGATCCAGCATCGGTTCACCTCGGTTGCCCATCCCCAGACGAATGGGGAAGCCGAGGTCACTAATCGAACCATTCTTTAAGGACTCCGCACCAGGTTGGACCAAGCGAAGGGCAGATGGATGGAAGAACTTCCGAGCATCCTGTGGGCCTACCACACAACGCCCAGAATGGCGACGGGTGAAACACCTTTCAACCTGGTCTTTGGGTCGGAGGTAGTAATTCTAGTTGAGCTCGGTGTACCCACACTCCGGGTGTAGTGGTACAATGAGACTCAGAACTCGGCACACCTGCTCCTCAACCTAGACCTCCTCGAAGAAATAAGGGACAAAGCTCGGCTCCGGATGGCAGCGTATCGGCAACGGGTCGCCCGATACTACAACACGCAGGTAAAGCAGAAGGCTTTCCAACCTGGCGACCTGGTACTACGCCGAGCAAAAGCATCCCAGCCCCGGGAGTGCGGCAAACTCTCATCGAATTGGGAGGGCCCTTACAAGGTGGCCGAGGCCCTGTCACAGGGGGCCTACTACTTAGAAGACTTGGATGGCGCCAGGTTCCCCCGGACCTGGAACGCTTGTAATTTGAGAAGATACTATCAGCAATGTAAGTATACCCTCCATGATAAATAAAGATTTCTTTCCGCAACACGATCTATCTGCTTTGCAGGAAACTATAGCCGACGAGCCCAGCTCCTCGGCAGCAAAGACCGGATGACCCTCCGGCACCAAAGACCTGGAAAGCTCCCGGGCACTGGCGAGCCCAGCTCCTCGGCAGCAAAGACCGAATGACCCTTCGGCACCAAAGACCTGGGAAGCCCCCAGGCATCGGCGAGCCCAGCTCCTCGGCAGCAAAGATCGAACGACCCTCTAGCACAAAGACCGGATGACCCTCCGGCACCAAAGACTTGGGAAGCCCCCAGGCACCGGCGAGCCCAGCTCCTTGGCAGCAAAGACCGGATGACCCTCTGGCATAAAGACCGGATGACCCTCCGGCACAAAGACCGGATGACCCTCCAGTACCAAAGACCTGGGAAGCCCCCAAGCACCGACGAGCCCAGCTCCTCGGCAGCAAAGGCCGGACGACCCTCCGTCACAAAGACCGGATGACCCTCCGGCACTGGCAAGCCCAACTCCCCGGCAAAGGACCTGGGAAGCCCCCAGGCAACCAACGTGCTTTCAAGCCCAGCTCCAAGGCGCCATCTCAAATCATCGAGGTCCCCGAGCCCAGCTCCAGGATGCCAGCCCCAGACCAGAGCTCAGATCTCCGGCCAAGGGAATCTCTCCGACCAACGCGCTTTCGAGCCCAGCTCCAAGGTGCCATCTCAAATCATAGAAGTCCCCGAGCCCAGCTCCAGGACGCCAGTCCCAGACCGGAGCTCAGATCTCTGGCCAAGGGAATCTCCTCGACCAACGCACTTTCGAGCCCAGCTCCAAGGTGCCATCTCAAATCATCGAGGTTCCTGAGCCCAGCTCCAGGACGCCAGTCCCAGACCGGAGCTCATATCTCTGGCCAAGGGAATCTCTCCGACCAACGCGCTTTCGAGCCCAGCTCCAAGGTGCCATCTCAAATCATCGAAGTCCCCGAGCCCAGCTCCAGGATGCCATCCCCAGACCGGAGCTCAGATCTCTGGCCAAGGGAATCTCCTTGACCAACGCGCTTTCGAGCCCAGCTCCAAGGTGCCATCTCAAATCATCGGAGTCCCCGAGCCAGCTCCAGGATGCTTGCTCAAGACCGGAGCCCAGATCACCGGCTAAGGGTGCCCTCGAGCCATGCAGCTCGTCACCGACAACGCCCCCGGGCTCGGCCTCACGATGACAGCCGAAGCCAAGCCCTGTCCTCCGCCAGGTTAGCTCTTCAAGATCGAGACGCTTAGGCCAGAGCCGAGCACGAACTACCACCCAAGGCGGACCCCTCGAGATCAGGACCCATGGCCAGGAGTCGAGCCTAGCCTCCTCCACCGCGAGGCGCCCCTCCGAGCTCAAGTCCCCTAGGTTGGGCATCATCGTTGCCAATCAAAGACCGAATGACCCTCCGGCACCAAAGACCTGGGAAGCCCCCAAACACCGGTAAGCCTAGCTCCCCGGCAACAAAGCCCAGAGAAGAGTCCTCTGGTACAAAGACCTGGGAAGCCCCCAGGCACCGGTGAGCCTAGCTCCCCGGCAACAAAGCCCAGAGAAGAGTCCTCTGGCATGAAGACCTGGGAAGCCCCTAGGCACCGGCAAGCCTAGCTCCCCGGCATCAAAGACCGGATGACCCTCCGGCACCAAAGACCGGACGACCCTCCGGCATCGGCAAGCCTAGCTCCCCGGCAAAGGACCTGGGAAGCCCCCAAGCACTTAGTGCCTCCGAGCCCAACTCCAGGATGCCAAGGCCTAGAACTCAGATTTCCAGCACCGTAATCCCCAAGCATCAATGTCCTTGAGACTAGCTCCGAGACACTAAGGTTCAAGACTCAGACTTCCAGCACCAAGGATCTCAACCTTCGATGTCTCCGAGCCCCGCTCTAAGACGGTGACCACTGAACTATGACCCTAAGCAGTTGAGTCCAAGGTTAACATCCATCATTGGCATGACCTCAAGCTCAACGCCGGGTCCGTGCCAGTCGGAGTCTTCGGCTCCTCTCTCGAACCTCCCTGCACCAAAAAAGAAGCAAAGAAAGGGGGGAGAAAAGAGAGAGGGGACATTCCACATTGCAGATGAAGGAGACATCATGATTGCAAAAGCGAGTTTCATTATTGAGAAAGTTGATTACACGATCTTTCAGGCCCCGACAGGCCAGGTGACCCGGTCAAAGAAGAAAGACAAAAGAAAGGTACAAGTGTAAGAAGGAAAAAGAGAAATCCTATCCTAAGTAGCTGGCTCCTTCTCCGGGCATTGCATAGCTGGGACTTCTCCCTCCACCTCCGTCGCTAGGGCATGCTCCTGGGCGACCTCCACTGGAGGAGCAGGTTCAGCTCCTGGAGCCGCTGGGATCGGATCAGCAACCTTCGGATGCAGCGCAGGTGCTGCCCTCACCATCGTCGATGTCGGCTCCTTGGCGCCGGGCATCGCCGAAGTTGCTGGGGTGCTAACCTCGGCTGGAGCAGCCCCCTGCCCTATCGCCACCGTCGTTGTTGCAGAGGAAGCCTTCTTTCCCGGAGTCCGGAGCGTGGCCAATCGCTCCTCCGATAGAATACCCCGCAGCTGCTGGCGGCAATAAGAAACCCCTTGGCAAAGGAGTCCGTCGCTGCCTCCTTGATGTCCTTGAGGTACTCAGGAAAAGCTTTGAAGGCGGCCACTGCGCCGGCGGCGTCTCTTCTAGCGCCCTCCGCCTTGCTCTTTTCGGTGGCCACCAGGTCCTCGGTGCACTCGGCCTGACGGATCGCCGCCGCCATTCCCTTTTCGGCGACCTCAACGTCATGGTTGGCATCGGCAGCCTTCTTCTCGGCCTCAGCAGCCCTCCCCTTGGCCTCAGCGGCCCTCTTCTCTGCGGCCGCCACCTTCCTCCCGAACTCGACTCGGAGCTCCTTCAGCCGAGTCCTCTTCGATTCGAGCTCGCTTTCGAGCTCCTTCTTCGCCCGAACGAGGTCGTCAACCTCGCCCACGAGGCTCTTATTTCTGAGGAGGGCGTCCTGGGCGTCTTGGCTCTTCTCTCGCCTCAGCCCGCAGAGATTCGAGCTCAGTCAGTCGCTCCTTCTCCCCTCTGGCCCAATTTCGGTAGAAGTCCCGGATGAGGAGGAGCTCTCTGCCTTGCTGCATCGAGGAAGGGGTGTCAGCTATCAGGTAAGAAGAAAACGAAGTGATTTGGAAAAGCAACGATGAGCGAAGGACTTACAGCGTAGAGGTTCGCGAACGTCGCGCTGATGACGTCGCCCAGAAGCCTCCTGCTTCCGTCTCACTTGTCGCAGGACTGGATGGAGAAGTCCATCATCCACTCGGCGAGGTTGGGATCCTTGACCAGAGAGACGTTCGGCCCCAATTTGAAGGGGACCCTTCGATAATCGACGTCCCTGGTCCTCGCCAGCTCAGTTCCTTCGTCGGCGTGCGACACCCTTGATGCTAACTGCGAGACCGGCGCAGCATCGAACCGCACTTGTGGTGCTGGCTTGATCTCTTCCGGGCCCTCCTCCTCTTCGACGTCGACATCCTCCGGGGTGGGGGGTGCCGACCTGGCGGCAGCGATAGCCGATCTCGCACAGGCCGCCACCTCGGGCTCGGGCACCGCCACTGGCTCACGCTGCCCGGCAGGTACGGGAACGGGCTCAGCCACCCTTTTCTGTCGTCGTTCCTGAACCGGTGCATCCACCCCGGCCTGCACCGGCCTTGCCCCATCTTCGGCTCGAGCCCTCTTCAGAGTAGGCTCACCCGCCTCAGTAGGCTGCTCTCGTTCCTTAGAAAACGAGAGCAGCTCATCCATCGAAAACTTGATTTCTGCACCGGAGGGAACGAGGTCAGCCCAACAGCAGCAACAACAAAAAAAAAATGGAGAAGAAAAAATAAATAAGAAATGATGAGGGGGGTGGTCAAGTCGAACTCACCCGGCTCCCGCGCCGAGCTGACCCCGGCCTCGCGAAGATTCTGCTCCGACAGCAAGACCTTCAGTGATGGGATCTCGGCCGATCTGAGCAGGTCATACGTGTCGAGGTCAGCAGCTTTGACTGAGGAGTTCCTGTTCGGAGATTGATCTGGGTCGCTCCAAACCCAGTCGATCCCCTCTACCGAGGAGAAAAAGAACCTGCTCATCCATCCTTTGATGGAGGAGGAAAGCACAAATCTGATGCCCTGAGGGCGAGAAGAAAGGGACCACCACCCGTCCTCGGTAGGGTGGCGTTTCAGGGTGAAGAAGGCCTTGAACAAAGAAAAACGGGCAACAATCCCGTGAAGTGGCACAGAACGATGAAACAAAATATTATTCTGATGGCATTGGGGACCAACTAGGCTGGGACGAGCCGGTAGCTGGCCAAGAAAGAAAGGAAAAAAGGGTGCACAGGGAGATGGAGAACCCCAGCAAAGGTCTCCTCGTAGAAGGCGATCCACCGAGGACCACTTGAAGTGACTCGCTCTCTGGGACGAGGAACGGAGAGCTGGATGGATTCGGGGATGCCGTAAGCCTCCCGGATAGATGCAAGGTCCTCAGCGGTAATCACCAAAGTGATCCCTCCTGGACCTATTGACCGAGAAGGCTCAGGCTCGGGAAGGGGAACAGAAATAGAAGTGGAAGCAAGAGCAGGAAGGGGAGCCAAACGAGGAGGAGGAGAAGTCCCGGGTTCCCTAATGGACACCGGGCCATGGAAAGTCCTTCTACTGAACTTGTACCTCGCCTCCTCCATCTCCTCGTTGGAAGAAGAAGGAGTCTTCGGCCGGGAAGGTCCGGCCTCAGCCTGGCAAGAGGGACGAAAGTTGGCCCGAAGCGGTCCATGGAAGAGAAAGGGAGAGAACAAGGCAACTCCTAGATGACGAAAGGGAGGAAGTGAACGGAGGAAGGCCTACGGTGACTTCTAACAGGCGAGAAGGAAGAGCTAACCTGCTGATGCTCATAGAAGACACCGACAGCCAGAGAAGAAGAAGAGGAAGGCTCCTGTACGACTCCGGGCGCGAAGAGTTTGAAAAAAGGTATGTTTCGAAAGGACTTACCCATCCCTTTGAGACAACCTGCGTCCGACCATACCGTTACGGCTTCCCCAAAAGTCATGTCACGTGTCGCCGATCAACAGGGCCAATGCCCCCATCCGACCGTGGCCGCTTCAGCTTCCGTGCCCGCCATAATTGCTCCCAAGACGTGGCCACGCGGTGCCCCCGCACAGGCTCAAGGGCCCGCCGGACGAGACGCCGCCGATATCGATCATTATTGCACCAGATTTTTCACCCTTCCACGTCAGCAGCGCAACTACTCCCTTCGCCCCGAGTGCCATGCGACAATGGGCCTCGGGAGTGGGGGGCAAGTGATGTGACCGGATCGCTGATGTAAGGAAAGGAGCCTGACGTGGACACCACGCGGGATCCCACTCATAGGCCCCTTCGCCGGGCTGAGCTCCCCCATGCCAACGGGGCCGCCCGTCGAAGCCAGGCTCCGTCCTCCGCCAGGTCGGTACTCGCCAGGTCGGGACGCCTAGGTCGGAGCCGAGATCAAGCACCATCGGAGGCAGACCTCTCGAGCTCGAGCTTAGGTAACGCGGTCCGGAGTCGAGCTCAAGCCTCCTCCACCACGAGGAGCCCCCTCGAGGTCGGGTCCCCTGGTCTAGGCGCGCCTCATCCACTTCAGCCAGCCCGAGCTCGTCAAGGATGGAACCCTCTGGCCTGGTTCCGAGCTCGGCCCCTCTCCGCATAGCCGAGCCGTTGCAAGGCGGGTCCCCTGCGAATGGGCCCCATCTTTTTAGCTCAGCCCCCAACGCAAATCAAGATGTCAACTGCCAAGGAAGCAACACCTCCCATCCGAAGACGGTGGCGGGCACCCCGAGGACCGTACAACAGCACCCGCCACGTCATCATTGATGCCCATAGCCGCCATTCACCCCAGGAGGAAAGGAAGCTCACATCAAGGCACTATGCCCCCTACCGGCTTGCCGTACGACCGGGGAAAGGACCCCACCAAGGAGCGCGATTCCCGAGAGCAGCGGCGTGACAGTCGAGGCCCTGTCAGGCTTCCAGGAAGGGCAAATCGAAGGAATGTCAGAGGCTTGTTGAAGCTTCCCCAGATACCCAATAAAGAAGGCGTACCATTCACGGCACGATATCACGTCATACCCGTCTGACAACATGGGAGAACCCCGAGGACCTAGCCAGTATAAGCAAAAAGGAGGTAACACTCATTTTTGGAGTCTAAGCAAGAACAACACAACTACCACAAAGAGAAAGAGGAGAAAGGGGAGAGGCCAGACAGGAGGACAAGACCACCTCAGCCACCACATCTCCCAGCTCACTCGCACTCTCATACACTATACTCACTCTTCCTAGCATGGAGCTTATCAAGAGGGGCTCGACCAGGAGGATCTGTTCCCCTGGATCGTCACTGACTTGATCGTCGGAGTGCCCCCGCCGAAATCCCCGGTCCGGATCACTGACGTTGGCTTTCTTGCAGGTCTCGAGGCACCGGAGGCATCTCCCGCGGGCGGACGCGGAACACCCGGCACCACCTTGCAGCTACGGGCCACGACGATCTAGGCGGCAACAATCTCCTCCCTGTCACAGGTGCTCCGTACCTCCAGTATCACTCCATCACCCCTCTTCCTGTCCGACTGTTCGATCATCACATCTGTGCCTCGTCGTCAACCCATCACTCGATATCATCTCCTACCGGCCATCATTGCTCCAACATCGTCCCTGTCGGCCGCCACTACTCCAACATCGTCCCTTGCTAGCCATCACTGCTTCGAGATCGTCCCCCACATCTCCGACTCTCCCTTCTTCAGATCTGAGTCCCGCCACCGCTGCTTCGACTTCTTCCCCCACCAACTGCCACTGCTGCAACAATGTCCCCCACCAGCTGTCATTGCTCCGACATCATCCCTACCTCTCCCTTCCTCTGATACGTGTAATTCCAAATGCTCAATTCTTTTGGTTAGAATTCCTAAAATTTTTGACTAGTGATGATATGAGCTGTGATGCTCTTATTTGTTCTTTGGAATATTTACTATATCTTTGGCATTGCAATGGCTCATTTCAGGATTTTTTTGTTCTTATTTTTAGAATGTTTGCAACGATTCTTTCATATTTGTTGAAGACTAGAAACATGATAGATGATCATATTCAAACATACCACAAGAATAGGATGGATGGATGGTGGAGTCTTTGAACTGTGCCGGGTATATGCAAGGCACTCTCTCATGGGTATCAAATCCTCCTCCCCACCTCCTTTCCTACCAATATGTTGGTGTATCCCATTATATTAAATATTTGAACAAATTCTTAGAATTTACTATCTCAGTTATCATCTATTCAAAAAAACTATCATGCAATTTGATTCCTCGCAAATCATGAAGGTATCTATCAAAAGAATGTATCATACAAATCCATGGTGATACCTTTCATTTAGGTCCGGGTTCAAATACCCGGAATCTATTCGGATCCGGATCTAGTATTTCAAAACTAGACCCATTGGATATTCGGGTACAGATCCGGATTCAATAACTAAAATTGGATTCGGATCTGAAGATCTGGGATTTGACCTGAATCCGATCCACTGATAGCTCTAGATTGATCCTGCTGGTTGACTGTGAGACGGCGTGCTTGTTCTATTCACAATCTAGGGCATGGTTCGGTGCAAGTCCTGCTTGGAACGCTTGGCAGACTTTTGAGGCCCGTAGCACAACGTCGAACACATATCTACAAGTGAGGTCTGAAGTGGCAGCGATCTAAATCAGTGCCAAGGGAAGAAAGGCAACGTTTTTAGTACAACTAGTTGCCACCAAATGACCATCGAGTCGCAGAGTTTTTGATCGTTCATAGATGCAATCTATTCAAACATAATTTAACCTCATTCAATATAGGCTATAGCAGGGTCCTTGGATGCATTTAACGCGGTGGCTTGCATCCCGTTGGAGAAATTTAGACATGGCAAGTTCTTGTTAGCAATGTGAATTTGGTCCACATTCAATTCATCAAGAAGAAGGTTTTAAATGTCAAGGGTGAAATTCTTCCTTTGGTCTATCAAAATCAAGCAGCTGACTCTTGGTGCAGCACAAGATGTAGAAAATGCTTTGCAAGTTGCACCACACAGGATATGGAGAATTTTTCCGGTGGATGAAACCAGTGATGCGGCCTTCTTAAGAAATTAAGGGCATGCTGGAATGGAAATTTTAATAGAATTTAATGCTATTTTAATTTTCATTAATGGAATTGGAAATAGAATTTTAATACTAGGAAAGCGTAGGGATTGTGTTTTGGAAATTAGAGCATTCCCATTTTCCTTTGAAATTGAAATGAGAAAGGAAACTTTTTCTAATCCAATGGCTGGAATGGTTGTTATTTCCATTCCCACTCTAGAGTCTCATTTGCCATAATCAAACATGCCCTAAAAGTAAAAAAGAAAGATGAGCTGAAAAAATTTACCGGCCAAAACGCATCAACAAAAGATATATAAATGATTCCTTAAAGAGTCTTTTGAATAAATGCGCGGTAAGGACGAGTGACGCTGCAATTCCTTTGAGGTACCTATAAAGTCCTCAATCTCATAAGGTTATCTAATCAAAGATTTTGAAATATTAATAGTTATCTTTTACAATTAGATTGTGGTGAACCTATTTGTACAGAAGGTTGTAAGCTGGTAGATCTTGAATTCGATGGATGTCTTCCAAAGAGAGTTCCCTCTCTAGTTGGATCCTCGTTGCTTCCAAAACCTCCTAAATGAAACATCAGCAAAAAGTGCACAGGTAAGTAAATGACTGTAAAAGCACAGGCGCATAAAAGCATCACAGACAGTCAATGGAGGAGAGGGAGAATACTTTAAACTGCATGTAGGAAGCACGCATAGCAAGCCACTGAGCATCCACCATCTCAAATGCTATACAATATAAAACATCAAATGCTTCTTCATCTTCTACAATCATCGCAAAGAGAAATCGAGTGATCAAAGCATGCGAGAAAGAGAGATTTTATAACTTTGTTTCTGGAAAAAAAAAAAAAAAAATCGAAAACTTGTGAATCACCTGATATAATTTTTATGAAGTTGATTCCAGGCACAGATTTGGGTCTTTCTGTGGAAAGAGAAGAGTTCAACAACATATGGCACAGAAGCAATTCAACATATAAAAGATGAATATAAACAACACCAAGAATGAGAGAAGCCTTTTTCTGTGGAAAGAGAAGAATTCAACAACATATGGCACAGAATCTTGGCACTCATGCCTGCAATTGGCAACAATATGGAAGCTATCCATGAAAGACTATCCCAATTGAAGGCAATGATCGAGGTGTCTCAAATTGACGCTGATGAGTCTTTGTGGTCTCGACTTGAGAACTCACTGTTCTTTGTGGTCTCGACTTGAGAACTCACTGTTCACATTGACTCTGCTACAAGAAGCCCGTGCAACAACACAACAACACATTGAGGAGATGATATTTGATGTCAGACTCCTCAAGACGGTTCTACAAAACTTCTCACAAGGAGATGGTGCCATCAAAATGAAGGTTCTTGATCCAAAGCCTTTCAATGGTACTCGGAGTGCCAAAGATCTGAAGAATTTCTAATGGAACATGGAGCAATATTTTAAAGTTGTGCACGGTCCTGAAGCAAAGAAGGTTTCCATCACCAGCATGTATTTGGTGGGAGATGCTAAACTCTGGTGAAGAACCAGAATGAAGGATGTTACTAGGCCAAGAATCGAGATGTGGGAGGTGTTAGAGCATGAATTGAAGGATCAATTCCTCCCTTGCAATACAGCATTGATTGCAAGGGACTCCCTAAAGAAGTTGAGGTAGACCGGTTCGATAAGGAAGTATGTAAAGGATTTCATCTCTCTTATGTTAGACATTAAAGATGATATGTCAAAGGCAGACATTTTATAAAAATTCCTGTCCGGCCTCCAACCATGGGTGCAATTAGAGTTGCAATGGCAAGGTGTTAAAGACTTGCTTGCCGCATTGGTTGCCATTGACGAATTGATGGATTTGAGAATCAGCAAACCCAACAATGGCCCTTCAACAAGTAAACCCAGATTTGCTAAGAAGAGTCACAAAAAGAAACCAAAGTTCAAAGATGCTAGGAAAAGATGGACAAGGATGCAGATAAAGGAAGGCAAAGGTGGAGGGTTCCTACCAAAGGAATGATCAAGCTATTATTACCGAAGGGGCAATATTAATGCTATCATTACCAAAGGGGCCCGTGATGATGATTCTGATTCAGAGGCCATACAATGAGTTGCACCCTTGCAGTTACTTGGTGCAATTTGAGCGAAGAAAGCCAAGGAACGTCCCAAGCTGATGCTCGTATCAATGGGAGTCAATGGACATCATATTTCAGCCGTGGTGGACACTGGTGCTACTCATAGTTTTGTGGCTGAAAGGATTGTGATCTCTAGGCTTGAGTGTGGTGAAGCTTGCCACATCAAGGCAATCAATTTCCAAGCCAAGGCCATGAGGGATGATGTGGCAAGCTGCTGACGTGGTGCCCACGTCCAATGCAGTTGGCTGATGAGGTGGTGGAGAGCGTCACCTAGCCCAGCCAAGGTCGAGCTCACCCGGCCGAGGTTGAGCTCCCGTCCGAAGTGAGCTCCTGGCTGGTCGAAGAGAGCTTCGGACCAATCGAGCTCCCGGCTGGACCAAGTCCCCAAGGGCAAGAAGACATTCCCCTGGACCGTGGCAAGAGGAACAGTAGAAGGCAAGACACGACTCCCGGAGGACAGACACGAGAGAGATCCGGATAGTGACATAAGGGTGCGACGTCGTCGTCTCCGCCGGACTGGTAGCAACTCTTGCGGAGGTGTGTGCTCCACCAGGGCTCCAGGCCCTATAGCACACCGCCCGCACTTCCTGAAAGAGGCGTGTGCTATACCAGGGCTCCAGGTCCTGAAGCACGTCGCTCGCACTTCTTGCAAGAGGGGTGCTCCACCGGGGCTCCAGGTCATGTAGCACACTGCATACATCTCTTACAAGAGTGCTCCACCGAGGCTCTAGCTCCTGTAGCATGCCACCTGCATCTCCTAAAACGGGAGTACTCTGCCGGGACTTCAGGTCCTATAGCACGCCATCTGCACTTCCTTGCAAGGGGAATGTTCTGCCAAGGCTCTAGGCCCTGTAGCACGCCATCTGCACCCCTTGTAAGTGGAAGCACTTAGCCGTGGCTCCAGACCTTGTGGCATGCCACTTGAACCTTCTGCAAGGGATCGCTCCACTAGGGAGCAGGCTTTGCAGCATGCCGACTGCATCTCTTGCAAGAAGACCTCCCGAGAATCTCGAACCTTGTCCAACGGGGCCCTAAAGAGCTCGTATCCCTTCTACAGGGGACGCTCTAGGGAAGGCACCCAAACTAAGACTCCAGACCCAGTCTGGCTGAATCAATTCCTATATAACGGTAAAAGAGATCTCCAGGATGGGGGGGCGCATCAAGAGAGAAGGTAATAGAGCAAGCAAGCCAAGGCAAAGGACGAAAACAGTGAACAACCCCCTAACATCCTAGAAACTCTAGTTTTTTCATTCTCTTCTATCTCCCTATACGTGGTTGGCATCCCAAGCCTCCGCCACAGAGGGTCTATTCTCCTTGGTCGCCTTATTGACTTGACCGTCGGATATCCCCGCAGGAACCTCAGCTCGGGTCTCCTTTTTTGCAAGACCTACTGGCCACGAAGGTGCAAGGACAAAGAGCCCGACGCATCTGCGGAGGCCAACTCAACTGGGCTTTATCAGAGCTACAGGCCACGGCGACTTAGGAAGCAACAGATTGGCACGCCAAGGGGTGCATGACGCAGTTCGCCTTAACCGAGAAGCATCAAACAACCTCCAAAGATCTTATGATGGTGACCCATGCACGGGAAGCCTCTGCTAGCTGCATGAGAGATCCATCCCACCGTGGCGACAGATACAGCCAGGAGGCGGAGCTCCCTATTCCTCCACCTCTGCCTCTAGTTGATCAATCCATGCAGATCGTAGTACTTGCACAGTAGATCCAGACCCTGATTGCGGTGGTGCGCCAGCTGCATCACCAGCATCGATACCTGGCAACACAACAGCAGTCGGGGATGCTTGCAGCCCATGCCGCTGACCCCCGTGCCAGCCTAAGTCCTTCCGAGAAGGGCCATCACATGCGCAGGTAGCCTCGTATCCATGAGGGAGCCTGTGGGTGGCCAAAAAGAGGTACTGAAGTGGTTCGACCAGCCGGAAGAGCCACTCCCCGGTCTCGAACCACGATGCTTCTCGCACCGGCGACACTGACACGATAGGGAACTGAGTTCCTCTAATCGACACCCTCTTCTCCCCCGACGGCCTCCACGAAGGGGTTAATAGATGAGGCCATCTACCAACAGGCAAAGAAGTGCCTCGAAGAGCAAGAGCACGGACTGGCTAATCTAGCCCATCAGTTTGCCAAAATTCAAGGCTCCCCATACAAGCCCACGGGCTACGATGCCAGCTCACCTCTCTCATAGAATACAAGAGGAACCGATCCCCAACCGGTTCTGCATGTCCCAGGTAGATCCCTATGACGGGATCACAGATCTCCTTGACCATCTCGAGAGTTACAAGGCTCTTATGCGGGTTCAAGGGGCCACTAATGCCCTCCTCTGCATTGCCTTCCGAGCTATGCTCCGTAAGGTGGCCCGAGTCTGGTACTTCCGTCTCGAGCCAAGAAGCATTGACTCCTTTGAATGGCTGGAGAAGAAGTTTGTGGCACACTTCGATGCTTGCCGGAAGGTGCCATGCGAGGCTGATAGTCTCTTTTCCGTTCGATAGTAGGATCATGAGTCTCTTCAGGATTACGTGTCCTGGTTCAAGATGGCTACCCTAGAGATCTACAATCTTAACTAGTCCATCGCCATGCTGGCACTGAAGAGAGGGCTCGGGACCTCCCGTTTCACTTACACCCTCGACAAGAAGCCTCCAAAGTCCTACTCCAAGCTCCTCTTCCGTGTCCATAAGTACATCCATGTGGAAAAGGCCGATCGCACCTGGAGGGAGTTGGATGGAAGGCCCCTAAAGAGGCAAGCCCAGGGGAAGCCGAGCAAGCCGCGAGTGCCCAAGGCTGTCTCGACCTCCTAAACGGGCCCCAAGCGAAGGGATGTTCTTTCCAAGGACGAGAAGTATACACCTCTCCTCGCCCCAAGATCCAAGATCCTAATGGAGATCAAGCATGAGCACTACCTTCGTCGCCCTCCTCCATTGAAGCAGTCCGGTGGACACGACAAGTCCCGATACTATCAGTTTCACTGCGACCATGGCTACGACACAGAGGAATGCCGCCACCTGAAAAAAGAGATTGAGAAGCTGATCAGGCAAGACTACCTTAGGAAGTTCGTGGGAGGAAAAGCTCCGCCCGCAACCCAGGACGTCGAGACCCGCCACGCTGCCATCAACAACCAATCCACGAAGAAACCGATGGGAATGATTTCCTGGGGGGCAGGGCGAGAGCCAAAAAGGGCCAAGGGGAGGGAGAGGGCTGATGTTATACTCCCCTACGTGGAAGAGGACCTAGCTGGGGTAAAGAACCCAAATAATAATGATATCATAGAAATGACAATAGCAAAGCACCCTATAAAAAAAATTATGGTTGATAGTGGAAGCTCAACCGATATCCTTTTCTATGATACCTTCGCAAGAATGAATTTGTCCCCTGACCTGCTGAAGCCGGTGTTCACACCCCTCGTCGGCTTCATCAAAGATTCAGTTGGAGTTGAGGGAGAGATTACCCTTCTAGTCACTACCGGGACGCCACCCGGACAAAGCACTATAATGGCGACCTTCACCATCGTAAGGCTCCCTTCGGCCAACAACGTGATCCTAGGATGTCCCGGGCTCAACTTACTCGACTCAACCATCTTAATTAAGCGGCTCCTCGTCCGGTTTTCAATCCCATATGGGATCGAGGAGATGAGGGGGTCCCGGCTACCGATTCCACAATGCTTGCAAGCTGTTCCTAGAGTCCGGAAAAGCGATGAGGGGTTTGCGATCGATCAGTTGAGCCAAAGGGAGCAGGAGGCGAAGGGCGGGCCGGTTGAACGCCTACTGTCATTTCCCCTTGGTGAAGATCCCTTGAAGACAGTGCAAATAGGAGCCCTTCTAACCGAAAAAGAGAGGGCTTGCCTGTTGAGCTTCTTGCGGGCAAACACCGATGTCTTCACCTGGACCGTAGCAGACATGCCCGGAATTCCTTCTGAGGTGATCACCCACAAGCTAAACATCGATCCCAATTGCTGTCCGGTCCAACAGAAGAAGAGAAGCTTCGTCCCATAAAGGCAAAGGGTGATAGACAAGGAGAGGTCGAAAAGCTCCTTGCTACGGGCTTCGTCCGAGAAGTGCAGTACCCTAGCTGGTAGCAAATATGGTCATGGTTAAGAAAGCCAGCAAGAAGTGGAGGATATGTGGACTACACTGACCTCAACTGGGCATGCCTGAAGGATAGCTTCCCATAGCCCAAGATCGACTAGCTTGTGGATGTAACTTCAGGGCACAAGCTGCTCAGCTTCATGGATGCATTCTCTGGGTACAACCAGATTCGCGTGCACCCGAAGGACGAAGAGCACATGATATTTATGACTGACAGAGACACATTCTGATATAAAGTGATGCTGTTTAGTCTCAAGAATGCTAGGACGACGTATCAGTGCTTGGTCAGCAAGATCAAAAACCAGATAGATTGCAATATGCAAGTATATGTGAACGATATGCTCGTCATGCATGGCCAGGAATTGGATCACATTGCTGACCTGATGAAGGCCTTCGACAACCTCCGTCTCCACCAGATGAAGCTGAACTCGGCAAAGTGCGCATTTGGCATCGCAGCGAAAAAATTTCTAGACTTCATGGTCACCTAGCATGGGATCGAGGCCAATCGAAGAAGATTCAAGCAATCATGGACATGAAGCATCCCATATCCAAGATGGTTCAATGTTT
Source organism: Areca catechu (assembly GCA_021397845.1). Lineage (NCBI taxonomy): Eukaryota > Viridiplantae > Streptophyta > Magnoliopsida > Arecales > Arecaceae > Areca > Areca catechu. The sequence continues at coordinate 90,803 of CM038049.1, read as the reverse complement.
GACTGGTCGCATCGCCGCCCTCAGCCGGTTTATCTGATGTTCCGTCGAATGCTGCCAGCCATTCTTCAAGGCACTGCGTAAGATGTATGACTTTGCCTAGACTAAAGAATGTTGGAAGACATTCGAGGGGCTGAAGAAGCTCCTCGTCTCTCCACCATTGCTTTCTAGGCCAGAGACCGGAGAGGAGCTCCTCCTCTACTTGGTGGTCTCGTCAGGAGCAGTCAGCTCGGTGCTGGTCCGCACGACGATCTTCAGAGGCCTGTTTACTATACCAGCAAGCTACTCTGCGACACCGAAACCAGGTACATTTGATCTAAAAAGATTATTTTTGTCCTTATTGTGTCTGCTCAATGCCTCGGGCCCTATTTCCAAGCTCATCCAATTACGATCCTCGCCGACCAACCTTTAAGGACCATCCTAAGTCGCCCGGACACCTCAGGATGCCTGGACAAGTGGACGATGAAGCTCGGTGAGTTTGACATCTACTATCTGAGGCCATTCCAGAAAGTCCAGGTCTTGGCCGACTTTCTGGTAGAATGCACCTGAACGGACGACCCAGAGGAGACCCCCATCGAGCCCAAGCAAGACCTAGCCACAGGGGAGATGACGTGGATCCTCGACGTCGACGACATGTCCAACTCTAGAGGTAGTGGAGCCAGACTCATCCTCGCCAACTCTGATGGGGTGGTCGTCGAGTACGCGCTGCGTTTCCTTTTTACGGCCACAAATAACCATGCCGAGTATGAAGCGCTCCTCGCGGGTCTAAGGATGTCCCGCGAGCTGGGCGTGACGAGCCTGAAGGTTTTTACGGATTCGTAGCTCATGACGGGCCAAATCTTCGGAGAGTATGAGGCCCGGGACCCTATGATGGCGAGGTACCTGGATCGAGTATGCTCTACACAACGAGCTTCTGACACTTCGACATCTTCCACATTCTCCTGTAGAGAATGCTCGTGCTGACGGCCTCTCCAGGCTCGCGACCTTACCAGACTTGTTACTGGGGCGCACCTATATTAAATACCTGGAGGCCCTAGCTACAAGGTCACAAGTGAAGTCCAGCAGGTCACCCCTGAGGCAAGCTGGGTGGATCTCTATGTCAAATACATCACCGACGGCACCCTACCCGGGGATCGCATGAAGGCCAATCTCCTAAAGCGAAAGGCCGTCTATTTCGTGCTAATGGACGGACAGCTTTATCGAAGGTCTTACTCCTCCCTGTTGAAATGCCAGAGATCTTTGGAGGCCGCTTACGTCCTCCAGGAGATACATAAAGGCATCTGCAAAAACCGTATGGGGGCAGGACACTGGCTTATAAGGTCTTGAGGTAGGGTTACTATTAGGAGACCATGCAGGAAGATGCAGTCAAGTTCGTGTGGAAATACGATCGCTGCCAACGGTATGCCCACATCCAGCATCAGCCGGCTTCCTTGCTGTCCTAGCTCTCTTCCCCTTGGTCGCTCGCCCAATGGGGGATTGACATCCTGAGGTCATTTCCTTTGAGTCCGATCAACGGAAGTGCCTAATTGTCGCCATCGATTACTTCATAAAGTGGGTGGAGGCCGAGCCCTTGGCACGAATCACCGAGACCAAGGTAAGAACTTTCCTCTAAAAGTCGGTCATTTGTTGCTTCGGACTCCCTCATACCATCATCACAAACAAGTGACAGTTTGATAACCAGGCCTTCGAGGAGCTCTGCGCCGACCTGAACATCCGCCATCGCTTCACATTAGTGGCTCACCCGTAGACCAACAAAGAGGCCGAAGTGACAAACCGGACCATCCTCCAAAGGCTCCGCACCAAACTGGATAAGGCAAAGGGCCGATGGGTCGAAGAGCTCTCCAGCATACTGTGGGCCTATCACATAACACCCTGGACGGTGACGGACAAGATGCCATTCAGCCTGGTCTTCGACACAAAAGCCGTGATCCTGGTCGAGGTGGGCCTGCCCATGCTGTGGGTGCAGCAGTATGATGGAGCAAGCAATCCAGCACGCCTCTTCAACATCGACCTGCTAAACGAGATGAGGGATAAGGCACAGCTCCGCATGGCGACGTACCGGCAACGAGTGGCCCGCTACTACAACTCTCGTGTGAGGCCCAAAGCCTTTCGCCCGAGCGACCTCGTCCTGAGACGTGCGGAAGCCTCCTAGCCTGGCCAGTGCGACAAGCTGTCCCCGAACTGAGAAGGGCCCTACAAGGTGGTCGAAGCCCAGTCCCAAGGAGCCAACTGGATCATCAAACTCGATGGCACTCAACTTTCCCGGACATGGAACGCCGCAAACTTGAAGATATAGTACCAATGATATACGCCCCCTACTCAAAGATGAAATGGAATGCTCCTTTGACGGCACGGTTCATATTTGAATTTCTAAAGCTCCACACCTATCCATCGGATCCCAGGTCCGACAAGAAAAGCCGGGAGCTCCAAAGCCACGCACTCATTAAGCCGGGAGCTCCAAAGCCACGCACTCATTAAGCCGGGAGCTTCAAAGCCACGCACCCATCAGATCCCAGGTCCGACGAGGAAAGCCAGGAGCTCCAAAGCCCGCACTCATTAAGCCAGGAGCTCCAAAGCCCCGTACTCATCCATCGGAACCCAGTTCTGATTTGGAAAGCCGAGAGTTCTAAAGCCCCGCACTCATTAAGTTGGGAGCTCCAAAACCCAGCACTCATCCGTCGAACCCCAGATCCGACAAGGAAAGCTAGGAGCTCCAAAGCCCCGCACTCATCATGCAAGGAGCTCCAAAGCCCCACACTCACCCATTAGACCCTAGGTCCGGTGAAGGAAGCCGGGAGCTCCAAAGCCCCACGCTCATCCGCTGGCCCATGGGTTTGGCTTGGTGAAGGATGACAAGAAGCTCGACAGTACCGTCTCTTTGGACAGCCTACTTTGCCGCCCTGCTGTCATGCCAAAAAAAAAGGAACAACACGACAACAAAAAGGCTTGGCCTGGAAGCAAGAAGGATTTCATTCATTAAAGATCTTTTACAAGGCTTGGACCCCTCGACATGCCGGAGGGCCCCAAGAAAAATACAACGCAAAACAAAGAAAAGAAAGAAGAAACAAAAAAAAGGCTTCGAGCCGCTAATGGCCCTGGAGGCGGGGCTCCGTCGAACTTGTAGGCCTTTATGATGGCATCTGATGCACACTCGTCTCGGACATAACCTAGGCAACGGTCTCCTGCAGTGAGGCCGGAGCAGCAGATGGTGAGGCGGCTTCACTGGTTGGCTCAAGAGGAATGGAGGGGGCCACTGTCTCCTTTCCCCTCAGCATCGACCGGCACGACATCTTGCAGGCACGACATCTTGCAGGTCTAGGTGGTCGAAAGTCAGTGCCACTTTTTTCTTGCATTCTTCGAAACCCTTATAGAATGCGTCGCAGACAGCTTCACTGACATTGTCCTCGAAGTCTTCACAGGCCCTGTACTAGGCAACGGCCTGGATCGGTTCCGCCCGCGCCGCCCCGATCACCATCTCGGAGGCGAGCGCTTTCTCTTTCACGATGGCAATGCGAGATTCCGAGAGATCCAATCGCATCTAGAGGATGTGAAGCTCCCTGTCTAGATGTAGAATCATGGCAGTGGGTCTGCCAACTAGTTCTCCAGGTCATGGACGAGCTCCCACTTCACGGCCTCGACCTTGCGGTCCTCCACCCAGTCCTCGAGCTCCTTGACGGTGTCCCGGGAGCTCTCGAGCTCGACCTCCAGTGACTTCACCCGAACCTCCAAGTCTAGCACCAGGTCAACCAGGGTTCGAGCCTGGCCTCGACGACCTCGAGCTTGGTGCGGAACTCCACGTCCCGCTTGCCTAGTGCCCAGCAAGAGTCCTTCACCAACAGGACATCTTGGATCACCTGCAATCAAAATTGAAGAAAATCAGCATGGAGTCCTACTGCTCCCCAAACTCAAAGCTCAACCAAGCGGCAGTAGACTTACCGCAAGCAATTGGGGGAGAATCCCGCCGACAGTTTCCCCCAGCATTTGGCCAGACCTCTCTCGATGATCTCGAGGCTGCAAGATGAAGCTGAGTAGCCTCTCTGCAAGACCCGTATCGATCGTCACTAATGCGTTGAGCGAGATCATGGCGATGGCCCTAAGCACCCCCGACGAAGGTATGGAGGAGGTCGAGGGCCCGACGGGTGCCAAACCTGGTGCCCGAGTCTCAGTCCCCGTCGGGGGTGTCACGGGGGTGCCTTTGCACCCTCAAGCGTTGTGGCGATACCTGCTTCAGGAGATGACAGCATCGACATGACCTCGATGATGGCGACAGGGGGTTATGAAGCTCCCTCCCCTGCTATAAGGGCCTCACATGCCAACGGGACCCATCTCCGGCCACCCTCGCTACTGGTGCCGGGACCTCTCCCCTCTTTACCTCGGCTCACCCCGACGGCTCCCTACGGGGCCTCTTCTCCGGCTCCCTGCAGGTTCTTTTCTCCGACTCCCCGTGGGGCCTTTGCTCTGGCTCCCCACGGGGCCTCTTCTCCTACCCCTCGCGGGCCCCCCAGCCAACACCAGTTTCCGGGACATCTAGCGGATCCGGTCCATAGAGAATTTCATACCTACACCAACCACAAGAAACTAGTTAATGGCCGGACAACACAAAGGGAGACAAACCACAGTCCTTATCTAAGGATCGGATTGGGCTGATGTCAGTATCGAACAGTTTCCGCTCGAAGAGGTCTCGCTCGCAGGAAATCTCTGAGGTGACGAGATGGTCGTACACCTCTCGATCAGCCAACTCCATCGATGCATCCTGGTTGGGAGACTGGTCTAGATCGCTCTAGACCCAGTTGACACCTTCGAGGTAGACAAAAAGGAACCGAGCTTTCCATCCTTTGATGGAAGAAGGTCGAATCGAAGGCCCTCGGGCCGGGAGGCAATAAACCACTAGCCCCTCTTTGTGGGGTGGTGGCGCTTCAGGGTGAAGAGGGCTCTAAACAAAGAAAAGCATGACACCATGCAATGGAAATGGCACAGGACTATAAAGGAGCAAATCGCCCTAATGGTGTTAGGGGTCAACTGGGCAGAGACCAATCTATAATGGTCCAGAAAGGAAGAGATGAAGGGATGAAAAGGCAGCCGAAAACCAGCAAGGAAGAAGTCTTCATAGAGGACAACTCTGCCTGGCCCGCTGGAGGTGACCCGATCCTCCAGGTTTGGGGCTGAGATCTGAATGGACTCAGGGATCTCATAAACCCCTTGGAGGCACAGAACATCCTCCTTGATCATCGTCGAGGCTATGCCCTACGGACCCACCAGGTATTGGCTAGTAAAAAAAGATGGTGGGGGAGGCAAAGGACATCAGGGTTCGTTGCCCGCCGGGGATCCCGTGGAACTCTAAAGGGGACATCCTCCTCACTATCCAAGGGAGGAGATCGAGGCAAGGACAGACCAGTGGCTTTAGGAGGATGTCCAGAAGGATGGCGATGGCTACCAGGAGAAGCCATTGAGGCACTAGGTACCAGAAGGAGGAAGAGACCTAAGGGTTCTGACTGAAGATGCCAGAAAGGAGGAAGAAGACAAGAAAAAAGGACCAATCTGGATGAGACTCCCGATCAGGATCTTCTCCAGGTACGAAGGGGATCTCCCTCTCTTTTCTCTCCTTCCCTTTCTAGAAATTTCAAAAGGATGTAGAATGGCAGCAAATCCTTCTAAAAGGGACATCGAAACCCCTTTTCAAACCCATCACCAATGGTCACTCTTTTCTTCTTTCCCTCGAGCTAGTGAGATCGCGACACACGTCGGCACCCATCGTGCAGGATGCTTCGGGCCACAAACCATTGCTCCAGGAGGAATGAAGGCTTTATTACAGGTCATCATTCCTGTCCATGTGGCAGCTTCTCAGTGGCGAATGAGGGGGTCCATGAATTGTCGCGGACTCGAATTGCGAACCGTCACATCAGGAGAGACGAAAGCATTAGTGCTGATCGCTGCCCTTCATCCACGTGGCAAACCCCCAGGGGGTAGACCGGCGATCCACGGATCGCCAAGCGACTGCAGCAATTAATGATGGGCCTGGAGGCCCTCCATGTTAGCGGCATCGATCTACTCCCTTCGCCCCGAGCCTAAGGATGCCCCAGGCTTGGAAATGGGGGGCATCTGATATGGCAAGCCACTAATGTGGCGCCCACGTCCAACGCAACTAGCTGATCAGGTGATGGAGAGCACCACCTGGCCTAGCCAAGGTCGAGCTCACCCCGTCCGAGGTGAGCTCCCGTCTGAGGTGAGCTCCCGTCCGAGGTCGAGTTTCCAGTCGAGGTCGAGCTCCCGATCGAGGTCGAGCTCTCGATCAAGGTCGAGCTCCCAATCGAGATCGAGCTCCTGTCCAAGATCGAGCTCCCATCTGAAGTCGAGCTCCCGGTCGAGGTCGAGCTCCCGTCTGAGGTCGAGCTCCCGTCCGAGGTCGAGCTCCTGTTCGAGGTAAGCCCTGGTCGAAGAGTTTTGGACCAATCGAACTAGCAACCGGACCAGGTCCCCAAGGCAAGAAGACATTCTTCCCAATCATGACAAGAGGAACAGTAAAAGGTGAGACACGACTCTTAGAGGACAGACATGAGAGAGGCCTGGATGGTGATATAAGGGAGCGACGTCGACGTCACCGTCTTCGCCAGACCGACAGCAACTCTTGCAGAGGCGTGTGCTCCACCAGAACTCCAGGCCCTATAGCACACTACCCGCACTTCCTACAAGAGGCGTGTGCTCCACCAGGGCTCCAAGCCCTATAGCACGCCGCCTGCACTTCATGCAAGAAGGGTGCTCCACCGGGACTCCAGGTCCTGTAGCACATCGCCTGCATCTCCTGCAAAGAGAGTGCTCTGCCGGGACTCCAGGCCCTATAGCACGTCGTCTGCACTTCTCGCAAGAAGAATGCTCTGCCAGGGGTCCAGGCCTTGCAGCACGCCATCTGCATCCCCTGTAAGTGGAAGCACTCAGCCGTGGCTCTAGATCCCATGGCATGCCACCTGAACCTTCTGCAAGGGATCGCTCCATCAAGGGGTAGGCTCTACAGCACGCTGACTGCATCCCCTACAAGAAGACCTCCCGGAAACCTCGGACCTTATCCAACGGGACTCTGAAGAGCTCGCATCCCTTCCGTAGGGGATGCTTTGGAGAAGGCACCGAACCAAGACTCCAGACCCGGTCTAGCTAAATCAATTCCTATATAACGATAAGAGGAACCTCCAGGACGGGGGGCGCACCAAGAGAGAAGGTAATAGAGCAAGCAAGCCAAGACAAATGGCAAAAATAGCAAACAACCCCCTAACATCCCAGAAACTCTAGTTTGTCCATTCTCTTCTATCTCCCTCTCATGGTTGGCATTCCAAGCCTCCGTGACAGAGGGTTTGTTCCCCTTGGTTGCCTTACTGACTTGACCGTTAAAGTGTCCCCACCGGGATTCCCGGTCCGGGTCTCCTTTTTTGCAGGACCGACTAGCCATGAAGGTGCGAGGATGAAGAGCCCGATGCATTCGTGGAGGCCAACTCAACCGAGCCCCATCAGAGCTACAGGCCACGGTGATCTAAGCGACAACAAGGGGCATGGCCTTTGACATCCAGGTGATTGCCGATGGATGGGACGACCACATGAATCTGATGGTGGTTTCACTGGATGACTTCGATTTGATCCTTGGCAATGATTCTTCGTCACTGCTAAAGTGGCGGTATTGCCACACTTGTTTGGGTTGCTAATACATGATGAAAAGAAACCCGCTTTGTTGTAGGGTGTGGCATTCCTTATGATGCTAGAGTTCGCGAACAAAAGGTGGAGATGGTCTCAACCATGCAATTGGGTCGTGGATGAAAAGGGGCCAAACAACCTACCTTGCTACTCTCATTGATGTGGGTCCAGAGAAGATAGCAGAGGTACCAAAGGTGGCTGAAATTCTGCAGGAATTTGATGATATCAGCCTCCGGAATTGCCAAAAGGATTGCCGTCTCAACATGTTGTGGATCACAAGATTGAACTTATGCCTGGCACCAACCCTCCTGCCAAGGCTCCTTACAGAATGTCACCTAAAGAGTTAGCTGAATTAAAGTAGTAGTTGGATGAACTACTGGATGTAGGGAAGATATAACCATCCAAAGCCTCATCTGGTGCCCCTATATTATCCCAAGAGAAGGATGGTTCCCTTAAACTCTATGTGGATTACAAAGGCCTAAACAAAGTTACTATCCAGAATAAGCACCCAATGCCCTTGATCTCAAATTTATTCGATCGATTGTCCAAGGCAACATACTTCACCAAGTTGGATTTATGATCAGGCTATTGGCAAGTGAGGATTGCTAAGGGGGATGAACCTAAGACCATTATGGTTACAAGGTACGGTTCATTTGAGTTGTGATGCCATTTGGCTTGACAAATGTACCTGCAACTTAATAAATGATGTCATCTATGATTATATCGATCAGTTTGTTGTTATTTACTTAGATGATATAGTCATATATAGTGATTCCTTTGAAGAACACCTAAAGCATCTTAAGTTGATATTTAATTGGCTGAAAGAATATAGTTTATATGTAAAGAAGGAGAAATGTGAATTTTGCAGCAAAGAAATCAAATTTCTTAGGCATGTGGTGGGCAATGGCATGGTGAAGATGGATCAAAAGGCGCAGGCCATCCTAGATTGGGCAACACCAACAAAGATTGCTGAGTTAAGTTTTCTTGGTTTAGCCAACTATTACCGCAAGTTTATAGCTGGCTATTCCAAGAAGGCTGCTCCATTAACGGATCTGCTGAAGAAGGATCAGCTATGGGTTTGGACTAAAACATGTCAACAGGCTTTGAAGGTTGAAGATGGTTGTTTCTTCAGAACTAGTGCTGAAATTGCCTGATTTCTTGAAGCCTTTTGAGGTGCATACTGATGCCTCCAACGAGGTTGTTGGGGATGTGTTGGCACAAGCGGGATATCCGGTTGCCTTTGAAAGTTAGAAATTAAAGGAGGCAGAACAACAATATTTCATCCATGAGAAAGAAATGTTGGCTGTGGTGCATTACTTGAGGACATGGCAGATTTACCTATTGGGTACAAAGTTCATGGTAAAAACTGATAATGTGGCTAATACATTTTTTTGACGCATAAAAAGCTATCCCCTAGATAGGCTTGGTCGCAGGAATTCTTGACTGAATATGACTTTGAATGGGAGCATAAAGCTAGGAAGAATAACAGGTTACTGATGCGTTAAGTCAGATGGGCATCATGAAGGTGGCTGCTGCCATTTCCACTATTGAAGCAAACTTCACCGATAAGATTCGGGTGGCAGCTTAAGCAGATAAGGGCTACCAAAATTTGCCTCAACAAGTTTGGAATGAGGTAACCCAGAGATATTGGATTGAAGATGGCCTATTGATGAGTAAAGGCACTAGGCTGTATGTCCTTGATGGCGGGGGATTGGAGAGAGAATTCATGAGAAAGTCCCATGATTCCTAATGGGCTAGCCATCTGAGAAGGGAGCGCATGATGGCTCTCTTGTCTTGTACCTTTGTATAGGCTAAGATGGAGGACATTGAGGCTTATGTTCGGTCTTGTTTGGTATGTTAGCAAAACAAAGTGGAGAGGCACAAGGAGGCTAGTTTGCTGCAACCGTTACCAATTGTAGAAAAACCATGAGTTTTGGTGTCCATGGACTTTATTAGTGGCTTTCCAAGTATGCTATTTTGTTCTAGTACCCGAAGCATGTCCAGCAACGACTGCTGCAAACTTGTTCTACCGAAATGTAGTAAAACATTTTGATTTCTCTTTAAATATTATTAGTGATAGAGATGCTCGGTTCACAGAGAGATTCTAGACTTCTCTTCCAAATAATGGGTTCTGAACTGAAGTTTTTTCCACAGCAAACCATTCTCAAACTGATGGTTAGACAGAGGGTGAATGCTTTGTTGGAACAGTATCTCAGGTGCTATGTAATAGCTAGTCAAAAAAATTGGCTGAAGCTGTTAGACATTGCTCAATTCTACTACAATCTTCATCAATCTTTTGTAACAGGGTTCAGCCCCTTTGAGTTGGCAACTGGGCAGCAACCTCTCACTTTTCAAGAAGTTGCCTTGCAGAAAACATGGGCAATCTGCCCACCAACCTACCAATTTGCCCGAAATCAATAAAAAAATATTATAAGAGGCCCAAGATAATCTCAATAAGGCGGCGAGGAGGATGAAAAAGTATGCAGACAAAGGGCGCATGCCATTGGAATTCGGTGTGGGAGATAAAGTCATGCTGAAACTAATTCCTTAAATTTGAAAAAAGATTAGCAGTAAAAAGGTACACCTAGGTTTGATTCCAAGGTATGATGGACCCTTCAAAGTACCGAAGAAGGTGGGAAATGTCGCTTATTGGTTGCATCTGCCAGAAAGGCTAAAGATACACCCAACCTTTATGTGAGTTATCTAAAGTCCTTTTATGAAGATGCAAATCCTTGAAGGATTCAGATGGAACGTGCCCCACCAACCATAAGGCAACAATTTGACTAGGAGGTGGAGGAAATTCTTGACCACCGGACTTTCGAACACAGCAAGAAAAATAGAAGGATCGAGTATTTGATCCAATGGAAGGGAGAACTAGTAAATGAGGCAAGTTGGGAAAAAGAGACTTTATTATGATAGTTTGGAGAGGCAATCCAAGCTTATCTATCATGCCTCCCTCTGAGGACATCGGGATTTTTCAGGTGGGAGAGGTTTGTCACAACCCCATTAGCTAGATATTTGGGTTGGCATGGGTTGATGCCTTTGCCATGCCAATCCCTAATGTGCAAGAGCTTGAAGAGAGCCCTACAGTGAAAGGCATCAGGGAATGGTCAGGTGCTTGGATGGCCAGGCTAAGTAATAGCACCAGCAGATGGGTGTTAAAGCAGCAGCAACATGGTGCACAAGGATGTGCATCGCAAGAAGTGCGTAGCACCAAGGCCTGGCTATGGCAAAGGGCATGCATGGCAAAACACGCTTGCGTGCAAAGGGATGCAAATGACCGGGCGCACAACCTAGCACCCGAGAGCATGCAGTCTAGCATGCATGTGTGTGGGCAACTTTGATGGCGGGTAGTTATACTGGAGCGCACTAGGGTGCGCACAGCTTGGCACACATGCATGCAGGCAGTTTGTTGTTGGCTAAGTATGCATTAGGGCATGCACCAAGGGGCGCGCAATCTAGTGTTTGGGAACACAAGACAGAGGGCTTAGATATGTAGAATTGGCATGCTGGCTAGAAAATTTGTGGGCTGGCAGTTGCCTTCGATTATCTTGGATAGTTGCTGTTTAGAAATCAGACAGTAACAATTAGGAAAGTTTTTCAGTAGTTAACTTCCAACTTCTTAGAGCGGTTGGACTCTCAAGTCTCAACAGATGGGAGACGGTACCAAGGTGGTTCCCAACAATTAGGAAAAGTTGTCCAATGCCTATGTAAAGCTATACTTGCTGGCTTGTAGCAAGCAGAGTGAATACATTTGGAAAATCTATGTGACTGTGGGCAGGTTTCCTACATTCAAAATTCTGTGAAAATTGAAACAGAGGAAATGCATTATGTTTCCTACATGTGCCCCAGGTGTTTTGTCCCTATTCCACTTGCTATGTGCAATCTATGGGGTGGAAAGTGCTGAGAGGCTGAACAAGATAGCAGTCTAGTGCTGCACAAGAATTGATTTCTTGCCAAAAATTTTGGGAATAGCCCTGTGACACCTACCATGGTGTTAAATAGCTAATGTTGTGGAGTAGCAAGCTTACAACTTAAAGAGAGGTGATAGAAAGCATGGCACCAGGCTTCAACCTCTGGGAATTGTACAAGATTTTATCTATCTATATTTTTTGGGGAAAATGGAACATACCAATAACTATTTTGCTTCAGTGAGATGCACTTTTAAAAATATTTAATTTAGCTTTAAAAACTTTAGCTAAAAAGTGGATGGCAATCTTCTTTTAATCTGTTGGACAATGGAATGCTCATTTACTCTGGTTTCAACATGATATTTTCAAAAGCTGGAATATATTGTGCAGGATCAACCACATGGTAATCTAAACACCATATTTTCTTAATGGCAAACTACACACTTATCTGCTGACCTGACTGCAATTCCAGCATCTGAATCAACATGAATGAAACATTGATGCCGGCAACAGCAAAGGGGTATTCCCATGTGGCTCGCATTCCATCTTGCTTGAATAGTAACCTTTGAAAAGAAGCCTTATGTTGAAAATACAATAAATATTAGCAGACATCGATAATATGGCATTTTTTCACTTTGAATTAGATGTTTCTTTATGGGAAGGCGTCTTACTTCCACCATTAGCACTCAAAAAGTAGAGTAAGATTTTTTTTTCAAGCTTAAGAAAAGATTTATGAGATGCCTAGCAAAAGCAATTTTGCATACCGGATAGGTCCTTGCATAAAATAATAGATTCTCAAGCGAAACAAATCCACAGCCCCTGAAGAGAGAAGATGAACTTAATGACCCTTCACAGATTCATAATGGGATGAGTATGACTGGTCTCACTTTGAAAAAAAAGGAGCCAATATTATGCAAGTCAAAAATAAGCACATAGAATTTAATCCAGATTTAATTGCAAGAACATGAAACATAAATTAAAAGTACTATCACTAAATTATACTCTGAAGCTCAGAAAAGTAATAGTTTAGATAGATAATAGTACTAGTTTTTTCCTATGTCACAAACATGGATAGAAGGATGAGAATCATGAAGCTAGTATATAATATAACTTGCATCCCAGAAAAAAAAATTACTGCTTTCCAAGTAGTGATTATGTCAATCAAGAGAGAACCATGAATCTAGTATATGACTGCCAGTGCTAGAGCTACAAGTTCATGACTCTGTACTTTTTGAGAACTAGGATTGGATGAAGCCACTGGCCAAAATTGGGCAAAAGTCACTGGTAATGGACACCCAAAGATGTTACCAACTCTTACCAAAAAAAAGATGTTACCAACCGTGCTAGTTGGCACCTCACAAGTTCATGCCTTATAAATCAGGGTTTGTATTAAAGAGCGAATATTGCTGTAACCATTTGCTATGCATGAGAAAGATAGGGGGAGAGAGAGAGAGAGAGAGAGAGAGAGGTTACCTCTGCCCTTTTTTTTTTTTATTTGGCTGTCATTTAATCTAAGTTGGTGGGAAATTGTACCGCAGTAGCTAAAAGGCAAGCTACTTGTGTCGGGTCATCCCAAAGGTGATGAAGTCTAGGGGAATTTATGGATGCCCTGATCCATTCCTTGCCTTAAGAGGCTAGTCAGTATGAGAAGTTGCATAGAAAACTTGGTAGATATGGAGAAATATTCCACCAAAAGACATATGAACAGTATAAAGAAAAATAAAAGAAAGGAGAAAAAGGGAAAGAAGAAAAACAAAGGAAAATAAAGAATGAAAGGGCTGTCCATTAAGCTGTTCCAACTTTCCTTTTTAGCTGGCTCTACACTTTTGTCTTGTAATACCATTTAACCGCATAAAGAAAAATAAAGAAAAGGAGAAAAAGGGAAAGAAGAAAAACATATGGACAGCATAAAGAAAAATAAAGGAAAGGAGAAAAAGGGAAAGAAGAAAAACAAAAGATGGAAAATAAAGAACGAAAGGGCTGTCCATTAAGCTGTTCCAACTTCCTTTTTATCTGGCTCTACACTTTTGTCCTGTAATACCATTCAACTGCAGTCATTTCATCTCAATAGATGTTTGATGTCTATCAATTGTGAGTTCTTTGCAGTTTGAAAGGACTTACCGCTTTAATATTAGACCACTTTGATAAGAAATAAAAGAGAGTTGCTTCCCAGCAGCACTCTATTCCCCACAGAGAGCACTGGTCCTGCATGGTAGTTGGGGATGGGTGCAGTACTTGGGTGACAGGCGGGTCCCCTGTACCATCCTACCAATCACAGCATGGTGGTGGCTGAAGTGGGGAATGGAGTGGTGTGGCCAAACATTTTCGGAAATAGAGTTATTTCCTTCTTCCTCTCCCAATCACCCTTTATAGATATGGTGGACACTTATCCGGTACAGTCCTTTCTGCAAATTTTAATTATTTCAGATCTTAACATGCTTGACAGTCATTTATCAAAAACATGTTGGATTCTGACATGAACCTATGTGGATTATTCTCACTTGCAATCAGCACTATATCATCCATCTGAGTTTATTTACTATTCTCAATTCGTTTATTGCCTCAGTATATGCTTCTTATGCTTGAAGCTCATCAAGCCAATCCTGAAAGCTTCTGAAGCATTCTTTTAAAGAAATTACCAAAATCCTACATTTATCTCAGCTAGGTGGCAGCTCATTTATTTGACTATTTCAGAGCCTAATGTAGGTGAATTATTATTCTTACATATTTCCACATCGTGAATCACTATTCCAGGACAAGGTATCAAGTAGAATCTCAGAAGAGCACCAAATAATTATCTGTTTTGCACAATCTAGCATAAATATTGAGAACTGTGTTATGATAGACATTACTTGGAAGGTTTTAATTTTGCAGTTCTAATTTTGGAGCTTTTTATGAAGCAACAAAGTATTTTATAATGATGCCTTTACCACTTTGCAATGATGATAAAAGCACCACAGAAACTAACAAAAATTAGGTGTTTGATGTGTAAACTATGCATGCTAAGATTAACGGTCATCGAATTGGCATGTTTATGAAGCCCACCCAATTCTTCACACTACCAAGCATGAGTGCATGACCAAGTCACATGTAGTTATGTGATAACAGATACTTGACAAATTCTGAATGAACTCCATGTCTAGAACTCATGTAGACTCTTTTTTTACTTCTTGTGCATGGATTAGCACTCATTTATGAGTTTTGCATTGAATACATATTAGTTTGAAGTACTAATCTAATAAAAAGGTTCAGCCTCCTTGTTATGCAACAACATGCATCGGCAAGGCAAAGGACTCCAAATAAAAGCTTTTGGCTATGCTTTCTAGGTGAGGTACTAGGTCATTACAAATGGTATTATTAAAACCAACCTGACCCATAGTCCTCATGGACTAGGAAACCTGTAGCATGAGCCATTTCCGGAACTGACCATTAGCTACTTGTGGTGCTTTTGTCATGATGGACCTTTGGAGAGTATGTGAGGACTCATGCACACATGTTTAGTCCCACATCCATTGTAAATTAGGGAGGTCTTGGGAATTTAAGTAGGGCCAAGGACCCTAACTAATACCTCTTGCTTAGCCTTTTCTAGGTAAGGTTCTGAGTTGTAACAAATGATTAGGACTACAAATGGATTGGATACTAGCATATACATATTTTTATTCATATTTTTTTCATGAATACAAATACAGATACATATATAAAATGGCACCAAAATTAGTATCCATATTTGTTCTAAATGGATATAGATATGAATAGGCTATCGAGCATATCCATATTTGTTGACAACGAATATGGATATGAATCGGATATTAAGCATATCCATATTTGTTTTGAATGGATATGGATACAAGTTAGATATTAGTTATATCTATATTGTTTATTCGAATATGGATATAGGTCGAATATAATTCAAAGATAAATTGGATTTTAGCAAAATTCAACAATGAAAATCAGCATTATGATATATAAGAATGGGACATAATTCACTATGCAGATAGCACATGATACAAGTAACTAAGGATCTAAAGTATAGTTATTATACCCACATCAAGACTCACCCGATCATTTAGGTTACTAGTTTAACAGTGTTTATATTAAAATATAAAAAAATTAAATAAAAATTGTATAAAAATATTATTAATTTTTTTCAACAAATACCATTATTACTCTCAGGGTTTGCCAACCCGTGCCGTACCAACCGATTCAGGGCGTATCGAACCAGACTGGTGGCCAGACGGCACAGTTTGGCCAATTTAAATGGCACCCGAGGTTTACAAATAAAAAATAAATAAATAAAGAACCAGCCCAGAGCTGAACCGGTCGGTTCGACTAGTTCGGGACCGGTTCGGGCCGGTTCGAACCGGTTTTTTTTTATTTTTTGCTGTTAGGTACTGTAGATGTTAGGTGAGGTGGTTTTAATAAAGAGGCAAGGAGGCAAAGAGGCAGAGAGCTCTCTCTCAGCTTCTTTTTGTTCAACGAAGGAAGATAAAGCTATTTTCACCATTTCAAGCCAATCAAGCACCAACTAATTCAAGAAAAAGGTAGATTCAAGGTATGTAGAGCTTCCTTTTTCCCTCTTCCCTCTTTTTTTTTGAAATTCGTGAAAATTAAAAAAATTAAGAGAAAATGCAGTCAAATTTTTTTTATTGTGCATGATTTTAGAGTATGTATAGATCTAGGAAAGATCTACACAATGATACTAAGATTTTGATTTTTTGTTAAGTATATAATTTTTTAAATTAAAAATTAATTTTAGATTAAAAATTAATAAAAAATATAATAATTAATAAAAAATATAATTATAGATTATTATTATTATAGGGATTGTAAGCTACTCATACTATAAATTTCGTGTCGATTTATCCAAATTTTGATGTATCTTATGAATAGTGCTTTAGGTCTAAAATTGAAAAAAAGTGACTTTTAATGTATTTCCAGTATCTTAAAAAATATATATAGCATCTATGATAGGATCCTATATGAATCTAAGATCAAATTTTTTTATAATATTTTTATTTTTCATATTTTTAAAATCTAAAAAATTAAAAAAAATATTTATTTAAATTAAAATTTTAAAAAAATTAGGTTAACAAAGTATTATTTAATAAACGTAATTATTGACCTTATGTGCAATTTAAATATTCAGGTATGGATCCATCGAAAAGGAAGAAAAATCCGGAGCGTGATATTGGTTGTTGCATGAAGAAATACTCTCGGGTCAGCATCATTGGAGGTGTAAATGGTGCAATATAGAATTCAAAGATATGGATAACAAGGTTGAAGCAGCACTTGGCTGGTGGCTATTTTGATGTATCTGCATGCCAACAGTATCCGCAGGAGATCCGTCAGTTAATGAAGAAGTATTTTGTTGATTTCAAAGCTACTAAGGAAAGAACATCAAAGAAGAAGGCAGAGGTGGACCGCAGAGCTATAGAACCACCTTCTTATTATTCTAGGAAGTCAAACGGAGTACCTATTCCTTCTGATGAGGAGGCACGAATGGAGACTGCTATTCAAGCGAGCTTGTATGAGAAGAGGTAGCTAGAAAAAACGGCCAGTCGGAGACAGTGATTTGGGCCATCAGCTTTTGAGTCGAGATCGAGATTGGGCTCTGCAAGTGTTGCAGGAGAGTTTAAGATACAGTTTAGAAAGACATCCTCAATCAGAGAGCCCGTTAAGAGAGGCACTAGCCGTATTACATCCATGTTGGAAGCATTTAGCAATAGAAGGAAGTCTTCCAAGAACATTCCAACAGGAGCCACTATCCATGATGTTGACCCACATGCCCTTCCTAGCAGAGATTCCAAGCAACAAAGGATTGACACCATGCTGAAAAAGGATAAAAAGAAGGATATGTGGCGGGCCATCGGATCCTGGTTTCATTTCAATCATATCCCAACGCACGTAGCAGACAATCCATATTATCGCTCTGGTATTTCATCTATACAGGCTAATAGTACAGGTGTAGATCGTCCAGGATCAAGAAATATTTATGGTCAGCTTCTGAACAGTAATAAGGAACTAGAAAATTAGATTGCCTTTTATCAGAGCAAGTGGCTTGTGTATAGGTTAACAGTGATATGTGATGGCTAAACTAATCCTACTAGATGGAGTATCATCAACTTCTTGACTTATTATTATGGAAAGATTTTTTTTATAAATCTATAGATGCTTCAAATCAGGTGCACGATAGTAGTTATATCCTCAAATTGATGGAAGAGGTGATTGATCGGGTGGGAGAGCAGATTATCATGCAGGTCATCACAGATAATGAACCATAGTACATGGCCGCAAGGCAGATCTTGATACAACGGTAACTGCATATTTCATGGACCCCTTGTGCTGCACATTGTATTGACCTTATGTTGATGAATATTGAAAAAATCCGCAAGGTGTAGAAAATAGTTGAGTTAACACAGACCATCACTAGATTCATCTATAACCATACATGGTCATTGATGAGAAGCTTTACTGGGAAAGAAATATTGAAACCAGGGTTCACATGGTTTGCTACAAATTATATAGCACTTGATAGTCTTCTTGGTAATAAAGTAGAGCTACGTCAGATGTTTATCAATCAGGAGTGACAGCAGAGAAGATATACCAGGACAAATACTAAGAGGAGCAATGTCGAGAATTTAGTGACGATATAGACATTCTGGCAACAGACTAAGAAGATAATGGAGGCTATCAAGCCTCTAAATGAGGTACTTTGGGCTGTGGACTCTGAGAGATATGCTCAGATGGGCTTCCTGTATTATATGATACAAAGGGCAAAGGAAAAGATCCAAGAGATAGATCCAGCACATGCTACTGAGTATATCCGAATCATTGATGGATGGTGGAGTTATCAAATAAGTTCGGATTACATCTAGCAGGTGCATAGTAATTTATAAGCTTCCTAAAATTTTAAATTAAATTATATTTGTACAAGTATACTTGACTAATTCTTAAAATATATGTACAGCTTACTATCTAAATCCGAGTTTTCAATACTCCGTACCGAACATTGCCATGGATGAACTTATGTCTATCCTATGCAATGTTATATACAAGATGGAGCCCGATCCAGATGTCGCAGCTATGTGCCTAGAAGAAGTTAGGTTAAAATCATTGAGTGATTTTTATTAGCACTAATTTCAACAAGTAGCACATGATAACAACACTTTTTTAGACAAGTTTTTTTAGGGTATATTCTTTTGGATCCAGTAGTCATCAGAAATAAATCAAAGATGAATCCTGATATGTACTACTAAGTACTAAGTCTAATATTAGATTCAGATTGATTTTTTAAATTTTGCTAAATCTAAAATTCTAAATGATTTAATATTTTTTGCAGCGAATGGTGGGTGTATTTTGATGGATCTGCAAAATATCTGAAAGTTCTTGCAATCAAGATCCTCTTCCAAACAGTGTCATTTAGTGGATGTGAGCTCAACTAGTCTATATTTGACCTTATCTACTCTAAGCAGAAGAACCGTCTAAAACAGAAATGCCTCAACGATCTTGTTTATATACACTATAATTTAAGGTTGAGGCTTAAGTGCATTCAGGAGGAGTTGAATTGAAATACTCCGATCGCATTACAAGTACATATGTTGATGAGGATGAAGATCCAATGATTGGATGGGTCGTGAGTCAGCAGCAAGAGCCAGAGCTTGATGAGCCAGGATCGTCTCCTCGACCAGCCAGTTTTGTAGCTAGCAAGGCTAGGGTGGATGCTAAACAATGGACAACAAGTAATATTCTTCACAGGACTTCAGCAGATATAACACATCATCCCTCCCCACCATTTATTCGGTCCAATGACAGAGGAAAAGGAAAGATAGTTGCACCTCCATCGAAGCACTCAGTTCATTCAGATTCAGATATCAAAGAGACTGGTGCTAGTGCTTCTTCAGATAATGGAGGATCTAATGAACACGGAGGGGTCGAAGGATAGGTATCGTAGCCATCTATTTATCTTCAATTCACTGGTGAGTCGCAGTTTAACCATGCCATACAAGATACAGACTATGGAGTACCAACTGGTAGATCCCGTGGTGATACGATTCAATATAGATGATAGGCTCCGTGAGGTCATTCGGGACACGATGCAGCTGTAGCTCCTGCACGTGGAGTAGGATCCATAAATGTATCAGGATCATCCTCATTCAGGATCCTCTTACCCGTAGCTACCGGCAACTTGTGATCCATATGGTTTATATGGTGCATCTGAGACATCACTTCCAATGGTTATTATCCCATGCAGCCCGGAGCATCTTATAAGTCTGATTTTGCTACTGGTATATTTGGATAGGCCCTTGCACAGCCATATCATCAATCTCTGGATACCTCTCAGAGTCAGGATCTCAGTGAGGGATCTGCGATGAGTTATGATCCATCACGCATACCTTCTAGGATGACTTTACAGGAGTATCATGCTGCTTGGCTAGAGGGATTTACTGATCTTCCTACACAGTATATAAATGATCCCGATATTTATGGACATCGACACTACCCGATTCTAGATATCGGTATGTAATTATATTTATATTTTACCTTTCACTTTCATTAATTACTGATAATCTTATTTTAATTATCATTTTATATCTTATTTTAATTAAAATTAATGTATTATCATTTTTTAAATCATAAATCCTAAACCTTGAACACTAAACTCTAAATCCTAAATCCTAAGGTTGCGTTTAGTGGATCGCCAGGAAATCCTGAATGATAATCTGGATTACCTGCAAGATGATTATCACTGGATAGATTGCCAGTAATGCTGATTACTGTGTTTGGTATACACAGGTAATCTATTAGTAAGATTGATTACTGTGTTTGGTATGACAAATACCTCTAAGTCAAATTTAGGATTATCATAAATCTAAGCTCAAATTTCCAAAATACCTCTAAGTCAAATTTATTAAAATTCATATGTTATTAAAATACTCCTAAGTCAAAAATCAGTCCTTCCTCGTCCTTTCATAAATATTACGAAAGAGTCGGCTTAAAAAAAAACCTGATTGAAAGGATGCCACTAGGTAAGGAAAAGGGGGAGAGAGGGAGGAGAATGTTTCGTTCTCACCGAAGCGAAAGGGATGGGGCAATTTTGTAAAAATAAAAAATACCAGATTATCACATCTCCGGTAATCTGGATAGCCACCTCTCCCTGAGGTAATCTGGATTGCCACATGAAAGGTAATCCAGATCACCACTACAACATAGATTACCGGTTTAAAAAAATACCAAACAGGGTTATCTAGTGGGCTCAGTTTAAAATTACTGGTAATCTGGATAAATTACCATCTACCAAATACAACATAAAGGCTTAAACACTAAATCCTAAGGCCTAAACCCTAAAAAAATAAAAAAAACCAAAAATCCATTAACAAAAAAAATTTCGATACGGTACGGTACCGATACCGTACCATACCGGCCCAGCATCGATGCAGGTCCTGATATCGGTACCGGGAACCTTGATTATTCTTTAATTATAGCATAAATAAAATAATCATAAATTATATATCTTTCAAAATCTCGTAAGAAAACTCATATATAAAAGTAGGAATGCATATAAGTTATTAATATTTTAAATAATTTTAACAATAAAGTTTTGAATTATTATAATTATCATATTATTATATAACATCATATATAATAAATAAATATTTTAATATTATTATTTTATTTTATTTTATTTTATTTTTATTATATTTGTTTTTATAATTATATTATTATTAAACATAAATATATACATATGTTTAGAATTTAATTAATTTAATTGAATAATAAATATTTTTATCTTGAATAAATATTTTGATTTATATTATAGTGAATAAAATACTTGAATCAATATTGAAAATATTAACCAATTTGTCAATCAATTTGGATTCACATGTGCAACTTCCGTGATAGTGATTGTGAAGAGAAATTAAAGCCTACTAGACTTTTTTAATGAATAGGGTATATCATATAGAATAAAACAAAGTATATTCATCTTTACTTTTTATCAAGGAAAAGGAATTTATTTTTATAAAATGATCAAAACATAAATAATGGTGATATGCATCAAATTGCTATTTAATTACCCGGACCCATATTAATAAGCAAAATAAAATATCAATATAAACTAGAAACTATATTGTAGCTTGGTGGTTGAGCACTTAACCACATGAATCAAAAGTCCCCAGTTTAAATCCCAGCATTTAAGATTTATTTTAGAGAACTCTATTTATTGGAGAATCTGGATCTGAATTCTTTAATCTTGTCCTTAACCAAAACTTTTGTTCTTCATCTTTCATGTATTTAACCTAAATTAAGTCTCTAGTTTTTCTTTCTCTTAGTTTTGCAATTTTATAAATCTCTCTCTACCTTAGTTTTCATCCATTAAGACTATTATCTACTGTTGCCGATCTCACCGCGGCGGCCTGTAGCTTCAGAGCTGGCACCGGTCTCGGACCGTCTCACCTCGAGATCTGCAAGCTTCCGGTCCTGCAAAACAAGGTTAGAGACCCTGGCCGGGGGTTCCGGCGAGGACGCTCCGACGGTTAGAGAGCGGCGAGATGGAACAGATCCCCTAAGGCGGGTTCCCGAAGGACTCCCGTGCTTAGAGGAGATGTTAACAAAAGAAGTGTCGGAAAGAGTGGAGTTGAGGCTCAGCTCCTCGTGCTGAGTTCAGCGAGCTCGCGCCTGAGGACTCCTCCAGGACTCCCCGGATCCTCCTCTCGGTGCCTTTTTTCTCCTTTTTTCCACTTACCTCGCTGCCCGCTTATACCATCCCTTTTATACCATCACGTTGCCTCCAGCTCCCCCCTGCCCTCATGGGGCTCCCTACCACTTCTCGCCTTTCTCCCCCCCTTCCTTTCCTCTTCGGGCCTGGGAACCCTCTGGCCCCCTCGCTTTGCTTGCCGTGCCTAACGAGAAAAAAGGGGGGGGAAAGAATATTGGCGAGGCTTTGGACCGAGCGCGGGTGCTCTCCTTCCGAGGTGATGATGATGAGCGCCCAGCCATTTCGGACTCCTGCCCGCAAGGATTCCGCTTCTCGATTGCAGGGCCCATCCGGCCGATGTAAACAAGGTTTCGCGCGTCACAGGAGACCGTACTGGCGCCACCTACGAGGCACGGCGCGCGCTACCCGAGTGGCGATCTTGAAACCCGCGCCCCCACTCCCGGAGGCTTCACTGAGCAGGGCTGGCCTCGGCCAAGATGGACCCGTCAGGGGGCGCCACCTGGCGGAGGAGCGGGGAAAGGCCTGGCTCGACCTCGACGGAGATGGACTCGTCTCCGGGTGCCACCTGGCGAGGGAGCAAGGGGCCGCCAGCTTCAGTCGAGGTGGACCCCTCCTGGAAGGAAACCTGGCAGAGCGGCAGAGAGGTGCTCGACTTCGGCCGAGGTGAACCCATCTCCGGGCGCCACCTGGCGAAGGAGCAGGAGGGCCCGGCTCGACCTCGGCGGAGGTGGACCCGTCTCCGGGTGCCACCTGGCGAGGGAGCAAGGGGCCGCCAGCTTCGGCCGAGGTGGACCCCTCCTGGGTGGACACCTGGCGGAGCGGCAGAGAGGTGCTCGACTTCGGCCGAGGTGGACCCGTCTTCGGGCGCCACCTGGCGAAGGAGCAGGAGGCCCCGGCTCGACCTCGACGGAGGTGGACCCGTCTCCGAATGCCACCTGGCGAGGGAGCAAAGGGGTCGCCAGCTTCGACCGAGGTGGACCCCTTCTGGGTGGACACCTGGCGGAGCGGCAGAGAGGTGCTCGACTTCGGCCGAGGTGGACTCATCTCCGGGCGCCACCAGGCGAAGGAGCAGAAGGGCCTAGCTCGACCTCGGCGAAGGTGGACCCGTCTCCGGGTGCCACCTGGCGAGAGAGCAAAGGGGCCGCCAGCTTCGGCCAAGGTGGACCCCTCCTGGGTGGACACCTGGCGGAGCGGCAGAGAGGTGCTCGACTTCGGCCGAGGTGGACCCGTCTCCGGGCGCCACCTGGCGAAGGAGCAGGAGGACCCGGCTCGACCTCGGCGGAGATGGACCCGTCTCCGGGTGCCACCTGGCGAGGGAGCAAGGGGCCGCCAGCTTCGGCCGAGGAGGACCCCTCCTAGGTGGACACCTGGCAGAGTGGCAGAGAGGTGCTCGACTTCGGTCGAGGTGGACCCGTCTCCGGGCGCCACTTGGCGAAGGAGCAGGGGGCCCGGCTCGACCTCGGCGGAGGTGGACCCGTCTCCAGGTGCCACCTGGCGAGGGAGCAAGGGGCCGCCAGCTTCGACCGAGGTGGACCCCTCCTGGGTGGACACCTAGCGGAGCGGCAGAGAGGTGCTCGACTTCGGCCGAGGTGAACCCGTCTCCGGGCGCCACCTGGCGAAGGAGCAAGAGGGCCCGGCTCGACCTCGGCGGAGGTGGACCTGTCTCCGGGTGCCACCTGGCGAGGGAGCAAGGGGCAACCAGCTTCGGTTGAGGTGGACCCCTCCTGGGTGGACACCTGGCGGAGCGGCAGAGAGGTGCTCGACTTCGGCCGAGGTGGACCTGTCTTCGGGCGCCACATGGTGAAGGAGCAGGAGGCCCAGCTCGACCTCGGCGGAGGTGGACCCATCTCCGGGTGCCACCTGGCGAGGGAGCAAAGGGGCCGCCAGCTTTGACCGAGGTGGACCCCTTCTGGGTGGACACCTGGCGGAGCGGCAGAGAGGTGCTCGACTTTGGCCGAGGTGGACCCATCTTCGGGCGCCACCTGGCGAAGGAGCAGGAGGGCCCGGCTCGACCTCGACGGAGATGGACCCGTCTCCGGGTGCCACCTGGCGAGGGAGCAAAGGGGCCGCTAGCTTCGACCGAGGTGGATCCCTCCTAGGTGTACACTTGGCGGAGCGGCAGAGAGGTGCTCGACTTCGGCCGAGGTGGACCCGTCTCCGGGCGCCACCTGGCGAAAGAGCAGGAGGGCCCGGCTCGTCCTCGGCGGAGGTGGACCCGTCTCCGGGTGCCACCTGGCGAGGGAGCAAGGGGCCGCCAGCTTCGGCCGAGGTGGACCCCTCCTGGGTGGACACCTGGCGGAGCGGCAGAGAGGTGCTCGACTTCGGCCGAGATGGACTCGTCTCCGGGCGCCACCTTGCAAAGGAGCAGGAGGGCCCGGCTCGACCTCGACGGAGGTGGACCCGTCTCCGGGTGCCACCTGGGTAGGGAGCAAAAAAAACCACGTGGTACTGATCACGTCTGGCTGGACCTGACACGTGCACCACGTCAGCGTAGTAGCCATATCAGTTGCCCCCCATCCCCACGTTCCGTCGAGGCGTCGTGTCTCAGGACGTGGGGATTTAATGCGGAGGTGACGTGGGGAAGGCGAAAATCTCGCACCTTAATTGCCACGATCCCTGTCGC
This sequence comes from Areca catechu, assembly GCA_021397845.1. Lineage (NCBI taxonomy): Eukaryota > Viridiplantae > Streptophyta > Magnoliopsida > Arecales > Arecaceae > Areca > Areca catechu. The sequence goes on along the minus strand of CM038049.1, from coordinate 65,881 downwards.
CGCCTCTTGTTACGCCCGAGGTCCTATGAGAGGCTGCCACGCGTCGTGCTTCCGACGACCATTAATGTGCCGTTTCTAAAAGGAGGCAATTTCCATCGAACCGAAGCGTCGATGTCAGGCGTGCATCCACGCGGCGGCCATCTGGTGATTCGGAACGGAATGAGGGGTACAGCCGCTGTCGATCAAGTTTGAAAAGGAGGGGGACTTTCCGAAAACAAAGTATTTCCACTTTCTCGCGCTCCACCGGTGGTTGCAGTGGGCTTCCCTTCACCTTCCGGGGTTGCCATCTCTTTTACACAGAGTATCTCGGTGAGTGCTCGTGTCTTCCTCCCCCTTCCATCTCTCGGCCCTATCGACCCTTCTGCACTTCCTCTTCCTCTTCTCCCATGGCGCGTCGCTGTCATGTCTCTTCTAACCCAGACGAGACCGGTCCTTCCCGGCGAGGACTCCATCGCCTTATTCCTCGGAAGGGGAAGTGATTCCAGACGAGATCCGTAGGCAGCTCCAACCCGAGGCCGTAACCATAGGCGTCCCTAGGGGTCCTAGGTCTCCTCCCGTAGTCTCCGCCCATCCGATTTCTTCCCTTCCCCCTCCGGTCACTTCTCCCACCGGTCCCTCTGGTCACGTCTCAACGATGACCGAAGATGACCTTTCTCTGCTCCGGGAAGTCTGTGGTATCCCGGATTCGACTTGTCTTTCCCTCCCGTGGCCCGAAGATCGAGTGACCTCAAGCGGCCCCGAGCGAGTCGCCTTCTACCAGGACTTCCTCCTCGGGGGTCTTCGGTTTCCCCTTCACCCCTTCTTCCTTTCTTTTCTCAACCACTACCGTTTGGTCCCGGCCCAGTTGGCTCCTAACACCATCCGGGTCATCTTCGCCTTCATTGTTTTCTGTCACTTCCACGGATTCGTTGCTCGTTTCTCCCTCTTCAGGGCTCTCTTCACCCTGAAGCGTTATTCCACCGATGATGGCTGGTGGTACATTTCATCCCGGCCTAGGTGCCTCAGGTTCGACCTCCCTTCGTCCATTAAGGGCTGGAAGAACCGGTTCTTTTTCGCCTCGGTCGACAACGTTGACTGGGCCTGGAGCGAGACGGACCGGTCTCCGAACCGGAATTCCCAGGTCGAGCCAGCGAACCAAGAGGTTTCACACAGCTGCTGAGTGACGCGGTCTCGACCCTCGTTGTTCTGCTCTCGGAGCAGAACTTGTTCGAGGCGGGGATCAGTCCCATCCGGGAGCTGGGTGAGGCTCTGATCTCCCTTCCGCTTCGCATCCCCCCATCCTTCTTTTTTTTAACTGGCCCAGCTGACCTCTACTTCCTTTCAGGTATGAAGTTCTCTCTAGAGAACCTGTTGGAGGGCGCTGCGCAGAGGGATGCCGCCGAGGGGACTGAACCCCCGCCGAAGAGAGCTCGTACCGAGGCGAGCCGGGCGACCGCGCCGACCTCCACCATCGGACCTGTGGCGACGGCTCCCTTACCCAGGCCACCTCGGGCCCGGGCGCCCGAGGTCCCTGTCGTCGACCTCGACAGGGTCGTGGAAGAGGGGGGGCCGGTCCCCCCTCGGGCAGCACCTGCCTCAGCCGCCGCGCCAACCGCATCCACGGCGGTCACAAGGACGGCGAAGGCTCCACCGACGGCCGCTCCACTCGGCGAGGGGACGGCCGCCTCTGCCGCTGCTGTCGCGCTTGCTCCGTCGCTGAACCTTACCAGCCGGTGCTCCGTGATCCGCGACCAGGGCCTTGCGGAAAAAGTCATGGAGTTCGCCTGCACCTCCCGGGACCGCCGTCTAAGGGGGGACCGGGATTACAGTGACGCGCTGCTCGGGATCCTACAGCAGTTCTTCACGGTAAGTCCCGAGCTTCGAGTTTTCTTCTTTTCCTTTTAAAGTTCCAGTTGGATTTTGCCGACCCCTCCCTCTTTTGATGCAGATCGGGACAGACGTGCTGCTGCTGAAGAACTTCCTCGCCGGCTACGCCAAGAAGATGCCGAGAAGGAGGAGAAGCTCGGCAAGCTTGCAGCTGACGTTAAAGACCTCGTGAAGAAAGGGGTCGAGCTGCGAGGGAACAACCAGGTCCTCCGAGGCGACCTGGCCCGCGCCGAGGGGCGCATCAAGGAGCTCGAGACCTCTCTGTCGGAGGAGAGGATCTCGAACCAGCGCCGCACCGAGGAGGACGCGGCAGAGAAAACCCGCCTCAAGGCTCAGTCCCAGTCGCTGGAGCGCCAGGTGGAGGAGGTTCTGAAGGAGCTGAATGCAGCCAAGGAGAAGAGCTCCTCCGTCAACGGGCTGCTAGAGGCGTCCAAATGGGAGGCGCAGGAGGCCGTCCCGAGGTTCCGGGCCTCGGAGGAGTACGTCGCTGAGGTTCGGGAGGCTGCCGTGGACTCCTTGAAGGGGTTCCAGGTATGCCGGGAGAAGGTAAGCTCCTTCTATCCCGAGCTCGATCTCAGCGGGGTAGTCCTCGGTGGCAGAAGACAGGAGCCCAGTGGAGGAGTTCCGGCAGTAGCTGGTGATGAGGCGGCGACTCCGGAGCAACCTCCCGAGAAGTCACCCATCGACGGCGCAGGCAAAGAAAGTGCGTCCCAGCCCGAGGAGGATGCTGTCGCGTCGAGATAACCGCCCCGGTGCCATAGTTTTTTTTTTTTTTGTATTTTCTTCCTTCGAGGACTCCCGGCCTGTCGGGACTCCTCTTATGTACCACCATTCCGGATGCAATGAAGCCTCCTTTTCACTAGACTGTTGCTTCATTCTCTTCTCTTTCTTTCCTTCTCTCTTTTTTTTTTTTGTACCTTCCGGACTGAACTTTGGTGCCCGACACTGGGACTAAGTCCCGTAGTGCATTCCGAGCCGAGCTCGTGGGCGAACTGAGTTCCGTCCCACCCTCCAGACTGAAGTTCGGGACTTCTGGACTGAACCCTGGGGCCGCGGGCTGTATCTGAGCCCTGCGCGGCTCACCGAACCGTTCTCCGGGATTGCGTGGACGAATTTGATTATGCCCCGCCTTCCAGACCGAAATCCGGGACCTCCGGACTGAACCCCGGGGCCGCAGGCTTTATCTGAGCCCTGCGCGGCTTGCCGAGCTGTTCTCCGGGATTGCGTGGGTGAATTTGATTCTGCCCCGCCTTCCAAACCGAAGTCCGGGACCTCTGGACTGAACCCTGGGGCCGCAGGCTTTATCTGAGCCCTGCGCGGCTTGCCGAGCTGTTCTCCGGGATTGCATGGGCGAATTTGATTTTGCCTCGCCTTCCAGACCGAAGTCCGGGACCTCCGGACTGAACCCCGGGGCCGCAGGCTTTATCTGAGCCCTGCGCGGCTTGCCGAGCTATTCTTCGGGATTGCGTGGGCGAATTTGATTCTGCCCCGCCTTCCAGACCGAAGTCCGGGACCTAGCGCCTTCGTAGGTCTTCTGCCATGCCCGTGTTCGCTGAACTCAGAGCTAGGTGGTTCTCTCCCTACGAGACGAGAAAAAGCATTTGATGAAGAAAGAGGATTTCATTGCTGAAGTTCAAGGAGCCTTATACTATTGGTAATACATCCTCAAGTTCGAGGCGTTCCAGGTCCGAGAGAACCGGGATCCTCCTAGTTCCTCCAGGTAGTATGCCCCGTGAGGGAGTACCTCCGCCATCCTATAAGGGCCTTCTCAATTCGGGGAGAGCTTCCCGCACTCCTGTGGCTGGGAAGCTTCAACGCGGCGGAGCACCAGATCTCCCGGGCGAAAGAACTTCGGTCGCACTCTGGAGTTGTAGTACCTGGCCACTCGCTGCCTGTAGGCCGCCATTCGGACTCGAGCCTTGTCCCTTGTCTCTTCAAGGAGGTCCAAGTTTAGCAGCATCCTGGGGATTCTCCACTTCATCGTACTGTTCCACGTGCAGGATGGGTAGGCTGAGTTCAATCGGGATAACCACTTCGGCCCCGAAGACAAGGTTGAACGGGATCTCATCGGAGGCTGTCCTCGGGGTGGTGTGGTACGCCCACAGGACGCTCGGGAGCTCTTCTGCCCTTGGCTTGGTCCAGTCTTGTTCAAAGGCCCTGCAAGATGGTCATATTCGTTACCTCGGCTTCTCCGTTTGTCTGTGGATGCGCCACTGAAGTGAAACGATAGTGGATGCCGAGGTTGCTGCAGAACTCCTCTAACTCCCGACAGTCGAACTGACGTCCGTTGTCGGTTATGATGGTGTGCGGTAGGCCAAAGCGGCAGATAATTGACTTCCAGAGGAACTTGGCGACGTTTGCTTCCGTGATCCGGGCCAGGGGTTCGGCCTCGACCCACTTCGTGAAGTAGTCGATGACCACGATCAAGAATTTCCGCTGCCCGGACGCCGGGGGAAAAGGTCCTAGGAGACCATGCCCCATTGAGGGAACGGCCATGGAGCGGAGAGCTGAGAGAGTGGAGCGGCGGGCTGACGCTGCACCACGGCATGCCGCTGACATCGGTCACACATCTTCACAAATTCCGCTGCATCTTCCTTCATCGTCTCCCAGAAGTAACCCTGACGGAGGGCCTTGTATGCCAATGTTCTGCCCCCCACGTGATTCCCACAGACGCCCTCGTGGATCTCTTGGAGCACGAGTGCGGCCTCCACGGGTCTTAAACACTTGAGGAGGGGGTAGGAGTAAGACCTCCGATACAGTAGTCCATCCATTAAGACAAACCGCGCGGCCTTCCTTTTGATGAGGCGAGCCGCTACGCGGTCCTCCGGCAAGGTGCCACTGGTAATGTACTCGACGTACTTGTCCATCCAACTGGGCTCTTGGTTGACTTGCTGGACTTCCAAGGGCATCTCGTAGCTCGGGGCTTTGAGGTGCTCGACATAGGTGCGGCCCAACGACAAGTCCGGCAGGGTCGCCAGGCGGGAGAGCGCGTCTGCACGAGCGTTTTCCCCGCGAGGTATATGGGAGATGCTGAAGCGCCGAAATCCTGCCGCGCTCGTTCTCATGAGCTCCAGGTATTTCGCCATTTGGGGGTCCTGCGCGCCGTACACCCCGGAGATCTGCCCGACCACCAGCTGTGAATCAGTGAAGGCCTTGAGGTTGGCCATGCCCACCTCGCGGGACACACTCAACCCCGCGAGAAGCGCTTCATACTCCGCCTGATTATTAGTTGCGGCGAACTGGAACCGGAGTGCACATTCGACGACAACCCCTTCGCCGTTGGCGAGGATGAGACCAGCTCCGCTCTCGCTGGAGTTCGAGGCCCCGTCTACATGAAGGATCCAAACGTCCTCCTCGGGTCCTGGTTCCGGCTACCGGTCCCGAGGGCTCCCCTCCGTCCCCTTGCCCAGGCCTGCACACTCGACCAAGAAGTCAGCGAGTACCTATGCCTTCATGGCCGTCCTTGGCCTGTAAGTGATGTCAAACTCGTTAAGCTTGAGTGCCCATTTCGCCAATCGCCCGGACGTGTCAGGTCGGCTGAGTATCGCTTTCAGCGGCTGATCCGTCAGGACAGCAATGGGGTGCGCTTGGAAATAAGGCCTGAGATGCTGGGCGGACACAATTAGCGCAAAAATGAGTTTCTTGGACCGGGAATACCTGAGCTCCGCATCGCGGAGGAGTTTGCTTGTGTAATACACCGGTCTTTGCATTCCTTGGTCATCAGTCCGAACCAAGACCGAACTGACGGCCTCCGGGGTGACCGCCAGGTACAAGAGGAGCTCCTCTCCTCTTTCGGGCGCCGACGTGGTCCGAAAGGGACTTGCTCATTACCAGCATATCGTCCACGTACACCTGCATGTTGCGGCCGATTTGGTCTTTGAAAACTTTGTTAAACAGCCACTGGTACGTGGCCTCGACGTTCTTGAGGCCGAATGGCATCATCTTGTAATAGTAAGTTCCGCGGTCGGTGACGAAAGCAGTGTGCTCCTCGTCCTCCGGGTGCATTCGAATCTGGTTGTACCCGGAGAAGGCGTCCATGAAGGAGAGGAGGCGATGCCCCGAAGTGGTGTCCACCAACTAGTTAATCTTTGGAAGAGGGAAACTGTCCTTCGGGCAAGCTCGGTTGAGGTCAGTGTAGTCCACGCAGATCCTTCACTTGCCACTGCTCTTCTTCACCATGACCACGTTCGCCAGCCAACTAGGATATTGTACTTCCCGCACAAAACCGGTGGCGAGGAGCTTCTCCACTTCTTCATTGATGGCCTTTTGCCTTTCTGCAGCGAAACTCTTCTTCTGGCGGACAGGGCGACACCTTGGGTCAACATTCAACCTGTGGGTGATGACTTCCGAGGGGATACCCGGCATGTCGGCTGCGGACTAGGCGAACACATCAGCGTTCGCGCGGAGGAAGTCCAGCAGATGGATCCGTTCTTCTTCCAGGAGCTGGGCTCCTACGTGCACAGCCTTCTGAGGGTCCGAACCGAGAGGATACGTCAACAGGTGTTCCACGGGTTCTCCCCTGGGGTCCTCTCTTAGGTCGAGGTCGTTGACGTCGGGGCCGAGCTTAGCGCCCCGTGCACCCGGGACCGTCTGCAGGCAATGCTGGACGGGCTGGGCCATCCCCCTCATCACCCTCGTCCCAGAGGCGGTAGGGAACTGCACCAACAACCTCTTGGTAGAAATAACAGTATCCAGCTGGTTGAGCCCCGGACGGCCAAGGATGGCATTATAAGGTGAGGGGAGCTTGACAACAGTAAACGTCATCATGACTGTAGTCTACCGAGGTGGGGATCCGGCAGTGACAGGGAGAGTGATCTCCCCTTCGACCCCTACCGAGTCCCCAGTGAAGCCCACAAGAAGGGTGTGCACTGACCTTAATTGATCATGAGACAGGTTCATTCGGGAGAAAGCATCATAAAAAAGCATGTCAGTAGAGCTCCCACTATCTACCATAATGCGATGTACAGGATGCTTCGCGATGATCATCTTGACCACCACTACATTATTTACATTTTTGTTTTCATTCCCCTTTTCAAAGGGGAGTACATCCTCCGGGTCTTCCGCCACCCAAGTTCTTTTCGTCGCACGTCCGATCCCCCAGGAGATCATGCCCACCGGCTTCTCCGTCGGGCAATTATCAATGACAGGGACTGGGGGAAGGGCTACGAACAGCTGTCCCTCCGCTGGGGTTTCGTTCCTCATGAACTTTCTAAGGTAGCCCCTCTTGATCAGCTCCTCAATCTCCTGCTTCAGATTGCGGCACTCCTCCGTGTCGTGGCCGTGCTCGCGGTGAAATTGGCAGTATTTTGTCTTGTCACGAATGCTCCTTGGGTTCTGAGGAGGTCGGCGAAGATAGTGCTCACCCTCAATCTCCATGAGGATCTTCGTCCTGGGAGCAAGGAGAGGGGTGAAATTTCTTTTCGGGACAGCACCGCTCTTCGACTTCGGGCCTGGACGAAGATCAGCAGGTGGTCTAGGCCTCCGGGTCCCGGGGGCATCCCTCGGGGCAGGCTTCTTCGAGGGCTTCCCGTCCAGCTCTTGCCTGGTGCGATCGGCCTTCTCCGCTCGGATGTACTTGTGGACACGGAGGAGTTCGGAGTACGTCCTGGGGGGCTTTTTATCCAGGGAATAGGTTAGGCGGGAGGTCTTGAGCCCGCGCTTCAACGCCAGCATGGCGACGGGCTCGTCCAAACTGTAGATTTCCAGGGCAGCGGTCTTGAAGCGGGTAACGTAGTCCCGCAGCAGCTCCTGGTCCTGCTGGCGGATAGAGAAGAGGCTGTCCACCTCTCTTGGCACCTTTCGGCAAGCGTCGAATTGTGCCACGAATTTTCCTTCCAGTTGATGGAAGGAGCAAATAAATTCAGGCTCGAGGCGGGTGAACCAGACTCGAGCGGCCTTCCGGAGGGTGGCAGGTGTCACACCGGAACTCCTTGGCACAGATTTTTCGACGTGCGGCACTAAGGATCCCTTCCTTAGTTAGCCTTCTCCCGGGTGCTTGCACCTTTGCTGGAGCTTGCTGCAGTGCACAGCAGCCCTTCAAGCCCGCGGCTTGTCTAGAATAGCCCCAAACCCTCAAGGCCCCTTGTACACACAAGTTTACGAGGAAGATCCCCAACCAGTATTCACTCAAAACTGGGTTACAGCACTCTCTATTCTGCCCCCTAGCAGAATCCCCAACAAGACACTCAGGTTTTCCCACAAACCTCCCTTGCTGGAACAGCAATGGCTACCTCTGCTGCCTTGCTGCAGGCTGAAAACACCTCTCTGCTGTTGGCTGGAACTGCAGCACTCTTTCAGCAACTGCTGCCAACCACCCAGCCACCTTGGCTGGTGGTTTCTGCCCATTTGCCACTTGCCCATGGTGGGAAGTTGCTGGAAACTGCCCAGCAACCGTTGGTAACCTCCCAGCCAACTGCTGCCTTGGTCCATGCACGCCTGTGCCCGCATCCGTGCCCGTGTCCACGCGCGTCCCAGCCCGTGCCTGCGCGCGTCCTGGCCTGCGCGCGCCCGCACCCGCGCCCGTGCGCGTCCCGGCCCGTGCCTGCGCGCGTCCTGGCCTGCGCGCGCCCGCGCACGCGCGCGTCCCGGCCCGTGCCTGCGCGCACTCGCGCACGCTCGCGCCCGCATCCGCGCGCATCCTGCCCCGCGCCTGCACGCGTCCTGGCCTGCGCACCCCCGCGCGGGCCCGCGCCCGCGTCCTGGCCGTGCCTGCGCACGTCCTGGCCTGCGCTCGCCCGCGCGCGCCCGTGCCCGCGTCCGCTCGCGTCCTGGCCCGCGTCCGCTCGCGTCCTGGCCCGCGTCTGCACGCGTCCCGGCCAGTATGCGCCCGTGCCCGGCCTGCGCGCATCCCAGGCTATCCAGATGCGAGTCCTGGCCCGCTTTCGCCTGTGCGCATCCCAGGCTGTCCAGACGCGAGTCATGGCCCGCTTTCGCCTGTGCGTGCCCGCGTGCCTCCGTGCACCCGCGCGCCTCCATGCGTCCGCTGCCTTGCTTGTGCTCGCGTGCCTTTATGTGCGCGCAGCCTTGCACGCACCGTGTGCCTTGTGCCACGCCCGGCTGCCTTCATGCCCGTGTATGCGAGGTCATGCCTGTGCACGCCCCTAGGAACCTCACTCGGGCGAGCGCCGCCTTGCACACCTCCTGTGTGCGCTGGCTTGGCATCACCTTGCCAAGCCAACCCCCGCTCGGCCTTCGGCTATGCCGAGCAGCGAGGGTCGAACAATTCCCCCGCAACTGAAATAGACGACGTCCTCGTCGTGTCCCGAGCCAAGGATGTTGGCTCTCCATTCTTCCTCTCACACTCGAGAGCTCCTCCATCTATCTTCATGAAACAGGGATTTCCCTTATCCCCGATTACAAGTCCCTTCAAATAAGGCATCAAGATCACCTTGGCCTTCACAAAGAACTCCATCCCCAGGATGAGATCAAAGTCATCCAAAGGAACCACCATGACACGGCATTGACCATGCCACTTGCCCAGCTTCAAGGAGATTTCAGCAACCCCACAAACCGGTGTCGCACCCGAGTTGACAGCCTTGATAGTGCTGCTGCTTTCCAGCAGATTCAGTCCCAACCTGCTGGCTTCCCTTCTTGCCACAAAATTATTTGTGGCCCCCGTGTCCAGCATAGCCTTCACCTCCTTCCCGTTGATCTGCACCATGCAGTACAGCAGGTTCCCAAAATCTGCTGGTTGATGTCCAGAAATCGCATTAAGCAGTAGCAACGGGTTGACACGGGAGGGACCAACATCCTCCTCGACAGCCTCCCTGCTTATGATTGCAGCAACCTTCTCCTTCTTCGGGCACTCCTTGGCCCGATGAGGGCCGCCACAAATGAAACACCCCGACTGGAATGGGGTCTTGCTTGGGCCTTGGTCCTTCTCGCCGTTGTCCTCCTTGGTAAAATTCTTCTTCGGTTTGCCTTCCACTTCTCCCCTTCGGCCGCCTTCTTCTTGTCCGCCGCCATGGAAGGACTTGTTATCCGGAAATCCACCAAGCCCTCAGCCGCCACCATGGCCGAAGGAAGGTCCTTCACACCTTGCCTCCTTAGCTCGACTTGGGCCCATAGTTGCAGCCCCGATGTGAAGTTGAAGAGCTTGTCCTCCTCTGACATATTCTTCACGTCCAGTATCAACGAGCTGAACTCCTTCACATACTCTCTGATTGAGCCCGTCTGCTTCAATCTCTTGAGAGCTTCCCTCGCCATCCACGAGGTGTTGCACGGTAGGAACTGGTCCTTCAATTCCTTCTTCAATGACTCCCACGTGGTGATGCCCGGTCGGTTGGCGTTAAGGTCGTCCTGCACCCTTGTACGCCACCTGGCGGAGAAGCCACCTGGCGTTAAGATGGACCCGTCAGGGGGCGCCACCTGGCGGAGGAGCGGGGAAAGGCCTGGCTCGACCTCGACGGAGGTGGACCCGTCTCCGGGTGCCACTTGGCGAGGGAGCAAGGGGCCGCCAGCTTCAGTCGAGGTGGACCCCTCCTGAAAGGAAACCTGGCAGAGCGGCAGAGAGGTGCTCGACTCCGGCCGAGGTGAACCCATCTCCGGGCGCCACCTGGCGAAGGAGCAGGAGGGCTCGGCTCGACCTCGACGGAGGTGGACCCATCTCTGGGTGCCACCTAGCGAGGGAGCAAGGGGCCGCCAGCTTCGGCCGAGGTGGACCCCTCCTGGGTGGACACCTGGCGAAGCGGCAGAGAGGTGCTCGACTTCGACCGAGGTAGACCCGTCTTCGGGCGCCACCTGGCGAAGGAGCAGGAGGGCCCGGCTCGACCTCGACGGAGGTGGACCCGTCTCCGGGTGCCACCTAGCGAGGGAGCAAAGGGGTCGCCAGCTTCGACTGAGGTGGACCCCTTCTGGGTGGACACCTGGCGGAGCGGCAGAGAGGTGCTCGACTTCGGCCGAAATGGACCCATCTCCGGGCGCCATCAGGCGAAGGAGCAGGAGGGCCCGGCTCGACCTCAGTGAAGGTGGACCCGTCTCTGGGTGCCACCTGGCGAGGGAGCAAAGGGGTCTCCAGCTCCGGCCAAGGTGGACCCCTCCTGGGTGGACACCTGGCGGAGCGGCAGAGAGGTGCTCGACTTCGGTCGAGGTGGACCCGTCTCCGGGCGCCACCTGGCAAAGGAGCAGGAGGGCCCGGCTCGACCTCGGCGGAGATGGACCCGTCTCCGGGTGCCACCTGGCGAGGGAGCAAGGGGCCGCCAGCTTCGGTCGAGGAGGACCCCTCCTAGGTGGACACCTGGCGGAGCGGCAGAGAGGTGCTCGACTTCGATCGAGGTGGACCCGTCTCCAGGCGCCACTTGGCGAAGGAGCAGGAGGGCCCGGCTCGACCTCGGCGGAGGTGGACCCTTCTCTGGGTGCCACCTGGCGAGGGAGCAAGGGGCCGCCAGCTTCGGTCGAGGTGGACCCCTCCTGGGTGGACACCTGGCGGAGCGGCAGAGAGGTGCTCGACTTCGGCCGAGGTGAACCCGTCTCCGGGCGCCACCTGGCGAAGGAGCAGGAGGGCCCGGCTCGACCTCGACGGAGGTGGACCCATCTCCGGGTGCCACCTGGCGAGGGAGCAAGGAGCTGCCAGCTTCGGTTGAGGTGGACCCCTCCTGGGTGGACACCTGGTGGAGCGGCAGAGAGGTGCTCGACTTCAGCCGAGGTGGACCCATCTTCGGGCGCCACCTGGCGAAGGAGCAGGAGGGCCCGGGTCGACCTCGGCGGAGGTGGACCCGTCTCCGGGTGCCACCTGGCGAGAGAGCAAAGGGGCCGCCAGCTTCGACCGAGGTGGACCCCTTCTGGGTGGACACCTGGCGGAGCGGCAGAGAGGTGCTCGACTTTGGCCGAGATGGACCTGTCTTCGGGCGCCACCTGGCGAAGGAGCAGGAGGGCTCGGCTCGACCTCGACGGAGGTGGACCCGTCTCCGGGTGCCACCTGGCGAGGGAGCAAAGGGGCCGCCAGCTTCGGTCGAGGTGGACCCTTCCTGGGTGGACACCTGGCGGAGCGGCAGAGAGGTGCTCGACTTCGGCCGAGGTGGACCCGTCTCCGGGCGCCACCTGGCGAAGGAGCAGGAGGGCCCGACTCGTCCTCGGCGGAGGTGGACCCGTCTCCGGGTGCCACCTGGCGAGGGAGCAAGGGGCCGCCAGCTTCGGCCGAGGTGGACCCCTCCTGGGTGGACACCTGGCGGAGCGGCAGAGAGGTGCTCGACTTCGGCCGAGGTGAACCCATCTTCGGGCGCCACCTGGCGAAGGAGCAGGAGGGCCCGGCTCGACCTCGGCGGAGGTGGACCCGTCTCCGGGTGCCACCTGGTGAGGGAGCAAAAAAAACCACGTGGTACTGACCACGTCTAGCTGGACCTGACACGCGCGCCACGTCAGCATAGTAGCCATATCATCTACAATTATAAATATTACAATTAACCCCGACCTTGATTTCATCCATTAAGTCCATTAAGACTATGCATCCACCAAGAAATATTGTCCTAATAAGCTCATCCATAACTAGTGCAACAAGGTAAGGACTTGGAGCAGATCCTTAGCATAAACTTATTATGATTGGAGATTCATTTATATTACCATCAATAGTTTTCACAATAGTAATCACTTCATCATACATTCCTTAATCAGATTAATATGTCTAAAAGAAGTTCCTTGCTTTCCTAACTCCCACCATAAGACTTCTTTAAGAACTCTATCACATGCTTTCTTTAAATCAATAAAAATCATATGAAGATCTTGTCTCTTTTTCTATACTTTCTAGTAATCTCCGAAGGATTTTTGCATCCAGAAGTACAGTTATCACACGGGAATTGTTCTATGAGCTTTAGTTGCAAGTTACTCAAGGCCAAGTCAATTTCTAGATTTACCACACGTCTCTACTAAATGTAAGGGGCAGTAGAAAGACATAAATACCCCCTTTGCGAGGTTAGAATTCATATGAATGAATGTTTGTTTCTCTTGAGCACATGTTAACTCATGTTAGCTCTTAAAATGTTTTTATGTGGTAGATTTTGCATGTGCTTCAGTGGATACTATAGCAAGGTTAGTATACTTTGGGGAGAGCAACTCTGCATAGTTTGAGTCCTTGGTCACGGCTCACTCCAAAGAAGCCTGGCAGATACTGGTGACAATGAAGCCCTCTAGGTAGCAAGGTAAAGAGTTGCTAATTACCCTTTTGTTCTTCTAGTTTAATTTTTGCTTCTGGTTTTTGACATTCAAATAAAAAAAGACTAACCCTACTATGAACTTAGTAACCATATAAATTGATAACTGACTTATTGCTTTGTATTGTTAAGATCCTAAGAAACAATCACATCGGTGGATAGATCATATAGTTGTATCAACTGAAATTTTTCCCTAAAATGAAATCTGATTACAAGTTGTGAAACAAAAATCAAGGGTTGTTGAGGTGTATTCTCAAAAGACCTATACCTACAAGGCTACAACCATGGCAATAGGGGCAGGAAAGGCTCGGTAATACACCAATTTGGCCACCATTAGTAGATAGAATGATTTCTTTCACTTCTAAATATTTTGATTAGGAGTCAATACACAAAAATTTAAGGTCATTTCTTAAATTTGCTTTCCACTTCAAAGTTCATAGCTTTCCCAACATCAGTGTTACCCACCAAATAAATAAATGGCCTGCATGAGAAGGCCGTCTAATCCTCCAGAAAGGAACAATTGAAACCGCTAGTTGTTTATGCAAGAACAACATATTTCCTTGGAGAACTAGTAAATACTTCTGCTATGAAGAAGGTTTGCGATGAGAAATGCTCAATTTTTTGTGCTCTTGCTACAATTAAACGTTCTTTGGATAATTCCTCCAACCCAAGGATAGCTATAATGTCCTGAAGTTCTTTGTAATGTTGTCAAGTTTGGTAAACCCTTTGTGCAGTCTCATATTGCTCCTTTCCTTCATGGTTGTAACACGGTTAATGTTGAACCTAACAAACCCACTGCTTATCACATGCCTTTAGCAACTAATATTTTTGATACTACAGAAGCAGCATCTAAATGAGAAAATGTTGTGGTAGGAGCAGGGTCGGTCAAACATCCATAGATACTATTACACTTATACAGTATCCAATGGTACTGTAGCTATAGTATCTGAACCAATGGTACTGTAGCATGAGTATTGTAGCTACAGTATCCGAATAAAATACTTATTTTCTTTTTTATGTTTAGTTACTTGGATATTTATTTACTTTTTTGGGATATTTATTTTCTATAATTAGACTATAAATAAGGGGAGTCATCTTTGAGAGGGGAGCATCTTGAGTTCTAATTTCTTATTTTTCTGTATTAAATTCTAGTAATATCATAACTTCCCTTTCTATTGCATTGTTTTTGGAGGTACTTCTCTCTTGAAGCAAAGTAGTCATTAGGAGTAGAACATCCTAACAAATTGGTTCCATTGCTGGGATCCTAACTCGGGCAATATTCACCGATGAACGCATCAACTGAATCTATTATGGCGACCGAGGACTCGACAAAGGTAACTTGTCATAGTGATCAACCCTCGGAACAACCATCGCATGAGATATTCCGAGTTTTTATGGTGAGCCAAACCAACCAGGTGAAAGCAAAACAAACCCTGATGGAGTCCATAATCCTATCGAAGAGACCCTTTGCAAGGGAAAGTTTCCAGTCACAGAAGAGGAGAGCATCATCAACACACTTTGGTGGTCCCGTATAAGACTGGTGCCGGATTCCCTTAATCCTTTCATCCCAATCTGAAACAGGACAAACAGGGTCCAACAAGTTGAGAATACTATAACCCCTTCGGGGTTTATCAAGGGAGGGGAGGTGAACTCCTTGCAAGTTCTTAGCCCCCATATGGGAAGAGGAACTGCTATGGTGGTATCCTAAATAACTGGCCACCCTAACTTGCCCGTTGAAGTCATTGAAAAGGTCCACTCACATCATCATGCTATCGGACAGTGAGTAGCTCGCCAATCTACAACCGACCGCCTTCAAGAAGGTGCCAATTACATTCTTGGGGTCAATCGATATCCAGATCAGCACCAATCAACACTGCATCAGCCCTGCAACTATGTTCCTCTATGGCCTATGATATTCGGAACTTATACCGTTCGTTATACTATACCTTTGGGGTTGACGGTTTTTTCCAAAGGGGGTGGCCAATCGGGTAAGATCTTGGACAAGAAGGGCTGATTTTGTCCAAGATTTACCTCCATCACATACCACCAACATTTCAGCCCACTATAAACCTTCTAATAGGATTCCACCTAAAGAGTTGCAACACCACAACTTTGTCAGACATCTAGGATAGCATGCAGGCCGGGATTTTCGTTGCTTTTACCACCCTCCTAGCCAGCCACGGCGGCAACAAAAGCCACCGGCAAACCAACAATGTGGCGGTCTACAAGGGAAAAATGCGCGTATGGATTTTAAAAAATTTGGTGGTGGCATTCCTACCAATTGGGTGTTCCAAGCATAGCAATATTTCGAGGCCATGACAGTGGAGAATGCAAACAAAGTTTCCTTGACAGCTTTCCACCTTGATGATGACGCCGCTCAATGGTACAAGTAGTATCGCATTTGAGTGGGGCGACCAACCCGAACCGAACTTTCTCGCTAGATCATGTCTAGGTTCGGCCCAAACCACATGACAAACTTCATGGCACTCTTGTCCAGTTACGTCAGCATGGTTCCATGGATGATTACTAGCGAGAATTCGAATGGCTTAGCAACATGTTGCTCGATTTAACGGAGGAGACATTCGCAGGGACCTTCATTAGAAGTCTTAAGGCTCAGATTCAGGTTAAGGTCCTTGCCCGCAAGCCTACAACCTCCTAGAAGCATCCGACAAGTCGAAGGTGGCTAAACAATGGCTTTCTTTCACTTCCCCGGTGACATACAATTGGAACAAAAATTGGGTAGCAACCAACAATGATCGACCACTCTAGAAAAGTATGGTCATAGGGCCAACTACAACTCCAAAACCCCTGGCCTCTTCAACAACTTTGGGTCCATGCTCAACCACATCTTCAACATCATCCAAAGCCTTGAAGACCCTATCGCAAGCTGAACTTGCTGACCGGTGAAAGAAGGGAATATGCTTTAGTTGTGATAGAAGTGGAACCTAGGACATAAGTGCTGGTTGTATCTTATGGTAGTAGTACCTTATGAAAAAAAGAGGCTAAAGAAGAGGAAGTATAAGATGATGAAGACATTGGCGATGACTTGGTAGATGATGAAGAACCTATGCTTGAAGAGGTCTCCACTGAGCCATCTATTTCCTTCTATACTCTCACCAGAGTTACCAAGACACTAGTGGCTATGTGATGCTCAGCCCTTTTGAAAAAGCAACCAATGTCGGTGCTTGTGGATTCTGGCTCCACCCATTGTTTCATCAATTCCTGGATCACTAAGCACCTAAAGCTGAAGGTTGAAGCCATCAAGTACTTTGATGTGATGGTGGGCAATGGGTAAAAGCTAAGGTATGATGGAAAATGCTTGAAGATTCTATTAATTGTTCAAGGGACTGAGATCATTGTTGATTTATTTGTCATCACCCTCAAAGGGTCTGATGTTGTTCCTGGTCTTACATGGCTTCAAAAGGAAGATTATGAGGTGGATTGGAATTTCCACCACATGGAGATTACCTTTGAGAAAGATGGGAAGAAATGTGTTTTCAAGCCCGAGGACCAACAATCCTCTGATGCGGTGACTTTACATCTGTTGCCGCCAAGATTGCCGTGGCCTGTAGCTCCGACGTGTCATGGATGCGTCGGGTTCCCGTAGCGGCGCTCGTCCCTCCTTTCCTGGTTGTCTCCTTGGTCCGGCCGCCCTGCAAAAAAGAGAAGACCCGGGCCGGAGATTCCAACGGGGACATTCCGACGATCAAGTCAAACGGGACGATCAAGGGGAACAAAATCCTTGTGACGGAGAGCTTGGGGGGCTCTCCGCGTAGAGGATGAAAGGTAGGGCAGAGGTGGAAAGAACAAGCGAAGATGGGAGCAGAGAGCTTGGAAGGATCCGCTGGGTGTCCCTTGCTCGCTTGCTCTCCATCCCCTTTTCATCTGTTTGTTTTCTCCTTCGTCTCCCTTCTTTTTTTATGTGTGCCCTCTCTCTTCCTAATCTTATGTATATAGGATGGCCCAGAGCAGGTCTAGGGCTTTGTCCGGGTGTCCCTTTCCATGTGCCCTCTCTAGGAGGGGCTTCTGTTGCCTGCGGTTTCCCTCCTGTTAGACCGGTCCTTAAGAGGAGATCCTTTCTTTTGGGGATTTACGCCGGCGTGGCACAGATTCTGTCCCTTCTGGTGGTGCAATTCCCGGTGGGAAAGTCAGGCGTCATGCCGCTGTGCCCCGTACCACGGTGGGGTGTTTTCATTTCTGGAAGGACCGTTGGAGCGTTGCAGGGCCCTAGGGCCTTAACGGCATACCCCTCTTATGGGAGGTTCAGGCTTCGTGTCGCGGGGGTTGAAACTCCCGGCTACATGGTTGTCAACGTGGCGGCGCATAACAGGGTCCAAGACCTGGTGGAGCGCAGGCCGCCCAGAGCACGCGGGCGATGCATTGCAGAGCCTGGATTCATGGCCGGGCGTGCGCCGCCCCTCAGAGGTTGCAGGCGATCAGGAACCTCCTTGTTGTGGTTTGAATTCTTGTCGATCCTTCTTGCCGCTGGCAGGAACTTGACCTCGACAGGGTAGGATAGAGCCCTACCTCGGCAGGAGGGCTCGCCTTGGCAGCATGAGCATGACCCTGGCCGGAAGCTGACCTCAGACGGAGGGCTCGCTTTATGAGCACGACCTCGGCTGGGAGCTAACCTCAGTAGGAAGGCTCGCCTTGGCAGCATAAGCACGACCCCGACCAGGAGCTGACCTCAGACGAAGGGCTCGCCTTATGAGCACGATCTCAGTTGGGAGCTGACCTCGGCAGGACGCCTTGATAGCATGAGCACGATCCCAGCCGAGAGCTGACCTCAGACAGAGGGCTCGCCTTATGAACACGATCCCAGCTGACCTCCGTAGGAGGGCTCGCCTTGGCAGCATGAGCAAGACCCCGACCGGGAGCTGACCTCCATAGGAGGGCTCGTCTTAGCAGCATGAGCATGACCCCAACCGGGAACGGAGAGCTTGTCTTATGAGCACGACCCCAGCTGGGAGTTGACCTCGGTAGGAGGGCTCGCCTTGGCTCTTCGTTTGGCCACCGCGCCCGGGTGGCGACTCTTTGCCAACGGGGCCACCAGCGAAGGCTCCACATCAGCGGATGTGCTACATCAGATGCCCCCCACTCTTGGGCCCGGAGGACGAGGCGACGCTTGGGGCGAAGGGAGTAACGACAACACTGACGTGGAGGGGCGCGGCCCCTCGCTATCAATGCCTCGGGCGCCAGTGCCTTGGAATCTGTGCTTCCATGCCAATGGGACGATGCCACAGCATAGCCCCTTAAAGGGGCCATTAATTACCGCGCTTGAACCGAAGCATCGATATCGCGGGATGCCGACACATGGTATACCTCGGGAGACGATGCGATGGGGGCACGGCAAGCTACTCTCGGAAAGGTCCCGTCCCCCCGCCTATATAAGAGCCTTCCTGGACGTGAGGGATCAGATCTCTACTGCGTTGCTTACATCTTGCAATCCCCTGGGAGACACCTGGGTCCTCCCTTCCTCTTTCTTCCCCTGCTTCCTTCTCGCCAAGTGTCAATAAGGCGAAGCCACCGCCTGGACGTGGAGCAAGACAAGTTTCGCGCTCAAGCTGCCCGGTCCCGAGAGCCTGCGAGCCAGATAATGATCCTTCAGGAAGCGTCAGTCGACGTTACGGGGCAGATAATGACCCTTCAAGAGGGGCTAGCTGGCGTCTTGGCGGGGATGTCTGGTCTTGGAGAAGGAATCTGCCGAGCTCGACACCACCCCCTGGAGGAAAGAGAAGGGAAGAGCCCCCAGAGGGGGGCGGCGAAATGGCTACCTCAGCAGTGGAGGTCGTGGTCGCCATGGAGGTGGCCACGGTGGTCGTGGCACCGATGGGTGCCTGCCTCCTCAGGTAGAAGGGACTAGAACGTCCCCCTCCGGAGACGCCCATACCTCCAACACCCAGGGGAGGTGCACTCTGGAGCAGGATAACCCCGGTGGTTGGGGGCGCGTCAGACCGGAGGTAGAGTCCAGAGCCGGAGATGCTCAAAATGCCCCTCTAGTCAGCGTTGCGGCTGCACTGAGAGGACCTGCCCATTGGTCGGTGTTGGCTTTGGCTCCTTAGTTTTGATGATTAACAAAAGGTTGAGTATATGTTTGGACTAATGTTTCATCTCAAGATAAAGTTTCAGGACTTAGGTTATTCAAAAAGAGTACTAAGAGTACAATGATGAAACCAAGATTTTGGAAAAGAGTTCTTCTACCTTGAACAAGATCAAATTTCTCATATTGGACCTTCCTGTTAAGAAGTAATTGACAAAAGAAACAAGGCTTAGAGAAACTCAAGCATGGCACGCACCTCTCTAGAGTTTCAGAAAATTTCAGATCAGAGGTCGACCACCAGAGGTCGACACCTTGTCAAAGGTCGACCACCAGAGGTCGACTCATGAAGAAAAGAAAAGTTCAGCAAGGCCGGCACGGCAAAATTTCAGTGGCACGCTCCAGAGGTCGACCACCAGAGGTCAACACCTGTCCAGAGGTCGACACCAGAGGTCGACTCATAGCCTGAGAATTCAAACTGGGCAGAACTATGGTTTTCTGGATTTTTGTCTAAGATAAACTGGAGATCGACTCATGAGGTCGACTCATGGCATAACGGCTAATTTTTCTGAACTTTTGATTTGATTTCTAACGGCCATAAACGGCCATATTTTTGATTCTAACGGTCTTGTGGAGTTGTTTCAGCTTGAATGAGGTATTTAACCTCCACCAAACTTCAAAAAAGACAAGGAGACAAAGTGAAAAAGTTTAGAGTCAAAGTACAAAGCCTTCAATCAATTCCAAGCCAAAATGAGTGAGAAAACCAAGAGATTCCTTAGCCAAAAGCTTTCCATCTTTGAGGAATCCAACTTTCAAGTATTTGGCATTTAGTGAGGTCCAAAGATTCCAAGAGAAAGGCTTGAAGAGTCTCCATCAAGAGCTACATCGAATTACTTATTGCTCAAAAGGAGTTTGTCTTGTTTTATTCATTGTATTCATATTCTTTTTGTCTTAGGCTAGTTTCAAGGGAATTTGAAACTAGTGTGAGGTTTGTTGGTGAGCCAAGTGATAAAACCAACTAGGATTGCTTGTAAGCCCGAAGCCAAAACAAGTGAGTGAGGTTTGTTGGTGAGCCAATTGATAAAACCAACTAGGGTTGCTTGTAAGCCCGAAGCCAAAACAAGTGTGTAAGGTTTTGACTTGTGAGCCTGGTAAAACAAGTCGGTTGTAATCTAAAGATTATAGTGGAAATTCCCAAGTGGAGCTTGGGAAGTGGATGTAGGTGCTAGGTGCACCGAACCACTATACTTCTTATGTGTTTGCATTGCTTTACTCTTTATCTTCTTTTGCTCTTTAATTGTTGTTTTATTTCATTGCTTCCGTTGCACAATTACTTGAGCACTATCACTCTTCACCTTAGAACTTGTTAGCACATATATTGCTTTAATTTTTAAAATACCCAATTCACCCCCCTCTTGGGCACTATTTCTGGGCAACAAGTGGTATCAGAGCACCGGTACTCTCTTGTAGGTCCAACGATCTTGAGTGAAAGATCATGGCCGCCCCAATTGGAATGGGTGTAGTTGAAGAACAAGCATCAAATCGCCCTCCTTTCTTTAATGGCACAAACTACACATACTGGAAAACTCGTATGCGTATTTATTTACAAGCTGTAGATTATCATATATGGAGAGTAATTACTAAAGGGCCTCATCAGCCCACTCACTTGGTTAATGGCATTATCACCCCGAAATCTGAAGAAGAATGGGATGACAATGACATCAAACAAGCTGAGTTAAATGCTAAGACGATGAATTTGCTATTCTGTGCACTTGACCCTAGTGAATTCAACAGAATATCAAATTGTATTTCCGCCAAAGAAATTTGGGATACACTTGAGGTTACCCATGAGGGTACACACCAAGTGAAGACCACAAAGGTGAACATGCTCATTCATACGTATGAGATGTTCAGGATGGAACCAACTGAAAGTATCAGTGAAATGTATACTAGATTTACAAATATAGTAAATGGTATGAGGAGTTTGGGAAAAAATTATATCTAATGGTGAACTGGTTAACAAACTTCTCAGGTCTCTTCCGGCTTCATGGGATGCGAAAGTAACAGCCATAGAAGAAGCCAAGGATGTCAATACTCTACCTCTTGAGCAGCTTCTTGGATCACTGATGACTTACGAGCTTTCACTAAAGCAGAAGACAGTGGACAATGACAAGAAAAAGAAAGCCATAGCCTTCAAGTCCACTACAAAGGAAGAGTCAAGCGATGAATCAGAAGAAGAAGCTGATGATGATGAGACAGCCCTTATTACAAGGAAATTCAAAAGATTCATGAGAAAGAAGAAGGGCTTCTACAAGAAAAGGCCACAAAAAG
The DNA here is from genome assembly GCA_021397845.1 of Areca catechu. NCBI lineage: Eukaryota > Viridiplantae > Streptophyta > Magnoliopsida > Arecales > Arecaceae > Areca > Areca catechu. The sequence continues at coordinate 44,503 of CM038049.1, read as the reverse complement.
GTGATCACAATAAAGAAAAAGAGAAAGAAAAAGAAAGGGATCCACCCATCTGCTTCGAGTGCAAGAAGCCTGGACATTATAAAACGGATTGCCCTTTGCTTAAAAAGAGTCGAAGGATGTTGAGAAAGAAAGCCATGATGGCTACCTGGAGTGAGAGTGAGGACTCCAGCAGTGATGAAGAGCAGCAGGTAGTCGCCAACCTGTGTTTCATGGCCAATGAAGATAATGAGGTAAATTCTGAACCTGAAATTGAATTTACTTTCAATGAATTGCATGATGCTTTTGATGATTTAGTTATGGAATATGAAAAATTAAAACTGAAAAATAAGAAATTAAGAATGCTAAATCTTGAGCTTACCAAAAATTCAGAAAAGTTTTCAACTGAAATTGAAGATTTAATTCAAGAAAACAAGAAATTAACTGAACATGTAAAGACCTTGAAAAATGATAAAGAAAATCTCTTAAAAGAAAATGATTCTTTGAAAAATAATAGAAGTCTTAAAACTAATGAGAAAATTGAAAAACAAAACAAAGAACTATTGCTTCAAAACAAGAATTACAAAGAAGAGTTAGAAAAAGTAAAACCTTTTGTAGAAAAGTTTACTTTTAGTTCAGAAAAATTAAGCATGCTTTTAAATAGTCAACATGCAGTGTTTAACAAAGCTGGACTTGGATTTAAGCCACACAATCAGCAAAAACTTTACAAAAACTTTTTCATACCTGCATCTTCTAATATTACCTGCTATGCATGTGGTAAGTTAGGGCATAAATCATATATTTGTAATAGAAGAAAATTAAATACCTTTGGAAATATTTGGGTTCCAAAAGGAACCAATTTAACTAACCCTAAAGGACCCAAGATGACTTGGGTACCTAAAGTTTCAACTTGATTAATTTTTGCCGGTGTGCCTTGCAACCAAAAATAAAAGAAGATTGTGGTATCTGGATAGTGGTTGCTCAAGGCACATGACTGGGGATGTGAAGCAATTCTCATCACTAGCAGCTATTGATGGTGGAAACGTTACTTTTGGTGATAATGGAAAAGGCAAAATCGTCGGGATTGGTAAAATCCATATCACCCCTAATGCTTATGTAGATAATGTATTATTTGTTGATGGCTTGAAGCATAATCTTTTTAGCATTAGTCAGTTTTGTGATAAGGGTTTTAAAGTAATTTTTGAATCATCTTTGTGCATGGTATCTAGTATAGATGTCGATGGCATCAAGTTCACTGGTCATAGGCATGGAAACATTTACATGGTTGATCTTGATGATCTAGCCATGGAAAGTGGTCAATGCCTAGTGGCTAGGGAAGCCAAGGCAAGTGAAACTAGTTGGCTTTGGCATCGTAGGCTAGGGCATGCTAGTATGCAGTTGATTTCAAAATTAAGCAAAAAGAATCTTGTAAAAGAATTGCCAAAACTCACATTTGAAAAAGATAAGATTTGTGCTGCATGTCAATTTGGAAAACAAACTAAATCTACCTTCAAACCTAAAAGAGTAGTATCTACTACTAGACCCCTTGAATTATTGCATATGGACCTCTTTGGACCAACCAAAACAACTAGTTTGGGAGGTAAAAAATATGGGCTAGTAATTGTAGATGATTACTCACGATTTACTTGGGTGATGTTTTTAGCTCATAAAGATGAAACGTTTTCAGCTTTTGTTAAATTTCATAAAAGGGTTTCAAATGAAAAAGATCTCACTATTGTTTCTGTGCGTAGTGATCATGGAACTGAATTTGACAATCATGATTTTGAAGCTTTTTGTAATGAAAATGGCATTAGTCATAATTTTTCTGCACCTAGGACACCTCAACAAAATGGGGTGGTAGAAAGAAAGAACAGGACACTTGAAGAAATGGCACGCACAATGCTTTGCGAAAACGATTTACCTAGATATTTTTGGGCAGAAGCCATTAATACTTCCTGTTACATTTTAAATCGTGTTTTAATTCGACCTATTTTGAAGAAAACACCATATGAGCTTTGGAAAAATCGAAAACCAAATCTTAAGTATTTTCGTGTATTTGGTTGCCGCTGTTTCATATTAAACAATGGCAAAGACAATATCAGTAAATTTGATGCCAAGTCAGATGAGGGTATCTTCTTAGGATACTCTACTTCTAGCAAGGCATACAGGGTCTTCAACAGAAGAACTCTTCTGGTTGAAGAATCAATTCATGTAGTGTTTGATGAATCTAACGAAAAATCTTCTAGAAAAGAAGATTCTATCGATGATGAAACAGGTACAAAGAAGCTTGAACAATTGACAATCAATGAAAATGAGCCCAAAGGAGATGATCAAGAAAATCAAGATCAAACTCAAGAGATCAATGCAACTTCACCAAAACCTTTACCTAAAGAATGGAGGTATGCACACGGACACCCCAAAGAGCTAATTATTGGTGATCCGTCAAAGGGAGTAAGTACACGCTCTTCTATTAGAAATGTTTGTGATTATTTAGCTTTTGTATCTCAGATAGAGCCTAAGTCAATTGAAGAAGCTGAAAAAGATTGTAACTGGATTAATGCTATGCAAGATGAACTAAATCAATTTAAAAGAAATAACGTTTGGACTTTAACTGAAAGACCCCTTAATGTTTCTGTAATTGGCACAAAATGGGTTTTTAGAAATAAACTTGATGAACATGGTATTGTAACTAGAAACAAAGCTAGACTTGTTGCTAAAGGCTACAACCAGGAAGAAGGGATCGACTTTGATGAAACCTTTGCTCCTGTTGCTAGGCTAGAAGCAATTAGACTTTTACTTGCTTTTGCTTGTTTTATGGATTTCAAGTTATTTCAAATGGATGTTAAAAGTGCTTTTTTAAATGGATTTATTGAAGAGGAAGTTTATGTTGAACAACCTCCTGGTTTTGAAAATCATGAATTTCCTAACCATGTTTTTAAATTGCATAAAGCATTGTATGGTTTAAAGCAAGCTCCTAGAGCTTGGTATGATAGATTAAGTTCATTTTTGATGAAGAATGATTTTTCTAGAGGTAATGTAGATAATACATTGTTTTTGAAAAAGAAAAATGATGATCTCTTAGTAGTACAAATCTATGTAGATGATATTATTTTTGGTGCTACTAACGAATGTCTTTGTCAAGAATTTGCAAAGTTAATGCAGAGTGAGTTCGAGATGAGCATGATGGGAGAACTCAACTTCTTCCTCGGACTCCAAATTAAGCAAACCAAAGAGGGGATCTCCATCAACCAAGCCAAGTACACAAGGGAAATATTGAAAAAGTTTGGGATGGAGACTACCAAACCAATAGGTACCCCTATGAGCTCTTCATGTAAATTAGACAAAGATGAATGTGGTAAATCAGTAGACCAAAAATTATATAGAGGCATGATTAGTTCACTGCTATATCTAACTGCCAGTAGACCAGATATAATGTTTAGTGTCTGTATGTGTACACGTTTTCAGTCTGCTCCTAAAGAATCACATCTCTTAGCTGTAAAACGTATATTTAGATACTTATCTGGGTCAATCGAAATTGATCTTTGGTACTCTAGAGAGTCATCATATGAATTAATTGCATATTCTGATGCTGATTTTGCTGGATGTAAACTTGATCGTAAAAGTACTAGTGGAACTTGTCAATTCCTAGGAGTTAATTTGATTTCATGGAGCAGTAAGAAACAGAATTCGGTTGCTCTATCTACGGCGGAAGCCGAATATATAGCAGCTGGAAGCTGTTGTGCTCAGATTTTATGGATCAAACAACAACTCGAGGACTTTGGCATCAAACTAACTAAGACACCCATAAGATGTGATAATACTAGTGCAATCAATTTAACGAAAAACCCTGTACAACATTCAAGAAGCAAACATATTGAAATAAGACATCACTTCATAAGAGATCACGTTCAAAACTCTAATGTGTTGTTAGAATTTATTTGTACTGATTATCAATTGGCTGATATATTCACAAAACCATTGAATGAAGATAGATTTTGTATGATCAGAAGAGAACTGGGAGTCATTGATCCTTTTACTTGAAACTCTTCAATTTTCATCAAAAATTCCTCAAAAATGAATTATAAATTCTCAAATATGTTTAAAGGTTATTTTTCTAAATTTTATCAATTTTTTAAATTTTACAGAATTTTATTTTGGGTAATTTATTATTGGAGGTCGACACTTGAGTTTTTGGAGGTCGACACTTGAGGTCGATCCCTAAGGTTTTTTGGAGGTCGACACTTGAGGTCGACCCCTGAAAATTTTTAGAGGTCGACACTTGAACGGAAATCTCCTTTTTTAAAACCCGTCCGCAAGCCACTTTTTCTCCATTTCTTTCTATTTCTCCTTCGTGTGGTCCCCCTCCAACTTCCCTAAACCTCTAAACAGTGGATTTCCAACCTTCTCCTTCATCTTTTTGGGTAATCCTCTCCTCTCCTCTTGTTTTCTTTAGAACCAAACCATTTTTTGACCGTGTTCGTGGTTTTGGACAACCGAAGGCTTTTGCTCCTATCTACCCTCAAATCTCGGTTGTTTTTCAATTGAAATCACTTATTTCTTTCATCCATTTCTTGCATTTTCTCATTTACTCTCGATTTTTTCCATTTTCACAAACCCTATCTCACCATTTCATCATTTCCTCCTTTTTTTCTCAAACCGTGAACCTCTCTTCTCTTGGTTCCTTTCCTCTTAGCCTTGCATTATCCTTCTTCTCCCTAATTTACCCCTCTTCCTTCCATATGGGTCCAAGAAAGCACTTGGCAGTAAGGAAAAGAAGATTGGAACAAGGCCAAGGTAGCACTGAGCGACGAAGAAAGGTCAGACATGAGCGTGAGCCGACCCCAGAGCCACCTGCACCAGTGCCAGCCAGCTTAGTACGGAAGAGCATTGCGAGCGGAAGGCGTGTGGATATACCTTTCTGGGATCAGCATCACTTTTTTATAGGAGATGTGCTGAGAGATGCAGGTCTGGTTCACTTCTGCACGATGACTGAGAGATTCTACCCAGACCTCATCAGGGAGTTCTATGGATCCATGGCCACTGATGGCATTGAATGGTCAGCTACTGTACGTAGGATCGAGATTCCAGTGACACGGAGGTCATCGGTCGCGTTTGGAGGATTCCACTTCATGGCATTGCTGCTACTTCGATCAGTGACAGAGAGCATGCCTTCAGATGTATTCTAGAGCGTGAGGATGTTAGCGGCATTTCCACAGTAGCCGCTAACCAGCTTTCACTAGAGATGAGAGTGCTGCATCATATCATCGCCCGTATCTTGATTCCGAAGAGCGGGAGATTCGACTTTATCACTGAGCGTGAGTTGGTGTTGATGGTGTCCCTGAGACAGCGGACTCCCATCAACCTTCCCAGGATCATGCTTCAGCAGATGGGTGAGGCAGCATCTCACAGGAGACTAGTTCAGCCATATGGTATGGGGCTGACACAGCTATTCAGGGAGCATGGTGTTTCATTTGATGGTATACCCTTCAGTCAGCTGCAGCATACTGATACATATGGAGAGAAATCCCTGCATAGGATGGGATTTCGACTGATTGGTGACCGTTGGGTGCGACGAGAGTCTGGCCAGGAGCCAGATGAGGAGGATGAGATCCGAGCAGCTGAGGCAGGGCCTTCAGAGCCTACTGATCATGGTACACCTTCTCGCCCAGCACCAGAGTCAGAGACTGCGGAGCCTGAGCCATTCACACCACCACCCTCATCAGCTCCAGCACCTACTGCTACTGCTATACCACGGAGGACTACAGCGAGGATATCGGACTTTGAGCAGAGAGTGACTGATCACATTTCAGAGGTCCGGACAGAGATTACTGGTGTACGACAGGAGCTACATGATCTGCGGATACACACAGATATGCGCATTGGAGCTCTCTCAGCTAGTGTAGATGCAGGATTCCGACAGATCCTCAGCCTACTGAGATTAGCACTGCCACCAGGGACTGTAGGTCCGACAGTATCTCCTCCACATTCTGATGATGATGGCTCCAGTGGATACAGTGACAGTGATGGAGATCAGCCTGGAGCAGGTAGCTCTGATGTTCCACCTGCAGATCCGATTCCAGAGATTCCCCCTTCTACTGATCCTCCTTCTACTGATCTTCCCAGTACAGATCCTCCAGCTACAGATGTGCCAGTAGATACTGAGTTTACTGAGTCACTTTTTGAGACTATTACAGGGATTCCGGATGATATAGATGAGCATACAGAGACAGATATTGATGATCCCACTGCTTATGAGCTAGTCAGCAGGCACACTCCAGCTCAGTCTACTCAGCATACTGATCCATCTACTCCTTCTGCTACTGCCTCAGTCAGGACACCTGTGGAGCCTTTTCCTCGGACCTATAGATCTCGTAGGAGTACCCCTGGGGCTGGTCCCTCTCTGAGGACTCGGAGTCTCACTCATAGGACTCCAAAATCCTCATCTAGGATCTCGGCTCCTATCTCTTTTGATATACCTTCTGATGAGGAGTAGCCTCATAGATTTACTTGATGTATGAATTAGTTTGCTTTGTATGATGTGATGTATCAGTGTTTTGTGCTTACTATGTAAGCAATTTTGTAACTGAATACATTTATACACTTATCTATATTGTGATATTTTACTGTCTGATACCAGCTCTTAGCATTTATCTTTTTAAACCCTCAAGTTAGAATGTTTTTGTTATCTCGAATGCACAAATTGAGGGGGAGCATGTACATTATGCAACTAAGTATTTCATTGCAATGGAATGGTATCATTTGTTTTTATCTTTTACTACAAAGAATGCACTTTTTGATTCTTGACAAAAAGGGAGAGTACAGTAAAGTTTGGTATATAAAGTATATATGGTAAAGTATGACTCTCTCATAGAATAGAGTAGAGTAAAGCTATAATGGTTCTTATCTTTTTGACTCATAAGAATGTTTTCACAAAAAGAAAGAAGTAAATGAAAAGTAAAATCTTTCATATAGTATAGTAAAGCTATTATGGTTCTTAACTTTTTGAATCATGAGAATGTTTTCACAAAAAAAAAATAATAATAAATAAATAAATAGATGAAAAGTAAAATTTTTATGATATACTCATGCATGTGAGGTTTCTTTGAAAATTTTTATTAGTGCTATATTTTGCTTTTGGACTTAATTGCATATATACTCAAGGTTTTGTCATCATCAAAAAGGGGAAGATTGTTGGCTTTGGCTCCTTAGTTTTGATGATTAACAAAATGTTGAGTATATGTTTGGACTAATGTTTCATCTCAAGATAAAGTTTCAGGACTTAGGTTATTCAAAAAGAGTACTAAGAGTACAATGATGAAACCAAGATTTTGGAAAAGAGTTCTTCTACCTTGAACAAGATCAAATTTCTCATATTGGACCTTCCTGTTAAGAAGTAATTGACAAAAGAAACAAAGGCTTAGAGAAACTCAAGCATGGCACGCACATCTCTAGAGTTTCAGAAAATTTCAAATCAGAGGTCGACCACCAGAGGTCGACACCTTGTCAAAGGTCGACCACCAGAGGTCGACTCATGAAAAAAAGAAAAGTTCAGCAAGGCCGGCACGGCAAAATTTCAGTGGCACGCTCCAGAGGTCGACCACCAGAGGTCAACACCTGTCCAGAGGTCGACACCAGAGGTCGACTCATAGCCTGAGAATTCAAACTGGGCAGAACTATGATTTTTTGAATTTTTGCCTAAGATAAACTGGAGGTCGACTCATGAGGTCGACACTTGATCCAGAGGTCGACTCATGAGGTCGACTCATGGCATAACGACTAGTTTTTCTGAACTTTTGATTTGATTTCTAACGGCCATAAACGGCCATATTTTTGATTCTAACGTTTTGTGGAGTTGTTTCAGCTTGAATGAGGTATTTAACCTCCACCAAACTTCAAAAAAGAAAAGGAGACAAAGTGAAAAAGTTTAGAGTCAAAGTACAAAGCCTTCAATCAATTCCAAGCCAAAAAGAGTGAGAAAACCAAGAGATTCCTTAGCCAAAAGCTTTCCATCTTTGAGGAATCCAACTTTCAAGTATTTGGCATTTAGTGAGGTCCAAAGATTCCAAGAGAAAGGCTTGAAAAGTCTCCATCAAGAGCTACATCGAATTACTTTTTGCTAAAAAGGAGTTTGTCTTGTTTTATTCATTGTATTCATATTCTTTTTGTCTTAGGCTAGTTTCAAGGGAATTTGAAACTAGTGTGAGGTTTGTTGGTAAGCCAATTGATAAAACCAACTAGGGTTGCTTGTAAGCCCGAAGCCAAAACAAGTGAGTGAGGTTTGTTGGTGAGCCAATTGATAAAACCAACTAGGGTTGCTTGTAAGCCCGAAGCCAAAACAAGTGTGTAAGGTTTTGACTTGTGAGCCTGGTAAAACAAGTCGGCTGTAATCTAAAGATTATAATGGAAATTCCCAAGTGTAGCTTGGGGAGTGGATGTAGGTGCTAGGTGCACCGAACCACTATACTTCTTGTGTGTTTGCATTGCTTTACTTTTTATCTTCTTTTGCTCTTTAATTGTTGTTTTATTTCATTGCTTCCGTTGCACAATTACTTGAACACTCACTCTTCACCTTAGAACTTGATAGCACATATATTGCTTTAATTTTTAAAATACCCAATTCACCCCCCCTCTTGGGCACCATATCTGGGCAACAGTCGGGCAAGGAGCGGTGAGGGAGGCCTAAGCCTATTTCCTTTCACTTTGTAATTGAGTTGTTGAAAGACTTCCCGGCTTGCCGGGGGTCGCCATAATGTACGAAATTTTTTATCAATGAAAGCTCTTCATTTCTTTTAAACATGTCTCTCTCTCTCTTCATATATTGATGGATGAAATGGTTGCGGGCCCGCGTGATCACCATTGGACCGTGGGCTTTCACGGGTGTCTCCCTTGCAGTGGGGGAATCGGTATCAAACTAGCTTCTCCCCCTACCTAGCATGCTAATCTATTGCCGCCAAGATCGCCATGGCCCGTAGCTCAGATGTATCGCGGATGCGTCGGGTTCCCGTGGGGGCGCTCGTCCCTCCTCCTTTCCTGGCTGGCTCCTTGGTCCGGCCGCCCTATAAAAAAGAAAAGACCCAGGCCGGAGATTCCGGCGGGGACACTCCGACGATCAAGTCAGACAGGACAATCAAATGGAATAGAACCCCTATGGCGAAGAGCTTGGGGGGCTCCCCGCGTAGGGGGTGAAAGGTAAAGCAGAGGTGGAAAGAACAAGCGGAGATGGGAGCAAAGAGCTTGGAAGGGTCCACTGGGGATCCCTTGCTCGCTCGCTCTGATGCCCTTTTCACCTATTTATTTTCTCCTTCTCCCGATCTTTTTTTGTGTACCCTCTCTTCCTGATCTTATGTATATAGGATGGCCCAGAGCAGGTCTGGGGCTTTGTCCGGGTGTCCCTTTCCGTATCCCTCTGGGAGGGGCTTCCTATTGCCTGTGGCTTCCCTCCTGTTGAACTGATTCTTAGAAGGAGATCCTTTCTTTTGGGGGGTGTACGCCGGCTTGGCATAGATTGTCCCTTCTGGTGGTGCAGTTCCCGGTGGGAGGGGCGGGCACTGTGCCGCTGAACTCCGTGCCACGATGGGGTGTTTCCATTTCTGGAAGAATCGTTGGAGCATTGCAGGGCCCTGGGGCCTTAACGGAATATCCCTCTTAAGGGAGGTTCAGGCTTCATGTCGCGGGGGTTGAAGCTCCTGGTTGCATGGTTGTCAATGTGGCGGCGCGTAACAAGGTCCAGGACCTGGTGGAGCGCAGGCCACCTAGAGCACTCGGGCGGCGCGTTGCAAAGCCCGGGTTCATGGCCAGGCGTGCGCCACCCCCCAGAGGTTGCAGGCGATCGGGAACCTCTTTGCTAAGGTTTGAATTCCTGTCGATCCTTCTTGCCGCTGTCAGGAACTTGACCTCGGCAGGGTAGGATGAAGCCCTACCTCGGCAGAAGGGCTTGCCTTGGCAGCATGAGCACGACCTCGGCCGAGAGCTGACCTCAGACAGAGGGCTCGCCTTATGAGCACGACCCCGGCTGGGAACTGACCTCGACAGGAAGGCTCGCCTTGGCAGCATGAGCACGACCCCAGCTGGAATATGATCTCAAGTGGAGGGCTCGCCTTATAAGCACGACCCCGGCTGGGAGCTGACCTCGGCAGGAGGGCTCGCCTTGGCAGCATGAGCACGATCCCGGCCGGGAGCTGACCTTAGACAGAGGGCTCGCCTTATGAGCACGACCCCGGCTGGGAGCTGACCTCGACAGAATGGTCACCTTGAAAGCATGAGCACGACCCCGGCTGGGAGCTGACCTTAGATGGAGGGCTCACCTTATGAGCATGACCCCGGTTGGGAGCTGACATCGGCAGGAGGGCTCACATTGGCTCTTCGTTTGGCCACCGCGCCCGGGTGGCGGGCTCTTTACCAGCGGGGCTGCCAATGAAGGCTCCATGTCAGCGGATGTGCCACATCAACATCAATTTCTCTAGCTGTTTCACTCTTTTTAGCCTATTTGGTGATGCAAATGACATCCAACCAGCACAAAGATGAGCTCATCTACGAGCTAGACGATAAAGCTGCATCGGAGATTATTTGCACGTCTATAGAAGGCAGCACAATAGCTCCAAAGCAGCAACACAACATGGCCCAATTCTTTTCTACAATCATGCCTCCATTGACATATGATGTCCCACCCATTGATGAAGCAAAAGGGTTCAAGTTGCAGCAACTTTTATCTGAATTTGCAGGTCTCTTTGTCGAGCCTAAGGGCCTTCCGCCAGTAAGGGATCAAGACCATTGAATCCCTATAGTTCCTAGAGCACCACCAGTGAATGTAAGACCATACCGCTATCAACATGTGCAGAAGATTGAAATTGAAAAGTACAAGAAATGTTGGAAAGTAGCATCATTTGACCCTCTCAAAGTCTTTATTCTTACCAGTACTACTTGTAAAAAAGGATGGATCTTGGCGATTTTGCATGGACTACCGACAAGTCAACAACATCACTGTCAAGGACAAGTTCCCGATCCTAATCATTGATGAGATACTAGATGAGTTGGTGGGCACTTGATATTTCTCAAAATTGGATCTCAGATCAAGCTACCATTAAATCAGAGTACACCTTGCTGACATTGAAAAGACGGCCTTTCGAACACATGATGGGCACTATGAGTTTATGGTCATGCCATCGGCTTGACCAATGGACCATCTACATTTCAAGGTCTCATGAATAACATCTTCAAACCCTTGCTACCACAACAGTATGTCCTGGTATTCTTTGATGATATATTAGTGCATGGCAAGTCTTGGAAGGAACACCTAGAGCATCTAACATGTCTTACATATCCTTAGTGACAATTAGTTGTACTTAATAGAGCGCAAATATTTCTTTGGTACAACCACCATGTCATATTTAAGGCACATTATTTCAGCTCGAGGGATGGAGGCATATTCAGATAAAATACATGCCATGATTGATTAGCCTCTGCCAACTACTGTCCGAGCACTTAGTGGCATCACTGGTTATTACAGATGCATGGTGCAGAGCTATGGACAAATTGTGATGCCATTAATTGACCTTTTGAAGGACTCTTTTTATGGGACAAAGGCAGCAACAAAAGCCTTTGAGAACCTAAATTTAGCCATGGGTACCAAACAAGTTTTGGCTCTACCTAACTTTGATGAGACTTTTGAGGTGGAAACTGATGCATCAGACTCTGGGATCGGGGCTATATTTAGGTAGCACAGGCATCTAATTGCCTTCTTCAGCAAGGCATTACATGGGCGAAAACCTATCCACTTATGAGAAGGAACTCCTTGCTTTGGAATTAGCAATCTAAAGGTGGCGGCTTTATCTACTTGGATGGAAGTTTCATTATTGTACATATCACCATCCTCTCAAATACATTCTTGAGTAGAGAATTGCAACCTCGGCCCAGCATAGGAGGCTTTCTAAATTGCTAGGATATGACTATGAAATTCAAAATAAAAAAGGGTATGTAAATTCAGTTACTAATGCACTCTCATGGGCTTCCCAAAGGGGTGACTTTTCGGCTCTTTCAACTTCCAATTTTTCTTTTCTTGACGACATTGCAGCCACCTATTTGGATGATCCTAAGATTGCTCACATCAAAGAAAATTTGGAGGCAGACCCAGCATTTATGACCAACTATGTTTGGCAGCCACCATTCCCCTACTTCAAGGGCTGCATATACCTGAGCCTAGATTCACCATTCAAGGAGACCATCATGGCACACTTTCATGAAGATCCTATGACAGGCCACAGAGATAATCTAAAGACACGCCGATGCATATAGGCAGGCTTCCATTGGCCAGACATATGGAAGGGCATTACCAGATTTGTGGCTAAGCGTGAGATATGCCAACGAATGAAGTAGGAAGCAACCAAGCCCTCTAGTCTACTTCAACCCCTACCAATCCCTGATCAAGTTTGGGAGGATATAGCCATGGACTATATTGAAGGATTGCCAAAGAGCAGTGAAAAGACTGTTATTCTTGTTGTCATTGATAGCCTCACGAAGTATGCCCACTTTATTCCTCTAGCACACCCTTTCACTGCCAAGCAAGTCGCCAAAGCTTATGTGGAGAATGTTGCTAAGCGACATGATATGCCAAGATCCATTGTAAGTGATCGAGATCGAATATTTATCTCTTTTTGGAAATTCTTCGCACTGTAGGGAACTAAGCTTTGCAGGGCAATGGCATATCATCATGAGACTGATGGGTAGTCCCAAGTTCTTAACCATGGATTGGAAATATACTTGTGATGCTACACCGCTGACAAGCCAAAGTCTTGGGCTAAGTTTTTACCATGGATAGAGTGGTCCTACAATACTTCCTATCATTCCACTATTGGGACCACACCTTTTGAAGCTCTATATGACCGCCCTCTGCCAAGCATCCCATCTTATATCAAGAGGACAGCAGGTGACGTCCTCCTTAAGGTAGATTTGGTGGAGAGAGATGATCAGTTGAAAGCACTAAAGAAGCATCTTCTTGCTGTCCAAAATTGGATGAAGCAAGTTTACAACCGGTGACACAAGGGAGTTCTAAGTCAGTGATTTAGTTCTCCTTCGACTTCCCAAGTACCGACAGATGACACTGTGCCCTTTGACCAATTCTAAGCTCTCCCTATTTCTATGGCCGATTCAAAGTATTGGAAAAGATGGGGCCAGCAGCATATCGCCTCAAGCTACCCATCGGGGTGATAATTTATGATGTCATGCGTGTATCTAAGTTGAAGTCATACTATGGAAAGTCAAACATTCAATTATCCTTGCCATCGGAACTGATTGAGGATAGGCCCCATATTTCTATGGAGATTTTTCAATACCGATGCAAACGAGCCAATGGGCAACTTCGCACTGAATTACTCATTAGGTGGAGTGATGGAACTTGTGAAGAAGCCACATGGAAGGACCATGATCACTCGGAACTTCGATTCCCTCACACTGCACCTTGGGGACAAGATGAAACTGAAGGAAAGGGACTATTACAACTTATATAGTACTCGATGGTACTGTAGCTATAGTATCCAAACTGACGGTCCTGTAGCATAGAACTGTAGCTACAGTATCCAAATAAAATACTTATTTCTTTTTTTAGGCTTTAGTTACTTGAAATATTTATTTCTTTTTTAAAAAATATTTATTTCATTTCCTAGCCTAATTATTTTCTATAATTAGGCTATACATAAGGGGAGCCATCTTTGAGGGGGAGCATCTTGAGTTGTAATTTCTTATTTTTCTGCATTAAATTTCAGTGATAGCATAATATTCCTTTATATTGCATTGTTTTTGGGCGTACTTCCCTCGAAGCGGAGAAGCCGTTGTTAGGATTGGAACATCCTAACAGACACGTAAGCTGCTTGGATCGAACTTATAGATCCCTCTTTGGTAAAGGCAATCCTTTCTTGTGCAGAACCCATTTTTGTACCAAGGGTAGGTTAATAACCCACTACGGAAGGCATTCTCCCTAATAAGGTGGATACTTAAGCTGTCTTTTAATTGCTTTTAGTTTTATTATAGAATTGGTTTTTGCTTTCAATTTTTATTGTGTTGCTCTCAAGGTCACGCTGTCATCTCCCCATCAGTGTCATGTAAAAGTTTTATACAAAGTTTTTAACTCCTTGTTCAAAATAATTAGTGAACGATTTGCATAATATTCCACTTTACACTTTTCAAGAACCTGTCAATGTTTCTTTTTACCATTAATGGTGCTATTTAGTTCTCTTTATCATAGTCTAAGCAAAAAAGTCAGAATCTCTTTGCAGTTTGCAATCTTCTTAAGCCCCTTCCAGTTTTCCTAGCACAATTTTAAAATCTTGCACAAACTATGTACCTTAATCATAGCATCTCATGCCAAAGGATTTTTCTTAAAAAAAATTATTATGCATTCAGAGCAATATATAGTTTACAAGATTTCCAGAGAAGTACATTTATGAACATGGAGTCATATATGTATGTGTGTGTGTGTGAAATTAACAATTCAAGACTTATATGTTACTTTCAGCAGATATTTAAACATCATTAGATATTAATCACACAGCCATCTTGATTCCTCAAATGCTATTTAATTTATAAAGGAAATGTTAGTAGAGGGTCTCAATATAGCGGAAAACATGGTCAGTATGGATACCTGAAGTCGGTTGATGGGTTTGGACCCTGCCAACCCATATCCTTCCATTGCTCTGAGATCAAGCCTGTGAGTTCTGTTTCTGGGAAGGAAGCATGCCAAAGTGCCCTAAGAGCTTCCTGCCAACAAGGAAGCATGATGGAATATTGAAAAATGAACAAAAGATGAAAAAAAAGGACAACAAGATCAAATATATGATATCACTACTTTTCAAACTAGTCATAGGAAGTTATCACTTAAGGAACCACATTTTTGGAAATGTGAAGAAAGTTTCTAAAATCTCCGTTGCTAAGCACTTGTCTGCTGACAAGACTGATGGTAAGATGCCCAAAGCAAAACCAAACTGGAACAAGGCTCATTTCTTCCGTTAAGTTGCCCTTGTTTGTAACATGTTGTTACTCAGTATTGCAGAAGGAAGAACCAATGTTATATATGGCATTATAAAATTCCAGACCGAGCTAAGAAGCTAAGATATATAAATTTATCTTGAGGATGAGTCAACTTTATTGTTTATTTTATAGTAAAACATATTTGGACTTTAGGTGACATTTTTCATAAAAAATAAATTCTACACAGGGAAAGGGTCCTCAAACATTTATGATTTCAGAGCATCGATGAACCTGGATGAGGTAGAAGATATATACTTGATGGTCTGGTCGAGTCTCATCAAAGGGTACACTTAACCGTTCCTTAAGCTTTTGCAGTCGTTGTTCCTGCAAAAAGTTTTATAATTTCTTTTCAAAATTCAAAAAAAAAAGGATGAAAATACTAAAAAGAGCCATTATAGTAAATAATTAAAAAAACTTTGACAGAATATTCCATTCTTTCATCAGGAAAACTTTTCATTTAACAATCAAACAAGCAGCTAACATATTGGACTTACTGCCTATTCCATAACAAATGTCTCTAAACTACCCAAATTGCCTATGAAATATCTTCAAATTAATTTTTCACCATGGATATGTTAAAATCAGTTAATCATACTAGTATTCCTCCAATTACTAAAAATAACCAGCATGGTAGCCAATACAGATATCCAAGCCCTACCTTATCTTCTTGATCTCCTTTTTCATAAATTATGGCACTAAAAATGCCATTCAAGTTAAAACATAACTTCTCTTCTCTTTTCCTTCAATTTAACTCCACTTTTGTCATATCTTGACATTGCTACCTAAACCTAGCACAAAGAATTATTTGTGCAAAGTTGAAATTTAAATACTTCTTTTTCCACATTTTGCTTTCTCCAAACGTACCCTTGTTAACCAAAAGACCAACTTGAGCTACCTTTGGGACCCACAAGTATGTATCATGCACCTAAATGCCACTCAATATCAGAAGATTCATTCTCAACCGAAATGGTTATTGTTCCTTCTCTTCAGTATTCACCAAGGTTGTAAATATTATGGGATAGGGGTGTCCCAATTTCTCTATGGAACATGATGTTCTACTATCCCACTCCATCTGGTAGTGGTCCTAGTCATGTATCCCAGTAGGTATCTCCCATCTCTCTCCCCTTCTTTCCTGTCTTTCTTTCTTCTTCTTCTTTCTTTCCTTCATTTCTTTTTTCCTTCTACCTTTCTTTCTTTTCTTTCCTTTTTCATTCTTTTTCTTACCCCTTCCTTTACTCTTTTTATTTTTTCTTTTCCTTCTCTATCCTTTCAAATTATTTCCTTCCTTTCTTTTTATTCTCCCTTTCTTTCTTCACTTTTTCTTCTTTTCTTTCACTTTTTGATTTTTTCCATCTTTCCTTCATTTCTTTGTTTCCTCTTTCTTCTCTCCCTGGAAGGGTTTTAGAGTCTCAACCCCATCCAGGTTGCATTTTCTCACAAGAATGAGATGAGATGGCTAGGACACAACCCATCCTGCTAGGACTTAAAACCGTGGTGTTCACTAGCATGCCCAAATTGTCTAGTTTAGGTTGTACTAAGCCACTCTAAGTCTAGTTGTCCTCTTAGGCTAAGACAAACCTTAAACCAGCCCAAATTGGACAGAATCCGATTCTGCTTAATTATGGATGATTCGAGTTAATCTGGGGCTTGCTCCACCCTTAGGCTGTGTTTAGTAGCTAGCAATCTGGATTCGAGTTAATCTGGGGCTTGCTCCACCCTTAGGCTGTGTTTAGTAGCTAGCAATCTATCCAGATTGCTAGCAACTTAAAGGGGCCCCACAAGATAGATTGCTAGTAATTTAAAGGGGCCACACCATATTACTACATTTGGTAAGTTTTTTTGATAGCATCTAGATTACCAAGTAATCTAGATTGTCTTTGGAAAGGGTGGTAATCCAGATTACTACCTCCTAGGTAATATTTTAGACAATATTACCTTCCACTTCTCCCTCCTTTTCCCTTCCATGCTGTGCCCCCCCCCCCCCCCCCCCCCCGTGACCCCTCTATCGCCTGTCGACAGTGCCTCCCTTGTCGCCCATCAACCAACAAAGAGGGTCCACAGCGAAGGCACAGGAGGCTTGTGGGGAGGAGGTCACCATCGCTGAGACTCGTAAGGGAGGGATCACTATTGCCGGAGTTTGCGAAGGAGGGGAAGCCATTGCTAGGTCACACTGAAGGAGAAGGGGAGGGTGCTCGGCGAGGGGGGGAGAGGGGGGCGACACGCCAATGGCAGGGGGTGGTGAACCAAAGAAGGGGAAGGGGGCGAAGAAGAAGTAGAAGGCGCAACGCCATCAATGGGGATGGGGGGTGGACCAAAGAAGGAGAAGGGGGGCCGAAAAAGAAGGGGAGGGGGGGTGGTGCTGGCGAGGGCGGGGGGGGGGGGGGGTGGATGGTGAACCAAAGAAGAAGGGGGGCGAAAGAGAAGGGGAGGGGGGTGGCGCCGGCAGGGGCGAGGGGGTGGGTAGCAATGGTGAGGGCCGGGGGGGTGGGGGGAACCAAAGAAAAAGAGAAGGAAAAAAAGAGAAGAAAAAAAGAAGAGAAAAATATATATAATAAATAAATAAAATATTAAAAATATATTTTTTTATAAATATAATATAAACTTAATTTAGGGATAGTTTAGAAATTTGATTTTATATTATGCAGCATTACCTGCATCTACTAAACATAATAATCCACATAACATGCAATCTATATTGCTAGCAATCTATATTGCTAGCAATCTATATTGCTAGCAATCTATATTGCTAGCATCTATATGCTAGCAATCTATATTGCTAGCAATCTATATTGCTAGCAATCTATATTGCTAGCAATCTATATTGCTAGCAATCTATATTGCTAGCAATCCACATTACTGGCAATCCACCTTACCTTTCAAGATTGCCCGGTAATGCACCAAATGCAACCTTAGTAATAGAGGGAAGGCGAAAAGAAAGCCTCCCGTGCCTTCTCAGTTCTCCCATACTCCTCAATCTTCCTACACTTATTTTTTCTTTTCAATCAAAGAAAGCCACAGAAGGCCTGATCTTTACAAATTTCATTCAAAATTCAACTCTTAATGGATAAAACTCTCTCCTCCCTTCCCTCTCCCAAGTTTTTTTTTTTGAAGCCCAAATAAGGTAAAAAGGGGAAAAATGAAGAGGGATCGTGCCAAAATTTTGTATTTTGACATGATTTTATGCTATGATGTAGATCGAAGGATGACCTACACAATGCTAAAGAAATCATAATTTTTTGTTCATCATATACTTTTTAAAATTAAAAACATGTATTTCTGGATTAAAAAATAGTAATAAATAAAATAATGTTCAAAGATTTCTAGCACATTTGGAGATATGAATTCTACTTGAATCTCAATTTCATAAAAATTTATTTCAATATAGGCATGATCAGGGTTCCTGGTACTGATACCGGGACCCGTATCAGCCGGAGGGCGGTACGGTATGGTACGGACCGTACCGTACCATACCGAGCTTTTTTTATATAAAAATAATCTCTCTCCCCCCCAAAGCAATGATTGCTATTTAAAACATGAAATGGACCTAAACCGGGCCGAATTGAGCCCGTACCGGGCTGAACCGGACGGTACATACCGGTACCGTATCGGTACGGAATTAATTTTTTTTTATTATTTTAAAAGCCCGGACCGATTTTAAGGGCTGAACCGGTACGGTACGCCCCGTACCGAGCGGTACGGTACGGTACGGTATGCCCTGTACCGAGCGGTACGAGAAGGTTCCATGAACCCTGGACATGATCATTGCTTCAAGAATCTAAGTGCAAACCTAAATAAATTTTAAAAATAAAATTGATTACTGCATATCCATGGATTAAAAAAAATAAGAACCCTGATAGGATACTACTTTAATCTGCATTAAAATCAATTTTCTGGATATCTTACAATTAAATAATAATTTATTAATTAAAATTGATTAAAATATTTAAAATCATAAAAAATATCAAAAAATTTAATATTCTGTATAGATAATATAGAAGCATGTTCAAAAATAATTAAGCCATTTTTCTATTATAATATAAATTACATAATTTTTAAATTATTATTAATTTAACTAAAATTATATGATGTATGTTCGTGAAACTTGCAGAAATAAATTTAGATAAGAAAAAATAGAGCATGGGATGATGATTTCGAGCTGGCACCATTAGAGGTGCAAGTCGTGTGATGAAGAGTGGATGAGGAAGGATGATGAGATTAAAGTAGAATTTGTTCAATGGTTACCATGACATGCCTACTTGTAGGAAATGTCCACGAGATGCCTATAAGATATTTAAAAATCACTTCATTGATTTTAAGGAGAGCAAGTGCAGAAGTGCTAAGAAAAGAGTAGGGATTGAATGTCAAGTAATGGAGCCATCTTCATACTACTCGAAGGATCTAGAGGATCATGAGGCATCAAATCTAGATAACATGCAAGAGAACAGATTTAAGTTACCATATAAGTAAACTTGAATGATTAGTGGCATAGGGAGAAGGTTGCCAGGCACAAGTCTCATAGTTCAAGTTTGTTTATGGTTTCGGTTTCGCTAATAGAGATCCAGGAAGTAGAGTGATTGTAGGAAGATATGGCAGGCAAAATTGCATCTATGTTTGGACTTTTGGCAAGAAAAAGAAAAAGAAATCCAAAGATTACCAGAAAAGGCCACTGGTCATGATATAAATCCACATGCCTTTCCTAATATAGATTCTAAGCAGTAAAGGACTAATACCAAAGATTTTTAATCCCGTAGAATGGGGCTCTCCCGTCTTCTTCATGGAACGGGATGTGCCGTCGTCCCGTCCTATCATGATACTTAGGACAGGGGATGTCCCAAGATATCCCAATCAGAATGCTAGTAGGACAATCTTATCCTAACATGTGAGGTGGTATCCTATCCTCAAGACATCCTGTTGAGACCCGAATCCTTCATACTATGCTTGTAAAGGATAAGAAAAAGGTTATGTGGAGAGCTATTACTTTCCGATTTAACTTCAGCCACATTCTTGCCAATGTCATAGACAATATGTATTACCAGTCAGTTATCAGCACCATTCAGAGAGCTGGTCAGGGTTTAGACCTTCTTCGACT
Organism: Areca catechu; assembly: GCA_021397845.1. NCBI lineage: Eukaryota > Viridiplantae > Streptophyta > Magnoliopsida > Arecales > Arecaceae > Areca > Areca catechu. Next base: position 24,420 of record CM038049.1, on the reverse strand, counting down.
AAAGGACATGTATGGTGAGCTTCTGCATAGTAAAAAGGAGCTAGAGAGATGGAAAAGAGTAGATAAGCTTATAATGGCATGGAGGGCAATCACATGAAGGGCTCTGTGACAAGCCAACAGTTTGGAAGGGGGGCGAGAAAATAGTTAAGACTACTGCACCATTATATTAAGTACTTAGGGCCATAGATAATAAGAGATACCCTCAAATAGATTTTTTGAATTATATGACAAGGGCTGCTAAAGCCAGGTAGGTAGATCCAAGGTATGCTGATAAGTACAATGAGATATTTTGAGCAGAAGTGGGATTACTAGATGGGCAAGGACTTACATCCATCAGGTAATCATTGATTTACTCTTAGCGAACAAGTATATTTCTTAAGCTTGTTTACTCTTATATAATAAAATTCAAATTCAATCATTTCTTTGTTAATTAAATCAATTACAAAAGGAAAAGGAAAGAGAACTATAGATCCATTGGAGAGAGTGGATGAGAAGTTTGTGCACTCTGATTCTGAGATCAGTGAGCGCTCGAATGATCAGTTGCCATATCATCTTGCAATACAGGCAATGATGACAATGACAATTCGAGTGATTGTGCATCTAGTGGCTAGGGATGTAGAAGTAGACATGGTACGGTGCAATATGACTCATAGCCCAAGAGTCATGGTCGGTTCATCAATGAGTCATAATTCACTCATGCATCATAGGATATGAACCTTGGCATACAGCCTAGAGCTTGTGAGGATATGATTGCATATAAGAGATAGGCCCCTCAAGATGGTTTCAGACATGAGGCTGATGTTGAAAATGACCTAGCATGCGAAGTAGGATTTATGGATGTATCTAGATTCAAATCCATTAGATCCTATTCCATAAAGCTAGGGTATGACTTGTATGGATATCCTTCATCCAAGGAGTCATATTCAAGTGGCTACCATCCTTCACAACCTCATCCAAATTATGGACTCGATCTTCCCTTAAATAGGATGGCCAATGCAATATCAAGCATCGGATCAGTTCAGACTTGCTATCTAGGAGGCTCAGACTATAGGATGTCGTGGTGGGCAGATATCAAGGTTGGAGTCAAATCCCAAGCCCAGACTATGATTAGGATATTGACATCTTCAAGCGACGTAGATACTCTACAAGGAATTAGATGCCAATACATACTTTGTATTTCAAATCAGTTTGACATATGCATATTCAATTATATGTATTCATGCATTCCATTATATTATAATTGCATTCTTTAGTCGATTATATTATATTCAAAACTAATATGACATAAAAAAACATCAAAGTAGCATCATTAAACAACCACAATCACTATAATAATCCCTTGAGACTTAAAAAAATGAAACAAAAGAAGAACATGGCATATCGGTGCACTATAGTGTATCAAGTGTTGGTGTGGTAATTGGTATTATACTATAATGATCATCAACTGATATGGCATCCAGTATCGGAGCAAACCTTGTAATGCAAACCTTTTGACCTAGAAATTTCTATTAGAATGATTTCAATATAATGTTGTGGTACCACCTACTTTGGTACCACTTATAGGAAGATCCCTTAGATTGCGAAATACGAATCCCCGATCAAGATCGTATGTCCATCAATGAAATTGATATCGCAAGAGGAAGGAGAAAAAGAAAAGATATAACACAATTTAATTAGATATGCAGGACTTCATTATAAAAAAAAATACTTACAAGAGGAGAACTCGCACTCTCAATTCCATACAATAATCTTTCAATAAGAAGCCCCGGATCCCTCACAAAAGCTCTTAACTCTCAAGGAGACCCTCTAACTCCTACAAACTTTCTTTGTTGCTCCCTGCTACCACGATACCACCTTTTTTGGTTATTTGCCCCTTTTAAAAGCTCTAAGATTGTGTAAAGGTCTCTGTGTCAAAGAGCAATTCAACAGGACTCTAGAGATTCAAACCATGTCAAAAACAATCTAAACCAAGTCAAAACCGCATACAGAACATCGTAGACCGCCCATGGACTGTGCTACCCTCTCTTGCATGAACCAGGCCAATCCCTGCTGCCACGCATGCACCCGCATGCATCTACGGCTGAAGTCCACCGTGCACCACACGAAACTAGAGGGAAACGCACGTGGACCTCACAAAATGCGTGGCGCGTTGCGGCCACGTGCCCACGCACACCTAGGCTACGCCTACGGGTGCACCCGGGCCTGGGCCAAGCTTGGCCCATTGCTGCCAAGTTTGATTTGCTCCTCAGCCTGTGCTGGATCTTCTCTTAGATTTTTTGGTACCTAGATTTTGCATTTTGAACCGAATCGAAACATTTTCTTAACAATCTCTATCTCAATTCAACATTCAATCTCCATCTAACTTTTGAAAGCTTTTGAAAGATCTCGCCCCCATGTCCTAGGACAAAAGCCTACCGCTCATAAATGGGCAAACATCAAAGTTGAGCTAGGCCGCTCGATTCCATCTCCATGTGTTATGCTTTGCCTGACTTAAGCTTACTCGAGAAAGCTTCCTACAATAATAGAAACTTCACTCTGCGACATCGCCTATCATCCTCCTGAGTCTTGCATCTCGTCTCTGATCTACCTGCTCCCCGAAGCTCCATCTCGTACTGGACTCCCATCTGCATCTGGAACTTCAGCTTGTATTAGACTCCTTGTCAAGAGATAATGTGCTCCATACTTTTTTCCTTCAATACAATCCTATTGTTGTGCATGACTTTCTCATCAGCTTTCTATCTATAACTACTTGAATTCAGTCTACTCGGTAAAATTAGATTCCTGCAAAAATTGGATATATATCGAACCTCATCCAATTTCTTCACTACCCCATCATATGTCCTTAAGCTGACTATCCTGACACTCTTAATTGCATAACTCGATTTATTTGACAAGTAGACAGAACTCTCTCTACTTTCTAGAGAGTCAAACAGCTCCTCTCTACAACAGATATGATATGAACATGTAAACTATGAACATGTAAACTCTAAAAGTCACTGTAGGAAAGAAGTAGATCCATGTCGGATATCATGAGTGCTTCACCGTATCCATCACTATCACTACCATCAATCACTATTGCAATAGCTTTCGTCCAATCCTTGAGTTGCAGGCATCTCTGACACGTGTCCCAACTCATTGCACCGGTAATATCTGATCTTGCTTGCATCCCTTGATTTGGACCTGGACCATCTATCTCGCGATCCTTTATTGCTCCATCCTTTGCCACTTTTATCTCTAGTTGCCATCTGAATTCGAAACCCGATTCTCCTGCCTGAGAATCTCGTTCTGAAATAGTGCTACAATGATATCTTCCATGTGCTTTTCCTTACTAGAAGAGTAATTAACAAAGACTCAAAGAATAGGGAAGTGATGACAGCAAGACCAGCTTCCTAGTCTTCTCCTCAGCTTTGTTGCCAATACTAAGAAGATTGATGATGATCATCTATAAATTACTCAAATATTCATGCACGCTCTATTCCTTGCTCATCCATAGTTGGTAGAATTGCTTATAGAGAAAGAGAGTATTGGTGAGTGATTTTGTCATGTATATCTCTTCGAGCTTCGTCTACATTGCTGTTGAAGAAGTCTCACTCAGTACATATATCACCATGTAATCTGCCAGGTATAAGCAGATCATGCTCACTACCTACATTTAAAGCCGCCTCCAACTTTTATGCTCCATGGTAGCTGGCCTCTCCTCACATAAAGAAGCGTCGATCAATCCCTATTGGATGAGCATGTGCTTCACCTTTATTTGCCATGGAAAGATATTGCTCTTCTCGTTGCACTGATTAATCTTCATCTTGATTGCACTTGTCTTTTCCATTTTCTTTAATCTCGATTAACGTCATCACAATATGGATAACCTTGCTCTAATACTAGTTGTTATGTATCACCTGCTATAGTACCACTTGTATAAAGATTCCTTAAATTATGGAATACGAATTTTCGATCAAGATTGCACCTTCTTTGATGAAGTTGATACTGCGAAAGGAAAAAAAAGATATACAGTACAATTTAATTGGGCATGCAAAACTTCACTGTAAAAAAATTCACTTACAAAAGAACTCGCACTCTTAATCTCGTATAATAATCTCTCAACAAGAAGTCCTGGATCCCTCATAAAAGTTCTTAACTCTCAGGGAGACCCTTCTAGCCCCTACATGCTTTCTTTGCCACTCTCTAGTACCATGATACCACCTATTCTAGCTATCTACCCTTCTTTTTAAATGCTTCGACACTATGTACAGGTCTCTGCATCGAAGAGAACTTCGACAGAATTCTAGAGATTCAAAACATGTTAAAAACGGAGTCCAAACCAAGTCAAAACCACATCCCAAATACCATAGACCATCCATGGACTGTGCTACCCTCTCCTACATGAATCGGTGCATGAACCAGGCCAATCCTTGCATGCCATGTGTGTGCCCGCATGTGTCTGCGCCCGCATCCACCATGCATCATGAAAAATGTGCAGCATGTAGACCGTAGAGTGCACTGCATACTGTGGGCCGTGCACTTGTGCATGCGCTTAGACCTGGGTCGGGCCTGGTTTGCTCCTATAGCTGTGCTGGGTCTTTTCTTGGATTTTTGGTGCCTGGACTTTGCATTTTGGGCTGAATTGAGATATTTTCTCATATAAAGTATTAGAAGTGATCAAAATGCTGATTGTTACCATGAAAAACAGTGTTATACAAATAGCTTAAAGTAGACAAGGCAAAACCATATTAACACGAATCAAAGATGAAAAAGTTGGATTTTTTTTAAAAAAGATATATGGTTGATTATAATGTAACTTACCTGAATAGGGGTTAGAGTAAAATCTTTTTCACCACCACCTTGACGTTTATTACCAGAGCGGTAAAAGAGTCCTGAAAACCATGACCGAGGTCCAACCATAGCATCAGCTGCAACCACCATTAAGTTATTAGCTAGAATGATATATTATTGAATAATGTCCAAAGCTAGCCTTTAAGCAGACCTATGTTTTAGAGCACAATGTCATTATAAACCAGCTTGGTCAAAGGTTGCATGGTCTAATGGTAATTAATGATTTTCCAAACTCACAAATGGAATGAAGCTAAACAAAGAAAAACTCATCTAATTCAATTGTATGTAAATTTAATCTACTTTAAAATTGTACTTATTAAAAACCTGAAATCAAAAGGTTACTACAAAATAGTGGTCGAGATTTTTTTTTGATTAGGAGGTCAAGTTTAGCATAAACTGGAGTCTACTTTCACTAGAGTTATATCAAAAATGACCTAGATAGATAATAGGTTGAATTAGAAGTCTTAGATCCATTAGGGTTGTGTAACTATATTGATATTCCTGATTGGATAAATAACAATCAAGATTAAAGACCAGCTCATTGAAGATCCCAATCAAGATCTAAACATGCATAATGCATAATAAAAAATCACTTAAAATTGTGGCTTTGGTTAGAGTAGGCCCTGTAGGTCTACTTGCACTAAGAGGCAAAAGAGCTTAGAAGTTAGAACCATATTTGTTATCCATCGTCTTCTTTTGTTTTTGGCTGCTTGGGGGGCGGGTGGGGGAGCGGGGGGTTTCATAGCCAAAACTATTGGTCCAGCTATACATAATTTGCCTGATAGTTGGCATCATCATTGATCATAATTTTTGAGCTCTAACCTAAAGTTTGGACTGGATAGGCCACCTAGTCATCTTCTTATAGATAAAGGCATAGGGACTATCTGGACATCAATTCCAATGTGAACTAAAGGTCTTAACATATAACAAATATGGAAAGAGGAAAGTCACTGATGGCAGTCTCTGATTAACTATCTTAATATTTAAACAATATATCCAAATAAAAAAATAATATTTATTTAGAATTCCTTTAAAAATGCCACGCCATTTTCATATTTGCTACCTGTGGTGTAATGTTAGACATTGCTTGATAATTCATCTGAAACAAAAAAGGAAACAAAAAATGTGTTGATATTGGTCAGAATCAGTCCACATTTGAGGTCAATATTAGATTCTGGCTGACACTAACTTATAGGGCCAAATTCTTTGTATATGTGGGGTGCTTATGCAATTCTATTGTCATCTTTTCATCTCTTTAAATGTTGAGTAACATTTTATTCTAGAAAAGAAACATAAATTACAAGTTTTCAGATGGAAGCTTTGCAGCATAATTTTCCTAAGAAATATAAAGGAAAAAAGTAAAACTTTCGATATATTTACTGTTCAATGCTTCAATAAAATATAATTTCAGATTGGCACCAAGAAGTAAATTGATATATTATAATTAAAAGATATGTTTTTTGAACTATTATTTTTTAACGTTTTTTATTATTTTAGTGCATAACTTCTGACATATTTAAGGTCCTAAAAAACAGATATATTTCAAAAAATAATCTATTTTTTATTATTTCTAACATCTTCACTAATTTTACTTGATTTTATTTGAACTCTCTATAATTTAAAAAGAAAATTGATGAAATTGGAATTAAAACCAATAAGGGTGTGCTTGGCTCAGCATAGGTGGTTGGAAGTGAAGGCTGTAAATTGCCCAAAGTGACTTCAGACCACCCATAGCTGAAGTCACTTTGGAACTTTTTCTGGAAATCAAGGCATACATTAGGCACTTTGATGACCACTTCCACCAGATCAAAAAACATGGAAGCTGCTTCTGTGATCTGGCTTCCTTTCATTTTGAACCATTTACAGCAAATCAAAACATCGTAAAACTGCCGAAACTTAATCAGGTTAAAACCAAATATAAGTAGTAAAACATTGTTTTAAAAGGAACAAGTGCTCGAAAAGCAATTAAGATCATTTGATAAGAGACTAGGGATAAGTACCAAAACAAAATTTCAATCTTTGAAACATATGCTTGACTCTGTAATCCATGACCATAAGTTACATCTCATTTGTCAAAAGAATGCTTTAACTTGTGGGATTTTCATAAGCAAAGCTAACCCATTGTGCAGATGCAGTCAGTGGGTTGGACTCAAATTGGGTGGATGAGTTTACCTGCTTATATTTCTTGTAGGACCACCTATCTCAAAATTATTTAAAGCAAACTTTACAACAGTAGCAGCCTTCCATGGCCATCAAAAGTTCAGATTGTCTTTTTCTTTTTCTTTTTTTTTTTTGAGGGAATAAAAGTTCAGACTGTCAAACTGAAGTTTTTCTTTCTTCTTTTTCCCTTTCAAAAACGGATTTTCCATAGATTGGTGAAACAAAAAAAAATCTTTTCTGGAGACTTTCAATCTTGCTAAATAAGAGTTGTCTCTAACTATGTTTATCATTATAACAGCTCATAGCATGTCATGTATCATGAAGCCACACAGCTGGCTAGACCAGCATTTGTCATATCTCCAACAAATTGTAAATTTGACATTGAAATGCCAGTCCACTTGTGTAACTAAAATTGACATTTAATTGTAGTATGATCTTCTACCGGAATTGACATTAATCACAGTATGGTCTTCCATATTTGAAACATTGAATTGATATGGTCTTCCAATTTACCAGATTGATGGAAATTTAAAGCACATAGTAGTAGAAAAACATCAAGGAATCAAATGCTGGTGAGGTGGTCCTTGCACTGGACAGCAGCATAAGTGCTACACGCTATCATAGCATTAAAACACTTTGATGTTACCCAGACACCTAAAGTTTGGGCTTCAAGATGTCATGGACACTTGGACAATTCATGATGGACCTTGACAATTTAAATATCAACATGCCTCCGAAAGGCATTCTGTACATATAAGTCATCAAGTCTAGAACAACATCTTGTAAATATTTTATCAATCTTCTAAAATTAAGGAGTAATATAGCTGATCAATTAGGATATGTACACACCAATACATATTTACAAACATCTGAAAGGCATCGACATTTCTTAGTGTCATAGTTCAAAATGTTCCCGTGTATGGAATCTGGATTCTTCTGGTCATGCGCAGTGGGCTAATGTAATGTCGCACAAAGAATTCCTTGATATAAATTCACGAAGGCACCCTAATCAAACAAGCCCAGGAGACAGAAATAAAAACGCAAGAGCAATGTTGATTTCATTGCAAGATTGTTTAAATAGGTTGATGATTCATTCGTCAATGGTGAATAAAAATGGTCTTGTCACTTACCGGTGAGGGAACCCAGGCTGCCAGTGCCCCATCAGATACGAAGAGGTTCGAAGTCGGAGGAGACAACGCACCTTCCCTAATTTATCTCTCCCTCTATATTGTGATGCGTTGATGGCATGCGAAGATGCCAAAAGGATGCGCAATCTCTGTCTCTATCTTTCTGTCAACACCATTGACGAAGGACGATGATGATAAGGTGAAGACGATCGATCCCATCTGTCACGCCACATCTCGTCCAAGAATCCATCCGATCCCCCTGTCCGAGGAATCAAGCAAATCTCCTCTATATTGCAGAAAGAAAATTGAATTTTTGCAATAATATATAAAAACAAATTGTGAGTAGGCTCAATCCTCTGTTCCACCAAATCCACCTCTGCCTCCCTCTTTCTCTCTCTTCTCTCTCGTCCTCCCAAGAAAAACCGCCTTTTCCGTCTGCAAGTCCGCCCAACCGTTTAACTTCTCTCTCAAACCACGCCGTCTGCTGAGCTCCCCCACGTCTCGTCCATTATGTAGCCTGTCTGGGTAAAATCTTGAATACCCCCCGTGCTGCATCTTTCGCGCGAAAGAAGATTTCGCGATGCCGTCGGTGATCGCGCCCCGCGCAGCTCTTAATGCAGTCACACCAAATCTACTTGTTTATTTTATTTTTGTTTTCCTTTTTCAAAAATAAACTTGAACTCAGGCCGGGGTGCTAACCGCTGGGCTAAGGCAACTCTAGTTAGCCCCATCCAACCTTCCTGGTCCATGGCTGCAGTTCATATACAGTTAATCCATGATCAATAGAGATGGGCATCGGGCTGAGTCATTCATGGGCCGGCATGGCTCGGCACGAAGCGGGCTATGCCTGGTACGGCCCGCTTGTTACAGTAACGGGCCGTGTCGGGTACGGCCCGCTTGTTACAGTAACGGGCCGTGCCTGGCCAAGCCCGGCACAGCCCATAAAGGCCTGGACTGACACGGCCCGGCGGCCCAGGCACGGCACGGCCCGCGGGTCAGCACGGCCTGCGGGTCGGCACGGCCCGCGAGTCAGCACGGCAAGGTCCATTAGGGCCTGGACCGAGCCAGCACGCATGGCCCATTAGGGCCTGGACCGGACCCGGCACAGCACGGCCCACAAGAGCTTGGGCAGGGCCTGGCACAGCCCGGGCCCCTTAAAATAAATGAAAATAAAAATTTTATTTATAAACAAAAATTTTAATAAATTAAAAAAATGTTGGGAACTAAGAATTTATTAATATAAAGCCACCATATAATGGTGGGGGGTTTGGCATAAACCCCTACCAGTTTATTAATTTAAATCAAAATGGTACATGAAAGGAGGGGGACTAGGCCTGACCTCCATAATATAATAAGAAATGAGAAAAAAATAGAGATAACTCACTTTAACAATTAAAAAAATAAAAAGTATAATTATAAAAAAATTAAGAATTACAAATAAATAATCAAAACCTTACTAATCATCAGTAGTGTTTATATCATCATCATCAGACCGTATCTCGCTTCCTGCTATTCTCTTACCTGCGGGGACTGGGTTCGGACAGCAGCTCGACCTTCGCTAGAAGCTCGACCCCGGGCGGGAGCTTGACCTTGGATGGGAGCTCAACCTCAGCTGGGAGCTTAACCTCAGACGGGAGCTCGACCTCAGACGGGAGCTCGACCTCGGACGGGAGCTCGACCTCGGACGAGAGCTTGACCTCAGCTGGGAGCTCGACTTTGAATGGGAGCTCAATCTTGGCTGGGAGCTCAACCTTGGACGGGAGCTTGACTTTGGACGGGAGGTTAACCTCAGCTGGGAGCTCGATCTCAGATGGAAGCTCGACTTCAACTGGGAGCTCAACCTTAATCACTTAGCTCAACCTTAGTCAGGAGCTCGACCTCAATTGGACCAAGTGGCGTTCTTCGCCACCTCATCACTTAGCTAGATCCAACATGGGCACCATGTCAGTGGCTCGCCACATCAATTGGCATTTTCACCGTCTTCGTAACATGTATGCATCATGTAAATAAAATCATTGCAGATGTCGTGTGCTTCACAGGATCTCAATAACGAAGTTGTCCGAAGAAAATAATAGTCCCCTTCTCAAATCAATGTTCCTCATTTGTTAGTCTGATTTGAGTTAATTGTAAAAATTAAATGTACAATTATAAAAAATTAAGAATTAAAAATAAATATGCCCGTTTTATGATAGTTGGGAGAGTTAAAATAGTAAAAAACCAAGAAATACCCATTTTTTAGCTATTATAGGCCAAACGGGCCGGGCTTGAATTTAAAAAAAAAATAACCGACCTGATGGGCCAACGGGCCGTGTTGCCACCCCCCAGCCTAGGGTCGTGCCGGGCCCGACCTTCAGGTTAAGCGGGCCGTGCCAAGCACGGCCCGTTTAGCTTGTGGCCTGGTGGGCCTGGGCCGGGCCTGGCCCGGCACGGCCCAATGCCCACCTCTAAATTGACCAACTTCTCGAGGATATAGGGTTTAAGGATATTAGGATTTAGTGTTCAGAGTCTATAGGATCTACGGTCTAGGGTAGAGTTGTAAGGTTTATGGGTTTTAGGATTTGAGATTCAGGGTCTAATATCAACGGTTATAGAGTTTAAGAGTTTTATCATTGATACAGCCGTATCCGCTGACGTGAAGTTCATCTGGATGCCAATTATCAGCCAGTAGATAGAAGTACTATCTAAGCCTGGCACCCAAGCAAGGAGCCAAAGTGAGTCCCTTGTCGAAGTCAGTTCCCGGCCGAGGTCGAGCTCAAGCTGCCATCTAGCGAAGAAGGGAAGGCAATGGAGATTCGAATCATGGCGGGAAAGATGGTTGCCCTCGCCGAGACCCAGCCGCTGAGACAGTACAACTGACAGGCAATAGCCTGCCGCCTGAGGCCTGCGAAGAGGGGTGCCCCGCCGGAGCACCAGGGCCCTCTCGGGCCCCAATTTTTACCGATCAAGAAGGAACGTCCCCTTCAAGGCACGGCACTTCCCAGTCTACCGTCTGCACTACCCACATGTAGAAAGCCATGCCAGAGGATTCAAACCCTAGGGCGGCCGCCCGCATGCCAATGCTCTGCCAGGTTTCCGGAAACATGGCGACCAACCAGAATATCAGAGCCAGCAACATAACTCCATACCTCAAAGGAGCAAACGGGAGCTCACGCACAGTTCCCGCGTGCTGCCAGATGTCACCCCCTGGGACTCCCCTGAAAGAGGAACATATGGAAAGCAAGCAAGAGGTCGCACACAGCCTCTCCATACCAAACTAAAAAAAGGCCTTCGAACGAAAGGAGAGAACAAGAGGCAAAACCAGCGAAGGGGTAAGAGAGGTAAAGGTTGGCACACAAAAGGGGAGAGCAAACTAGATACAACGCTCTAGGGACTACCGATAAATTCGTCGGAAGAATCTCACGGACACAGCCGACCCTGCTCCAGTCCTCCTTCTCTGCTAACTCCCTACACTCACTTTCTTTTCTCAAATACATGACCCTCGAACGTGGAAACCTCACCGGGATCCACCGAGAGGGATCTGTTCCCCTGGATCGCCCACTAACTTGATCGTCAGAGTGCCTCCGCCGGAATCCCTGGCTCAGGTCTCTTTTCTTTTTGCAGGGGTCCGAGAATACATGCAGGATCCCAGGCGAGGGAAGCGATGCCCGATATCGTGCCGGAGCTACAAGCCATGATGGTCCAGGCGGCAACATATTGGCTCGCCAGGTGGGGGGCTAGACACAGGACGCTGAAACATCAGCCAAACTAGTCCCCCCACCACAAAAGCAGTTTTGCTTGAGGCATGGTGGTGACGCGTGCACAAGAAGCCCCCGCTAGTCGCGTGGAGGGCCCTCTTTCCCATGGAGGCCCACGCAGCCTGGAGGAGGAGCTCCCCGCTCCGCCACAATCGCCTCCGACAAATGTCAACCCACCATACTCCTCTGGCAGATGCAAGTGCTGTAGTGGTAGTGTAGTAGTTACAACACCAGTAATGGCCCCTGGCTGCCCAGCAGCAGCCAGGGACCTCTGCAGCCCAAGTCATCGTCTCTCGCGGCAGTTTGCATCCCTTCCAAGAAAGGCCTTCGCAGTCACGGGCCATGACTAATCCCCGGGATAGCCTCCTAGCCCCGACGAAGCGACTGAGGAGCGGGTCAATCGACTGGGAGAGCCAGTCCCCAGGCTTGAAGCACGCCTCTCACAGGCACCATAGATGCTACCAGAGCAAGGCCCCCTATCGCAACCCTCCTCAGCATTCGTGTCCTTCCTCTCTAGCAGCCTTAGTGGAAGACTACGATGATAAGACTATATGGCGCGTGCCAGAGAAGCACCTGGAGGAACAAGAGCGTGGGCTGGTGGAGCTGTCCCACTAGTTTGCCAATATGCAAGGCTCCTCCAAAGAGTCGGCGGGCTATGACGCCCGTCCCCCTTTCTCCCGAGAGATCCAAGAGGGGTCGATCCCGAATCAGTTCTGCATGCCTCAAGTGGATTCTTATGACAGGACCACCGACCCTTTGGACCACATGGGGAGCTACAAAACTCTCATAGGAGTCCAGGGGGCAACGTATGCCCTCCTCTGCATAGCCTTCCCCACTATCCTACGGAAGGCTGCTCGGATTTGGTTTACCCACCTCGAGCTCGAAAGCATCGGTTCCTTTACGAAGCTGGAAAGAAGGTCGTGGCACACTTCGATGCTTGTCGAAGGATGCCGCGAGAAGTCGATAGCCTTTTCTCCATCATGCAGCAGAACCACGAGCCCTTGCAGGACTATATGGCCCACTTCAAGATTGCCTCACTAGAGATCTATAACCTATATGAGCCCATCGCCACAATAGCACTGAAGAGAGGGCTCCGGACTTCCCGCATGACTTACTCCCTGGACAAGAAGCCACTGAAGACGTACTCTAACCTCCTCCATGTTCACAAGTATGTTCGTGCTGATGAGATACACCGCACCAGGAGAGAACTGGATAGGAAGCTCCTGAAGAGACAAGCTCTGGGGGAGGCTCCAGAGGCACGCAGGCCCGGGCCGAACCCCAATCTCCAAGTGGGGTCCATGCCAAAGAGCGATCCCATTCTGGAAGAAGCATACACCTCTCTCCTCGCTCTGAGATCAAAGACCCTCATGGAGATTGAGGGCGAGCACTACCTACGCCACCCTCCCCCGCTGGAGTCATCTGGTGGCCGTGACAAGATGAAATACTACCGGTTCCACTGTGACCACGGCCACGACACCGAGGACTGTCGCCACCTCAAAAGAGAGATCAAAGATCTAATAAGGAGGGGCTACCTCAAAAAGTTCATGGGGGGCAAGACCCCTGCAGAGCCTTAGATGCTTATGGCTCTTCCTCATGCCCTTGAGTCGACAACCGGCACACCGAGAGGCCAGCGGGCATGATGTGTTGGGGGGCAAGCTCTTCCCAAACTGGGAAGGCCCCTGTGAAGTAGTCGAGGTCTTTCCACCTTGAGCCTACCACCTCGTCGATATCGACGGCGACGAAAGTCTAAGGGCTTACCTCAAAAAATGTAAGGCTCCTCCCTTTTCAATAAAAGTTTCCTTTTAGTACAACATTGTCTTTGCCATGCAGGAAAATCATCGCCCAACCCCAAGCCTGGCGACCAAAGCCGGGAGCCCCAGCACCCTGCACCGAAAATAGGAAGTAGCACCCCACACCAAAGTTGGGGACACAACGCCCTGCACCGAAGCCGGGAAGTAGCACCCTGCACCGAAGCCAGGAGCCACAGCATCTTGTACCGAAGCCAGGAAGTAGTACCCTGCACCAAAGCCTGGAAACTCCCGAAGTCCGGTACCAAAGCCCGAAAACTTTCGAAGCCCAACACCAAAGCCTGAAAACTCCTGAAGCCCGGCACCAAAGCCCGGAAACTCCCGAAGCCCGGCAACCAAGCCCAAAAACTTTCAAAGCCCAGCATTAAAGCCCGGAAACTCCCGAAGCCCAGCACCTAAAGCCCAAAATCTTTCGAAGCCCCGCACCAAAGCCCGGAAACTTTCGAAGCCCAGCACTAAAGCCCGGAAACTCCTGAAGCCCAACATCCAAGCCGGAAAACTCCTGAAGGCCCACACCTGTCACCGTGCTCACAGTCCGGAGATGTCAGCAGGACCTCCCAGAAGTTTCACCATCTATCGCCTGACTCATAGCCCGGCATCTCAAGCCGAAAAACTTCTAAAGCCTTGCACCTGTCGTCGTGCTCACAGTCCGGAGATATCAGTGGGAACTCCCAGAAGTTCCGTCATCTACTGCCTGACTCACAACCCGGCACCTTAAGCCAGGAAACTCCTGAAGCCCCGCACCTGTCATCGTGCTCACAGTCTAGAGATGTTAGTAAGATCCCCCGGAAGTTCCGTCATCTACCGCCTGAGTCACAGCCTGGCACCTCAAGCTGGGAAACTCCTGAAGCCCCGCACCGCCCCAAAAGTTTCGCCATCTATCTCCTGACTCACAGCCGGGCATCTCAAGCTAGAAAACTCCTGAAGCCCTGCACCTGTCATGGTGCTCACAGTCCGAAGGTGTCAGTGGGACCCTCCAGAAGTTTCGCCATCTACCGTCTGACTTATAGCCTGGCACCTCAAGCCAGGAAACTCCTGAAACCCCACACTCATCGCCGTGCTCATAATTCGGAGATGTCAGCGAGGCCCCCCAGAAGTTTCATCATTTATCGCCTGACTCACAGCCCGGCACCTTAAGATGGGAAACTCCGGAAGCCCCGCATTCAACACACTGGACCCCAGTTCGAAGATGGCAAAGTGGGGCACTCCCGAAGGCCCACACTCTATCGGCTAGACTCAGAGCTAGTAAGGACAATCTTAAGGCTCCTCATGTCAAGTTCTCCAACTTGATGGTCTCTTAGGGCCACATAGGCCCCCTCCCTCAAGTTATCCGCTAGCTCCTAGCTTAGCTGAAGAGGTTCAAGGTAACCAGGAAAATAAAAATTCAGTGAAGTGAGAAGGGCTTCATTGATGTTGCATGAAAAAGATACATCATCAAAAGACCCCGACAGGCCGGGTGGTCACAAAAAAAAAGAAGAGAAGAAGGGCAGGTTCGGGAAGGAGATCGAAGCCTATCCCTCAATAAGCTCATTCCCCATACGACGGATAGGTGCACCGTTGTCCTCTTGGGCCTCCATAGTCCCCGTCGGTGGGACCTCCTCAGCGATGGGGGCAGGCTCCACCTCAGTCATGGTAATGAGAGTCGTGGCTCCCCTTGAGCTTCCACCAGGCTGCCTGGGACCACGATCTCGTCCAGCCTCAGCCCCAAAAAGTAATAGGCCACCGAGGATTTGCAGACCCTGAACCCTTTGACGAAGGAATTCGTGGCCGCCTCCTAGACTTCATCAGCAAACTTCGTCGAGGCCCTGAATCTGGGCACCACCTCGACGGCCTCCTTCTTAGCGGCCTCCATCAGAGCCACCACCCCAGCGGCTTTCTCCTCGGCCGTCGATTGCCGAGCCTGCACCACCTCCAGCCATGCCTGGAGGCCACTCATCAGCTCTTCCGGCCGGGAAATCTCGACCTTGAGCTCCTCCACCCGGCGGGAGGCCCGATCCCTTTCTCGGGCCAAGGATGCATCGAGGTCCCTGACTCGATTCTTGACATCGACCACTTCGGCCTGGAGGATCATGTTCCTCTCCTCCAATGCCCGAGCCTTATCAGCCTACTCCTGGGCCCTGGCTGCCAACGACATACCTTTCCGCTCCCACTGGGTGTAGTGATCGCGAACAAGAAGAATGTCGATCCCGATCTGCACCATCAAAGATGTTAGCCCTGGCAGTCAGACTGAAGCAACAAAAAGGTAGAAGACTACCGTAAGAGGAGAGGAAGGGTGCCAAGAAAGGCCTCCGCCAGCATTCGGCCTCCCCTCTTGCGGCGATCGCGCTACTGGATCGCGAACTCCATCATGCGCTCTGCAAGCGCACAATCCTGGGTGATCGCTGAATTTGGTCTCACCCCAAGTGCTGCCCTCATAACAGTGGTCCTCCTCGGTGCTAAGGGTGCTGCCGCATTCAAGGGAGCCACCTCTGAAGGCATCTCATCTGGTAGTGGGGAGCTCGTTGCTGCAGGCGATGGCATCGACGACCGTTGCTCCACCACCCTTTCTCCCTCTGCATCCACCTCGATGACTGTAGGAAGGTGGACCGCAACCATTGCAGCCAACCTGGCCAACATGCCCATGCCAGGTTCTTGGGCCGGAAGCTGGGCTCGCTACTCCGAAGGCCTAGGGGTTGGCTCGACCGCTTGCCCCACAGGGCCAGAGACTGAAGCAGGCCCCGTCTCTTGGCTGGGCTCAACCCAGGCCCTCTTTGGTGGAGCCTCCTCAGGCCCGGACGGTAGCCCTCTCTTGTGGGCGGCCTCCAGAAGCTCCTACACCAAGAACTTCATGCTTGCGGGGAGAAGAAGACAAAGTTCATCAACAAGCCAAAAAAGGGCTCATTGAAGAAGAGATACCCCTCCGGACTCACCTCGCCCCTGGATTAGGCTAATATCAGTGTCGAATAAGTTATGCTCTGACAGTAGAACCTCAAGAGGGGGGATCTGATTGGAGATAAGCTGGTCATATCTTCATAATCAGAGGCCTTAACCTTGGAGTTCCAGTTTGGGGTCCGGTCCGGATCACTCCAAACCCAGTCCACCCCTTCGACAGAAGGAAAGAAGAATTTTCTCTTCAATCCCTTGATGGAAGAAGGGTGCTGAAACTTTATCCCCCTCGGGCGAGGATAAATGCACCACCACCCATCCTTGATCGGGTGGCATTTTAGGATAAAAAAGGCCCCGAACAAGGAGAAGCGGGCGACAATCCCATGGAAGTGGCAGAAAATAATGAAGCAGTTGATGATCCTAATGGCATTAGGAGTCAACTGGGCCGGAACAAGATGGTAGCTACTTAGAAAAGAGAGAAAGAAGGGATGGAAAGGTAAGTGAAGGCCTCCGAGAAAGAACTCTTCATAGAGGGCTATTAGACCTGGGCCACTGGAGGTGACTCTCTCCTTCGGTCATGGAACCGAGAGTCAGACAGAATCTGGGATCCCGTAGGTAGCCCGGATCGTAGAGAGATCCTTCTTGGTGATCGTCGAAGTTACACTCGAAGGCCCAGTTGGACGGGAAGACCTAGAAGAAGCAATGGGAACAGAAGAGACGGAAGGAGCAGGAGAGACCTTGGGCCCACCGATGATTACTCCGATCGGGTGGAGGTTTCTACGGATGATGAGAGGGACCTCCTCCTCCTCGTCTGAAGATGGAGTCCTCAGTCGAGAAGGCCCTGCCCCAATGGGGTTACCAGAAGAGCAGTGGTGTTGGCCGGATGCAGCCATATGAGATCAGAAAAAAAAAGTATGCAGGAAAAGGAGACCTAAGAGCCTTACAGGAAGACTCAGCCTAGTCAAAAGAGAAGGAGAAGGTCCAAGGAGACTAACCTGGTTATTAAGGAAAAAGACAGTCGGGAGAAGGAAAAAGCTATTGTCCGGTGATGAGCAGGAAAGTTCTGAAAGAGATGACTGGGAGGAAAAGCTTACCCTCTCTTCAAAGCCATCATACTACAGCTGTACGTCCTTTCAGCACTCCCACCACCGTATGGGCACCACGTGGCAGCATCGATCGAAGGCGACGCCCTGATGCAACAGAAACAACCTCAAGTCATACCTCCACCATTATGCTTCCTCGGACCCGCTTACATGGCATCCCATACTGGCCTCAAAGCATGGTGCACGAAGTAGCAGCGATTATGGCATTTAATGGTACCATATCTCAGCCTTTCCATATCAGCTCCATAATTACCTCCTTAGCCTTAAGCGTAGCATTTTGTCAGGACTTAGAAATAGGAGACCAATGAAGAAATGACATCACTGGGTCCTGCATGGATCCATTCGATGGAGATTGCAACCGTAAGCTCCATCCCATCAAGTCCTTCTGCTGGGCTAGCTCCCCCCCAGGTTAAGACTCCAGCGGAGCCCAGTTCCTCGAGTCCCTTCACTAGGTTGGCTCCCCGTGGTTGAGACTGCAGCCGAAGTCAGACTCCACCTTCCGCTGGGCTGGCTCCCCCCAGGTCGAGACTCCAGCGAAAGCCCGATTCCTTGAGTCCCTTCGTTGGGTTGGCTCTCCCCTGGTCGAGACTCTAGTCGAAGTCAGACTCCACCTTCCGCTGGGCTGGCTCCCTCCAGGTCGAGACTCCAGTGGAAGCTCGATTCCTCAAGTCCTTCTACTGGGTTAGCTCCCCCCAGGTCGAGACTCCAGCAGAATCCCGATTCCTCGACTCCCTTCGCTGGGCTGGCTCCCCCTGGTCGAGACTCCAGCTGAAGTCAGACTCCACTTTTTGCTGGGCTGGCTCCTCCCAGGTCGAGACTTGTTGGCTTTGACTCCTTAGTTTTGATGATTAACAAAAGGTTGAGTATATGTTTGGACTAATGTTTAATCTCAAGATAAAGTTTCAGGACTTAGGTTATTCAAAAAGAGTATCATAAGGACAATGATGAAACTAAGTTTACCTGATTTGGAAATGAGCTCTTCTACCTTGGACAAGATCAAAATTCTCATACTGGACCTTATTGTTAAGAAATATTTGACAAAAGAAATAAAGGCTTAAAAAAAACTCAAGCATGGCATGCAAATCTTAAGAGTTTCAGAAAGATTCAGATCAGAGGTCGACCCCCAGAGGTCGACACCTTGTCAAAGGTCGACCACCAGAGGTCGACTCATGAAGAAAAAGAAAAGTTCAGCATGGCCGGCACGGCAAAGTCTCAGTGGCACGCTTCAGAGGTCGACCACCAGAGGTCAACACCTGTCTAGAGGTCAACACCAGAGGTCGACTCATAGCCTGAGAATTCAAATGGGCAGAACTATGGTATTCTGAACTTTTGCCTAAACTTTACTGGAGGTCGACTCATGAGGTCGACACTTGATCCAGAGGTCGACTCATGAGGTCGACTCATGGCATAACGGCTAGTTTTTCTGAACTTCTGATTTGATTTCCAACGGCCATATTTTTGAATCTAACAGTCTTGTGGAGTTGTTTCAGCATGAATGAGGTATTTAACCTCCACCAAACTTCAAAAAAGACAAGGAGACAAAGTGAAAAAGTGTTGATTCAAAGTACAAAGCCTTTAATCACTTCCAAGCAAAAAAAGTGAGAAAACCAAGAGATTCCCTAGCCAAAAAGTCTTCCATCTTTGAGGAATCCAACATTCAAGTGTTTGGCATTTAGTGAGGTCCAAAGATTCCAAGGGAAAAGGCTTGAAGAGTCTCCATCAAGAGCTTCAACGAATTTATTATTGCTCAAAAGGAGTTTGTTTAGTTTTAATTCATTGTATTCATACTCTTTTGTCTTTAGCTAGTTTCAAGAGAATTTGAAACTAGAGTGAGGTTTGTTGGTGAGCCAATTGATAAAACCAACTAGGGTTGCTTGTTAGCCCGAAGCCAAAACAAGTGAGTAAGGTTTGTTGGTGATCCAATTGATAAAACCAACTAGGGTTGCTTGTTAGCCCGAAGCCAAAACAAGTGTGTAAGGTTTTGACTTGTGAGCCTGGTAAAACAAGTCGGCTGTAATCTAAAGATTATAGTGAAATTCCCAAGTGGAGCTTGGGGAGTGGATGTAGGTGCTAGGTGCACCGAACCACTATATTTCTTGTGTGTTTGCATTGCCTTTCTCTTTAACTTCTTTAGCTCTTTAATTGCCATTTTATTTCATTGCTTCCGTTGCACAATTCTTAAAGCACTATCACTCTTCACCTTAAAACTTGATAGCACATATATTGCCTTAAATTTTTAAATACCCAATTCACCCCCCTCTTGGGCACCATATCTGGGCAACAAGACTCCAGCGGAAGCCCGATTCCCGGAGTCCCTTTGCTGGGTTGGCTTCCCCCTGGTCGAAACTCCAGCCGAAGTTAGACTCCACCTTCTACTGGGCTGGCTCCTCCTAGGTCGATACTCTAGCAGAAGCTTGATTCCTTGAGTCCCTTCACTAGGTTGGCTCCCCCTTGGTCGAGACTTCAACTGAAGTCAAACTCCACCTTATGCTAGGCTGCCCCCCCCAGGTCGAGACTCCAACAAAAGCCCGATTCCATCTTGAAGCTCTTCTGCTGGACTGGCTCCCCCTAGGTCGAGACTCTAGCAGAAGCCGAGTCTCTCTCCAAGTCTTCTTGTCGAGCTGGTTCCTCCAAAGTGTACACTCACGGAGCGCGCAGTTGCGGCCCCCGACGGGCCTCCTTCGGAGCAGCTCAGATGGATAAGAAGAAGGAGACAAAGAGAAGAAGTGCACAGTAATCAAAGCAAAATCCTTTATTGATCAAAAGTTCCTTACATCCTACAGAGGTTCCTGATAGGTTAGGAAGTCTCCTAGAGGTCTAAGTTACAAGTAAGAAAGGATCCTTATTGGCAATGCCCCTGGAAGCAGCCAGGGGTGTGCCAGTCCTTTTTTCAGGTGGGCTTCCTGGGAAGGAGGACGACTGTGCCTTCACTTCTAACACCCCGTCCTCCCTAGGAAGTTACCGGGTCTCCAGAGCTCGACATTGGCTCCACCCAGAGGATGCGGGTACCCTTTTGCAAGTGAACATCTGAGGAAGGGGTACAACGGTGCATCCTCCTCGATCGCGCTGTCCTCCTTGGATTTCATCAATATGATGATTCTAAAGTTAACTGTAGCCACTTCTCATCAGGCCACTCCTAGTAGCGTCACAGCCACCGCAACCTTCTCCACGGCGACTGCGACCACCGCCGTCCCCTCATTTAGTCGCATAACCAGGCGCACCCAGGAGGTTCGCAGGTAGGATGCTCCTATCACACAAGCAACTACCTTCTTTGCCCCCTAGGGCCTCTCCACTTTCTTCTCCTTCAGGGGAACCTTGAGCTCAGACCTCCGGCCAAGGGAACCTTCGAGCCAAGCAGCTCTCAAGTCATCGACGTCCCCGAGCCCAGCTCTAGGATGCCAACCCGAGACCGGAGCTTAGACCTCCGGCCATGGGAACCTTCGAGCCACACAGCTCTCCGGCCAGTACATCCCTGAGCCTAGCTCTGAGACGATGTTTCTTGGGCCCAACTTCTGAAGATCAAGCCCCGAGCCTAGCTCCCAGGCATTCGAGATGTGAACCACCCTTAGGCGCCCCAGTTCGAAGCTTCTCCCTCCAACCTCCTTGCACCGAAAGAGAAAAGAAGAGAGGGGAAAGAAGGAGAAGAGACATTCACATCACATAAAGAAGAGAGACCACACTTGTGAAGTAAATTTCTATTACTTTGAAGAAGGGATTTACATTATGTTCCGGGCCCCGACAGGCCAGGTAGCCCGGTTCAAAGAAAAAACAAATAACAGAAAATACAAAAAGAAAATAAAAAGAGATACAAGGGAAGTTCTATCCTATGAGGCCGGCTCCTTCCCTGGGCAGCGCACGGCCGGACTTCCCATTCTTCTACCTCCGGAGCGGGGTCGCGCGCCTGAGCGGGCTTTGCTGGGGGGCAGACTCAGCTGCGACCGTCGAGGAGGTCGGCTCGACCGCCTTCTCTTGCGGTGCTGCCTCGGTCGCTGCCACAACCAAGGTCGGCTCGGCAGCCTCTGGGGCCACTGGTGGAGGTGCCCCGATCGGAGCGACCCCTTGCCCTCCTACAGCCACCTTTGGAGCAGGGGCTTTTTTGCCTAGAGTCCGGAGCGAGGCCAATCGCTCCTCAGACAGGATTCCCTACAGCTGTTGGCGGCAGTATGCGAACCCCTTGGCGAAGGAGTCCGTCACCGCCTCCTTGAAATCTCTGATGTACTCCGAGGTCTCCTTGAAGGCAGCCACTGCATCAGCGGCCGTCTTCCTCGCAGCCTCCTCCCGCTACCTCGACTCCTCCAACTGCTTCTAGATGCACTCCTACTGCCGAATTGCGATTGTCGTCATCTTCTCGGCGGTCATGATGGTGCGACTGGCGGCGGCGGCCCTCTCTTTCGTGGCCGCTACCCTCTTCTCAGCAAAGGCAGCCCTGTCCTTCATTGCCTCTACCTCAGTACGGAGCTCCTTCAGCCGAGTCCTCTTCGACTCGAGCTCTCCCTCGAGCTCCTTCCTCGTCCGGATGGTGTCGACGAGCTTAGCCTGGAGGCCCTTAGCCTTTGAATCGGCCTCCTGGATCTCGGCGTCCTTCCGGCCCACCTCAGCCTTCAGGGATGCGAGCTCCGCCTACTGCTCCTTATCCCTCCTCACCCAATTGTGGCAGTAGTCTCTAATGAGGATCAACTCCCTGCCATGCTGCATCCAAAGAAGACATATTAGTTGCAGTACTAAGAGAAGTCAGGAGGTATGAAGACAAAAGAAGGAAACTTACAGCATAAAGATTGGTGAACGTCGAGCTGACGACGTCGCTCAGGAGCCTCCCACTCCCCTCCCGCCGATCACAGGACTGGACCGAGAAGTCCATCATTCGCTCGGCAAGCTTTGGGTCCTTCACCAGGGAGACGTTAGGGTCCAACCGGAAAGGGACTCGGCGATAGTCCCTGTCCTGCCTCTCCGTCGGCTCGGATCCCTCAGCGGTGGGAGGCTCGTTCGGCACCGGTTGTGAGCTTGGTGCCACCTCGGTCCGCGGTGGAGGCGCCGACCTCGTTTCTCTCGATCTTCCCTCCTTCTCGACGTCGACGATCTCTGGAGGAGGGGCCTCTATCCTAGCAGTGGCAGCAACGGATTTGGCGTGGACGACCACCTCGGGCTCGGGCGCCGGCACCAACTATTGCTGCCCTGAAGGCTCGCGGGCAGGCTCGGCCACCCTCTTCCACCTCCGCTCTGCAATTGGTGCATCTGGCCTGGCCTGCACTGGCCTCACACCATCTTCAGCTCGGGCCCTCTTCGAAGCAGGCTCGCTTACCTTGGCCACCTGCTCTCGTTCCTCGGAAAACGAGAGCAACTCATCCATCGAAAACTTCATCTCTGCACCAGAAAAGACGAGGTCAACCCCATAAAAAAAAGAAAAAAAATAAAAAAATGAAAAGAAGAAAAGTAAATAAGAAACGAGAGGGGGGTGGCCAAGTCGAACTCACCCGACTCCCGCGCCGAGCTGACCCCGGCCTCGCGAAGATTCTGCTTTGACAGCAATATCTCAAGAGATGGGATCTCGACCGATCTGAGCAACTCGTACAAGTCGAGGTCAGTTGCTTCGACGGAGGAGTTCCTATTTGGAGACCGATCTGGGTTGCTCCAAACCCAGTCGATCCCCCCAATCAAGGCGAAAAAGTACTTACTCTTCCATCCTTTGATAGAAGAGGGGAGCTCGAAATGAATGCCTCGAGGGCGAGAAGAAAGGGACCACCACCCCTCTTCGGTGGGGTGGCGTTTCAGGGTGAAAAATACCCTGAACAAGGAAAAACAGGCGACAATCCCATGGAAGTGGCACAGAACGATGAAACAAAATATCGTTCTGACGGCGTTGGGGACCAACTGGACAGGAACGAGTCGGTAGTTGGCCAAGAAAGAAAGAAAGAAGGGATGGACAGGAAATCGAAGGCCCCGGCGAAGGTCTCCTCGTAGAAGGCAATCTGCCGAGGACCACTGGACGTGACCCGCTCCCCGGGACAAGGAACGGAGAGCCGGACAGACTCAGGGATGTCGTATGCATCCCAGATGGCCACTAGATCCTCGACGGAGATCACCGAAATAATTCCTCCGGGACCTGTCGACCGAGAAGGCTCGGACTCAGGAAGGGAAACATGAGCAGGAGCAGGAGGGAGAGCCAAGCGGGGAGGAGGAGAAGACCTGGGTTCCCTAATGGCTAAAGGGCCCTGAGAAGGTCTCCTACTAAACTCGTACCGTGCTGCCTCCATTTCCTCTTCAGAGGAAGGAGTCCTCGGCTGGGAAGGTCCAGCCTCGGCTTGGCACGAGGGACGAAAGTTCGGACCAAAATGATCCATGGACAAAAGAAGAAGAAGAAGACGATGAAGGAGGACCTACGACGATCCATAGTCTTTAGGGTTTAGGGTTTAGGGTTTAGGGTTTAGGGTTTAGGGTTTAGGGTTTAGGGTTTAGGGTTTAGGGTTTAGGGTTTAGGGTTTAGGGTTTAGGTTTTAGGGTTTAGGTTTTAGGGTTTAGGTTTTAGGGTTTAGGGTTTAGGGTTTAGGGTTTAGGGTTTAGGGTTTATGGTTTAGGGTTTAGGGTTTAGGGTTTAGGTTTTAGGGTTAGGTTTTAGGTTTTAGGGTTTTAGGGTTTAGGGTTTAAGGTTTAGGGTTTAGGGTTTAGGGTTTAGGGTTTAGGGTTTTAGGGTTAGGGTTTTAGGTTTAGGGTTTAGGGTTTAGGGTTTAGGGTTTAGGGTTAGGGTTAGGGTTTAGGGTTTAGGGTTTAGGGTTAGGGTTTAGGGTTTTAGGGTTTT